>OY728155.1:846883072-851883072 GCA_963277665.1 Viscum album | reverse complement strand
CAAATGGATGTTATCTAACATGGGAAATAATTTTGAAAGCACTTTTAAAAATATTTCAAGAGTAAAATATCCTTTCTTCTTTGAAATATAATTTTTATAACATAAAACATTTTGAAGCCAATTTTATGTGAAAATAGATTTGAAATATTATAACGGAAGAATTGAAAACAATAAAACATTTTTAAAATCATTTTTACATGATTTTTTTTAAGTATCCTTTGATTTTTTTTTTGAAAATTATGTTTTTTAATACAATAGATTTTTGAACGAATATAGATATGGTTAGATTTCACTAAAAGCAATATCTTAAGTACTAAAGAGTGAAAAAATTGTAATAATAAATGCGAATATCATTAATTAATATAGGATAAGGAAACTTGTGATTAATCTTCATTTATTCCATCAAATGGAGCATAAACATAAACAATCTCTAAAAATGATATGATTGTCTCAATAAACTCTTATAACATGGTTACTTGGGATCATACTCTCCATGTAAGAAAAGAAAATTACATGAAGCTTATTATATCATTAAAATAAGTATATTCATGATATAACATGTATAATGGAAGTATATACACCTTGAAAAAAAGTTTAGGTGCATAACAAAACTTGAGTCTCAAAGAAGGCAAAATGAGAAAAAAATGCTTTATCGATTTGTCAACTTTTGAAAGTTAAACACCATGAAAGAAGGATAATAGAAAATATATTTGAATATAATTAAATTAAGGTGTAAGATAAATATAATTAAATCATGTTAAGTACATACACCACACAAAATGAAATAGTAATGAACATAATATGAATCTCACAGAAATTAAAAGTGAGATGAAATTATCCTTACCTTGTGTCTTAACTCTCTTCATAATCATACAGGATTCCTATATAATAAATATAAGTTTATTATAAATATTTTATATAATAATATTCTTATACAAAATACCATATATGGTTTTATTATTACCTTAAATTTCCTTCTTGTTAATGATTATGGTTTAATTTTTCACTTTGGGTAATCATTTGCTTTGTTCTTTGCATGCGTCTTAAGTTGTTATAGTGTCAGTCCTTATACATATATCATGATTCCAGATTGTAGAAAATGATATAAATATCATTTATATACATTATATTAATATTATAATAATTTATTTCATAATGTAGTATGAAATGGATTAAACCGTTCATGGAGATGGTAAGCCGTACATACGTATCAATGTTGTTTCTGTTTTTTATTGACATATTGAAAGAATGTATGTAAATGAAATATGTATATAAATATATATCGTTATTTAAGTATAATAAATATATTATATATATCATATAAGTACAAAAAACTCATCCATAATACATTCCATGTGGTGTGTGAACGAATCACATGGCTTTGAGGGGGCGGTGGCCTACACTTCCTCAAACGAGATTATCATATTTACACCAAATGGAAGGGAAAATAGGTGTGTTAAAAAATGAATACACAATATTAAATAAATAATATATATATATAATATTAAATATATAAATATAGTTTCTATCATAATGGCCACAAAGATTGGTGGTAAAGGAGAAATGAATAATCATCATTTCATAAGGCAGTAGTTCGCCATTGAAAAAAACAGTATGTTCAATATCCATTAGGTGGAGGTGTGTATAGGTGTAGGTCAGAAACCATGCATAAAAACATCTTATTAAATGGAGGGTACTATTTTTTCTACACAATAATGTAATAAAGTGAGTTTAGGGTTGGAGAAAAAAAATAAATGAAAGGAGATTGAAAGATGATTTCACCTCTAAATCAGGTAACACATTTTGGTTTGTGCCAAAAGGATTCCTTGAGAGGGTTTCTGCCCAAAGTGAGCCTTTAAATTCAATGGGAGGATTTTTGAGAGGAAATAGGGTAGGTATTGTTAGAACATAATATTCTTGAGAGGTGTGAGGAACGGGTAGAGGTGGTGGCCTTTTATAGGGAAGGAAAATGGCTCACATGAAAGTTTTAGAAACAAATTAGGTGTGAACATGTTCTTACCTAAAAAAAGTATTAAAAAACCAAAAAATATAATTGAAGGGGTATGTAAGAACTATTGATAACCAAAGGGTTTTGGAAAAGTGTCTAGGTAATTTGGTTCCTTAATTATAGAGTTTAGTCCATAATTAAGCTTAATTGGGCTTTAATTGCTGTGATTAATTTTAATCACATTTACTAAGAATTTGGGTCAAAAAAACTAACACAGTTTCATTATAATATAAATATTAGACTAAATACAATTCTTTATGTTAGATTTTTGAAATCACAATAAAATAAGTGAAAAAAATAAAGAATAGTGACAATCGCACATATGAGATGAAATAATGAGGTTTTAAAGTAGAAAAAAGTTCAGATGTTTGTTATGATTTTATATTCAGTATCAAAGTAGAATTTATTCTAATGAATTATTCTATGTAATATTTATCTAATTTTTCCCGAATTTGTTTTTTATAATATCATTTATTATTAATAATTAATTTTAAAAAAGGTTGTTTTTAACTAAAAATAGTATTTTCACTATTTATCAAAAAAATAGTTTGTTAGAAAAATCCCAAAAAATCACTCTAATATAAATTTGGTTTTGTGAATTAAAATATGAATTTTATTTTATCAAATTCAATTTATAAATGTGTTCACATTTACTTCATTATAATAAGCAGTTTATTAGAGAAATTGGTATTTTTAAACCTAAAAAGGACTTTACAAAAAATCATATCTTTTATTATCAATATATTTTATTTATATAAAACAATTAAATAAATTAATTTAAAATTAGTTATTACTATTCATATTACTATTTTTAACATCTAGGTTATAATTATCTTATTTAAATAATTAAAATAATTAAAATTGATTTTTCATAGAAACCTGGTGTTGGGTGTATCGTACGCCAACTCAGTGTTGTGTGCATCGTAAGCCAAGTCGGTGTTGCATGGAACGTATGCCAAGTAAGTGTTGTGTGATAATGAATCTTGGAATTATTTCATTACAATATATAAATTAAAATTTAAATTTATTCGAAAAAACAGGTCTATAAAAACACATGTTGTTACACCTACGCACCTACAGAGGTTGGCCACATGGTTGGGAAAAAACACTAACCATGAAAAATATCACTGATAATTTGTATAACCCTACCATATGGGTATAACATGGTCCTTACTGATTATGGTCTATCTATTCGACAATCAAAATCCCATGAATATGATTGACTTCCAAAATAAAATAACAACATTTTCTGAAATATATTTTAAATAAATAAATAAAATGATTACAAAAATATGGGTATGGGTGTAAAATGTATCCACAATATATGGCCTTATATCCTTAGAACATAACATATATCAGAATAGAATACATAGTTCAAAGAATTTTTTATCAAAAAATAGGTTCCATATATATTGACATCTCCAAACATGATTCAAAATTATTGATCATACATTAATTTATGTCCACTATTCAAACCCAAATACTAACAAATATATATAAATATATATATATCCATAGTGGGTCTCATAAGCATGTAATAAAACTAGTTTCATGGAAGATCTATTAAAAAATACATCTTTATAATCACCCTAAATATTTGCATGAATTTCTAATCGATATAACTCTATTAGAAGATCCCAACGAAGGAATATAAATTATTCCCAAAGAATAGTAGTTAATTATTCGTATTGAATAAAATTTGGAATTACCATGTTATGATATCATAAATTGAACACATTTATGAGGGATTGGAAAGTATGAAAAGAAAAAAATATTGGTTCACCTTAAAATTTCAATGAACCACTTTCAAAATTCAAAAATAAAATAAGGGCTTCTCCCTCAACCAATATATTCTTAAATAGAGACAACACATTCATGAATATATCATAGGAAGAGAGGTATTTGGGGTTTTAATTAGTGGTAATATCCTTATAATTATACATTGAAGGTTGGGAGTGCAAATCCCATCAAGCATATGATTGTAGTAGGGGGTAATGTGGCATCACCGTAGTAGGGGGGTACTATAACAGCCATGTAGCAGTAGTGGACACCACTGTAGCAACGGTGGGCACTATAACGAGTACTATAATGGTGGTGGTACTGTAGAAGATACTTTAGCAGCAAGAGTGTTATAGCAGTACTGTTCATATAATGGGACTTGGGCCACAAATTCATGACTATAGGCCATGTAATGGGATTTATAACCATTAGGAATTTAGGTTATAAATATATTTAATAGAATAAGGAAGATGGTTGGGTAATTCATCTTTTGGGAGGGCTATAAACTACCTTATAGTACTGTGTGTGTGTGGTGTGTGTGTGTTTAAGGTAATTATACCCCCAAGAACCTAATATAATATAGGAAAAATAGAGTAAAATAAAAAAAATCCTTAATGAACCCTAACATCATGCAATTACATAGATAAAATAAAATGATGAACCTCTTCTAATCATTCCTAACCACTCCACAACCTCTAATACAACACCAAAAATCCATACACTAGGGTTTGGTGATAAAAAACCATTAAACACTTTATTTTATACCAATTTATAGGAATTAATATCAATATACAAATAATTTCATAATTTAAACATTTCATCTGACCATAATCACTCAATATCAAAAAATATAATTTTTACTGACTTTGAGGAAAAATATACAAGGAAACGTATTTGAAAAAACATTTAAAAATTTATATATAATCAAACCACACTACACTATATTTTATAATTATGATATATTACATTTATCGTCAAAACCTATGAATGAAATAATAAGAATGGGGTGAGCGCAAATTCTATTTAAGGAAAAAATTATAAATATTTCAGTAATGGTTAGATCAAAATCATGTGATAAAATATTAGCATGGTCGAATTAATTTATTGAAACCAATGTCAAATAATATGTATTGTTCATAAGTTACTATAAAATTACTTGTAATCTCAAAAGAAAAAATATATACCATGGATAAAGAGAATGATATAATAACCATAATCCATGGGGGATAATTATATACATATTGATATCTAAAATTCCATTGAAACAAAACAAAATAATAAATTATTCCAAAAACATAACATTAGAATATCATTTGTAAAATACTATCGACATCGCGTTTATCCAACAAACAAGTGAATAGTTTATTAGCATCAATTTCACACTGAAGACTTGTGAATAATTATTCCTCCACCACATAACACAAAAAATATGTTGTAACGTACCAGTTCCGAAATCCACCCAGAGGTGCCCTATACCTGGTTGGTCACATGGCCTCAAGTGCATTTCCCCAAATGCCAGAGGCTGCCGACTAGCAGTGAGGACCTTGGGTGTGATAGTGGGAAAACTATGCCCTCATTGGAAGAGTACACAGCGGAAGAAAAAAAAATATACAACAACAGAAACCATAACCATCCATACAAGAGTAAATGATAACAGTGGAAGACCATCAGTAAACAACTAGAGCACACACACATGTATATAAAAATGATGCATGATACATATGTCTAGGAAAATAGCCAAACAAGTCACAATGCCGAATAAAATACTAAACCAAAGTGAAAAATAAAACAAGTAAACTCCTCAGCATCGCAATCCATAGCTTGGTCCCATGCTCTCCATCTCTACAGCAAGTCAAGTACCTGAAGAAGAAGGGATCTTTCCCTTATCTACACCTGCAACAACATAGTCTGTTTAGGCCCAAAATCATGACCCAAACAGGGTGTGAGACAGAGTACCAATAGGCAACCACCCAAATATCTGTGCCTAACAGTCAGTGAATACATGGCAGAAACAAAATAGGGAGCAGTAAATAGGAAAGCACAACACAGCTACAATCCACAGTTCTAACATATAAAGCACATAAGAAACAACCACTCAAGCAAGCAAAAAAAAAGGTAACCACTGGGTAGTTCTCACAGCCTAACCACTAAGGTTCAACCTACAAGTACTAGAAACTCTCTGGGAGGCACACATAGTCTCACCCCTCTGGTTAAGCTAAAGAATTAATAGACTCTCTGGGGAAGCACTCACCGTCAATTCCCCCTATAGTCTCTTATCGTACTAAAGGCTCTCTGGGGAAGCACTCAACGTCAATTCCCCATGTGGGCTGCGTCAAGGAACTACAGACTCTATGAGGAATCACTCAACATCAATTCCCCCTATGGTCTCACATTGTAAATTAAGGACACTCTGGAGAATCCCTTCCATCCATTATCCCTATGGTCCACTACACTAGGTTCTCACAGCCATGTGTATAACAAGCATGCATAACGCACGTATCGGCCCAAGTAAACCTCAAGAACTACTTGGCTATCATTCTAAGGCACAACAACATAACAGTACAATAGTTCCACTATCCTACAACTAGGCATGACAACTGGAAAAATTAATAATAAGAAAAACATGCAAGGAAAAGCACAAGAACACACCATAAATTATCCAAATTTACAAGCAATGATCTCTACTCAAGAAATCAAGCAAAGAAGACAAACAACAGGGGTAAAACAGGAAACCCACAATTCCCCGTTCAATGGAATTGGTGGAATATAGAAAAAATATTCACAAAATTCCTACAGAAAGGCACAAACCACGTACCTTGGTGCTAGGAGATCGATATACGTGAACCACAACAATTGATTCCCCTTAGAACGTCAAAGATATAAGAAAACACCAAAAAATCTCAACCCACGATAACTTGGAAATGAGGAGGAAACATGGAACAAGGATAAAGCATAAGAGAGATCTTACCGAGGTGATCCCAACACAATCGACGACGGTTGGAACGGAGATCGGACGGAGGTTTTGGAGCTCGGGGAAGAAACGCGGCTGTACGGGTTGCTCTCGGATGAAGAACCTGGAGAAGGGGTGTGTTCTGTCCGTCAAGCGTGACCCTGGTGCATTTAATAAAAAAAAGAATGTACATGGCGTGTACTTCTTGAGTACATGGCATGTACTCCATTTTTCCGTACTCTGCTTTAAGCAGCTGCCACGTCGCCTCTACACACCGTGTGTGTGGCCCGGACACGACCAACACACGACTTCGAGTGGAAAAGAAGTACACGACGTGTACTCAGAAAGTACACGGTGTGTACTTCAAAAATTTCCAGAAAACCCATTTTTCTCAAAAACTCCAGAAAAAGGAAAGATATACCTAAAAAAGAAGATCCTGGTTCTTACAAACTTCTCCCCTTAATGAAATCCATCCTCGAATTTCCCTAATGAGGAAGAGAAGAAGAAACCCCGAACATCTCTAGCCACTGCGATCGTACATCAACCTCCCTTTCCCAGGTCTCGTCCTGTACTCACCCGTGCTGCCATAGAACCCGTACTAGAGGAACCGACCGCCCACAGAGAACCTTCGTACTGCGATCGAAAATCTGGATGTGATGCTCCTCAAACGATGCATCCGCTTCGAGCTCAACTTACTTAGGCTGAAAGACATGAGACAGGTCTGAAAAGTAATGTCGGAGTTGAGAGACATGGAAGACGTCGTGCATGGCCCGATACCTCTGAGGCAACTGCAACTGATAGGCAGCTGGCCCAACTCTCTCCAATACCTCAAACGGCCCGATGTACCACAGTGAAATCTTACCCTATCTCCGAATCCACTTGTGTCCCAAGCTCGGCAAGACACACAGGAAAACCTGATCCCCAACCTTGAACTCCAGAGGTCATCTCCGTTGATCAGCATAAGACTTCTGTCGAGACTGTGCTGTAGCCATCCTCTTCCAAATCAACTCTATCTGCTTTGAGGTATCTTGAACAAGATGAGGTCCCAGAAAAGCTTCCTCTCCTGCCTCCAGCAAGCATAAGGGTGATCAGCATGACCTACTGTACAAAGCCTCATAAGGTGCCATCTGAATAGTTTCCTGAAAACTGTTGTTGTAGGAGAACTCCACCAGAGGGATATGCTTCTCCCAAAAACTGGAAAAGTATAGAATGCAAGCTCGGAGTATATCCTCAAGCACCTGGATCGTACGCTCGGACTGGCCATATGTTTGGGGATGATATGCTGTACTCAAAAGTACCTGTGTACCCAAAGCCTTCTGAAGCCCCTGCCAGAACCGAGAAGTAAAGCACACATCTCTGTCTGAAACAATGGAGTGTGAAACTCCATGTAGACGTACAATCTCTCGGATGTAAAGTCATCCCAGATCATCAACACTAAAGGTCTCTTTGATCAGTAAGAAGTGAGCCACCTTCGTAAGCCTGTCAACGACAACCCAAACAGCACCGTTCCCTCGAGGTGATCTCGGCATTCCGGTCACAAAGTCCATCGCGACATCGTTCCACTTCCACTACAGAATGGGTAACTACTGTAAAAGGCCTGCTGGTCGTTGATGCTCTGCCTTCACCTGCTGACAAGTAGAATACCACAAGACAAAACCAGCAACATCCCTCTTCATACCTGGCCACCAGTACTGGTGATGAAGATCCCGATACATCTTGGTGATGCCAGGATGAACTTCCCAAGATGAGGAATGAAAATCCTGCATCAGATCCTCACGTATGTCTATTGGCACCCATACACATCCCAAGAAACACAATATATCATCCTCTCCCACTGTCCATCCAGGAAGAGGGTCCCCTCCTGACACACTCTCCCGTAGGACTAAGCCTTCTGAGTCTGATAGATGCCTCACCCGTAACCGATCAAGTAGTGTAGAGGTAACAACTATATAAGAAAGGAAGGTATGTACCAATCTTTCATACACCTCCAGATGCATCTTAGAGAACAAATCCATAAGCTGCCACTCACTGCTGGACTCCTGAACTGCCTGAATCTGAGTTCTCCTTATCAACGCATCTGCCACTACGTTTCCCTTTCCCGACGTATAGGCAAGCTCGAAATCAAAAGACTGAAGTTACTCAACCCACCTACACTGTCTCATATTTAGATCACGCTGAGTGAAGATGTATTTGAGACTCTTGTGGTTAGTGAAAACCACAAAGTGCTCTCCTAGAAGGTAATGTATCCAACAACGTAGGGCATGAACAACAAATGCCAAATCCAGATCGTGCGTCAGTTAGTTCCTCTCATGTGGCCTCAACTGCCGAGACCTGTACGCAACGACTCTATCTCCCTGTATAAGCACAACTCCTAGTCCAATACCTGAATCATCACAATAAATAGTGTAGCTCTTTCCTGGCTCTGGCAAGACTAGTGTCGGTGCTGACGTCAACCTTCCCTTCAGCTCCTGAAAGGCTGTATCACAAGAATCTGACCATAAGAACTATGCCCCCTTCTTGGTCAGATTTGTCAGAGGTGTTTCTAGGCGTGAAAAGTCCTGAATGAAGCATCTTTAGTATCCAGCCAGCCCTAGGAAACTCTATAACTCCAAAATGTTATTCGGCTGCTCCCAGGAAACTACAACTCTCACTTTCTCTGGGTCCACAGATACTCCTACCTCTGAGATGACGTGACCCAAGAAGTGAATCTGATCCATCCAAAAGTGGCACTTCAAGAGTTTAGCATAAATCCAATTCTCTCTCAGTGTACTCAGAATGATCTCAAGATGGGTAGCATGGTCGTGTCGAGTATGAGAGTACACCAAGATATCGTCCACGAAGACCACGACAAAGGAGTCCAAGTAAGGATGGAACACTCGGTTCATCAGTTCCATGAAAACTTCTGGAACATTCGTGAGACCGAACGACATGATTGTATACTCGTAGAGACCATACCTACTCCTAAAGGCTGTCAAAGGTATATCTGATGGTCTAACGCACAACTGATGATAACCGGACCTCAAATCGATCTTCGAGAACACCCATACTCCTCGGAGATGATCGAAAAGGTCATCAATACTAGGAAAGGGATACCGGTTCTTGACTGTCAACTGGTTCAGCTTCCAATAATCCACACAGAGCCTAGGGGTACCATCTACCTTCTTCACAAACAGGATAGGCGAACCCCAAGGAGAAGTACTGGGTCAGATGAAACCCTTTGCCTGTAACTCCTCCAACTGCTTCTTGAGCTCTTGCAACTCAGGTGTAGCCATCCTATAAAGAGGAATGGACACCGGTGCCACTCCCGACATGAGCTCAAAAGATAAGTCCACCTCACGCTCTGGAGGAAAACCTGAAAAGTCCTCTGCAAAGAAATCCCTGAAACGATCCACCAATGGAGGAAAGTCTAACTGTGAAGTCCCCTGGTCATCCAGATAAATACTAGCAATCTGGGCCATCACCCTTCCTAGCCCATGATCCTAGAGTCCTTCTCGACTCGTTTGAACATCCCATTCACCTCTATGAAGAAAAGATTTACCCTCTGGTGAAATGAAACTCACTCTGTGGTGATAAAGGTCAACGACTGCCTGGAAGGGAACCAACCAGTCCATTCTGAGAATGACATCATAGCCTGTCATCTCTAGGACGTAGAGATCCCATAAAAAATGGTACCCAGAAACCTTGAGAGGGAACTCTCTACACTGACATAAAATATATGTCCTTGTCCCCAAAGGTGTGTCTAGTGTCAATGAGTCGGAAGAAGAAACGATACAAAGCCCAAGGATCTCTACAACAGCAACGGAGATAAAGCTATGTGTAGAAACAGTATCGAAAAGAGATGAAGATAAAAATGAGGCTAATAAGATTGTACCTCGAACGGTAGAAGGTTCGGGATCCTACTCCTGATAGTTCTGCTCCACTACAAAAGTCTGGCCTATCCTGTGGCCCTGTGACCCTACCTAACCACTCTGAGCTGATCCTCCCTGCTGATGCTGAAAAACTGGTGACTGACTGCCACGGCCTCGACCTCCACCTTGGCTCGAATGGCCGTAAGAACTCCAGTTCCCTTACTGGTGAGAAACTGGTGGTGCTTATCCTGAATTAGGATTCATGGAAGAACCCCTGTCACCAGCTAATGGTGAGAAAACCTGGCAGAAATGCTGAAGGTGACCCATCTTTCCGCAAGATCGGCACTCCAATGGGTCTCTCTGGCACTGCGACCTCATGTGACCTGCCCTTCCACACTAGTAGCATACCACCTGGCTACCTGAAGAGGTATATCGCCTCCTCAGATCACCACGTGTAGGATCCCTACGACGCTTCCTACTGTCAACTAGAGGAACACTACCTCTGGAAGCAGAACCGCCCTAACTTGCAGCTCCGGAGTCTCTCAGATTGTGCTCCGCAATCAGCGCCTGGTTGACGATGAAAGTGATGGAGGTAAACTGGAAGATATTCACCTGCTAGCAGATCTCCCTCCTGATTCTATTCTCAAACTTCCTTACTAAGAACACCCCACTTCCATACCAGAGGGGTGTGAAATGCTGCAGCTCGGTGAAACGAGAGGAATACTCCATGACGGAAAGAGTACCATGCTATAGACTCATGAAATCCTAGGCTCGATTGGCCCTTAGGGTCTCCGGGTAGAAGTAGTCGTAGAACTGGCACTGGAACTCCTCCCAAGCCATAACCTACTGATGACCCGCCTGTGAGATCATGTCCCACCACCTCTTAGCGGAGTCTCAGAGTATATAGGTAGTGAGCTTGACCCGCCTCTCTGGAGGTGTCTCGAGATGCTCGAAGATAGTTAGCATGGATTCCAGCCATGACTCTGTAGACTGTGGTCCTTATTCCCCCAAGAAAGTAGGAGGATACTGATGTTGGAAAACCCGCGTCAAGTCTGCCATAGACGTGGAAGGAGGTGGTGCTCCCTGAAAGTTCTGCATCATCCTCATAAAACCTTTCCAAAACTGTGAATCCATGCCTGCAACTAGTATGACAGCCGGTTCCAAGGCTGTCCTGACTGGAGGATCGGCAGGAAGTCCCTGATCAACCATTTCTGGCGTTTGATCACTACCTGACTACTGACGTACAACCAGAGGACGTCTCAGAGGCATAACTATAAAAGATCAAAAGCATACCTTAGATTAGAAAAACAAGGACAGAGAACAAAGGAGTACAAAACGGAAACAGGAGAAGGAAACACTCAATATTTACAAAACAAGACTACACGGCGTGTATAAACTCTACACAGCGTGTACTTAACTCCACTCCCCTACCCAGGTCTCCTTGCACGGTTAACCCACACGGTCTTCTTAAACTGAGACTACATGGTGTGTGCCTGGTGGACACGACGTGTAGTAGACAAGGTTCAAATGAAACATGTTGTTAGTTACACGGCTAGCTACACGCTAAGACTACACAGCGTGTTCTGAACAAACACAGCGTGTACTTAAATACTTTCCCAACCCGTGTTTTTGGCGACATGGCCAAGTACACGGCTGACCCTTACACGACGTGTTCCGAACAAACACGGTGTGTATATAAGGAGAGAACACCGTCCCATGTTGTTCATGACACGACTAGGTACTGAGAACAAGGATACACAGCGTGTTCATACAAAACACGATGTGTATGACATGAGCTTCCCTGACCCGTGTTGTTAGTTACACGGCTGGGTTCACGCTCACTACTACACGACGTGTACCTACCGTACACAACGTGTTCCTAGAGGTTTTTCACAACCCGTTTTTCTTCTCACACAGTCAGTGACATGGTTTAAAACTACACGGCATGTATATATAAAGTACACGCCATGTATTCTGGGTTTTTCCGGGCAGTAGCTTTGAAACTACACCGAAGCCCAGAAAACACTGAAAAATGAGAAAGAAGGTGCCAAATTCCGATCCTTGAGGGCCCATACTCCCCACGAATCAAATCTTGGCATCCAATACAGTCATATGTAAGGAAAAACAAGTCAATGATTCACCAATTTCCGATTCAAGAGGGCCCATAACACCCTAAGAACCAAAAATTTGGCATTCATTTAAGCAAGGTACAAAAAAAACAACCTTTCTATCAAATTGCAGAGATTCTATCAAGAATCTATGACAACAAAATGAATAATCTACACAAATTCTATCACAACAATATGAAATTGCTAATTCACCCTAGATGTCATGGAAAAAATGCATGGCATGTGATTTCTAACAAGTGCCTATATGATGCATGAGATGGCATACCCTCATCTCAATGGGTTGTGACAGAAATAGAACCAGAATAGTAACAACAGTAACAAAACAAGTCATGTGAATCACTCTAGGTGGAATCATAACAACAATAAAATCTCAAAACTAGAAAACTACAATAATCGAGGTAGTATGACTTTTTCATGTACATGAGTTAGCTACTCCTGAGCACATCTTAATACCAAGTACCGAATCTGTCCTATCCCTAGCTAAAGTCTCTAAATAGTAAATCAAGAGAAAAGAAACCATCTGATACCACTTTGTAATGTCCCAGTTCTGGAAGCCACCCAGAGGCACCCCGTAACTGGTTGGTCACATGGCCTCAAGCGCATTTCCCCAAACACCAGAGGCTGCTGACTAGCAGCGAGGGCCTTGGGTGTGATAGTGGGGAAACTATGCCCTCATTGGCAGAGTACATAGTGAAAGAAAAAAAAATAGACAACAGCAAAAACCATAACCATCCATACAAGAGTAAATGATAATAGCGGAAGACCATCAGTAAACAACTGGAGCACACACACATGTATATAAAAATGATGCATGATACATATGTCTAGGAAATCAGCCAAACAAGTCACAATGATGAATACAATACTAAACCAAAGTGAAAAAGAAAACAAGTAAACTCCTCATCATCAAAATCCTTAGCTTGGTCCCATGCTCTCCAGCTCCACAGCAAGTCAAGTACCTGAAGAAGAAGGGTGCTTGCCCTTATTTACACCTGCAACAACATAGTCTGTTTGGGCCCAAAAGCATGACCCAAACAGGGTGTGAGACAAAGTCCCAATAGGAAACCACCCAAAGATTTGTGCCTAACAGTCAGTGAATACATGGTAGTAACAAAACAGGGAGCAGTAAATAGGAAAGCACACAGAAGATACAATCCATAGTTCTAACATATAAAGCACATAAGAAACAGCCACTCAAGCAAGAAAAACAAAAAGGTGACCACTGGGTAGTTCTCACAACCTAACCCCTAAGGTTCAACCTACAAGTACTAGCAACCCTCTGGGAGGCACACACAGTATCACCCCTCTGGTTCAGCTAAATAATTAATATACTCTCTGGGGAAGCACTCATCGTCAATTACCCCTATAATCTCGTATCATACTAAAGGATCTCTGGGGAAGCACTCAACGTCAATTCCCCCTATGGCCCGCGTTGAGGAAATACAGACTCTCTGAGGAATCACTCAACTTCAATTCCCCCTATGGTCTCGCATCATAAATTAAGGACACTCTAGAGAAGCCCTTCTGTCCATTCTCCCTATGGTCCACTACACTAGGTTCTCACAACCCTGTATATAACAAGCATTCATAACACACGTATCAACCCAAGTAAACCTCAATAACTACTTGGTTATCATTCTAAGGCACAACATCATAACAGTACAACAGTTCCACTATCCTAAAACTAGGCATGACAACTGGAAAAACACCTAATAAGAAAAACATGCAAGGAAAAGCAAAAGAACATAGTATAAATTATCCAAATTTACAAGCAATGATCTCTACTCAAGCAATCAAGCAAAAAAGACAAACAAAAGGGGCAAAACAGGAAACCCACAATTCCCCGTTCAAGGGAATTGGTGGAATTTGCACAAAATATTCACAGAATTCCTTTGGAAAGGCACAAACCACCTACCTTGGTGCTAGGAGATCGATATACGTGAACCAAAATGATTGATTCCCCTTAGAACATTGAATATCTGAGAAAACGCCAAAAACTCTCAACCCACGATAACTTGGAAACGAGGAGGAAACATGGAACAAGGCTAAATCAGAAGAGAGATCTTACCAAGGAAATACCAACGCAATCGACGACGGCTGGAATGGAGATCTAATGGAGGTTTTAGAGCTCGGGGAAGAAACGCAGTCGTACAGGTCACTCTCGGATGAAGAACCTGGAGAAGGGGTGTGTTCTGTCTGTCAGGCATGACCCCAATGCATTTAATGAAAAAAAATGAAGTACACGGCGTGTAATTCTTGAGTACATGGTGTGTACTCTATTTTTCTGTACTCCACTTTAAGCGGCCACCACATCGACTCTACACACCGTGTGTGTGGCCTGGACAAGGCCAGCACACGGCTTCGAGCGACAAAGAAGTACACGACGTGTACTCAGAAAGTACACGGCGTGTACTTCAAAAATTTCCAGAAAACCCATTTTTCTCAAAAACTCTAGAAAAAGGAAAGACATACCTGAAAAAGATGATTAGGGTTCTTACATATGTGAACAAATATTCCCTTATAACATTCACAAAAAACATGTGATAAAATATTTCTTTGTCTGCTTTAATATAAAATCATTTCAATGAATCTTCCAATATCATGTCCACATAAGTATATTTTGAGAAAAAATTAGCACATAATGTTCGTAAAATTAATTGTTTTCAAATATTATAGAATCATCATCATGAAAAAAAAACATGTTAAAAAATATTCAGGCATCACATGTTGATAAAAGGTTATTGAACAATACTACCTAAATAACATTTATGAAAAAATTCATCATATCATGTGATATAAATCCATAACCAAAAGGAAGTTTAGTGATATATCATAATCCAATAATGAATCTTCAACACATATTTTTTCTAATTTAAATCAGTCATGTTTTATATGTTTATGATTAAATATGTGTGTCATAAAATAATTTGAGGAAAGCATGTCCAATTTGAGGAAAATTGGGGCAGAAAGGATCAAAATCCACTTATGGGATTGCATTCATGAAGGTATAAACCTTTTTGAATGGATGTGAATCACACAATTACACTACCATATGGATATTTTATGGTAACCTCTATGAAAATTAAGTTCTTATTCATGTAGGTCCATTTCATGGAAGTCCCTGACTATGGGGATCATTGATGGTAACCTCCGCGAAACATAAATCTAGTTCGTGGAGCCCAAATAGTTCGGGAATCTCATAAAGTATCATGAGAGCATCTATCTTTCTCTAAACACATTCCCTTTCCTCTAAATATCCTAAAGGCACCCTTATGTTCGAATTTCAAGGGTATGTGACCTTTAGGCTTCTAAGAATAGCTTTCAACTCATGATACTCTGAATGTTTGTGATAAAAAGAATATACAGACATACAAAGGTATCCATCTTTCATAAAAACTCTTCCCATGGGTCCTTGAGAACTTAAAAACATGGTGTAGATTACTTTCATGGATTTATATGGCCTTCATGTAGGATGAAAACCCTTTGGGGATCTTGGGGGTTTTCAAGACAATTATCTTTCACAAAACCTACCCCATTGGATCCAAGACCTCACCTTGAAGCAAGGTAGCCCTTTTTGTGGAACACACCCCTTCATGAGACCCCTGACCTCTATAAGACCCCTAGACTTTTGGAAGCTCCAAAATCTATGGAAACCCCTCCTTCATGAAACCCATCCTCTAGGACTCTTTGTTATGTCTCATTTTAGCCAATCCCCTTTCATAAATGTTGACTTCCTGGGTCCCCTATAATAATACAAAACTGGGTCAAACGCACCCCAAATCCCTAGGTGACCAGTACCACATAATCTTATATTGACCTACATCCCTAAAAGTGTTTACTAATCCATCATACAACTTATTTCACCAAATCATTGGTACACTAACATTAGGCCACTGGATTTCCTCTCCTTTATGGAAGTTTCAATGTCATGCCCCACCAAGAGTAACATGAGCTGTAAAAACATAATCCCTAGAGGCAGAATCATTAAGAAAAACATATTAATTGTATTTTTAAACATGTATTATTAAGAATCTTCATATCACCTTGATATGGTACCCCTAAAGGTATAATCCACTCAACATCTAAACTGTAAGATTTAAAATTTCCTAGCTCAAATTCTTAGTCATACAATGTTAAAATACATGAAAATTTCTTTATTACATGAAATTAACCTGTATCCTTACACCATGTGATGATCACAGGTTTACCCATGTAAGTTCATCATGGGATGACACCTTATCTACCATATAATTAAGAGATGATCCTCATGAATCAAGCATCTTCCATGTGTATTCCCCACAACACCTCCTTAAGGGATAATCCTCCTATATTAGGATGCTTCCAATCATAATACCCACACCATCTCCCCAAGGTATGATCCTAAAATATTAGGAATATTCCTCATGTAATCCCCACACCATCACCCATTGATCAACCATTCATGAGACGATCATACTAACAACATGACATTAAACTTCATGGACTGGTCCTATCTAACAACCTTATGGAATATAGGATGCCTCCCATCTGTTCAATCCAACCGGCATTATAGTGTCTAATTATCACCCTTAGTGGGACACACTCCTCCATTCAAGTGTAAAATTATCCCACTTTTGGGGACACACTCCAACATCTATCTATGACCATTACCCATCATATCCCTATAATATATAAAACATATGCCTACCCAATACAAGAAAGACTTCAATCCTATTACCAACATATCCCTACAATATGTTAATAATATACCAAAAAATTCCTAGAAAGATGATAAACATTCAACCAACATGACCCCATAAGAAATTAAACCTTAACCTAACCTATCTTTTAAAAATGTTAAACCTACGACCAACCTATACCCATAACATGTTACACATTTCCCCCAGTCATATCTACAAGATTTAAAACTTTCGATTTGATCCATAATCTATACCCTATGAAATTAACATGGGATTCTTGAGTTAAAAGCCTCAAAATACATACTCCCTATGAATAAAATTCCTTATAACTGAAATATGATGCATTGGGTTCCACACCTACGATGCCTCACATAAGAGATTCCCTCTAAAATAGGTAGACATTATCAGTTCTCAATCTACCCTACATCTAGACTTTCCAAATTTACAAAATTCAACAACCTCACCTGACTAAAGGTTTCCACTATATTGAGATATAATCAATGTAATTAACCAGTGTCGACCTCATGATGGCATTGGGAACAATTTCCATGAACATTATTTAAATATATTAGGGATACCCCAGGTAAGTAGGAATCCACCTTCAAGAAACTAATTAAATTTATTGAAGCCACTCGCTATTGGAAAGTGTGAATATGGGGAAATAGAAAGAATCATGTTACATCTAGTTAAAGGGATGGAATATTTCCCTAGAGAATACATCTAAAATATGAATGGTTAACCCTATGTGAAACTATTATTCTCAAAAATGGGGACTAGTAGTGTGTTGGGCACTAGTATAGTTTCATGACACCATATCAAGATATTTGGTGCTATGAGTTACCAAGAAAACAATGGGCCTAGCATGAAACTCACCAACGAGTTAGGGAGGATAATATTAGGCATCCTCATTCTATGAAATTTTCATCATGGATAATTATCTATCTCTATAAGATTGGAAGATATTGGGGAATTGTGTATCACTTTCATTGTAAATGTATTAATGGATAAATCCACATTTGTTACAATACTCAAGAAATGGGATGTCAGTGACCTCACATTAATCAACACTTAAGTAGAGAGAATGTTGATATGAAAATCCCACACGATTACAACCATACCTAGACATCCACTGAACATTTATTTATTCAGTTTCCACAATACATATCACCCTATGGGAGCATCTGGTGGAGTGTTATTGACACCCTAGTGCACTATTATGAGTAGGAAGGGGTCATTACCACCAGGGTTATGGCCTACAATGATCTCCAATCATTGGTGGCTCATCGCCAACCCCACCCCTGAGGTCCAATCAGGGGAAACACCCCTCATTACAATAGATAACTTCTTTGAGATTCTCTCCACATAGTGCTCTAAAAACTCATTCTCCCACACCGAGGATGTGGGGGATGTTCAAGATACACATACTGTGACCAATGCTTGAGATCTACCATGGAAGGCTCCACCAAGCTACCCCAATGAAAAAACAGATCAGTCCCATTGGACGACATGAAGGTCTACTACATCCCCACTTCACCATCCTCAGACTAGAACACATGAGTCTACCATAATGGGTAGACCTATGAAATTTTCCAATAAGGGTAATTTTCTTTAGCTCATGTGAACTCTTCCACCACCACCATATCCTTCCAGGTACCTATAATTAGTGAACATGGTTTCATATTTTCCCATCTTGTATCAATACCCCAGTCACCTTTTAGGTAGGTTGAGTTGGCTCTCTTAGCATCTGGTACCATCAATAGCCATTATAGATCATCCCATGATAAGGAAAATAGGTGTGGAGGTCCTTCAAGTGCCACAAACAATTTGAACATATGTTCTCCAAATTCCACCATCATACAAATAACTAGTCCTCCCCACACCACCATCATATATCACTAACATCCCCTCTATTCCTCCATCATCAAATGTGAAGGTCCTCCCCATTCCATAAATTGAAAACATAGAGGTCCTCCTCACACTATTATTCATGAAAGTGTAGGTCCTCCTTATGATGGAGAAATACAATTCCCGAAATAATTGATCTGGGGTAGGAATAAAAACACTCCTCATTATATATGGATCCTTGGTAATCATTATATCATCCTGGAACTCTCATATTCTAAAATCAAGATGACTTGATGAGGGAACTGGCACCCTATATTCTATTGTCTGAGGAAGAATCCCAGAAATTAATCCTTATGTTCCAAAAATATGAGGTCTATAAGATCCCTATATCCCTCTATAGATACATTCTGGTTAAGGGAATTCTAGTATCCTTCCTGGTACTCACAACGCAGGTATCTATATCCCTACCATTTTCCTTCCTATTTACCTCCATGCATGAAGTTAGATAGATTTCAATGACTTAGTTCATGCCCCCATATGATGGTGTGAACTATACCGATCAACAAATAGACATTTACTATCTTTCACATGATGTTCTAGTGAACAAACCATCCAATATGGACATTATCTTAAGGCTAGATATTTCTCCAAGAGATGTCCCAACATGTATTAGCTATTCAACCATCACAGCTCCACCACATTCAGTAAATCATCAACTAGGAAGTTCTATGTCGGTGCAGCCATCCAAACCCTCTCTTACACAAAATCAGTCCATTGGTTAACCAAGAGTACGTGTTTTCCCCTATGAAAGAGTGTATGTGTAACACCCCGAGCTTCCACGATACGCTTCTAATTCAATAATGCAATAGCTTGCATTGTACGCAACTTCGAGTTCTAAAACACCGCGACTAATCAAAGTAGCCGTTATGAATAGTAATAACCACTTTTTAAAATTATAGAAATTTTATATTTCAAAATGGAATTCATTTTTGGATTCGGAATATCGAAATTAACCTATGTTGAATTTTTGGTATTTTTCTGAGAACTTCTAATTTTTATGAATAGTGAAAAATACTTAAAAACAACTTTTTTAATCAAAAAAATTTATAGTGATAAATTATACTATTTAGTGGTTTTAAAGTATAATTATAATATATTTTTACCATTTTATACAATGGTGGTCATTAGAATTAATTTAACATTGAAATTGGACATAAAAAATTGCCAATCTTTTGATATAAATTGTTTCTTAAAAACACGCTATTTGTTGTGACAGCGGGAATTAATTATAAAATTAATTAATGAAACTTATATGTTTTTAATTTTGTAAAATAGACATCATTTTTGAATTCGGAATATCAATTATAGCTTAGGGTGAAATTTTGGCATTGTTCTGAAAAACTTCAATTTTTGATGAATAGTGAAACCACTAAGTGGTAGTTAAATAACTAATTTTTCGTTTAAATGAAATATTACCACTTCTGAGATTTGATTTTAAAAAATCAGACATACATGGTTGTCATTAAGAAGTAAAATTTGGTTCAATGAGATTAAAATAATTTTTGGTGAATAGTAACTTTTAAGTTCTTAATCGCGATTAGAGGTAATTAGTGTAGTTTAAGGTAAAAATAATGTTTTAATAATATGAGATGAGCTTGACACATGTCCTACCCTCATTTTATGTGCCATGGCCGACCAAGACAATCCATGGGTCAACTTGGGGACCCCATGGATCCACTTTAGTTGGAAAATGACATAAATACCTTTTATTTAATGTTAAAGTAAAAAATGACACAAACATGAAATGTTTTACTAAAATAATTTTTACATGGGGTTATACAAGTCATATTTTTGACTATAAATAGTCATTGGAAAGCTAAAAAGATTTCCTACATCATAGTATTTTTTTTATAATTTTTAGACATTAAATAAATTAAATTATTTATGACATCATGATGATGCAGCGATGACCTCATTATTTAACGATTTTAATAAAATGAAAAGATAATGTAAAATCCAAGGATTACACTTGTCCAAATACTATTTTATGGGTATATTTCGAACCCTTATCACCTTATCCTAGAATTATATAAGTGTGGGAACTTTAGAATCCGAAAATCATTGTATAATAATGTAAAATTTCCTTACTTTCCAAGAGTGCCCCTCCTCTCCACTTATAAAAGGCCCCCACCTCTACCACCTCATTCACACTTTCAAGCAATTTGGATCGGCCAACCTCTGCCCAGATACTCTCCCAACTTTCCCCCCTTACTCCTAGAAGCCTCACTTTGGGAAGAACTCTTCCCAAGGAATCCTTTGGCTCAAATCAAAAAGAGTTACCTGATTTTGAGGTAATGTCTTCTCTAATGTTGTTTTGTTTTATTTTTCTTCTCCAACCCCCTAAACACTTTTTATTAATTTATTTTGTAACAACACAAGTATCCTAAATATACTAGGATGTTTTTATAAGAAGTATTCGAGCTACAATTACACACACCTACATCTAATGGTTAAAGAACATACTGTTTCTGTGGATGACGAATTTCTGCCTCACGAAACGATGATTGTTCAACACTCATATAACACCTTCAAAGGTGGCCATTAAGATGTCACTATATTTATATATGATATATAATATGTTTATGTTTTCCTTATTCTTATGTATTTCTAATTTATGGCATACTTTATGATTTCCATTATGGGTAAACGCGATAATTTCATTTTAGGAAGTGCGGACTACCGCCCCTCAAAGTGATGTGAATCGTTAATGCCATATGTGGGATGTATAAAGGATGGAGTAAATGATATTATATATGATATTATACTAGAACTATATTATACCTTTATATAATTATGATTTCATTCCATTAAATACGAAATAGAAATGAAAGTAGCGTTCATGCGTACGTACGGCTTACCGTCTCCATGAACGGTGCATTTCATTTCTTACCTCTAAATGTTACGTAATATTATGAATGAATGTATATACTGGATATATATGATATATATGACATCTAAATGATGAATATAATTCTGGATATAATGGATATTCTACCACATAAACAACTTGTAATTATAAGAAGTTTATTGTTGACTCAAGTACCAAAAATCGACAAAACGACCGTTATTAACTTAAATAATTACATAATGTTCATAACATTGTAATAAGTGATATAAAAAGGATAATGAACTTGAAAATGGTAGATATTAACTGTAGTTTATTATTCAGGAGGTTAAAGAACGGTCGAATCAAGTCGGACACAAGGTAAGGGAACTTCTTAACCCAATTTCCATTCTTTGGGTTAATCTCATACTTTCAAATTATGTCATGATATTATTATGTCCTATTTTGTATTTTTACTTTCTTTATGTGTACCTATAGTGAATACACATAATAGATCTATTTTATTTTAAAAATGATCTTTTTAAGGACTTCGTCTCAATATCCTTTCATTGAGGCATATTTGGTTTTATACACAACTTTCTTTTATACGGTGTATAAACCCCTTTGACTTTTACGTTTATTCAAAAGGAATATTTTTTATACGAAGAATTTTACTAAACGACAAAAAGGGAATGTTTTTCTTTCCGTACTTATGCAGCGACAATGACTTCTCCGCCGCCGTGACCATTATTTGAGTTTCGTCTTCCTCTACAAGCCATCATTTTTTAATGAAAAATAAATACAAAGTTTTAACTTTCTTTTATTTTGGTATTGAAAATGGTTTTGAAAGCATTCTTATTATATCAATGTGTTTTATTGATATCTTGTGATTGAAATGTGGAAATGTTATGTTTCCTTTAAGCATGTTTTATGTGATACAATTATGTTATGGTTTATGATATGTTTAAACCTATTCATATGAAGAATGTATTGGACTTAATAAGTGACGGGTGGAGCCCGCTATAGCTCCTCGATGTATCAGCAGGTCTCATGAGACAAAATAGTGTCTTGGCATGAGGCCTTGACAAAATCTTATTTGTGGTCTTGGCACGAGGCCTTGGCTACGTGGTTATGATAGTCTGGCATTATGCATTCCATCATTATGAAAGTGGTTATTGATATTGCATGTGATTATTCGACCAGTAGAATATCCATGTGAAGAAGTGAATGGCATTATCTAATTTTACTTTTTCCATATTATGTTGAAGTTCAAGTTTAAAAGGCTTTTGTTTTAGTTATACATTGCCTTAAATGTTTATGTTTATTGATGAAAGCTTCCGCTATATTGTTATCCTTACTGAGCATCTGAGCTCACCCCTTTCAATGTTTTAATATTTTCCAGGATGTGAAGAAGTATTTTATGAATGACCTGTAGGGATAGTCAGAAGAGGATATGAGTGTGGACTATAAAGACTTTGTTATTAGTTTTTCACTTTATGATGTAATGTAATATTTATGAATGTATCTAGTGTTTCCAAGGCTACTAAACTAATAGGTCTTTCGAGACTTGATCTTTTGTGATCATGACAATGTTATGAAGTAATGCACCGACTCTGGGTAGCTGGGGTCGGGGCGTTATAGTTGGTATCAGAGGCAGTTTAGTACTAACCTTGGAAGCTAGATTTAGATAAACTCTGATTAGAGAACATAGCCCGAAGATAGACTTTGAGGATTAGTATAGAAGAACTTCCTATAATTTTGGTATTTTTGTGAGTTTTCCGAGCAATACATCCCTGTCTGGATACGAGTAGGTAGAGGTGGCTCTGGCACAGATGTACCTAGGGGTAAAACCCGAAAACACCGCTTTGAGCTAGACTCGAACGGGAACTGGTGCACGACAACGGGCCTTGCTGCACTCTTGGTTACGACACTCCCGGGGGATATGATTTGGATAATTCTCATTTTCTTTATAAACCACTATGAAGGGTTATGAGTATTTACTTCCTCAAGGAAAACATTTTTATGGATTATATCCATAAATAGTTCAATTTATGTTAAGTATCTTACAAGTATGGAATTATGTATTTTGATTCATAAACTAATATAGTTTATGCCATTGTTTAGAAATGGCACCTAGTGGAAGGAATGGAAACCGTATCAATGCACGCACTCCGTGTAGGGATTTCCCTCCTGCTCAAGATAATTATTGTGGATCTGGAGATACAACTGGTGATGATCGACTTATTAACATATTGGGACAACTCACTCAGGTTATGAATAATAACCTTACTCGTATGGAGCACCCTGATCTGCAACGTGGAGGATCAATGTTAGACCGCTTCATGAGGCAACAACCACCAACATTTAATGGGGGTACAAATCCATTAGTAGCTAAGCAATGGATAAACACCTTAGAGAAAATATTCCACGCCTTGGGGAGTAGCGAAAGGGAGAAGGTTATCATTGCAGTTTACCGCCTCACTAGAGATGTTGATCAATGGTGGTCATTGATTCAAAATACAAAGGAAGATGAAGAAGTATCAAGTATGGAATGGAGAGAGTTCAAAGAGATTTTCTTAGAAAAATACTTTCCACATGACCATCGAGCAGATATGGAAAGGCAATTTCTGAGTCTGATGAAGAAGGAGGATGAGAATGTCGCAAAGTATGAGGCTAACTTTACAAGGTTAGCGAGGCATGCTGCAGATTATATACGTAACCCGAGAAGTAAGATTGATCGTTTCTTTGATGGGTTAAAACTATTTCTCCGTCGAGCTTTAGTATCACAATCTTTCTCAACATACGAAGATATTGTCTCATGTTCTATCATGACAGAAAAGGAATTCTCTAAGTCTTATGACAACAAAGTAAATCAAGAGAAGAAGAGAACGGTGGAACAAGAGACAGATAAAGGGAAAAAGGGAAAGAAGGATTTTCCATTATGTGATAATTGTGGGAAGAATCACCCTGGTACTTGCTTAAAGGGAATGGGAGTCTGTTACAAGTGTGGAGAAAAAGGTCAAGGGATCAAGGACAATCTTATGCTGTTACTACAGTTGAAGCAGAATAATTAATGTATTGGTGCTTTTGGACTCATGGATGATATTATGGTTATTAGAATAATGTGATATATATATAAGGATTGTACTGCAGTACTTATTGATTTCAGTAAGGTTTTAATATGATGAAGGTAATTATTTTTTTAGTATGTGACAATAAGAGAAACTTTACTTTGTTTGGGGAATCTGATAAATTGATTTTGGAATTAAGAGACCTTTTAGAGAAAGTCTGGACAGAGGTATTTTGGATAACTATAAAGGTTGGAGTGGATTAAGTTGATCTTTGGATAGTATTGTTTAAGGTTAAAAAATTTATGAAGATTATTTTTGGAATATTATAATACTATAGTTCTAGGAAAAGGACAACCTGTAGGGTGGGGCATAACCCGTCGCGTCGGACAAAGCTGCAGGAATCGAACCCACAACCATAGTGCGACATGCCTTTATTTCCTACCACTAGCCTACATGAAGTCCCTGGTTATTACAAAATAATTTTACTAATCTAAATGGTATGTGTTAATATTTGGAACCTTATACAATTAGGATAAGTATAATATTTTTGAGTTCTATTATCTTTTTGAGTGAAGGATGAGTTGAAGGTTGAAACTCTAATTGTCAAGCATAAATATATATATACCTATCTCTTATTCAATGAATAAATTAATTCTTAAACTTTATTAAAGGGATATTAAAACAAAAAAATGTGTTATCCTAATACCTTATGTCTTGTTGAACTGATGATATTTTAAATCAACATAGATTGAAGGCTTTGAGGCCCTCAATTTGACAGTTGATTATGATTGATGACCTCAATCACTCCCTACAAATATTTACATTTTTCCTCCAATTATATGTCTCTAATTTCCACCAATGTTCTCCTAATCAATATCATAATTTGGTGGTGACTTCTTCATTTCCCTTTCCCTCTTATTAAGGCTAAATTTTATTAATCTTATTTCCGATGTGGGTTTTCCACAAAGGTATTTTCTCTTTTCAACCTTTTATTTTCAAAGAAAAATTTCAAATTGCAAGGATGCAATTTATTGAAGGAGGGGAGAATGTAACACCCCGAGCTTCCATGATACGCTTCTCATTCAATAATTCAATAGCTTGCATTGTACGAAACTTCGAGTTCTAAAACACCGCAACTAATCAAAGTAGCCGTTATGAATAGTAATAACCACTTTTTAAAATTATAGAAATTTTATATTTCAAAATTGACTTCATTTTTGGATTCGGAATATCGAAATTAGCCTATGTTGAATTTTTGATATTTTTCTGAGAACTTCTAATTTTTATGAATAGTGAAAAATACTTAAAAATAACTTTTTTAATCAAAATAATTTATAGTGATAAATTATACTATTTAGTGGTTTTAAAGTATAATTAGAATATATTTTTACCATTTTATCCAATGGTGGTCATTATAATTAATTTAACATTGAAATTGGACATAAACATTTGCCAATCTTTTGATATAAATTGTTTCTTAAAAACACGCTATTTGTTGTGACAGCGGGAATTAATTATAAAATTAATTAATGCAACTTATATGTTTGGAATTTTGTAAAATAGACATCATTTTTGAATTCGGAATATCAATTATAGCTTAGGGTGAAATTTTGGCATTGTTCTGAAAAACTTCAATTTTTGATGAATAGTGAAACCACTAAGTGGTAGTTAAATAACTGATTTTTTTGTTTAAATGAAATATTACCACTTCTGAGATTTGATTTTCAAAAATCCGACATACATGGTTGTCATTAAGAAGTAAAATTTGGTTCAATGAGATTAAAATAATTTTTGGTGAATAGTAACTTTTAAGTTCTTAATCGCGATTAGAGGTAATTAGTGTAGTTTAAGGTAAAAATAATATTTTAATAATATGAGATGAGATTGACACATGTCCTACCCTCATTGGATGTTCCATGGCCGACCAAGACAATCCATGGGTCAACTTGGGGACCCCATGGAGCCACTTTAGTTGGAAAATGACATAAATACCTTTTATTTGATGTTAAAGTAAAAAAATGACACAAACATGAAATGTTTTACTAAAACAATTTTTACATGGGGTTATAAAAGTCATATTTTTGACTATAAATAGTCATTGGAAATCTAAAAAGATTTCCTATATCATATTATTTTTTTATAATTTTTAGACATTAAATAAATTAAATTATTTACGACATCATGATGATGAAGCGATGACCTCATTATTTAACGATTTTAATAAAATGAAAAGATAATGTAAAATCCAAGGCTTACACTTGTCCAAATACTATTGGATGGGTAGATTTCGAACCCTTATCACCTTATCCTAGAATTATATAAGTGTGGGACCTTTAGAATCCGAAAATCATTGTATAATAATGTAAAATTTCCTTACTTTCCAAGAGTGCCCCTCCTCTCCACTTATAAAAGGCCCCCACCTCTACCACCTCATTCACACTTTCAATCCATTTGGCTCAGCCAACCTCTGCCCAAATACTCTCCCAACTTTCCCCCCTTACTCCTAGAAGCGTCACTTTGGGCAGAACTCTTCCCAAGGAAGCCTTTGGCTCAAATCAAAAAGAGTTACCCGATTTTGAGGTAATGTCTTCTCTAATGTTGTTTTGTTTTATTTTTCTTCTCCAACCCCCTAAACACTTTTTATTCATTTCTTTTGTAACAACACCAGTATCCTAAATATACTAGGATGTTTTTATAAGAAGGATTCGATCTACACTTACACACACCTACATCTAATGGTTAAAGAACATACTGTTTCGAGAAGGCCGAATCAGGGTTGGACATAGAAGAAGCAAATAGAGATCCGGATGTATTATAACCTCCTGTAAAATTTGGGCCCATTTGGAGTTTTGGATTCCGAGATATGATCAAATTAGTGGGCTCTTTTTCTGGGCCGCAGAATCTGGCCCAGAATTGTATCTCTAACTTGAGACGCCTAAATGACCACCATGGAGGCCTAATTAGCATTAACTCCTGAAGAGTGATTTGTTACTATACATGTCTTCTAGCATCCCACGAAATTGGGGATTAATTGGACTTGTATGTTGGGACCCACAGTCTCATCAGTGGGCCGGTGTCCAATCTGCCTTCTCCAGAATTGCTTCCTTTCATTGCCAAATATCTCTATCATCCTCCATGAATTTTCCATTGATCCCTGAATGAAACATGTTCATATTGGAGTGTAGATCAATTATCAAATTAAAATATGTATAATAAGATGAATCATTTGGTACATTAAATGATGTTCAAAAATGTACCACATAATAGTGCATTTTAAGAAGGTATTGCAATCATAATGTTAAATGATGTTCAAAGTGTAAAATGCACTAAAATGGTGTTTATGAATAATAAAGAACATGAATATTATATATATTACCAATTAATATTAGCCTCATTTAGTGGCTAATCACACCCCACAACTTGAGTTTTTCTAGTCCCGAGCAAAATATATCTCATCAAAAATGAAATTCGAATTCCCTTTTCCAAAAACATTTTAATACACAATGATCACCAAAAAACCTTATACCAAACAATCATGAAACCCATAAAAATATTTTAATACAAGATAGTTTCATAAGCATATCCCAATCCCAAGCCCATTCCTTTGATCAAATCCATCATCATACTTCATCCAACTCAATTAGGTGTAATGATGTGTTGTGAATCACAATAGATATGGGGGTTCATTTTCATTCAAGGGGGAAATCATGGAAGCGCTAGGTGGAATCACATTTAATCCTAATATGAGTATTCTTCATCCCTATTTTTTTTTGATTTTTTTTTTGCAATATTTCTATAGTAATTGAGATTGCAATTAATCAAATTAACCCATGTAGCAAGACTTTGCCGATGACTCCCAGACTCAAAGGCCTTAGGGCACCAAGTGAAACCCACATACTCGGGCATCGTCTCAAGTTAACTTAATCAAAAACAAAGTCATATTACCATAAATAGAGATATATTGAAAAACTCAGGGCTAGAAAACTCTGGAGTCACGATCCCCAAGTGCCGAAAGCCTCACATTTTATCAATCCATTGCTCTACACGCAAATTTTTATTTTTATTTTTTATTTTTTTATTTTTTAATAATAATTTTTTAATTTTTTTTTGAATACTCATATTATTCATAAAAATAAAACCATCCTATGCTATTTATTATGGGACCCCAAAAATTCAAATTAGTACCCCACAGTCTAGAGGACGTGCATTGTGACATTTTTTTTATTTGGATGAAAGTATAAACGATGAAATATCACATCGGACAGCCACACTTTCCAAAATCTATGCTAATGAAATTATACAAGGATTAAAATCAGAATTAGGGTATTCTAAATTATTTGATATTAAGTTTCAAAGTGTGCAATTCGTATTACCATGTTCAAAGTTAAATGAATTTTTCCTTCCATTTTCATAATTTTTTTTTTCAAATCATTCAATTTTTTTTTGACACGAAATAATTTTTTATTTTATCTCCCCCCCAACTTAAAATAACACTGTCCCCAGTGTTTGAAGAAATGAAAATTTAGAAGGAGTAGAGGCAGATAATGGAAGTTCAAAAAGGAAATTGAAACCGAGGATCATGGAATGAAATCACCTGGTGGTTGAAGTTGATGTTCTTGCTGCTCCAATTTAGTCCTTTGATATACATGTCGCTTGTAGAGTTCCATTAGTGTAAAAAGGAAAAAAAACAAAAAAAAATAGTATATATATATATATAATTACAATATAAGTATATATATAAAATAAAATAAACTGATGATACATTGTCTTCTTTTTAAATTTTTGGGTAAGGTATTACTCAAGGATCACACCACGTGACACGGATGAATATGGTGCTCCTCTTTCATACCCATCCATACTCATAATAGAAGAACAGGTCAACAGTATATATATATTTTTAATATAAAAATTATTAATTAAAATATAAATTTTATTAAAACAACAAAATTATAGGAAACTTAAAAACCATGGGTCGCCTCCCATGCAGCGCTTTGTTTAATGTCGTTAGCTCGACTTGAACTCCCCAACTTATCCAATACCAATTTTTAACATTTTAAGGACCCCATATTTCTCCATGTCCACTAGATTGAGATTGATTCTTTTTTTATAATTTTTGTTGTGTGAAAACCTATGTTCTAAAATGAGTGGTAAAATCCAAGGAATATCAAAAATGGTTGATCCAATTTCCTCTGTAGTCTTTCCTAAGACATAAATGACCATTACAACTTTTTTGGTTTCAAGAGAAGAATGAGTTTCAATTGAAAGTTCATTATTATACCTTATGAAGGTATTATTTAGTGAGGAGGGAAGGACAATAATTTTGGGCTCGGTTTGGATAGGACATTTAGACACAAGTTGATATTTTGAATCCAAATCAGTTTCATTTTCAAAATTTCTCAACAAAATTGGTTCCTTTTGAATAGAAGATTCAACCAAAAAATTGGAAAGATCGGTGTTTGGAATGGATATGGACTCAAAGTTTATGATTTCTCCCAATGGTTCAAAGGTTGGTGTTTTTGAAAATTCATCAATGGAGTTATACTTAGGAGACTCAATCCATGATGTCAAATTCTCCTCTTTTGAATCCAAAAAGTTAATTTCCTCCTGATTTAAAGTCCCTTCAAAATTTCCTTGATCCTCTTCATCTATCCCAAATCCAAAGGTTTGTTCTTCAATAAATTCATGTGGGGTTTGTGTGAAACTAGACACTTCACATAAGGTTATGGAAGGGACAGTTTGTGTAGGGATGGGTTCCTCACAAGTTTTAATGCTTTGTAGTTCTAACCTCAATGATGAAATCTCAAAATTCATTATTTCCATTTGTTGACACAGTTTTTCAAGTAATGGTTGTGGATCATGATGGTCAAGGGGTTGAGACAGATGGTCTATTCCAGGAGGATAACTATGTTGTTGGAATTCCATAGGAGGATGTTCAGATTGGCCTTGTTGGGATTGGAACTCATAATATGTTGGAATGTATTGTGGATCATATGAATAAAAACATTGTGGTTCAGTAGGTTGTTGATGATCCCACAAGTAGGAATTAGGATGGTCATTGTACATCGTACATGGGGTTGAGTGATCAAAGTAGGGATAAGTTTCCCATGTTTGGACTTGTTCAAAATTGACTTCCATAGGAGTGAGGAGTGAGAAAAGAGAAGTAGAATGAAAAAAAAAGATGACAGTGTCTAAGATAACTTACTTAGGTCCCCGAAAACGGCGCCAAAATTTGGTTCACGCCCAAATTTACCCAAGAGAAGAAGGGTAGAACGGTCCTTATAGTGTAGCTTGGGTTGTCGAATCCACAGAGACCTAAGAAGATAACTAAGATACACAACCTAAGGGATGGATTTTTGGATATGAAGTGGCCAACTTGGATTGATTTTGGATGGGTTTTAAATATATATAATAGATTTAAGTGGATTCAATTTAAAAGAATGAGTTGATCCTAGGTTATCGCTCGGGGTGGATTGGACGTATTTTCTCTTTAATGATTTCAATTTCTTAAATTTGAGATGGGTTTATTTAAGAAGATAAAACAACATCATCACTTGATGGTTTAATGCCTACACCCTCTAATAATAATCACCTATACACTTTAAGGATCAAAGTTTTGAGCACTTCAAGGTAAAGGATCGTATTAGTACTTGATATGTGTGACCTTAAATTCAACAAGGACGATGAAGTTTAAAAATCATCAAATAAAAATCCCAATTAAAGAAGCGATTATACATTAATTAGGTGATAAATAACATCCAATCCAGCCCCTTTCTACTCCCTTGGATCAACCCATAAGTGGGTTATCCCTCCATTGATCCCATGGTTTCAATGGAAGTGGAAAGTAGACTCATAAGGGAGGAAATGGAGAAGTAAAGAAAACAAAAAAAATAAAATGATCACTCCACCGTTGTGTGAATAATTTCACAAGGGTTGGTGTGAATAAATTCACACCTTGATCCAACGGTATCAAGGTGATATTAAGAACAACATAATAAGAGTAGAAGAAGAACTTTTATTAAGAAACTAAAGTGAATTGAACAACTTACATGTGAAAGACAAAATTGAGGCAACAAAAATGCAGCATAACATTACAATTGAACAAAGCATCCAAGATCCTCAACTCCTTCACCAACACAGCCTTAAATAGGCATTTTGGGAGACTTGGGTCGAACCACCAACAGTAAAAAGCATCTTAATTAATTTTTCTAGGCTATAGGTGGTGGAAAGCTTGTGGAATTTGGACTTTTCCACGTTTGACCCGAGGTGGCAGCCAGCTTTCCTTCACCGAACAGACGCGTCTGGAGGACCTTCTAGAAGGCCGAATCAGGGTGGGCCATAGAAGAAGAAAATGGGGCTCCGTATGTCTTCTAAGCGTCTGTAAAATATGGGCCCATTTGGAGTTTTTGATTCCGAGATATGATCATATTTTTGGACTGTTTTTCTGGGCCGCAGAATCTGGCCCAGAATTGTATCTCTAACTTGGGCCGCCTAAATGACCACAATGGAGGCAGAATTAGCATTAACTCCTGAAGAGTGATTTGTTCCTATACATGTCTTATAGCATCACACGAAATTTGGGATTAATTGGACCTGTATGTTGGGCCCCACAGTCTCATCAGTGGTCTGGTGTCCAATCTGCCTTCTCCAGAATTGCTTCCTTTCATTGCCAAATATCTCCATCATTCTCCATGAATTCTCCATTGATCCCTGAATGAAACATGTTCATATTGGAGTGTAGATCAATTATCAAATTAAAATATGTATAATAAGATGAATCATTTGGTACTTTAAATGATGTTAAAAAATGTACCACATAATAGTGCATTTTAAGAAGGTATTACAATCATAATGTTAAATGATGTTCAAAGTGTAAAATGCACTAAAATGGTGTTTATGAATAATAAAGAACATTAATATTATATATATTACCAATGAATATTAGCCTCATTTAGTGGCTAATCACACCCCCCAACTTGAGTTTTTCTAGTCCCGAGCAAAATATATCTCATCAAAAATGAAATTCGAATTCTCTTTTCCAAAAACATTTTAATACACAATGATCACCAAAAAACCTTATACCAAACAATCATGAAACCCATAAAAATATTTTAATACAAGATAGTTTCATAAGTAGATCCCAATCCCAAGCCCATTACTTTGATCAAATCCATCATCATACTTCATCCAACTCAATTAGGTGTAATGATGTGTTGTGAATCACAATAGATACGGGGGTTCATTTTCATTCAAGGGGGAAATCATGGAAGCGCTAGGTGGAATCACATTTAATCCTAATATGAGTATTCTTGATCCCTATTTTTTTTTGATTTTTTTTGCAATATTGCTATAGTAATTGAGATTGCAATTAATCAAATTAACCCATGTAGCAAGACTTTACCGATGACTCCCAGACTCAAAGGCCTCAGGGCACCAAGTGAAACCCACATACTCGGGCATCGTCTCGAGTTAACTTAATCAAAAATGAAGTCATATTACCATAAATAGAGATAGATTGAAAAACTCAGGGCTAGACAACTCTGGAGTCACGATCCCCAAGTGCCGAAAGCCTCGCATTTTATCAATCCATTGCTCTACACGCAAATTTTTATTTTTATTTTTTATTTTTTTATTTTTTAATAATTTTTTTAATAATTTTTTTTTGAATACTCATATTATTCATAAAAATAAAACCGTCCTATGATATTTATTATGGGACCCCAAAAATTCAAATTAGTACCCCACAGTCTAGAGGACGTGCATTGTGGCATTTTTTTTTATTTGGATGAAAATATAAACGATGAAATATCACATTGGACAACCACACTTTCCAAAATCTATGCTCATGAAATTATACAAGGATTAAAATCAGAATTAGGGTATGCTAAATTATTTGATATTCAGTTTCAAAGTGTGCAACGTGTATTACCATGTTCAAAGTTAAAGGAATTTTTCCTTCCATTTTCATAATTTTTTTTTTCAAATCATTCAATTTTTTTTTGACACGAAATAATTTTTTATTTTATCTCCCCCCCAACATAAAATAAAACTGTCCCCAGTGTTTGAAGAAATGAAAATTTAGAAGGAGTAGAGGTAGATAATGGAAGTTCAAAAAGGAAATTGAAACCGAGGATCATGGAATGAAATCACCTGGTGGTTGAATTTGATGTTCTTTCTGCTCCAATTTAGTCCTTTGATATACATGTCGCTTGCAGAGTTCCCTTAGTGGAAAAAGGAAAAAAAATAAAAAAATAGTATATATATATATAAGTACAATATAAGTATATATATAAAATAAAATAAACTGATGATACATTGTCTTCTTTTTAAATTTCTGGGTAAGGTATTACTCAAGGATCACACCACGTGACACGGATGAATATGGTGCTCCTCTTTCATACCCATCCATACTCATAATAGAAGAACAGGTCAACAACCTATATATATTTTTTAATATACAAATTATTAATTAAAATATAAATTTTATTAAAACAACAAAATTATAGGAAACTTCAAAACCATGGGTTGCCTCCCATGCAGCGCTTTGTTTAATGTCGTTAGCTCGACTTGAACTCCCCAACTTATCCAATACCAATTTTTAACATTTTAAGGACCCCATATTTCTCCATGTCATCTAGATTGAGATTGATTCTTTTTTTATAATTTTTGTTGTGTGAAAACCTATGTTCTAAAATGAGTGGTAAAATCCAAGGAATATCAAAAATGGTTGATCCAGTTTCCTCTGTAGTCTTTCCTAAGACATAAATGACCATTACATCTTTTTTGGTTTCAAGAGAAGAATGAGTTTCAATTGAAAGTTCATTATTATACCTTATGAAGGTATTATTTAGTGAGGAGGGAAGGACAATAATTTTGGGCTCGGTTTGGATAGGACATTTAGACACAAGTTGATATTTTGAATCCAACTCAGTTTCATTTTCCAAATTTCTCAACAAAATTGGTTCCTTTTGAATAGAAGATTCAACCAAAAAATTGGAAAGATCGGTGTTTGGAATGGATATGGACTCAAAGTTTATGATTTCTCCCAATGGTTCAAAGGTTGGTGTTTTTGAAAATTCATCAATGGAGTTATACTTAGGAGACTCAATCCATGATGTCAAATTCTCCTCTTTTGAATCCAAAAAGTTAATTTCCTCCTGATTTAAAGTCCCTTCAAAATTTCCTTGATCCTCTTCATCTATCCCAAATCCAAAGGTTGGTTCTTAAATAAATTCATGTGGGGTTTGTGTGAAACTAGACACTTCACATAAGGTTACGGAAGGGACAGTTTGTGTAGGGATGGGTTCCTCACAAGTTTTAATGCTTTGTAGTTCTAAACTCAATGATGAAACCTCAAAATTCATTATCTCCATTTGTTGACACAGTTTTTCAAGAAATGGTTCTGGATCATGATGGTCAAGGGGTTGAGACAGATGGTCTATTCCAGGAGGATAACTATGTTGTTGGAATTCCAAAGGAGGATGTTCAGATTGGCCTTGTTGGGATTGGAACTCATAATATGTTGGAATGTATTGTGGATCATATGAATAAAAACATTGTGGTTCAGTAGGTTGTTGATGATCCCACAAGTAGGAATTAGGATGGTCATTGTACATCGTACATGGGGTTGAGTGATCAAAGTAGGGATAAGTTTCCCATGTTTGGACTTGTTCAAAATTGACTTCCATAGGAGTGAGGAGTGAGAAAAGAGAATTAGAATGAAAAAAAAGATGATTGTGTCTAAGATAACTTACTTAGGTCCCTGGAAACGGCGCCAAAATTTGGTTCATGCCCAAATTTACCCAAGAGAAGAAGGGTAGAACGGTTCTTGTAGTGTAGCTTGGGTTGTCGATTCCACAGAGACCTAAGAAGATACCTAAGATACACAACCTAAGGGATGGATTTTTGGATATGAAGTGGCCAACTTGGATTGATTTTGGATGGGTTTTAAAGATATCTAATAGATTTAACTGGATTCAATTTAAAAGAATGAGTTGATCCTAGGTTATCGCTCGGGGTGGATTGGACGTATTTTCTTTTTAATGATTTCAATTTCTTAAATTTGAGATGGGTTTATTTAAGGAGATAAAAAAACATCATCACTTGCTGGTTTAATGCCTACAACCTCTAATACTAATCACCTATACACTTGAAGGATCAACGTTTTGATCACTTCAAGGTAAAGGATCGTATTAGTACTTGATGTGTGTGGCCTTAAATTCAACAAGGACGATGAAGTTTAAAAATCATCAAATAAAAATCCCAATTAAAGAAGTGATTATACATTAATTAGGTGATAAATGACATCCAATCCAGCCCCTTTCTAATCCATTGGATCAACCCATAAGTGGGTTATCCCTCCATTGATCCCATGGTTTCAATGGAAGCGGAAAGTAGACTCATAAGGGAGGAAATGGAGAAGTAAAGAAAACAACAAAAATAAAATGATCACTCCACCGTTGTGTGAATAATTTCACAAGGGTTGGTGTGAATAAATTCACACCTTGATCCAACGGTATCAAGATGATATTAAGAACAACAGAATAAGAGTAGAAGAAGAACTTTTATTAAGAAACTAAAGTGAATTGAACAACTTACATGTGAAAGACAAAATTGAGGCAACAAAAATGAAGCATAACATTACAATTGAACAAAGCATCCAAGATCCTCAACTCCTTCACCACCACGGCCTTAAATAGGCATTTTGGGAGCCTTGGGTAGAACCACCAACAGTACAAAGCATCTTAATTAATTTTTCTAGGCTATAGGTGGTGGAAAGCTTGTGGAATTTGGACTTTTCCACGTTTGACCCGAGGTGGCAGCCAGCTTTCCTTCACCGAACATACGCTTCTGGAGGACCTTCTAGACGGCCGAATCAGGGTGGGACATAGAGGAAGAAAATGGAGCTCCGGATGTCTTCTAACCGTCTGTAAAATTTGGGCCCATTTGGAGATGTGGATTCCGCGATATGATTAAATTAGTGGGCTGTTTTTCTGGGCCGCAGAATCTGGCCCAGAATTGTATCTCTAACTTGGGCCGACTAAATGACCACAATGGATGCCTAATTAGCATTAACTACTGAAGAGTGATTTGTTCCTATAAATGTCGTCTATCATCCCAAGAAATTTGGGATTAATTGGGCCTGTATGTTGGGCCCCACAGTCTCATCAGTGGGCTGGTGTCCAATCTTCCTTCTCCAGAATTGCTTCCTTTCATTGCCAAATATCTCCATCATCCTCCATGAATTCTCCATTGATCCCTGAATGAAACATGTTCATATTGGAGTGTAGATCAATTATCAAATTAAAATATGTATAATAAGATGAATCATTTGGTACTTTAAATGATATTCAAAAATGTACCACATAATAGTGCATTTTAAGAAGGTATTACAATCATAATGTTAAATGATGTTCAAAGTGTAAAATGCACTAAAATGGTGTTTATGAATAATAAAGAACATTAATATTATATATATTACCAATGAATATTAGCCTCATTTAGTGGCTAATCACACCCCCCAACTTGAGTTTTGCTAGTCCTGAGCAAAATATATCTCATCAAAAATGAAATTCGAATTCCCTTTTCCAAAAACATTTTAATACACAATGATCACCAAAAAACCTTATACCAAACAATCATGAAACCCATCAAAATATTTTAATACAAGATAGTTTCATAATTAGATCCCAATCCCAAGCCCATTACTTTGATCAAATCCATCATCATACTTCATCTAACTCAATTAGGTGTAATGATGTGTTGTGAATCACAATAGATATGGGGGTTCATTTTCATTCAAGGGGGAAATCATGGAAGCGCTAGGTGGAATCACATTTAATCATAATATGAGTATTCTTCATCCCGCTTTTTTTTTTTGATTTTTTTTGCAATATTGCTATAGTAATTGAGATTGCAATTAATCAAATTAACCCATGTAGCAAGACTTTGCCGATGACTCCCAGACTCAAAGGCCTTAGGGCACCAAGTGAAACCCACATACTCTGGCATCGTCTCGAGTTAACTTAATAAAAAACAAATTCATATTATCATAAATAGAGATAGATTGAAAAACTCAGGGCTAGATAACTCTGGAGTCACGATCCCCAAGTGCCGAAAGCCTCGCATTTTATCAATCCATTGCTCTACACGCAAATTTTTATTTTTATTTTTTATTTTTTTATTTTTTAATAATTATTTTTTAATTTTTTTTGAATACTCATATTATTCATAAAAATAAAACCATCCTATGATATTTATTATGGGACCCCAAAAATTCAAATTAGTACCCCACAGTCTAGAGGACGTGCATTGTGGCATTTTTTTTATTTGGATGAAAATATAAACGATGAAATATCACATTGGACAGCCACACTTTCCAAAATCTATGCTCATGAAATTATACAAGGATTAAAATCAGAATTAGGGTATGCTAAATTATTTGATATTCAGTTTCAAAGTGTGCAATGCGTATTACCATGTTCAAAGTTAAAGGAATTTTTCCTTCCATTTTCATAATTTTTTTTTTCAAATCATTCAATTTTTTTTTTGACACGAAATAATTTTTTATTTTATCTCCCCCCCAACATAAAATAACACTGTCCCCAGTGTTTGAAGAAATGAAAATTTAGAAGGAGTAGAGGTAGATAATGGAAGTTCAAAAAGGAAATTGAAACCGAGGATCATGGAATGAAATCACCTGGTGGTTGAAGTTGATGTTCTTGCTGCTCCAATTTAGTCCTTTGATATACATGTCGCTTGCAGAGTTCCCTTAGTGTAAAAAGGAAAAAAAACAAAAAAAAAATAGTATATATATATATATAAGTACAATATAAGTATATATATAAAATAAAATAAACTGATGATACATTGTCTTCTTTTTAAATTTCTGGGTAAGGTATTACTCAAGGATCACACCATGTGACACGGATGAATATGGTGCTCCTCTTTCATACCCATCCATAATCATAATAGAAGAACAGGTCAACAGTCTATATATATTTTTTAATATAAAAATGATTAATTAAAATATAAATTTTATTAAAACAACAAAATTATAGGAAACTTAAAAACCATGGGTTTCCTCCCATGCAGCGCTTTGTTTAATGTCGTTAGCTCGACTTGAACTCCCCAACTTATAAAATACCAATTTTTAACATTTTAAGGAGCCCATATTTATCCATGTCCACTATATTGAGATTGATTCTTTTTTTATAATTTTTGTTGTGTGAAAACCTATGTTCTAAAATGAGTGGTAAAATCCAAGGAATATCAAAAATGGTTGATCCAGTTTCCTCTGTAGTCTTTCCTAAGACATAAATGACCATTACATCTTTTTTGGTTTCAAGAGAAGAATGAGTTTCAATTGAAAGTTCATTATTATAACTTATGAAGGTATTATTTAGTGAGGAGGGAAGGACAATAATTTTGGGCTCGGTTTGGATAGGACATTTAGACACAAGTTGATATTTTGAATCCAACTCAGTTTCATTTTCCAAATTTCTCAACAAAATTGGTTCCTTTTGAATAGAAGATTCAACCAAAAAATTGGAAAGATCGGTGTTTGGAATGGATATGGACTCAAAGTTTATGATTTCTCCCAATGGTTCAAAGGTTGGTGTTTTTGAAAATTCATCAATGGAGTTATACTTAGGAGACTCAATCCATGATGTCAAATTCTCCTCTTTTAAATCCAAAAAGTTAATTTCCTCCTGATTTAAAGTCCCTTCAAAATTTCTTTGATCCTCTTCATCTATCCCAAATCCAAAGGTTGGTTCTTCAATAAATTCATGTGGGGTTTGTGTGAAACTAGACACTTCACATAAGGTTATGGAAGGGACAGTTTTTGTAGGGATGGGTTCCTCACAAGTTTTAATGATTTGTAGTTCTAAACTCAATGATGAAACCTCAAAATTCATTATCTCCATTTGTTGACACAGTTTTTCAAGTAATGGTTGTGGATCATGATGGTCAAGGGGTTGAGACAGATGGTCTATTCCAGGAGGATAACTATGTTGTTGGAATTCCATAGGAGGATGTTCAGATTGGCCTTGTTGGGATTGGAACTCATAATATGTTGGAATGTATTGTGGGTCATATGAATAAGAGTAGAAGAAGAACTTTTATTAAGAAACTAAAGTGAATTGAACAACTTACATGTGAAAGACAAAATTGAGGCAACAAAAATGCAGCATAACATTACAATTGAACAAAGCATCCAAGATCCTCAACCCTTTCACCACCACTGCCTTAAATAGGCATTTTGGGAGCCTTGGGTCGAACCACCAACAGTACAAAGCATCTTAATTAATTTTTCTAGGCTATAGGTGGTGGAAAGCTTGTGGAATTTGGACTTTTCCACGTTTGACCCGAGGTGGCAGCCAACTTTCCTTCACCGAACATACGCATCTGTAAGACCTTCTAGAAAGCCGCATCAGGGTGGGCCATAGAAGAAGAAAATGGAGATACGGATGTCTTATAACCTCCTGTAAAATTTGGGCCCATTTGGAGTTGTGGATTCCGAGATATGATCAAATTAGTGGGATATTTTTCTGGGCCTCAGAATCTGGCCCAGAATTGTATCTCTAACTTGGGCCGCCTAAATGACCACAATGGAGGCCGGATTAGCATTAACTCCTGAAGTGTGATTTGTTCCTATACATGTCGTATAGAATCCCATGAAATTTGGGATTAATTGGGCCTACATGTTGGGCCCCACAGTCTCATCAGTGGGCTGGTGTCCAATCTGCCTTCTCCAGAATTGCTTCCTTTCATTGCCAAATATCTCCATCATCCTCCATGAATTCTCCATTGATCCATGAATGAAACATGTTCATATTGGAGTGTAGATCAATTATCAAATTAAAATATGTATAATAATATGAATGATTTGGTACTTTAAATGATGTTAAAAAATGTACCACATAATAGTGCATTTTAAGAAGGTATTACAATCATAATGTTAAATGATGTTCAAAGTGTAAAATGCACTAAAATGGTGTTTATGAATAATAAAGAACATGAATATTATATATATTACCAATGAATATTAGCCTCATTTAGTGGCTAATCACACCCCCCAACTTGAGTTTTGCTAGTCCCGAGCAAAATATATCTCATCAAAAGTGAAATTCGAATTCCCTTTTCCAAAAACATTTTAATACACAATGATCACCAAAAAACCTTATACCAAACAATCATGAAACCCATAAAAATATTTTAATACAAGATAGTTTCATAAGTAGATCCCAATCCCAAGCCCATTCCTTTGATCAAATCCATCATCATACTTCATCCAACTCAATTAGGTGTAATGATGTGTTGTGAATCACAATAGATATGGGGGTTCATTTTCATTCAAGGGGGAAATCATGGAAGCGCTAGGTGGAATCACATTTAATCCTAATATGAGTATTCTTAATACCTCTTTTTTTTGATTTTTTTGCAATATTTCTATAGTAATTGAGATTGCAATTAATCAAATTAACCCATGTAGCAAGACTTTGCCGATGACTCCCAGACTCAAAGGCCTTAGGGCACCAAGTGAAACCCACATACTCGGGCATCGTCTCGAGTTAACTTAATCAAAAACAAAGTCATATTACCATAAATAGAGATAGATTGAAAAACTCCGGGCTAGAAAACTCTGGAGTCACGATCCCCAAGTGCCGAAAGCCTCGCATTTTATCAATCCATTGCTCTATACTCAAATTTTTATTTTTATTTTTTATTTTTTTATTTTTTAATAATTTTTTTTTAATTTTTTTTTGAATACTCATATTATTCATAAAAATAAAACCATCCTATGATATTTATTATGGGACCCCAAAAATTCAAATTAGTACCCCACAGTCTAGAGGATGTGCATTGTGGCATTTTTTTTATTTGGATGAAAATATAAACGATGAATTATCACATTGGACAACCAAACTTTCCAAAATCTATGCTCATGAAATTATACAAGGACTAAAATCAGAATTGGGGTATGCTAAATTATTTGATATTCAGTTTCAAAGTGTGAAATGCGTATTACCATGTTCAAAGTTAAAGGAATTTTTCCTTCCATTTTCATAATTTTTTTTTTCAAATCATTCAATTTTTTTTGACACAAAATAATTTTTTATTTTATCTCCCCAAAACATAAAATAACACTGTCCCCAGTGTTTGAAGAAATGAAAATTTAGAAGGAGTAGAGGCAGATAATGGAAGTTCAAAAAGGAAATTGAAACCGAGGATCATGGAATGAAATCACCTGGTGGTTGACGTTGATGTTCTTGCTGCTCCAATTTAGTCCTTTGATATACATGTCGCTTGCAGAGTTCCCTTAGTGGAAAAAGGAAAAAAAAAATAGTATATATATTTATATAAGTACAATATAAGTATATATATAAAATAAAATAAACTGACGATACATTGTCTTCTTTTTAAATTTCTGGGTAAGGTATTACTCAAGGATCACACCACGTGACATGGATGAATATGATGCTCCTCTTTCATACCCACACATAATCATAATATAAGAACAGGTCAACAGTCTATATATATTTTTTAATATAAAAATGATTACTTAAAATATAAATTTTATTAAAACAACAAAATTATAGGAAACTTAAAAACCATGGGTTGCCTCCCATGCAGCGCTTTGTTTAATGTCGTTAGCTCGACTTAAACTCCCCAACTTATCCAATACCAATTTTTAACATTTTAAGGACCCCATATTTCTCCATGTCCACTAGATTGAGATTGATTCTTTTTTTATAATTTTTGTTGTGTGAAAACCTATGTTCTAAAATGAGTGGTAAAATCCAAGGAATATCAAAAATGGTTGATCCAGTTTCCTCTGTAGTCTTTCCTAAGACATAAATGACCATTACATCTTTTTTGGTTTCAAGAGAAGAATGAGTTTCAATTGAAAGTTCATTATTATACCTTATTAAGGTATTATTTAGTGAGGAGGGAAGGACAATAATTTTGGGCTCGGTTTGGATAGGACATTTAGACACAAGTTGATATTTTGAATCCAACTCAGTTTCATTTTCCAAATTTCTCAACAAAATTGGTTCCTTTTGAATAGAAGATTCAACCAAAAAATTGGAAATATCGGTGTTTGGAATGGATATGGACTCAAAGTTTATGATTTCTCCCAATGGTTCAAAGGTTGGTGTTTTTGAAAATTCATCAATGGAGTTATACTTAGGAGACTCAATCCATGATGTCAAATTCTCCTCTTTTGAATCCAAAATGTTAATTTCCTCCTGATTTAAAGTCCCTTCAAAATTTCCTTGATCCTCTTCATCTATCCCAAATCCAAAGTTTGGTTCTTCAATAAATTCATGTGGGGTTTGTGTGAAACTAGACACTTCACATAAGGTTATAGAAGGGACAGTTTGTGTAGGGATGGGTTACTCACAAGTTTTAATGCTTTGTAGTTCTAACCTCAATGATGAAACCTCAAAATTCATTATCTCCATTTGTTGACACAGTTTTTCAAGTAATGGTTGTGGATCATGATGGTCAAGGGGTTGAGACAGATGGTCTATTCCAGGAGGATAACTATGTTGTTGAAATTCCATAGGAGGATGTTCAGATTGGCCTTGTTGGGATTGGAACTCATAATATGTTGGAATGTATTGTGGATCATATGAATAAAAACATTGTGGTTCAGTAGGTTGTTGATGATCCCACAAGTAGGAATTAGTATGGTCATTGTACATCGTACATGGGGTTGAGTGATCAAAGTAGGGATAAGTTTCCCATGTTTGGACTTGTTCAAAATTGACTTCCATAGGAGTGAGGAGTGAGAAAAGGGAAGTAGAATGAAAAAAAAGATGATAGTGTCTAAGATAACTTACTTAGGTCCCCGACAAGGGCGCCAAAATTTGGTTCACGCCCAAATTTACCCAAGAGAAGAAGGGTAGAACAGTCCTTGTAGTGTAGCTTGGGTTGTCGATTCCACAGAGACCTAAGAAGATACCTAAGATACACAACCTAAGGGATGGATTTTTGGATATGAAGTGGCCAACTTGGATTGATTTTGGATGGGTTTTAAAGATATCTAATAGATTTAAGTGGATTCAATTTAAAAGAATGAGTTGATCCTAGGTTATCGCTCGGGGTGGATTGGACGTATTTTCTTTTTAATGATTTCAATTTCTTAAATTTGAGATGGGTTTATTTAAGGAGATAAAACAACATCATCACTTGCTGGTTTAATGCCTACACCCTCTAATACTAATCAACTATACACTTGAAGGATCAAAGTTTTGAGCACTTCAAGGTAAAGGATCGTATTAGTACTTGATGTGTGTGGCCTTAAATTCAACAAGGACGATGAAGTTTAAAAATCATCAAATAAAAATCCCAATTAAAGAAGTGATTATACATTAATTAGGTGATAAATAACATCCAATAAAGCCCCTTGCTACTCCCTTGGATCAACCATAAGTGGGTTATCCCTCCATTGATCCCATGGTTTCAATGGAAGCGGAAAGTAGACTCATAAGGGAGGAAATGGAGAAGTAAAGAAAACAACAAAAATAAAATGATCACTCCACCGTTGTGTGAATAATTTCACAAGGGTTGGTGTGAATAAATTCACACCTTGATCCAACGGTATAAAGGTGATATTAAGAACAACAGAATAAGAGTAGAAGAAGAACTTTTATTAAGAAACTAAAGTGAATTGAACAACTTACATGTGAAAGACAAAATTGAGGAAACAAAAATGCAGCATAACATTACAATTGAACAAAGCATCCAAGATCCTCAACTCCTTCACCACCAATGCCTTAAATAGGAATTTTTGGAGCCTTGGGTCGAACCACCAACAGTACAAATCATCTTAATTAATTTTTCTAGGCTATAGGTGGTGGAAAGCTTATGGAATTTGTACTTTTCCACGTTTGACCCGAGGTGGAAGCCAGCTTTCCTTCACCGAACAGACGCGTCTGGAAGACCTTCTAGACGGCCGAATCAGGGTGGGGAATAGAAGAAGAAAATAGATCTCCGGATGTCTTCTAACCTCCTGTAAAATGTGGGCCCATTTGGAGTTTTTTATTCGGAGATATGATCAAATTAGTGGACTGTTCTTCGGGGCCGCAGAATCTGGCCCAGAATTGTATCTCTAAATTGGTCCGCCTAAATGACCACCATGGAGGCCGAATTAGAATTAACTCCTGAAGAGTCATTTGTTCCTATACATGTCTTCTATCATTCCACGAAATATGGGATTAAGTGGGCCTGTATTTCGGTCCCCAAAGTCTCCTAAGTGTGCTGGTGTCCAATCTGCCTTCTCCAGAATTGCTTCCTTTCATTGCCAAATATCTCCATCATCTTCCATGAATTCTCCATTGATCCATGAATGAAACATGTTCATATTGGAGTGTAGATCAATTATCAAATTAAAATATATATAATAAGATGAATCATTTGGTACTTTAAATGATGTTCAAAAATGTACCACATAATAGTGCATTTTAAGAAGGTATTACAATCATAATGTTAAATGATGTTCAAAGTGTAAAATGCACTAAAATGGTGTTTATGAATAATAAAAAACATGAATATTATATATATTACCAATGAATATTAGCCTCATTTAGTGGATAATCAATGATCAAAAAACATTACCCCATGTAAAATTGGGATACATTATGTGATGATTACAACCCAATGCTCTCAGCACATGAAGCTAAACTGTAGTGTTAACCCAGGTAAAATTGGAATATATCCTAACATGAGATGATTTTATTTCATCATCAGAGAGGATTTCATAATTCCGATGTTGGTCACCTACCATACCACCTTATAGAACTAAGTATTTCTTGATTGCCATCATTATAAGATATATAGTGATACCAAGATATTCCATCTTGGGCCCAACCCATCCATCGACACATTTTGTTGTCTTTCCCCTCTAGTCTAGTCATGATTCCTGCATACCGACACATTCATCCAGTGATTTTTAGATCATGGTGGAATAAATCTTTGGGAACTCAATATTTGATTAGGGACCATCCCCATTTCCATATTTGTTCTTTGTTTTTTTAATTAGGATAATCAAAATGTTCTCCCTAATGTAAATGGTCCTATTCTACAATGGCTCACCTACTGTACTAGGCTCTTTCCTCAAAATATCTTTATTAAAAGATAGTGTAACCTTTGTTTCGAACTCAATGAAGGTTGATCCTGCATTTTTTCCCAATATGAACTAACATGGGTATATAACCTATATTTAAATCATGTTAAATAACCATTCCCCACTTTTAATTCATTCCCCTTTCACTGTCTAGGTCTCAAATTACAAGATCTCCCTCATGGTATTTCCTGCTCAATCTTTTAAATAATTTCATTCTACCTTGAGAAAAATGGTAATTTCTACATTTCACTTGTTTATCGAATCAAGCATGACTCCCAAGGGCTTAACATTTGGGAGGATATCTTCCTCAAGCAAGGTTTGGATGAATTAATTACCTTGTGGTCCGAACTCTATGACTATAAACTAGGAGCATACGTACAACCATCATGTTCATAAACTATGTGTATGTTTCCTCAGAGAGGTTTTGTGTGGTATCATGTGGCCTCATAGGACCCTCATTTCTTGTTGGGAATCATTCTTTCAATTCCACTCCTATCCGCTTGAGATGGAGCATAGGCCCATGAATCACTACATTAAACTATATGAATGTTTCCTAGAAGATATATTGTGTGGTATTTATTGGACACATTTTCCCTTCCATTCATGTCAGTTAACATTCCTTAAATGTTATTCATATTACTTCAAGACATGCAACCAATGATCCATGTATTATAACACTAAACTATTTTCAACTAGTTTTAACTATATGACCTCAATCTATGAGTCTTTATACAATAATCATGACAGTAAATTTTGTTCAATTTGCTTCCATTATGTTTTGTGATGTATTGGGTGGCCTCCAAGGCCCATATTTTCATGAAAGGCAAACTTACATCAATTCCACACATATTCCATTGATTCACCAAACTAGTGGTCCAAGAATTATGACCTTAACCTTTTTAGGATTGTCTGAACTCTACGACCATCAAATATGAGTTCAGTCTAGGATTCATGACATTAAATTATGTTCTTGACATACAATGAATATTTTATGTGGTGTAAGGTCTACATGGCCCTAAATTCATGTTGGGTTATCATTCCTCCATGTTATACATTTCCAATTGGGATTCTCACCCAGATGTCCAAGAACTATGACCTTAAATTGTGTTCAAGATTTCCTATGGATTATCTATTGGAAGAGCCACCTAGGATCCTCATTCTAATTGGGTTACATCTCCCATATTCCACACACATCCCCTATAAGACACATAAACCCATGGTCGATATATCATGAACTTAAACGAGGATTGACACACCCTTAGATCTTTTTTTGGTTAAGGGACTACTAGGAACTCCATTTCTGCCAGTTTTGAATCCTCTGTCCTGGGAGAGATCCCCCTTATGTCCAATATTTAAGAAATTAAAATATTTGAAAAACCATGGTCCAAGAAATATGACCTTAAACTAGTAGTCATGATCTGATCATTATATAATTAAAAAATATTGAGCTCTTTTTCTATTTAGTATGACCTTAAACTACAATAAATATGAGGCACAAATTTATGGAAGGTTGAAAAACCATTGGGTAATCCTATTAAATAGTGATACTTCCCCTATGAGGCTGATCCTAAGACATGGTAAAAAATAAGGGATTAAAAATTAATTGTTAAAATCCATTAGGTACCCACTATATACTCTAGAAAGAAACATAGTTTTTACTAATGATCTGCTTAGTTTAGGAAGAATTTAGAGACATATTCTAAGTGTAAAGACCCGTAAATTTCAAGGGAAATTTTTTCTTAATTTTCTTTGGGATTTTACGAGTCTGCAGTTTCTGACGGCACCTGATTCTGAGGCCCGGTGTGCCCGGAATCAATTTTCCAAAGTTTAGCTCGGGTACGTTTAGTGAATGAATGAGTGAGATTTCCTAACTTTTAAACCGGTGCTCAGAATCAAAATCCGAGGGCACCGATGAAACCGCAACATCGGTTTTTGCTTAGGAAGACCTTTTCTGGAGTTGTGTTTGCTCAGAATTAGTTGTTTAAAAAAAGGGATTAAGATTAAAGTGAAATAAGAATCATGTTACAATTTTTATTCCACATTCTTAAGTGGTTTATCCCATGTGAGGGAGTTGGGGTGGGACCCACTGATGTTTTAACCCCCCTTGAGAGTATTTAAGATGAGGTGGGGCCCACATGATCCCCAACATTTTCATTTTTCCTTAACTCCTTTTTAAAACCTCTTTTGTCATTAAAGATGCCAACTTATCACTTCAATTAATTTTGACAAGTTTTGTTTAATTAAATGAAGTGAATTAATTTATGAATGTTTGAATTTTAAAAGTGTTGGAAAAAGTAATAAAATAAGGCTAAAGACTTATTTTATTTTGGTTTCTTTGTTGTGTGTAGAGAGGGAGAGTTCTACCATCGAAGAACTTTATCATCCTCCTTGAAGAACGCGAAGAACACCGACGCGCCTTCCTTCATTCTTTTTCCCACATAAAAGGAAGGGAGACGCCCTTTCACCTTGGACAATCTCCGTCAACGTGTATGGAGCCACACCCCGCGATGCCAATTTCCATGACGCTCATCGATCGTCAACTCGTTATCAAGGCAGGGGTTTGATTTTGTTCATGAATATTCTTTGCCGTTCATCGCCAATTTCTTTGGGCCACTTGTTATCAATTTAACGGGAGGAGGTCAGACCGCACGAACACGGCCGACCCTCCTCCCCCTTTGTTGTTGTGTTTGTTGCGGCTTGAAAGAAGGTGGCGCGGTGCAACGACATCGCGCAGAAACTTGGAGGAATGCGTCGAAGAAGCGCGGCGCCGTCGCGTGGCGCCGTTGAGGCCGAACGAAGCCGCGACCGGAGTCGGGCCGCGGCGAAAGGGCGCGGCGCCGACGCGCCGCGCCGGAGAACCACGAGGAGGCCGCGACCGGAGTGGGCCACGGTGGAGGGGCGCGGTGCCGTCGCGCCGTGCCAGACGGATCAAGGCTGCGATATTTGGCTGCGGCGGATCAGGGAGCGGCGGCCGGAACCGCAAGCCACCGGCGCGTCGGAGTGGCGGGATCGCGGGGTCCCGTAGTGGCGGCACCGGTCGGCTAGCCGGGCCGGCTGTTTGGAGAAGTACGGGGGTCGTAACCCCTGACTGGCCAAAGGAGAAGCCCCCAAGTGGGGGCCACTGTTCAAAATAGGGGGCAACGCGCCCCCCTTTCCGTAACAGCTCGGCCAGCGCCGAGCTGGCCACGCGGGCCACGCCCGCGCCAGGCCAACCGGCCGCCCAGGCCGGGCCGTGCCGTGCAGGCCGGGCCGGGCCACGCCCACCGGGCTGGGCCGCGCCCTAATGGTCCGGACCCGGACCCGGGTCAGGTCGACCCGATTCGGGCCGACCCAGGGGGTCTTGGGTTGGGTCGGTCCGAGCCCAAAACCCCCTAAAACAGGACATGTTCGTTTAAATGCCCATAACTTGGGCTACGAACCTACGATCAACACATAGTCAGTTGTGATGGGATCCTTGGATCGAGATGGTCGTTTTGGTATATTACATTTAAGGTTTTGGAGAACTTTGGGTATAACCGGGTTGGTTCAAACACGAGACCAACCGGGCCCTCGGAGCAGAAACGCCTATAACTTGAGCTCCGGACGTCCGATTGACGTGACATCAACTTTTTTGGTTTCCTCTTAGTGAGACAGACCTTTTGGCTTACTCCGCTTGAGGTTTGGATGTAGTTGGAGTATGGCCGGGTTGGATTGTACCCGAAATCCAACCGGGCCCCTGGAACGAAAAAGCCGTTAACTTTCAGACCTGACGTCTGTTTGACGAACCGTCAGTGGCGTTGATGATTACGTTGAGAAACGGTCCCTATGAGTATACCCTATGTGAGTTCGTGGTAAAGTTGAGATACGGTCGATTTGGTTCGTACACGAAACCAACCGGGCCCTTGGGACGAAAAGACTAATAACTCTCAGACTAGGCATTCGATTGACGTGCTGTCTGTCACGTTGTGTTCCTATCAATGAGACGGAACCTTGGGATATATCAACTCTGGTCTACGTGACAGTTGATGTATCGACCTCTTGGCTCATGGAGCGGACCTTCCCGGAACGAGCGTGCTGTGTGTGGAAACCCTAGAGCTGGATGAGTCTTGACGACTACTGATCGATCGACTCGGAGTGTTTCGGATAGCCCAGTGGGGATCGCTTGGTTGTAGCGGCAGACCCACGACGGAGGAGCGCTTCATTGTAGCGGCAGACCCACGATACTCAACAGAAGGAGTACCTCTATAGTCTATGAGGGGGAGCGCTTGGTTGTAGCGGCAGACCCATGGTGGGAAGCGCTTGGTTGTAGCAGCAGGCCCACAGTACTCGACAGGTGGAGTACTACAACAATCCAAGGTTAGTGGGAAGCGCTTGGTCATAGCGGCAGACCCACTGTACTCGATAGAGGAGGAGTTCCCCAGCAACTATGGGTTCGACGGTGAAGACTTTCGTACTGGAATCCTCTGTGGGTTCGACGGTGACGACAACCGTACTGGAATCCTCTGTGGGTTCGACGGTGACGACTACAGTACTTGTATCCTACGTGGGTCCCAGCTAGATGAATCAGTAACTACATATGATCATCTCCTTTTTCTCTACAAATGATGTATACCTGTGTGAGCTGAGTCTTGACTTTCAATCACTATCTTAGATATGATTGACTTGCTTCCTATGTGGATTGTGTTGTGATTTCCTGTGTGGATTGGGTTGTATTATCCTATGTGGACGTGATCTAACTTGGGCTCAGATGATGGAGCTGAACTAGAATTGATGACTTAGGTATATGTATGGGCATATACCTAAGTAGTGTTAGATGTTACTTCGTGATTGTATCTTTCTTTTGTGGATTATCATTTGTGGATTCTAGGAGACCTTCGGGGGTCTTGGGGTCCCTACTGAGTAGCGTATACTCACCCCTGCACGGGCTATGCCCGCACTACATTATGTTGGATGCAGACAACAGACAACACTGATCATGGTTGAGGCTTGTGGAGCAGTCGGTACCTGGAGTTGGACCACTGGGCGGGACATACGCGGAGCATACAGCTGGACCCAAGGAGCTGAGGAGGCTATCTGTACCCACCCTTCAGGTGGGACTTCCAGTGGATGGCTCGACGTTGCTGCTTTACTTTCAGTTGATGTACTTTCTTTCCAGTTGTACTTTACTTTTAGTTTGGGTTTGTATTCTGGCCCATTTACTCTCCGCACTTACTATTGTACTCAGTTTACATAGTGTTTACTTCTGCTGGCTTACTCTGTGGTGTTTGTTTACTTTATAAAGGCAATGCCTTCCGCTTTTTGTCGGGATTTATGCCTTGGTGCTAGTCGCCAGCCCCTGTCCTATGGAAGGCGGGATTGGGGTAGTCACGACATGAGCCCCAAGGACGGGTCATGAAAAATTGGTATCAGAGGAGTTCGGTTCTACCGCAGAACTCAGGACTCTGATATTTCTTCTATGTGAAGCAATAGTGTTAAGGCTATTGAGTGTGGTTATCTATCCAGGGAGTCCAGTGTTGGTGCGGCGGACGACGTATCCGTACACTAGGACCCTGATTTCTAATTTCCGACTCAGTGCACAAAAACACTAATTTCATGTGTGTTTCAAAAGTTTTCTTTGTGATTACATTGTGTCAGCTCACCAGGTATACTTTTTTGACCGTGGAACACCTGTTTCCTTTCAAGATGGCCCCACGACGGCAGCCATCTAGGGTTCAGAGATTTGTGAGAGACGACAGCCCACCGAGTGATGAGGCCTCGGTGTAGGGCCCCATTACAGTAGAGGCACCAGTGGTACCTCTACCCGCCGAGCCACCGATGCCACCAGCCCTAGCCGCTGAGAGTGCACATCTCCTTAGTGCACTGCACGAGTTTCAGCATCAGAGACCGCCCAGGTTCCGTGGGGAGACGGACCCTCAGGTAGTCGAGGATTGGCTGGAGGTTGTAGTTCGATTTTTCAGGTTAGTGGGGACATCAGCTGACCTCATGGTGATCCTTGCAGTGAGCCTCCTGCACGCAGCAGTAGGTAGATGGTGGAGCTTGATGCTCCAGGTTCACGACGAGTCATCCCTTCTATGGGCAGATGTCGAGAGCCTGTTTTGGGCAGAGTTTGTACCATCCACCCTTCGAGCGGTGCGCATACAGGAGCTACTTCATCTTCAGCAGGGTACCATGACAGTGGCGCAGTATTCAGCGAGGTTCACCGATCTCTCGCGTTACTCTACAGATATGGTACGAGACCCATTCTTCAGGGCCCGAACCTTCAATTAGGGGATCAGGCTAGAGATTAGAGATTCATTTGTTTCTCACAGTATCCCGACACAGACAGGGGTGTTGGAGCGAGCCCTCTTAGTGGAGAGTTTCCTTGCTGAGCAGTCTCCAGCAGCAGAACCCACCACTAGCCGGCATGCGGCAGAGTCTTCTACAACGGGCAATAGACAAATGACGCAGAGGTCCAAGAGCACCAGACCTATAGGTGATCGACTGCATGACACAGGATTGTGTGTGCGAGGCACTCGGGGTGGAGAATGACTTACCATGAGCGGATAGTGTTACTCCTGCGGCAGGGTTGGTCACATGGCACGTGATTGTCCGACCCACCATACAGATGACCAGCGGATAAATGAGGGACCTCCTAGGTAGAGGCAGAGGTTCGATCGGGGTAGATCTCAAGGATCAGAAGACCAAGGCAGGGGAGCTAGTCATGCAGTGGGTGGTGGGCAACGCTTTGAGGCCCTACCACCACCACCACCAGGAAGACCACCTCGACCGCAAAGAACGGGTGGATAGGAGAGAGCTCAACTTCAGGAAACTAAAGCCTATGATCATGGAGCTCTGGGAGCAGATGAGAAGAAGTGGGACTAGCTCCAGACATGGAGACTTTTGTTCATGTTGCTTCTAGCGTTGTTGATTTTTGTTTGTGGATGCTTTGTGTCTTTGTACTTTGAGCTGCAATAATAAAATACACCTTTCTTTGTGGCATTTACTTTCCTGTCCTCTCTTTATGTTGTTACTAAGAGTTCCAATTTAAACTGTTGACTTGACCCTCACTTTTTAGATTCCTACTGGAGGAAACCCAGTGACCACACACTGATGCCGACAATGTAACTCAACCCTTGGAGGTGATAGTAACAGTTGGATCACTTGGTAGTAGCATCGAGGCCTTACGACGTCATCCTTGGTATGGATTAGTATCATCCATGTCAGGATTGAATGTATTAGGCAAAGAACATGGTTCATCCTGGGGATGAGACCTGATTTCTCTTATCGGCAAAGATGAAATCTTAGCAGTTCTTGTAGGACCAGAGAAGGTCCAGGTCATCCAAGAGAAGATGAGGATAGCTCAGAGCCGACAAAAGTCTTATGCTGATAGGAGGTGGAGACCACTGGAGTTCAAGGATGGCGACCACGTTTTCCTACAGGTCTCACCTCGATGTGGATTACGGAGTTTTATCCACAACAACAAGTTATCTGCGCGCTTCATCAGACCCTTCTAGGTCCTCAACAGGGTAGGCAAGGTGGTTTACCACTTGATCCATCCACCTTAGTTGCATCAGGTGCATGACGTTTTCCACGTATCTCAGCTGAGGAGATACGTACACGACCCGACGCATATCATTGACGATGGGGAGAATTTTGTGGAGGTCCCGGTGGAGATCGAGGATTGACAGGAGTGGGTCCTACATGGGCGGTCGATTCCTCTAGTGCGCATCATATGGAAGCACGGGAACCTCCAGGAGAGCACTTGGGAGCAGAAGGCTCAGATGTGTGCTCACTATCCTCTTTTGTTTCCCTAGTTTGTGTTATAGCTTTACAGGGATGTAAAGCCCTGAGGTGGGAGTAATGTAAAGAACCGTAAATTTCAAGGGAAATTTTTTCTTAATTTTCTTTGGGATTTTACAAGTCCGCAGTTTCTGAAGACACCTGATTTCGAGGCTCGGTGTGCCCAGAATCAATTTTCCAAAGTTTAGCTCGGGTATGTTCAGTGAACAAATGAGTGGGTTTTCCTAACTTTTAAACCAATGCTCAGAATCGAAATCTGAGGGTACCGATGAAACCGTAGTGTCAGTTTTTTCTTAGGACACCTTTTCTGGAGTTTCGTTTGCTCGGAATTAGTTGTTTAAAAAAGGGATTAAGATTAAAGTGAAATAAGAATCGTGTTACAATTTTTATTCCACATTCTTAAGTGGTTTAGCCCATGTGAGGGAGTTGGGGTGGGACCCACTGATGTTTTAACCCCCCTTGAGAGGATTTAAGATGAGGTGGGGCCCACACGAGCCCCCACCTTTTCATTTTGCCTTAACTCCTTTTTAAAACCTCTTTTGTCATTAAAGTTTCCAAATTATCACTTTAATTAATTTTGACAAGTTATGTTTAATTAAATGAAGTGAATTAATTTATGAATGTTTGAATTTTAAAAGTGTTGGCAAAAGTAATAAAATAATTCTAAAGCCTTATTTTATTTTGGTTGCTTCGTTGTGTCGAGAGAGGGAGAGTTCTACCATCGAAGAACTTCATCATCCTTCTTGAAGAACACAAAGAACACCGATGCACCTTCCTTCATTCTTTTTCCCGGTTCAAAGGAATGGGAGACGCCGTTTCACCTCGGACAATCTCCGTCAACGTGTATGGAGCCACACCCCACGACGCCGTTTTCCGAGACGCTCATCAATCGTCAACTTGTTATCGAGGCAGAGGTTTGATTTTGTTCATGAATATTCTTTTCCGTTCATCGCCAATTTCATTGGGCCGCTTGTTATCAATTTAACGGGAGGAGGTCGGACCGCACGAACACGTCCGACCCTCCTCCCCCTTTGTTGTTGTGTTCGTTGCGGCTCAAAAGAAGGTTCCGCGGTGCAACGACACCGTGCAGAAACTTGGAGGAATGCGTCGAAGAAGCGCGGCGCCGTTGAGGCCGAACGAAGCTGCGACTGGAGTCGGGCCGCGGCGAAAGGGCGCGGCACCGACATTCCGCGCTGGAGAACCATGAGGAGGCCGCGGTGGAGGGGCACGACACCGTTGCGCCATGCCGGACGGATCAAGGCCGCGACCTTTGGCCGCGGCAGAGCAGGGAGCGGCGGCCGGAACCGCCGGCCGCCGGCGCGTCGGAGGGGCGGGACCGCGGGGTCCTGCGGTGGCGGCATCGGCCAGCAAGCCGGGCCGGCCATTCGGATAAAGCCAGGGGTCATAACCCCCGAATGAAAAAAGGAGCGGCCCCCACGTGGGGGCCGCCGTTCAAAACAGGGGGGCAGTGTGCCCCCCCCTTCCGCGACAGCTCGGCCAGCGCCGAGCTGGCCACGCGGGCCACTCCCGCGCCAGGCCAACCAGCCACCCAGGCTGGGCCGAGCCACGCCGTCAGGGCTAGGCCCGGACCCAGGTCGGGTTGACCCGGTTCGGGCCGACCCAGGGGGTCTTGGGCTGGGTCGGTCCGGGCCCAAAACCCCCTAAAACCGGACATGTTCGTTTAAATGCCCATAACTTGGGCTACGAACCTACAATCAATGCAATTTCAGTTGCGATGGGATCCTTGGATCGAGATGGTCGTTTCAGTATATTACAATCAAGGTTTCAAAGAAATTTGGGTAGAGCCGGGTTGGTTTGAACATGAGACCAACCGGGCCCTCGGAGCGGAAACGCCTATAACTTGAGCTCCGGACGTCCAATTGACGTGTCGTCAACTTTGTTGGTTTCCTCTTAGTGAGATGGACCTTTTGGCTTACTCCACTTGAGGTTTGAATGTAGTTGGAGTATGGACAGGTTGGATTGTACCCAAAATCCAACCGGGCCCCTAGAACGGAAAAACCGTTAACTTTCAAACCAGACATCCGTTTGACAAACCGTCAGTGGAATTGGTGATTACGTTGAGAAACATTCCCTATGAGTATACCCTATGTGAGTTCGGGGTACATTTGAGATATGGTCGGTTTGGTTCATACACGAAACCAATTGGGCCCCTGGGATGAAAAGACTAATAACTCTCAGGCTGGGCGTTCGATTGACATGCCGTCTATCGCGTTGTGTTCCTATTGACGAGACGGAAACTTGGGATACATCAAATATGGTCTACGTGACAGTTGATGTATCGAACTCTTGGCCCGTGGAGCAGACCCTCCTAGAATGAGCATGCTGTGTGCGGAAACCGTAGAGTTGGCTGAGACTTAATGACTGCTGATCGATCGACTCAGAGTATTTCGGATAGCCCAGTGGGGAGCGCTTGGTTGTAGCAGAAGACCCATGGCGGAGGAGCTCTTGGTTGTAGTGGCAGACCCGCGGTACTCAACAGAAGGAGTACCTCTGTAGGCTATGATGGGGAGCGCTTGGTTGTAGCGGAAGACCCATGGTGGGAAGTGCTTTGTTGTAGCAGCAGGCCCACAATACTTGATAGGTGGAGTACTACAGCAGTCCAAGGTTAGTGGGAAGTGCTTTGTTATAGCGGCAGGGCCACTGTACTCGATAGAAGAGGAGTTCCCTAATAGCTATGAGTTTGACGGTGAAGAATTTAGTACTAGAATCCTCCGTGGGTTCAACGACGACGACAACCGTACTGGAATCCTCCGTGGGTTCGGCGGTGACGACTACAGTAATTGTATCCTATATGGGTCCCAGCTAGATGAATCAGTAACTATATCTGATCATATTCTTTTGCTTTACAAATGATGTATACCTGTGTGAGCTGAGTCTTGACTTTCAATCACTATCTTCGATATGGTTGACTTTCTTCCTATGTGGATTGTGTTGTGCTTTCCTGTGTGGATTGGGTTGTATTATCCTGTGTGGACGTGATCGAACTTGGGCTCGGATGTTAGAGCTGAACTGGAATTGATGACTTAGGTATATGTATGGGCATATACCTAAGTAGTGTTGGATATTACTTCGTGATTGTATATTTCTTTTGTGGATTATCCTTTGTGGATTCTGGGAGACCTTCGGGGGTCTCGGGGTCCCTACTGAGTAGCGTATACTCACCCCTGCACGGGCTATGCATGTACTACGTTGTGTTGGATGCAGACAACGGACAGCGCTGATCGTGGTTGAGGCTTGTGGAGCAGTCGGTACTTGAAGGTGGAACACTGGGCGGGACATACATGGAGCGGACGACTGGACCTGATGAGCTGAGGAGGCTATATGTACCCACCCTTCAGGCGGGACTTCCAGTGGATGGCTCGATGTTGCTTCTTTACTTTTAGTTGCTGTACTTTCCTTCCAGTTGTACTTTACTTTTAGTTTGGGTTTGTATTCTGGACCATTTACTTTCCGCACTTACTATTTTACTTAGTTTACTTAGTGTTTACTTCTATTGTCTTACTCTGTGGTGTTTTTTTACTTTATAAAGGCAATGACATCCCCTTTTTGTTGGGATTTACGCCTTGGTTCTAGTCGCCAGCCCCTGGCCTATGGAAGGCGGGCTTGGGGTAGTCACGACACGAGTCCCGAGGACGGGTCGTGACCCTAAGATCCATTTTCCTCCAGACCCCCCCTAGGGAGTAACTCCACTTTTTTATCTTCTTATACCCCAAAAACCTTGGATGGGTGGTAGTGATTCACATCGGTTCACATGTCTAAGCCACTAATTGTTACATTTTATGATTCATAGTCCCAAGTACACAAATATAAACTATCTAACGCATCTTCCTCACTATATGAAGTTAAAATGTGTGTTAATCATCCTCATTACATGATGTTAAATTGTGGATCATCTTGGGACCTTTCCAAAGAACCCACTTTCCTTTTCAATGTTGTTTACCTACCATGTCATTCATGCTCTTTGACCATAGCTCGATATCCTATATGATTATCCCCTTAGACGTTGAGTCTGGACTTTGTTCAGACTGATATGCATAACCAATTTTCTAAATGACATGGTAGCATTTTTCTGAGCGTGTTGAACCACATTTGAAAATTTTCCTCACTTCATCAACAAGCTTCCTATCTCCCTTGCCTTGGATCCCCATCATTATCCTTATCTGAAATCCCCCCTAATGGGAAGGTCCTATGCCACAATGGCTTAACCATAGATCTATACAAACACAACAAAATACTTATGACAACATATTTAGATAGGTATCATGTTTTGAATATGGCCATCAATAAACCCTCATTTATTTTACCCCACCCATAGAAAAATGATAATGGGTACTTTTGTTTAAACATGGACAATAGTTATCCTCCATCATCACATGACCCCCTTTGTACTAAAAATCTTTTGAATCTCAACTCGTTCTCTTCATCACCCATTTGTTCCGGAAGAAATTATCTACCCTAGAGCTACCAAATTCATGCGCTATCACACATTGGGAAAGAAAGTCTGTTTTTTAGAGAATTACATGCCCCAATGAGAACATTCTTGATTGGGAAACTCCCTATAGCCAGCAAACATGTTCCTCCCCTAGTTTTTTACCCTTGTCTGGTACTCTCATGTAAATAAAGAATCTTCTTTTTTACCTTATTTCCTACATTGATCATGACTCATGTGGGATTTTTGATTCATTGTTGGTTTTATCTTCAATATAATCGAGATGAAAAAAAGAAAACATTTTAAATCATAAATTAAATGAAAAAAATTACAAACATTTGTAGGGTTGTAGAATTTTTAGACACTCTCCTTTATTAATGTTATATAGTATATTTCCCTTAATGTTTCCCCAGTGATCGAGAGATCAAGCTCAAACAACCTCTATTTGGTTGCCTCTGGTCTTCATTTTCACTATTACTGGTTGGATACCTCTTCATTAGATTTAGGATGGACTTAGTCAAACCAAACTGACATCTTGTCATCATTTCATTAGCACTTAGCTAGATGAGATTACTCATCCCCAATCATATCCTCGACTTCCACCATCTAAGACCTGAGAGGTCTGATCTTATTACCTTGAGTTGTAATTATGGATGCATGCTCCTACAACTACACTTCTAAACTAGTGATCTCCTCCTCATCTACCAAAATCACATTGGTTCCTGTAACCATACATTTATTCTATGAAATATCCAAAACCCACCACTTGGAATTCAACCACATAATGAAAATGTACAAACCCAGTGCATGGAGTCTATAACAGTCCACCCCACCGGTCCCCAAGTTGAATAGAAAATGGAATAGAGATCCCATCTAGTTTTACAGGTCATGTATCAGGGTGTGGGTGATGATGTTCCACACGTACCTCCATTCCTTGAAAATAATGACTCATTTCTCCTCAGTAGCATCTTATCCAGATTCATTAATGCCCTTGGGTGGCACAAACTCATATGGAGGAAAGACCTCCAAATTATCAGTGGTTGAATCATCTATAGGAATGACCTCGGGTGCGGTAAACCCTATTCTATGGGAAATGGATCCTCTCCATCCCCCTCATATGTAGCCAGATCCCCAGATACCTTATTCAGCACCCCAAAAATATCTCTACCATCACAGCCTCCTCGACTGCATCTATCAGTGGAAGGATCTTATATAATTTCATAGAGACCTCAGATCCCTCCACCTCCACTGATAGAACATTTGGGGTAGGTGTGTTCATCAAATCCCCCATCGATAACCTTGGTTGGTGTCATGATTAGTGATTCCTCTATGGAGACTTTGGCTCCAACAACCACCTCATATGGTGCTTATATAGAATATTCAACCACCACACCCTCCTATACACCCTCTTTGTGGGTGTAGTCACTACCCCTCCATCGAGGCCATGATCTTAATTTCCCCCTCCTATAGCACCTTTGTGGTTGGTTCAAACATCACGATCTCCCCACCCATCAATTTCAAGAAAACAACTCCAAATTTCACTTTCTTAACTTATGTAATTCATGAGTCAAATTCTGTAAGTGGTGGTTAATCCTAAAAAAGTTTTTTTATTTCCATTTAAAAATGAGTCAATCTAACATAGTAATCTAAAAAAGGAAAGAAATGGTGAAAAGGGTAATATCCTACATGAATGATATAGTTTGACTAGAAACTCTGGAAGGTTCACAAGTAGTCATCCTAGCTAGTGTATTACCCTTTGATATGGAACATCTTTACTATTTTTCATGTTATTTGTAGGAAAAACCGCCTAAAATAATTGGTTTCTTATTCACATAACATCAGAGAGAGGCCCCATGCTCTCCCCTTAAAGGGTTGAGGCTTCTTCATCCCATACCAAAGGTTCATCATGAATCTACCTCTCCTATACACTCTCTGATTCCTTAACATGTGAAAAATACTAAAGGTAGAAATTCTAAATGATATGTTATACCCAAGGCATGCATTATTAAGATATTTACCTTGTCAATAGTAATACCCCCTTATATGGGAGATTCCTGATAAGCATCACATCCCATGGACTCCACCTCCAAACCATCTAGTATAGGTTCATACATAACTATCTCACTGGCCGAGAGATATCTAGGATATTCCTTTCCTAGAATCAAATTCTCCAAGCATGTCATGGGACATGCAGTTCCATGAAGATGGACTTGGTCCACCAACATTGTTATATAATGCACCGCCTCAACTCGAGGAATGTGGAATCCTTCCCTAGAATGAATGAACCTGGTGATTAATATCCCATATCTATTGAGATGTTTTTATATCCCATTGGGAGATATAATTTTCCTTTAAATCCCCAGCTCTCCAAAAGTTCAGGAAAAAGAGTGTCGATTGGGACATATGGGTGAAAAAACCTTTTCTCCTAACCTTACATTTTCACACTTGAGACTACCCAAGATGTGTATAATTTATAATAAATCCATTTCCCTATGAATTTAGGCCAATTTATACTTCACTAAACATGGATCCTACCTAATTGGGATTAGGAAATGTCAAAGCTGCAACTCCTAAAGCTCTAACAACTACACCAAATCTTCCACTTTGGAGATCCATGCCTTCCACTAACATACAATATCAAGGTTGTGGGACCACTCCTTTATCCGCACAAGTTTCTCACAAACTCATTATCTTCCACATGTATGTGTTATCCAAGATCATTTTGTAATCATTGGTAATCCCATTAGTAGAAGTTGTAGGTGGATGCTAATTTTTAACCCTCTCATCTTCGCATGTAAACAAGTGACCGATCTGTCTATGGATTGATAAAAATGATTCTCATAATTCACCTCTATCTAGACCCTCAGGGTTATCCTATGGAGGCACATGAAATTATTCTTGAAGTGGAGTTGGGTGTGTAACTTTTATATTACATTGTAGTCAACCCTCGCCACCAGTGAACCACCTCGAAAAGTTGATAGGTATTACCACTATTAAATATTCTTTGTACCATCATAGGTCATTATCCCCATGAGTAGGTGGAAATTATGGGAAAATAAGAAGTCCACTAGCCCTGTCATCATTGTAGCTTCTTCTGAGACCAAGTTAAGAGGGTGACTCCCGTTAATGTTGAGGATTGATGATCAAAAGTTCATAATGGGAGAGATATGTGGTGTGGATACTCATATCCCCCCATGTGAGAAACAAAGAAACCATATACCAAATCAAAGTGACCACACATGCGGAGGGGGGGGGGCAGTCTTCTACTGGCTGATGCGGTGTATCACATTTTACAGCTTCACCCACACTGGAACTAGAATGTTGACGTGTTACCCCATCACTAGCATTTCTTACACTATAAAGGTGTTTAACCACATCCCCATATATGCATCCCATACCACGACCATCCATATATAGATTAGTGTTGAAATAAATTACACCAACACAACCATGGGAGCCTTTAAATTCATAATTTAGTCTCATATCTTTCGCTATCCTACCTCCATTATTCTTTAGTATGAGTGTTACTTACCTCAGTATAAAGACATGGGACATTTAAGAGGCCTCCCAGGTATCATTTTATCTTGTACAATAAAAAAGTACATGAACCACTGCATAATAGGGATTTCCATTACCCCTAACTTGTGGTTGGTTGTCTCCTATACCAAGTATACAATCTCCCTTATTATGGTTGGAAGCTTCTCCAAGCTATCCCTAAAATTTTCTGCATGGAGGAATTCATCATAGAAAACTCCTTGGATTGAGATCCCATAAATCTGTAAGAGAAACAAAAATCTGATGTTGAACTCCCCATGGTGTAGATAAAATGTGTTGGACCCTATTGATAACCTCCTTAGCATCTTCGTCATGATATCTAGGTTACGGTAGATGTGGAACTATGAGGACCATGCTGCCTCATTATTCCTGACCCACTTTAGATATACCTCAAACTCAAAGAAATACTGGCATTACCAGTACAACAAGGACCATTCATCTATGATGTTGTCTCACAAGAGCAAGTCACAATTGTCCTTCCACCCAGTGAGTGAGTTCTCCAATACCTCTTCATAATTGTCTCATACAATGGAGGAGATGTCTCTACCTCTAACACATCCCAATTTTCATTTTGTAGATGGTTTTGTAGGGTTGTATTTTTAGATATTAATGATCCTTCAGGGTGAGGCCCCCAATAGGTGCTTTATTATGATGGTTTCAGATGTTCTCCTCTAGAAATTTGATGTTGTGAATATCCTATAAAATTAGTTAGTTCATAGAATAATGATTCACATAGGAGTTTATCCTTACAAGGGAATGTGATTGAAATATAAAAACTCTCATGATGTTCTTGAGTTTTTTAAAAAGATATAATAATAATATCATTATCTAAAAGCTTTGTATTTGATAAGGGACCCTTACCCATATTCATAAGCATAGAGTCAGTCTGAATTTCATGATTACGAATTTCCAATAACCAATTTTTAGGACGTTTCACTCATAATCTGACCCTCCTTACCTTAATCATATCCAATTCAAATAGGGATTTTTTTTGATTTCTAAGTACACATATCTCCATATATGTTGAGGAAGGAATGGGAAATTTGAGAAAAATCCAGGAAAACCATCCTAAAAATCCATATACAGAACTAGATTCATGAAGTTCTATATCGTTATGAATGAATGTGGATTTAGTAAGTCCCCATCATCATGGATCATAGACATTAACTTATAAAAAATTAATGTTTATATTGATAGAGCTCCATTTTGGGGACATCCTCAGGCATACAAAGCTTTGAAAGTAACCTCTATGTTGAATTACATTAGTTCATAGATCCCCAACAGTTTGAAAAGATCATAAAATTTTGTGAGATCCACTATATTTAGTGAAATAAACATCATCTCCTCTACTGGGGATATAAATACCCCCTATGATCAACATTCAATGGGATATGACCTTTTTGATTCTAAGAAAATATCTAAACAAATGATACTCAGAAGCATCATGGGAAAAGGAGAAATAGACCTCCAAAGGTATCAATACTTAAAAAGACCACTACCAATGGGTTCTTGAGCACCTCAAACCATGGTAGAGATTCCTTTCTTGGGGGTCCATATCCTTCGTATAAGAAAAATACCTTTAATTCTCTAGGGTTTCCTTAGATAATTACTCTTAATGAAACCAACCCCATTGGAACCAAGATTTTACCATGAGGAATGGTCACCATATTTTTTGAAACTGACCCCTTTTAGAGAACCTTTACCTCTATGAGAACCATGGCCTTTGGGAACCTCTAAACTTCATTAAGGCATAAACTTTGCAAAACACAACCTCCAAGACTCTTTTTGGTTCCTCCTTTCAGCCAATACCCATTCATGAAATTTGATTTCCTAGGTCCCCTATGATCATCCAAGAATAGTTCAACCACACCCCAAATCCCCATGTGGCCTATACCGCCTAATACTATGTCCTTCCACTTCTATCCATTTGTGTCATGTTCCTTCATCCATTATATTACTCTAAAGAATATGTACCCTAATTTTGGGACTCTAGATTTCCACTCCTCTGTGATATTTCCAACTCCATGCCCCACGTAGAGGAGAATGAGTGGTAGAAACATAATCCTTTGAGGTGGAATCTTATAGAAAATGACCTAACTATCCTAGTAGAGATTCATCATGAAAAATATTCATCTCACCATGAAATATTACCCCATAAGGTTTAATAATCATCCATATCCGATCTAGAATATGTAAAACTTCCTATATCCATCTCTTAGTCTAACGACATTAGACTTCACTACAACATCCTTAGAAGATGACATAAAACTATATCTCTAACATGTGTGATGAAAACAGGACACCCCATGTACAATCATTCTAGGAATCCACCTTCTCCCCCATCTTCCTAAGTGATGATCCTCTTACTTCAGTTAGCTTCCAAGAGTATGCTACACACCATCTATTTATGCGACGATCTTCCTTCATCAGGAGGCCTCCATGCATAATCCCCACACAATCTCCCCAATTAATGATCCTCATGCACTGTGTAGATTCTTCACATAATCACCACACCATACCTTATTGATGCTCCTTACTTTACATGATCGTACATATCATACTACATTAAACTACATCGATTGGTCCAACCACATGATCATAAATGGATTCATCGATCTACATAGGTCTTGGCCTATGTCTCTTCAATAGGGTACTCAACATTTCTCCCTTATTTTAATTCATGGAAACATTCATATATAAAATTATCCCACATGGGGGGGGATTAAAACTTTAATGTCTCAAAATTATCCCTCATGGGGGGCACACTAAACCATTTTTTTCCTACAAGACGTTAGACATGAAACCAAACTTTCCCAAAAAAATGTTAAACCTGCACAAAACCTATCCCCAAAATATGATAAACTAATTCCCATCCTATAATTGAAATATGTTAAACCTTTTTCCAACTTTTCCCTACAAGATATTAAACATTCCCCCAACCTATCTCTTCATGACGATAAACACGTTCCCATCCTGTCTCCATAATATGTAAAACCTACACCCAAACTATCCCTATAAGATGTAAAACCTGTACCCCAACCATCTCTCCATGAATATAAACATATTACCTTATCCAAAATCCCTATCTCATTTAATAAACATAGGATTCTTGAGGTAAAAAGTTTTTTAAGACTTACTCACCTAGAATTAACTACCTCATGACAGACATGAGATGCCTTGGGTACCTCCCCTAAGATGCCTCACAAATGAGATGACCACCAAAAGAGTAACACCTTACAAGTTCCCAATCTTCCCAAAATCTAGACATTTCTAATATGACCAATACTACTACCCCCACCCCCTAGGACCTAAGGTCACATCCCTGTTGAGACTGAAATAACATAATTAACTAACATCCACCTTAATATGGAATTGGGTATGACTTTAAAAAAATTAACTTAAATCTATGTGGGAGACCTAGACTATGAGAAGAGATCCATAGAAGAATACATGGATGGAGAAATAAATATCCTATCATCTCATTTCGGTCAATTAATAGACAACATTGATGAAAGGGATGAAATCCACACTAAATTGAAAACTAGGAATGTTTGTAATCATAAAGAATAACATTACCACAAGGTGGAGGGATGGATTGGTGACCCAACATATGTTTCTGAAACATTATTAAAATATGAACCTATAGAAATAAAAATTACTTTCATAAAATTTCTACATAGTATAAATAAAATTGATCTTTATGATGTTATAGTTTGACACATAAAGTTAAACCCCCCAAAAATTATATTATAGGGCCATTTATTGGGTGATACCAAAAAAAATTCCATGGATATAATTCCTTTATAGATAATAAAAAGATGTAAGTGAAATCAAAAAAGGTTTTTTATAAAATGATTTTATATCTTTTAAATAATAAATTGTGTCATGGATACATTGAAATGTAAATTTTAAAAATATAAAGTTGAAACTACTGAAAAAAATTTCACTTTTAAAAAAATAAATCGACTTTGGAGATTGAAAAAGGCACACAATTTTGAAAAATATAATGTGATTTTTTTAAAACATTTAATATTTAAAATTATTATTTAATAAATAATCATGGAAAAATATTATAATAGTTTCAAAAAGTTTGAGTGAAACTTTTTTAAAAACATTTACTATTAAAATTATTCTCCAATTGTAAACCATTAAAAATATATATGGATTTATAAATGGAAATTTAGAGTGAAAAATAAGTCATTGATTTTGAAAAAAATATAAAAACATTATAATATTTTTTACTATATTTTTTGAAAACCAACACCTTTAAAATGGGTAATAAAACATCCACATGGAATGTTGTAATGGAAATTAGTATGGTCACATCAGTAAACACATAATTGGATTTTAAAATATTAGTGTCAAATAATTTTTTGAATAATGAAGATGGAAATAGAGGAAACCCCATCTTTAAAAGAGATATTATTATTTTCATAAAAAATTACTTTTCTCATAATGATGTTTATCATGAAAAATATAATGACTTGAAAAAATATTTTTTTATAGATAAGAAAGTAAACATATGTTATAAAATTGGAAATATAAGAGGTTTTATATCATAGTATAATGATGCTTAAGGAGTTAAATTTCAACTCACTGAAATGAAATTTGAGTTATTCAACTCCATTATGAATATCATAATTTATAATGAAATGTATATTTATAATGTTGTTTTATTTTTTTGAATAGTAATTTCATAAAAAATGAGTAAATAAAAAAAATATAAAAATCTGATGGAAGAATGTACCAAAATTATATGAGAAAAATTCAATTGTATAATCATAAATGAGTGAATGTGAATTGGGTTTCTACAAACCCATACATTCTCATTATCTTTAGAATGAAAAACCAATGAAAAATTGAAAATGATATACTAACAACCCTACTTCTTATTTAACATTAATACATGATTTATTACATAAGATTGCACCTAATACAACCTGAAAGATCATCAATCCTTGTGTATATTGGAATTAGGTATGTTACATAACAATTTAAAACAGGGAATGCATCATGTTTATTGAAAGATTCCTTAACATCTTCATAATATTACATCAAACATAAAACAACATAGGATAACCTAGAGATATACATAAGAAATGGGTGAGATATAAATCCCAGTAAGCGAATAAACATATAATAAAATTAAGAGAATAATATATTTTATATAATACATATATCAGTAGGGAATAAAAAGAGTGATAATCATAAAAATGAAAATCATACATGATATAGATTTATAATCATAAAGGCAACATAAGAAATGTAGAAACAACATAAAACACTACATCATATACACAACTTAAGGATAACTACCACGAAATCATGATGAAAAAAGTCCCATAAAGGAATCATGTTTACTCTGTAGAGACCCAAAGATTTAAGTACATGGACATTACATTACTTTAGAGGAATACTTAATACATAACAAAAATAGACACACAAGGACCGTAATAGTTTAGTGTCTTTGGAAACTTGGAACGTAATCTTCTAATCGTGGTGAAATATCTTCAACATCTCCCATAAAGATCTTCCCTTTTTTTTCTTACCTAAAACCTTTCTTTATATCCTGGGGAAAAGAAAACATAAAAAGGGTGAGCTCAAATTCTCAGTAAGGGTAAGCATGGATAAAATAAAACATACCATATACATTTGAACTTAAAAACATGAACATAATGTTTAAACATCAAAAGCTTGAGAAATGACACAAAACATGGAAGTACGTAAGGCATAGATCATAAATAAACATTAAGAATGATAAAATAACATGGAAATAAAACATGTAATTGTGGAAACCATTAAGCACATGATATGATTTCCATAGTAGCCAAGGCATTGCTGCCAAGACCATCTTAGTGGACAAAGTCCCTTTCTGAATCGAGTTCACTCCTCGTTCCAGTCCTATATTACTGTACCGGTTTAACTTGCCGTTCCATCCATGTCTATCTCATGAGATATAAATCTTTACCCAATGCATTGGAGGGAGATATAGGTCCCACCCATCTCATAATGAAATCATTCTTTCGTGTGCCACAAAATCATAAATCATACATCATAGCATAGCCCATGAAATAAAATGGGATTCTTAAACATCATGCCATCATAACATAATCCATAAACAATTGATATCATTTCATCATAAGAAAATTGAAACCATTTAAATCATAGAGACATTTTACTTGAAACATACACATATGAAATAATGTCATCTTAGATGGAAAATAGTTTTGACAAAACCCTTGAAATGAATTTTTGAGGAAAATATCCTTTCTTCTTTAAAATCATTTTATTTTCACAAAATTCCATGCAATTTTAAAAGATAAGGGTTTTGTTGAAAATAATCATGCAATATTGTAGAGGATGATTCTTGAAAATGAGGCGTTATGAAACTGTAAAAATCCATTCACGCCGTATAAGTTAAAAATAACATTCTCCTCGTACTTTTGTCGGAAAAGTCAAAAAGTACCTTATATGGTAACCAAAGGAAAGATTCCATTCATACAATGTGGTAAAAAGTAAATAAAGGGTAAAAATGACTTTAAAAATCCATGGAATAATGGTAAACATTTTATGAAAGCATTTTTAGAAAACATGGTCATGAATGATAAACGTAACCCCAGTAAATACTTATGTATAAGCAATCTCGGATAAAAATGAGATTGAAAATTTATCCCTTACCTTAGGTCCGATATGATTCATACGTATCCGAAACTCCTGTATAATGATTTAAATAATGTCATTGACTTATTACAGAATCATATTCATTGTTATGATATCATATATGTTTCACTTATGACTTTATATTACCCGTTCTTTTGTAAATTCCATGTTAAAGCAGCATTTTGGGTAAAATCATTTCATTTATCATATGTGTTTCGACTTGTCGTTCTTGATATTATTAATTATATCCTGATTTACATAATTTCAGAATGTAAAACATGATTTACATATATTCATCATACACATATATATATATTATAGGTTGATAAAAGGAATGAAATACACCGTTCATGGAGACGGTAGACCGTACGTACGCATGAACGCTGTTTTCGTTTCCTTATTGAATTGAATGAATCTAAATAGAAGACATAAATATATATATATACATAAATACAATAGCATTATTATTTCATATATTTCATTATTATTCATTAAATAAACTTTATGATCATTCATGTATGGTTAACATGGAGAATGAATCTCATCGCGTCGTGGAGACGGTAGTCCGTACGTACGCACGAGCGATGATATCATTTCCATAATCATTGAATTGAATTCGAGTGGATGATACAATATATCAGAATCAGTATGATGTTATATTAACTATTTATAGTTATTATTTACACCATTATACCCATCCAAGTAAGGTGGTGTTGGTAAAACAGATTACACCACGACGTGGAGACAGTATTCCGTACGTACGCACACACGGTGATTTCGTTTTCCGTAGGATGGATAGATGATGAAATAGGGTTGTTTCATACTTATAATAAAATATCAGTATATTAGTGATACTTATTTTATTACTTCATAATGAAACAACTAAATAAGAAGAAGTGGAAGAAGAAATAAAGTTGAAAGAATCGGTAACGGACATTACCTCTTCTTTGAAGCGCCTCTTTGAGACCTCCTTTTAGGGCATTGAAATTGGTCTTTAAAGAATACTAGGACCTCTAGGATGTTTCTATGCAAGTGTAGAAGAGAATTTGGCAGGGGTTTTCCAAGATTGAAGGCTCAAAGTGTTGTGAGGAAGAGAGGGAGGAGGTGCCCTTTTATAAGGGAGGAGAGGGGCTCCTTTGGAAAAACTAAAAATATTATTTTATTATACAGCCAAATTCGGTTTTAAATTGCTCCAAATTAATTTATTTAGAAGCTAAGGTGTGTATGGGTCTAAATACTCTCATACAATAGAATTTAGACAAGTTTAGTTTACTATTTTAACCTTATCATTTAGTTTTAACTTTAAGTTAGATAATTTTACTTTTACCGTGTCTTTTTTTGTTCTTACACTATAAGGTTAATAAACTTACTATAACAAGCCAAACGAACCCCAAGTTGTTTATTATTAATATATATAACCTTATCTAAGTCATTTGGCTGAACCTTAGATTTTTAGGAATAAAATAACAATTAATAATATAATATTTGTTTTAAAAACTATTTTATGTCAATTTTGACACTATTTAGTAATTGATTTTTGTGAAAATCATAACAGAATTATTAGTTCTAAAAAAGTTAATTAAATCAATACTAACATGTCATATTAACCTATAAAATTAGTGTACTTCATAAGAAGTCTCAAATTATATTTATTTGGGTATTTATAACATCCATTATGTCAATATTTAATTAATAAGATAATTACTGCATCATCTTTGTGTCATAAATAAATTAAATTATTTAATGTCTAAAAATTACAAATAAAATAAAATTATGTAGAAAATATTTTTATATTTATAATTAATATTTATAGTAGAATTTATCTTATGTATAACCCTATATTAAAAATGATATACTTATTAAACTTTGATTTTAACTATTTTAACCCTTCTTTAAATAAATTAATAATAAATGTCCTAATCTAATCCAAGTGGGCCTAAATGGTCATATTTTATTCCTAAGGTTGTTTTTGGTCGAATTAAACTTATCCAATAGAATTAGGACATGTGTTAGGGTAATAATAATATCATTTTTACCCTTAATTACCCTATTTACTTTTAACCGTGGTAAAAAAAAGCAAAAAGTTACTATTCACCAAAACTTATTTTCATCTCATTGAACCAAATTTTACTTACTGAAATCAACCGTGTCTCTTGGATTTTTGAAATTTCACTCACAGAAGCGGTAAAATTATGTTTTATGAAAAATTCATTTTTTTTAACTACCACTTAGTGGTTTCACTATTCATCAAAAAATGAAAGTTTCCAGAAAAATACCAAAAATTAGGCCTAAGCTATATTTGATATTATGAATTGAAAAATGATGTCTATTTTACCAAATTAAAAACATATTAGTTTCATTACTTAATTTAAAAATTAATTCCTGTCGTCAAAACAAATAGCGTGTTCTTAAGAGATAATAACTATCAAAAGATTGACACTTGTTTATATTTGGTTTAAATGTGAAATTACATTCAATGACTAACATTGTATTAAATTTTAAAAATATATTCTAAATATACTTTAAAACCACTCAAATTAATAATTTATCACTAATAATTATTTCGATTAAAAAGGTTGTTTTTAATTAAACTTTAGTAATTTTCACTATTCATCAGAAAATGAAAGTTATCCGAAAAGTACCAAAATTTCACCCTAACCTAATTTTGATATTCCGGATCCAAAAATGAAGTCCATTTTGAAAAATAAAATTTACAAAATTTCAAAAAGTGGTTATTACTATTCATAACGGCTAGTTTTAATAATATTTTAATAGCATATCATTGTTTAGCGAAACTCGGTATTGCATACAACACACTCTATCGCGGAAGGTCGCGCTTGTGTGTAATGAAAACCAAGTCAGGGTTGCGTGTTGTGCAAGAATCCTTCGTTGTTTCGTATAACATAATCCAACCATATTTCATTTATACATTGAATATATATATATATATATATACTCAATGTTGCATAGAATAACTATTATCAAAATAGTGTGTAACACGATCCAAGAATAGTGTTGCGTATACTGCAAGCTAATACGGTGTTGCGTATAGCGCAAGGTAATATTGGTGTAGAATACAACACAAGACATTAATGAAATTAAAAGAATATTTTTCATAAAATCTCGGGGTGGTACATTCTACCCCCCTTAAAATGAATTTCACCCTCGAAATTCGTCGGGGTTATAAATGGTTTACTACTCGAAAGTTTGTTTAATAGAAACCCACATCATAAAAACGAATACCAAAACTTGGATTTAAAAACTAAAGTATGAAATGTAACGGTTACCCAAATTAACTCATCACTGGGTTTCCATGTAGGATAACATAGGTGAAAAAATGGATATGGAAGAAAAATCTAACCATAAAGTTCTAATGGAGAGTGGTAGAGAACATGGCTATGAAAAAGCCATCAATCACAAAGCCATATATTTGTGATGATCTAAGGTACCATCTGATTCATCAGATATAAGAGTACTAGGACAACATTTTTGGTTTTCAATATCATTTCCCTAAAGTTGAAAATTTTGAATTAAAAGAAATACTTGCTTGATTTTGGTACAATCTCACTGTTGTTCGTGATTTGAACAATTTCCACTTCATCTCTTAAAGAAATGAAGTTGAATTTGTTATTCATGAAGTGTTAACAGATCATGTGATAGAATGATGGGTCATTCCATCTGTTTCAAACAAACGGTTAGCAAAAGTTATCAAATATACATAAGTCCATCTATGGTGAGGTTAATCATATACGATTCCAAAAATGAACTTATACCTCATATATCATACTTATTAATAAAATAAAACTAGTTTCTACTAACCATGGGACTTTATGTAGGCCAGTGGTAGGAAATAAAGGCATGTCGCACTTCAGTTGTGGGTTTGATTCCCACAGCCTTGTCCGACGCGATGGGCTGTCGCCCGTCCTGCAGGTTGTCCTTTTTCTAAAACTACATTACTATAACATCCCATCAATAATATCAAAAAATGTTCTATCCTTAAACAATACTAACTTATGTCCAACATAATCCATTCCAATATTTAGGCTTATCTAAAATACTTCGGTCCAAGCTCATAGTATAAAGAAAACAATTACTAGAAAGGTTATCTACCAAGAATGTGAATACAAGCATTTATCCAACATATATCATAATATATATCTTGTGGGTTGTATTCCAAACACATGAATACCTTAGTCATATATTCTTTTGAAACATAAATTACCATAGAACCTTATTGAAAACATGAATACTATCAAAAGTTAACACTTTCCACATACCAATATCCCAAAAATTCTATATACTCAAACCATAATATCACTTAGTCCTTATATCAGTCATGAGCTCATGAATACAATCAAACATCTCATTATCTTATTATCCCTTCATTATGTGCATATCATCTACTTTCCAAAAATATCTGAATAACCTTCCATGGTTACCAGTACCATTCAACATATACTTTCAAATACAATAGTGTAACAATCCTTAGATGATTCTTTATTCCATAGTACCATACATTATTCTTTATAAATATACAATCATTCCACTAACTTCTTAAACCACTGACTGAGCTTCATCATCTCATATTTCATTTGTAGTCTCTTCATCATCATCAACATAAATACTACCCATACGACCATACTGATTCTCTTCATGAGACTTTCCCTTAGGGCATTGGTTTGCATAATTCCCGTACATTCCACATTTAAAACATTTAACCATTGTTGATGTCATATCAATACCATTATCCTCATCCCTGGTGTTAACTGAACCTTTTCATTTGCACTTACTGGCTTTGTGTCCTTCTTTTCCACACCCAAAGCATCATCCAGTTCCTTTTAAACATTCTCCTTGATGCCTCTTCCCACGTGATTTACATAGGGGAAATTGAACTTTTTTCCTCTATGATTATCATGAAACTCCATCTTTCTCTTATTAGCTGAGTTAGGAAACTTACCAAATTTGAGTTTATTGATCATATTATGAGATTTATGATTTGACATAATAATTATGTTTGGACTTCCAAATCCCATTTCATTTGGTTTCTCATGAAGAATATCATTCCATTGTCCATCATATCCTCCATTATTGTGAATCATCTTGTTTCCAGCCATTTTCTAAAACCCAAAAAGAATAGTGTGAGAGGCAAAAATCACGCTAGGGAAAACAATATAATAAAGGGGGAGTACCTTCAATATCTATCATCTTGGGTTACCATAATTCTAGTACTATAACCTATACTTATACTTAACCTCATGGACATCCCTAGACATACCTTAAAAATATCTCTAGGGATCTCACTAAAGTTCTCGCATCCTAGTTTCCAAAGGTTGACTAAACATTTCCTCTGATACCAACAGTAGAGACCCAAATCTTGACGTACATGGAAATTACATTACTTTATCGGAATACTTAATACATAACAACAACAAACACACAAGGACCGTAATAGTTTAGTGTCTTTGGAAACTTGAAACGTAATCTTCTAATCGTGGTGAAAGATCTTCAACATCTCCCATAAAGATCTTCCCTTTTTTTTCTTACCTAAAACCTTTATTTATATCCTGGGGAAAAGAAAACATAAAAAGGGTGAGCTCAAATGCTCAGTAAGGGTAAGCATGGATAAAATAAAACATACCATATACATTTGAACTTAAAAACATGAACATAATGTTTAAACATCAAAAGCTTGAGAAATGACACAAAACATGGAAGTACATAAGGAATAGATCATAATGAAACATTAATAATGATAAAATAGCATGAGAATAAAACATGTAATTGTGGAAACCATTAAGCACATGATATGATTTCCATAGTAGCCAAGGCATTTCTTCCAAGACCATCTTAGTGGACAAAGTCCCTTTCTGAATCGAGTTCACTGCTCGTTCCAGTCCTGTATTACTGAACCGATTTAACTTGCCATTCCAGCCATGTCTATCTCATGAGATATAAATCTTTACCCAATGCATTGGAGGGAGATATAGGTCCCACCCATCTCATAATGAAATCATTCTTTTGTGTGCCACAAAATCATAAATCATACATCACAGCATAACCCATGAAATAAAATGGGATTCTTAAACATCATGCCATCATAACATAATCCATAAACAATTGATATCATTTCATCATAAGAAAATTTAAACCATTTAAATCATAGAGAAATTTTACTTGAAACATACACATATGAAATAATTTCATCTTAGATGGAAAATAGTTTTGACAAAACACTTGAAATGAATTCTTGAGGAAAATATCCTTTCTTCTTTAAAATCATTTTCTTTTCAAAAAATTCCATGCAATTTTAAAATATAAGGGTTTTGTTGAAAATAATCATGCAATCTTGTAGAGGAAGATTCTTGAGAATGAGGCGTTATGAAACCATAAAAATCTGTTCACGCCGTATAAGTTAAAAATAACATTCTCCTCGTACTTTTGTCGGAAAAGTCAAAAAGTAACTTATATGGTAACCAAAGGAAAGATTCCATTCATACAATGTGGTAAAAAGTCAATAAAGGATAAAAATGACTTTAAAAATCCATGGAAGAATGGTAAACATTTTATGAAAGAATTTATAGAAAACATGGTCATTAATGATAAACGTAACCCCAGTAAATACTTATGTATAAGCAATCTCAGATAAAAATGAGATTGAAAATTTATCCCTTACCTTAGGTCCGATATGCTTCGTACATATCCGAAACTACAATATAATGATTTAAATAATGTCATTGACTTATTACAGAATCATATTAATTGTTATGATATCATATATGTTTCACTTATGACTTTATATTACCCGTTCTTTTGTAAATTCCATGTTAAAGCAGCGTTTTGGGTAAAATCATTTCATTTATCGTATGTGTTTCGACTTGTCGTTCTTGATATTATTAATTATATCCTGATTTACATAATTTCAGAATGTAAAACATGATTTACATATATTCATCATATACATATATATATTATAGGTCGATAAAAGGAATGAAATACACCGTTCATGGAGACGGTAGACCGTACGTACGCATGAACGCTGTTTTCGTTTCCTTATTGAATTGAATGAAACTAAATAGACGACATATATATATATATATATATATATACATAAATCCAGTAGAATTATTATTTCATATATTTCATTATTATTCATTAAATAAACTTTATGATCATTCATGTATGGTTAACATGGAGAATGAATCTCATCGCGTCGTGGAGACGGTAGTCCGTACGTACGCACGAGCGATGATATCATTTCCATAATCATTGAATTGAATTGGAGTGGATGATACAATATATTAGAATCAGTATGATGTTATAATAACTATGTATTGTTATTATTTACACCATTATACCCATCCAAGTAAGGTGGTGTTGGAAAAACAGATTACACCACGGCGTGGAGACGGTATTCCGTACGTACGCACGCGCGGTGATTTTGTTTTCCATAGGATGGATAGATGATGAAATATGGTTGTTTCATACTTATAATAACATATAAGTATATGAGTGATACTGATGTTATTACTTCATAATGAAACAACTAAATAAGAAGAAGTGGAAGAAGAAATAAAGTTGAAAGAATCGGTAACGGACATTACCTCTTCTTTGAAGCGCCTCTTTGAGACCTCCTTTTAAGGCACTGAAATTGGTATTTAAAGAATACCAGGACCTCTAGGATGTTTCTAGGGAAGTGGAGAAGAGAATTTGGCAGGGGTTGTCCGAGCTTGAAGGCTCAATGTGTTGTGAGGAAGAGAGGGAGGAGGTGCCCTTTTATAAGGGAGGAGAGGGGCTCCTTTGGAAAAACTAAAAATATTATTTTATTATAAAGACAAATTCGGTTTTAAATAGCTCCAAATTGATTTATTTCGAAGATAAGGTGTGGATGATTCGAAATCCTCTCATCCAATATAATTTAGACAAGTTTAGTTTACTATTTTAACCTTATCATTTAGTTTTAACTTTAAGTTAGATAATTTTACTTTTACCGTGTCTTTTTTTGTTCTTACACTATAAGGTTAATAAACTTACTTTAACAAGCCAAACGAACCCCAAGTTGTTTATTATTAATATATATAACCTTATATAAGTCATTTTTCCGAACCTTAGATTTTTAGGAATAAAATAACAATTAATAATATAATATTTGTTTTAAAAACTATTTTATGTCAATTTTGACACTATTTAGTAATTGATTTTTGTGAAAATCATAACAGAATTATTAGTTCGAAAAAAGTTAATTAAATAAATAATAACATGTCATATTAACCTATAAAATTAGTGTAATTCATAAAAAGTCTCAAATTATATTTATTTGGGTATTTATAACATCAATTATGTCAATATTTCATTAATAAGATAATTACTGCATCATCTTTGTGTCATAAATAAATTAAATTATTTAATGTCTAAAAATTACAAATAAAATACCATTATTTATGAAATCTTTTTAGATTTCTAATTAATATTTATAGTCGAATTTATCTTATTTATAACCCTATATTAAAAATGATATACTTATTAAACTTTGATTTTAACTATTTTAACCCTTTTTTAAATAAATTAATAATAAATGTCCTAATCTAATCCAAGTGGGCCTAAATGGTCATATTTTATTCCTAAGGTTGTTTTTGGTCGAATTAAACTTATCAAATAGAATCAGGACATGTTTTAGGGTAATAATAATATCATTTTTACCCTTAATTACCCTATTTACTTTTAACCGTGGTAAAAAAAAGTAAAAAGTTACTATTCACCAAAAATTATTTTCATCTCATTGAACCACATTTTAATTACTGACATCAACCGTGTCTCTCGGATTTTTGAAATTCCACTCACAGAAGCGGTAAAATTAAGTTTTATGAAAAATTCATTTTTTTAACTACCACTTAGTGGTTTCACTATTCATCAAAAAATGAAAGTTTCCAGAAAAATACAAAAAATTAGGCCTAAGCTATATTTGATATTATGAACTGGAAAATGATGTCTATTTTACCAAATTCAAAACATATCAGTTTCATTACTTAATTTAAAAATTAATTTCCGTCGTCAAAACAAATAGCGTGTTCTTAAGAGATTAAAACTATCAAAAGATTGGCACTTGTTTATGTGTGGTTTAAATGTGAAATTACATCCAATACCAACATTGTATTAAATTGTAAAAATATATTCTAAATATACTTTAAAACCACTCAAATTAATAATTTATCACTATTAATTATTTCTATTAAAAAGGTTGTTTTTAATTAAAATTTAGTAATTTTAACTATTCATCAGAAAATGAAAGTTATCCGAAAAGTACCAAAATTTCACCCTAAGCTAATTTCGATATTCCGGATCCAAAAATTAATTCCATTTTGAAAAATAAAATTTACAAAATTTAAAAAAGTGGTTATTACTATTCATAACGGCTAGTTTTAATAATATTTTAATAGCATATCATTGTTTAGCAAAACTCAGTATTGCGTACAACACACACTATCGCGGAAGGCCGCGCTTGTGTGTAATGCAAGAAAAGTCAGGGTTTCGTGTTGTGCAAGAATCCTTCGTTGTTTCGTATAACATAATACAACCATATTTCATTTATACATTGAATATATATATATATACTCAATGTTGCGTAGAATAACTATTATCAAAATTGTGTGTAACACGATCCAAGAATAGTGTTGCGTATACTGCAAGCTAATACGGTGTTGTGTATAGCGCAAGATAATCTTGGTGTAACATACAACAAAACACATTAATGAAATTAAAATAATATTTTTCATAAAATCTCGGGGTGTTACATACTCTCAGTCCCATCATGCTGTCTTTTGATACTAAACATTACCCAATGAATTATAGCACTATATAATTCTAGGTGCACCGGTTACTTTCATTTCATTATCATGGTTAAGTGTGTCACATAGATAATAAAAATAGATTCATTCAATAGCATATTTAATTAAACAATCATGAAGTGTGAAATAAACATAGATAATTACTAAGTCAAATAAGTATAAGTTTATAAAGGTGACCACCCTTGATAGTAAATGGGTATTGTATTCAATAAAAAATTATTTCACGTTCGAAAATAGTGGTGACATTTCGGCAGCATAATGACATCACATAAAAATTCATTAAATGGAATTATGATTGAGAAAGGGATATATCATCATTAGTAAATAAAATGGTTAGTAATAGGGACATGTAAATACATATCCCAATAATAGTAATTGTAAATAGAATGAATAATATAATAAATAAACTTTAATAAAAAAGAAAATTGGAGGATCCATTGTCTTGAGAGTGTGACTTAAAATGTTTGGAAGGGGATTATTGCGAGGTTTTGGGTACCTTGGGAGGACTCTATGGAGGTGGTGTAGAGACCCAAGCATGATGTACATAGATATTACATTACTTTTGTGGAATACTTAATACATGACAAAAACAGACACCCAAAGACCGTATTAGTTTAGTGTCTTTGGAAACTCGAAACATAATCTTCTAATCACGGTGAAAGATCTTCAACATCTCCCATAAATATCTTACCCTTTTGTTTTCTTACCTAAAACCTTTCTTTATATCCTGGGGAAAAGAAAACATAAAAATGGTGAGCTCAAATTCTCATTAAGGATAAACATAGAGAACATAAAACAATCCACAAACATTTGAACGTAAAAACATGAACATAAAACATGAGTAATGACATAAATCTTGGAAGTACATAAGGAATTGATCACAAAGTAACATTAATAATGATAAAATAGCATGGGAATAAAACATGTAATTGTGGAAAACCATTAAGCACATGATATTATTTCCATAGTAGCCAATTTATTTCTGCCAAGACCATCATAGTGGACAATGTCCATTACTGAACCGGGTTTACTTGCCGTCCAGCCCTGTATCACTGAACCAGATTTACTTGTCGTTCAAACCATGTATATATCATGAGATATAAATATTTACCCAATACATTAGAGGGATATATAGGTCCCACCCATCTCATAATGAAATCATTCTTACATGTGCCACAAAATAAATAGAAATCATTCATCATAACCCAAAGAATAAAATGGGTTTCATAAACATCATCCCATCATAACATAATCCATATATAAAACTGGATATAACATCATCATAAGAAAAATAAAACCATGTAAATAACAGAGAAATTATACTTGAAACATAAACATACTAAATAATGTCATCTTAGATGGAAAATAGATTTGATAAAACACTTGAAATGAATTCTTGAGGAAAATATCCTTTCTTCTTCAAAATCATTTTCTTTTCACAAAATACCATGCAATTTTAAAATAAAAGGATTTTGTTTAAAATAATCATGAAATCTTGTAGATTAAGCTTCATGAAAATAAGGCATTATAAAACCGTAAAAATCTGTTCATGCAGTATAAGTTAAAAGAAAACATTCTTCTCGTACTTTTTTCGGAAAAGTCAAAAAGTACCTAATATGGTAAACTAAAGAAAGATTCTTTCCATACCATGTGGTAGAAGTCAAAAAGGGTAAAAATGACTTTAAACATACATGTAAAATAGAAAATATTTTATGAAAACATTATTTGAAAACATGGACATGGATGATAAACATAACCCCAGTAAGTACTTATGAATAAACAATCCCAGATAAGAATGAGATTGGAATAATTATCCCTTAACTTATTTCCAATTTCTTCCATATGTGTCTGAGACTCCTGTATAGTGGGTTTAAACATATTATTAACTTGTAACATAACCATAATAGTATTTATGATATCATATATGATTCACTTATGACTTTATATTACCCGTTCATTTGTCAATTCCATGTTAAAGCAGCGTTTTGGGTAAAATCATTTCATTTATCGTAAGTGTTTTGACTTGTAATTATTCATATGATTACTTAGATCATGATTATTTACTTAAAGAATGTGAAACATGATTTATATATATAATATATTAATAATATATATATATATATATATATATATATAATAGATCAAAAAATGGAATGAAATACAACGTTCATGGAGACGGTAGACCATACGTACGCACACGTGGTGATTTCATTTTTCGTAGGATGGATATAAGGTGAAATAGGGTTGTTTCATATTTATAATAATATATAAGTATATTAGTGATACTGATGTTATTACTTTATAATGAAACAACAAAATAATAAGAAGTAGAATAAGAAAGAAACTTGAAAGAATCTGTAGAAGAGATTACCTCTTCCTCGACATGCCTCTTTTAAACTTCCTCTTAGGGAACTAGAGTGGGTATTTTGAGAGGAATAGAACCTCTATAATATAAATATAGAGGTTTAGAAGAGGAATTTTCAGGGGTTGGATGAGATTTAAGGCTTAAAATGGAGTGAAGAGAAGAGGGAGGAGGTGCCCTTTTGTAAGAGAGGAGAGGGGCACTTTTGGAAACCTCCAAAATATTAATTTATAATAAACTCAAACCCCACTTAAAAACCTCAAAAATGACTCAAATTATAAGATGAGATGATATAGGGTTTTAATCTCATCATCCCTTAAAATTTAGACATGTTGGGAAATTACTTTAAACCTTATCAATTTGATTTATCCTTATTTAATCTGTGTAATCTTATTTGTGGTAATAATATTCTAAATTTTAAATTGTTATAAATACTTACATATGTGTTGTGAATTGTCCATAATTGGATAATTTATGAAATTTTAGACCATATAAATTTAAATTTATAATTTTTAAATATTTTTTTTGATTTTTAACCAATTTAATAACATGTTATTTTTATAAAATATCAATAGTTTCAATTTTGACACTATTCATTTATTTGAATTTAAATAAAATCCAAACAGAGGGTATATTCGAACCAAAATATTTAATATATTCATAAAATTTTATATTCATCTAAAAAATTTGTGGATCACATTAATTAGTCCATATAATATTTATTTTAATATTTAAAAAACTATTTATTTGATATTTTTCTTAATAAAATAATTACTGCAACATTTTTGTATAATTATTTAATATACTTATTTGTTGCATAAAAATTAATAATAAAATACTATGATGAATATAAATATAATATATTTCATAATAATACTTTTAGTCGAATTTACACCCAACTTTTAGAATGATATGTTTATTAAATTATGAAGGTGACAACTTTGACATCATTTAAAATAATATAATATAAATGTAATAATCTGTTTTATAAGGCTAAAAATGGTCCAAAGGTAGGACCTTGGATGCTACGGGTATATATATACTCTACCAATAAGGTTTTGTCAAGTTTGGGGTCCTTTTTATGGGTATTATTATTTTAATAAAAACTATATTATTGATTTTTTACTAAATAAATAATTTCTGCATCATTAATGTATAAGCTATTAAGGTAATTATATATTTCTTAAAAATCACAAATAAATTACCATGATGAAGAAAAAAATTTTATATTTCAAATGAGTATTTATAATCTATTTTATATTCTATATAACCTTATATTAAAAATACTTTAATTATTAAAGTTTGAGTGAGACATATTTCACTTTTTTTAAATAAAATAAATTAAAGGTCGTAATCACATCCAAGTGGGTTAAAAAAGATACCATTTTGACCCAATTATATTTTAAGACGAAATATAATCATAAAATTATATTAATACAAGTGTTAGGGTAATTTTATAATATTATTTTTACCCTTGATTACCTAATTTACCTTTAACTGTAGTAAATAAAATTTACCGTAGTTACTATTCATAATGCCTAAAAATAAACAGTATCATATTAACATAATTTGGACCTAATTATTCCAAATATGGAATCCATTTTTCCAAATTAAAAACACATAATTTTCAATATTTAATTTAAAATTAATCCCGCTGTTGAGAAAACATGTTCCAAAAGTTAAAACATTGCAAAAGATTGAAATGTTTTTACCTATGAATTCAATGTAAAATTAACGATAATGAAATACATAATATTAAATGGTAAAAATATATTCTATTTATACTTTAAAACCATTAAATATTATAATTTAACCATATAAATTATCTTGAATAAAAAAGCTGTTTTAATTAAAATTTAGCGTATTTTTACTATTCATCAAATTATGAAAGTTAACAGAAAAATATTAAAAAATTATTAAAAGTTAATTTATATATATTTTTTGAAATTAATAAGTTTATTACTTCAAATTTAACTTATAAATGTGTCAAAAACTATAATTAAAGTGGGTGCACCATCAAAAGGCGGCAAAACTGCATTTTTTGAAAAATACTTATTTTACCCAAAAGTTTTATTTTGTTCTCATACCATGTTCTAGAATATGTGTAAGATTAATGATATTGTTATAAAATTAAAAATTTGGTTAATACTATTCTCAACAGCTATTTCATAATAATTTTATTACAATATATCATTGTTTAGTGAAACTCGGTATTGCGTACAACACACGCTATTGAGGAAGGTTGCTCTTGCGTGTAACACAAGCCAAGAATAGTGTTTGAGTATACTACAAGATAATATGGTGTTTCATACAGCACAAGATAATCTTAGTGTAGCGTACAACACAAGATATCAAATAAATTTAAAAAATTATTTCTCATAAAATCTAGGGGTGTTACATTCTACCCCCTTAAAATGAATTTTTCCCTCGAAATTCGTTAGGGTTATAAATCATTTACTACTTGATAGTTTAATTCATAGAACCCACATCGTAAAAAGTAATACTAAAAATTAATTTTAAAAAGGAAAGTTAGAAACATAATGGTCACCCAAAGTAACCCAACACTGGGTTTCCACATAAGAGAATATAGGTGAAAATATGGATATAGAAGAGAAATATAACCATCATGTTCTGATTTAGAATGGTAGTGAGCATGGATATTAAAAATACAACAATCACAAAGCCATAAATTTTTGATTATCTAAGGTACCATCTGATGCATTAGATATAAGGGTACTAAGACAACATTTTTGGTTTTCAAGATCATTTCCCTAAAGTTGATGAATTTTTGCATAAGGAAAAATACTTCTTGATTTAAGTGTAATATAATCTTTGGTCATTCCATGAACAATTTGAACTTCATGAAGTTGAATTGGTCATTCTTTAAGTATTAACAGATCATTCGATATAATGATAGGTCACTCCATCTATCTCTATCACAAAGAAATGTTAGCACAAGATATTAAATATACATAAGTGCATATATGATGAGGTTAATTGCATATGGTTCCAAAACTGGACTTATACATCATCTATCATACCAATTAATAAAATAAAACTAATTTCTACAATCCAGGGACTTCATGTAGGCCAGTGGTAGGCGATAAAGTCCTATCATACTTCGGTTGTGGGTTTGATTCCCGCAACCTTGTCTGACGTGATGGGTTGTTATCTGTCCCACGGGTTGTCCTTTTTCTAAAACAATACTATTATAAATTTCTAGAAAAAAAGTTTTAGCCTTAAAAAATACTATCTGATGTCCAACTTAATTCATTCCATTCTTTAGGCTTATCCAAAATACTTTTGTCCAATCTCATAGTATAAAGAAAAATATTACTAGAGAGGTCATCTACCAAGCATGTAAATACCATCATTTATCCCCCATATATCATAAGATATATCTTGTTGGTCACATTCCAAACATGTGAATACCTTAATCATGTATTCTCTTGAAACATAAATTACCATAGAACCTTAGTGAAAACATGAATTCTGTCAAAAGTTAACTCTTTCAACACACCAAAATCCCAAAATTTATACATACTCAAACCATGATATCACTTTGTCCATATATCAGTCATGAGATCATTAATACTATCAAACATATTATTTTCTCCTTATCCCTTCATTATGCGCCTATAATCTGCTTTCCAAAAATATTTCAATCACTTTTCATGGTTACCGATACCATATTCTTATGGAAAACCACAATGGACCAATACATAGATATTTAAATATACCATAAAATTACCTCAACAACATTATTATTGAATTCCAATACATAAGACCTTCAATCCATCCTCTTCAATGATTGGCATGTAATATGTCCTTCCTCGATTTATGAGTAACCTCTTAGGTCAGGGCATTGAGTTGGGTAATACCCATGTTCTTCATAGATAAGACATTGAAATCCATAATAGTCTGTCACTCTATGACCCTTTACCCCCACACAAATAACATCTTCCCTTCCATTTGAGGTATTCCTCAAGGTTCTTATTCCCTTATTCTTAATATGTATAAAGCTTTATCTTCCTTACTCGATGTTCCTCTCCATGAGAACATGCATAAAAGTACATCTTCCTCTTATTTGATGACTTAGGAACACCACTAAAGTTCACCTTTTTAATCATATATCGTGATGACTGATTCAGAATAATCAAAATATCTTTCTCTCTAGGAATTACGCAATTTCGCTTCTCATAGTCACCAATTTGTCCATCAGATTCAATTTTAACTCAATTCCTTCTGGTTCCCTCCATTAACTAAAACCAGAAACCATTGTGTAAGAAACAGTTAAAATAACGAGGAACCACATAATCATAAAAAGTCACTTATAGGATGTATAACTTATGACACCATCTTTAATCTATGACATCTTAGGTTCACCCTAGGTTATTCATGATCGTTAACATAATTCTAGGACTGTAGACTATACTTATACTTAACCTTAGGGATATCCTAAGACATACCTTAGAGATATATCTAGGGATCTCACTAAAGTTTTCACATCCTAGTTTCCAAAGGTTGACTAAACCTTTGCTCTGATACCAACTGTAGAGACCCAATCTTGACGTATATAGACATTACATTACTTTTGTAGAATACTTAATACATGAAAAAAACAGACTCCTAAAGACCATATTAGTTTAGTGACTTTGGAAACTCGGAACATAATCTTCTAATCATGGTGAAAGATCTTCAACACCTCCCATAAAGATCTTCCCCTTTTGTTTTATTACCTAAAACCTTTCTTTATATCCTGGAGAAAAAAACATAAAAAGGGTGAGCTCAAATTTTCATTAAGGTTAAACATAGAGAACATAAAACAATCCATAAACATTTGAACGTAAAAACATGAACCTAAAACATGAGTAATGACATAAATCTTGGAAGTACATAAGGCATTGAACACAAAGTAAAATTAATCATAATAAACTATCATGGGAATAAAACATGTAATTGTGGAAAACCATTAAGCACATGATATTATTTCCATAGTAGCCAAGACATTTCTTCCAAGACCATCATAGTGGACAATGTCCATTACTGAACCGCGTTTACTTGCCGTTCCAGCCCTGTATTACTGAACCAGATTTACTTGCCATTCCAACCATGTATATCTCATGAGATATAAATCTTTAACCAATGCATTGGAGGGAGATATAGGTCCCACACATCTCATAATGAAATCATTCTTACATGTGCCACAAAATAAACAGAAATCATTCATCATAACCCAAAGAATAAAATGGGTTTCATAAACATCATCCCATCATAACATAATCCATATAAAACAAATGGATATCATTTCATCATAAGAAAAATCAAACCATGTAAATCATAGAGACATTATACTTGAAAAATTAACATACTAAATAATGTCATCTTAGATGGAAAATAGATTTGATAAAACACTTGAAATGAATTCTTGAGGAAAATATCCTTTCTTCTTCAAAATCATTTTCTTTTCACAAAATGCCATGCAATTTTAAAAGAAAAGGATTTTGTTTAAAATAATAATGAAATCTTGTAGAGTAAGATTCATGAAAATAAGGTGTTATAAAACTATAAAAATCCTTTCATGCCATATAAGTTAAATAAAACATTCTTCTCAAACTTTTTCCGAAAAAGTCAAAAAGTACCTTGTATGGTAAATAAAAGAAAGATTCCTTCAATACCATGTGGTAGAAGTCAAAAAGGGTAAAAATGAATTTAAACATACATGGAAGAATAGTAAACATTCTATGAATTTTTTTTAAAAAACATGGACATGGATGATAAACATAACCCCGGTAATTACTTTCGAATAAACAATCCTGGATAAGAATGAGATTGGAATAATTATCCCTTACCTTATGTCCAATTTCTTCCGTATGTGTCTGAGACAACTATATAGTGGGTTTAAACATATTATTAACTTTTAATAGAACCATAATAGTATTTATTATATCATATATTATTCACTTATGACTTTATATTACCGTTCATTTGTCAATTCCATGTTAAAGAAGCGTTTTGGGTGAAATCGTTTCATTTATTGTATGTGTTTTGACTTGTAATTATTCATATTTTTACTTATATCATGATTAATTAATTCCAAAATGTAAAAAATGATTTATATATAATATATATATATAGTAGATCAATAAATCGAATGAAATACAACGTTCATGGAGACGGTAGGTCGTACGTACGTACGCGTGGGGATTTCATTTTTCGTAGGATGGATATAAGGTGAAATAGGGTTGTTTCATATTTATAATAACAAATCAGTATATTAGTGATACTAATTTTATTACATTATAATGAAACAACTAAAGAAGAGGAAGTTGAATAAGAATGAAACTTTAAAGAATCAGTATAAGAGATTACCTCTTCCTCGACGTGCCTCTTTTAAACTTTCTCTTAGAGAACTAGAGTTGGTCTTTTGAGAGGAACAGAACCTCTATAATATAACTAGAGATGTTGAGAAGAGGAATTTTCAGGGGTTTTCTAAGATTTAAGTCTTAAAATGGAGTGAAGAAAAGAGGGATGAGTTTACCTTTTATAAGAGAGGAGAGAGGCACCTTTGGAAACCTCTAAAATATTAATTTATAATAAACTCAAACCCCACTTAAAAATATCCAAAATTACTCAAATTCAAATATTAAATGAGATATGGTTGTAATAACACCATAAAATAAAATTTATACATGTTGGGAAATTATTTTAAACCTTATCAATTTGATTTATCCTTATTTAATCTATTTAATATTATTTGTGGTAATAATATTCTAAATTTTAAATTGTTATAAATAATTACATATGTGTTGTGAATTGTCCATAATTAGAAACTTTATGAAATTTTAAACAATATAAATTTCAATTTATAATTTTTAAATATTTTTGTGATTTTTAAAAAATTTAATAACATGTTATTTTTATAAAATATCAATAGTATCAATTTTGACACTATTCATTTATTTGAATATAAATAAAATCCAAACAGAAGATATATTAAAAAAAATATATTTAATAGATTCTTAACATGTCATATTCATCTAATTTTTTTGGATCACATTAATTAGTTCATATAATATTTATTTTAATATTTTTAAAACCATTTATTTGATATTTTTCTTAATAAAATAATTACTACAACTTTTTTTGTATAATTATATAATATAATTATTTGTTTCATAAAAGTTAATAATAAAATACTATTATGAAGATAAATCTAATATATTTCATAATAATACTTTTAGTCGAATTTATCTTCTAAAACACCTAACTTTTAGAATGATATGTTTTTTAAATTATGAAGGTGACAACTTTGACACCATTTAAAATAAAATAATATAAATGTCATAATCAGTTTTATAAGGATCCAATGGTCCAAAAGTAGAACCTTGGATGATTAGGGTATAGATATACTCTAAAAATAAGGTTTGGTTAAGTTTCTGGTCCTTTTGATGGGTATTATTATTTTAATAAAAACTATATTATTGATTTTTCACTAAATAAATAATTTCTGCATCATTAATGTATAAGCTATCAAGGTAATTATATATTTTTTAAAAATCACAAATAAATTACCATGATGAATAAAAACATTTCATCTTTAAAATGAGTATTTATAATCAAAGTTATATTCTGTATAACCTTATATTAAAAATACTTTAATTATTAAATTTTGAGTGAGTCATATTTCACTTTCTTTAAATAAAATAAATTAAAGGTCTTAATCACATCCATGTGAGTTTCAAAAGATACCATTTTGACCCAATTATATTTTAGTACGAAATATAATCATCCAATTATATTAATACAAGTGTTAGGGTAATTTTATAATACTGGTTTTACCCTTAATTACATGATTTACCTTTAACTATAGTAAATAAAATTTACCGTAGTTACTATTCATAATGCCTAAAAATAAAAAGTATCCTATTAACATAATTTAGAGCTATTGATTCCAAATATGGAATACATTTTTCCAAATTCAAAATACATAAGTTGCAGTATATAATTTAATATTAATCCTGCTGTTGAGAAAAAGAGTCCTAAAAGTTAAAACACTGACGTTACTATTCACCATTACGTTGATTTAAATAGTGGATCTAAAGCCTTATTTTATTTTGGTTGCTTCGTTGTGTCGAGAGAGGGAGAGTTCTACCATCGAAGAACTTCATCATCCTTCTTGAAGAACGCGAAGAACACCGACGCGCCTTCCTTCATTCTTTTTCCCGTGTCAAAGGAATGGGAGATGCCGTTTCACCTCGGAGAATCTCCGTCAACGTGTACGGAGCCACACCCCAGGATTCTGTTTTCTGAGATACTCATCGATCGTCAACTTGTTATTGAGGCAGGGGTTTGATTTTGTTCGTGAATATTCTTTGCCGTTCATCGCCAATTTCTTTGGGCCGCTTGTTATAAATTTAACGGGAGGAGGTCGGACCACACGAACACGACCAACCCTCCTCCCCCTTTGTTGTTGTGTTCGTTGCGGCTCGAAAGAAGGTGGCGCGGTGCAACAGTACCGCGCGGAAACTTGGAGGAATGCGTCGAAGAAGCGCGACGCCGTTGAGGCCGAACGAAGCCGCGGCCGGAGTCGGGCCGCAGCAAAAGGGCGCGGCACCGACGCGCCATGCCGTAGAACCATGAGGAGGTTGCGGCGGAGGGGTGCCGCGCCATCATGCCACACCGAACGGATCAAGGCCGCGACCTTTAGCCGCGGCGGAGCAGGGAGCGCCGGCTGGAACCGCCGGCCGCCGGCGCGTCGGAGGGGCGAGACCGTGGGATCCCGCGATGGTGGCACCAGCCGGCCAGTCGGGCCGACCGTTTAGATAAGGCCAGGGGTCGTAACCCCTAGCTGGCAAAAGGTGTGGCCCCCACGTGGGGGCCGCCGTTCAAAACAGGGGGGCAGTGTCCCCCCCCTTCCGCGACAGCTCGACCAGTGCCGAGATGGCCACGCGGGCCGCGCCCGCGCCAGGAAAACCGGCCAACCAAGTCGGACCGGGACGCGCCGTCCGTGCCGGGCCCGGACCCAGGTCGGGTCGACCCGGTTCAGGCCGACCCAGGGGGTCTTGGACTGGGTCCGTCCGGGCCCAAATCCCCCTAAAACCAGACATGTTCGTTTAAATGCCCATAACTTAGGCTACAAACCTCCAATCGACGCACCGTCAGTTGAGATGGGATCCTTGGATCGAGACAGTCATTTCAGTATATTACAATCAAGGTTTCAGAGAACTTTGGGTACAACCGAGTTGATTCTAACATGAGACCAACCAGGCCCTCGGAGCGGAAACGCCTATAACTTGAGCTCCAGACGTCCAATTGATATGTCATCAACTTTGTTGGTTTCCTCTTAGTGAGACGGACCTTTTGGCTTACTCCGTTTGAGGTTTGAATGTAGTTGGAGTATGGACGGGTTGGATTGTACCCGAAATCCAACCGGGCCCCTAGAACGGAAAAACCGTTAACTTTCAAACCAGACGTCCGTTTGAAGAACCATCAGCGCTGTTGGTGATTACGTTGAGAAAAAGTCCCTATGAGTATACCCTATGTGAGTTTGGGGTATATTTGAGATATGGTCGGTTTGGTTCATACACGAAACCAACTGGGCCCCTGGGATGAAAAAGCTAGTAACTCTCAGACCGGGCGTTCGATTGATGAGCCGTCTATCGCGTTGTGTTCCTATCGATGAGACGGAACCTTGGGATACATCAACTCTGGTCTACATGACAGTTGATGCATTGAAATCTTGGCCCATGGAGCGTACCCTCCTAGAACGAGCATGCTGTGTGCGGAAACCGTAGAGTTGGCTGAGACTTAACGACTGCTGATCGATCGACTCAGAGTGTTTCGGAGAGCCCAGGGGGGAGCGCTTGGTTGTAGCGGCAGACCCACAATGGAGGAGTGCTTGGTTGTAGCGGCAGACCCGCAGTACTCAACAGAAGGAGTGCCTCTATAGGCTATGAGGGGGAGCACTTGGTTGTAGCAGCAGACCCATGGTGGGAAGCGCTTGGTTGTAGCATCAGGCCCACAGTACTCGACAGGTGGAGTACTACAGCAGTCCAAGGTTGGTGGGAAGCGCTTGGTCGTAGCGGCAGGCCCACTGTACTCGATAGAGGAGGAGTTCCCCAGTAGGTATGGGTTCGACGGTGAAGACTTTCGTACTAGAATCCTCCGTGGGTTCAACGACGATGACAACCGTACTGGAATCCTCCGTGGGTTCGGCAGTGACGACTACAGTACTTGTATCCTACGTGGGTCCTAGCTAGATGAATCAGTAACTACATATGATCATCTCCTTTTGCTTTACAAATGATGTATACCTGTGTGAGCTGAGTCTTGACTTTCAATCACTATCTTCGATATGGTTGACTTGCTTCCTATGTGGATTGTGTTGTGCTTTCCTGTGTGGATTGGGTTGTACTATCCTGTGTGGATGTGATCGAACTTGCGCTCGGATGTTGGAGCCGAACTGGAATTGATGACTTAGGTATATGTATGGGAATATACCTAAGTAGTGTTGGATATTACTTTGTGATTGTATCTTTCTTTTGTGGATTATCCTTTGTGGATTCTGGGAGACCTTCGGGGGTCTCGGGGTCCCAATTGGAGTAGCGTATACTAACCCCTGCATGAGATATGCCCGCACTATGTTGTGTTGGATGCAGACGACGGACAACGCTGATCGTGGTTAAGGCTTGTGGAGTAGTCGGTACCTGAAGGTGGAACACTGGGTGGGACATACATGGAGCGGACGATTGGACCCGATGAGCTGAGGAGGCTATATGTACCCACCCTTCAGGTGGGACTTCCATTGGACGGCTCGACGTTGCTGCTTTACTTTCAGTTGCTGTACTTTCTTTCCAGTTGTACTTTACTTTTAGTTTGGGTTGGTATTCTGGCCCATTTACTTTCCGCACTTACTATTGTACTTAGTTTACTTAGTGTTACTTCTACTATCTTACTCTGTGGTGTTTTTTTTACTTTATAAAGGCAATGCCTTACCCTTTTTGTCGGGATTTACCCCTTGGTTCTAGTCGCTAGCCCCTGGCCTATGGAAGGCGGGCTTGGGGTAGTCACGACACGAGTCCTGAGGACGGGTCGTGACACTAAGATCCATTTTCCTCCAGAACCCCCCTAGGGATTAACTCCATTTTGTTATCTTCTTATACCCCAAACACCTTGAATGGGTGGTAGTGATTCACATCGGTTCACATGTCTAATCCACTAATTGTTACATTTTATGATTCATAGTCCCAAGTACATAAAGCTAAACTATCTAACGCATCTTCCTCACTATATGATGTTAAAATGTGTGTTAATCATCCTCATTACATGATGTTAAATTGTGGATCATCTTGGGACCTTTCCAAAGAACCCACTTTCCCTTTCAATGTTGTTCACCTACCATGTCATTCACGCTCTTTGACCATAGCTTGATATCCTATATGATTATCCCCTTGGATGTTGAGTCTAGCCTTTATTTAGACTGATATGCCTAACCAATTTTCTAAATGACATGGTAGAATTTTTCTGAGAGTGTTGAACCACATTTCAAAATTTTCCTCACTTCATCGACAAGCTTCCCATCTCCCTTGCCTTGGATCCCCATCATTATCCTTATCTGAAATCCCCCTAATGGGAAGGTCCTATGCCACAATGGCTTACCCATAGATCTATACAAACACACCAAAAGACTTATGACAACATATTTAGATAGGTATCATGTTTTGAATATGGCCATCAATCGACCCTCATTTATTTTACCCCACCCATAGAAAAATGATAAATGGTACTTTTGTTTAAACATGGAAAATAGTTATCCTCCATCATCACATGACCCCCTTTGTGCTAAAAATCTTTTGAATCTCAACTCGTTCTCTTCATCACCCATTTGTTTCGGTAGAAATTATCTACCCTAGAGCTAGGCAATTCATGCGCTAGCACACATTGGGAAAGAAAGTCTATTTTTTATAGAATCACATGCCCCAATGAGAACATTATTGATTGGGAAACTCCCTATAGCTAGCAAACATGTTCCTCCCCTAGTTTTTTACCCTTTTCTAGTACTCTCATGTAAATAAGGAATCTTGTTTTTTACCTTTTTTCCTACACTGAGCATGACTCATGTGGGATTTTTGATTCATTGTTGGTTTTATCTTCAATATAATCGAGATGAAAAAAAGAAAACATTTTAAATCATAAATGAAATGAAAAAAATTACAAACATTTGTAGGGTTGTAAATTTTTTAGACACTCTCCTTTATTAATGTTATATGGTATATTTCACTTAATGTTTCCCCAGTGATCGAGAGATCAAGCTCAAACAACCTCTATTGGGTTTCCTCTGGTGTTCATTTTTTCTATTACTGGTTGGATACCTATTCATTAGCTTTAGGATGGACTTAGTCAGACCAAACCTACATCTTGTCATCATTTCATTATCACTTAGCTAGATGAGATTACTCATCCCCAATCATATCCTCGACTTACACCATCTAAGACATGAGAGGTCTGATAGTATTACCTTGAGTTGTAATAATGGATTCATGCTCCTACAACTACCCTTCTAAACTAGTGATCTCCTCCTCATCTACCAAAATCACATTGGTTTCTGTAACCATACATTTATTCCATGAAATATCCAAAACCCACCACTTGGAATTCAACCACATAATGAAAATGTACAAAGCCAGTGCATGGATTCTATAACAGTCCACCCCACTGGTCCCCAAGTTGAATAGAAAATGGAATAGAGATCCCATCTAGTTTTACAGGTCATGTATCAGGGTGTGGGTGATGATGTTCCACACGTACCTCCATTCCTTGAAAAGAATGACTCATCTCTCCTCAGTAGCATCTTATCTGGATTCATCAATGCCCTTGGGTGGCACAATCTCATATGGAGGAAAGACCTCCAAATTATCAGTGGCTGAATCATCTATAGGAATGACCTCAGGTGCGGTAAACCCTATTCTATGGGAAATGGATCCTCTCCATCCCCCTCATCTGTAGCTAGATCCCCAGATACCTTATTCAGCACCCCAAAAATATCTCTACCATCACAACCTCCTCGACTACATCTGTCAGTGGAAGGATCTCATATAATTTTATAGAGACCTCATATCCCTCCACCTCCACTGATAGAACATTTGGGGTAGGCATGTTCATCAAATCCCCCATCGATAACCTTGGTTGGTTTCATGATTAGTGATTCCTCTATGGAGACTTTGGCTCCAAAAACCACCTCATATGGTGCTTCTATAGAATATTCAACCACCAAACCCTTCCATACACCCGCTTTGTGGGTGTAGTCACTACCCCTCCATCGAGGCCACGATCTTAATTTCCCCCTCCAATAGCACCTCTGTGGTTGGTTCAAACGTTACGATCTCCCCACCCATCAATATCAAGAAAAAAACTCCAAATTTCACTTTCTTAACTTATGTAATTGATGAGTGTAGTGCTGTAAGTGGTGGTTAATCCTAAAAAAGTTTTTTTATTTCCATTTAAAAATGAGTCCATCTAACATAGTAATATAAAAATGGAAAGAAATGGTGAAAAGGGGAATATCCTACATGAATGATATAGTTTGACTAGAAACTATGGAAGGTTCACAAGTAGTCATCCTAGTTAGGGTATTACCCTTTGATATGGAACATCTTTACTATTTTTCACATTATTTGTAGGAAACACTGCCTACAACAATTGTTTTTTTATTCGCATAACATCAGAGAGAGGCGCCATGCTCTCCCCTTAAAGGGTTGAGTATCCTTCATCCCATACCAAAGGTTCATCATGAATCTACCCATTTTATACACTCTCTGATTCCTTAACATGTGAAAAATACTAAAGGTAGAAATTATAAATGATATGTTATACCCAAGGCATGAATTATTAAGATATTTACCTTGTCAATAGTAAGACCCCCTTCTATGGGAGATTCCTGATAAGCATCACATCCCATGGACTCCACCTCCAAACCATATAGTATAGGTTCATGCATAACTATCTCACTAGCCAAGAGATCTCTAGGATATTCCTTTCCTAGAATCAAATTCTCCAAGCATGTCATGGGACATGCAGTTCCATGAAGATGGACTTGGTCCACCAACATTGTTATATAATGCACCACCTCAAATCAAGGAATGTGGAATCCTTCCCTAGAATGAACGAACCTAGTGATTAATATCCCATATCTATTGAGATGTTTTTATATCCCATTGGGAGAGATCATTTTCCTATAAACCCCCAGCTCTCCAAAATTTCATGAAAAAGAGTGTCGATTGGGACATATGGGTGAAAAAACCTTTTCTCCTAACCTTACATTTTCACACTTGAGACTACCCAAGATGTGTATAATTTCTAATAAAGCCATTTCCCTTTGAATTTAGGCCAATTTATACTTCACTAACCATGGATCCTACCTAATTGGGATTAGGAAATGTCAAAGCTGCAACTCCTAAAGCTCTAACAACTACACCAACTCTTCAACTTCGGAGATCCATGCCTTCCACTAACATACAATATCAAGGTTGTGGGACCACTCCTTTATCCACAAAAGTTTCTCACAACCTCATTATCTTCCACATGTATGTGTTATCCAAGATCATTTTGTAATCATTGGTAATCCCATTAGTAGAAGTTGTAGGTGGATGCTAATTTTTAACCCTCTCATCTTTGCGTGTAAACAAGTAACCGATCTGTCTATGGATTGATAAAAATGATTCTCATAATTCACCTCTATCTAGACCCTCAGGGTTATCCTATGGAGGCACATGAAATTATTCTTGAAGTGGAGTTGGGTGTGTAACTTTTAGATTACATTGTAGTCAACCCTCGCCACCAGTGAACCACCTAGAAAATTCGATAGGTATGACCAATATTAAATATTCTTTGTACCATCATAGGTATTTATCCCCATGAGTAGGTGGAAATTATGGGAAAATAAGTAGTCCACTAGCCCTGTCATCATTGTAACTTCTTCTGAGACCAAGTTAAGAGGGCGACTCCCATTAATGTTGAGGATTGATGATCAAAAGTTCATAATGGGAGAGATATGTGGTGTGGATACTCATATCCCCCCATGTTAGCAACAAAAAACCCATATACCAAATCAAAGTGACCACACATGCGGAAGGGGGGGGGGAGTCTTCTAATGGCTGATGTGGTGTATCACATTTTACAGCTTCACCCACACTGGCACCAGCAGGTTGATGTGTAACCCCATCACTAGCATTTCTTCCACTATAAAGGTATTTAACCACATCCCCATCTATGCATCCCATACCACGACCATCCATATATAGATTAGTGTTGAAATAAATTAAACTAACACAACCATGGGAGCCTTTAAATTCATAATTTAGTCTCATATATTTCGCTATCCTACCTCCATTATTCTTCATTATGAGTGTTCCTTACCTCAGTATAAAGACATGGGACATTTACGAGGCCTCCCAGGTATCATTTTATCTTGTACAATAAAAAAGTACATGAACCACTACATAAGAGGGATTTCCATTACCCCTAACTTGTGGTTGATTGTCTCCTATACCAAGCATATAATCTCCCTCATTATGGTTGGAAGCTACTCCAGGATATCCCTAAAATTTTCTGCATGGAGGAATTCATCATAGAAAACTCCTTGGACTGAGATCCCATAAATCTAGAAGAGAAACAAAAATCTAATTTTGACCACCCCATGGTGTAGATAAAATGTGTTGGACCCTATTGAGAACTTACTTAGAATCTTCGTCATGATATCTAGGTTACGGTAGATGTGGAACTATGAGGACCATGCTGCCTCATTATTCCTGACCCACTTTAGATACACCTCAAACTCAAAGAAATACTGGAATTACCAGTACAATAAGGACCATTCATCTATGATGTTGTCTCATAATAGTAAGTCACAATTGTCTTTCCACCCACTGAGTGAGTTCTCCAAGACCTCTTCATAATTTTCTCATACAATGGAGGAGATGTCTCTACCTCTAACACCTCCCAATTTTCATTTTTTAGATGGTTTTGTAGGGTTTTATTTTTAGATATGCATGATCCTTAAGGGTGAGTCCCCCAATAGTTGCTTTCTTATGATGGTTTCAGATGTTCTCCTCTAGAAATTTGATGTTGTGAATATCCTATAAAATTAGTTAGTTCATAGAAGAATGATTCACATAGGAGTTTATCCTTACAAGGGAATGTGATTGAAATATAAAAACTCACATGATGTTCTTGAGTTTTGTGAAAAGATATAATAATAATATCATTATCTAAAAGTTTTGTATTTGATAAGGGACCCTTACCCATATTCATAAGCATAAATTCAGTCTGAATTTCATGATTAGGAATTTCCAATAACCAATTTTTAGGACATTTCACTCATAATGTGACCCTCCTTCCCTTAATCATATCCAATTCAAATAGGGATTTTTTTTGATGTCTAAGTACACATATCTCCATATATGTTGAGGAAGGAATGGGCAATTTGAGAAAAATCCAGGAAAACCATCCTAAAAATCCATATACAGAACTAGATTCATGAAGTTCTATATCATTATGAATGAATGTGGATTTAGTAAGTCCCCATCATCATGGATCATAGACATTAACTTATAAAAAATGCATGTTTAGATTGATAGAGATCCATTTTGGGGACATCCTCATGCATACAAATCTTTCAAAGTAACCTCTATGTTGAATTACATTAGTTCATAGATCCCCAACAGTTTGAAAAGATCATAAAATTTTGTGAGATCAACTATATTTAGTGAAATAAACATCATCTCCTCTACTGGGGATATAAATACCCCCTACGATCAACATTCAATGGGATATGACCTTTTTGATTCCAAGAAAATATCTAAACAGATGATACTTAGAAGCATCATGAGAAAAGGAGAAATTGACCTCCAAAGGTATCAATACTTAGAAAAACCACTACCAATGGGTTCTTGAGCACCTCAAACCATGGTAGAGATTACTTTCTTGGGGGTCCATATCCTTCGAATAAGAAAAATACCTTTAATTCTCTAGGGTTTCCTTAGATAATTACACTTCATGAAACCAACCCCATTGGAACCAAGATTTTACCATGAAGAATGGTCACCATATTTTCTGAAACTGAACCCTTTTAGAGAACCTTTACCTCTATGAGAACCATGACCTTTGGGAACCTCTAAACTTCATTAAGGCATAAACTTTGCAAAAAAAAAAACCTCCGAGACTCTTTGTGGTTCCTCCTTTCAGCCAATCCCCATTCATGAAATTTGATTTCCTAGGTCCCCTATGATCATCCAAGAATAGTTCAACCACACCCCAAATCCCCACGTGGCCTATACCGCCTAATACTATGTCCTGCCACTTCTCTCCATTTGTGTCATGTTCCTTCATCCATTATATTACTCTAAAGAATATGTACCCTAATTTTGGGCCTCTAGATTTCCACTCCGCCATGATATTTCCAACTCCATGCCCCACGTAGAGGAGAATGAGTGGTAGAAACGTAATCCTTTGAGGTGGAATCTTATAGAAAATGACCTAACTATCCTAGTAGAGATACATTATGAAAAATATTCATCTCACTATGAAACAGTACCCCATAAGGTTTAATAATCATCCATATCCGATCTAAAATATGTAAAACTTACTATATCCATCTCTTAGTATAACGACATTAGACTTCACTACAACATCCTTAGAAGATGACATAAAACTATATCTCTAACATGTGTGATGAAAATAAGACACCCCATGTACAATCATTCTAGGAATCCACCTTCTCCCCCATCTTCCTAAGTGATGATCCTCTTACTTCGGTTATCTTCCAAGAGTATGCTACACACCATCTATTTACGCGACGATCTTCCTTCATCGGGAGGCCTCCATGCATAATCCCTACACAATCTCCCCAATTAATGATCCTCATGCACTGTGTAGATTCTTCACATAATCACCACACAATCCCTTATTGATTCTCCTTACTTTACATGATCGTACATATCATACTACATTAAAATACATCGATTGGTCCAACCACATGATCATAAATGGATTCATCGATCTACATAGGTCTTGGCCTATGTATCTTCAATAGGGTACTCAACATTCCTCCCTTATTTTCATTCCTGGAAACATTCATATGTAAAATTATCCCACATGGGGGGGATTAAAACTTTAATGTCTCAAAATTATCCCTCATGGGGGGCACACTAAACCATTTTTTCCTGCAAGACGTTAGCCAGGAAACCAACCTTTCCCAAAAAAATGTTAAACCTGCACACAACCTATCCCCAAAAGATGATAAAATAATTCCCATCCTATACTTGAAATATGTTAAACCTTTTTCCAACTTTTCCCTACAAGCTATTAAACATTCCCCCAACCTATCTTTTCATGACGATAAACACATTCCCATCCTGTCTCCATAATATGTAAAACCTACACCCAACCTATCCCTATAAGATGTAAAACATGTACCCCAACCATCTCTCCATGAATATAAACATATTAACTTATAAAAAATCCCTATCTCATTTAATAAACATAGTATTCTTGAGGTAAAAAGTTTTTTTAAGACTTACTCACCTAGAATTAACTACCTCATGACAGACATGAGATGCCTTGGGTAACTCCCCTAAGATGCCTCACAAATGAGATGACCACCAAAAGAGTAACACCTTACAAGTTCCCAATCTTCCCAAAATCTATACATTTCTAATATGACCAATACTACTACCCCCACCCCCTAGGACCTAAGGTCACATCCCTCTTGAGACTGAAATAGTATAATTAACTAACATACACCTTAATATGGAATTGGGTATGACTTTAAAAAAATTAACTTAAATCTATGTGGGAGACCTAGACTATGATAAGAGATCCATAGAAGAATACATGGATGGAGAAATAAATATCCTATCATCTCATTTTGGTCAATTAATAGACAACATTGATGAAAGGGATGGAATCCGCACTAAATTGAAAACTAGGAATGTTGGGAATCATAAAGAATAACATTACCACAAGGTGGAGGGATGGATCGGTGCCCCAACATATGTTTCTGAAACATTATTAAAATATGAACCTATAGAAATAAAAATTACTTTCATAAAATTTCTACATAGTATAAATAAAATTGATCTTTAGGATGTTATAGTTTGACACATAAAGTTAAACCCCCCAAAAATTATATTATAGGGCCATTTATTGGGTGATACCAAAAAAATTCCATGGATATAATGCCTTTATAGATAATGAAAAAATGTTAGTGAAATCAAAAAAGGTTTTTTATACAATGATTTTATATATTTGAAATAATAAACTGTGTCATGGATACATTGAAATGTAAATTTTGAAAATATAAAGTTGAAACTACTGAAAAAAATTTCACTTTTAAGAAAATAAATCAACTTTGGAGATTGAAAAAGGCACAAAATTTTGAAAAATATAATGTGATTTTTTTGAAACATTTAATATTTAAAATGATTATTTAATAAATGATCTTGGAAAAATATTATAATAGTTTCAAAAAGGTGGAGTGAAATTTTTTTAAAAACATTTACTATTAAAATTATTCTCCAATTTTAAACCATTAAAAATATATAATGGATTTATAAATGGAATTTAGAGTGAAAAATAAGTCATTGATTTTGAAAAAAATATAAAAACATTATAATATTTTTTATTATATTTTTTGAAAACCAACAACTTTAAAATGGGTAATAAAACATCCACATGGAATGTTGTAATGGAAATTAGTATGGTCACATCAGTAAACACATAATTGGATTTTAAAATATTAGTATGAAATAATTTTTTGAATAATGAAGATGGAAATAGAGGAAATCCAATCTTTGAAAGAGATATTATTATTTTCATAAAAAATTACTTTTCTGATAATGATGTTTATCAAGAAAAATATAATGAGTTGAAAAAATATTTTTTATAGATAGGAAAGTAAACATATGTTATAAAATTGGAAATATAAGAGGTTTTCTATCATAGTAGAATGATGCTTAAGGAGTTAATTTCATCTCACTGAAATGAAATTTGAGTTATTCAACTCACTTATGAATATCATAATTTATAATGAAATGTATATTTATAATGTTGTTTTATTTTTTTGAATAGTAATTTCATAAAAAATGAGTAAATAAAAAAAATATAAAAATCTGATGGAAGAATGTACCAAACTTATATGAGAAAAATTCAATTGTATAATCATAAATGAGTGAATGTGAATTGGGTTTCTATAAACCCATACATTCTCATTATCTTTAGAATGAAAAACCAATGAAAAATTGAAAATGATATAATAACAACCCTACTTCTTATTTCACATTAATACATGATTTATTACATAACATTGCACCTAATACAACCTAAAAGATCATAAATCCTTGTGTATATTGGAATTAGGTATGTTATATAACAATTTAAAACAGGGAATGCATCATGTTTATTGAAATATTCCTTAACATCTTCATAATATTACATCAAACATAAAACAACATAGGATAACCTGGAGATATACATAAGAAAAGGGTGAGATATAAATCCCAATAAGAGAATAAACATATAATAAAATTAAGAGAAAAATATATGTTATATAATACACATATCGGTAGGGAATAAAAAGAGTGATAATCATAAACATGAAAATCATACATGATATAGATTTATAATCATAAAGGAAACATAAGAAATGTGGAAACAACATAAAACACTACATCATATACAAAAATTAAGGATAACTACCATGAAATCATGATGAAAAAAGTACCATAAAGGAATCATGTTTACTCTCAGTCCCATCATGCCATCTTTTGATACTAAACATTACCCAATGAATTATAGCACTATATAATTCTAGGTGCACCGATTACTTTCATTTCATTCTCATGGTTCAGTGTGTCACATAGATAATAAAAATAGATTCATTCAATAGCATATTTAATTCAACAATCATGAAGTGTGAAATAAAAATAGGTAATTACCAAGTCAAATAATTATAAGTTTATAAAGGTGACCACCCTTGATAGTAAATGGGTATGGTATTCAATAAAAAATCGTTTCAGGTTCGAAAATAGTGGTGACATTTCGGCAGCATAATGACATCACATAAAAATTCATTAAATGGAATTATGATTGAGAAAGGGATATATCATCATTAATAAATAAAATGGTTAGTAATAGGGACATGTAAATACATATCCCAATAATAGTAATTGTAAATAGAATGAATAATATAATTAATAAACTTTAATAAAAAAGAAAATTGGAGGATCCATTGCCTTGAGAGTGTGACTTAAAATGTTTGGAAGGGGCTTATTGAGAGGTTTTGGGTACCTTAGGAGGAATCCATGGAGGTGGTGTAGAGACCCAAGCATGATGTACATAGATATTACATTACTTTTGCGGAATACTCAATACATGACAAAAATAGACACCCAAAGACCGTATTAGTTTAGTGTCTTTGGAAACTCGAAACATAATCTTCTAATCATGGTGAAAGATCTTCAACATCTCCCATAAAGATCTTACCCTTTTGTTTTATTACCTAAAACCTTTATTTATATCCTGGGGAAAAGAAAACATAAAAATGGTGATCTCAAATTCTCATTAAGGATAAACATAGAGAACATAAAACAATCCACAAACATTTGAACGTAAAAACATGAACATAAAACATGAGTAATGACATAAATCTTGGAAGTACATAAGGAATTGATCACAAAATAACATTAATAATGATAAAATAGCATGGGAATAAAACATGTAATTGTGTAAAACCATTAAGCACATGATACGATTTCCATAGTAGCCAAGTCATTTCTGCCAAGACCATAATAGTGGACAATGTCCATTACTGAACCGGGTTTACTTGCCGTTCCAGGCCTGTATCACTGAACCAGATTTACTTGCCGTTCCAACCATGTATATCTCATGAGATATAAATATTTACCCAATACATTTTAGGGAGATATAAGTTCCACCCATCTCATAATGAAATCATTCTTACATGTGCCACAAAATTAATAGAAATCATTCATCATAACCCAAAGAATAAAATGGGTTTCATAAACATCATCCCATCATAACATAATGCATATATAAAAATGGATATAACTTCATCATAAGAAAAATCAAACCATGTAAATAACAGAGAAATTATACTTGAAACATAAACATTCTAAATAATGTCATCTTAGATGGAAAATAGATTTGATAAAACACTTGAAATGAATTTTTGAGGAAAATATCATTTCTTCTTCAAAATCATTTTATTTTCACAAAATGCCATGCAATTTTAAAAGAAAAGGATTTTGTTTAAAATAATAATGAAATCTTGTAGAGTAAGCTTCATGAAAATAAGGCATTATAATACCGTAAAAATCTGTTCCTGTAGTATAAGTTAAAAGAAAACATTCTTCTCGTACTTTTTCCAGAAAAGTCAAAAAGTACCTAATATGGTAAACTAAAGAGAGATTCTTTCCATACCATGCAGTAGAAGTCAGAAAGGGTAAAAATGACTTTAAAAATACATGTAAAATAGAATTTTTTTTATGAAAACATTATTTGAAAACATGGACATGGATGATAAACATAACCCCAGTAAGTACTTATGAATAAATAATCCCAGATAAGAATGAGATTGGAATAATTATCCCTTACCTTATTTCCAATTTCTTCCATATGTGTCTGAGACTCCTGTATAGTGGGTTTAAACATATTTTTAACTTGTAACATAACCGTAATAGTATTTATGATATCATATTTGATTCACTTATGACTTTATATTACCCGTTCATTTGTCAATTCCATGTTAAAGCAGCGTTTTGGGTAAAATCATTTCATTTATCATAAGTGTTTTGACTTGTAATTATTCATATGATTACTTAGATCATGATTATTTACTTAAATAATGTGAAACATGATTTATATATAATATATTAATAATATAATATATATATATAATAGATCAAAAAATGGAATGAAATACAACGTTCATGGAGACGGTAGACCATACGTACGCACACGTGGTGATTTCATTTTTTGTAGGATGGATATAAGGTGAAATAGGGTTGTTTCATATTTATAATAATATATCAGTATATTAGTGATACTGATGTTATTACTTTATAATGAAACAACAAAATAATAGGAAGTATAATAAGAAAGAAACTTGAAAGAATCTGTAGAAGAGATTACCTCTTCCTCGACATGCCTCTTTTAAACTTCCTCTTAGGGAACTAGAGTTAGTATTTTGAGAGGAATAAAGCCTCTATAATATAAATATAGAGGTTTATAAGAGGAATTGATAGGGTTTGGATGATATTTAAGGCTTAAAATGGAGTGAAGAGAAGAGGGAGGAGGTGCCCTTTTATAAGAGAGGAGAGGGGCACTTTTGGAAACCTCCAAAATATTAATTTATAATAAACTCAAACCCCACTTAAAAACCTCCAAAATGACTCAAATTCAAATATGAGATGATATAGGGTTGTAATCTCATCAGACAATAAAATTTAGACATGTTGGGAAATTAGTTTAAACCTTATCAATTTGATTTATCCTTATTTAATCTGTGTAATCTTTTTTGTGGTAATAATATTCTAAATTTTAAATTGTTATAAATACTTACATATGTGTTGTGAATTGTCCATAATTGGATAATTTATGAAAATTTAGACCATATAAATTTAAATTTATAATTTTTAAATATTTTTGTGATTTTTAACCAACTTAATAACATGTTATTTTTATAAAATATCAATAGTTTCAATTTTGACACTATTCATTTATTTGAATTTAAATAAAATCCAAACAGAGGGTATATTCGAACCAAAATATTTAATATATTCATAAAATTTCATATTCATCTAATTTTTTTTTGAATCACATTAATTAGTTCATATAATATTTATTTTAATATTTTAAAAACTATTTAGTTGATATTTTTCTTAATAAAATAATTACTGCAACATTTTTGTATAATTATTTAATATACATATTCGTTGCATAAAAATTAATAATAAAATACTATGATGAATATAAATCTAATATCTTTCATAATAATACTTTTAGTCGAATTTACACCCAACTTTTAGAATGATATGTTTATTAAATTATGAAGGTGACAACTTTGACATCATTTAAAATAATATAATATAAATGTAATAATCAGTTTTATAAGGCTAAAAATGGTCCACAAGTCGGCCCTTGGATTATAAGGGTATATATATACTCTACCAATAAGGGTTGGTCAAGTTTTGGGTCCTTTTTATGGGTATTATTATTTTAATAAAAACTATATTATTGATTTTTTACTAAATAAATAATTTCTGCATCATTAATGTATAAGCTATTAAGGTAATTATATATTTCTTAAAAATCACAAATAAATTACCATGATGAAGAAAAAAATTTTATATTTTAAATGAGTATTTATAATCTATTTTATATTCCATATAACCTTATATTAAAAATACTTTAATTATTAAAGTTTGAGTGAGTCATATTTCACTTTTTTTAAATAAAATAAATTAAAGGTCGTAATCACATCCAAGTGGGTTCAAAAAGATACCATTTCGACCCAATTATATTTTAGGACGAAATATAATCATCAAATTATATTAATACAAGTCTTAGGGTAATTTTATAATATTATTTTTACCCTTGATTACCTAATTTACCTTTAACTGTAGTAAATAAAATTTACCGTAGTTACTATTCATAATGCCTAAAAATAAACAGTATCATATTAACATAATTTAGACCTAATGATTCCAAATATGGAATCCATTTTCACAAATTCAAAACACATAAGTTTCAGTATTTAATTTAAACTTAATCCCACTGTTGAGAAAACATGTTCCAAAAGTTAAAACATTGCAAAAGATTGAAATGTTTTTACCTATGAATTCAATGTATAATTAATGATAATGAAATACATAATATTAAATGGTAAAAATATATTCTATTTATACTTTAAAACCATTAAATATTATAATTTAACCATATAAATTATCTTGAATAAAAAAGCTGTTTTAATTAAAATTTAGCATATTTTTACTATTCATCAAATTATGAAAGTTAACAGAAAAATATTAAATAATTATTCAAAGTTAATTTGTATATATTTATTGAAATTAATAAGTTTATTCGTTCAAATTTAACTTATAAATGTGTCAAAAACTATAATTAAAGTGGGTGCACCATCAAAAGGCAGCAAAACTTCATTTTTTGAAAAATACTTATTTTACCCGAAAGTTTTATTTTGTTCTCATACCATGTTCTAGAATATGTGTAAGATTAATGATATTGTTATAAAATTCAAAATGTGGTTAATACTATTCTCAACAGCTATTTCATAATAATTTTATTACAATATATCATTGTTTAGTGAAACTCAGTATTGCGTACAACACACGCTATTGAGGAAGGTCACTTTTGCGTGTAACACAAGCCAAGAATAGTGTTTGAGTATACTAAAAGATAATATGGTGTTTCATACAACACATGATAATCTTAGTGTAGCGTACAACACAAGATATCAAATAAATTAAAAAAATTATTTCTCATAAAATCTAGGGGTTTTACATTCTACCCCCCTTAAAATGATTTTTTCCCTCGAAATTCGTTGGGGTTATAAATCATTTACTACTTGAAAGTTTAATTCATAGAACCCACATCATAAAAAGGAATACTAAAACTTAATTTTAAAAAGGAAAGTCAGAAACATAACGGTCACCCAAAGTAACTTAAAAAAGATTACTAGAGAGGTCATCTACCAAGCATGTAAATACCATCATTTATCCCCCATATATCATAAGATATATCTTGTTGGTCACATTCCAAACATGTGAATACCTTAAACATGTATTCTCTTGAAACATAAATTACCATAGAACCTTAGTGAAAACATGAATGCTGTCAAAAGTTAACTCTTTCAACATACCAAAATCCCAAAATTTCTATATACTCAAACCATGATATCACTTTGTCCATATATCAGTCATGAGATCATTAATACTATCAAACATATTATTTTCTCCCTATCCCTTCATTATGCGCCTATCATCTGCTTTCCAAAAATATTTCAATCACTTTTCATGGTTACCGATACCATATTCTTATGGAAAACCACAATGGACCAATACATAGATATTTAAATATACCATAAAAGTACCTCAACAACATTATTTTTGAATTCCAATACATAAGACCTTCAATCCATCCTCTTCAATGATTGGAATGTAATAGGTCCTTCCTCGATTTATAAGTAACCTATTAGGTCAGGGCATTGAGTTGGGTAATACCTATGTTCTCCATAGATAAGACATTGAACTCCATAATAGTCTGTCACTCTATGACCCTTTCCCCAACACAAATAACATCTTCCCCTCCATTTGAGGTATTCCTCAAGGTTCTTCTTCCCTTATTCTTAATATGTATAAAGATTCATCTTCCTTAATCTATGTTCCTCTCCATGAGAACATGCATAAAAGTACATATTCCTCTTATTTGATGACTTAGGAATACCACTAAAGTTCACCTTTTTAATCATTTATCGTGATGACTGATTCAGAATAATCAAAATATCTTTCTCTCTAGGCATTACGCAATTTCGCTGCTCATAGTCTCCAATTTTTCCATCAGATTCAATGTTAACTCAATTCCTTCTGGTTCCCTCCATTAACTAAAACCAGAAACCATAGTGTTAGAAACAGTTAAAATAATGAGGAACCACATAATCATAAAAAGTAACTTATAGGATGTATAACTTATGACACCATCTTTAATCTATGACATCTTAGGTTCACCCTAGGTTATTCATGATCGTTAACATAATTCTAGGACTATAGCCTATACTTATACTTAACCTTAGGGATATCCTAAGACATACCTTAGCGATATCTCTAGGGATCTCACTAAAGTTTTCACATCCTAGTTTCCAAAGGTTGACTAAACCTTTGCTCTGATACCAACTGTAGGGACCCAATATTGACGTACATAGACATTACATTAATTTTGTAGAATACTTAATACATGACAAAAACAGACTCCTAAATACCATATTAGTTTAGTGACTTTGGGAACTCGGAACATAATCTTCTAATCATGGTGAAAGATCTTCAACATCTCCCATAAAGATATTCCCCTTTTGTTTTCTTACCTAAAACATTTCTTTATATCCTGGGGAAAAGAAAACATAAAAAGGGTGAGCTCAAATTCTCATTAAGGTTAAACATAGAGAACATAAAACAATCCATAAACATTTGAACGTAAAAACATGAACCTAAAACATGAGTAATGACATAAATCTTGGAAGTACATAAGGCATTGATCACAAAGTAACATTAATCATAATAAAATAGCATGGGAATAAAACATGTTATTGTGGAAAACCATTAAGCACATGATATTATTTCCATAGTAGCCAAGACATTTCCACCAAGACCATCATAGTGGACAATGTCCATTACTGAACCGGGTTTACTTGCCGTTCCAGCCCTGTATTACTGAACCGGATATACTTGCCGTTCCAACCATGTATATCTCATGAGATATAAATCTTTAAGCAATGCATTAGAGGGAGATATAGGTCCCACACATCTCATAATGAAATCATTCTTACATGTGCCACAAAATAAACAGAAATCATTCATCATAACCCAAAGAATAAAATGGGTTTCATAAACATCATCTCATCATAACATAATCCATATAAAAAAATGTATATCATTTCATCATAAGAAAAATCAAACCATGTAAATCACAAATAAATTATACTTGAAACATTAACATACTAAATAATGTCCTCTTAGATGGAAAATAGATTTGATAAAACACTTGAAATGAATTCTTGAGGAAAATATCCTTTCTTATTCAAAATCATTTTCTTTTCAAAAAATGCCATGCAATTTTAAAAGAAAAGGATTTTGTTTAAAATAATAATGAAATCTTTTAGAGTAAGCTTCATGAAAATAAGGTGTTATAAAACTTTAAAAATCCTTTCATGCCATATAAGTTAAATAAAACATTCTTCTCAAACTTTTTCCGAAAAAGTCAAAAAGTACCTTGTATGGTAAATAAAAGAAAGATTCCTTCAATACAATGTGGTAGAAGTCAAAAAGGGTAAAAATAAATTTAAACATACATGGAAGAATAGTAAACATTTTATTATTTTTTTAGAAAACATGGACATGGATGATAAACATAACCCCGATAATTACTTTCGAATAAACAATCCTGGATAAGAATGAGATTGGAATAATTATCCCTTACCTTATGTCCAATTTCTTTCGTATGTGTCTGAGACTACTGTATAGTGGGTTTAAACATATTATTAACTTGTAACAGAACCATAATAGTATTTATTATATCATATATTATTCACTTATGACTTTATATTACCGTTCATTTGTCAATTCCATGTTAAAGAGGCGTTTTGGGTGAAATCGTTTCATTTATTGTATGCGTTTTGACTTGTAATTATTCATATGATTACTTATATCATGATTAATTAATTACAAAATGTAAAAAATTATTTATATATAATATATATATATATAATAGATCAATAAATCGAATGAAATACAACTTTCATGGAGACGGTAGGTCGTACGTACGCACGCGTGGGGATTTCATTTTTCGTAGGATGGATATAAGGTGAAATAGGGTTGTTTCATATTTATAATAGCAAATCAGTATATTAGTGATACTAATTTTATTACATTATAATTAAACAACTAAATAAGAGGAAGTTGAATAAGAATGAAACTTTAAAGAATCAGTATAAGAGATTACCTCTTCCTCGACGTGCCTCTTTTAAACATTCTCTTAGAGAACTAGAGTTGGTCTTTTGAGAGGAACAGAACCTCTATAATATAACTAAAGATGTTGAGAAGAGGAATTTTTAGGGGTTTTCTGAGCTTTAAGTCTTAAAATGGAGTGAAGAGAAGAGGGAGGAGTTTTCCTTTTATAAGAGAGGAGAGAGGCACCTTTGGAAACCTCTAAAATATTAATTTATAATAAACTCAAACCCCACTTAAAAATATCCTAAATTACTCAAATTCAAATATTAAATGATATATGGTTGTAATACCACCATAAAATAAAATTTATACAAGTTGGGAAATTATTTTAAACCTTATCAATTTGATTTATCCTTATTTAATCTATTTAATATTATTTGTGGTAATAATATTATAAATTTTAAATTGTTATAAATAATTACATATGTGTTTTGAATTGTCCATAATTAGAAACTTTATGAAATTTTAGACCATATAAATTTCAATTTATAATTTTTAAATATTTTTGTGATTTTTAAAAAATTTAATAACATGTTATTTTTATAAAATATCAATAGTATCAATTTTGAAACTATTCATTTATTTGAATATAAATAAAATCCAAATAGAAGATATATTCAAAAAAAATATTAATAGATTCTTAACATGTCATATTCATCTAAAAATTCTTTGGATCACATTAATTAGTTCATATAATATTTACTTTAATATTTTTAAAACCATTTATTTGATATTTTTCTTAATAAAATAATTACTACAACATTTTTTTTTATAATTATATAATATAATTATTTGTTTCATAAAAATTAATAATAAAATAATATTATGAAGATAAATCTAATATATTTTATAATAATACTTTTAGTCGAATTTATCTTCTAAAACACCTAACTTTTAGAATGATATGTTTTTTAAATTATGAAGGTGACAACTTTGACATCATTTAAAATAAAATAATATAAATGTCATAATCGGTTTTATAAGGATCCAAATGGTCCAAAAGTAGAACCTTGGATGATTATGGTATATATATACTCTAGAAATAAGGTTTTGTTAAGTTTATGGTCCTTTTGATGGGTATTATTATTTTAATAAAAACTATATTATTGATTTTTCACTAAATAAATAATTTCTGCATCATTAATGTATAAGCTATCAAGGTAATTATATATTTTTTAAAAATCACAAATAAATTACCATGATGAATAAAAACATTTCATCTTTAAAATGAGTATTTATAATCAAAGTTATATTCTGTATAACCTTATATTAAAAATACTTTAATTATTAAAGTTTGAGTGAGTCATATTTCACTTTCTTTAAATAAAATAAATTAAAGGTCTTAATCACATCCATGTCGGTTCCAAAAGATACCATTTTGACCCAATTATATTTTAGTACAAAATATAATCATCCAATTATATTAATACAAGTGTTAGGGTAATTTTATAATACTGGTTTTACCCTTAATTACATGATTTACCTTTAACTGTAGTAAATAAAATTTACCGTAGTTACTATTCATAATGCCTAAAAATAAAAAGTATCCTATTAACATAATTTAAAGCTATTGATTCCAAATATGGAATAAATTTTTACAAATTCAAAATATATAAGTTGCAGTATTTAATTTAATATTAATCCTGCTGTTGAGAAAACGAGTCCTAAAAGTTAAAACATTGTAAAAGATTGAAATGTTTTTACCTATGAATTTAATGTAAAATTAATGATAATGAAATTCATAATATTAAATGGTAAAAATATATTATATTTATAATTTAAAACCATTCAATATTATAATTTAACCATATAAATTATCTTGATAAAAAAGTTGTTTTTAATTAAAATTTAGCATATTTTTACTATTCATCAAAATATGAAAGTTAACAGAAAAATATTAAAAAATTATTAAAAGTTAATTTTTATATCCTTATTGAAATGAATGAGTTTATTTCATCAAATTTAACTTATAGACATATCAAAAACTAGATTTAAAGTGGGTGCGTCATCAAAAGGCGGAAAAACTACATTTTTTGAAAAATACTTATTATACCCAAAAATTTTATTTTGTTCTCATACCATGTTCTAGAATATGTGTAAGATGAATGATATTGTTATAAAATTAAAAATGTGGTTAATACTATTCATAACAGCTAGTTCATAATAACTTTATAACAATATATCATTGTTTAGTGAAACTCAGTATTGCGTACAACACACGGTATTGAGGAAGGTTGATCTTGCATGTAACACAAGACAAGAATTGTGTTTGCGTATACTAAAAGATAATACGATTTTGCGTACATCGCAAGATAATCTTGGTGAAGCGTAAAACACAAGACATAAAAGAAATTTAAAAAAATTATTTCTCATAAAATCTCAGGATGTTACAGGTGGGGAGTGAGGATGTGATCCAAATATTTTTAGTTAATAGAAATGGTATCTTGGGTGGTTTTAGATTGGAAATTAGTAGGGAATTATTTATCATTTCTCAAAAATAGGTTTTGGAATCTATATAATAAAATAACAAAAACCACAAACCTTCTCATAGTTTCAGATAAATGGTAGTAGATTTCATTATTGTATAAGGATGGGGATCTGAATATAATAAAAAAATACCATTGATTATTTAGAAGGGATTCATACTCTTTAAAAAATAATTTTAAAACCATAAAATATAAAAATGGTTTTAGAGGATTCATAAAGGCTTTATAAAATTAATAAAATAAACATAAAAACACCTTTTATAAATTAAAAACATATATTCGTTCTTTTATACTCATTATAGTATTTATTACATAATTTTTAGTTTGTTTTGATGTCATAATACACAATATATATTTATATGGTATTTAATTTTTACCTAAAAATTTGACATTCTAGGAAAATTATGAAAAAAATAACCATTGGATAATTTCATAATTCAGATTCAAAAAACAATATTCATTTTTTCAAAATAATTTTCTAAATATGATCATTTTTACTTTTAAAATAATAATTTACATTTATTGAGAAATAATGGGTTTTTTACAATAAATTTTTTTAACCATTATAAAAATTACATTTGACTTCATAAAAATTATAAGATTATTTTTATTTAATAAAAATTATTTACTAATAATATTTTATAAAAATATTATTTATTTAAAAAATGTATTAATTCATTAAAATAAATTCCTTAATTGAATTTCAATATTACTCAAAAATACTATTTCTGTTTTATTGTATAAAAAACTAAATCATATATGAAGTAATGATAAGAAGAGAATATGAGTATTATTATATTGAAAGTAGAATATAAATATTCAAATTATTATAGTTTTGATTCATATCCCTCAAATACACTATAAAACTCCCTAAGAGTAAGGTTCGAGATGTTGAGACTTTCATAGGGTGGTTCGATGCACAAGGTTTGGGTCTTGATGTCGATGAGCTCGATCTTCTCCTGTACACGATTTATCTTATGCATATGTTATTGGATCATAGTGCAATCTTGGTTAAGGGTAAATCCTATAGATTCTATCTACCTCATGATCTCTGATAAATGGGCTTCGTATGGTATGATCCATCATGTTTAGGCCATCACTTCCTTTTCCTGTGTCAATTAGTGTTTTTATAACACTATATTTATTCTAATCATGTGATCACTATTCAACATCTATATTATCAATGGTAAGTATGCTTAACAGACATTTAAATCTGACATGATATAATAATACCCAAGAAGTGCATGGGTTTTCTTTATCCAGAATACATAGTAATAAATTTAATTAAAACATAAGGGGAATCTTATTCATAATAGTTTGGGTTATTACAATATTCCCCCCATCAGAATTTTTTCAATCAAAATTTTCATTTCCAACACTAAAAAAGTTTGGGGTCATTCTATTTCATCACTTTCTCCAGTTCCCACATCAATTCTTCAATATTTTTGTTCCTCCATAACACTTTGACTAGGTGCATTCTATTATTTTTTTGAAGTGTGTCTATATGATCTAAGATCTTCACTCGATTCTCCTTATATGAGAGATAATTCTCCAACAGTAACTCCTCTAGATTGAGTACATGTTAGGGTTCTGGTATGTACTTCCTCAAGAGGGATACATGTAATACATCATGAAATTGAGATAATTAAAGTGGGAGTGCTAGTTGATAATCCAATGCTCCAATAAAATCAAGGATTTCCAAGGGATCGATGTATCTTGGACTAATCTTCACCTTATTCCCAAATCTCATGCCTTTATTCAATGGAGATATGTGGGAAATACCCTGTATCCAACATAAAAACCTAGGTATCATCATTTATTGTCAGCTTAGATCTTCTATCAACTATGAGAAGAATTAATGTTCTACTGAATGGTATTAAACTTTTCCACCATTTCCTCAACCATTTCATGACCTAGAAGTTTTTGATCCCAACTTCATCCCAAAATTAATGCGTTCTTCATCTATTTTATATAAAGGTATTCATATGGAGACATTAGGATATTGGATTGTAAACTTTTATTGTATGATTACTTGGCCATAGGAAGATCCTGGTCCCATCCTCCTATGAAGGTAATTGAGCATGCTCGAAACATGTCCTTGAGTGTTTGGATATTATGCTAAGATTATCCATCAGTTTGATAGTCGTAAGATATAATATTGTTCAACTCAGTATTTAGATCATGTTTGAGACTCTACCATTAGATATAGGTAACTCTTGGATATCAATAAGTTATAATACATAGTGTTGTTCCATGCACCGTCACCACTTCTCTAATGTATACACTTACAATTTGATCAAGTGAGAAGTCCTATCAAATTTAAATGAAGTGATCAGTCTTCAAAAGATGATCTAACCCAACTCATATATCATTATTTCCTATTTATTTCTTTATAACACCATTGAAAAAGTCCAAAATGATATTTTTTCATTTCCATGTAGGTATGGGAAATGATAGCATCATCCCATTGTATTTTTTTCTTTTCCTCCTTCACTTGCTAACATATAAAACATATTGATGTATATTATGTGATCTTCTTCTTCATATTATCCCACCAATAGTGTTCTTGGAGATCTTGATACATATTTTTTATTCTAGGATAGATAGATAAGATCAAACTATGTGAATCAGTCAATATCTTCTTCTTTAACTTGTGATTTGATGGTACACATAGTCCATACCCAAATCTTACAACTCCTTCTTCACTAAAATTTAACTCTGCTGATTTCTCCTTCTTTATTGTTACCAAATTATTATGAATTCCCACATCAACTATTTGTTCATTATTTAACCTCCCTATAAGGGATGGTTGATCATTCATTGGTGAAAGGGTTGATGATATTACTTCCTTTATGTTTCACATGTCTGTCATTTTCAAATATAATAAGATTGTATCCTTATCCATTCTCACCAATGATAAAATGGATTGATAATTTCTACTTAGAGCATCTTCTAATTTATTTTCTTTCTTCAGCTGGTTGTGGATTGGGAAACATTAGTCCTTGATCAACTCTAACCACCATTGTTGGAGCATATTCAATTTTTTCTGTGTCAATATATTCTTGAGGATTTTATAATCCGTATATATTTCATGATTCTCCTAAAGGGATAATGTTCCCTTTTTTAAAAATCAAATACCATGAAATCCAACTCCAGATCATGTTTTGGGAATTTTTGTTTGTGAACATCGAACCTTCTTGAAGCATAGGCTATCACTTTGTCATTTTTCATTAAAAAATCCCAATAGATTCTTCAAATAATATATGAATGCTATAAAAATTTCTACACCTATGGGTAGTGTCAGTACAAGTGTATTGATAAGAATCCTTTCCATATCTTTGAATATCTATTAAAAATCATCATTTAATGAAAACATGACTCCCTTCTGAGTTATCTTGGATAGAGTGTTTAACAATCATGAGAAATTTATAAAAAATTGATGATAATACCCAGCTAATTGAAGTAAACTATGGATATCTGTCATAGATGTTGGGATTATAAATCCTTCAATTATTTACACCTTTTGAAGGTTTCATATTTATATATTTTCTTGTGATGATATTCTCCAATAATGATACTTCCTTCAGCCATAAATTACAGTTTTGGTACTTGGAATAAATCTCCTCCTTTTGTAAGATCTTTACTGCAGTGTTTAGATTCTCCTTCTTCACCTCCATGGTTTTGAATTATTTATAAAATCATCTATAATGACTATCACTAGTTTTTATAGTTAATAACTAAATACTCTATTCATCAAGTCTAATATTATTTCTGGAGCATTAGTGAGTTTTAATGTCATCACAGTGAACTCATAGTGCATGTTCCCTATACGAAAAGAAGTTTTAGGGATTTCCACCATCTTCACCTTTATAGGGTAATATCTTGATCACATATCCACCTTGGATAAGTTTTTTGCTCCATGTAACTGATTGAAAAATTCATTAATCAAGGGAATGGGATACATGTCCTTTATTGTGATCTTGTTGATCTTATGATAATCAATGTAAAGGTGAATTAGCCCATTCTTTTTCTTAATAAATAGGACTGTTCACCCCATGTTGAAGCACCTAGGCATATGATAACTTTATCCGTATTATTTTATAGTTGATTATTCTACTCCTCATGTTCCACAACAACCATTCTATGTAGAGTCTTGGATAATGTTAATTCCCCAATTATATGCATAATTGGAAATTCAACCTCTCTACAAGGAGGAAGACCATATAATTCCTCATGAAACACATCGATGTATTCGCTCAAAATAGGCATGTCTTCAAGGATGATTCATTCCATAGTCTCAATAATTTCAGAAAGATATTCTTTCTCATATGGAAATAATATCCTTTCTTGATATGTTCAATATAATTAATATTCATCCTCATCATTACACTTGTACAGAATTGGGGGATGATTCTTGATATGGAGAGTGATTTCATCATCATGTAAATTTAAGTTTTCTTTATGAAGGGATATTCAATCCATACCTAGAATTGCATTAAATTCTAATGAAGGTACTATAATAAGGGTTTTTCGGATGTTCGACCCACAAATATTGATAGGGTAGGAGTTATATACTTAGGAAACAATAATTTCCACATTTTATATTTTTATTGATAGCTCTAATTCTATAATTTTTTGTGGTGATTGAATAGTTATACTAATGATTCATTATATGAAGGAATGTGTATAAATATAATATAAAATTAAATTCTCTATTATTTAATTAATGAGTTATGTACCTATCACCACTTCATTTTCGAGATCCACCATAATAGTTGTAATGGAAAAAGCTATCCCTTATTTTATTAAAGGTTGTTGGTTGTATCTGAAAACCCTTGGATTGGTGAATTGGTTTGAAAAGTTCCCCGGTTCCTTAAGGTTTAAGTAATTAACAATGTGTTGAGGGATAACAGGAGAATTCCTCTCTTTGAACGCATTAGTGGGTTTCTCCTATAAAAAATATCTAGTAATCTGTCCTTCATTCACACTCATAATGAATTTACTCATCCCCTTTGGTAATTTATAATGTTCTTGTTTCCGTAACTTTGAAAAGTGGGGTGTAGAAATTTTTTTGTATCATTATATTTCTCCAGAGGACCTCCAAAATTAATCTCATCATTCTGTTTATTATACCTATGATACCATTGGGATTTTATAGTCTCTTTTTAAACATCGAGGGAATATATGAAAAATTTCTCATAGCTATTAAATTCTTGAATTTCCAAGCCTTTTTTAGACTAGGTTTTATCCCACCAAAGATGTGGTCAACCTTAAATTCACGGGTAACGAAAAATCCAAATTCATATTCTGAATGTATTGTAATGTTTTCCCTATACTCCCCCAAGATATTCATCATCATTTTTCTTAAAATAAGGGAAATACCTTTCTATTTTAAGTCTAAGAGTGCCAGAAACATATTTATTGAAAAACATTTCTCATGATTCCATCCACCCAATCAATTTGATCTCCAATTCAGGCATCATATTCTTGAACAATGTCCACCACTGATCAGCTTCTCTCCCTATATGAAAAAAATCTAGTAGAAATTTTGTTATTCCATTCTATCATAAAAGGGAAATGGAAGACAAGTATTACCAATAATATGTTAGAGGATATGTCTCACACAGATAAATGATATGTGGTTGGGGCATCAAGGAATAATATTTCTAGTCACTTCTGGCTGGGCCCTATCTTAAAATTATAGAGGGGTTTCTGAGGGGGTTTGAAGGTATCTTTGGTGTGGTACCTCCCCATGTATCTAGTGCATAAAATGATCTTTTTGAATCACTATCTGAGTAGGTGTAAATTTATGAGTCAATGAGGGGTATCAAACTAAAAAGAGCACCAGGACCTGATGGGTTTGTTGGATCCTTTGATAATGCTTTGTGGTATGTGATTAAGAATAATGCAGTGTGGAATTTTTAGGATTTCATTCAGGTTTGTATCTTACCATGTGTTTCTTGTACCACTACCATGGTTATCATTCCAAGTATCAAAGACCCATATTCTCTCTATAATATTTGAGTAGAGAGTATGTGTAACTTCATATATAACATACTTTCTAGTATAATAAATCGTAGGTTTTCAGCTTATCTTCCTTGTCGGCTCATCGAAGAGAAACATGGGTTTGTTAGAGGAAGTATGATCCAAGGAGATAATTATTTAACATAAGAATTGATAAATAATATATACTACAAGATCCTTGGATTAGACATGGTTATCCAATTATATATGGATAAGTATTATGGTAGAATAGAGTTGAATTTAATTTTAAAATTGATGCCTAGGATGAGATTTTCCTCATGGGTCACGAACCTTCACTTTAGGTGATTTTTTTTCTCATGGTTGGATATATCTTTTTAGGGAAAGAATTGTGGACATTTTTTTAAATGTAGGTTGATACAATTAAATCCCCTATACCCATGTATATTCATCTTCTTCAATGATTTTTAAAGATAAATTATTAAAAGGATCATTTCAAATGGAAATATTCTCCCCTACCGATTCAAGACTCTCTCCCTTAGTATATCCCATTCAATGATTGCAGATGGTATAATAATATTCATGAATGAAATAACAATGTCATTATGTGTTATAATCAATGTTCTTGGAAGATAATTCAAATATATTGGAAAAGTTCTAAACCATGTGAATATAATCCTCTATTTATCAAGCAGGTGTTCCGAAAGGAGATCATCCACACTGAGTAGATTCTTAGAAATACAAAGGAGTCCACACCTGAACTATCTGGGAGCTCCCATTTCTTCAAGTAGGATAAGTATTCAGAACATCGATCAGATTTTTGGAAGGATTCTTATAGCCTTTCTAACTAGAAAAAAATTATTTTGGTGGAATGAAAATATTATTAAACCATTTCCTTCTTAAAATATCAATCCGTGAACTTTCTACCATAAGATCCCCAGAAGGATTTATTGAAAAAATTGATAGGTTTAATGCTATATTTATCTAGAATAAAAACTAATAGGGGAATCACCATTGGGAGTCCATGAAAATGATGGGAAACCATATGAATAAGAAAGGCATGAAAAAAAAATATTTGGGACACCCTACAAGGAATTCAAGTGAAGCTTGCATGGGAGGTGGTGGAGGTAATAACCCTATAGAGTGGAGAAATTGGATTGTTTGGTCATGTGGAGAGGTATACAGTGGGAAACAATTAGTTATGAACTTTTCCTTATCTTCATCAGTCATCCCTGTAGAATCATGTACGTTGGATAGTGGGAAGAGTTGATATATCATTCTAGAATCAAAATTGTTTTGGTATAAATATTGGGTTTCTATGGTTTCATGTAATGGAAATATCTCTCAAGAAGTATAGTAACCACCTACAGTTCATTGAATCCATTTTGAAAAAAATGATATTTTTTATGTCATTGATTTAAATAATGAATTGAATAAATGTGTGTTCACCGAGTCTTCTTCTAGGACCTTCTCCATGAAAGATTTCAATAAGATTATGATATTATTAGATTAATTTGACTCATGGGGTGATATTTTATGGTGTAATTAGGTTCTTTAAAAGTATAACATATTGGTTTAGAGGGTAAGGAATCGATCCATACCCAAATATGAGAATATTATGTATACTAGTGTCACTTTGGTTTTCAAGTTTATGTGATTAATAGAAATTTAGGAGGAAAGTTCATATCATCTATTCACTAAGGGTGATTGGGAATGTATAGTGTGGACATTATTCAGTAAATTTATAGTTATTCATTCACATGATATTTCGAGTGTAACATTTCACAAGATATGGTTATAGGGAGTAGTGAAAGTTTGTACCAAGAGGAACACTCAAGTATTTGTGTTGATAGCTGGATATTAGTGTATATAGAATGTAAGAGATATCCCCTTGTAATTATGGAGGTGTATGTTTCGGGAAGGTGACGGTGATACGAACAAAAAATATCATACTGGACTTATCTAGGATCATCAAAAACAAAAAGGATGATCCTATCCTAAGACTGATATTGGATGGTAGTTCTTCTTCCAACCTGGTTGGCAGTGTTTCTCAGGGTCACTGGGTTTATTTTCACCCCCATTGTTCGGGCCCCAAACTCAAAACTGACAGATCACGAATCATGGGAAACAAGCTAGTAGGAGGCATGGTCCATTATCCCATGGTCCATGTCATTGTTTTCATATTCTTTATACTATGGGTTTGGACACTCCCTTCAGCCTGAATCCACATATATACTTATTGGAATCCCTCTTTGAAAATACTGTAATGTGAATCTAGTGGTGGTATAGATAGACTCCTCAATTCATTATAATTCACCGAAGAACACATGTGATGACCCGTGGACTATCTCTTACATTTTATAATGGTGTATGGTTTTTATTTATAGAAAAATAGAGATCCTACATACATGGTGGGAAGCTAAAAAGGTGGTGGACTGTCTTACTTCCTTAGCGGGGCATGGGGGTGACATAACTGGTTACCTATATGATATCTCACTTCCACCTAAGGGTGTGAATCTAGTAAGAGGTGATTCCCTTTTGATTCATTACTATAGACTCCCATACTGGTCAAGATTTTTCTTTTTTTGTTTCTTGCTTCATGTTTCCAGGGGGATTTTTATTATAAACCCTTTTTAATAAATAAATGATGATTATGATGAGAATATCTTCTCAAATGAGTTGATCCATTATTCCGTGATTAAGGGACCAAACTATCTATTAAAATTCAGAGGCCATTTTCATATAAATATCTCAATTGTAGCTTGTTCTTTCTTAGGGGGATTTGGGAAATCCACATAATTTATGTTTCAATTTAGAACCTAAGTCAAATGAGAGAGTATACTCACAAATATTCTGATTCCCATTACTATCATGTTGGGAATCTAGATGTGGAATTTATCACATTTCCCACCACATTGATTGTTTACCTAATACCTTCTATTTTCATACATTGACTAGAATAACGAAAAAATTATGGATTATTATTTTCAAACTATTAAACACATAAATGAGAATACAATGAAATTAATATAATAACATATAAATTATATTTATTTCTTAACTTATGAATTTCTAGGATTCAATATATGTTATCCCTAATATATTTACTAATATATATTTTTGTGGGATTTTTTTATTCCCATAATATTGATTCGTAATGATATTATTAATTTATTAAATAATATCCCCCAGGAGTGTCAATCTAGGTGTGCTGTAAGGCCTATTGTCATACCTGAGTTCTTAGTCAAGTCTAGATCAACAAAGTGTTCTCAAGGTTTTCCCATATTTACATTTATTCCAAATCCACATCCAATTTTAGTATCCATACAAGGATATTTTTTTCATGATAAACCACATACTCTATACTTACTAAAATTTAGGGATGTTTTTTTAAACTTAGTATTGTTCCAAATTCTTTCACTTGAGTTTTCTTATTGTGATCCCAAAAATAACTGCACATTTTCTTTGATACAAAATATAACTACACTATTAAATATTTAACATTAATATATGATTTATTACATAATATTATACTTAATACAACCTATAATCCCCTTCCTAGTTGGGGACAATGATAATATCCTCTTGAATATTATTCCAATTGATCATGAAATTAGAGATGTGGTCTTTAGCTTAAAGCTAGATTGTGCTCCTGGTCCTGATGGATTTCCCAATGTTTTTTTCTACATCATTGGGAAATTGTTGGCAATGATGTATGCCATCTTGTAAAATATTTCTTCAATAATAGCTACCTTCTTTATTGTATCAATGCACAATTTCTTACCCTAATTTCTAAAGTGGAAAATGATTAAAAAATCCACCTTTTCATGCCTATTTCTCTTATCAACACTTTTTATAAAATTTTCTCAAAACTATTAACTATGATATTGGAACCTATATCCCACAAAATTATCTCTTGGAACCAATTTGGCTTCCTAAAAGGGAGGAATATCCCAGACTGTATTTACCTCACCTTTGAAAGTACTAACATTCTCAAAAAAACCCAAAGAGGAGGGAGTGTTTGCATCAAACTTGATATTAGAAAATCTTTTGATACCATTGACTGGAATTGTAATGACCCGAAATTTTGAATAAATCTTGTTTCCTAATTTTGTGTGTTATTTTTTTATACTCAACAAAACTGTTTCATTGGATAACATGAGTATAATTAAAATGAGACTGTTGGGTTTTGACTATTATATGACCATTGGTCAATATGACCGCTGGAAACTAAATTTTTTGATATTTGTCTCTAAATACAAGTGATCTTGGTTAATTAATATAGAAAGAAGATTTGATGGCCTCACCCAGTAGTCTTGGACCGATCGAAGCCCATCTAACAAAACTTGGGAAGGAGGTAGCACCAATGGGATTTGTTCTGGACCAAACCCAATCCGAACTTCATCATATGAATTTAGAACGAAATCGTCTTCGCGAGAAGTTCAAACTGATATAAATTACTACTCGTGCGATATTGGCCGAGCCTCCCTCAGATTCTCTCACCTTAACACACCTTACACTTAGGTCCTATGCTGGTGTGATAAGGGGCTATGTAAGGAGATCGTAACTACCTTATGTAATCCTTTTTTTTAAATAAAAATTTTGATTTCTTCTTATGATGAAGTTTATGAATTTTCAAATGTCCGGATAAATATATTATGCATATTTTTGGTGAATTTTAGAGAAAGTATATTTTAAAAATGTTTATGTAAACCTTAAATAACTAAAAATTTGTAATGATTTTCAAAAAATGGTCTTCTACAATTATGTTCAGTACAAAATTTAGTGTCTAATAAGATCAACTTAATTTTTGATGAATATTGAATTATGAATAGTGATTTTATGCTTAGGATTAGTAATGTGACCAAATGGATTAGTAATCTCACTTAAATAAAGCATTAATATAATCTAGGCACCCTGATTAAGTAATGCGATTCAATAAAATGGTTAAATAACGGTTTCATTAATTATTAGTCAAGTATTAGTTTTTTCAGGTGAATAGTTTTTTTTAATTAAAAATTTAATTAAAAAAATTTAGAAAATTATTTTTATAAAATAGATTTCTTTTTTGAACTCAGAGCATCGATATTATGTTAAGGTAATTTTTGGGGATTTTTCTGAAAAAAATGAATTTTCCAGTAATTGTGAATTTATTTAAAAATTAAATTAAAAATATTTAAAAAATTATTTTTATAAAATGGAGTTCATTTCTGAAATTAGAGCATTGATATTTGGTTAAGGTGAAATTTTGGGAGTTTTCGGAAAAAGATGAATTTTCAGTGAATAGTAAAAATACAGTTTTAGGGTTTTGGTATGTTTAATGACATCACGAATTCATCATGATGATTTCATGAGATATTTTAAGGTATGTTCGACTAAAGGGGATGAATTATTGTATGAGGTGTCCCAAGTGGCCAATACCATGGGTAAATACCATGGGCAAGCCCATGGTTTTGCCAAAACCACCAATGAGGTGTCCCTTGGCCATTAATGCCTTGTCCCCTCACTTTCCCTATAAATACCCACCCTTCCCTCATTTATTTTTCACTCCCAAATCTCCCCCAACGAATATCTGGTCTCATTACCTCCCAAGGAGTCCTCCCAAGGTGCCCCCAAGCCCTCAAGGTCCCAACCTTTGAGTTTTAAGAGTTACGTTTAAGGTAAGGGATCCTACCTCCCTCTTTCTTTTCAAGTAATCTCTTTTATGTCATTTCTTTTATGCTCCATGATATTATGTTGGAGGATGTTATTTTATATTAATACTATTTTATTTTTCATGTTCATATGATGAGAGACCCCCTCTTTCTCTCATCATTTCATTTTAAGAATGTTAAAGTGGCGCCGTTAGGCTGCTGAATTTTTAAGGGATTCTTTCACCCTTCTCAAGTTCTATTTTCATGTCAAGTATTTCAAGTTCCTTTTTATTTTTTTGGGGTATGATATATATATCTATCATACTGATATTTTATGTTCATATGATGAGAGACCCTATTTTATCTCTTCAATTCAGTATTTTGAAGTTTTAAGTGGCGCCGTTAGGCTGCCGAATTCTTAAGGGATTCGTTCACCTTTCTCATTTTTCAAAGTTCTACTTTCATGTAAAGTCTTTAAAGTTACTTTTTTATTATGTTGGGGTATGATATATAAATCTATCCTACTGATATTTTATGTTAATATGATGTGAGACCCTATTTGATCTCTTCAATTCAGTATTTTGAAGTTTTAAGTGGCGCCGTTAGGCTGCCGAATTTTTAAGGGATTCTTTCACCCTTCTCGTTTTCAAGATCTATTTTCATGTCAAGTCTTTCAAGTTCCTTTTTATTATGTTGGGGGTATGATCTATATATCTATCATACTGATATTTTATGTTCATATGATGAGAGACCCTATTTGATCTCTTCAATTTAGTATTTTGAAGTTTTAAGTGGCGCCGATAGGCTACCAAATTTTTAAGGGATTCTTTCACCCTTCTCGTTTTCAAGATCTATTTTCATGTCAAGTCTTTCATGTTACTTTTTATTATGTTGGGGTATTATATCTATATCTATAATAATGATATTTTATGTTCATATTACGTCATCAATTCATTTTTTTGGGAGTTTTAAGTGATGCCGTTAGGCTGCCAAATTTTCATAAGAGAAATCTTACTTTTGTCTTCCTTTAATGTTCTTCATTTCATATGGTATATCTTTCAAATTTCATTACCATGTTCATATATCCTTCATATTCTTTACCTCTACTATTTTATGGGTCATTTATGAATTTTTGACCCATGTCCCCTCTCTTTTCAATGTTTTCTAAAACCCCAAAACATAGTCGTTATGCTGCAGAATTTCCGTCTCAAGATGTCTCTCTCTCTTGTTCTAAAGTTCTTTTATTTTATTAAGTGAATACTCAAATCTCTCTCTTCTATAGGGGTATTCACATATATACCAAAATTTTCTATTTTAAATTCTGGGATTTACATACATGAGACCCACCTTCCTTTTTTGTGGGTTTTAAAGTGACACAAAGATCATGTCTTTAAAGCAGTTTTTTTAAAACGTTATGATTATGAAATGAAACCCATTCCTTTTAGGAAATATGGGTTGTTTATGAAATTATTGATGATGATATATGTGGATCACATGATAATAAAGACATGTCAAGGGTGCGCCCTGATAGCGCTCCAATGCATTGTGTAAAGACTTAATCTCTAGAGATAACCATTTTGACTGATACCTTGGTGAATAACCTTAGTAATTTTTATTGACACCTTGGGGATGGACCTTGGTGAAACAGAAATGATTGTATTTGTTAAATGTTGTTTCCACATCTTCAAGTTATGAAATACATTATTTTTAATATGATATGCCTCATGATTTCTTTCTCATGCCTTAAAGTTATTTTTCATGACATTGTTGATGTATCTCAAGTTCACATGTTAAATGTTTCCCCTTGTTTCCCTTACTGGGCCTTCTGATCACCCTTTATTTTGATGTATGTCCCCAGGTTATGAGATGTAGTAATGAACCTAGGATGAACATAAGGAGAATCCTTACAAGTGTTTAAGAAGGATGTTTTATGTTTTCATGTTCTAAGTTACTGGTTTCCAAGACACTAAACCTTAAAGATCCTCGGTTTTGTGAAATGTAATTAAATTTTATATTATAAAAAGGTGGGATTATATAGTTGGTATCAGAGGATGGTTTAGTTATTTGTGGAAATTAGGATATAAAAACTTTTGTAATAACCCTATAGAAAATTTTAAATATAGGAAACCTTCCTGGTATTTTGGTGAGTATTGAGTAAGGGGTTTCCAAGCAAATACATCCTTGTCTAGATACGAGCAGGTAGAGGTGGCTCTGCCATAGATGTACATAGGGGTAAAACTCGAAAACACTGTTTTGATATAGACTCGAATGGGAATTGGTACACGACAACGGGCCTTTCTGCACTCTTGGTTATGACACTCCCGGGGGATATGCTTTGGTAAATTCATAAGCTTAGTATGAACCATTATTAAAGCAACAAATATAAAATAAAATAAAGATTCATATAAGAATATATTATCATGGATAACCTAGATTGGGACCTAGGGGATCACAATTTAGGGTATACTTTTCTTCTACAAGTTTATCCTTATGTGCTTTAAGTTTTCTTTTAATGATTATTGGCTAAGTATTTAAGCCCCAAATTGTACTTTCTTTCCTTAGTTAATGGCAGGAAATGGAAGAACATGTCCCAAAAACCAATGTGATAGGAAATGTGACGATTGATATATTAATATAACAGAGATGATTATGGTATTAAAAGATGATTATTATTTTGGAAGATGTTCACTATTTTGGAAACCCTATTTGATCGAGGTAAATATATTACTACGGTATTTTCTTTGAGGAGTAAAGGTTGACTTATATTTTGAAGAATCGATGAATTTAAGGTGGACTTAGAGTAATTTGGGTTACTTATGGACTAACCTATCTTAAGGAAAATATTCTTAGGTTAGCTACTTTTTTTATAAGATGTTAGGAGTGGTTGATGTTGTTTGGAGATGAACAATGAAGTTTATCTTGTAAGACTATGTTATCAAGTCCTTCTTGTATTTGGGTTTCAATCTTAGTTTGGGTTATTTTGAGGAATTTTAAGGACAGTTATTTACGGAAGGGTCTATGATGAACTCTGGGTAGTACCGTGGAAATTTGAAGATTTAAAATTAGTTTCCCTTCCTATACGATTATTTATTTTTGAAGAGTTGTTTTATCTTAACCTTTCTATTTTTTGGGATAAATGTTTAAAGATTGATAGTTTTTCATTTGTGGAATAAGTGATTCTCTAGAATATTATTCTTGTAATTTTGATGAGACCAAGTGTTTTTGAATGCTCATCGTTTGGAGAAAATATTAGTTTTGGTAGAAACTTATTAAAGGATTAAACTATACTTTAAGGTAGGTATATTTCCTTATGTTTTTATTCTATGTAGTAAATGAATTCCTCAAAACTATGAAAAGGAACATAAAACAAAAAACATTGTCTGTTAACGTCTCCTACTAGGAAATCAAATACCGTTTGACCCATTATAAGTTTGTGATTTTCTTATTGTTAACTTTCTCCTAATCATGTTTTCTATCACTCTCCCTTAGAACGTGACCATTTTTTTCCTCAATGTCCATGTTTTCCTACATGGAATCCTAGTATGGGTTAACTCGGGTGACCTTTTTTACTTCACTTTCTTTCTTTTAAAGTAATAGTTTTACTGACTCCTTTTCCAGTGTGGGACTTTCAATGAAATTTCAAAACCCAATTTTAAAAATTGCGAGGACGTAATTTCTTAAGGTGGAAGATTGTAACGACCTGAAATTTTGAATAAATCTTGTTTCCTAATTTTTTGTGTTATTTTTTTTATAGTCAACAAAACTATTTCATTGGATAACATGAGTATAATTAAAATGAGACTGTTGGGTTTTGACTGTTATATGACCATTGGCCAATATGACCGCTGGAAACTAAAAATTTCGATATTTGTCTCTAAATACAAGTGATCTTGGTTAATTAATATAGAAATAAGATTTGATGGCCTCACCCAGTAGTCTTGGACTGATCGAAGACCATCTAACATAACTTGGGAAGGAGGTAGCACCAATGGGATTTGCTCTGGACCAAACCCAAGCCAAACTTCATCGGATGAAGCTAGAACAGAATCATCTTCGTTAGAAGTTCAAACTGATAGAAATTACTACTCATGCGATGTTGGCCGAGCCTCCCTCAGATTCTCTCACCTTAGCACACCTTACACTTAGGTACTATGCTGGTGTGATAAGGGGATATGTAAGGAGACCGTAACTGCCTTCTGTAATCCTTTGTTTTAAATAAAATTTTGATTTCTTATTATGATGAAGTTTATGAATTTTCAAATGTCCGGATAAATATAGCATGCAAATTTTTGGTGAATTTTAGAGAAAGGATATTTTAAAAATGTTTATGTAAACCTTAAATAATTAAAAATTTGTAATGATTTTCAAAAAATGGTCTTCTACAATTATGTTCAGTACAAAATTTAGTGTCTAATAAGATCAACTTAATTTTTGATGAATAATAAATTATGAATAGTGATTTTATGCTTAGGATTAGTAATGTGACCAAATGGATTAGTAATCTGACTTAAATAAAGCATTAATATAATCTAAGCACCCTGATTAAGTAATGTGATTCAATAAAATGGTTAAATAACGGTTTCATTAATTATTAGTCAAGTATTAGTTTTTTCTGGTGAATAGTGTTTTTAATTAAAAATTTAATTAAAAATATTTAAAAAATTATTTTTATAAAATAGATTTCATTTTTGAACTCAGAGCATTGATATTATGTTAAGGTAATTTTTGGGGATTTTTCTAAAAAAAATGATTTTTCGGTGAATAGTGTATTTATTTAAAATTTAAATTAAAAATATTTAAAAAATTATTTTTATAAAATGGAGTTCATTTTTGAAATTAGAGCATTGATATTTGGTTAAGGTGAAATTTTGGGAGTTTTCGGAAAAAGTTGAATTTTCAGTGAATAGTAAAAATACAGTTTTAGGGTTTCGGTATGTTTAATGAAATCATGACTGCATCATGATGATTTCATGAGATATTTTAAGGTATATTCTACTAAAGGGGATGAATTATTTTATGAGGTGTCCCATGTGGCCAATACCATGGGCAAATACCGTGGGCAAGCCCATGTTTTTGCCAAAACCACCAATGAGGTGTCCCTTGGCCATTAATGCCTTGTCCCCTCACTTTCCCTATAAATACCTACCCTTACCTACTTTAGTTTTCACTCCCAACTCTCCCCCAAATAAGTTTTGGTCTCATTACCTCCCAAAGATTCCTCCCAAGGTGCCCCCAATCCCTCAAGGTCCCAACCTTCGAGTTTTAAGAGTTACGTTTAAGGTAAGGGATCCTACCTTCCTCTTTATTTTCAAGTAATATCTTTTATGCCATTTCTTTTATGCTCCATGCTCTTATGTTGTATTATGTTCTTTTATATTCATCCTAATGTATTTTTCATGTTCATATTATGAGAGACCCTCTCTTACTCTCATCATTTCATTTTAAGAATGTTAAAGTGGGGCCGTTAGGCTGCCGAATTTTTAAGGGATTCTTTCACCCTTCTCAAGTTCTATTTTCATGTCAAGTATTTCAAGTTCCTTTTTATTTTGTTGGGGTATGATCTCTAAATATACCATACTGATATTTTATGTTCATATGATGAGAGACCCTATTTGAGCTCTTCAATTCAGTATTTTGATGTTTTAAGTGGCGCCGTTAGGCTGCCGAATTTTTAAGGGATTCGTTTACCTTTCTCATTTTTCAAAGTTCTACTTTCATGTCAAGTATTTCAAGTTCCTTTTTATTATGTTGTGATATGATATATAAATCTATCATACTGATATTTTATGTTAATATTATGAGAGAACCTATTTGATCTCTTCAATTCAGTATTTTGAAGTTTTAAGTGGCGCTGTTAGGCTGCCGAATTTTTAAAGGATTCTTTCACCCTTCTCGTTTTCAAGATCTATTTTCATGTCAAGTCTTTCAAGTTCCTTTTTATTATGTTGGGGTATGATATATATAACTATAATACTGATATTTTATGTTCATATGATGAGATACCCAATTTGACCTCTTCAATTCAGTATTTTGAAGTTTTAATTGGCGCCGATAGGCTGCCGAATTTTTAATGGATTCTTTCACCCTTCTCATTTTCAAGATCTATTTTCATGTCAAGTATTTCATGTTCCTTTTTATTATGTTGGGGTATGATCTCTATATCTATCATTGTAATATTTTATGTTCATATGATGATAGACCCTATTTGACATCATCAATTCATTTTTTTGGAAGTTTTAAGTGACGCCGTTAGGCTGCCGAATTTTCATAAGAGAAATATTATTTTTCTCTTCCTTTCATGTTATAAATTTCATATGGTATATCTTTCAAATTTAATTACCATGTTCATATATCCTTCATATTCTTTCCCTCTACTGTTTTATGGGTCATTTATGAATTTTTGACCCATGTCCCCTCTCTTTTCAATGTTTTCTAAAACCCCAAAACATAGTCGTTATGCTGCAGAATTTCCGTCTCAAAATGTCTCTCTCTCTTGTTCTAAAGTTCTTTTATTTTATTAAGTGAATACTCAAAGCTCTCTCTTATATAGGGGTATTAACATATATACCAAAATTTTCTATTTTAAATTCTGGGATTTACATACATGATACCCACCTTCCTTTTCTGTGGGTTTTAAAGTGACACAAAGATCATGTCTTTAAAATAGTTTTTTTAAAACGTTATGATTATGAAATGAAACCCATTCCTTTTATGCTATATGGGTTGTTTATGAAATGATTGATGATGATATATGTGGCTTACATGATAATAAAGACATGTCAAGGGTGCACCCTGATAGCGCTCCAATGCATTGGGTAAAGACTTAATCTCTAGAGATGACCATTTTGACTGATACCTTGGTGAATAACCTTGGTAATTTTTATTGACACCTTGGGGATGGACCTTGGTGAAACGGAAATGATTGTCTTTGTTAAATTTTTTATCCACATCTTCAAGATATTAAATACATTATTTTTATTATAATATGCCTCATGATTTCTTTCTCATGCCTTAAAGTTCTTTTTCATGATATTGTTGATGTATCTCAAGTTCACATGTTAAATGTTTCCCCTTGTTTCCCTTACTGGGCCTTCTGCTCACCCTTTCTTTTGATGTATGTCCCCAGGTTATGAGATGCAGTAATGAACCTCAGATGAACATAAGGAGAAGCCTTTAAAGTGTTTAAGAAGGATGTTTTATGTTTTCATGTTTTAAGTTCCTGGTTTCCAAGACACTAAACCTTAAAGATGCTCGGTTTTATAAAATGTAATTAAAGTTTATGTTATAAAAATGAGGGATGCTATAGTTGGTATCAGAGGCTGGTTTAGTTATTTGTGGAAATTAGGATACAAAAACTTTTTAATAATCCTATAGAAAAGTTTAAATATAGGAAACCTTCTTGGTATTTTGGTGAGTATTGAGTAAGGGGTTGCCAAGAAAATACATCCTTGTCTGGATATGAGCAGGTAGAGGTGGCTCTGTCACATATGTACATAAAGGTAAAACCCGAAAACACCGCTTTGAGCTAGACTCAAATGGGAACTGATAAACAACAACGGGCCCTGCTGCACTCTTGGTTACGACACTCCCGGGGGATATTCTTTGGTAAATTCATAAGCTTAGTATGAACCATTATTAAAGGAACAAAGATACAATAAAATAAAGATTCACATAAGAATATATTATCATGGATAACCTAGATTGGAACCTAGGGGATCACAAGTTAGGGTATACTTTTCTTCTACAAGTTTATCCTTCTATGATTTAAGTTTCCTTTTAATGATTATTGGCTAAGTATTTAAGCCCCTAATTGTACTTTCTTTCCTTATTTAATGGCGGGAAATGGAAGGACATGTCTCAACAACAAATGTGATAGGAAATGTGACGATTGCTGTATTAATGTGATAGAGATGAATTGCGGATTAAAAGATGTTTATTATTTTGGAAGACGTTCACTATTTTGGAAACCCTATTTGATTGAGGTAAATATATTACTACGGTATTTTATTTGAGGAGTAAAGGTTGAGTTATATTTTTAAGAATCTATGAATTTAAGGTGGACTTAGAGTAATTTGGGTTACTTATGGATTAACCTATCTTAGGGAAAATATGTTTAGGTTAGCTACTTTTTTTATAAGATGTTAGGAGTGGTTGATGTTGTTTGGAGATGAATGATGAAGTTTATCTTGGAAGACTATGTTATCAACTCCTTCTTGTATTTGGGTTTCAATCTTAGTTTGGGTTATTTTGAGGAATTTTAAGGACAGTTATTTACGGAATTGTCTATGATGAACTCTGGGTAGTACCGTGGAACTTTGAAGATTTAAAAGTAGTTTCCCTTCCTATGGGATTCTTTCTTTTTGAAGAGTTTTTTTTATCTTACCCTTTCTGTTTTTGGGATAAATGTTTAAAGATTGATAGTTTTTCTTTTGTGGAATATGTGATTCTCTAAAAGATTATTCTTGTGATTTTGATGAGACCCAGTGTTTTTGGATGCTCATCATTTGGAGAAAAGATTAGTTTTGGTAGAAACTTATTAAAGGTTTAAACTCTACTTGAAGGTAGGTATATTTCCTTATGTTTTTATTCTATGTGGTAAATGAATTCCTCAAAACTATGAAAAGGAACATAAAACAAAAAATGTTTCCTGTTAACGTTTCCTACTAGGAAATCAAATACCTTTTGACCCATCATGAGTTTGTGATTTTCTTGTTGTTAACTTTCTCCTAATCATGTTTTCTATCACTCTCCCTTAGAACGTGACCCCTTTTTTTTTCCTCCATGTCCATGTTTTCCTACATGGAATCCTAGTATGGGTTAACTCGGGTGACCTTTTTTACTTCCCTTTCTTTCTTTTAAAGTAATAGTTTTACTGACTCCTTTTCCAGTGTGGGACTTTCAATGAAATTCCAAAACCCAATTTTAAAAATTGCGAGGATGCAATTTCTTAAGGGGGGAAGATTGTAACGACCCAAAATTTTGAATAAATATTGTTTCCTAATTTTGTGTGTTATTTTTTTTATACTCAACAAAACTGTTTCATTGGATAACATGAGTATAATTAAAATGATACTGTTGGGTTTTGACTGTTATATGACCATTGGTCATTATGACCGCTAGAAACTAAACATTTTGATATTTGTCTCTAAATACAAGTGACATTGGTTAATTAATATAGAAAGTAGATTTGATGGCCTCACCCAGTAGTCTTAGACCGATCGAAGCCCATCTAACAGAACTTGGGAAGGAGGTAGCACCAATGGGATTTGCTCTGGACCAAACCCAAGCCGAACTTCATCGTATGAAGCTAGAACGAAATCGTCTTCATGAGAACTTCAAACTGATAGAAATTACTACTCATGTGATGTTGGCCGAGCCTCCCTCATATTCTCTCACCTTAGCACACCTTACACTTAGGTCCTATGCTGGTGTGATAAGGGGATATGTAAGGAGACCGTAACTGCCTTCTGTAATCATTTATTTTAAATAAAAATTTTGATTTCTTCTTATGATGAATTTTATGAATTTTTAAATGTCTGGATAAATATAGTATTCATATTTTTGGCGAATTTTAGAGAAATGATATTTTAAAAATGTTCATGTAAACCTTAAATAATTAAAAATTTGTAATGATTTTCAAAAAATGGTCTTCTACAATTATGTTCATTATGAAATTTAGTGTCTAATAAGATCAACTTAATTTTGATGAATAGTAAATAATGAATAGTGATTTTATGCTTAGGATTAGTAATGTGACCAAATGGATTAGTAATCTCACTTAAATAAAGCATTAATATAATCTAGGCACCCTGATTAAGTAATGCGATTCAATAAAATGGTTAAATAACGGTTTCATTAATTATGAGTCAAGTATTAGTTTTTTCAGGTGAATAGTGTTTTTTAATTAAAAATTTAATTGAAAATATTTAGAAAATTATTTTTATAAAATAGATTTCATTTTTGAACTCAGAGCATCGATATTATGTTAAGGTTATTTTTGGGGATTTTTCTGAAAAAAATGAATTTTCGATGAATAGTGTATTTATTTAAAAATTAAATTAAAAATATTTAAAAAAATATTTTTATAAAATTGAGTTCAATTTTGAAATTAGAGCATTGATATTTGGTCAAGGTGAAATTTTGGGAGTTTTCAGAAAAAGTTGAATTTTCAGTGAATAGTAAAAATACAGTTTTACGGTTTTGGTATGTTTAATGAAATCATGACTGCATCATGATTATTTCATGAGATATTATAAGGGATGGTTGAATAAAGGGGATGAATTATTGTATGAGGTGTCCCAAGTGGCCAATACCATGGGCAAACCCATGGTTTTTCCAAAACCACCAATGAGGTGTCCCTTGGCCATTAATGCCTTGTCCCCTCACTTTCCCTATAAATAACCACCCTTCCCTCCTTTATTTTTCACTAACAACTCTCCCCCAACAATGATATAGTCTCATTACCTCCAATAGAGTCCTCCCAAGGTGCCCCCAAGCCCTCAAGGTCCCAACCTTCGAGTTTTAAGAGTTACGTTTAAGGTAAGGGATCCTACCTCCCTCTTTCTTTTCAAGTAATCTCTTTTATGCCATTTCTTTTATGATCCATGAACTTATGTTGGAGGATGTTATTTTATATTCATCCTACTATATATTTCATGTTCATATGATCATATAACCCCTCTTTCTCTCATCATTTAATTTTAAGAATGTTAAAGTGGTGCTGTTAGGCTGCCGAATTTTTAAGGGATTCTTTCACCCTTCTCAAGTTCATTTTCATGTCAAGTATTTCAAGTTCCTTTTTATTTTGTTGGGGTATGATCTCTAAATCTATCATAATGATATTTTATGTTCATATTATGAGAGACCCTATTTGATCTCTTCAATTCAGTATTTTGAAGTTTTAAGTGGCGCCGTTAGGCTGCCGAATTTTTAAGGGATTCGTCCACCTTTCTCATTTTTCAAAGTTCTACTTTCATGTCAAGTATTTCAAGTTCCTTTTTATTATGTTAGGGTATGATCTCTAAATAGATAATAATGATCTTTTATGTTCATATGATTAGAGACCCTATTTTATCTCTTCAATTCAGTATTTTTAAGTTTTTAGTGGCGCCGTTAGGCTGCCGAATTTTTAAAGGATTCTTTCAGCCTTCTCGTTTTCAAGATCTATTTTCTTGTCAAGTATTTCAAGTTTCTTTTTATTAGGTTGGGATATGATCTATATATCTATCATACTGATATTTTATGTTTATATGATGTGATACCCTATTTGATCTCTTCGATTCAGTATTTTTAAGTTTTAAGTGGCGCCGATATGCTGTCGAATTTTTAAGGGATTCTTTCACCCTTCTTGTTTTCAAGATCTATTTTCATGTCAAGTATTTAATTTTCCTTTTTATTATGTTGGGGTATTATCTATATATCTATCATACTTATATTTTATGTTCATATGATGAGAGACCCTATTTGACCTCATCAATTAATTTTTTTGGATGTTTTAAGTGACGCTGTTAGGCTGCCGAATTTTCATAAGAGAAATCTTATTTTTGTCTTCCTTTCATGTTCTTCATTTCATATGGTATATCTTTAAAATTTCATTACCATGTTCATATATCCTTCATATTCTGTCCCTATACTGTTTTATGAGTCATTTATGAATGTTTGACCCATTTACCATCTCTTTTCAATGTTTTCTAAAACCCCAAAACATAGTCGTTATGCTGCAGAATTTCCATCTCAAAATGTCTCTCTCTTGTTCTAAAGTTATTTTATTTTATTAACTTAATACTCAAAGATCTCTCTTCTATAGGGGTATTCAAATATATAGCAAAATTTTCTATTTTAAATTCTTGGATTTACATACATGAGACCCACCTTCATTTTCTGTGGGTTTTAAAGTGACACAAAGGTCATGTCTTTAAAGCAGTTTTTTAAAACGTTATGATTATGAAATGAAACCCATTCCTTTTACGCTATATGGGTTGTTTATGAAATGATTGATGATGATATATGTGGCTCACATGATAATAAAGACATGTCAAGGGTGCGCCCTGATAGCGCTCCAATGCATTGGGTAAAGACTTAATCTCTAGAGATGACCATTTTGACTGATACCTTGGTGAATAACCTTGGTAATTTTTATTGACACCTTGGGGATGAACCTTGGTGAAACGGAAATTATTGTCTTTGTTAAATGTTGTAGCCACATCTTCAAGTTATGAAATACGTTATTTTTATTATGATATGCCTCATGATTTCTTTCTCATGCCTTAAAGTTCTTTTTCATGACATTGTTGATGTATCTCAAGTTCACATGTTAAATGTTTCCCCTTGTTTCCCTTATTGGGACTTCTGCTCACCCTTGCTTTTGATGTATGTCTCCAGGTTATGAGATGCAGTAATGAACCTAGGATGAACATAAAGAGAATCCGTTCAAGTGTTTAAGAAGGATGTTTTATGTTTTCATGTTTTAAGTTCCTGGTTTCCAAGACACTAAACCTTAAAGATCCTCGGTTTTGTAAAATGTAATTAATGTTTATGTTATGAAAAGGTGGGATGCTATAAGAATTTCATTTTAAATTACCTTTATAGCTTAGGTTTTAATGAAAACTTATTATGAAATCTAAAAACACTTTTCAACTCTGCTCACTTCTCTGTCATAATCAATGGCTCTCTAAAGGGTTCTTTCACATGCACTAAGGGTGTTAGACCAGGATACCACCTTTCTAAAAACCTTTTTTTATTGTTGAAGACTACTTAAGCAGACATATCAATGATTCGATTACTAAAGGTGAAATTAATCCCATCCTTGACTCTAGAATATTGACTGTTCCCTCGCATCTTTTATATGCTGATGATATAATTATTTTCCTACAAGAAGATAAAAAAACATAAAAAATCTTAAATATTCCCTCTACCACTATGAGGATGTCTCAAGTTAATCCACAAACTGGAGTAAATCATCCATCTTTTTTAGTAAACATTTCTCTTCCAATAGAAAGACTAATATTAAGAATGAATTAAGAATTCAAGAGGGATCCTTCTCCTTTTTGTATCTTAGGGTTCCTATCTTTTGGGGAAAACACAAACACATATATATTTCAAATAATATTTATTAGATCAATAGCCAACTATCCTCCTAGAAAGGAAAAACTTTATCAATGGCAGGGTGTGTTTGTTTAGTCAAATACACCATTGTTTCCAAAATGGTTTACACTATGATGGTTTATAAATATCATGTTGATCTTCTCAATTAGATATATAGAAGTATAAAAAAATTGGATTGGATGCACTCTTGAGAGAAAACTCGTGACTGTACCCTTGAAAAATTGTTTCACATCAATTGAAAATAATGGTCTTGGGATTAGGAACATCAATCTTTTTAATGAGGCCCTTCAACCCAAACATACTTGGAATATTGTGAACAAAAACTCATAGACTTATGATTTCTTGCGTGGTAGATTTAAAAATAAATTTAAGAAAGTAAAACACTTATATATGGAATCCTCAATATGGAATTTCTTCAAACACACCTTTTCAAATATCCTATCTTGCTCTAGATGGATAGTTAACAGAAACTCATCACTCAATTTTTGGTTCGACAACTAGAATTGTTTCACACTTGATAACATGGTATATCCTATTCAATTATTCACAAATACAAATATATCCATCAATGATTTTTCGAACTCCCCTGATGATAATTTACCTGATGAAATTTTGACTATTATTAAAAATTACACTTTTGTCAGCACTGATGATTTTTTAGTTTTGGATCCTTCTTATAATGGAGTTCTAAACTCCAAAAATTATTAAAATTATAATGTCAATACAAAAAAAATGATTTCACCTAGATAATGAACTTCAATAAAAGTTGGGTTAGACCCTTCCATTTTACCCTTGTGTGGAGAATTGCTCATAATAAAATTCCCACTGATGGTAATCTTCAGGATTGTGGTATTCATCTTTGTTCTAAATTTCATATATGCAACCAGCACAGAGAGGATGCAAATCATCTGTTTCTAACTTGTGCCACTACCTCTGCTTTATGGAATTTTATTTTTGATATTTTTAATTTTAGATAGATAGGTTTGATCTCTATTAGACTGCAGCTTCATAGATGAAATAATATGGATACCTCTCCTCAAATTACTCAGCTTTTCCTCACCGTTGTGGCAGAACTAATACATCTTATATGGTATGAATGAAACTTTATTATGCATAAAAATGACACTTTTAGTTTTCATGCATCTCAAATTATGTTATATACTACGATCAAGGAAGCTGAAATCATTAAAAATGGGACCTGTCACAACTCAGTTAAGGACTTCACTATATTACGATAGATTGGGATCAAAGGAAACTATAAATTTCTGAGGAGTTTTATAGAAGTATTCTAGAAACCTCCCATTCCTAGCTGGATCAAAATTAATGTGGAAGGTTCCTTAAAAGGAAACCCAGGACCTGCAGGATATGGTATTATCAGTAGAAATTAAAATGGTGACATTCTTGGATGTTTCTTTGGTTTGTTTGGTAATGCCTTCTCATTGTAAGAAAAGATGTATAGTATCATAAATGTTTTTCTTTGGATTGATTAAAAAGTTTGGAACAACATATGGATTGGAAGTGATTCAACTAATATTGTCCAGGCTCTTAGACATGGAATGATTCACATTGCGTGGATGCTTACTACTAAATGGATTTCCTACCTCTTCCACTTATCAGAGCTCAATCATATTATCACTCATGCCTATAGATAGGTGAACAAGGTGGACAATGGTATTGCTAATAAGGGTGTCTACAAAAATAACACGTACATGGGGTATCTTCCAGTTGAGTTCACCCCCTTGCATCAAAATGATTGTAATAAAATCCCCTACTTTAGACTATTTCAATTTTTTATCTTAATATATTTTAGTTCTTTGGTCTTTTGAAAAAGGAATCACCTTTAAAAAAAATACTTTTTAGAACCCAAGAGATCGAGAGGTCCAGTGCCTTTCTTAATTAGGTGAATTATATAAAAACATAAATTAGGGAATACATAACCTTTATTGAAAACTTCCTTAAAATGATTATAATATTCTATCGAACTAAAAACTACAAGGGATAATTTGGGGACATACATAAAAAAGGGGAGAGCTATAAAGCCCGGTAAAGGAATAATCATGGAATAACAGGAAAAGAATAATATGTGTTAGAAAATAGGATTATAAATGGGGAATAAAAGGATTCAGAATTACAATAATGAACAATGAGACATGATATATCATGATAATCATAATGGAATCAACGGAAATGTGGAAACAAGTTAAAACATTTCATCACAAACATAGGTTAAGGATAATTTCCAAGACATCATGAAGGAAAAGGTCCCATAAAGTAATTGAGATTAATACTTATCCCAATATGATGTCTTATGAGACTAAACACTACCCAATGCATTGGAGAATTATATATTTCTGGTTGCACCCATCACTTCCATTTCATTATCATGCTTAAGTGTGCCACATAGGTCATAAAAAATGGATCCATTCATCAAAATATTTAGTTACATGATCAATGAGTGTAGAATACCTAAATTTAAGACCAAATTCAAATATATATAATTATATAAAGGTGGATACCCTTGAGATGAAATTGGTATGGTATTCACAACACAACTATTTTTCCACGGAAAATCACGGTGAAATTTCAAAAGCATAACATTTTCAATTAAAAAGGTCATAAAATGGGTTGATGAGAGAAAAAATGGTCTCTAATCATTTGGAAATCCAATGGGATGTAATAGAAACATGGAAAGGCATATCCCAAAATTTTTATTTGGAAATATATAGAACAATATAATAAAGAAACATTAATAAAGTAAACAATCAGAGGATCCCTTACCTTAAGAGTGTGACTTCATATTCTTGGGAGGGGATTATTGAGAGCATGGAGAACATTGGGATGAATCTATAGAGGGTATAGAAGAGTAATAAAATGCTCCATGTATTTTTAGTGAAGATAAATATGATTTTGGGTTGGTTTATATAGGAAATGAGTGGGGAATTCATTATCATTTCTCAAACATAGGTTTCAGAATCAATATAATAAAATAACCAAAACCACAAAAATTATCATGATTTTCCAATGTTTTTTTAATGGGAATAGTGTCTATTATTTTATAATTATATGTCCCTAACTTAACAAAATAATACCCTTTCATATGTGGAAGTGATTAATACTCTTAAAAAAATGATTTCAAGACCTTAAATTATATAAATGGTTTTGGATAATTCATAAAGGCTTTATAAAATTAATCAAATAAACATAAAATCACATTATATTTAATGTAAAACATATATATTGTCTTTTATACCCTATATAGTATTTTTTACATCTATTTTAGAACATTATTATTTCATAATACACACCGTATATTTATACGGTATTTACTTTTTACAAAAAAAATTTACTGTCTCAAATTTTTTTGAAGAATTAACCACGGGATAATTTCAAAATTATGGCTCAAAAAATAATATTCATTTTGAAAAAATAATTTTTTAAATATTTAAATTTTAAATTTTAAAATAATAGTCTTCATTTATTGTGAAATTGTGTGTTTTCAACATTAATTTTTTTTAATCCTTTTTAAAAATTAATTTCGACTTCATAAAAATTATATGATAATTTATATTTAATAAAAATTATTTAATATTAATATTTTATTAATTTTTTTTAATTTCAAAAATATATTTATTCATTAAAATAAGTTCCTTAATTGAAATCAAATATTAACTTAAAATACAATTTTTGTTTTATAGTTTAAAAATCAAAAACATTTATAAAGTAATGATAAGAATAAAATATGATAATTATTCAATTGAAAAAACAATATAAAAAATTAATATTATTATTCCATTGATACATATCCCTTTAATACACTAGAAAACTCCCTAAGGGTAAGGTGATCGATGGTGAGACTTTTATGTGGTGGTTCGACTTACGTGTTTTTGTCGTGATCTCGATGAACTTAAACTACAACTATAAATTGTTTTGCTCAAGCATATGTTGTTAGATATCAATTTGGGATTGGTAAAGGGATAATTCTAGAGATTATATATCCCTTGGAAGCTCTGATAAATGGTTTTTATATTGTATGATCCTACTGGTTGAGGCTATCACTTGTTTTGTCTGTGTCAATTAGATTTGTTAAAACCCTATATTTATACTAATCATGTGATCACTATTATACAAATATATTATAAATGGTAATTATGATTAACAATAATTTAAATATTATAGGATATAATAAAACAAAATAAGTCCATTTTTTTCTATATCCATATACATAATAAGACATTTAATTGAAACACTAGTGGAATTTTATTTATAAGAGTTCAGGTCATTACGGAGAGATATTTTTAAATCCAAAAAAGTTAATTAAAATTTTGATAATCGAAATAAACTTCCAATATATACATAACATAAGGTTAATAACTTTTTAATACACATCATATCACAATAAAGAAAAATTGGGAAACAAAAACCCTTGTGGTGATGGTAATATTAGAATCAGAATAATATAAGAGGGTAACAATGATACTCACATTAAAATATCATGAAATTTATAAAAATTATTATACTTTAAGGAAATATGGTTGAGAATATACCATATAAAACAAATAAATGTTCCCAGTATCAACATGTCTCAAAGAATTAAAAATTTAGAAAAATAACCCTTACCTCAAAAGCTAATTCCTTCTGTGTATGTTCCTAATATCATGAATAATAAAAATAATTATATTAAAAACATTAATATAAATAATTTAAATTTAAATTTTTTATATGGTATATTTATTTTCATATCTAATTTATTTTCATATCTAATTTATTTAATAAATAGTTTTTTCTTAGGGTTGTTACATGAGGTGGTTCTGTTGATTTCCATGAAGCATCCTTTGTATATTGACTAGGGAAATTTTTATTGTGAAATAGATTAATAATCACAATTAATATAGGGTATTATGTATTTTATTATGCTATTATAACAAAATTTATATATTTTCATAGTTTTTCTCAAAACGGACTGACATTAAGTAATGTTCCTTGATATGTTCATTTAAGAGGGTGAAGTCAACTATTATGGTTCATTTTTTGTATCACTTAAAATATGTATGACATTATATTTCTATAATATTAATATTTCCATAAATATAATATTATATGTTAAATAATATTTTATTTTCTTTCATTTTAGGAGGATATGAATAATAAACACATAATTTATAGAGGCAATTGTTAGTGCGTATTCAGGATGATAACATTAATTTTGTAATTTTTTTAAGGAAGTTTTAAAAAATAAATTCCATTACAATGAAAACGTTTCATAATATTTATAATACTTATTTTATCATAAAATCATGTATTTTATTGGGTTTTATTAGGTTGAAGAAGAAATTAAATAAGAGCTAGGTTTAAAACATACATATATCTTTCGATGTTCTCTCTTGGGTAAAACATTAAGGCTACTTAGAATGTTATAATATAAGTAAAAATGATTCTATGACATGGGGAGTGTTTTGAGGATAGTATAGGATACTATTTTTGTAACACCCCATGAATTTAAAATAACACTATATTCAATAGCGAACAAGAAACACAACATTGATCTTATACAAGCCACGAAATATTATTGTTTATATATGAAGGTTATAACATATATGTTAAATTGATGAGTATGAATAGAATTAACATATTTATGAAATATATATACAGTTACTATTCAATATAAATTTATTAAAAAATGTTTAGTAAATAGTCACTCAAATTTTCGTAAAGTCATTTTATTCATCAACAATAAGTTTTCTTCAAAGATGGTATTTATTGATTTTTAATAAAAAATATTATAAATAATTGATTATTTTTTTAAATTATATTTAATAAAAATAATATCATGTTTTAATTCATTATATTAATATTATGTTAGGTTGAAATTTTGAGAATTTTCAGAAAAGTATAATTCTTCAATGTATAGTAAAAAATATATTTTTTCATTTCAATCCTGTGTAATGTTAAATTTAGTTATGATGTGGTTTCAATGTAAAATTAGTTCAATTATGTTTTTAATAATAAAATTATGTTCATTGTAATTGGTTTTCTGTTTGAATTTGGCATAAAAACATTTTTATATGTAAAAGAAGTCATTTTTCTGAAAAAAATGTTTTATGTTTGCAATGTATATTTAAATTAACAAATTATCGTATTATCTATTTGTGTATGATTATAAGGAAATAACTATAATATAAAATAACAAATATGTTTTATCATTCATCTAATATTTTTACTTTGAATGGGATTGTAATAAATCTAGTTTTATGCTCGAAAACATTATTTTTTTAAAATATGTTTCAATCATGTCTTGCACAATTATTTTGAAATTAATTTCGACAAATTATAAGAACTAAATTTAATAAAATTTATTCCATATTTGGAATTATGATTTTCAAATTTGGTAAATAGGCCCCCTTTATGTTTTTCTAATATGAATTGTAACTGTGGTATGATTTTTTCACTGTGGTAAATGGTAGACTAGGTTAATCTTAGTTAAAACAAACTGATAAGTCCATAATTTTTTATCTTAATTCTTACTTGATGAATGAAATTTTACCCATTTCACCTTATTATTGACATTTATTTTTGGAATGAGAAATTATCCTTGAAAATGACCATTAAAATATTTAATGCATAGAAATATACAAAAATGTTACTCTTTTAGTTTTTAATCTATCACTACATAGGGACATAGTTATGGTATGAAAAAAATAAATGAATATTTTAAGATTAATGAAACTATTAAAATGATTGAAATTTAATTATAATTTTAATAAATTATATAATTAATATAAATTTATATGCAATGTCCACGTGGTATTTAATCTTATAACTAGAAAATAAAATAAATGATTTAAAAAATATTAAAAGTATAATATTTTATAGATTTTTTATGATCCAAGAATTTTATAGATGAATATGACATAATAATTTGGTGTAAAAGGTTTATATTAGAATTTAAAATTTTTTATTTATGCATTTTAAGTAAAATTAAATGAATAGAATTAAAATTGACATTAAAAATATTTTATTTAAATAATATTCTATTTTGTTATTTAAAAATAAAAAAATATTGAATGAGGGAAATTCAGATAATATATGGTCAAAAATTTTATTTTTTATCCATTTATGATTAAATATTTATATTATATGTAAAACTATTACTGTTTAAGAGTAATAAATTATTTCCCATGGTTATGATTAAAATTGGTTAACCAAGCTGTTAATCAAAAACCTATTATTTAAAATGACACAAAAACATATCTATATTATATTATATGATCATATTATAAAAAAATTGATCTTATCTTATAATATATGTGAATTTTGAAAAATATTTCATTATAATTTAATCTTAAATGGAATTACAAAACTTCCCCTCACCTCAATTATAAAAAGGCAACCCTACTTTCTATTCTTCATACAACATTTAGACTTCTATCTCAACATTACCCTATGAAAATCCCTTTAAAAATTCATTAGATATATTATAGAGGTACTGGTATTTCTAAAAGAGAATCCTTAATGACATTAATTGTTGATCTAATGGAGTAGTTTTAAATTTGAGGTAATAACCTTAACTATTCATTTTCATTTTAATTACTATTTTACCCACTAAAAATCTCTTATATTCTTCATAAAATAAAAAATTTGGTATATAAAAATATATTGATATGTTATTATTAATATATTAGGTTAGGTTATTAGGGAAAAAAATTACATTCAAGCACATACACATGCCACACACATGCCTGAAAGGAAGGTCATACCCCCTGATGGCTTACCCATCCAACCAACCACTTTATTACATTATATATATTTGGCCCGAATGATCAGTGGGAATGAATCCCATTACATGGACCATAGTCCCACCATTAGATGTAATAAATTACATTCTTTCTTCATTCCTATGTCATGACCCACATGTCATGCCTGTGTCACCTCCCCCTTGATGTTATGAAGGCCTAGTTTCTCATGTGTATATATAGATTAATGTCTCCATGTAGTGATAAAATTGACTTTTATTTTCCTTATTTTATAGATGGTTATTGTGAAGGGTTTAGTTTTTATTTATTATTTTAAGTATATAATTCTTCTTGTGAAAATATAATATCATGTCAACCATTTTACCTTCCACATCATTAAAAATGATAACACCACTTATGCATACGTGTGTACTACCACATCTATAAAGAGATATCATTATTTTTATATTTTATGTTTAACATGGATGATAGTAATGATGTATATAATTAAAATATATGGAATATATAATATAATAATTATTATGGTATGGTTATTGATGATTTACCTTTAATTTATTCCATCCTTCGTAAAGTGAAAACCTCATTCCTGCATATGTACATCCTATTATCTCCTTGAATGATGTAATTCATTTTTCTATTACTAAATTTTATTGATTAATATAAATATTTATGTAATTAGTGAATATATATATATATATATTATATCCTGATTATGATTCTATAGATGGTGGAACCATGTTCAAAGTACAAGGAACAAAAACTACATACCCAAACATACAAGACAAAGGAAGCAGATATCCCCTGAAATAGTGATTTTAATAAATATTTTTTTTATAAAAATAATATAAAAGGCTATAATTAAAACATATATGGTATTATATATATTTATTATTCTGAAATATATTTATTATAGTTATATATTAACTATACATGATGTTCAAACAAGTATGATGGAAGTCAAACCGTAAGTAAATGATTTCGTCTCGATCTTATTTTAATGTGACAAAAAATTATTCAACACTTTTTATTATATGTATTGAATATAATTCCAATGAATTAATTTTATTTCTATTTTTATGAATTTTATGAGGATTTATATATCCAACTAAGGTTATTTATTTCAAGGGGATTACCATTCAAATGTTACCAAAGTAGTAAAGGTTTTATGTCAAAATCTCATTGTTTATCACAATTATTTATAATTAAGTTTATTATGATGAAATACTATGATTTAACACTAAAGAAACTCATGAGTTATTTCATAAATAGATCATTTTAAAAAAAATTGTTCCTTTAATTTTAACCATCACAAATATTTATGATACTAAAAATATATTTTAAAAGAAAATTGATTTTATTTTTCTCTTATATTAATAAACATTTTTTAATATCTCTTTTTCAAAAAATCTATTAAATAATGTTTTCACTATTCCCTTATGTTGGTTTACCTTCATGTTAATTTATTTTTTTTTAATTTGAAAAAAATATTAAAAGATCTTTATTTTGTTTTCTGAAATATGTACTTTTTGACTACTTATATAAATGTTAAATGAATGTTTTTATTTTAACATATAAAGAATGAATAGTTTTTCTAATCATTATGATCGTTGAATACTACAAAGATTTATTTATTTATTTATTTTTTATTTGGAAGGTAAATTATTTTCACAATATTATATGATTTTTTTGAAATGTGATTTTCAATGTGAAATGTGTATTTTTCACATGTATGTTTTCATGATCTTCAAAAGGTATTTATATTCATCAATGATAACAAACATTGATTTCACTTATGATTTACTAGGGATATTATAAGGAACCATCCTTAAACATTTCATATTCTTGAATTAAGTTAATAATTTACATTGAGGATCTTTTCAAGTTTAGAGTTTTAGAGAATTAGGTCATAACTGTTACATTACATCCCAAAAGTTACAAAGTTGAAACTTCTACTGAGTTCCCATATTTTTCACTAAATAATTTTTTTTGAAAAAAAGATTCATGTATAGTTCTATGTTTTAGACAACATGACTTTTATTGGACCCCATCCTTGACCCTATTCCACTTTATGTCTTGTGAAAAACATTTCAAAAACATGGGATAAGCATAAAAATCTCAGTAAGGGATACATAATGAAGGAAAACTGTTAGTTTTTCAAAACAACAAGTAAACCATGAATACCTTATGATAAGTAATAATTTTCATCTTTATGAAGTAGTATATACTCTTAACTGAATAAAATATCATTGGTTACCCTTTTGTAACCAAAATATTCCCATAAAACCCATATAAAGTACACATAACATATAAAGATAACTTGGGACAAAAACATACTTAAATGGAATAACCATATGGTCGACTTCTACACATATCACTAAATGGAATAGCCATACAAATGAATTCCCTACCCAATTCATTGGAGGTTATTAAATCACCACCCATCCTGGTTTATCACGGCACCACCCATCATTTGGTTTATCATGTAACCACCCTTCAAATGTCGGAGTACCGTTATAAAATCATAACACATGCAAAAAATTTAAAGGAATGAAAAAATTTCCACATTTCAATAAAAATATACCACTTAAATATATTGACATAAAAAATACATTATAAAAACCATTTTCAATAATAAAATACAAAAAAGATTATATCATATTTATTTTCCTTTTAAAAACCAAACGACTTGTTAAGGAAGGCAAAGATCAAATAATACTTGCGGTGGCGGAAAGGTCATTGTCACCGCTTACGTTAAAAATTAACATTATTTTTTGTCATTTAGTAAAATTCTTCATAGAAAAATATTCCCTTTGAATGAAATGAAAATTCAAAGGTGTTTATACAGCGTATAAAAGAATGTCATGTATAAAACAATATACGCCTCAATTAAAGGAGATTGAGTGAAGTCCCTTACCTCATTACCGACTTGACCCGTTCATTCTTTAATCTCCTAAATAATAAACAAAAGTTAATTTATACTTGATTAAGAAAATTTTTGAAGTTCATCACTCCTTTTAAATCACTTATTACCATGTTATAAACATTACGTAATCATTTAAGTTAATAATGGTTGTTTTTTCGATATTTGGTACTTGAGTAAAAAATGGACTTCTTATAATTTCAAGTTGTTCATGTGGTCAAAAGTTTATTATATCCAGAATTATATTCATGATTTAGATATCATATATATCATATATATCTAGTATGTACATGTATTTATAATAGTATATAACATTTTAAGATAACAAATGAAATGCACCGTTCATGGAGACGGTATGCCGTACATATGCATGAACGCTACTTCATTTTATACTTCGTATTGTAATGGAATGGAAACATAATGATACATAAGTATATTATAATTTCTGTATAATATCATATATAATTTCATTTAAAGGAAAAATTCAATTTTTTAACTACTACTTTGTGGTTTCACTATTCATCAAAAATTGATGTTTTTTAAAAAAATACAAAAAATTCAGCCTAAGATATATTTGATATTATGAATTCAAAAATGATGTCTATTTCACAAAATTAAAAACATAGAAGTTGGATTAAATAATTTAAAATTATTTCCCGTTGTCAAAACAAATAGCGTGTTTTTAATAAACAATATCTATCAATAGATTGACACTTGTTTATGTCCAATTTCAAAGTGAAATTAATTAAAATGACCACCATTGGATTAAATGGTAAAAATATAATCTAATTACACTTTAAATCCAATTTAAAAGATAATATAACCATATAAATAAATTATATTAATAAGTATATTTGAATTAAAAAACCGTATTTTTCACTATTCATTAAAAAATGAATTTTATCAGAAAAATACCAAAAAATTAACCAAAGTAAATTTTGATGTCCCGATTCTAAAGAAGATTTTTATTTGGTCGAATAGAACATATAAAAGTGAGAAAAACTATATTTAAATAGAGTTAACCATCAAAAGGTGGTAAATCAACCTTTTAAAGTAAATTATGCTTAAAATTAGATTCATTCACATTTTAAGCCTCTAAATTTTACTAGAAAAATGTAAAAACATTTAAAAAACATGTATAATCATATTGCTATTAGTTCTATTCATTCCTGCCAATACAATAACTAGGCATTAACTACCCTTTAAATTAATAATATTATATTATTAGTGTGCAACGTAATATTTCAAAGAAACCCGTTGTTGCGTATCGGGTACACCATCGAACAAATCAACCCCTTTAAAGTAAAATTAATATTTAATTCAAAAATATTAATAAATATGAGAATATCAATTTTCTTTATTTACCTGGGATTTTACATCCTTACCCCCTTTTGGAAATTACTTCCTTGCAATTTTATTCCCTTATCAAATAAATGGGGGTATTTATCCCTCATATCATTTTTAGATTCCCACGTTGCCTATTCAACAATATGATTTTTCCATAAAGCCTTTTCCAGGTGAATTACCTTATTCCGCAACACTTTATCTCTACGGTCAAGAATCTGGACTTGTTGTTCCTCATAAGACAGATTATCTTCCAAATGAACTACCTCGGGGCTTAAAACATGAGATGGATCTAGCATATACTTTCTCAACATTGAAACCTGAAAAACATTGTGCACCTAGGATAAAATTAGAGGTAAGGAAACTCTGTACACAACTGATCCATATTTCTCTAGTATTTTATAAGGTCCATTGAATCTCGGACTCAAATTTCCCTTCCTACCAAAACGCATCACACTTTTCTATAGAGAAACATTGAGAAAGACATGATCACCTACCTCAAAAGAAAGATCCTTCCTCCAGTTATCCACATAACTTTTCTACCCACTCTGAGCTGTTATCAAATGATTCTGAATCAACTAAACTTTTTCTGCCACCGCTTCTACCAATTCTGGTCCCATCAGCTTCCTTTCACCTACTTGATCCCTAAAAGATGGAGTTCGGTACTACTTCCCATATAATTCCTCAAATAGAGCCATTTGTATACTGGAATGAAAACTGTTATTATAAGAAAATTCAACCAAAGAAATATGTTAGTCCCAACTTCCCTAGAAATCTAGTGAACAAACATGTAGCATATCCTCCAAGGTCTGAATAGTTTGTTTTGACTGCCCATCTGATTATGGATGAAAAGCTGTACTAAAATTTAATTCAGTACCCAATGACTTCTGAAGGACTTTTCGAAAGTTAGAAGTAAAACTGGGATCACTATCAGATACAATGGGGAGGGGAACACCATGAAACCTCACTGTATATTAAACATATAACTAATAAAGTTGATTTAGAGACAAAGTATCACGAATAAGAAGGAAATGAGATGATTTAGTCAATCGATCAACAATAACCTAGACTGCATTGTTACCTTGAGATGTATTTGGTAATCCCACAATGAAGTCCATGGATATATTTTCCCATTTCCACTCTGGCACCGATAAAGACTGAAGCATCCATTTTGGTAACTGCCGCTCTTCTTTAACCTTCGAACAATTCAAACACTTCAAAGTAAAATAAATAATATCTCTTTTCATTACACCCCACCGGTAATACTACCGAAGATCTCTATACATCTTATTACAGCCATGATGAACTGAAAATGAGGAACTATTATCTTCACATAACAACTCATTCTTCAACTGTGAATCACAAGGCACACATAATCTTCTCCAAAACCTAAAAAAAATCATTATCAATGTTAAATTATGGAAACTTACCCTTCTGAACCAACTCTACCTTTTTCAATAACTCACTGTATTCTTTCTGTGCATGCTTAATTCTGTCTGATGGAGATGATTCCACTGACACCTGAAACAAAACAGAGTAATTTCCTACACCAACAACATATATTCTGAATTTCATCAAATAAAAAACTAAAGGATCTCATTCCAAACGTATCATGGTTGATTAAGAATTACTTTTTTGACTCAAATCATCAGCCAATTTATTTTATTTTCCCAAATGGTAATGGATCTTGAAATCATAATATTTGATTAACTCCGACCATCTCCTGTATCTCATGTTCAATTATTTCTAAATTAATATATGCTTCAAACTTTTGTGGTCAGTATATATTTCACATTTTAATCCATACAAATGATGCCTCCAAATTTTTAAATAAAAAAGAACAGTAGTTATTTCCAAATCATGTGTATGGTAATTTAACTCATGAGGTTTCAACTGACATGAAGCATAAGAAATTACCTGATCGTTCTGCATAAGGACACAACCAAGTCCTTTCAATGAAGCATCACTGTAAATAACAAACACCCAATTTCTGGAAGGTAGTGCTAAAACAGAAGCATTCACCAATCTTCTTTTCAATTCTTGAAAACAATCATCACATTCTTTTGTCCTGATAAACTTAACACCTTTTCGAGTTAACTTAGTCAGTGGGATAGATAATCATAAAAAATTATCAACAAACCTCTGATAATAACCTTCCAAACCAAGAAAACTATGGATCTCGGTTATATTTGTGGTTCTTGGACATTCTTCAACAAATTTTGTTTTAGCAGGATCAATAGTTATGCCATTTATTGAAACAATGTGACCAAAGAATGAAATTTGTTGTAACACAAACTCACACTTGCTGAATTTTCATACAGTATATTTTCTTTTAAGGTTTTCAAAACAACACTTAAATGAATTTCATGCCCCTATTTACTTTTAAAATAAAACAAGATATCATCAATGAACAAAACCACTAACTTATCCAAGAACTCATGGAAAATTCTATTCATAAGATCCATAAATACATTAGGTGCATTGGTTAAAGAAAAAATGCATAAATACAAATTCATAATGTCCATATCTAGTATAAAACACGATCTTCAGAATGTCTTCTTCCTTTACTTTCAACTGATGGCACCCCGACCTCAAATCAATATTCAAAAAATACCGAGCTACCTGGAGTTGTTAAAACAAATCATCGATATGAGGAAAAGGATTATTATTCTTAACAATGATGTTATCCAATGCTCTATAATCAATGCAAAGTCTCATTGAACCATCTTTCTTTTTAATAAACAAGACAGGAGCACCCCATGGTGATGTACTAGGTCGAATGAAACCTTTATCTAATAACTCCTATAATTTCTTCTTTAAAACTAAAATATAAATTTGAGCCATTCAATAAGGGGGTTTTGATATTGACTTAGTATCAGGAACTAAGTCAAAAATAAATTCAACTTCCTGATTAAGTATAATACTATGAAACTCTCCAGGAAAAAAATCAAGCTACTCATTTACCACTAGCACATCATTAATATTAACAGTTCCTTTGTTTTCAACAATATGTGCAAGGTAAAATTCATTTCCATATTTTACCAGTTTCTTAGCTTCCTAATATGTTATCAAAAGCAGGAGTTCATTTTTCTACACAAAATGAAAATATTTTTGAAAAGAAACCTCTTCAGCTCTGCAGTAAATCTTAGCATGATAAAAAGAAATCCAATCCATACCCAAAATAACATGAAACTCTACTAGAGGCTAAACAATATGGTTTGCAGGTAGATTCTTTCTACACACAAGGATATAAAGGTTATTATAATTTCTTTTCATCTCAACATTTCCTCCAGATGTTTTACCATAAGTTCAAGATTCATATCATGATATGGAAATCCCAATTTACTAGAAAACTTCTCAGAAATGAAAGAATGTGTAGACCATGAATCAAACCACACATTGGCATAATATGAACAAAAAAAGTGTACCTGATAATACTTCATTTGATGGACTAACATCTGATGAAGTAGTTGTAAATGATTTCACCACCCCTTTCTTCTTTTAGTATGGATGATTTCATTTAGTTAAGTTCTTCATTGTACACTCATTTTCATAATGAACCATTTCATTGCACTTAAAACATCTTACCGCTGGATCTTCATTGCCTGCTTGATCATCTTCCTTATAGTTACGAGCAATATGAATAGACTTACCACACCAGAAGCACTTTCCAGATTTTGATAAACATTATCCAGGATGCTTTTTACCACACATCTCACAAGATAGATATTTAGTTTTCTTACCTCCAAGATTATTTGACGAATTCTTTTCCATTTCTTGCAAACTAGACATCTTATTATGTTGTTTTTCAAAGAACACCAGATCATCGGCAAATTCCATTTCCACCTTCTCCACACATCAAACAAGTCTTTCATAACTTTTGAACTCATGAGAGGATAATGCTCTTTGATATCGCTGCTTCAGTCCTGATTAAAATTTATTTATCATACTATCAAGATCTTGGATGAAATTTGGAGTATACCTTTCCAGTTGAGTGAAATTTCCTTCGTAAGCAGCCACTAAGTCATCCTCTAGCCTCAATTCCAGGAATTGTTTTTCCATCCTAAGACTAACCACCTTAGGAAAATATTTCTCAAAAAACATACCTTTGAATTCATCCCAATCAAGAGCATCAATCTCCTCACTATCCTTGATATTTTTCACCATTTAACACCACTGATCAGCTTGGTCTTCAAAATGGTAAATAGAAAGACTAACCTTTTGATGTTCTAAACACCCCATTACATCAAAAATCTTTTCCAATGCTTTAGTCCACCCTTATAATTGCACAGGGTCAGATAATCCTCTGAATGATGGGGGATGTTGCCTCTTGAAATGCTCCACTACAGACATGTTCCTATGTGGTTGATCTGGATGATCTCATGCATGGATACCACCACTATTTATAGCCTAAGTCAATTATTCCTTCACGAAAACAAACTATTTGGTTCGGATTCCGACCATCTCAGGTTGCTGATTTGGAAGGTTGTCTTCCACCTGATGTCGTCCCAACATAGCTTGCCTATTTCCTCTACGAAAGACCATTTTGAACACATAAATATCTTAGGCAAAACAATATGGTAATCTGTAAATTCTATATCATTTAAATATTAACATAAATTAATTTATGGATATTAATTTAACAATATTCAAACTTCTAATGTTATCTAAATTGACCTCTGATACCAACTATAAGGACCCAGACTTAAACATTACATATTCTTGAATTAAGTTAATAATTGACATTGAGGATCTTTTCAAGTTTAGAGTTTTTGAGAATTAGGTCATAACTATTACATTACATCCAAAAATTTACAAAGTATACACTTCTACTTAGTTCCCATATTTTTTAAAAAATAAAAATTCTTGAAAAAAAGAGTCATGTCTAGTTCTATGTTTTAGACAACATGACTTTTCCTTGATCCCATCCTTGACCCTATTCCACTAAATGTCCTCTGAAAAACATTCCAAAGACTTGGGATGAGCATAAAAATCTCATTAAGGGATACACAAAGAATAAAAACTGTTAGTTTTTCAAAACAACAAGTAAACCATGAATACTTTATCATAAGTAATACTTTTCGCCTTTACGAAGTAGTAAATACTCTTCACTGAATAAAAGATCATTGCTTACCCTTTTGTAACAATAATATAAAACCCATATAAAGAACATATAACATATAAAGGTAACTTGGGACATAAACATACTTAAATGGAATAACCATACGTCGACTTCCACACATAGCACTAAATAGAATAGCTATACGATCGACTTCTATACCCAATGCATTGGAGGTTATAACGTAACCACTCATCCTGTTTTATCATGGCACCACCCATCATTTGGTTTATCACGTAACCACATATCAAATGTACAAGTACCATTATAAAATCATAACACATACAATAAATATAAAGGAAAGAAAATATTTCCACATTTCAATAAAAATATATCACTTAAATATATGGACATAACAAATCCATTATCAAAACCATTTTCAATACCAAAATACATAAAAGAGTATATTGTATTTATTTTCCTTTTAAAAACATTATGTCTTGTTAAGGAATCCAAAGATTAAATAATACTCGTGTCAGCGGAAAGGTAGTTGTCACCACTTTCATTAAAAATTAACATTGTTTTTTGTCGTTTAGAAAACCACTTCATAGAAAAATATTCCCTTTGAATGAAATGAAATTTAAAAGGTGTTTATACAACGTATAAAATAAATTCTTGTAAAAAACAATATATTCCTCAATGAAAGGAGATTGAGACGAAGTACCTTACCTCGTGTCTGACTTGACCCGTTCATTCTTTAATCTCCAGAATAATAAAATAAAGTAAATTTATAATTTCTTAAGAACCATTTCAAGTTAATAATTCCTTTTAAACCACTTATTACCATGTTATAAACATTATGTAATCACTTAAGTTAATAAAGTTCATTTTGTCGATATTTGGTACTTGAGTCAAAAATGGACTTCTTATAATTAAAAGTTATTCATGTGGTAAAAAGTTCATTATATCTAGAATGATATTAATGATTTAGATATAATATATATCATATATATCCAGTATATACATGTATTTATAATAGTACATAACATTTGGAGATAAGAAATGAAATGCCCCGTTCATGGAGACAGTAAGCCGTACATACGCATGAACGCTACTTCCATTTATATTTCATATTTTAATAGAATGGAAACTTAATGATACATAAGTATATTATAATTATAGTATAATATCATATATAATTTCAATTAAATGAAAAAGTAGGTTTTTTAACTACTACTTAGTGGTTACTCTATTCATCAAAAATTGAAGTTTTTCAGAAAAATACCAAAAAATCAGCCTAAGATATATTTGATATTCCGAATTCAAAAATGATGTCTATTTTAAAAAATTCAAAAAAAAAGTAGGATTAATTAATTTAAAATTAATTCCCATTTTCAAAACAAATAGCATGTTTTTAAGAAACAATATCTATTAAAATATTGCCACTTGTTTATGTCCAATTTCAATGTGAAATTAATTACAATGACCACCACTAGATTAAATGGTAAAAATATAATAAAATTACAATTTAAAACCAATTTTAAAAAAATAATCTAACCATATAAATAAATTAGATTAAAAAGTATTTTCGAATTAAAATACAATTGTTTTCACTATTCATTAGAAAATGAATTTTATCAGAAAAATACCAAAAAATACCCAATATAAATTTTGATGTCCAGATTCTAAAGAAGAATATTATTTGTTCAAATAGAACCAATAAATGTGACCAAAACTATATTTAAATAGGGTTCACCATCAAAAGGCGGTAAATTAACCTTTTAAGGTAAATTATTCTTAAAATTAGATTCATTCACATTTTAAGCCTATATATTTTATTGGATAAATGTAAAAACATTTAACAAACATGTACAATCATATTATTGTTAGTTAAGTTCATTACTGCCAAAACAACAGCTAGGTGTTAACTACTATTTAAAATAATAATATTATATTGTTAGTTTGCAACGTAATATTTTCAAGAAACCCGATGTTGTGTATTAGGTACTCCATTGAACATAGAAAACCCTTTGAAGTAAAATTTATATTTAATTCAAAAATATTAATAAATATGAGAATATCATATTTATTTATTTACCTGGGATGTTACAGATATGACCAAAGTATTTAATAGTTATTATTTCACTTTTTTTATGATTATGTTGAAAATATTTTTACAAACCTACTTCCTTACACATTGGTTTTGATATGATGAATTGATTAGGTGGTTATGAAACTCATTTCACATCAATGAGTTATGACCTTGTAAAATGTTTATAAACCTCATTTATATTGATGGTTTATGATATGATTAATTTTATATGATCTTGTGGAGAACATATGTATTATTTTCATAATCTTATTGGTGTTCCCAAAGTTATATAGTCCTCCAATGCAATGGGTATTGGTTGATATCTCAAAATAAAAAAGAGGACATGAATGGGGAGTGGAACTAGTTTATTATGTGACATTATACACTATAATATTATTGAAGGAGATCATTGACTACTATGACTATTTAGAGAGAGAACACAATTCGCTATGATGGTTTTAGGAATGAACCCAATCCACTATGGTAGTCCTAGAAGAGAATCCTTGACTACAAAGGAAATTATTTTATATACTAATTTTTATTCCATAAATCTATGTCCAATATTGATATTATGTTCTCATGGCTTATGTTTTTTTATTCCATTATAATTAATTTCTAATAAACTAACACACTTTATTACATGAATCATGCTTATAATCTATGACATGTAGGGTATGGTTTTCAAATTTTGTGATCATGTTATCATACCCTTATGTGGATCTTAGGTTCAAGTGATCATTGTTATCTAAATTGATTACCCTTAATTATTATAAGATCTATCTTTTATTATGTTTTAATTTCCTTAGGAGATGAATTAATATATTATGTATTATTTTTCTAATAAGGGTCCTAAATATGGAGAAATATGTTGGATATGATGTAGTGCATTTTTTAACAAGTTGATTATGTATCCAAGTTTATAAAGGAACTAGAAATATATGATTCTAGAATTGGTAATTATGGTATATAATTCATATTCATCTAATAAGATTAAATATATATGTATGATAATTTTGGGTAGATGTATTTGGAATTATATAATGTTTTAGTTTACCATTGGAAGGTATGATGAGAAAACTTCAGTAAAAACCCTATAACAAATTCTATATATGATATAATAGCCTAATGATTTAGTAATTATCATGGATGTCCTAGATTAAACCTAAGGTTCCATTGATTGAAAATAAGGTGATATTATTTATACACCCTATAAATTATTTTTATGGTTCCACATTAGGAATATTGTCTATCACACTATAAATTTTGGTTTAAGTTATAGGATAGAAATAAGAGTATTAATGTTAATGCTATTGGATAATGGAATGATTTAACTAATGAGTATCCAAATGAAATTAGAGCTAGAATTTGAAAACATTTAATTTTTCTAATAAACTATCCTATTATTTGATTAACAAACACTAATTCAGTGGGTTTCATAGCACATCTAATATGATACTAAAGATGTTTAATGAAGACTATAGAGTAAAAGAGATTCAGCTTCCTACATATCATGACTTTGGGAAAATCACTAAAGGGATTGTCTCAAAGTAATGAGAAACAATTTTTGTGAGGAAATGAGTTATAGAGAGAATGTAATTTTTGATGAAAACCAAATAGTTTTATGGAGGAAAATGAATTTCAAATTACAGTACCATTTATAGATCATGTCTCATGTGTTTGTAATATGGGCATTATCTAAGCCAATTCCCATATCCATAGGTTAACTCTTAGACAAAGGAAACACCTATGAATTGAAATGATTGATGTTTTTATGTATTATTATTTTAGATGTTTTAGTGTAATTGATATGTAAATGATATTTTTTGATATAAGGATCATAAATCATCTATGGATGATTATATATAATAATTTAAAAACATATGTCTATTTGTGATAAATATATTATTGAAATTGGTAGGATTATATTTATGATCTTTAAATTTATTATTTTATGAAAATGTGAATTAGATCATCTTTGATAGTTTTTTTGATGTTTTGGATTTCTAGAATACATTCAATTAATTATGATTAAATTATAGGAATAAAAACTATTTTTATATTTTGAAGCATATGTTTTCTTGTGAGTTTATCTTAAATGTTATGGATACAATCATGGTTTTATAATTTTATGTTTGATTATAATTTCAAAGTCATCGACACAAACTTTATAATTATTTATATTCTGGGGTTTTTAATTGATTTGAAACTGTTATTGGGTTTTATGGAAAATACTCTACTAAGGTTTTAATAAAACATTGGGTTGATATACTATATGACATTAAGTTAATTATGGTAAAATATATAGTAGGATATAGATAATAGTGATGGTTAAAAAATGATTCATTTAAAATGTGATATATTTATAGCTAATTATAATCATGTTAAGGATTACCATTCATGTTAGTATATAAATTTTATTCGTGATATTTTGGTGATGTTCACTACATTAGAAGATTATATTGTGATTTATAATTTGGATTAATTATATTTTGGAATATATTTATGTGGTTTTATGTATATAAAACCTTTAGGATTAAAATTTTATTTAACATGAATGATAATTTGGGAATAATGAAATTAAATGTTTTTGTGAATGAAAGATGGCAGGTATAAGATCACTTTTAATGATAACAGATTATTTAATATTGAGTTAATTTTGTTTATTTATTTTTTAGTGTTATATATAAAATGATTTTAAGTAGAACATATTTTTTTATTATAGAAGTATTTGGAGTTAAATTAGACTGTTTATGTACATTTAACATTATCTTACACTATGATAGCAATTCAAATTCGGTTAATATTTAATTATAGGAGTCATATAACTGTATACTTTTTGGATATTATGATTTGGATTTTAGTTTTTCAAGCATAAATAATTCATATTGAATAATCATAATTTGGAGAAAAGATGCATTTTTTGTAGTAATATATTAAAGGGTGAGATTCTGTATGAGATGAAAGTGTATTTCCTTATTTTTTTTATCCATGAAATTGAAGGAATTCCTAAAATTTAGGAAAAAGGATCTCCAATGAAAAATGTTTTCCTAACACCTTAATTTATAATTAATTGATAGTCTCTTCACCCCACATAGATTTATTATTTTACAGTCATTCACATTTTACTTGCCTACTTCTATATCACTATATATTAGTACTTGGCTATTATTTATCCCTTTCATGTCCATTATTTCACTTCTCACCAATTTTATTTAATCTATAATCCTATATATTTATTATTCAAGATAATCATCATATTTTTCTTTCCCATTATTCAAGATCAAATTTTATTAAAACTTTTAACAATGAGGGTTTTCCAAAAAAGAATTTTCTAATTTCCAAACCTTGTTTACTAAGTAAAATTTCACTTTTTGAAGATATAATTCTTTAAGAGTGAAAGATAATATAAAAACCAAAAATTTTAAAATAATACTTTGTTTAATAGTGTACAATATACACAACATTAATCATATATGAACCATTATATATTAAGATTTAAATATATCAATTATAACTTATCTGTGAAATTGGGTAGGTATAAATAGGATTAAATTCATTGAAAATACATTTAACAATACAAATGAATATAAATGTATTGACAAATTTTTGGTAAAAAAATCATATTGTTTTTAGTGAAGTAATTTTATTCTTCACATATATATTTTCATAAAAATAATTCTTATTGTTTTTGTGATAAAATATTATAATTAATTTCTAAAACATTTAAGAATTATATTCAATAAAAAATATATCATTTTTTAATTTTTAATTTTAAAACAATATTAGGATGAATGTTTTTAGAATTTTTTGGAATGTATGATTTTTCAATAAATTTTTAAAATTGTGAATTGTATTTTCATTTCAAGAATGTATAAATTTACATTTTTTTATTAAATTCACACAAAGAAAATAATTTATCTTTTTTTTGAATAATCCAATTAAGTTAATCGTCATCAATTTTATGTTTTAATTTTTTATAAAAAATTTGATATGTAAAAAAAGAATTTATTTGAAAAAAAACATTCATGCACACAATGTCTTTTTATATTAATAAATTAAATTATTCACTATTTTTGAATTATTTTAATGAAATATATATAATATATATTCTATCAGTTTTTTATCATTCATATAATATTTTTACTATTCATCAAATAAGAATAAATACAATTTTGTGCTTATAAACTATATTTTCAAAAATATTTTTAATCATATTTTTGAAAATATTTTAAAATTAATTTACTTAAATTCTGGGTACTGAATTTAGTAAAATTGATTCCATATGTTGAATCAATAGGTTCGAATTTGGTAATTAATCCCCTTTTATTACCAGTTAATATGAATAGTAACTATGGTTAAATTTACCTCTGCGGTAAAGGGTAAATTTGGCTAATCTAGGTTAAAAATAAGTGATATGGGCATACTTTTTCTTCTATATTATTAATGGATGAATGTAATTATACCCATATCACATTAGTATATAAAAGTTTTTTATTATTAGAATAATTACTACGAAAATGAACTGTATAATATTTACTGAAAAGAATGATAAAAAATTCACTCACTAATTTTTAAATATCTCATATATGTCCACATAAGGAACAAATAAGGTAAAGAATGAATATAAATGTATATTTTATGATTAATGAAATTATTTTAATTATAGAAATTTATTTTTATTTTTTATATATTATATAATTACCTTAACTGATTATCTAATGACGACATTGTATTTATTAAATTAATAGAAAAATACAATAAATATTTTAAAAAATATTAAAAAGTAATATATATTGAGTAGTTTGTAGTGTTTCAAGAAAATTTTATAAGAAATTGAAATATTATTGATGTTTTAAAGGATTATATTCTCATGTAATCATTTTTATTATATATTTTAAGTCAAATTAATTGAATACTATCAGAATTGACAATAATGATATTTTGTCAATATAGTATATTATTAAATTAATTAAAAATAAAATATATTGGAAGGGGAAAATTATGAAAATATATAGTCTACCATTTCATCCTTTTAATATTTTTTATTATACAGTTACCATGTCTGTACAATTATAACCCTTTACACATAGAAAATATGTTTTCACGATTAAGGATAAAACTAGTTAACAAAGCAGGTAATCAAAACTATAAGGATGAAAATGACCCCAAAACCTATCCAAATATTATTTTCATATATTATTAAAAAAATAATATTATATATTATAATATATTCCCATTTTGAATAATTTTTCTTGATAACAACATTATGATATTTTAATCTTTTAAGAAATTCAAAATGTTCCCCTCTCCTCAATTATAGAAGGAAACCACTTCTTTCTATTCTTCAAAATATATTTATACTAATATCTACATGGAATAAAACCTTTATAAAAATCCATATAAACATTTTACATGTTCTGGTATTCCAAATAGACCAACCTTGGGATCCTTAAATGGAGATCTAGAGAAGTTTTAACAAACATGATGTGATCTCCTTAAGCAATGACCTTCTTTTAGATTCCTATTTTACTTTGAAAAAATATATTATATTCAAAATAAAATAAAAAATTAAGTGTCCTAAATATGAATAACTCTTATTATGATTATGAAACCTCCATTATCCACCCACCTTCCCATAAAATTATAAATGAAAGTGTCACTCGTATATAGGTATGACGTATTGTATCCACATAACTATACACTTAAATTTATGTCAATATATTTTATTTATGGAAATTATGATGAGTTTAATTTTTATATATTATATTTAAAAAATAATAATAATTTTTTAATTTTAATAACATATATAACTTTTTAAATCCTAAACTGTAGGAAAAATATAATGTCACTCGTGCATATGTATGGACTACTACCTTTACAAAGCAATGTGATCCATTTTTTCATTTCAATTTTAATTAAATATTAATAAATATGGATTTAATGAAATCATATGAGATTTATGATGTACTAAATATTATTAATAAGTGATTTTTTATTTACTATTATTTCATTCCGTCCGTCTAAAATTGAGAATGATGTTCCTGTAAACATACGACATGTCGTCTCTATGAATGGTGTAATTCAATTTTTTATCTATTATTTTTATGGATGTTTATAAATATGTATATATTTAATATATATATATATATATATTAATTATATAATTATTAATATTATGGAGTTGATTGAACCATGATCACTTTACAATGACCAAACTACTGAACAAAAACATACATTAAAAACAAAGAAAATATCACTGCGAATTGTGATTTTTATAAATAATTATTGATAAATGGGTGATAAAAGTAATAAGTGAATCATATATATTATGATATACATTTATGGTTAGGGAATATATTCATATTAAAATTATATTTCTTATACTAAATTTTTGAATGCCTATAAATTAAGTCGGACTAGGGGTAAGGGGTTTTCCACTCACATTTATTTCTGTGATACACATGCCACATTCACCACTTATTTTATGTGGAATATATATTACATAATAATGTATTCTATGATTATTTTTTTGAATAATCTTTGGATTTAAATTTACATTTATGGTACTTTATTTCATGGGTCTTATGATGAAAATGTTACCAAGGTAGTAAGGGTTTTACTTCACAATTTCATTGTTCATTATGATTGATTATGATTATGTTTCAAATTACTAAATATTATGATATACCTCACAATAGACTCATAATTTTCTTATCCTCTAGAAATTTCATGAAAATAAACTTTTTTATATTAATTTGCCTCGCCCCATGTACTTAGGAGACTGAAATATTTTTTATGGTAAAACTATTTTTTTCTTTATCCTGTCGAAAACCATTTTCCATTAAAATACATGTTTTATAAAAATTATTTAAGAAAGGTTTATACTATTCTAATTTTATTACTTAATTTATTTATTACACATTATTAAATTTTTTAAAAATGGTTTAAATGTAATCTTCTTACCTTTTTTCAAATGATGTACTTTTTGACTTTACCATAAATATGAAAGGATTTTTTTCAATAAACATAAACCACATGAATAGAATTTCCCACCATTATTACCACGCAATACTGAAAATCATCCTTTTTAATTTTAAGATTCTATTTAAAAAAAATCAATATATTTTGGGAATTTTTATTTTTAAAAAATTTATTTTCCCTGAAAAAAATGGTATTTTCCTCAAGAATGTTTTAATGATCTTGTAATTTTATTTCTATTAATCAAAGTCAATAATACATTATTTCAATTATACTTTAATAGAAATAATATATAAGGATACCATCATTATTCATTCTCTAGAAGGTTAATTATGATGAGGAAATAATATTTATGAAATTAGTTCATTTTCCATGGGTTGTTCTAAAATGAATTGAGGAAGTTATTATTAAACATGTTTATTTTAAATGGGTTTTTTCCTAATAAAATGTTCATGAAACCCATTTATTTTAACGGGTTTTGATATGATATTTTTTATGATATTTTGACACACATATGTATTATTATCATTATGTGTCAGGTGATCATGTAATTATATATCTTTCTAATGAATTGGGTAAATATAGATATCTGATGAGATATATAGGACTAAAATGTGGAGTGAACCGAGTTCATTAATGGACTATGTTTTCTATGATAGTCTTCTAAGTGAAATTTGGCCACTAAAATGTCTTGGGGAGTGAATATGGTCCACTTTGATAGTCGTTTTAGTTAAGCATTACTACTATGATGGTTTGAATAGTAAAACTAATCAAATATGATAGTCACATATATGAATCTATTACTACATTGGAAATGATTTCATATTCTTATTTGAATTCCAAAAATATAAGCCTTATTCCAATATAATTATCTTATGTCTAATTTTCTTTTATTTATTTTTTAATAATTTTTTGAGTGACCATGATAATTCCATAACCCATGTTTATTATCTATAATGTGTAGTGTACAGTTTTTAAATGTAATTTTCATGTTCTCAAACCCATATTCTCATGTTTCATTTAATTTATCAATGTCATCTCCCTTTTTACCCTTATTGAGTAGAATATATCACCCTTATTATATTTCATTTGTACAATTTATGAATATTTGTATTGTGTATAATTTTTCTAATAAGTGTTCTAATTATGAATAACCTTTTAGGGAAAGATGAAGTTCATTTATAAACTATTTTTTATGTATTCTAGTTTCCAAAAGCAATAGACATATACAATTTCAGTGTGGGTCATTATAATATGTAATGAATATCTGTCTAATAATATGTAACATCGATATTTTAAAATTATCGGTCAATATAGTTTTTGGTTGACTGAAATAATTTTTATGGGTGGAGAAATGTGGTGAAAGTGATCCCCAATTATTAGTGATGGAAATGGCACTATTTTAAATACACATTACATATCCCATGCTCGGATGACATTATTATTGGGTTAATGTATCAAAAATAGATAAAAAATGGTATATGAGTTTTGATAAAGTTGATAGTGTCACTCATTAATTTTCATAAATGTTTTATATGGGATTCAAGTCTTTCACAACTAGATTTTTTGGTTTCACTATTTCAGTTTATAACATGGAAATTCACTCTTCCACAAGTAATTGATATATTATGTAAAATATAAGGTAACATTTTTTTAAAAAAATTGACTTCAAAAAACTAAAATTATACTCTATAAAATATAATTAAATTTCCAAATGAGTTGAAATTTTCTTTTCAATTAATGTATTTAATATCTAGAAATACTATTTCTTAGAGAAATATTTTTTTATCATTATGTATTCTTAAAATTATAATACATTAATTACCAATTAGTATGAGTAATAATTTTTTATTATTAATGTGTAAATGTTATATAGAATTCATTATATAAAATATATCTTTTCAATTAATTAGATAAAAAATATATATATTAATAAAACAAAATTTTTAAAATAACCCTTACATAATTATCAAGGTATTTACTATTAATCTTAGTAATCATACTACATTTACTAACAAATAAATACTACTTAGAACATAATATGATCATGATTATCAAAAATATGAAATTAATTTTTTTATATTTACCTTTTTTAAGAGATAAAAAATAATTTCTACTATAAAACAATAAAAAAATTAGGAGTAATATATTACATAATATTCAAAAATGATAGCACGAGTTTTATAAATTCAAAATAGAATTATTAAATGATTAATTTTAATTTATAAATACATTTTTTAAATTTACTAGTGTTTCAAAAACATTTAAGTGATTATTTTATTATGATAATGTCATAAAAGTGAGTGTATTAGAAAACTTGGTATTATTTTGCAATTTACATAAAAATCAATTATATTAGAATATTATCAAACATTTACATAAATAAAATTTTATCCTATATATTTTAGAAATGTATTTCATTCTAAAAAATTAATAATCTAAAATTTATAAATTTATCTGATGAATATATTACATAATTAAAAACAACCTTTATTAAAAAAAAATCTATTTTAAAATGTTATTTGTTTTTCATCATATTTTGTAGGTATTTTTCATAGAATACAATATATTTATTTTTGAGTTATTTTAGAATTTTTTGAATAATTAATATTATTGATCTAATTTATTATGTCTCATTTTATTTTGGTTTTGTTGGCTAATAAAGCTATTGATAAAAAGTTTTTCTGAAAGGAAATTTATTTTCCCGACCACCTCATGTCATAAACAAAATCATCTTACCCCATGGGTGTCCTTTCATACCTTGGTTTTCTTATAAGAATAGTAAATGATATTTCCTGTTGGGGTCACTAATTAGACAAACTAATTTCCCCAATGGACCAAACATTTCCTTTAATTGTGATTTTTCATCACAAATACACTAGATGGGAAACATATCTCTAGAGGTCACTCATCCAGACACTACTCCAAGCAATTAAAGATTATATATATAGTTCTCATCAGGTTAGATCTAGTGAAGAAAGGAACACATTGTTTGAAAGGGTATAGAGATTTAGTCCATTCAGTCTCAATTTTATAGTGTTATTACATTCACTCTACTTTAAATCACAATGCCTTCATTTTGAGACCCAAACAACTAACTCATGCAGTTCCAATACACTTTTGTATTGGTGTTCGCTTTGATACCTTTTTGTATGACCCAACATCCCTAGGAAACGAACCTAATCTATTTACACAGTGATTATCATGTAATACCCATGTTTCCTTCCCATAAAACCATTGGATATTACCAACTAAATTCACACATCATACTATTGATTTTCCCCATAAGACAACACATTTTCTTTTAGTTTGATTTATCATTAATCAAACAGGTCCCAGAAAACTTCCCCAAAGCTTATCCATCACAACACTAATCTAATAAAATCACTATTAACTATGAAGTTCTAATCAATTTGTATCCATAAAATAAAGTTACACCTTATTTATATGGGTATTAACCTTTTTTCCTTTCATCAATCCCAAACTCTAGGAAACATCGAAGTAAAATATAAAGTAATGTATGGCATTTTCCTAATTCCCCTTCCTAAGTCCCAACAATACAATTTACTTTCTACCACATCCATATTCACTGAATAATAATTAATACATGTTCCTTTAAAACCATTTATTTAATTCACCTTATGCGATTCACATTATTTTGATAATTTGATTTATTAGATTTGGGGTGCATTCATGCAATATGATTATCAGCGTAGCTTTTGGCTTCACATTACTATTTATTCCATTATATAATTTAAAATTAATTAAATGAATTTTAAAATTATTATTATTTTTTGATGTTTTGTTATTGATTACATTTTTCTACCCAAACATGAGAATATAATGCATGTCATATATATATATATGTATGTAACTTGGATAAAAGTACTGGAGACAAAAATTTGGAATTGGACAATAAGAGGTGGTTTGTACCATGTGGTTATAGGGTATCCCCTTCAAAATAGTGTCTCATTTTATTCTCTATGACTATCCATATAGAATATTAAATGGTTTTATTTGACTGTATAATTGGGCTTCTATAATATTTTATAAGGAATTTTAGACAATTCCACCTCAATAATGTCTTATGAAATAACCAATGGATACTTATCATATATCTTCTTCAAGAGATAATTCCTTATTTTACCACATTCTATACTATAGGGTACAATTAGGAATTCTTCCTTAGATACCCCAATAGTTCAAGTCCTAGAACCAATCTAACCTATACTATTATAGTTATTTCAACCTTAAGGTGTATGATCAAAAAGGATAATGGTTGACTATGCTCATGAAATTTAGTTCTAGTATCCTCCATTATTCCATGACACTGGATACATCCCGGAAACTAAAGAATGGGTTATCATTATTGATAGTATATTAAACAAGGATGAGACTCAAATGGATTTTTAGGGGAGTCATTTTATTTTTATACATCATGGACTAGCCATGACATGGAGGGGGGTTATGAATCAGGTCAGAAGACCTGATAGGCTTATTTGGTAAACATTCAAGGACATATTCATTGTGGAGTTATTCCTAGATAAGATATTTTTTATGGAACTCAAAATCATTATAGAGCTCATACAGAGGATGATATCGATATCTTCTTATTTTATAAGATTCAATGAGCTTCAAAATATTTCTTCTTTATTCTCCTGGAACCAATTTTGGATGTCCAGAAAGGTTGAGATTGTTATTTGACCTAATATGATATGTCGAGTTAAGAATATTGATCTGATGAATTAAATAGAAGTTCATTTAAAGGTTCTAACAATGGATAAAGGAATTGATGATAATAAATTAGTAGAACATATTTTAGATTTTGTGCACCAAATAGTTGATATTCCTATACATCCCCTTCTCTCTATTTAGGTTATAGTAATATGAAATTGAAATATGTTGACCAGGGTTTTGAATGGAGATCAGAGTAGTGAATGTTTTCTTCAGTCCCCTCCTTGTGAGATGGTTCTTGAAGTTGAAATTGTATTGATCCATGCCTTTTAAACATATTATTAAATGATTCATAAGAATAAATATCCAATAATTACAACATAAGGATCATTAATTCAAAGTGTATTTGGAATACTATGTTTATAATAAATTAAATAAAACTAAAACATGGAATCCTTATTTTATTCTTCATTTTGAGCTTCCAAATACATTCGATCTCCTAAAATTGTAGGGAATAACCTGGGGAATACATGAAATAATGGGGTGAGTTAAGAAACCAAATAAGGAAATAAACAAGATATGAATGCATAACATGTGAGTTAAAGGTATAATATAAAATCATAAAATAAAAGGTATATGAGCAATCACATGAAAACATAATGAAATTAAAAAGTTACTATATGATCATGAAATCATAGGAAATTTTGGATAAACATATAACAAGACATATACATGATTCAAAGTTAACTACCAATACAATATTAAATGGTGAAAAAATCCCCATAATTGATTAGGTACACATATAATCCTATATAGGACATCGTATGAGGATAACACATTTCCCATTGCATTAGATCACTATCTAGTTGAACACATTTAGAAAAGTTCCTAATTAACGCGTGCCACATAAATAAAATAAATCATAAAGAAAAGAATTACCCATGTGATGAAAATTGGCTGCATAAATGTTTCTTCATATCATATTCAATAGAAATTTCAAAATTATGGAATTTGATAAATGATCATATAATATGTATCACCCCATGAATGGAAGGGAGAATGAACTATGTATATATTTGAAGACATATATACCTAATTTATTAGAAATATATAACATCTGTGGTTGTTTCTATTGATGAAGATACTTTAAAAATCATTCTTGAGAAAAATAACATTTTCTATTTGAGTTATGTCCATGGATGACATCTTAAATGGAAAATGATATTGAATGATAACCTTTAACGTTTCTTGAAGAAAATTCACTTCCATTTTCAAATATAAAACCTTCTAAAACATTAAATAAAACATTTTCTTAAACTAATATTTCAAACATGAAATGTAATAATTATAAATTAGTGTTATCATTATGGAGGTAGTGTTCATTCAATGAAAAGTTCATTGAATAAAATATAATATTCTTTTCATGTTGTTGTAATAAAATTAATAAATTACAATGACTAGAAAATGATATAAATATTCCTTTTAAAAATAACTAAAAAACAAAATTAATTTTGAAAATTAATTCAATAAATCATTGAAAAAAATTGAAAACATTTTTAGAAAACATTGATTTGGAAGATAAGTGATTTTTGACCGAACTGATAATTAAAGTTATATTTTATTGAAAAAAAATCCTCTTTTTCATTAAATACCATATAGAGGGAAAATAGTAATATTAAATGAAAACATCATGAAAAACTAGATGTGAGGAAAACTGAACAGGGTTATTATAAAATGATCAAATAATTTTTTTAATATAAATTCAATAAAAAGAAATCCATATTAATATGAGATTGAAATATAAACCCTTAACAATTTTTTTACTTATTGAATCAAAAAGTCCCATTATTCAAGTAGATGGTTTGTAATATAAATTCTCATGATTTTGGAATTATTAATGATATTTTATTTAAATAGGTAATATATACACCGTTCAAAAGAAATTAAGTTCATAAAACCATGTGTACAAAAAATAAGGAAGCTTGAGATGAAACCCTTTGAAAATTATTATAATTGAAGTGGGAGTAATTAAATTTGGTAATTATGTGTAACAAATGTAGATCAACACAATGTAAATAATAGATAAATAATAATAAAAATAAATAATTTCACTCGTAATTCTTCCATAATATAATCTACAAAGTAGTTATATAACCCAAATAATTGAAATTGAGTTAAAGAACACCTTACCACATGATTCCCTCTAGTTGAGAGATCTTTAACAATCAATATAGTGGTTTAAATCATATTTTTATCTAACAAAATAATCATATTATTGTCTATAATATCTTATATGATCCTTTTATAACATCTTATCACCCATATGTTTCATTCTCATAATGGTTTTGGGTGTTAATTTCCCAATTTTATCATGCATGTTTAATCATGCATTTTATGGATCATTAACATTGATTATAGTTCCATAATCTCTTGAATTATATCAATGCTATAAATATAATTTTTTAATTATATAAAACATTATAATACTTATTTACTTTATAACATGGATAACAAATCACATTACTTTGTGCATATGGTAGGTTGTACCTTTGAAAAAGTGACGTTATCATTTCCATGATGGGTGAAAGGGAAATGAACTGTACTATAAATTAATTTTAAAGAATATATATAATGTAATATATATTAAAAATATTACTTTATGTTCTATTGTTTAACCTTCCATTTAAATCATTAGAGAAAAATTAATCACATTTCCTAATGAGACGGTAGTCCTCCATACACATGAACGATGTTGTAACATTTTAACCAAAATGGAAAGTAAGATGGTAAAAATGGTATTATAATTATTGGAGTATAATTATAACATAAAAATCATATATATATATATATATATTATATCATTATATCCATCAAGTAGAAGTGGTGATGGTAAATGGATAATGTTAGTTCGTGATGCGGTAGTCCACTGTACACATGATCAATGGTTTTGTTTCCCATTTAAGGGAGGAGGAGATGGTTTTAGGTAATTAAATAAACATAAAAATGTATAATAATATTTAATACACTGAGGATACTATATCATAATACTTTAATATTATATTATAAAGGTGTAAGAATAAATACTAAAAAATGATGGGTTGAGGATTTTACTTCTTCTTTGGAATTTTTTTTTGGTTTACACCAAAATCCATTATAGGTTGGATTTCTAGCCAAAAAATGGTTTATAAGTTGAGGGGGTGTAATAAGGATTTTATATAGGCATTTACTATCTGAACCAATGGGGTTATTTAACTATTGAAACCAAAAGAGTGTGTGCGGCCTTTTATATAAGGGGGAGATGAAGCATTAGGAATTTTTGAAAATAAAGTGTTAAACCCATGTTTATCTCAGGGAATATGGCTCCAAAATGTTCTATTTTAAAACTGTAGAAGATTTAAAGTCAAACTTGATATGAACTAGTTTTGTTATGGTTGTATTTTGTTTCAATCAATCAGTATGCTAAAAAATGAAAGGATGATGAGAAATACGATGAATGGGAATTTAGATTAAAAGGCACTGAAACAAATAAGAAAGGTATTATGATTCATTTTGTTTTCATAAAAAATTTCATTGGTGTCAAAACAATCGTTTTAGGGTCTGCTTTAAAAGGAATCAAATCCATGTTTTCAAAATGATCAGATTCATTTTTTATAAATAATCGGATCAATTTTTTGAAAAGAATCAATCTCACCATAGATCCGGTTGAAGGTGAAAACATCTTGCTAGATGTTTATGGTCATCAGATTCACTCTGAATACGATGAGAAAGAAGGGTTTGTTTTGTTGGATAATCGAAGTCAGCGTGACCATGATGTTTCAATTGTGACAGTGATTTACTGATTTTTATTTCATACAAATCATGAGTTTTATTGATAACTTGTGATGCAATCTTGATAGATGGGGGGGGGTGAAAGAGAAGATTCCATTCAAAAAAGAATTGTATTCAGATAGTAGAGAGAAAGAAGTGGTACAGATTGTTTTACAAAACAATTGTATTCATATAGAAGAGGAAATGCCGATTGAAGAAGACATACCAATAATAAGATATTGATAAAGTATTGATTGTGTTTCAAAACAATTGGATTCCTTGGGGCAGTAAGAGAAGTGGTGTTTTTTCACTGTAGCAGCTGCTTGTGATTTCACTATAGCTGGTGCTTATGATTTTATTGCAGTAGTTGCTTATAATTTCACTATAGTAGTTGCTTATGATTTCACTGTAGTAGGTGCTTACGATTTCACATTAATAGTTTCTTACAATTTCACTATGTCAGGTGTTATTTTCATTATAGAAGTTGATTATGATTTCACTATAGTAGGTGATTAGGATTTCACTATAGCAGTTGCTTACGATTTCACTATATTAGGTTGTTATGATTACTATAGTAGGTGGTTAGGATTTCTCTATAGTAGTTGGTTATGATTTTACTATTGCAATTGGTTATGATTTCAGTGTAGTATCTAGTTATGATTTCACAACAGCACCTGTGTAACGTCCCGGTTTTGGAAGCCACCCAGAGGTGCCCCATACCCGGTTGGTCACATGGCCACAAGAACATTTCCCCAAACACCAGAGGCTGCCGACTAGCATCGAGGGACTTAGGTGTGATAGTGGGGAAACTATTCCCTCATTGGAAGAGTACACAACAGAAGTAAACAAATACATACAAGAGCAGAAGCAGTAATAATGACATACAATAGTAACAACAAAAGACTGAAAGTATAAACTGGAGAACATATATATAAAATGATGCATGATACATATGTCTAGGAAAATAGCCAAACAAGTCACAATGCCGAAATATAACACTGCTAAACCAAAGTGAGAAAGAAAGTAGATAAAATCCTCAGTATATCAAGCCATAACTTGGTCCTATACTCTCCATCTCCACAACAAATCAAGTACCTGAAGTAGAAGGGCGCTTTCCCTTATCTATACATGCAATAATATAATCTGTTTGGGCCTAAAAGCATGGCCCAAACAGGGTGTGAGACTAAATCCTAGTAGAAAACCACCCAAAGATCTGTTCCTAATAGTCCGTGAGTATATAGAAGGTAAAAGTACAGAAAGCAGTAAACATGAAAGCACTAAGTTGTAAACAATCCATAGTTTAAAGCATTCAAAACACCACACAACATGAAACAACAAAACAGATAACACAATAGGTAACCCTATGGGAAGTACCCACATCCTATCCCCCCTGGTCCTACCTAGAAACAAAAGCAAGCAGCTAAACACAAGGTAACCCTCTGGGAAGTACTCACATATTATCCCCTATGGTCCTACCTATCAAGTACAAGAAACACTTTGGACAGTACACTCAGTCTAACCCCTCTGGTTCAGCTTAAGCATAGACTCTCTGAGGAAGAACTCACCATCAATTCCCCCTATAGTCTCGTATCAGTACTAAAGGCGCTATGGGGAAGCACTCAACGTCACATTACCCATGTGGGCCACGTCGAGGAACTATGAACACTCTTGGGAAGCACTCAACATCAATTCCCCCTATGGTCTCACATCGTAAATTATAAAGACACTCTGGAGAAGACCTTACGTCCATCCTCCTTATGGTCTATACACTAGGTTCTCATGGCCCAATATAAGTCAAGCAAGTGTAGCAGCGCATAATGGCCAAGGTAAACCTCATGAACTACTTGGATAACATTCTACAACACAACAGGATAACAAAACAACAGTCACACTATCCTATAATATTAGGCATGGGAAAGTAAAAAACATCTTAACAGGAAAACCAGACCAAAAGGTCAAAACAGGAAAAACATGCATGGGAAATAAATCCAAAGCACAAAAAAAATCACCCTATCCACAATCAAAAATCATCTACTCAGGCATACCGGCATAGTAGAGAAACAATAGGGCTAGAATGGTAAATGTGCAATACCCCGTTCATGGGTATTGGGAAAATTTGCACATATAACTCAAAGAATTCCTAAAAAAAGGCACAAAACACCTACCTCAGGGTTAGGAGATCAATATACATGAACCTTGAAGCTTTAATCTCCTTGGAACATCGTAGATATAAGAAAACGTCTAAAATGTTCAACCCATGATAACTTGGAAAAGAAAATAAATCATGAAACGAGGTTCCAGTAGAAGAGAGAACTCACTGATGCAATTCCAATGTAACCAATGATGTTCGATTCAGAGGATGGAAGGAGTCTTGGGGTATCGTCGAAGATCTACAGCTGCTCGGTGCTCTCGGAATAACTAGGTTGTTAAGGAGGGTGTTCTGTCTGTCAGACGCGACCCCGGTGCGTTTAATGAAAAAAAAACAAAATACACGGCCTGTACTTTTAGAGTAAATGGTGTGTACTTTCTATTTCTGTACTCTGCATTAGGAAGCCTCTAGGTCATCACACATGGCCATGTGCAAGGCCACTACACAGCCAGCACACGGCTACCTGCAGTAACCGAGTACACGACGTGTACTTAAAATTTTTTTAGAAACACCTCTTTTCTCAAAAAATCCAGGAAAAAGAAAAACATACCTGAAAGGAAGATCCGGGTTCTGAAAAACTTCCCCCTTAAAGAAATTCATCCCTGAATTTCCCTAGCGCGACGTAGAATAAGAAACCCCAAACAATTCCAGCCACTGTGTTCATACATTATCCTCCCTCTCCCAAGTCTCATCCTGTACTCGCCCGTGCTACCACAACACCCATACCAGAGGAACATACCGACCACAAAGAACCTTTGTACTGTGATCCACAATCCAGATAAGATGCTCTTCAAACGACGCATCCACTTCAAGCTCAACCTCCTCGGGTTTAAAGACATGAGATGGGTCTGAAAAGTAACATTGAAGCTGAGAAACGTGGAAGATGTCATGCATAGCTTAGTACCTCTGAGGTAACTACAACAGATAGGAAACTGGCCCAACTCTCTCCAACACCTCAAACGGCCCGACGTACCTCGATGAAAGCATACCCTTTCTCCTAATCCTCTTGTGTCCCAACCTTGATGTGACATAAAGGAAAAACTTATCCCAAACCTTGAACTCCAGAGGTCATCTCCGCTGATCAGCATAAGACTTCTATCGAAACTGTGTAGTAGCCATCCTCTTCTGAATCAACTCAATCTGCTCGGTGGTCTCCTGAACAAGACAAGGTCCCAACAAAGATTCCTCTCCTGCCTCCATCCAACATAAGGGTGATCGGTATGGCCTACCATACAGAGCCTCATAAGGTGCCATCTGAATAGTCGCTTGAAAACTATTGTTGTAGGAAAACTCCACAAGAGGTATATGTTTCTCCCAAGAACCTCCAAAATCTAGAATGCATGTTCATAGCATGTCCTCAAGAACCTGAATCGTACGCTTAGACTGGCCATCTTTCTGGGGGTGGTAAGATATACTCAATAGTACCTATGTACCCAAAGCCTTCTAAAGCCCCTGCCAGACTCGAGAAGTAAAACATGCATCCCTGTCTGAAATAATGGAGTGTGGAACTCCATGTAGACGTACAATCCCACGAATGTATAACCATCCCATATCATCAACACTAAAGGTATCCTTGATTAGAAATAAGTGAGAAACCTTCGTGAGTCTGTCTATAACAACCCAAAGTACTTCATTCCCTTGAGGCGACCTCGGCAAACCGGCCACGAAGTCCATCACGACGTCATTCCACTTCCACTCAAGAATGGGTAACTAATGTAGAATCCCTTCTGGTCACTAATGCTTTGCCTTCAAATGCTAAAAAGTGTAACATCTCATGATGAAACCAGAAACGTACCTCTTCATACCTGGCCACCAATACTGATGGTGTAGATCACGATACATCTTGGTGACGCCATGATGAACTGCCCAAACTGTGGAATGAAAATCCTGCATCAGCTCCTCGCATATGTCTGCTGGCACCCATACGCGCCCCTGGAAACTCAAGATCTCATCCTCACCTATGGTCCATCTAGGAATAGGGTCCTCTCCTGACACACTTTCCCACAGTACTAGGCCTTTAGAGTCTGATAGCTGCCTCATTCGCTCTTGATCAAGAATAGTAGAGGTAACGACTATAGAAGAACGAAAAGTCTGCCCCTGTCTATTTTTCACCTCCAAATGCATCTAAGAGAATAGAGCCATAAGCTGCCACTCACTGCTGGCCTCCTAAACTTCATGTATCTGAGTCCTCCTTCTCAATTGATTAGCCACTGCGTTGCCTATCCCAAGCGTATAGGCAAGATCAAAGTCAAAGGACCGTAGGTACTCAACCCACCTATGCTGTCTCAAATTCAGATCATGCTGAGTGAAGATGTACTTGAGACTTTTGTGGTTGGTGAAAACCAAAAAATGATCTCCTAGAATATAATGTCTTCAACAGCGTAAGACATGAACAAAAGCTGCCAACTCCAGATCATACATAGGGTAATTCCTCTCATGTGGCCTCAAATGCCGATAATAGTACACAATGACTCCATCTCCTTGAATAAGCATAACTCCCATCCCGATACCTGATGCATCATAGTAAATTATATAGCTCTTTCCTGGATCTGGAAAGACTAGTATCGGTGCTGAAGTCAACCTCCCTTTTAGCTCTTGAAAGGCTGACTCACAAGAATCTGATCATAAGAACTTCAAACCCTTCTTGGTCAGACCTGTCAATGGTGCTTCTAAGCATGAAAATTCCTGTATAAAACATCTGTAGTATCTAGCCAGTCCAAGAAAACTCCGTACCTCAAATATGTTCTTTGCCTACTCCCAGGAAACTACAGCTCTCACTTTATCTGGGTCTACTGATACTCCTGTCTCTGAGATAACATGACCTATGAAGTGAATCTGATCCATCCAAAAGTGGCACTTTAAGAGATTAGCATATAAATGATGCTCCCTCAGTGTACTCAAAACGATCTCAAGATGGTTAGAATGGTCATGTTGAGTGTGAGAGTACAACAATATATTGTTCATGAAGACCAACACAAAATAATACAAGTATGTACGGAACACTTAGTTCATCAGTGCCATGAAAACTGTAGGTGCATTTGTGAGACCAAATGACATAATCAAGTACTCGTATAGACCATACCTACTTCTAAAGATTGTAAGAGGTATATCTGATGGTCTAATGCACAACTGACGATAACCAGACCTCAAGTAAATCTTCATGAACACCCGGGCTCCTCAGAGCTGATAAAAGAGATCATCGATCCTTGGAAAGGGATATCGGTTCTTAACCATAAACTGGTTCAACTTCCGATAGTCCACACAAAGCCTGAGGGTACCATCTTCCTTCTTCACAAATAGGATAGACAAAACCCAAGGAGAAGTACTGGGTCAGATGAAATCCTTTGCCTGAAACTCCTCCAACTACTTCTTGAGCTCCTACAACTCATGTGTAGCCATCCTATAAGGAGGAATGGACACCAGTGTCACTCCTAGAACAAGATCAATCGAGAATTCTACCTCACACTCCAAAGGAAAACCTGAAAAGTCCTCTGGAAAGACATATTTGAAATGATCCACCACTGGAGGAAAGTCTAACCGTGAAGTCCCCTGGTCATCTAGATATAGACTAGAATTCTAGGCTATAACTCTTCCCAACCCATGATGCTCTGGACCTGCTCTGCTCTCTTGGACATCCCATTCTACCCTATAAAGAAAAGATACACCCTTTGGTGATATTAAACTCACCCTGCGGTGATACAAGTCAATGAATACCTGGAATGGAACTAACCAGCCCATCCTAAGAATAACATCATAACCTATCATCTCTAGGACATAGAGGTCACATAAGGAGTTGCATCCACCAACCTGTAGAGGTCACTCTCTGCACTAACGTACACTAGCCGTTCTAGTCCCTAATGAAGTGTCTAGTGTCAAGATATCTATAGAAGAAAATATACAAAGCCCAAGGCTCTCCATAATAGCAATAGAGATAAATCTATGGGAATACCATGTATCTAAAAGAGTAGAATCTAAAACTGAGGCTACTAAGATCGTACCTCGAACTGTAGAAGGTTCAGGATCCTGCTCCTGCTGGGTCAGCTCCACTGCAAAAGTCTGGCCTGTACCACAGCCCTGTGACCCTGCCTGACCACTCTGAGTTGATCCTCCTTGATTGCATTGAAAATTGGGCGACTGGCTTCCACGACCATGACCTCCACCTTGGCCTGAACGGCCGGAAGAACTCCAGTTCCCAGAATGGTGAGAAACTGGTGGTCCTGCTCCTGAATGAGGAGTCATAAAAGAACCTCTGTCACCAGCTGCTGGAGAGAAGATCTGACATAAGCACTGAAGATGACCCATATTTCCGTAATATCGGCACTCCAATGGGTCTCTCGGGCAGTGTGGCCTCATTTTCCCACTCTTTTCTCACTGGTAGCACACTACTTGGCTACCATAAGAAGTGTCTCGCCTCCTTAGATCACTGCGCAAAGACTCCCTGCGGTGATTCCTGCTGTCATTAGGAGGAATACTAACCCCAGATGTCGATTCTCCCTGGCTCACAACTCCAAAATCCCTCAGATTACACTCCATGATCAGTTCCTGGTTGACTATAGAAGTGATATAAGTCAACCGGAAGATGTTCACCTGTGATCGGATGTCGTGCCTCAGACCATCCTCGAACTTCCTTACCATGGAAAACTAATCAACTCCTGGAATAGACATGAAGTGCTGGATCTCGGTAAAGCGGGAGGAATACTCCATAATAGAAAGAGTACCCTACTCTAGAATCATAAACTCTCATGCTCGATCAGCCATCAGGGTCTCCAGATAGAAGTAGTCAAAGAAGATGCACTGAAACTCATCCCACCCCATAACCTACTTGTGTCCCGCCTGTGAGATCACATCCCATAAACTCTTGGCAGAGTCCCAAAGCATATAGGTAGTGAGATTGAACCTCCTCTCTGGAGGAATATTCAGATGCTCAAATATCGCCAGCATGGCTTCTATCCATGATTCTGCAGCCTGAGGTACACCTTCTCCTGAGAAAGTGGGAGGCTGCTGCTACTGGAAGACCCGCATCAAATCATCCATCGACGGGGCAGGAGGCGACGCTCCCTGAAAGGTCTGCATCATCCTCAAGAAGCCCTCCCTAAACTATGCATCAGCACCTACGTTAGGTACAACAAATGGTTCCAAGGATTTCATAGCTGGAGGATTTGTAGGTAGTCTCTGATCGACCATGTCCGATGTGTGATCACCGCCTGGAAACTGGCGTAAAACCGAGGTACATCTCAGTGGAATGACCCTACAAGGTCATGAACACACCTTAGATCAAGATACCAAGGACTGAAAACAAGGAGTATAAAAAGGGAACAGGAGGAAGAAAGCACTCAAGTTTTACAAAACATGACTACACGGCCTGTACAATTCCTACACGATGTATTACCTAAAGTCATTCACAAGGGAATGTAGTCCTACCTAAACTAGCTGTGTAACACCCCAAACACATGGTGTGTTGTCTTAACACATGGTGTGTACTTTAATCCTCTTCCCCTTCCAGAGTCCTTCTACACAGTTAATCCACGTAGCTCTACTAAGACAAGACTACACGACGTGTTCAAAATAGAGACGGTGTGTACTAGAAAAGCTTCACTTGGCATGTGTTGTTAGTGACACGGCTTGACACATGGCTCAAACTACACGGCATGTTCCAGATGGACATGGTGTGTATGAGAAAGGATAACACTGACCCGTGTTGTTCGTTACATGGCCGGTACCTAGGTGAGACTACACAACATGTTTAAGGCAGAAACGGCGTGTACGTGAAAGGGTAACACCAACCCGTGTTGTTCGTGACACGGCCGGGTACCCGGGTTAGACTACATGGTGTTTTTAGATGGTACACGACGTCTATTAGACACGACTCAACAAAAATGTGTTGTTAGTGACACGGGTGGGAACGAGGTCGACACAACCCAACATGTATGAACGATACATGGTGTGTTCACTCCAGATTTTCCCCATCCCGTGTCTCTGCCCACACAACATATGACACGGTTTAGAGACTACATGGTGTGTACATAAAATACACGATTTTTACTTAATAAAAATAGTTTCTTCCCAAATATAAGAACACATGGTGTGTACTGAACCTTACACAGTGTGTATTCTGGGTTTTTCTGGACAGTAAGCCTCTGAAACTACTCCAGAACCTAGAAAACACTAAAATGAGCATTAAAAGTGCCAAATTCCAATCTGCGAGGGCCCATAATCCCCGCGAATCGATGTTTGTCATCTTATACAAGTTATATCAAGGAAAAAAAGCAATGATCCACCAAATTCCAGTCCATGAGGGCCCAAAACACCTCAAGAACCAAAGTTTGGCATTCATTCAAGTAAATCTCTACACAATACAATACCCTATCAAACAACATGTATTTTTATCAAGGAATATATCACAAAAACATGCATATTTTACACATCATCTATCACAACAACATGCAATCTCTAATTCATCCTAGATGGAATGGAAAACATGCATGACGTGTGATTTCTAGCAAGTGCCTATATGATACATGAGATGGAATACCCTCATCTCATCGGGTTGAAATAGAAATAGAACCACAATAACATCAACAATAACAACACAAATCTTGTGATTCACTAAAGATGAAATCAGATTAACTGTAATAATTGCAAAAATAGAAAAATTGCAATTTAAACAAGGTAGTTTGGATTTTCCCAGTACATGGGTTAGCTACTCCTAGACACAACTTATTACCAAGTACCTATTCCATCCTATCCCTGGATAAGGCTCCAAATAGTAAACCAAGAGAAAAGAATTCCTCTGATACCATTTTGTAATGTCCCAGTTCTGGAATCCACCCATAGGCACCCCGTACCCGGTTGGTCACATGTCCTCAAGCGCATTTCCCCGAATTCTAGAGGCTGTCGACTAGCAGTGGGAGACTTGGGTGTGATAGTGGAGAAACTATGCCCTCATTGGCAGAGTACACAATAGAAGTAAACAAATACATACAAGATCAGAAGCAGTAATAATGACATACATCAGTAACATCAGAAGACTGAATGTATAAACTGGAGAATATATATATAAAATGATGCATAAAACACATGTCTAGGTAAAAATCCAAACAAGTCACAATGCTGGAATACAATAGTGCTAAAACAAAGTGCAAAATAAACTAGATAAACTCCTCATAATTGAAAGCCATAGCTTGGTCCCATGCTCTCTAGCTCCACAGCAAATCAAGTACCTGAAGTAGAAGGGTGCTTTCCCTTATCTATATCTACAACAATATAATATTCTTGGGCCCAAAAGCATGAACCAAATAGGTTGTGAGACTAAATCCCATCAGGAAACCACCCGAAGATCTATGCCTATCAGTCAGTGAGTATATGGCAGGTAAAAGTACAAAAAGCAGTAAACAAGAAAGCACTAAGTAATAAACAATCCATATTTTAAATCATTCAAAAACACCACACAACATGAAACAACAAAAAAGATAAAACAATAGGTATCCCTGTGGTAAGTACACACAACCTATCCCCTCTGAACCTACCAAGTAACACAAGCAAGAAGCTAAACACAAGGTAACCCTCTGGGAAGTACTCACAACCTATCCCCTATGGTCCTACCTATAAAGTACAAGCAACCCTCTGGGTAGTACACTCAGTCTAACCCCTCTGGTTCAGCTTAAGAATAGACTCTCTGAGGAAGCACTCACCATGAATTCCCCTTATAGTCTTGTATCGGTACTAAAGGCACTCTTGGGAAGCACTCAATGTCACATTTTCCTTGTGGCCAACATCTAGGAACTACAGACACTCTGGGAAAGTACTCAACATCAATTCACCCTATGGTCTCACATCATAAATTATAAAGACACTCTAGAGAAGCCCTTACGTCCATCCTCCCTATGGTCTATACACTAGGTTCTCACTGCCCTGTATAAGTAATGAAAGTGTAGCAGTGCGTAACGGACAAGGTAAACCTCATGATCTACTTGGATAGCATTATAAATCACAACAGGATAACAGAACAATAGTCACACCATCCTACAATACTAGGCATGGTAAAGTAAATAGCATCCTAGAAGGAAAACAAGACCCAAAGGTCAAAATAGGAAAAACATACATGGGAAATACATTCAAATCATAAAAATTCACCCTATCCATAATCAACAATCATCTAATCAGGCATACCAACATAGCATAGAAACAATAGGGCTAGATCGGTAAACGCGCAATACCCCGTTAATGGGTATTGAGAAAATGTGCACATATAACTCAAAGACTTACTACAGAAAGGCAAAAACCACCTACCTTGGGGTTAGCAGATCAATATACTTGAACGTCGAAGCTTGAATCTCCTTCGAACATCATAGATCTAAGAAAATGTCTAAAACGTTCAACCCATTATAACTTGGAAAAGAAGTGAAATCATGAAACGAGGTTCCAGCAGAAGAGAGAACTCACCGATGCAATTCCAAAACAATCGACAGTGTTCAATTCGGAGGATGGATGGAGTCTCAGGGGCTCATCGAAGATCTGCAGCTGCTTAGTGATATCAGAAAAACTAGGTTGAGAAGGAGGGTGTTCTGTCTGTCAGACGCGACCTCGGTGTGTTTAATGAAAAAAAAAACAAAATACATGGCGTTTACTTTTGGAGTACATGGTGTGTACTTTCTGTTTCCGTACTCCACATTAGGAGGCCTCTAGGTCATCACAAGTGGCTGTGTGCAAGGCCGCTACATGGCCAACATGTGACTACCCGCGGTAACTGAGTACACAACGTGTACTCATAAAGTACACGGCGTGTACTTCAAAAAATTTCCAGAAACTCCTCTTTTCTCAAAAACACCAGGAAAAATAAAATCATACTTGAAAATAAGATCCGAGTTCTTACAACCTGGTGACAGTTTCAAAGAATTAGGTGGTTAATATTTCACTATAGCAGTGTGGTTACGATTTCACTATACCAGTGTGGTCATGATTTCACTGTAGCAGATGGTTAGGATTTAACTGTAGTAGTGTGGTTATGATTTCACTATTGTAGTCTAGTTACAATTTAATTTTAGTAGTGCGGTTAAAATTTCACTATAGTAGGGGTGTTAATTGAAAATGTGATGTCGAATAAAGAGTAAGTGATATTGTTGATTGGTAAAGGATCATGCACAAATGTATTGTAACCAGGTAGTAGAAAGAAATAAGTGGTACTGATGGAATGTGGGGTCGATTAAAAGTGGTGGTGATGGAAGAGATGGTGCCGATTAAGAATGAATCAAATTCAGATTATTTTGTATCGTACCCAGAAATGATAGTATCTAGGATGATAGTAATTAGAATGATCACATCCAGGATGATCATAATTAGAATTATCGTAACCGGAAATGATTTTATTTAAGATGATCATATCCAGACCATTTTTATTTAGAAAAGATCATGATTGAGTTGAGATTAAAAGAAAGAAGAATGAATGGATGGATTGTTAAAATACTTTCCAATTGAAGTCAGACGATGCTAAAGCTGATCCTCAATGAATTCAAAGTGATGAAGGTAGTCATGATTCAAGCACATATTTTGGATGTGTTTTTGTGTTTTCTCATGTGGGTTAAGAGAAAAGAAAATAAAGTGGAGATTGATGAATGAATTATCAAGGGGAGCCTTTTATTTAAAAGGATGAGTGTATCTCAAGTGGATAATTTCATTTCTTCAAACACATTTAATTGGTATGGTATCAAGCATTGTTTTGAAGAAATCAACATGAGAAAATCAGATTCAGAACCATGTATTGCTCGTTATTTATAATCGTGTTGAAATTTTAAATGGGATTATGGAAAAGAAGAAGAGGATAAGATTTTGGTTATTTTGAGAAGAATCTAGAAGCATTGAATAAGTAATAATTTCTCAGATATTTTAGAATAAATTTAGATTTGGGTGAATTTAAGTGAGTGGAAAAATGTTTTGGGATTCCCACCTAAACATGTTTTGGGTCACCTATAAAAGGTGTGAATTACATTGTACTTGGGTAAAGATGCTTTAACTATTCACTATAGAAGATAAAGAAGCTTCGTGTTTCTAGTGAGAAGAGGAGATCAATTTCATTCAGATTTATAATTATTTTTGGGGGGTTCCAATTCAGTTGTATTATTTTCATCTTGATAATTGTATTTGAGAATTGAAGTGGTGCCGATTCTACTATATTATTTTCTATCAGAGTATCAGAGTGGGATATTTTTTTGAAAAGAACAGACTAGGAGCACTGTTTTGAATAAATCAGACATGGAGCATTATTTTGAAAATCAAAATGAGAGCTTTGTTTTGAAAATCATACTGAAATCTTTATTTTGAAAGAATCAGACTGGGAGATTTATTTTGAAATAATTGAACATGGAGGAATCAGACTCAGTGATTCATAACAAATTCCAAGTGGTTATTAGCTTTCTTCTAAGTAAGGAATTGATGAATTTTATTACAATTTGAATATATTTGTTGAATTGAATAGAAGTGCAAGAAACATGAGTTGTTAAAAAATAATTGCATTTCCTTATTTTTCTAAGAGGGTGAACATGCACTAGTGGGATTATTTCATTATTATACAAGAGTGTAAGGGTATATCCGACTTGTTTTAATCCAATGATTTTTTTCTTAGTGGATTGTATGGTATTGGATCATTTCGAAACCATACCAAGGACGTAGATATTCTTATTGAATAGCGAGCCTTGTAAATCATTGACTTCCTTTTGGATGTGTGATGATTAGTTTCTTAGTAGGGAATTGCAGTCTTTCCTAGAAGTTTAAGGTTGTTTCAATTGAAAAGAAACATAAAAGAAAAGAGTATCACAGATTCTCCCCTCCCACTCTCAGTGATAGATTACTTCGATTGGGAACTTCGAATTGGTATCAGAGCCAGGTTCCATTTTCCATTCCTTACTGATGATGAACATAAACTGTGTGAATAGAAAATTTATTCTAGTCTTTGATGGAAAGATCAAACATATTTGGAATGAAATAATGCTACCTTATATTATGTCTATCAGCTATGATGTTCATGGAGGTGCAATATTTGGGTTTACTCCCATTGATGGAAAGGACCCACTTACACCTATTGATAAGTTGAATATTGAGAATGATAGAAGGGAAAAGAGTGATTTATTATAATCACATTATGAAATTTAATTCTTGAGTGTAAAATGTGTTTCTAAAACTAAAGGTATAAGGGATAAATTAAAAAACATATACGAAGGCAATACAAAAGTGAATAAAGAAAATTTACAAATATGGAAATTGAAGTATGAATTTTGATGATAGGTGAGAATGAATATGTTGGGGAATTATTTACCAGGGTGAATGATATAGTGAATACTATCATATGACTTGGTGAGAAGCTATATGACTCTACAGTATTTGAAAAAATCTTGAGAATCCTACGAGACAAATTTGATGAAAAATATTCTTCATTAGAAGATAGAGATCCTAAGACATCATCGCTTGATGATTTTAATAGCACTATTATTACTTATGAAATGAGAAGAGAGAAAGATATGAATAGAAATAAAAGTTAGATAGAGAAATTTCTTTTGAGTTTGATAAGAAAGAAAATTCTAATAAGATTCTTACTGAAGAAGAAGATGGTGATTCTGACTCTGAAAATGAGTTATGTAAAAATTTTGATTCAATTTATTTTTGTTTTCTAAGAATGTGAAAAGAGGTATAGAAAGGTATAAAGGAAAACATCCCATAATGTTTTTTTTTGATTTGGATCCATTGGGAATTTTTTTCCCCTTGTGTTTATAGAGGAAATGAAGAATAAACCGATGAATAAGAAAGTGAAGATGAATAAATAAGTCCAAGAAGATCATGGAAGAAAAATGGTGATAAATGAAAATTCTATTCTAAGAGGGAAGATAAGAGGTTCTCCAAATCAAAAGGGAGAATATTTTTATATAAGGAAGATGATAGTGTGGATGTTATAAATGATGAATAATATAACACATTTATTGCAATATTTAATGAGGAAAGTTCTTCTAGAAATGAATGTAGTTGTTCTGAAGAAGAAGGAGAAGAAGAAGAAAGTGAACCTGAAACTGATATTTTTTAAAAGGTTGGGGCCGAAGCCTCAATTTATTATTAAAGAAAATATCTCTTTTATGTTTGGGTAGAGGGAGACCCATTACATTTCTTGAAGACCCAAAGCCAAGTGGCCTGAATACAAGGCTTGAAAGCCCATTTTTTGGCCCAAAGGACCCCTCGATGAACAGTACTGCTACAATACCCACACCGCTACAATACCTACTATAGTACCTTCACCGCTACAGTATGCTACAATTCCTCCACCACTACAGTACCACCACTACTATAGTCTTCATTGATATAGTACTCCTACAGTACCCCCTGTAATTTCATCCCTTCCCGAATTTGATCTTTGGTCTTTTGGATGCCAAGAACGAGCTTGTACCACTTGGGTACAAGCTTGTTAGCACCTCAAACCGAAAATTCAATTGATTATGTGGGTTAAAATACTTTTATTGAAAAAATGAATGATGAAGAATTCATAAGAAGTAGCTCTGATGAATAATATACTCAACATGAGTTTCATTTGAAAGAAGAGTTGAAATAATGATTGAAGAAGATCCAAATACATGAAAAAAAAGTTAGAAGATGAATATTCTTCAACAAGAAATTGAGAATATTTTATTGATGAGAAAATGAGGATGGTGGAAGAGATTGATGTTTTGAATAATTCTCTTGAAGAAGAAAAAACATAATGATAATCTAGAAGATAAGCTAAAAGAAAAAGAAGAAGATTTGGGACTTATACAACAAAATTTATCTCATATTGAATTGAGAAATACTAGATTCTTAAACTCTATCACTGGAACTGGTGAATGTTCTTGGAATTAGATACTTGATAAGGTTAAATAAGAGTTACCTTAAAAATGTGATAATAATAATGGGATTGTTTTGGAAAATAAGGATGCTGGAAAGGTTATGTTAATTGCCAAAAATAACACCGCTTGGAATTATAGAGTTTCAAAGAAGCCTAAATCAGGAAATAATTTGACATAATAGGGATCCAGAAAGGATTAAAATACTTCTAATTATGATAATTCTAGAAATAATAAGAAGAATCTAATCAATAGCAATAATGTTGGTGATGAAGTAAAGAGAGGTAAGAAAAATGATGAGAAACATAATTAAAATTCTAATCAATATGGAAGATTTAGAGGAAAATTCTCATTTTATGGATATTGATGGAATTGTGGTGGATTTGGACATACGGAGAATATGTGTTGGTTTAACATAACACTACTATTATTCCACAAGTTAGTGATGCCATGGTTTTAGGGGGAATCAATTCCCTCAAAAGAATAAGTCTGAGATGGTTGTGTTGAAGAAATCTGATAAGAATGGAGTAAAGATTCAATATAGGTTCCAACCATTAGAAACTATTTTTGAAAGGTTCATAAAACTAGGAAAACGTGAAAAAATATTTCTTGTTTTGTAACCAGTACAAAATAAATCTGTAGAAAATTCTCAAAATTTTGATGTTTCAGAAGTCAAGAAAGACAGGTCTACAATGTTTAAAAAGAAAGAGTGCTTAGTTTTCTCGCCAGAATGTATTGAATTATCTAGGAAATTTGAGGAAGAACAAAAGAAAATGGAAGAAGAGAGGAATAAAAAAAATTATAAAAAAGTTATAAATGTTAGAAAAAATGTATTAAAAAATGATTGAGATAATAAACAAGGGCATGATATCATAATTTTTTCAACAATATTTACAGAGAAAAAGACAGGAATGGAAAACATGGAACAAACTGATTATAATAAGGATGTTTTTAGGATAAAGAAAATTTTACAACCTCATCCAAAGATTAAAAAGATAAGAAGTAATCCTATTACAAAACCGGAGAAGGATGAAAATAATGAAGAAATAAAATTGAATGAAAAATATAAGAAAAAGAAGAATAAGATAGGACTGAGAGAGGATAGTCATTCTGATTGTCATTTATAAGGAACAAAAGAGGTTCCTCTTTATTCCCAATATCATTGTATACTTGTGCTAACTTGGAGGGAATTTAATGAGTTTAAATAAGGAAGATGGAATTGATGATTATCTTACATTTCTTGAAAAATAAAGTAATGAGGATTTGAAATGTTTGTTTTGAAAGGTTTTGTTTTTTATACACTTGATCTTTCTGATTTGTATGTTGAGATGGGTGTAGGTTAATTTTATTCCAAAAATATTATTTCTGGGTTTTCCCCATGTCATGATATTATTTAAAGACGTATAGAAAATGAATTACATGAAAAAAAATTATAGACAATATTGATAACCTAGATTATACACTCTTGTTTTCTACACTAGGTTCACCGACGTAAACTTAGAGTTGTTTAGTTTAAGGTTCTTTGTTATAAAAATCATGTGATACCCATATCAAATAAAATTACCAACCTCTAGAAATGGATATAATTTTCCACTAAGGGAGAAATTTATCATGATGACCCCTTTGAATATTATTGTCAATAAAGGGGAGAGATAAGAGAAAGGGGGGAGAAAAAAAATAAGGGGAGAATGAAACAAAACAATACCACTTATTATTTTCATGTGGTTGAAGTGATTGATGTGGGTATTGAAAAAGAATAAAAGGGGGGATTGTTAGGAACACGTTGTGTTTTGGTTGTATTTGTTACCAGTCGATCAATATACTAATGAAATAAAGGATGTTGAGAAAGATGAGGAATATGAATTCAGATTGAAAGGGATTGAAAGAAAGAAAGAAGGTATTATGATTCATTTTGTTCTAGAAATTTTTTTATTAGTTTCAAAACAATCATATTGTGGATTGTTTTTAAAGGAATCAGATCCATGAATTCAAAATAATCAAATTCCTATTTTCTAAAGAATCAGATCCATGTTTTGAAAAGAATCTGACTCACCTCAGGTCTGATTGAAATTGAAAATATTTTGCTGGAAGTTTATGGTCTTCAGATTCACTCAGAATTTGATAAGAAAGAAGGGTTTGTTTTGCTAGATAATCAGAGTCAGCATGACTGTGATGTCTCAATTTTGATGAATATTTGTTGATTTTTATTTCATATACATCATGAGTTCTATTGAGAACTTGTGATGCAATATTTATATAAAGAAGGGGGAGTGAAAGATATGATTCCAATTGGAAAAAAATTGTATTCAGATGGAAGAGAGAAAGAAGTGGTACCCATTGTTTTTCAAAACAATCATTTCTTTATTGAAAAGGTGGGGCTGATTGTTTTTCAATAAAATCATATTCATATGGAAGAGGAAATACTAATGGAAAAATCCATACTGATGAGAAGAGAAAGAGAAAGTATCGATTGTGTTTCAAAATAATTGGATTCCTGGTGGAAGTAAAAGAAGTGGTATTGTTTTCACTGTAGCAGCGGTTTACAATTTTACTATAGAAGGTGCTTACGATTTCTCTATTGTAGGTGCTTATGAATTCACTATAGTAGGTGCTTATGAGTTCACTATAGTAGGTGCTTATGATTTCACTATATTAGGTGGTTACGATTATTGTAGCAGGTGGTTAGGATTTCTATGAAGTAATTAGATACTATTTCACGATAGCAGATGGTTACGATTTTAGTGTAGTTACTGGTTAGGATTACACTGTAGCAGCTGGTTATAGATTAACTGTAGTAGGTGGTAACGATTTCACTGTAGTAGTTTGGTTATGATTTCATTGTAGTGGGGCGGTTACAATTTTACTATAGTAGTGTGGTTAAGAATTCACTATAGCAGGGGGTGCCAATTGAAAACGTGATGCTGACTGAAGAGTAAGATATGCTGATGATTTGTAAAGGATCATACACAGATGTATTGTAACCAGGTAGTATAAAGAAATAAGTGGTACTGATGGAATGTGATGTCGATTAAAAGTGGTGGCGATGGAAGAGATGATGCTGATTGAGAATGAATCAAATTCAGATTATTTTGTATCGTACCAAGAAATGATAGTATCTAGGATGATTGTAATCAAAATGGCCACATCCAGGATGATTATAATCAGAATGACTGTAACCAAAAATAATTTTATTAATAATGATCATATCCAGACCACTTTTATTCAGAAAAGATCATTCTTGAGTTGAGAAGAAAAGAAATAAGCATGAATGAATGGAAAGTTACAATACTTTCCAATTGATGTTAGACAATTCTAAAGATGATCCTTAATGAATTCAAAGTCATGATGGTATTTATGATTCAAGCACAAGTTTTGGATGTGTTGATGTGTTTTCTCAAGTAGTACAAGAGAAAAGAAAATAAAGTGGATATTGATGAATGTATATTCATGGGGGATCATTTTTTAAATAGTGATTGTATCTCATGTGGAGAAGCGAATTTCTTGAAAGACATTTAATTGGTATGGTATCAAGAATTGTTTTGAAGAAATTAGGATGGAAAAATTGGATTCAGACCCATGTATTTATCATCATTTTTAATCATATTTACATTTGAAATGGGAGTCTAGAAAAGAAGAAGATGTTAATATTGTGGATGTTTCGAGAAGAATCAAGAAGTGTTGACGAAGTCATAATTGCTCTGAGATTTTAGGGGAAATTCAAATTTGGGTGAATTTAAGTGACTAGAAAAATGATTTGGGATTCCTTCCTAAACATGTTTTGGGTCACCTATAATAGGTATGAACTACATTATACTTGGGTGAATATGCTTGAACTGTTTACTATGGAAGATAGAGAATATTAGGGTTTCTAGTGAGAAGAGGCGATCAATTCCGTATGGATTTAAAATTGTTTTGGGTGGTTCAAATTCAGTTGTATTCTCTTCTGCATGACTATTTTATTTGTGAATTTAAGTGGTGATGATTATACTATATTGTTTTCTATCAGAAAATCGTATTGGGAGAATTTTTTGGAAAATATCAAACTGGGAGCCTTGTTTTGAAAAAATCAAACCAGGAGATTTATTTTGAAAATCTAATTGGGAGCTTTGTTTTGAAAAGTGGACTGGGATCTTTGTTTTGAAAGAATCAGACTGGGAGATTTGTATTGAAAGAATCAAACTCAGATTAATCTGAATCAGTGTTTCATAACAATGTCCAGGTAGTTCTTACCTTTTTTCTGGGTAAGGAATTAATGAATTGTATTAAAATTTGAATAAATTTGTTGAATTTTAAAGAAGAGCAGGTATCATGAGTTGTTACAAAACAATTGTATTACAAAATTGTGCTAAGAGGGTGCACACACACTAGTGGGATTGTTTCATAGTGATACATGAGTGTAAGGGTATATCCTACTCATTGTAATCCAAGGATTTTTTCTCTTAGTGGATTGTATGATATTAGATCATTTAAAATCCATACCAAGGATGTAGTTATTCATATTTAATAGTGAGCCTTGTAAATCATTGTGTTCCTTTTGGATGTGTGTTCATTTTTTTTCATTAGGGAATTTAAATCTTTAACAGGATGAAAAGTATGTTTCAATTGAAAAGAAACATAAAATAAAAGAGTACCACTGATTCACCCCTCCCCCTCTCAGGGATACATTACTCTGACTGGGAAATTTCAATTGGTATCAGAGTGAGCTTCCATTTTCTATTCCTTGCAGATGGGGGACTTCAATTGTGTGAAGATTAAAGGTATTTCGGTCTTTGATGGAATAAACTATCATATCTGGATGGAAAGAATGTTACCTTATATTATGTATGTCAGTTATTGTAGCACCCCAAACACTTCATGGTATGTTTTCTCTTAAATACATTCTAGTTATGGCATTTATTTATTGAATCACTGATCATATATGGAAAAAAACATGGTTACTTATAGGATATATCCATAACCTAGCCACTTAACTTAAATTTTCCAACTCTGCGATTTGAATTTAAAAAATCCGACAAACACGGTTGTGTTCAAGATGATATTTAAAGTCTGATAGAATTAACTTAATTTTTGGTGAATAGTAACCTACCCTTATGAATAGTAACCTACCCTTATGAATAGTAACATACCCTTATGAATAGTAACTTACCCTTATGAATAGTAATATGACTTTTATGAATGCTATCCATGCCCTTGAAGGTATAAATGAATTTAGGCACCTTAAAAATGAAGATGAATATTTTAAGTGTTTATATTTTTCGATTAAATAATTATTTTAATTAAATATTTAATTAATCATATTTAGAAAATTATTTTTGAAAAATGGACTTCATTTTTGAATTCTACATGTCAAAAAATGGTTATGTTGAATTTTTGGGATTTTTCTGAAATACTTAAATTTTTGATGAATAGTAAAATGCGATAATTTAAGATAAACACTAAATAAGGAATTTATTGAGTCACTGATGATGATCGGATGATGTAAGCCCAATTGATTCAAAGTCACATGAATATAATACTGTTCTTGGTCATGTAATACTCACTATTGGTTGTCATGAGAAGAAATAATAAATTAATGATTATAAAATTAAGAAAACTCCTCTCCCCTCCACTATATAAACCACCCCTCACCCCCACTTCCTCCCACACCACTTAAGCTTCAAGACTTGCCTAAATTCTGCCAAATAATCTTCCCAAGACCCCTCCCCATGCTAAGACCTACTATTCTCACCAAAAGGCCAAAAATAAAGGCCTTAAGAAGATTCTCATGGAGGAGTACTCAAGAGGTGAACCTTCCTTCTCTTTTCTATAAATTTCTTCTACAAAGTTCCATTCTTTTGTTCTCCATTATCACCTACCCTCATCCAAATGAAATGATAATTACAGTACCATACATTTACTAGATTTTCATTGTGATAATGTAATATTTTATCATAATATCTCTTTTTCCCCTCCTTTTATACAATAAATGCAAACACCGTCCGAGATGTGTAAATTTATCACACTCAAAGAAGATGGGTTTTTAATTTGCATTACTATCTTTAATACTGGCCATGAAACCTTTTCAATGGTTGAAACAGGTCATAATATATGTATCTTATCTTGATTAATGTTTTGTAATCTTTACACGTTCATAATATGGAATAATAATACAATACAAGTCTATTGTGCACAAAACCGCCAAGCCAAATCCAAGCGTTTATTTTAACTCATCGAATGAGTCATCCTCATGGTATATAAACATAATCATTATAAGATCATTTATATCTATTTAATATCACTAATAATGTATATTAATAATTCTGTAGGTTTAATCATATTTCAAACAAACATCCATTCATGAACATAACTAAAGAGATCATGAAAACCAAAGAAGAAAATTCTATCAAAGCAATAAAATAGAATCTCATAAACCCATAAAAAGTCCATTAATGAACCTAATAAGGTCATAAAATATCAATTACATGTTGATGAGGTTATGTAATTATTAATTAATTAAGATAAATTTGATTATTCAGGCCGTTAAGAACAATCAAGAACACCTTTGAGTATAAGGTAAGGGATCCTATCTCTCACTTTTGTTCAAGAATCTACCCTATGTTGTGCCCTTTTATTTTTAATTACTAATGATGGGGTATGTTTTCACACCTAACCCATACTGCCCTTGTGAAATATAAATAATTTAATACCCCTTTACCTCTCATTAATCCCTCGCAATAACACTCGTTACCATGCCGAAATGTTTGTAAGGGGTTTCTCATCTCACTTTCATTTTTGTGAGATTTTCATTGCTCGCCAATTATTTATTGTATGTGGTATATGTGTACTGAAATTTTATATATAATTACATGGTTATATTTATATTCATGTTATTGAATGATTCATTTGAGGGTTATTAAGTTCTGGTCATATGATTCGACCGATTACATTGTGGTAAGAGACTTTGTCTCAACTAATATTTTATTGTGACTAACTTTGCATTATGCACCTAATAATCCTTATATGGTGTGCCTACTGCCCATTTGAGATTTATTTTCATTTGAAATTATATTTATATTAATTATACATAATCTCATATCATGGATATGTTTTTTTGTCTAAACTGTATACCATTTTACATACGGTGTTTATTTGGAAAGTTGTTTTAATTATGGAAATATTGATGAATCCGTATATTGTACTCTATATGGATATTGAAAAGGCAGATTGATATTGTATTGAATCAATGTATAAATAATACATTGGACATGAAGGGGTGTGTGGGGCCCTCTATAGCCCCTCAATTCATCGGTAGGTCTCATTATACAAATCAGTTTGGTGACAAACCCTTCGAGTTTGTTTCCAAAAATCAAACGGGTTTCTACCCACAGAACTAAACCATTTTAATGGTATTATGGTTTCATGTTCTAGATACTTGAAATACAATTAATAATAATTCTTATTATTCATTATCAGTTATTATTATTATCTATGGGGTTTTCAATATGACAAAATATATGAATGCAGTTTCATTCTCAGTTTATTAATGGCATTAGTGTTTCATTTATTCACCATGCCATGTAGATTATGTCAGATTGACTATGATTCATTTATTATTTCATTCATGATTCCACTATTTGTAACCCTTACTGAGCATTTGAGATCACCCCTTTCTTTGTTTACTTTGAACAAGTGGCAAAGAGGAGATCATTTACTGAGTTCTTGTGGATGCAGTTTTTAGTTTTCTTTGTGTATTGTACTTTGTAAACTTTTCTAATGTAATTTGAGTAACATATATGTATCTAGTTTCTTCAAGACTACTAAGCTGATCATTCCTTTGGTATTTTTCATTCTTTCTAACCATTCCAATATAACAAGTAGTGCACCGTCTCCATCCTAGAGGGGTCGGGGTGTTACAGTTTGTATCAGATGAAGTTTAGTAGAAAACTATGAAACTAGAGTAGGAAATGTATAGTAGGGAACAAAGAACTAAGTTATTATTTGAGGATAAACATACAAGATAATCATAGTATTTTGGTAAGGAACAGATTATGTTGATCTTTTAAGAAATACATCCCTATTTGGATACGAGCAGGTATAGGCGGATCTGGCATATATATATCTAGAGGTAAAACCCGAAAACACCGCTTTGAGCTAGACTCGAATGAGAACTAGTGCACAAAAATGGGTCTTGCTTCACTCTTGGTTATGCCACTTCTAGGGGATATGCTTAGGATAATTCAAATTTTCTTTACAATCCATTGTGAAGGAGTTTAATGTAAATTTTCCCCATAAAAACCATGTTTATAAAATTAGCTATGCATAGAATTTCTATCTATGTTGAGTGATTTTCTGTTTGATATTCATAAACTAATTTAGTGTATACCATTATTTAGAAATGGAATCTAACGAAAGAAGGGGAATCAATACTCATGGGAAAGGTAGGGATATCCCTACTGAGAAAGTCAACACAGTCAACGTTGGAGCAGATCAGATCATGACAATATTGGGACAACTTACTCAGGTTGTAACAAATAACCATTCCACACCTGTGTTGGATCGTTTCATGTAGAAAAATCCCCCATATTTTAGTGGGACTACTAACCCAGTGGTTGTAGAGAAATGGATCAATTCCCTTGAAAAGATATTAATGTAATTAAGATGCAATGAAAATGAAAAGGTAGTACTGGTAGTATATTGTCTCAAGGGCGACGCTAATCAATGGTGGTGCTTGATTCAGAATACCACGGAGGAAGAAGAAATAGAAGATATGGAATGGAGGACATTTAAGGAAATATTCTTTGAAAAATATTTCCATCGTGAGAAAAAAACTGAAATGAAGAGGAAATTCCTTATCTTAAAACAAAGGGAAGAAGACAATGTTACAGAGTATGAGGATACTTTCACAAGGCTGGCCATGTATGCCATAGATTACGTACGTGACTCGACAGACAAGATTAATCATTTATTTTAAGGTCTTAAGCCAAGTCTTCGAAGGGCACTGGATTCTCAATCATTTTTATTATATGATGAAATTGAATGAAGTGCCATCAAAACCAAGAGGGAATTTGCTATATCAAATATTTTCAATGGAAACCAAGATAAGAAGCGGAACTCTGATAACAAAGAAAAAGGAGAAGAACCAAAGATGTGCAAGGGAACAAAGATATTCCCATTATGTGAGAAATGTGGAAAGAATCATCTCAGGAAATTCTTGAAAGGCATGGGAGTCTGCTATAACTGCAGAGAAAAGGGTCAATGATATGATGAATGCAAGGGGAAGAAACAATTAAATGATATTCAATGCTAAAATTGAAAAGATATGGGACACTATGAAAATGAGTGTCCTAAGTAACAAGGAAACATGACTCAGAAAGTTCCAAGAGAGCAAGGGAGAGCCTATGAGATTACAACCGCGAAGGTTGAAATTCCTAATGGCGTGGTGGCAGGTACTTTAATTGTTTCCTCCAACTTAGCCAACACTTTATTTGATTATGGATCATCGCATTCATTTATATCTTCCCAGTTTTACATGAAAATTAGATATGTCCAATTAGATTTAATAAAGGAGCTGCCAGTCAAAACTCCCAGGGGATGTATCATTGCAACAAGGGAATGATGACTAGTCCCCCTCAAGACACCAAAACGTGCTTCAGTTTATAACCTTATCATCATACCAATGACTGAATTTGATATAATTCTTGGTATGGATAGGCTGTAAAATTATTATGCAAATATTTATTGTAAGAAGAAGGAAGTTACAATTTTTGAAAATGTTGTAGAATCCCTTGTCTTTAGGGTAGAAACGCCTCCACATGATTCTTATCTAGAAACACCCCCAGTAGCTCTACTAAATACAATACTTAGAGAGGAAGATAAACCAATATATATGGGCGAGGAAAGAAATCTTCAAATTGAATATGTTAACATAGTGAAAGATTACATTGATGTATTTCCAGAGGATTTACCTGGACATCCTCCAGATTGGGAATTTGAGTTCTCTATTGATTTAATTCTTGATGCAGGACCTATATAAAAGACTCCCTATAGAATGGCCATTGTGAAATTATTAGAGATAAATAAACAACTGAAGGATTTGATTGAAAAGATATTTATTCTACCAAGTGTTTCTCTATGGGGATCCCTTGTCCTCTTTGTCAAGAAGAAAGATGGATCTATGAGGCTTTTCATTGATTATAGGGAAATCAATGATATTAAAATAAAGAATAAGTATCCTCTGCCCTAGATTGATGATTTATTTAACCAAATTAATGGAGATCAACACTTTTTGAAGATTGACCTTCGATCTGGATATCATCAGTTGTGTGTGAGGAAGGAAGATATTATAAGACAACATTTCAGACCATGTATGGGCATTACGAGTTTACAGTGACGCCTTTTGGACTGAAAAATGCACCCTCTATTTTCATGCATTTAACGAATAGAGTTTTCAAGGAATATCTTGATTACTTTTTTGTGGTATTCATCGATGATATCCTTGTATACTCAAAAATTGATGAATACCATGAGAATAACTTGCGGGTTATTATGAGAACTCTTAGAATAAATAAATTATTTGGGAAGTTTAGAAAGTACGAATTCTTGCTTCAATCAATTTTTTTTCTAGCCCATATTATCTATAAGGATGGAATCCTAGTTGATCCTGTGAAGACAAAGGCAATCCAAGATTGGACCACAACAACAAACATAACTGAGGTATGCAATTTTATTGGCTTATCAGGTTATTATCAGCATTTCGTTCAGAATTTTTCCCGAATGGCTAACCCGCTAACCAAGATCACACATAAAGGAGTTAAGTTTCTATGGACAAAAGAATGTACAAAATGATTTGAAGAATTGAAATGAATATTGGTCAATGCTCTAATTTTGAATCTTCCATCTGGAAGTGATGGATTTTTAATATACAGTGATGCATCAAAGAATGGACTAGATTGAGTCCTTATGAAAAAAGATAAAGTTATTGCTTATACATTAAGATAGTTGAAGACTCAGGAGAAAAATTATCTAACTTATGATCTTGAGTTAGTAGCCGTAATCTTTGCTCTGAAAATAAGGAGGCATTATCTCTATGGAGAGAGATGTGAAATTTATATGGACCACAAGAGTTTGAAATATATTTTCACACAAAAATAACTCAACAAAAGGCAAAGAAGATGACTCAAGTTACTCAAAGATTACAATTGTTCAATACACTACCACACAAGAAATGGGAATAAGGTGGAAGATGTGTTAAGTAGGAATAATCATGGCCTTCTGACTCAAATGATAATTGAAAGAGATCCTATATTCATGGATCTACTGAATATGGATATGGGAATTGTCAAGGAAGGGGAAACATCTATCCACTTTCAAATGATTGCTAAACCATCTTTACTAGAGAAGATAAAAAGTTCTAATTCTGATGATGACAATCTGCACAAGAAAATTAATGTAGTTAAGGATGGGAGACTGGATGACTTTGTGTATTAAGAAGGAGTTCTGAAATTTGGGAAGAGGTTATATGTTCCATCAGTACCTGAGCTAAAAAGGGAACTATTAGATGATGTTCAAAGCTCAAATTTATCTATACACCCGGGTATCACCAATATGTATAGAGACCTGAAGGAATATTTTTGGTGGGATAATATGAAGTGACAAATTTCTGAATACGTGTCAAGGTGTCTAGTTTGTCAACAAATGAAGGCGGAGAGACAAAATCCCAAAGTAGTGATGAAACCTATACCTATTCTTATGTGTAAGTGGGATAATATTACGATGGATTTTGTCACCAGACTACTGAGGACACCTAGAAGGAATGATTCAATATGGGTAATTGTTGATCGTCTAAAAAAATCAGCACATTTCCTTCCAATAAGAGAGGATTTACCACTTGAGCGCCTAGAAAGACTTTATATTAATGAAGTTGTGAGACTTCATAGTGCACCTATATCGATTGTCTTCGATCGAGATCCCCAGTTTACATAAAAATTCTGGAAAAGTCTCCATAAGGCATTGAATACTGAGCTTTGTATGAGTACTGCATATCACCCCCAAACCGACGGAGAGTCTAAAAGGACTATTCAAACTCTAGAAGACACACTGAGGTCATGATATCTTGACTTCCAAGGTATGTGGGATCAATAATTTCCTTTTGTGGAATTTTCCTACAATAATAGTTTCCATTCTAGTATTCAAATGGCTCCATATGAAGCATTATGTGGAAAGAGATGTCGAACTCCAACTTGTTAGGATGAAGTTGGTGAGAGGAAAATTATAGGCTCAAAACTTATTGAAGAGACCACGACAAAGGTGAATAAAATACAAGCCCATATTAAAGCATCCCAAAGTAGGTGGAAGAGTTATACTAAAAACCAGATAAAGGACTTGAGATTCAAAGTGGGAGATCACGTATTTTTGAAAGTATCTCCATGGAAGGGTGTCTTAAGGTTTGGTAAGAAAGGGAAATTGAGCCACAGGTATATTAGACCATTTGAAATCCTGGAAGGAATCAGAGTTGTAGCTTACCATTTGGTAATTCCTCCAAGTCTCTTCAGAGTTCATGATGTGTTCCATGTGTCATTGTTAAATAAATATATGTCAGACCCAACGCATGTACTCACATATGAAGAAATTGAACTGGAACCTGATTTCTCATACCGTGAAAAGCCTATCGGGATTCTTGACATAAGGGAGCATGTATTGAGAAATCGAATAACTCATCTAGTAAATTTTCTTTAGAAAAACCAGATTATGGAGGAAGCAACATGGGAACCTAAGGAAGTTATGAAAAAGAATCACCCACATCTTTTTGGTGAGCTTCATACATAAAATTTTGAGGACGAAATTTCCGAAGGAGAGAATAATATAGCACCCCAAACACTTCATGGTATGTTTACCTTAAATACATTCTTGTTATAGCCTATGTTTCATGAATCAATAAGCCTGTATTGAACAAAACATGGTTACTTATAGGAGATATCCAAAACCTAGCCACTAAACTTAAATTTTTCGACTCTGCAATTTGAATTTTAAAAATATGACATACACTGTTGTGTTTCAAATGATATTTATAGTTGGATAGAATTAACTTAATTTTCGGTGAATAATAACCTACCCTTATGAATAGTAACCTACCCTTATGAATAATAACTTACCCTTATGAATAGTAATATGAATCTTTTTAATGGTATCCATTCCCTTGAAGTTATAAATGAATTTAGGCACCTTAAAAATGAAGATGAATATTTTAAGTGTTTATATTTTTTGATTAAATAATTATTTTAATTAAATATTTAATTAATCATATTTAGAAATTATTTTTGAAAAATGGACTTAATTTTTGAATTCTACACATCAAAAAATGGTTACGGTGAATTTTTGGGATTTTTCTGAAATACTTAAATGTTTGATGAATAGTAAAATGCGATAATTTACGATAAATGCTAAATAAAGAATTTATTGAGTCATTAATGATGATCTACTAATGTAAGTATAATTGGTTTGAAGTCACATGCATATATTACTGTTCTTGTTCATGGAATACCCACTATTTGTTTTCTTGAGAGGAAATAATAAATTAATGATTATAAAATTAAGAAAACTCATCTCCCCTCCACTATATAAACCACCTCTCATCCCTCTTCCTCCCACACCACTTAAGCTTCAAAACATGCCTAAATTCTGCCAAATACTCTTCCCAATCCCCCTCCCCACATCTAAGACCTTCTGGTCTTACCAAAAAGCCAAAAACAATGGCCTTAAAGAGATTCTCAAGGAGGAGTACTCAAGAGGTGAACCTTCCTTCTCTTTTCATTCAATTTATTCTACAAAGTCCCATTATTTTGTTCTCCCTTCTCATGTCCCCTCATAAAAATGACATGATAATTACATTACCTTAAATTTACTATATTTTCATTGTGATAATGGAATATTTTATCATAATCTCTCTTTTCCCCCTCCTTTTATACAATAAATGCAAATACCATCAGAGATGTGTAAATTTATCACACTCAAGGAAGACGGGTTTTCAATTTGCATTACTATCTTAAATACTAGTCATGAAACATTTTAAATGGTTGAACCAGGTCATAATATATATCTCTTATCTTGATTAATGTTCTGGAATCTTTACACGTTCATAATATGGAATAATAATACAAAACAAGTCTATTGTGCACAAAACCGCCAAGCCAAATCCAAGCGTTTATTTTAACTAATCGAATGATTCATCCTCATGGTATGTAACAAAAATTATTATAAGATAATTTATATATATTTAATATCACTAATAATTTATATTAAGAATTCTATATGTTTAACCATATTTCAAACTAACATCCATTCATGAACACAAGTAAACAGATCATGAAAACAAAAGAATAAAATTCTATCAAAACAATAAAATCGAATCTCTTAAACCCATCCAAAAGGAAATTAATGAACCTAATAAGGTCATAAAATATCAATTAAATGTTGATTATGTTTTTTAATTTCTAATTAATGAAGCTAAATTTGATTATTCAGGTCATTAAGAACAATCAAGAACACCTTCGAGCATAAGGTAAGGGATCCTCTCTCTCACTTTTGTTCAAGAATCTCCCCTATGTTGTGCCATTTTATTTTTAATTCATAATGATGGGGTATGTTTTTTAACCTCCCCCATTCTTACATTTTGATATTTAAATAATGTAATACCCCTTTACCTCTCATTAAGTCCTCACAATAACACTCGTTACCATGCCGAAATGTTTGTAAGGGGTTTCTCATCTCACTTTCATTTATGTGAGATTTTCATTGCTCGCCACTTATTTCTTGTATGTGGTATATTTGTACTACCATTTTATATATAATAACATGGTTCTATTTATATTCATGTTATTAAATTATTCATTTTAGAGTTATTAATTTCTAGTCATATGATTCGATCGATTACATTGTGGTAAGAAACTTTGTCTCAACTACTATTTTGTTGTGACTAACTTTGTATTGTGAAGAAAATAATCCTATGTGGTGTGCCTAAGGAACATTTGAGATCTCTTTTAATTTGAAATTATATTTATATTAATTATCCATAATCTCATATCATGGATATGTTTTTTTCTAAACCGTATACAATTTTACATATGGTGTTTATTTGGAAAGTTGTTTTAATTATGGAAATATTGATGAATCCATATACTTTACTCTATACGGATATTGAAAAGGCATATTGATCTTGTATTTAATAAATGTATAAAGAATAATTTGGACATGCAGTGGAATGTTGGGCCCTATATAGCCCCTCAATGCATTAGTAGGTATAATGAGACAAACCAGTTTGGTGACAAACCCTTCGAGTTTGTTTCCAAAAATCTGATGGGTTTCTACCCACAGAACTAAACCGTTTTAACAGTATTATGGTTTCATGTTCCAGATACATGATGTTCAATTATTAAGAATTCTTTTTATTCATTATCAGTTATTATTATTATCCATGAGGTTTTCACTATGACAAAATCTATGGATGCAGTTTCATTCTCAGTTTATTAATGGAATTAGTGTTTCATTTATTCACCATGCCATACAGATTATGCCAGATTGACTATGATTCACTTATTATTGCGTTCATGATTCCACTATTTGTAACCCTTACTGAGCATTTAATCTCACCCCTTTTTTTACTTTCAACAGGTGACAAAGAGGAGATCATTTATTGAGTTCTTGTGGATGCAATTTTTAGTTTTTGTTGTTTATTGTACTTTGTAAACTTTTCCAATGTAATTTGAGTAACATCTATATATCTAGTTTCTTTAAGACTACTAAACTTATTATTACTTCAGGATTTTTCATTCCTTCTAACCATTCCAATATCACAAGTAATGCACTGGATCCAGCCTAGATGGGTCGGGGTGTTACAGTTATGATGTTCTTGAAGATGCAATAGTTGGGTTTACTCCCATTGATTAAAATGCTCCACATACACCTATTGATAAGAAGAATCTTGTGAATTATGGAAGGTAAAGGAATACTATATTGTCATCACTTTATGAAAGTGAATTCTTATGAGTAAAAGGTTTTTCTATAGTTAAAGGTATATGGGATAAATTGAAAAACATATTCGGAGGTAATAGAAAAGTGAAGAAGGAAAAGTTAAAAATATGGAGATTGAAGTATGAATATGTGAATATGGGTGACCATGAATTTGTTGGAGACTTATTTACCAGGATGAATGATATAGTGTGTACTATCAGATGTCATGGTGAGAATATGTATGACTCTACCGCTATTGAAAAAATCATTTGAATCCTACCTGAAAAATTTGATGAAAAATATTCTTCATTAGAAGACAAAGATCTTGAGACATTATCTCATGATAATTTTCATAACACTATTATTACGTATAAAGTGAGAAGAGAGAAATATATGAATAGAAATATAAATTTCTATAGGGATATTGATTTCAAGTCTAAGAAGAAATAAAAATTGAAGAAGATTCTTACTGATTAAGAAGATGGGGATTTTGACTCAGAAAATGAGATATGTAAAAATATTGATTCAATTTTTCCTTATTTTCTAAGAATGTGAAAAATGGTACAAGAAGGTATAAAGGGAAACTTCCCTTAATTTTTTTTGGATGTGGATCCATTGTAATTTTTTTTTCCAATTGTCCTCAAAGGGGAAATGAAGAATAAAGTGATGAATAAGACAGTGAAGACAGAGAAAGAAGGCTAAAAAGATCATGGAAGAAAAAGGGTGATAAAGAAAAATTCAATTATAAAAGGGAATATAAGAGGTTCTCAAAATAAAAAAGGAGAATTTTTTTTCTAAGGAAGATGATATTGATCATATAATAAATAATGGAGAAGACAATATAATAATTGCAATAGTTAGTGAGGAAATTTCTTTTAGAAAAGAAAGTAGTTGTTCTAAAGAAGAAGAAGAAAGTAAACCTGAATCTAAAAATTCAATTGATCATGATGGTGAAAATAATTTTATTGAAAAAATGAACGATGGAGAATTCAGAAGCAGTAGTTCTAATGAAGAAGATACACAACTTGAGATGTATTTGAAAGAAGAGTTGAAAGAATTCTTGAGGAATATCAGAAGACTTGAAAAGAAAAACAAAAAGTTAGAAGATAAATGTTCTTCAATAATAAATAAAGAACGTTTTGTTGATGAGAAGTTAAGGATGGTTGAAGAGATTGATTTTTGAAAAATTCTCTTTAGGAAGAAAAGAAAAATAATGAGCATCTATAAGTGAATTTGAAAGGAAAACAAGAAGAGTTTGGACTTGTCCAACAAAATTTATCTCATGTTGAATTGAGAAATACAGGTTTCCAAAAATATATCCCTAGAATTGGTGAATGTTCATAGAATGAGATACTTGATAAGGTTCAATAATATTTACCTTTAAAAGGTGAGAATAATAATGGATTTTTTTTTGAAAATAAGGATTTTTTAATTGTTATGTATGTTTCCCAAAACAACACTACTGGTAAATATGGAGTTTCAAAGAAACCTAAATCAGAAAATACTTTGATACAATCTAGATCTAGAAAGGTTTCAAATACTTCAAATTCTGATAAGGATAAAAATAATAATAAGAATCCAATAAATATCAATAATATTGGTGGCTAAGAAATTAGAGGTAAGAAAAATGATGAGAAACTTATTCAAAATTCTAATGAATATGGAAGTTTTAGAGGACAATTCTCATTTTGTGGAAATTGTTGGAATTGTGGAAGATTTTGACATGCGATGAATATTTGTTGGTTTAAACCACAACACTACTATTATTCCACAAGTTAGGGATTTCATGGATTGAGGGGGAGTCAATTCTCTCAAAATGAGAAGTCTATGAAGGTTATGTTGATGAAATCTGAAAAGAATGGTGTAAAGATTCAAAATACGTTCCAATCCTTGGAAACTATTTTTGAAAGGTGTAGACAACTAGAAAACCTTGAAAAAAGATGTATTTTTTTACCATGACAAAAGATGTCTCTAAAAAATTCTCAAAATATGGATGTTTTGGATGTAATGAAAGACATGTCTACAATGTTTCAAATGAAAGAGTGTTTAGTTGTCTAGCCAGAACATATTGACATGGAAAGGAAATTTGAGGAAGAACAAATGAAAATAGAAGAATAGGGGAATAAAATGACTTTTGAAAAAGTGAGAAATGTTGGAAAAAATGTATCAAAAAATGGTATAGATAACAAATAATGTCACACCCATCTCTTTTCCATTATTTATTTTATTAATTTTTATGGGCATCGGGTAGTTCAGATTCAAGCCTGACATAATTTTTTTTTTGTTTAAAAACACACATTTGGCCTTGACAGCATTTAGCGTACCCTGGTTGAAGTTGCACGGCTTTGCTTGAGTCACCGCACGACCTCGCCCGCTTCCCCGCATGGCTTGGCCAAATTTCAAAAACAAATAAATGAAGCAAAATGACAAATATGAGTTTGAAGTGATATAAATAAATAAATAAATAAATCACATTTAATGAATCATTTTAATAATAATAGAAATGGTAAATTTTTATTATTATTATAATTGTTAATATTGTTATTGTTCTTAATAATATAATAAATATGTTAATTATTATTATTGTTGTTATTTTTAATAATATTTTAATTAAGTTGTTAATATAAGGTTATTGTCACAACTATAAAAAAATGGATTATTAACATTATTATTTATATTATTAGTACCAATTATTAAATGATCATTTATTATTTTAAGTGGGTTGAAGTCTTTTTTTTAGCTTTCATTTTTATTTCATTTTTATTTCATTTTTTTTATTTTATTTTCTATTTTATTTATTTATTTCATTTTTTTTCACTCTCCCTCTTTTCCCTCACCCCCTTGCCGCGCGATACCCCCTCTCTCAAACCCTAACCGCACTCTTCTTCCTTTGGTCCACCGTCGCTCCGACCCACCAGCCATCCGGCTCGCACAACCGCCCCCGACCGCCGCACATGCCTCCTGTGTTGGCCGACCCCCCCGACTGGCGACACCAGCTTGCGTTGAACCACCAGCCCTATGCTCGGCCAGACGTCAAGCCGCACCCCACCCTCGCGTGAGCACATCCTCCCCTGAAACAGGCGTGCCGCATCACACGACCTCCCTCTCGGACGCCAATGTCACACTCCCATATGCTGATGCGCCGCCCCGATGGCACCTCCAATGCGCACTGCACTTTTCCGCGGCTTCCCTCCCCTGACCAGCAGTACCCGCACCTCCCTATCCGGTCCTCCCCGTCGCGCCACTCCGCTGCCATCTTGCTTCGTCTAGAGAACACCCCCACTTGGTTAAGTCTTTCTCCTTGTTGTTTTATTTTTTTCCTTTTGAGTTTTGTTGTTTTTTTTTCAGCGGGATTAGGATCCGATTTTAGGGTTTGATCTTATTTTGTATTGGTTCAGTTTCATGATTTATGGTTCACCTTTGGTTCGTTTATGGTGCTCATTAGGTGCATTTGAATAATTCAATAAATTTATGGGTTAATTCTTTATGTTTTGGTTCAATTTTTTGTTTAGGATCGATTTGGTTTTGTTTGAGTTGCGGTTGACGTGCGGCGGTCATTGCGCACCACAGTTGTGAAGTCTGCGATGACAAGGTAGGTGGTTCCATGATTAATTATTATTTGACTAATTAATTTTCAAGTTTTATTAATTCAGCATGTTATTTAATTAATCTGTGTAATTAGAAATTGTTTCTTTATGATGTTTTATTTACATTGAAACTGTTTAGTGAATTGTTTAGGTAATGTGTGTGTTATCTGATGGGAACTCTATTGGTGATTTTTAAATTGTGTGGTTGACTTATTAATTTTTACAAGTGGTGTGAACGATATATATATATATATATATATATATATATATAAATTGGCATCATGTTCATTTGGTCTTAAAATATGGTTTGTGTGATTTTTATGGTTAACGCCAAACGGTTTATTTTAAATTGTTTTATGAGAATTTACTTTTGGACTGTTTATTATTGTTTTGTGAATTATGCAGTGTGTGAGTTAGGGAGTGAATATGACGTGATTTATATTTTGGCGTGTGACAAAATACGATTTATTTTGGAAAGGGGTTTTTTGAATGATCTTTTTCCCTTTAAGAGTTTGGCGACATGTTTGAAAAATGTTTACTAAGTACTATTTGGGGTTTGCTTAATTGTCAAAGAGTTTTTGTTAAACTATGCACCTAGTGTAATTTAATGTGCAGGTAGTGCAGATTAAGTTTTAAAAATATTTTGGTGTGCGTGTGGTTTTGAAAGTGGGTTTGGGTGTGCAAATTCTGTTTTTGCCTGTGTAAGAACCCTGGTTGGCTTTTACGCATTATTGTGATAGGTGACTTGAACTTGAAACTTGATTGAGCACAAAACGGGAAGCCCGAGTAGCTAGGAGGGTAGACTAGACTAGTGAGCGAGTGTTCCAGAGGTGACTCGACCCAGTTTCATTGGCAGGACTGACGATTACAACACTAACTAAATATATGCATTTCTGAGGGTCGTGGTCTTCTAAGCCACATTTTCTGAGGGTCTTGGCCTTCTAAGCCACGTTTTCTGAGGGTCGTAGCCTTCTAAGCCACATTTCACCGATACACGGAGATCTAGGGACCCAAGATAGCTGATACCCATGTGGAATCTCCCATATTAGTGCTCATTGGTCACTTTGCGCTCGTCGGACTGACATATTGGTTATTTAAAAAAAATTAATAAGGGTGCGTGTCGTTTAATTTAAGTTGTTCCATTTAAAACTGTTTTCTTTAATTCGGTTTTCTTTTAAACCATTTAAGCTTTTATTTCTTTTCTTTAGTTAATATTGCAAATGTATTTGTCCTTTAATAATTATGCGTGGAACCTTTTTATTGGGTGACGTCCTACTGGGCTCTTTGATCACACCCTACATACACCTTTGGGTGTATGTAGGCCTTGTTCTTTGTGTATTTTGGGTTGAGGCACCGTGCTCAGTGATGGTGGTTGGTTATTGGTGGTCTTCTTGTGCAGGTTAACATTCGTAACGTGTTGATGTCGCGCCTCTCCTGTTGCTTTGAGGTTTGAGTAAGAGTTTTAGTTTCCACTGTCATCTTTTCTTTTTAGTTATTGGTTGGAGTTGTAGACTTTAAACCTGTTCATAGTTTAAAGGCGTGTTTGGTTGTCTATTTCTAGCTTCAGTTTATTTATCTGGTTAGTTGTTTTTCTGTCTTTTATTTCGGGTAAAATCTTTCCCATGTGTTAGTTTTGATACCCGGGCACTTGTGCCAGCCCGTGGGGATCAGGAATGCCCTTCGGGCCATGTCGCGGACCGGGTCGGGCACCAGGTCGGATGGCAACCCGGCCTGGTTCGTGACAAAATGGTATCAGAGGGCAAGGTTTTCTCTCATGGGTCGTTTCCTTTTGGGATAGAGTCATGGTATACTGGAGTTAAGGTTGTCGGGACTCAACGTCTTGGCTACGAGTAAGGTGCTTGGCTAGCACACCTCGTGGTGGGGCTCAAGTTACCAAAGCAAGTTGAGGTTTGTCTAAACCTTTGGTCAGTGTTGTTAATTTCGTTTAGGAGAAATGAAGAAAAAGAGTAGGTTCAGTGGTCCCAGTGAGCTCGCAGTGTCTGGCAAGCCATGTGGAGCTGGGGACGCTGTCCCAGAATACCCTCTGTGGCGGTGGCGTGATTGGCGTATGGCTGCCAACCATACGTTCCATTCACCCGCTGACACTAGTTTTCTCCTGCACCGTTCCTTGTTTCTTTGTTTTGGAATTTTGGAAATTTGTTTTTTAAGTAAAAATGATTTGGTCTTGGAAAATGTTTTGGATTTTTTTTAAATAAATCACTTTAAAAAGAAAATGAGGTTTGAGGTTTGAAAAGTGTGGGTTGGTTGTTTTGATTTTGATAAAAAAATGGGAAGGTTTGGTTTTGATCCTTGGTGTTCTCATGGGAAACCACATGCATGAGTATATATGGAAAGAGAAAGGGTTAATGGAACATGCTAATGAGTGCCTGGATGGATATGAGGTGGGTGATGGTGTGGCACGAGAACGTGCATGTGCGAGGCCCATGGGATACCATTGGTTTTTGTGCAACCCACAAGCTTTACTTATTTTCAAAATGTTTTGTTAAATGAAAATTTGGTGTTTTTAAATAACCGGTGATTGTGTGGTGTGTACTTGTAATTTTTTTTGAAAGTTTGGATGTGAGGCATTTCAAGATGAGAATCCTTCTCGACTGATTTGTGTCCCGAGTTTGAATTCTTATTTGTAAGTTGGTATACAAGCATGTGGTTAATGGTCTCTTTTAATAAGTGCTTCAGGAATTCCTTGTAGTTGTACCCACTGCATGTGTAGTGTTCACTTTTGGTATGTCTTTTCCAGTGGACCAGTTTGACTGGGTCCATGGTTTTCTTTATTAACTAGTGTATGCCCCCTTAAAGCGTTGACATGTGATTGAAGTGTGGCCATAGGAAACTCGTCGTTGGCCGACCCTCCAATTGATCAGAGGAATCTATTCTTGAATTTTAGAATTGAACCCACCTCTCCTTTTTACAACTAAGAGGATCCTCTCATAGCGGGATGACAGAGGCGATGGGAGTTGAAGGGAGTTTTGGTATTTTGAGTGTCTGAATCGTCAGGTATAAAGTTTGACACCATCGTGTTTGAAGGTTTCCCCTGGAAACGGCGAAAGGAAATCTAGAGAGAAGGGTGAAGGTGGTTCGGAATTGTCAGTGTTGACCAGTATTTTTAAGGGCTTTATAGTATTTTCATCAGTTACAAGGGTCATGTTCGGTGACGTCTTGGAGTGTGAGTTCTCTTGATTGTCAAGGGTGAAGTTTGACCTCATTAATTTGAAAGTTCTATTTGGAAATGGTGAAGGAGATTCTAGTGGGGAAAAAGTAGAAGTAACCTAGAGTGGTCGGTGCGAGCCACTATTCTAAATGAATTTTGGTCCTTTTTTGGTTTCATTTAAGAAAGGGTCTATGTTAGGACACTAGTGTTGCAGACCCAGTCACATGGGCATGCTATGGTAAATTGTAGGAATCAGGTGTTGTTTAAGACTTAGTTTGAAGTCCCTCTCCGTATAATGTTCCTATCAACAGTAATGATAATGTTTAGGTGACGATTGTGGTGTCGTGTTCTCATTTAGTGTGACAAAGGGTGGTGCGCATGCACCATTTCATCTCTTGTGTTGGTGAATGTTCTGTGTATGATCAGTTGGATGTCGTAATGTGTTGTTTTTGCTGGTGTTGCCGCAGTTTCAGTGTGGTTGCGCATGACACCAAAAGGAGAAGCTCTGGTTGGGAGTCTTTGACACCTGACTGCGAGGTAGGAGATGCTTCAAACATCAGGGCTCCGGACATAGGCCTCAGAGTGAAGCTGGTGCGTGGTTAGGAATCCCGAGAGTGTACGGGACCCCAACCTGATTTTTGTCATCGGTGTTGAAGGTGAAGGAGGGTTAGATTGTTTTCTGTGGTTGTTCCATTCCAAACGAACCGTCTTTTTTCATGAGGTTTCCATGACCATGTGGAGGCGTGGTCGTCTCGTTGCCTTAGAGACTTGGGGGTTGCGTTCCACTGGATGAAATTGATTTAGTGGTCTTTATTGGATATGTTGGGCAAGTCGGTCTCAAAGTTGGAATAGTGCTCGTCCGAGGATGTGAAGATGTTGGTTTGTCTTAGGTCATGGTTTTGATGCCCAGGTGGTCGGACCCCTCCCTCCCCGCCCCTTGTGGAGGGGTGTTTGGTCACCATCAAGAATTTTTTCAAAGTTCTGTATCCTCTGTTCATTCTAATGGCAGCGAGACCCATGATGGGTCTTGCACAAAGGTCTCTGGAATAAATCGGTGATGGCCTTTCCTTAATGGTGGGGAGTCTGTTCAGACCTCCCCATGTTGGTTTTCTAGTCTCGTCTTGGGAATTGGTAGGTTCTTAATGGTGAGGAGACCCACATTGGGTCTCGCATGAATTCCTCTGGAATGAATTAGTGCCGGAATTTTCTTTAATGGAGGGGAGTCAGCTCGAACCTCCCCGTGTCGGTTTTCCAGTATCGTTTTGAGCGTTAGTGAGTTCCTAATGGTGGGGAGCCCCTCGGGCCTCCCCATTTTGATATTTTTCTATTGTTTTTAAATATGACTTAATGATAAGTGATAAGAGTATTCTGTGGATGTGGTTTAATCTTGTTTGTTCATTCTATCCAAATGGTGTGGTTTCGATTTAATAGTGCTTGGGGTGTTTTGGCTTGTGAAGTTGGATTTTTTGGGTGCAAAAGTTCCCTTCCTTGATCAATCAACTGTAGGTATTTTATCTCTTTGGGGGCGGGCGACACATATTAGAAAGTCTTTTTACGCATTTCTTGAGGTTTTAATTTGATTCACTTTCTCTGAGCATGATGCTTTTGCCTCTCTTTGCTTGGTGTCTGTGGGGATCCCCTTTGAACCTTTAAGGGAGTGTGTTTTTCTGCTTTGGGATTTGGTTCTGGTTGTGGCTTTCCGGGGACAGAAAGCTTTATGGTGGGGAGAATTGTCACACCCATCTCTTGTCCATTATTTATTTTATTAATTTTTTCTGGGCATCGGGTAGTTCAGATTCAAGCACGACATAATTTGTTTTTGCTTAAAAACACACATTTGGCCTTGACAGCATTTAACACACCCTAGTTGAAGTTTCACGGCTTTGCTTGAGTCACCGCGCGACCTCGCCCGCTTCCCCGCACGGCTTGCCCAAATTTCCAAAACCAATAAATGAAGCAAATTGACAAATATGAGTTTGAAGTGATATAAATAAATAAATAAATCACATTTAATGAATTATTTTAATAATAATAGAAATGGTAAATTTTTATTATTATTATAATTATTAATATTTTTATTGTTCTTAAAAATATAATAAGTATGTTAATTATTATTGTTGTTGTTATTTTTAATAATATTTTAATTAAGTTGTTAATATAAGGTTATTGTCACAACTATAAAAAAATGGATTATTAAAATTATTATTTATATTGTTAGTACCAATTATTAAATGATCATTTCTTATTTTAAGTGGGTTGAAGTCTTTTTTTTAGCTTTCATTTTTTATTTCATTTTTATTTCATTTTTTTATTTTCTTTTCTCTTTTATTTATTTATTTCATTTTTTTTTTCACTCTCCCTCTTTTCCCTCACCCCCTTGCCACGCGATACCCCCCCTCTCTCAAACCCTAACCGCACTCTTCTTCCTTTGGTCCGGCGTCGCTATGACCCACCAGCCATCCGGCTCACACAACCGCCACCGACCGCCACACATGCCTCCTGTGTTGGCCGACCCCCCCGACTAGTGACACCATCTTACGCCAAACCACCAGCCCTCTGCTCGGCCAGACGTCAGGCCACACCCCACCCTCGCGTGAGCACCTCCTCCCCTGAAACAGGCATGCCGCATCGCACAGCCTCCCTCTCGGACCCCACTTTCACACTCCCATATGCTGATGCGCCGCCCCGATGGCACCTCCAATGCGCACTGCACTTTTCCGCAGCTTCCCTCCCCTGACCATCAGTACCCACACCTCTCTATCCGGTCCTCCCCGTCGTGCCACTCCGCCGCTATCTTGATTCGTCTGGAGAACACCCCCCCCCACTCGGTTAAGTCTTTCTCCTTGTTGTTTTATTTTTTTTCCTTTTGAGTTTTATTGTTTTTTTTTCAGTGGGTTTAGGTTCTGATTTTAGAGTTTGATCTTATTTTGTATTGGTTCAATTTCATGATTTATGGTTCACCTTTGGTTCGTTTAGGGTGCGCATTAGGTGCGGTTGAAGAATTCAATAAATTTATGGGTTAATTCTTGATGTTTTGGTTCAATTGTTTGTTTAGGATCGATGTGGTTTTGTTTGTGTTGTGGTTGACGTGCGGCGGTCGTTACGCACCACAGTTGTGAAGTCTGCGATGACAAGGTAGGTGGTTCCATGATTAATTATTATTTGACTAATTAATTTGAAAGTTTGATTAATTCATCATGTTATTTAATTAATCTGTGTAATGAGAAATTGTTTCTTTATGATGTTTTATTTTCATTAAAACTGTTTAGTGAATTGTTTAGGTTATGTGTGTGTTTTCTGCTGGGAACTCTATTGGTGATTTTTAAATTGTGTGGTTGACTTATTAATTTTTACAAGTGGTGTGAACGATATATATATATATATATATATATTGGCGTCATGTGCATTTGGTCTTAAAAGATGGTTTGTGTGAGTTTTATGGTTAACACCAAATGGTTTATTTTAAATTGTTTTATGAGCATTTACTTTTGGACTATTTATTATTATTTTGTGAATTGTGCAGTGTGTGAGTTAGGGAGTGTAGATGATGTGATTTATATTTTGGCGTGTGACAAAATATGATTTATTTTGGAAAGTGGTTTTTTGAATGACCTTTTTCCCTTTAAGAGTTTGGCGACATGTTTGAAAAATATTTACTAAGTTCTATTTGGGGTTTGCTTAATTGTCAAAGCGTTTTTGTTAAACTATGAACCTAGTGTAATTTAATGTGTAGGTTGTGCAGATTAAGTTTTAAAAATATTTTGGTGTGCGTGTAGTTTTCAAAGTGGGTTTGGCTGTGAAAATTGTGTTTTTGTGTGTGTAAGCACCCTAGTTTGATTTTACGCATTATTGTGACAGGTGACTAAAACATGAAACTTGATTGAGCACAAAACGGGAAGCCCGGGTAGCTAGGAGGGTATACTAGACTAGTGAGTGAGTGTTCCAGAGGTGACTCAACCCGGTTTCACTGGCAGGACTGACGATTGCAACACTAACTAAACATATGCATTTCTGAGGTTCGTGGTCTTCTAAGCCACGTTTTCTGAGGGTCGTGGCCTTCTAAGCCACGTTTTCTGAGGGTCGCGGCCTTCTAAGACACATTTCACCGAGACACGGAGATCTAGGGACCCAAGCTAGCTGATACCCATGTGGCCTCTCCCATATTAGTGCTCATTGGTCACTTTTCACTCGTCCGTGTGACATATTGGTTATTTTTTTTAAAAAAAATAAGGGTGCGTATGTTTTAATTTAAGTTTTTCCATTTAAAACTGTTTTCTTTAATTCTGTTTTCTTTTAAACCGCTTAAGCTTTTATTTCTTTTCTTTAGTTAATTTTGCAAATGTATTTGTCCTTTAATAATTATGCGTGGAACCTTTTTATTGGGTGACGTCCTACTGGGCTCTTTGCTCACACCCTACATACACCTTTGGGTGTATGTAGGCCTTGTTCTCTGTGTATTCCAGGTTGAGGCACCATGCTCAGTGATGGTTGTTGGTCGTTGGTGGTCTTCTCGTGCAGGTTAACGTTTATGACGTGTGGATGTCACGCCTCTCCTGTTGCTTTGAGGTTTGAGTAAGAGTTTTAGTTTCTTATTTCATCTTTTATTTTTAGTTATTGGTTGGAGTTGTAGACTTTAAACATGTTAATAGTTTAAAGGCGTGTTTGGTTGTCTATTTATATTTTCAGTTTATTTATCTAGTTAGCTGTTTTTCTGTCTTTTATTTCAGGTAAAATTGTTCCAATGTGTTAGTTTTGATACCTGGGAACTTGTGCCAGCCCATGGGGATCAAGAATGCCCTTCGAGCCATGTTGCGGACCGGGTCGGGCACCGGGTCGGATGGCGACCCGGCCTGGTTCATGACAAATAAGGTCATGATATCATAATTTGTTCAACTATCTTACTAGAGAAAAAGACAGGAATGGACAACATGGAACAGACTGATTACAATAAGGATATTGCTAATGATGAAGAAAAGATGAAATCCTCATCATAAGATTCAATAGATAAGAAGTAAGCTATTACAAAACCTGAGAAGGATGAACAAAATGAAGAAAGAAAATTGAATGAAAAATATAAGAAGGAGAAAAATAAGACAAGACTACGAGAGAACGATCAATATGATTATCATTTCAAAGGAACAATAGAGGTTCCTCCTTATTCCTAATATCATTTTATACTTGTGCTAACTTGGATGTAATTGAAGGAGTGTAAATAAGGAAGATGGAATTGATGGGTGTCTTACCTTTCTTGCAAAAAAAAAAGTAATAAGGATTTAAAAAGTTTTTTTGAAAAGTTGTGTTTTTTATACACTTGAACTTTCTGATTTGTTTGGTGAGATGTGTGTAGGTTACTTTTATTCTAAACAAATTCTTTCAAGGTTTTCCCCAAGTCATGATATTGTTGGAAATATTATTGAAAATGTATTACATTAAAATTTTATTATAGACAACATTGATCACCTTGATTATACACTATTGTTTTCAACACCAGGATTGACCATGTAGAATTAGAGTTGTTTAGTTGAAGGTTATTTGGTACGAAAATCATGTGATTACCACGTAAAATAGAATTCTCAACCTCTGGAAATGGAGATCATTTTCCATTAAGAGAGAAACTTATCATGATGACCCCTTTGAATATGATTTTTAATAAGGAGAGATAAGAGAAAGGGGGAGTAAAAAAATAAATAACAGGAGCACAAAAATAAACAATAACACTTATTGTTTTAATTTTTTTGAAGTGATTGAAGTGGGTATTGACAAAAAATACAAAGTGGGAGATTATTAGGACCAAGTTGTGTTTTGGTTATATTTATTGTCAATAGATCAGTATGATAAGGAAAGAATGGATGTTGATAAAGATAATGGATGGAAATTTAGATTGAAAGGGATTGAAAAAAAGAACAAAGGTATTATGATTCATTTTTTTTTCAGCAAAAATTGTATGGGTTTCAAAAAAATAATATTGAGGACTATTTTAAAGGAATTAGATCCATGTTTTAAAAAAAAATCAGATTCAAGTTTTCTAAATAATCAGATCCATGTTTTGAAAAGAATCTGACTCACCTTAAGTCCGATTGAAAGTGAAACATCTTGCTGGATGTTTATGGTTATCAGAATCACTCTGAATACTTTGAGAAATAAGGGGTTCTTTTTCTAGAGAATCAGAGTCAGCGTGACCAAGATGTTTCAATTGTGATGATGCTTTGCTTATTTTTATTTCATATAAATCATGAGTTGTATTGTGAACTTCTAATGTAATATTGATAGAAGAAATGGGAAGTGAAAGTGATACTGCCAATCAGAAAAGAATTATATTCGGATAGAATAGAGAAATAAGTGGTACCAATTGTTTTTCAAAACAATCGTTTCTAGATTGATAAAGAGGTGCCTATTTTTTTCAAAACAATCATATTGAGATGGAAGAGTCAATGCCGATTGAAGAATCCATACCGATAAGAAGAGAAAGAAAAAGTATTGATTGTGTATCAAACCAGTTGGATTCCTGGTGGAAGTAAAAGAATTGGTGTTCATTTTAGTGTAGGAGTTGCTTACGATTTCACTGTAGCATGTGATGTTTTCACCAAAGTAACCGCTTATGATTTCATTATAGCAGGTGCTTACAACTTCATTATAGTAGTTTCTTACAAGATCACTGTAGCAGATGCTTATGAGTTCATTATAGCAGTTGATTACAATTTCACATTAGCATGTGTTTACGATTACTGTAGTAGGTGGTTACGATTTCTCTATAGAAGTTGGTTACGATTTCACCATAACTGCTGGTTATGATTTCAGTGTAGAAGTTTCTTACTATTTAACTGTAGTATCTAGGTACGATTTCACTATATTAGGCTGATATGATTTCACTATAGGAGTGTGGTTACGATTTCACTGTAGCAGTGTGGTTACGATTTCATTGTAGGAACTTGTTACGATTTCACTATAGCAGTGTGGTTAAGATTTCACTATAGAAGGGGGTGCCAATTGAAAATAGGATGTCGAATGAATAGTAAGAGATGTTGGTGATTAATAAAGGATAATACCCATATATATCATAACTTGGTAGGAGAAGGAAATAAGTGGTACCGATGGAATGTGTTGACGATTAAAAGTGGTGGTAAAGGAACCGATAGTGCTGATTGAGAATGAATCAAATTCAGATTGTTTTGTATCATACCCCGAAATGATTGTATCTAGGATGATAGCAATACTAATGATCATATCTTGGATGATCGTAATTAGAATTATCATAACTAGAAATTATTTTATTAAAGATGATCGTTTCCAGACTATTTGTATTCCGAAAATATCATGCTTGAGTTGAGATGAAAAGAAATAACCAGGAATGAATGTAAAGTTACAATACAATAAAATTGAAGCCAGGCGATTCTAAAGATAATACTCAATGTAATCAAATTCATGAAGTTAGTTATTATTCAAGTGTAGATTTCAGATGTGTTGATGTGTATTCTCATGTGGGTTAAGAGAAAAGAATAGAAAGTGGATATTGAGGAATGAATTGTCAAGGAAGAGAATTTTATTTAAAATAATGATCACATCTCAAGTGGAGAAGGGCATTTCTTCATACACATTTAATTGGCATGGCATCGATCATTTTTTTTTGAAGAAATCAGCATGAGGAAATCGGATTCAGACCCATGTATTGCTCATTATTTCTAATCGTATTGACATTTAAATTAGGATTCTTAAAAAGAAGAAGAGGTAAAGATTGTGGAAGTTTTTAGAAGAATCTAGAAGCGTTGATGAAGTCATAAATGCTCCGAGATTTCCTGATAAATTAAGATTTGGGTAAATTTAATTGAGTGGGAAAATGTTTTTGGATTCCCACCTAAACATGTTTTGGGTCACCTATAAAAGGTGTGAAGTACATTGTACTTGGGTGAAGATGCTTGCACTATTGACTACAGAAGAGAGAGAAGCTCCAGGTTTATAGTGAGAAGAGGAGATCAATTCCATTTGGATTTACTATTGTTTTGGTTGGTGATAATTCGGTCATATTATATATATCTTGATAATTTTATTCGGGTATTAAATTGGTGTCAATTCTACTCTATTGTTTTCTATCAGAAAATCGGACTGGGAGATTTGTTTTGAAAATCGTATTGGGAGATTTGTTTTGATAGAATCAGACTGGGAGATTTGTTTTGAAAGAATCAAACTCGGAGGAATCAGACTCAGTGTTTCATAACAATGTACAAGTATTTTTTACCTTTCTTCTAGGTTAGAAATTGATTAATTGTATTACAATTTGAATACATTTGTTGAATTGAAAAGAAGCACATATAACATGAGTTGTTACAAAAAAATTGTATAACCCTACTATGCTAATAGGGTGTACATGAACTAATGGTATTGTTTCATAGTGGTACATGAGTTTAAGGGTATATCCTACTCATTGAAATCTAAGTATTTTTTTCTTAGTGGATTTTATGGTATTGGATCATTTCCAAACCAAACTAAGGATGTAGCTATTCTTATTGAATAGTGATCCTTTTAAATCATTTTGTTCCTTCTGGATGTGTGTTGATTTTATTCTCAGTAAAAAATTTAAATATTTAATATGAGGAAAATGTTGTTTCAATTGAAAATAAAAATAAAAGAAAAGAGTTTCACTAATTCACCCCTCCCCCTCTCAGTGATAAATTACTCCGATTGGGCACTTTCAATTGGTATCAGAGTCGGGATCCCTTTTCTATTCCTTGTTGGTGGAGAAAATAAAGTGTGTGAAAATTAAAGGTATTCCAAACTTTCATAGAATTAACTATCATATCTAGAAGGAAATAATTTTACCTTGCCTTATATCTTTCAGTTAGGATGTTATTGAAGCTGTAATAGTTGGGTTTACACCCATTGATGAAAATGTTCCACTTACACCCGTTGATAAGAAGAATCTTGAGAATGATGGTTGGTAAAATAATGCTATACAATCATCATATTATGAAAGTGAATTACTAAGAGTGAAATGTGTTGAATGATTTATGGGACAGATTGAAAAACATATACCAAGGCAATACAAAAGTGAAGAAAGAAAAGTTACAAATATGAAGATTCAAGTATAAAGATTTGAATATGGGTGGGGAAGAATCTATTGGGGACTAATTTAACAGGGTGAATGATATAGTTAGTACTATCGGTTTTCTTGGTGTGAATTTGGATGACTCTATAGTTATTGAAGAAATCATCAAAATCCTACATGACAAATTTGATGCAAATGTTTCTTCAAAAGAAGACAGAGATCCTAAGACATTTTCTATTGATGGTTTTCATTGCACTCTTATTACTTATTAAATGAGAGGAGATAAATTTAGGAATAAAAATAACAATTCATATAGGGAATTTTTTTTTAGGTTGAGAAGAAAGAAAAATCTAAGAGGAATTTTACTAAAGAAAAAGATGGTGATTCTAACTCAGAAAATGAGGAATGGAAAAATATGGATTCAATTTTGTCCTTGTTTTCTAAGAATGTGAAAAGTGGTACGGTATGGTACAAATGGAAACTTCCCTTAAAGTGTTTTGGATGTGGATACATATTGAATTTTGATTCCCATTGTGTTCAAAGAGTAAATGAAAAAGATAGTGATGAAGAAGAAAGTGAAGACGAAGAAGGAAGGCTAAGAAGATCATGGAATAAACAAGGTGGTAAAGAAAAATTATATTCCAAGAGGGAAGATAATATGTTCTCTAAATCCAAAAGGAGAATCTTTATATGTATGGAAGATCATAGTGAGGATGTTACAAATGATTTAGAAGACAACATGTTTATTACAATAGTTAACGGGGAAAGTTCTTTTAGCAATGAAAGTAGTTGTTCTGAAGAAGAAGAAGAAGAAGAAGGTGAACCGAAATACAAAAAATCAATTGATCATGCTGGTAGAAATAATTTTATTGAAAAAATGAATGATTAAGAATTTGAAATCATTAGTTCTAATAAAGAAGTTACTCAACTTAAGATGCATTTTATAGAATAGTTTAAAGAATTCTTGAGGAAGATTATAAGACTTGAAAAGAAAAAAAAGTCAGAAGATGAATGTTCATCAACCAGAAAAAAAGAATATTTTTTTGATTAAACAATGAGGATATTAGAAGATATTGATGTTTTGAAGAATTATCTTGTAGAAGAAAAGAAATATAATGAGCATCTGGAAGTAAAGCTGAAAGGAAAAGAAGAAGTGTTGGGACTTTTACAACAAAATTTATCTCATGTTGAATTGAGAAATACATGTTTCCAAAACTCTATCATTAGAATTGGTGAATGTTCTTGGAATGGGATACCTAATATGGTTTAACAATATTTAACTTCAAAAGGTGAGAATAATAATGGAATTGTTTTGGAAAATAAGAATGTGGGATAGGTTATGTATGTTTCTATAAATAACACTAATAAGAATTATAGAGTTTCAAAGAAACCTAAATCATAAATTACACTAAAAAAATCTAGATCTAGAAAGGATTCAAATACTTCTTATTCTGATATGGTTAGAAAGAAGAAGAAGAATCTGATCAATAGAAATAATTTTGGTGGCTCACAAAATAGAGATAAGAAAAATGATGAGAAAAGTAATCAGAATTCTAATCAATATGAAAGTTTCAGAGAAAAATAATCATTTATGTATATTGATGGAATTATGGTGGACTTGGAAATATAGTGAATATTTGTTGGTTTGACCCACAACACTACTATTATTCCACAATTTATGGATGACTAGGTTTTCGGGGGAGTCAATTCCCACAAAACAAGACGTCTGAGAATTTTGTGTCGAGGAAATCTGAGAAGAATATAGTAAAGATTCAAAATAGGTTCTAACCCTTGGAAACTATTTGCGAAAGGTGTATAAACTTGGACACCATGCAATAAGATGTCTTGTTTTATCACCAGCATAAAAGAAGTCTCTAAAAAATTCTCAAAATATAAATGTTTTGAAAGTCAAGAAAGATAGGTCTACTGAATTTCAAAAGAAAGAGTGATTAGTTGTCTAGATAGAACATATTAACTTGTCTAAGAAATTAAAGGAAGCGCAAAAGAAAAAGGATGAAGAGAGGATGAAAAAATCTTCTGAAAAATTGAGAAATATTGGAAAAAATGTATAAACAAATGGTATATATAATAAAAAAATGGCATGATATCCAAAATTTTTCAACTATCTTTCCAGAGAAAAAGACAGGAATGGAAAACATGGAATAAACTGATTATAATAGGATGTTCCTAATGATGAAGAAAAGTCAATATCCACATTATATGATTCAATAAAAAAGAAGGAAGCTATTACAAAAACTAGTAATGATAAACAGAATGAAGAAAGAAAAATGAATGAATTATCTATGAATAATAATAATAATGTAAGACTGATAGAGGACACTCAGTCTGATTTTTGTTTCTAAGAAACAATAGAGGTTTCTACTTATTCCCAATATCTTATTATACTTGTTCTAACTTTAAAGGAATTAAAATATTGTAAATAATGAATATAGAACTAATGAGTATCTTACCTTTCTTGATAAAGAATGTATTGATGATTTGAATAGTTTGTTTTGAAAAGTTGTGTTTTTTATACACTAGAACATTTTGATTTGTTTGTTGAGATGGGTGAAGGTTAATTTTATTAGAAAAAACACTTTCAGGTTTTTCCCAAAGTCATTAGATTATTGAAATATGTATAAAAAATGTATTACATGAATCTTGTGTTATGAGAAACATTGATCATCTCGATTATACACTCTTTCTTTCTACACCGGGTTCACCCATGTTGACTTAGAATAGTTTAGTTAAAGTTTCCTTGTTAAGAAAATCATGTGATACCCTTGAAAAAGAAAATTACCAACCTTTGGAATTGGAGATCATTTTCCATCAAGGGAGAAACTTATCATGAAGGACCCTTTGAATTTGATTGTCAATAAGGGGGGAGTGATTAGAGAAAGGGGGAGTGAAAAAAATATATAAGGGGAGCACGAAATGAAACAATACCACTTATTGTTTTCATGTGGTTCAAGTGATTGAAGTTAGTATTGATAAAAAATACAAAGGGGGGATTGTTAGGACCAAGTTTTATTTTGGTTGTATTTGTTATTAATCGATCAATATGCTAAAGAAAGAAAGGATGTTTAGAAAGATGATGAATGGGAATTCAGATTGAAAGGGACTAAAAGAATGATGAAAGGTATTTTGATTCATTTTGATTTTAGAAAAAAAAATATTGGTTTCAAAACAATCGTATTGAATAATATTTTGAACGGAATCAGATCCAGGTTTCCAAAAAAATTAGATTCATGTTTTCTAAAGAATTAGATCCATGTTTTGAAAAGAATCTTACTCGCCTTAGGTCTGATTGAAAGTGAAAACATCTTGTTGGAAGATTATGGTCATCAGATTCACTCTGAATACGATGAGAAAGAATTTTTTATTTTTCTAGAGAATCAGAGTCAGCGTGACCATGATGTTTCAATTGTGATGATGCTTTTATAAATTTTATTCCATATAAATCAGGAGTTTTATTGAGATTTTTTATTTAAAAATTGATAGAAGAAAGGGGTAGTGAAAGAGATTCCTATAATCAGAAAATAATTGAATTCATATGGAAGGGAGAAATAATTTTACCGATTTATTTTTCAAAACAATTGTTTCAAGATTGATGAGACAGTGCCAATTGTTTTTCAAAACAATCATATTCATATGGAAGAGGTAATGCCGATTGAAGAAGCCATACCAATTAGAAGAGAAAGAGAAAGTATTGATTGTGTTTCAAAACAATTGGACTTATTTTTGAAGTAAAATAAGTGGTGGTTTTTTCACTGTATTAGCTACTTAAAATTTTACAATAGTAGGTGCTTATGATTTCACTATAGGAGTTGCTTATGATTTCACTATTGGAGGTGATGTTTTAACTATAGAAGCTGCTTATGAACTGTAGTGGGTGCTTATGAATTCACTATAGCATGTGCTTATGATTTCACTATATAAATTGCTTACGATTTCACTATAGCAGGTGGTTACGATTACTATAGCAGGTGATTGGGATTTCTCTATAGAAGTTGGTTACGATTTCAATGTAGTAGCTGGTTATGATTTCAATGAAGTAGCTGGTTATGATTTCACTATAGCAGCTGGTTATGATTTCACAGTAGTAGGTGGTTACAATTTCACTGTAGTAGTGTGGTTACTATTTCACTGTAGTAGTGTGGTTATGATTTCATTATAGAAACTAGTTATGATTTCACTGTAGTAGTGTGGTTATGATTTCACTATAGTAGTGTGGTTACGATTTCACTGTATCAGTGTGGTTATGATTTCATTATAGCAGGGGGTTCCAATTGAAAACGTGATGCCAAATGAAGAGTAAGGCATGCTAATGATTGGTAAAGGATCATACCTAGATGTATCGTAACTCGATAGTAAAAAGAAACAAGTGGTACAGATGGAATGTGGTGTTGATTAAAAGTGGTGGTGATGGTAGAGATGGTGCTGATTGAGAATGAATCAAATTCAGATTGTTTTGTATTATATCCAGAAATGATAATATCTAGGATGATCTTAATCAGAATGATCATAACCAAAAATGATTGTATTTAAGATGGTCGTATCTAGATCATTTGTATTGATAGAATATCATGCTTGAGTTGAGACAAAAATAAAGAAGCACGAATGAATGGAAAGTTACAATACATTCCAATTGAAGTTAGATGATTCTAAAGATGATCCTCAATGAATTGAAAGTTAGGAATGTAGTCATGATTGAAGCACAGGTTTTGGATGTGTTGATGTGTTTTCTCAAGTTTCTCTAGAAAAAAGAAATGAAATTGGAGATTGATGAATGAATTTTCAAGGGGGAGCCTTTTATTTAAATGAGTTATTGAATCTCAAGTGGAGAGTTTCATTTCTTCAAAAACATTTAATTGGTTTGGTATAAAGCATTGTTTTGAAGAAATCATCATGATAAAATCAGATTTATACCCATATATTTAGCATCATTTTTAATTTTATTAACATTTGAAATGGAAGTTTGTAAAAGAATAAGAGGTGAATATTGTGGATATTTTGAGAAGAATAGAGAAGCGTTTATGAAGTCATAATTGCTCCAAGATTTTAGGATAAATTTAGATTTGGGTGAATTTAAGTGAGCGGGAAAATGTTTTGGGATTATCGCCTAAACATGTTTTGGGTCACCTATAAATGGTGTGAAGTACATTATACTTTGGTGAAGATGCTTTCACTATTCCCTACTAAAGAGAGATAATCTTTGTATTTCTAGGGAGAAGAGGAGACCGATTCCATTTAGATTTCTAATTGTTTTGGGTAGTTCCAATTCATTTGTATTCTATTCAACTTGATAATTTTATTTGGGAATTTATGTGGTGATAATTCTAATATATTATTTTATATTAGAAAATAAGACTGAGAACTTGGTTTTGAAAAAATCGAACTAGGAGATTTGTTTTAAAAAAATCAGATGTGGAGCTTTGTTTTGAAAATCTGATTGGGAGCTTTGTTTGGAAAATTGAACTGGGAGATTTATTTTGAAGGAATCAGACTGGGAGATTTGTTTTGAAATAATCAATCTTGGAGGAATCTAACTCTGTGTTTCATAACAAAGTCCAGGTAGTTCTTACCATTCTTCTAGGTAGGGAATTGATTAATTGTATTAAAATTTGAATACATTTTTTGAATTAAAAAGAAGAGTAGGTATCATGACTTGTTACAAAAAAAAATTATTACCCTATTGTACTAAGAGGGTGCACACACACTAGTCAGATTGTTTCATGGTTCTACACAAGTGTATGAGTATATCATACTCTTTTTAATCGATGGATTTTTTTCTTAGTGGATTGTACGGTATTGGATTATTTCCAAAACAAACCAAGAACGTATCTATTCTTATTGAATTATGAACCTTATAAATCATTGTGTTATTTTTGTATATGTGTTCATTTTTTTCTCAGTAGGGAATTGAAATAATTAATAGGAGGTGAAGGGTTTTTCAATTGAAAAGAAACATAAAAGAAAAGAGTATCATTGATTCACCCCTCCCCCTCTCATTGATACATTACTCCCACTGGGCACTTTCAAAACTATGACCATTGAATAAGAATTTTATATGTTTTAGGTTATTTTTAAAACTAATTTTTTAATTTATCCACTCAGTAATCATGTTTCTACATTAATCTTGATAATGTTTTTTACTATTTTCATTATTCATTATGGTCAAAATAGAGGTTGAAATTAATATATAATATAAATTATTTTTATTAAAAACACAAAATAAATTATTTCAAATTCAACTAACGTATGTGGAATAATTTAATTTAAAATTAAACCCATAGATGTGTCGAAAAAATGGTTTTCCAAAATAAAAATATTTAGAAGTAGAAAACATTTTTATATTAAATTTCAAAATGAAATTGATTCAAATGATTTGATATTAATTTATTAACATATAATTGAACTAATTTAATTTTTCAAAAGATATTAATAAAAAATGGGTCTAGTATATTTTTTAGAAAATATCGGTTTTCAAATAAAATTAGTATTTTAACTATTCATAAAAAACGATACTTTTTAGTAAAATCCCAAAAAAATCACTATATGGTAATTTTGATATAATGATTAAAAAATGAATATAATTTTTTTAAATTATATATTCTTAAAGAAGATAAAATTAATTTTAAACAACCTGAGAAAAACCTGACTAATATCCTTTTAAGAAAGATGTCATTTTTTTAAATCTTTTCTTTGTCTTTAAAATTGTTCTCATCTTATTTATAGTCAATAGATAACAATTCAATTTATTTTAAACATATTTAAAACATAATTATCATAATTTATTTATTAATATTAATTCATCTCAATTTATCATCTAGATCATAATTTTCATGTTTAAATAATAATATAGAGTTTTTCTTTTTTTAAACCTAGAGTTCTATGCATCATAAGATATCAAAGTGATTATTTTTTTTAATATGAAATATATTGTAAAGTATTGAAGTGTGACATCATATCATAATTTTTTGGATCTTTTCATATACATTATCCAACATCATTCTCCCCTTTTAAAATCTCAAGGTGTTACATTCTACCCCATTTAAAAAACATGTGCCCCCACAATTTAATTTTGATCTTGGTAATAAAGGATTTGACATTTGAAAATAGCTCTGTTGGAAGAAAAGATCATTAAAACGATTAATAAAAAATAAACTTAATAGGAGAGAACGGTATGTATGAAGATCATCTTGAATAACACATTAATAGGTTTCCATCTAGGAGAACATTGGGGTGAAATGAAAACATGGGTTTAGAAATGAATACCAATACACAAGGATTAATAGATAGAGATACAGATCATTTATCAAAAGAAATTTAATGATAATGAGAATATTAACAACCATAAAATCATTTATATTTGTTGAATTATAATATTTTTTTATTAATCGTAAATGAAGGCAATTAGGTAATTTTTTTCATGATACTTTCCCAATAGTTGGGGGAGTCTTTTTCTATCATGATAGTGGACACATGAAAAATTACTTTCCTGATAAGTTTTTATTTCATGTATAAAATTTCCTCCTTTCATTGTGATTTAATATATTTCTACCTTACCACTTACTCCAAGGAAATCAATATCCAATAAAAATATTTTTTCTTAAAGCACTGAAATTTACTTTTAATGCATCATAATATCCAAAAAAGAGTAACAATATATTCCTATTATATTTATTAAACCAAAAAAAATATTATGGGAACAATGTAATATAATACCTTAAATTAATATTAATATATTAATATATATATATATCTCAATAATAAAACTAAGTCATTAACATAGATATTCATTAAATAAATAACAATATACCCCAAATATACTTAATAACCTCAACATGAAATAATCCTTTAACCAAAAGGAGAATCTCATAGCCTTCAACATAAAGCTAAAAAACATAGTATCATTCATCTTAAATAATTAATTACAGTAAACCTAATGGTTTATATATATCTTAAACCAATAATTCATTTCCCAATACATCATTAATCACCTTGAAATATTAAAAATTAAAAAATTCATGATACTCTATTATGTTTCCCAAGATCATCTAAACATTTTACACCAAGTCATTTAAGCATAAAAAATGTGAGACTAATCAGTATATCAATTTGGCTAGTTATAGGTGTTACACCTTTATTTCCCTTCAGTTGTGGGTTCAATCCACACAATGTTTCCTAATATGATAATTTGTTTCCATATATATGGGTAGTAGTTTTTATAAAATTATAATTCATATAATGTAACATAAAATATTATAAAAATATTAAAAATAACATTAATCATCAAATTAGTTTGTAACCACTATGGTTTTTTGGATTGTATTTTTCCAAAAATATCAAATAATAATTAATTAATTTTATTAACTTCACATCAAATATAGCATAAAACATAAAGGTTAACAATACCATTAAACTTATTTCCATAAAATATAATTTCATTCTTCCTTAAATAAAATTTTTTAACTATAAACTCATACAAAATATTTGAGTTAAATTACCACAAATGTCTCTAAAAATACTCTTAGTTATCATAGAATTAACTAACTTACAACATAAAAAGGGGTACTTATTCCAATAAACTCATGATCATCATTATAATTATCAAACCAATGCACTTTAATTTTATCCTATGTCATCCAAGATTCTCTTTGACTCATTTCCTTCATGGTGGATCATGATGAGTTTATGTATCTCCAAAATTACACCCTGTACGTGTCAAATTAGGTGTGAAGCAAGGCCAATTATCAGGGACTAAGAAATGTTTGATTCCAACTCAATGAACCCTTTTTAGAGTTTTTACCCCTAGGAATAACTATTGTAGATTCATAGAAACTTTTATTATCTAGATGGGAATGTAATTTCATGGAAACCACTCACTCTAAACATCACTATGTATGATCAAAATGTATATGTAGATTGCTCAATTACAATATGGGGAGTGAATTTTATTTTTAATTTTTTTTCTATATATAAGAAAATCTATTTTTATCAAATTTAAAAAATATAGATTCATAAACCCTCTTTCATTCTTTATAAAGAAACTAACTTTCATGTTATAAAGAAACATAAGACAAGCTTACTTAGTGAAAGATTTTACCTTAAATCGTATAAAACCCTATTTATATCAGAGTATACAAGTATAAGAAAGTGTAAACAAGTTACACTACCTATATTTAATAATATTCAGATGAATTAAAACATGTAATAAAAACATGTAAACAAGTATAAGAAATATCTTAACCCAAATAGAAGGGTATCCAAAAACCTTGGGTAAAGGTCCCTTGATTTATACTTTCAAGAAGGTCTATCTTACCCACACCTGGGTAAGCCCTCGATATGAAGTTCAGTATCTGTCTTGATATCCCTACAATCCCTTGATCTCTAAGGTGAACAATACCTCTATCTTCAAATCCTTATAATCCCTCGATTGATCAACAATAATACGAATCACACTTGGTAGGTTGAACAAGTTTCTCTCATCTTGAACAAGTTGTTCACAAAATTCACACAAGGAAGGTTTGGGAAGAGCTCTCAAAGAGTGTCACTTAATTCCACAACATCATGAATAAATATATAATAATAAAATTAAAGGGTTTTATTTAAAAATTATCAAATAATTTCATTCAATAGAAAATCATTCATAAACAATCTTGATTAAAATGGAATTGAAACTTAAACACTTACCATTTTTGTAAATTTTGAATCATAATATCACATGAATGATGTAAAATAAGTGTAACTTAAAATATCATTAAATAGTAAGTATTCATCATATATTATTTAAATGGGAAGTATATATGTAGTTAAATATAAATTAGGTGGAGAAAATAACATGTGTCTCAAAGAAGAAAGTTTGAGATGAAACCCTTACAAAGTTCATATCATTGAGGAGGGGGTTATTCAATGGGGTGGTCATGTGTAAAAAAAATCATATCTAAAAAATGTTAAGATTAATTAAAACATAAATTAATAAAATATCATTTCAAAAATAACTGGTTCATAATATAATCAATGATGCAATCATGTAGTCTAATGAATGGTAATTGATTTACGAATCCCCTTACCTCGCACTTCCCTTTAGTTAAAATCTCTTTAAAATCATGTATAGTAGTTTTAAACATTTTATTTTATAATAATAGAATACTATTATTATTTATAATATCTTATATTATCCTTAAACAATATCTTGTTACCCATCCATTAATAATTTTTTATTATCACTGTTGTTTTGGGTGTTAATTTTCTTATTTTCTCCAACAAATTTAGTCATGAATGTTCTTGATATTGAATACAGGTTATCATTAAATCATCAAAAAATTATATTAATGGTATAAATATAGGAATGATGTATGATATATTATGTAAATTGAAATTATATAAATAGATAAAATGAAATTAGATCTATAAATAACTTGTGTCTCAAAGAAGGAAGTTTGAGATGAAACACTTACAATGTTCATATCATTGAGTAGAGAGTTATTTAATGGGGGTGATCATGTGTAAAAAATTATATCCACAGAATTATAATTTTATGTAAAACATAAATTAATCAAATTTCATCACACACATAACTGTTTTATAACATAATCAAAGATGCAATCCTACAACCTAATGAATGGAAATTGAGTTAAGAAACCCCTTACCTCGCACTTCCCTTTTGTTGATCTCTATGAATCTCATTTTTATTAGTTTTACACATTTTATTATATAAAAATAGAATCATATTATTATTCATACCAACATATTTTATCCTTTAATAACATCTTGGTACGTTTTGCTAATAAATTTTCATTATCACTATTATTTTTTGTGTTAATTTACTTATTTTCCCCATAACAGGTAGTCATGAATGTTCCTGATAATGAATATATGTTATAGTTAACTAATATGAAAAGTGATAATAATGGTATAAATATAATTTTTTATTAGATGCATCATTATAATCATTGTTTAATTTTGATAATGGAGACTGATTCATATCACTTCTTGTAGACGGTAGGCTGTACGTACACACTAGTGAAATTATCAATTAAATTACAAGAGAATGGGTAGGGAAGTGGATATTATATTAATTTTATATAATTAATATAATTACATATATATAACATATATTAAACAAATTTATCATTTTTTTCATCCAAGTACAACATTAGTGAAAAATGAATTGCATCATTTTGTGAGGTGGTAGTTGTTCATACACTTGAACGACGTTATCTCGTTATATATAGAATGGATTGTAATTTTCAATTTATAGAAGTATAATTATATTAAAAATATCATATAAAAATTTTATATGCATCATTATATCTTCCTGTGAGAGGCTGTGATAAGAAACATGTTATGTTGATTCGTGAGGTGGTAATCTGCTAAACACACGATGTGGTGCAAGATGAATATGAATTTGTGTAGATTTTATCCTCATATTCAACTCCTTTGAATCCTCTTTCCAGGTTCTAGTCTTGTCAAATTCTACTCACTTCATTTTCATCCATATGATGGGTGTTTCTTAATTGATATATGTATTGGGTAAAACATCTATAATACCAATTCCACCAAAGAAATAATTGGATTTTCAACACATTATTTCATGAATCCCAAGACATAACTCCCGCCACCTTCTCTAGATTCACTAAGGTACCATCTTATAAGATCCCCTGACTAAGGAAACACACCCCATGAATCCAAAATCAATACTTTATGTTATTGGAATAAAAATATTGTTATTATAGCGTACTAAATATAATATCAATATTCATAACATGAAATTATTGGGACTATGAATATATAAATATGTCATTCAAATACACTATAATTATGGAGTCTATATTGCGAGGAAAATTTAATGCTTGAATCCATGAACATCACTACAATTTTATTCATTATGAACGGAATCATATGATACTTTTGTAAACCATAACCTCTAAAAAATAATATCATTATTACATCCTATTCCCAGACTCAAAACTTGTGGTCACATATATGTAGGTAAAACATAGAGAAGAATCATGATGTAACCAACGGATCAAAGTGGTTATCTATAACGTTCTGGTTCTGGAAGCCACCCAAAGGCGCCCCATACCCGGTTGGACACATGGCCTCAAGCACATTTCCCCAGATTTCAGAGGCTGCCGACTAGCAGCGAGGGCCTTGGGTGTGTTAGTGGGAAAACTATGCCCTCATTGGCAGAGTACACAGCGGAGGTAAACAACACTTACAATAGCGGAAGCAGTAAACATCCAACAATAGTAAACAATAGAAGACTAAAACAATAAACAACTGGAGCAAACACATATATATGAAATGATGCATGATTCATATGTCTATGAAAGCATCCAAACAAGTCACAATACTGAATACAATACTAAACCAAAGTACAAAAGAAAAACATATAAGCAACTCCTCAGCATCGCAAGCCTTGTCTTGGTCCCATGCTCTCTTGCTCCAATGCAATCAAGTACCTGAAGTGGAAGGGTGCTTGCCCTTGTCTATACCTGCAGAAATATAATCTATTTGGGCCCAAAAGCATGACCCAAACAGGGTGTGAGACTAACTACCAGTAGGCAACCACCCGAATATCTGTGCCTAATAGTCAGTGAGTTTATGGAAGGTAATATTACAGTAAGCAGTAAACAGTAAGCAGTAAACAGGATGATACACAACAGTAAACAATCCACAGATCAATAAGCAACAGTGAAGCAAACAGCTAACCACAAATAGGAATCCCTCTGGGAAGTACTCTCAGCCATCCCCTCTGGTCCTATCCAAGAAGTACCAATAAACCTCTAGGCAGTACACTTAGCCTAACCCCTCTGGTTTTCTCATATGAAATTATAAGACTCTCTGAGGAAGCACGCTCAATCAATTCCCCTTATAGTCTAAGGTGGTCAGGGAATCTCTAAGGAAGATCACACGGTCAATTCCCCTTATATCCCAAAGGTCTAGAGACTCTCTAAGTAAGCTCACTTGGTCAATTCCTCTTATAGCCTCAGGTCTATCACAGAATCTATGAGGAATCTCACTCGGTCAATTCCTCCTATAGCCTGGAATGGTTTAAGGAATTCGAACAAAACAAAGACTCTCTGAGGAAGATCACTCTGTCTACCCCCGTATAGTCTATAAAGATCAATAATATCTGAGGAAGATCACTCGATCTATCCTCCTGTAATCTATAATATCCAAGACTCTCTATGAATCTAACTCGGTCTATCCCCTATAGTCTATAATGTCTAAGACTCTCTGAGGAATCTCACTCAGTATATCCCCTTATAGTCTATAGCACCAGGTTCTCACGACCCAGTGCCAGTCAGTGCATAATAATGCTATATGGATAAATTAAACCTACAGATCTACTTGGCTAACCAGTTTACAACATAACAAGCATGTCAGGGAAAACACTCCATCCTACGGTCACAAGGCATGGAAACAGGTATAACGGCCAAAGGCTGAACAAGGCCAAAAGGTTGTAAACAGAACAAGGAATAGAAAAGCATCTTTACATAGAAATTATCCTTACACATAGCCAAATTATCTCTACACAAGCATAGAAGCAGGGCATGAAAACAATAGGGGAAAAAAATAAACACACAATACCCCGTTCAAGGGTATTGGTGGAATTTTCACATAATACTCAAAGAATTTGAACAAAAAGGCACAAACCACCTACCTTGATGCTAGGAGATCTATATAATTTAACCATGAGGATTGAATATCCTCAGAACATCTTAGATCTACAAAAATGAACAAAACATTCAACCCATGATAACTTTCAAAAGAATAGGAATTGGAAAATGATGCTCAAGAAGAAGGAAGACCTTAACGCTGCAGTTCCAACGCAATTGATGATGGCCAATTTGGAGAATAGACAGAGGCTCAGGGGTTCAGAGAAGATCCGTGACCATACCCTCACTCTCGAACAACCTAAAGCTAAAAGGAGGGTGTTCTATCTGCCAGACGCGACCCCAATGCGTTTAATGAAAAACAATACACGGTGTGTACTTTTGGAGTACACGACGTGCACTTACTGTTTCCGTACTCCACTTTAGGCAACCTCCACGTCACCCCACACGACCGTGTGTGCAGCCTGGACATGGCCAGCACACGGCCTCACGCGACATCGAAGTACACGGCATGTACTTCAAATTTTTTTAGAAACTCATCTTTTCTAAAAAACTCAAAAAAAAAAGGAAAAACATACCTAAAAGGAAGGTCCGGGTTCTTAAAAACTTCCCCCCTTAAAGAAATTCATTCCCGAATTTCCCTAGCAAGGCGTAGAAGAAGAAACTCCAAAATCTTCGGCTACTGTGATTGTACATCAACCTCCCTCTCCCATGTCTCGTCCTATACTCACCCGTGCTGCCATAACACCCGTACCAGAGGAACAGACCGACCATGTAGAACCTTGGTACTGCGATCGACAATCCGGATAGGATGCTCATAAAACAATACATCCTCTTCGAGATCAACCTCCTCAGGTTGAAAGACATGAGACAGGTCTGAAAAGTAATATCGGAGCTAAGAAATGTGGATGATGTCGTGCATAGCCCGGTACCTCTGAGGTAACTGCAACCGATATGCAATCGACCCAACTCTCTACAACACCTCAAACAACCCGACTTACCTCGGTGAAAGATTAACCTGTCTCCGAATCCTCTTGTGTCCCAACCTCGGTGTGGAATGTAGGAAAACCTAATCCCTGACCTCGAACTCTAGAGGTCGTCTCCGCTGATCAACATAAGACTTCTGTCGAGACTGTGCCATAACCATCCTCTTCCGAATCAAATCTATCTGCTCTGAGGTCTCCTGAACAAGTCAAGGTCCCAGAAAAGTTGCCTCTCCTGTCTCTAGCCAGCATAAAGGTGATCAGTATGGACACCATACAAAGCCTCATAAGGTGACATCTGAAAAGTCTCCTAAAAACTGTTGTTGTAAGTGAATTCCACAAGAGGTATACGCTTCTCCCAAGAACCTCAAAAGTTGATAATGCATGCTCGGAGCATATCCTCAAGAACCTGAATCGTACGTTCGGACTGGCCATCTGTCTAGGGATGGTATGCTGTACTCAAAAGTACATGTGTACCCAAATCCTTCTGAATCCCCTGCCATAACTGAGAAGTAAAATGTGCATCCCTATCTGAAATAATGGAGTGCGGAACTCCATGCAGATATACAATCTCTTGGATGTACAACCATCCTAGCTCATCAACACTAAAGGTCTCCTTGATTGGAAAGAAGTGAGAAACCTTCCTAAGCCTGTTAATGATGACCCATATTACATCATTCCCTAGAGGCGATCTTGGAAAACCGGTCACGAAATCCATCGCGATGTCATTCCACTTCCACTCAAGAATGGGTAATTACTGCAGAAGCCCTGCTAGTCACTGATGTTCTTCCTTCACCTACTGACAAGTGGAACACCTCATGAAAAAACCATAAATGTCCCTCTTCATACCTGGCCACCAATAATGACAGTGTAAATCATGATACATCTTGGTGACACCAGGATGAACTGCTCAAACTGAGGAATGAAAGTCCCGCATCAGTTCCTCGTGTATGTCTGCTGGCACCTGTACGCGTCCCTGGAACCACAAGATCTCATCCTTGGATATGGTCCAACCAGGAATATGGTCCTACCCTAACACGATTTCCTGTAGGAATAGGCCTTCAGAGTCTGATAGATGCCTCATTCGAACTCGATCAAGAAGTGCAGAGGTAATAGCTACAAAAGATAGAAAAGTCTGTCCCTGACTGTCATGAACCTATAAATGCATATAAGAGAACAGAACCATAAGCTTCCACTCACTTCTGGCCTCCTGAACTACCTGTATCTGAGTTCTCTTACTCAACACATCAGCCACTGTATTACCTTTCCCAGGCTTATAGGAAAAATCAAAGTCAAAGGACTGAAGATACTCAACCCACCTTCGCTATCTCAAATTTAGATCATGCTGAGTGAATATGTACTTGAGACTCTTGTGGTTAGTGAACACCAAAAAGTTCTCTCCCAGATGATAATGTCTCCAACTGCGTAGGGCATGAACAACAACCGCTAACTCCAGATCGTGCGCCGGGTAATTCCTCTCATGTGGCCTCAACTGCCGAGACCCGTAAGCAACGACTCCATCTCCCTGCATAAGCACAGCTCCCAACCCGATACCCGAAGCATCACAATAAATATTATACCCCTTGACCAGCTCTAGAAAGACTAGTATCAGTGCTGAGGTCAACCTCCCTTTCAACTCCTAAAAGGCTGACTCACAAGAATCTGACCATAAGAACTTCACACCCTTCTTAGTCAGACTCTTCAGTGGTGCTGCTAGGAATGAAAATTTATGTATGAAACATATTTAGTATCTATCGAAACCTAGAAAACTCATCACCTCAAAGATGTTCTTCGTATGATCCCCGGAAACTACTTCCCTCACTTTCTCTGGGTCTATTGATACTCCTTCCTCAGAGATAACATGACCAAAGAAGTGAATCTGATCCATCCAAAAGTGTCATTTTGAGATCTTGGAATATAATTGATTCAATGTACTCAAGACGATCTCAAGATGGGTATCATGGTCGTGTCGAGTGTGATAGTACCCCAAGATGTCGTCCACAAAAACCACCACGAAGGAATCTAAGTATAGATGGAACACTCGGTTCATCAGTGCCATGAAAACTGTAGGCGCGTTCGTGAGACCAAATGACATAACCATATACTCGTATAGACTATACCTGCTCTTGAAGACCGCAAGAGGTATATCAGATGGTCTAATGCACAAATGATGATAACCAGATCTCAAATCAATCTTCGAGAACACCCAGGCTCCTCGAAGCTGATCGAAGAGATCATCGATCCTCAGAAAGGGATATCGGTTCTTGACCGTCAATTGGTTTAACTTACGATAGTCCACAAAAATCCTAAGGGTACCATCCACCTTCTTCACAAATAGGATAGGCGAACCCCAAGGAGAAGTATTGGGTCAGATGAAACCCTTCGCCTGTAACTCCTCTAAATGATTCTTGAGCTCTTGAAACTCAGGTGTAGCCATCCTATTAGGAGGAATGGAAACCGGTGCTGCTCCTGGCACGAGCTCAATCAAGAAGTATACCTCACGCTCTTGAGGAAAACCTGAAAAGCCCTCTGGAAAGACATCTCTGAAACGATCCACCACTGGAGGAAAGTCTAAATGTGAAGTTACCTGGTCATCCAGATAAAGACTAGCGATCTGGGCTGTATCTTCTCCCAACCCATGATGCTCTGGACCCGCTCTGCTCACCTGAACATCACACTCGCCTCTATGAAGAAAGGATCCACCCTCTGGTAATATGAAACTTACCCTGCGGTGATAATAGTCGATGACTTCCTGGAAGGGAACTAGCCAGTCTATTCTTGGAATGACATCATATCTCGTCATCTCTAGGACATAGAGGTCCCATAAGAAGTGACACCCTACAAACTCAAGAGGGCACTCTCTACACTGATATACACTAACCACTCTAGTCCCCAACGGTGTGTCTAGAGTCAAAGTATCGATAGAGGAAAAGATGCAGATCCCAAGGCTCTACACAACAGCAACAAAGATAAATCTATGCGTAGCACCAGTACCGAAAAGAGATGAAGATAAAATTGAGGCTACTAAGATCATACCTAGAACTATAGAAGGGTCGGGATCCTGATCCTGATGGTTATGCTCCACTGCAATAGTATGGCCTGTACCATGACCCTATGACCCCTCCTGACCACTCTGATTTGATCCACTCTACTGTCACTAGTAGCCTGGTGACTGATCACCACGACCGTGACCTCCACCTCAACCCGAACAGCCAGAAGAAATCTAGTTCCCAGACTGGTGAGAAACTGGAGATGCATCTCCTTTACGCAGGGTCATATAAGAACCCCTACCATAAGATGTAGTTGAGAAGAACTGACAGAAATTCTGAAGATATCCCATCTTGCTGCAAGACCGGCACTCCATCAGATCTCTTTGGCCCTGAGGCCTAGTATTCCTGCTCCTCCCGCATTGGTAGCATACTACCAGGATTCCTGAAGATACATTAAGCCTACTCTGATCTCCTCGAGTAGACTCCCTGCGATGCTTCCTGCTATCAGTAGGAGGAACACTGACTCTGGATGTCGAACCGCCCTGGCTCACTAGAATCCCTCAGATTGCACTCAGGGATCAGTTCCTGGTTGATGATAGATGATATCGAAGTCAACATGAAGATGTTCAACTGCGAGCAGATGTCGTGCCTCAGACTATCCTCGAAATTTCGTGTAAGGAGAAACTCATCACCTCTAGGAATAGGCGTGAAACTCTGAAACTCAGTAAAGCAATAAAACTACTCCATAACATAAAATGTACCCTGCTCCAGACACATAAAATTCCGGTCTCGATCGACCCTCAAGGTCTTCGGGTAGAATTAATCATAGAAGATGCATCGAAAATCATCCCAAGTCATACTCTGCTGGCGTCCTGACTGTGAGATAACCTCCCACCACCTCTTAGCGGAGTCTCAGAGCATATAGGTAGCGAGCTTCAACCTCTCCTCTGGAGGTATCTCCAGATGCTCGAAAATCGTCAGTGTGACCTCTAGCCATGACTCTGTAGCCTGAGGTCCTCCATCCCCTAAGAAAGTAGGAGGATACTGCGGTTGGAAAACCCACATCAACTCTGCCATCGACGGGAAAGGAGGCGGAACTCCCTGGAAGGTCTGCATCATCCTCAGAAAATCTTCCCTAAAGTGCGCATCAATGCCTGCAACTGGTATAACTGCTGGTGCCAAGGCTGGCATAGTAGGAGGATCTGTAGGAGGTCCCTGATCAGCCATATCCGATGTCTGATCACCGTCTGGCATCTGACGTACAACCGGATGACGTCTTGGTGGCATAGCTCTGAAAGGTCAAATGCACACCTTAGATCAGGATTATCAAAGACCAAGAACACAAGAGTACATGAGGGGAACAAGAGAAATAAAAATTCATGTTTTACAAAACAAGACTACACAGTGTGTATAAAAAACTACACAACGTGTTCATTTAATCCATTCACATGGGTGTGTACTTCTTCCATAACTAGTCGTGTAACACCCCAACCACATGGCGTGTTGTCCCCACACACGACATGTACTTGAACACTATTCCCCCACCCGAGTCCCCTTACATGGATAACCCACACAGTCCTCTTAATCCCAGACTACACGGTGTGTTCACTAAGGACACAGTGTGCACTAGACAAGGTTTCAACGACCCGTGTTGTTAGTTACACGACCGACTACATAGTCACTACAACACAACATGTACTTACCGTACACGGTGTGTTCCTGAATATTTTTCACAACTCCGTGTTTCTTCCCACATAGTCAGTGACATGGTTTAAAAACTACACAATGTGTATTAATAAAGTACATGCCGTGTATTCTGGGTTTTTCCTAGTAGTAGCTCAGAAACTGCTCTGAAGCCCATAAAACACAGAAAACAAGAGTTAAGGTGCCAAATTCCAATCCATGAGGGCCCATACTCCCCGTGAATCAAAGCTTGGAATCTTATACAAGTTATAAAAAGGAAATCAGGCAATGATACACCAAATTCCAGTCCATGAGGGCCCATAACACCTCAAGAATCACAGTTTGGCGTCCATCTAAGCAAGGACTATAAAAAAAATTCTATATAAAAAATTAGAGATTATATCAAAGCATCTATCACAACATCATGCATAATATACACAACTTCTATCACAACAACATGCAATTGCTAATGCATCCTAGATGGCATAGAAAGAATGCATGACATGTGCTTTCTAGCTAGTGACTATATGATGCATGAGATGGATTACCCTCATCTCATCAAGTTGCGATAGAAATAGAACAACAATAACAACAACGGTAACAACACAAAGCATGTGAATCACCCAACGGTGAAATCAAATCAACTGTAAAAGTGCAAACTAGTAAAACTACAACAAACGAGGTGATATGGATTTTCCCTGTACACGGGTTAGCTACTCCTGGGCACAACTTATTTTCAAGTACCCATTCCATCCTTTCCTTGGATATAGGATCTAAACAGTAGGTCAAGAGAAAAGAATTCCTTTGATACCACTTTGTAATGTTCCGGTTCTGGAAGCCACACAGAGGCACCCCGTACCCGGTTGGTCGCATGGCCTCAAGCGAATTTCCCCGAACGCCAGAGGCTGCTGACTAGCAGCGAGGGACTTGGGTGTGTTAGTGGGAAAACTATGCCCTCATTGGTAGAGTACACAACAGAAGTAAACAACACATACAATAACGGAAGCAGTAAACATCCAACAATAGTAAACAATGGAAGACTAAAACAATAAACAACTGGAGCACACACACACATATATATGAAATGATTCAAGATACATATCTCTAGGAAAGCATCCAAACAAGTCACAATGCTGAATACAATACTAAACCAAAGTACAAAAGAAAAATAGATAAGAAACTCCTCAACATCTCAAGCCTTGGCTTGGTCCCATGATCTCCTACTCCAATGCAATCAAGTACCTGAAGTCGAAGGGCACTTTCCCTTGTCTATACCTGCAGTAATATAATCTATTTGGGCCCAAAATCATGACCCAAATAGAGTGTGATACTAGATCCCAGTAGGAAACCACCCAAAGATCAGTGCCTAACAGTCAGTGAGTATATGGTAGGTAATAGTATAGTAAGCAGTAAACAATAAGATGTAAACAAGATGATACACAACAGTAAACAATCCAAAGATCAAAAAGAAGCAGTGAAGATAACAGCTAACCACAAATAGGAATCCCTCTGGGAATTACTCATAGCCATCCCCTCTGGTTCTATCCAAGATGTAACAACAACACTATGGGTAGTACATTCAGCCTAACCGCTCTGGTTTGGTCATATGAAATTATAAGACTCTCTGAGGAAGCATGCTCAGTCAATTTTCCTTATAGTCTAAGGTGTTCAGGGACTCTCTGAGGAAGACCATGTGGTCAATTCCCCTTATAGCACCAAGGTATAGAGAATCTCTGAGGAATCTCACTTGGTCAATTCCTTTTATAGCCTCAAGTCTATCACCGACTCTCTGAGGAATCTCACTCGGTCAATTCCTCCTATAGACTGGAATGGTTTAAGGAATTCGAACAAAACAAAGACTCTCTGAGGAAGATCACTCGGTCTACCCCCATATAGTCTATAAAGCTCAAGAATCTCTAAGGAAGCTCACTCAGTCTATCCTACTATAATCTATAATATCCAAGACTCTCTTGGAATCTCACCCGGTCTATCCCCTATAGTCTATAATGTCCAAGACTATCTGAGGAAGCTCACTCAGTCTATCCTCTTATAGTCTATAACACCAGGTTCTCACGACCCCATGCTAGTTAGTGCATAATAATTCTATATGGCCAAAGTAAACCTATATATTTACTTGGATAACTAGTCTACAACATAACAAGCATGTCATGGAACAACACTCCATCTTACGGTCACAAGGCATGAAAACAGGTATAACGACCAAAGGCTGAACAAGACCAAGAGGTATTAAACTGAACAAGGCATGGAAAAGCATCTTAACATAGCAATTATCCTTACACATATCCAAATTACCTCTACACAAGCATACAATTAGGGTTGGAAAAGAAAATGGAAAAAACAGTAAACATGCAATACCTCGTTCAAGGGTATTGGTGGAATTTGCACATAATACTCAAACACTTTGAACGGAAAGGCACAAACCGCATACCTTGATGCTAGGAGATCGATATACTTGAACCAAGAGGCTTGAATCTCTTTAGAACGTCATAGATATATGAAAACACCCAAAACGTTCAACCCACAATAACTTGCAAAAGAGGAGAAATTGGAAAATGATTCTATATAAGAAAGAAGAGCTCACCGTAGCGGTTCCAATGCAATTGACGACGGCCGATTCGAAGAAAAGATGGAGGCCTGGGTGTTCGAAGAATATCCACAGCTGTACCCTCGCTCTCAGATGAACCAAAGCTAAAAGGAGGGTGTTCTGTCCATCAGACGCAACCCCGGTGCGTTTAATGAAAAAAACAAAATACACGGCGTGTACTTTTGGAGTACACAACGTGTACTTACTGTTTCTGTACTCCGCTTTAGGCGGCCTCCACGTCAGCCCACATGACCGTATGTGTGGCCCAGACTTGGCCAGCACACTGCCTCGTGCGACATCGAAGTAAACAGCGTGTACTTATAACGTACACGACGTGTACTTCAAAAATTTCTAGAAACTCCTATTTTCTAAAAAACTCCAGAAAAAAGAAAAACATACCTGAAAGGAAGTTCTGGATTTTTACATTATCAATCCTTGGAAAAAGATTCATAATTTTCATTATATCTTGATTAAAAAACTAATAATTAAAACACTATATGAAGATATATTTAATGGTTAATAAAACTAGTGCAACCCAAAGAGAGGCACTCAAGAGAATAAAGAACATGTCTTTAATATCTCTCAGATACAACATCAACTCTCTTTTCTTGTCTTATGTTGTATGATGAGATGGAAATGATATTTTTTATGAGACACACATGTTACTAATGATAAAATAAATATCCATTTTTGTTCTAGAATAGATAATTTATTAATGAAAAATACTTGGAAATGGTTTTCTACTAATGGAAATGATGCTATAACCATTATTTAATACACTAAAGAAACTATGCCCACAAATTTTGGTCCAATATCTCTTAATAAATAGAATTTTGGTCTTCCACTATCCCTTAATATCTCAATCACTCAAAATAACATACCCCTATCCATTAAGGGAGGTAAAATACACCCAACTATGGTAACAATTAATGAAATCATATAACCATATCAATCGGTCCATTATAAATAAAATGTTGAGAATTATAATATCATGAAGAATGAAATCAAATTGATGTTCATAACTCTCAATCCTTGTGAAACATGATCCAAGCCTCTAAATTGGATCCAAACTATCATGAACCATCCCCTGGGGCCCATGTTGCAACTACCCCAATCCCACAACCCATAGGACAGGGGTTAGAAGCTAGTGTCTAGTAGGCATTTCCCACAAAGGGGAGGCATTTTACTATGAACCTGCACACTGACACCCATCCCCATGAAAATTACTGAGACTAAAAACACTGAGTAAATAGATATGAAACCCACTAAGAGTAACAGTACAGACTAAAATTTAAACAGACCTGAATACAAGCCCAACTAAAATAGGAAAGTACATTCTCCTGGATATCGTCTGTAAGAATCCCTACATGAAGGGTAGGTACAATATGCTGTCTAATGGTCATTGAAGCATACCATGTTAGTCGAGTCACCCTAAAACACCCATATCTCCATCCCACCAAGGACTCCATCAAATTTGTGGATCGTCTGCATAAGATGTGACATGGGCAATCAAAGCCTGTTCAAGGGTGAGTAAAAAAACACTCAATAGGGACCCCAAAACCACAATAGAATTACACAATGTAAACCACAAGGAATAGCACTAACAAACACCCCAAAGTAACACCACTAAGGAATACCATGAAGGAACATCACTAAGGAACACCACTAAGGGATACCATGAAGAAACTCCACTAAGGGACACCACAAAGGAACACCACAGAGGAACACCATGAAGGAACACCACTAAGGAACACCATGAAGGAACACCACTAAATAACACCATGAAGTAACACCACTATGGAATACCATGAAGGAACACCGCTAGGGAACACCACTATGAAATACCACGAAGGAACACCACTAATAAATATCACAAAGAAACACCATAAAGGAACACCACGAAGGAGCACCACGAAGGAATACCACTAAGGAATACCATGAAGGAATGTCATAAAGGAACATGACTTAAGGAATACCACGAAGGTAAACCACTATGGAATACCATGAAGGAACACCACGAATGAAAACCAATAAGGAAACCATGAAGGAACACCACTAAGGAATACAATGAATGAAAACTATGAAGGAACACCACTAAGGAATACCATGAAAGAACGCCATGAAGCAATACCACTAAGGAATAACATGAAGGAATAACACTAAGGAATACCATGAAGAAACACCACTATGGAATACAATGAAGGAACACCATGAAGGAACACAACATAGACTACTAAAAAGGCACATAAAGTGTAGAAATTAGGAGGTATATTCAAGAGATTCATAAGATTCATCTCACACAGGTATAAATCTAAAGTATAAAAAGATAGACTATCTGATGCAATCATAGAAAACCCAATACTGTTGAGTCACTTAGACTCGTTGAGTCACTTAGACCCACTGATCCACTTAGACCCTCTTAGTTTGTTAGACTAACTAAGTCACTTAGACACACTGATTCACATAGAATCAATGAGTTACTTAGATCTAGTGAGTCACTTAGACCCATAGTCATAGTCTTCTCATCATATCCAGCCACATGATTAATGATCATAGCATGTTTATTGGGGGAGAACTTACTTGTCAAGAAAAAGGTCATATGTGGACTTCCATAGAAATCCACTTAGAGTATCTTAAAAGGGCTGTCTTTTCACGGGGGTCCCAATATAATAAAAATCTCATTAATCGGACATACGTTTTGAAAGTTATGTGTCTTTTGGTAAAAAGGGGCTGGTTGGGTCCGAGCACAGTCCGACCCGGTTGGATCAACCCGACCCAACCCGCCGAGCCCAACCTCACCCATCAGGTCAACCCGACCAGCTGGGCGGTGGGTCCAGCTCGCTCACCCACATGGGGTGGCCCATTTTACCTAGACCATCCCACAACAAGTGGTCTGGCTCATTTCACCCAGATGAGTTAGCCACCATGTTCTCTCCCAGTCAACGTGGCCGGTGGTTATCGGTTTCCCTCCCAACACGTAGTCCCACAGACCTTATACCAATGAAAACTCGGGTCTCTGTCGTGGGTCTTCTAGCCTGATGCAGTACCCCCACTGGTGCCACTACTCTACACCACCATGGATCACCTAGTCGCGGCCTCCAATCACCACCTGTGGCAATTATTATTGTTTCCTCTACCACAAGCCGTTTAGTCGATGACCACCTACCATCGACCGTCAAACTGGTAGCTGTTCCACCAGGTTCCCACATTGCCACGCGACACCACTGATGCTACTTTCACGGGCTCTCAATCCTTCTCAGCTTGTCAAAAAATTCATCCGGACATAAATATGGGATCCTCAGGTCCTGATCTACACTAATTCGATCTCTATTATTGAAAAAACATCGATCCGGGGGGTCCGAACGCGTATGGAACCACATTTCAATCATCGATCCATAAACACATGGGTTCAATGACAAATCACAAAGAACAAGGATGAAAAAAATCAACAAGAATGCCCAATATGGACGGATCTTGGCCTTCTTCATTTTGGCCTCAATCCTTACAATATTTATAAAGAACAAATTGGATGAATAAAAAAATTTCTAAATTGATTTAACCCGATTCAATCACTATAATAGAAATTCATCCAACCCGTTGTTGACGCAAAAATTTGGAGAAGGACTGCATCGGGCTGATAAAAGAGCAATGAATGAATCAGAGGATGAAAAAAGGAGATTTCGGGGCCTAGGAGGCGGGTGCACACAAGATTGGGGAGATGCATGCAAGAGTAATTCTAGCGCACAAAATCTTGTGTGACGAACTCCCCTTCCACGCCCAAAGCACCGTCCACCGCGACTGGCCATGCCTGACCCCATTTTCACACTGAAGGCGACGTCGAACGGGAGTTTGCACACCCGACCCTAGTTCCACGCACAAGGGGACGTCGAATGGGCCTTTACGTGCCCGCCCTATTTCCGCACCCAAGGCGACGTCGAACAGGGTTTTCATGCCTGGATCCGTTTCCATGCACAAGGTGACATTGAACTGGGGATTGCGCACCCAGTCCCTCTGTGCACACAAGCCGATGACCGACCAGAGTTTGTACACCAGGCCCTTTCACACCACTCTAAGGACTCCGGCTATAAAACAAACTGTATCCCCATCCTTCAGAGAGGGTAACTAAATATGAAGCGACACTCTGCTGCACGAAAACTCCATCTTCCATGACTTCACAAAAAACCCATGGCCTTCAGGTAACGGTTATTTCTTGATAGGTCCCCCCGAGGGCACCTTTAGGTGGGCCCTCTGATCCTCAGGGACTTCATTTCTTCCCAAAGTCATTTGTGCGCAAGAGGGGCCTTTCACGCACGTACAATTTGCGTCATGTGCTCTTACGCACCACCCATCCAACTTGCACGCAAACCGTCCATCTTGCGCGCAACCTCTTGGTCTTGCACGACACTCATCCAACTTGCGCACAAACAGTCCTTCTTGGGTGAAACCCCTTGGTCTTGCGCACCACCCATCCCTCTTGTGCACCAACCCTTCATCTTGCGCGCAAACCCAGTATCATGCGCTCAAGACTCATATCTTTCCCCAGACCATTCTCTTACGCGTGATCCATGTGTTGTCCTCACCTTGAGGCACCTTGTTCGAGACTCTCTTATACGAGAAACACCTACATCACGTGATCTTTTCCTGTGAGGCCCCTTAAGTTTTCACAGAGAAATTTCAAAGTCCCTTGGGAAACACTTTCTATTGCATTGATTTTCCTCATGCCTCTTCGCATAGGCATGCTAACGACTATTGCTTCTTCGTATAGACACGCTAATGGGGACCCTCAATGGGATCACCTCTCGACACCCCCTTCCATTGCATTATCAATGCTTTCCTTCCCTCAAAGGTGGGAAGTTATTGGTTATGTAAGTCCATGGGGTGCAGAGCAAACCCACCTCGTTCGAGCTACAGGACATTAATCTTCCAAGCCCCATTTTCCTCAGTGCATGACATTAAACTGTGACCTCGCCTCATGCCTCGCATGCGAGGTGCCCCGTCTTGGACATTCTCTAAAACCACTGATCTTCATGGGAGTGAAATCATTCCTCACATGGAATGAAATCCTATTTATCAGAGTAGCATTCATCCTCGCGGAAAGGGAAACCACCCTGGTGTAAGCCCCAATCTTGTTTTGTGGGATGTAGCATCCCTGCTCCTCCTCTCTTCCTGGGATCCAAATCCCCCTCCCGTTGGGCTTTGTCACCACCCAGGCCTCCACCCTAGAGTAAGTCCCAATCTTTATATCTTTGGGAATCTAACCACATGTAATCCATTGTTTCCTATTTGGGCCTCCAACTACATGTAGCCCTAGTCCACTTCCCATAGATTCACCTTTCGCGACGTGGTCGTTAGGTCTTTGCTGCCTCTTTTTTCTCACACTGAGCATGACTCACATGGGCTTAGAGTAAGCATCAACCATGACATCCTCTACTAGAATCCTAGAGTGTAAGCCCCAAACACATTCTGAACTATGTGGACTTTGACCCTTGCCAAGTAAAGTTACGTAAGAAGCCTCCCTAAGGTTCAATCCCACCACCAATTAGTCCCGACCATCTTCACGTCGGTTCACCAAACACCCCATGAACTACGAGGTCTTTGATCCTTGCCAAGGTGAGGTACATAGGATACCTCCCTGAGGTTCAATTCCAACAACCATTGGTTCCTATCCCCTTTACGTCAGCTCCCGCACCATCACAAACTAGGAGGTCTTTGATCCTTGTCTCCTAGGTAAGGTACGTAGGATGCCTCTCCGAGGTTCAAGCCCAAAACCCAGTCGCTCTGACCACCTTCACGTTGGTTTTCCAAAACACACCTAATCTATGTGGTATTTGATCCTTGACAAGGCAAGGTACGTAAGTAGCCTCTATGTTGTTCAAACCCACCATCTATCCGGGCCCCAGGTCCTCCTTCACGTTGGTTTGTCCCCGTCCTGCGTGACGTTAAATTATGGACCTCAATCAGTGCTAAGCGGTTGAAATTACCACCTGACAGTAAGCACCACCATTGGTCCCAACCATCTTCACTTTGGTTCACCAAACACCCCATCTGAACTATGTGGTCTTTGATCCTTGCCAAGGCAAGGTACGTAGGAAGCCTCGCTGAGGTTCAAGCCCCACAACCATTGATCCCAACCATCTTCACATTGGTTCCCACTCCACCAGAACTATGTGGTATTTGATACTTGCTAAGGAATGATCCGTAAGAATCCTCCCTAAGGTTCAAGCCCAACACCCATTGGTTCCGACCCCCCTTCACATCGGACCAACTCTGATCCGTATGACGTTAAACCGCATCCCCAATTCAGCGGTAAGCCGTTATCACCCCATTCAGAGGTAAGCCATTGTCAACCCATTTCAGCGGTTATTCATTATCATATAAACTATGAGGAATTTGATTCCCTACTACGGGGATACATTGGAGGTCTCTTCAAGACTCAATCCCAACATCACCGTCGTCCTCGAGTCGACTCCATCTCATTCTCCACCTACTCTATTAAACCCTCCACCATTCATCCTAATTCTTACTCGGGATGATACATCCTAGTGGGATCATGCCACCTCATTCCCCATTCACCATAACAAAAACTAGGAAGCTAACCAAACATTTTCCCCACCATCAGTGTACCCTCCATGCGTTGCACCCATCTGATCCATTCTAATCAGTATTCTGATAAGTCTGATCCATCTCTGCTAGACGTTAAACTCGCAACATACCCTGTGTTAAACACGAGAAGTTGAGTAAAAACCTTATATACATGCATATTTCATAAAATTACCCACATTCGACATGGGATTCCTTGGGATTCTGCACCCTCAAGAAGCCCTATAATAAGGGGAAGAAATCCATACGTGCCAGTGTCCTAACGTCCAGACACACCAGTGATGTCCAACATGACTACTCCCCTGACCGAAGGTTGCTACCCTGACCGAACCCTTTGTAATGTCCCAACAGAAGAATTGTAATTAATTGGTGTCCATGAAGATATGGCACTAGGGAGAGTTTCACAAACAACATCTTAAATCTATAAGGGAGACCTGGAATATGTGAAGAGTTCCGAGGAGAAATTATTGAAAGTAAGAACCGACATACCATCATCCTATTTCGATCAAGGAGAAAATGCCCCTAAATAAGAAATAGATATTTCCCGCCTTTGGAAAGAGAGAAGCGGGGAAACAAACAGTGCCATCGTCCTCGAACAAGATGGACGCGTGCGTCTCAGAGAAATTGTCGGAAACAGAAACGGTGAACCTGATGTGAAATATTCTCCTCAATATGGAGATTAGTATCATTGGAGACATCAGTGGATTAGCATGTCACCGGATCCAGCTATCTGGCACCAGGTCCCGCCAAAAAAATAGCAGTCCTGGCATGAAACTCACTAGAAGTTGGGGCAGTCAAAACATTGGACATCCCAGTTTGTGATGTTGTCTGCGTGGATCCATCTTACCAACTATGGAAGACAAAATAATGTTGGGGAACTGGTTGTCAATTCCCTTTTTCTTTCAGCACTGATGAGTTAATCTCCCTGCTTTCAGAAACCAAGATACTGCACCCGGAACTCGATCACCGCCCGCTCACTGACACAGCGGCAGGGGAAGTACCAGCATGACAGTCCTGTACAGTTCCGCCTCTTCTTCAATGGTCTCAATAGCCACGACCGCTGGGCGCCTCCACCCTATATCTCTATCAGAGTTCATCCAACAAAGTGTGATTAATGACCTCATACGCCGATATGAGGAGGAGGGTATTATCTCGACTCGAAATATAGCCTTCCTGGATTTAGAGGCATCTGCGCCTCATCGTCAATGCTTCCCCTGAGGGCTACGCAGGGATCCACTGCTCCCCACTCCAACATATAACCATTTCGGGAGCCTCTCCCTAGAACGTCTCAACGACTCCTTGCCCTACGCCGACGAGATAGGGGATATTCGGGTAAGCCCAGCCAGGATCCCATACCAGGGGCTCCCAGAAAGGGCTCCCACCAGGCCTCATCAGCGCTGCCACCCAGTATTACTAGCCGAGGAGCAGGTAATCCATGTACCTTCACCATAGGCTCTGGTTCGCCTAACTCGATGCTGGTGTCAGGTGCAAGCCGAAGAGGACGTCCACCATGGTGCATCTACGTTAGTGGCTACTGTGGCCTGAGCCACCACTAACGAATATCATCAAATCCCTGTGTAAGCTGAGTAGGGACATTCATATGCCTAACCTAGATTGAGGCCCCAACCACCCCATGGGTAGGGTGGGTCGACTCTCTTGGTCGCCAGCACAGGCAGTGGCTACAACGGACTAACCCGCAATAATTCCACCAAGTACAGAGGTCATCCATTTACCGCTACCATGGAGAACACATGCCTTCCCTACTTATAGGATCATTATGGAGGTCCGCCTTGTGACACATTCAATCAAAATGAGGGTTCTCCCCGCGTCGGTGATGCTTGGTACGAAAGTCTCTCCCGTGCCCACTACACTGGATATAAAGTCATTCCTCCTACCACTGACCGTTGGTATGGGGACATTGCACATTCGGTCTGTCTCCAACATGGGGACCCTCCCCGTGTTCTCGTAGCAGCTGGTGAAGGTCCTCCTCACCCCAGTAATTAGAGGAGTGTGGGCGGGATTCACTTCATAAGCTCCCAGCACGAAGGTCCTACCCATGTTAAGCTCAAACAGTATAAGGAACCTCCTCATACTGATGTCACCAGGGGAAACAAGCATGGTGGTTCCCCCCATGCTCCTACCAGATCCAGCAGAGGTCTTAATCTCTCCAAAGCTACCCATGAAGGTCCTCCCCATGTCCCTTTGATATCTGTCCTGGTGCTCCTAGCTCCCTGAGTTACTCTGGTGGAAACCTTCTCCGCCCAGCACCAGTACGACCGATGGACCTCCTAGTGTCAGAAATCTACCCTGTCCCAAAGAGCCATCCAGGGGAAGGAAGGTGGGTCTTCGCCACCATAAGAAGAATTATGGGAAGGTTTAGACAGAGATCAAACTAGTCTGCTTCTCAGACTCCAAAGCAGAGTATGACTCAGCGCAAGAACCCTCCCCTCGCTTCTACGAGTCAAGGGATGGGGAAGAAACAATGTGAATCACCATAGTACTCCTAGAATATGAGTTCAATAGGATTCCCACCTCCCTCCTCAGGTATATCTAGGAGGAATAAAATTTGGAAACCCCATAGGTTACGGTCGTGCAATCACCACCATCATCACCAGGAGCACTATCTACCTCGACTAGAGATCACAAAGAGCTATTCTGGGGACAAATGATAGGTGAGAAGTAGCGCATCCCATTTCCCATAGCTCCATCCCATGCACCAAGAATTTCGGTTGTTATCCCATCCTACCATGATGTGGTGGCTAAGTCAATACACTCTTCAGAGGACAGCCTGAGATTTGGCGGTTTGTTGGCTCGCTCTCCATACTCTCCACCGGCCAGCCTACCATCCCAGTGGTCTGCTTCAGTACCACTACCGGTTCCTCATCTACCTCCAGTTGATGAGTGGGGTAATGAAGGGCCAGACCCTGAATCCGAGCCATGGAGCTTATGGAATATCCTCACAGCGGACCACTTCCCTGAGATGTTTTGGCCCGTGGCAGCACAAAATTTCTATGCACAAGAATCACTCACCCCAAAAGAAGTTGAGTGTTTATGTCAAACCCTCTGGGTGAAACATTTTTTCCTTTATCATCAGCGAGTGGTTTATCCGAGGAGCCAAGCGCATTTAGAAGACATTGGTGAGCAATGCCATCTAGTTGATTTGGCCGCACTCCATGTGGCCCAGTGCCCTTAGTCACCAGGTCACCATAGGGCCCTCCAACAGCAATGCCTTCAGAGTTTCAAGGTACTCTGCAAGGTTATCAAGGAGGCTTCCCCCCACCTGTAGATCCATGGCTGGGGGTAATATACCTCCATCCTCTTCAGTCCTATTTGACTATAACCCAACTTTCTAGGTGACATTGATGGCATGCCCCCAGGTAGAGTCGCGATCATCATGGCCACCCTATCAGAAGAGGAAAATGAGCTGGAGCTCCTGGATGGGGACCTCCCTCCTAAAGTCATTCCACAGCTTCTGGACCCCTTGGGGAGGGTTACTCGTCAATATAGGAGCCTGGTGGGTCTCCCTGAACCCATCTAGGCATTAGTCCTTATCCAAAATCACGGTAAGGGTAAAGAGAATATTAGAGCCACCAACCCCTCCGACCTGTCTTGCTCAGTGAAAAAGATAGAGTAAGACCCTGAAAAATCCGCGTTGCATCAGTAACTTGCTGAACAGAAGAAGTTGGTCGATGACCTCCTGACTGAATCAGCTATAGATCGATGGCCATACTACGGAAATCCTAGGCTAGGGTAGTAGGGGAAGGAACAAATTCCCCTTGGTGAGCTACCTCCAGGTGACCCTAACCATCCTGCCCCCACAGACAGGGTTGAAGCTGGAAGTTACGGCAAGAGGGCATGGTATGTCTTGCTAAACCCTACAGAACGACACGACAATCGAAGGGACCCAGCTCGGGTTTCCCCAGCTGCCCCAAGGGTCATGGCACCAGCTTCTCCACGAGCCGTTGGGTCTGCTTACCATGTTGAAGAATCCACCAACACACTCATGGTTAGGGATCCCCGTCAAGACAGGGACCCCGCCCAGATGTTCCAATGGTGGCACTCATTGCCTGCCTTAAGGCATTGGAAACGTGATAGGTGGCACTCCCACCTGATGGAAAGTCATACCCCGCATGGGTGGATGATATTATAGAACCCCTGAGTTTCAGAAATCCCTCCTTGTCCCACATTAACAAGATAGGGGACCCACCACAACACCTAGCCCACTTTACCTCAAGGTGTGGCCCCATGTTGGGAACTCCAGCGCAGCAGGAAGCCGCCAAACTCCGGTGTTTTTTGAAGACATTGGAAGTCCCTGCATTTGTCTAGTACATCTATCTCCCCATCAGATCAGTGACCGACTGGGAGGACCTTCATAATTAATTCCTCTACTAGTTCAGCTCCACCATGCGGAAAACGAGCATCCCAGACCTCTTCAAGTGAATGCATAGTCCTGATGAGCACGTCGCCGACTTTGTCGCCCAGTGGAAAGGACTCACATATTCCCTAGACATGCCACTGAATCAGGAGAAATTACTGATGATGTGTGTGGGAAATGTTAAGATGGAACTGGTTCCCTCTCTGATCACCCAAAACTATCCCGGGGGGTTTCGAGACTTCTCTGATAAGGCCCAGTTCCTAGAGGAAGCCTTATAGCAGGCTAAGAAAGCACATCTGTTGCCTCCTGCAATCCCCGCAAGAAGGGCCACCAGGGACTAGCACACCGTAGTGGCCCAAATAGAGGCCCCTAGGCGATTAGAGTTGTTTCCAGTGGATCCGCCTCCTCAACCTTACTGAGGCCTGCCACCACAGGCGCAGACGCCTCAAAATCGGCTGGTGCCCCCGCGCAATGCGCTGCCACCACCCAGGAAAGATAACCATGTTACACATCCTTGAAAAGCTCCTCCAGCCCCCTATCAAGGTCAAGATCCAAGGGCCCCCTTTTCATATAGGAGAAACCAGACCTACTCATTCAACGAGACACATGTCCCTGGTTACTTCTGCAGTGCCTTGGAAAAGGGGATTGTGCATTTGCTTGAGTGTAGAATATTGGAAGGGGAAAACCTTACTGATCAACCTAATTACTACCCCTATCACCGAATCTTGGGGAACACTCTCAAGAAGTGATATGTGTTCAAGGACTGGCTCCAAGACTAGGTCAACAACAACATAGTCAGGCTCGGCCCAACCCCGGCACTGGTAGCATGTGTCTGTGTGAGGCCAGACAATAGCAACGACAATGAGGGTGAGTGGAATCAGGTTTCTAGTCACGGATCATAGAAGTATGATGATGAGATGGATCTCAAAATAGTCACTCATTCCCATGGTGTCATCAAGGCATGCCTGAATCGGCTAGAGCCTTCAGAAGCAGCATCCACCACTTTGGCATCGTCATCTTAGCTGGCCTCTTCCTAGAAGAGCAAAACCCGGTGATACAAGGGAAAGAAAAGTCCCCCACCAATTACATTGTCATCCTGCACTCTCAGAAACTTCATGAATGCGGAGATAGTGATCCCTCCCAGAATCCATCCAGTAGTGGACGACTCTTCATTTGATGGTCAAGGCTACACCTCGGTTAACACTGTAGAGTTGGTGAATCCCTACATGATTCCTGATGATGAGGAGCGCTAGACGGATCTCCCCAACATCCCCAGCCGATGCCAATTTTGGTAGAGCCGTGACCATATGGGTTATTTAGGCACATCAGTTGGAACTTCCAGCTAGGCCATGCATGCCACTAAGACCAGACAGTAGGCCCAGCGCAGAGCTCTGCACATGTAGCCTCCCCATCTGGTGTCATCAGGCCCGCCTACACCACCGTTTGTGCTACTGGACCAAGTAGAGCCACCTATACCTCACCATTGTCAACCAAACTCCACCTAGGACCGGTCCCAATCAGCTAGCTCCAGGATGGAAGGTACACCACATGCTTCAAATAGTGAGCAGTGGTACATTCCCAGCACTAGTCAGTCATCGGTCCAACCAGCATGGCATGCTATACCTCCTCTCATAGAGCGGCCTACTGCAAGCAGGAGTTCATTCCTGGTGTGTATGTACGGTGTTCTTAAGCATATTTCTAGTATTCTAGAAAGGCTCTCCATCCTTGAGGCCCTTCTCCTGTCGTCAGATATGAGTGAGGCCCTCGCTGAGGATTTATGAAGCTCCCTCCAGTTTGAGATGGAAGTAGCAGCTGTATAATCTTTTCATGCTGAAGCAGTTGATAATGATAAATTCCATGTCATTATCTCGTTCTCTATATAAGATGAAGGCTACCCCATACAGGGTCACATTTTTCCACTATACATAACCATCCAGTTCAACGGCGTGGAGGTTCATCGCTGTATTGTCTACATAGGCTCTGGAATTAACCTAACCCCGATTCGAACACTGTGAAAGCTGGGATTTTCTGAAGATGATTTGAGTCCCTCTAACCTAAGAATCCAAGGTTATGATAGGATGTAATAGACGCTGGTCGGAAAGATCCATTTGAAGACCCAGTTTGGTGGCATAGTTTCCAGCACTGAATTTATGGTAGTATCCCAGGATACCACCTACAATGTGTTGATGGGAAGGTCATGGCTCCACCTGCATGCGACGATTCCCTCATCATATCACCAGTTCCTCAGGTACTCCCTTAAAGGTTGAGTGGGCATGCTTCAAGGTGACGTATCTTCCTTTTCTTCTTGTGAGGCCCACTATCTGGATGCCAACTACTATAAGAGAAAGTACAAGCAGATTCAGACCAACCAGGTCGAGCATGCCATGGCTACAACTGGCCCATGGATAGATCTAGATGATTCCAACATCTTTCCAATCCACCTATTAGAGTCCACGATCCCTGATATGGGGAAATTCTTTTTTGTATCTAGGATAAGGGGGAACCATGTACCCAAATCCAGGAAGCATCTGAAGGTCACCTCATATTCATATACGAATCATTCCTCGGTGATCCCTGAGCCCCTACTCTCATAATGTATCAGGATGTCCGCCCCATGACAATGACAATACGTCATACTTTCTTGTTCAATGGGCTGGAATTAACTGACTCAAGATGACACACCACTATTTCTTTGATATTATCAAACGTGGCCCCTTGAGATGAAGACCATATGGGATCGGGTTGATAGCCTTTATTGCTATGGTTTTGGCAGCACTGGAATCTCCCAATGTAGTGACCACTGCCGCTTAGGCTGGTACCAGCCTCTCCTCAGGATTTGTAGACTCAGAGAAATCTCCTCCCACTGGGGATCCCTTCTCCATATATGAATAATTGGACCTAGAGGATTCCCCCTTCCATTGAAGAGGGAGTTTCTACCACAGTTGATGAGTTGGTACAGGTAAACCTTGGTAGTAAGGAAAATCTGAGACCTACATTAATCAGTGCTGTCATGTCCCTCGAGGAGCAACAATAGTACATAGACTTCCTAAAACAACACCGTGATGTATTCGCCTGGAGTTACGGTGAGATTATAGGACTAGATCCTCAGGTATCCATCCACCACCTCGGTCTCCCTATAAATCATATCGGGTTCAAGAAGCATACTAGAAAGATGCACCCTTCTTACGGTGCCATGGTAGAGGAAAAAGTTGAGAAGCTCATCAGAGCCAATTTTTTTAAGGAGGACCAGTACCCCAAATGGCTATCCAACATTGTACAAATTAGGGAGAAGAATGGATAGATCAGAGTTTGCATCGACTTCTGGGATCTCAACCATCACTATCTGAAAGATGATTTTACCCTTCCTATGACAGAGTTTTTGATTGATGCTACAACTAGATTCCAAGACCTCTTCTTCATGGATGGGAACTTCGGGCACAACCAGATCCGAATGGCCCCCAAGGAAAAAAGAGTTCATAGCCTTTAGGGCACCACAAGGTACTTTATATTACCAAGTCATGACCTTCAGTTTAAATAATGTAGGTGCCACCAACCAACGGGCTATGCATCACATATTTAAGCCGATCCTTGGGATGTTGGTGGAATTCTATGTGAACAATCTGGTGGTCAAATCTTGATAACATCAGGACCATATGAAAGGCTTTGAGAAAGTGTTCGTCTTCCTCTGTGCCCATCACCTGAATATGAAACCATTGAAGTATGCCTTCGGGGTCACCTTTGGAAAGTTTCTTAGCTTCGTTGTTAGATATAGGGGAATTGAGATCGACCCATAGAAGATCAAGGCCATTATCCAAATGTATCCCCTGTGAAATATTTGAGAGCTCTGAGGTTTTTAAGGCCACTTAGGCTACATACGCTGATTCATCATGAACCTATCTGGAAAGTGTAAGCCCTTTTCTCAGCTCATGAAGAAAGGCACTGCTTACGAATGGGATGAAGAGTGTCAGATTGCTTTTGAGGAGATCAAGTAGTATCTGATCCAACCTCCAGTCTTGATGCCAACTGTCTCTGGAATACCACTGGTCTTTATGTGACTACCCTGGAATGATATCTCAGTTCCCTTATCTCCCAAAAGAACAATGAGGGAACTAAAAACATCCTCTACTACCTCAGCCACATGCTCCTCGATAAAGAGACTAGATACTCCCCCATCGAGAAAAGTTTCCTTGAGCTCGTATTCGTAGTACAGAAGTTATGAAATTACTTATATAACCGCGAGGTATAACTGGTGTCCCGAATAGACCCACTGAAGTACATCCTGAGTTGTCCCATGTTGACAGGCTGCCTAGCACGGTGGGTGGTAATCCTCCAATAGTTCGACATCAAATTTGTCCCACATAAGGCTATTAAGGGATAAACATTGGAATATTTCCTTTCTACCCATCCAACCACTGAAGAAGTCTTTAGACCTTGATTTTCTTGATGAGGAAATCCTCTTAGTAGATCATTCCCTCCTTTGTTGGCAGATGCATTTCGATGGTGCTTTCCGGAGCCTCACTGGCAGAAGGCTCAATGACCCAGACTCAATAGAGTGGGCCTGGGTATCATCTTCATTACACCGGCACAAGAAATTCTGCAGTATTCATTCCTATTATCAAAAGGTTGCACAAACAATGAGTCAGAGTATCAGGATCTCATCGTGGACCTCAAGCTGGCCCTCGAGATTGATGTGCCCTATTTTCATGTGAAAGGGGATTCCGAACTAGTTATCAAGAAGATCAACGGTGACTACGTCGTCAGAAATCCAAAGCTTTTACCATTTTTGGAAGACACTATCTAGCTAATGGACCAGTTCCCATCTCAGCCAGAAGATACTCAAGTCCCTTGATCTCAAAATGGTCGAGCTGACACCCTGGCTGGCCTTGCTACATCACATGAAGAACCCGAGCAGGATGATATAATTATTCACATGGAACATCAGAGAGTCATTCATCCTATCTCCCCAAATGACAACGACGACCTATAGGTGATACATATTACCACCAAAGCCTCCACTTCAGGACCCCACAATGCAGTGGTTGAAGTGACTCCCGACTAGAGATCCCCCTTTTTCAAATATCTCCAAAATGGTTACCTCCTAAATGATCTGTCCGGGAACTTGCAAATATGATGTTGCGCATTGCAGTTCACCCTCCAAGATGGCCCTGGACTTAAGCAGATCCTCTACAATCATGGGTTCTATGGGTTTCTTCTCCATTTCATTCAAGGAGTCAATATTTCTCAGGTCATACAAAAGGTTCACCCCGGTTCCTGTGGGGCTCATCAGACCGGGCCAAAGCTATCTCACCAAATCCAAAGACTGGGGTACTTTTGGCCCTCCATGATCTATGATTGCATCAAGTTCTCCAAGATATTCCATGCATGCCAAATTCATGCTAACTTTATGCATCGTCCGCTGGAGCCTCTCCACTCCACCAAGTAATCTTAACCATTTGTGATATGGGGACTCAATGTCGTGGGACTATATCCCCTAGCGACAACTCACCAGTGTAGATTCATCCTGACAGCTACAGATTTCTTCTCAAAGTGGGCAGAGGTAGTGCCACTCAGGGAGGTCAAGGCTCTGTCCATCATTGAATTTGTGAGTTCCAACATCATCTACCGATTTGGAGTCCATCACGCCTTCCTCACCGATAACAACACAAACTTCCAAGCAGCTCAGTTGAAGAAATTTTATGTTAAGTACAAAATCCGTTCTAACCATACATCCCACTATCATGCAAAAGAAAATGGAAATATCAAGGCATTAAAACAAACACTCCCTAACATTTTGTAGAAAATTTTTGGTCAGAATAAGAAGAGTTAGCTGGGAAAGCTCCCCAATGCCCTCTGGGCTTATCAAACGACGAATCGTAATTTCACCCAGGTGGCCCCATATTCCCTGGTGTACGGAACTGTGGCCGTTCTGCCCATCGAGATTCATCTGCCTTCATTATGCACAATGTTCTATGACCAGTTGGTTTCAGATAAGGTAGTTAAAATCCATCTGGCTGAATTGGAAGAACCTAACAATAATAGGATTTGTGCCATGCACAATCTGGAAAGGCATCAAAACAAGATAGCCAGAGCTTTCATCCAGAAATTTCACCTCTGTTCTTTCTTGTAGGGTGACTTGGTACTGGACCTAAGGGCACCAATGATACCTGGAAGTAAACCACCCAAGTTGGAATACAAATGGAAAGGACCATAAATCATTCACAAGGTTTACTATAATGGCTCATACTTGTTGGTAACAATGGATGGTGAGTGTATAAATCCTCCCACCAATTCCAAGTTCCTCAAGAAATACTTTGCTTGAGCCATAGGATCCGACATGACCATAAACTATATGGTCCTACATGACCATAAAATGGCCAGTCCCGCATGACCCTAAACTACATGATGCTCCTACATGACCTTAAACTGCACGATCCTACATGACCTCAAACTGTGCACCATTCTGTATGACGTTAAACTACATCTCAAGAACTACATATGGATTGATTCTCATTCCCATGGGATACGTTGTAATGCTCAGACGCCTCATCTTGAGTCCGACCCCAGTTTCCTCTTTGGATATCCCCTCTCGGGCATAGTTCTTTTGGGGGATCACACATGGCATCGTATAGGCTTCTTAGGCCCCACCCATGTTAGGGTTATGATTATTGCACCATGTTCCCTCTTTCATTATTCTAATCCACCCACGTCATTACCACATGATGCTAAACTTCATGGAATTTTCAGAACTACATGTGGCTTGGTTCCCATCCTCATGGGATTTGTTGGACCACCCGTACATTTCATCCGTAGGCCCAGCCCCAAAACTTCGGGACCTTCCATTGGGACGAAACACATGGTGTGGAACAAGCCTTTTACCTCATTCACATCAAGTTCATCATAACCGTACCATGTGTCTCTCTCCCCTGAAGATCACTATCTCTTCTCCTGTCCAACTTCATTTGAAATTTCATAGGTGCATTCATGTTCCACATACCCCGTCATTTGGGTTTCCATTATCTTTCACACCTGAAGGGACCCCCAAATGGAATGGTTGTTATGTCTAAGGACTCTCCTACCATTATGGGCCAACGTCCTCAAGGGTTTTAGACAAAAAATCGATACAAGTCCCACATTGCGAATATGGTCAGTGGTCGACGCTTATTTGTTGTTCCCATTTTAGGTTACCCGATATAGATGCTGTTTTTCGAATATGGTCAACAACTATCATTTTTCATTATCACCACCCCCATAAATCCTAAACATTGAGTGTGGTGGTTCATCATGCCTGTTATATCTTTGAGTTGTGATTCCCTTCGGGTGATGCTAGCTATCAGACCCTTATATGATTGGGAAATCCGAATATGGTTCCTTGTTTCCCACACCGAGCACTGCTCATGTGGGCTTAGGAGCTATGATGAGGCGGTAACTACAAAAGAGGTCATATGGCTGTAATTGGCCGAGACTTTCTATCTAAGGCCCAGCCTTAGGTCCTTCGACCCCTTCAGTCCCATACCTTAGTTTTCATTTAGGATTGTGTGGTGCAGTATGGACTCATGTCATCATTCACATCAGGCTATTTCTCCACGCCACATATATCCCCTTGAAATATTCCTTACTTCATTTATCATCCGCTCCAAGAGCACATTCCCAGCCATGCTCAGCATGACCCATCATTTGGGTTTCCATCACCCTCTATATCCAGAAGGGCCCCCAAATAGCATGGATGCTCAACCCAAGGTATCTCCTACTGTTACGAGCTAATTCCCTTGAGGATTACGAGCGACAAATAGATACATGTCCCATGTTGAGAACATGGTTAGTGATTGACTCTCAATTGTTCACCCTCTTTTGGTCACACAAGGGTGGATACTGTGTTGTAAACTTGGTCGAATGTTTTCCTCTATCATCATTTCCACTTTTTGGTCTTCCATAAGCACAATGATTCGCCCTCTCTGTCCCACACATATGACATTATACTAGGCATATACGGTCTGAGCTATATGACCCCAAACTAAGATCACTTTCTTTCTCACTACAAGACATTAAACTGCATGCTAGCCATAACATTCTGTCCATGGACCAGCCTCAGGCCCCTTGGCCTTTTCGGGACCCTAGCCCAACTTCTCACTTAGGTGTGGTGCGGGATTATGTCATCATTTGCGTTGGGTTACTCGCCGTGCCATACACATCCCTGGACAAAATACCTTACTCATACCTTCGTCCTCACTGTAAGATGTTAAACTACAAGCTGGCCAGGACTTTCCATCCAAGGCCCAGCCTTAAGCCCCTTGGCCTTTTTGGGCCCTTGGCCCATGTTCTTACTTAGGTCTGTACGGTGTGGTGTAGGATTATGTCCTCATTCACGTCGGGTTGCTCGCCGTGTCGTACACATACCTGGATGAGATACCTTACCCCTACCTTCATCCTCACTGCAAGATGTTAAACTGCAAACTAGCTAGGACTTTCTGTCTAAGGCACAGTTTCAGGCCCCTTAGCCTTTTCAGGCCCCTAGCCCAAGTTCTCACTTAGGGTTTTACGGTATGGACTCACATTCTTATTTATGTTGGGTAACTCGCTGTGCCATACATGCCCCTTGTTGTGGGTATCTGGACCTTATTTTCATCATCCCTTTTTCTAGAACTACGTGTGGCTTAATTCCCATCCTAATGGGATACATAGGACCAGCCGAATGTCTAGACTTATGGTCAATCCCCATCTGTTAGATATCTACCTATTATCTAGGCCCCTTGGCCTACATTCTTCAATGAGAGGGATATATGGCGTGGTATGGGCTTATGTCCTCATTCACGCCGGGTTTGTAACAACCATGCCATGTACCACTTTCTCCTGAGAGCTCCCCATCTATGTGTTCTATACTCATCTTTCCAAATTGGCTGCTCTCAAGTTAAGCCCCTCGACCCTATATGAAAATTAACCAGTTGGCCCATGAGTACTCTGGTCTAGAACCCAGAGTGTTAGATTCTAAGTGGACATGATTTCTACCATTTTTCAGGCTTCGTGTTCCCTTCCATTTGGGATTCTATAATATTTCACACCCAAAGGGACTCCAAATGGCATGGATTCTAGGCCTAAGGGATATCCTACCATTACAGGCCAATGTCCTCGAGGGTTTCAGGAAAAAAATTGATACAAGTTCCACGTTGTGAATATGGTTTGTGGTCGACGCTCATTTGTTGTCCCCATTTCAGGCGAGACGATATGGATGCTGTTTTTCAAACACAGTCAGCAGTTATCCTCCATAGTCATGCTAGCCCCTTCATGACTCGATTTTTTTTACATGATTCACATTATTTTCCACCCCATCATGTCCAAATGGAATTTTGACACTCATAGCACTATCCCTCAGTGCACATTTTCATGTTAGGAGGAAAAAAGCCATGGTAAAGGCATCATTTGGGGCTCTACACCGACTTCCCTTTGGCATGCTTTCCAGGTTTTGCAAAAACCTCTTCCACCCTTGTTTCCCACACTGAGTTTGACTCACGTGGGCTTAGGGATCAGGTTGAGGTCTGCACTTACTTGGAAGGATTATGCTCCTCTATTGTCCAAGCTCTAAGACCATAAGATAAGATCTCTTTTAGAATTATATAGCTTCATTCCCATTCCCATGGGATACGTAGGAATGCCAAGACATCTAGTCTTGGGGTCCAACTCGAGTTCCACTAATCTATATCTTTTGTTATATTTTCGGGGTTTTAACTCTTATGAGACTACTTGGTGTGGTGTGGGATTATTTTCTCATTCATGTCGGGTTTTCATTAGCCGCACCACACATTCCCCCTTCTAGGAGTTAGCCCCCCTTTACTTCCTGTCCCACATGAAATTGTCCCGCATGATGTTAAAAGGAACCATCATGAACTACGTGTGACTTGATTCCCATTCCCATCAGATACATAGGAACACCTGAGCATCTCTTCTTCAGTTCTAGATCAACTAGGGGCTAGCCTTTACTGCCCCATATCCTCTAACCTTTTCTAGACACTTGGCCTGAGTTTTCCTATCTTGAATCATGCACGAAATGATGTGGACCTCATCCTCATTCTCATTGCGTATACTTTATCATGCCATGTGCATTACCTACTTAACCTCATCTTCCATATATACGTCTCATCCATATGACTTTAAACTATGCTGCCTATTCCCACATGACTTTAAACTATTGTGTCTATACTGCATGATGTAAAAATGTATGGTTAGTCCCATCACATGACCCTAATCTATGACAGTATCATCCTGGACGCATGAAAAAACACAACACTGCATTGTGGTGTCCTCACACAAGGGACATCATGTTTGGTATCAGTAAAACACCATACCATTTTTCAATGCCTTCATTTGTCTTGATTCTTATTGTGATTACTAGATTTTCTATTCCAGGTCCATCGCCTCACAAAAAAACACACTCATCTATTTACCCTAAAGGACAAACAAGACCTATCAAATGATGCTTCTTTTGGTGCAAGGGACAGACCCACACGCCCTTTTTATCTCTGGCACTAGTACCTTACTGTGGCATCTTCTAGAACTATGTATGGCTTGATTCCCATCCTCATGGGATACATAGGATCTCCCAAGAATCTTTCCTTTGGGTTTATCCCCAAGAATCATAAATCAGGTTCCCCTCTTTTTCACCCCTTTGGCACGAATTCTTTCGAAGAACCCTGCACCTGTAGATTTACCCTGAACATGTCCGGGATGCCCCACAATAATGATGGGTTGCGCCAGCTTCCTCACCATAGAGGTCTTTTCTGGGAATAGGAATGATCCATGATCAAACTGGTATGTCCACCTAACGTGTTTCCACCACGGTGGCATAATTTTAAGAGTGTTGGACTCCATTCGAACAACCCATCATTCCATGATCCATGATCTACATTACCTTTATTTGGACCCTCATTCCCTTTCATGTCTAAATGAACCCCCTAATAGTATGGATGCTTGGCCTATGGATCGCCTACTATCCTAGGCCAATGTTCAGGAAGACTAATGGATGACATTCTGAGTCAGGTCCTGTGTTTCAAACATGGTCAGTGGTTAAACCCCATCTTTTTTCCCCATATAAGGCTAATACAATATGGATACTATGTTTCAGACATGGTCAACAACTATCCTTTATTTTCATGCCACCCACTTAGTGTTATGAATATGGGGTATTGTGATTCACACTTTCCATTACCTTAAGTTTGGGTTGATTTCAAATGCCCCTGGCATTACCCTGCTCGTGCACTAGAGCACATTGAGAAGACAACACCTTGATTGTTCTAAGGTCCTCGTCCTCTAATCGGGCCTCTCCCTTATCTTCATGGGAATCTGGATTGGTTGTTTGAACCTCGGGTGCCCGAAGCTTGACTGGCACTCCTACATTCAAACAAAGTAATAGTGTGAGCATCCCTGGTTTCTCACATTGGGTATGACCCACGCGAGATTAGGAATTGATTTATATTTATTTTAGGATTGTGGTTGAATGCATTAAACCAAACTAACAAGTAAATAAATATATACATACATCTATCCATGCATGCAGTTCAGAACTAGAGTCAGTAAGGAGAAATTAATTTATGATTTTGACTAAAACAGAGTCCTTAAGGATCACCATCATGGATAGATCATTCCAGTGTCACTACCTTTTAGCTTGTGGCCTCCATGATTGCTTCTTTCCCCCTAAGATCCCTCTATTCATCAGTGGCCACAAAGCGTAGTGCACTTTCCCTAGACTATGCTAGAACTTATTCAATTTAAAGTTTAGTCATTTGGTGACCCGCTTCCACTAGCTGCTCTTGGGCATCTGCCAGCTAGGCCCTCAATTTCCCCACAATCTCGAAACAGTTGGAAACGAATACCTCTTTTTCTTTTATTTGTTCTTCAAGGAGTCAGACCTCTTGTTCTGCCTTTAGGAACGCTTGGGTACTCCCCGAATCTTTTTGACATCGGGAAACGTCGGAGCGTTGGATACTCTCACGCAGCTTCTTGTCCATGTAGTCGTGAACTGTTGAATGAAGATAGTGAGCATCCACCCCTCCAGCACAGAGAAAGTGCAGCCAGGTGTGGAGCGATCCCATCCGTTTTACCCATTACATCTGAGGCAGACCAAGATAGAACTTGATACACTTCCACCCTTTGTGCCGCATCATATGGATCTCATCGGCCGCCTTTGAATTCGAATCTTCTATCTCCTCAAGATCTATAGGAAGATAGTCGGGGAAAGCAGCGAGGAGTTCAGCAGTATGGTCTTCTCAGGCACCTCCACCTTGTCAGCGAATTCTCTCTCATCGAGCGGGAGTTCCACCCTGACGACATTACCATCCCTCATTGAAATCTCTAGCTCATCGAGTACTGGGGTAGGGTCACCTGGAATGGGAGTTTTTGTAAAGGCTGACGTGGTCACTTCCCATCCCGCTCCTGTAGATGTTCTAGACTTGACAGTTTGTCGTGCCTCCAAACTTGTGATCACTGCATAAAGTATCAGTATCTTGATTAGCTAAATTCTCCTGCAAAGAGGGAAAACCAATGATAAAGGACTTACTGGAGCCAAGTGCAACGATGTCCAATGCTTGTGTCATGGTGGGGCCCCCTGCCATGGGAGAGCCTTCGACACTGGTCAACTCGATCACCGATGTCGCCTCCTCTTGGACAATGGGGATGGTATGAGGCTCTCCTTCTGGCTCATTATCACCTAATCTAGCAAAAATTGGTTCTTTAATATGCCCGGTATTGAAGACTGTCCCCCGAGGTTGCTCCTCGGTCTCCATAGGTGTACCCATGCCCCTAGTGGGGAAGGTTTCCTGGAGACCCTCACCCATGTTTTCTTGAATAGGATTGGGTTTGGATGATGGATCTAGATTATAGAATGATGAAGGATGATATAAGGTTTAAACCACACCTCAAACTACTCTGCTAGTTTTGCATCGAAGCCAACAATTTCACCACTCTCCCGGGAACTCTGCTGGTGAGTGGGAACTTCTGAGGGCCCCTCACCCCCAAGACCCTCAGCTTGGTCCTCTTCCTCCAGTCCTTTTTTTTCTTATTCTTCTCCTTATTCTTATTCTTCATATTCCTCTTATACAGTTTCATTCTTGGATGGAAGCCTCCCTAAGTAATGCTCTTGGAAAAGCATTACTTTCACCAGGATATGCAGTTTTTCATACTGCCCCTGCTGGAAAGTGTACATGTCCATGGATATCAGGTATGAATGTCGATGATGAAAGTTTACTCTATCCAATATATGGATATACCCTATGTCCAACTGATCGAGGCTAGTGTGTATCAACCTCTGTCATAACTCTTTGACAGACATGGACTATCGCAGAATTCTCTAAGCAGACCATAGAGAAGGGAAGGTAGCATCAGCGGACGACATCAGAAAGTACATAAGTTTATTTCCTGGGAGTTCCCTAGTCAGACCTTAGGGCCATGCATGAGACCACCCTTCCCTGAAGGTTAGAGGCACGTTCTCGGTCTGCACTGCCCCTACCGATGAAGTGCTAGCCTGCACCGCGCTAGCTGCCCGACCAGTTCTTTTCCTCACTTCCCACACGACACCTCATCTAACTTCATGCTCTTTGGGATCTAAACCATTTTCCTTGATCTACCGAATGCATTTCCAAAGAATCTTCTCAGGGTAAGTTCTCATCAAGTGTTTATCATACTCTGTTGAAAGTCTAGAACTGACATTGGTGGGGGAAGAGGGATGATTTTTCCCAGGCCTGCCATCATGAACATAAGCCTCAGCTGACAGAGAATGCAGAGAAGCCGCTCTTCTCGAAACTCTATGTATAATTTCTTGAGAATCCGTTGCATGAACCTGAACTGTCTGGAGAACCTGGTAGGCACATAGGGTTTGCAAAAGATTTTTCCATCAATTCAGGCCATCATCATACCGCCCTAGATTATCTGCAGGTTCTCCCTCTGCTCCTGTGGACCCCACCCATCATCTAACATCTGTGAAACTGGGGTTCAAAATGGGTGGAAGTCGAAGTGAGTGTGACTACCAATCTTGAGTTTGATTCTGTCATCCCTGAGCATCAATGGGCGGATCCCAGTAATGTTCAAGAGGGATGGCTGCATCCCGTTATTAGGGGGCAGATGAAATTCGGGAAGTCATACCCATCACAGTGGGCTGCGACCCAATCATGGAGAATCTAGAATGGCCCAAATATCCTCCTGGGTGTACTTCCCCTCAAAATTCACCCTAGAATACTATATAGCATAGCCAACACTGGTACCCCTAGGATAACCTTGTTCTTTCTACAACAATCCCAGCCATCCCTAGCGTCCATGGGAGGACTCACATCCTCATATCCCTCAAAGGTAACAACCATCCACTCAAGAATGCATAAATGAACCCAACATATCACACATTTATGTCTCGACCCTCATTGATGCCAAAGCCCCATGATCGATACTCTCCAGTCTCCAAAATCTTCCAATATGATCCTTATTTTCCCCTATGAGATGTGTTCGGTCATTGCTTCCCTCGGCCTGGCATCTTCACGGAAGTGTCCTGGGTCAGGAAGAGACTACACCACCCTAAATAGGGTATGTCCTTTAGGATGTATTTTATTCTGAGTTCCTCTTTGGCCAACTCTTGCAAATTCCATGATAGGATTGGGGTGCGGGTCCTATCCCCCCAGACATTATCCGTCGGAAGGAAATCATCATTATAATACAACTCCAAGGGGATTCCCCCGATATAGTGGACATCCCACAGACTGATTTCCAACCCCCCATGATGGAGGTGAAAATTGTTGGTATCAGGTGACCAGTGACTGAACAGTTCTACTACAAAGTCCTTCTATCGATTAAAGTGGAATTGAGATGTCCAAAATGCCTCGAAAATCCCAATGGAGTGCAACTACAGCCCAAATTCCTCACATGTATGATGTAACCAATACGCCCATGCCCATTTATTGGTAATGTTTCCCCCAGATTTGAAATCCCACTTCTTCTAGCCCTTCGCCTCGTCAGTAATGTTGTTTGAGAAAGTACTTGCATAAATAACGGGAGATTCCTTAGGAACTGGATCACTTTCCGCAACCATCCTAGTCTTCAGATTTAGGAAATATATGGCTATGTTCTGTGTTTATATAGTAGGATGTCCATTGTTGGTAATGTGGAATTGTGGAAGACTACCTCGCGTGTCACCCATGACCGCGGTGTGTCCGTCTCAAAATCGGGCATCGACACCTCTTCCAGAAGTCTGAAGTTCTATAGCGTCATGGTACCACTTAGGACATAATCCTTTTGAGCTCACGTAAGCCTGATGAAAAGCATTTGGTTATCAAACCCAACCCTCCTCGCATGAATAATATGAGGGTTTGCGATCATTTGGGTTCTTCTTGCATCATCGACAACTTCCCTCTCAGTGTCGGCCAGTTGAGCAGACATTCTTAGAACTTCAAAGGGATCAGTGGGAAAGAAGGAATATTCGGTGTGAAAAAGCGGTGGAGGTGTGAAAAAAGGTTTCTTCGTGCATAATTTTTTTTGATGACATGAAAAACCCGGAGTCGGTCGTGAAATCTTACGTGCGGATCAGTACTGTTTTTGCGCGCAAGAAAAAAAAATCCTATCTCTTGGAAAAAAGTCAGAGTAGGGCCTAGGGTGGGCCCTAGGCATATTTATAAAGGTCTGATGTGCCTTCCACACGCACCCAATGTTCTTACACATGCAACACTCATGCGTGCACAACCCTCGTGTACACGCATAATGCACTTTTTCATGCCACCGATGATGTATTTTTTATTTTTCAGCATACCCTCAAAATCCGACCTTCGGGTTACCTTTTAGCTCTTATTCTAAGAGGGGGGGGGGCATCTATTGATGATGAAATTTGGATAAGGACTTCATCGGGAATATAAAAGATCAATGAATGAATCCGGGACAAAAAAAATAGATTTCGGGGCCCGGGAGGCGGGTGCATGCAAGATTGGGGAGACACGCACAAGGGGAATTCTGGCGCGCAAACTCTTGCGCGCTAGCCTCCCCTTTCACACCCAAAGCACCGTCATTTGTGACTGGCTATGCCCGACTCTGATTTCATGCCAAAAGAGATGTAAAATGATAGTTTGTGCACCAGACCCCTATTCCGCGCACAAGGCAACGTCGAATGGGACTTTGCACGCCCGCCCCGTTTCCTCACCCAAGGTGATGTCGAAAAAGGTTTTTGTGCCCGACTCCATTTTTGTGAACTAGGCGATGTCGAACCAGTGTTCACGTGCCTGACCCCTCTGCACGCACAATCTAATGACCAACCAGAGTTTGTGTTCTAGGAACTTTCATGCCACTCCGAGGACTCCAGCTATAAAACAAACAGTATCCCCACCCTTCAGAGAGGGTAACCGAAGACGAAGAGATGATCTTCTGCGCGAAAACCCCATCTTCCAAGGCCGCACGAAAAATACATGGCCTTCAAGAATTGGTTGTTGTGAGATAGGTCCCCCGGGGGTGCATTCGGGAGGGCCCTCTGATCTTCATGGATTTCGTTTCTTCCCAAAGTCATTTACGTGCAAGAGGGGCCTCGTGCACACGTATCCTTTGTGTCAGGTGGTCCTGCGCACCACCCATCCAACTTGCGCAGAAACCATCTATATTGCACACAACCCCTTGGTCTTGTGCACCAACCATCCCTCTTGCACACCACCCCTTCATCTTTCACGCAACATTTGCATCTTGCACGCATGCCTCATATCTTGCCCCGACCCATTCTCTTATGCGCTCTCCATGTGCTGCCCAAACCTTGAGGAACCTTGTTTGAGCCTCTCTTATACGTGACACACTTGTGTCACACACTCTTTTCCTGTGTGGACACTCAGGTTTTCACGGAGAAATTTCAAAGTCCCTTGGGCGACACTTTCCGTTGCGTTTCTTTTCCGCATGCTTCTTCACCTAGGCACGCTAACAACTATTTCTTCTTCACGTAGCCACACTAACGCAGACCCCCAATGGGTTCACCTATCGACACCCCCCATACAAAGGATTACCAATGCCTTCCTTTCCTCAAGGGAAGGTGGGTATCAGTTATGTAAGTCCTAGGGGTGCGGAGAAAACCCACCTTGTCTGAGCTGCAGGACGTTAAACTACCAAGCCTCATTGTCCTCAGTACATGATGTTAAACTGTGACCTCACCCCGTGATTGGCATGCGGGGTGCCCCATCTCGAACATTCTCTATGCCCACTGATCTCCACATAAGTGAAATCATTCCTCACATGGAATGACATCCTCTTTATCAGAGCGACACTCATCCGCAAGGGAAATAGAAACCACCCTGGTGTAATCCCTTAGCTTTTCTTGTGGGAGGTAGCATCCCTGGTCCTCCTCTCTTCCTGGGTTTCAAATCTCACTCTCGCTGGGATTTATCACCACCCGGGCCTTCACCATAGAGTAAGTCCCAATCTCCATCTCTTTGGGCTGCTAACCACACATAAGCCCTTGTTTCCTCTTTGGGCCGCTAACTACGTGTATCCCCAATCCACTTCCCACGAACACACCTTTCGTGAAGTGGTCATCTGGTCTTTACTTCCTCTTGTTTCTCACATCAAGCACGACTCATGTGGGATTAGAGTAAACATTGACCATGATATCCTCTCCTGGAAGCCTAGAGTGTAAGCCCCAAACACCTTCCGAACTAGATGGACTTTGATCCTTGCCAAGGCAAGGTATGTTGTAAGCCTCCCTAAGGTTCAAGCCCATCACCAATTGGTCCCAACCATCTTCACATAGGTTCACCAAAAACCCCATGAACTATGTGGTATTTGATCCTTGCCAGGGTGAGGTACGTAGGAAGCCTCTCTGAGGCTCAAGACCAGCAACCATTGGTTCCGACCCCCCTTCGCATTGGCTCTTGCACCATCACGAACTTTGAGATCCTTGATCCTGGTCTCCTAGGTAAGGTACGTAGAAATACTCCCTGAGGTTCAAGCCCAACATTTTGTCGCTCCGACCCCCTTCACATAAGTTCTCCCAAACCCACCTAAACTATGTGGTCTTTGATCCTTTCCAAGGCGAGTTACATAGGAAGCCTCCATGAGATTCATGGCCACCATCTATCTTGGACCTAAGTCCTCCTTCACATTGGTTCACCCCCATCTTGCACGATATTAAACTATGGACCTCGATTAGAAGTAATCCATTGAAATCCCCACCCGACGGTAAGCACAACCATTGGTCCTGACTTTCTTCACGTCAGTTCACGAAACACCCCATCTAAACTACGTGGTATTTGATCCTTGCCAAGGCAAGGTACGTAGGAAGCCTTCATAAGGTTCAATCCCAACAACCATTGATCATGACCATATTCACGTCGGTTCCCACTACACCTGAACTACATGGTCTTTGTTCCTTTCCAAGGCATGATACATAGGAATCCACCCTAAGTTTTAATCCCAACACCCATTGGTTCCGACCCCCCTTCACGTTAGACAACCTCTATCCCGCATGATGGTAAACTACATCCCCCATTCAGCGGTAAACCGTTGTCACCCCATTAAACGGTAAGCTATTGTCAACCCATTTAGGTAGTAAGTCATCATTAGATAAACTATGAGGATTGTGATTCCCTACCACAGGGATATGTAAAAGGTCTCTGTGAGACTCAATCCCAACATCACCATTGTCCTCAAGTCGACTCCATCTCATTCTCCACCTACATCATTAAACCCCCCACCATTCATACTGATTCTTACCCAGGCCACCACATTTTAGTGGGATCATGCCACATCATTCCCTATTACCCTTAATAATAACTATGTAGATAACCAAACGTTGGCCCCAGCATCAGTGTTCCCTCCTGGGGTTTCACCCATACGATCCACTCTAATAAGTGTTCTGATCAGTCTGATCTGTCTTCGCTAGACATTGAACTCGAGGCATACCCTGTGTTAAACATGGGAAGATGAAGAAAACCTAAAATACATGACTATGGCATAAAATTATTCACATTTTATGTGGTATTCCTTGGGATTCCACGCCCTCGAGACGCTCTATAATAATGGGAAGAAACCCAGATGCACCATCGTCCCAGCGTCCAGACACACCAATGATGTCCAACGTGACTAGTCCCCTGATTGAAGGTTGCTACCCTGACCCAACCCTTTGGAATGTCCCGATAGAAGCATTATAATTAACTGGTGTCCATGAAGATATGGCACAAGTAATAGTTTCATGAACAATATATTAAATCTATAAGGGAGACTCGGACTAGGTGACGAGTTCCGAGGAGGAACCCCCAGAAGGAAGAATCAGCATCCCATCATCTTGTTTTGATCAAGGAGAAAACATCCCTAAACTAGGAACAGATGTTGCCCACCTTTGGAAAGTGGGAATGCAGGGAAACAAATAGTGCCACCTTCCTTGAACAAGATAGACACATGCGCCCCGATGAAAGCATTAGAAACACCCACAAGAATGATTAAGCCACATATCAAACTATTCGTGGGATGATCTGTGTTCATAGTTATAATAAAGACTGGAAGAAAGGAATTCATAAAGAATAACAACCCCTATATTGAGTTTGGATCAATTTCGGAGATATATTTAATTCACATCATCACGTCAATCCATGTTCTGCCAACGTTCATCAATTCATCATTATTTGATCGAATCCCTGCCTCCTATCCATCATTGTCGGTGAGAGAACATCCCCCTCCTTGCGTTATGTAAACTCCATGGATATGATGATTACCCTGGATTTCTGATGAGGCTTATTAAAAAAATAAAACACCAATATGTCAACACAAAATGTCTAAATATTTTTTTTGTTAATGATTTTAAGGACGTTCACGTCCAAAAATTAAATTTCACCCTCGACCTACACTGGTCGAGTTTATTCCCTTCCTAAGGAAAATGCCACATTACAAACTCAATAGTAATTTCAGATTTTTAATATGATCCACCGTTCATGAGTAATAAGGATTTTAAAAATAAAACAATTTTATTTAATTATTTTATTTATAGTTAGGCCAATTTCAGGTGTTCTCACTAGAGACCCGTGCCGACTAAAGTTAAGTCATTCCTAGTGTAAACATGCCATCCTAAATGCAACAGTGCCCTCATATTTCTGATCCAAGAACCTATTTAAGAGTTATTAACCAATTTTTTGGAAAAACTATCATGCGTGCTATTTAAAACATAACATTTCTCAATGGTTCGTTCTAGGCACTCTGGGTCTTGGAATCACACACTGTCTCAACTATTGGTCTCATAATTTTTTAAAGAATTTTCTAAAAATAATATCAAGAAAATATGATTTGTTATAATATCCCCACCTTAAGGTCATAATTCCCTGAAATAAAAACCTAGGGATACCCAAAATAATGAGGGTAGGAGCACGAACTTGAGCTCCCCGCTCTCATGTGCTCTTCAAGATATTCTCGAGCTGCTTATAAAAAAGAACTAATGGAATCAACTACCCATGGAGGTTCATATCCGTATAATCCTTGATCTCTATGACCAGGATGAAAATCGAGCATTTTGATCAGATCTATCATCTAAATTATTTCATTGAATTGAGTTATTTCTTGCACGTAGATTCATACCATGTGTTCTACTAAACTCTTCTCCCAAAAAGATATGAAGTGTACAACATGGAGAGTCGGTCAACAATCACACATATGGTATCATTTCCCCTAGAAATACATGATAAACTATCAATAATTCCACTAATATCCTTTCCCAGTCCCTTCATGTCTCCCTAAAAAAGAAAATATATACCCCTTCTAAGCATAAGGGCTCAACACGGTGATTTGAAAAACCATGAAACTGATTCAAACAAGTGCTCAACTTTTATATCAACAAGTTATCCCATCTTCAACCTATGTCATCATCCCCATGTATTCCTTGACACCCACATGAAAATATCAAAGCATCTCACCACTCTAGAAATCTAATGCTACTAAGGTTCGTCCTCTGTATGGAACAACATGCTCCCCACCTTTTGAATATCCATTAGGGGAATTCCCATGGACAACTAGAAGGTAAAGTCCCATTGTCAGTGTCACCGATCCATACCTCCGAGACTCTCTATAAGAGTGGAGGGGTAACAACTACTGATTAGAGGTGAGTAACTTCGTCCCTATCCATGAAGGATAACTATAACGAGGATAACTACTATGTTTCCTCATTTAGAAATTATGAACTTGGTATTCAGATGATAGTATATGAAAGTCCCCCACTTACACTATCATATCATGAAGCTCTATGAATGTCATTAGATATTCAATTTTGGCTATCTATGCCATATCATGGTGTATAACAATTCATAATACTACCTCCCTACAGGGACATAAACCAAGAACACCTTTTATAAAGACATCCTCAAACTCTTCTGGCACTATTGGGAACTAAAAACTCATAACATCCACTTCCTCAAGGGTAAGGCTATCCAACTCGAGATTGATTGGTGGAATCCTCCTATGCATGAGTATTTCCCATGCTACCTGGTTTTCCTTTTTCTCAAACCATGGAAAACCCAATTCCATCATTGTGGACATACCACACCCATTTTCCTAAAAATATAAATCTGATCATGAACTGTGGATAACCATTCCTTACCTAGACTAAATTCATAAGGCCTCAGCACTACAACCAAGAGGTTCCAACTGAAACTCTCACCTCAAGAGTATGATCACACTATCTGCACTTGTGTTATTATTAGAGCTCCTCTCGTAGGTATCTGCAAACGTAAGGGTCAAGTTAGCGAATAAACTATATTCTATAGGTCATGAAAAAGATTCATGATAAGAAATAATGATTATCATCTAGGTCTATTAATGTGGAAACTAATAGTAGGAATAGATTGTACCTTGAATCAATCATGGAACCCTCAGTTCATATTCCTTGACTTTATGTAGCTACCCCTTTCCCCTGTCCTCCAGCTCCCCGATCCATGTGTGGACCACATTGGGGTGGTGGTGGTAACATGTCGAAATTTATACCACCACCTCCTACTCCCCCAACTTTTATTCCATAGCAGCCTCCCTACAGATTCATCTGTTCCCATAACTGTCTATGTATTGGTGGCCCATCCACCATTTCCCTGTAAACACAATGATGGGCAGTACAATATCTTGCAAGATGTCCTCATCCATCTCATGAAAAGTATTACCTCTATCTAGGATCATTAGACTCACCCTATGAGCTTTGAGCAGTATATCCTCTATCCGAGGACCTACCCTCAAAACGTCTCACATGACTAAGTCTCTCAGACTAATGTCAGCTTCCTTTTTCCAAGGTATCTGCTTAGACATTCCCACTATTGACATCTTCTGGATATATCTGCTCATACAAGGTATATTCAACCATAAAGGTTATATCTAGAACCATATTATAAGTAAGTTTGCAAAAAGTAATAGTGCTAACATAGATTTCCCTAAACACACATCGGTCAGAGGTTCAAGCCATGAAGCACTAGTCAAATCATATTCATAGAGTAACAAGAATGCTTGGTAAGCCTCGATGAATACTCTACTACCAACATGTCATCCTTCTGAATCTGTATACGCTCATGGGAACTCATAGCCCTTATCTTTTATGGTGAGTGCCCCTTCTCTGGTAAAGGTTCTCAAACTATGTCCAAAGAAGATCCACCTCATCGTATGATTGGGTAATATAAACGTTTCCATTTCCCAGTTGAGACACATAGATGGTTCACCGCTAGGACCACCATCTGATCTAATTTTGTCCTGACTGGATTGAAAACTCTTTCACCACCTCAAGTCAGTCCTCAGGCACCAGAAATTCAGGCTCGCCTCAGAACCTAAGGGGCCTCTATTACCGAAACACATGAATATCACTCAGCATGATCATCTCATCTACTGGTACTATGAGTATCATGTGCTACTCTATAGGTGGTGGTATATGTAGCACACTTCCTAGATGTGTTATCACTAGTATAAATATTTGTACCTATCTCTTCACCTGATGGATCATCCTCATGATCGTGCAGTGGAATCCTGGATGGATACCTATATGGAATCATCTTGAAACAAAACAAGATGTACCACGATCATTAAAGTATACATGGTGATCTGACTATGAATCAATAAGGACATGAGAATACACACAATTACAATATGATGTAAGATCCATTAATTTACCACACACCTAGAGTCTCCATGTATTGATTCAAAAAACATAATTTATGGTCAAGGGGTATTGATACATCATCTTCCACCCCAACACTGGGTTCCCTGGATTGAAAGCCAAACTCAAAACACTAAACCTTGTTTCCAAAAATCAAGAGTAAAATTGATTGTCCATTGTTTCCACACAATCACAACCCATCCCCTAGGGCCCATTCCATCACTACCCCAAGCCCACCTCCCAGAGGCCAGGGGCTAGTGACTAGTGCTGAGTAGGCATTTCCCACAAAGGGGAGGCCTTCACTTATGAACCATCACACAACCACCCATACACAAGAAAAGTAATGAGACAGAAAATACTATGTACATAGATATGCAACCCACTAAGAGTAACAATACAAACTAAAAAGTAAACAAGCCAGAATACCAGGACAACTAAAATAAAAAAGTACAATCCCTTGAATATCATCCTTAAGAAACTCTACCTTAAGGGTAGGTATAGTATGCTGTTTGAATGTCGTTGAACCGTACCATGTCTTTAGGGTCATCCTGAAGCACCCCTGTCTCTATCTCACCAAGGATTATATCAAAGCTTTCGATCATCTACACATGGCATGAAACATGTATGTGAATCCCTTACAGTGGTGGGTAAAACAATAATCAGTAGGGACCCCAAACCACAAAATAATTACACAAAGTAATCCAAAAATAAGAGCACTAAGAAACGCCATAAAGGAAAACCACTAAGAAATACCATGATGGAACTCCACTAAGGAACACTACTAAGGAATTCCACGAAGGGACACCGGTAAGGGATACCATGAAGGAACACCATGATGGAAGACCACTAAGGAAGACCGTGAAGGAACACCACTAATGAATTCCACAAAGGAACACTGCTAAGGAACGCCATTATGTAATACCATTAAGGAACATAACTTTGGAACACAACGAAAGAACAACATGAAAGAACACCACTACAGAATACCATGAAGGAACACTACTAAGGAATACAATGAATGAACACCACTATGGAATACCAAGAAGGAACTCCATGAAAGAACACCGCTAAGGACTACCATGAAGGAGAACCAATAAGAAATACCATGATGGAACACCACTAAGGAACACCATAGAAGAATAATGAAAATAAAAACCATGAAGAAAAATCACTACAAAATACCACTAAGGAACACCACTATGTAATACCAAAAAAGAACACCACTAAGGAATACCACAAATGAACACCATGATGGAACACTAAATAGACAACCAAAGAGGCACATGAAGTGTATCCTCTAAGAGGTACAATAAAGAGAGTCACTAGAGTCAGATCACACAGGTATAAATCTAAAGTACAAAAAACAAGACTACCAGACATAATCACTGAACACCCAATATTGTTGAGTCACTTAGACCAGTTGGATAACTTAGACCTGCTAAGTCACCTAGACCAACTGAGTCAGTTAGACCCACTGAGTCACTTAGACCCACTGAGTCACTTAGAACCATTGAGTTACTTCGACTCGCTGAGTCACTTAGGCCCAGTACGTCACTTAGTCTCATAGTCGTAGTATTCTCATCATAGCCAGCCACTAGATTCTTTCTCATAGAATTATTACACTAAGAGAAAGTACTCATTAAGAAAATGTTCATATGTCGACTTCCATGAAATTCCACTTATAGTATCTTAAAATGCCTACCTCATCCCGAGGGTCCCAACACTATAAACAGACCTTCAATCGGATGTATAAATTGAAAATTACAGTGGCTTTTTAGAAAAAGGGGTTGTTGGGTCTGGGCCTAGTCTGAACTAGTCTACCTGACCCAACCGAACCAATGGGCCCGACATGACCCTTTGGGTCAAGTTATCCCACTGGTCCACCTATGTTGACCCGTTTTCCCCAGACTAACTCCTAGCGAGCAGGACTGTTCATCTTGACCGGACACGGTGGCCACCACTTCCTCTTCCAGTCAAAGTGGTTGACGGTTATTGGTCACCCTCCCCACATGAGGTCCCATGGACTGCATTCTAGTGCACACCCATGGCTGAACTACTGCTCTAAGGGATTGACGTGGTGCCCTGATTGTGCTAAAACTCTCCAATGCCATGGCCATCTTGGATGCAGCCTCCACTCGCCACTCATGGTTGATGTTGTGGGTTCCTCCAACTTAGATTATTGAGCTGGAAGCCGGCTACCACTGGGGGTCACACTGCTGCAAACTTCCCCTAGATGAAAATCCATATACGATCTCCCAATCCTTCGCTGGTAGTCTAAAAATTTATTTTGAAATAGATATGGGAACCTCGGGTCCCGATGTACACTAATCTGGTCTCTACGGTCGAAACACCTTCGATTCGGGGGGTCAAAATTCATTTGGAACCTCTAAAAAATCATCGAGTCGTGGCCACATGGTCTCAATGGTGAAGCATGAAGAATTGGGAAGGAAAAATAATCAGGAATGCCCAATATAGATAGATTTTGTCCTTGTTTGTGTCGGACTTGATCCAACAAAATTGTTTGAAGAAAAAATTGGAAGAATAATTAAAACTTATAAATTGATTTAACCTGATTAAATCCTCTCAATATAGATTTATTCAAACTGCAAGAATGATTGAGACGTGGATCAACTTATTCGTGGGTTAATCTAAATTCATCATTGGAATATATAACAGAAGAAAGGAAATCATGAAGAATAAAAACCCCAACCCCGAGTTTGCATCGCATGCAGACGTATATTGAAGTCTCATTGTCATGTCGATCCTTGTTCTACCTGCATTTGTCGATTCGTAATCACTTTATTGAATCTTGACCTCTGATCCCTCATGTTCGGAAAGAGATCCTCCTCTTCCTTGCCTTAGAAAAAATATAGGGTTATGAAGATTACCTTAGATTTTTGAAGTGGCTAATTAAAAATAAAATAAAATTCCACTACATCAACACATAACGTCCAAATAAAATATTTTTATTATACTGAAAACAAACATTTTTACGGATTTTTTCAAACACAAGGTGAAAAAGATATATCATGGGGGGTCTAAAGTAGTGAAGGCGCAAATCATCATTAACAAAAAATTTGATTCCCTCAGTGGGAAATGAACCCATGTTAAGGAAGTAGGATATACTTTGGTTCATGGGAGTCATGGACACCAAGAAGTCAACTACCATGATCCCCTACCACCAAGTGTGAGTGATCTCTGTGTGGGTTCCCATGAGCTGTTGAACTTCATAATGATACACTCAATGTTTGAAGGAAAATTTTCCACCTTTGGAATTGCTTTGTAGAGGATCAACAAGTAAGTCTCCACCTCCTTCAAGACAATGTGCATTTTCTAGCATAACTCCAAGCCCAGGACCAGAGCTAGGGACTCCTCCTATAATACATCACCTCTCTAATAACAAGAAGAGAATGAATCTAATACCAACCACTACCTATCCCTAATAACAACTCCCCAATTCATCTCCCCATTAAAAAGTGACTCGTTCGAGTTTAGTTTGAGCCCACACCTAGGATGATGCCAATAGAACCAATACCCCTACCTTGACCTACTGGTTTGAGGGGAAATAAAATGATTCAGGAGAATATTCCTAACAGATGGAGTGGATTGGAAGTTGGTGCACAAGCTGACCAGGTCCATAAAAAAATTCCTCATTTGGAAGATGATTCTGGTATGATAGACATTATCATTCTTGTGGTGGGCATCATTCTGATCCATCTAGATGGTCCAAAATCCCACCAAGAGAATACCATCACGACTTTTAATTAATTTATTTATAGTTATGCCATTTTTAATTTTCCTCACTAGTGACCTGCACCGACTAAAGTTAAGTCACATTTAGGGTAATCTTGCTAACCCAAACACAGTAGTTCCCTCATATTTGTAATCTAGGAACTTATTTAATAGTTATTTTACTTTATATAGAAAATCACTCAGACATGTTATTTAAAAACATAAAATTATTCGATGGTTTGTTCCAGTCACTCAGGGCCTCAAAATCTCACATCGTCTTAGTTCCTGGTCCCAATATTTTCCCAATAATTTTCTAAGAATAGAATCAGGAAAATTTGAGTTGTTACACAAACACTTCTCCAGAGGTTTATTAAAATCTAAAATCCCATGTGGAAAACAGTGTGGAAAACTCCAACCCACGCACATCATGGGAAGAAATGAAAGTATGGGATACCTCTATATCAAAAAAAAGAATCAAAGAAACAAAAACGAAACCTATAATAGTTTTTATGACATGTACTCTAAAAATAGTGTTTGATCAAAGTATTATTATCTTACTACACTGATAGAATAGTCTTGACCTTATGATATATGGTTCCCCAAATGAAATAACCCATGATGAGTCTACTGATATTCCCACTTAGGTGACCCACAATAATCTCTATGATATGATCTCTTAGGAAAGGATTTATTATCATTATCAGGTCCCCATTATCAATCAATTGAATCTAGTATCACCTTTGAACTAGTTCTTGAACCCAATTGAGACATCACTATATAGAACCGATATATATTCCATATCCTATGATTATTACAGAACTGCTATGGAATCATACATTATCCATGATAATGACCAAGCATTAAACACTGATAATATGAAAGAGTAACTCCTCCTATGGGTGTGATAAATAAACCTTTTCCCTACCCTAAATAAATATCTTATACAGTGAAAATTTCATCAGATATCTTTTTCCTAACATTTTAAGAGGATTTAATAGATACATTGGAAATTCCACATAATTATCAACTTAAAATGTGAGGAAAACTTTATACACTATCATTTACTAGGCCTTTCTATATAGTGAGAGACCTTGAAACACATCCATGTAAGATGTCTTGTTGAAAATCCTAACATGGAACCTCACATTTAGTTGAAAATGGTAGAAATTCCATGTGCCTTGTATTCCTCATTTCCATATATAAATAGAACAAAATGTATAAAATCAACAACATATTTTTCATAATACATCATGGGCATCCCCTAATGAATATAAAAAAATTTATAAACTTGTTCAATACACAAACACTAATAAAATAACTCTATGAAGTATAGGTTATTAAAGGCCATCCTAATATAGGTTTTCATTCCTCTAAGACATTACTGTAAAACCCCACTATCTCTTAGTGGATTCATGAAGAATATAATTTTCAATCTTCATATAATCATCCTCGAGTGTCTCCACCGTCTCATAAATTCCCTCAATGACCTCAATCTAATACATAGAATCCTAAATATTACATATACTCTTGATATTAAGGAGATTATATAACTCTATATTTCAATATTTTTCGCAAAATTATATTTATGTTAATGTACACCTACACCTCCCACCAGTTCTATATAAGACACTTTACGATATAATAGCTAGATTACCAGAACTGTTATGAAAACCTCAAGAGAATTCTCATTTACTCCCTCCAAAACATTTGGATGTATAATGGGAGAATCCCCTTCAATAGTAACATCCCCAATCAAGTCCCCATTTTGAAAAAAATTACTTAATTAAGGCATTATTTTTATGAAATTTTAAATTAAATCTATAGATTCTCCTTTAATAGCTTAAATCATTAAAAACATTAAGAAGTTAACCTCCACACATGAACTCAAGAATCCTAGGACACACACCATAAATTTTTTATATATAATAATAAGATATAACCATACACTAATCATTGAAGTATTGATCTAAAACCAAATTCCCATTATTATTATCCATAATTAGAAGAAATATAATATAAACATAATAAGGTTAAATTTATTAGGCTTTTCCAATGTTTTATTTCAAAATAATAATAATTTATTACTATTAATTATTTTTAACTTAAACTAATATCAATCACATATATTTATGTGAATGACATGTCAACATACATACCTAGACATGATGTATAAAGTCACCAATTTCATCACAGGGGAATTAAAAAATCCCATAAATGATATATTTGTAATAAATCACGTAGATCGATATGAAACACTGATTAAATAACAATTAAAAGAAATAAAACTATCCTAAAAACCCAAATATCACTTTTATAGGTGACGGAAAGACACAAGAATGTATCTATATTGAATTAAAAACCATCTTATCTTTTTTCAACATAGCCCCAAAAGATAAAATTAAGAAAAATTGTCTCTACTTTTATTTATTAACTCCTGGTCTGGGGTCTCAAGGATAGATTTACTAAAACATATATTATTATCTGTGAATAATCATATACAATAGGCATATAGAAAAGTGTAAAGGGTCTAAGTAATATGGTTGGGATATAATTACCTTGATATTGTAACGCCCCAACCCCAGTTACCCAAAGTCGGTGCATTATTTTAATACATTGGCACGATTACAAGGAATCAAGTCCCAAAGGACCGATCAGTTTAGCAGTCTTGGAAAATAGATTACATTCATGAATGTTACATTACACTTTATAACATACAAAACAACATAAATAATCCATTATGAACACCATTATTCCCTTGTATTAACCCTTCATATCAATAAGGGGTGAGCTCAGATTCTCAGTAAGGATAACAATATAGCAGAAAATTTCATAAATAAGCATAAACATTTAAGGTAATGTATAACTAAAACAAAAGCCATTTAAACTTGAACTTCAACATAATATGGAAAAAATAAAATGAAATAATTCCATTTACTTATTCACATGGATATTATACTAGTAGAATAATCACATGAAATATCAATAACCACTTTCATAATGATGGAATGCATAATGCCAGACTATCATAACCACATACTCAAGGCCTCGTTCCAAGACTACAAATAAGATTTTGTCAAGGCCTTGTGCCAAGAAACTAGTTTGTCTCATGAGACCTACTGATTCATCGAGGAGCTATAGCGAGCTCCACCCGTCACTTATTAAGTCCAATGCATTCCTCATATGAATAAGTTTAAACATAACATAAACACTCATATTAAAACTAGCATACGAAATGTCAATACTTTCTCTATAAACCATGAATGGTATAAAAATAAAAAATCTACAGTCAAACATATCACAAAACCTTTAATACAATATGTAATTTTTGTATCATAATAAATAAACTTCAAATAAGCTTAAAATCCATCAAAGGATGTTGACATAGATGAAATAAAAACTATTTTAGAGAAATATCTCTTTTTTTGAAATATTCTAAAAGTCACATAATTATAAAAGAAAACATTTAATTTGAAAATATTCTTATAAGCTTTTAAGGGAATCTTAGATGATTTTATAATGACTGAAAATAGCCACACCCATCGTATAAGTTAAAAAAGGAATTCTTACCTTAATTTTGTCGAAAAGGTTAAAAAGGACCTTGTTTGGAAAATGACAGAAAGATTCCTTTATAAATTTCTTATAAAAGGAAAACAAGGGTATAAATGAATTTAACCCATATTCTTTAAAATAGTAATAATTATTTGAAATACATTTTTAAGAAACATGGATGTGGATGATAAAGAGGTCCTAGTAGATAATTACGTATAAACAACCTCAGATAATGAAGAGATTGTGAAATAAACCTTTACCCTGTACTTTTCCTTGGTCGAGGGTAGGTTAACCTCTTGTATAATAGTTAAATCATTGTTATTAAATTATAAAACAATCATATACATAAATATGATATCATATATGATCTTTTAATATTTCTTTGTTAATAATATTTTAGTATTATCATCGTTTCGGGTGTTCACTTACTCAGTTTTTATATGTTTTGTTACATAAGTCGTGGTTGTTACTCATAGGTGGTATCTCATTTATATCCATAATGATATCAAGTCCTTAAAAATTATTTTTAATCATCAAATGAAAATTAGTCTTGAATGGATATGATGAGGAATGAATCTCATCGCGTTCGTGGAGACGGTAGTCCGTACGTACGCACGAACGCTACTTCCATTTCATTTTTCATTTTAAAAGGAATCAAAACCAAATGATAAATAGGTATATTATTATTACAATATAATATAATATCTTATATATGTTACTTAAGTTCATTAACACCATCCTTTATACGTTCCATGTATGGTATGAATGAGTCATATCACTTTGAGGGGGCGGTAGTCCACACTTCCTCAAATGAAATTATCATATATATATATACAACATGAAATGAATAATGGTATTCTATAAAATGGAATTAAAGAAGATTATATAAAAAAAATATAAAAAATATCAAATTTAATTATATTTCCATCATAATGGCCACCATGAGATGCAGTAGGAGATAATTGAACAATCATCGTTTCGTGAGGCGTTTGGTTGCCATCCATAGAAACATTATGTTCTTCACCCATTAGATGGAGGTGTGTGAAAGTTTAGTTCGAATAATTATCATAAAAATATCCTAGTATATTTAGGATACTGGTTTTGTTACAAAAGAAAAGAATAAGAAGAGTTTACGGGTTGGAGAAGTAAAATAAAAGAAAAGAAGCTAAGAGAAATCGTTACCTTTAATTTGGGTAACTTCCTTTGGTTTGAACCAAAAAGTACTCTTGAAGTGCCTTCTGCCTAAGGTAAGGTTTCTAGGAGGAGTAGAGGGATGTAGGGAGATTAATTGGGCAGAGTTTGGACGATCCAAAATGCTTGAGAGGTGTGAGGTATTGGTTAGAAGTGGTGTCCTTTTATAAGGGGGAAGGAGGGGCTCTTTAGAAAAAACTTAAAGTATTATTTTATAATAAATTCATATTCGGTTTATAATGGCTCAAAAATAAATTATTTAAAGTATAAGGTGGGTATGGTTCAAAAACCACTAATCCAATAGGTTTTAGACAAGTTTTTATCACTATTTTACCCTTATCTTTTAGATTTAACTCTTAGTTAAATAGTTTGACATTTACCATGTCTCTTTGTATTTTTTATATTATATGGTTAATAAACTTACTATAAACTACCAAGATAACCCCAAGTTGTTCATTTATGACATAACTATCATCATATAAGTCCTTTGGCCTAACCTTATATTTTTAGGAATATTATATCAATTAATAATATAATATTTGTTTTAAAAACTCCTTTATGTCAATTTTGACACTATTTAATAATTTATTTTTGTTAAAGTATTAATAACTTTATTAATTCGAACCAAATTCATTTAATAAATCCTAACATTTTATATTAACCAATAAAATTCCTGTAATTTATTAAAATTCTCAAATTAGATTTATTTTGGTATTTATAATATCAATTATTTCAATATTTCACTAATAAGGTATTTACTGCATCATCATTGTGTCATAAACAAATTAAATTATATAATGTCTAAAAATTATAAATAAAATACCATTATTTAGGAAATAGTTTTATATTTCTAATGAATATTTATAATCGAATTTATATTATGTATAACCCTATATTAAAAATGTTTTAGTTATTAAACTTTAATTTTAACTCTTTTAACTCTTCTTTGAATTAAATAATAATAAATATCCTAATCTAATCCAAGTGGACGAAATAGGTTCATATTTTATTCCTAAGATTGTTTTTGGTCGAATTATACTTAGCCAATAGAATTAGGACTTGTGTTATGGTAATAATAATACCATTTGTACGCTTAATTACCCTATTTACTTTTTACCGTGGTAAATAAAAGCAAAAGTTACTATTCACCAATTTTTTTTTTATCTTATTGAACCATATTTTACTCCTTGATATTAACCGTGTCTCTCAAATTTTCGAAATTCCACTCACAGAAGTGGTAAAATTATGTTTTATGTGAATTTGCAAATTCTCCTAGGAGCTGGGTAAAAGACGGTGAAAAGTTCAATAAAATTTTTTTATATCTAAAATTATTATAAACTTAATCCAAGGAATTACATTGAACTCATATAGGTATTATGTATCTATTTTGACATAAAATAAATTTAAATAAAATAAATAACTATTTAAATAAAAATTCGGTTTTAAACTATAACTTAGTGTTTTTCACTATTCATCAAAAATTAAACGTTTTCCGAAAAATACCAAAAACTCACCCTAAGATAATTTTGATATTCCGAATTCAATAATGAAGTCTATTTTACCAAATTCAAAATATATAATTTATATTTATTAATTTAAAATTAATTTCCGCTGTCAAAACCAAAAGGCATATTTTTAAGAAATAATAACTACCAAAAGTTTGACACTTGTTTATGTCCAATTTCAAAGTGAAATTACATAAAATTACCATAATTGGATTAAATGGTAAAAATATAATCTATTTATACTTAAAAACCATTAAAATGTATAATTTAAAAATATTAGTTTTTTTGATTTAAAAAGTTGTTTTCAGTTAAAATATAGTATTTTTCACTATTCACCCAAAAATGAAAGTTATCAGAAAAACACCAAAACATTATCAAAACTAAATTCTTATGTCCCGATTCTAAAAAAGAAGTTTATTTTTTCAAATTGAATATATAAAAGTTTCAAATATTGGATTTAAAAAGGCTTCGCCATTAAAAGGTGGTAAAATTGCATTTTATGAAAAATACTTCTTTTATCTGAAAAAATGTATTTGTTCTTACATTATGTCTAATAAACTCCGAATATGGACTCTAAAATTATAAGGATTATATAATGTTCAAAATTCAGTTAATACTATTCATAACCGCTTTTGAACGACTTGTTTGGTAAGTCATGGTGCATTAGAACTCAGTGTTGCGTGTAGTGCAAGTTATTAAATTAATTTGAAGAAATAATGTACTAAAAAATCTTGGGTTGTTACAGATATCATGTAAATAGTAATAATAAACATAGTAAAACATGTAATAAATTATTATCCAATAAAGAAACACATAGTGTAATCTAATAGGTAAAAATATAACATGAAATATTAGATGAGATGTAATATACAATATATCTAGGTTAATAGGATATATGAATATGGAGAATAAATAATATAAAATTAAAAAAGAACAAAATGATATCATAGAGACCACTAAGATCCTAGTTAATATCTTACAATCTCATATATCCCATACCAACTCCATATTTCAGTAGATCATCAGAAGGACCGTTTATTAGGATAAATCACTAATAAAAAAATTACATGCACTATGTTGACTATGTGATGTGTGAGTAATAAAACCTCAAAATAAAACACAAATGTTTACTTAGAATAAGTGTAGCTGATATATAATGGTTCAGGAGATGGAAAAATAAATAAATAATAAGCATACATGTATGTTGGAAAATCTTATGCAAACATGGCTACTAAAAAAATTGTCTATGTGTAAAATCCCACCAAAAAATGCACTATAACTAGTATATAGACCTATTCACCACATGACCATAGGAATTCATCCCCATAGGATAGAGGATTCTAACTTGTAGTGGGTGTCTAAGGTGGTAATGTGAGGAGAATATTCCCCTTATATTAGAGATAAAAATTAAATAATAAATAAGAAATACCATCCTGAATAATTAATATTCGGAGTATAAAAAAATTACCATCAAACAATAATACATTAAATTTTGAAATAACACAAATATCCATGATACACATACAATAGTCCATACACTACAATGGTCATATATGCATACCAAAATAAAATAAAAATATAACAAAGTTTTTTACTTCATCTATGAGCTGAACCGTATCAAGCCTCTTGATACCACCCAAGCTATCTTGCTACGATGATACTACCGTACACCTTAGAGCCCTCTAACCATGTGAACGTATTCTAGGGTATCGAGGTGTGGTATCCTCCCAAGTAGGTTGTGAGTATAAAACTAGAAAGAGAACCATCAACGTAGTCTTATACTAACTAGAATATAGAGTGTAATATTGACATGACATGAATAGTTGAAATCATAGATAAATCTATGTGAATAAATTACTTAATCCTAAATTCCTTGAACCTAACCAACCATACCTATTTAATATAGCTATATAGTGTCTCGGATAATGTTGTAAAGATTGTTACTCTTATGTAACATGAGGGTTTCAATTCATGTAAACCCCAAAAAATCCTCACAAACTCAGGTACCCATCCACTAAACAAAATATACGAACTTAAAATCACTGGAATCTCAATATCATCACTTATTTAGAGACTAAGACCATTATAACCAATTTTATAGCTCTCTAATCATGGATTCTCCAATAATCTCCTCACTGATCCATGTATTAGGGCAGCGATATCCATATCTTTATGATAAAGATCCATGGTAGCCAAAATAGTCACAAGCTTGACTCTAGGGATGAGGCCCACCACAAGCTATTATTGTGGGATCAAAATACATGGGAGGGAAAATCATTAGAAACTTACCTTTAGAGATGAGTCCCATGATACCATACCATTTTGGGTTGTAAATTTTGAGAATTTCAACCATCACGGATCATGATCCAAGGAATATCCATTATATTTGATCCCCAAATCTATGGCATATCTTGTACTAAGATCTAGCATTATTTTATTTACAACTATATTAGACTCTAAACTGATTCAACCCATCAATATAATTATACTCTATTAAAGGAATCCCAACCATATTAAAATAGTTATAGGGATCATACCATATGTGAAGTAAAGTGAAAAGGCCAGTTGAATTCTAATGCCCATCATCTTATCAATAACCCTAGGCCCCAATTTGGTTCAAGTTCCACAGTGACACCAATAAACATTATTCATAAAACTCATATGTTTATTAAATTAGTAGGTAAAACATAGGGTACCAATGGTCTCAATAAATCATTGGAACCCTTTAATGGTAGTGGTTTTTAGTCAGAGTCTTGTTTAAACACTTAATGCATTAAGACATTGTGTCACATAATTTTTTCAAATGGGTAGAACATACTTTAAAAATAAATAGGGTATCTCCAAATGGGTTTCAGTAAAGATATGGTTACTTGCCCATATCGGTATTCTATGTCAATCTGGGTTAGTTCTTGCACCTATACTTGATCCTGGTCATCCTACAGAATGTCCATATAGGCCTAGTCACACAAGACAATATAGTGTATCCCTTCCCATCTTCATCTCAATGAGAATAAATGCCTAAAAATATAAAAGGTATTTCTATAATGTCTCAATCCCATTAACATTGAAAAATGGTATTGTGTTCCTACCTCACCTCAATAATGGTTTGGAGACCAATCGATGTCTCTTGGTGTTGTCATCATCCATCAGTGTCTGAAGTGTCAATTTTGAACACAATGGTTATTTGTGACCCCAATAATTGTACTATTTCAATTAGGAATTATAAATTATATAAAAAAACAAAATAAATAAAGTTATAAAAAGGGAATCACTCTCAATAGAGTCCCCAAACACTCAAAAGTGACAAAAACAAAAGTAAATACCATAGGTAAATCTTTTGATAACACTTACATTTAATCGAGTCCTTTCTACTTTAACATCAAGGGTTAAAAATAGTTTCCAAGGCCCTTCTAGCCTATCTATCCTTTCCATTTATCAATCGAATTCATCTCAAGGCCCTAAGATCCTAACATTATCCCTGAAAATTATAATTAATAAATTATATATATTTTAACTAATTACATTCATAAATTTAATCTTGGAATATTGTTTGTTAATTCACTGGGTAATTTTGTTATGTTGAAACCATTATAAACATAGTGAGTTCCTATCCCAACACATCCCCAGATCTAAGATGCACTAAATCCCTAAATTATACTACCAATCCAATATCCTGATATACTAATTTATTGAGAAACCCCATGTAAAATTAAAAATGGTGACATAACTAAAAATATTAACATATGAATGCCGGTGGACATCCTCCCAAGATCCCATTATCCTAGGTGGAGGGAATTCCCTATTAGAAACTATTGATTTCACTATAATCTAGTACTATACATTAGTGAAATCGATGAATATCCCTAAAACAACCTATAAAATTATAAATTATGGATGTGAAATAATTTTAAAGAAGCATGGAGGAAGATCATACTTCTCGATGTCATTGACTCGCACCCAATATGGAAATGAATAAAGATGATACTATGGGAGGTGGAGTTAGTTGATACCCCCATGAACATTCATTCATTAGAATATAGAAAGGGGATATGAACATAATTTAATTTAAAACTATATATAGCCAAAAATTATTCATTGAATGAATTTTTGGTCACATAGTGAAATTTAAGGACCTTCCCTAGAATCCCAATTTTTCACATCTTGAAATCCCCCTAATTCACCTTATAATACCTAGTCATGAAATGAATGGATTTATAGTGATTTTTTAATAACCTAGAATGCATCTCCAGTTATGGTTCTTTTTTAATCCTCCTATCCATCCACCAAAATATAAACCTCATAAAAACACTATTTATGGATGTTCAAACACTCATAACCTCATTACGATTACTCGATTTAAAAATGAACCATCCATAAATGGAGAAATTAAAATTTTATATAAATTTATCAAAGAGTATAAATGTAGAGTATTTTAATTTCCTTGCAATTAATCATATCATTCTCAAGAATCCTCATTGAGAAATTACCATATGAAAACAACTTATATGGGTTGAAAACTTTGTTCAATTCATTGTTTTCAACTCACTAATGTTGAAATATATTCTATTTCATGACTAGAAACTTGGGGTGAATTACTCAAAAAAAAACATTAGACACCACTCATAAACTTCAATAATTCACTATGTGTGTCTCCTAACACCCTTCTATTTTAAAATAACATTGTATCATGAAATAACTCTTCACCTAATATTTTAGTGCTCCCCATTAAATGAAACTACTTATAAAGACAACTATTTTCCATGATACTCCACACTATTGGAATAAAATATCGAAACATTTTTCTCATAGTCTAATTATCCCTTTAAAAATATTTCTATCCTATCATGCTTGACCAGGGAAAAATTCACCATCCAAATCTGGTACCAAAACTCAACACTAATTCTAAGAAGAAATAGTTGAGTATCCATTAACCATTAACAAGTACCACACATGTAGAACCTTCCTTATAAGGTGTTGTACATACCTGAAAATACCCCCATCATACACAAAGTAACATATCCAAACCACAGTGTTGGGAAGAACATGCTTTTTCAACTTATCTACGAGTTATGTGTTTTTATGAATCATAAAATCCATAATTTTATTCTAAAAAATTTATTCAAAAGTGTTTCAGATTATTTTTATCTTACAGAATGTATCAATGTATTTATTTTATGATATGAAAGAACTTTATCTTATGAAAATTGATGAATTTAGTTTCTCAGAATCAGAAGTACCATGTAAGACTTTATCATACGATGTTTGACTAAGTTTCTCGGGATAAATTCTCTAGTAAGAATGATATTATAAAAGAAAATTAATTTCAGAACATAATTTCCAAATAAATAAGAATTAGAGGAAGAAAAATTTTATAGTAACACTATATCTTATAATAGAGAATTATCTTACACTGCACTGAAGTAAGATTATATTATGAGTACAAGATTCTTTGTATTATGGATGTTATATTACAATGAATGGTGCTTTGATTTGATGTATTTTGAAGATCTTTTACTACTGGAACATCATGAAATTTTTTAAAATCTACCGATAATACACATTCTTCCTTTAGAGCACTTAAAAAGAAGATTATAAATTTAAGGACATATTTCTCTTCACAAGACATGCCTAAATAGAAAAATATGAATAATGAAAATATTTCATCTTCAAAATAAATTCCTATATTTTGAGGGTTTGGATACATGTCTATAATAGCATGTTACATCAAGATCATTGTTTATTTCTTACTTGGCCCTTATAATTGTCCTATGTTCATTATTATACATGCATAAAAATGATTGGTTAGCTACTACACAAGATACACAATATATAATAAGAAAAATAGTTGATTAATTTGGTACCCCAAAATGAAAATCACTCAAGACCTTTATATAGTTAAGAAAGAAAATTGTTCATTTTGTGCCTATTAGTTCTATCAGTTTCTTTGAATATCATCTTGATATTGGATTTGAAGTATATCATTTTCTCAGGATGAATCTTCATCTACTATTAATTTTTTATTGTAACCATGGGAAGAAAAATTACATCTCAGATTTTATTTATATTTTATGTGCATTTCACTTAGTGAAAGTGTGTAGATAAGACCTTGGATTAGCCTTATAATGGGAGGGCCTTGTTGAAATATCTTGGACCTTTTGTACTATATGATATATTCTTGTACTTAGTTAGGATACCCTAGAAAAATGGATGTTATAATGAACATCACCAAACATATAGAGAAGAGAATTGGTGGAGTGGGAAAGTGTATTTATGTTCCCTGAACCAATATAAATGTATGTGTTTAATTTTCTTTATACTTATTCTTTTACATATACTTTTCATATATTAAAAAGGAAATAATTGAACTTACATAATTTGAATAGTATTGTCTAATTTTGATGATTTTTTTAAGAACTCAATTCACTACCCTCTTGAGTTATTCAGTCAGCTATTATTTGGGAAAAAAATTGGTATCAAATAAAGTGACTCTCGATTTCATAGTTTTAAAATGTTTATGTCAAAATATTTATCTTCCAATGGATGATGTGGATGATAACTGAGAATTTTTGTCAATGGTTAGAGTTATGTACTTCAATGGTCAAAATTATGGTTTCTAGAAAGCTCTTATTATTACTTATCTGAAGAATATTGGTCTAAAAGTTTACTTCATATCATTTAATTCCTATAAAATTCAAAACACAAGAAATAAAACCTGGGATATTTTAGCTAAACAAAATTATTATTTAAACTGAAAATCTATGAATGTTATCATCTATGGGTTAGGACTATAAGAGTTCAAAAGGATCTCCAAATGTAAGAAAACACAAGAAATGTGCACCACTATAGTTGTACCATATGAATGCAATGACAACGTGAAAGCTCTAAGATATGATACAACTAATATAATGTATGATACATTCTAAATGGATAAATAAGAGAGAATTACTCAACTAAATGGATGACTCATTGAGTTTGTGAACAAAATTGATACTGTTGGAATGCCTATCAATAATCTTGAACATGCATTGAATATTCTCCAAGTATTATCTCCTAAGTGGATTAGAATCTCAGATACTATCATACAATCTATAGGAGTCTAAAATTTAAAGATAAAAGATATCATCATTATGGTTATGATGTATGAAGATGAAATTGAAACTAGACGTGAAGAGTATAAAATGACTTGGATGGAAAATTATTCCTTGAAAGTCTCTACATCTAAATATGACTAAAAAAGTATAAAAATATATGAATCATTTGAAGAATAATTCATCTTAATAAATTAGAAATCAACTGATCAGCTCACTAAATTTTCTAAAAAGTATTAAAAAAATATAACATGAGGCAAGGTTTCAGAAGATTATTCACTAAGTACAGAAATCATGGTAAAAACTCTAAATAGATGAAAATCTAGTAATGAAAAATATTGGGACACATCAAACCTGATTGTCCAAAAATTAATGACGATAAGAAGAAAAAAGGAAATGTTTCCCTAAAACTGGTTCCAAGAATTCTAAAAATCCTTTCAAGGACATCTGGAGAGCACCAAAATATTCTATAAAATTCACATCATCAGAATTTAAATCTAAAGCTACAAATAATATGTTCAACATATTATTTATGGCACAATTAGATGAGGGAACTATCCATATAAATAGTAATAAAAAATCTTTTGTAGACTGTGGATACTCAAGGTGTTTGAGAGTAGAGTACTCCAACATTCATTCTTTATTCAAATTAGATACATGATATGTCCTATTTGGTGAAAAAAAATGAAAGATGGTCAATATTGGATCAGTTGGAAATCCTCAACCTATTCTCTTCAACAAATTACTTTATATCAAAGGCTTGAAGAACAAACTGATAAGTAATTTCCAATCTTGTGATGATAGTTATTTAGTTTATTATTATAACAATGGTTTCTTTGTTTTTAAAGATAAATGTCTCAAATTTAAATCACCCAGAATAGATAATGTTTACTCACTATATCTAAATTATTTATGTTGGAAAAATGTATTCAATTTAAATCATGAGATTAATGATTCATGTAATTGTCATAGAATTCTTGGACATTATAACGTTCATTACTTGAGAAATATTTCTAAAATATATTTCATTTATAACTTACTGGGTCTCAAATTGGACTAAAATTAAATATTTGATGCATGTCAAATGGGAAAGCAGCACAAGTCATCTTTTAAACCAATAAATAATGTTTATACTTCTAGACCACTTGAGTATATCCATATGGATATTTTCAGACCAATAAGAACTGAAAATCTTGATGGTAAGTCATTTTTTATGTGTTAGTTGACGTTTTTTCATGATTTACATGGGTTTACATTTTATTAATTAAAAGTGAAACTTGTGCTGTTTTTATTAATTTATGAAAACATGAGAAAAATGAAAAATATTTCAAAATCATGTATTTGAAAAGATATCATGGAGGTAAATTTAATAATATTAAATTCAATTATTTTTTCTCTAAGCAAGGAATGTAAAAGATATTCTCTTCACATAGGACACATCAATGAAATGATGTTTTCAAAATGTGTAATAGTATATTGTAAGTAATTTTTATAACTATGCTGTGTGAATATAAAAGGCCCACTCATTTCTAGACTGAGGCTAATAACATAGTATGTTATATCATTAATAGAGTAATAATAATGTCTATCTTAAAGATAACACCCTTTGAGTTAGGGACCATTAAAAAAAAGGTAGGATGCTTCAAAGTATTTGGATGTATGGTTTAAATCTTGAACGCCAAGGATAATATTGGAATGTCTGATCCAAAGGATGATGAAGGTATCTTTATAGGATATTCTAAAAAAATCCAAAGATTATATATTTTCCAATAAAAGGAATATTATTTTTAAATAACCATCTCATGTGAAATTCAAATAATGTGATCCCTTCAGTAATAAAATGATTTAAATTAATGATAAAAATGATTTAGTTAGAAATATGAGACATGAACCTTTCCTTAATGACAACAAGAATGATGAAATTGAACTTGATTACTTTAAATAAAATCTAATAAGAGAACAAACTAGTGAAATAGAAAGTGTGTTTCCTAGAATCCTTATAATCCTTAAAGGACATCCTTTATAAATAGTTATAGGAAACTAAGATTAACGAGTAAGAACTAGAACAAAAGTAGGAAATTTTGTAGAATTATCTACATTTCTATCCCAATTATAACCTAAATCAACTGAATAAGACTTATCTGATGAATTATGGTTCATATCATTATGATAAGATCTAATTAAATTCAAAATAAATAAGGTATAGGGACTATTTGAAAGACCCTAGAACTATCCTGTAATTGGAACAATTTTTTTATAAATAAACATGATAAACATGGTATAATAACTCGAAATAATGCTATATTGGTTTCTAAAGAATATAATCAAGTAGAATGAATAGATTATGAAGACACCTTTTCTTATGTATCTAGATTCGAAGTTATTATAATCTTTCTAGCACACTGATATTATATAAATTTTAAGTTATATGAGATGAACTTTAAATTTTCATTATTCAATGGTTTTCTAATGGAATAATTTTTTATAGAACAACCTCATGGTTTTGATGATCCTGATTTTCAAAATCTCATGACTAAACATACCAAAGCACTATATGGACATAAATAATCTCCAAGGGCATGACATGAAATATTAAGTTCTTTTCTTTTATCAAATGGTTTTACAATAGGAATTGCATATCTTATGTTTTTTAAGAAAACATATTTCTATGATATTTTTCTAGTACAAATAATTGTTGATATTATTATTTTTGGATTAAAAAAACAGAAATAGTTCTCTAAATATTTAAAACTTATGTAAAAAATTGATATAATTATGATGGGTGCGCTAAAATATTTTATGAATTTTATGATTATAGAAAAAATTGGAAAAAATTCAAATCAAAGAAAATAGTTACTCGACTTACTTAAGATGTCTGGACTTGAAAATAGTAAGGCCTAATCAACTCCTATGAGTTCCGATATTAGGATTGATAGGGATGAAACTGAAAAATTAGAATAAAAAAGGTTGTACAAACAAATAATTAGAAGTTTTTTTGTACCTTACATCAAGAAGAATATACATTATGTTTTTAGTATGTATTTTTCATTTTTTTAATCTAATCCTAAATTGTCACATTTGAATTATTCAAAATGAATTTTACGATATCTAAAAGAACTATAACTCTTCATCTTCTTTTTTATAAACCATTTATTTTGATTTAATTATATAATTGGATGCTGTTTTTGTTGGATATAGATTAGATAAGAAAAGAACCTTAGGATCCTTTCATTTTCTTGGTAAATCCCTGGTGTATTGGTCAAGTAAGAAGAATGTTTTGTATAACTATAAACTATTAAAGCTGAATATATTGCCATAGGAAGTTATTGATCACATGTGTTGTGGATGAAATGCACTTTAATAGATTTTAGATTTAACTATAATCATATTCTAGTAAAATGTGATAAAAATAGTTCTATAAAAATCTTTAAGAATCTAAAAAACCATTAAATAATGAAGAAAAATTTATTTAAGACATAATTTATTGAGTGATCATGCATAGAAAAATGATATCTTTTAAGAATTCAATTGCACAAAAATACAATTAGCATTCATTTTTACTATTCATTTTTCTGCTGACTGGTTTCATTTTATTAAGTCGGAACTAGGTATTCTTAATTTTGAAAAAAATAATATTTTATACTATATCTCTCCTATATAAATTATAAATGTATTTTGTTTTATTTAAATATTTTCATTGTGATTCCACATCAAGTAACAGAAACATATGATAGACCACATCACCCACTTTTAGTGACAATTACACTACACATATCTATTTGACTCCTTAATTATCATGATTAAAAAATATTGTGTATCATATTTATTTATGTAACCACATGAAAATATTTAAACAATTCTTTTATACTTGTTCAAAACCCTATTACCATAATCATCAAACCCTTTCAAACCATAATTACTGTAATCATAAAACCCTTCCAAAACCTATTCGATGGTGAGGACAAAAATAATGGATGATTCTTGGTCTAGTACAATGAAGATTAAATATATTCCAAGAAAAGTACAAAGTTGATGTGATATCGATTTTCGATGGCCGGATAAAATAAATATGTTTTTGAAGAATTTAGTCGACCATCTGGTATGCGAATATGGTTTTCTGAGTCCCACACCTTGCTAGTTTTTTAGAAATAAGTGTTTGAGTTTTATGAGTCGATATTTTTCAATTTTTTTTGATGTTGAATTTGTTACTATGACTATTAAACATAAAAATATATCACTAACTTCAGTCAAGTTAGTTAAATCTCAAAAAATTGCTTACAAATGATACCCATTCTCTAGCATCTCTTTATATATAATGGATGGTGTTACTCAATTGGAGATCATGAATTCATTGTTCAAAATTGATTTCATTGAGAAATAATAAGTGAATAATATAGACCCTAAAAGAAATATTCTAACCAAATTCATCCATTGGGGTATTTCTCAATGAAATGGTGGCTCGAAAAAATAATTTTTCTAGATATTTTTGTTATTTATTTTTTCTAGTTAGAAAATCATGTTAATCTGGTATGATGTATTTTATGATATTTGTTCCATGTAAAAAACAATCCACTGAACTTATATACATATAGAATAATTTAAACCCCTTTTTTGGAGTGATATAGTTTTTCTTGAAGATAACAACACAAATCCTTTTCATAGGTTGACTAACATAATTTCAATTGTACAAAGTAAAAGTGGGTTTTATTGAGATTCATTGTTAAATAAATTGAATAAATTTTCCTTGATGACTAGTATAGACCCTTATTTCACATAGAGGGATAATTCTAGTTTGCATTGGATATAAGTGATGATAGAAGAATCGTCTCATGATATTCAGTTGGGTGAATCTCATGGGGATGAAGAAACCCTTACACTAAGGAAAAGAGTTTTGATTATTATTCCATCAGAACCAAAAACTATCATGTTGGAGGGGAATCCTCCTATTTCTATCTCTATACTTATTCAAGTATAAAAATAAAGGATGTCCTCCAAAATCACATTGATATATTATTTCGGTCATGAGAAGAATATTTCTGAAAGATTGATAGTGTCTCCAAACCTAATCGAGTCTCATTGTCAAGAGTTTGAGATATTAGATATAAGAAGAGTAAAAAAGTTGAAATTAGAAGAATCACATCATGTGAAAAAATAGAATAATTTTTTTTGATAAAATATAAGTTCAAGAATAAATTTTTAAAGTTCATCAGGAAAGGTTTTCCCCTATTTTTTAAGAAGTTGGGAATGAAGAAGCACCGAAATTTGACAAACATGTTTCTAAATGATCTCAATAGTTCTATTTTAGGTTAGTATCTAAATATAAAAATTTAAAAGATTACTTTTTTTAATCAAATTTATAATTGAGTGTTCCATGTGATTATATGTTCCCAAATATTGATTTTCATTATTTAAGATTGTTGGTTCAGTTTGTTTTGGAAAATTCTTTTGGATAACCCACTATTAGAGGTATGCATGGTTCAAACATTTAGTTTAATATAATAGAGTTATACTATTATATGGATATAGTAACTACACTTGTTGACTCTCTTCAGTGTTAATTCATCATAATAGTTGTGTATTGAAATCTTTAGAGAACTGTCATAGATGAAATCATAAGGTTATTGGTTACCCCAAATGAATTTGATGAATCAATTGATAGATCAATAGAATAAATAAGCTCTATGTGAAACCCAAATCTTCTAGAGGCCTATAAAAATTCAATTCAAGTAAATAATGATTCGATTTTTATCCCTGCTCTTCTAAAAATGTTAGTTGGTTCATTTTCATACAACTGTAGAGATCTTGAAAAGAAAGTTGAAATGTTACATGATATAGTGGTAAACAATATCAATCCAAATTTCTCATATGATGATAAATTAGGGAATGAGACTTTTCATAAATTTCATTAATACATTATCCTTTAAAAGAAAAACAAATTTTTTCTGTCGTACTTAAGAAAGACAATCAGTTTGAAGTGTTATGAAATTTTATTTAAAATTGTGAAAATAAAGGAGACTTGTAAAAAATATTTGGGAATTTCTCACAACTTGTGTGGAAAGTTTTCAAAAGTATTTATGATTATTTCAAGAATGAATAGAAAAAATTATTGAGGCCTATGTGGATGCACTATTTCAAATTCATAAAAGAATGATTCTTGGACTATAGATTTTTGATCACCACACATCCACCTCTTAGTGTCTGAAATAAATCTTTGATCAATTATAAGTTTATCAAAGTTAAAATTTATGGTTTTCTAAAGAAATATTTCTATCTTTACATGAACCAAACTTTGAATTACACTTTACTCTTGCAGATAAATTTGATCTATCAAGGGAACAACAAGATTCTTGTAACATCCAGTTTAAACCAATTAGGTTTGCTCATAGAGATCATGAAAGTCTTATAGAATCCACACTAATGTTGGGAAATTTTGTTGGAATGATAGTTTATGATCTTGTCCCTTCAACGTCATTACCTCAATATCAACCCATTTCGTTCAAGAATCAAGCATAAAAAATTTGATGCTTGTGAAGCAGTTGTTGCATTCAAACTTTTATGTTCGGTGAATGGTTTCATAGTGTTTAGGAACACTCAAAACATTTTAATTATGACACATTCTATGGGATTTAAACTTTTTTGTTTAGTTAATGGTTTCCTAGTGGTTGGGTAGTCTCAAAAAATTTGAATTACGCAACTTTTTAGGGAATTAAATCATTTAGACCATTTTATTTAACATATTTTTGAATGATAATTATGCTTTATCTACATAAATGTTTTTACATTTATCATAATTATTTACATTTAAATCTTGTGTTATAATTTTTTTATATTTACCTATCATTTCTTTATATTATGATGCTTAAAATATTCATTATGACTTCTATTTATTTCCATATCCAGATTATCAATAAATAGAATTAATTGATCACTACTATATATGTGAAATATGAACTCTATTCCTTATTCTAACTCTTTTTGATATCACAATAAAAAAGGAAAAATAAAAATAAAATAAAAAATTTTATTTTTCTTTATTAGTATTCAAAAAAGGTATATGAAAAGAAAAATAGTAAGAGAAATAAAATAAAGTTTTCTTATTTATGAATTTTTAAAATTTAGTGTATGAAATTTTTGTTATTATATTGAATGGGCGTTTCTATCATCAAAAAGGGGGATATTTTTGGAATAAACATTATGTTCATACATATCTTAGTGTAATGTGTTTTTATGATTAAAAAAATCCCTAATTTTATTCTAACAAGTATATTCTAAAGAGTTTCAGATTATGATTATATTACTCTATGCATCCAAGTATTTATTTTATGATATGTATGTTCTTTATTTTATGAGAATTGAAGAATTCCGTTGATCGAAATAATAATGTACCATGTAAGACTTTATCTTATCAATTTCGACTAAATTTCTCAATATAGATGCTCCGATTAGAGTGATATTATAAAAGGAGTTCATCTTTTAAAAATAATATAATAATCTGAAAGAAATTGAGGAAGAAAAATGATACAATAACACATTATCTTACACTTGATAATTTTCATACATTGTATTGAAGTTACATTATTTTATGAGTTTGAGCTTATTTATCTTATGAATGTTATATTAAGATGAAGATTTATTTTAGTTAATATTTTAGGAATATGATTTAATAGAGAACATCATTACTACCTTTCCAATCTATTGATAATAAACATCATTCTTGTATAGCATAAAAAATGAGATTATCTAATTATGGAAATATAGGTCTATAGAAGAATTTCTTAAATAAGAAAATCCGATGAATGAAAATATTTGTTGTACAAAATAAATTTTGATATTTGAAAAGTTCATCTACATGTCCTTAATATCCTATATTATCAATATCACTATTTATGTCTCACTTGACCATTACACTTGTCATGTGTTCAAGTTTAAAAAAGAATATAAAAGGATTATTTAGATACAATTGAATATAAAAAAGAAAGATGAATAATGATAGATGATTAAATTAGAACACAAAATGGATAAACACTAAACATTTACATATTTAATAAAGAAAATAATTTTTTCTATTCTTATCAGTTTATTCAGTTGCACTGAAGATCAAATCGAGATATACATGGAATTCTATCATTTTTAGGATGGATATTTATCTAATATCTATTTCTTCTTGAAACTCTATTATTCAAACATACATCTCATTGTTTCTTTATATTTCATCATGTTTTCACTTATAAAATGAGTGAGGTTAGGATTGTGGAAATGTATTTGTAAAGTTTGGTCTTTATTCAAGGCTCTTTGAACTTTTATACTATGTGAGTGTAGCATGTACTCAGTTGGAATCCACTGAAAAAATAGTTGTTATAATGAAAATCTTCACGCTCATAGAGAGGATCATTGGTGGAGTGCCCTAGTGTATTTGTATTCATTTAACCACCGTAAATATCTGTGTTCAATTTTCTTTCTACAAGTTTTTACATTTCTGCTAAAAATATTCAGAAGGAATGAATCAAACATACATTATTCGAAAGGGGTGGTCTGATATTCAATAAATTTTTTAAGAACTCGATCCTCCCATCTTGAGTTCTTTAATCAGTCCTTATATGGGACAACACATGGTACCAACACACTAATTATTCTCAGTTATTATTTCCAAAATGAAAACTTAAATTATTTTATCCCATGTTTAAATCCATGAAACATATAAAAAAATCATTAAATGATTTACCCCTTAATCATGTGATGAAATAGGGATTCACCCCTTGAATAAATACACGAAACTAGGATTCACCACTTAAATCAAGAGATGAATCACTGATCATCCCATGAAGCATCACATTACAAAACATGGACCCCCCGAATTGCCTTCTGGTCACACTAAAACTCTATAGAATCAATTTTAATACATTGAATCTATCTACAGTATTCGTTAAATTAAAATATATGTTATATATAGAATAAGATAAATTAGACTTTATAGATCATTAGAATCCAAAAACTATCATGATATTTTATTGATGGGTCCAACGGGGCCAATGCCCCTTCCCACAGGGGGGTCATAATCCCATAGTGTATGGAAGTATCCCCACCTTATAGATTTACTTACACATCTCATTAAGAACAAATAAAAATGAGACACTTCCTCAAAGTAGAAAGGACAATTAGAAATATTGGAGTATAATTAATTCTCTCTCAATATAGGAAGGATGATTTTAATATATTCGGACTGATCTTCTCTAGATGTGGAGTACACTAATATTTCTTCTAAAATTTCCACCATAGACACATTAATTTCACTTTTTCCTCTTCTCCTATAGGAATCTCACTAACTCTTAAACCCCATGATTCAAAAGGGGATCACTATCCAAAACTATTTACTACCTCATGAATATCTACCGGGTAGCCGTAATATACTATTTAAAATATAACTTTTGATATCACACTTCTTGAGCTCATAAACCCTGAAATAATCCATTCTCTATAAAAACACAACTGACCCATCACATTGATCCCAAACTAAATTGTCCCACCACAGTTAGTCTACATTTTCTTGATTTCAATATAAAAATAGGAACTTACTCTCGATCCATCCATTAATGTATCCCCAAATGGTGTCACACAACTCCATCACTTTCCAACCATATTTTCATCAATAGAATCCTCTGGTCACATTATTCCCTATTAACATTCCTTAATCCTAACTTTAGCCCATTATTTTTTCATTACCAAAATTAATATCAGTACCCATCCACGGTCAACATCGATTTCCATACCGAACAATGTCAAAATTGTAGTGTTAGACATCTGAATGATCTTTATCCTAGAAAATAGCCTTTAAACTAACCATAAGAACTAATGTTTTTTCATTCAGAAAAATATATGGCATAAAAATTCCCTCTATATAAATACGATGGAACATACCATCCATCAATCCCATAAAAAAAATAATTCATAAAATTTAGGTAACCCCTCAAAAGGGAAAACATAAAATAAATAAAACACCTACCCACTAAGGTCCTAATAAAAAATAAGGACATATAGGTATCTCACATAAACATACCCATCATGTCTCACATTTGGTTCATGATCATGGGGTGTAACCCATACTATTGTATCATCTCATGGAATCAACATGGAAATTCATCACATGATAATTGGGAACCCATCCTCTAAGATAATTTTCACACATGACTGCCTCGAGATTATCACATCTCACTGGATTCATTGAACCTTAAGATCATCCATCATAAGAAATTATACATATTATTATACTATTTTAGTTTAATAAAACTCACTACATATAGATAAAAATACTATATAAATAGTTTTGGACACTATAAAAAATGAACCTCTATTTTTAGAGAAAGAATACACTAGATTTCATGTATGTATTGTGAATTATAAATTCCTAATATGATGCATGAGATGCCTCTTACCTCTGAATTATATTATTGAAAGTCAAATGATTAGTATCTTTCCTGTTGGCCAATATCGATATATCCATTATAATTCAAAACATACAAACCACATATTGTTTTCCCAATTTAAAACTGATATACAACTACAAATTAGAACAGAATACACATTCTCTAGTAACTTGGAATTCAAACAAGAACATTTTTTCTTGATTTTGAAGCTCAAAAACCATTACAGGATTGAAAACAATCCTTAAACACTAGTGTACCAAATCCAAAAATATTAAAACAAAATAAAAAAACCTTCCTCTGATAAAAATTTGTAACATCCTGCCTCATATTTCCCTATATATAGTAGCAAGACTGATTCACCACATGAGCTCAGGAATTCCTCCCCATATACTAAAGACTGCTGACTAGTTTTGGGGGTATAATGTGTTATTTTAGAGAGACTATAACCCTTATATTATAGTGAAAAATAAACTATAAAATTATTTAATACCATCCCATGTAGTAAATAATCAGATTATGTGGGAAAAATAAACATCCAATTTTAAAATACCAAAAATTCATGAACAACCATTTTACACATACAAAAAATATTTAGCTTGGTAAGTTCATAGATACATAACAGAATAAAATAAAAATCAAACAAAATGGATATTCTGTATCTATAAATTGAACCATATACATTCTCTAGATACCATTCTACTTGTCCTGGTTGGCCACACTATCCTGGTCCTCAACTCCACATGTTCCAAAAACCATGTGAATTTTTGCTTCATACTCAAGTGTAGTGGTGGACCGAGTAGGGTGTGAGTAGAAAACTATATAAGTACCACCAATGATATTACATAATAAAAATCATATGCATTGATTTGTATATGTAAAATTATTTTTGTGAATAAATTATAACTCCATGTAAGGAAATTTCCATCGATGTTCAGGTTTTTGACCCTTGTCAACTATACTAGCCTTAGATAGTGTTAGTGTGTCTTTGAGCATATTGTGAAGACTATGCCTCTCATGTAACATGTAGAATTCAATTCTATGGAGACCCCATTCAATATTCAATACTCCATGGTCCAATCCCCCAAAATTAATATGTGAGATCCAAACCCATAATAGACTGATATTCTCATGACTTCGGGGATGGGACACATGATATCTATTATTGGAGCTCACTACTCATGAAAAATTAAAGCGCCACCTCATGAATCCATATATGAGGCCCATCAAATCCCTATCTATGATCTTCAATCCCATGTATTCTAGAATTATCATCCTCATAACTCTGGATATGAGGCCCACAATATTCTATCTCTATGGGACCTAAATCTATTTCAGCCCAAATCATCATCCACATGATTCTGGGGATGAGGCCCATAGAAACCAATCTCTATTTTATCCATATATATTATAGTCCAACCATTATGTATACTAATCCAAGGCATCCCTCATGATATATTAGCCCCAAATCCATGGTGGCATTAGTACCGGGATCATGCACAGTGGTTGATCCAACAATATCTTATTCCATAATGAGGTTTCCATCCTTATATCTTGGATCCAATCATAGTGACCACACCATATTAAAAAATTTATAAGGGATCACTCCCGATGTTAATGAAAATATAAGTGATGGTAGAACACCCACACCAATCATCCCTATCCCTAGCCCATATGGTTCCCTAATCTAGTTTGTCTTCTATGGTGACATCTTCTAATATTTTACTTACTATGTTAAAGGTCAATCTATCAATGATGAACCCATAGTGTCGCATCAGTCTTATAATATAATATGAACCCTTTTAAGAAACTCACTCTATGACATAGTATTGATTTAGCACTATAGGAACTATGATATCACATCCCTTATCATCTTTAGTTGGGTATAATGTCTTCATAAACTATATAGTTTCTCACCACATGGGAATTATTCAAGATATGTATGGTGGCCAATCTCAACCCTACATGTATCTACAAGTTATTCAACTTCCCCAAACCCAGTCTCAGATTGACTATATTCATTCCACCTAGGTTGGTCATGTAAAGAAGAAGAATGATTCCCTTCCCATATTTATCTAAAAAATACCAAATAAACTATATTCTAGAAGGTATTTCACTAATGTCACATTCCTCTATACATGAGTTAATCGTCTTGTGGTCCTGCCTTGCCCCAAAAGTGGTTTTGAGGTCAACTGATGTAACTTGGTATCAGTATAGGCCACCAGTGTTTGAAAATTCAATGATGTTCATCAATGTTGTTCATGATCGATTTCATTTATCTATTCCAAATATGTATTTTAAAATAAAAAAACATCTATTTATTTTTTGTAATCATGGGAATCTCACTTAGTGGAATTATTTAACACTAACATACAACCCAAAAAAAATTAGATTCTATTGGAAATGTACTCAAGACAACCTATCTTTTACAAAGGATTTTCCACTTTGACACTAATGGAAGACAACAGCTTCCAGGGATGATCTAGCTCATCCATCCTCACCCTTGATCAATCAGATGCATCTCAAGGTCCCATGCTCCTCAATTATTCCAATTAAAAACAATTATTTAATTACATAAATTATGATAAACTAATTAATTAATTATAACGAGGAATATTACAAGTTAACTCACTGTGTTATTTTGATGTTCCAAAACCATCATTAATTGGGTGTGTTCTACTCCCAACTCATTATTAGATCTAGGAAAAAAATCTATAAATGATTCTACTGAATAAACTACCTGATAAATTAATTATGTAAAAAATTCTTGGAAAACAAAAATAGTGGCCTACCTCAATTGATTCATGCATGAATAGAGGAAAACATCTTCTCATGATCCCCTATTCCTAGGATGAGTGAAATCCATAAAATAATGGGGTTTTCACCATAATTCATTGAAATCATTGAAGAAACCAAAAACAAAATCATATAAAATAAAAAATGATTTTAGGTAAAAATGTGTAAGGATAATAGAGAAAGATTCTACACACTGATGTCATTGAATCACACCCAAAATTTTCAATATTAAATAATAACTAAGAGAGAGGAGGAGGTTTATGAGGCCCTCTCATGTGTATCCATTATCCCAATGAAATATGTGCAGTATTCAATCTATTTAATGTATAAATCATTGTCCATTTATTCTTTATGGAGTGAATTAGGGTTCACACCATTAATTTTCAAGACATACCCCAAAATCCCACTTTTCAAATTCCTAATTCCTCTATATACAACCTAAAAATTGCGTTCAAATAATGAATGATCATTAAATATGTGAATGGATTACTAGGGGTGTTTTATATATCCTAAAATTCACATTCCTCTTCTGTTGCTTTCCTAAGCCACTAGTCCATCCACCAAAACATATACCATGACCAAAAACACCATTTTTGGATGTGAAAACACTCAGAACATTGTTTTGATTTATGGATTCGAAAACAACCCATCCCATAATAGAGTAATCAAATTCTTACTAAACTTTTCAACCCCAATGGATGTATATTCATACACCATTCCTTATTTAATTAATTCCAATAAATAATTCAACTTAATAGACAAATACATCCAATAGCAGTTGGTCACATGAGACCATATCAAAGCCCAACATTCTAACTCATTTTTTCCCTCATAATTTTCCCATTTAACAACATTCTCACTCGAGGTTAATAGACATAATCTTCTTAAAGACCATGATTCACACTCACAGTTGGCCTATATTGTCTTCTTAGTGAAAAAATTATCACCCATTGTTAAACCACATCATCATATCAGACACCAACATTATCACTATTTTCCGGCCTATATCTTCCATGGTCTCATTAAATTATATGAAAAACCTTGTAATATAACTCAGAACATGGCCTCAACCACTCTTATCATCATGTCACAATGAACACAATAATAACATTATGTGAAGAATCATAAAAAATTCCCACAATCCCATCAACACATCCATTGAATAAAATTTTCATAATGGTATCCATATGGACTCTCCTTTAACAACCTTTAATGGTTTATAATAAAAGTATGTTCATTCTATTGAAACGATTTCTTCTAAAGGGAATTTTCAACTATACCCGATCAACATGAAAATAGGTCTCCAAATCCATAACTAATCATTGGTAGGTCACCCTAATCCCCACTGACATAGGTGGATTAATTTATATCTAAACACGAGATGAGTAGGGTTTTTTAGAATTACTAATACATTTAATCATAGTCCACCACTAAGGGTCCAACTACAATATTATAGACAAACCCAATCACTATGATACCAAAATAACAACATCACAGAGGATAATCAACCCCATGTAAGTTAAGACATGTAACTACAAATGAATTTTGTAACATGGTACAAAAAAGACAACCTCATTCATAATAGAAAACAATTAACATTTCACACTCTTTGACTCACTCATAATGCATCGAAACTAAAAAATCAATCCAAATCATTCATGGATTGTGTTTTATTATGGAAAATAAGACAATTGGAAAATAATGAGTTATCTAAAGCCTAAAAAACATTACACATACCAAGAATATATTATTGGGACTAATGTAATATAAAACTCTTATTAGGAGATGTTTTATGATTATAATATGGGATTAGAGAGCTCTCTCGCTGTCTAAAATCATGTAGGGGTTGGGGGAGAATGATAGAATGCGCCTAATGGAGTCTAATATATATTTTTTGAATCTTATTGCTACAGAAAATTACCATTATCTTGGTCATCGTATAAAAATGATGTTGATATTGTGATAAACTTATAAAATGTCCATTTTCTGCTATGGCCCCACTATATCATGGTGAAATCATGCCTAGAGAGAGTTTCAATCTCCCAATAGATCACCCTCATGGAATATCCATGACGTCATGCTAAGAATTCCCATTTTGTGGGGCCTCATGGTTCAGTCCCTTCAACTTTCACATTATGAGTCTTCCTAGTCCAATGCCATCATGGGGTAGCATAATTCACGACATCATGACTTATTCCTTCATGTTAGAAATCATTTTTTGGAACCCTTCACCACATTATGACCTCTTGATTATTCATATATATGGAGAACTTTTGTATGGTTGTTTACCATTTTGGAAGACATCATACCTCACTCTATGAGGCCCCTCCCCCACTCTATAACCTCATTCCCTCATCTAGCTCTCATGCTATTTCAACCACCTCTAGATTAATCCCTCCAAGGTTTTACAGCTACTCATGTTGTCACACCAAACATCACAACATGGATTTATTCCATCTATATAATTCCTAATCCAAACCATGTACAACTCCCAAATTAAAATACATTTATATCATTAAAACCCTAAACAACCTAAAAAAATTAAGATACATAAGATTAATCAAAAAATTATATAAAACACAAATAAAAATTATAGGGGAATTATATATAAAATCCTTAATTTATTTTACGATTTACCACATCAAAAAATTATTCTATAAAAATCCATAGTCATCAAATTTTACTAATGATTGTAATGCGCCATAAATTTTTTAATTAACTTGAATAATTTTTAATTTATCATGATTCATAATACTTAATTAATTTCTATAATGATTCCATCTCTTTTTAAAATAATATATTGTCATTAAGATAATTGTGTATTTTTTCATTTCAAAAACCCATTAAGTATATCATTCATTTATAATTTTAGGTTTTAATAATGAATATGCTTCGTATTTCAAATAATATCCATTAATAGAGAATGATTCCCTCTAAAATTAGCATTAATGCATCCACTTATTGATTTTAATTCATGAATATTTAGTATTATTGATATTGAAATATATATTTTAAAACCATAAAACCTGTGAATCTATAAATAGTTCACCAATTACTCAAACATTATTGTATGATATATATGTTCACTATCTATAATAATTGTCATTTCCTCACCATGAAATAATTCATTGTGAACACTTTTAAAAATATATTATTATTTATAATATGTATCATCATTCAACATGAAAGATACATATACATTTTCCATATGTTTCATCTGACATTTGAATCACTTACCAATTTCATAATAGGTAAAATGTTTTTCTAATTTAGTTAGAAAAAATAATTTTCATTAATAAGAACATAGTCATGGATAAATAATTCAAGAAGGGTTATATTCATTTTATTTTACAAATTTTATGAACAATTTTCCCTACCCTCATACTCTCTAGTCATATAATAAACATCCATCTATTTTCGATTCATATTCATCATATTTAATGAAACAATGAATAAAATATATTAATATAACTAACCTAGAATTTGATATAAAATTAGACATATTCATATATACCCAGAGAGTGATAGAGATGTAACAAAACATATAAAAAATATTACATAATTGAAATATATATGCATTAACACAATAAACATATGTGTGTTTGTAAAAAATAGTGTTTATGGATATATTATATAAAACATGCACACATATGTATAAAAATTAATAAACAATGAATAAATTTATATATATACAAATACATACCACAATATATAATCTTATGTAAATATTTATAATACAAAAAAATCATTATCAAAATAATATTTTAACACAAACACTATGAACACATATATATAATTACATGAGTGTGTGTATGTATGTTGTATAAAACTTACACACAAACACACACACACACACTACATAACAAATTTATGAATATATATGTGTAAATATATTTCTATATAGAAAAATAATATATATATATATATATATATATTATAAACTAAATATACAATTATTTATATATATTTACATAAAAAATTTAATAACTTTAAACAAATCATCCTTATACATAAATGTTTTGAATGTAAATATTAATATATCAACATTTATATACATGAATCTAATAAAATATATAACAATATATATTAAGAATATAAAATATAACATAGAATAATAATGTAAATATATAATTTATATGTATAAAATTTGTATAAGTTTTTATATATATTAAGACATGAAAATGATTATATATAAATATATGAATAAAAATTCATATATATATATAATAGAGAATATTTATGAGGGAGATGAAAGATAGTAAAGAGGGTGATGTTGGAAATATCCCAAACCGAAAATTATGAAAATAAAATCACTATATTATTTATGTTGTCAAGAATTTCTCAATTGTTCATGTTACCATTTTTACAAAAATTTCATTCAAAAACCTGAGTGTGGATTTTAATTTCATTGATGAAGGATAATTTTTATTCAATGGTGATCAAATATAAATGATATATACTCAATAGATCTCTTTCAAAAGAAACTTTTATCTATGAAATTATGATTCAAATAGAGATTATTGGTCTTATATATTTTTCATTTGATTAAACTATGGCATGTATATTCTATAAAACAGTGAATGGAATGTAATATTTATATATTTCAAATTAAAATATCATGAATTTTCAATGGTTTTGAATTTATTTCATTGAAAATTGAATATTGATTTATGTCCCTTTTATGAATCATTGATAATTCCAATATATGAATACTTACTAAAGTTTATTTTGAATCAATACAATTGTGTGGTATTATAGTCAATCATAAATGCCCTAGGTTAGCAAATAAATATTGGTTCTGTAACCAAAAATATGTCACTCCCATTAGTTTCTAGTATTTTCATAGAAATATAAGTCTATTATATTTTAAACCCATTTATATAGTCTTATGAATTCTTTAAAATATTTTTAAAATATTCCATATTTTTTATTTTTATTTCCTCTCCATTTCACGTTTTTATGGAAAAATTATACGTAATTATTTAATTAAAAGGGAAATGTGGTGATGCCAACTTAGAAGGGGAATCCATAGTCTAATAATGAAATGATATAGTATTCATCTGAAGACATGTGAGAGGATTCTACTCAATGTCTATAAGAATGAAAAATTAAAATTGGTTTTATAATTTCAGATGATATTAAATATGATCAATAAGTTCATGTGATTAAACATAGGTCAAATAATACTATAGTTGGTTTTCTAAGCTACAATAGTTCCTTATATAATTTAAATTAGAATTTATGGGATATTTTTTCAATAAATGATGAGGTACTAGAAGGATTTATGGGTTCTACTAATTCTATCATTTTTCATAAGAGATATTTTTTTTTTATATTTTGGTAATTTTAATGTCATTTTCTCAATTTAATAAGAAATATAGTTGGGAAACTCAAGTAGGTTACATTGATCATAATGAATCAATTTGTGAATAGGTTCTTATAGAACCTAAAAATATTGTAAGTCATAATTCAACTATAGAGGTTTAGAATCAAGATATTTTTTACAAACCTATTTATTCTATTGTTAATTTTTTGGTCCAAGTAGAAAATACTGATTCATTTTTTGATTTTGATAAACATTCTCTATTTCGTGTTGCATAAAAAGAGGAGAGATTACAAATTTTGGTGATGATATTGTAAATTCATCTCCATATGTCCCTTTGTGTTCCACTATTAATCTGGGGTTAAATTTTATTTATTCCAAAAACCAAAAATTAAAATAACAAATATTTTTATTCATATAAATATGATTTTTCAAAAAACAATAATAAAATAATGAATTAAAATTAGTTATTGATATATTGTAATAAGGTTATAATATATCATAGTAAGTAAGATGGTTTAAATGGTTGTTTATTCAATACTATTATTCACAAATAGAATATATAATATCTCATCAATGCCTTTAAATTATGAGAAATAAAATATACTAATTTTTTTATTATGTAATTAGAATCATTGGGAGTTTCATTATCATTTAACATTTTATTTAATGTTAGTGGAGAAGTGATTATGGGAGACCTCTAATTAATTTCAAGGATGAACTCAAAAATATATATGTCATGGTTTCACCAGAAATGTTGCCTTCTCAAAATTTTGTTAATGATAAATTGATTTTTGTGGGAGATATCTTTTGAGGATGGGGTGATTTCTTGAACACTTCAAGAGTCTACTATTTAAAATCCTAATTTTTTTATATCGATGATTTATATTAAGAATTTCAGTATGAATTATTTTTTAAAAATCACCATCAGGTTAGGGTAAATTCAATAGACATGAATTTGATTCTTCTCTTTCATTAAATCTTCATTAAATTCAGGTAATATGGTACTTCTCGATGATAAGTGAGGCTTCTATGAATTTTTATTTTGTGTGGGTATATATATTTATATATAATGAAATCTAGAACACTTAAAACATTTCAAGTTGTTAATGTTGACACATCGGTGAGATATGATTCCTATAGCACCACAACATCATTTCACCCTTATTAGGTTCTTCCCTGATAACATAGAGAATATATCATAGTTGAGGATAAAGGATATAATAATACATCCCCAACCCCTTTTATTTCCAATAATATCACAGAGATTAAAAATTATCTTTGGTTATATAGAAAGAGAGTCTCTTTCATATATTCCCTCTCCATTTTTATAGAACCCTCAATGTATTATCCTTAAGGGGTTACTTGAATTATTAATGAAAATGATAGAAGCTTCTGGGAAGGGTTATTTTTGGGATCTCTTATATTAGGGTTTGATAATTGGAAAATTTACCTCCTTGATCTTATCATTGAAAAAAATGGAAAAAACCCTAGAACAATATGTTTCATATGTCCAACATTACACATAGATGGAATATTCAAAATTTGAAGATAATACCATTTTGAAAAATATATATTCACATCATTCATACATTGATGCTGGAACTCAACAAATCTAAAAGGATTTGGAATCTAAAACTAAAGCTATTCAGCCTCTAAATTTTTGAGTGGGACATTATTTTTTCTCCACTAACTAAAAATCAATCTACTACATAAATCTAGGTCAAACATAATGACCTAATCTTGGTGTTCTTTCATACTAAAATCCTCAATGATTTGTCCTCCCACTTAGTCATTCCTATAAAATAGGATCAATTCCCCTTGCGGGGGGAACTATGATTCTATTCCTAGATCATTATAAACTCTTATTTAGATTCCATATATATATATATATATATATAAATCATTACTCACATTTAAAAAAATGTAAATACAAATGTTAAATTTTAGAATGAGTAAATTCTTCTATTTTTTATAAGTATAAAAAATACCCTCAACTTTAAACAATAGATTCATCTAGAAATTTGTCAATCATTCATCTGATGCAAAAGTTGGGAAGAATATTAGAAAAAACAATATAAATAAAATAGGTGAACTTTATATGGATAATCCTTCAAAAAAAAATTCAACTATAACAATGGGGATTAATCTCTATCTCAACACCCCAAAACCACTAATTTTAAGATCATAGTTAGAAAATCATATGACAGTTTTCTTAAAGAGAATAAATTTGATAAAATATATTGTGGTTTCTGGTAGGTATTTTCTTGAGGCCATAATTTTATCACTATAATGTAATATTTTCACTATGACTTCAATTAATGGAATGTGAACTATGTAAACTAAGGATCTATTAATAGATATTGAAATTATAAAAGTATTTAGGGACATAGTGTTCCATATTAAATTTTTTTTTTAAAAGGATCCAATCATTCCCCAGTATCCAAGAAGCCTAAAATCATAAGTAGGATTCATAATACATCAATTATTACACAAATCCTAGTGAAAATATCTGGAAGGGTCTTGAGTATCGTGTGATAGTGGAAAATTCAAAGAGAATAATTCATCTGAATAACCAAAGCTTGTTGATTCTATTATCACTCTTAACAAAAAATGGATATTATCTCCCAAAATTTGTCAATTTCTTTGATGGAATTACCAAGGATCCCCCAAAAATATCAATTTTCTTTTCCCCTCTGAATGCAATAGTGTTTTCCTATGAGGCTCTAGATTCCAACTCTAAAAATGGAGATGTTAAAATCCAAACTCTTAAAATGGAGTAGAAGTTTAGATAGACTAGTGGATAATCCTAAAGAATCCCATACTATAATGAAGTTATGGACAATATTATAATATTAAAGTCAAGACCCAAATCAAACTCATGTTAACTATAATTTTATGGAATTATTAAGTGGTAGATAATCCTAAAATTGCCAACTACTTTCATAAGTATGACCAGAATCAGAAAAAAAAAATCCAAGACTTTTTGGAACCTAAAAACACTTATCCTCTGGAATTTTTTAAACTTGAAAAAAAATCAAATTTCATATTATTGGAATCAAAAATAGATCAACCACTATTGGTATACTTTTTCCCTTTTCCAACTATTCAAAGGTTAAGGAATCTATTATCAATAGTGTTGATCAATTGGTCACTTGTGAGTTTGACTCCACTGGTGTTCATCTATTCTATTATTATGTTATGACGTGAATAAGTAATAGGATAGAAGAGTACTAGGACTAGACCTAAATATTCTCAATAAAAGAATTTGGGATATGTATATTGTTTTTCTTGACTTCAACAGTGTTTTGAGCTCCAATGATAAAAGTGGTTTTGTGAACACGTTCCCTACTCTAGAGATTTTAAAGATTTCATTTGGGTAAATGATCATGTGGATATAAGTAATTTAAGGGTTAAAGACACATGATATCATAGACATGTTAATAAAATGATTACTCAATTATTGTATAGAGATTTTTCTAATGATAAGTCCTTAGATAACTGGGATTACATCTCCTGTATTACCCTCTATAGTCTTACTTTCAACCATCACCACATTATGGCTAACCACTTGGCCTATATTTGAAACCCCCTCTTTTAATCAGATTAAATAACTTATGGGTCTATCACTCTAAATATTTCATTATTATTCATGATCACTATACTTATATAAACTATGGGAATGATGCATACACCTATGTGATGAAACTAAAGTTCTTAAAACATAATCTCAAGGGATTTAGTAAAGACACATTCAAATATCTCAAATATGAAATTTATTATCTTTAAGAATTTGAAAAAAGAGCAAGACAAATATTCCAATAATAAAATTAACCATGTAATCACTTTGAAAATTGAAATCACTACTAAGTTGAAAACCATTATGATCATGAATTAAGGGGTTCAAAGAGAATATTTCAGAGTAAAATGGATCATAGATGGGTACAAGAACTCTAATTGTTATAAATATATTCTAAATAATCAAATGTTTTTTGTAACCCCCTAACTTTATTATGGATGGTGAAATGATCATAAACAATAGGTAATTCCACTTGTACGACGTTATTCATTGTTATTTGAATCTATTTAATATTCTAGAATCCAATAATGACATGGATCATAGTATTATTCTAACACTTTTTACTCCTAAAGATAAAATATGGATCATTAACATCCATCTCATGATTGAATTTATATATTTTCCCATCATCCATAATCTTATTGATAAACCTGATCTAGATGGATTCACTTTCCTTCTATCCAAGAAAAAATTGTGATTTGATTTAAGATTATGTTTGCTGGATGGTTAAATCATTTTTCTATACTCGAATCATTCAACATAGTTTCAATTCAAAATATCATGTAATGAATCCAAAGGTTATATAAGATAGTAAAATCCATATCCTTAAAACATTTTACCTTGAAATCTCTATCTATAAATTCATCATCATAGTCTTTTCCAAATAACACACTCATAACCAGCGGAATAATTTCTTTCTATGAGTTTATATTTTTTATGGGAATAAAAATTCCGGATTTTTATATCACCTCATCTAAATGTGTCAACATCCTAAAGAATAAATCTAGTGGAGGTGAAATTTCAATTAAAATAAATGGGAAGTAATTCCTCAACACTAATTTTTGTGGATTCATATTAAAGGTCTTTAAGAGGTTTGTGTAAAAAGCTACCATTTTCAAATGGGTTAAATCCATTTTCGATATTACCATAATTTTTTCCTCATTAATTACTCCTCTATTATTTACATTAAATGATCATGAGGGGGTTTATAGGGTGGACCTAAATCATTCATTATATTATATATTACTAAATATTACCTCAGAATAATTATCTCTCATTTGGTGGACCATGGAAGATTGAAACCCATCTATGCCCTAGGAGTTATTATTTCTACTTCCAAAATCCTTTATACTGATTAAATTATCCTATATACTAAACTATTTAAGGAAACCATTTCTCATTATGAATGATTCTTAGGAGAATCCATTAGTTTGGATAATTAATTTTATTACTTTGGAATAAAAATAAATAAATCTAGATAAAATAATATTGTGTGTGATATTTGAAGGAGATAAGGTAAAATTCCATTCATTTACCATTCTATTACCATTAAGTGCTGAAAAATAATTGGTTTCTCATTTTATTAGTGCTACTGAATAAGTTATATGAAATCCTACTATCTTGAATCTGGATGCCTTATTGATGGTCGGTAGCCTCTACCTTATTAAATCCACCATTTCCTCTAAAATTTTACACTCTTTTATAGTTTACAAATGACACCCTCAATTGATAACAAACATAGACATCTTAATAATAAATTAGACTATATTTGAATACGCATATAGAAGAAAATGGGAATATTTAATTGGGAGAGTCTCTGTATAATCCCCAATATTAGAGAAATGAGTATAAGAAATTTCAATGCCTCCATATATTCTAAATTCATGTGAAATTTTGTAAATATAAAATATGATATTCTATGATTTATCAATACTTGGATCTAGAGAAAACTTATCCAGGGAAGTTCTTATTATCTATACTCCTTCATTGGGATATAAATCAAGTATATCTAATCAAACATCATGTTTTGATTGAGAAATATTTCTAGAATTTGGTCTTTATTCCTATTCTGTACTGAAAACTAGATAGATAACCTGCATGTTTCATCATTTTAGAATTAGAAATTAATTATTATTATTTAAATACATAAAATATTATCATGTCTATCATCACTTGGGATAGACTAAAGAGACTAAAAGAATTATTATAAGCTATAGATTTGTTCCACATGATGACTTCCTTGTGTGGGATCCCACAATGAATGGTATTCAGAATATTAGAATATATTTTCAAACTATATATAATCATTAAAATTATGATATTTCCTAGATTATTTAATTTAACATACCTTGGATCAGGACCTTCCTACCATCCTTCATTTGATTTATTTCTCATCACAATTTTCTTACTGAATTTTATCAGTATGAATTCAGAAAATCACTCTATTCCTAGAGTATACATACTGGAATTATAAGAAATATTTGGTCCACTAGTTTTATTGATTCTCCATCAATGATTAATTTTGGAAGTCCTTATTCAATATATTTCAAGTCACCTATAATAATTTTGACACCCCGTCTCATCTGTAGTAACACTATATGAGTCATTGAATATCACCTAAATATGGATATATCATCTAGTTAGTTAAGGATGATCTTTTACACACAATGAATTATGGAAATAATTCCATCCTTTTATATTTTATATCCATTAATATGTAGTTAGTATTTTCAAGTATTAATTCAGACAATAGGGAATCCAACTCCATCCAATAGATCAACGATAACAATTTTTTTCATGAATTCATTATTTTAAAATTACATGACATTATTGAAATGTTCAAACCCCACGTATATACTATTGGCGTGCTTTTTTGAAAAATTTACCCTCATTTTATAGTGTAGTATTCTCAGATCACAAAGGGAATGTGTTCAAATGTTTCTATAGTATATATGAAGATGTATCCTACTTTTAAGAATACATAAGTAGTTACAACACCCAAAATACTTGTTTAACACATCAAAAAAATCATAGTTCAAAACTTAACTAGAATGGGGGACCCACACCTTCTTAACAATTGATCATCACCTTGGTGAGTACTAACCATTATGGTTAAACGACTCACTACATGACTCATGTGGGTGTAACATCTTCCAATTGATAAGAAACTCACACCTCATAGAAATATGAATATTATATGTGGTTGTATAGAACCCTAACATATAGAACAACCTAATGATATAAAACCTCACATAAACTCATTGGATCTTGTTTAGGGAATTAACACCTCATAAAAGTATAAATATAGGTTAAGGGAGTATATAATAACAATGGAGGACTCCTGCCTCACTGAGTAGTTTATAAATACCGAGGGAGTACTAAACTCTATTGATAGAGAACCAATACCCTATAATTGGAGACATTTTTACTCAGTTAGTCTTGCAGTGGAGTGAATGAAAATACATGTGAAAGTACCTTTCTATATAATATGGGTGATTAGAAACTATAATTATTGTTTTATGGACTTTCACATCATCAAAATCAAGGGAGTGTTCACCACATGTCTTAACCACCTATTATAGAGGAACTATACACCAGACTCATGTGGGAGTATCGATTCCAAGACGAAGACAGAGTATTAACACCCATTCATTTAAATCTAGCCAGGGAAGTACTCAAAACCCATTCTAAATCAACAAATATTTCAAGAATATTTTATTATCTTCAAAATATTTAGGATACTTATGTTTCCCAGAAACTAATTATAAATAGTATTTGATGGATGAAAGGATCATACAATCATGTATTTTTCGTCAAAATTATTATAATAGTTTTTTTATTTATCGGATTTTAACACCCAGGCAAGGAGATATGAGAAAACCCATAGGAAAAAAATACATGAAATTTAATTTTATATAAATTTTGTGTATGCCACTAAATATGTACTAAAACCATCACTCTATGTGGTTTTAGACCACATGTATTGTACTTTTATTTACATGTCATGAAGGTCTCATGAACAAGCTAGTTGTGTACTCTGGTACATGTTTTATCAAATAGAACACGACATGTTCTTACACATCATGTATTGGTTGGGTGTATCCTCTACTATACAACATGTTTTGAAAAAATAACACTATTTTGAATGTACTTTTAATATAGACACTACGAAATATTTAAAAAACCTAATGTATGTTCTATCCACCACTAGAAATCAAACATGGAATATACTTTGATGTTACTTATCATGTGAAATATTATTTCAATATAATCCATAGTTTCCATAAGGGAAAAAATGAACATTGTGTAGTTTTTAACTACAAACTATCTAGTTAGGAACTACATCAATTGTAGTCTATAAATTTATAAAACTCATTATTTTCCATTAAATCACCATTATCTCAACCAGTTTTCTACTATTTATTCCCAAATTACTATATAAAACCTGTAACATAGTATCCATGCCTATTTGATTTAATTATTACCTATATTGATACCTCATAATCCTTACTTAAATATAAAAATTACTAGAAAACCCCTTCATACCAAACCCATGATGTCAGACACGTGGCTTCTCTTTGGATAACTATGTGTTTAGCCTCTTATGCTTCCAATGTCATGTATGAAACATATAGGTTCATAAAATATCTATTACCACACACAAAAATAATATACCAAAATACTGGATACCACCTAATAATCATCTTATGCATGGTTCATTGATCAACCATACTGAGAAAATTCTAACAGTGATTTCCTGAAGAAAAAAGAGACATAGTAAGGAATAAATTAGTTATGGTTTTCTAGTGTGACAGTATGGCTACCATACATCATCTATAGAAAAATAAGTTATGAATAATGGTAACAATAATCATGTTTTAATGAAAATAATAAAAATAATCAAGTATCTCTAATCATGAATATAAATCATAATTAAAAATTTGACCATGAAAATTGATTGATATTTGAAGATAAAAAAGGAAATAAAATCATGACAAAAATACTTCACTTATAAATAGATCTTTAGTTGAGGAATACCACTATCAAACATGGATGAATCATTAATCCCATTAATTTAATTCACTAAACTCTCCAACAAACCCTCTTAAACTCTTTATTTAAGGATTATATTAAAAATAGTCCACACATAATTGAATGCTATATTAATTTTAAAATAATGGAGGATTAACACTTCATAGGTGTATTTGGTTTAATATATAATTATATATTTTTATTAAATGATAACCCCTTTATGATCCCATCCTAGGGCCTAGATTATGAATCAAATTTATATCACCCCTAGTGTAAACACCCTATTTTGTTGTACTTTCTACATTGGGTTTCCCATATAAGGATATGTTATGAATTAAATTGAATCATTCCCATTAAATCCTCAATGGATTATGGCTCAGCTTGTATTGGGATCATAATCAGTACCCATTTTTGTAATATCAATCCCCCACTATATCCAAATCATTGGTCTTGTGGTGTTGTAAATCTTTAATATAAAAAAATAGTTTAATGACTGTTATAAAACATGAAGACTACATTATAGAATTGTCAGGACCTTCTCTTAATAAGTATAATTATATGTAAGGTTACAAAAATTGTGTTTATTTTATGTGTTTAAAATCCCCAACTCTTGTATTGTTTTAAAATATTCATCAATTTTAATAAAACCACAAAATTCTTTAGTTCTGCCTCCACAATCACAATTTACTTCACATCATTGCATTGGGGCTTCTCCATGTTTCTTCTAGAATATAACACAACCTAAACTATTATCACCACGGTGAAATAAATATTTGATCTACAAATACTGAAACATATTTATAAGGAAAAATTTCGAATTTATATAATAATCCAAAACTCATACAATATACCACTTCTTATAATGTCTTAAATATTTTCTGGAATTTCTGTTTTTATTAAACCAAATAAGTGTTCATGAGAACTTCAAAAACATCATTAATTACATCTCACGACCTCTTTTTGAATTATTATTTATAAAACTAAATCCTCAAATTTTTTATTTTATTGATTTTTAATCTATCCATTAATAAAATTTTGGGATTGTCAATTAAATAAATCATATAACTTTATGGTTTTAACACATGTACTTCTCCATAATGAAATAATTTAATTTCTTCTTTTATAAATTATGACTATGTTTAAACAAGTTATTCTCTTATGTTTTTATAGTTCTTCATTCATTTATATATGAATGTTATTTTTTAATTATTGTTTTCAAGAAGATATCATCTTAAAAAATCCTCATTACCAGAATTAGGGGATTGTGGATTACTGAGATGTATAACATGAAAGGAATTCTTAATTTTAAGCACAAATATCATATGTTTTTCATACTAATTCATGATATTAAGTGGTATTTTTATTAGTTCACATCCTGGAAGAAACGTCTTGTTCGATGGAAATATATTGTTTCATACTTTTAGATCGGGACATGACGTAGGGGTCTAGAGAGTTAGGAAATAAATCCAATCCCAAATAATTGGTATCCTATCTAGTGTTGATCTATTTAATAATACCACATGAAGGGGAATTATATTTGTTTATAGAATATATTAGTTACCAATGATATTTTTCTGGATTTTTTTAAATATTTCATTCCATATTTATGTGTTTTGAGATCATTTTAGTGGATTTATTCAATAAATCACTCTTTAAAATATTTTTAGATAATGTTCATCATTGTGTAACATTATGTGAAATTAGTGGGAGTTCATTATTTAACAAGGATACTATTTCAAGTGGAATTCATTTAATATATGAAGCTTTGGATTTTATATAATTTTGGATGGGGAACTCCTATATAATCTAAATTACCAATTAATGAGAGTCATCTAGATGTTTTTTTATTTAGAGTGGATACCTGTAATTGGTACCAAAATTATTTTTCAAGAAGGTGTTTCCATGTTTGACTATGCATAAACTAAAAGGTTAATTCCAATCCCCATTTTCTATTTAAGGAGATTGGGAAAAAATTATTTGTGATTTAGCTACCACCCTGTTTCACATAATTCATTGAGTAAAGGGGTTTATAGTAGAATGATTATGAAGAGATATCCATATTAAATGTTTTATTTAGTTGTTCTTATGGTTCTTTATTGGTTAGAACCACTGAGGGAGGGGGAGGTGAATCATTTATATCATTTTTATAATATTATTATTTAGAAGAAACCTTCATGACCTATTAGTGTTTTAATATAATCATATTGAATCACTCATCCCCACCGTATATGAAGTAGAGATAAATAATCCACCACATATAAGTTTTTAAGAGTTTTGGCCAAATAATCCAACTCATTTCCATGATTTTTTATTACCATAAATCATATATTCTCTACATTATAAACTTGTGGTTACACCAATGACCTTATTAGGACAATCATCATGGGGTCTCATAATTCCCCTTCCCTAATATACAATTAGAGATGTTTTAGTTTATCACTTCTCATAATAGTTCTTAAATACAAAATAATAATGATATCCTTATTCATTAGGTTGATTAAATGGAACATGATGTAGATCTCCCTTTGTGAATGCATTGGATCATCTACTCTACCCATGATTCTTAAAAACCCATAATAATCAATGATCACTATATTGCATGTTTTCTTTTCTCATTATTCGTCAAATCCTTAGTTATTTGAATCTCCTCAGAATCCTTGAATTCCAAAGAATTTTGTTCTCCTTATACTTGAATGAGTCCTAGATTTGTTATATCTTTTCCCTCAAATATTCTATAGTATATTAAATTCCTAACCTCACAATTATCACACACACCACCCATCTGTTATTTTTTGAAATATATATATATATATATAGTTTAATCATTAATATTATTTTCCATAAATAAATATAGAATATCCATAAATCTGGATAGTTCAATTCTCATATCATTTGAAATCCATAAACAAAATCCATATTTTATACCCTAATTCAAACTCATAAGATTCTTGGAATACATTATAATTTTAATTCAATATATCTCTATATTTTTCTATCATTAATTCTTTATAGAATCATATAATATAAATTCATGTTGAATTTAATATGTTTTTTCATGAAACCATGCAAAATTTTGACATGGATTCCCTCCTTGCAGCATAGAACTCATCCCAGCACTATATTATTCCTAGGTGGGATCCCAATAAATCCACCCATGAACCATGATAATTTTCATTGTGATTATTATCTATCAATCTAGGAAAAGAAGGTTAGTAATTAACTAACTTAAATACACTTTCAACAAAATAATTTATTCTGGAATTCCCATAACATTGAAAAAAATCATTTTTTAATAAAAAAATATCTTTTTGAGCTACAAATACAACATGCTTATTCTTTATTACATTATCCATTCATTTTACACATAGTAATGTGATATAAAACAATTTTTACATGGAATACTTTTTTTTGCAACATTCTCATCTTTCATACTAACCATAATTCAATCATTTTTGATCATATGAAGCTATTTATATATTCAAATGTCATTTAAATTATAAAATAATTATATATTATAAAAAATAACAACTTGAATGGATTTTTAATCATCATTACAACAATATTTATTATTATTAAAATTTTTTAGTTTTCCTTGTTGAGATGGTATGTGAGTATGATATACTCTATAATACCAAATGTAGGATCAAAATAATGGAGATATTGAATAAAGTATCTAATGATGCTCAATATACAAGAGGGGGGGGGGGGGGTGAATTGTACACTTTAAAAATCCCTTTGGAACTTTTAAAGATGGTTATTTTTAACAAGGTTAAACAAGGTAATTCACAAAACCTCTAGTTCTACACACTTACTTCATTCAGGAAATACGATTCTGAGAAAGTGAATCTGGAAAGATGGTTCCAAAAAATGAAACTTAATGAAAGTTTACAAAGATAAAGATTCTACCTTAAAGCGTATAGAATCTTACTAAATCAGAGTACAAGTATAAGGAAGTATAAGATAGTTATACTTTCCTCAATAAATAAAATTCAGAAGAAAACTTGTAACAAAACAAGTAACAAGTAGTAAATCTTTTAACCCAAAGTGAAGGGTATCCAACAACCTTAGATAAAGGTCCCTTGATTTATACTTTCAAGAAATTCTATCTTACCCACACCAGGGTAAGCCCTCGATATGATGATCGAAGTCTGTCTTACTATCCCTGCAAGACCTCAATTTCAAGGTAGTTGGCACTTATGTCTTCCTCAGTAAGGAATCCCTCAACTTCAAGGTAGTCGACACCTTTTTCTTCCTATCCTTAGAAGCCCTCGATTTTACACAGTAACAATCAGAGTCGCACAAAGAAAATATGAACAAGAAGTTCAGTATCCACAAAGCAATAAAGCCTCTCTCTCTAGAAATCACTTCAGCAACATGTAATATTTAGATTGATCAACCTATAGTGAGCTCTTTCAAATGAGCTCCTATTTATAGGGATGACTTCAATGGTTGACTCCCTCCTCTAATGGTCATATTTTTCCTTGAATTTCGGAGGGACTTGTACACATGTCACTCAAACAACAGTTAGTCAGTAACTGAATGCATGAAATCATTTTATAACAAAAACAAGTGTAAGAAAAATTAGGGTTACATAACCAAAATCAAATATTCAGAATGTAAGCAAATAAATTTTCAGAGTCTAATCAAAAAAACATTCGGTGTCCATAATACAAGGATATTCAGATTCTGTTTTCTAAGGAATTCAGAACCCGAACTCTATAGAATTCGAGAGTCTGAATTTCAAGGAAATTCAGAATCTGGATTCACAAGAATTTGGAACCTGAACTTACAAAGTTTGGAGTCAGAGTTCATAAGAATTTGGAGTCAGAACATACAAAGTTCGGAGTCTGAATTCATTAGAATTCGGAGGCATAACTCACAAAGTTCAGAGTCTGAATTCATTAGAATTCAGAGTCAGAACTTACAGAGTTTAGAGTCTAAATTAATTATAATTTGGAGTCATAACTCACAAAGTTTGGAGTCTGAATACGTTAGAATTTGGAGTCAGAACTCACAAAGTTGTGAGTCTAAATTCAGAGAACTCGGAGTCAGAACTCAGAAGAATTCAGAGTCTGAATTCAGAGAACTCAGAGTCTGAATTCGATGTCTAAAAATATAATGCTCTTTATCTAAGTATTATATAATTCTAAGGTTTTAGATATGAAACTGAAGTTTACACTTAGACAAGATAATTAACAATGAAAAATATGGTAAGTATAAGTTTCCTTGAGGAAGGAAAATTTCCTTATGAAAGTAAAACATAGGGTACAATGAAATTTTCTTTAAGATAAGGTGTTTGTGATTTTCAAAACAAGAAGGAATGGTAAAGTCATTAGGAAACCTTATTGACTCAACAATCTCCCCCAAGTCTGAAGGAATGTAAAAAGTCATCAGTAAAACCTTATTGACTCAACAATCTCCCCCTTTTTGGAAAGCACGAAGATACAAAAAAGAATATAAGGACTTGGAAAATATATTTCTAGACTTTGAAATAAAACCTATCTCCCTTTACACATGGACAATGATGAAAATGACTAACCCCCCCTTAGGATTTAGAACTCTAAGGATCGTATTCTAGATTTCTGGATTGATATTTTTCATTATCTTGAGTACGAAAATCTCTGTAATAAAAACTGCCCCTTAGTTAAACTCCCCCTTACTTAGGAATATTTCTTCTTTTCTTAGTATTCTTTTTCCTTTATCCTCATTTTTGATTTTCAAAAAGAATTCAAGGTAATGGAAAATAAATTATAGTACCTGAAATATTAGTATAAATCATCTAAACAAAAACAAGTAACCAAAGCTTCATTAAGATAGGAAGAATTTGTACAAGGAATGAATACAACAAAAGATCGAATTGGATCTATTTTCCTTCCTTCTCTTTGGGTATCAATTTATTAACTATGGTTTTCAGATTTTTGATTTCCTTGTGGTCTTCCTCTTCTTTCTGTAGAAGTTGATCCCGATCCTCTTCTTTCTTCTCTAATGCTTTGATCTTTTCTTCCTGAACCTTCAGAGCCTCTACCTGATCCTTCAACAACTCATATTGATTAAATAGATTCTCTTAGATCTCGATCTGAAGATCCCTTTCCCTCTTCCAACCTTGGGCAACAGAATACAACTTTCCATTCAAATCCTTTACCTCTTGAATATGATTATTCTGCTCAAGAGTTATCTTTTCCTCAAATCTAGTCATGAGATCTTTGATTTTACTATCTTTGTTATCAAAATATTCCTTAACATCATGTTGAAACTCATCAAGATCTCTCAAGTCCTCAACTATTTTATTTGACTAGCTAATCACTTTCTTACAAGAATTTTTTTTGGAATCATAGTTAATGAAGAAGTTCTTTAAATCAGCCTCAAGTTTTACCCACTTATCCATCACCAGGGATAATAAATCTGATTTTTGATTCAAGCTATGTTGGAGCATCTGACATGTAGAGTCAATGCTTGGAAAGATCAGAATGGTGTCAACAAGATTCTTCAGTGATTGAATGATGAAATCATATCCTAGGGATGATGATTCTGAATTTGAGACTTTTCTTGGTGAATGATCTTTCTCTATATCAACAAGCTTCCTCTTCGAAGATCCACCTACTTATTTTTTTTAAAACAACTTTAATAGGTGTATCCATAATCACCTGTTTCCCTTTATCAGTTCTAAGAATAGATTCCTCATACGGAGACTCTTGTTCACTATCAGACAGCTGAACAATTCTATCTTCATCTATCCTCTCCTTCTCAGCTCTTGCCTCAGCATCTTCAGGGTGAATGATATGATGATTATAACTCTCTTCCTCATAGATCTTATTCACTTCATCTTCAGATTTTTCATCTAACCCAAGAGTATCAAGCTTTTAAGATCCATCTTAAGAAGTCCAGATTGAAAATTTCTCGAATGCACTTTCCTTCTCATGAAAGTCTTCAACTTTATTTATGAGGTCTTATGTGTTACCACTGCTTTCTTCTTCATGCACTTCTTCCACAACTTCCTTTTATTCAACAACCTTTTCTTGTACTTTTTTTGGAGTGAGAAATTTCTTCCCCATTGTCTCAGGTAAGGGTTCTACCAAGAAGGATTTCGATACAAAGATATTATCAGATGCTTTCTCTATATCCCTCAGAAGGGATTGCACAATTTCAGCTTTTGAAATCTTCTTCTTTTTATTATTTTCCTTAGCTTTCTTCTCAAGTTCATCAGCTGTATTCTCCTTCAAAGCCTTGGCCTCATAAGGATCCAAACCAAAAATTGGCTCCCCTGCTTTCTAATTCTTTTTTCCTTCCCTCCACTTGGCTACAACTTCATCCAGATAGACTTTTTGATTCTTATTATTTGGAGGTACGGATGGGGATTCCTTAGCTTTGGGTGTTTTCTCTTCTTCATCTACTTACTTCTAATTTATTTTCTTTCCATAATTTTTTGATGGTTCAGCCACTTCTTGATTCTTCGGAACGACTTCAGCTTCCTCCTATGGTAAATCATAGAATTATTTGGAATCTTTAGAGAAAACAATATTCATTCTATTCAATGTATCATCACTTACTAACATGACTTTTCAATTCCTCATCTTTGAACTTTAATGAATCTTGGAAGACTCAAGGAACAGAACAATTAGCTTATAGAGGATGGCTGGATATATTATAATCTGAGCCTTCAGATTTCTATTTTTGATATTCTCAATCGTAATGAGAATATGATTCATCAAGTTTATCTTCCTCAGATTCACTAGAAAATCTGGGATGTACAAGTCGCTCTTCTTCAAGGTGTCCTTATCACATTTTATTGGAATGATAAAACCTTGAACCCACAATTCAAGGATCCTATTATTTTTAGAAAAATGAGAAATATTTGGAGTCTTGATATCTGAACACCCAAGACACTCCATAGCTTTTAGCTTGACAAAACTTCCTTGTACATCCAACAATTTATGGGAATAGAACTCAGCTTCCCCTTCATAAGAAAAACCCACCAAGCTAGTAGCCTTGGTGTGTGAAAGGGAATAAGTTTTTCTATATATTTTGAATGAAAATTTACTCCTCTCTTCTTCCTAGAAAAAGCACACAGATTCATAAAATTAAATAAGAAGATCCGGATATACTAAATCTTGATCTCCTAGCTTTGATATGCAAATGATTTCCCATCCATTCAACCTGATGTTCTTGGATATAATGTAATCGTACTTGGAAAAGAAATTCAGATGCACCAACCTCTCTCTGTAAATCTGACACTCAAAAATCGACTTGACAATTGACATCACTGGAGAAGGAACTTCAATAGACATTCAGATTTGAGTAAAATTTGAGAGGTTCAGAACAATCTTTTGAAAGGGGGGAAGAGCTTCAGCACACAAAGGCTTGAAATCTGATGTGGGATCACCTTCAGGGGGGTCCTTTATATAGGTTTTTGAAGCGACGATTCATCTTCCAAACTCGATCCAATATCTAAAAATCCTTCTGATTAGATCTGACGGTTGAAATGATTTCCATAAGGAAAATTTGGTAGAATCTGATATTTTGAGGTTTTTAAAGGAAAACATTGGGATTTAAGGAAACTAGAATCCAAAAATTTAAAACACAAAAGAAAATACCAGCAAGTAAATAATTATTATGAATACTTAAGAAAGAAATCATACCTTTCAGATTACTAAAAAGATTATTCGTATTGAGGAAAAATTCTTCTTGAAAAAATTTAGATTCTGAAAATTTTGATTATGAAAAAAAATTAAAATGAAAAAACTCCATTAAGAAAATCTTCATTACGAAAATTTCAAGTTCGAAAATTTTCATTATGAAAATTTCAAGTATGAAAATATTCATTGCAAAAATTTCAATACGAAAATAATAAGAACAAAATTTTCATTATGAAAATTTGAAAAGCTTGAAAAACATCATTAAGAAAAACTTGACAAACTTCATTATGAAAGACATGAAAAAATTCATTACAAATTTTTTTGAAAAACTTCATTACGAAAAATATTTGAAATACTTCATTACGATTTTTTTTGAAAAACTAACAAGAAAATTTACTCCCCCTATGAAAAGGAGTTTATTACTGTAAGGAGATTGATTTCAACAGGAAGTTAATAAAGATGATTACCTTATGGTGATCATTCCTATCTTCTGTTTAATATATTCAAATCTATCAGAGGGTAAAGATTTAGTGAAAATATCAGCAAGTTGATCTTGCTTTCGATAAATTGAAGAATGATATCTCCTTTCATCTTGATAATATTTTCAAAATAGTTTTTGTTACCAGTCATATGCTGAGAACATCCAATATCCATGTACCAAGTATTGCTGTTGGTACTCTCTCTATTTTCCTAAAAACAAAAGAGTTAGACTTTCAGAACCCAAACTTTCTTGGATCTGGAAATTTCAGAAAGAAAAATCTTAGGCTCCCACATTTTCTTAGAAAAATAGGCTTTATGAAATCCTAAAGACTAAATTTTCTTTAAGGAACAATTTTTTGCCCAGTGTCCACCACACTGACACTTAGTGTAGAATGGAGCACTTTAAGGAACAAAATAATTGTTGCTAAGAATCATTTTAGAACTAGTATAACCAAAACCAGAACCATTCCTTAGAGGTTGGATTAGAGAATACATCTCATCAAAAATTTCCTTACCTAATTTAAAGTTTTACAAACACTTCATCAAAGAATAAAATTTTGTATTTTAGTCTGATAACTAAGTTATTGTCTTCCAAAACATTTTATTTGGAACTAGAGTTAGGCTTGAAAACATTTTTCTTAGAAATTATATTTTCAAGATCTTTAGAATGTATATCCTTCTCAGAATTTACTTCCTCAAGATTTTTTGAAATAATTTAAAAATAAAAAATTTTCTTATCAAGATCTTTAGAAAGATATGAAATTTCCTTAGTAAGAATAATATTCCTATAATTTGACTTATCAATATTTTTCATGAGTTTTGAATTCTCAATATCAAGGAGCTTTGCAAACCTAGAAACTTCTTCATAGGTAGGTAAAGTATTATCTTCATCAGAAGAAGATTCTTCATCTGAAGATTCATAATATTTATCATTACTATAATTTGAATTTAAAGAAACATTGGTAATTGATTTGGAATTGTGTACCTTAGCCATCAAACAAATATTGTCAATAGGTAGTCTGGCTATTAGACGAAGATTCTTCTATCCTGAAAATTTGTAATCTGGTGATTAATCTGAAGAGTCACCACCACTAGAACTCCAAGTGTCATTATCTTTCAAGAATTTATTAGCTTTAGCTTTGTAGTACTTATTTATATTTCTCTCAGAATGCTTTTCCTTTCTTTATTTTCTTTTAATCATAGGACAATCAGGCCTTATATGTCCAACTCTCTTGAATTAATAATATGTAAATTCTGAATTTTTCTTATCTTTCCTTTCCTTCTTCTTATATCTAGATTGAAAGTTCTTCTATCCAAAAATCTTGTTCATCCTTCGAGAAAAATTGGATAACTCATTTTCTGAATATTCACTTCCATTAGATTTAGATTGGATAACAATCTTCTTAGATTTGGATCTAGTAACTCTCTCAGGAGTCTTGTCTTTAATGTGATTTGAAGTTGTAGTAAAAGCAACACTGCCATTCAAATTCTTATTCTTTACATTATCAACATCTCTCTTGATTCTGGTCTCATGTTGAAGAAGAGTTCCAAAAAGTTCATCAAGAGAAATCTGAGTAACCTTTCTGTTCTCATCAATAGCAGTCCTCTTGGATTCCCACTCATTGGGCATAATTTCTATGATCTTATGAAGAAGAGATTCATCAACTAATCCTTTCTCACCCAAAGATTGTAAACTATTCACAATTGTCATGAATCATTGTTGCAACTTACATATGGGTTCTCCATAAGGAAATAAAAAACCGTGATATTCAGCTCTGAGCATGGATCTTCTTGTTTTGATAACTCTGGAAGTTCCAAAGTGAGTGACTTCAAGTTTCTTCCAAATACAATTTTCTGCTTCACAAGATAAAATTTGGCTATATATATTTCTATACATAGAATAAAGCAAGGTATTTTGTACCTTATAATTCAGTTGATACTCATGATTTTCTTGATTGGCGAAGGTACTAACTTCCTTGTTAGAGATTTTATATCCTCCAGTAAGTATAAAAAAAGTATCAACTCCAGTATTGATAATAAATGTCTTCATGCTATCTCTACAATATTCATAATCTTTCCCATAAAAAATTTGTGGTCTTGTTGGATTGATATTGTCTATGGAACCAACATTGATTCCTACCATCTTAAAGAAAAATATTTCCATAAAAACCTTGTTAATAGAAAAAGTTCAAATTCAAGGAAAATATTCCTAAGAAAAGAAAAAGATTGAACAATGAAAACTGAGCAAGAAAAACTTATATGTGAATATAAGTATTTCAGAGACCTACTTTGATACCAATTATTGAATTGGTATAGGGTATGAGGTAACCTCCCTCTGATACCAATTGTTGATATAGTATGTGCGTATGATATACTCTATAAAACCAAATGTAGGATCCAAATAATGGATATACTGAATAAAGTATCTAATGATGCTCAATATACAGGGGGGGTGAATTGTTCACTTTAAAAAATTCCTTCGGAACTTTTAAAGATGGTTATCTTTAAAAAGGTTAAACAAGGTAATTCAGAAGACCTCTAGTTCTACACACTTGCTTGATCTAGGAAATACAATTCCAAGAAAGTGAATATGGAAAGATGGTTCCAGAAAATGAAACTTAATGAAAGTTTACAAGGATAAAGATTCTACCTTAAAGTGTATATAATCTTACTAAATCAGAGTACAAGTATAAGGAAGTATAAGATATTTATACTTTCCTCAACAAATAAACTGTAGAGGAAAACTTGTAACAAAACAAGTAACAAGTAATAAATCTTTTAACCCAAAGTGAAGGGTATCCAACAACCTTGGATAAAGGTCCCTTGATTTATACTTTCAAGAAAGTCTATCTTACCCACACCAGGGTAATCCCTCGATAATAAGATCAGAGTCTATCTTGCTATCCCTACAAGCCCTCATCTTCAAGGTAGTTAGAACCTCTGTCTTCCTTAACAAGGAAGACCTCAACTTCAAGGCAGTCAGCACCTATATCTTCATATCCTCAGAAGCCCTTGATTGTACACAAAAAAAATCAGAGTCGCACAAAGAAAATCAGAACAAGAACTTCAGTACGCACAAAGAAATAAATACTCTCTCTCTAAAAATCACTTCAGCATCATGTAATATCTATATTGTTCAACTTGTAGTGAGCTCTTTCAAATGAGCTCCTATTTATAGGCACGACTTCAACGGTCGGCTCCATCGTCCAACCATAATATTTTTCATTGAATTTTAGAGGGACCTATACATGTGTCACTCAAACAATGGTTAGTTAGTAACTAAATGCACGACATCGTTTTATAACAAAAACAAGTGTAAGAAAAAATATGGTTACATAACCAAAATCAAATATTTGGAATGTAAGAAAATAAAAGATAGGAGTATAATAAAAAACACATTCGATGTCTATAATACAAGGACATTCTGATTCTGTTTTCTAAGGAATTCAGAACCTGAACTCTATTGAATTATGGAGTTTGAATTTCAATGAAATTCAGAATCTGGATTCACAAGAATTCAGAACCTGAACTTACAAAGTTCGGAGTCAGAGTTCATGAGAATTTGGAGTCTGAACTTACAAAGTTTGGATTCTGAATTCATTAGAATTAGAAGTGATAACTCACAGAGTTCAGAGTCTAAATTCATTAGAATTCAGAGTCAGAACTCACACAGTTTAGAGTCTGAATTCATTAGAATTCAGAGTCAGAACTCAAAAAGTTCAGAGTATGAATTCTGAGAACTTGGAGTTAGAACTCAAAAGAATTTGGAGTCTGAATTCAGAGAACTCAGAGTCTGAATTCAGAGTCTGAAAATAGAATTCTCTTTATTTAAGAATTATATGATTCTGAGGTTTTAGATATGAAACCGAATTCTACACTTAGAAAAGATAATGAAAAATATGGTAAGGATAAATTTCCCTTGGGAAGGAAAATTTCCTTATGAAAGTAAAACATAGGGTAGAATGAAAGTTTCTTTAAGATAAGGTGTTTGTTATTTTCAAAACAAGAAGGAATGGTAAAGTCATAAGGAAACCTTATTGACTCAACAATCTCCCCAAAGTATGAAGGAATGAAAAAAGTCATAAGGAAAACCTTATGGACTCAACATTCCTCTCTTCTGGAGTCCTTTACTACTCTTTGGAAGATTCTACTAATAGACAATAATTCAAATTCATTTTAAAATTTTAATACCAAAGTTATGAATTACTCTTACTATGGAATTGAATGAATCATATGAAGTCACATGATGAATCCTAAAATGTATGAATTTTACATTTTATACTTCAACTCCAAATTCTCATCATCTCTAAAATGAATTAATATAATGTTAAATTATTTTAGGGACTAGTTTAGCACCTAAATACATTATAGAGAAATATTAAAATTATATTTTTCATAGTTTATAATAGATAATACAATCAGTACTCAATTAAATAATTGTACAACATCAAGGTAGAAAACGTGATTGAAGTTTAAGTATTAAATATCCAAATTAATCTTTGAAGCTTATTCTTAATCATAATAAGTTGCGTAAACTAATCTCAACTATTTATTACTTGTCTCTGACTTTATGGGCGGTTCAATAGTCATAGAAAACAAGGTTTCCCCATGATCCATGAATCCGAATGTTCAAAGTAGTAGTCACACAACCTCCATTTTTCCATTTATGATGGAAGTACCTTAATCATATCATTATAGTCTCTTAACACATATTTTGAACTTCTTAAAATTTGTTAATCCTTCTTTTTGACAAAAAATTCTAGTAATCCAATGAAAACTTCAATCCCCCCTTTGGATTAATTTAAAAAACCAACATTATTCATTCATGCAAATATGTATGTCTTTTAATTCTCTATACTATTGAAAAATTATAGAATTTCTTTATAGAGGTATTATTATCTCGTAAAAAATATTTCTAAATTCACTTCTTATCCCTTTGATGTTTATGAATTTAGTTTATCCACATATAAAGAGAAGAATGGATTTACATGTTTTATTTTCAATATTCCTTTTTAACATCAAATCTTAGTCTACATTAGCTAACCTAGTGTAGAAAATGAGAGTGAATTACCAGGGTTACCAAAGGAATACTTAAACCATAACATCATGTATTTCCTTTATCATTTACCAATTCTAGTGCTATTCATAATATATTTTTCATGATGTAAAACTTCATTTTTAATTTTTATGTAGCTATCTAGAAATTATTAGTTTATGACATTAGGAGTGCTCAAACTATTTATTCATCCACCCATAAGGATGAACTCATTTCATATTCTTCATGGATATTTTAACACCCAGTAAAGATAATATTCAATATATTATAGTGTACATAGAACTCACTGACACCATATTTAAGCAGCTCAATCAATTCCCCGATTGTTAGAATAGATAAAACATAAGGGAATTAACTAAAACCACATAGTTTACTTGTTAAAATAACAAGGATTATAGTTTTCTCTCATCAAACACATCACATTCCTTCTGATATAATTGAAGGAATATTTATTATAGTCTCTTTTATTATTACTAGTATTAACATATTTAATTCACTTTTTTACCATGTGAACTACTTCCTTGTGTAAAGTAATTTTCTTCACTTGATCCATCGATGAAGACATGTCCCCGGATTCTTAAATCATATTTCTCCAAAATTATAATTAGGATGGAATGATGGTTATATATTCCATCATAATATATCCTTCTTTTTGATATATTTTTCTTATATTTAATTCAATGTTTATGTGATAAATTTTAAAAAACCGCTTTTGAACATGAACCACTTTATCTGAAATTAAATTCATCCTCTTATCAGTTTCCCAAACATTTTATTTTTCTATTTTATTATCTATTTTAAATCGGTATAGATAATGTTTTATAAATTTTTTCAAAAAATTCTCACGTTACATTGATTTTTCACCTAACTTTTTTCGAGTCAAAGTGGAATATGACATACCCCATATTACCTATTGAACTTACTTTCTTTTCACTTCTCAAAGAACCAGTCCAAATAGTATAATCATGCATTCCCCACCCCTGCTACCCTATTATTAATATCTTTTACATATTTATTTTAAATAATGAAATCATTTTTTGGGTTGGTATATTTGTTTAATTTTGGGTCATAACTTTTCTTTTATGAGAATATTTCACCACCTACTACGCTGAAACTTCCCTTTCATATGTGCCTCTTCACTAGAAATGAGATTTTAAATAATAAATTATAGTATTTGTTTCCATACCATAAAAAACACTTTCAAAAACAACAATAATTTTATCTTCCATCTTGATAACATATATTTCCATAAATTTGTTATATATTTCCATCATAGAAATGATCCTACTTTTTCCATGTGAAATGGTTTTTTTTACATAATTATATATTCTTTAATTTTTGATAAGGGAAAATAATTTTTATTAATGGTCCAATCAAGTTCATTATTTCTTTAAACCAACATTATCATTAATAATAGTTATATTTTGAGAATTATTAGTAATAAAAGTCACATGAACTTTTGAACCCTTCTTTTCACCATATGTGAAGATTCACCCATTACCTCAAATGTATTAGTGATATATTATGTGATAGTATTAAACTAATTATGAGTTACTAGGAATATATATTAGGTCTAATAAAAATCTTATTCCATCACATCTACTTTCCCCTCATAATATTTCATAAAATTTTCTGTTTAATATACACTTAGCTATTATTTCATGATTTCAAAGACATAAGTTGTTTCCATTTTATCTAACTCTTCTTATTCTTCAATTACACTATTTTCCCCTTCTTTACATCTAATTTTTCTTTATTGTGTTTTGTATTCTACACAAAAAAATATTCTATCTCATATTTTTTAATGTGTTCTAGTTATTTTCTCTCTTCTCCACTACTATGACATACAATATCAAAAAATCTATCAATATGAGATGTAGAAAAAACATCAGCATATGATTAAATTCATAAAAATTAGAAATATTTTCCCTTATTTATTATAAAACAACATCCCTTACTATAGGAACATTTCTTATTTCTTTTATCATAATTCTATTTTTAGGTTTATCATCTTCCCCATATGTTTTAGAATAATCATGCTTTTGATAAAAAATGTCATTTTCAAAATGACCAAATTTGTTATTGCTATAGCACCTTAATTATTTATTTCACTTAAAAATCCAATTTCCCATTATGAATATCATTGATAAAAGTGAAAAAATATTTTTAAGACTTTATTTTCTCCCACTTCGTCAAAATCAAATACTTATAAAACTTCTTCATATATAAAATTACCCTTTCCCGTGGCCTGAATAGCTATCTAAAATTTCTCATTCTTCCTGAAATATAGATTCCTTCACTTTTTATATAAAATTAGAATATTTAATAGTTAAACCAAATAAAGTTCTTCTCTAAATTATATTGATGAAATCATTGGATTTAACCAATCTTGATTGTTTCTCATCATCTTTTTTATAATAACATAATCATCCAACTCTTCACTATATCCAATAATATTATAAACAATTTTATTGATTCTACTGAAATAGTTATTTATTTATTTCAACATCATAATATATTTTAATATATTCAAATAATATCCTCTAAACATATAAATTTTCATCCAATACTAATATATTTCCTTTAAAACACCACCTTAATTTTATCAAAATTTTTAAGTAAATTATGAATCCAAAGATAATTTTTAAAAAAACCAATAAGAATCATTAGAATGGAGTTTATTGACATTCCATTTACTTCAATATTTATATTACCATAAAAGGATATGGAAAATGTTCATTAATAGGTTAGAATACTGTTATTTTAGTGTCTCTTACCTCCAAGAATATTCATTAAAGGTAGGGAACATCATATTTATCCAACTGGGATAGTCATTATCATTAAATATTAGAACACTATTTCTTTTCATAAAATTTAGATTCCCTATACACAAAATACTCATGTATCATTTCATGGTAACAAGGATTTTCTTGGAATCCAATTTTAGTGAAAAACATTATATGTTCCATCTATATGGTAGTAAATCTATGTATCAAATTTATAATACATTCATTTACAATTAATGATTATGTCCTAATAGTGTCTCAATTTTATTATCTTTAATCTTGTGAACTCAAAATTAAGGAAATAGAGATAAATTAAAAACAAAACACAATGATTTAAAAGGTTCCACCATGAATTCCTACACATTAATGTGATTGTTTAGTAACCAAAATCAAGGATTCTACACTATATACACAATTAGTTACACCAAGGACCTTCCTAGTGCAACCAATATATATTCCAACTATGAACTTACTAATTATTTTCACTGTTGTAATTATATATTCTTATTATCCACTATGAATGTTTCATTGAAAAAAAAGAAAATTCTCATCCTATTCAATGATAATTATGAACCACATGATGTAGATCTCCCTTCAAAATAACACTAAAACAATTATTATATTCTTGAATCCTTATAATCCCTGACATAAAATGATCATGAAATGTTATTATGCACTTGTTCAATTTCTTCTAATCAATAATAAACATAATATTCTTGGAATATTAAAATACCTAGAAACATGGATCTCCTCATTCTTTAATTCTTACTAGAACTATTATATTTTTTCTATAATAGATATTGTTTTGTATCATCCTATTACCTACTCAATTCTCTTGAACACCACCCATTTTTGTTATTAAACCCATTTATTTTCATCAAAAAATAAGGAATATTATTATCAATAACAAAACTATAGAAACTCCATAAATCATAATAATTAAATTAACATGTCTTCTGAAATCATTAAAAAATACAAAATTTATTCCCTCATTCAAACCTATAAGATTCTGGATTAGAATCCTTATTTAAATCCATTATGACTTCTGATTTTTTCTTCTTTGAAACTCTACAAAATTTACAACATTTAAATTCACATTGAGTTTAATTAATGTTCTTATGAAACCATGAAGTGTTTCCATATCTCTCCCATATTTTCATTTTTGAACTCATATCATCCCCAAATAATCCTTCAACTTTATCTCCTTAATTAACTACTTAAATAAAAATAGTTTCAAATTATTTTATATTATTTTGATCCATGATTTCTATAATGAGCATAATTTAGTTTCCATTATCATTTTTATTAAAAATTCATTCTACAAATCTCATCATTTAAAATATATTTCATATTATAAGATAGAACATATTGTATAAATATATATATTAAATTTTTTTCTACTATCTTATTTGGACATAATATCTTATATGGATCCATAATACGAAATAACACTTCTTACGTGGAAGAAATATTTAAAAAAATCATTATATTAAATGAAAAACACCAAAAGAATTGTAATATCCCATTACTTTTATAAATGTGTTTTGACTCATAAATTTGATTTCCAAATGATTATATTTCTTTGTGAGTTGATTTTGGTGGGTTTTTGGACTTTTTTGAATGATTTTGGTCATGTTCATTGTTTGAGCACAATTTGGTCATAGTTTGAAAAGGTGTGGAACTGGAAAAGAAGGGGGTCACATGGTTAGACTAACTATGTATCCAAACTGTCAAACACTTCCAGTGGCTTTATTTTGGGCACAAGATTAGGTGAACGGTTAGTACTAACTGTGTGACCGAACCAGTAAATCATGCATACTAAAATTAAATTCACAAAAATTATATTTAAAATCATGAAACCCCCCTAATTAACCCAAAACTCCACCCACTAAACATTAATCTCATACCAAGGTTTTTTGGAGACCTTTAGTGGCATTTTGGATCTCCAAATGTCATTCCTTAGTGGATCAAATCACAAATTTAACCGGTTATCCTCTTTTAGTGAGTTCATTTATTCTTGAACTTGGATATCAATTATTATATTAACTCCTTCTTCACAAATATCATGACGACCTCTCATTTATTTTTCATCTAGGTTGATTTATGTGTAATTTGTGGATCTAGGATCTCTTCCCTCTTCTTTCATGATCTATCTTCTTAGATCCGGTGACTACCATATAAGGCAAAACATTTCGAAACCATTTTGGTCAGATTCCGAATATTCCATGTAGGCATTTCAGTGCTTTTCGTTCATTTTTAAATTCATTTATTATTGATAAATTCATTTATGTGTGATTATTAATTTCTAAAACATATTCTATGTATTTTTTAATTGAGAGTCCGTATAAAAGATTCTTTGACCAATTTACCTTTGAATTGGACATGGAATACATTTAATGGTTGTAATATTGATCTTTCTCACCTTTTTGTGAATTATTTTATTCCATGTTTTTTTTGGTTTATTCTAAAATATCCTCTAAAATGTTTTTTGGGTGGAATTGAGGTTTTTGGCCAGGGTTTGGATTTATAAACTGAACCTCAATGATTTTAATTAAACTAATTGAACTTTTTTATGATTTTTAAATAGTTTAAAATTATTAAATTTATTAAACAACAAAGAAACCCATTTGAATGATTTTATGATTTTTTGGAAATGGTGGTTCAAGGGTTATTTGAAATGAATGATTTAATTGCATGGAAAGAGGGTGTAAAACCATCTTTTGAAATGTATTTAACCTTTTAAAAATTATAATAATTCCATTAAATTATTTAGGGATTCTTTGTAATAAATGATTGTTTTAATGATATGTTTTGTATTAAAATCACAATTTTAGAAAAAGTGCGAGTATAGTTTCCCCTTTTTAATATTGAAATTATTTAAAAGGGTTTAAATAGAATTGGTAATTCTTGACGGCTTAGTTGGAACATTATGATGATTATCTATTCTAATAATCCATTAATGTACCTTTATTAATTATTTTACAACCCATTTCTTGATGTTGAAAATGTGATTATTTACCTAGATACAATAGAGGGTGTGATTGAAATGTGATATTAGGGCCAATTACCATGTTTTATAAGGAACCTCATGTGATCCTTGTAACTCAATTATCTCATCCCCTCTTTTCACTGGTTATGGGAACTTGGATAGTTTGATGTGATGATGTAGTTATATTCTTATCTAGATGACTCACACCAATCTAGTAGATCCATATAGAACAAGAAAGGTTCATGCTTTGGACATGCGGCTAGGAAAGTGGGTGTTCATGGAAGTGGTTTTCTTGAGACCCATGAGACTAGATTTAAGTGGGAAATTAGTCATGTTGTAAATTGATTATATATTCTGACGTGGGCTCACTGTCATACCTAGATTGTACCCATGGCATCTATATACTTGATCTCGATACATGAAAATGTTTTTTTTTCATGATTTGGAAATAGAGTTTCCTTGTTTGATTCATTTATTATTATTATGCACCTCCACTCTATTTTATTAACTCTTGTTAATCTTTCTATATTTGGAGTATATTCTTATCTTTTCATGATTATATGAATTTACCTTTTTAAGTGGTTTTCTATGGTCTTAATGAAAATGTTTATTTTTTAAATAGTGAAATGGAATGTTTTACAGAATTAGTTTAATAAATGATTTTAAATGTTTAAAACCATATTTTTAAACAAGAACTCATACTCTCTAATTTTTAATCTTATTTAATTTCATTATGATGTAATTATAGGGAATCATTCATGGAATTTTACTAGGCTCTTTAGATCACTCCCTGCTTATAACTTTTTGTGTTTTCATCCCTTTAGGATCTTATAGGAGGTGTTTTTGCTCTTATATTCCTTTGTGGGGTCATGCTTGGGTGACCAATTATGGGTGACTTGGGACCTGGTGGGTGGTCATAGACCACTAAAAGACAAGTTTTGGCTGTCATGTTCCAATTTTAGATTTATTATGTGTCTCTTTGTTCTTTAATATGTATATACTGATTAAAATATATTTGATGATGTTTCAACATTTTACTGTGTTATTTTAATACTTTGAGGAAAAAATAATTTCCAAATGTCATTTATTGATACCCAAGTACTTTACGCTAGCTCGTACAGATCGGGAACACTCTTCATATTAGTGGAGAATCAGATACATATCGGTTTAGATGGTATTCTGGGTTGGTTTGTTAAAAACGGTAACATATAATGTCATTAGTTAAAGGTAAGTACTTGAAATTGAAATTCATATGTATTTGGGGTGATTCGTGGAATAAAAAGAATATAATTGTGTCGGGAATCAACCGGTTGTCTGTGAGCAGGTGCTTTATCACCACCCCTTCAAGATAAGACTTCAATTACCAAGGATGTTGGGACTTGAGTCTTTCATTTTATTTATCAATTTTGTGATGATAAATTATATTTAGATTCCCAATGAGACTATATTTGATTGGGTAAACTATCTGATGTGTTTTTGAACCAGAATAAAAGGATGAAAATAGTCGTAAAATATATTCACCATCTGGTATACTATATGGAATCGATGAAATTGATCTGAAAATAAGGTCATAAACACTTTTGAGGCTGGTGTGTGGTTTACTAGCCTACCCAACCAAGTATTTTTAGTTATAAATTGGTTTTAATCTTGAAAACTTATCTATTTTCTTACATGTGACTTCACTTATGTAAGGTAGGTTATTTGGTATATGGGTGTGGCTTTTTTTATGATCTATTTTTTTGTTTCAAAGTTTATACATTGTTAATAATTTTAAATCCATTTTGAAATCCAAATTTAGTAATTAAAACAAATTTGGTTTAGTACATTGAATAGTGTTCTTATTTATCATAAAGTTACATTTATGGAATTTTTGGGATGGAAAAATAATTTTCAATGACTCTTTTATAAGGTGATAATTAATTTTTAAAGAAGGTATTTTGGTTTGAAATGGATTTAAAATAAGTGTGGGTTTGATAATTGGAAAATGGGATAAATTATTTATAAATATTAGAATACTTTAAATGTTTTGGTATAGGGTTTTTGAAATTGAGATTGATTTGTAGCATGATTTATCATTTTTAAAGGAAATAGTGTTGTTTTATAAATGGTAAAATCGTATGGGTTATGAGATAAATGATGTTTTAGTTAATGTGGATTGTGACATTGTTTAAAAAAATTTATTCTATGTTTGAGTGTTCTCTAATAACTGAGTCGATATTCCAATGTTTTGTGATGTCCAGAAATATCTCCCAGAGAGTCCTTCAAGAAAGATATAATGTTGGTCCAATTGTCTAGTCCTCGTGGTAGTTCTTCAGATTTTACAAAACAAGAACCCCTTGTTAACGAATCTAGAGAGACTTCATATCGTGTGGTGGAACCAGAGAGCTTCAAGAATTTGAACCCTGTCCTTGAATACCTAGATTTTATCCACATTATTATAAAGGAGAACAAGGATCTCTTGAGGTTGTAAAGTGGTTTCAAAAAGTTGATAGGATCTTCAATTGTCTTAATACTTTTGAATCTCTAAAGGTAAATTATATCAATTAATTTTTTGTGGGACTTCGATGGGAGTGGTGGGAAGTTGGGATTATATATGTTATGTATGATTTAATGCCTTGTAAATTCTATAAGCTAGTATTCATTCAAAGATAGTTTTCAGAATATATGAAGAAGGGTGAATTTACCGACTTCTTGGGTACTTCTCAATATGAGCTATCAGCTACAGGGTATGCCAAGAAATTCCCGTGTTTTGTATATTTAATTCCTAGTGTTATTGGTAATGACTTCATAATTTCTATTTGTGAAATATCCTAGCCTGGCATACCATCAAATAAGTAGTTCAACCAGTGGGTCACATGGCCTCAATATAGTCTCCTCGTATACTAGATCATGTTGACTAGTGCTGAGGGTATTGAGAGGTGATAATGGGGACATTATACCCTCACTTTGCTACATCCCAACCCGGATTACTATCTAATTAGTATCTAGAACAATCCGTCACATGGAATCATGCACATATCCACATACAACAGAGGCTGTCGACTAGCAGCGAGGGTCTTAGGAGGTGATAGTGGGGGTACTATACCCTCTTATCAGAGTTTCACAATGATATTATTAGAGAATAAACAATAGAAATAGTGGAAGAAATATATAAATAGATGAAAAAGAAACATAAGATATATAACAATCATTTTATAAAAGTATCCAAATCCAATTTAGATAATAAATACATGAAATTGTAATGATACATAAATTAAGGAAGTTATTATACAACATGATCTTGACAAAAGAAAAATTACAGGGCAGAAATGAGGAAAAGATCTAAAAATTCCTCAGGAAAACTCCATGATGATTTTGAGATCCTTCTCAATCCTTTCCTCCAAACTCTAGATATGAGAATACAATAACAAGTAAGGTCCACGTTCTATAGTCCTACGAACAAGAAAGTTCTACTCGGGTACCCTAGTGAAATGGTGGCCTAAGTATAGTGTGAGATATAAATCATAGTAGGCCAACACAATAAGTGTCTATCCCAATCTAGAGAGTGTGATATTAATTAAGCGGTTTGAAAGTATATAGAGATAATGGAAGAACCAAATAAATAAATAACACTCATCCAGGTTTCTAAATGGACACTTGATGTCTATACTAGCTTATGCTTTTTTTCAGTATAAGTGTCTGACCATTTCAACCTTTTAGATATATATATATATATATATATAGTTTCATTGTATATATTTGTATTTATATAGATAGATATAGAAATATTAGGGTGGATCAGGACATACCTCCACCATCCAAATTTTATGGGACTCTCACGGTTTCCCCTAAGACAATTCGAATATCCCGTAGTCTTTTGGCCCTCAATCATTAGATATAAATTGGTCTGGTTTGGGACATATGACCACCATCCAAATTTCAGGGGATCTATCACATTGTACCCCTAACCCAGGTCTAAGATCCCTTAGTCTCTTGTCCTACATACATTAGATTCATGTTAGGGTGGATCAGGACATACCACCTCCATCCAAAGTCTAGGGGAGTTCTCACTATATACCCCTAACATTGGTTCAAGATCCCTTAGTCTCTAGACTACATACATTAGATTCATGTTGAGGTGGATCGAGACATACAACCACCATCCAAATTCTAGGGGATCTCTCACGGTCTTACCCTAACTCAATACCAAGATCCCTTAGTCTCATAGCATGCGACACTTGATATAACATAATCATAAGTGGTGTGGGGTAATACTTTCTCACACCCACATCATACATTACTTTCATGGGGTAAAACTACCTCCCATGCACAATGAGTATATAAAACCACCTTGGGGTAAGCATGACTCCCATTATTAATCGTTAAATATAAAGGCATGTGGTAAAACACCCTCTCATCCATAGTCATTTATAATAATGGATTGTTTTAAATTTCCACCCATCCATAGTTAATTAATTATATACCATATCTATATAAGTTTCAAAATCACATTCATCAAAATTATACTTAAGGAAAAACTTCTTGTTCACTACAATTAAAACATCAGTATAGGCTTAGTCACATTTAAATCATTAAATGAGGCAAAGACTTATCATGTATTCCCCTAGAAATGCACAATTCCATTCTGAGGAAGATATTTCATTTTACCCATTCAATATAAGGTAAGTAATTCATTAATACTAAACCATTTATTTTAGAGATGCTATTTGGTATTATCTATCCTATTTAGGGTCATTTAACCCAATATTCCTAATCATGGAAAATTGGTTTAAGGTTTCATGTTTTGAAGGGATCATGTTTTTTAACCTTAAGTGATGTTACCCACTTGACTCAGTTAATCTTACCATTTCACACACCCTAACCATTTATCTTTAACTTATTGAAATATAGAAACTACTATTCAAGGGTTCCGATGTAATAAGTGGGTTAAAGGCTATAAATAATGGGCCTACTTGGAAAAAAGTATCATAAAAGGGATAAGAAACCTAACGCACCATTTCAAAATTATAATCTCAAGAATAAAGAAACACCAAGTCATTATGGTGGGAAAACATAATAATCTATCACTATATTTTTATTTTGAAGGCAACACACCTCAGTTGGAGGGGTTTTATTATGAAACAAAATTCTTCCAACTAACAAATAATTCATCTCTTTTATTCCATTCATTAAGTTTATCAAGGGAATCATATAAACTAGTAAAACATACTGCATTAATTATATCTAAGAAATATGTAAATAGTAATTTAATTAATGCATTACTCAAATTAAAGTGGAATGGAAAGGGACCCTACCTTATGGTGGAACCAAGTCATCCACTTCGGCTCTTTGAAATTTATAACTAAAATATTATCCTCTATCATTGGGTATATGCACCTTTACAGACATTTAAGGAAACTTATACCCTTTTCACACACTTATATGTCCATGCACATGTGCAACATGGTCATTACACATATGCTTATATGCATATAACCATCTCCACTAACCTATGCATGAATTTATATATATATATATATACACACACACACATGGGAGCACCAATACCCATACATGTATAATAATTTCCATGGATTATTATACTCATAATGGGTGAACCCTAGTACATATATTTACTTACTTGTGCACATGTAGGTGAGTCGCTTTAGACCTAGTGACTCGAAACCACACGATAGAGTTTAATGCACTACACATAACATATGTGAAACTCATAAACACCATAAGACTCTCAAACAAGGATTTCAAAACCAAACAACATGTATGAAACATACCCTTAAATGACGTTTATAGATCTAAATTACCCAAACTTACTTACCTTTAGTTGTGGTTGATGTAACTTGCAAGAGAACGACTCTAGGAAGCCTTCTCACAACCTCGAACTGAAGGAACATTGAAAAATGAATAAAAATATAACCTATGGTGTTCATCATAAAACCAAAGGGTGAAAGAATGGCCTAAATCTTCTGAGGAGAAGGATGATAAGGATATATAGAGGCTTACCTAGAATTTCTGGTAAGGAATTTCATGATAAACAGTTGGAATTGATGGTCAAAGTAGGAGCTGGAGGAGAGGGGTGTGTCATTCCTATAGCTCATGGAAGGGGGTGTTGCATGAATGAGAGGAGAGGAGAGGTGAGGGTGATCTATTGTTTTTATTTTATTTTATTTTTAATTTAATTTAATAATTTTTTTAAATAAAACCAGCTGCATCGTTTGACGGACATGGTTTTCCAAACCGTGCTCAAACCATGCAGGAAACCCCATCTAAGAGACTCTACTCGCACTGGCTAGGTGCATGTTTTGGTAAACCATGTGTATCCTATGAAATCCTTTTCTAACCCCCTTAATTTTGGTTGTACGGTTACCTACAATGGTCCTTATGGTTTTAGAAAATCCATGATCTCTATGTAGTTTTCCAAAAAAACCTTTTTTCTGGGTCCGGTGGTCCTGAAACCCTTCAAACCACCTATGAAACATAACATACCTTCCCCCATGTCCAAAAACATCAATTTTAAGTAACCCAAATCTTTTAATTCTGTTGTTATACTAAGTTTAAAAAAAAAACACATTCAGTAATAGAAAATGTTCAAAAAACGTTTCTTTTTAGTTTGGCTTAAAATCTGGATCATTACAATTTGTTTTAAAAGGGTTCTTCACCTAGACCTTGCAACTACCATGCCTATGGTTGAGTTTATTTCTTATTAGGATATGCTTGATAAGGCTTTCTTAGATGAAGTGTCACTAGTGAAACAACCCAAAGGGAATAATACCTCTTTTTTTCAATTGATAAAGTAAACACATATCATCTATATAAGTTTCCTTAGACATTATTCCATCATGGATAACTTGGTCATCTAAATACGTTCTATTTGAAATCTATGAATATTTGTAATTGGGGTAGTTGTTTATATAACCTTAAAATGTTCTACTCGTTGTTAATCCAAAAATGGGATAATTCATTAAAAAATATCAACTACTGATTTCATAGAAACAAATGATTCAAGATAATATTTCATCATCCATAGGACTTGGATTGAATATTTTCATTTAATGGAGGAGATTCTGATTTTTAGTAGTTGGCTACAGGATGTGGTTGATGTTAATCTGTCTTGTTGTTTCTAATGTGGGAGAAGAAACAATTTTAGTTTCTTCTTCTTATCACCTATCTATTTTGGAAACCTTTGGTTTTGGGGTCTTGATCAATGAAATCTTGAGGACCTTTTTTTGGGTCATTTGTGAATTACTAATGTAAAAATGGTTTACTTTTCTTGACATCTGTATTTTCTTACTTGGTGTCCTCTTTTATGACTTGATGGTTAGGGATCAGTTTTGATATGTTTGATGATATATCATGTGAGAGTGTAGGTCCCTATTTCTAAATAACTTATATATTTTAGTTCCTTACAATTGGACTTGGATATACCTTGATAATGTACTTAAGGAACTAGGATGTTTTTTATTTTTGATAGACCATGAACTTGGTGGTGTTGTTGTTCGATTTGATGATATCATTGCGGTATGAGGACCAGTTTTTAAAATCCTATGTCACAGTCGAGTAATTAACTAGGGTATAAATCATTTATAGTTCATTACTTTTCTTGTGTATGTTTTATCATTGATGTTTCTATTTAGAGAATGTTTGAAGTATATATTCATTAGGTTTAAGGGACATTATTTCTTATGTTACACAATTTTGGTGAAATGTTAAATGGTGAAGAGACCTATTCTTGGTCTCCAGACTTTCTCTGGTTTGTATATGTAAGAAGTATTGGTTTTTTTCTTGGAGTTGTGTGTGAGTTGTTAACCTTTGGGTGAGTCTCTATTCTGGACCACAGACCTTCTATCTCACAAGATGAGTAATGGACGTCTTCTTGTGTTATTGTGTTCTATATTTTGGATCAAATTATTTATAGGGACATAAATTCATATGATTGGGAGGTTGTAACATGTCATTACTTTTTTATGTTTTTGACCCATAAATTTGAGTACCCAATAATTTTATATCTTTATGGGTTGTTTCTGATGGTTTTTTATATTTTTTCAAATTTTCTGTTCCTATACATGGTCCATGCATGGTTTAAATGACTGTACAGCCTAGGCATAAGGGGTTTATATAGTTGGATAATGGTTAAACTAAGTGTGAATCCAAACCATTAATCCCTTCTAGTGGCTCTGTTTTGGGTGCATGTTAACCGCACGGTTAGTACTAACCATGCGACCTGCCTAGAAAAATGTGTGTATGGGAATTAAATGCCTAAAAAATTGTAATTAAAATCCCAAAAACCACTCAAATTAAACCTAAACTCCTACCACTAGATTATAATCTAATCCTTAGGCTTTAAGATCCATGCAGAGGTATTTTGGATCTGCAAACATCATTCCTCGGTAGATCAAAGTCTAATTGAAACAATGATCCTCTTTTGGTGAGTTATTTTCTTCTTGATATTGAATATCCCTTCATCAATTGATTCACTATTCCAAAGGGACATAATGCGCTCTCATTTTTGTATATTCATTAATATATGTGTAATTGGGGATCTAGTATCTCTTCTCTCTTCTTTGAAGATCTATCTTCCTATATCTGGTGATCACCATTAAAGGTGAAATTTTTTGAATTTGTAGCAGTTGGATTCCAAATAAGCGATTCTATACTTTTCATTAATTTTTTAGTTCAAATTTTCTTCATGAATTCATATATGGGTATTTATTAAAATATAATACTTATTCTATATAATTTTTAATTGAAATTCATCATAAAATATTCTTTGACAAATTTCCCTTTGAATTGACTATGGCATGAATTTAATAACTAAAATATTGATCATTATGAACACTTGTGAGTTGATTAATGGAATGTTTGTTATTTTTTATTTTTTATGATATTTTAAAAGGGTTTTTGGTGGAACTGTTCTCTTTAGACTAGGTTTTGATTTATAAAATGAACTGCACAAATTTGAATTAAATGAATTGAGCTATTTGATATTTTCTAAATAGTTTAAGATTCATGAATTTATTAAATAGAAAATAAACCCCTTTGAATTATTTTATCCTTGATTTGAAATTTATTTTATTTAATTATTTTAAATGAATGATTTATCCACATAGAATGAGGGTGTAAACCCATGTTTTGAAATGTATTTAGTCCTTTTCAAATTTTAATAATTATTTCAAATAATTTAGGAATTATTTGACATAAATAATTGTTTTAATAGTCCATTTGGAATAAAAATGATGATTTTGTAAAAGGTTCAAGTATGGTTAACATTTTTGAATGTTGAAATTATTTATAAGGATTTGAATTGAATTGATGATTCCTGATGGTCTTGTGGGAACTTCCTGATTATACTCTCTTGAAATAATCCCTTAATGTAAATTTTATGATTATTTTACCACCAATTATTGGGTGTTGATAAATATATTATTTACATTGAGATAATATAGTGTGGGAGTGAGATAAGATATTATGACCAAAGACCATGTTTGATAGGAATCCTTGTATGATCCTAAAAACATTATTATCTCCTCAACTCTTCTGACTAGTCATGGAAACCTAGATAGTTAGATTGGATGACCTAGATATATGATTACCTAGAGAAATCACACATTTCTAGTGGATCCATAGAGAAAGTTAAAGGTTTAAGATATGGACAAGTGGCCTAGAAAGCATGTGTGGGTGGAAGTGGTATGCTTGAGACCCATGAGACAATATATAAGCTGGAAATTAGTCATGTTGTAATTTGATAAGATATTTTGAGGTAGACTCACTATCATACCTAGGTTTCACCCATGTCATCCCCAAACATGATCTCGATACATGCTAATGTATATTTTTGTGATTTGTAACTGGAGTTTTCCTAGATTATTCATTTATTATTATTATTATAAAACTTATCTATATTGTATTGACTCTTGCTCATCATTCTATATCATGTTCATATTCACAAGTTATCTTCATTATTTTTATATACCCTGTGAAATGTTTTTCATATCTTATTAAGAAAATTTTTTGTTTCTAAATGGTGAAATGGTATATTTTACAGGTTTATTGCAACGAATGTTTTTAAATGATTGAAAAAAAATTAAAACTGAACCTAAAACTCTATTATTTGTTCTCTTTTTTTAGAATATTTGAATTTCCTTATTAATTAATGTAATATAATATTTGGTGTAATCCTATTGGGGTCTTTAGATCATATACATCTTTAACCTTTGGTGTTTTTATCCCTTTATGATCTTATAGTAGGTGTTCATGCTCTAATATTAATATGTGGGTCCATGCTTGGGTGACCAGGGATGGGTGACTTGGGGCATGGTCGGTGGTCCTGGACCACCAAGAGATGGGTTTTGGTTGTTATGTTTTTCCTTTTGTTATCATAAGTGTCTTTATACATTGATATATATGTATTGATATATATATATATATATATATTATGTTTTCAAAATGTACTGTGTTATTGTAATACATTGAGGGTGAAATAATTCCCAATAGTTATTTATTGATGTCCAAGTGCCAATTGCCAGCCCATGGAGATCAGGAACACTCTTCGGGTTATCATCCTAATGGATTGGATATGGAATTAAATGGTATTCCAGGTTGGTTATTTATAAGAACATATATGACCATATAATGAATATAATATCTTAAAAATATAGTTATATTATTAAAAGGAATCATCTTTTAAACAAAACATATTAGGTTTCTTCAGCTTCATACTTACATTTATTTTAATGATTCTTATAATGCATCAATTAATCTCTCTTTAGAAGTCATTGGATAAACTTCAAAGACATTAATTATGATTAAATTTTCTAGGAAACTATAAATTTTTAATTTTATATTCAATAATGACACTTGTGGTGGTTGAAAAATACATATAAAATCCAAAAGATGACTCTTATGAGGTAGGAAATTGTAATATTCAATTTCAACACCAAATTTCAAGCTTCATACAAATGACTTCATGTCAAATAAAATCATCCAAGGGTCCTTCTATTCTGTACAAACTAACTCAAAACATCTTTGAAAGAGTATTTGTCACCTCTTACAATACCTTTTCTAATTGGTGCATATTATATGTTTTTTATATCATCTAGAAAGCTTTTATGATTGATATTTGAGTCTTTAATCACCTAATATGTATAAATATATTATCAATTATAATATTACTATTTTAAAGTACTCTTTACCATTTATTTCTTATCACTAAATTAAATAAAATTGGAATAATAAAAAAATTAGGTAACTCCTTTAACTTATAAAACCAAATTTTATGTGTAGTAGAAGATCCATTTCTTCTTTCACATTTGTGATTTTATCACCCTCATCATATCTTCTATGTCGCTCAGCATATATTGACATCATCTCAAAAACAAGGATTCCTAAAATAATGATAAAAAGTATGACTCATTGAATTTAATGGATATTTATATAAATCCTATTACTAATGCCAAGGTAGATATTTTTTGATTGATTATTCACTAGCCTAAATGATTTATGACTCGTGCATATGGGATTCCATCACATTATATCTGGGAATGGTTTTATTTCTGTATTTATGGTGGATTAATTGTTTTCATTCTCAAAATTAATGAAAGATATGGGTTATATACTATTTTACTATGGGGGGTTTCAGTGATGAATGTAGTTCAATGGGGTCTCTTTATTTCATAAGTAAATTTTAATTATAATCTACATATGTGGCGGAATATTTTGGTTTGGTTTATATTTATACGATGTGACTCTATGATTATGTATATGTGTGAAGGATATAGGATTTCATTTAGTCATATTTTTTTAGGGAGAACGAATTTTGATGAAACATGACAATTGATCTATTTTTTTGTGATGTAATTTCATTTATATATATATATATATTAGAAGATATTTTTCTTATTATTATTGAAGGAGATACACTACTGAATCATAATGATGGCTAGTTTGGGTCATTCTGACATTGATATTGTACATTATACCATAAACAATGAATCACTTTAAACATGTGGTTTCTCTTTACTTAAGAACAATTTATGGGTTCCTAATCAATCATAAATAAATAATAATTCTGTGAAGTTTTCATGAATTGAGTTGGGTTTCATGAGGTTTAGATCTAATTTGATATTATTAGAGCACTAACTGAATTTGATTTTTGGAAGATATAATATTGGTTTGTCTATAAATTTGAGGTCACTATAATTTTGAGAATTAGATATCAGTTTCATAAAGCACATCATTGTGATGATTAATGTGTATAATAAATTAATGTAACTGATTCATGAATATATATTATATCAAAAGTCTTCATGTCAAGTTATCATGTGGTGTGTTTAGAAAATGGTTTCATTGGATGTTTTGTGTATTCTTAAACATGTGGAATACTTTTTTGATCACGGTAGTCACATTTTACTTGAGGAATAAGATATTTTAAATGTAATCCATTTATTTAAGGGTTATTTTATTTAATTCTCAATATATATTTTTAAAATCTATTCACATGTCCATGTCTATACTGTATGAGAGACAACCCCAATGCTCGGGAGAGTTTATTTACTAAAATTCTCAAGTAATCAATATTGTAACACCTAGAATAAGGGTATAATCAATGTAATGATGTATTATAATTTATATAATTTTATAAATAAACATATTTTTCATATTAAGGTCTAGATCCTCAAAAAAACTTCACATTACTATATGAAATTATTTATTGAATTAATAATAAACAATGCAATATTTTTACAAGGATTACTTCAATGGAGGGAGAATATAACCTTTATATATTTGGAATGATTATATAAAAAAAAAATAAAAAATATTTAAAGTGATTAAAATATCTATCACTTGATAATATAGTCTCATCACTATAATTTATACTATCCCCCACCATTTTATAGTAAGAATCAAATCTAAAATCAAGAAGAACACTGGTATGACTTTGGATTCAACAATTTAAATAGATGACCACCTTCATGTATTCAAATTTTCTATAGCATTCATACTTCCTCTTATTCAATATCCTAAAACTGAAAATACGTAATTGGAGGTAGAATATGTTTATCTTTTATCTAAATTTAAATCTCTTCCCCCTCCAGTAATTCTCACCTAGTATATGCAATATATTCCACACCTCAATTCATCTAATATTTCTCCATTTATGTTTTATGTAGGCCACATGGATTATAAAATAATTTATAATTATGAAACATTATATAAGATAACCTTTAAATATTTAATTCTATAATAATAGCATCAAACATTCCAACCAATTGTCTCAATTTTATTCCTCCTAAACTTCTCATTCTAACAAGATATTTAGATTAGTTTCCATGGTCATTAATATATTTTAATTCTTAATAGACCACAGAGGTTTACCCCCATTATCCTTAATTGAATTTTTATAAATAAAAAAACATTCATTTACACTGGTATTGAATATATTTTAGTAATTTATCTATAATTTATCTCTTATAATGTTTTTTCAATCATCATATTACATAATCTAGAATAATCGGGCTATTGTCATGTCAATTAATTCTCATTCAATTCCCCTATTGAATCAACTTAATTAATGACTTTTCAAATAAATATTATTAATGAAACAACTATAATTTTCAATGAATTCCTTCTTAAATCATGTGTATAGTCACGTATCATAATGACATTTATGACTTGATTATAAGAAAAGCATCAAAAGATTTCATTCTTCTTCTATACTGCTCATCTAAAAATATTACAAAATTTTCTTATTGACATTACTTATGTGGTATCATATGTATCATACATATTTTAATGAATATATCAATATACATTGTGTACTATTCAAGAAAAATATTCTGAATTATCAATGAAATATTAAACATATTATAAAGAAATTATCATTTCAAAAAACCTATATACAACAATAAAATCAATTCATATAAAATTTATTCTAAAAAAAATTCACCATAACACCTTTAAAAGATTATATAGTGGCTTTCAAATCATTTGTACTCTTGTATTATCTTACTTATCTCAATTTTATATTTCATTTCCCATAATTTATTATAAATATAAACACCTATATTTTGTATTCACTGATATATATTACATATCATTAAAGACCAAGACCCCAGTAGCATAGAGTAGGTAGTTATATTATTAAATTATCACTAGATAAAAGTAATCGTGTACCGAAGGATTTTATAGTTTATGAGTCTTGTTAAAATAGATACATAGTTATATCTCACAGTTCATTTGAAACCATTAAATAAAAAACATATGATAACTATATACTCAATATCGTTGAACTCATTCAATGATTCATTTTCCATGTTCTAGGAAAGAAAAATAATAAGGTTGAGATCATATTCTCCTTAAGGATTAAATATAGAAAAAGATATCCTTATTAAATAAGAGATAATCTATATATAAAGGTAAATAACTAAAAACAAAATCTTTTTTCTCAATAACACGAGCATGAAGAATAATATAGTATGAGAATTAACATTAAATGATGTCATATAAATTATCAAAATTTTATTGAAACTTATCTATAAATATTAATCCAAATAATCACATGTAAAATAATAAATGATTTCAAAATGATGGAATTAATAATTCCAAACATCTGAAACATATCATTGATTCCTTATTCCAAGAAAATTTAAATTATTGTTAGGTATACACCAAAAACAAATTTAAAAAGGCTACCCAATTTATTTTTCCCATGATACCTACCAATTCATCAAGGGGTTGTGTAATTATAGGCCCCACACCTGACTTAATAAGTCTAATTCATTCATCATATTAATATACAATACAACATGATGAACATTCCCTATTAAAAAAACTTCCATTATAAGAAGAAAACACATACGAAATGTCAATAATTTCCCAAGTAAGACAGATCATAAACTATAAGTTGAACGAATAAGTATAGTTTCATTAAAATATATTGTAAGAACCCAGTTTTTGGCTTTAAAATACTTTGGAATATTCTTGATGTTATTCCAGAGCAGTGCCCTCAAACGGCGTGTGATTTCGAGCCCCAGAGAGGCCGAAATTAAATTTTCAGTGCAGTCACACTGGAAACGCCAAATAAATGCGATAACTCCTAAACGGTGCTTCAGATCATAGATCTGAGTGTACGGATGGGTCTGGAATTGGGTTTTTACCCTAGGAACGACATAAAACATGTCAACGTGGGATGGTTGGACCCCTCGCTCACTGTCGGAAAGTTAAACAGATAAAATTATTTAAATAATTTATCCGTTTAATGGTGAAACTCATGTATCTATTAAACTGTGGCTCGTATTGATAAACCAAGGGCATCGTAAAGTTTGGAGCATTCTGTTTACCCTAGGAGGGGTATAACTTTCGCGGGCGCGACCCGTCTGTGAAAAATGGCCTCAGGGGCATTTTATTAATTTGGCGGCACCAGGTGTCAAGTATAATAACATTTGAACGAGGCCTCAGATTAAAATTCTGAGACCCCCGCTGTGCTCGGGAGGTGGTGTTTACCCAAGGGGAGGCTTAAACTCGACCCCATTGAGTGTTTCATAAGTGGGTCATTTTGGGGATTTAATTAATTAAGATTTTAATTAATTTTGCCTTAAATGAACATTCACACCTCTCCCTCCTCCTCATTCTCCTTCTCTGACGGAAGGTAGAAACCCAAGGAGAGCTCTACCCTCATGCTCCTCCTCTCATCTCCTCTCTTACCCTCTCCAAGATGAAGCTCAGGCGGATCACCAAGAAGCTTCGGGCTGCGCCCTGCAAGGTCGTATCTTGCTTCGTTTTTAAATTCCCGAACCTCCTTTTGAACTCAATTTGTTGAATGAATCTTTTGTTAAATCTTCTATCAAATCCCATATATGTGTAGTATAAATTATAATCTTCACAATGCATTTTTTGGTTCTAAAATCCGATACCCGACGCGCTCGTAATCACTCGCCGAAGGTTGTGGGTTTTGGTTGTTTTTCTGGCCTGTTTGGAGAGTCTGGCCAGTTCACGGCAGTAGGACCGGGCGTCGGAGGCGGCGGTCCACGGAAGCTGCGGGCGAGTTGGTGGTTCACGGCCGCGGGTGGTCGGTGCGAGCTACGGACGGTGGCGGCGGCGTGAGGCCGAGCAGAGGAGGCTGGGGGCGTCAGCAGCAGGGTGGAGGGCGTGCAGAACAGGCGACTACGGGGCGTCACGGTCGAGCGGTACAGTGGGCTAGCACAAGCGCTGGCCTCAGGCGGAGCAGAACACGGCAGTATGGGGCCTCAGCGGGGCAGCAGCGAGCAAGCGAGGCCACGACTCCTGCGGCCGATCACGGTCAGCGGAGGAGGACCCCGAGGTCGCGCCTCGGGGTTGTAGAAGGAAACTAGGACCCGCCTATTGCGGGTCCTGTTGAGTAGAAGAAGACAGGCCGAATGGCGGGTCTGGTTTAAAAAAAAAATATGTATAAAAAAAATAATAATAATAAATTTATAATAATAATAATAATAATAATAATAATAATAATAATAATAATAATAATATTATTATTATTATTATGGAAATGATTTATATTGATAAGTCATACGTACGACGTCTGTTTTGGGTGCCATCTATGGTGGCATGGACCTGACATCGAGGTGAACTTTTTGATGTGGTTTCGAGAGTTTTAACTTCTGAGACGAGGGGCTCAGGGGCACGACACGTGTGTAAAGCAGCTTAGCGGGCTTCCCAAGAATTCTTGTTTTGGACGGCGCAAACACGTCTGACATCCGTTTTGAGCACCGTCAGTGGCGTTGGGACCCTGGCGCCGGGGCGAAGATTTCCAGGGTGGTTTCGAGTGTTGACATCGGAGTTGAGGCACGGGCCCCATGGCCCATCTTTCGAGCTGCGAGCAGTGTTTTACGACTTTCTCATCGGGCGTCCGTTCGGGGCATGCGAGTAGTCGATTCTGGATGGTTTTCCGAGGAGATTGAAAAGGTGCAATCTTCCCTCCCTAATTCCACACGATGGTGTGGGCCCCATGAGGGCCATTTGGGCATTGACGATGATTTTCCATCTCTATCACTGGGCGACTTTTTTGGACAAGTGAATAGTCCATTTCTTGTACTTTTTTGAGAGGATCGCAATAGTGTGATCCGTTCGTTGTGTTTTGGGACTGGGTTGCGGGTCCCACGAAGCGCCGCTCGTGTGCGGTGCGTCGGAATGCATCTTTTTCTCTAGATATCTGTTGCGCTCAAGTGAGCAGTCCTTTTGACGTCTTTTCCCTAGGTGATCGCAATGGTGCGATGCGCCCGACTGTTTTCGGGGCCGAGGCTCAGGATCACGGGACGTCGTTCGGGCGTGAGGCGGTGTTAACGACCTTTCCGTTGGATATCTGTTTGAGGTGAGTAAGTAGTCTATCTCACGTGTTTTTCCGTGAGGATTAAAATGGTATGATCTGTTTGGTTGTACAGAGCCTCATACATGTTCTTATTAAATGTGGAAATATGAAAGGTGCCCTGGTGGCGGTTCTTCTACTGTGTTTGTAGCGGACCTTTGGCATATGATCGCGTGCACTCCTGGGAGAGTGAGGTTGGTGTTTAAAGATATTTGGTTGACTATACCTCAGTCGTTAATGTGGGAGGTTGGAGTTGTTATGTTACACCTTCACATTGACATTGGGTGCCGTGTGCACGATAGTCTTTGGGATGGAACATGGTATACACTGGGAGTATATGGGAACGCTGGGAGGTACATATGGATGTTGGTACCTGAGAACGTTTGTGCACTTGGTTGGGGTTTACTTGGGGCCACACATCGTGTAGGCTCCAAGTGCATTCCATGTCCTGCTTTGCGTAATTTTGACCTCTCGTGACATGGAGGGTCCCTTTGTTCTCGTTTGTTGACCAGTGCGGTTGAGGGTTTACCCTTGCTCTATGCTCAGCGGTTTAGATCAGCAAAGTTGAGTGGTTTCCCCTGGTTTTGTTCCAGTGTCGGGAGGTTGCACGATACCCACTCTGTGTTTGGTTGTCTAGTGTTGTACCATCCAGTAGAGATGGCTAGAGCAGTTTTGGGTTTACCCTCCAGTAGAGACTGGGAAGTGGGTCGCTCATTGACTTCTTAGGGTTTACACTCCAGTAGGGTTGGGCAGTGGGTTGCTCATAGACTTATCTGGGTTTATCCTCTAGCAGAGACTAGGCAGTGGGTCACCTGACGACTCTTAAGGGTCTACCCTCCAGTAGAGACTGGGCAGTGGGTCGCTCGTCATCTTGATTCAGGTCTACCCTCCAGCAGGGATGGGCAGTGGGTCGCCTGTAGACTTGTTCCGGGTTTACCCTCCAACAGGGGTGGGTAGTGGGTCACCCGTTGACTTATTCTAGATCTACCCTCCAGTGGGGCTGGGCAGTGGGTCGCCTGATGATGTATTAGGGTTTACCCTCCAGTAGGGCTGGGTAGTGGGTCACCTGATATCTTATTAGGGTTTACCATCTAGAAGGGTTGGGCAGTGGGTCACCCGATATCTTATTAGGGTTTACCCTCTGGCAGGGTTGGGCAGTGGGTCACCCAATATCTTATTTGGGTTTACCCTCTAGCAGGGCTGGTAAGTGGTTCACCTGATATCATATTATGATGTACCCTCCAACAGGGCTGGGCAGTGGGACACTCGTTGACATTCAAGACTCAGTCCTGTCTACCAGGCTAGTCTGTGGCTTTACTCTGTGATCATTGGAGCGGGACCCTTAGTTGTACGGGTCGGTGATGGAACAACTTTGACTTTGAGGATACCTCTCGACTGCTTGGTAGTGATGAGGTGTGGTTTGACTTAACCCGAAACTCTCATGTACGAGGGGCACTTTTCCCCACCGAGACGTGACCCAAAACCGTGCGGGCGAGTCAGTGCCTCCCAAAGTGGATAGTGTCGAGGTGCGGTGATTTGAGCCCTTTGACTTGTAGTTCAGGGTAGACGTGTGGGATGCTGGGCATCGATGGTGTTTACTTCTGGGACTGTTGGCGACTCACTTTTCTTGGGCTGATCTATGGTATGGAGATCCCCTTATGATCTTGTTCGGGCTTCTTGATTGAGCATATGTATTTGTATATACCTTGTTTCAGTACCCACTTCTTGGGTTTGGTTACTGTTCTTCTAGGAGAGGTGAAGACGCGTGGGGTATGGCACGTGCTTTCCATGTATAGCTTCTTGTGGTTGGAAGAGTCTACTCTCCTGCTATAGGTAGTGAAGACTCGATGAGAAGTTTATCTTCTCACCGTTTCCAGCTCCTTGTGTCTGGACGAGTCTACCTTCTTTCCTCTTGTTGGGTTGAGATGGACTGTTTTCTGCACTCTTTACTACACTTTCAGTTGTACTCCTTCACTTTTCCCTGTTCTCTCTACTTCTCACCCTTCGGTACCTCCTTTGTTGCTTTCTCGAGCCTTCGGGGTATCCTACTGAGTATTTTTATACTCACCCCTGCTTGGGCTTTTCCCGCACTTGGTGTGCCCTTGCTGACGACGGACATGTTGGTTGTGACTTCAGTGGAGCTTAGGAGTTCAAGAGCGTGGACCACATGTGGTGGTCGTAGTCAGGTTCCAGGTGGGGAACCCTTCCAGTTGTTTTTCTTTTGTTCACCTGTTGCCGGGTTGTGGCACTTTTCTGGTTGGGTGTGTGTTTTCCCCTTTTTCCTTTTTAGATTACTTTCAACACTTTCTTTGTACTTTTAGAGGTCGATGCATATTGTGATTTATATATAGAAGTTGTCCTTTTATTTACTTGACATTCCTTTTACTATGCACTTTTTCATTGAGTGTGCTGCGTGTGCATGTATAGGTACTTAGGCAAAGGCCTCCCCGAGTTATTGTGCCTTCGGCGCTGGTCGCCAGCCCCTAGCCTATGGAGGCGGGATTTGGGTAGTTGCGGCTCGATCCCGAGTAGGGCCGGGTCGTGAAACATATAAAATGAATATAATAAATTGGTTATTATTTATGGTGAATATAAATACGACAAAAATATCATTAAAAACATTCTTCATGAAAATACACATTTCATTCTGAAATCAAATTTAAAAAATAAAAAATATCAAAAAAATTATTTTAATTTTAAAATAACCATGAAAACATGTAATGTAATATTCAAATAATTTATTTTTCATGAGATTAGGATAATCAGTTCATGTTGAGTATGTTGAAATAAATATTCCTCTAATATTTTTCTACAAAATTCATTAAGCACCTCATTCGGAAAATGAAAAAAATTATTCAATTTAAAAAAAATAAAAATGTGTCATGGGTAAAATTTTTGTTAAATATTATTGAAGGAATATTTAAAAATTATTGAATTTTTTTAGAAGACATGGTTATGAAAGGAAAAATCCCAACTAAAGAGGTAATAAATTATGTTTTCCTTAAAACTATATTTTTTGATATTTTATGTAAATAAAAGGGGAAATTGATAGGTAACAATATAATTTTATAAAATAACTATAGGTGAATAAAATAAATAGAGTTTTTAAAAAAATTATCATATAATTTCCCTAGTATATAATTAAACATAAACAATTTGGAATATTGATATGATTTTTTAATAGGCCCCAACCACTTTAGTAACATTATAATCTTAAATACCATGAAAAAATAACATCAAATGAATACTTAAAGTCCATGAGTATAATTTTAATCATAATATATCATATTAATGGGGAATTAGATACAACTCATTAATGAATATATGTGTATAACATAACATGTTTCCAAAATAAGACAATTTGAGATGAATAACCCTTAAAATGATTATAATGTTAAAGTCAGAATTATTCAATGATGTGATTATCTGTAAAAAATTTAAATCCAAATAGAACATATGGAAATATAAAATATATGAAACAAATTTCAATTCACACATAATATTTACATAATATAATAAATTAAGAACTTATATAACCCAATGAAATGAAATGGAGTTATGAAACACCTTCCACATTGTGAAATTCACGTCAAGTCCCCTTAGATGGAATAGTTTTAGTTGAAACATAATATTAAATTTAGTATAAAGGAATCATGATAAAATAATTAATATGGGAAATATATACATAATATATTATTATATATTATCATAAAATTAAAATATTTCTCAGTGAAGGGAAATAGAAATGAAATTATTTATAAATATAATATAATTAATGTACAAATTAAATAATTAAGAAAATGTGTGTAATAAAAATAAATTCACATAATACAAGTGGAAATAAAAAATAATAAATTTAGATTTTATTTAACACATATTCATAAAATAACATAGTCAATAGAGTAAAAGAATTACCCAATTAATGGAAATTGATATAAGAAATCCCTTACCTAAGGTCAGACTCATCACGTATGTTATTTTACTTCTTGAATTATAAAATTATGTTAATTATTTACTTTATTAATATTTTTTCATGTTTATTATTCCTTTTATTTTATTTATTACTTTATTATATGTAATTCAATAATTAATTATGTCCTCATCAGATGTTTGGATGATATTCGGTTCATATGTCCACAATGACAACGGTCGGATGACTATGGTAAAAGAGGTCTTTATTCCATCATCAACCAAATAATAATAATGAAATAATTACCATTTTATTCATCAATTATAATTTGGAAACATAAATTGATATTTTTTATAAAATATGAGCTATGTTACAATCATGGAGATGATAAGTCGTACCTACACATGAGTATTATTTCCATTTATCAATGATCACGATGGAAAGAAAATAAATATTTTATTATATTTACCGAATGATCATGAGAACAAAAATATCATATTACTTAATTAAATTGTAAAATATTGGATCTGGGTGCCGCCCAAAGGTTCCCCAAACCCGATTGATCACATGACCACAAGAACGTTTCTCCAAACATGAGAGGATACTGATCAGTAGAGAGGGCTAAGGTGTGATATTGAGGGAACTATTCCCTCATTGTCAGAGTACACACAACAAAATCTAAATAGTAAACCATAGTAGAAGCAATAATACCCAATAGAAATAAATAGTGGAACTATTCATCCATCTGGGTGGAGGAATATTTCTGGGGGTACTGTAGTAGGCACTGTAGTGGGCACTGTACCAGGCACTGTTTGGTACTATAGCAGCTAGAACTATTCATCCATCTGGGCCTTCGGGCCACCAGTTTGGTCCTCAGGTCCTGCAAGGCTTTCAGTCCACCCAAGGCCTTCGGGCCAGTTGATTCTCAGGGCCTTCGGGCCACCTTAAGGCCTTAGGGACACCCCAAGGACTTCGAGACACATGAATGCAGGCCCCAGACACACTACAAAAAAGGAGCAGCCCTAGAAGAGGATTTAGAGTAGGTGCACTCACCAGAGCAGAGCCAAATGGATTTCCAGAATGAGAGGGTATGGACATGCCATCAGTACCAGCCTGTGCTTGCACAGGAAGCCTATCCATATGGTCATGTAAAGGTGGAGAGCTAATGTCAAGGATTCAGATGGTGGGGAGGGGTAGTTCCATGTAGATAGTCTGGTTGAATTCCCTAATACCTTTGGGTCATGTAATCTCTTAAGCCTATGGGACATGTAATCTCTGAGCCTACGGGCCTTGTAAGGGTTCCCCCTCATCCCTTGATAGGGGGTTATCAAAAATCAATAAAAATAAAGGCCTTCAGGCCATTCAGGCAGTAGCATCACAATCCTCATCTTGGTCCCATGCTCTCCATCTCCAATAACAATCAAGTACTTTATGAAGAAGATAATTTACCTTATCTATACCAGCAATCATATAATATATTTGGGTCTAAAAGCAATACCCAAACAGCGTGTGAGATGAATCCAAGTAGTAAACCACTAAAATATCTATACCTAACTATTATTGATTATCTATATTAGGTAATATGAAAAAGTGAAGTAATAGACTATGAAGTAATCAAAGGTAACCAATCCTATCATTTTCAATTACATTCAATTAACATTTATTATTCATCTGTTGAAAAATGAAACCTTGGGATCTATCCTAAGCCTCGTATCCCCCATGTAATGTAATCAAAATAGATTTCTTATAAGATCATCTAAATAATAAAGTAAGATAAGATCTATGCTTGTTCTTTGGCATTGAAGACTCATCACAATCATTCAATTGTCCACAAATGATCCTCTAGGAAGCTTTCATGGTATAACCCCTTTGGTCCAACATAACATCAATTAATTAAAAACAACCACCTGGGAAAGCTCTCACAGTCTAAACCGATGGGACAAAAATTCATTTGGTCAAATATTAACAACCACCTAGGCAGTCCTCATAGTCAATACCCCTGGGTCAAACATTCACAATTCATATCACATGAATTTCATATAATCAACAACTTCATCCTTACAAAATGAAGCATGGAAAACAAAGAAATCCTAGAAATAATCCTAGAACAATTGGATATAAACAATCAATGAAGGGAAATGCACCCATGGGGTGTCCCTTAGACAAGGTATCTAACCTTATATATAAGAAACAACCCTTTATAAATCAATAAAACCATATCAAGTAAAAAATATGGTTTAATTACAAATCATGGAATATCCAAAATGTGTGTATGCGTATCTTTTAGAATATATAATCCAAGGAAAAACAATGAAAGGAAAAAACCACTTACCTTGATGTCATACGATCGATATACTTGAATGTGGGCCCTTAAATCGGCCTAAAATAGCATATGATCTTAAAAAGGATGAAAAACGTACAACTTTGAATAACTGTCAAGAGATGAAGAATCAAGAATAATGGCTCAAGAGGAATCGAGAACTCACCGGTGGAATTCAAATGCACCCGATATTATCTCAATCGGAGCTTAGATGGAGAATCAGGAGGGTTTTAGAGTTTTTCATTCGTTCCATAGCACTCATGTATGCACCACGCCAGAAGAAGATGCTTATGGATATGAGACGTGACCTCGCTTTAATTTATCAAATAAAAAGAAAACTACAATGCGTGTTCTTTAATACTACATGCCGTATAATAGCCTTAATTTTCCTTGGCTTAAGCGGGTCTTCTAGGCCACCACATGACTATGTACTTAGCAGCCACATGGCCAGCACATGGCTATATGAAACAACTGGGTACACTATGTGTACAATGGAATACACGACATGTACTCAAAGAATTCCATTTATTTCCTTTTTCCTCAAAATTAACCAAAAAACAAGATTTCATACCTGAAATGAAGATTAGGGTTCTAACAAAATTCCCCCTTTAAAAAATTCATCCCCAAATTATCCTTCCAAGGGAAGTGAAGAAGAATCTGCCAAAAAATCCAGCCACTACATTCTCACATCGGCCTCCCTCTCCCAAGTCTCATCATGTACTCGCTTATGCTGCCATAATACCTGTACTAGAGGAACAAAACAGCCACAAAGAACCTTCATGCTGCGATCCATAATCTGAATAGGGTGCTCCTCGAAGGATGCATCCACCTCCATATCAACCTCCCTGGGTTAAAAATTATGTGATGAGTCTGAAAAGTAATTTCTTATCTGAGAAACATGAAAGACGTCATGAAAATATCGGTACCGATCTGGTTACTGAAACTGATAGTCAAGAATCCTGACTCTATCCACAACTTGAAATGGCCCAACATATCTCAGTGAATTCATCCCTTATCCTCTAATCCTCCAGTGTTCTGATCTCAGTGTGTCATGCAGGAGAACATGATCTCTGACCTCGTACTCCATAGGTCATCTCCATCATTCAGCATAATATTTCTACTGAGATTTTGCAGTAGTCATCCTCTTTCTAATCTGCTTCTCCTACTCAGTGTTCTCTTATTCAAGACTTGTTACCAATATAGTTTTCTCTCTTACCCCCAACAAACATAGGGATGATCGGTATGGCCTACCATACAATGCCACATAAGGTGACATCTGAATCGTTTCCTGAAAACTATTATTGTTTGGAATCACCACCTGTGGTACGTATCTATCCCAAGATCCAAAAAAATCCAAGATGCAAGCCCTAAGTATGTCCTCTAACACCTAAATTGTATGCTTGCACTGGCCCTCAATCTAGGGATGATATGTTGTACTTAGAAGTACCTATGTACCCAGAGCCCCCTATAATCCCTTATAAACACAAGAAGTAAATCATGAATCCCTATCTAAAACAATAGAGTGTAGAACCCTATGAAAACATATTATCCCTCAGACATACAACATTCCAAGATCATCAACACTAATAGTTTCCTTGATCAGAAGGATATGTGAATCCTTCATGAGTCTATTAACAACAACTCATAAAACATAATTTCCTCACGGAGACCTTGGTAAACCTATCCTGAAATCAATTGAAAATTCATTCCACTTCCACTCAGGAATGCATACTGATGTAATAGCCCTGTCGGTCACCGGTGCTCTGCCTTCACCTTCTGATAGGTGTATAATCACATAACAAAACCAGCTACATCCTTCTTCATACCTAGCCACCAATACTAACAATGTAGGTCTCTATACATATTGGTGACACTAGGATGAACTGCCCACACAGATGCATTAAAATATTTCAATTGATCCTCACATATGTCTACTGACACTCATACGTGCCCATGAAAATGAAAAACCTCATCCTCACCTATGGTCCACCCAAGGAGTAGGGTACTCTCCTAACATACTCTCTCAAAGGACTAGGCCTTCAGGATCTAATAGCCTTCTCATTATCACTCAATCAAGTCGAGTAGAGGTAAAAGCTATTGAAGAATGAAACTTCTACCTCTATTTTTTGTGAAACACCAAATTCATCTCAGAGAACATATCCATAAGCTTATACTCACTACTAGACTCCTGAACTACCTGTATCTGAGTCCTCGTGCTCAGAACATTAGCCATTGTGTTGCCATTCCTCAGCATGTAGGCAATATCAAATCAAAATATGAAATGTACTCACCCACCTTTGTTGTCTCAAATTTATATCTCATTGATTAAAGATATACTTGAGGATTTTGTGGCCAGTGTATACCACAAAATGGTATCCCAAATGATAATGTCTCCAGTAGAGAAAATAATACACAGCTGTGGACAACTCAAGATTGTTCATTATGTAATTCCTTTCATGTGGCCTCAACTGCTGAGACCCATATTCAATTACTCCTTCCCCCTATATAACCACTACTCCCATCATGATATTTGATGCATTGGAGTAAATAGTGTAACTCTTTCGCAGCTATAGAAAAATCAGTATCGGTGTTGAATTCAACCCCCTTTAAACTCTTAAAAGGATGAACCATAGGAATATGTATACAAGTAATTCGTACCTAGCTTATTCAGTCCCGTCAGTGGCACCGATAATTGTGAAAATTCTTAAATAACGCATCTCTAGTAACCATTTAGCCTCAAATAACTCCATTCCTCAAAGACACTCTTCACCTGCTCCCAGGAAACTACCTCTCTCACATTATTTGGGTCTAATGATACTCTTATATTTGAGATAACATGACCCATGAAATGAATTTGATTTATCCAAAAGTGGAACTTTAAGAGCTTAACATATAACTGATGATTTCTCAGTGTACTCAATACAATATCAAGATGGATGGCATGGTCATGTCAAGTGTGAGTGTACACCAAGATATCATCCATAAAGACTTCCAAAAAAGAATCTAGGTAAGGATGGAACACTCAGTTCATCAATGCCACAAAAACTGTCGTTGTGTTCATGGAACCAAACGGCATAACCAAATACTCATATAGACCATACCTACACTAAAATCCCGTAAGAGGTATATCATACGGTCTAACATGCAACTGATGATAACTGGATCTCAAGTAAATCTTTGGGAGTAGTTGGGTTTCTCAAAGATGATCAAATAGAACATAAATCCTGAGAAATGGATATTGGTTATTAACTGCCAACTATTTTAGCTTTCAATAATCCACACAATGTATGAGGGTATCATCTGCCTTTGCAGAAAGAACAGGCGAACCCCAAGGAGAAGTACTGGGTCAGATGAAACCATTTTCTTGTAACTCCTCAAACATCTTCTTGAGCTCCTGTAATTCTAGTGTAGCCATCCTATATGAAGGAATGGACACCAATCCCACTCATGGGATAATCTCAATAGAAAAATCCACATCTCACTCAGGAGGTAGAGCTGAAAAGTCAATAGAACAAACATCTCTAATATGACCCACCATTGGTGGAAAGTCCATCTGTGATGTCCCCTAGTCATCTAGGTATAAACTAGAATTATAAGAGGTAATTCTTCTCAATCCATGAAGCTCGGGTCCATCTCTACTCACTTGGACATCCCATTCCCCCTTATGTAGAAATGATCCACCCTCTGGTGATGTGAAACTCAACCTACAATGATAGCAGTCAACAAAGGTCTAAAAGGAGGCTAACTAGTCCATTTCAAGAATGACATCAAAACCTATCATCTCTATGCCATAGAGGTCCCATAATATGTGACACCAACCAACATCAACATGTCACTCCTTCTAGGGACGTACAGTAGAATTTCTAATCTTGAACGATGTTTCTTGCATCATAACATAATCAGAAGTAAATATAAAGAGCCCAAAGCTCTATATAATGTAAATAGATATAAAACTATGGGAATCCCCTGTATCAAAAAATCAGAAGATAAAACTGAGGAAACTAGAATTGTACATCTAATCGTAGAGGATCTAGGATCCTGCTCCTACAAGGTATCTTCTATCTTAAATGTATAACCTATATCGTGACCCTGGGACCCTACATGGATACACTGAGCTGATCCAACCTACTATTTTTGAAATCCTATCATTTGGATTCCATATCTAGGACCACCTCCTCATCCTGAACAGCCTAATGAGCTCCAATTACTTGACTGATGAGAAACTGGTGGCCCCACCCCTATACGTGGAGTCATAACAGATCCCTTCTTACTAGCCACTAGTGAGAACATACTACAAAAATGATGAATATTGTCTATATTGCCACAAGTTCGGCACTCGGTGGGGTCTCTCAGGAACTGTGGTCTTATGCACCCAATCTTCCCACACTGGTATCACCTCACCAAGTTACTAGAAGATACATCACATAAAATCTCCCTGTGGTGACTGTTGATATCGGTCAAAGGAGTACCAACCCTAGATGCTAAACCTCCCATACTCATAGCTTCAAAATCCCACAGATTATGCTCAGTATTCAGCACCTGGTTTACTATATCAGTCAACGAAGTCAACCTAAAAACATTCACCTGCGATTAGATGTCATACCAGGGGCCATCCTCAAATATCCTAGCCAACAATAACTCATCACCTCCCAATATAGGTGTTATGTGATGGATATATATAAACCAAGAAGAATAATCCATCACTAAAAGAGAACCCTACTTCAAATGCATGAAACCCTGGGCTCAGTCTCCCCTCAATGTCTCAGGGTAGAAATAATCATAGATGGTACTTTGAAACTCTTCCCAATCAATATCTTGATGACATCTCACATGTGAGATAACATGCCACAATCTCTTGGAATAATTACGTAGAATGTACGTCATGAGATTCACCCTCCTCTCAGGAGGTGTCTTTTGATGCTCTAATATATAAATCATGGCCTCCCACCATGACTATGTAGCGTATAGTCCTTCATCCCCTAAAAAAGTGGGATTCTACTGCTTCTAGATCACACAAGTTAACTCTGCTATCATCGGGGATGGATTTGGTGCTCTTTGAAAGGTCTTCAACATCCTCATAAAGCCTTCATGGAACTGTGATTCAGCACCTACATCCTATATAATAGGTGGTTCCAATACATGCATGGTGAGAGGATCTGTTGTTAGTCCCCGATCTACCATTTTTGGTGCCTGATCATTACTCTGTACCTGGTATACAACAGGAGGATGTCTTGGTGGCATAACTCTGTAAGGGATAGCGTACACCTTAGTACGAGATTAACAAAACAACATCTCAGAAGTTAAATTATTAAATAGGTGAAAAAAAATTCAATATTTCCAAAATATGGTTACACGATGTGTAGAAACACTACACGACATGTTCCCTTAAACATTAACATGGGAATGTACCTCTGTCTGTTGAGTCAATAAGGTTTTCCTTATGACTTTTCCATTCCTTCTTGTTTTGAAAATCACAAACACCTTATACTTAAGCAAATATTATTTTTTAACCCCATAAGGAAAATTTACTTCTTTAAGAAAATTTACCCTAACCTAGATTTTCTTATACATTGCAATATTTTCTTAAGTATAACAACCAGATTCATACCCAAAATCCCGGAGCCATATAATGAAAAGATTTGGAGCATTCTGTTTTTTAGGATCCAAATTTTGGATGTGATCTGTAATGTAGTTCTAATCCGAATTCTGGACTTCGAACTTTCATGAGTTCAACTCCAAACTCTGAAGAAGTTCGACTCCGAACTCTCAAGTAGTTCGACTTTGAAATCTTAAGAAGTTCGACTCCGAACTCTGAAGAAGTTCAACTCTGGAAGCTTAAGTAGTTCGACTCCGAACTCTTAAGTAGTTCAACTCCAAACTCTCAAGTAGTTCTACTTCGATCTCTTAAGTAGTTCGACTCTAAATTATGAAGAAGTTTGACTCTGAACTCTGAAGAAGTTCGACTCCGAACTCTCAAGTAGTTTGACTCTGAACTCTTAAATAGTTCGACTCTAAAATCTTAAGCAGTTCGACTCCGAACTCTTAAATAGTTCGACTCTGAATTCTACAAGTTCAGAATCTAATATCTGGTGAAACCAGACTCCGAATTCCTATAAAAAAGAATCCGAATATTTCTTCGCATAGACTCCAAACTTATTTTTGGTTAGACTCTGAACTTTTGACTTGCTTACACTCTGAAATATTGATTAGCTTTTACTTACATATGATTCATTTCAAAACAATGTCGTGCATTCAGTTATACATAGTTTGTTATAAAATGATGTCGTCTATTCTGTTTCTAATTAAACGTTGGTTAAGTTACACGTGTACAGGTCCCTCCGAATTTCATGGAAAATATGACCATTGTAAGAGGGAGCCGACCGTTGGAAATTTGCCTATAAATAGGAGCTCTTTTAAAAGAGCTCAACAAAAAGTTGATCGATCTAGAGAACACACTCTGTTAAGGTGATTTCTAGAGAGAGAAGATTTTCATGCCTTGTGCATACTGAACTGCTCGTTCAGATTGCTTCGTGCGACTCCGGATGTTGGTGATTACATTCGAGGACTTCCGGGGATAGGAAGACAGAGGTGTCGACTACCTTGAAGTTCGAGGGCTTCCTTACTGAGGAAGACAGAGGTTCCAACTACCTTGAAGTTGAGGGCTTGTGAGGATAGTAAGATAGAGATTTCGATCTTTGTATCGAGGGCTTATCCTGGTGTGGGTAAGACAGACTTTCTTGAATGTATAAATCAAGAGACCTTTATCCAAGGTTGTTGGATACCCTTCTCTTTGGGTTAAAATAATTATTATTTGTTACTTTTAGTTTTTCTACTTGTTTGTTTCCGCTGCATATTGTTTTGTAAGGGAAGTATAACCTTCTTGTATTTCCTTACACTTGTACTCTGATTAGTTTTAGATTCTATACGCTTTAAGGTAGAATATTATATTGTAAACCTTCGTTCCAATTCTCCAGTTGGTGATCAGAGGTGTTGTGAATTTTCTTAGTTTAACTTTGTTAAACCTAGATTTTCCTTGCCTAAGGAAAAAATAGTTATCTATAATCAACTTTAAAGGTTTCAAAGGAATTTTTAAAGTGTCAAATTCACCCCCCTCTTGTATATTGAGCATCTACATCGTTATTTCGATCCTACAATTGGTATCAGAGGATGTCTCTGAAATACTCGTACTCACGTATAAGTTTTTCTTTCTCATTTTTCATTTCAGAACTTTTTCATTCCAGAATTTTTCATTCCTAACTTTTTCATTCTGAACTTTATCATTCCGAACCTTGTCATTCTAAATTTTTTGGTTACGAACTGTGTCTACTATCTAGTTTGGTTGCCCAAGTTGTTTTAGAATGGCAGGAATCAATGTTGGTTCTATTGATAATCTAAATCCTACAAGACCACCAATCTTTGATGGTAATGACTATGAGTACTGGAGAGATCTAATGAAGACTTTTGTTATCAACACTGTAGTGGAAAATTTTGTTATTCTTACTGGTGATTATAAAATACCTGATAAGGAAGTTAGAACTTTTACTAACTAGGAGAAGCAAGAGTATCAACTCAATTATAAGGTACACAATACTTTACTATGTTCAATGACTAGAAATATATATAGCAAAATTTCTTCTTGTGAAGTAGCTAATTGTATCTTGAAGAAGTTAGAAGTTACACACTTTGGAACTTCTAAAGTGATTGAAACTAGAAGATCTATGCTTAGAGCTGAATACCACAGATTCAATTTTCCATATGGTGAACCAATATGCAAAGTTCAACAGATGTTTATGAATATAGTCAACATCTTACAGTCTATGGGAGAAAAAGTTTTAGATGATGAAGCCCTTGTAGATAAGATAAATGATATTATGACCAATGAGTGGGAATCAAATAGAATAGATATAGATGAGAACAGGAAGGTCACTCAAATTTCTCTTGATGAGCTATTCAGAACTCTTCTCCAACATGAAACCAAAATGAATAGAGATGCTGAAAACATCAAAAAGAAGAATGGGAATGGTACTGTCTCTTTTACAACAACATCAAATCATACGAAATCTAAGACTCCTGAGAGAGTAACCAGATCCAAGTCTAAGAAGGTAGTTATTCAATTAGATTCTAGTGAAAGTGAAATCTCAGAAAATGAGTTAGAAAATCTTGCTCGAAGGATGAACATGATAGCCAGACAGAGAAATTTCTAATCCAAGTATAAGAAAAAGGAAAGGAAATAAAGGAAAGATGGATAATTTACTTGTTAAGAATGCAAGAGAGCTGTACATATTAGACCAGATTTCCCTCTACTCAAAAAGAAAGAAAGGAAAGAAAATCATTCTAAAAGGAGCAGGAAGAAGTATTACCAAACCAAAGCTAAGAATGTTCTGAAAGCAAATGACACCTGGAGTGCTAGTAGTGGTGACTCTTTAGATGAATCTTCTGATTATGAATCTTCAGGAAAGAAGAATCTTGGTCTTATAGCCAGATTACATATAACGACCCATAATTTACATACATTGTTATTACTTCAGAATTGAAGCACACTTATTACAACATATAACAAAACCAAGAAAGGACCGTATAGGTATAGTGTCTTTAGAAACTGGGAAACATAAACAACTGGTTCATAAAGCATCTACTTTGCCTCCCATTTATTTCATCATAGCTAGAGTCCCTTTTTGGCATATTCTACTTAATAACCTTCTTCCTAGCCTGGGGAAATAAAACATACAAAAGGGTGAGCTCAAATGCTCAGTAAGGGTAAACAAAAGAAATATCAATCACATCATATACATAAGAATATAACTTTTGGAAATCTTATCCTGCAAAAGAGATCATAATATCATAACATGGGATAAATCATAGAAGTGAAATGTAATCCCAATAATCATAACTTAAAACATGAAACTTTGTGTCATACACACATAATCATAGAGAATCATTTCTTATTAGTGAAGACTCATTTCCAAGACTATCTTAGTGGACAAAGTCCATTTCTGAACCGAGTCACCCTCGTTTCAGTCCTGTTTCACTGAACCGGTATAACCTACCATTCCAGCCATGTCTATCTCATGAGATATAAAATCTTTACCCAATGCATTGGAGGGAGATATAGGTCCCACCCATCTCATAATGATACCAATCTTATGAGTTCCACAAAATCATAAACCATACATCATAGCATAACCCATGTAATAAAAATGGGAATCTTAAACATCGTGACATCATAAATCAATTCATATAAGATAAAGGAATTCATCAAAATATAATTTCATCACAAAATAATCAAATCAATGTAATAATAGGGATAAAAACAGAACCCTTTATTATCTTAGATGGAAAATAATTTTGATAAAACACTTGAACTCCATTCTTGAGGAAAATATCCTTTCTACTTCCAAAACATTTTTCCTTTCTTAACATGTCGTACAATTATAAACTAAAAGAAGTTGATTAAAAATAAACTTGAAAACTTGTAAAGGAAGCTTCTTGGAAATAATGTTTTAAAAATACATTCATGCCGTATAAGTTAAAAAAAACATTCTTCGTACTTTTTTCAGAAAATTCAAAAAGTACCTCGTACAAAAAATGACCAAAGATTCCTTTCATATATTTTACTAAAAAATCACCGAAGGGTAAAATTGGATATAAAATATTGTATAAGGATATAAATGTTACATATTGAGGAAACATGGATGTGTATGATAAAATATACCCTAGTAAATACCAAAGTATAAACAATCTCAGATAAAAATGAGATTGTGATATTTTCCCTTACCTTAGGTCCGACTTGCTTTGTAAGTGTCTGAACCTCCTGTATAATGATTTAAATAATGTTATTGACTTATTCCAGAATCATACTTATTTTTATGATATCATATATGGTCATATTCTTAGCTTCTTAGTAGTAATATTTCATTGCTACTTGTTATTCGGGTGTTTATAACTTTTTGTTCTTATGCGTGTTTTGTCAAATAAATTCTTATTCTTCTCTTTAAGTTATAGATACCTCATTTCCATAATAGTATTAGTGTAATATATATCATATTAATTCATTCAATTCATTTATATAATCATTATGAAATGAAGATCATGTAGAATGAGTCGCATCACATCGTGGAGACGGTATTCCGTACGTACGCACGAGTGATGATATCATTCCTATGATCGTGGAATTGTATTGGAGTGTATGTATACTATTTCAAAATCAATATCACTTTATAATAGTCATATATAGTCATTATTTACACCATTATACCCATCCAAGTAAGGTGGTGGTGGAAAATAGATTACACCACGGCGTGGATACGGTATTCCGTACGTACGCACGCGCGGTGATTTCATTTTCTGTAGGATGGATAGATGGTTAAATAGGGTTGTTTCATACTTATAATAACATATCATTATATTAGTGATACTGATGTTATTACTTCATAATGAAACATATAAATAAGATTAAGTTGAAGAAGAAAGAAATGGGAAAGGATCGGTAATGGATATTACCTCTTCTTTGTAGTGCTTCTTTGAGACCTCCTTTTAGGGCACTCAAATTGGTCTTTGAAGAAGACCAGGACCTCTAGGATGTCTCTATGGAAGTGGAGAGGAGAAAATGGCAGGGGTTGGCCGAGCTTGAAGGCTCAAAGTGGTGCGAGGAAGAGAGGGAGGAGGTGCCCTTTTATAAGGGAGGAGAGGGGCACCTTTGGAATAACTAAAAATATTATTTTATTATAAAGTAATGTTCGGTTTTAAATAGCTCCAAATTGATTTATTTCGAGGATAAGGTGGGAATGGGTCTAAATTCTCTCATCCAATATAATTTAGACAAGTTTAGGTTCCTATTTTAACCTTATCATTTAGATTTAACATTAAGTTATATAATTTTACCTTTACCGTGTCTTCTTGTGTTCTTATACTATAAGGTCAATAAACTTACTATATCAAGCCAAACGAACCCCAATTTGTTTACTATTAATATACATAACCTTATATAAGACATTGGGCCGAACCTTAGATTTTTAGGAATAAAATAACAATTAATAATATTATATGTGTTTTAAAACTATTTTATGTCAATTTTGACACAATTTAGTAATTGATTTTTGTGAAAATCATAACAGAATGATAAGTTCAAAAAAAGTTAATTAAATCAATAGTAACATGTCATATTAACCTATAAAATTAGTGTAATTCATAAAAAGTCTCAAATTATATTTATTTGGGTATTTATAACATCAATTATGTCAATATTTCATTAATAAGATACTTACTGCATCATCGTTGTGTCATAAATAAATTAACTTATTTAATGTCCAAAAATTACAAATAAAATACAATTATGTAGGAAATCTTTTTAGATTTCTAATGAATATTTATGGTCGAATTTAGCTTATTTATAACCCCATATTAAAAATTATTTAGTTATTAAACTTTGATTTTAACTATTTTAACCCTTCTTTAAATAAATTAATAATAAATGTCCTAATCTAATCCAAGTAGGCCTAAATGGTCATATTTTATTCCTAATTTTGTTTTTGGTCGAATTACAGTTTTCCAATAGAATTAGGACATGTTTTAGGGTAATAATAATATCATTTTAACCCTTAATTACCCTATTTACTTTTAACCGTGGTAAAAAAAAGTAAAAAGTTACTATTCACCAAAAAATTATTTTCATCTCATTGAACCACATTTTACTTACTGACATCAACCGTGTGTCTCGGATTTTTGAAATTCCACTCACAGAAGCGGTAAAATAATGTTTTATGAAAAATTCAGTTTTTTTAACGACCACTTAGTTGTTTCACTATTCATCAAAAATTGAAAGTTTTCAAAAAAATACCAAAATTTTACCCTAGGCTAATTTCGATATTCCGAAACCAAAAATGAAGTCCATTTTGAAAAATAAAATTTATAAAATTTCAAAAAGTGGTTATTACTATTCATAACGGCTATTTTTAATAATATTTTAAAAGCATATCATTGTTTAGTGAAACGCGGTATTGCGTACGACGCAAGCTATCGAGGAAGGTCGCGATTTCGTGTAAAGCAATCCAAGCAAGTATTGTGTGTATAAAAAGATTCCTTTGATGATTTATATAACATAAAAGTCTCGGGTGTTACATTCTACCCCCCTTAAAATGAATTTCGCCCTCGAAATTCATCACTTTGTAACAAACAGATGAGGATACCTCTCCCTAATCATATCCTCAAGCTCCCATGTAGCTTCTTCTAATTGGTTGTTTCTCCATAAAACTTTCACCAATCGAGTGGTCCTGTTTCATAGGACTTTTTCGCTACGATCCAGAATCTCTATCGGTTGTTCTTCATAAGAAAGATCTTGCTCCAGCGGTACAACTTCTGAGCTAAGTACATGTGAAGGATCAGGTATGTACTTTCTCAGGAGAGATACATGGAACACATCATGAACTTGAGAGAGATTCGATGGAAGCGCCAATCGGTAAGCTACCTTCCCAACACGATCCGATATTTCTAAAGGACCGATATATCTAGGGCTCAACTTCCCCTTCTTTCCAAATCTCATGACTCTCTTCCAGGAAGATATCCGTAAGAACACTTTATCGCCCACTTCAAACTCTAGGTATTTTCTTCGGTTGTCGGCATAACTTTTCTGTCGACTCTGAGCTGCTCTTATGTGTTGTTGAATAGATCTGACCTTTTCTGCCATTTCATCAATGAGATCAGGTCCTAATAGCTTTCTTTCCCCAACTTCATCCCAGAAAGTTGGAGTCCTGCATTTCTTTCCATAGAGAGCTTCATAAGGAGCCATCATAATACTGGAGTGAAAGCTATTATTATAAGAAAATTCCACCAAAGGTAGGTGTTGATCCCAACCACATTTGAAATCCATAGAGCAAGCTCTCAATATATCTTCTAGAGTTTGAATTGTTCTCTCAGACTGACCATCTGTCTGAGGATGATAAGCAGTGCTGAAACTCAACTCTGTATCCAGAGTATGCTGAAGACTTCGCCAGAACTTCGAGGTAAATCTCGGATCCCGATCAGATATAATAGAAAGTTGTACTCTATGAAATCTTACCACTTTTTTTACATATATCCTGGCAAGCTGATCCAGAGAAAAATCCTCTCTAATAGCAATGAAGTGTGCAGGCTTTGTAAGACGATCAACTATGACCCAGATAACATTATTTCCTTTGGATGTTTTAGGAAGTCCTGTGACAAAGTCCATAGTGATGTTTTCCCATTTCCATTCGGGTATGGGTAATGGTTGTAACATCCCCTTAGACTTCTGTCTCTCAGCTTTAACTTGCTGACAAACCAAGCATCGAGAGACATATTCAGCAACATCTCTTTTCATGCCATCCCACCAGAAGTACTCTTTCAAGTCCCTATACATCTTCGTGCTTCCAGGATGAATAGATAATGAAGAACTATGAGCCTCATCCAGCAGCTCCTTCTTTAATTCGGGGATGGGAGGAACAAAAACCCAAATCCTGAACTTTATTATCCCATCACAATCAAGGTTGAATTCAGGAACATTTCTCACCTTCTTTTGTAACTCGAAATCTTCATTCTGTGCCTCTTTAATCTTCACATGTATATATGGTTGAACATTCATTTGAGAAAGATAATATTTTTCCCCTTCCATTATAATTCCAAGATCCATCCTTTGTAAATCCATAAATATTGGATCTTTTGTGATCCTCATCATGGATAAACTAGCATGGTCTTGTCGACTTAATGCATCTGCCACCTTGTTTGCTTTCCCAGGGTGGTAATGGATTGAGCAGTCATAATCCTTAATCAGCTCCAACCATCTTCTTTGGCGCATATTCAGCTCCTTTTGTGTGAAAATATACTTTAAACTTTTATGATCTGTATAAATATCACACCTTTCACCATAAAGGTAATGCCTCCAAATCTTTAATGCAAAGATTACCGCAGCTAACTCCAAATCACGAGTTGGGTAATTTTTCTCATGTATTTTCAACTATCGTGAGGCATAAGCTATCACCATATCATTTTGCATAAGAACACACCCCAATACCTTCTTGGATGCATCACTGTAGATCACAAACCTTTCTCCACTACAAGGCAGTGTGAGCACAGATGCACTGGATAACCTTCTTTTCAACTCCTTGAAATTCTCTTCACATTCCTCCGTCCAAACAAACTTAACTCCTTTCCGAGTCAACTTGGTGAGTGGATTAGATAATCGTGAAAAATATTTCACAAAATGTCGATAATATCCAGCCAAACCAAGAAAACTTCGGATCTCAGTTACAATTTTTGGTCTCAACCATCTTTTGATAACCTCTATTTTTGTTGGATCCACATATATCCCCTCTTTTGAGATTATGTGATCCAAAGATGCAACTTTTTGAAGCCAAAATTCACACTTGGTAAATTTGGCATAAAGCTTCTCCTTTCTCAGGGTCTTCAATATAATTCTCAAGTGATATTCATGTTCTTCCTTGCTCTTTGAATATACAAGAATATCGTCTATAAAGACTACCACAAACTGATCAAGATAGTCTCTAAAGACTCTATTCATCAGATCCATGAAGATAGCAGGGGAATTAGTAAGACCAAATGGCATCACTATAAATTCATAGTGACCATACCTTGTATGGAAATCCGTCTTTGTTATATCCTCCCTTTTGACCCTTAATTGATGATACCCTGAATGAAGATCAATCTTGGAAAAGTATTGAGCTCCGCGTAGTTGTTCAAATAGGTCATCAATGCGTGGGAGAGGATATTTCTTCTTGATAGTGATCTTGTTAAGTTCTCGATAATCAATGCAGAGTCTCATTGATCCATATTTCTTCTTAACAAACAGAATAGGTGCTCCCCAAGGTGACACAATAGGGCATATGAACCCCTTATCAAGATTCTCTTTGAGTTGCTTCTTCAATTCCTGCAACTCAATTGGGTCCATTCTATAAGGTGTCTTTGAAATAGGTAAATCACCCGATACGAGTTCTATTGAAAACTCAACTTCACAATTCGGTGGAAGACCCGGTAATTCCTCCGGAAAGACATCATCAAACTCCCATACAATGGGAATATTCTTAATCGTGAGTTTCTCACCAACCATTTGAGATAAATAACCTTCATTTAGTGGAATCAATACCCATAAAATGGAAGATATTCCCACTGGAAGGTTATGTTCATCCTTGCATTGATAGACGATCATAGATTGATCTGGAATATGAAATGTGACTTCCCTTCTTCGGCAATTGATATGACCTCCATGTAGAGAAATCCAATCCATGCCAAGAATCACATCAAATTCCACTATAGGAAGGATCACAAGATTTGCAGGAAGCACTTTCCCACAAACTTCAATCGGAGAATAATTATAAACTTTTGATGCGACTGTTGTGCCATTAGGGGTTGTCACAGCTAACTCAACATCTAACTGTTAAGGTAATATGGTGATATCCTTAGAAAATTATTCAGAAATAAAGGAGTGGGTGGATCCAGAATCAAATAAAACATTTTCTACTTTAGAGTGGATGGTAAGTGTACCTTTCACCACATCGTTATCGTACTCCACATCGCTGATAGAAATTGCATGTGACTTTCCTTTGTATTTAGCCTTAAGAGTTTGTTGATGTCGACCAACATCATCAACCCTTGGATTAGGGCATTTATTGGAATAATTTCCCATCTCCTTGAACTTGAAACATTGAAGTGTGGTAGGTTCATTCTGTGTATTCCTTCCTTTGTTTGCATCATTAGACATCTTCTTCCCATCATCGCGACATTCAAATTCCCGATGACCTTCCTTTACACATTTGAAACATTTACTTGTCCCTTTAAGACAACTCCCTCCATGTTTCTTTCCACACTTTGTGCATAAGGGAAAGCTCATATTCTTTTCAGTGTGTTCTTTAGATTTTTCTTTGAATTTCATTTTCGTCTTCTTATCAAACCCATATGACTGATGGGTTACTCCAATCTCTATCTCAACTTTGAGATCACATCGAACGATTTTCTCGTAGCTATTGAAGTCCCTTATGGCTAAAGCCCTTTGAAGACTTGGTTTTAAGCCACTAAAGAATCGATCGATCTTACTCTCAGGTTGGATAATAATACCAGAAGCGTACCTTGCAAGTCTTGTAAAATTTGCTTCATAGGTACCAACAGATTCATCATCCTTTTGCTTCAGTTCAAGAAACTCTTTCTCCATCTTTGTTCAGAGAATACGAGGGAAGTACTTATTGAAAAATAAGTTTTTGAACTCGTCCTATTCCATGGACTCAATTTCATCCCTTTGCCTCGTATTCTTAATAAGATTCCACCATTGATCAGCATCACCCTCCAAACGATACACTGATAGGATGACTTTATCATGCTCAGAACATTGAAGAACTGAAAATATCTTTTCAGTAGTACTAATCCATTGTTCAGCAACTAATGGATCAGTAGACCCACTAAATGAAGGTGGACGCTGTCTCATGAAGGATTCAACAGAATGTTGCTCCTTCCTTTGCTCGTTTGGAAGTCCTGCATGATTCATAGCTTGAGAAAGTTGTGTGAGAATGGCTACAAGATTTTTCATTCCATCTCCCATAACGTTTGGTTGCTCAGGGGGACAATCATTGCATTGCCCGTCGCATTCCGCATTAACACGGTTCCTTCGGGTTCTAGCCATTGACTAAAACCAAGAAGAATAGTGTGAGCAACACTAATTATAAAAGGAAAACCACATAATAAAGAATAAAATTTCACACTTAAGGTCTTATCCTGGGTTATTCATGGCCATTTCTAAAATACTAAGATTGTGTTCTATGCTTAGAATTATCCTTAGGGTTCTTACTAAGGCTTTCACATCCTAGTTTCCAAAGGTTGACTATACCTTTCCACTGATACCAACTATAACGACCCATACTTTACATACATTATTATTACTTCATAATTGAATCACACTTATTAAAACATATAACAAAACCAAGAAAGGACCGTATAGGTATAGTGTCTTTAGAAACTGGGAAACATAAACAACTGGTTTATAAAGCATCTACTTTGCCTCGCATTTATTTCATCATAGCTAGAGTCCCTTTTTGGAATATTCTACTTAATAACCTTCTTCCTGACCTGGGGAAATAAAACATACAAAAGGGTGAGCTCAAATGCTCAGTAAGGGTAAACAAAAGAAATATCAATCACATCATATACATAAGAACATAACTTTTGGAAATCTTATCCTGCAAAAGAGATCATAATATCATAACATGGGATAAATCATAGAAGTGAAATGTAATCCCAATAATCATAACTTAAAACATGAAACTTTTTGGCATACACCCATAATCATATAGAATCCTTTCTTATTAGTCAAGACTCATTGCCAAGACTATCTTAATGGACAAAGTCCATTTCTGAACTGAGTCACCCTCGTTTCAGTCCTGTTTCACTGAACCGGTATAACCTACCGTTCCAGCCATGTCTATCTCATGAGATATAAAATCTTTACCCAATGAATTGGAGGGAGATATAGGTCCCACCCATCTCATAATTATACCATTATTATGTGTGCCACAAAATCATAAACCATACATCATTGCATAACCCATGTAATAAAAATGGGAATCTTAAACATCGTGACATCATAAATCAATTCATATAAGATAAAGTAATTCATCAAAATATAATTCCATCACAAAATAATCAAATCAATGTAATAATATGGATAAAAACAGAACCCTTTATTATCTTAGATGGAAAATAATTTTGATAAAACACTTGAACTCCATTCTTGAGGAAAATATCCTTTCTGCTTCCAAAACATTTTTCCTTTCTTAACATGTCATAAAATTATAAACTAAAAGAAATTGATTATAAATAAACTTGAAAACTTTTAAAGGAATATTCTTTTAAATAATGTTTTAAAAATCCATTCATGCCGTATAAGTTAAAAAAAACATTCTTCGTACTTTTGTTGGAAAAGTCAAAAAGTACCTCGTACGAAAAAGGACCAAAGATTCCTTTCATATCTTTTACTAAAAACACACCGAAGGGTAAAATTGGATATAAACTATTGTATAAGTATATAAATATTAAATATTTAGGAAACATGTATGTGGATGATAAAATACACCCCAGTAAATACCAAAGTATAAACAATCTCGGATAAAAATGAGATTGTGACATTTTCCCTTACCTTAGGTCCGACTTGCTTTGTAAATGTCCGAACCTCCTGTATAATGATTTAAATAATGTTATTGACTTATTCAAGAATCATACTTATTTTTATGATATCATATATGTTCATATTCTTATCTTCTTAGTAGTAATATTTCATTGCTACTTGTTATTCGAGTGTTTATAACTTTTTTTTCTTATGCGTGTTTTGTCAAATAAATTCTTATTCTTCTCTTTAGGTTATATATACCTCATTTCCAGAATGTTATTAGTGTAATATATATCATATTCATTCATTCAATTCATTTATATAATCATTATGAAATGAATATCATGCAGAATGAGTCGCATCACATCGTGGAAACGGTATTCTGTACGTATGCACGAGTGATGATATCGTTCCTATGATCGTGGAATTGTATTGGAGTGTATGTATACTATTTAAGAATCAATATCACTTTATAATAGTAATATATAGTCATTATTTACACCATTATACCCATACAAGTAAGGTGGTGGTGGAAAATAGATTACCCCACAGCGTGGAGACGGTATTCCGTACGTACGCACGCGCGGTGATTTCATTTTCCGTAGAATGGATAGATGGTTAAATAGGGTTGTTTCATACTTATAATAACATATCAGTATATGAGTGATACTGATGTTATGACTTCATAATGAAACAACTAAATAAGATGAAGTTGAAGAAGAAAGAAATTGGAAAGGATCGGTAATGGATATTACCTCTTCTTTGAGACCTCCTTTTAGGGCACTAAAATTGGTCTTTGAAGAAAACCAGGACCTCTAGGATGTCTCTAGGGAAGTGGAGAGGATAAAATGGCAGGGTTTGGCCGAGCTTGAAGGTTCAAAGTGGTGTGAGGAAGAGAGGGAGGAGGTGCCCTTTTATAATGGAGGAGAGGGGCACCTTTGGAATAACTAAAAATATTATTTTATTATAAAGTAAAGTTCGGTTTTAAATATCTCCAAATTGATTTATTTCTAGGCTAAGGTGAGGATGGGTCGAAATTATCTCATACAATATAATTTAGACAAGTTTAGGTTCCTATTTTAACCTTATCATTTAGATTTAACATTAAGTTAAATAATTCTACTTTTACCGTGTCTTCTTGTGTTCTTATACTATAAGGTTAATAAACTTACTATATCAAGCCAAACGAACCCCAAGCTGTTTAGTAATAATACATATAACCTTATCTAAGTCATTTGGCCGAACCATATATTTTTAGGAATAAAATAACAATTAATAATATAATATTTGTTTTAAAACTATTTTATGTCAATTTTGACACTATTTAGTAATTGATTTTTTTGAAACTCATAACAGAATGATAAGTTCGAAAAACGTTACTTAAATCAATACTAACATGTCATATTAACCTATAAAATTAGTGGAATTCATAAAAAGTCTTAAATGATATTTATTTGGGTATTTATAACATCAATTATATCAATATTTCATTAATAAGATACTTACTGCATCATCGTTGTGTCATAAATAAATTAAATTATTTAATTTCTAAAAATTAAAAATAAAATACCATTATGTAGGAAATCTTTTTTTCTTTCTAATGAATATTTATAGTATAATTTATCTTATGTATAACCCCATATTAAAAATGATTTAGTTATTAAACTTTGATTTTAACTATTTTTACCCTTCTTTAAATAAATTAATAATAAATGTCCTAATCTAATCCAAGTGGGCCTAAATGGTCATATTTTATTACTAAGTTTGTTTTTGGTCGAATTAAAATTGTCCAATAGAATTAGGACATGTGTTAGGGTAATAATAATATCATTTTTACCCTTAATTACCCTATTTACTTTTAACCGTGGTAAAAAAAAAGTAAAAAGTTACTATTCACCAAAAAATTATTTTCATCTCATTGAACCACATTTTACTTACTGACATCAACCATGTCTCTCGGATTTTTGAAATTCCACTCACAGAAGCGGTAAAATTAAGTTTTATGAAAAATTCAGTTTTTTAACGACCACTTAGTGGTTTCACTATTCATCAAAAATTGAAAGTTTTCAGAAAAATACCAAAATTTCACCCTAGGCTAATTTCGATATTCCGAAACCAAAAATGAAGTCCATTTTGAAAAATAAAATTTATAAAATTTCAAAAAGTGGTTATTACTATTCATAATGGCTAGTTTTAATAATATTTTAACAGCATATCATTGTTTAGTGAAACTCGGTATTGCGTATGACGCAAGCTATCGAGGAAGGTCGCGATTTCGTGTAAAGAAAGCCAAGAAAGTGTTGTGTGTATAAAAAGATTCCTTTGATGATTAATATAACATAAAAGTCTCGGGTGTTACATTACCTATTGACAATCATTGCTTTATGTCTAAGGAAGATAGAGGAAGTACCAACAACAATACATGGTACATGGATAGTGGATGTTCCCGGCACATGACTGGTAATAAAAGCTATTTTGAAAAGATTATCAAAACGAAAGGAGGGAAGGTAACTTTCGGAGATAATGTACAGGGAGAAATTTTTGGTATTGGTAATATTGTTCTTCTAGGTAAAACTTTGATTTCAAATGTTTTATTTGTTAAGGGTCTTAAGAACAACCTCATTAGCATAAGTCAGTTATGTGATGAAGGGTACCTTGTGAATTTTAGAAATGATAAGTGCTTAGTACACAATTCCAAGGAATAATTTATTCTCTCAGCCAATAGGAAAGAGAATGTTTACACTTTGAACTTAGAATACATAAGGAGCCAAGATTTACCTTGCCTAAGTGTAATGGAAGATCATTCCTGGCTATGGCATAGAAGACTAGGACACTGTAACCTTAGAAACCAATGTAAACTCTCTAAGAAGAAACTAGTTAAGGATATACCAGATCTTAGATTTGATTCTTCTACAGTTTGTGATCCTTGTCAATATGGAAAGAAACAGAAATCTAGTTTTAAATCAATTGGTGAAGTCTCAATGACTGATGCATTACAGTTAGTGCACATGTATCTTTTCGGTCCAACACAAACTGGAAGTATTGGAGGCAAATACTATGTGTTTGTTCTAGTTGATGATTACACCAGATTTACTTGGGTTTATTTTCTATCAAAGAAGTCTGAGGCTTTTTCTTATTTCAAAAGTTTTAGAGCACAAGTTAAAAATGAGAAAAATCTTCCACTGAAAACTATTCATAGTGATCATGGAGGAGAGTTTCAAAATTCTGTTTTTGAAACTTTTTGTAATAGGAAAGGTATTACTCACAATTTTTCAACACCTAGAACTCCTAAAAAAATGGTGTAGTTGAGAGAAGAAATAGAATTCTTCAAGAGATAACTAAAACCATGTTGAGTGAATATTCTATAGCTAGACATTTCTGGGCTGAAGCTGTAAGTACTGCTTGTTATACTATAAATCAAGTTTTGATTAGACCTTTTCTTAATAAAACTCCTTATGAATTATGGAATGGTAGAAAACCAATACTTTCCTACTTCAAGGTTTTTGGTTTCAAAGTATTCATTCTGAATACAAAAGATAACTTACATAAATTCACACCAAAATCTGATGAAGGAATTTTCTTAGGTTATTCCACAACTTCTAAGTCTTATAGAGTTTTTAATAAACATACTTGTACTGTTGAAGAAACAGTCCATGTAAAATTTGATTGTTCTGGTCCTTTTGTTTTTAAACTATACCAACCTATATCCTCGGATGTGTTTTCAAAAACTGATTCTCAACCCTTTATAGAAGATCCTTCTGATAAGGAAAATGTTCAAGAAGATACTTCTGAAATATTTACCCCAGAAGACTTTCTACCCTATGTTGATGAACAAGTTTTACAAAACCCAAATCAGGTGTTTCTTAAGAATCATCCCAGTGATAGTATCATTGGTGATGTAAATCAACCTGTAAGGACTAGAAATTCCATAAGAAATAAAGTAGAACATCTAGCATTTCTTTCCCAATTATAACCAAAAAACACTGATGAAGCTTTAGGTGATGATGATTGGATCAAAGCCATGCAAGATGAACTAAATGAATTTGAGAGGAATAAAGTCTGGACCTTGGTTGAAAGACCTAAGGAAACTTCTGTTATTAGTGTAAAATGGGTTTTCAGAAACAAATGTGATGAAAATGGAGTCATAGTAAGAAATAAATCTAGACTTGTTGCTAAAGTCTATAATCAGCAATAGGGAATAGACTATGAAGAAACCTATGATCCAATAGCTAGACTTGAATCTATTCATATTCTACTTGCCTTTGCAGCTTTCTTCAATTTTAAACTTTTTCAAATGGGTGTGAAATGTGCTTTTCGTAACGGTTATGTTCAAGTGGAAGTTTTTGTTGAATAACCTCCAGGTTTTGAAGATACAAAACATCCTGATCATGTTTTTATATTTAAAAAAGTTCTGTATGGTCTTAAACAAGCCCCACGATCATGGTATGATAGACTCACATGATTTTTGCTTCAAAATAACTATGCTAAGAGAAATGCAGATCCAACCCTTTTTATAAAGAAAGATAAGAAAAATGTTTTGATTGTTCAAATTTATGTTGATGACATCATATTTGGTTCAACTCAGCAATCTTTAACCGATTCTTTTGCAAGTCTAATGAAGTCTGAGTTTGAAATGAGTATGATGGGTGAGTTAACTTTTTTCCTTGGTTTTCAAATTTCTCAAAAACCAGAAGGAACCTATATATCTCAACATAAGTATATTAAAGATCTTCTAAAAAAGTATGGTTATGACAAAACTAAGAGTATAAGTACTCCCATTGGTACCTCAAACTCTTTAGATCTTGATGAAGCTGGGAAACCAGTAGATCAAACGTCTTTTAGAGGTATGATAGGAAGTCTACTTTAATTAACAGCTAGTCGACCAGACTTAATGTTTTCATTGTGCTTATGTGCAAGATATCAATCCAATCCTAAAGAATCTCACTTAAAGGCGGTGAAAAGAATTTTTTGCTACCTAAAGGGAACCATGGATCTAGGATTATTTTATAATTCTGGAAATTATTTTGTTCTAAAAAGATTTTCTGATGCTGACTTTGGTGGATGTAGAATGGATAGAAAAAGTACATCCAGAACTTGTCATTTCTTAGGAGATTCATTAGTTTCTTGGTCCTGAAAGAAGAAAAATTCTATAGCACTTTCCACTACTGAAGCTGAATATGTAGAAGTTGGAAGTTTTTGTGCTCAAGTGTTGTGGATGCAAGACACACTCACAGACTATGGCCTGAGTTTTACTAAGACTCAAATATTGTGTGATAACACAAGTTACATTTCCCTAAATAAGAACCCTGCACATCACTCTCGTGCAAAGCACATAGATATTAGGCATCACTTTCTTAGGGAACACACACTTAAAGGAGATATCATTCTTCAGTTTATCAGAACGCAAGATCAACTTGATGATATTTTCACAAAATCATTACCCTCTGATAGATTTTAATACATTAAACAAAAGATAGGAATGATAACTATAAGGTAATCATTCTTCATTAACTTCTTGTTGAAAAATTTTCCAAACAGTAATAAAATCCTCTTTATAGGGGGAGTACATTTGATTGTTAGTATAACTAATTCTCTTTTGGTATGTTTTTAAAAATTTTCGGAACAGAAGTTTCTGGAATGGAAATTTCCGGAACTGAAATTTTCAGGACTGAAATTCTCAGAATGAGAACTTTCGGAATGGAAATCTTCGTACTGAAAACTTCCGGAATGGAATTTCTGCACTGATAAGTTTCGGAATGGAGAGTTTCATACTAATGTTTTCGTAACGATATTTTCGTTCTGAAACTTTCATTTTTTTTCTTCAAGAAGAATATTACCAATTATGAATAATATTTCTAGTCAATCCATATTATATGATTTTCTTACTTATAGTTTTGTAATAAAATTTTTATTACTAGTATTTTCCTTGTTTTTAAAATTTTGGGTTCTAGTTTTTCCTCAAATCTGGATGTTTTCTTTAAAAACCTCAAAAGATCGGAGTCAAGTTCTTCTTTCGGGATTGTTCCCAACCATCAAATCAGATCAAAGTTTTTTCAATCGTTGGATGGATTTTTGAAGACCAACGGTCAAATTATTTGCCTATATAAAGGGGACCCCGAGACTCGTCCCACATTGGTTTTTACAAGATTTTGCATCTCGAAGCACAACTGATCTTCTTAAGGCCGGTTCCGAACTTTGTGAAGCCAATCCGAATCTTTCAGATTACTTCACTTCGAATGTCTGTTGAAGAAACTTCTCAAGATATGTCAACTGTGAAACCAATCTCAAAGTGGTTAGTCTTTAGGGAAATATTAGTTCATCCAGACTTTTCTAAGCTTGATTCCCTTATTTCCAAGAACATAAAGTTGAATGGATGGGAAGATGTCTGCATAGCAAATCCATATAAACAGGATCCGGTTTATACTGATTTATTGATAGATTTTTATGAGTCTGTTTCCTTCCAGATGGAAGATGACAGAGAGAGGTTTTCTTTCAAGTCTTATGGGAAGACTTATAAGCTTTCTTACACTAAGGCCGCGAGCCTGGTTGGTTTATCATATGAAGGAGAAGCTGAATTATGCTCTCACAAACTTCCCGATGTGTAAAGAAATTTCCATAAGGAGAAGTCACTGAAGTGTCTTTGGCTTAAGGATGATTCAACAATTAAAATTGCTCGTCTCACTCCGTACAATAGAATCCTTCAACTATGGGTGCAAGGATTTCTGGTTCCAAGAAGAGGTGATAAAGACAATTTAAAGAAGAGTGATATCTATGTCTTAGATTTCTTGGTAAATCTATGAAAGATAAATCTGATGAGGCATGTCTTGGTTACGATCAAGAATATCAAAGAAGGAAATTTGAGAGCTCAGATTATCATGTTTCCTGCCTTTTTATCCAAGCTGATAGTTCGATGCTTAGAATCTTTCAAGATTGCCTATAAATCAAAGATCCGGAATTGCAAGCTCATGCTAGTCAGTGATGATACTCTTAAGAGGATGAAGATGGGATTTTCCACTAAATCTGGAGAATTTTACCCCTATCTGTGGAGGATTTTGAAGTAGCTCAAAAAGAAACACACTCTTCGGAACCATCCAAAAAGAAAAGGAAGAAGAGAAAGGCCAAAGAAGTGGTTACTGATGAAGAAATTCCTCAGGCCCAGGAAACTCAATCTGCTCCCCCAAGCCGAAGAAGTAGAAAACATATACGGATGAAGTAGCATCCAAGTGGAGGGAAGATAATGAAATGAGGAAGGAATGAGATCCTCAATTCAGATTGGACTCTGCTGAGGCCAAGGTCTGAAAGGAAAAACCTGCCGAGGAGCTAGAGAGACAATCAAAGGAAAATAAAATAATAAATAAGATGTCTGAATTTGAAGTGGTGTGATCTTTGCTGAATGATACAGAGTTAGCTTCCGAAATTCTTCCAGTTCCGGAATCTTTTGGTGTTGAACCTTCTTTACCAGAAACTTCAGCCAAAAACTATGTCACTTCAGAAAAGGACAAGGGTAAAGAAATAGTTGAAGTAGCTGAGAAATAAGTTGCTAAAGAAGTTTATGAAGAAGTTGAAGAAGAAGAAGAAGAAGAGGAGAGTGAAGATCTGGATACCTTGATCAAGCAAGTACAACACTACAAAGATAAGGCTGAATCCGAAAAGTTAGTTACTCCACGTAAGGGAGATGAAGAATCTATAAGGAAACATCAAGAAGAAGAAGAAAATGTGTTTTATGATGAAGAAGAATCCTATGAGAGGAATTTTCTTAAGGAAGGTCAAGAAAAACAGAAACCAGATGAAGACCAGATCGTTCAAGTTTCTGAATCTGAGGAAGTATCTCCTAATGTGGAACCCATTCCGAAATCTGATAAGGTGAAGAAAGCTCTCATGGAGACACCTATAACATATCTCATCCGGAGGAGAGAGGTTGGTGGTACCTCTAGAAGAAAGCTGGTGCAAGTTGAATAAGAGAAATCTCAAAGAGAAATTTATGATTCAGAATCATCATCTCATGGGAATGATTTTGTGGTTCAGTCTCTGAGAAAGTTGGTGGACACAATTCCGATTCTTCCTACAATAGATTCTAGATGCCAGATTCTACAACAAACTATGAATCAGAAATCAGATTCTTTGTCCATGGTCAGGGATAAGTTTGTGAAGTTGGAAGATGAACAGAAAAGTTTTCTGATCGATTATGATATACATAGAAAGTCTTTCAGTAAGGTTACAAAGTGGTCTAAGAGAGTTGAAGAAGACTTGGTTGTGTATGATAATTTTCAAAATGACGTGAAAGAAGCGTTTGACACAGCAGATAAAAAGGTTAAGAATCTTGAAGATGATTTGATTATTGAGCAGAGTACCAGGAGTCAACAAGTGAAGGAACTGAATGACAAGGAAAATTCTCTTTCTCAAAATCTTATAAATGATAGAAATCTCTGAATTGGGCTTGAGAAAAAAGTCGTTCAGCAAGATGAGTTGTTAAAGTTGCAGAAAGAAGCCTTGGAGGCTCAGGTAGAGGCATTAAAAGATCAAGAAGAAAAGGTAAAATCATTGGAGAGGCAATGAGAGGAAGATCAAAGAGACTTGAAGAAACTCAAAGCCTTGTGAAAGCAGCTCATTCCGAAGGAAAAGGAAGACAAATGAACCCACTCCGATCTTTTGTTGTAGTTGTCTTTCCTTGTAATTTTCCCCCCAACTCTAATGAAATGGTTATCTGGTTGGTTGTATCTTTTTATATACTAATTTTTCAGTTACTATACTTTGTTTTCCATTCCCTTCAATTATTTTTGAAAATCACAAATGGGGAGAATGAAAAAGAACTACTCCTAAGGAGGATAAATGAAAAATTTCCAAGAGAAATATCATTAAAGAAAGGGGGAGTTTCCCACTACGAAGTTTTTCATTCTTACAATAATGAAAATTCCACTTACGAAACTTAGAATACAATACTTAGAGTTTCAATGCCTAAGGGGGAGTTAGTTGTATTCACTTTTATCCATGAACAAAGGGAGATAAGTTTTAAATTTCAAAGTCTAATGAAAATTTTCAAAATCCTTATATGCTTTTTGGAAAAGATGTTTGTGCTTTCCAAAAAGGGGAAGATTGTTGAGTCAATAAGGGTTTCCTTATGACTTTTCCATTCCTTCTTGTTTTTAAAATCACAAACACCTTATACTTATGAAAATATTATTTTTTAACCCCATAAGAAAAATTTACTTCTTTAAGGAAATTTACCCTAACCTAGATTTTCTTATACATTGCAATATTTTATTATGTAAAACAACCAGATTCATACCCAAAATCCCAGAGCCATATAATGAAAAGATTTAGAGAATTCTGTTTTTTTAAGATCTGAATTATGGATGTGATCTTTAATGTAGTTCTAATCCGAATTCTGGACTCCAAACTTTCATGAGTTCGACTCCGAACTCTGAAGAAGCTCGACTCCGAACTCTCAAGTAGTTTGACTTTGAACTCTTAAGTAGTTCAACTCCAAAATCTGAAGAAGTTTGACTCCGAAATCTTAATTAGTTCGACTCTGAACTCTTAAGTAGTTCGACTCCGAACTCTCAAGTAGTTCGACTTCGAACTCTTAAGTAGTTAGACTCCGAATTCTGAAGAAGTTCGACTCCGAACTCTGAAGAAGTTCGACTCCGAACTCTCAAGTAGTTCGACTCCAAACTCTTAAATAGTTCGACTCTGAAATCTTAAGCAGTTCGACTCCAAACTCTTAAATAGTTCAACTCCGAATTCAGAAAGTTCAGAATCCGATATATAGTGAAACCAGACTCTGAATTCCTATAAAACAGAATCCAAATATTTCTTCACATAGACTCTGAACTTATTTTTGGTTAGACTCCGAACTTTTGACTTGGTTACACTCCGAAATATTGATTAGCTTTTATTTACATATGATTCATTTCAAAATGATGTCATGCATTCAGTTATACATAGTTTTTTATAAAACGATGTCGTCTATTCTGTTTCTAATTAACCGTTGGTTAAGTTACACGTGTACAGGTCCCTCCATATTTCATGGAAAATATTACTGTTGGAAGAGGGAGCCGACCATTGGAAATTTTCCTATAAATAAGATCTCTTTTGAAAGAGATCAACAACAAGTTGATCGATCTAGAGAACACACGCTGTTAAGGTGATTTCTAGAGAGAGAAGATTTTCATGCCTTGTGCGTACTGAACTGCTCGTTCAGATTTCTTCGTGCGACTCTGTATGTTGGTGATTACATTCGAGGACTTCCGGGGATAGGAAGATAGAGGTGCCGACTGATACCTAACCCTAGGTTGTGATTTGTTTGTGTTTCTTGGCTTCTTCGGTTATGGCAAGCTTCGATCCTGCTTGGGAGACCGGATCTGTGAACGAGCTGGTCCTCAATAACCCTAAGGATTCCAATCCTCCGCAACAGAAGCCAGCGCCTGAAGGGACTTCAAATGGACTCTCCTTTGTGGAAGTGGCTAAAGCACCAGGGAAAGAGCCCCGCATGCGAGATACGGTTGAGGTTGGTCAGAATAACTTTTCTTTTTCTAATTTCAAGGATACGCATGCAGGGATTAGGAAGAAGGGTTCGATAGCACATGTAAAAGCTGATGGCGAAGCGGTTGCTGAGAGATTGAAGTTAGGGGATCATTCCATCATTGCTAGGCTGATTTTGCCAAAGGGCTCGCAGCCCTGGAGGTTAGATTATCTCAAATCTCGATTAACTAATATCTGGGGCTTTGATGCCTGGAACTGCGTCTCTTTGGGTAAGGGATTTTATCATTTGCTGTTTCCTTCTGAGGAGCTTAAATTGAGAGTCTGGGGGTTTGGCTCCATTTCTTTCAAGCCTGGGGCATTGCATATACGTGAGTGGGATAGATCTTTTAATCCTTTGGAGATGGGTAGATCGGTTGCACAAGTTTGGATCAAAATCTTTGGTTTAAACTGGCTTCTTTGGCATCCCAGGATCCTATATGACATCTCGCTAGCTATTGGAGTACCCATTAGAATGGATAAAGAAACTGAATTGGCCAGATATGGGCATTTTGCCAGATGTTTAGTTGAGGTAGATCTTTCATCCACCTTAATAGATAAAATATTTTTATCTACTGATGAGGAGGAAATTAGCTTGAGGATTGAGTATGAAAGCCTGCCCAAATACTGTTTCGATTGCAGAGTATTAGGACATGACTCCTCTAATTGTAGGAAGACTCTTTATTGCTCAAATTGTTCTGTGAAGGGGCACGATCTTAACTCATGCCCCAATCTGAAAGACATGCCACTTGAACAGAAAAAGATTTCTTCACCCAAGAAATCTTCTGGATTGACTGTTCAAAGCTGTTCCACAGTGCCACTTCCCAAAAAATCATGGGCGGCCATTGTAGAAGAAGGTCCTTCTGATCTCCCAGAATTGCAGCCTTATTGTACTGGTGATGTGGATCAGACACAAAACTCCAACTCTGATAAAATGCATAAAATTGTTTATGTCCCTGCTTCTGTTTCTGGGGCTGACTCTGATTTAAGTTTTCCAGAACAGCCTTTTGTGGCTGACAGAATCCAGGTGTCTTCACTGCCTGGTCCCTCTTTTACTAAATCTGTTGATGGCACTTATGTTGATTCTACAACTGTTTCATCTGCTGTTTATCATGATCCTGCTGAAAGAATAGAACAGTCTCCTGTTTTGAAGGTTTTGGACTGTTCAGTCCAGAACAGTTTTGCTATGATGGCTCCCCCTGTTATGAATGTTCTCACAAAAATATGTCCTGATGTTCCTGAACTCCGTAGGGAAACTGGAATGACTGATAGTATTACTGTGTCTACTCATCTAGAGGCATCTGACATGGCTGGAACACCAGATTTATTGATGAAACATCCTGACGTAAAGGTGAGTAAGGATTCAAATACCCCTACTTTGCAGAATGCTTCTCGTGTGCAGGAAACCTTAGGAAAAGAAGATCAGAAAAAGAAAGGCTCTGATGACGAATGGCAACATGCTAGAACTCGAAGCCAAAAGAAGAGAGAAAGGAAAGAGAAAATGAAGAGGATGGAAGAAGCTCAAGTGGACAGCTCTGATGAAGATGTAGAATCGCTCCTACAACAAGCCAGGGAGATTGAGGAAACCTATCGTGGAGGAAGAGGAAGAGGAAAAGGACGTAATAACAGCAGCTTTTGGAACGAGATGCGAAATAAAGAACGTATCATTGGGGACAAGCTGAGGAAAAAGCTTGGCGCCCCTGAAAATGGGTGATAAGTTTATCTGTTTTCATTCCTTTTTTGTACCTCTTTTGGACTTTCTTTTTAATAATAATCCTGGGCTTTTGCCCTTTTAAAAAAAAAAGATAGAGGTGCCGACTACCTTGAAGTTCGAGGGCTTCCTTACTGAGGAAGATAGAGGTTCCAACTACCTTGAAGTTGAGGGCTTGTGGGGATAGCAAGCTAGAGATTCCGATCTTTGAATCAAGGGATTATCCTGGTGTGGGTAAGGCAGACTTTCTTGAAAGTATAAATCAAGAGACCTTTATCCAAAGTTGTTGGATACCCTTCTCTTTGGGTTAAAAGAATTATTGTTTATTACTTGTAGTTTTTCTACTTGTTTGTTTCCGCTGCATATTGTATTGTAAGGAAAGTATAACCTTCTTGTATTTCCTTACACTTGTAATCTGATTAGTTTTAGATTCTATATGCTTTAAGGTAGAATCTTATATTGTAAAACTTTGTTCCAATTCTCCAGTTGGTGATCAAAGGTGTTGTGAATTTTCTTAGTTTAACTTTTCTAAACCTATATTTTCCTTGTCTAAGGAAAACATAGTTATCCATAATCAATTTTAAAGGTTCCAAAGGAATTTATAAAGTGTATAATTAACCCCCCTCTTATATATTGAGCATCTACATCGTTATTTCGATCTTACACTGCCAACCTGGTTGTGTAACACCCCATACACACAGCGTGTTTCTCATGAGACACAACATGTGCATGAATATCCCCTCCTACCTAGATACTTATACATGTATAGAACTACATGTTCCTTCTTGTTTAAAACTACATGACAAGTTCAACCTTGACATGGTGTGTACTCAAAAGTTCTATTCACCCATTTCGTTAGTCACATGGCTGGATACATGGTCAACTATATCACGATGTGTAATCCCAGTACCAAGCGTGTTCTACCAAAAGTTTTCCAACACCATATCTATGTTCACACATTCATTAACACATTCAACAAATACATGGAGTGTACATATGGTACATTGCGTATATATAAGAAAATTCATTTCATTTAGAATAGAGGAACACATGGCGTGTGTTTATAAAATCACACTCCATCTTTTCTAGGTTTTCTAGACTTTATGCCTTTGAAACTTCTCGGAAACCCCAAGAATATTATATTTTGGCCAAGTTATACCATGTTCGGATCCGTTAGAACCCATAATCCCCAAAAATAAAAGTTTGGAATATTTATTCAAGTATTATCTTAACAGAATTCAATTAAAGTTCCAACATGATTCACAAAATTATGATCCAAGAGGGTCCATAACACATTAGGGACCAAAGAACGACATCCATCCCAATAAAACATTACATATACCAATATCCCATCAAAATATCATGTATTTGTATCCTGGAATCTATCACAATAGTATGAATATCTAGCACAATATCTATCACAAAAACATCCAATCAGTAATGAACCCTAAATCACATGACCAGAATGCCTGACATGTGATCTCTAGTATGTTCCTTTATTATGCATAAGATGAAATACCATCATCTCATCGGGATGTGATAGAAATAGAACAACAATGATATGAATCATAATATTACAAGATGAGTGAATAAACAAAAAGTGAAATCAAATCAACTGTAAAAATTTAAAAACTAAAAAAATTTCAATATTCAAGGTAACTTAGTTTTTTCATGTACACGGGTTAGCTAATCCTAAGCACAGTTTATTAACAACTAAATATTACTTCTTATCCTAGTCTATTGGATCCAAATAGTAATGTTATGAAAAAATGAAATCCTTTGATACCACTTTGTAATGTACCAGATCCAGGTGCCGCCTAAAGGTGCTCTGAACCCTATTGGTCACGTGAACTCACGTGCATTTATCCAAATGCCATAGGCTTCCGACTAGAAGTGAGGTACAAGATGTGATATTGGGGAAACTATTCCCTCATTGGCATAATATACACAATGTAATCTTAATAGAAAACAATAGTAGAAGCAATTATACCAAGCAGAAATAAAAAGTGGAATACTGAAAGTAAATCCAATAGAATCCACAATATATGAATATGATAAATGTAATATGTATCTAAGAAAACATCCAAACAATTTACAATTCTGGAAGGAAATACTGAAACCAATGTACAAAAGAAACATTTAATCTCTAGCAGCATCAGAATCCTAATCCTGCTCTCATGCTCTATAGCTCCAACAACAATAAAGTACCTGATGAAGAAGGAATATTTCCCTTATATATACTTTAATTCATAAGATCTTTTTGTGTCCAGAAGCATTACCCCAAAAGGGTGTGATGTGAACCCTAAAAGGCAATCACCAAAATATATGAGTCTAACTGTTAGTGAATATATATAGCTGGTAATATAAAAAAGTGAAGCAATAAACTAGGAAGTACTTAAAGGTAACAAATCCTATAGTTTTCCATTATATTCATTTAACATTTATTATTCATTTGTTGAATAATGTAACCCTATGATCTAGCCTATGATCTTTATCCCTCATTTAAAGTAACCAAAACAGACTTCTAATAAGGTCATCTAAACAATCATGTAATACAATATCCAAGCTTGTTCTTTTTCATGGAAGACTCAACACAATCATTTATTTCTCCATAAATGAAACTTTGGGAAGCTCTCAAGGTATAACTACTTCAGTACGACCTATCATCAATTAATTATAAATTCCCACCTTGGAATGCTCTCATAGTCAAAAACCTTGGGTCAAACATTCATTTGATCGAATATTAACAACCACCTAGGTGGCTCTCATTATCAATACCCCATAGGTCAAACATTCACAATGCATATCATTGACATTTCATATAATCAACAACTTCATCCTAACAAAACAAGGCATGGAGAGAAAGGCAAGACTAGCAGGAATTCTAGACTAATTGTCTTGAAATAATAAATCAAGGGAAACACACCCATGGAGTGTCCCTTAAAAAAGGTATCTAAGATTATGCACAAGAAAAAACCCTTTATCAATTAATAAAACAGTAGCAGGTAACAAACAATGTTTAATTACAAATCACGTAATACCCAAAACAAGGGTATGAGGCACTTTTAGCATATATAATCCAAATACAAACAACGAAAGGCAAAAAACACCTACCTTGATGTCGTATAATTGATATGATTGAATGTTTTCCATTGAATCTACCTACAACAATGTAGATCAAAAAAAATGTGAAAAACTATCTACCTTGAATAACTCTCAAAAGAGGGGGAATCAGAAATAAAGGACCAAGATGACTGAAGAAGTGACTGGTGGGATTCCAACACACACAAGTGTGTCTCAATCAGAGCTCAGATGGAGAATCAAGAGTCGTTCAGAGTTTTTTGGTTGTTTTGTAGTGCTCCAGTATGAACCACGACCAGAAAAAGATGTTTCTGAATATGAGACATGACCCTGCTCCGATTTATCAAATAAAAATAAAACTACACTATGTGTTATTTAAAACTACACGCTTTGTAGTAGCCTTAGTCGAACACTAACTTAAGTGGGTCTGCTAGGTCACCATACTGCCATGTACTCAGCATCCACACAGTCATCATGTAGTTGTATGTGGTAACTAGGTACACGGTGTGTACATGGGAATACCCGGTGTGTACTCAGAAAATTGTCTTTCCTTCCTTTTTCCTAAAAAACCACCCGAAAACAAGATCCATACCTAAAATGAAGATTCATGTTATTACATAAATACACACAAATATATATATATATATATATATATCTATATATATATCTATGTGTGTGTGTGAGTTTGTTTGTCTATCAATAATGTGTTGTGGTTATGAAATATAAATCACATCACTTTCATGATGAGGTAATCCACACATATGCATGAATGATATAATCATTTTTAAATGAATTGAAAGTCTATTAATTATATGATATATTATCATTCCAAAATGATACATATTTAATGAATATGATATATATATATATATATCATAAATACAACATTAAAACCATCCATGAATAGTTGTGATGGAAAACAAATTACATCGGATTGTGAGGAGGAAATTTATCGTACACACAATTGATAGTTTCATTTTTCATTTGATTAAAGATGAAAAAGATACATTGTATTAAATTTAAATTAAAAATATAATTATATGAGTGATACAAATTTTATAATATCAAAAAATTTAATAATATTTAAAGGATGAGGAAAAGAGAAATAAAACAGTAACACTCAGTTAATAATGATACATCTTCTTCAAACATCCTCTTTGGGTTTAAAACAAAAGCCTTCCTATGAAAATTTTATAAAAATACCATGGCCCCCAAGATATGTAAAGGGAAATAAATAATGGATTATTTCATGTTATTTCTAATGAAATATTTTTAGGTGTGAATAAAAGATAATAGGAGGATCTCTTTTATAAGTGAGGGGATGGGAACTGTTGGAATTTCTAAAAATATTAAATTAACATAAATTATTTTCCCTAAAAATATGGATCATAATTTATATAATTAAAATTTACAGTGAATGTGTGTATAAATAATATAATCCAACAAAAATTTTATGAGGTTATATTTGGTATTTACCCTTAACTCTTTTTTAACATGTGTTATCCATTCTAGACAGTTATCATGATAATAAAGTTCTCACTCAATAGGGTTCATGATAGTTAATATAAAATATAAACTGGTCAATAAATGGACCATATTTTATATTTTAAATAATATCCCAATAATTTGGTAAATTATTATATTTTTGTCAATTATAAATCATTAAATAAATTATTATTTATTACTTATTTTCGTTAATGTCATTTTAGGAACTATTCATTTTATTTGACTTTAAAAATATCATGTAAGAAATGGAACTAAAATATAATATATTTACATTCAAATTCTGTGTAACATAATAATTATTTCAATTTATATTACTTTTAATATTTTTATTTTGTTTATTTTATTTTTATTAATGGAATAAATAATATGTCAACATTGTATAATCACTTATAGAAATTGATTCATTAAAGAAATTATACATAAATTTCCATGATAAAAATAATAATATTTCTTTCAAGTGTAAAATTATAACCAAAGGTGATTTATTTATATCCCTATCACAAAATTTCTTAGTTATTAAATATAAGAAGTGACATTATTGTGTTTATCTTTTACTTGATTATTTTAAAGGACAAAATAAATGTATTATTGAACCAAGTGGCCACATATTTTACTAATTGATGGTCATTACTGAAATTCACATGTCCAATATGATAAGGTCAATTATAATGGACAATATTTAGTATTATCATATTTTTTTAATCTTAATTACTCAATCTTCCCTTTTACTATGGAGATAAAGTTTTACTATATTTATTATTCATTATGATCAAAATCTATTATGGACTTATTAAAATTATTAATTATTATAATTTTAAATATATAATTAATTTTACCAAAATCGATTTATATAATTTGGATAAATTCATTTTATAATTTTACCATAATGTGTGATGAAAAAATGGTTTCCTGCAAAAAATTCCTTTTATGCCCAAAAGTATTATTATATAAATATCAAGAATAACATTGATTACTATGTAATTAGTTTTATTATTTATAACTAAAGTATATTTATATTAATTTATTATGAACTTAATAATATTTTGGGGATTTTCAATTTAAATAAATGACATTATTTCAATAATTGGTGTCTTTTTACTATTCACTAAAAAATCAATCTTTTTAGAAAAATTCCAAAACTTCTACCTAAGTTAATGTTTATTTTCTTATTTAAAAAATGATATTTTTTTTATGAAATATAATTTCAATATGTGGATGAAATTTATTATAAATATAGAATAAAAATGAAAAATGAAATAATTTTTTATAAAAACATATTTTTGAAGTGTAAAATTATTTTAATTAAAATTAATTACTTATATATAATTAATAAATACATTATATAAACCCATTATAAATAATTTCATAATGTTCTTATCCTAATTCTAAAATATCAATTCAATAACTATGATAAGATTATTATACATAAATAACAATATTTTGTGGTTAAGTTATACTTATTGTTGTGTGTTGTATGTATAGCGTTTTTTTAATATTATGGTGTTACATTCTACCCATATTGAGTAAATTGTTTCTTCATAATTTTACATTGTGTTCATAAATCAATGGTATGACATTTAAAAATTCCTTTCTAGAAAACACACATCATAAAATGGTTAATAAAACATCCACCTGAAAAGAGGACAAAAAATAAAAAATAAAAAATTCGTTATATAATTATGTTTCAAAATCATCATAATCATTTTATATAACATTATTTTCAAAAATAAATATCCTACTAATTAACACATCATGTAGTCATGTGGTATGAATTTCACATTTTTTCCATTTGTTTGTGGGTTCAAGCCCCACAACCTTTTTAGATGTGAGAGGTTGTACTTTTTACTAAAACAATATTAGTATAATTCTTATAATATATGCAGAAATATGATCAAAATCCTCAAAATAAACGTAATAAACAAATATCATATACACTATAAAGGTTATCGATACATTTAAACTTATGAAAATAGAATTATTCCCCAAATAATTTTCTATATTGAACTTAAGGCTTACATATCCATTATACCAATAAAATGTTCCTCAAAATTCGATTAATCATATTAAAATCCCATATTTTTTTATTTACCATGATCAAATAAGGTTCCAAAAATAGTGAAATTATTCTAAAATATAATTATTCACCTTAATATGTCATTAAATAAAACCTAAAAGGGGTTTTATAAGCCTTTTAACATATAATCAAAATTACACTTATAAAACCATTATATTATCCATTAATCATATATTGACCTCACATAAAGATACACATTCTTCCAAATTTTTTTAAAAAAATCTTATTAATCATTCACTATTGAAAATGATCCATAAAACAAATAAAATTAATAATCTTCATCAAAGATAACATAAAATAGAATTTCATCTAATCACTATCCAATTTATTTCATCAATATCAATAATATATTTATCCTAAATAAACATTATTAACTCAAAAATTGGATTATATTAAGATTTATCATTCCATTATTCATGTGTTTTCCAAAAACGTCAAATTAACACTAAATAACGTTCATTGGTTATCAGTACTATTAAAAATATTTTTTTAAAATCCTTTTTGATGGTTCATAATTAAAATTTGAATTAACCCAATCATATATTCAGGTAGTGTAAAACCATCTGTGAAGTAAGGCCACACTCAACATGCTCCAATATATTGGTTGTGATATACTAGACAAACACTTTTTAGGGTTATTACCCAACGATGCATCTATTCCAAAACCACTTCCATTTTCATTATCCATTAAGGGATGTATTTCATGAAAAAACACATAATTTCTACCTTAACAAAACTTTAGGATGTTATCGTATACATATAATTATTCTAAAATTCAATCATATGGTTATGTTCACTAATATATGTTTTCCTAAATTATATTCCAAATGTCTCTATGAACCATCTCATTAATAAAAACTATAAATACTTGTACCCCAGTAGTGAAAATCCAGTATTTATTTATTACATTGGAACTAGATACAGGGAATCATATCCCAAATGACCAAATAGTTTACTAGTCCTAGAAAACTAGATATATATCTTAATCGAACATTATATTTCAAAAAATAAAATAAAAAACAAAGTGAAAGTAAATATTATGCATCATTAAACTCTTTCAAAGATTCCATCTTCAAATCATGGTTAACGGTGAAAAATAAGGGTGAGCTAAGATGATCAATAAGTGTTAGCTAAAATATATTTTATTCTGAGTAAATAATGTATAATCCTTATCATAAGTTAAATAACTGAAAAAATTCCATTTAATAAATAATATAAGCATGATGAATAATATAGAAGGAGTAAATAAAGATCAAATGATTCCATAAAAATAATAAAATGATATCGAAACATTTCAACATATTTTATTAAAAATATTATCATGGAAAGTAATAACTCGTTCCCTAATGATTGAATGTATAATGTTGGACATCTAAAAGTTACAATGGAGGACTTATTCTAGTACAATTTAAATAATATGTATGTTTACTCTGAATTTTTTTTAATAAGGATAGTCAAATTATTTGTTTAAATATACCTACCAATTCACTAAGGGAATATATAATTTTGGGGAAAACCCATCACTTAATAATGACAATGCATTCATCAAATGAATAGCCAATAAAACATAATCAACATTCCTTATTCAAAAAAAATTATATGAAGAACTAGTATATAGATGGTCAATACCTTCCCCAATTAGACTGGTAATAAACAATCCAAATAAAAAAAATAGTATTGTATAATAATAAGATATCCCCATTTTAGAATAAATAGGCTGTTATTACTGATAAATATAAATACCAAAAAATATCATTAAAAACATTCTAGAGCCAAATAACCTTTTAATTTTGAAATCCACTTTTTAATAACTAAAAACATCCACAATATTAGTAAAAATATTATATCTTCAAATAAATATATAAACATATAAATAATGACTCAAATAATTGATTGGTCATAACTATAGGAATTTACATTCATACTATGTATGATAAAACCACGATTCATTTCACATTTTTGTTAAATTGTGAATAAGTACCTCGATCATAAAATAAAAAAAATATTCCATTTATAATTTTTTTCAAAAATCATTCTTGGTTAAATATGACATTATAAAATCATAGAGAAATATTAAATATATTCTTGAATTTTTTTAAAAAATCTGAAGATGAAAGAAAAATATTCCCAACTAAATAGGTAATGACGTTTTTTTGTTTTTTAAACATTATTTTGACCTATAGAGTATGTAAAAGTGGAAAATGATATAAAAATTATATTTTTTAAAAATAACCAAATAATATGAATTTATATAGTTTTTAATGAAGAAATATATTATAATTCCTCCATTGTAGACCTAAATATAAACAATTATGAATAATGAGGAGTGGTTCCAAAATACTTTACCACTTTAGTAACAATAGAATCGTAATACCTATAAAAAATAACATCAAAAGATTATTTAAATACACTAAATATAAAGGTAATCATAATATATAATATCAATGGGCTACACATCGTTAGATGTCTAACATAACATATCTACCAAAGAAGTGAATATGAGATGAATAACAAGTAAATGATCATAATGTTGTAGTGAGAATTAATCAATGAAGTGATTATGTGTAAAAAATTAAATACCCAGAAAAAATGTATATTAAATATAAATTAAAAAATCCCATAAATAATAATGAAATAATATAATCAATGAAAATTTGAAATAATATAATGAAATAAAATTGAGTTATGAAACACTTTCAACTTGGAGTCATTCATCTAAAATCACCTTGGTTGAAATAATTTTAATTGAAACTTAAAATAAAATGAAGTATGATGGATTGATTATATAACATGTAAAAGGTTAACATATAAATAATATGAAATAAATTTTCAGACTAACATTAAAATATCCATCAATGAATATAAATTGGGATGTAATTCCATACAAATATCATATCATTGACGTGAGAATTAATCATTGAATTGATTTTGTTAGTAAAATATAATTCAAAAAAAAACAATTTGAAATATTGTATAATATAATTAGATTCTATTTCACACATAATCATGGAATATCATATTCAATGACTTAAAAGTTTACCCCAATGAATGAAAAATGAGTTACAAAACCCCATACCATAGGTCCGACTCATCACATATGTTATTTTTTATCCAGAATAGAAAAATTAATTTAATTATTAACATACTTAAGAACCATTTTAAGGTTTATTAATACTTTTATTTTTTGTTTAAAATTTTATATTTATTTACATAATTAATTATTTTAAGGTTTTACATTTTGATCATATTCTCATCATATTTCCAAAATGTCATCGGTAGGTTGATTTTGGTAAAAGGGGTCCATATTCCATCATCTCTAGAATAATAATAATGAAATAATTATAATTTTTAAACATAAACTATAATATAAAAACTAAATATGAATAATGGTTAAGAAAAAATAATACATTAAAATCATGGAGATGGTAAGTTTTAGATAAGCATGGGTAACATTTCGATTTTCAATGATCATTATGGAAAGAAAATAAGAATTATTTTATCTCTCTATAAGGTTCATTAAAACATAAATATAATAACATTTACTTAAACACATAGATATAGATAATTAATGTGAAGTGGTAATGAAAATTTAATTACATCCCTTTGTGGAGGTGGTAATTAGCACGTACACAAGAATGATGTTGTCATTTTTAAATGATACCTCTTCTTCAAACAACACCTTTATGTGTGCCTGAAAAGCCTTACTTGGAGAGATTTCAAATCCAAAAATTAACTCTAGGACATGGGAATTGAATTAAGTGTTTTAGGTAGGTAATGGATGATTTGAAATTATTTTTAAGTGTGAATAAAAGAGGACAATATGTTCCCATTTATAAGTGAGGGGAAGGGGATTTTGGTAATTTCTTAATATATTCTATTAATATAAATTAATCTTAGTGTAAAAGGGATCCAAACTGATAAAATTATGATATAAGATGACCATGGGTGGAAATAATATTATACAATAATTTTTTTCATTTATATATAATGTTTTAACCCTTTTTTATTTGTTTAAACCGATATTAACCCTTTTTTGAAAGTTACTATGATAATCATGTTTTCATTCATTTGGGGTTTAGATAGAAACTATAAAAGAAACATTTTCCTATAAATGTATGATGGTAGATAATTGCAACCATATAGAAATCACTTCGATGAATATAGTATTTTTATGAATCATAAATTTTTTAATAAAATATTATTTATTTTAAAATATTATTAATGTTATTTTCATAACAATTCATTTATTTTTACATTAGAAAAACAATAAAAATATGTAATTCAAGTATAAAAATATTAAAAATCATTAACCTAATATATATATATATATATAAACATGGAACACAATAATTAATTCAATTTATACTAATTTTAGTATTTTTATATTAATTTATTTTATATTTCTATTAATTGAAATACTATTGTGTAAGAATTACATAAATATTTACGGTAATTATTTCAATTATAAAAATATGAAATAAATTTCCATGATAAAAATAATAATTTATCTTTAAAATTACTATTTGAAATCAAATATAATTTTTTGTCCATCTCACAAAATATTAAGGTCATTAAAATTAAGAAAGTGGTATTTTTTTCTTTATCTTTTTTAAAATAGTTATAAAGAAAAAAATAAATATGTCCCAAAGTTGAAATATATTTGAGAATTGGATTAAAATGAATAAACCCAACTCATCTAATAGGATAAACGCAAGTGTTATGGTCAATTATTAGTCCATGTAATATTATTTATAACCTTAATTATATGATTTATAAATTTACCGTAGTGATAAATTTATTCTTTTTTACTATTCATTATGACCAATAATTAATTTGACCCTTTAAAAAAAATCTTAATTATTATGATTTAAAGTATGGAATCAATTTTATCAACTTCATTCATAAAACTCAATGAAAAAATCATTTTCTAAAAAAAACCTTTTAAGTGTAAAAGTAATTTAATATTATGATAATGTATATTATTGAATCATATTTATTAAATTAAATTATTTATAATGAAATGAAACTTGTATTAATGTAGGATCAACATAAAAATATTATGGGTATATTTCAATGAAATGAAATGATATTATTTGGAAATTAGGTGTTTTTTACTATTCACTAAAAATCATTCGTTTAAGAAAAATCCTAATATTTCACAATTTTTTGGATTTATTATGTTAATTTTAAAATTGCTATTATTTTATATAATTCAATTTCTAAATGTGGAAAATATTATTCTTAATTTGAACACCCAAATTGAAAAATAAAACCATTTTTCAAAAATATTATTTTTGGAATATAAATTGATTTAACTAAAACTTAATTACTTATTTATTATAAATAAATACATAATATGAAACATTTATAAATATTTTATTAATTTTTATAAAATTATTCATAACCACATGTTAAATATATTGGTTATAAAGGTTTAATTTAAATGATATTCTTTTATGGTTTGTTTAATCTTGGTGTTGCATGTTGTATACCCTATCAAACACAATGTTCTTTTAAAATATTAGGGTGGTAAAATATCATATAGAAAATAATACATACCATATGAAAATGATTTTATACATCATAGTGTGTTGGCCATAATTCATTATGTACTTAGTACAACACCCAATTCTGAAAAAACCCATATCCTATACTTCTCTTTAAGGGTTTTGAACTCAAGTCATGAATACCTGACCACTCAAATTCATCTGAAAATAACCTAAAAACATTTATATCAGTAAAAAAACATTATCAATAATTTTAAATGACCTTCAATTATTATTTAATAATACAAACAACTTATTTTATAATTCCAAAGGATAACGAATTCTACTTTTGTATTTTTTTCAATTCCAATAAGGCAACAAAAATTTGATCAAATCAGAGTGTTATAAAAGATAAATATAATCAGACTACACTAATTTATATAGAATTAATTTTTAAAAATTGGTATCCCTATATGAAAATAAATTATTTGTTATCAATTTTTGAAGAACTCCGCTTTAATGGACTACCTCATTCCTCTGTTTGTTAATAAAAATATGATTAGATTTAATGTAATTCAATAAGAGTAATTGAACTTTCTCCCCCTTTCATAACAAAATAAAATGGAATATTGGAAATTCATAAAGTAATATAACTAATATGGGAATACAAGACAAGAATATTAAAAATAATCAATAAAATTTGACCTTTTTTAAGGCCTTTTGGAAAATATAATTAAATTAATTCCTTTTAGTAATTTCTTCCATTCTAACATATCAATTTGTATCATTTTCATTGATAAAATGGCATGTTATATGAATGTATTTTTATATATAATGTTTCACCAATGTCTTTAAAAAATAATTTTCACATTTATTATCACATTCCGTTATCAATGGATTCTCAATTATCACCTCCATCTCCTTCAATTTCACTTTCTTCGTAATCTTCTCATTGCATTCTTGTGTAATTGATAAAATCTCATAAATTTTAGTTCATATTTTCACTCAAGGTTAATAATTATAATTCAAGATCACAAAAATTCCTCTAAAAAATATTAAACCGCTTGATGTAAATTTTTTATCATCATAATATATAGGCCATTAGTCGTAAGTAAAATCATAAAGAATTAGGTGATTACATCTTCTATACATAAAATCATGACTCAAATACCCATTCATGTACATGAGAACACAATTGGATGACAATATGTGTTTTTATTTTGGATCACCTTGATACCATGATTATAATGTTACTCAATAAAAAATGTTATGTATAGATATAGTGAGATAAGGATATCATCAAATCAACTCAAAAAATTATTTGTTTCACACTCTTCCCTAAATCATACATTCTTAGCTTCACCTCAACTATTATGGGTACAGAAACCGCATTAGAACCATGAATTTAAAAATAAATTAATAAGTCCTTTATAACTTTTCCTGAGATAGAAAAATAATATTATATTTTTTATTAAAAAATTAATAACTAAAACAAACTCATGTATTAAATGATATAAATTTCAAAAATATTTTTTTATTTTTATTTAGAAATAATTACTTGAAAACTCATTTTATCTTATAATAATTATTTAATCCAAATAAATATTTATAATAATACTAAGTGTTATATTCCATTTAATATAATGATTATTGTCATCATTTCCTTTATTAATTATGGTATATATCATGAAATCACCCATATTTTAATATCAGACACTTGAGACCTACTATAAACTATCACTACAGGAAAAATGGCTTTTTGCGACGGGTTATTTGCGACGGGAATAAATCCCGTCGCAAATAGTCCCATTAGAAACTTATTTGCGACGGTAAAATCTCACCCGTCGCAAAAGGCTTGGCGCGCATAGCGCGCCAAACCGCGGGAAAGGTATTTGCGACGGGTGGTTACCACCCGTCGCAAATAGCCGGCGGCGGTAAAAACTATTTGCGACGGGAATATACCCCCGTCGCAAATAGTGTGTCGGCAAGTTGTTATTTACGACGGGACCCGTCGCAAATAACTATTTAACCGTTGACCGTGATAAATGCGGGTTAAAGTATTTGCGACGGGACCCGTCGCAAATAATATTATTTGCGACGGGTATACCCGTCGCAAATAAGCTAACCTATAAATACCCCCATCCGTTTTTTTTTCATTCATTCTCAACTTCTCTCAAAACTGTTTACAGTTTATTAAGTTTAATTTTTTTTGCAGAGTTGTTATTGAAGTCTTCAACAATTATCGGAGATCAACATCAAATCCATTTTAAAGGTACTTATGTTATTTTTAATTTAATATTTATTTTAATTTTTTTATTAGTTTTAATTATTTTTAATTAGTTTTAATTAGTTTTAATTAGTTTTAATTAGTTGTAATTTAATTATGTTTATATTGTTTTGTTATTTAATAAATTTAAGTTATTAGTATTCATAGTTAATGGTAATTAGGTGTAATTAATAATAATTAGAAATAATTAATAATGATTAGGAATAATTAATAATAATTAGTAATAATTAGGAATAATTATAGTTATATATATATATAGTTATATATATTTATAGTTATATTTATTCGTATATTAATATAGATTTATATTAATATAAATATATTTGGTTATATGAATAAATATATATATATATATATATATTTATTTATTCATATATTAATATATATATTTATTCGTATATTAATATATATTTATTCTATTTATATATATATATATGTAGTTATAAGTTTTTATTCGTATATTTATTTGTATATTAATTAATATATATTTATAAGCTTAGTTTTAAATAAATAAATAAATACATATATACAATACAGACACACACACATACACATACACACACACACACACATATATATATATATGTATAGTTATGAATGAATACATAGAAATGAGGGGGTGAAAATCCTCTGAGAATGTTAAAACGACTATAACTTCTAATCCGTAAGTCCGTTTCAACTCCACAACCAGTCAAATCGAAGAACATGAAACGATCTTCGATATGATATGCAGTACAGTCCAAACGGACATCCGGATCGGAAGTTATAGTCGTTTGAATGTTAAAAGGACCATAACTTCTAATCCATGAGTCCGTTTCAGCTCCACAATCAGTCAAATTGAAGAACATTAAAATATCTTCGACATGATATATGGTATAGGTTTATCGGACATCGGGATCAGAAGTTATAGCTGTTTGAACGGTGAAAAACCGGGGTGCCCCGACTAAAAACTCAGTTTTGGAGGCCTTCGGGGCCTTTTTGGGCCTCGAAAAAACCTTGGACGGGTTCTACCGGTCCATAGGGCTGTAGAGCTCTTCGCAAGCTTCGATTTGATATGCTGTAGAGCTCAAACGGAGTCCCGGATCAAAAGTTATGGCCATTTGAAGTTTGGGTTTCATTTTCTTCTTATTTTCCATCTTTCATTAATTTTTTTATTTTTTTTATATTCAAAGAGTTATTAAATGACTATTAATTGATAAAAATTAGGTAATTATTAATTAAAAATATTTTTTAATTTATTTTATAACCCTCTTTTACTAAACATCTTATAAATTAATGTTATATTTCCATAGATCCTTTCTAAAACGTATTTATAAAATAAATATTATATTTATATCAATATAAATACGTTTATTAATTTATATATTAATAAATATTTTTTTAATTTTTTTAATTTTTTTTGAATTTTTTTTATTTTTTTTATTATTATTTGCGACGGGAAAATATTCCCGTCGCAAATAGTTGATTCGAGGCAACTATTTGCGACGGGAAAAGGCCCGTCGCAAAAACTTATTTGCGACGGGCCCGTCGCAAAAGTTTTTTTAAAAAAAACCACAAAACTATTTGCGACGGGCCCTTTTCCCGTCGCAAATAAGTGTTTTTGCGACGGGCCCGTCGCAAAAAAATTTTGTTGCGACGACGTTTTCCGCAACGGGCGATTTGCGACGGAGCCCCGTCGCAAATGACCCGTCGCAAATGCCTATATTTCCTGTAGTGTATATAGGGAATTATTAAATCATCACACTATTGTTCTATAATTTTCAAGAATAATACCTTAAAGTTCGTCAATATAAATATCTCCCTCATGTCCTTTATTAAATAAATTTAAGTATAGATCTATTTTATAAATATTATTATGACTGTAGGATAAAATATCCCTAAACATTCTTCTAGAATCAATTCATGAAATAGGAGAATTTTTTTCATCAAAATCAACTCCTCCAGGCATAGAATTTAATTTTTAGACTAGTTTTCTTTACCTCATGAATCTCTACCATTGTCATTGTTCTTGTTTCTTAATATCCACATTGTTAAGATGATATTATTTCATTTTGGTCTTGGAACAATATCCCATGTGTTATTCCATTAAATATGATACAAACCAACCTAAATTAAATTTATACATTCATTTTAATAAACAATCTCAACCATTATATATGGTTGAACTAGTGAAACAAGTGTTATTTGGAAATTTTATAGTAGTATTCATTTGGCCTAAATAAATATTTTTAATTTATAAATTTATATTTAAGTTACATATGATTTTGAATCTTCTAATAATTTAATTTTTCATCGCAATATTCATGTACATTATCAATGGAATATTTTAAATCAATATCATCTTTATATCATTCTATTGATTTATCATCTATATTCATTCTACTATAATTCAACATAACGTTAAAATATATTTTAAAAAAATCTTCATAAACAATAACACCCAAAAATTTTTATTTTAATTTTTATTCACACTATAGAAATTCACCAAAATATGTAATATTTGGGTCTATTACTTATATCTAGTTTCATGGGATAAAGAATCTAGTAAAACACCTTCTGTAAAATTTCTCATCAAAATTTCAAAGACATGATTTTATGATCTTCATAAATAGTCAATATATAAGAACATTGAAGTTAATTATAGTAGGGTTTATCTTGTATAGAATTTCATAAGAGTGAATGTTCAATACATTACCTAATATTTACTCATATTGAATATGAAATGTTTCACTCACAATTTCTCGTCTATTTTTTTTTGAAATCATTTTTTCTCTATGGATGGTTCTTCTCAACCAAGATTATATTTTTTCACTATGAAACACCTTTTTATGGGTTGTATATGGGGAAAAATATTAATTCATTATCTAATGAATAAAAATATTAGACTATAATGAATTTATAGTCACCTTCAATATATTATAAGTTATATACATCATGTTATAAATCACTCTCCCTTTCTCAACATATCCTATAAAAATATTGAACAAATTTTCATCTTTATATTCTTGATTCATTAACATGAAAGTAGTCATTCCAAAAAAATAATCAATGATCATGAAAAAATAATAATCACCTCATAAGGATTTTTTTCTCATTTCCCCACATAATTGTGATGGAATCGATTGAAGTGTCCTAATTGAGTTAATTGCAACTCTCTTGTGACATCCATGTATCATTTTTCCCTTTTGACATGTTTAACAAAAATACCCCCTCATTTTCTATTTAGATTATGAAAATATCTTACAATGTATCCTCCTAAAATCATATTTAAATTCATTTGAATAATATGGACACTTATTTTGTTCCATAACTTGTTCTTAATTTTTGAGTCTAAATAAAAATTATCTCTTAAATTCCTAATTTGGAATTAGTTACTACTAGTTCTCTCTCATGTTTTGTAAATATTCCATATTTTAAGAAGAATATATCGCATGTATTATATTCAAAAATTAATTCTTTTAAATAATTAAAAGTTCTTTATACACCCTATAAAATTTTCTTTATCCCATTAATATATAGAGCATCATCATATTTATGTTTCTGGGCTCTAATTTTAGTTATTCAAACTCGACTAATTTGAATATTATCTTATTAACAGAATAATTTGAACCTCTATGATGAACATCTATATTATAAAATAATATAATTTATTAAATAATGTTATATGATCAGAAACTATGAAGTATTTGTATATTACTCCTATTTCATTTGTTGAGTGCCATACTACATCGCTCCCTTATATATATTATAATATTTCTCAACTCCTACAACATGTGGTGTTCTTATTGGATGTTTATATACACCCTTATGAGAAATTACCATATGGGTCACATAATCAAATAAATTAATCCACGAAATAAAATCTTTTTTAGTGGGTATATATGATAATTGTTTATCCAAGTCTTTCTTCATCAAAATATTATTTTTCTACATCCTTAGATAGCACCCCCCCATTTTTCGTTCCTTATCTAAATTCATTAAATGAAATATTGTATTGGAAATAATAATTTTTTATTCCCATAAAATATGAAAAACTACTAAAATTCTTTAAAATATGATATTTCAAACGAATTAGAGATTTAATTTTGATATGTTGTTGCTTTTTTACATGACTTCATATCATTTTTTCTTTTTCAATAGAAAATTTCTCCCCCAAAATTATTCCCAACTTCCACTAAAATATTCATTGAGTTTCAAAAAAATTATCATCCGATACAAACCTTGTTTTTTTTATTTGAGACCTCCATAATGAGGTGAAACTAATTTTGTAACCATGGTGTAAATATCATCAGTTTTTACATTCGTCTCTTGGTTGTAATTCATATTACCCTGATAATATTCATCCTAAATATCCACAACATTGTTATAATCTCATATAATCTTCAACAAATAAATTTTAGTTTCATGAAAACGATTTTATTCCTTACTCATCTCTTCATAACTTGTAATAGATTTTACATCAAGATCATTAAACATCTTTTCTTGATCAACAAATCTCACCGTGATATTATTAATTTCTTCAATGTAGTCACAACTATTCATGACTAATTGATATTAACCTTATCATTACTTTATAATCAGTCAGATCCTAATATTCAGTATTATTTTTTCTCAAGAAATTATTCAAATAAATATTCAATATATGTTCAATATAGATCTTGTAATAATCATAATCAATACATGAAGTGGTGTCATGTTATTTAATATTATCAAATAATTTTTTTTAATTTTTTAATTAAGACTTCATCCACCAACTCACTACATTGTGAGGATTCTTAATATTTTATATAATTTCTTATTTTATTCATTCTTATACTTCATTAAAACCTTTTCTTTCTAATATTTTCATCACTTTTATTTCACTATTTATTTTTGTGGAAACTTCTTATTTATCATCATTAATTTTATCATCATTACTCTTTAAAAAAAATTAACCTAAAAATAATTTATTACACCATAATTAATAATTTTTCAATGAAGATTTTTTTGTAATTACTTATAGCTTTAATGAAATCATATAAAATATGAGACATGATTCTATCATAATCTTCATCTCTTTTGTCATCATCATTATATTTTATTAATTTGTTATTATTATTCTATTTTCAATTCCAATATTTAATTTCATAAAATTATATTCCTTTATCCCTATTAGAATTGTTCATAAAAAATGAATCCTTTAGTATTTTAGGAGAAATAAGAAAAGGTAAATTTTATTAAGAGACACATAATATCTATATTTTAGATAAAAAATTATTCAAGATAATATTCTTGGGAAATATCTTTTTAGAATTATAAAAATTATTTTATCATTTAATTTTCTTTGTAGACCTCTGATATTTTTATCAATTCTATTCATAATTTTTAAATATTCATTAATAACCTCATCAATATATATTATGATATATTCAAAAAAATTCACTCTAAATTTATATCTTAGATCTATTCTCTTTGAAATTTATATTAATGAAATATTTGAAACTATATCCCATATTTGTATGGTAGTTTTGAGAATCATCATCTTTTTATAAACTAAATTGGATGATTAAATTAAATTGATTTCCTTTATATTCAATCAACCTCTGACTTCCTTTTATCAATAAATAGAACCAGATAATCTTTCTAAACTAGTTTATAACACTCTATAGTACCATTAATAACCTCTATGTCATGATAAATAAGATAATGAGTCATCCTATTCTTTTGGAAATCATAATTCTTGATGTTTAATGTTAAAACATATGTATTATTAAAATAATTAAAATTCACTATCTGTAATTCCAAACACAAAAGGATTAAAAATAATAAACCTTGATTATCTCTAATACCACTAGAAAAAATGACATAGTCATCATTCTATCATAGTTCAAGGGGATTTTTTCATAGTTACTTTCATTTAAAATTTATCTACTTTTAAAAATAAAGCATTGGGAATAGTTAAGATCATGATATAATCATAATAACTCACAATCACCTATAATAAGGATGTAAAGAATAAAAAATATAAAAAATTACAATTTAAAAAAAATCAACAATGTGTATAATTAAACCCATGTTTTTATAGCTAGTTTTGAGATGTAGAGTTTATCACTAATATCGAATTTGTTTAAAATATCTATGTCTTGACTAATATTTATACCCGTGTTCACATATTGACAATAATATATCATAATTGAAATAATAAAATCACTAATGTGATCTTGGATTATTCATCATATATGAAATATCATATTCATACATTAAATATTTTCAATTATATTATATATTTAACTTATTCATGATTTTAACACCTATAATACATAGTAGGATACACAAAAAGTATCTAGCCTTGGATTTAATATCTACCTCTCCTAACATTAACAGTTATCACTAAGTATGTGCAATATTTTATACAAAAAACCTATTCATTATACTTTTATATTATTAATATATTTCATGAATTATGATAAAATATATAATTTTTTAAAAAATCTAGAAGAAAACATTTCACCGAGTTATTATGGAATAATCACAATCCGGATTTCAAACTGATTTTCTCATGTTATTCCTTAAATTACTTTCTCTCCTACTAAATATGTGCATTAGTTTCTAAAATATCCATTGAATTTTAATTCTCAAATGACTACATGGGTTTTATCCCCCATGATCCTTAACTAAATTTTCACAAATAAGTATATTTCACATTTAATAAGGTCACTAAAATAATCTAATATTTTTTCAATTGTTGATCTAAATTCATGATATTCAAATAATTCAATTTGAAAAATATGAATAATTAGGTAGTAGTATTATCAAATAATTCATAATAATTTCTTTTTGTGACCTTGATTAATGGATGAATATGGTGTGAAAATATTATCCATGGAAAAAAATTATTCTTTAATGAACCCCACCATGAATCATAGACACAATCACATAGTATCATGATATTTACACTAAGAATATCGTGAATGAGTACTCCAATTTTATTATCCTTTTGAATAATTATTAATAAGTCTAATTTATTCCAAATAGTTAAACCTTAAATACTCATGAAATAATCTTATATATTTTATAGAAGATATTAATAAAGGTAATTTTAAATAAAAAAGCTACTTTTTCATTCATAATGAGAAATTATATATACTACAAAAGCCATCTATTGATCAGAAAATATTACATACCATGGTGTCTCTGATACTTTTAAAATTTATTCTTTACAACACATAATAAGACACATCTAAAATATTATGAATGCCTCTTATTTGTTTTGTTTTATGGTGTAATATCTACCTTTCCACATGTCATTATAATGTTGAAACCAGATCTTTTATAAACACTTGGATGTAATTTATAACATCTAGAAAACCACACATATCATCCGAATGATGTTATGTATCATAGTGGGACTCAATGATTTCCTTACATATCTAACACTCATCCAAGATTTCCAAAACCCTAAAATCCTATATTCTTTCTACGATTTTCAAATAAACTCCAAATAACTCTACCACTAAAATTCATATCAAGTGATTTCTAATATTTTTTTAACAACTCAAAAAAATCTTTTTAACTATTAATGAAGAACTCTCGTGAATGAAAAAAATAAAATACTACTTTAGTAAATCCATTGGTTCCTCAATATGCCTTTTATATTAGTTTTCAACACCACAAACTCACCTTGAATCTCATCATATCAAATTTTTTCTCAAAGATAAATATCCAGACACCACACTATTGGGTAAAACAAGGTTTCTAACATAATTCCATCATTTAGTGAAAAAATGTGTTTCCATTGATTTTAATGAACTCACCATTAATAATATAATTAATTTATCATATTTATTTAATAATAATGTATTCAAATTGAATGTGAGTTAAAGAGAGTTGTTCACCTATCTCCCCATTTTAAAAACAAACCCAAAGTTATATATGGAATGTGAAAATTCTTCATATAATAAGGAATGTATGAATTAAAATATTCATCCTCAAGACATAAAATCTATACTTTTGAATGTCGTTTGGGAAAATTATAGTACCTTGACCAATTTTAGAAATATATTCTAGAATCACATATAAATATTCAATATTCTAATTGATAAATTGATTTTATATGTCAATGTTTTTATATCTTGAATGTTTTACTAGATTATTGGAATAACAAATTAAAATTTTATTATTACATTTAATCATAATTTTCTTATCAATTCTCAACTTCAAGTATTCAATTTTTTCATTCATCAAAATAAATTATGTACACTCATTTGTAGGGTACACATACTCAGTCAATGTAGTGTCTAATGTAACTGAATTTTTGTTTTTGGAATACCATCTCACATAGCTTCCTCTCAAGAAAAATATACGTATAGATACTAAATTCTTTTTGTCAAAATATTTATTGAATTATTCTTAGTTATCACACACCAAACTTGGATTTTACTTTATTGTATTATTTTATTGATGATTGAATCCTTTATTTGAGGTTTGGTTTGAGTTTCTGATTTTATTTTTTAAATTTTGGATGTTCTGGGTGAGTTTTTAGCAATGCATGGTTTGTGTGCATGGTATAGGGGTACACAATGTGGAATGTTGATGCTGAGGGTGTTTTCTGCTGAAATTATTCTTGAATGGTTTTTCTTTCAAATTTTGTCTAAAACAATGTGAGGCCAAGGGGAAACTGTATGGAATGAGGATTGGTGTGTGAGGCATGGTGCAAGGCTTGCACACAAATAGGATAAACCATGAAGTGTGTGTGAGAGGAGGCCCTTCATTTTGAAATAACCATTTCGGTTGTTATATCTTGATTTACCAACTCATGTAGACAAATCTTGTAAGGTTCCCCTCTTCTTTAGTAGGATGTGCATAATTGGTACATGATTTTTCAAACAGTGTGGAAAAACCATGATACTTTCCCATGTCATTAAAAGTGTGAAATTCTACTCTTTCAACTATCATGTTTTAACTCAAAATCAAGCTCCTCATCCCTTTCTTAAACTAGGAGCACCAGGGGGATCTAGGAAACCCTCCTCCCTTTCTCTCCTTCCTCCATTGAATCTCTTTAAAGGTGCCTAGGTATGTTACTTTGATTGTTTGGTCTATTTCCTTCTATTCTCACTTTCCTATCTTGGTTTTCTGGGGGTTTCATGGTGTTTTCTATCTTTTTATAACCCCAGTATGAGTTTTCTATTATGTGGTTCTATTTTTTGGATGTTAAGGTGCGAGGATTGTCTCTATGTCTCAGTTCTTCCTTCTCTGAGAGTCTCATTGCATTCACAGGTCATGGAGTTATGTTCTTCCATAAATTTTCTTCCCCAAACATTCCATTTTATGCTTGATATTTCCAAAAATGATTACGAAATGTGATTCCCATGATTGTTTTTTGTTAGTATAAATTGTATTGGTGTTTTCATAATAGAAAATTATTGAAAAATTGATTCAAAGGGTTTGATTTATTATGATTATGTATATATTCATGTATGGTGTTTGATGAAATTTCAATTGGTTCTTTTAAAATAAAATTGGTTGAATGTTTTGTTATTTTACCTTAATTATGTTTTTGTGTTTTGTTTTGTTTATGAATTAGGTGTTGTGGGGATCTTTGGGTTGTTTTCACGCTTTGTGCTTTTGTGTGTCTTGTTGTGCTTGGTGAGGAAGCAAGTGTTGTTTTATTAAAATGGATCTTCTATGTTTTTTTCAATGAGTGGTCCATTGGATTTGGAAACATCCATATGTGGACAACATGTAAATATGGTTATCCACACAAATGATAACCATCTTAGTTAAAAATTTTCAACTTAATCCTAGATTTCAAAACAATTATCCCTCCAACATTCTTTCTTCTTTAACCCTATTCCTCTAAAATGGTTCTTCAAAACTCTTGGGATTTTATTAAATTAACCTTGGTTTCAATATGATATGAAGGCCTGTTTGGAAGATTTATGTATGTGTTGAGATTTCATCTGGGTTCTAGAAATGGTTCTGAAAATAGAATTGGATTTATAAATATAAGGCCTTGTTGGAAATTTGATATGTTTTGGTGATTTGTTTTCAAACTCATGTGATATAGAATCCCAAGTGGTATTTTATAATGTTTGGTAAAAGTTTTTTGAAAATAAAATAATGTGACTCATCAATTGGCACTTCTGAATTGGTTTTTGTAAGCTCGGAACCTATGTAGTGGATCCCTCTATGGTGAGGGTCATCACATAGGTGGTGTCAGTGATTAGATTTGAATGCATGGTGGTAGTGGGTTTTAGTTGAACCACACGTGTGAGGACCTCCCCATACACTGTGTATTATTATCATGGAATTAAAGGTCATTATTTTGAGGATTAAGGTATGGTTTCTTTTGAGCCCTAATTAGATAGGTTGTTACTCCCTTTATTAGATGATTCTTGGAGGGATGTGTCACTTGATTGGATATTTTAGATTGGAAAGATTGTTATTGACTACGAAGATGCACCATCTCTCAAAAGGTGAGTCTGAACTGTATATAGCTATGGATTACTTTTATGGATGTTTAGGAAATACACATGATATACTATATGTATGTTTTGTTTTGTTTTTACGGAATTCAGGATAACAACCCTATTAGTTTATGTTTGCATGTTTTGATTGATTTTATTTTAGCATAGACACTTTTTTAATATCCAGTTTGTATTTGTATTTGGGATTTTGTTTTGAACTTGATTTTGGAATGTAAAACAGTTTTCAAAATGTAAATTTTTGTGTGTTTTATTTTTACAAGGGAAACTATGTGAATCTATACTCATTTTATTAAAATGTATATGAACTATTTTATATTTGTATTTCAAACCATTTTTGGACTATTTTTGGAAAGGAAATTCATGGAATCTATGGTAATTTTCTATTGATTATTTTTATGCTAACACCCTATTTTTCAACTTAGTGTCAGTATACCAGAGTTGTTTTGTAGGTTTAGGTTTTTGGTTTTAGTGTGTTCCTTGGAGTATCTGTCACGACCCATCCTCAGGGCTCGTGTCGTGACTACCCCAAGTCCGCCTTCCATAGGCTAGGGGCTGGAAACTAGCACCAAAGGCATAAATCCCGATAACTGGGAAGGAATTGCCTTTATAAAAGTAACAAAACACCACAGAGTACAAGAGGAAGTAAACCACTAAGTAAAAAAAGGAAGTGATGAAAAGTAAATGGGCCAGAATACAAACCCAATCGAAAGTACAGCTACAACTGAAAGAAAGTACAACAGAAAAGACAACAGCTGGAAGAACGGAAGCAACTCCTGGGTCGTCCTCCTCAGATCCTACCTGAAGGGTAGGTACAGATAGCGCATCTCCTGGATCATCCACCACAGATCCTACCTGAAGGGTAGGTACAGATAGCCTCCACAAATCTCTCGCCCACCAACCTCCTCTGAGTGTCATCTCGTCATGAAGTCCACCTCCGAATACTGAATCGTCATATGGTCCACCTCCAGGTACCATTCAGCCCTCGAAAACTCGGCCTCTGTCAGCATGACCCGTCATCTGCAACAAACACAACGAGGTGCAGGCATAGCCCATGAAGGGGTGAGTATAATGATACTCAGTAGATACCCCAAGACCCTCAAGGTCTCACTATATCAAAAAGGATAACCACAAAGAAGATCTCAACAGATAACCTCTACTTAGGTATATGCCCATACATATACCTAAGTTACCAAGTAACCCATCTCAATCTTGAGGAAACACAAAGATTATGAAATCAACGGATATCCACTACCCAGATATATGCCCATACATATACCTAAGTTATCAAGTGACCCATATCAATAATGAGGTAAAAAAAAGGTCATAGACTCAGCTCAACCAGGATTTTATTCATGACGTCGAAACCATGGCTGCTGGAGAACTCCTCCTCCATTGAGTATAGTGGGCCTGCCGCTACAACCAAGCGCGTCAGACTCCTTGGACTGCTGTAGTACTCCACCTGTCGAGTATTGTGGGCCTGATGCTACAACCAAGCGCTTCCCACCATGGTTCTACCGCTACAACCAAGCGCTCCCCCTCATAGGTTCCAGAGGCACTCCTTCTATTGAGTACCGCAGGTCTGACGCTACAACCAAGTGATCCTCTGCTGTGGGTCTGCCGCCACAACCAAGTGCTCCCCCTCATAGCCTCCAGAGGTACTCCTTATGTTGAGTACCGTGGGTATAATGCTACTACCAAGCACTCCTCCACCATGGGACTGCTGCTACAACCAAGCGCTCCCCACTGGGCTATCCGAAACACACCGAGTCGATAGATCAACAGTTGTCAGGTCTCAGCCAGCTACTAGGTCTCTGTACTCTGTTAGCTCATCACCGGGAGGGTCCGCTCCACGAGCTACTGGTCGATACTCCAAGTATCAAAAAGTTCCACTAAGAAGCATATCAAAGTACCGCTTCGTCATAGGGGTCTCAACGCAACAGACGGCGCGTCAGTAGGATGCCCAAGTTATGGGAAACAGACCGAAAATGTATGGTATTAGGGGGTTCGGGCCCGGCCCGACCCGACCCGGTACCCCCCTGGGTCGGCCCGAACCTGGTCGACCCATCCCGGGTCTGGGTCCGGCTCACTTGGGCGCGGCTTGGCCCGGATGGCGCCGCCTGGCCTGGCTTGGGTGCGGCCCGACCTGGCCTGGGCGCGGCCTGGCTCGGCGGCCAGGTGCGCTGGCGGCCCGGCGCGCTGGCCAGGTGGCTCGGCCAAACGGCCGAGCCGTTTGGAATGCGAGAGGGGTGGGGGGGGGGGGTTCCCCCTGCTTGTTGTAACCGCGGCCCCATGAAGGGGAACGCTCACGTCCGGCCAGCCCGGGGTTTAACCCCCGGCTCTTCCTCTAACCGGCCGGCCCGCTCCGGCCAGCCAGCTTCTGCCGCCATGGGACCGGCGAGGGCCAGTCCCCTTGCTCCGACGCCGGCGGCCCGGAACCGGTCGCCGGTCCCCCTGGTCCGCCGCGTCCTAAGCCGCGGCTTGTTCTGTCTGGTGCGGCGCGACGGCGCCGCACCCCTCCACCGCGGCCTCGCTCCGGCCGCAGTGTCTTCAGGTTTTTCCGGCGCGGCGCGACGGTGCTGTGGCTTGGTTCGATTTTCAAATGCGCTACACGATGACACCGCACATCCTTTCCTCTCATTCCTGTGCGGTGCGACGACACCACGCCACTTCCCTTTGAACCGCAACAACACAAAATAATAAGGGAGGAGGGTCGGCCATGTTTGTGCGGTCCGGACCCCTCCCGTTAAACGATATCAAGCGGTCCAAATGAACAAGGATAGATGAAAAAGGAATTCACAAATTAAAACACATAAAACCCCTACCTCAACGTTTTCGTCGAACGAGAGTTTGTCACGGAATTAACCATCACGGAAGAAGAGGATCGTCACGGAAGAAAAAGATCGTCGCGGAAGAGAACGTCATTGGCGTCACGGAGAAATGATTTGTCGGTGTCGCATCGTCGATCTCCGAGGAATCTGGCGTTCTTCGCGTTCTTTGCGTTCTTCGTCGAAGAAAAAGAAGAAGTTCCTCAACTTTTCTCCCAAGACTCACACAACAAGGTTCCAACCCAAATAAAATAAGTTCATCACTTATTTTTTTAACATAACATACACATTTTAATTTCAAACATTCACATTTAACTCACTTAATTAATTAACATAAGTTGTCAAAAAATTAATGGTGAGTTGAGGGGGGTTAGAGAATATGAAGGGGTGGGGTTCGTGTGGGCCCCACCGGCCTCATAAACTCTCATGGTAAGTTGGGTGGTTACTCAAATTCCACCCCAAGGTTAAGCACTTAGAAAGATAAATAAAATTTTCCGTTTAAATTTTATTTTATCTTCCACAAATTTCAACAACTTCACCCGTGAAAACGCAACTCCGGAAAAGGTGTTCCTAAGCAATTATCGGCACTGCGGTTCCATCGGTGCCCTCAGAATTAGATTCTAAGCACCAGTTCAAAAGTTAGGAATTCATGCTCGTTCATTTACTGAACATACCTAAGCTAAACTTTGGATAAAAATTTCGGGCACACCGGCCTCAGAACAAGTGCCGTCAGAAACCGCGTTCTTGTAAAATCCCAAATAAAATTAAGAAAAAATTTCCCTTGAATTTTACGGGTCTTTACATTACTCCCACCTTAGGGCTTTACATCCCCGTAAAGCTTTAACACAACCTAAGGATACAAAAGTGGTACTGAGCACGCATCTGAGCCTTCCGCTCCCATGTGCTCACCTGGGGGTTCCTGTACTGTCAGTGAAAGCGCACCCGAGGAATCGACTCTTCCTCATAGGATCCGCTCCTGTCGTTCCTCGATCCCCACTAAAACCTCCATGAAAGTCACCCCATTTCCAAGGTCTCGTTCCCCATGGTCGATGACATGTGTCGGGTAAAGCATGTATCTCCTCAGTTGAGATACATGGATGTCGTCGTGAACCTGGTGCAACTGAGGTGGGTGGGTCAAGCGCTAAACCACCTCGCCTACCCTGCTGAGGACCTAGAAAGGTCCGTTGAACCTCGAAGATAACTTTTCACCTCAACCACATCTCCGTAACTCACGTCGAGGTGACACCCATAGGGAAACGTGGTCGCAAAACTCGAACTCTAGTGGTCTCCACCCCCTGTCAGCACAAGACTTTCGCCGACTATGAGCTGTCCTCATCCGTTCTTGGATGACTTGGGCCTTTCTGGTCCTACAAGAGCTGCTGAGATTTCCTCTTTGCCGATAAGAGAAATCCGGTCTCATCCCCTGGATGAACCACGTTCTTCAGCTAATACAGTTAATCCCGACATGGATGATACTAATCCATACCAAGGATGACATCGTAAGGCCTCGACGCTACTACCAAGAGATCCAACCGTTACTCTCGCCTCCAAGGTTTGAGTCACATTGTCGGCATCAGTGTGTGGTCACTGGGTCTCCTCCATTAGGTATCTCAAAGTGAGGGTCAATTCAACGGTTTTTAAACCGGAACCTCTTAGTAACAACAAAAAGAGGGGACAGGAAGGTAAACGCCACAAGAAAGGTGTCTTTTATTACTGCATTTCAAAGTACAAAGACACAAAGCATTTACAAATAAACATCAACAGAGATAGAAGCAACATGAACTAAAGTCTCCATGTCATGAGCTAGTCCCACTCCTTTCCATCTGCTCTCGGAGCTCCATGATCGTAGGCCTCAGCTGCCTGTAGCAGAGATCTCCCACGTCCACCTGTTCCCTGCGATCGGGGTGGACCTCCTGGTGGTGGTGGTGGAAACACCTCGAAGCGTCATCCACCTCCAACTGCACGGCCAGCTCCCCTGCCACGGTATCCTGCTCCATGCGGTCCGCCTCGATCGAACCTCTACCTCTGCCTGGAAGGTCCTTCATTCATCTGTTGGTCATTTGTATGGCGGGTTGGACAGTCAAGAGCCATGTGACCAACCCCGTCGCAGGAGTAACACTGTCTTCGCATGGTAAGTCGTTCTCCACCCCGGGTTCCTTGCATAAACAATCCCGTGCCATGCGGTCGACCACCTATAGGTGTAGTCCTCTTGGACCTCTGCGTCATCTGTCTACTACCTACTGCAGAAGACTCTACCGCAAGCCAGCTAGTGGTGGGTCCTGCTGCTGGAGACTGCTCAGCAAGGAAAATATCTACTAAGAGGGCTCGCTCCAACACCCCTGCCTGTGCCAGAATGCTGTGAGAAACAACTGAAGCTCCGATCTCTCGCCTGAGCCCCTGCTCAAAGGTTCGGGCCCTGAATAATGGGTCCTGTACCTTGTCTGTGAAATAGCACGAGAGATCGGTAAAACTCGCCACGTACTGGGCTACTGTCATGCTGCCCTGCCGTAGCTGTAGCAGCTCCTAGATGCGCACCAATCAGAGGGTGGATGGGACGAACTCTGAGCGAAAAAGGCACTCAAAGTCCGTCCAAAAGAGAGATGCCTCGTCATGTACCTGGAGCATAAAGCTCCACAATCTTCCTGCTACCGCGTGCAGGAGGCTCGCTGCAAGGACCACTATAAGGCCAGCTCGTGTCCCTACCAAACGGAAAACTCATACAACAGCCTCTAGCCATTCCTCGGCTACCTGAGGGTCCGTATCCCCATGGAACCTGGGAGGTCACTGATGCTGAAACTCGTACAGTGCACTAAGGCGACGTGCACCGTCAGCGGCTGGGGCTGGTAGCATCGGTGGCTCGGAGGGTAGAGGTACCGCCGGTGCCTCTGCTGTCAAAGGGATCTGTACCGAGGCCTCGTCGCTCGGTGGGCTGTCGTCATGCACAACTCTCGGAACCCTAGCTGGCTGTCATCATGGGGCCATCCTGAAAAGAGACAGGTGCGCCACGGTCAGAACAGTATACCTGGTGAGCTGACACAAGTAATCCCAAAAAAAACTTGAAACACACATGCAATCAATGTTTTCGTGCATTAAGTCAGAAATCAGAAGTCAGGGTCCTGGTGTACGGATACGTCGGCCGCCGCACCAACACTGGACTCCCTGGTCTGATAACCACACTCAATACTCTCAACACTATTTCTTCACATAGAAAGAGATCAGAGTCTTGAGTTCTGCGGTAGAACCGAACTCCTTTGATACTAATTTTTCACGACCCTCCCTTGGGGCTCATGCCGTGACTACCCCAAGCCCGCCTTCCATAGGCCAGGGGCTGGCGACTAGAACCAAAGGCATAAATCCCAATAAATGGGAAGGCATTGCCTTTATAAATGTAACAAAACACCACAGAGTACAAGCAGAAGTAAAACACTAAGTACAGAAAGGAAGTGCTGAAAATTAAATGGGCCAGAATACATACCCAATAGAAAGTACAACTACAACTAAAAGAAAGTGCAACAGAAAAAACAACAGTTGGAAGAACAGAAGAAACTCCTAGGTCGTCCTCCTAGGATCCTACCTGAAGGGTAGGTACAGATAGAGCAGATCCTGGATCTTCCACCAAGGATCCTACCTGAAGGGTAGGTACAGATAGCCTCTACAACACTCTCGCCCACCAACTTCCTCTAAGTGTCATCTCGTCGTGAAGTCCACCTCCGAATACTGACTCGTCCTATGGTCCACCTCCGGGTACTGTCCAGTCCTCGAACACTCGGCCTCTGTCATCACGGCCCGTCGTCTACAACAAACACAATGAGGTGCGGGCATAGCCCGTGTAGGGGTGAGTATAACGATACTCATTAGGGACCCCAAGACCCTCAAGGTCTCACTAAATCCAACAAGTATAACCAAAAATAAGATCTCAATAGAAAACCTCAACTTAGGTATATTTCCATACATATACCTAAGTTATCAAGTAACCCATCTCAATCTTGAAGAAACACAAAGATTATGAAATCAATGGATATCCACTACCCAGGTATTTGCCCATAAATATATCTAAGTTATCAAGTGACCCATCTCAATAATGAGGTAAACACAAAGGTTATAGACTCAGCTCAACCAGGATTTTATTCATGACGTTGAAACCACGAATGCTGGAGAACTCCTCCTCCGTCGAGTACAGTGGTCCTGCCGCTACAACCAAGTGCGCCGAACTCCTCCTCTGTCGAGTTCAGAGGGCCTGCCGCTACAACCAAGCACGTCAGACTCCTTGGACTGTTGTAGTACTCAACCTGTCGAGTACTGTGGGCCTTCTGCTACAACCAAGCGCTTCCCACCATGGGTCTGCCGCTACAACCAAGCGCTCCCCCTCGTAGGTTCTAGAGGTACCCCTTCTGTTGAGTACCGCGGGTCTTCCGCTATAACCAAGCGCTCCTCCGGCGTGGGTCTGCCGCTACAACCAAGCACTCCCCCTCATAGCCTCCAGAGTTACTCCTTCTGTTGAGTACTGCGGGTTTGCCGCTACTACCAAGCGCTCCTCTGCCATGGGTCTACTGCTACAACCAAGTGCTCCCCACTGGGCTATCCGAAACACACTGAGTCGATAGATCAACAGTCGTCAAGTCTCAGCCAGCTACTAGGTCTCTGCACTCTGTTAGCTCATCACTGGGAGGGTCCGCTCTACGAGCTACTGGTCGATACTCCAAGTATCAAAATGTTCCATGAAGAAGTATCTCAAAGTACCGCCTCATCATAGGGGTCTCAACGCAACAGACGGCGCGTCAGTCGGATGCCCGGTCTGTGAGTTACTAGCCTTTTAGTCCCAGGGGCCCGGTTGGTTTCGTGTGCGAACCAACCCGACTGTATCTCAACTGTACCCCGAACTCTCATAGGGTATGCTCATAGGGACCGTTTCTCAACGTGATCACCAACACCGCTGACGGTTCGTCAAACAGACGTCCCGTCTGAAAGTTATCAGCCTTTCCGTTCCTGGGGCCCGGTTGGATTTTGGGTACAATCCAACCCGGCTATTATCCAACTACATCCAAAACTTAGGATAATCATGCTAAAAGTTCCATCTCATCAAGAGGAAACCAACAAAGTCGACGGCACGTCAATCAGACGTCCGAAGCTCGAGATATAAGCATTTCCGCTCCGAGGGCCCGATTGGTTTCGTATCCGAACCAACCCCTCCATACACAAAGTTCTCTGAAACCTTGAGTGTAATATATGGAAACGACCATCTCGATCCAAGGATCTCTACGCAACTGACGGTGTATCGATCGGAGGTCCGTAGCCCATGTTAGGGGCAACAGACTGAAAACGTCCGGTATTTGGGGGTTCGGGCCCGGCCGGGTACCCCCTGGGTCGGCCCGAACTGGGTCGACCTATCCCGGGTCTGGGTTTGGCCCGGCCGGGGTGTGGCCCGGCTCGGCGGCCCGACGCGCTGGCGGCCCGGCGCACTGGCCAGGGGGCTCGAACGAACGGCCGAGCCGTTCGGAACACGAGGGGATGGGGGGGGGGGGGGTGCTGCCCCCTGTTTGTTGTATCCGAGGCCCCATAATGGGGGCTTCTCACGTTCGGCCAGCCGAGGGTTCATCCCTCGGCTCTTTCTTTAAACGGCCGGCCCGCTCCGGCCGGACGGATTCTGCCGCCACGGGACCGGCGAGGGCCGGTCCCCCTGCTCTGATGCCGGCGGCCCAGACCCGGCCTCCGGTCCCCCTACTCCGCTACGCCTTAAGCCACAACATGTTCTGTACGGCGCGGCGTGATGACACCACGCCCCTCTGCCGTGGCCCCGCTTCAGCCACGGTGTCTTCGGGTTTTTCCGTCGTGGCGCGACGGCACCGTGGCTTGGTTCAATTTTTAAATGCACGGTGCAATGGCACCGCGCATCCTTACCGCTAATTCCCGTACGGTGTGACGACACCGCGTCACTTCCCTTTGAACCACAACAACACAAAATAATAAGGGAGGAGGGTCAGCCGTGTTTTTACGGTCCAGACCCCTCCCATTAAATGATATCAAGCAGTCCAAATGAACGAGGATAGATGACGGAAGAATTCACAAATTAAAACACATAAACGCCTACCTCAATGTTGTCATCGAACGAGAGTTCGTCGCGGAATTAACCATCGCAGAAGAAGAGTATCGTCGCGGAAGAAAAGGATTTTCGCAGATGAAAATGTCATTGGCGTCGCGGAGAAATGATTCGTCGGTTTCGTGTCATCGATCTCCGAGGAATCTGGCGTTCTTCGCGTTCTTCGTGTTCTTTGTTGAAGAAGAAGAAGAAGTTCCTCAAATTTTCTCCCAAGACTCACACAACAAAGTTCCAACCCAAATAAAATAAGTCCATCACTTATTTTATTAACATAACACAAGCATTTGAATTTCAAACATTCACATTTAACTCACTTAATTAATAAACATAACTTGTCAAAAATTAATGGTGAGTTGAGGGGGGTTAGAGAATATGAAGGGGTGGGGTTCATGTTGGACCCACTGGCCTCATAACCTCTCATGGGAAGTTGGGTGGTTACCCAACTTCCACCCCAAGGTTAAACACTTAGAAAGATAAATAAAATTTGTCGTTTAAATATTATTTTATCTTCCAAAAATTTGAACAACTTCACCTGTGAAAATGCAACTCTGGAAAAGGTGTTCCTAAGAAATTACCAGTGCTATGGTTCCATCGGTGCCCTCGGAATTCGATTCCGAGCACTGGTTCAAAAGTTAGGAATTCCCGCTCATTTGTTTACTGAACGTACCCGAGGTAAACTTCAGATAGAAATTCTGGGCACACCGGGCCTCAGAATCATGTTCCATCAGAAACCGCATTCTTGTAAAATCCCAAAGAAAATTAAGAAAAAATTTCCCTTCAATTTTACGGGTCTTTACAGTATCCTTGACTTGTGGTTGGTGCTGACCAATAGGACACATGGTGGTTGAGTTGTCTTCGGTATGGTTTTAGTTTAATTTTTTAGTTTTCATATTTGTTCAATTTTTGTTTTGTATTTTTCATTTTTGAATTTAATTTTTTTTCAATTATTTTGTTTTATGAAACGTGCTCGGTTTGTTTATTAGATCATAGTTTTTTTTGGATAAATCATTCGAATTGTGATATCATTGATTAATGATTCTAGTTTCCAACTTGAGAGGATTGGGAACGCCTCTCAGGATGTGTATCAGGCTGGGTCGAGTGTCGGGTTGGATGGCAGGACGACCTGGTTTGATAAAAAATGGTTGCAGAGAAGCCCTTTATTTTTTTCAAAGTCAGGTAATTGGATATTAATAATTTCAGGACATGAGAGGTAGGCGCGGGAAGGATATCTTTAACCCTTTCTTTTTCTAATCATCAAGTTTCCATGGGTTGTCCAGGGTTTGAGTCTTGGGTTTTAGTTTTTGGGATATGGATGATGAATAACAATGGAGGTTATCTTATGTCATTTAGTGACCTCACATAGAGTATTGACCCACAAAGAGTCCATGTTCGTGGATCAAGGTCCTTTTAGTTGTTGATTCATACACGAGACATGTCCCACTAACCATGTTTCTTATTTTTACATGGCCACTATTTCCAAATTCTAAAATTTTAGTGTTATTTTTATGTTTTTTATCTTTTGGTTAGTGTGAGTCCTTTTTAAAATGGAAAATTGTTTTAAGGGAAAAAGGGTTTTTTAAAAGGGGAAATGGTTTGGAAATTTGGTTTTGTTCTAAATCTAGTTTTCTGGTGAAGAGATTTGATTTAAAAATGAGTCTGGTGTTATAGATAGTGTCCTAGGGAGAATTATGTTTTGGAAATTGGAATGAAATTGTGGTTTTTGAAAAAGAGTATTTTGGTTTTATTTGTGATGTTTGGCTAATGAGGCATTTTTTTGTTCTCATATTTTTTTGAGTTTAAGTTTATTTTAATTTTGGTTCTATATTTTCATTCTATTTAGATTATGCCAACCATAAAGGTCCCCATGATTTCTTGCGAGTCTTGTCTAATTTTCATATATGACCAAACTTCGAGTGGGGTGGGGGAGTCAAGTTATTATTAGTTTCATATGGAATTCCATGGTGATCAAGGTATGTTATAGGATACAAAGTGGATTTAGGATGTTGAGAGTGTCTTCTTGTCATTAAGAACTCCCAAAGCCATGAGAGTTTGTATTATTTTGAATCCATTTGGGAGTCTAGCCTTGGATCAGCGAAAGGTGATCATCACAACATCTTTTCAAGGTGGTATGTCTTGAGAACTATTTATGCTAACCTTTATATGATGGTTCATACATTAGGATGTAAAGACAATGAAGGTGGAAACGATCATGAATTATCATCAAGGTCAGCGGGTGGTGAAGGCCTATATTGACCTCTTTAAGGATCTACTTTCCTTTTCTATGGATATGGTGTTGGAGGATTAGTTTAAATATCTTATTTTCATTTGGTATCTTTATCTAGAAATCAAGTAGAAATTCCACTCATCTGGTGATGTTTGGTTTAATTTGTTTTTAGCTGGGACATTCTTAGCTAAGTTTTTTCCTGGGGTGTAGTTGGTGGTAGGTGGTTCTCATGAAGGTTCCCCATATGGTGAGAGGCAAGCGCCATAGGAACCTATTCGTACATAAATTCCATCATCAGTTCAAACATATTGTTCTATGGACAATTCACTCATTTGTTGTCAGTGTCGTTAGGTTGGGCATAAAAATATTTATTTTCATAATACTCTGAAGAAGTATCTTTTTTGTGGTCATTTGTGTTATATGGAGAAGTTTTGTAGGAATTTTTACTCGAGAAATAAGCCTCAATCGAAGGGTGTCATATACTGAATGTGGGGAATTAGATTATTCAAGACATTAGAGATCTAGATATAGGCCTCAAATTATAGCTTTTCACATAGTTAGGATTCATCAGGATGTGGAAAACCTTGTCCCAGATTTTTTCCTCAATGTTGCGGAGGAGATGATAGAAGTTTCTATTTTGTAGGCTTCCATATTGTTGTAAGTTCCTTATTTTGATGCAAATGATAGATGGTTTTTTTATTTTTTAATATTAGTATTTATGCATATCTGGATGTGATTATTTGAATCATTTGTTCTCCTATGGTTGTGCTTAGAAACATTGGGGATTAGTTATGGTTCTCATTCATTCTCTTTTTATATATGTTTGAGTTATGTGGAGTAGATAAATTATAGTTTTTCACACCATTTCATTTTTATATATTTCATAAATTTCCTATTCTAGCATTTGAGAATTTCTGTTCATGTTGAGAGTTTCCATGTTGTTTGTCCCATGGGGGTGTTTTTGGGAGTTCTTGTTTTGAGGCGAGCTAGGTTTCTCAATGTTTATAAATCTTGTGGGGTTCTTGTATTGGGGAGAAAAATACTTTTTAATGGTTATTTTCATTGGGGTTTTCCATAGAGTTTGTAGGGTGTGAATTTTGGAGTAAATTTCACCCTAACGTTAATGGATTAATTTGGTTTCAATTAGTTTGGGGATTGATTTTTGGTATTCATCCAGCTGGGTGACTTTCTAGAGGTATAAATTGTTTTGGTGGGTAGAATTGTCACACCCCAACTTTGAAATTTATTTTATTTATTTATTTAATTATGATTGGTTTTTTTTGGGTTGAGTTCTTGATTTTATTTTTGACATTTTTGATGTTTTTTGTTAGTTTGGAGCATGTTCATGGTTTGAAGGTAAATTGTGCATCCTGTTGATGTTGGGGGTGTTTTTAGTTCAAATTATTCTTGCATGGATTATCTTTCTTGGTTTTAGGAAAACCATGTGGGGCCAATGGGAAATTGTGAGACTTAAGGGTTCATGTCTGAGTCATGGTAAATGGATTGTGAACTATTAGGATAAAACATGAGGAAATCATGTGAGTATGATCTACATATTAAAAAAACCATTTTTTCATGGTTGGCACACAGTTTCTGAAATCGTGTGGCCAAATATCATGAGGTGGTGCTATTCTTCAATATAGTGGCTACATTTGGTGTATGGTTTTTCAAACCATGTGTCACAATCATGTGAATATCCCAAGTCATTAAAAGTGTAAAATTAAAATCTTTCCCCTCTTGTGTTTTAACCCCAATGTGTTATTCTCCATCCTTTCAAGAACATGACCCCCAAGGGTCTCTATGAAACACTCCTTCCTTGCTCGCCTTCCTCTATTTAAGCTATTTGAATGATCCTAGTTTTGTTTCTTTGAGTGTTCAGTTGATTTCCTCCTCTTCTCCCTTTCCTTTTGGGTTTCTTGGTGTTTTCATGGTGGGGTTTATCTTGGATGAACTTTAAGATGTGGTTTAGATTATGTTGTATGATTTCTTGGAATCTATAGTGTTCAAATTGTGTCTCTAGACGGGTTCTTCCTTATCCAGAAGTCTTTGTTGATTAGAATGTCATTGAGGTATGTGTTTCTATCCATTTAAATTCTAGAACATTCCATTTTATTCTTGATATTCCCTAAATGATTTCTAAATGCTATTCCCATTCTATTATAATGTTATTTTAAAATTTATTTTATTGTTTTCATGATGGAAAATTGGTGATAAATGGGTTTCAAAGGGTTTTCATTAATATGCATATGTATATATTCATGTATGGTGTTTGATGAGATGATAATTGATTCTATTAAAATTAAATTGGGTGTATTTAATAGTGTTTTCCATTGATTATGTTTTCTTACATTGGTTGGTTTATGAATTTGGAGTTTTGTGGAGAGTTTTGTGTTTTTATGACTTGGTACTTATGTGTGGCTTGTTGTGCTTGGTGGTGAAGGAAGTGTTATTTATTTAAAATTGATCTTATGGGTTTTCATGGTTTTCAATGAGTGGTCCGTTGGATGAGGAAACATCATTATATGGATGGGGTGCACATATGGTTAGGAAAAAATGATAATCATCTTAGTTAAACTAGGTCAACTTAAATCATGGATGTCAAAACACTTATCCCTCCTCTATTATTTCTTCTTTATCTCTATTCTTATAAAATCGATCTTCAAAACCCTTACTGTTTTATTAAATTCTCATTGGTCTATTAATGGAATGAAGTCCATTTTGGAACAATTATGTATGTGTTCTATTTTCATCTTGGTTATTGAAATGGTTTTGGAAATGGAATTGGATTTGGAAATGTGAGGTCCAGTTGGTACATTGAGATATTTTGAAGATTTGTGTTGAAACTCGCATGATGTGGAAGCCTAGTTGTTATTTTATTATTTTTAGAAAAGTTTTTTTGAAACTCAAATGATGTGACGACATGTTTTTCACTAGTAAATGGTTTTTATAAGATGATAACCACTTTAGTGGATCCTCTGGGGAGAAGGTCATCACATAGGTGGGGTTAGTGTTTTTGGATAAGCAATAATGCTCGTAGTGGGTTTTAGTAAGACTTGTGTGTGAGGACACCCCATTTACTATATATTATTATCATGGGATTCTTGGGCATTATCTTGAGGGTTGAGTGATGGTTTCTTGTTGAAATCAATTATATGGGCTGGTACCCTTCTATTGCATGAGGCTAGGTGGGACGTCCCACTAGATTAGATAGTTCAGAATTTCTAGATGGTTATTGACTATGAAGCTACACTATACACTAGTAGGTGGGTCCGAAACAAAGTATGTTATGGGATTTCTTCTATATATGTTTTGTAAAATCCAATGATTAACTATTTGTATGTTCTATTTTGTTTCTATTGTATGTTGTATATTATCACTTCTAGTTTATGTCTATTTTTTGTTTCATTTACTTTCAACATATACTCTTTTTGTTCATCTAGTATGGATTTGTATTTGGATTTGGTTTTTAATTAGGTTTTGGAATGTGAAACCATTTTTAAAAAAATGTGTGTGTGTATTATTTTAAAAAGGGAACTTGTGGAAAGTTGTTCTTGGTTGATTAAAATGGATAAAATATTTTTATATGTGTATTTCAAACCAATATTTGTGGAATGTTTTGTGAAAGTAAATACATTGAATCTAAACTGATTACTTACTATGTTTTTGTCTGCTCACACCCTACTTCTTCCACTCGATGTTAGTAGACCCAATATTGTTTTTAGGTTTTAGATTTCTAGTTCTAGTTCGTTCCTTTGTGTAGGTTGGTCTTGTGGTTTTTGTGACCAAGTGGTCATATAGAGATTGAGTTGTCTTTAGTTTTGTTTTAGTTTCATTTTATAGTTTTCTTCTTTATTCAGTTTCATTTTTATCTGGATTAGTTATATATTTGTTTTTGTTCAAATATTGTTGATTATGTTTCATGCCCAGTTTGGTTAATTGATCCTCGCTTTTTAGGGAAATCGTTCCCATTATGATATCTTTGAAGTTCGGTGCTAGTCTCCATCCCAGGAGGATTAGGAATGCCTCTCATGAATTTTCATGGGCTAAGTTAGATGTCGGGTAAGAGGGAATCACGACCTTGTTCATGAAATTAATATACCTAGAAATGTTATGGGTTGAACCAAATCAATACTTTATCCCACAATTAATTGTACATTTAATTTATTTGAAAACTCTATTAATAGTATTCATGTGTAATTCATTTTCATCACATTGATTTATTGAACATAATGTTGCTTCACATAAATTGGTAGGATAAGATTATGTGATATAGAGATAATTTCTAATCATCTTATTGAAAATATTTTAATTCAATTTATTCCCAAAAACATAGCGTAACCATAGGAAATAGAGTATTTCCATCACATATAACCTACTAATATGTTATTAATTCTCAAAGTAAGGACTAACAAGGTCAATTAATAAATAACATGACATTCACCATTATAGATGGTCACAAACATACCCCTCACATAATAGATAAAACACAATAACTATATGTTAGGTATTGTCATACACTTCCTCAATATACCGAAAATATGGGACCAAATAGTGTAATTATTATATATAATTAATAATAACACCATGGTTAAGCTACATCTGAATACAAGATCAACAACATTCCTAACCACCCCTTTATTAGATAATCAATATATATTTCATAAGAAAATTATTAATGAATAAAGTTCACCGTGCTAGGAATCTCACCCACTATATATGTTGGGACCCCAAATATTATCAATTCTACCTTATTATTTCAAATACATAGTGTATATTACTCTAATAGACATAATTTGTGGGTCATCCTTCCCATAAAAATCATTTTCCCCCATAATAATTTTCTATATCTTGACACAATAATTATACTCATTCTAAATTTACAATTTCAATAAAATTTAGAATAATTCATGTTAATAATCAATTACAGATAACTCAATCTTCTATTATAATACTTCAATTACAAATAATCATAATAAAATGAATATCTCTATATTTATATATACAAACATTACGAATGGATTATAAATTATATATGTCCCATTTTATAATATGAAATAGTTTATATTCTTAAACTCTTTTAGTAATAAGAAAAAAACCCCTTAATTAAGCACCTATATGAAATAATAAAATTTATATACTTTAAGAAAAGCCGGATGTTTTTTAAACATCAAAATATTTCATTAAACTCATTAAACCTTTGTATAATTCCTACCACATCTCAATATAATCACCTCACAAATGTCACACAATAAACTGTTTCATTAGTAACATCTATGAGATTATCTTGTTAGAATAAAGAGTTGAATTTATAATCTTATTATTAATTTTAAACACTACAAACATTTCAAAACTCCCTCACTCCATAACATAAAATTTTATGATGTTAATAACTTATACATTCTTCTTTGAACTCTCCATAAGATGTTAATTATCCTTGGATCCCTTTCTATGAAAATAATTACACGAATTTTGTTAATATAAAATGAAATTCTTTACATTATTACATTGATAATACATTATAGAATCATTTATTATAATGTGATATTCACATTTTATTTCAACTTGAATAGTATAATATTTTTAATTTTGAAATTCCAAAATTAGTAACATACTTCCATTATCCAAATAGAAACTTCGTTCCATTAAAAATATCATAATATGATAAATAAACTCCATTATTTTTATAAAATAAAAATCACATCCATTAAAGGAAATATTTAACAAATAAACACTTGTTTCTATGTCACACATTGTATTAAATATTTTTTGAATAATATTTTATAAAGGTAAATATTCATTAAAATATTCAAATGATGGTGGTGGGATATCAATTACTCATATTTTAACAGTTAGATATAAAAACACATTTATTTAACTGTAATTATTTTTATCATTTTCATCTTCGAAAAGATGTTAAAGAAATTAATTAGTCATGAACCATGTTTCATATCTATTATTATTCCCAACGAATCCATATTAATAAGTTTCTTCCCTTATCACAATAGAGAAATGATATAGTTATACACATCTTTTATAATGATATATCTGATCATCATAAATTACATAAAATTCAAATAATTAATATAGTAACTAATAACCCTATCACATGAATGAAAAATACTAACACCTTAAATTCTTCCTTTTTTAAGTCATCTATATTTATGAAAATTTAAATGTATACATTTGGTATTTGATTCAATATTTTTTTGTAATTAAAAAAGTTTTATGTCAATTGTGTACTAGAATTCCAAGGAAAATTTATTAGTGTGACATATCATCAAATATTTAGATTTTTTTTGGTTGAGAAAAGGGAGGTTGAGCTCGTGTCACCTTTTTTTTGGGAATTGTTACCTACATCAAGACACAATTATAGATTTATTAATTTGTCATGAATATTTTTCAAATCCTATTGTAATTATAGTTACCTCTATGAAATTGGTTGATCATAATCATATGTAAATGCGAATATATTTAAATATCATTGGTTATATATCTTTCTCCCATTACTATATTATACTCTAGTTTAATATTGTATGATTATCTACTCTAGTATTTATATCTATCTACGGAGTAGGCTGGTCCTATAAAGTTGGGATTGGGCCTAAGATAGGGGTATACCATATATCCCGATGAATATAATCAGAAACCATGTAGATCATTTTCACATAATGATACAAATCATACTATATTAGGTCATTTAACAAGGACCAATTTACTTCCTTTTATGGGTGTATTTCCATGGCCAACTGAAGTTCCTTTTATGTTCTTGCATCATGTACATAGTAATGTGACTTTTAATTTAATTCAACCATAGCCTAGGGATGTGTTGGAATTGAATCTGAGGGTGACGTCCTATGTATCTTGGTTTACATGAACAAAATCATAAACACTATTAGTGTCACTATTTCTATTCATCTGAAATAATTAGTCCTTTCTGTTTAGTACCATGTTTTAAATATATATTATATTCATTTTAAATTATTTTAACTTTGACTTTTAGGAAAGAATATTAATTGAAATGGTTGTTTAGGGGCTATTGACATCCCTTAAAAGAAAATACAAAATATTATGTGTAGGAAATATAGAATATTTTGTTCAATTTTGATACATAGTAATTTGAAATAGAAGATTAAATTTATATATCGGTCACATGGCCACTTCAGAATCTTGTAATTAGATCACACAATTGAATATCATTGTGATGAAAATATGATCATATAACCCAAAACTGATGTCCTCATGATTTAATGGAAACTAATAGAGGATGTTCGTCGAAGAGCCTTATTAGGGTTGTTGATCCTCACATGATTCCCTAGAGGCATATGATCATCCAATAGACAATGCACCATTCAACCTAAAAAATACGTAATCACATAACCTAGATTATTTCATTTGATAGAATCTCTCTATTACTGGAGGATATTGTAGTTGGTGTTCATTAAATGATACCCATGGAGTCATATAGATCATGTTGTTGACTCCCAGGTGATTCTATATATGACGAATTTCTCTCTTAATTGTTTTTTTTCATTTGATTCTCTAAGAAACATAACAAATTACATTAGGTTGTTAATGCATAATTATCAAACCTAAGTAATCTTATGTGTAAATTCATCAACAAGATTAAACTCTCATACATTTAACACCCACCTTATGAAATAATGTAGATATAAGGTGGATGAAACTTATGAACCCCCTGTAAAAATCGAACTGTAAGATGATAAAAACAAATAAAATTCAAAAAAAGAACAAAAATTGTGGTATTTTTTGAGAATTTTTGGATTTAGAAGAATTTCTTTTATAAATTAATTATTTAATTCCAAATAATGGTCTAAAAATCATATCAACTATTCATACAAGACTTTTTCATGAGACCACCTGCATAAGAGTTGATCAAATGATTATCCTTAAGTCATTCAATCATGAAATTACCCCTAGTTCATGTGACTATGAGATGTCCTCTTGGCAATGTGATTGAGATATGATATTTCTTGTTCAAATATTAGTTATGAAATCTCAACACCCTAATGAAATTTTGCACTTGAACATCCCCCTTTGCCTCCATATATTCTCATTAATCCACTTATTTTACATTATAACATTAAATTAATTCTTTATGTGATTACATGAATCGTTGTAATTCAGTGGTTTCTCTACTCCCAAGAGTTCCCCTCTAAATATGAAGCATGCATTTCTATTTATTTTGTAAGTTTTTATCCCTAAAATTCATCCAATATTATATAAAATTATGAGAAAAAAAATCCTTTTGAATTCCATCATCTTTCCTTAACCATCAACTGGAGAGAAATATATAAACTATGAGGAATATGAGTCCTCTTATAATTAAGATACTTAGGGAACCCGCTTAAGCCATGGAATCCATGTACAATATATTTCCTTTGATCATTTCACATTGGTCATATTCCCCATGATGAAAGTAAATATCCCCATATAGTTTTCACATTTCAATACTCCCAAGATCATTTCCTCTCTCAAAGAGTCATATCCACCATGATACTTGTAATCATACATCTCATAGGGAATCCTTGGTGTGTAATCATGATTCAATTCCAATGTTTCTCTATCATGAAATTTATTTTATCTAAAACAATGTCATGTTTCTCATAGTGATCCTGAATCATGTGGGGTTATAGATTTGTAATTATTATGAAATAATCATATCAGAAATACCCCCATTGAGGGCATCGTCCTTAGGTGTAAGGACCATTTTCATAGTCATTTTTGTCTTAGGAATATTCTTATATTGAAACATATTTGGTAGGATCAATATTCATATTTCCCCTCAAACCTCGGTTTTCACACTTTTTATAAAATGAAAATCCATAAATTTAGAACAATATAGATTATGATTTATTCCTTCATATGATATGTAGGATGAATTCACAAGGCTCAATCCCCTATATCTAATATTCAAATGTTTCCACATATGACCTTACTGCATGATGTTAAACTTCATGCTAATATCTAACCACATAAACTTATAATATGTCATTGAAACTATGTAGGAAGTAATTCATATCTTGATTGGATACATAGTACATACCCTGAGGTTCAAATGCAACATCATTATTATTACGTCATCCTATCATCAATTTATACCCATCGTGAGATCATTTTAATCATTCCCACATATGTACATACTCCTATGAATATAGATTCCCATACATCTAGTATATATTCCCAACAATTCATCTTCTGTTAGGATATATAATTGAGTAGAATCATACCCCCACTTAGAAGGCCATATTCCTTCTCGATCCCACTATATCATCCTCATTGGTTCATACCCTGATGGAGGTTATCTTCATGATATCATACTTATTTTGAATATAATTCATCCCCATATGGGTGTATTACCTTTGAGGCCAAACATAAAGGGACACTCCAATGAACTACCTCGATGGGTCTTTTCTATGAATATTTTCCCTATAATTACATACCACATAACATTGAAATGCATGAACTAGTCCTCTTCATATAACCTTGATAGACAAAAAATACACATTAATTGGAATAAAAATATGTAGGTTTTTATCCAATTCAAATGGATATGTAGGAATCCCCTTCATGGGTGTGATCCCAACACCTTAAAAAACCACCCTCTATGACTACAAAAAATTATAGAGAACCTATCTGTCAGGATTTAAAATGTTGAAATCAAAAAACCAACATCAATATTTAATAATAGGTAATAATATAGAGAACCTATGATACCTAAAGAATGTTCCATATATGGAAAACCTCTAAAACATACAAATAATAAAATTAATGAGATGCCCCTATTATTTATTAATGTTCACATTGGTTGTTAATAATTTGTTATAAAATATTAGGGTAATAAGTTGTATGTTGGAATATAGTAATGATTCAAAAATATGAATTAAATCTACAATATATTCTCAATATATGAAATAAATAATCCCAATAGGTTTTCATTTCCCCATCCTTTGATCCTATCGACTAGTATGAGTTTGTAAGCATTAAAGATAAGGAAACCCAAGGACCTATTACCTTTAAAATAGGGAATTGTATCTCTTTTTCGATGTGGTAACCATCAATTTATTTCATTTAAAGGAATAAACCACATTGTAATCCATCTATGATTTGAGTAGATACTTGATGTGTGGATTTTATAGCTACGATCAACCCCTTAAAAATCTAGAATATTGATCCAATCAATACCAGGTTGAATGAAAATGGGTTAACCTGACATGAAACTTTCACCTAAGAAAATAATTAGTTTAATATGCTCCTAATAGTGATATTTCATTAATCATTATACATATCTAAAACACCCTACACACAAAATCACTTCAATACAAGGAAATGGAATCTTCATTGATAGAACATTCCATCACTACAACAACCCCGACTGTTGTTGCCTCCCCAAACCAAAGGACAATGTCCCATACATAACACATATAAAACCATGAGGAAAATATATTGGTATAGTAATATCATTAGAATAAAACCATCCAAACCCTAGAGGCGGCATAAAAGGTTCTCTATGTGCTGTAATATACCGAACAACCTCCCTGGAGGAAATCTACAACAAAGACCTTGATGCCTATTTCCATCTGCAACTGCTTTGGTATATTATCCTTATAGTGAAACACGATATACCTTCTCTATTTTTGGTAGTTATATGAGGATGATCACAATATCATATCAACAAACCAGGAGATACCATGGAGTGATCATATTCACCATATACATCATTATTTATGTGTTTCACTAATTATATAGGAAGTAGCAATAATGTCATGTGTTCACCATTTATTCCATCTATGGAATCCAAAAGGAGAGCCCACCTATGGATACTAACTAGTGCATCTCCAATGAATTGTCCCGACCTCGTTACTACCAACTCCCTAAAACACCATCATTAAATCCAGATGGTGGCCTATTACTAATTCTATCTCACCACTTACAAGAAGCTTAATGTATCATTATAGTTAGACTTAATGATATTAGAGTCCTTTCGATAATACCAATCCATAGGTTTTGGGTAATTTTAACAATTATTTACCCTGAAAGATTCTCTAATATGCACTCCATACCATAAAATAGTGCACTAGGGATTGTCACCCCAAAGGGTTTAATTCTATGATGAGGATCACCAAATAAATTAGGATTATATCAATATAATGTAAACCAAGTTTGAGGAATTTCCATCTAGTTATTGTGAGATAACTCTTATTGAGTGTAATTATACTCTCCTATAATCTCTCCATCCATAGTAGGTTTTTCCATATGCTTTCCTAATATTTATGGAGAAGGTATTAGTGATAATCGATATTCTTTTATAGAAGGAATTATCAACCCATTTGATTTTACAGAATGAGATGTTGATAGAGAATATAAGAATTTTGAACATGAAATACAATATTTAGGGCCTATCATGGGAACCCCATAATCATCCACATGTGTAACCATTGATAATTAAAATGGTATTTTCATGACTTCTTCTAGTCAAACCCTTGAGGGTAAAAATGAAATTTCTTCTAAATGACATATTTATTAACTACAACTAGATAATAAGGATCACTATAAAATATTTTAGGGAAACTCTATGGATATTTTCCCAATGTTGAAGTATCATTACACTCCTATGGAGTTAATATTAGCAGTGAAGTTCCTCATCCCATAGTTCTTGGGTCATTTTCATGTTCTTTACCCCCTCATAGTTCATATTTTGATCATTTTCTTCCTCAACCCGTTTTATTGGGTTTGGTGAAGTTTCATGTTTCCAAGTACCCCAACACATAGGTCTGGGGGTATTTCCAAAATTTTTACCCCCCATTAGGTGAATTCTTGACATTTTTCAACTAAATTAGATTCCATAGAGTTTATAAAAGAATCAAATTCCTCCAATCTATTGAATAAATACTTAGCATATAGGGCCTATAATGGTTTATAATTATCCAATAAATTGATTGATATTAGGGAACCACATCCCAAGTCGAACATTTAGCAATTTTCACATACCAATAAATGATTATTTGATGAAAAGTGAAGAGAAATGTCATCAATCCATTGAAAACATATAAATATGTGTGTATTGTTTCCAACTAGACCATGACCCTAACTATTTTAATTATTCCATGAGGAATTATCTGATCTAACACCTATGAATAAAGGCACCAAAAGTGGATTATTTGAGAAGAAATTATATTTACTAAACATACCATCGACATCTCATAAAAACAATAAATAATTTATTTTCCTTTAAGTATTATCACTGTACGAAAATATTTCAGGGGATATTGAATCCAATCATACATGAATCTCTACAATAGTCATTTGAGCGCTCTAAAAATAGAAAAAACATATATTAAAGAATTTAGTTTTCCTATATCTTTGAAATAAAAAATAAGGTCTATTCCACTTCGTCAGAGAATATGGTTACATAAAACATATATTAACCAGTGCATGACTTCTAAAGATCACCATGATCAAGTGACATAACATGGAAACCATTAATTTCCATATCAATAATTTTATATATCATTGGATTTTAGTTCATACAATTGATGTATTAATTACATTCATGTAATAGGTCATGATGCAAAAAATATGATATCTTGATAGAGTTATAGAATACTGAGAGGCGTGTGGAATACATGCAAGTCATTTTTTCTCTATCATAAAGTCCTCCGTTATGATGAGTTAAGCCAACATAATATTTATACCTCACAACATTAAACATTATGGTAATAGTCTTTGTGACATGAAATTATTCTATAGGATATATTATTCCTCACTGTATGACATCAAATTTCAAATTTATCCTTCTATAAATATATTAAACTACATGGTACATTGGTCTAGTTTGTATGGACATAAACAATATAGTGTATTTTTCATCATTGTGTGATATTAAAAGGAATGACATGTCATCTCTTTATGGGACTTTCCTTGCATTTTTATGCATCATCTAGATTGGAATAGGAAATTACCTGTGCATTATTTTATCATATAACACTAAATTTTCTCCATGAATCCTACACTATAAAAAATTATCTCACAATGTATTAGCACTGGTACTTCATCCACATCAGGTTTCCTTCCTCCCTATTTCAATATACGTCTTCATGGGATATTTTTTTACATGATCTAGATATATAGTGAAAGTGTAATGATTTATCCCAATATAATATTCACCTATGAATAGTACTAAACATAAAAAGTTTTTTTGTCATGATTCATGTCCACACAAGGTATATAGTTATGTTTGTATCTCCAATTTTAGGAATAACCATCTATTTTCATCACATTAAACCATGTCCGGCCATGAGAGTAAAACACATGATGAGATTCATGATCATATTATAATTTTAATTTTTCTATCGGTTACCTATCAAATATTATCATGTGGTATAATTGAATTCTTGGTTATCTCTTCTTCCTCATACCAATCATGGCTCATGTTAGCTTAGTGTACCTAGAGCATCACTCTGAGTATCATTATTAAGATAAATTTTATTCAAGTATAGAGAAAAGTTTTCCTTCCCATGTGATGTTAAAATGTATGAAATGAGGCTTCCACTTTTAGAATATCATCCATTTTTCTAATTTTGTACTCAATTGTTTCACATTTTATCTCTCTATCTCAAAAATGTGTTCAGAACACATTGGTGTAACCTTTGGGGTGAAATAACCCTTATTGAATATTCCTCTTGCAATAAGCTAACATTATTTCTTAGCTGACTAGGTTAACTACCACCTATTCAATGATAAAGCATAATTCTATCAGAATCCTATAACTTTGAGTCAATTAACTTTTTTTCTCATCCATATAAATATTTTTAAAAGGGACTGACTAGTTTGAAGGGACACTACAAAGATTTCTTGGGGAAAAAAGAATCCTTATAACTTGTTAGTTGGGGTTTGTTTTCATCCTTGATGAATAAACCCCCTTAACCCCAAGAGTTATTTTATTGACAATGTGTGACACTTATTTCTTCCACCACTAATGGTCAACCTACTCCCAGATGTCTCCACTTACCAAATAATCAGTTAGTTTAACATTATAATTTACTCCTCACATAACCCAACTATTTATGTGTGTTGAAATAACATAGATTTCACACATATTTTAATCATAAACATATTCAAAAAAATATTAAAACATGGTATTATTGTTCTCATTAAATTTATTGTATGCTTCTCCCATGAAGACCCAAATTCCTTGAGTTGGTCAATCCTCTTGGAAATCCCACTAATTCAAAGTTTCATGACCATAATCACTATCACCAAATAGTAATTTTTTAATGATGATAAAAATAATGAAATATGGTCCTTCCTATAAGACATTAAACATCATAACTTAGTCCATATTATGTTTTCCCTTACCAACATGATAGCTAGATCCATATAATCATATGTAGCATATGTCTCCAAACCAAAAATCTATGATAGAGTTGAATATTCCATCCCAATAGTAGAATAAAATATGGAATTACCCCTCCCATTTATATGATATTGATCTACATATGGTACCCTTAGAAGAATATAATGTAAAGTTTCATATAGTAAATCCCAAAATAATCTATCTCTATATATATTAGTATGATCTATATAGAAACTCTATTTAAGAACTACATGTGGATTGATTCCCATCATCATGGGATATGTAGTGTTGTCTAGATCCATATCCTAAGCATTATCACACCTTATATAGATAAATAATTACCCTATATTTGAACCCTAACAGTATAGATACAATGTTATTTTAAGAACATCCAATTAAATGATTCTTGAAAATCAGGATACGCAGTGACACCAAGGATCAAGAATCTTAGACCCTTACATATGTATTCATTGAAATCAAACCTTATTAATTTAGCACAAGAGTTTAATGAATCAACCCCATAAAGTATTAGATTTATGATATCAGATTTAATATAATCCTTTATCTATACAACATGACCATAAACGGTATAGAGGTGTTTAATGTGCATGGTGAAAAACTAATAAATCCCACTACATTTATTTGATCCAAATCAGTACATTGTATTTTCCTCTAATTTATGATGTTCTTTATGATTTACATTCTTTTGGGATACATAGTTACATTTATATAACTTACTATATGTGTATAAATAAATTATATAAATTCTATAAAATAATTCTCTCCTCTTTTTCAGCAATAATATTTAAATTTATCTACCCTTGTTTCGTTTCTTTACACTTCACTCATTTATTCCTGGTCTTTTATTTAATCAGTATAGATATTGGGTTATTACACTTATCATGAAGATAAGACTTATGTGAAACCAATCATATGTCTTAATATTAATACATTAAAATGGATGACATATGTCTCCAGGTAGAAAGGCTCTATACTTCACAAAAACCATGTCATGTGAGCAAGACTTCAAACTATACAATATCTCTATCCTGGTGACCAAACATTATGTGGAAACTCAGATATTTCATACACTTTATTTCATGATTCATTAAAAAATAATACACTTAAAAAACCCCAAGAGATCATGATATAATGTTTTTATTTGTAATTAAGTACATAGCACAACAACTTCCAACATAATTATAAAGACATAAATAAAAACTCAAAAAATGCCATTAAATTCCCTTGAAATTCTAAAACTACATCGGATAACTTGGGGACATACATAAAAAAGGGGTAAGCTATAAATCCTAGAATATATATAATCAAATAAATACATGATGAAATAAATACATGTGATACAATAGGAATATCAATATAATATAAGATGGTTTAGAATCACAATCATGATCAGCGAATCATGATATAATATAATAACATAAATTAAACATGATAATGTGGAAAAACATAAAACATGACATTATAAACATAATTAAATGATAAAATCCTAAAAATAATAACATAATGTGAATAGGATAAACTCTTGAGCACCATACATGGTTTCTCATGAGATAAAAACATTACCCAATACATTAGAGTAATATATAATTGCGGGCCCACCCATCACAATCATATCATGCACATGAAAAAGTGTTCAACATAGATTGTATAACTTAATGATGTGTTTATTCATATTTAATAACATTATTAAGGAATATGGTTTACATAAATGACATTCCACCATTAAATTAAGGAAAAATACATTTATGTGAATAACCTTGAGTGGAAACGGGGTTGGGTATTCACTACAAATATATTTGGCATGGGAAATCATAGGATAAATTGAGAAATATTATGTGGGGACTTAAAGATTAATATAAGGTTTTATTGATAATAAAATGGGATTCTCATCACTTGGATATTATAAGGAAATGCAGATGGATGTGTAAGGAAATATCCTAATACGAACGATAGGAGATCAAAAGGAATAACATAAATAACATTCTAGAATAAAGTGGAGATTGAGTGGATCCCTTACCTTGATATGAAACATATAAAATCATGAGAGTATATTATTAAGATATTTGAAACACCTTGGTATGTATCTTGAGATAAAATGGTAGAGTTACATCATACTAAAAGGGTTTTGAGTGAAGGGGAAAGGGGGGTTGGATGGGTTTTAATAGCACAAAAGAGAGGAATTATTTTTGGGTTTCTAACCTAAGTTTTAAACTCTATATCGTAAATTAATCCAAACCAAAAAAAATCTCAAGGTTTTTCCGATGAATTCTAAAAAATTGATATGGAATTAAATAATTTATAATACTAAGGACCTAACTCTTTAAAATAATACCTTTATTACTATGTAAGTGAGTCATGTTCATAATTAAATAATATTAAAACATTAAAATATAATATAGGATTTGTATGATTAATTAAGTATTCATAAAATTAATAAAATAAATTCAAAGAAAAATTATTTTAAATTTTAAATATAAATTTTCTCATGGATTTTATGATTTCATAATACAAATTGTATATTTATACCGTATTTAATTTCTAACTGAAAATTTGGTTATCTCCAATAATTATGAAAAATTAACCATTTTCTAATTTTCAACATTCTGATATCAAAAATAAATTTTTTTTTATTAAAATTATTCTTTAAATATGAAAATTTACTCTTTTAAATCAAAAAACACCATTTACATAAAACTGCATGTTTTTATAATGATAACAATTTTTGACCCAAAAATTTTACATTTGAACTCATAAAATTATATTATCAATTATGTTAAAATAAATAATATTTAATAATAATATTTTATTAAAATAAAATTTATTTTTAAAATTCATGAATTATTCAAAGATAGAGACTTGATTGAAACTATATATTTCACAAAAATAAATTTCTTATTTCATCATATATAGATCTAAGTTTTATCATATTATTTTTTTAATCATTATAGTATAATAATAAAATGGGAAAATATAATGATTATTTTTATAAAATAAAAATATAAAAATTCATAATTTTATGTCATAGATTCATAACCCTTTAATAAACCACCATATTTCATAAGGATATGTTGTCTATTAGTTAAACTTTCATGAGGCTATTCAGTGATTACGGTTTGAGGTCTAACCTCGATAATCTTTAACTTATCCCATAAAAAGTGTCAATTGTTCATTAGTTATCAAACTTTTACATTGTATTAGTAAAATGAAAATCCAAATGTTTCCATATCCCTTATATTATTTTATTAATGGGTTTCATAGGGTATGATCATACCAATCGAGTTCATCGCTATTTCTATCTATACTAATTGGAATTTATCGTAACCCATAATATACTAATCTTAATACACACTATATAACATCTATATTATAAACATTTATAATTCTTAATGGTTTTTTAAATTTGATATTATATTTCTTGTAATTTTCCAAAATAGATAAATTAATTCATTTTTTCTATAGATACATTATTGATAATCAATTTATTTATTCAAATCGTAATTTCATTTATAAAAGTTTGGATTGTCACATTATTCCCGCTTAATATATTTTCCCATAAAAAAAATTCATTTTATACACTAAAATAGATGAGGTTACTTATGTTTCATCACCTCTTCTAACTACCCGGTTGATTCGATAAACTTCTGGTTCCACCACAACACTTTTACAATGTGATTTGTCTTATTTTGAAGAACATTTTCCTCTAAAATCTATGTTCTTCACTAGATTCTACTTATATGAAATTTAATTATCCAATGGTACCACCTCAAGATTTAGTACATGTTAGGGGTGTGTTATTTACTTTCTAAAGTGGGATACATGAGACCCATCATGTAATGGAGATAGGTTCACTGGGATTACTAGTTGATAGGCCACAGTTCAGATGTAATCATGGATCTTAAAGGGGTGGATGTATCTTCTTCTATACTTTTCATTATTACCAAAATTCATGAATTTATTCCATAGTGATATATTAAGGAATAAATAAGCTATGAAATCAAACACTGGGGATCAATGATGATTATCTTTATTTATTTTTTGTTAATATTGTGTGAATATCTTGTGATGCTAAATGGATTGAACTGTCCCTTTCATATCTTAGACAAGATCATTTCCCATCATCTTTTTCTATTTCAATATATCCCAACATGATAGATTCTTATACCTCTTCCTATACATAGCCTCTTAAGGTGACATTTGAATGATTGAATGAAAATTGTTGTTATATAATCAATCTACTAGCGGGAGGTATTAATCCCAAAATCTTTTTAAATCCATTTAACATGATCTCAATATATCTTACAGAGTTTTAATGATAATTTAAGGTTGTACATATCTCTTAGGGTGATAAAAAATTTGAAAATTTTCCTTGTATCCAAATCATGCTAACGGTTTCTCCATAACATTCAGGTAATATTAATATCTTGATCAAAAACAAAAGAGAGTAACATTCCATGCAGTTTTCCACTTATCTTATGCATATCTTATAGATGTGTTCAGGTGAGAAATATTTTTTTGTTTAAATGAAATTTGTTGAATTTTTAAGATGTATAAATAAATACCAAATGGTGTTATTTTTTTTATGTTTCATGTGGATTTCTAAAAACATTACATGATTATGTTTTACTATTTTCATACTGGTATGTGAAATATTTGAATAATACATGTAGACTTATGTTTTTCATCCTTAGCTTGTTGGCATACCAAGCATCGAGATACAAATTCCACAATCTCCCACTTCATGTTATCCCGTACGAAGAATATATATATATATATATATATATCTTAGTGATTGTTAGATGAATAGATAAGGATTATCTATACACATCATCTAAAAGTTATCTTTTTAGTTATGGTTATTATGGGATGTGTATTCATGTTCCTAACCTTAAAAATCCAAATTTAGAAAAGTTGAACTCCATAATATTTACTACCTTGGTTATCACATCATCATTTTATTGGTCATCATTGATACTCTTTATAATGGATTATATCACAATTTTGTGAGAAAATTAGGATTAAGATCCTTTTATAATTCCATTTGTATCAATAGTAAGTTAAAGAATATTTTATCCCCTGAAATCCTTCTCATTAATATGGTTACATGATCCTATACATATAGAGAATATTAAACTTTTCTCTTTCCCATTATGGTAATAAATTGAAAATTCATAATCCTTTATTTTCTCTAAAAACATTAATTAGAGAATATTTTTTTCCTTTTTTTGTGAATATATACTTGAGGATTTTATGATCCATATATATGTCACACTTCTCCCAATAGAAATAATGTTTCTAAATATTCAATGAATATATCACTACAGCCAATTCAAGATCATGTTTTGGGTAGTTATGCTAATTGGCCTTTATTTGGTGAGAGGAATAGGTTATCAGTCATTCATATTGCATGAGCACACAACCCAAGACCTTTTGAGATATATATCAATAGATCACACATCCTTCCCCACTAATGGGTAATGTGAGCACATGTGTGGTAATTATATTCTTCTTTAAATCATTAATGCTTTCTTCGATATCTTCAATATTAATAAACAAGACTCCATTCTATGTTAACATGGTTAGTGGCCTCAAACATTTTGAGAAGTTTCTAAAAAAGTTATAATAGTACCCATATAATAGATCTAGGCTATATATTTTCATCAAATATATTGGTATGGGTCATCCTTTAATTTTATTTTTTAAAGAGTCCATATATATCTCTTTGATTTTGACAATATTTCTCCATAATTATACTTTCTCTATCTAAAACTCGCATTTACTATACTTAAAAAATAATCTTTCTTTTCAAAAAGTGTTCAATATAGAATTTAAGAGATATCCTGTTCCTACATACTTTTGGATTATATAAAAATATAATCTATAAATAGAACCAAAACATTGTCCATATAGTCCCTAAATTATTTTTTCATCATGTCCATGAACATTTTTTGAGTATTAGTGAGTCCAAATGGAATCACTATGAACACATTGTCCATGTACCTTATATCAAAAGTAATATTGGTCATATCATCTTTATTTGCCTTTTCTTTACAATATATTGATTGAATATCCACCTTAGAGAAGTACTAAGATCCACATAGATAATTGAAAATATCAAAAATAGTTGGGAGATAACACTTGTTATTTGTTGTGGTCATTTTGAGCTCATGATAATAAATGAATATGTGCATTGACCAATCCATTTTCTTGATTAAGATCACCAATTCACATCATGTGGAAGGACTTGAGAGTGTAAACCCTTTATCCAAATTATCTATTATTTTCATCATCATCTCCTAAAGTTTAGAAATTTAAATTCTATATTGAGACAAAGATATTGGAAAAGGTATATGTATAATCATTATTATGAAATAAACCTCATGGATTTGTGGAAGACTATAAAATTATTCAATAAACACATCATCAAATTCCATTAAAATAGGAATTTCATCAAGCATGATCTTTTCATTAGTCTCAAAAATTTGAGCTAGATATTCTTTCTCAAAAGGCAACAATATCCAGGCTTAAGATAATAATACCAAATGTGATTCATCTTCTTCTTTAATATTTTATAGAATCAAAGTGGGATTTTCAATATGGATAGTTATTTTATTCTCTCCAAAATATTTTTTTCTCTAAACAAGGAGAGTTAATCCATACGAATAATAACATAAAATTCCACTAAAGGTAGTGTGACAATGTTTAAAGGAAATTTAAACCTAAAAATATAGATGATGGATTAGTTATATACTTCTGATGCCATAATTTCCAAATTTATCATTTTCACTAATATATCAACTAACATGTTTTTTAGTGGTGTTTGAATAGTTATACTAAATTTTCCTGTAATGAAAAAATTTGATGAACCAGAATCAAATAATGTTTTCACTATCCTTGAATGAGTAACTAGAATATCTATCACAACATCATTGTCTGGATCCTTCTTAATATTTGTTATTGGATACATCCATACTTTCTCTCTATGCCTTGTTCGTTTCAATCATTATTTGTTGTCAACAACCATTGGAATAACATTGTGGTTCACATTGTGTCTTTTTTATGTATAGTTAAAACATTGGACAATGGTGTGAGGGTTCATGGGAGAATTTTAATGTTATATTAGATTAGTGGGTTTATCCCTATGATACTCTCTATCTTATCACCCATCCTTCCCAAACCTAGACATTTCCTTCCCCACTTTTGGAAATTTCTAAGATTCTTCGTCCCACACTTTTGACTATTGTGATGTTATAATTTCTTTACACTATGATTTTTTGACATCATTCCACTATGATTAAAATACATTATACACTTATTATCTCCTGAACCATGGGACCTTTGATATTTACCAATCTCTTTACTGAATTTTAGGTAACATCAAACAATTTATTTATATCTATCAATGTTTTGAAACTCCAAATCATTTTTTAGATTTATATTTCTCCCAACAATGAATTTATCCACATTTACTTTGGGGTAAATAAAAATATATAGGTGTACAATAAATGTCTTTTGTGTTGGGTTGTGTTATACCAAATATGCACAAGAGGGGGGAAAATTGTGTCTTTTATAATTTCTTCAAGAATCATGATGATTTCCAAATATGTCCTTTATCTTTATCAGAATGTTTATTCAATGGAAAATGAACATATTTAAGGATGCATGGATGTATAATGGTTTAGGTAATAGATGACCCCTAGTATACCCCACCAACACTCTACTATACAAGATTGGTGATTTTAAATATCTTGTCCTCTTATCAACAGACTATCCACAACTGAGTATATGTAGTTGACACCTTTACAATTAAGGCTAAAATAGAGACTTTTATTTTATACAAAGAACCGAATACATAGCTTAGTACAAGAAGCTAGTTGCTCAAAAAGAAAAGTGTATTTGTCTAAAAATGCATTCTAGTTGTTCTTCACAGTTGCAGCAGCACACAACTGATAGTAGATGGATCGTCATCTTCAGAAAATATTTTCTTCATGTAAGAGTAATTATGATTCGATCTAGTCACAAATGGATCTTAAAATAAAATCAAAAACTTTAAAAACAATTGATTCACTATGTATCTTGGATGTATAATATTAATCTTTAACGATTTTATTTTTCTTCATAAAAATAGAGTCTGATTGATCTTTTTAGAAGTAGATATGTGTGACTTGTATATTTCTATAAAAATAGTAGTCATGAAAAAATATAGAGATTTTTCTTCTAATATTTTTCAACAAGATTCATCTAACTATTTGAAATTCAAAAAAACTCAGATATATAATTAATAAAGATGAGTGTTTTCCTTTTAAATTTAGATCCAGAAATGTCGCCTTAAGAATTGTGATATTCAAATGTTTGAATAACAGAGCAGTCGTAACATCCCTTAATAATTTTCATGAAATCCTCCTCTTAAATCGATCCATTGAATCCCAAATAAATGGCTTCAAATTAGTCAAAGATGTGATTGAATATTGGGCTTTGAATCTGGCTTGAAATTAGCCTGATATTCCACATAAAGACCATTGCATGATAAATTCATATTTTAAATCTCTGATACTAAATGTAGGGTTGATGATCTATTCTAAAAACGTAAGGTTAATCTCAAACATAAGGTTGATCATCCATAATTTTCTCTTCAACTTTCAAATAGATAGTATATTATCCAAACATTCCTTGTTAGCAAAAACTAAGATACATGATCCATACTTTTCAATAGAATGTATGGTTTATTATAAAAGTAAAGTTGATGATCCATACTTTTGTGAAGAAAAAGTATGGTTCCATACTTACGTAAGGTTATTCTTCCATAATTTTATGATATTGCAAACGTAAGGTTCCTTGAACAGACATTAAATTCTTTTACAATATATTTCTGATAGTGTATGGTTGATTAACCTTACTTTTCAGAGACCCTGTAAAGAAAATGTAAAATTTTATCCTTACGCGATGCCCATCAATGTAGGGAATCAATAGTGTTTCTAGAACATGCTAAAATATTTCCAAATAGTTTTTCAAATATTCCACGCAGTTTAAATTCTTTAATAGTATTCTAAAATAGAAATTTAAGGAATATTAATTTCATGAAATATAATCAAAGTAAAATCATTAGAATAACAAACAAGGGTATTTGTGAGTATCAAAATCATTATAAAATGATAGAGTATTGTCGAAACAATACATGCTCTATAATCCCCCATAATCATAATATTATAGAGTATTGTTGAAAACAAAAAATTCTCAAAAATATCCCCCATTTTGATGATCACAAAACCCATGAAATAACCCACGAAATTAATTGCATATAATTTAGAAATTTGCAGGGATAAAATAATATTTTATTTTAACAGAATAATTTCAACAAGAAATAATTAAAGTGTTATCCATAGATCTCCCATATATAAATAAAATATATATTTTTAAAATTTCATTAATTTTTTTAAAAATTTATCCCCAATATATAAAGTAATATAAAGAAAATACTATTTTTTATCCAAATTTATACCATGAAGGAAAAACATAAAAACAATATAAAATGTTGTACTGTATGAAAAATTCTCCCCCTGAGGAAAAAATTTATCCATTTTCTTAAAATAAAATGTTGTGTTTATCCAATTTATCCCCCTTTTGTGATATAAAAAAAATGATAGAATAACAAATATAACACATTTAATGTAGCACTAAACTTAAGTAAATACTATCAGAAACTATGTATCAATAATTGATTTTGGATTCGGGCATTCTAAAATAGACATAATAGTAAATCAAATTAAGAACACATGAAAATGCGATTCAAAAATATTTTATTAAAAAGATATGGACAAGTAAATAATTGATACATGAATCAAGGTTGGGCTAAAAGGGTTGAAAATGGGTTTTAGATCCTTTGAAAAACTTCCTTTAACTTTTCTCACTGCATTCTCAACCTCTTTATCAGTCCATCTCCTAACTGAATTATCATATCTGTTCTTTCTTGAGTCAAATGTATATCTTCAATTAGATTGAATCTGGAAAACTCATGCAATCTTTCATAATTTTCCATAAAATGATTAAGCTTCTCAAGGAATCTTCCCAGTAATTGTCTAATACTCGGTTCACTTGAGGTAAACTGATCAATAAAGAATTTATGATTTTCCAACAAGATAAAAAAAGGAGTGCTATTACACTATAAATCTTGCAACCTGTCCTTCATGTTTCCCATTACATATGTAATGGAATGAAATCTCTCGATTAAATCAGGGGAAGTATCTGATGTACTGGATTGACTTCCTGTGATACTTGAAAAATATTTCGCCATAAAAGTTTTCAAATCTGCCAAATCTGATTTCTACCTAACTTCAGATTTCAACTTTGCAACCTATTCTAGAAATATTTTCTTAAAAAACATCAACTTCATTCTTTGAAATAGAGTTGTCCTTAATATTTTGAAATCTTTGTTTTATTTGTCTAACTCTCTTTGTAAATCAGAATTCTCAGATATAGATTTGTTAAAATTTCTGACAAGTTCCTCAACATGATCTGACATAGAATGAGAGGAACTCTGTGATTGATTCTCAACTTGATTTATCAAAATTAAAGGCAGTGATTGAGAATCAGATATCTGATCTGTAGCCTTCTCCACTGGTTTCCCAACTGATTTTTCCTCATAGTCATGAACTAAATCATCCATAGAAAAAATGTCATTTAAAGCATCAGTATGAAATTCAGATAGAATCTATCATCTATTAAAATTTTCATCAGGTTGTTTCTCTTTTTGAGAATCATCATTTACATCCTCTAAAATAGGTTCTTCTTGAAATGGTTATTATTGAATAACTTCTGTAGGTAGTGCCAACTATTCTAGAATGATTCCGTTCGATACACTTCCACTTTTTTAGGATCTAACTTTGCCTAAGTTACAAATTCCTCATCAATTTGAGGTACCACCTCAATTTGAGAAAAATATTCCCTAACAAATCTATAGCCTTAAAATTTTACAGTTGTAAAGCAATTGTTTGAATAGGCTACTCAACCGCTTGAGACTCTATGTGTATTTTTCTATAAATTACATCTTGACTTATCTCATTAAGAGGTACAATGACTGCTTCAAATATAATTCTTCTTGATATTTTAGAAACATCACTGTTCCTTAATTTTTCTATTCCTTCTTTGGTTTTCCCAGTTTCCTCTCCCAGAGCAGACTTCAAATCTTCATATACACCAACATGCATAATCTTTCCTTTCACAGTACTCTAGAAAAATCCAATTTTTCTTAAAGTTCTTGCATTGAACATGTTACTATGATGTAATCACACTGTAGAATATAATAATCTCCCCATATCATACTTAAACAATAATTTTTAAAAGAACCTCCCATAAGGATAGAAGTTAATTCTAGCCTCTAGTTGATAGAATTAGTTTAAATACCGTATCATATAATAAGGAAAATTCATCTTGATGTCACTCAAAAGCAGAAACATCAAATACATATCAAGGTATAAAATTTTTTCCATTTCAGACATCCTTGGGAAAATCCCTTTTTTAAAAAATTTTACAAGAATATTTCGATCTGGCTCCAAATCCTTGACAAAATTCTTTCTTATATTCATAGAACAAAATAAAAACAACATAATTTCCTCTGACTTATGTTCATTATCTCCAAAGGTTTTAAATCAAAGTGAAAAAATCCCTCATGAGGGCTGTTTAAGATTCTAGCTATTTCCACAGATGAAAAAGAAAAATCGTGATCTTCAATTTTTACGACTATTTAGTCCTCTGTATCTTCAACAGTGAACAGAAAATATTTAAAGAAATTTTGCAACTCTACCCCAAACATAAATTATTTCTTTTCATCGCTGAATGATTATTTGAGATTCTGAAAATCCAAATCTTGCTTCAGCATTATATTGGTCTGGTACAACCATTCCAAATCAATTATGTTTCCCTGTATGATCTTCCTTCCCATCGATCATTAACATTTGGAATTACAAGATTCTCCTTCCTTGATTCTTTTGTCCTGTCCATGTTTATCTCAAAGTTCTGAAGGTTCAAAGTTTTTGGGTTTCGAAGGTTCAGTCAAAGGTAGATGAAGGTGGTAAGGGTTTCTATGTTTCAAAAGGTTTTAATAAAATAAACAGGTTTGAAATTGAAAACGCGTTTTAACAACCTTGATTCCTATGTCATTACGTACATAATAATCATTACATTATTTATAATAAATAAAAACCCATATGCAGCAAAAAGATTATAGTATGAGAGACGAAATTTTAAATTATTCTATAAACAAATAATTAAATTATTTAAAATTGTGAAGATTAAAATAATAATTAATATAATAAAATAAGTAAAAATAAAAATAAAATTTCATTTAAAATTAAATAAACCTAACTCACCCTTAATAAAATCAAACATTACAGTGGGAAGTGGTTTAGTTAAAATATCATCTAGTTGAATTTTAGTACTCACAAATTCTAAGAATATATCCTTTATAAGAACATGATCCCTTAGAAAATGATCTCTAATATCAATATTGATAGTCCTAGAATGATTAATATAATTTTTTGAAATATTTATTGTGCTTGTACTATCACTTAAAATATGTGTATTATTAAAATTTATTCCAAAGTCTGTAAGAGTGCTTTTCATCCAAAACCCTTGTGCACAACAACTACCTAGAGACACATATTCTTTCTCAGCTGTTGACAAGGTAACTGAGTGTTCTTTCTTACAAGACCATGAAACTAAAGATTTTCCTAAAATGTGACAGGTTCCTGGGGTGATTTTTCTATCTAATCTACATCTTCCAAAGTCATCATTAGAATATGAAATGAAATTAAAATTAGAAGTTTTTGGATAGAGATGATATTGAAAAATAGTTCCCTTTAAGTATCTAAAAATTATTTTGACACACTTAAGTGAGATTCTTTAGGATTTGATTGAAATATTTCATAGACATACTAAGTATATTATATATGGCCTGCTAGTAGTAAGATATAATTTACTACCAATCATACCTCTATATAACTTGTTGTTAACTAATTTTCCATTTTCATCCTAATCAAGTTTTATATTAGTATACATAAGAGTTGTATATGTATTGTTGTTTTCAAGTCCAAATTTCATTAGTAAATAATTAATTTATTTTCATTGATTCAAAACATTTCCAAAATCAATTTGATATATTTGAATTCCTAAAAGGAAATTTAATTCTCACATCATACTCATTTCAAATTCTTTTTTCATTAAATTTGAAAACTCAGGACAATTTTTTTTGTTTGTTGATCCAAATATTACATCATCAACATAAATTGGAACCAATAAAATATTAGAGTTTACAGTTTTCTTAAATTATTTTAGATCTTCCATTCCAATAGGATAATCATTTTTCAAAAGAAAATAACTTAATCATTAATACCACGCTCTAGGTTCTTATTTATGTCCATAAAGAGCTTTAGTAAGTTTAAAAACAAAATATAGTTTTTGAGAATTTTCAAAACCAATAGGTTTCTCTAATATAAACATCCTCCATTAAATAAGCATTTTAAAAGGAATATTTGACATCCATAGGAAATAATTTAAATTTCATAAGAAATGCATAGGCTAAAAGGATTATAATGGATTATAATCTAGCTACAGGTACAAAGGACTCATTCAAATCTATACCTTCTTCCTGATTATATCCTTTAGCTACTAGTATTTCTTTATTTCTAGTTTTTATTCCTTGATCATCTTATTTATTTTTAAAGACCCATTTAGTTGATATAACTGGATAGTTATGTGGTCTTTCAACTAAATTTCAAACATAATTTCTCTTGAACTGGTTTAGTTCTTCTTACATTTCTATCATCCAACATTTATAAACTAGAGCTTATTCTATTATCTTAGGTTATATTTGGGATAGAAAATTAAGGAATTCAACAAGATTTCATATATTTATTCTAGTTTTTATTCCACTTTCTTGGTATCCTATAACAGTTTCTAAAGGGTGATTCTTTAGGGTTATAGACAGTATGGGTAATACACTATTAGGTTCATTAGTGTTGTGTTCTTCTGAACTCGTCTGAATTTTATTTATATCGTTTTCAAAATAATCATTCAAGTTCTCAAGTCACATGTTATCATTATGGTCGAATTCATAAATTTATATATCCTCTTCTCAAAGGGATCAGATTCATCAAATTTCATATGAACTAGTTCATCAACAATACTTGTCTTTTTATTTAAAATTATATAAGCTTTGTAACTTTTAGAATATCCAAATAAAACGACTTCATCAGATTTTGCATCAAATTTACCAAGATTTTCCTTGTTGTTAAAGGTGTAAACCTTGCATCCAAAAAAATTAAAGTACTTTACTTTCAGTTTTTTATTATTTTAGATTTCATAGGGTGTCTTTTTGAAAATTGGCCTAATTAAAATTCTATTCATTATATAGCAGGATGTACTTACAACTTCTTCTTATAAATAGGTCAAGAAGATTGTATTCATTTAGCATAGTCCTAGCCATTTCCTGAATAGTTATATTTCTTCTTTCAATAATCCCATTCTTTTGAGGTGTTCTTGGTGAAAAAAAGGCGTCTTTAATACCAAAATTTGAGAAAAATGAAGTGAATTCCAAATTCTAAAATTCTCCACCATGATCACTTCTTAATGAAATTATTTTAAAATCTTTTTTATTTTTAACATCTTTTCAAAAACTTTCAATATTGTAAAAGCTTCATTTTTATATTTTAGAAAATAAATCAATGTAAATCTAGAATAGTCATCAACTAAAATATATACATATAATTTACCATCCAAGATTTCTATTATTTAAGGTCCAAACAAATACATGTGGATAAGATCTAAAGGTTTAGATGCAGAAATTTTGTTAACAACTTTGAAGGATGATTTGTGCTTCTTTCTAAGTTAACGTGAATAACAAAATCTGTCACTAAAAATATTTATGACTAGGTAAATTAGAAACTAGTTGTTTATTAGATCACTTATGTAAATAATATATATTGCAACATATAAGTCTTCTATGCGAGATCAAAGATTCATTTATCTTAGCTGCTAAACAATTTACTTTTTGTTCACATAAAGAATTTATGTCCAGAGTACAAAAATTATTAGTTCTGGGTGCTCTAAATTTAATAAATTTCTCTTTAAAAATAGAATAATAGTTGTTAGAAAAATCAACAAAATCACCATCATCACATATTTGAGAGATAGATATCAGATTGTGTTTTAATCCTTGTACATAGAGTACTTTATTGATTGAGACAACTTCTAGATCTCCAACAGTTCCAATGAAAATTATTTTACATATGGCATTGTCACCAAATGTGTCTAATCCTCTTTCCTTTTGAGTTAATGTTTTAAAGATCGTTGATTTCCTACTCATATTCCTAGAGAATCCACTTTCCATATACCATATTCCAGTTCAACTTTTATGACCATCTTCCTGCAAAGGTACTCCAACAAAAGATTGTTTTGGTACCTATATTATATTGTATCTAGTAGTGTTAGCTAGCCAAGATCTAGGAATCCAGACTTTCTTTATTTTTATGTAATCAATAGAATCATATAAACTTGCAAAAAATTCTTTATTAATCCCACATATTTGAGGTTGCCTTAAATAAAAGTTTTTAGATATGCAGCCTTCTATTCCACAGTAGTTGCAAATTATTCCTTTTGTACTTGGAACAAAATAGTTCTTATACAGTTTCGGTTTCACACCTTTACTGCATATTCCACATCTTTCCTTTTTAATCACATTCTATATAGGAATTTCATTTTATGATTTTTTTTATTTTTGTAAAAACAAGAATTTCATTTTTTTATTTCTCTACTTCTGTTTGCAGTATTTTTATTTTAGTTTCATTATCGATAAAATTTGGGGTTGATGAGTTATATTTTTCAATTAACTCTTGTTGTTTTTTTTGCAAAGTGTATCTTCTCCTAAAACAGCATTGTGAATATTTTTTAGTGATTTAGGTTTATTAAATAAGGAATTATATTTCTCTTCAAGCATATTGTAGTAGGCTTCAAGTTTATCATTTGAGAAACTAAAACTAGTATCCAAATTGGTGATTAATAATATTGTATCACATCAGCTTCTGCCATAATGCACATATTTGTTTTTAGATTTAATTATTCATTTTCTTAGATAGACTTTTATGAGATGCTAGAGTCTTCAGAAACACTCCAAGTATCTTTCATTTCTCTTTTTTCTTTCTGTTCATAATCATTGTTTTTTAAAAATTCATTTTTATTTTCTCATTTTAATTGAGGAGAGTCAGGTCTTATGTGTCCCATCTTCTTACATTCATAGAATCTTACTTACTTTGGTTATTTTTCATCTTTTTTGAAGGATTTTATGAACCCCTTATTATTTCTATAGAATCTACTAAATTTCCTAGACAACTAAGCCAGTTACACATATAAACAATATGAATCAGAGCTTTCTAGTTTTCTCTTGATCTCTTCATATTTCTACTCTTCTTTTGGGATGTAACATTAAGAGAAATATTTTGTCGATTCATCAATAAGTTATGCTCATTTGATTCATCTTGCATATCAGCTTCATACATAATCAGGTTTCCAATTAATTCTAAAATAGTTATATCTTAGACTAGTGAGGATTTCCTAATGGCAGTCGATATTTCATTCCATCTGGGTGGCAATACTCTCAGTACTTTCAAGGATTGATCTACTTGTTTGATAGGATCCCCCAAGGCAGTGATGTTATTGAAAATATCTATGATCCTTCCATTCATTTGAGTGATGATTTCACCCTAAAACATTCTGAATGTATCATATTTTAATTTTTGTGTGGAATACATCATTTTTCTGACATTTTCAGTTCCTTCACAGGCAACTGCAATTGTCTGCCACATCTCATATGTAGTAAGACATTGAGAAACTCGATTGAATACATCAGGACCTCGACCACAGATGATAGAATTCATAGATTTTTAATTTATGTCATACTCAACTTTAGTAGTTGGACTCCATGTTTTAGGTTTCTCAAGAATTTCATATAGAGTAAGAATATTTTAGTAGACTCTGTATCCAAAATTATTCAGATAGATGATCATCTTCGACTTCCGACATCTATTGTTTTAACCATTGAAGTATGAAGCTCGAACCATTGACATTACCTCTCTTTTATCACCCATTTTGATCTGAGTATAATCCTTTAAAACTGTAATCTTGTTATAGATTTATCAAAAGAAAACCTCCCTCTGATACCAATTCTTAGATCGAGTTATACCAAGTATGAAAAATAGGTCGGTGAATTGTGTCTTTTAAATTTTTTGATAATCATGATGATTTTCAATTCTGTCCATTATCTTTATTAGAATGTTTATACAGTGGAAAAAAATAGATTGAAGGACACAAATATGTATAGTGTTTTGGGGAATTAAATTCCCCTAGTCTACTCCACAAATGCTCTACTCAAAAAGTTTGGTAATTTTCACTATCTCATCCTTTAATCGATAGACCATCCATAATTAAGTGTAGGTAGTTGAAACCATTACAAGTTAAGGATAAAATAGATCCTTCTGGTTCATACATAGAACCGAATACAATGCTTAGTAAGAGAATCCAATTACTCAAAAAGAAAAGAGAATTTTTCTAAAAATACATTCCAGTTATTCTTCACATTTGCAGCTGCACACAACTAACGGTAGATGGGTCGTCATCTTCAGAAAATATGTTCTTCAGGTAAGAGCAGTTCTGAGTCAATCCAATCGCAAATAGATCTTGAAATAAAATCAGCATATTTAACAAAAATTGATTCACAATAAATCTTTGAGGTAGAATAATAATATTTAACACTTTTACTTCTATTCAAGAAAACGAAGTCTCATAGATCATGGTATCAGTAGATATATTTGACTTGTATATCTTTGTAAAAATTATAGTCGTGAAAAACATGAGAGATTATTATTCTAATATTTTTCGTGATGATTCGTCTCACTATTTGAAATTAAAAAAAAACACAGATATATATATATAGAATATGGAGATCATTTTCCTTTTAAATTTAGATAAAAAAATGTCACCTTAAGAATAGTGATATTCAAATTTTTGAATAACAGTGCAGTCGTAACTTCCCTTAATAATCGTTATGAAATCCTCCTCTTAAATTGGACTTTTGAATAAAAAATAAATAGCTTTAAATTATTCAAAGTTGTTCTTTAATATCAGGATTTGAATATAGCTTAAAAGCAACATGATATTCTACATAATGACCATTGCACGATAAAGTCCTATTTTAAATCTTTGATGTTAAACGTAGGGTTGATGATTTATTCTTCAAACATAAGGTTGATCTCAAATGTAAGGTTGATTATACATACTTTTCTATTCAACTTTAAAATGTATGGTATATTATCCATACATTCCTCTTAAGAAAAATGTAAGATACATGATCCATAATTTTTGATATAGCATATGGTTTATTATTAATGTAAGGTTGATGATCCATACTTTTGTGAAGCAAACGTAAGGTTCCATACATATATATGGTTCATCTTCCATACTTTTCTGATATTGAAAACATAATGTTTCTTTACCAAACATAAGGTTCTGTTACCATACCTTCTCTACAGTGTATGGTTGATTAACCATACTTTTCTGAACTCCTATAAAGAAAATGTAGCATTTTATCCTTACACTACACACATAAACAGAGTGTATGAACATTGTTTCCAGAACACACTAAAATGATTTTCCAACACTTTTTCAAATATTCCACACAGTTTAAACACCTTAAAAGTATTCCAAAATATAAATATAACGAATATTAATTTTATGAAATATACTGAAAGTAAAATCATTAGAATAACAAACAAGGTTATTTTTTTGCATCAAAATTATCATAAAAAGATAGAGTACTATTGAAACAATACATGCTAAACAGTCTCCCCTAATCATAATAGTATAGAGTATTGTTGAAAACAACACATGATCAAAATTTTTATGTTATCCTCATTCAATATGATGGATTATTTATTCTTTTTCTTGAGTATAAAGAATTTCTTCTCCATTTTTAGACAGAGAGTGTGAGGAAAATATTTTTTCAAAAAAAATTCTAAATTTTTTTATAATCCATCACATTTATCTCCTTACCAGGATTCATATTTTTGATCAAAGTCCATGATTGATCAAAATATTCTTTTATTTGATATAAAAATATTAGAACCTTTTCCTTATCAATTCATAAAAGGATGGAGATAATTATTTTTAAAGATTTGATCTAATATTCTATGATTAAGAGATCGGATAATCTACTAAAATTAAGAAGTATTTTGTCACATAAAGGTCCCAATTTAAAATTCCCATTTCTCATAGGGATGAGTATTTCTCTAGGATTCAATTTTTTTTGTTTAAAATATTATTTAATTATGATGATCCAAAATATTTCTCTAATCTGATTGGGCATCTCCATTGGTCAGTCATCACATTACCACTCACATTGGTTGTTAAATAAATTTATCCTATATCAAGATGTTAATTTAAGTAGTGGAAATGTTAGAGAAGAATATTTTGATACTAAAAAACAAAAAAGATAAACTATGAGAATTAAAGGGATAACTCATAAGTGACATATATCCTTAAATTATTAATTTCCAGGTTTCAATCTATTTTATACATGATCTATTTTATAATATAAAATGTTGTGGTTATTCATTCTCCCTTCATAGTGGTTCGTAAAGAGAATGTGGATTTACCAAAGCATGTCCTCTAGGAATGTCAAAATATGTTTGTAAAAGGACTTTTTAAAATGTAGTAGATGATGATCATTTTATTCTCAATGTTCCCTTTTTTGGATTTTTCCACTATGTACTACTATACAATATCCACATCAACTTTTATTATCATATAATTGATGTTTTTTCTTGGAAACCACGTGATTTATAATTTACCAGAATTTAGGGTTGTCTTCCAATGTTTATTATTATCCATAATTAATTCCCTAGTTGTTTTCAACCCTAATCCAAAAAATAATTATACTTTCCTTTTATGCTAACTACGAGAACCCATATATTTAATACACATTATTTATTTATTTATTAAATAATGATACACAAAATAAAACCATATAATAACTTAATTATTATTGTATTTTGGTAGTTATGGTCATATTATAATAACATTCAAACACAAATATATAGAACTAAACTAAAACTCAACAACATGATCTTGAATTCCCTTGATCTTATAAAACATCATGGGGTAAAATGGGGAAGTACATAAAAAAGAGGTGAGATATAAAACCTAATTAGAGAATAATCAATGTACAACATGATGAATGTAATACATGTGATTCAATATGAATACCAAGGTAACATATGATGGGCGAGAATCTTAAACTTGAACATCATAGAAATATATAAAATTATAATAAAAATGAAATATGGGAATGTGGAAACAATATAAATGATGGAATCATAAATATAATTCATGGATAACCATTTAAACATCATAACATAATGTCATTTGGACATTATATCTGCAACATACATGGTATCTCATTGGATAATAACATTTCCTATTTTATTGAAGTGATATCTAATTTGGTGCCCAACAATCACTTTCATATCATGTACAAGCATAAGTGTCTCACATAGATCATACAACATAACGATGTATTTAGTCACTTTTAAAAACACAATTAATGATTGTGTGTTACATAAATGGAAGTATCTAATAAATTATTTATTAGTAAATCTTAGCGAATGCCCTTGAGTGGAGATGGGGAATGGTATTCACTTCAAAAATGATTAGTATAGAAGATTGCGGGAAGTTTTTAGTTAAAAATGCGGTTATGTAAAGATTCATGGAAGGTTTTAAGGATAATTAAAAGGGTATATAATTACTTGGAAATCATAAATAATGTGATAGGTTTTGTAATAGCATATACAAACATGAAAATTTGGAAATCAAAATACATAATACAAATAAGGTACTCAAATAATGAGAAAAAGATAGGATCTCTTACCTTGAGTGGGTGCTTGTAAATGCTGCACATGAGTTTATTATGAAATTGGTAACACCTAGTGAGGGATATAGGAAGGAAGCATAAGATTAACATCATGATAAAAGTTTTTTACTAATGTTTAAAGATAGGTTGAATATGATTTTTTAGAAAATGAGTGGGTAATTCTTTATTAATTTCTAAACATAGATTTCAGATTCTATATGAAAAATTAATCCAAACCATAATACATCCAAATGTTTTCTCCTTTTATTTATGTCAATGTTTAATGGGAATCATATTATTATAATTCTAGAAACATAAATCAATAAAATAATCCCTTTTGTGATGTGTAAGTGGTTCATGTTTTTATAGAATTGATTTTAAAACCTTAAATTATAATATAGGTTTTGGAGGATCCGTTAAGGGTATATTAAATTAATCAAATAACATAAAAAACAAATTATGTTAATGATAAAAATAATTTTTTTGGGATACACTTTTTATTAATTACTACATCACTATTTGGATTTTATAATTTCTTATGCATACCATATATGTAAACCATAATTATTTTTTTACAAAAAATTCATCTATCTTAGAAAATTATGAAATATTTACTCTTGAATAGTTTTGACATGCAGATTTCAGAAATATATATTTCTTATCAACATAATTAATTAAATATGTAAATTTACTCTTTTAATTCAAAAACCACCATTTAGTTAAAAATATGAATTTTTATAATGATAATTGTTTCTTTCCCATAAACATTACATTTGAATTTATAAAATTATACTATCATATATGTTTAAATAAATATTATTTTATTAAAATAACATATATTTAAAAAATTATTCAATTCATAAAAATGTGTGTCTCATTAGAAATATATATTTAAAAATAAATATAATATCTATCTCATCCTATAGAATTTAATTTTTTAAACTTATTATTTAATAATTATTGAGTAATAATAAATAGGATCAATATAATAGTTATTTTATTCAAATAAAAATATAAAAAATATCATATGGTTATGGTCTGCAAACATTACCCATTGTATTCTCTAATTGTAATATGTGAGATGGTAAAATTTCTTAGGATGGTTCAACGATCATAGTTTGAAAAGTGATATTTCTTATATTGAATATCCCCCTTAAATGGTTTCACTTATTCTCTAGTGATTGAATATTTCATTGGTCTTAGTTCTGTGAAATTTCTATTAATACCATATCCCTAGAATTCTATGATAAAATTTCTTCATACGGTACAATTATATTAGTCGAGGCCATTGCTTCTTATTTCCAATTTAAATAGACTTTATTATAACCCTTAATATAATAATCATAATGGTCACCACACAATGAATATATTTTCAATAGTTATGCCACTTAATGTTACTTTAAATTCAATAGGATATAATATATAATGATCCAAAATATTTAAATTAGTGAAACTATTTTATATATTTACACTACTAAATAAGAGATTTATTCATTCCAAAAGAATTTTCATTTATAAATGTTCTATTAATTACACTTTAAACATCATAGATTTTAAATCCTAACTGATAATGTTAATCTACACATTCACAATCTATATTTCATGAAGTTTATCTATGTGGTAGAATTAAATATGGTATGAATTTAAACTACTCGATGTATCCCAATCCATGTGGGTTCTTTCTCAACTACATGAGTGATTGATCAATGCTGAAGTATTGAGAAAATATAGGTCATATTTTATAGAAATTTATTTGTATCTATTCATCATAAATGAGGTATATCTATTAATGGAATTATCCTTTAAAGGAATAATGTTTTGGATTTATTACCTTCCCTATGGGATACATGGATATTTCTAGGTACTCCATCAGGGGACCAACCACCATCCTCTAAATAGAAAATTAAATCCCCCCTTTGGTATATGAGTTATATCTATATATTTTAATTTTACATAGGTTCCCTTAAGTATGGACTTATGATTGAAATAAAATTCACCTTACCCTAAATAAGAATTATATTCATGTAGGGTGAGTTTATTTACAAGAACTAAATATTTCATGATTCTAGTTATCATTGTAAATAAACTGATAACTAGAACCCCAAATCGTTGGATAAGTTGTAATGCCAAAAATAATGACCCCCCATTGTTTCTTTTCCTTGTACATGATCTAATTTTTTTTACAGAGAACCCTTTTTTCTTCTGAATTTATACATGTAACATGATTTATTTCCATACAAAATTCCCAGTGACACCAAAATCCTCCAACATAGACCTAGGTAAAATGTCAAAAAAATCCCTTCCCCCTACATAAGAGTCTGATCTATGTAGGGGATATTATTTTCCAATTACCACTTGTGGATTGATTTATTAACTTTTAGGATACATAGAAACATCTGGGTAGATTGTTCTTGAATATTCAATAGGTACATAACCCTAATAACCGTCCCTAATTTTTTGGTCTATATGAAAATAATTCATCCTCATTTGACTACAATATTGTGTATATGCTCCCATATGTTAGAACCTCTCATTAAATGATATCTCTTCACCTTCACAATGTTACAGATAGTTAGTGGCCACAAACTTATATTAGAGTGGATTACTTCTCTTTTATGTAATAAAATATCCCTTCCCCCTACATATGATTCATATCAATATGGGTGAAATTATCTCAAATAAACTACATATGGTTTGATTCCTACAGAACTAGGATACATAGCGATTCTTGGATCCTAGAATAGTGGCCCATCCATAATAAATAAAATAATAATGTCCCATTTATTCTTAACATATGATCTATATCTATTCATGGTATAATGGAAATATTATTTTTATAACATATGTGAACATCAAGAAGTATTGTATGAAAATTTATTTTTCACCTTAGTTTTCTAACCTTTTACAATTCATTTATTAAGCATATACTAATGTGGAAACCTATTTTGTTCCTCTATCACATGTGTTAGATCATTATAATGGTCCAATTAAATTTATGTAGATTGATTCCAATCAACATAGGATCTATAGTGATGATCATGTCTCCTATCTTAGGCCTAAAAATGAATTTAAAAAAAAAACTCAATCCCTTACCATTGTGTTTAAACAATCGTGGTGATTCTTTACCTCCCTACTATAACTGCAGTATGGTGGGAAAAAATTATTTTTCCCTACACATTATTCCTTACAATGTTGATGATTCATCTCTAATGTTGTGTACATAATTATAAAAAAATTCCCATATCCCTATGTTTGAGTTCGATCTATGTAGGGTTCCATGCTAGAACTGTGTGTGGCTTCATTCTTATAACCACATGATACATAGTGATTCCAGGATTCCCTATCCAAGGTCTAACAATAAAATTATACTAAAATTCCCCATTACCCCTTCAAATGAGTCAAATATTTGTAGAGGAACATATATATAAGAACAACATGTGTCTTTATTCTTATATTTATAGGATACAAAGTGATTCATAAACCGTTTATTCTAGTCCTAACCACAATTCCTAAAACCAATCCCCCCATACTATGTATGAGTCTAATATTCACATAGGCATTTCTTTTAAAATGAATCATATTACCTAATTACAATGATTATAGGATTCATAGAAACAACTATATTTTCTCTAGCACAATAATTAAATATTCCCCTAACTCATCTTTAAGCGTGATCAAATTAATCATCATTCATAATGAGTCTCATATGATCTAAGTACTTTAATGAGTAACTTTTAACTCACATGAAAATCAAATTTTTGAGAAATATAAAATTAAAAGGGTACCTTCTCATTTGAATGATCTATATCTATTAATCATTAATTTTTGTTATTTCATCTATTGACCCATGTTATTGTATGATACCCCCCATGATCCATGTACCACCTTTTCATGCACCCCTAAATAGAATATTATGGGTTATATTATGAATACCTCTTGTTTCTCACAATGAGAATAACTCACATGATCTTATAGTTCTATAATGATCACCCAATTAGGTATAACTATGTACATCATGACTAGTTATGGGAGAAAAATATGGACTCTCAGCTGAGTGATTAAACTTCTAATTAATTGTCTACTCAAATAGAATCACATTGATTATATATGAATCTGATCTATGTAAGGGACCTAGAATATAACTATTAATCCATATCTATATATAAGGAATAAAATACTCATGAAAATATTCCAATATTTATAAAGTTAAATTGTATATAATATAAGTTAATTAGGTTTTGAACCTAAATAGAAGAATGCCTAAGTTATTATTGCATGATGTTAAAGTGAATGTTAGTTGTTTACTCAATGTAGAAAATAATCCATTAAAACACCTTATCAAAGATCCTAAATAGTCTAACCATGGTTAACCATGGTATGAGATATTTCTATCATCTTTTTTTATTATCTCTTCTATCAAATAACACTTCATGTCCTAAGTTTCTCAGATTTCCTCCAACCATTCATGGCCCTTAGAGACGTAGTATCTGGATTTAGGGGTCACCATTCTTTTACTATTAATGATTTGGATATACATATGATCTTATTCCCTAACATCCATTATCATCTATTTCTTAAAAAAATTTCTTTTGATCCTCAGGGGCACTAAAAACATGGTAACGTAGTCATCATCCTATAGTGATTCAAATCCAACCCATATGTTATTGTCTCATAACATTACTCCTTATCCAATAACCTTTACCATGATTTATGAATTTGTTGTTCATATCAAAAATAATATAGATTATTCTTAACATTTGGAAGCCTATGTGAAATATTTTTCCACAGAACTCCCTCTTAGTTGTTCTAAGCATCATGAACATAAACTATATGAACATTGATCAATAAAACGAGACCCTAAAATATATCCCTTTATGTTCTACATTGTATGAACATAAATAGATAATGAAAAAAACTTAAATTATGTTAGGATGAAGACCCATATAGGTAGGTATGAGCAATATTCAGGATTATAATCTCTAGTATTTACTATTCAAGTACTTATGCTAAAGAAAAGGAATAAATAAAAGAGGAACATATCTTATATAGAATATATAATTTTCCTAGAATAATATGATCATTTTTTTAAAAAATCTTCTAATCTTAGAAAATGTTTGAGTAATGACTTATTATATCCCTTCAACATTATAACATATTTAGTAGATGGTGAAAAAACTATTAGGGCACAAAAAACCACATTTGAAAGTATTTTCTCCATTCCCTATTTAATTTCTGAATTGTTTGAATCATTAAAAACATCAATGTACTATTGTAATGACTATATCTAGCTTCATTTTACCGCTCTACATGACTATACATGAGTTAGATATACATAAAAGACACTGACCTATCGACCATATGTTTCTTTTCATTGAAAAACAATCTCATGTCTATGTGAGACTTACAACATCATAAATGATCTCATCAACCCAGAGTGATTTGAAATAATCCCCCAAAACTTTTCCCTGTCTCACTATCATTACTTCAAACTCCTTAGGAATTATTTAAATGGCCCATAATCTGACTATACAAGCTGATTCAACATCCTTGATATTTTTCACCATGTTATATACTCATCCTTAAAGCAAGAATATGGTACCTAATTCTCGGTCTATGCATCATGAATATAAATTGGATCCCCTTTTTTCTAAGGAAGGCTGTACTAGGAATTTAACCTTTATTCACAATGGGTTTTCACCCATTGCAATCTAAAATATATTTATGGTTCTAAAAAAATTCATTGATACTCATCCCATGAGACCCACATCATGTATAGAGTATTTTCATATCTATATATCTTCTATATCCCTTGATAAATATCATTCCTGTCATAAAAGGACCCCCTACCTAACTATGCTAAAGTTTTATCTTCATACTAGTCTCCAACATGTCAACTAGAGTTGTCGTTTCCTTAAAAAAGGGTCCTCTTATCCCTGTGATCCCTAGAGACATTATAGTAGAGTTATTCACCCTAAATTTATTTTCCAACAACTCCAAAATTTCTATCACATCTATGAATCTAGGGTTAAAACTATTTTGGAATGATTTACATAGAAAGTAATCTAAATATTCCAGTAAATTCAACATTATATACATTGCATCATCATACACCATACCAATTCATGAAGTAAGGATATAGGGTGCTAAAACCCTTATTGAATACTCATAATCCATGAACCACTCTGTAGAGACCCGAAGCTTGACTTACATGAACATTACATTACTTTTTCGGAATACTTAGTACATAACAAAAAAACACACACACAAGGATCGTAATAGTTTAGTGTCTTTGGAAACTCGGAATATAATCTTCTAATCGTGGTGGAAGATCTTCAACATCTCCCATAAAGATCTTCCTTTTTATACCTAAAACCTTTCCTTATATCCTGGGGAAAAGAAAACATAAAAGGGTGAGCTGAAATGCTCAGTAAGGGCAAACAAAAGAAATATCAATCACATCATATACATAAGAACATAGCTTTTGGAAATCTTAACCTGCAAAAGAGATCATAATATCATGACATGGGATAAATCATAGAAGTGAAATGTAATCCCAAAAATCATAACTTAAAACATGAAACTTTGTGGCATACACACATAATCATAGAGAATCATTTCTTGTTAGTCAAGACTCATTGCCAAGACTATCTTAGTGGACAATGTCCCTTTCTGAACCGAGTCACCCTCGTTTCAATCCTGTTTCACTGAACCGGTATAACCTACCATTCCAGCCATGTCTATCTCATGAGATATAAAATCTTTACCTAATGAATTGGAGGGAGATATAGGTCCCACCCATCTCATAATGATACCATTCTTATGTGTGCCACAAAATCATAAATCATACATCATTGGATAACCCATGTAATAAAAATGGGAGTCTTAAACATCGTGACATCATAAAAGAACTCATATTAGATAAAGGAAATTATAAATATAATTCCATCAAAACATTATCAAATCAATGTAATAATATAGATAAAAATAGAACCCTTTATTATCTTAGATGGAAAATAATTTTGATAAAACACTTGAACTCCATTCTTGAGGAAAATATCCTTTCTTCTTCAAAAACATTTTTCCTTTCTTAACATGTCGTACAAAAAGAAGTTGGTTAAAAATAAACTTAAAAACTTGTAAAGTAAGCTTCTTGGAAATAATGTTTTAAAAATCCATTCATGCCGTATAAGTTAAAAAAGAACATTCTTCTCGTACTTTTGTCGGAAAAGTCAAAAAAAGTACCTCGTACGAAAAACGACAAAAGATTCCTTTCATATCTTTTACTAAAAACTCACCGAAGGGTAAAATAGGATTTAAAAAATTGTAGGTGGATGGAAATAATATTACATATTGAGGAAACATGGATTTGGATGATAAAATACACCCCAGTAAATGCCAAAGTATAAACAATCTCGGATAAAAATGAGATTGTGATATTTCCCTTACCTTAGGTCTGATTTGCTTCGTAAGTGTCCGAACCTCCTGTATAATGATTTAAATAATGTCATTTACTTATTACAGAATCATATTCATTGTTATTATATCATATATGTTTCACTTATGACTTTATATTACCCGTTCTTTTGTAAATTCCATGTTAAAGAGCGTTTTGGGTAAAAAAATTTCATTTGTCGTCCGTGTTTTGACTTGTAATTATTCATATGACTACTTAGATCATGATTACTTAATTCCAGAATATAAAACATGATTTATATATATATATATTCATAATATACATATATATAATAAATCAGTAAATGGAAAGAAATACACCGTTCATGGAGACGGTAGTCCGTAAGTACGCATGAACGCTGTTTTCGTTTCCTTATTGAATTGAATGGAATTAAGTAGATGAAATACATATAAATATAAATAAATCCAGTATCATTATTATGTCATATATTTCATTAGTACTTATTATATATACTTTATAATCATTCATGAATGGTTAATCATTGAGAATGAATCTCATCGCGTCGTGGAGATGGTAGTCCGTACGTACGCACGAGCGATGATATCGTCCCATGGTCGTGGAATTGAGTTTAAGTGTATGTATACTATTTCAGTATCAATATCAATTTATAATAATCATATATAGTTACTCATTACACCATTATACCCATCCAATTAAGGTGGTGTCGGAAAATAGATTACACCACGGCGTGGAGACGGTATTCCGTATGTACGCACGCGCGGTGATTTCCTTTTTCCATAGGATGGATAGAAGGTTAATTAGAGTTGTTTCATATTTATAATAACATATCAGTATATAAGAAATACTGATGTTATTACTTTATCATGAAACAACTAAAGAAGAAGAAGTTGAAGAAGAAAGAAATTGAAAAAGATCAGTAATGGATATTACCTCTTTTTGACGCGCCTTCACTTAACCTCCACTTAAAGAACTAAGGATGAACTTTGAAGAAGACCAGGACCTCTAGGATGATACTAGGGAATTGGAGAAGAGATTTTGGCGGGTGTTGGCCGAGCTTGAATGCTCAAATTGGTGTGAGGAGGAGAGGGAGGAGGTGCCCTTTTATAAGGGAGGAGAGGGGCATCTTAGGAAAATCTCAAAATATTATTTTATATTAAGGTCAAATTCGGTTTATAATGGTTCCAAATGGTCTTATTTATAAGATAAAGTGGGTATGGGTCGAAATACTCTAATCCAATAGGATTTAGAAAAGTTTAGGTTATTATTTTAACCTTATCAATTAGATTTAACTCTAAGTTAAATAATTTAACTTTTACCGTGTCTTTTTTGTTTTCTTACACTATTTGGTTAATAAACTTACTATATGAAACCAAACGAATCCCAAGTTGTTTATTATTAATATATCTATCCTTATCTAAGTCATTTTGCCGATCCTTAGATTTTTAGTAATTAAATAACAATTAATAATATAATATTTGTTTTAAAAACTAATTTATGTCAATTTTGACACTATTTGGTACATGATTTTTATGAAATTTCTAACAGAATGATAAGTTCTAACCAAGTTACTTAAATCAACAATAACATGTCATATTAACCTAGAAAATTATTGCAAGTCATAAAAAGTCTCAAATTACATTTATTTGGGTATTTATAACATCAATTATGTTAATAGTTTCTTAAAAAGGCAATTACTGCATCATCGTTGTGTCATAAATAAATTAAATTATTTAAAGTATAAAAATTACAAATAAAATACCATTATGTAGGAAATATTTTTATCTTTATAATGAATATTTATAGTCGAAATGATATTATGTATAACCCTATATTAAAAATGTTTTAGTAAATAAACTTTGATTTTAACTCTTTTAACTCTTCTTTGAATTAAATAATAATAAATTATGTCATAATCTAATCCATGTGGGCCTAAATGATAATATTTTATACTTAAGGTTGTTTTTGGTCGAGATACACTTGTCCAATAGGATTAGGACATGTGTTAGGGTAATATTAATATCATTTTTACTCTTAATTACCCTATTTACTTTTAACCGTGGTAAATAAAAGTAAAAAGTTACTATTCACCAAAAATTATTTTCATCTCTTTGAACCACATTTTACTTACTGACATCAACCGTGTCTCTCGGATTTTTGAAATTCCATTCACAGAAGCGGTAAAATTAAGATTTATGAAAAATTAATTTTTTTTAACTACCACTTAGTAGTTTCACTATTCATCAAAAATTGAAGTTTTTCAGAAAAATTCCAAAATTTCACCTTAAGCTATAATTGATATTCCGAATTCAAAAATGATTTCTATTTTACAAAATTACCAACATATAAGTTGCATTAATTAATTTTATAATTAATTTCCGCTGTCACAACAAATAGCGTGTTTTTAAGAGATAATAACTATCAAAAGATTAACACTTGTTTATGTCTGGTGTAAATGTGAAATTACATCCAATGACCAACATTGTATTGAATTGTAAAAATATATTATAAATATACATTAAAACCACTCAAATTAATAATTTATCACTATTAATTATTTCCATTAAAAAAGTTGTTTTTAATTAAAATTTAGTAATTTTCACTATTCATCAGAAAATGAAAGTTATCCGAAAAGTACAAAAATTTCACCCTAAGCTAATTTCGATATTACGAATCCAAAAATGAATTCCATTTTGAAAAATAAAATTTACAAAATTTCAAAAAGTGGTTATTACTATTCATAACGGCTAGTTTTAATAATATTTTAATAGCATATTGTTGTTTAGTGAAACTCGTTATTGCGTACTACAAACACTATCGAGGAAGGTCCTGATTGCGTGTAATGAAAGGAAACACAAGATATTAATGAAATTAAAAGAATATTTTTCATAAAATCTCGGGGTGTTACATTCTACCCCCCTTAAAATGAATTTCGCCCTCGAAATTTGTTGGGGTTATAAATGGTTTGCTACTTGAAAATTTCTTTAATAGAAACCCACATCGTAAAAAGGAATACCAAAACCAATCTTTAAAAACAAAAGTATAAAACGTAACGGTTACCCAAATAAACTAATCACTGGGTTTCCACATAGGTGAAAATATGGATATAGAAGAGAAATCTAACCATCATGTTATGATGGAGAGTGGTAGAGAACATGGCTATGGAAAATCCAGAAATCACAAAGCCATAGATTTGTGATGATCTAGGGTACCATCTGATTCATCGGATATAAGGGCACTAGGACAACATTTTTGGTTTTCAAGATCATTTCCCTAAAGTTGAAGAATTTGAATTAGAATAAATACTTACTTTATTTTGGTACAATCTCACTGTTGTTCGTGCCTTGAACAGTTTCCACTTCATCTCTTAAATAAATGAAGTTGAATTTGTTATTCATTAAGTGTTAGTAGATCATGTGATAGAATGACGTGTCATTCCATCTGTCTCAAACAAAAGGTTAGAAAAAGTTATATACATAAGTCGATCTATAGTGAGATTAATCATATATGTTTCCTAAAATGGACTTATACTTCATATATCATACTGCTTAATATAATAAAACTAGTTTCTACTAAACAGGGACTTCCTGTTGGCCAGTGGTAGGCGATAAAGGCTAGTCGCACTTCAGTTGTGGGTTCGATTCCCACAGCCTTGTCCGACGCGATGGGCTGTCGCCCGTCCTGCAGGTTGTCCTTTTTCTAAATCTATATTACTATAACATCCCATCAATAATATCGTAAAAATTTCTATCCTTAAACAATACAATCTTATGTCCAACATAATCCATTACAATCTTTAGGCTTATCCATAATACTGCAGTACACTCTCATAACATAGTGAAAATGATTACCAGAGATTTAATACCATCGTTGATCCCCATATATCATAAGATATGTTTTTTTGGTCACTTTCCAAACATTCAAAGTCCTTAATCATGTATTCTCTTGAATACCTTAGTGAAAACATGAATGCAGTTAAAAGTTAACACCTTCCACATACCAATTTCCTCAAAATTCTATATACTCAAACCATGATATCACTTAGTCCTTATATCAATCATGAGATCATGAATACTGTTAAACATTTCATTTTCTCATTTTCCCTTCATTATGAGCATATCATCTTATTTCCAAAAAAATCTCAATCACTTTGAATACCACATTAGACCAAGACATAAATATTCCAATACTTTATGATACCACATTATTTTGGAATCCCATTACATAAACACTTAATCATTCCACCACATCGTTGTCATATCGCCAATAGTGATCGCATGTGACTTCCCTCTGTCCTTTTCCTTCAGTGGTTTCTCATGTTGATCATCACTAAACCTTGGATTAGGGCATTTATTAGCATAATGCCCCATTTCCTTGCACTTGAAGAATTGAAGTGTTGGTGGTGAGTTCTCTGCAGTCTTTGATTTATTCACATCATTAGAAACCCTTTTTCCATTACTTCGACACTCAGCTGCTCGATGAACTTATTTTTCACACTTAAAACATTTTCTAGTCCCTTTAAGACAATCTCCACCATGCTTCTTTCCACACTTTGAGCATAAGGAAACATTCATCTTCTTTTCACCATTATTCTGAGATTTCTCCTTGAACTCCATCTTTCGTTTCTTGTCAAAACCAGGAGATAGATATGTAACACCATCTTCCATTTCTACCTTGATAGCACAACACACAATTTCTTCATAGCTACTGAAGTCTCTTATAGATAATGACCTTCGAAGACTTGGTTTTAAGCCACTGAAAAATCGATCAACTTTACTTTCAGGTTGGATGATAATTCCAGATGCATACCTTGCAAGTCTTGTAAAATTTGCTTCGTATATACCAACAGATTCATCATCCTTTTTCTTCAGTTCAAGAAACTCTTTCTCCATATTTGTTCGAAGAATACGAGGGAAGTACTTATTGAAAAATAAGTTCTTGAACTCGTCCCATTCCATGGACTCAATTTCATCTCTTTGCCTCGTATTCTGGATAAGATTCCACCATTGATCAGCTTCACCTTCCAAACGATATACTGCTAAGATGACTTTATCATGTTCAGAACATTGAAGAAATGAAAATATCTTTTCAGTGGTACTGATCCATTGTTCAGCAATAAGTGGATCAGAAGACCCACTGAAAGAAGGTGGACGTTGCCTCATGAATGACTCAATAGAATATTATTCCCTTCTCTGCTCATTTGGAAGTCCAGAATGATTCATAGCTTGTGTAAGTATAGAAATAAGATTTTGCACTCCATCTCCCATAACATTTTTTTTGTTCAGGAGGACAATCATTGCATTGTCCATTGCATTGATCAACACGGTTCCTTCGGGTTCCATCCATCGTCTAAAACCCAAAAAGAATAGTGTGAGAGGCAAAAATCATGCTAGGGAAAACAACATAATAAAGGTGGAGTACCTTCAATATCTAATATCTTAGGTTTAATTCTATGATCATTAGCGTAGTTCTAGTACTATAACCTATACGTATACTTAACCTTAGGGACATCCCTAGACATACCTTAGAAATATCTCTAGGGATCTCACAAACGTTTTCGCATCCTAGTTTCCAAAGTTTGACTAAACCTTTCCTCTGATGCCAACTGTAGAGACCCGAAGCTTGACTTACATGAACAATACATTACTTTTGCGGAATACTTAGTACATAACAAAAGCACACACACACAAGGATCGTAATAGTTTAGTGTCTTTGGAAACTCGGAATATAATCTTCTAATCATGGTGGAAGATCTTCAACATCTCCCATAAAGATCTTCCTTTTTATACCTAAAACCTTTCCTTATATCCTGGGGAAAATAAAACATAAAAGGGTGAGCTGAAATGTTCAGTAAGGGTAAACAAAAGAAATATCAATCACATCATATACAAAAGAACATAGCTTTTGGAAATCTTAACCTCCAAAAGAGATCATAATATCATGACATGGGATAAATCATAGAAGTGAAATGTAATCCCAATAATCATAACTTAAAACATGAAACTTTGTGGCATACACACATAATCATAGAGAATCATTACTTGTTAGTCAAGACTCATTGCCAAGACTATCTTAGTGGACAATGTCCCTTTCTGAACCGAGTCACCCTCGTTTCAATCCTGTTTCACTGAACCGGTATAACCTACCATTCCAGCCATGTCTATCTCATGAGATATAAAATCTTTACCTAATGCATTGGAGGGAGATATAGGTCCCACTCATCTCATAATGATACCATTCTTATGTGTGCCACAAAATCATAAATCATACATCATTGCATAACCCATGTAATAAAAATGGGAGTCTTAAACATCGTGACATCATAAAACAACTCATATAAGATAAAGGAAATTATAAAAATAATTCCATCACAACATTATCAAATCAATGTAATAATAGAGATAAAAACAGAACCCTTTATTATCTTATATGGAAAATAATTTTGATAAAACACTTGAACTCCATTCTTGAGGAAAATATCCTTTCTTCTTCAAAAACATTTTTCCTTTCTTAAAATGTCGTACAAAAAGAAGTTGATTAAAAATAAACTTAAAAATTTGTAAATTAAGCTTCTTGGAAATAATGTTTTAAAAATCCATTCATGCTGTATAATTTAAAAAAGAACATTCTTCTCGTACTTTTGTCGGAAAAGTCAAAAAAAGTACCTCGTACGAAAAACGACAAAAGATTCCTTTCATGTCTTTTACTAAAAACTCACCGAAGGGTAAAATAGGATTTAAAAAATTTTAGGTGGATGGAAATAATATTACATATTGAGGAAACATGGATTTGGATGATAAAATACACCCCAGTAAATGCCAAAGTATAAACAATCTCGAATAAAAATGAGATTGTGATATTTCGCTTACCTTAGGTCTGATTTGCTTTGTAAGTGTCCGAACCTCCTGTATAATGATTTAAATAATGTCATTGACTTATTACGGAATCATATTCATTGTTATTATATCATATATGGTTCACTTATGACTTTATATTACCCGTTCTTTTGTAAATTCCATGTTAAAGAGCGTTTTGGGTAAAATTGTTTCATTTGTCGTCCGTGTTTTGACTTGTAATTATTCATATGATTATTTAGATCACGATTACTTAATTACAGAATATAAAACATTATTTATATATATATATATTCATAATATACATATATATAATAAATCAGTAAATGTAATGAAATACACCGTTCATGGAGACGGTAGTCCGTACGTACGCATGAACGCTGTTTTCGTTTCCTTATTGAATTGAATGGAATTAAGTAGATGAAATACATATAAAAATAAATAAATCCAGTATCATTATTATGTCATATATTTCATTAGTACTTATATATACTTTATAATCATTCATGAATGGTTAATCATTGAGAATGAATCTCATCGCGTCGTGGAGACGGTAGTCCGTACGTACGCACGAGCGATGATATCGTTCCCATGGTCGTGGAATTGTGTTGAAGTGTATGTATACTATTTCAGTATCAATATCAATTTATAATAATCATATATAGTTACTCATTATAACATTATACCCATCAAATTAAGGTGGTGGCGGAAAATAGATTACACCACGGCGTGGAGACAGTATTCCGTACGTACGCACACGCGGTGATTTCCTTTTTTCGTAGGATGGATAGAAGGTTAATTAGAGTTGTTTAATATTTATAATAACATATCAGTATATAAGAAATACATATGTTATTACTTTATCATGAATCAACTAAAGAAGAAGAAGTTGAAGAAGAAATAAATTGAAAAAGATCGGTAATGGATATTACCTCTTTTTGACGCACCTTCACTTAACCTCCACTTAAAGAACTAAGGATGGACTTTGAAGAAGACCAGGACCTCTAGGATGATACTAGGGAAGTGGAGAAGAGATTTTGTCAGGGTTTTAATGATCTTGAATGCTCAAATTGGTGTGAGGAGGAGAGGGAGGAGGTGCCCTTTTATAAGGGAGGAGAGGGGCAACTTAGGAAAATCTCAAAATATTATTTTATATTAAGGTCAAATTCGGTTTATAATGGTTCCAAATGGTCTTATTTCGAAGATAATGTGGGGATGGGTCGAAATACTCTCATCCAATAGGATTTAGACAAGTTTAGGTTATTATTTTAACCTTATCAATTAGATTTAACTCTAAGTTAAATAATTTAACTTTTACCGTGTCTTTTTGTTTTCTTACACTATATGGTTAATAAACTTACTATATTTAGCCAAACGAACCCCAAGTTGTTTATTATTAATATATATATCCTTATCTAAGTCATTTGTCTGATCCGTAGATTTTTAGGAATTAAATAACAATTAATAATATAATATTTGTTTTAAAAACTAATTTATGTCAATTTTGACACTATTTGGTACATGATTTTTATGAAATTTCTAACAGAATGATAAGTTCTAACCAAGTTACTTAAATCAACAATAACATGTCATATTAACCTATAAAATTATTTTAAGTCATAAAAAGTCTCAAATTACATTTATTTGGGCATTTATAAAATCAATTATGTTAATAGTTTCTTAAAAAGGTAATTACTGCATCATCGTTGTGTCATAAATAAATTAAATTATTTAAAGTATAAAAATTACAAATAAAATACCATTATGTAGGAAATCGTTTTATATTTCTAATGAATATTTATAGTCGAAATTATATTATGTATAACCCTATATTAAAAATGTTTTAGTAAATAAACTTTGATTTTAACTCTTTTAACTCTTCTTTGAATTAAATAATAATAAATGTCATAATCTAATCCAAGTTGTCCTAAATGATAATATTTTATACTTAAGGTTGCTTTTGGTCGATATAAACTTGTCCAATAGTATTAGTACATGTGTTAGGGTAATATTAATATCATTTTTACCCTTAATTACCCTATTTACTTTTAACCGTGGTAAATAAAAGTAAAAAGTCACTATTCACCAAAAATTATTTTCATCTCATTGAACCACATTTTACTTACTGACATCAACCTTGTCTCTCGGATTTTTTAAATTCCATTCACAGAAGCGGTAAAATTAAGATTTATGAACAATTAATTTTTTTAACTACCACTTAGTAGTTTCACTATTCATCAAAAATTGAAGTTTTTCAGAAAACTTCCAAAATTTCACCTTAAGCTATAATTGATATTCCGAATTCAAAAATGATTTCTATTTTACAAAATTCCCAACATATAAGTTGCATTAATTAATTTTATATTTAATTTCCGCTGTCACAACAAATAGCGTGTTTTTAAGAGATAATAACCATCAAAAGATTAACACTTGTTTATGTCTGGTGTAAATGTGAAATTACATCCAATGACCAACATTGTATTGAATTGTAAAAATATATTATAAATATACTTTAAAACCACTCAAATTAATAATTTATCACTATTAATTATTTCTATTAAAAAAGTTGTTTCAATTAAAATTTATTAATTTTCACTATTCATCAGAAAATGAAAGTTATCCGAAAAGTACCAAAATTTCACCCTAAGCAAATTTCGATATTACAAATCCAAAAATGAATTCCATTTTGAAAAATAAAATTTACAAAATTTCAAAAAGTGGTTATTACTATTCATAATGGCTAGTTTTAATAATATTTTAATAGCATATTGTTGTTTAGTGAAACTCGTTATTGCGTACTACACACGCTATCGAGGAAGGTCGTGATTGCGTGTAATGAAAGACAACACAAGATATTAATGAAATTAAAAGAATATTTTTCATAAAATCTCTGGGTGTTACACACTCTATTCTCTAAGTATCTAAATTCACATAAAATATATTTTTTTTTGTTTTCTCATAATTATCATGTCTAGCATAAAGTGAATGCATGGTTTAATATAAATGAGTTGGATTTTCATTTGATTCTTTGGATGGACAACTAGAGTCTTTGTTCCCTTTAGAAAAGAACCTTTGATCCTGATGTTCCCTAGGAACATCACAGTGAAATAAAACACCCCATCATGATTTATGATAAACCTTGATATTTTTTCCTAAATCATCATCCTCGATTCATGATATTTGAGGCATGCCTAATATTTTCAATTAATCAAGCATTCATGACATGATATTCTATTTTGAAAATCGGTTCCAAGCTATAAAATCATAAACTACCTTACCATAGTTTACAAGATAAAATTCATTATACTACATAGACCTATTATAAAAGATATATGATTTAAAATTACAGAAAACCCATTGTATATGAACTTAAAATACAATGAAATGTTGTCAAAGCTCTATGACAAAAGACTACAACAACATAATGTCCAATATATATGACCATAAACAATAAGGACACATGATCCAATCTATATAACCTTAAACTAAAGTGATATGTGTTCCAATCTATAATATCATAAACAATAAATTCATAAGGTCTAATATATATCACTATAAAATATAGTAGTATAAGGTCTAAGATATATGACCTAAAATTACAACAACATTGGATCTTTGATATATGACCATAAATTAGATTGATATATAGTCCAAGCTATATGTCCATAAAATAAAAGAACATGTGGTCTAAGATATATGAAATTAGTAAAATCATACAAGATATGTGAACATATAATATAACAACGTATGTTACAATCTATATGATGTTAAAATATAAAAAATATGGTCCAAGATACATGCACTTTAACTGCAATAACTTTTGGTTGATGCTTTACGAACTTAAACTATACAAACATATGGTCCAAGATATATGAATATAAAAATTAAAAACATATAATTTGAGATATATGAGAGTATACTTCATCATTAATGGTTCATAGTAGTGTAACCTAAAACATCAGCTCTATTTACCAAAATTACTTGATCTTAAACTGTCCGGTAAAGATATATAGTACTTATAAGATTGAAATCCTATAAAAGGGATTCTTGGAAAAAATTAAATTCTCTAATAACTTAGAATACACCTTATGTGATCTAAATAAATTGATAATTTAAAAAAGAAATAGGCATAAGAATTATTATGTAGGAAACATGCAAAGGAAACCCTACGAAAAATTCAACTCTCTTAGTGTTTGGACCTCCTTAAAACATACATAAGAAAAAAATGTTGATAATGGAAAAGGAAAAATATCTTCTGGGGCCCAATATATGGCCCCACTAATGGTCATTCTATGATTTCTTGTTCATTTTCCATGGAAAGAGTAAGATCACTCCCTCTCTATGAGATAATCACCCATGTCACCCATTTGAACCAAATGAACCATCATTATTTCAATTGGGTTGGCTCTGGTGGTTCAATGATTTTTTGTACCCCAATATCCATATATGAGCCACTCCCAAGTTGAAATTCACTGTAGCCATATTTTTTTAGATAATATGGACTTAATATTTTTGAATTCTCTTAAAATTACTCCATGATTTATGAATATTGAATCATTAATTATCAATGAATAGTAACAAAAAGGTAAAAATATCTTGATATAATCACACATAATTTATGAGATTTCATTTATTAATAATGAAAAGTGATGGAAGGATATCATAAATATGAATGTTTTCCTATAATCCCCTAATTAAGATAGTGGTTCTAAAATTTACATGGCTTATGAAAGTATCCTCTCAAAAGACTCCTTGAGTTCTATCAACTTCTATTCATAGTAGAATATAGATTGGGATAGCTAATCTACTGGTATAAAATCTACCTTTATTTCCTCTAGTAATTATAACACCCTATAAATATAATAATGTTGATCCTTCTTATCAACATCAATGAGCCTCTGTTTTTCTTCCACTATCTTCTCTATAATATTCAACATGAAGTGTATATGGGACAACTCTTATTGATGTCATTAAATCTTATTCCTCCTAGCATTGATCAAATTTTGACGAGCCTCTATTTTAATTTCATGATATTATTCATCACATAGGGATTCATTTTTAAATTAACTGAATAAATTTGAGGCCTCCACCATTGGGGTTTTTTTGGTCAAGGGACCTCTTCCTCTCCCTCCAGGCGATGAACTTATACACCATGGCATAGAGTTCATTGTTTTCAAAAAATCCATATACAAGGTTTTTAAACATATATTGATGTATCCTAGAATACCCTCCATCTAATTTAAGGTCACCACAATTATTATATTACATATTCCCCCATACCCACACACACTTTCCTCTTCTCCTACTAATTAAATTATGAGTAAACCAGTCCTTTACTCAGGTCTAGTCTAATAGTGTGTTAGTATTCTAGGACCATGTCTCTTTGCGAGGGACTCACTCCCATATATTAATTGTGATGAGATACTGATATGGAATTAATAGGGTTCTATGGTCCCAAAGTTAAATATTATATGATAAAACACATAAATTCCTATGAGCCAACAAATGTAAAAATTTGGTTGAAAAACATAATTCATGATAACCATTAAAAATGTACCTTCATCAAAAAAAGTAGTTGGTACTTATGTTACCTCATCCAAAACATGGGGGGATATATATATATATATGTATAAATTTGATGTATAACTTTAGGGAAAAGATCTTTTCCCTCATATTGACCTAGGAAACATCATAAAATATTAATAATAATACCAATTTTATATGTATCACTTAACCTCATCTAGTGATGCCTATAACATGGCTGGGTTACCAAAATAAAAATGGTCAGTGTAAAAAACAGACAGGAGCCCCCTTGCCTATGCTAGGTAAAAGGTTATGTGCTCTAGTGAAACATCCTAATAAAACAAGACTTACCCTTCATGGAACCCAGATATTTACACCTCTATATGGACTCAATCTAATGTCTGAGGTCTATCAAAGTGGTGGAGGATGCATCTTCATTGGCTAGAAATTCATGTCTCCCTAAGGGGACTTGATGAGGTCCAGTATAATTAAATTTTCCATGATAATCTAATGATTTAAATCAAAGAGAAAATTAAACAATGTAAAAAAATTAGTTTTTGGCCCTGGGTGTGGTTTCTTAGTTAAAAACAATTTCCTCTTCATCTTCTTAGTCTAATATAAAGAAGGAACTTCATTAGGTATTGTGACTTAATGTATCAGAGGAGTAAGTGGTGGAGAAATAAACCATGCTTCTTCTAGATAAAAATCCTCTTATGTGAGATATATAAAAAGTAGTATAACCTTTATCATTTTCCTCTTAGTCACCATTTAAGTGATAATCAGTCATTGAACCCTTCAGAGAATATACTGGATAAGAATGAAATGACCAAATTTCACCAGCCTCCTGGAAAATCCAAATGGAAAGGATCATCATAGTTTTGATAATAATTAAATAATATATGATTTTTTGATGTGATTTATATAAGCCATTAACTAGATCTATTCTTGTCTCCTTAATCTTCACCAAATTCTATTATGCTTGGAAATATCATTCACCATGCTAGGGAAGGGTAATAAACTAAACACTTGGAAGAATGAATCACTACATCAAGGTCCCGAAAGACTGCATCAAATTTAACATAATTTTATTCATGGGAGATACCTTCAGGACTAGTCACACTATAATATCCCTCCAACTAAGTCTTCACATGAAATAATACTCTCGTTTTCATAGTGGTTGATGTATTTATCCTCCAGCTATCTTAATATTGGTGTGTGACTAAAAACACAACTAAAACTAGTACGATGCCCCACTAACTGTACCTTCACCGATCGGAAAACCACCCATTATTTAAAAATTTTATGGATCCCTGATTGATTATAGACTATGATTCTAGTGCCTTGTTTTCTTCAAGGGAAACTCTATAGGTGTGGGTGTTCCATAAGATAGTTTCTCTCTAAGATTTTGACTCTTTAATTCCACCCAAAACCTCAAAGACTCTCCCTCACACACCAATGGAAGATCTATGGACTTAATCACCATTATATGCAACTAACTATTCAATTATAACTGAATATGGTTATTGGAATAAACATTTGAGAAAATAACGACTGCGTTTTCTGGGGGATGTTTTCTCAAACATGAATCTACAAACTTGTGAAAATCGGCCAGAATTAGTGCGCCACCATGGGATTCCATTCTGTGCATTTTTGAGGAGTGGGGAATATTTTTTAGATACAATAGAACTACATATCAAGGAAACATAGTTCATAACAATCAAATAAGTTTTTAAGATAATCTAATTTTATAAATATCCCTCACTAATGGCTATAATATAATCTTAATATTCTAGATTTCATATGAAATTTTCAGTAATTGAATAGGTTGGATCCCCATATAGAATGAATTAAAATTGGTCATACTAGTTTAACTACTCATTATATCTCAATTCATCAACATGGTGGTTTTGAACCTGTTAATACTCTGGGGAAAAGTCTTGAACCACAAACTAAGAATTTCTTGTGTATAAAGGAACTCATAACAAACCATATGGATCCCTACCCAAGCCCTCAATACTAAGAAGGTTTTGAATATTATATAAAGGGATTTTACATTTTAGATATGGATATGATTGTGATATAAAATATCTAATACTGGAAAGGAAAAGATGATAAGTCTACCACCAGTAATTTTTTTAACTAAAAAGAAGGAGGTGACGATCACTCCAAAATTTTCTAACACCAGGAATACGTACCTACTTAGGTACATCACCATTACATTTTTTCTGCTGAATAAGGCAATGGGCCTAGCGGGTGACCCACCATAACAAGTAGTTTGACTGAACCTCTTTGGTTATCATCTAGTATGCACCCTTTTTTATATGGATCTCTCTTAATGGAAAAGTCTAGGGAATTTGGGCCAGTGGTTCGTAGAGATTATTTTTCATGAACAAATCATCCCACTTTTTGAAAGGGATATTGACACTACTGTCATTCTTTCCCTAGGTATATTTTTATTGGGTTAATTAACCCCTTCACAATGGTAGTAGTTTACTCCACATTATTTCATGAAGACTAGGGAGGAAGAAATTAATTATACATATATCCTAAAATCAGTGCACCACTAATATTCAAAATATCCTATAGAGTAATTCCAATTTCTCCCTGAATGAGATAAAATGTGTTTTTATGGACTTCATCATCTTACAAGGTCTTATATAAGACTGTTTTTATAATATGAATGGGTTATAAAAACTCATATAGTTTCATAAAAACCTAAAAATTGTATCATTGTATGTTTTACCTAGAATGGATACACCTAGTATATACTAAAAATAACATCAAATATGATATCCCATCTGGAAAATAACATAAAATAATAATTTTTTGTAAACTTTGTCATGATTGACCTATATACATGGTTGTTAGTATTCGAATCTTCAAAAACCCTTCAAAATCCATCAATTGTAGCTTAAAACATAACATTTAGAGAGGAATTATTTGGAGAAAAAATAACCCCTATACAACATATTTTCCATTCAAATAATGTGATTCCTGAGGATATAAGATGGTGGCATGATCCCAACCAAAGGTGGTAAGATCAATGCATCCTTATGGGGACCAAATCCATACAATGGAATTCAGTTAGAAAATGGGTACTCTAAGAGATTAGTGCCCATAAATCTTGTATAATGCTCAAAAGTGGAGTCAACAACCATGAAATGGTTGGATTCCACATTTTAAACCATGAACATTATACCGTCCACAAACATCAAATCACCTTTCCAAATGATATCTGCATCATGATGGAAATGAAGGGAAATCATATTTAAGCATAATGGTGGATGATTTTAGTATTAAAAAGGGACTTAATAAAGAATTAGTTCATGACTTAGGATGTATCACATAAAATGTATGTCCCATAAAAACTGATGTGATAACATGACTATAACAGGGTCACACAATCACCTCATCCATAAAGAATTATGAAATTTCCAAATTACATATCATTCACATAGTCACATGGTTCATGCGAGTTACCATTAACTGGTTACATGATTCATTCATTTGTTTTGGTCATGTGAAAGAGTCAAATGAATAGTTCACATGAAGAAATCATATGAAAGGGATTATGTGAAGGGTTCAAGTGAGACCACAAAAAAATAGAGTTATTATAGCTCTGGAAATATGGAGTAAGTGAGGATACTGACCCTAGTATTAAAATTTATAGGACACCACATAATAAACTAATTTTCAGTTGGAAGACCAAAAGGCAAATGGATACCTAAGGGGATAAAGTAGGTATTCACATTATCTGAACTGATTCCACTATTATTTTCCAATACATTGTTTCAATGGGTTTGGAATTTATAGACACCCGCAAGATGAACGCTGGAAATATGATGTGTGAAAAATACCAATATTATATGTTAAATTTTAATATAATTGCATTTAGAAGATAAGGAATTCTTTGTACTTGGATCTTATTACCAAATAAGGTTCATGTGATCGAATCAGGAGAGCACATCGCCATCAAAAGGGATATGCGATCATGTAACCTAATCCATCTCATACGATGACATGAGGACAAGTGACGAAGGTAGTTTGAGATGAATCCTTCTCATAGTCATTGATCTTCATGTGATTCCCTAGAGACACATGATCTACTAATTCCCAAAGCATCATGTGACACCCTATATATATAATCACCTACCCAGAATGGGACATGTTGTGGATTTTAACCATCAATATTTTTTTTTTAATTTTGAAGACTGATATTTGGAAATTATGTAAGAAAATTATTAAGGATGGGTTGAAATTCACAAGAACCATTCATGAAAGACCTATCCATGAGACCACCTACGCAAGATATGATCACATGATGGCCTCTTTAACATGGGATTACACGATAACACATTGGTCATACATTCATGAGATTTCCTCTTGGTTATAAAATTATGTTTCAAAATCACCATAAACAATATTAGTAACATTATTTCATTACCCTCAAGCATTTACATGCTCACATGGACCCCCTTGCCTCCATTATATTACATTAATCCACTTCCATTATATGATTGATTGCATATAAATATATCATATGTTATCACCATTATAATTGTGTATTAAATTTTCTATGGATTTTTTTATCCCATTATTAAATCCTTTTGCACTCAATGTTTATTTTGAATTCATTTCTTGAGAACATGTTTGTAATTTTGTAATTTTAGAATGGGAAAATTTGACGATAGTTCACTATTTTTACAATAATATTAACTCAAATCATTAAAAATAGAAAAATTCCCTCTTTTAGGAATCTATGATATAGGTTCTTCAATTCATCCAATTCGACCAAAAGATGAATTTGATCACAAGAGGATCAAAAATGACCCACAATGTGAAGAAATTCTAGGAAATAATGATTGAACCCACCTATAGATATTGGTCCATAACATGGGCTTAGGAACAATAATTCCAATGATTCCACCTATGTTTGTTAGAATTATTTAATCTTCACCTATCCTCTAAATTTTATGTCTATTTCACACATTTGGTTTATTAATCCAATCAAATCAATTTTGTGGGAAAATATGTAATGAACATATAACCCACACCCATAGACCATTGACTTTTATTGAATCCATGTTAGCAAATTCCTCATTAAAATCACTCATTTTTTCATTTTCAATGTGTAAATGATGAGTTGTAAGGGTGAATTGAATTTTAGATATTTAATTATCGATTTCAATCACCTTTTACATCATGTACTTCTCAATAGATTAATGATCAATTCAATGTGTGTTATTTTTTGTAATCTAAAAGTCCACATTTTTAGTCACTATAAGGAAATTGAATTTTTGGGTCTATTGTATATTTTTCATCATTTCTATGTTTTTATTTTTTTCTTATATAATAAAATAAACAAGAATCCTCATGCTTCTAAACATAAACTAGATAATGTGATGATTATAGCATGTTTTCCAATTTTCTCACCTCATATAATTCATTGGATTTCTTATGTATTGCATTGTTTGATGAAATAAAATTGGAATAACCTATGAATATTCATTTACTAATTGATAATTATTTTTAAATAGAACCAAATTTTCTTATATCATCCATTTTTCATGTGATCCATTAATTGAGTTTATTTCTTACATCGACATAATTTTATATATTTGAGCGATTTCTAGTAATAAATATCATTGATTGATCAAATACTTAGTGATAATATAATAATAACTCACATACCATACTAGTTTAATTATGTATAAATTATGGAAACAATGATCCTTCTAATTTAACTTGAGAGTGATAATGGTTGAGCATCAAGGGACACTCAATTGAGTTGATCATGATTTATCAAACTAGATTATGTTACACTAAAACATAGTATCAATTAATTATTTAAAATTAATAAAACCACAAACATGTTCATATAATTAAATATATCATAAAAATAATAAAAATTATTTTAAAAATAATTATCTGAGGCTCCATAGATAGGTGACCTAAGGTTCATACAATTGCCCAAAAATTCTATTAAAAAATCTAATTTGATGTACTTGATAACTCGATAAATAAAGGATTTGTTTGTGGGTTTCTAGGATAATTTTCTCCCATTTATTTCTTTTTCATTTTATTTCTTATTTTTTAAATCATTCACCCTCCCGTATGATTATTTTTTAATGTTTTAGTTTTTTTCACATTTCTTAATTTCTTTCTCTCTCTATTCTTTTCTCTCTATATTTATGTAATATAACTTTATATTTTTTTATCATTTAATTATTATTAGTTTTTTTTCTATTATTCATATTTTATTAACAATGTTATAACAAAAAAATCACAACTTATTTTCATGACCTAATTAGGAAAAGAAAAATTCATTGAAGAAGACCCTAAAATTGAAAAAACTATCCACTCATAAGTTATATCTTCTAGAGTTGGATAGTTAAGTCTCAATGATGAGATATTTGTAGAACCTAAATTAGTCTTAAACCAACCTAAAATTTAATAAAATCAAACCCCAGGACCCATGGCCCTAAATAATTGAATTTTAAAAGAACCAACCACTGTGAATATGAAGTAACAACCTATATACATCCAATATCTTGAGGAAGTATCCAACTTCAACATTCCTCATCGACCTCCTTAAATTCCAAGGTCTTATTAATGAATACACTCATAAAAATATCAATGTGTTTTACACAGTGTTCTCTACCATGAAATCCCAAAATGTTTCTGAGAAGATCATTAAATTTGGGGACTTCTTTTTCTCCCTTGATGGTGTTCCCAAAGACTTGCTATAAAATTTGGCTACCATAATTAGGAGAAGAAATTACCTTAAATGAATCTTTTTATAGAATTTATTCCTTTCCTCCAAATATACATCCATTAGAAAATAAAACTGTGGAATTAGGGAATCACAAGTAGAGACTCTTCATGAATGTTAAGAAAGATCCCAAACACTTTGGTAAGGTTCCCCCACTAAAAAAATTATTGAGAAATTACTAATTCAATTTATCTGTTGGGGATTTTCCCAGTGGATCATGTCATGATAGATGTTGTAGTTTTTGGGAACCTAGTTTATAAGTCCCCTACTGTTTCACATGACATAATTGCTGATATGAACCAAAATACACAAAATATTAGTACACATGAAATTAAACCCACTTGAGGAGTTCATGATCTAATCCATTCAACCCTATAGGAAAAGGTACATAAACATATAATGAAATTAATTATATTTTTTTAAAAAAATTATCTCAAGCTCAATGTAATTCACGCTCATTTATCATTCCATTACATTTTGGTATTTTTATGATAACACACATTTCTCTAATAAGTTCCACCAACGTCAGGATGCATCTGAGTCTTATATAGTGGTTTTTCATGGGAATATATTTCAATAAGAACCACCCCTAAAGGAATAACCATTTAAGAAAAATCCTTCCCCATGTGGAAAGTACAACTGTTATAACAATAAGGAGGAAACTCATAGTACCCCAAACAAAATTGGTATCAACAAGGGAATGGTATGCACCTTTCTAATCCTTCAGCTTCTAAGAATAACCCATATCATCCCATATATAAACCAAGAATTGAGGGAATTGTAATGAAAAGGGAATCCCAAAAACTCCAGTTCCAATAGACCACACATTTAGTTATTCAAGACCTAAAAACTCTAGTTACACTTTTGGAAAACACCATCGATGAGATGAAGATGAAAGGTTCTAGACAACTATCATCCCAATATATTACCTATCCCAAGTTCAAAGGTAACTTATGTGATATCACACTTCAGAGTGGAAATGTAATTTATACATTAAATTATTCTACATAATAGGTTTTTCCTCCTCTTTAAAACTCTCCTTCTTTACCCTCAAAAGTTTCACATTAAGAAGAAAAAGAAAAAAATCATAAAAACATTATATTTAATGATTCATGTGAACAATACATCACTCTTCCCTTTCCTTAATGAATCTATAAATCTAATAAAAATATTGATAACTAAATTGACCGAAGAAATCATGGATAAATTTAAAAATAAAGAATTTAATGTTCCTCTCTTGGATACAATTAAACAAATTACTCCTTATGAAAAATTTATTAACGAACTTTGCACCCATATATGGTGAATAAAGTTTAATAAGTGTGTAAAACATGGAAATAATTTTTCTTCATTAATGCCAATATAAATTCAAAAAAAAATTAAATGATTATAGAAATTTTATGATACCTTTCACCATAGGGTAAACATTTTTTTGTGATGCAATTATAGATTATGATTCATCTATTAATGTGATGCCTCACTCTATATATAATTCCCTGTAGGTTGGACAGATTCAAACAATATGAATTATTATATAACTTTTCTATTGGAGAATAACAAACCCAGAAAGAGTAATATAGGAAATCCCCATGAGAGTTAGGAATCTCATTTTCACTGTAGAACTCAATATTATTGATATGGAAGGTATCCAAACCAAAGGACATGATTCTTTAATACATGGATGTAAATTCATTAAAACATAAAATATAATCATCATTGATGTCTACACTGGTATGTTTTCTATTCAGTTCATTGGAAAAAAGTTATGTTTCAATATCATTGATGTTGTGAATGAAAATATTGAAGATTACTCCATTATTCCTATTTATTCAATAGAGGTGTTGTCCAATTACACAAAAAACATTATCTCATTGAGACATACTTTTATTTTCTTCTTATGCTTCAATATTTGACCTTTTTTTTTATAATTCATGTTTTGAATGTTCTATGGGTATGGAAAAGTTTTTTTTTATGTTTTATTTTAGGAATGTGTTAATTATATGGTTCCCATGACCATAGTTGTGTTTGAAAATCTCATTGAAATTGGTTTTTTTCTATTGATAATAAACATAAGAAGAAATATAGTTTCTTTAACATCACTCCCACTAAATTTGTTCCATAAATCATAAAAACAATGGTATTATAATTACGACCACTTTAATTGAATTTGAAATATTCATATCTTGAGTTTAATAACCAATTTATTGTCATTATTTCCAACATCCTCTCTCCATATCAGGAATTAAAACTGATATACCCTTTGAGAAAGTGTAAAAGAGATATATGATGGAAATTTGATGATATTTTGGAGATTATCCCATATATTTTCACATGCCATGCACATTTAGATAATGAGGCTAATCCCGTAAAGAAATATCAGTGCTAGTTAAACCCCACTCTCATTAAAGTTGTAAAATTAGAAGATATTAAATTACTTTCAGATGGGATCCTTTATTCCATCTATTATAGTAAATGGGTTATCCGTATGAAAAATTTGCCTAAAACTAGAATTACAACTGTATTAAATTCACATAATTAATTGGTTCCAAAACATGTTCAAAATAGTTGGTGAATCTTTATTGACTTCTTTTTACTAAATAAATCCATGTAAAAGGAACACATTCCCCTACCTTTCATTGACCAAAAATATAAATATTAGATGGTAAGTCCCATTATTGTTTCTTGGATGGCTATTAGGGTTATTTTCACATCTATATAGCACATGACAATCAAGAGAATAAAGAATTTACCTATACATTGAAAACATTTTGATATATGAGGATTTGATTTTGTCTCTATAATTACATAGATACTTTTCAACATTATATGTTGAGTATATATTTAGAGTACTATGGGAATTGTATTGAAGTTTTTATGGATTATTTCACAGTTTCTGGATCTTCCTTTAATGATAGTTTGTATAGAGAAAATATCCTTTTACACATATCATTACTTGATTTAGAACATTATGAAATATTAAATTACAATCCAAGGATCGTAAAGTCTAGTTTCTTGGAGATTAAGTACATAATTAAACACAATGAAACCATAATAAAATAACATTTTATTTAATCTTGATAATGACCTCTTAACTCTTTTTGATCTCTTATATCTGCATAGAATAACCTAGGGGAACACGTGAATAAGTGGAGGATCTAAAAATCCCCATAAGGAAATAAACATAATAATAAATCTTATCATTAGGGTTAAAAGGCATAACATAGTGATATTAAAAGGCATGGAATGTCAATAAACATATGAAATCATAAAATATTGAACATGGTATCATATAATAATGGATTCCTTATATTGTGATAGAAACATAAAACATGACCTAATCATGATTCAAGGTTCATTTCACATTAAGGAGCATGATTCGTGGTTAACCACCAAGACTATTGCACCTGGAGAACAAGTTAAGGCTAACCACCAAGACTGTTGCACATGACATCCCATGAGACTAAATAATACCCAATTCATTAGAGAAATATCTATATTCATCCATAATAACATGTTCATGAATATTTCTTCCATAATAATAATCATACATAATGAATCAAACATAAACATAATGGTTATCCATGGAATGAATTGTTTATCATAATCATTTCAAAATGCATAAAAAAGGGACTATCATAATGGAGTCTATGAAAGATAGGATTATAATCATACATGTACATTCATAAGGAAAAATAGGAATATATAATGATATATGATGTCAGAAAAAGTGAAAATTTGTAAAAATAGTGTTTAAGAAACTTTATAAATAAAACATTTTTTTGTGGTTTAAAGAAAATATTAAAGGTTCTTGTAAATGGAAAAGGAAGAAATATTTTCATAAAACCAGAAAAAAACTAAATTCTTTTTCATGATAAAATGAGTTATTTTAGAAAAATATTGGTGGATTAAATCATGTTTTGGATAGAAAATTAAAATGGGTAAGCAATGAAAAAGTTCCCTTGAATCAGGTTTTTTTCAGGAACATTTGAGAAGGGAGACCTATAAAAAAATGTATTAACCCCTAAAAGAATGATGATATGTTATGGAAACAAGATTTTAGAAAATATAAACAGAATTTTTAATAATTAAATAAAAAATAAATAAGAGTCACAATGTGTAAATATAGATAAAACGTAACCCGAAATAAATATAGAGGTTTGGAAAGGATCCCTAACCTTATTTATGGTATGATTATGTGCTTGATATTAATGTCCTAGATAATCAAATTAAATATATTTATTAATTAATTTAAAACATTATAAATGTATATTTTTATTATAATTTTATTAATTGTATTTATGGATCTTTTTAAGTATTGTAAGATATAATTTCATTTTTTGGGAACTTTTGTTTTCTTTGTTTTAATGGTCAGTTACTTGTATACATGTGTAGAAAATCATGAAAAATGACAATGTTTTACCATAATTGAAGTTATATTTTATTAATGATAATTTATAAGATTAAATGGTTATATAATTAATTTTTAAATTTGGGATTATAATGAATCATTAAATAAAACATTAATTATAATCACTTGGTTTATTTTAAGCAGTTTCTCAATCATCATGAACTAGTTTTATTTTATTATTTCACATATTGTATATATAACGGTTTCAAAATATTACTTAATAATAAAATAAATATATTATAATATTTTTCAATGATTAAAATGGTTCATGACCAGTTTTAATTATGTTAAAAGAAAAATAAAAATGTATCGTTCTTCAAGGCAATAAATTAACAACTCGCGGAAGATGTTTTAATTTAAAAAAATAGAAATGGGAAATAATTTCTAATGAATTATTACATTATCATAATAAAATTATATTTTATGTTATTTAATGGAGTTATCATACCATTTGGATCAGGGTAGTTAAGTAGAGGATAAAAAAATAACTTGAAAATAAATTAAAAGAAAAGGAAGGAAGAATTTACCTCTTGAATTTATCCTCCTTGAAAACCTCTTCAGGGAAAGGTTTTTGGTATCTTTATGAGACCAAGAGATCTTAGAAGTGGGGTAGAGTTTTTTTATGTTATTTTAGAAGAATTTAGAAAATTATGAAATCTTGATAGGTGTGAGGAGAAGTGGTGTTTATGGGTTGTACTTATAGGGTAGGGAAGGGGTGTTTTCTAATTATTTTATTCATTAATTTATTATTTTAGATCATGAATATGAAAATTTTGAGAATTATCACCAAAAATATTAAAATAAAGAAGTATAGTTTGATATTTTGGGCTTAAATCATTCAAAAATCATCTATGACTCCATAATTCATGTATTTAGCTTTTATTGTAAATTATCGTATTTTACTATTCACCAAAAATTCAAGTATTTAAGAAAAATTCCAAAAATTCATCCCTATATCTTTCAGGGTGTTTAATTCAAAAATTAACTCCATTTTATTAAAATAATTTTCTAAATAAGATAAATTTGATTTTTAGATAAGACCATAATTTATTTGAAAAATAGAAATTTTAATATTAAGACTGAATCTATAAAACTTGGAAATTTTAATTAAGGTATCCTAAAATTATCTTATAATAATAAGAAAAAATTATATTATTTTATGAATATATGTTATTAATATTTTTAAAATAATTATATTAATTATAAAATTGTAGTTAAATTTTTAAAAACGTAAAAAAATACCAACACTTAATTTAACATTTTTGAAAAATTATTTACTTATGATATGATATAAATATATCAAGTTTTTTCATTTATAAGGTGAAAAAATTTTATTCATACTTTCATAGGTGATGATACTTTTCTATTGGTTGGATTACTATTTATAAGGGTCATATTACTATTCCAATGGAAAAGTTACTATTTCATCGGTATAGGTTCTTTAACTTCTATAAATACCTATTATTTCATTCATTATTCATTTATAATGTTCATATTCTATTATATGTTTCGGGTTATGTGATTTATAGTATGTGACATATATATAATAATGGAATTTTCCATTTATAAAAGTTTGTGTCGATACATTCTTCTCCCCTTATGAAATTTCTCTCTTGAAATTTCTAAGTTGAAAACTGGTGTGGGTACTTCTCCTTCATTGCTTACATAGGTTATTATGTTTCCTCTAAATACATATGGTTTCACCATAGTAATTTCACTAGTTTTGTTGTCTTTTTAGATAAATAATCTTCTCTACATTCCAAAATGTTCACTAGTTTCTCCTCATATGATAGTTCTTTTTCAACTTTGGGTTTCTTTGATGTGCAGCTGAATGGTTTTCACCTTTTCCACCATTTCATCCACCATTTCAAGTCCTAACAGCTTACATTCACCGAATTCATCACAAAATGATGATGTTCTGCATTTTTTCTCATAAAGGTATTTATATGGATCCATTTAGATGCTTGAATGGAATCCCTAGTTGTAATATAACTCTACTAGAGTAAAATGTTGGTCCCACCCTCCTTTTAATTCCATAGATTATTCTATAAACATGTCTTCCGGTGTCTGAGTAGTTCGCTCATATTAGCCATCAGTTTGAGGATGATAGGTAGTATTAATGTTCAACCCATTATTCAAAGCATGTTTGGGACTTTTCTAGAACATGGAGGAGAAAGACAAATATTTTACAATTAATAGGGGTAATCCATACAACCTTACAACTTATTTTATGTATATTTGTGAATGTTAATCTAGTGAGAAGTCCACTCAATTTGTGATAAAGTTATATATCTTTGTAAGAAAATCTACAACAACTCGTGTATCATTATTCCCATTGGATGTCTATTTATGTCTAGTTACAAATTCCATGGCGATGTTTTCTCACTTCCATGTTTGTGTGGGTTATGGTTGAAACATCCCTTTAGACATTTTCCCTTTTAGCCTTCACTTGTTTACATACCAGTCACTTTGATGTATATTCTATGATCTCCTTTTTCATATTGTCCCACCAATAGTTCTATCAGAGATCTAAATACATATTTATTCTCCCTAGGTGAATTGAGAAGGTTGAGCTATATTCATCATATAAAAGATCTTTCTTTATCTCTGGATCATATATTACACATAATCGTGACCCAAATCTCATGACTCCTTCCTTATCCATTTTTATCTCTGAATATTTCCCCTTTCTCATGTATTCAACATTCTTTTGAATTTCCACATCATTTCTTTAAGAATTATTTATTTTTCTATAAGGGATGGTTGATAAATAACTTCATATAGGATTGATGATGGTCCTCCATTAATGATTCTCATGTCCATCCTTTTCAACTCTATTAATATTGGTTCTTTCAAAATTCTAATAATTCAAAAATATGTAGGATCATTTCTACATAGAGCATCTACCACTTTATATGATTTAATTGGATGGTAGTGGATTGATCAGTCATAATCCTTTATGAGATCTAACCATCTTCATTGGTGTATATTAAGCTCCTTCTTTGTGAATATATATTTAAGACTCTTGTGATCAGTATATATCTCAAACATCTACCCATAGAGATATTTTCACTAGATTTTTATTGAAAATATCATATATTCTAACTACATATCATGTGTAGGATAGTTTTGCTCATGAATTTTCAACTTACTTGAATTATAGGCTATCACTCTATCATTTAATATCATCATATATCTTATTCCCTTCTTTGAAGCATCATTGTACACCATAAAGAGTTCCCCACTTGTTTCTAGTGTTAGAATTGGTGTAGTGATAAGCCAAATCTTCAAATCTTAAAAGTATTATTCACATTAACTGGTCTAGAAAAACTTCACCCCCTTCTGGTTCATCTTCGTTAGTGGGTTACACAATCATGAAACATTATTCACAAATTACCAGTTTTACCCTGATATACCATAGAAAATATATATCTTCATCACTAATGTTGTCTTGGGCCATTCTTCAATTACTTTTTTCATAGAAGGGTCTATAGATATCCCTTTATGGGTGATAACATGCCCTATGAATGATACTTCTTCCATCCAAAACATACATTTACTATAATTTTCATATATTTACTCCCTTCACAAAGTTTTAATCACACTATTCAAATGTCCCTGTATTCCTTCTTACTCATAGATTATATTAGAATACCATAAATAAAGACTTCCAAAAATAATTCATGGTAGTATCTAAAGTATCTATTAACTAAGTCCATTTAAATTTTTAGAGAATTAATGTGTATTTGGGGAATTACTATGAACTCATTTTGTCCATAACTCTTTTGAAACATAGTTTTGGGAATACCTTCCTTCTTCACCTTTAATTATTGATATCCTAACTAAAGGTCCAACATAGAGAAATAATTGGTCCCATGAAGCCAATCAAATGCGTCATATATCCATAGTAGTGGATATTTTTTATACTTCTTGATTTTTTAGAGCTCATGATGATAAATGTATGGGTTCATTGATCCATACTTCAACTTAACGAAGATACCTAGTGCACCCCATGGGAAAGCACTCAGGCATATAAAACCCTTGTCAAGATTCTCTTGTAATTTCCTCTTTAGTTCTTTCAGCTCAATAATGGCCATTCTTTATTGTGTTTTGTATATAGGGAGAGATCCATGAATATGTTCAATTGTGAACTCTACTTCTCAATAAGGAGGAAGAAATTGAAACTCTTTAGGTAACACATTAGTGTAGTCTCTCACAATGGGCAAGTATTCAAGCTTGATTATCTCCTTTGTCTAAATCATTTGAGCTAGATATTCTATCTCATAAGGAAACAATATCTAAACTTAAGAATATGAATATAAATTATATTAATCCTCATCCTTAAACTTGTATAGAATTGTAGGATTCCTCATTATGTAAAGAGTGATCTCTTTTTCCAACATTTGATGTTGGATTTGTATAAAGATAGTTAATCCATGCCCAATAGAGCATAAAAATCTACCAAAAAGAGTATTAAAATATTTTCTAAGAAGTTAAGTCCACAAAAATTAATCGATGATTAGTTATAAACTTTGGATTCAACAATTTCCCTATTTTTTGTTCTCATAGATAAATCAACCTCCAAATTTTGATGTGGTGATTGAAAAGTTCTAATAAACTTGCAAGATTGGAATGAATGTGTGGAACCATAATCAAATAATACATTCACAATTATTGAATGAATAACCTGTTTACATATCACTACATATTTTTAGGTTTCACATTAGTAGTAGTGATAGAATATTCACTTCCTCACTTCCTTGGAGGTTATTGTTATTGACTACACATAAAAAACCATGGGGTAGGGAAATGGTTTGCATAATTTCCATGTTACTTATAATTTTAACACTACACTATAGGTTGAGTGTTGATATGAACATTTCATTCTTCTTCAACTTTAGTGGGATTATTCAAATATTTTTTGTATTTCTTAACTAGATGACTCATTCTTCAACATTTGAAGTATTTCACGGTTCCCTTTATACAGTTCACAGGATGCTTCTTCTCAAAATTTTGACACATAAGATATTGGGTCTTCTTTTCATCATGGTATTTATCTACGTATCCGCCCATATTAAACCATATTTTCCTATTTCATTCAATGTGACCACAAGACCACTGAGAGTCTCTGATCCCCATTCCAACCTTGAGGGTACAGTAGACAATCTCTTCATATTTTTTGAAGTTTCGAATCACCGACTTTTTTTAAACTCAACTTAACTTTGTTAAAGAAGCGGTCCACTATTATTTCATTGTAGATGAAAAATCTAGAGACGTATTGTGAAAGTATTTTGAATTTTCCATTATACTCCCAATAGACTCATCTTCTTTATACTAGAGTAAGATGAACTCCCTGTCCATCTTATGAAGGAGGGTTAACATAAAATATTTATTAAAGATAAATTTCTTTAAATAATCCCATTTCATGTAATCAATTTCATCCTCATACTTTTTTTCCTTGATCAGTTTTCTCTACTGATTATCTTCACCATAAAAATAATAAACTACAAGCACAACTTTCTCTTCTTCTAAGCACTAGAGTATAGAGAATATCTTCTCAATGTAGTTAATCAATTATTCTATAAGTAAGGGATCAGAAGATCCACTAAAAAAAGAGGTATTTTTTGCATGATGGATTCAACAACAACTTTCCCTTTCTTATTAGAAGAAGGGTGTTCCACATGATTGAATTTATTATTCATAACTTGATAAATTTGATCAAGTATTTTCATGATTTTTTGAGCACTCCTTTCCATTATATTTGGAATACCATTAGGGAAATCATCACATTTCCTATCACATTGATTATTGTCATGTGTTATTCTATTTCCTTCTATTATCAATGAAAAATAAATTGCAATTAGGGGGACTGACTACATAACTAATAAGCATGTAAATGAAAAATTTTAACATAAAAGGATAAGCTTGTAAAGAAAATTATATCAAAACATATGATTCCTAGGTTTTAATCCAGGTTATCCAAGATCTATTTCCCAGCATATACTCTTATGGGATTTTTTACATAATAATGGTTCATAATGAGCTTATTAATATAGAAAATCTAATCCCTCTTGAGCGTCAAATAAAGTGCACAGTAAAGACCATTTTCATGTACTAGGTTACCCTGATTTAGGCCCAAAACACCATTGTTCTAGTAGTTACTCCTTGGTACATCTACTCCAAAACCACATTATAACACCCCAGACATTGTATTTTATGTTTCTCTTAAATACCTTAAATTCATTAGATAGCATATATTTCATGAAGAACTAAGTCTTTTTGAAGCAAAACTTGGTTATTTATAGGATAAAGTCATAACATGGAAATTAAAACTTAAATTTTCCACTTCTATGTTTTGAATTTAAAAAAATGGTCAACTACAGTTATGATCAGTAAGTTATTTGGAGTTCGATAGAACCAACTTGTTTTCTTTTGATGAATAGTAAAATACCTTTATGAATAGTAATATTTCCCTTATTTTTAGTAAATCATATTATTATTTTATTTTATTATGGTTATAAATTAATGAGATATTGATTTATTTTTCAATGTTTTAAAAAAATAGTTATAGATTTAAAATTGATATTTTTGAATAAATTATGATTTTAGTTAAAATTTAAATTAATAATATTTAGAAAATTATTTTCAAAAAATGGATTTCATTTTTTAATTGTACATGTCTAAAAATGGATAGGGTTAATTTTTTGGATTTTTCGGAAATACTTGAATTTTTGGTAAATAGTAAAATACATTAACTTACCGTATAAACAAATTATAATTTAAATCCACTATTCCTAGAACCATGTGTGGTTTAAGCACCCAAATCTCGAACTCACATGAACTTATAAATATTCTAGTTCATGGAATCCTCATTGTTTCTTGTCTCGTGTAGAAATAATAAATTAATGAATATAATATTAAGAATCCCCTCCCCCCCTTCAGTATAAATGGCATCCATGACACCCCCATTTCTTCACACCTTTAAATATTGAGTAAATGCCTAAATTATAGTCAAATATCTCCCAAAGCTCTTACCCCATGTCCAACATTCCTTGGTCTATTCAAAAGACTAAATCCTCTCCCCTAAAGAGTCTCTCAAATTAAGATATATTCAAGAAGTAAATTCCTATTTTCAATTATTTTGTTTTCTTTTCAAGTTCCTTTGTTATATTTTATATTACCAAGTACCCCTATCCCAATGTAATGAAAAATATATTATCATATATGTAATATAATTCTATTATGGTTATGGAATATTACATCCTTAACCCTTATTTTCCCTCCTTTTATACTATAAATGAATGCACCATCCGAGATTTGTTAGTTTATCACGTAGGAAGACAAGTTTTGATTTTTAATTACTATATTCAATACTATTAATGAGACCTTAATAATGGTTGAAATAGATCAAAATATATGTATTTTATCTTATTTAATGTTCTGTAATCCTTTCACACTCATAATATAAAATAATAATACAAAACAAGTTCATTATGCACAAAATTGCAATGTTAATCCAAGCGTTTATCATTAACTTTTATCTAATGATTCATCCTCATGGTATGTAATGAAAATCATTATAAGATCATTTATATCTATGTAATTTAAATATTAATTTATATTAACAATTCTGTATGTTTATCCACATTTATAACAAACTTCTATTCATGAATAAAAGTAAACCAATCATGAAATCCAAAGAAGAAAATGCTTCCAAAACACTAAAATTGAACCTATTAAACCCATAAAAAAGGCCATTAATAAACCTAATAAGGTTAAAATAAATCAATTAAATTTATAGGAGTCTCTTTAAATATTTATTAATTGACCTAAATTTTATTATTTAGGTCATTAAGATCCATCTAAGAACACATTAGGGCATAGAGTATGTGGTTTCTTATCTCACTTTTAATTCTATGAGATTTCCATTGTTCAGAACTTATTTCATGCACGTCGTGTATTGTGTAATTCCATTTGATATACATTACCATTATTATATTTTTATTCATTTATATTCTATGATTAATTTTGTGGTTATTAATTTTTTTTCATACGACTTGACTGATTACAACATGGTAAAGGACTTGGTCTCAATTTCCATTCCATTGTAATTTACATGGTATTGTGCACCAAATAAAACTAATGCGGTGTAACCACTACCCCTTTGAGATCATTTTTCATTTGAATTTTTAAAAATATTATATTTCTATATTTTTTTATCATGGATATGATTATTTATTTAGTTGTATACCATTGTAAATACAGTTTCTATTTTGAATGTTGTTTTACCTATGGATATGTTGATAAATCAGTATCCTTTACTATATACAAATATTAAAAGGAATATTTTATATTTATTAAATCCATGTATTAAGAATTATTTGGACTATAAGTGATGGGTGGGGCCATTATATCCCCTTGATGCATCGACAGGTCTCGGGAGACAAATCAGTTGGCGACGAACCCTTCGAGTTTGTTTCCAAAAATCAAATGGGTTTCAACCCACAAACTTAAAACATTTAGACGGTAGAGTTGTATCATGTTCTAGATACATGATTTCCAATTAATAATCATATCTTTTTATTCATTTTTAGTTATTATTATCCATAAGGTTTTTACAATGACAAAATCTATGAATGAGGTTTCATTCTTAATTTATTAATGGCATGTGTTTTTCATTTATTCACCATTCCATATTGACTATGCCAATTTTTTTTATGATTTAGTTATTGTATATTCATGAATCCAATATTTTTAACTATTTCTGAAAATTTGAGATCACCCCTTTCATTTTTTACATTCAATAGGTTATGATGAGGATACCATTTATTGAGTTCTCTTGGATGCTATTTTTAGTCTTTTTGTAATATATATTGTTACCTTTACTAATTTAATATAAGTTAAATTAATTTATCTAGTTTGTTTAAGACTACTAAATTAATTATTCATATTGTATTTCATTCATTTTAATTATGTAAATGTAATAAGTATTACACCGGCTCAAGGCTTCTGGGGTTGGGGCATTACAATTGGTATCATAGGAAGTTTTGTAGAAATCCTGGAAACTATAATAGAAAATGTAGATTATGGAACAAAACCCTAAAGTAGTCTTTGAGGATAAACATGAAAGAACTTCCTAGAATATTGGTAAGGAATATATTATGAGGATATTTCTAGAAAATACATTTATGTATGGATACAAACAAGTAGAGGTGGCTCTGGCACAGATGTACCTAGGAATGAAAACATCAACAACGATTTTTGGGCTTGACCTAGGGTATCCTGGTGCACAACAAACATAATTTTTACAATCTTGGTTTAACACTCCTGGGAGATATTCCTAGGATAATTCAATATTTCCTTACAATCCATTATGAATGACTTGAATGTAAATTTTTTCTCAGAGAAACCATGTTTATGAGATTAGCTATGCATATAATTTAAATTTATGCTAAGTAATTTTCAAGTTGGGATTATAAATTAGGATTCATCACCTAACATAATGTGTAAAATTATTTATAAATGACACCTAATGTAAGAAGATGAATCAATACTCATTGAAAATATAGGGATTTTTCCACTGAGTTAGTCAACACAGTCAATGTTGGAGGGAATTAGATCATGACCATATTGGGATAACTTACTTAGGTTGTTATGAATAACCATGATACAACTATGTTGGATCATTTTTTGCGGTTTAAGCCCCCATATATTAGTGGTACTACTAATCTAGTGTTAGAAGAGCAGTGGATCAAGTCCCTTGAAAAGATATTCATCGAATTATGATGAAATGAATTCGATAAAGTATTGTTGTGACTATATTGTCTCAATGATGATGCTGATCAATAGTGTCCCTTAATCCCGAATACCATGGAGGAAGAAGAAATATAATATATGGAAAGGATGAATTTTATGTAAATATTATTTGACAAATATTTTCCTATGAGAAAAAAACTGAAATGAAGAGGAAATTTCGTGGCTTATTGAAAATAGAATAAGGCAGTGTTTCAGATCATAAGGCTACCTTGAAAAGACTATCCAAGTATACCAAATATTATGTACTTGACTCAGAAGACAAGATTGATCATTTCTTTTAAGTTATTAATCCTTTTCTTCGAAGGGCACTAGCTTCTTAATCATTTTCATTATATGATGAAATTGTATTAAGTGCCATCAAAACAAAGAAGGAATTTTATAGATCAAATTTGTTCAAGGGAAATCAAGATAAGAAGAGTTATTCTACCATCCCTCAAAAAGATGAACTGCCAGTGAAGATGAAGGGAATGAAGCAATTTATATTATGTGAGAAATGTGGAAATAATTGTCCTGGGAAATGCTTGAATGGAATGGGAGTTTTCTATATGTGGGGAGAAAATGGTCATTGATATAGTAACTTAAAGGGGAAGAGACAAGTCAATTATGTTCTATACTACAACTTTAGAGATATAAGACACTATGTAAATGAGTTTCCTAAGTGCCAAGGAGACTTTCCTCAGAAAAGTCTATATGAGAAAGAGGAAACTTATTAGATTACATCTATGGAGGTTGAAGTTCCTAATGATGTGGTGGTTGTACTTTAATTGTTTCCTAAAACTTATACAATTCTTTATTTGATTTTGGATCACCCCATTCATTTATATCTTCTCAGTTTTCCAAGAGTATTTGACATGTACAATTTTATTTAATAAAGGATTTGTTAGTAAAAACTCTTAGGGGAGCATCGTTACAACGAAGATATTTTGATCAGTCCCCATCATGACACATAAACATTCTTTAGTTTCTAAACTTATCATCATAACAATTATTAACTATGAAATAATTATCAGTTTGAATTGGCTATCAATTTATGATGTGAATATCTATTTCAAGATGATGGAAGTTACAATTTTTGAGAATGGTGTAGAATCCCTTATCTATAGAGTAGAAACCTCTCTATCTGATTATTATCTATATCAACCCCCTGTAGCTCTAATGAATTAAATGAATAAAGATAAAGAGAACACAACTAGAGGAATTGAGTGAAAATGATTTATCTGACCTAGTGTTCCTACATGGGGATATTAGGTATTCTTTTTCAAGAAGAAAGATGGATCCATGAGGCTATGAGTTGATTATAGGTAAAATGATCCTATTGCAATAAAGAACAAGTATCCTCTTCAACGAATTCATGATTTATTTTATCAACATCATGGAGATGAATATAGTTCATAGATTTGAATTTGATATGGATATCCTCAGCTATGTATAAGAAAGGAAAATATTCCAAAGATAGCATTTCGATCTAGGTATGGGCATTATGAGTTTACATTAATGCCTTTTGGACTGACTAATGCACCCTCTATTTTTATGGATCTAATGAATAGAGTTTCCAAGGAATATCTTGATGGATTTTTTGTGGAATTTATTGATTATATCCTTGAATAATCTAAAATCAAAGAATACAATGACAATCACTTCCGGATTATTCTTAAAACTCTTAGAAGAAATGAATTATTTGGGGAGTTTAGAAAGTGTGAATTTTGGATTCAATAAGTTTCTTTTCTTTTCCATATTATCTATGAGGATGGAAGCTTAGTTGATTATGTGAAGACCACAACAATCCAATAATGGACCATGCTAGTCAACACATCCCATGCATGTAGTTTCATTGGATTAGAAGCTTACTATTGAAGTTTCGTTCAGAATTTCACTTGATTGCTTAATCTTCTAACCAAGCTCACATATAAAGCGGTTAAGTTTGTATTGACTAAATAATATAAAAAATTCTTTGAATAATTGTAAAGAATATTGGTAAATGATCAAATAGTTATTCTTCCATCTGCAAATGAAGTATTTTTGATATACAGTGATGCATCAAAGAATGGGATCAGTTGGAACCCTATGAAAAATTACAAAGATATTTCTTATGCATCATGGTAGTTGAAGACTCAGGAGAAAATTTACTCAAATCATGATCTTGAGTTAGCAGTGGAAATATTTTCTCTAAATATATGAAGAAATTATATCTATGGTGAAATATGTGAGATATATATGGATCACCATAGTTTGAAATACATTTTTACATAGAAATAACTCAACATAAGGAAAAGGATATGGCTCAAGTTACTCAAAGATTATGATTGTTCAATACACTACCACACTAAAAAGGAAAATAAGGTGGTAGATGCATTCATAAGTAAATATCATGGACTTCCGACCTAAATAAGGATTGAGAGAGATCCAATATTCAGGGATATACAAATGATGGATATGGGAATTTTTGAGGAGGGGGAAAATTTTTCCTCTGTTAGATGATTTCTAAACCATATTTAATAGAGAAGATAAAAATCTCTCAATCTAATGATGAAAATATAGAAAATACAGTTATCATTGTTAAGTATGGAAGATTGGATGACTTCTTGTATGATAAAGGAGTTATGATATTTGGGAAGAGGTTATGTATTCCATTAGCACTTGAGATAAAAAGGGAACTATTATATGATTCACATAGCTCAAATTTCTCTAAATTCTCTAGTATTACTAAGATGTATAAAGATCAGAAGGAATATTTTTGGTGGGATAACATGAATTGAGAAATTGATGACCTTGTATCAAGGTGTTTAGTTGGTGAATAGGTGAAGGCAGAGAGATAATATCCTAGAGGGTTCATGAAACCTATACCTATTTTTATGTGGAAGTGGGATAAATTTATGATGGATTTTTACATAGGTCTACCTAGGACACCTATAAGGAATGACGCGGTATGGGTAACTATTGATAATCTCAAAAAATCATCACATTACCTTACTATAAGAGAGGATTTACCACTTTTGCGCCTTGTAAGACTTTATATTAATGTAGTTTTGACACTTCATGGTGTACCTATATTGATTGTTTCTGATCGAGATCCTTGGTTTAAATCAAAATTCTAGAAAAGACTCAAGATAGATTTGGATACTGAGGTTCATATGAGTACTGCTTATCACCCACAAACAAACAAATAGTCTAAAAGGACTATTCAAACACTGAAAGACAAGTTGAGATCATGCTCTCTAAACATTCAAGTTACGTGGAATCAATAATTCCCTTTGGTGGAATGTTCTTATAATAATAGCTTTCATTATATCATTCAAATGGTTCTTTATGAAGCATTATATGGTAAGTGGTGTCGAAATCCAACTTTTTGGGATGAATTTGGTGAGAGGAAACTTATAGGACCAGATCTAATTGAAGAGACAACTTCAAAGGTAAAGAAAAATTAGGCCCATATTAAAGCAACCAAAAGTAGGAAAAAGAATTATGCTGACAACTAGAGAAAGGATTTAGAATTTAATGGGGGAGATCATGTCTTTCTAAAAGTATCTCTGTGTAAGGGTGTCTTATGGTTTGGAAAGATAGGGAAATGGATCCCCAGGTACATCGGACCGTTTGAAATTCTGGAAAGGATCGGAGCTGTAGCTTACCGTTTAGCAATACCATCGACTCTCTCAAATGTTCATAATATGTTCCAAATGTCATTGTTAAAGAAATACATGCAAGACCCAATACATGTACTCACATATGAAGAAATAGAACTTGAACCTGATTTTTCATACTCTGAAGAGCCTATCGAGATTCTTGACACAAGGGAGAAAGTATTTAGAAATCAGACAACTCATCTAGTAAAGGTTCTTTGGAGAAACCATAAAATGGAGGAAGCAATGTGTGAACCTAATAATGTTATGAAGAAGAACCACCACCACCATTTTGAAAGGAATTATACATGAAAAATTCCAAGAGATAAATTTCTGAAGGATGGAATAATATAACACCCAAACATTTTATGGTATGATTCTCTTAAATACCTTCAATTCATTAGATAACCTATATTGCAAGAAAAAATAATTCTCTATGAAACAAAACTTGTTTATTTATTGGATAAAGTCATAACCTATCCATTAAAGCACAAATTTTCCACTTTTAGAATTTGAATTTCAAAAAACGGCCATCTACAGTTGTGATCAGTAAGTTATTTGGAGTCTTATAGAACCAAGTTTTTTTAGATGAATAGTAACATACCCTTATCAATAGTAATATGAATAGTAATATGACACTTATGAATAGAAAATATTATTATTATTTTATTTTTTAAGGTTATAAGGTAATTATATGTTGATTAATTTTTCAAGGTGTTAAAAAAAGAGTTAAAGATTTAAAATTGTTGTTTTTGAATAAATTATGATTTTAGTTAAAAATTAATTAATCATATTTAGAAAATTGTTTACAACAAATGGAGTTCATTTTTGATTTATAAATGTCAAAAAATGGTTAGGGTGCATTTTTTGGGATTTTTCTGATATACCTGAATTTTTGTGAATAGTAAAATACATTAATTTATCGTATAAATACAATATAATTTAAATTAACTATTCCTAGAATCATGAGTGATGTAATAACCCAAATATAGAAATCACATTCACATATTACTATTCTAGGTCATGGAATCCCCACTATATCTTTTCTTATGAATAAATAATGAATTAATGAATATAATATTAAGAAAACCCTCCTCCCCTCCACTATAAATATCACCCCACACCCTCATTTTTACACCCCTCTCAAGATTCAAGACGTACCTAAATTCTACTCAAATATCTCTATAAACTCCTCCCACATGTACAAAATCCCTGGGTCTCCTCAAAAGACCAATTCCTATCCCTTAAAGCTGCTCTCAAAGTAAGATAGATTCAAGTGGTAAATTCCTCTTTTCAATTCTTTTGTTTTCTTTTCAAGTTTCTTTGTTATCTTTTCTATTACCACCTATCCTTGTCCAAATGTTATGAAAAATATAGTACCTTATATGTAATATAATTTCTTATGATAGTGTAATATTCCATCATCATCTCTTATTTTCCCTCCTTTTATACTATAAATGAAAGCACCATTCGAGATGTGTTAAATTATAACTTTCAAGGAAGTCAGGTTTTCAATTTGCATGAATATTTTTAATAACTGTCATGAAACCTTTATAATGGTTGAACCAGATCATAATATATGTATTTTATCTTATTTACTGTTTTATAATCCTTACACAATCATAATATAAAATATTAATACAAAAAAATTTCTTTATGCACAAAACAACCAAGTTAATCAAAGAATTTATCATTAACTTTTATCTAATGAGTCACCCTCATGGTGTATAACCAAAGTCATTATAAGATTATATATATATATATATATATATAATTTCAATAATAATATATATAAACAATTTTTTATTTTCATCCACATTTCAAACGAACTTCCATTCATGAATACAAGTAAACCGGTCTTGAAAACAAGGAAGACAATGCTTCCAAAACAATAAAATTGAACCTCTAAAACACATTAAAAGGCCATTAATGATCCTAATAAGGTTAAAATAAATAAATAAAAGGTATATGAGGTTATGTAAATATTAATTAATGAAGATAAATTTGATTCTTCAGGTCATTAAGATTAATCGAAGAACACATTAGGGCATAAGGTAAGGGGTTTCTTATCTCACTTTTTATTCCATTAGATTTATATTGTTCGCCAATTATTTCTTGAATGTAGTTTATTGTGTTATATCATTTGATATATTTTATCATTATTCTATTTATATTAATGGTATTCTATGAATCATTTGGTGGTTATTAATTTTTGGTCATACGACTCGAATGATTACAACGTTGTAAGGGACTTTGTCTCAATTTTCATTTCATTGCCATTTACATGGTATTGTGCACCTAATCACTCTAATGTGATGTACCTACTACCCTTTGAGATTATTTTTCATTATAAATTGTAAAAATATTATATTTCCATATTTTTGTATCATGTATATGATTATTTACTTACCTGTATACCATTTTATATATAGTGTATATTTGGAATGTTGTTTTAACTGCGATAATGTTGATAAATATGTATCCTCTACACTATACGAATATTGAAAATTCATATTATACATGTATTAAATCTATGTATAAATAATTATTTGGTCTTTCAGTGAAGGTAGGGTCCCACTATATCCCCTCGATGCGTCGACAGGTCTCATGAGTCAAATTAGTTGGCGACAAACCCTTTGATTTTGTTTCTAAAAATCAGACGGTTTTCTACCCACAGACATATACTATTTCAATGGTTTAATGGTATCATGTTCCAAGTACATGATGTAAAATTAATAATAATATCTATTTATTCATTTTTAGTTATTACTATCCATGAGGATTTCACTATGAAAAAATCTATGGATGAGGTTTCATTCACAGTTTATTAATGGCGTGTGTTTTTCATTTATTCACCATGACATATTGAATATACCATTTTTTTATGATTAAGTTATTGTAGATTCATGATTCCACTATTTTTTAACCCTTACCTTCCATTTGAGAGCACTCCTTTCATTTTTTACCTTCAAAAGGTTATTAGTAGGAGACCATTTTTTGAGTTCTTGTGGATGCAGTTTTCAGTTTTTGTTATGTATTGTATTTTGTTAACTTTCCAAATGTAATATGAGTTTCATGTATGTATCTAGTTTCATAAAGCCTATTAAACTAGTAATTAATTTGTGATTTAATTCATTTTAATCATGAAAATTTAAGAAGTAATTCACTCACTCCAGGCTTCTGGGTCGGGGCGTTAAAGTTAGTATCAGAGGAAGTTTTATAGAAGACATGGAAACTAAATTAGAAAATGTAGATTAGGGAAAAAATCCCCATGGTAGTTTTTTAGACACTAAATTAGGCTAATATTAATTGTTAATATATATAATATTCATGTTATTTATTATTCATAAACACTATTTTAGTTCATTTTACACTTTGAACATCATTTCACATTATGATTGTAATTCCTTCTTAAAATGCACTATTATGTGGTACATTTTTTAACATCATTTAAAGTACCCAATGATTCATCTAATTTTAAAGAAAATAATTATCGATATTTTAATTTTATATTCTTTGGAAATTTATCTAAACTTAAATATGAACATGTTTCATTCAGGGATCAATGGAGGATTCATAAAGGACGATGAAGATATTTGGAGATGAATGAAAACAATTCTAGAGAAGGCAGATTGGACACCAGACCATTGATGAGAATGTGGGACCCACATTACAAACCCAATGAAGCCCAAATTTCGTGGGATGATAGAAAACAAATATAGGAACAAATAATTATTCAGGAGAAAGTGCTAATTCGGCCTCCATTATGGTCATTTAGGCGGCCAAATTTAGAGATAAAATTCTGGGCCAGATTATACGGCCCAGAAAAACAGCCCACTAATCTAATAATATCTCCAAATACAAAACATAAATGGGCCCAAATATTACAGGAAGTTAGGTGAAATCTGGGGCTCCATTTTCTTTTTATATGGCCCACTCTAATTTGGCCATCTAGAAGGTCTTAAAAGCGCGTCTGTTCGGTGAATGAAAGTTGTATGCCACCTCTGATCAATGTTAGAAAAATCAACTGTCCCTCAACTTTCCACCCACTTATGGCCTACCAAAATTAATTTAGGAGACTTAGAATATTTAAGGATATATCAAAGGCTTAAAAAAGTCCTATTTAAGGTAGTGTTGGTGGAGGAGTTTAGGATCTTTTGTGCTTTGTTCAATTGTAATGTTATGTTGTGATTTTGTAGTCTCAAGTTTGTCTTTCACATGTAAGTTGTTCAATTAACTTTAGTTTATTAATAAAATATCTTCATTTCCTCTTATTATATTTTTATTAATATCACATTGATACCATTGGTTCAAGGTGTGAATTTATTCACACTAAACCTTGTGAAATTATTCACACAATGGTGAAGTGATCATTTTCTTTTTATTGTTTTCTTTACTTCTTCAATTCGTCCCTCACGAGTCTACTTCCCAATTCCATTGAAACCATAACTTAAATGGAGGGCTAAAAAACTTATGGGTTGATCCAAGTGAGTATAAAGGGGATAGATTGGATGTTATTTATCACCCCACTAATGTAAAATCACTTCTTTAATTGAGATTTTTATTTGATTATTTTTAAACTCCAATGTCCTTGTTGAATTTAAGGCCACACACTTCATGTGGTAATACAAACCTTTACCTTAAAGTACTCAAAACTTTGATCCTTCAAGTGTATAGGTGATTATTATTAAAGGGTGTAGTTATTAAACTAGTAAGTGGTGATGTTGTTTTATCTTCTTAAATGAACCCATCTCAAATATAATAATTTGAAATCATTGAAAAGGAAATACGTCCTATCCACCCCAAGTGATAACCTTGGATCAACTCACTCTTTTAAATTGAATTCACCTAAGTCACATAGATTTCTTTAAAAACATCTTAAATATACCCAATTTGGACACTTCATAGCCAAAAACAATCCTTAGAATGTACGTGTCTATAGGATACTTCTTAGGTCTCTGAGGATTCGATAACCCAAGCTAAACTATAAGGACCGTTCTAGTTACATCTCTTGGGTAAATTTGAGCATGAATAAAATTTTGGCACTATTGTCGGGGACCCAAGTAAGTCATATAAACACCCATTATATTCTTCCCCATCTCTTATTTTCTAATATAAATTCTCTTATCTTGTCCCTTTCTCGTTTTTTTCTTTTGGCGCATGTCCGCCTACACCCGCGATAGATCAAATTGTCTAGTTAGGGTGGATAGTCCTGGGGTTGGGGAGTCAAGTACACCAAGGTAACTCTTTCCATTAGATCCTAATCTTCTTAAGACTCCATAGTCCAAAATTGATCCCATTTCAATGGAAGGTATTCAAATAAACCAACTCATAATCCCGGGTGGAAACCAAAATGGAAACCCAAATGAGGTAGCCCCAAACTTAGGGAATGCAGTTGATCAAACCATGAATGACTACCTGACACATTCCTCGAACAATTCCCCCCCATGAATTATTCACAATTCCCTATGAGATTCCAACTACATATTTAAACCCCATGTCCAAAACAACCTTCCCACATTCCATGGAATCGAGTCCGATATGCGCTACCTTCATATTAAGGAGTTCAATGACATTTTAGAAACCATGTGTCCCCTACATCAACTAGAATATGCTAAGATGAGGCTATTTCCTTTTTATTTAATGTATAGAGCAAAAAAATTGGCTAAAAAATTTGAGACCATCATCCATAAACTCTTGGCACCAATTACAAAGAGAATTCTACAAAAAATACTTTCCCCACCACAAAACAATTTCACTTAAAAAGAGAATCCAAAACTTTTTTGAAAAAGAGGGAGAATAATTATATGAAACATGGGAGAGGTTCAAAGAAATTATAATCATGGATCCAAACCATGTTTTTTCTATTCCTGAACAAGTGTGAATTTTCTATGAAGGGTTGGGTCGAGGGAACAAACAATTCATTGACATGATGTGTAATGGAACCTTTAAAAACAAAGCCCCAAATAATGCATACAAGTATCTAGAAAGCCTTTCTGAACAAAACCAAACATGGGGAACTTCACCTTATTCTGAAAAGACACAAATAACTACTAGAATTCATACACATAGATAAGAGTAAAGCCTTAGTGCTAAACTCGCATCACTCTCTAGGAAGGTTGAAGAGATAGACCCTAGGAAAGTCTATAAAATCCAAATTGTAGTCCCTATTTGCACAATTTGTAACAAACATGACCATAAGACAGAAAAATTCCCAACCATTCCATCCATAAAGGACATTCCTTTAGGAGGACATCCATTGGAAGTAAATTCATTGAACATTCAAAAGACTTAACACCAAAACAACTTCAACCCAAGGTATAATGACCACCCAGGCTTCTGCTGGAAAGATAACGAACCACCTCGCCAACCACATGGACAAAATCCTTACCCCCATCAGAACAACCAAACCCATAACATGTTCCAAACCCAACCTATCCAATACCAACAACCACCGGTCTATTTTCAACAAACCATACCACCTCCAAAATATCCCCTAGGATAAACCAATCTTCTCAACCTCCAAACCAAACTATTCCACAAAGCCTACTAGAACAACTATGAAAGAAAATGGAGAGGATGAACTCAGAAGTCTCTTCACTTAAACAACAACTTCAAACCATCAAAACTGGAAAGGCACCCATGCCTACTCAGGCGGTTCCATCCTCAACTTCAAGGCGAGACTCAAGTTTTACTCAAATAACTCATGAACAACTAAAGGTTGTGATTATTTTAAGAAGTGGGAAATCAATTGTGAAACCTGAACAAATAATTCAAAACCCATCTGAAGATTCAAACTTGGATGAAAATTCAAATGAACCAAATGATAAAACTGAAAAACACGATAACATTGTCCAAGAAACAACTATTCAACAAACAACCCCACAACCAGCACTATTTCCTCAATGCATGAGGGGGAAATCCAAGCCTAAATTAAGTGAAAAATTAAGATAAATATTCTCACATGTCAAGTTGAACATTCCCCTTCTCGAAGCCATCCAAACCATACCTTCCTAATCAAAATACCTTAATGGTTTGTGCACTTTTGAAAGAAAAATTTCACATAAAAACTAAGTCCTTTTGGCTGCTAATGTGAGTACCACCATTGAAGGGACCATTCCTCCTAAGTTGAAAGACCCAGGTTTCCCTTACATCAATGTTGAACTAGGAGAGAGAAAATTTGTCAAGGCCTTGTGTGACCTAGGTTCTAGTGTCAATCTCATACCCTATGATGTGTACTTCCTGTTAGGCCTAGAAGATCTCCAAACCACATTTGTTACACTTCAACTTGCTGATCGTAGCATTAGGGTTCCAAAGGGTATTTTAAAGGACGTTCTGGTAATGGTTCAAAATTTCATCTACCCTTCTGACGTCATTGTCCTTAAAACCATACAAACTTAAGAAATAAGTAAAAAACCCCAATCGTCCTTGGCTGTCCTTTTATTGCAATAATCAATTCTGTTATCTGTGTCCGAAATGGGTACATGACCATCACCTTTGGGAACATGAGTCTAGACCTGAACATCTATAATGAAAGCTCACAAATAAGAGATGATGAGGAAATTCATGAAGTAAACATGATAGTAAGCATTGATAATGAATTCATATAACGTCAAGGAATATTTGATGAATATTTAAGTTAGGATGAGATTGGTTTCCTTTTTTCAAATGAAGTAAGTGTATCTCCTTGGCTTGAATCATTTTAATATTACTCTTATGATGATGTCTTAGGTCTAACAATTAGTGAAACCTTTTAGGAAACCAATTTCATGGAGACCAATCAAACTTCCTTCCCTAAATATGATAAAACCAGTCTAGTAGCTAAAAATTCTACATGTGAGGAATCAATCCTATATAAAACTCTAGGAAACAAAATTGATATTGATCCAATGTCCCAATATTCTTCTGAAATTCCGAACCAACCTGATCTTGAATTGAAGGAACTTATAACTGCACTCAAGTATGCCTTCCTAGGGGAAAATAAAACACATCCTATTGTCATTTCTTCATCTCTTGAAGCCAATCATGAGAGGATGCTTCTATATTTCCTTAAAAAACATAAGAAATCCATTGGTTGGACTATGTCTGATATTCCTGGGATTAGCCCACTTATAAAGACTCATAGAATTGTTCTAGAATCTGATTCAAATCCATGTCTTCAACCTCAACGGCGACTCAATCCTAATCTCATGGAGGTAGTAAGGAATGAACTTCTGAAATTGTTAAAATATGGAATCATATATCCCATAGTTGAGAGTGAGTGGGTCAGCCCAGTCCAAGTGGTTCCAAAAAAGGCAAGAATCACATTGAAAACCAATGAGGATGGATAGATTCTTCCAAATAGGGTGAGTAGTGGATGGAGGGTCTACATTGACTATAAGAAACTAAACTCATTCACCAAGAAGGACCATTTACCCTTACCATTCATTGACCAAGTCCTTGAGAGAGTGGCAGGTCATGCCTTCTACTATTTTGTAGATGGGTACTCGGGGTATAATGAAATTGTGGTCTCCCTATAGGATCAAGGGAATAATACTTTCACATGTCCATTTGGCACATTTTCTTTCAAACACATGCCCTTCAGGTTATGCAATGCCCCTGGAACCTTTCAGTAGTGCATGATGGGAATATTCTCAGACATGGTAGTGGATTTCTAGAGGTCTTTTTGGATGAATTCTCTATGTTTAGGGATACATTTGAGGGATGTCTGAGGAATGTGGAGAGATTATTTTCAAGATGTGAAGAAAAGAATATAGTCCTAAACTGGAAAAAATTCCATTTCATGGTTAAAGAGGGACTAGTTCTAGGCCATCTGGTCTCAGGTAGGGAGATTGAAGTTGATAAAGCCAAGGTTGACATCATTCATCACCTTCCATCACCCAAAACTATCAAGGAAGTGAGGTCTTTCTTAGGACATGCTGGTTTATATAGAATATTCATCATGGAATTTAGTTCAATCTCCCATCCCCTTTGTGCTCTGCTAGTAAAGGATGATCCATTTTTTTGGACATAAAGTTGTGAGGGTTCAATCTCAACCCTCAAATCCTCTCTCACCTCTCCTCCCATTATGAAATCTCCAAATTGGAACCTTCCATTCGAACTTATGTGTGATGCCAATGACTTTTTTGTAGGATATGTTTTAGGAAAATGTTCTGATAAAACTCTTTATGTCATTGCTTATGCAAGCAAATCCTTAAATGATTCCCAAATAAACTATAGCACCACTGAAAAGAAGTTACTTGCTATTTTGTTTGCTTTAGAAAAGTTTAGGTCCCACCTCTTAGGACCCCCCATCACTGTGTTCACTAACCATTCTACACTAAAATACCTCTTCCAAAATCAAGATGCTAAGGCTAGAATGATTAGGTGGGTCCTTCTCTTACAAGAATTTCACCTCACAATCAAGGATAAGAAGGGCCTTTAAAATTTTGTAGCTGATCACCTCTCAATTATGGAATTCAAAGATAACGCAAATCATCTTTCTATGTCTGATTCATTCCTGGATGAACACCTATACTCTGTGAGTGACTTCCCTTGGTATGCCGACATAGTCAATTTCTTAGTTACATGAGTCATCATAAAATTATTAGGGACTCAAGCTCGAAGGAAATTCCTTTATGATGTTAAGAACTATGTGTTTGATGATCCATAACTCTATAAGTTCTGACCTGACCAAGTCATTAGGAGGTGTGTCCCAGAATCTGAACAAGAGTCTATCCTTAAATTTTTTCATAGTGAGGCATGTGGAGGTCACTTTTCCTCTAAGAAAACATCTTCTAAGATTATTCAGTGTGGTATCTTCTAGACCACCCTCTCAAGGGACTCCTACACATTTTGTCAAATCTGTTCTAGGTGTCAACAAGTTGGGTCCATCACAAAAAGGAATCAAATGACACTCACTCCCATCTTTGTGGTTGAAATATTTGACTATTGGGGAATTGATTTTATGGGTCCCTTCCCAAACTCTATGGGGTATCTTTACATTCTCTTAGCAATTGATTAAGTCTCAAAATGGGTTGAGGCCATTCCCACAAAATCCAATGATCATCAAAATATGATTAGATTCCTAAAAGAAAACATCTTCTATAGATTTGGAATTCCTAGGGCTATAATCAGTGATCAAGGAACCCATTTCTGTAACCGCCCATTCTCTTCACTCATGTCTAAGTAAGGGATTTCTCATAAAGTTTCCACTGCGTACCATCCTCAATCCAATGGTCAAGCTAAGTTAGAAAATAGGGAGATTAATATTATTCTTGAAAAAACTGTCAATCCTTCTAGGAAAGATTGGTCCGAGAAACTCTTAGATGCTCTTTGGGCCTATCAAACCGCATATAAAACTATTTTAGGAATGTCCCCATATAGGTTGGTTTATGGTAAGGCATGCCATTTTCCAGTGGAGATTGAACATAAGGCTTTTTGGGTAATTAAGAAAATGAATTATGAGCTCTCATTGGCCAAAACAAAAATGAAATTAGATCTCAATGAACTTGAGGAATATAGGATAAAGCCTTACGAGAATTCAAGGATCAATAAAGATAAAGTACAAGCCTAACAATCTCGAAATCTTAAAGCAAAACACATTATACCGGGTAAAAAATTCTTTTGTATAGTTCTAAACTTCATCTACACCTAGTAATGTTGAGGTACAGATGGTTAGGCCCATACATAGTGCATAAGGTGTACCCCCATGGGGCAGTAGAAATTCAAGATCCCAACAACGGTCAAACCTTTAAAGTTAATGGCCATAGAGTCAAACCATTCGTTGAACCATTTCAAAAATAGGAAGTTATTTAAGACTTGTGTGAACCAAACTTATATGAGGAAAATGCTTAAACAATTAGGGGTTTAAGTCAAGATAGCGACGTTAAACAAAAGCGCTGCATGAGAGGCAACCCATGGTTTTCATGTTTTATTTTATTTAATTATAACTTTAGACTGTTGACCTGTTCTTTTTTTATGAGTATGGATGGATATGAAAGAGGAGCGCTGTATTCATCTGTGTCACGCGGTGTGATCCCTGAGTAATACCTTACCCAGAAACTTAATGGAAGACAATGTATCATTAGTGTATTTTATTTTATTTATGTTTTTGTAGGTTAAAAAATAGACTATTGACATGTTCTTATTTTATGAGTATGGATGGTTATGAAAGGGGATCACCATATTCATCTGTGTCACGCGGTGTGATCCCTGAGTAATACCTTACCCAGAAATTTAAGAGAAGACAATGTATCATCATTTTGATTTAAAAAAACAAAAAAACAGAGAAAACTATAAAAATGATGATACTTGGAATTAAATAAGTCATTGTGTTGTTTGTTTTGTCTGGTTTGTTCTTTTTTGTACGGTTCAGGTACTATTTTGGGTGATACATGTTCAATCAAGGAGGTACCTTCACCCCCCAAGAGATCAAAGTACTAATTTGGAGCAGCAAGACCTTTAACTTCGACCACCAGGTGACCTCATTCCATGATCCTCATATTTCAATTTTCGTTTTAAAATTCCCTTATCTGCCTTTACTCCTTCTAAATTTTAATTTCATGAAACACTAGGGACAATCTTGTTTTAAGTTGGGGGGGGAGATGAAATAAAAAAATTTCTTTTTTGAAAAAAAATGATATGAAAAAAAATGTGTGTAAATGGAAGGAAAATTTCCTTTAACTTTGACCATGGTAATACAAATTGCACACTTTGAAACTGAATATCAAATAATTTAGAATGCTTCAATTTTGATTTTAATCCTTGTATAATTTCATGAGCATAGATTTTGAAAAATGTGGATGTCTAATGTGATGTTTCATCGTATATATTTTCATCCAAATAAAAAAAGATCACAATGCACGTCCTTTGGATAGTGGTGTATTAGTTTGAGTTCATAGTGCCCCCCAAATAAATAGAATAGGTTTGGTGATCATTTTAGTTTTAATATGAGTATTAAATGAAAAAACAATAAATTTGTGCGTAGAGAAATGAAATGACCTAATGCGTGGCTTTTGGCACTTGGGGATCGTGACTCCATAGTTATCTGGCCCAGAGTTATTAATTTTATCTCTATTTTTGGTAATTTGAATTTGTTTTTTACTGAGTTAACTTGAGATGATGTCCAATTATGTGGGATTCACATTGTGCCCTAAGGTATTTGATATTGGGAGTCATCAGCAAAGTCTCGTTACATGGGTTGACTATATTGAGTGCAATTTCAATTACCATGGAAAAATTGCAAAAAAAAAACAAAACAAAAAAACAAAATAAATGAAATAAAAAAAATTGAATACTAATCTTAATATTGAAATTTGATTCCACCTAGCTCTTCCGTCATTTCCCCCTTGAATAAAGATGAACCCCCCATGTCTATTGTGATGCACAACACATCCTCATACTTAATTGATATTGGATGAAATATGGAAATGAATTTGAACAAAGGAATGGGATTGGGATTGGGATATACTTATAAAACTATCTTTTATTAAAATATTTTGATAGGTTTCATGATTTTTTGGTGTAAGGGTTTCTGGTGATCATTGTGTATTCGTTTTTTTTTTGGAAAAGTGAATTTGAATTTCATATTGTTGAGATATATTTTTCTCGGGACTAGAAAAACTCAAGTTGGGGGGTGTGATTAGCCAATAAATGAGGCTAATATTCATTGTTAATATATATAATATTCATGTAATTTATTATTCATAAACACCATTTTAGTGCATTTTACACTTTGAACATCATTTCACATTATGATTGTAATTCCTTCTTAAAATGCACTATTATGTGGTACATTTTTAACATCATTTAAAGTACCCAATGATTCATATGATTTTTAGGAATGTAATTATCCATATTTTAATTTGATATTTTTTTAAATTGATCTAAAATTAAATATGCACATGTTTCATTCAGGGATCAATGGAGGATTCATAAAGGATGATGGAGATATTTGGAGATGAATGGAAGCAATTCTAGAGAAGGCATATTGGACACCAGCCCACTGATGAGAATGTGGGAACCACATTACAAACCCAATGAAGCCCAAATTTCATGGGATTATTGAATAAATATAGTTTAACATATCATTATTTAGAATCCAATGCTAATTCTTCCCCCATTGTGGTCATTTGGGGAGCCCAGGTTTGAGATAAAATTCTGGGCCAGATTCTACGGCCCAGAAAAAAAGATCACTAATCTAATCATATCTATGAATACAAAAATCCAAATGGGACTCTATTTTACAGGGGGTTACGATACATCAGGGGATCCATTTTCTTCTTCTATGTCTCACTCTAATTCTGCCATATAGAAGTTCTTACAAGTGCATCTGTTCGGTGGATGAAAGCTGGATGCCACCTCGGGTCACGGGTGGAAAAATCAACTCTCCCTCAAATTTCCACCCACCTATGGCTTACCAAAATTAATTGAGGAGACGTGGAATATTGAAGGCTCGACCTAAGGCTTCTAAAATGCCTATTGAAGGTAGTGGTGGTGGAGGATTTGAGGATATTTGGATCTTTGTTTAATTGTAATGTTATGCTATGATTTATTTTGTCTCAAGTTTGTCTTTCACATGTAAGTTGTTCAATTCACTTTAGTTTCTTAATAAAATATCTTCTTTTCCTTTTATTCTATTGTTTTTCACATCACATTGATACTGTTGGTTCAAGGTGTGAATTTATTCACACTAAACCTTGTGAAATTATTCACACAACGGTGGAGTGATCATTTTCTTTTTATTGTTTTCTTTACTTCTTCAATTCCTCCCTCATGAGTCTACTTCCCACTTCCATTGAAACCACAGAATCAATGGAGGGAAAACCCACTTATGGTTTGATCCAAGGGAGTAGCAAGGGACTGGATTGGATGTTATTTATCAACCCATTAATTTATAATCACTTCATTAATTGAGATTTTTATTTGATGATTTTTAAACTTCATCGTCCTTGTTGAATTTAAGGCCACTCACTTCATGTGATAATACGAACCTTTAACTTGAAGTTCTCAAAACTTTGATCCTTCAAGTGTATAGGTGATTAGTATTAAAGGGTGTAGGAATTAAACCAATAACTTGTGATGTTTTTTTATCTTCTTAAATAAACCCATCTCAAATATAAGAAATTGAAATCATTGAAAAGGAAATACGTTTAATCCACCCCAAGTTGTAACCTAGGATCAACTCACTCTTTTAAATTGAATTCACCTAAGACTCTTATAGTTCATTTGAAACCATCTTAAATCAACCCAAGTTGACCACTTCATAGAAAAAAACAATCCATAGAATATGCGTGTCTACAGGTTACTTCTTAGGTCTCTGAGGATTCGATAACCCAAGATAAACTACAAGGACCGTTCTACCTTCATCTCTTGGGTAAATTTGAGCGTGAATCAGTAGTATTTGAGGATAAACATACAAGAACGTCCTATAATTTTGGTAAGGAATAAATTATGTGGAAATTTCTAGAAAATACATCCTTGTCTAGATATAAACAAGTAGAGGTGGCTCTGGAAAAGATAATCATAGGAGTGAAAACTCTGACAAAGAGTTTTGGGCTTGACCTAGGGTATCCTAGTGCACGACAAAGCGCCTTTCTGAACTCTTGGTTTGAAACTCCTAGGGGATATGTTTAGGATAATTCTAAATTTCTTTACAATCCATTATGAAGGACTTGAATGTACATTTCTTCTTAGGGAAACCATGGTTATGAGATTATCTATTTATAGAAATTTAATTTATTGCAATTAGTTTTCTAGTATAGATTATAAATTATGATTCATAACCTAATCTAGTGTATACCATTATTTAGAAATGGTACCAAATAGAATAAGGGGAATCAAAACTCATGGAAAATGTTGGGATTTCACCACTAAGATAGTCAACACAGTCAATGTTGGAGCAGATTAGATCATGACCATATTGGGACAACTTACTCAGGCTGTGATGAATAACCATGTTATACCAGTGTTGGATCATTTAATGTGGAAAAAGCCCTTATTTTTTAATGGGACTACTAATATAATGGTATCTGAGTAGTGGATCAAGTCCCTTGAAAATATATTCATGTCATTATACTGAAATAAAAATGAAAATAAAGTGCTAGAAATATATTGTCTCAAGGGAGACACAAATAAATGGTTGTCCTAGATCTAGAATACCACATAGGTAGAATAAATAGAAGACATTGAATGGAGTACTTTTAAGGAAATGTTCTTTAACAAATATTTCCCTCACGAGAAATGAAATAAAATGAAGAGGAAATTTCTTGTATTAAATAAAAGGGAAGAAGATAGTGTTGGGGGTATGAAGATACCTTCACAATACTAGCCAAGTATGCCAAAGATTACATACATGACATGGAAGACACGATTATTCTTTTATTTTAAGGTCTTAATCCATGTCATCAGAGGAAACTAGCTTCTCAATCATTTTCATCATACGATGAAATTGTATTACGTTCCATCAAAACATAGAAGTAATTTACTGCATCAAATTTGTTCAAGGGAAACCAATATAAGAAGAGTAATTCTATGAACCATGGAAAAGCTAAATCCCTAATGAAGAAAAAGGGAATAAAGAAATTTCAGTTATGTGAGAACTTTAGAAAGAATCATATAGGTAAATGATTGAAAGGTATGGTAGTTTACTATAATTTTAAGGAAAACTGTTATCTATCTAGTGAATGAAAGGGGAATAGACAAGTCAATTTTGTTCTATGATACAATTGTAGAGATATGGGTCACTATGCAAATGATTTTCCTAAGGTCCGAGGAAACGTTCCTTAGAAAAGTCCATGAGAGAAATAGAAATATTATGTGATTACACCTGTGTAGGATGAATTTCCTAATAATGTGGTGGCAGTTACTATAATTGTTCCATCAAACTTAATCTATGCTTTATTTGATTCTAGATCATATTATTCAATTATATCTTCTTATTTATTCGGGAAATTTAGACAAATTCAATTTTATTTAATAAAGGAGTTATCAGTCAAAACTCATTGGGGATGCATCATTTCAATAAAGATATGTCAATCTGACCCCATCATGACACATAATCATACTTTGTTTTCTAAAAATATCATCATAACAATCATCGACTTTGATAAAATTATCTGTATGAATTGGATGTCAAATTATGATGTGAAGATCTCTTGCATGAAGAAATAAGTTACAATTTTTGAGAATGGTGTATAATCCCTTATACTTATAGAATAAACCTTTCCATCTGATTTTTATCTAGATCCACCGTCAGTAGATCTACTGAATTCAATTCTTAGAGAGGAAGAGAACACAATATCTATGGGTGAGGAAAAAAATCATTAAATTGTGGACATAACTATTATACAAGAATAAATTGATGTATTTCTAGAGGATTTACCTGGACATCCTCTAGAGAAAGAAGTTAAGTTCTCCTTTGATTTAATTCCTGATGAAAGACTATATAAAAGACTCTCTATATAATGAAAACTGTGGAATTAGTGGTTCTATAGAAACAACTCGAGGAATTTAGTGAAAAAGTATTTATTCGAACAAGTGTTTCCCCATGTGAAGCACCTATCCTCTCTGTTAATAAGGAATATGAATCCATGAGGCAATGCATTGATTAAAGGTAAATCAATGCTATTACGATAAAGAACAACTATCTTCTACCATGAATTGATGATTTATTTAATAAACTTCATGGAGCCCAATATTTTACGTAGATTGACCTTCGATCCGAACACCATAAAATTTGTGTGAGGAAGGAATATATTCCAATGATAGCATTTCTAATTGGGTATGGGAATTACGATTTTATAGTAATGCCTTTTGGACTGACTAATGCACCCTTTGTTTTTATAGATATAATGAATAGTGTTTTCAAGGAATATCATGATGGATTTTTTGTGGTATTTATCGATGATATTCTGGTATACTATAAAAACTTTGAAGACCGTGGGAGTTAATTGCAGATTATTCTGAAAACTCTTAAAAGAAATGAATTATTTGGGATGCTTAGTAAGTGTGAATTTTCGCTTCAATCAGTTTCTTTTTTTCCACCATACAGTCTATAAGGATGGAATATTAGTTGATCATATGAAGACAAAGGCAGTCCAAGAATGGCCAAGGCCAATGAACATAATTGAGGTTTGTTGTTTTATTGGATTAGCAGGTTACTATCTGTATTTCATTCAGAATTTCACCCGAACAGCTAATACGCTAACCAAGCTCACATGTAAAGGGGTTAAGTTTGTATAGACTAAAAAAAATGTACAAAATTCTTTGAATAATTGAAAATAAAATCATCCAATTATCTAATTTTGACTCTTATAACTATAATTGATAGATTTATGATTTACAGTGATGCATCAAAGAATGGACTCAGTTGCGTCCTCATAAAAAATGATAAATTTATTACTTATGCATCAAGGCAGTTGAAGAATCATGAGAAAAATTACACAAATCATGATTTTGGGTTAGAAACTATAATATTTTATCTAAAAATATGGAGACATTGTATCTACAATGAAATATGTGAGATAGATATGGATCACAAGAGTTTGAAATAAATTTTGACATAGAAAGAACTCATCATGAGGAAAAATAGATAGATCATGTTACTCAAAGATTATGATTATTCAATAAAATATCATCTAGGAAAGAAAAACAAGTTGGTAGATGTGTTATGCAGGAAAGATCATGGACTTCTGACCCAAATGAGGATTGAGAGAGATCCTATATTCATGGATCTACTAAATATGGATATAAAAATTGTTAAGGAGGGGGAAATATTTTTCCTCTATAAAAAGGATTGATAAATCATATTTACTATAGAAGATAATAGGATCTGAATCTAGTGATGAGAATATATAGAAGAAAGTTATCACTATTAAGGATGGAGTATTGGAAAACATCGTGTATGAAGAAGGTGTTATGAAATTTGGGAAGAGGTTATGTATTCCCTCAGTACCTGAGCTAAAAATGGAACTATTAGATGATCATCATAGATTAAATTTCTCTATACACCCCTATATCAATAAGATTTATAGATATCTGAAGGAACAATTTTTGTGGGAAATCATGAAGTGAGAAATTGTGGACTATGTGTCGGGTGTCTAGTTTTTCAATAGGTGAAGGAAGAGAGACGACATCCTAAAGGGGTCATGAAACCTATACCTATTACTCTGTAGAAGTGGGATGACATTACGATGTATTTTTACATAATACCTCCAAAGAAACCTAGAAGGAGGGATGAAATATGGGTAATTGTTGGTTGTCTCCCAAAATCATCACATTTCCTTGCTATAAGAGAGTATTTACCATTTGAGTTCCTGGAAATAAATTATATTAATGTAGTTTTGTGACTTCATGGTATAACACTATCTATTTTTTCTGATTAAGATCCCCGATTTACATCAAAATTTGGGAAAAGTAACTAGAAGGATTTGGAGAATAATCTTCATACGAGTACTGCTTATCACCCTCAAATAGATGAACAGTATGAAAGGACTATTCAAACACTGGAATTCATGTTGATATCACGATCTCTTGACTACCAAGGTATATAGGATTAATAAATTCCTTTGGTGGAATTTTCGTATAATAATAGTTTCCATTCTAGCATTCAAATAGTTCCATAAGAAGCATTATATGGTAAGAGGTGTTGAAATCCAACTTATTCGGATGAAGTTAGAAAGAGGAAACTTATAGGCCTAGAAATTATCTAAGATACAACTATAAAGGTAATGAAAATTCAGGACCATATTTAAGTATCCCAAGGTAGGAAAAAGAGTATTGTTGACAACCAGAGGAAGGAATTATAATTTCAAGTAGGATATCATGTATTTATAAATATATATCTATGTAAGAGTGTCTTCAGGTTCAATAAAAAATGAAAACTGAGCCTCAGGTACATCACAATGTTTGAAATTTTGGAAAGGATCAGAGTTGTAGCTTATCGTTAAGCAATGCTACCAAGTCTCTCAAAAGTTCATAATGTGTTCCATATGTCATTTATAAAGAAATACATGGTAGTTCCAATGCATGTACTCACCTATGAAGAAATAGAACAAGAACATGATTTTTCATACTGTGAAGAGCCTATAGAGATTCTTGACACAAGGGAGCAGGTATTGAGAAATCAGAAAACTCGTATAGTAAAGGTTATTTGGATAAAACATAAAATGGAAGAAGCAACATGGGAACCTGAGGATGTTATGAAGAAAAACCACCAACATATTTTTGAAGGGTTTTATACATAAAAATTTTCATGGGAAAATTTTACAAAGGTGGGAATAATATAACACCCTGAACATTTTATGGTATGTTTATCTTAAATACCTTCAATTAATTATATAGTTTATATTGCATGAATAACTAAGTCTATGTGAAGTTTCACTTGGATATTTATAGGAAAAGTTCATAACCTATCCATTAAAACATAAATTTTCCACTTCTATGTTTTAAATTTCAAAAAACGGTCATCTACGATTGTGATCGGTATGTTATTTGGAGTTTGATAGAACCAACCTATTTCTTGATGAATAGTAACATACCCTTATGAGTAGTAATATTAATTGTAATATTAACCTTAAGAATATTAAATCATATTATTATTTTATTTTCTTGAGGTTATAAGGTAATGAGATGTTGATTAATTTTTCTAAATATTAAAAAAGAGTTATAGATACAAAATTTTTATTTTTGAATAAATTTTTATTTTATCTAAATATAAAATTACTAATATTTAGAAAATTATTTTCAAAAAAATGAGTTCATTTTTTAATTTCACATGTCAAAAAATGGTTAGGGTGCATTTTTGGCATTTTTCTGAAATACATGCTAATTTGTGAATAGTAAAATACATTAATTTACCATATAAATACAATATAATTTAAATAAACTATTCCTAGAAACAAGAGTGATGTAAGCACCAAAATCTTGAACTAACATAAACTTATTACTATTATGGGTCATGGAATCCCCATTGTTTCTTATCTTGGGGAGAAATAATAAATTAATGAATATAATATTAAGAACTTCCTTCCCTCCACTATAAATACCACCCCTCACACCCTCATTTCTTTACAACTATCATGCTTCAAGACTTTTATAAATTATTTTCAAATATCTTCCTAAGATCATATCCCACGTACAATATCCCTTGGTCTCCCTAAAAGACCAAATCATCTCCCTTAAAGATGCTCTCAATGGAAGATAGATTTAAGAGGTAAATTCCTCTTTTCAATTCTTCTATTTTCATTTCAAGTTCCCTTGATATCTATTATATTACCAACTATCCCCATAGAAATGTTATAAAAAATAAAATAACTTATATTTACTAGATTTTTTTTATTGTATTGGAACATTCCATCATCATCTCTACTTTTCCCTCCTTTTATACTATAAATGAAAGCATCATATGAGATGTATCAATTTATCACATTCAAGGAAAATGAGTTTTCAATTTTCAGTATTATCTTCAATAATAGTCATGAAACCATTATAATGGTTGTAATAGATCATAATATATGTGTTTTGTCTTATTTAATGTTTTGTAATCCTTACACACTCATAATATGAAATAATAATACAAAACAATTCATCATGCACAAAACAACCAAGTTAATCAAAGCATTTAACATTAACTTTCATCTAATGAGTTATCCTCATGGTATATAACCAAAACCATTAGGAGATAAGTTATATATATGATATTTCAATAATAATATATATTAAAAATTCTGTATTTTTTTCCACATTGAAAATGAACTTCCATTCATGAATACAAGTAAACCAATCTTGAAAACCAAGGAAGAAAATGCTTCCAAAACAATAAAATTAAACCTCCTAAAACCTTAAAAATGTGCCTTAATAAACACAATAAGGTAAAATTAAATCAATTAATGTAGATTATGTAATGGAATTATTAATTAATGTCGCTAAATTTTATTATTCAGGATATTAATATCAATCGAAGAACCCATTCGGGCATATGGAATGTGGTTTCTTATCCCACTTTTAATTCCATGAGATATCTTTTATTCGACACTTATTTATTGCATGTGGTGTATTGTGTTATTTAATTTGATATATATTATCATTATTATATTTATATTAATGGTATTTTGTGATTAATTTGGGGGTTATTAATTTTTGGTCATACGACTTGATTGATTACAACGTGGTTTGAGACTTTGTCCCAATTTTTATTTCATTGTCATTTACTCAGTATTGTGAACATAATAATTCTTATGTTATGTTCCTAATACCCCTTTGATATCATTTTTCATTTGAAAATTTAAAAATATTATTTTTTCATAGTTCTGTATCATGGATATTATTAATTCTTTAGTCGTATAGCATTTTAAATACAGTGTATATTTTGAATGTTGTTTTAATTGAGGAAATGTTAATAAATATGTATCCTATACTCTATAGAGATATTAAAAAGGAATATTTTACTTGTATTAAATAAATATATTAATAATTAATTGGACTTGTGGTGACGTTCGGGGCCTTCTGTAGCACCTCGATGCATCGACAGGTCTCACGAGATAAATCATTTGGTGACAAGCCCTTCGAGTTTCTTTCCAATAATCAGATGGGGTTTTGTCCACAGACAGAAACCATTTCGAAGTTATAGTTGTATCATGTGCCAGATAAATGACAAAAAATTAATAATCATAAATCTTTATCCATTTTCTTTTAATACTATCCATAAATTTTTCACTATGAAAAAATATATGGATGAGGATTTATTATCATCTTATTAATGGAATGTGTTTTTTATTTATTCACCATTTCATACTGACTATGCCAATTTGTTTATGATTCAGTTATTTTAGATTCATGCTTCAGTTATTTTTATCCCTTACTAAGAATTTTAAGTAAGCCCTTTCATTTGTTTACCTTTAACTCGTTATGAGGAGGGGACCATTTATTGAGTTCTCATGGATGTGCTTTTTAGTTTTTGTTATTTATTTTATTTTGTTACCTTTCCCAATGTAATATGAGTTACATGTATGTATCTATTTTCTTAAATACTACTAAAATGATCATTCCTATGAGATTTCTTTCCTTTTAATGATTCTAATCTAATAAGTAATGCACAGGATCAAGGCTTTTGGGTTCAGGGCATTACACACATTCACTTGTAGTATCTAGACAGGGATATATTTTATTGATAAACCACTTACTATATACTTACAAAATTTTAGGGATATTTTATCATATATAGTGTTATCCATAAGGCTTTAACTAGTGTTTTCTAGTCTTAATCCTAAAAATAACTAGACCATTATTTAATAACAATTATTTTAACTATATCCTTTTACACATATTATGACATGATTTTAAGCATAATTAAACATCAAATTACATGATAATTATCGTAAACTCTAGTTTCTTGGAGAATATTTACATAATTAAACACCATGAAACGAAAATAAAATAATATTTTAATTAATATTTATAATTATTTACTAACTCAATTTTGAGACCTTATGTCTACATAGGATTACCTTGGGGAACACATGAACAATGTTATGAGATAAAAAGACAAATAAGTAAACAAACCTAAGAATAAATCTTAGAACATGGGTTATAAGTCATAACATAATGATATAAATATGTATGGAACATGAATAAATATAAGGAATCATAACATAAATAATATGAGATGATATAATAATTTAGTCATTATAATTTGTAAGAAACATAAAACCAGACATAAGCATGAGTCAAGGATCATTCCACATGAGGAGCATGAGTTATGGTAAACCACCAAGATTGCTTCACATGGAGACAGAGTCAAGGCTAACCACCAAGACCATTGCAGATGACGTCTCATTAGACTAAACATTATCCAATGCATTGTATTGTTATATGGTCTCATCTATCATAACATGTTCATGAATATGTGCTCCATTTTAATAATTATACATAAGTAATCAAATAAAAACATAAGGGTTTCCCATGTAATGAATTGGGTATAATAATGATGTCAAAAGTCCTAAAAAAGAAAATAGTGTAATAGAGTCCATGAAAGAAAGGATTTAAATAATACATGGACATTATTAATGAAATATTTTCATATATAATTATATTTCATGTCAAACTAAAGTGAAAACATGTAAAAATAGTATTTAAGAAACATTAGAAATAAAACATTTTTGTGCAGTTCAATGAAAATATTAAATGTTCTTGTAAACAGAAATGGAATAAATGTTCTCATAAAAAAGGAATAATCAATGATAAGTTTTCATGATAAAACGAGCTATTCTTGAAAAATAATGTTGGATGAAATAATATTATGGATAACACTTTAAAATGGGTAAGAAATCAAGAAGTTCACTTGAATCATGTTTTCTTTTCAAGAATATTTTTGAAAGGAACCTTATTAAAACATGTATTACCCCAAAAAGTATCGATGATATGATTTGGATACATGAAAATGGAACATATAAACATAATTTATAATAATTAAGTAAAAATAAACAATATTTACATTAGGTAAATATATCAAAAATGTAACTCGAAGGAAATATGGAGGTTCAGAAAGGATATCTTGCCTTATGTTTAAAACAGTTCTTTACTTTATCTTAATGTCTTGGATAATCAGATTAAATCCATTAATTAATTAATTAATAAAATTTTATATAATTATTTTTTTTATTATAATTTTATTAAGTTCATTTATGGCCCTTTTTATTCATTATAAGATGTAATTTTATCGTTTGGGAGCATTCATTTCCTTGGTTTTCTTGATTGATTACTATTATACATGTAAGTAAATCATATAAAATTATAATAGATGTCAAGAAATGGAGTTATAGGTTATTAATGATAATCCATAAGATTAAATGGTTATATAACTCATTTGTTAATTTTTTTTGAGGATGAATCATTATATAAAAATTTAATGATAATCGTTTGGATTATTTTGAGGAGTTTCTTAATCATCATGTACTAGTATTGTATTATTGTTTATCATCATGTATATATAATGGTTCCAGAATATTACTTTAGATATAATACATATATTATAATCTATTTCAACCATAAAAATGGATTCCTGGTCATTTTTGAATGTGTTAAATGAAAAATAAAACATTTTCCCCCTTGAAGGTGATAAATTAACACCTCACAGACGAAATTTTCATTTCTAGAAAAAAAGTGAGAGCATAAAGAATTGATGATGAATTATGAGATTATAAAAATAAAATTCAATTATATGTGAGGAATTGTATTTATCATACCATTTGGATGAAGGGATTTTAGTATAGAATAAAAAAAGAACTCAAAAATAAGTCTCAAATCTTGAGAGGTGTGAGTAGAATAAGTGTTGTGGGTGGAATTAATAGGGGAGGAGAGGGGTGTCTTCTCATTATTTTCTTCATTAACATATCATTTTGGCACAAAACTATGAATAGTTTTAGCATTATCGCAAAATATATTAAAATAAATAAGTATAGTTCAATATATTGGGCTTTCATCATCTATACATCATTTAGGACTCCATAATTCATGTATTTACCTTTAATTATAAATTATCATAATTTACTATTCACAAAAAAATAAATTATTTTAACAAGAATTATAAAATTTACCCAAACCATTTTTTGAAATGTAGTACTAAAAAATGAAATCTATTTTTTGAAAATAATTTTCTAAATATTATAAATTTAATTTTTTTAATTAAAATAATAACTTATTTGAAAAATAAAAATTTTAATATTAAAACTGATTTTATAACACTTTGAAAATTTAATTATGGTCTTATAAAATTATCTTATAATAATAATATTAAAAAATACTATTTTATGAATAAATATTATGAAAATACAATTTATTTTAAATCATTATATTAATTATAAAATTTTAATCAAATATTTAATAATTAAAAAAATACCAACACTTAGTTTATCATTTTTAAAACATTTATTTTCTTAAAATATGATATAAATATATCATGTTTTTCACATATAGGGTTTCCATATTTTATTCATACATTTATAGATGAAGTAACCATTCAATTGGATAGATTACTATTCATAATAGTCATATTACTATTCCAAATGTTAACTTACTATTTCATCAAAATAAGTTCTTTAACTTCTAGAAATATCACTTATTTTATTCATTATTATTTTATAATGTTCGTATTCTGTTCTATATTTCATGTTATGTGATTTATAGCATGTGACATATATATAATAAGGGAATTTTCCATTTATAAAAGATGGGTTTGTTACTCTTTGGAACAACTATGCTCTATCATCCATCATTGAATTTAAAAAGATATCATATTAGATTATAGGAAATGACCACTAATGGTAGATCGAGGTATAGTTATTCATAATTTTATCTTGAATAAGTTAATTCACGTTGATAAATAAAAAATTGGAATATTTTCCTTCCATTAATTTCTAAAAATATTGATAAGTCGTGACCAATACTGGGATATTCTTTTTTACCATCGATTCATTAAAGGCTTTAGTAGGCTTGCACTTACCATTTCTCAATTATTACTAAAATATTCTGACTATATTTTTTATAACATTTTTGATGATGCATCTAATTCAGGAAAAAGGATTCTCAAATCACCTCCCATCATCTAATCATCATGGTGGGATATCCCTTTCAAACTTATGTAGGATTCCTCTAAAATCATAGATGGGGTAGTTTTATCACAAAGGGCTAAGAGGGTTCGACATTTTATTATGTATCCCTCATTCACCCTTGATCCTACCATGTAAAACTAAAAAACCAAATAAAAAGTTCTTCATTCTATTGTGCATTCCGTGGAAATCATTATTTCATATCTTCCATGGTCAAAAGTCATTTTGTATTTCAATCATGTTTCCCTTTGGTTTCTCCATAATAAACCCAAAGTTATTCCCTTTCTAAAATTTTGGATTCTTATCCTTCATGATTTTGACCATGAGATTTTAGAAAATAAAAGATTGGAAAATGTTGTAGTTAAAAAAATTAGTTATGGTTCCCCACCATTAGACCATCATGTTGGCTAACCCCTCCCCACTATATAATTCTTCCCTCATGGATACTTTTGTAATGTTATAGACCTTACCCCTTTGTATGCATATTTTGAGAATTTTCTAGCAGCATCTAGAGTCCCAAAATATTCGATCACTTCTAAATCATAGATACTTAAGCATTATTCATGATAGTTCATTTTGGATGATCCAAACTTGTAGAGAATTTGTAGTTACTGGGTTCTTCTTTGTTGTTTCCCAAGAATTAGTCCACCTCTGTTTTTATCTTCTTCTGTACTCTATCTTGTGGGGTCCACATTGGCTCTCAACATAATGCTCGAAAGATCCTTGACTCTAGACTTTATTGGTAAAAACTTTATAATGATTCACATAATTTTTTTAATTCATTCACATAAATTTAATTGACTATGATGATATCTAAGGTAAATGAAATTTTCTAATAGCCCATGTTATTTCTTGAGATCATTAACGCATGGGGGATTCACTTCATCGGGGCCTTTTCTAAATTCAGTTTTATTTTTTTTAAAACATATATTCTATTGAATATGTCTCTAAATTGGTGGATGAAAAGGATACTAATACTAATGACTCTAAAGTGGTATTCAACATCACAAGATCTCAAATTTTTAGTAGGTTTGGTTTGATAGGATTTATCATTATCAATCATGGTTCATTTTTTTGAAATCACATTATGAAAAAGTTTCTCCATAAGTATGGGGATTTTCATAATGTCTCAACTACTTATCACACCTAACAAATAGACAAGAATAAATTTCAAATCGGTAATTAATGAAAATATTGGAAAAAATGGTACAACCTAATATGAAATATTTGAGTTTTTTCTTAGATAATTCTCTTTAGGAATACCGTACATCTTTTAAGACCCTAATTAAAATTTCAACATATAATGTTTTGTTGGGAAAGGCTTGTCCCTTTCCTATAAAGGTGTATCAATATTGAAATTTTGATGTTCAAAACTATAATATGAATCTCTTATATTATGGTGAGCATAGAAGTTAATGATTTTTGGAGTTTGAGGAAATTTAGCTTGATTTGTGTGAGATCTCCATAATTTGTAAAAAAACCATGGCTATCCATGATGAGATGATTAATCATTGGATGTTTCATATTATCGAGAAATTAATCATGTACAATTCTAGTCTAAATCTTCACCTTGGTAAGCTTCATTTTAAATGACTCTCTCATTATACAGTGTCTAATATTTACCATTTTATGGAATGTTTTTTTAAATATCATAGTATATAAAGGTTTAAATTCAATGGGATGTGACATAAAAATTTCCCTAAGGATTTTGTAAATTGTATGGTGCATTAAATTTAGATATTGGATGCCACATATGACACAAAATAGTAGGCTTTTTCATATTTCTATCATTATTTACATGTCACATTATTCCAAAAACCTGCATTGAGGAGAATGTAAATTTTAGGTGTAGAGGGTGGAACCAGATATATAGGATGTAAAATAATAAAAAAAATAAGACAAAACTAAAAAAATTGTTATTTTATTTCTTTTTAATTATTTTTTATTTTTACATAAATATTGATCACAAAGAGAATATTCAAAATCATATCTCATTATTGATAGGATTGTATGGGAAATGGAATTGTATTTTTGAAAATTGTTTTCAAATGATAATTAATATGGAATATTTTTATATATTTTTTATTTTCAAATCATTCTTATGATTTTAATGGATTTTTGAAACCCATGACTCATTCGCACTAACGAAAATTAAAATACAATAATCTAGAGACATTTTAAGACTTTTATTGCATATTCTTTTTTTTAATCGCTTTCCTGAGAGTCTTGAGACATGTAGAGAAACTAGAACTTTACTTGGTTCTATTTGACTCAATTAGATACGAGTGTGCTACACCCATGATAGAGGTCATCATTAAATTGTAAATCACATTATAAAAGTAATATTATTTTTGGAAACCATTCTATATTACAATTATTAACAATTAGAAACCATGAAATTCATGTTAATAAGACACATTAAAAACTAAATTTTCCCTATCTCACATCTCTTGTGTACATTCTTATTTTATTTTCCACAAGTGTGGGGGATAGTGTTTCTAAGTGAATTCCGAAGAATGATTAATTTTTTTGGTTTAGTTAATGGTAGAAAATATTTTTTTGGGGATGTGGGTTTAAAAGACATTTTATATCTTTTTTCACACATTTTCCCCACATTATCTCCAAATAAAATTTTATATTAAAACCATAAATCTGTACATTAAAAAAACAGAATATAAGAAAATGAAATAAATAAAAGAGTAATTTTATTCATTATTATTCATTGATGTTATTTAGCCCACACAAAAGTAAGAAATCAGAGAGGGATTCATAAGTAATACACTTTGATTGGTGGAGTGTGTTCATTATTTGTGAACACTTCCTAAATACTTTTCATTATTTTTACATAAGAGATAAAAAAACTCTTCTATAGACTCTTATTTTTAAAGAGTAAATAATAACAACAATTTTAACATTTAACAACATGTTAGATGTCTTATTGAGTATACTACTAGTTTATTACTAAAGAGAACATAGAATATTAGTATGCTTATGATAAGATCATATGATCTCTGGGAAATGAAAATAACTCCACTTTAGAAGGTTCTTATAGAGAAGATGGTAATTTCATGGTGATGAAGATTTCAATATGTTCATTTTATAAACAAATAAAGTTGAACAAATTTTAATGTGGGAGAAGAAAAATGAAACAAAAATTTATTTCATAAATGAGACATGATGAATATCATTTCAAAATAATATTAGATTTTTTCTCACCTTTTATTTAATAATGGGACAAAATTAGGATATAATTCATTGTCCACTAGTATAAAGTTTTATGTGTGAGGGTGTGATCGCAAAGATATATATCATATATAATCACCCTTATAAAAGAATGGGTTTTAAGTATTAAATAAAACATGATTTCATGAATAAACATGGGGTTACTAAATTAATAAGGGGGGAAATATTTGGTATAAGCATCATCATTTTTGAGTGAAAAATAAATAACCCAAGAGGAGTAAAATATGTATTGGGTAATGAAAAATATTTTTGAAAAATCATTGTATTTTCATTGTAAATAAATTTAGAAACATATATATCCCTGAAACTAAAATAAAATGATATTGAAATGATACTTATATAATATTATGGGAATACTCAAAAATAATTTATCATTAAATATGGATAACTCAATGAAAATAAGTTGGGTTGGATAATCATCTTACCTTAATTCTACTTTATTTCAGTTCATTTATGCCTCCTTAATAACAAACATAGGATAATTAAAACATAGTTATAAAAGTGAATTATTTTCATTTTCCTCTATTTACCTGTTATGATTATTTTATTTTTATTTATAACACACATTGTTATATTTGAATTGTTGGGATTTCATGTTTTCTTTAAATTTTCACTTTTTTTGATTTTGCTAATTTTTTCAATGTAATTATACATGAGTAGAATAATTTCTAGATAATTATAATAAATATAATTTCATTATTTATATTATATATAATTAATAATATTTATTCATGATTATGTTCAAAAGTTTTTACATGGAAATGTCTATATATATAGTAATCTAACATTTGACGGGACATTGTCGGGAGAGCGAGAAAGAAAGGTTTGAATTTTATATATATCATAAATATGATTCTTAAAGAAGGTTAAAATAAATAATATAATTTTAAATTAGTTCTAAATTAATATTATTAGGTCTTATTTTAAAATGGGGGCTGGAAAAAAAAGAAATATAATAAAAAGTAAGCGAAGATTTGGTCGAAACTTAGTTAATCCTTAATGTAGCTTCTCTTGTAATACACTAAAACACCCCTGATTCTTGGAGTTGGATTACATAACAACATACCTAGGTATTCAAAATGGATTTATATGTTGGATTTTGGAAGAACCCTAGATTTGAAAAGTGAATAATTTGTGGTTTTCTATGGGGAGGGAGAGGGTTTATCTATACTTGAAGAGAGGGGTATTTTTAGAATGAAATATTAAATAAAATAATATATAAAAGATAAAAATTATAATAGTGAATTTTTAAAATAAAAAAATATAAATATAATATAATTTTTTTAATAAACAATATAACATAACTTTTTAAATTCATCAGTTTTTTAAAAAAGAAAGTGAAAGAAAAGAAAAATTGTTATTTTAATAGACCACTTTTGACTTTAGGTTTTCTAAAATGATTTATAAGTTGGGAATTTAAATTTATTTTGTTTTAATGACCCATTTATGAGATTAAATATGTTCTGTCTGATCACTAAGTTCAATAAATTTTTAGTTCATTATAACATCACGAGTGATGTAATTTGAGATTCATCGGTTATGGGGAAATTTTTATTTTTAGTTTTGACAAAAAATTGAAGTATTTTAGAAAATTACCAAAAATAACCCTTGTACATTTTTGACCTGTTAATTTTAAAAATTAAACTCATTTTATCAAAATAAATTTCTAACATAGGTAATTTTAATTTTTAATATAAAAATTAATATTTTTAAGAAATACTTTAAAATATAGCTTATTTTAAATCTTCTTATATTTTCATTAATTTTTTTAATCCTGATATTTATTTTATGGAATTATAATATTTATATTTACTTAAATTATTCAAGATAAATTTTAGTTATATTAAATTTTTTATTTTTAAGTTACATTAATATTCCAATGATTAAATTAATATTCCCAATGGTCAGGTTAGTATTCCCAATGGTTAGGTTAGTATTCCAATAGTTACAATACTATTCCAATGGTCACATTACCTTATATAAATAAAACTTCATTCTTTTACTCAATATTCACTATAATTCTCTCCAAGCTTATATATTTTCATTTTCTAATTATTTTATTGGATTATAAATAGTTTTTTTTCCAATCTATAGTGTTGGAAGTGGGGAGGATGATTCGAGTGGATTGGGGAAACAAAATTTTTTCTATTTTTTCAATTCTATTTTTTTTTTTCTAATTTTAATTTTTTCCATTTCCATTTGATTCTTTTATAATTAATGTTTCAATATTTATCAATTATATTAATATGTGTCAATTTATTTATGTGTATACTAAAATAGAGTATACTATAACACATGTTCAAGGGAAAAATAATCATTTATAAAAATGTTTTTCTTAAATTATTAGCACATTTTGATATTTTATCCACGAATTTTCATAAACATATTTTCAGTTGAGAATAGGTTATGGTACTTTTATTTCATTATTTCTTATATTCCCCGTGTCACCTCTTCAAAATTATTGTTTGTCCATAACACTTTGATAAGGTGAGTTGTCTTGTTTCATATAAATATTCCTATGTGGTCAAATATTTTCACCAAATTATCCTTATAAGAGTGGTAAATCTCTATTTTTACCACCTCTAAATTCAATACATGTTAGGCTTCGTGTATTTACATCCTTGGGAGAAATATGTGTAACACGTAATATACTTCAGCCTTATTCGGTAGAAGTGAAATTCCATTGGCCACTTCTCCTATTCAATCAAGGATCTCAAAGGGTTTAGTGTACATAGGGATATTTTTCCCTTTCATTTCAAACTGCACAAATCTCTTCCATGTTGATATTTGATGGAAAACATTGTCCCCAAATTCAAATTAAGTGTTTTTGACATAGTGAGTTTTAATGAAAAAATTATTTTATTTTATTGAGTAAATTAAATTTCATTGAAAGATTTTGTTACATTAAAAACCAAGTTAATATTTTTTTACCTGAAAAACTCGGTTAGCTTAATTTACATGGGACAATGAGTCTCCTGAATAACATTCGATACATGCAAGACTGAGTATTACAGAACAACCATATATTATTATTTAGTACATATCCTAGCAATTAGAATGGGAGATATGAATATTATTAATTAACTTTTGGAAATATATATTTCACACACGTTTTTCTAGTTACCTATTGATTATAATTAATATAATAATAATTTAAAAGAAAAAAAATATTTTCTGAAAAAATATTATTTTTTCTATAAATGGGTTTTTTTCACACTTTGCACCCATAATTTTAAATTATTTTTTACAATTTTTAGAAAAATATTTTCATAAAATATTTTTTTTTTCAAATTAACATTTTAAAATTATCATATCTATATTTTTTAGTGTTTTTATGAAAAGTTTCATTTTCTGAAAAATAGTGAAAAATACTGAATTTTAATGGAAAACTACATTTTAATTTAATTTTTTTATAATGTTTAATTATATTTTAAATTTGTTTTAAAGTATAATTTGTTAAATATTACATATATTAATATAATTTAGGTGATTATAATCATTTTAATATAAAATATTTATATAATAACATTTCAAACTTCAAAACATTCTCATATTAAAAACTCCCTTTCTTATCACATTTGTGGGATTGATTTTAAATTAAATTCAACCACTTCTATGAGTTAAATTTGGAAAAATGGATTTCACTATTGGAATAATAATAATTTTTATTATCTAATAAATTAAATTTTATTTTTGACCATAATTATTAGTGAAAATAATAAAAAATAAATATTGTGATTAAGGTCAACAAAGGGTTCGTTGCATTACATGTATTTGTATTAAAATTATTTTTAAACACACATTGGGTTTTTATTTAATTTATTGGATTTAAAATTTATACTAATTATATATAAATTTATTCTTAATTTATAAATAATCTAGTTAAATAAAATGATACAAGTTACCATTGTAAAAATAAAAAGGGAAAAGTTGAGTAAACCAAAAGACTAAAAAACAACATGATAAAAATGAATTTATTTTTATGTGGTGAATGTACTTATATACCAAATAACCCCCCTTCATTATTTATCTTTTTAGGCACATTAGAAAAGATATTCCTCCCAATAGTGAATACATATAGATATTTACCAGAATGCCACACCTCAATTATAAAAGGGCACTAACTACCCTCCCTTCTTCTCACATATCACGCCATTGGGATCCAAAAAAATGGAAAAAATCACTTCCCAAATTCTCTACCCTAATTATTAAAGACTTATTTTTGTACATAAATCTTACCTAGTAAGGATTCAGTGAAACTCTAAGCATCATACCCGAATAAGAGGTATTGTTTTTCAAAGAGCATCTCTATTTTTGTTTTATTTTGTCACCTCTTCAGTTCATATTATACCATGATTATATAATAACCTATGTTTATATATTTAGTAATGTTGTGTTATATAAAGTTTATTACAAAAAAACTCACAAATTTCTCTCAAATTGGGTCTGAAGTTATCATTCATGTGAACGGAAAACAATCACCTCATGAATCGATGTGATTTTATTTTTCCTTAGAACCTCTCAAGGTTGGACATAATGATGGATTTATAGTTTATATATTATATTTATGATGTTATTATGATTTTGAAATTATTATATCACCCATAACTCTATGATTCCCATTTTTTGTGAAATACGATAACATTGTTCTTTTGTATGACAGACTACAACCCACAAAGTGATGAGGTTTGTTCACGCTTTATATGGAATGTATTAATGATGTTTTTAATAGAAATATACTATATATATGAAAAATAAAAATATAATGACATATATATATTTATATATATAATTTTATTTTATTTATTTCAATAATAAAATAAAATGGGAATATTATTCAAGCATACTTACGACATACCAGCACCATGATAATTGTTTTTCATTTCCTATCAAAAAAATTTCTGGATTACACTAAATACATATATAATTAATATATAATATAATTAAATCATTTTTTAAATTCATGAGATTATTATACCATGATTTAATTAAGAGTAAAAAATAACAAGTCAAAACATAAACGAAAAATAATGTAGTTATTACCCGAAACGTAACATTACCATTGAAATGTTAAGAAACAGGAAATAAAAGGGTCATAAGAAAATAATATATGTTATAATATATGTAAGTATAATTATTTAATATATTTATAACATATATATTAATTATTTAGGGTGTTTTAATATGTACTATAGATTTCAATACGTAAGGTAAAAGATTTCTATCTCACTTTTACTTTCCATGAGAGAGATGTCATATTCACCACATGTTTATTTTATGTGGTTTATATACTACCATTTAAGTATATTGTTATTATTATAAATAAAATATTTTTTGTTTAAATATCCTTTTTAGGATCTCTATTTTATCATTTTTAGGGTTAAAATGTTAACAAATCAATAAGGGATTTGTTTGTCACAATTTTCCTTCTTTGGAATATAAGTTATGTTATACCCTAATCATCTTCTATAAAGTGTATATACATCCCCTTTAACTTGTTATAAAATGAATAAGCTTATTTTCTTGATATTTTAAGTTTCATTTAATTTAATTCCTTCATGGGGCATATGATTAAATGTTACCAAAGTGGTAAAATATTTACGTTACAATCTCATCATTTTTTCGAGATTTTTTATAATTATGCTTACAATGATAAAATATTATGAAATACATATCAATAAATTCATAAATTTTATTCTCCCATCATTATGTCAAGAGATTGAATTTTTCCCTTAATTTTTAATCTCTTTATGAGAAAAATATTTCAAAAGAATGTTTTTATGTAAAATTATATTTTAGATCAAAAAATATTTTTCTTCAAAAACCATGTTTCTAATAAAATTCCAATTTTTTTTAAAATTTTGTTTTTAATAATGAAAGTAAATATTCATCAAGAAATGTTTTTAATTATTTTTATATACTTTTTATATGGTTTCATGGTTATTTTTAAAGAAAATTATTTCCAAAATGTTTTATGTTTTAAAAAGTGACTTTCAAGATGAAAAGGATATTTGCCTCAATAATTTTTTTTAATTTTCTTTCAATGGTGTTTGCATTCATAAATTTCAAGAACCCCTATTTTTACAAATGATCTAATAAATATATTTTGTAATAATACCATCCTCATTGATTCCCTATATGTATTGTCATTTATTCAAATATATTGTTATAAAACTAATTTCTTTTACAAAGGTTAATCATGTTTCAAAGAGATTGACATGAAACCAAATTATATTCCATGGGCTAATGAGGTTATAAAATAATAATGATTAAATTTTATGAGTTGTGTTATAAAATGAAATATATTTTTACATTATTCATGTTTTGGTTCTTAGAAATTACTTATATGATGGGGTGGATCATATAACAATGGGTAATCCCATTATAACATATATGATGGGATAACCCAGATAGTGCTCTGGTGAATTTGAGTGAAGATTTATATCCCATGAGATGAAAATGGGAAACAAGTCCACATGATTGATCCAATATGGGAAATATGTGGGTCCTAATCTATTATGTTAATAGTATTGGTACTTATCCTTGACACCTAATTTTTTTTTCTGAATTTATAATGGTTCTACACTTTTATGACATGAGATTTTGTTTTATGATAAATTTATGATGGTCTATCACTCTTATAGACCATTGTTTTTTCTAAAATGATAATGTTGTATGCCATGACTCAATTTTTTTTCCATTATAAGTTGGGTATAAACTTTGTAAGTTATGTTCATGATCACATTACCATATTAATATCTCATGATTAAATATGATCATTATTCTATATATTTAATGTTTACCCTTAATAAGCATTTGATCTGACCCTTTCTTATATTTCATTTCTATGAGTTATGAAGAAAGGATTAATGTAGGGTATTTCTATGAAGAGTACTAAATATAAAGATATTTGTGGGAAATATTTAAGATATTTCCCCGTATTACAATATTATGTTCCAAATTTTAGGTGGACCTAAAATATTATGGTCCTAAAAGTGTGTTTATTAAAAGTAATTAATATTCATATAAAAATATGTAACATTGATGTATGAGAATCATGGGTCGCTATAGTTGGTATAAAAAAATGGTTTAGTTAACCATTGCAAATAATGATGAAAAACTTTTAGTGAGATCCCTAGGGATATTTATAATAATATATGTTGTTATGTCTCTAGAGATGATTCTACATATGATTTAAAGCATAAGAACAGTGTGTTCTTAGAAACACATCTCTGTCTGGATACTATAAGTGGATATTACTCTTGAATATATATATATATGGGTAACAACACTAAAAACTCCATATGAAGATAGGCTTGACTAGGAACCGGTTCATGACAATGGGCCTTCCTATGCACCTAGGTTAACACTCCCAGGGGATACGCTTTGGAATTCCAAAAACAATTTATATACCATCATGAAAAAATTAAATATATGATGACTATGAATGAACAAGTATTAATCCATGGTGTTATGAATTAAAGAATATGTTTTCATGATTTAGACATCATATAAGTGATTTTCATGAATATTTGGTTTCACATTATGATTATATTTTCTCACAATATTATTTATGGTCTTAGTTAGTGATGAGAACCATAAAGAACTATGTTAACATTGAATATAATGGAGAGTTTTATGGATGATAATCCAAAGGGTACAATGAATTGAGTAAATGATATTGTGATTATTCCTAACTAGTTATCATGGAACATAATTAACAGTATGTTCCTAAAAAACTCTTGGACACACCAAAAAAGATAAGGATAATGTCAAGAATATATAAAGAATAACTTAAGGGAATTCCTAAAAAAAATGATCAAATGTTTTATGTGTGGATTTGGACACAAAGTAAGTGATATAATAATTAAGAAGAAAATTCAATACAATGGATAGGAATATTTGCATCCCTATAGTATTATTAATGGCTGGATGTTTTAAATTTGGAAAGTATTAGCATTTTGAAAATCAATGTCCTAATCGAAAACCTTGTGATGAGAATCAGTAATGTTTCCTGAGTAATAGATTTTCTATTAATGATAAGGAGACTAAAAATTATAATTGAAATTTATGGGTTGTTATAACAGAATAGTTTATATTAAATGTGATAAGCATGATTAAATTTAGATTTATAAATGTTAAGAAATTATTCATTTTTTACACTATAAGAAATAAGTAATAAGTAATATGATGATAAATTACAGATAATGCCATAGGATGACATAGAATAATTGAAGTTTTTATGTATTGTAATTAAAGAAGTGTGAAATATATTAGGATTTTTTAGTATTTTTTTCATTAAGTGTTTTAATGAATATGTTTAATAGAACTGATGAGAGAGATAATTGACTAAATTGAATGGTTATATTTTGGGATTGATGAAAGATAACCCTTAACATGTTCATATGGATTAGGAAATGATGTTTATATTAGATAAAGAGATGATTAATAAGGGTAAAGTAAATTGAATAGTATTTATGACTCTTGAAATGATTAAGGATTTGTTGAAAAAGTGGTTTATTCTATCATGGATAGAGTTTACAACATTTTTGGATTTAATAAATATATCCAATATTCTATGTTTTATGTATGTAATAATGAAGAATATAGATTTTTCGCAAGGTTTTATGGTAATTCAGGTTATTACCATGTTTTAAGAGCATACATGATAAAGTTATTTAATTTTTTGGTATGTGATAGTCAATATCCACTTTATGATATTTGGTGGTTTAATGTTATGTTGTTTTTTGGAAAATTTAAGGAACTTCCTTATAAATTTGGAAATTTTTAATGTTTGTATGGCTAACCATTTATGAAATGGTTTCATTTGAACATCTGTTGAGCATTTAGGGATTATTATATTACATCACCATATTAATATTTATTTATATTAGATAACCTATGCTTAACATTTTTTCTGTGATAATAACTAAGGAGAGAGAGAATGACATATTCTTATATTTATGTATCATATAGTATATTAGTTCTTCATGCATAAAAAATAACCTTTATTTTTGGGAGTAATAGGTGAATTTGAAGTTGACCAAGGGACAAACAAAGAATGAAATTATGCCTATGAAATAAAAAGATATCAATTAAGTACATTTTCATATGTTCTCATCCTAGGTATAAAAAGGAATTCCCTAGCATTAAGAAGAATTCCTTGAAATAAAATGTTATCTTTTCACACCCAAGTCACTGATTTATTATTTTAAGTGATATTATATTTTTTTTTCTTCGTTTCCATCTAATATTTTGAGTGTTATGGATTTAAATATTGAGTTTGGGACTATTTTTCATATGTTTCATAGTTTCGGTGCACAGTTAAAAGAAAAATATGTAGACACTTAAGGTGGGGATTCTTTTTAATTTATTTTGAACTTGAATTTTTTGATTTGAATGCGATAAACATGGTTTAATAAAAATCATGTGGCTCCTATGAGTTAATTTTCAGGTCTTTTGGTGTCTTTAGTCAAGGCACATGGCCTAAGAATTACTAGGTAAACATTGTAGAATGAATGCACACAATACTATAATTTTGGACAGTTTAATGTTGCATGGTTGGTGTGTGATTTACCACACCATGCTGAAAAACCATAAGGATTCTCAGTGTTTCTAGTAAGGGGTTCATGGTAGTCACAAACTCTGGGAAAATGTGAGGCCTAACTATGCACATTTCTCAGGTTATTAAAAATTTTAATATACTCTTCTACTATCTTCAGATTTTAAACCCCCCAAAAACCCTATTCAACCCCCATTTAGTTCGTATGACCCTAAGAATATCATCCCATATTTCTCATACATCTAACCTAATTGAATAGTTATTTAAAGGTGATTTATTCAAAAAAATTTGCTAGATCATCAAGGTATTCTCCCCCTTTAATCTTCCTATTCCTTTTTTCCTTCTATTTTATTGGAATTTCTATTTCTTACATGGTCATTTGGATATAAGGTTCATGTTTTCTTAAGTTTAAATTAGGTTTTTTGTTATCTCAAGGTTTCTCTTATATTTTATTTCTTCATGGAACCCTTGTGAAGTTTTTTTGATTTGGAATTATTAAAGAACTTGTCTTTTGAGGTAGATTTCTCCTTTCACTTATCCAATAAGTTAATAAATCATTTCTTTGTTTCTTTTCACACATTAATTCAATTTCAATTAGTGATGAATTATTTTTAGAATTATTATTCAACATTAAAATAGGTGATATCCTTTTTATTTTGAAATATATGGATTTTTTTGTTAAGTGTTGCACATCAAGAGTTTGATGAAATGCCTGGATGGATTTTGTAAGTGGATTGTGTTTTACAATAATGGTTTTAACAAGAAAAATTTATTTGGATTGTTAAATGTTGGTTTTAATTTCATTAATGGACTTCTAAGTGGTTTTTGATTGGTGAATAATTTTTTCAATTCTTTTGAAAATGGTAGGTTTCTCAATGAGTTCTTGAGGTATGTTTGGTGCTTTGATAAAATTGGTTCTCATAAAAACTCTCTTTGGATAATCTACTTTTTTTGTTTGTGTTGAATGGTATAGGATTTCTATATTGTGTAATTTCTTATGATCAAATGTTTGAAAGGTAAGGTATTATTTCTTGGGATAATTCAAGGTGAAGCTTGTGTTGGATGCTTGTGTGTGTGATGCATGGATATTTTTCTGGTTACTAGTTTGTTTTTGATTTTAATCACCCAATTTTGTAAGGACATGGGAATGTGGAAAATTTAGTTAATTTTTGGAGAACTGTTTCTTCCCTAGCTTTGGATTGCACTTTGGCTAGTTTCCCTTAGTATTGTCCTTACTCCTCTTTGGGGTAGTGGCCCTTGGTTAGGCTAGGTAGGTAAGACCGAACATGTATGACAAATAGATGCAATCAGGTGATGCATGCCTAGAAGATGAGTTAAATGTATAGTATGTTCTAGATTATCCACTGAGATCCCATATTGTCCCATGTACATTGGCACTTAGTTGTTTTCGTCAATGATTGAGATTCTTTGTTTTATTGGTTATGCATATGCACTATACACTATTTCCTTGTTTTGTGATCATTGTTTCTTCTATCTTTTTTTGTTGTAATTCTTGGTTAAAAGTGGTATGTTGGATTGAAAATTTTTATAGAGAATGATTTAAAAATGTTTTACACTTTCATTCTCTCTTTCTACGTGAAAAAACTACTTTCCCCTCTAAAATTTTAATGTCCTCTTCTTGAAAGAGAAATATGGTTTTAAATGAAAAGTGTTGCATAATATGATTTTAATTAAAGAGAAAATGTGTGAAAACCTTTATTTTATATATTATATTTCAAACATATAATTGATTATTATTTTTTTAAAAGTAAATTCCTAAGAATATATTTGTTTGGGCATGACTATTGAGTTTCAATAACCTCACCTATTTTTTATTCTTTTTTTTAGCTTCTGGTGCAAGTTTTAGTTTGGTTTTGATTTCATGGGTGATGTTAGGTTTGAGATAATAGGGTGAACCTTGGGATTAAATGAATTCTTAGTTTCCAACTAATTTATGTTGGATTTTTTTATTTAGATTTTGTTCTATTTTTAGTTTATGTAAAGATGTTTTTAGGTTTTTCTATTTATTAATTTGTTGGGTTGATCTATTTATTTATATTGTTTTGTTAACTTATATTAAAATAAATTGTTCCATTTGGTTCTTTTATATTCCATTGGAACGTATCTTCAGCTTGGAAGGATTGAGGATACCTCTCAGGCCTTATTGCGGGCCATACTTGGTGATCAGTTTACGTTCAGCCAAGGGTTGTTCTTAACACAATGGTATCAGATTTGAGATTCTTTAGAGGAACAAAATTTCAAATATTACTTCAATATATGGGAAGTCAAATTGGATAGATTAGGACTATTAGAGATTGGCGTGTAGGTATGGGGGAGTGTATGGACAAAAAATTCTGATATAACCTTGAGTTACCATGGGAAGTAATGTTTTGTTTTGTTTGTTTGGTTCTTCTGGATTTTTTTATTGAATAATGAAACTGGAGTCGAGCTAGTGATCTTAGTTATACTTCAAGGATTTTAAATCCATATAGTGACAAGGATCTGGTCCTAAACAATTCTCTATGATGGTGGTGTGATTGGATTATGACCACCAAACATATGGCTATGTCATCTATCGATACTAGTTTTACACTATTTTTTGATCTTGTTTGAGTTTCCTTATTTTGATATCATTTTGAAAACCCTATTTCAAAATTTTGAAAACCTTATTTCTTGATGTAATGCTTTTTTTATTGGAATATGGAAAATTATTTTTCAAAGTTATTTCAATAGGAATTCATATAAAATGTATTTTTAATAAGATGAATTTTGGGTAAAATGGAATTTTTTTATTGATATTGGATTTTTATAATCAAAACCTATTGTTTTCCAAAATTTGATATTTGGGAAAGGGAATTAAATTTGAAATGAAATGGTTTGGGAAATTTTATTCTGAATTTCTTAAAAAAATTCTGAAATTTGCAATGGTAAGTGGATTAAAAATTAGAATCATGGGTCGAATAATTTGTTTCAAAAGAATAAATGTTCTATTTTTACCTTTGGTGTTCTTACGAGTGATCACATGCATGGATGTGATTGAGGAAGTGGATGATTGGTGACATGGTTAGATGAGTGCTCGATTTGGAATGGGTTTATATGTGTTTGAGACTCCATGTAATACCATTGGTGAGTGTGGAATCAACTAAGTGTTTTTTATTTTCAAATGTTTTCAAGAGGGAAATTGTATTCTTTTGATAACTGGTGGTCTGGTAGTTCATTTTCTTATGATTTATTAAGGTCATTTAAAGATTTTTTTGGGTTTTTGTTCTTGTTGGTGAGTTGATTTTTATTAAAATTTTAGTTTTTTTTATATTGTAATCCCCCACCAGAGATTAGATGGGTGTTTGAGGTTCGACTACAAGTGGTTTACCATAAGCAGACCCTCCATTTGATCACCCTAGATACCTTATTCTTGAGTTTCAGAAGTTGAACCCTCATTTATTTTATGTTCAAGAGGATCCTTTAAAATTAGAAAAATGGCTGCATAAAATAAAAAGGTTATTTGGTTTCCTCGAGTATCCTGAGTCTTTAAAGTTTAAGTTTACTACCTCTAAAATTGATCTTTCGGGTAGGAAGTGGTGGTAGTTGGTTTTTAGAACCAAGCCTCGGGAAGATCTTACTTTGGGATTATTCAAGGCTTCGTTCATTCCACAATAATTCTCTGAGGTTGTAAAGGTGAGTAATGAAATGGATATATAATTTTTGTAGAAATATTATTGGTCAATGATGGGGTTCATTAATTTTTTTGAGGACGAATATCTATATCTTTCGGAGTGGTCCAAGGAAAATTTGGTGGAGGCTCAAAAATTTGAGAATGGGCTTCATCCTAATCTATAGTTAAAGGTTTTATAACTTGGTCTGACCTCTTTTGTTGTTATGATCAGGTAGGTTGTTCATTTTGAAGTTGTGCTAGAGGAAGTGCTTTAGATTGGAAATATTCCTTTAGTACCTGGAAGAGATTAAGGGAATCCCATTAAGGATATCATAAAGAGGCATGAAGTTGTTCGTGTTGGTCATAGATTCAAGAGTCCTTCAGACCATTTGTCAGCTTATTACAAGCATCCAATCTTAATGGGTCATTAGTGCCAAAATCCTGGTTATAAGATGTAATTGTTTCAAATTTCTCCAAATACATATTGGGATTATGAAATCCTATTTCACCTTCGCTAGTTTTTTTGTGGTTTTTATAGGAAGGGATGTGGATCCAAATCCAACCATTCAAAAGAAACCCCACCCTATTCAAAAGAGTGAGTTGCTATATAGAGTTCAGTTTGAAGGACCTTTCTATTTGAGTGTTCGTTTTTAGTAGTGGTGGTATTCTGTAGTGGTTTTTCTTATCATGTAGTGATGAAGGGTGTTGTGTCCTTTTTTGGAACCTCTATTTTAATAGAAGCATTTATTTTAGAATTTTTGACTTCCACCCTTTTGAGTGGAGATGTGTTTTATTTTTTGTCTTGTTTTTAGTATTTCTCATTTGGAGTGAAAAATGATGATTTGTTTATGTCTTCTAAATCATTATTTAGGTAAAAGTACCATGTCAGAGTGAAATTATTCTCATGGTGTGTCATGTTATTTGTTTCTTCTTTGTTTTTTGATTGATCGTTTTGGTTTAAAGTGATAGTGTTTAGAGGGTGATGTTAGTTGGGGACCTGTCTAGAGTTTTAATGGCATGAATTACATTCTATCCTCTCATGTTGGTAATCTATTTTGGTTCATGTTATCAAAATGGTAATAGGTGGTTTCTTTTTCAAATTTTTTGATTATTTCTCTTTTTATCAGGGTGAATGTTGGGATTCTGGAAGTACGCCCATCAATTTTATTTGTGGTAATGTTGTGGGAGTTGTAGTTTGTGTTTTCCATATTTTTTTAGAATTGGTTTCTGTTCATTATTTTTTTTTGTGGGAGTGGGTGTTTTCATATTGGTGGTGTTTTATGTGTTTCTGAATTTGGGAATCTAGATTTATTGAGTATACAAACCTCTTTATTTGATAGATTAACTGGAAATTTTGTGGCTTTTTGGGGCAGAAATCATCATGGTGGGGAGAATTTTCAGACCCATGTTTATTTTTCCCCTTTTAATTCATATTATCTTGTTTTTATTAGATTCCCTCTCATGTTTCTAGGGTTTCAGATTTAAATTTTTTGTTTTAGGATGTTTTTCCTTTATTGAACGATTTACATGTTTGGTTATGGGGAAACTATATGAACTCTTGATGTTCAAATTATTTTTAATTTATTTTGAACATGCACGATTTGAGTTTCATGGGTTGTGCATGGTTTGATCCAAAATTTGTGGCTCCTATGAGAAACTATGTAGGTCCTTGGGTGTCTCTAGTCGAGATCGTACTACCTAAGAACAGTTAAGAAATCCATGCGGAAGTCATGTAAATAGTTCTACAATTTCTATTAGAACCATGTCTCATGGTTGGTGCACAGTTTACCAAACCATGTGGAAAAACCATGTGGGTTCCCATTATATCTAGTATGGGGTGCTTGGTTGGCATACAATTTGTGAAACCTTGTGGCCTATCTTTGAATAGTGTCCAAGTCATTAAAAATGTGAATTTCCTATTCTATCCTTTTATTATTTTGACCCCCAAAACCCATTATTCCTCCCACATTCAATTTTTATGACCCTAGGGGGGCTCCTCACCTCCTCTCATGACTCCAACCTCCTTCTATGGTGATTGTAAGGTAATTTATTTAAAAATTGAGGCTAAATTTGTAAGGTATTATCCTACTTGATTCTTTCTATTCCTTCTTATTCTATTTTCATGAGATTTATTCTTCTCCCATAGTCTTGTGGATCCATGATTCAGGTTTCTTAGAGTTTAAATTAGTTGTTTTTTATAAGTTTCCTCTTATATGTTTTTTATTCTTAGAACACTTGTGAAGTAGTTTTGGGTTGGGGTCATTCAAGTTCTTGTGTTTTGAGGAAGGTTTCCCTTTTAAAAATTGTCCTTTAAATATAAGAACCATTGTTTTATTGCTTTTCTCACTATAAAAAGAAGCTAATTAGTGATTATCATTTTTAGAATGATTTTTTGACATTAAAAACGTTATTTAATTATTTTTTTAAAGTATATGTATTTTTTAAGAGTTTCACATGAACTGTTTGATAAACTTTCTGGTTGGATTTTCTAAGTGGTTTATGATTTCTGAGGCATGATTTTGGAATGGTAAATGTATTTACCTTATATAACGAGGGTTTAGGTTTAATAAATGTATTTATAAGTGTTTTTGAATTTATAAATGATGTGTTGGTTTATTTTTGGAGTGGGTGGTTTCTCAAAAATTCCTTGAGGTATTTTTGGCACATTGATAAAATTGGTTCCTGTAAAAACTCTCTTTGTATAATCTCATTGACTTAGTTATGTTGAATGGTATGGAAGGTACTTGGTGTGGACTCCCCGGTGATCAAATTGTTGAATTGAAATGGATTTTTCCTTTGGGGGATTCTGGGTAATGCTTTTTTGTGATATTTGAGTACGTTATGCATGGTTATGTGTTTGTTTACTTGTTTGGTTTTTATTTGGATCACCCCACTTTTGCCTTGAAATGGGAACATATCATAGCTACAAGATATTTGGTGAATGGTTTCTACACTAACATATGATGGTGATCTAGATAGTATCCCTTAGTATGGAACTTTCTCTGCTTTCGGATAGTTCCCCTCGGTTCAGCCAGGTAGGGTAAGATCCAGCATGTGGGTGAAATTAATTTCATCAGGTGAGCCATGCCTAGGTGATGAGTCATATTTATAGTATGTTCTATATTATACACTAATATCTTATGTTCTCACATGTACTTCTGAACTTAGTTTTCAATGGAGGATGATTGAGATGCATTGTTTGGTTGGTTATGAATATGTTCTATATTCTATTGCCTTGTTGTGTGATCATTTTTTCTACTTAATTTTGTTGTTGTACTTCTTGTTTAAAAATGGGATGTTGGTTTGAAAATATTTATAGAAATTGATTTAAAAAAATTTTACAGTTTTTTTCTTCATTTTTAAGTAAAAACACCATCTTTCCCTTATAAAATGTTGATGTATCCTTCTTGAAAGATAAATATGATTTTAAATTAAAATGAAAATGGCCTATGATTTTATTTAATGACAAAATGTGTGAAAAAATATGTTTTATTTTTTTTCAAACCATGAATTTATTATTATTTTGTTTAATATAAATTCATTGGTAATTAATTTTTCGGGGCATACCTACTAAGTTTTAACACTCACGCCTATAGTTCTTTCTGGTTTATATCTTCTGGTGAAGGTTCTACATTGGTTTTGATCACTATGGGAGATTCTGGGACTGATATTGGAGAGTGATACTTGGGTTCACATGGACTCTTAGGGTTCATCTAGTTTGGTTTGGTTTTGTTGTTTAGTTTTTTTATCAATTCTCAATTTATGTAAAGATGATATTCATTTGTTCTATTTATTAATTTTTGGGGATTATATGTTTATTTCAACTATTTTATTTATTTGTATTGGGTGAAATAATTCCCTTTGTTTCTCATTGATGCCCTTGTAATTTTTCACCCACCTTGGAGGATCAAGAACACCTATCAACCCTTGTTGTGAGCTAGCCTGGGTGACCCATTTTGGGTCGGCCTAGGGTGGTTTTTGACATGTCCTATTACCATTATTTTTTATAATACTAATAAACTTTTTTATTTATCTTAGGTTTATGTATTTTTTATCATTAACTATCTATTGTGCATGTTTTTTATCACTCTCCATCTATATTTAGGTGTTAGTTTTCTCTTCTATGCCCATGTTTTTACATACCACCTATGTTCTCCAATTTGGAAACCTGGTCTTGGTTTTTGCATATGAACATTCCACATCTAATATATATTTTTCAAGAGGATTTTTTATTAAATCTTATTATGATGTTGTTTTCTATGAAATTAGCTTTCAAGTATTAAACATATGATGACCAAGATGAAATTTGAGTGAAAAATAATTTTTAGGGGGGTAAAATGTAACACTGGGATTTTTTATGAATTATTTACTTACATTTTTTAAATAAATTAAATTTATTTAACAGATTTCATTGCTTACCACTCCATTTCAAGCTTATGATACATGAAACTCTATCTTAGCTTTTGTTACATGCAACGATGAGTTTCTTGGTTGTCTTGTGTTACACGCAATATCATGTTTTATCAAGTAGAAATATATTATTATTTTATACATCACCTCATTGAAGGAACGAAGGAAATGAATAGTATTAAAAAAAATTAAAATTATATATTCTACTCAATTATTTTTATTTATATACTTATTAGAAATAAAATAAGAATAATTTATAAGGAAAAAATGTTTTCTTAAAAACTGTATTGTTTTCTAAATGATAGTTTAGACACACTTTACTAACGTAATTTAAAATTAATTTTTATCGCATTTATAAAATGAAATTTAGAAAATAAAATTAATTTTTTAAATCATCATGTAAAAATTTTATTATGTGAAATTTTAGGATTTTCTCTAAAGTTTAATTTTTTGATGAATATTGAAAAATACTGAATTTTAAATGAGAAGTGTATATTCATTTTAATTTTTTATCTAGTTAAATTTTATTGTAAAGTTTATGTATTTTAATTATACATATATTAATAACATTTATGTCATTATAATAATTTTTTATACTGAAATTTGATTTAAGAACATTGTAAACTTTTGAGAATTTTCACTTTAAAACATGTTTCCTTCTCATGTTTGTGGGAAGATTTTTAAATGAAATTACACAACTTCAGTGATTTTAATTTAGAATAATAGATTAGATATTTTCAAAAAAACCTAATTTATATTATTTAATAATTTCAACATAATTTTTTACCTTAACTATTAATGAAAATAGTAAAAACTAATTTCCACGATTAAGGTTAAAACATGTTTTTTTGAATTACATGTGTCTTTATTAAAATTATTATTACACACATATTGTATTTTTATTTAATTAAATGTATTTAATATTTATAGTCATGATTTATAATTAATCTAATAAATCTTATTTTAATTTTATTCTTAGAGGATAAATTACCTAGGTAACAAAAGATACAAGTTATCATGGTAAAAGAATGATATAGTTGAGTAAACCTATAGACTAGGGAAAACATGATAAAACTTCCTTTCCTTTTTTGTGGATGTTTTTTCATGGCCACATAATCTATGCCATACCTTATTGATTTATTCTGGAGTCACATGAGGTAAGGGATACCTCCCAATAGTGAATACTTTTGGGTATTTACATGAATATCACTCCTCCTTGATTGTAAAAGGGCACTCACTACCCTCACTTATTCACACCTATAATGTCCTTACCCTTTCTCATTGTCATGAGTAGGTTATGAGATGATATAGTTCCTTAGGAAAAATTCCCAAGGTTCTAAATTTTAGAAATTAATGTCTAGGGCTTTAAGAACAAGTGGGGAATGATTTTCTCATAGAATAAACCAACCAACCAAACAAGACAAACCAACTATAACTACATGATGTGTGTAAACAAGTAATCCCAGATAACACATTACTAAGATGCAACCAACTACTTCATAACAATTCCAATAAACCAATACAAGAACCCAAAATATCCCAACATCAGAGTACTAAGTGGAAGACTAAACAACATTACCAAAAGAAAACCATCACATGCTCTATAGCTCCACACCAAGCTCCATGCTCCAAGCACCACCCTACCACCCAAGCATCATGATGAACCACATGAAAAATGAGATGTTTTACCTTTACCTGTTTCTCAGAAAATGACATTTTCAAATGCATCAAAGTACCAGAGCAGGGGGGAGTACAATTACTTAGTGGTTTTTCCACAAATGACTTCCCCACACACACTATTAGGATATAAATGTTAGCAAATTTATATAAAACTATTTATATAAAACATAAAATGGGAAACAATTTCCAATAATCCAAACACCCCATTAACAAGACATGTTCACCCAAAACCATACAATACAATGTAAATCCAACAAACAATACATAATCCAATTCTCGTCACACATTAGCACAACAATTACATCTTTCCTAGCCAGAAGCATGATCAAAACATAGCCATAAAGTTTCAAACACACAACACAGTGTAACAATCATGGTTGAACGTCCCATCAAAGACGGTTTACTACTTTCCCAATTTAGTGGTACTTCCCAACCACTTATCCTTGATGGTGGACCTTTCGCCGACTACCCAACTTCTTTTATATTGAGAATTACCACCCACTTTACATATATCTCAATCAAATGCACATAAACTTAACAAAAAATGAGGGTATAACATACCAATACTACAACATGATGCAAACAACCAATTCAAAACCAAAATATCCCTTAGGACATTATCCATTCCACATTACCATCAATAAAATAATCCATTTTTATTGAAAACGATTTTTGCAAACCATTTTCATAAATCAACCCAAGAAACTGAATTTAAAGTCTTTATTTTAAAATCCAACAACAAGAACATATCACCAGAATATCCCATTTTCCCCAAAATTACACAAATCATTACAAAAATTAATTTTTAAGAAAACTTCTCACATTATAATCATATTTAATTTCATGAAAACAAAATTAAAAAAAGGATTCCAGTTCTATCTAAATGGAGTCGAGAGAGAAGCCTCATACATTAGGGTTTTGGTGCAATCAACCCACCACCCAACCACACACCTAATATGGGAAAAACATCCAAAAAACCACCTTATATCCCATTACCTATCATAAACAAGCCAAAATATCATCATTTTTGGAAATAAAAACACTAGATCTACATGGAATGGGTAATTATTTTAAAAAATACAAGAGTAGGAGAACAATATCTAAGGAAAACCGATAAAAAATCAAGAGTGGAGAGTTATTAGAATAGAATATCCTTCACCACAACTTGAAAACCCTTTTAATAGCTTCTAGAGTGAGTGGGAGATCTCCTATATCCCTTGAGAACCAAAAATCCTGAGTGAGGCTCAAGTTGGAGGAAGAATGGTGGGTTTATAGAAAATCATGACCAAGACCAAATTTAAATCCCAAATGTTTATTACTATGCATGGTTAGATCTCACGGTTAGGCAAATTGTGCACTAACTATGCACATACTACTGTCTTGAAGGGAACCATGCATGACCTCCTCGCACGGTTAGATAAATTGCGCACAAACCATGGGAAGTCCCACTATCTCAAGTTATATGGATACCTCGGTTGGTTTCACGGTTTCTCCTATCCCGTATCAAACCATATATCCCCACAATATAGTCCAAATCTTCCCAATACCTCCCCAAACTCTCCCAAACATTACCCAACTACTTTATACACCAAGAAAGAATTAACAAGGGTTACATACCTCAAACTGAGGGTGCTAAAATACCTATCAGGCCCTTTGCCTCAACAAATCCCTAAAAATATCACTTCCCAAGTTCCATCACATCATCCTGGAATCCTTATTGTGGGTTTAAATCTAACCTATGATTACTTCAATGAGTAACTAAAAAGGAAACCTAAAGAAGAGCTAATGTTTTCTAATAAGCATATTTATTTTATTTCATTATCCGCCTACATTAATTCTTCTTATACTATACTTATATAATATCCCAAGTATATTATATATACTGATATGTTGTTATGTTAAGGTTATTACAAAAAACTGCACACACTTCCACAAAATTGGTTATTAATTCATCGTCTGTGTGTATGGAGGACTACCACCACATGAATCGATGTCATTCATTTCTCCATTACTGCCTCTATCAATTAGAAATAATAATGATTTTTTAGACTATATCTGATATTTAAAATATTTATTATTTTTTTATGATTATTTAATTATTATATCACACATACCTTCAAGATTTCTATTTTTTGGGAAATAATATAGTGCCATCTGTGTGTACGACTGACTACCACCTCGCAAAGCGATCTGATTCGTTGATACTTTACATGGAATGTATTAAGAATTATTTTAGTAAACATATGTGATATATTTTACATGACAATTATACTGTAATTATTATATATAAATATATCATTTACTCTTCATTATTTCAATATGATAAAAAATTGTAACATCATTCAATTGTATGTATGGCCTACTATCTCGATGAACGGTGTATTTTATTTAATATCACTAAATTTAATGTATTACTATGAATTCATATATACTAAATATATATGATATTTATATCATGGTTTAAATTCTGGATATTTTGAAACCATGATCTTAGTAAGTGGACCAAAATTAACAGGTTAAGCATATATGAAAAACAAAGCACTTATTACCCAAAATTTAACTTTAACATGGAATTATTAATAAAAAAGTAATAAAAGTACCATAATAGAATAATATATAGTATTATAGATATAATTATTAATCTATAATAGGTATATAATAAACATATATTTATTATAAAGACTGTTTAAATGAGTACGATTGAAGTCAAAACTTATGGTAAGGGGTTTTCTTCTCACTTTTACTTTCTATGAGAAAAATGACATATTCCCAAAATATTTATATTATTTGGTGTATATACATCCCATGAATTTATTTTATTATTATTATACATATAATTATTTTTTATTACATATCCATTTGAGGATATACATTTTAGGGGGTTTACAGTTGAAATGTTAACAATTTAATAAGGGATTTTTTGTCTCAATTTGTCATCTTTGGGAAATAAGTTATGTTATGCATCTATCCTCTTCTATGAGGTGTATATACTTACCATTTGATATGATATATCATGAATACACTATTTTACTTTATATTTTTTGTTTTATTTATTTTCATTATTTATTGGGGCTTATGATTAAATGTTAATAAAGTGGTAAGAGTTTTATATTATAATCTCATAATTTATCAGATTTGTTTAGGATTATGTTTCTAATGGTGAAATACAATGAACTATCTCTCAAGAAAATCATGAATTTTATTATAATATGTTTATTTCATTAGAATACATGTTTTCCCTAAATCATTCCTCTCATTATGTACATAGGATTTAAAAATAATTATTTTATTAAAAACCATCTACTCAGTTAAAACTCTTCCCCTTTCAAAATAATGTTTTCTAAAAATGATGTCAAAAATGTTTTAAAATTTGATTTCAAATATGAAAGGATATTTTATTTAATAAAATTTTTAAATGATTATTAAATATTCTATTATATTTTTTCATGGTTATCTTTAAATAAAATAATTTTCAAAATGTTTTTTGTTTTAAAAAGTGGTTTTCCAAATAAAAAGGATAATTCACTCAAAAAAATTAATATCCTTTTAATGGTATTTCCATTCATTAATGTTAAAAACCCTTTTTGTTAAATATTATATAATGGGTATATTTTGTAAATATATCATCCTAAATATTTCTCTAAAATGATTATAATTGTTTTAAATAGATTTTTATGAAACCTACTTCTTTTCCATAGGATAATCTCATTCCAAGGATATTGACATGAAACCCATTTCTTTTTCATGGTATAATCAGGTTGTGAAATAATAACGATTATTTTAATAAATTTTATGATTAAATTAAATATATTTTTAAATTATTCATGTTGTGTTTCTTGGAAATTACTTATATGATGGGGAAGCGTAGATAGCATCGTGTACGCCTGTTATAGCTTCTATGATGGAGAGACCCAAATAGGATTGAGCAAGCCTATTACCGCTTATATGATGGGATGGTCTATATAGGAATGGGTAAGTTTTTTAAAACTTATATGATGGGTTTCCCATATAGTTCTCCAATGCATTGGGTAAATATTTATATCTCCTGAGATAAAAATTGGAAACAAGTCGATCAGATCGATCCACTATGGGAAAGAGGTGTATCCTAATCCACTATATTTATGGTCTTTGTAGTTAATCTTGACAGATGAAACGATTTTCTATATTTATGATGGTTCCATGCTTTTATGAAATGTTATTATGGTTAATTATTGATTTATAATGATACCTCACTCCTTTTCCCAATGATTTCTAAAATGATAAATGTTTATTCCATGACTTGTGTTTATGATCCATGGCTGGTTGGTTTTGAACTTTGTAAGTTATTTTCATGATCACATACCCTAATTAGTATCTTATTCATTCATGTGATAATTTTTTAGTATCAATTATTCTTAACCAAAATGAGCATGTAAGATCACCTTTTCTTAAGTTTACTTTCCCCAAGTTATGAAGAGTGGTATTATATAGGATGTGCATATGAAGAGTAAAAAATGGAAGTATCTTTATAGGAAACATTGATGTTATTTCACCAAATTAGAATATTGTTTTCAAATTATAAAATTAAACTAAACTATTATGTACCTTTGGAATGTATTATTGAAATATAACTAATATTCTTCTAAAAATATTTAATATCTAGGAATTCTAATCTAGGGTCTCTTTAATGTCCATTTATCGGTTGTAGGAATAGTTTTTTTAACTTTGAAAAGATTTTATATGTTGTTAGATGAATTTAACCTCCTTTATCATTTCTTTCACAAGGTCACGTAAATGTATCTTTCATTCACTAACATTATCCAAACAAGTTTGTGTTTTAAATCACTTTCTATATAGAGCGGCATATGGAGCCATTTAAATAATTGAGTGAATGATATTTTTATATAAAAACTAAACCAATTGGATATATTGATCTCATCTACCTTTTAATTTAATTGATCACGATCTTATATTGTCCTAGAATGTTTGAATAGTCTATTCGTATTGCACATCAGTTTGGGGGTGATAGGTTGTACTAAAATTTAATACAATATTAAAATCACATTGAGGACTTCTCCAGAATTTAAAGGGGAACCTTGGATCATGATCAGATATGATCTAAACTGGTAAACAAATCATCCTTACAAATTTACATATATCTTAGTAAGTTATTCAATTGATAAATATTCCCAAATATAAATAAAGTGGAAAGTCTTGGTGTGTTTATCCACCACAAGACATATCACATTGTTTACTTTGGATGTCTTTAGGAGACTTGTTAAAAATTCTATAGTGACATTATCTAAATTTCACATTGGTATATGAAATGTTTTCATCTCCCCATTGGATTTCTCCTACTCTTCTTTAACATTTTTACATACAAAATATTGTGAGATATACTCAATAATTTTCTTCTTCATGTTGTCCCAGAAGTGGTCTCGAATATCACGGTACATTTTGGAACTTCTAGGATGGATAGTGACAGGTGAGCTATATGAATTATAGCATAGATCCTTCTTTATATCATGTTGTAAAGTCACACAATGTGTTATTCCAAACGTAATCACACCATTATAATCAATGTGTTACTCATTTAGAATCCCTTAATTTACAACTTTCACCCTCATTTGCAGCTCCAGATCATCCCTTTGTTCATTCTTTATCCTTGCTTTGATATACGGTTGGAAAATCATTAGGGAAATTTTGGATGTATTCTATGAAATTATTATTTTTGAATTCCATCCTTTGAATATCCATGAAGAGATGATCTTTCTCAATCTGTACAATGGATAGAGGGGTAGGTTCTTTTTTGTTAAGATCATCAGCTTCCTTATTCTCCATTCATGAATGGTAGTGAATAAATAAATAATGGTCCTTGATTATCATTAACCATATTTTTTATGCATTTGGAGCTCATTCTTTGTAAATATATACTTTAGAATCCTATGATCGGTATATATGTCAAACTTTTCACCATACAGGTAGTGCGTCCAAATTTTCATAGAAAATATCAGATATTCTAACTACATATCATGTACTATGTAGTTTTTCTAATTGATCATCAACTATCGTGAGGCATCAGCTAACAATTTATCATTTTTAATGAGTACACAACCCAATCATTTCTTTAATAAATCAATATATATATCACAAAACCATATCCACTTTTTGGTAGTGTGAGTAAAAGTGTAGTGATTATCCTATTATTGAGATCCTTAAGGCTTTCCTCGCATTCTTATATTTATATATACTTTACCCCATTTCCTATTAACTTAGTTAGCGAGATAGAAAATAATGAGGTATTTGTCACAAAATGTTGTTTATGCCTTGATAAACTAATAAAACTATGGATTTCTATGACACTGTGGGGTTTGGGTCATTCTTTAGTTGTAATTTTGTTTGAAGGGTCTATAGAAATTCCCTCACTTGTGATCATGTACCCCAAGTTTGTGACATTATACATAGAAAGGTCACATGTTCTAAACATAGATTACATTTTCTCTTTCTTTAATGTCTCCACCACAATACTTAGGTACTCTTCATGTTACCCATTAATCATAGAGTAAATAAGAATAAAATCAATAAACACTACCATAAATTTATTGATATAGCCTCTAAAGACTTTATTCACTACCACAAAACAGGGCAAGGCCAGCGCCACCCTTTATCAGTGCTAACGAAAAAGCACTGATAAAGGGGGGTACCTTTATTAGCGCTAAAACAATTTCTGACAAACGTACCCCTTTATCTCCAATTTTTTAGCGCTGAAAATGTATCCCTTTAACAGTGCTTTTTCTAGAGCTTTTAAAGGGTACCACTTATCAGTTCTTTTTTTAGTAGTGCTGATAAAGAGGGGTCTTTATCAATGGTTTTTTTAAAAGGGCTAATAAAGGGTCTAATTCCAAAAAAAAATTCATTAAAAAAATAAATTAATAGTTTAATATATAGATATAGTTATATTGATATAAATATAATATATATTTTTTAAATATAATTTTAAATATATTTTAGGTAAGTATAAATATACAGTTAAACTTAATATATAAGATATTTAGTGAAAATATCTTATAAAAAAATTCAAAAAATATTTTTAATTAAGAATTTTTTAATTATTATGGAGTAATAGTCATTTAATGACAATTTGAAGACTAAAAAATAAAAAAAAATAAAAAAACATCCAAAATATGTTGAAAACACAGCTCAAACTTCAAACGGCCATAACTTTTGATCCGGGTGTCTGTTTGAGCTCTAACACATATCAAATTGGAACCTATGACGAGCTCTACACCCTTATCATTGGAGGTGACCCCTATCAAGGTTTTTTCAGGGCCAAAAAAGGCCCATAAGGCCTCCGAAACTGAGTTTTTAGTCGGGATACCCCGATTGTTTAACATTTTGTGGATTTTCAGCCTTATTTAAGGGGGGTATTATAAGATTTTTCGGTGGGGTATGAATTGATTCCAAGGTATAACATTCATATTGATATTTTTTATTTCAAATTTTATCATTTTTTATAATGCACTGCTATTTATAATCAAATATATAACAATATATACATATTTTTTATATATTCACACATAAAAATTTAATTATAAATGTAAATAATAAAATATATTTGCATATAAAATATATTAGATTTATCTAAACAATAACTAATATCCATTTTATTTAAAATACCATTATATAAATATTTATATACCTATATATTTATCTAACTATATATATATATTAATATAACTACATATATATGTTGATATAACTCTAAATATATACATTAATATCACTATAAATATATATATATTAATATAACTATATATATATATATTAATATAACTATATATTACTATATGAAGAAATATAACTAAATTTATATATAAAAATAAATAGATATGTCATTAACTGAAGAACAAATCAATACGGCAGAGTGGTAAAGGCTTTAGGCGCGCAAGGGGGAGGTCTCGAGGTCAAAACATGGTGGAGGAAAGGGCACACGCATGGGGGTGGATTTTGGGGGGCTAGTGCTGATAAAGGGGGTGGGTGTAGCACTGATATAGGGTGGAGGGGGCTACGTGCGGGCGTTGGAGGGGCTGGAAAGTGCTGTTAAAAGGGGGGATCAAGTGCTATAAAATCCCCCCCGATTGGCAGGATTTTTTTAAATTTTTTAAATTTTTTTAACTTTTATCAGTGATAAAAAAGTGCTGATAAAAGGGGTCTTTTATCAGCGCTAATAAGAAAGCGCTGATAAAGGACCCTTTTATCAGCGCTTATTTTTAGTGCTGATAAAAGGGGTCATTATCAGCACTTTTTGGAGCACTGATAACGGGGACCCCCCCTTTATCTTTGGTAGCTTTAACAGTTCTTTTCTAGCGCTATTAAAGGACATTTTTAGCACTTATAAAAGGGTTATTTGTAGAAGGTATTCATTAAATAAATTAATATTTCAGTGGAATTAGTAATTTTGAAGGGAATAACTAGAAACTTATAGTGTCCATACCTTGTATGAAAGGTTGTATTCTGAAAATATCCCTTCTTCACCCTCATCTGGTGATATCTGAAATGAATGTCCACATTTTAGATGTATTGAGCACCTCATAGTTAAAAAAATAAGTCATAAATCATTGGAAGGGGATACTTTTTATTTATGGTGATATTTTTGATCTACTAGTAATCAATACACAATTGCATTGATCTATAATTTTTCTTTATAAAGAGAGCTATAGAACCCCAAGGTGATGAAATAGGGCGTATGAACCCTTTATCTAAATTAACTTTATGTTGCTTCTTTAACTCCTCTAGTTTGATCGGGGAAATATTATAATGTAATTTAGAGATAAGAGTGGATCCAGGTATATGTTCTATTTCGAACTATACCTAATTGTCTAGGGGAAGACTAGAAACTCTTTGGGAGATACATTGGTGTATTCCTTAACAATATGAATTTCCTCTAGGTTGATACATTCCTTTATCTCAACTATTTTGTAAAGTTATTTTTCTTCACTGGGTATCATCACACACACCATCAAGGTATTTTTCAAAGGGGATTCATGATCTTATTTCATTTGTAGAGGAAATTGAGATGTGTCATATTATGAATTGATATTTCCTTTTCTTGGAAGTTGATATGTTCTCTATGTAACGTGATCTAGTCCATTCCTATTATAGCATCGAATTGTATCATGTGAAGTATTTTGATTATCACTGGAATTATATTCCCACGTATGTTAATAGGAGAAGAGTCCAACACTTGGGTTTCCATGATTTCACCACTGAGTGTTTTATAGATATCTCTACTTCATGTTATCAGGGATTTAATTCAACAATTCTAGAAAACTTGTAGAATATAAAGGAATGTGTATAACTTGTATTAAATAAAAAAATTTCCATTATTGAGTGAATAGTAATTGAACCTTATACGACTTCATTTTCATGATCCACTTCTATATTAGTGATGGTATAATATTATACATTCTCTTTTCTCTTTAGTGGTTACTAATGATGATTACCCTCAAGGACCCATGGTTTAGTACATTGGCTTTAATATTTACCTTTCTACCTATAGTTGAAACATTGAACCATGGGTTGTGAATTTAGAGGTTCATTCCTTTCATCTATCATGTTATCCATCTTTTTCATGTATCTTCAACATTCATGAGTTTGGTGGCCTTCTCTACCACTTTTAAATCAGTCCCCCTTCCTTCTGGGGAATTAACATGTTGTTTGTTCCATCATTTTTGACATGTGGGTAGTTGGATCATCTTTCCTCCATTATCATTTGACCTGTCATCTTTAAATTCCATTATTATATTATTATCTCCATAATAATGGGACCATTATATAAACATCATCTCTATAATGATTTCACATCAAACAACTTATTTATATATCCCAAAGTCTCAATTATCTATAGACATTTAAAGGTGTAGTTTTAAACCACTATGGAACATATCAATCAATCTATAATTGTTGATAAAAACCCAAGGTGTATCTAGAAATACTTGGGAAGTTTACCTTATAATCCATGATAGATTTACCTTCATCTTTCTTCATATCTATGAATTATCTCTCAATCATTGTTCTAAGTGTTCTCAGGAAATACTTGTTTTGAAATTTATTCCTAAAGTCTTCCCACTCCATATATTCCATTTCATCCTTTAGCTTAGTGTTCTTTATAAATTCCCAAAATTGAACAATTAATCCATATAAATTATAGAAAACCAGATTCACCTTCTCCTTCTCTGAATAGTGGAGCACATAATTGATATATCCTATCACAAACCAACCCAGGTTGACCGTGAATTGGTCACCCAAGCCGATATGCGACAAAGCTTGAGGGATTTTCCTAATCCCCATGGACTGGAAACTAGTTTTAGGAATAAAAACTAAATAAATTGTAACTATTTCATCTTCAAACAAATAAAAAGGATAAAAAACCAAAAAATTAGATAATAATGACAATATGAATCTCAAATAAATAAACAAAATGATTTAGGTACAAAATTAAAATAAGTAGAAAGAAACAAGAAAAATACTGAGAACACAAAACTGAAACTGGACCATGCTTCCTAAATCTCCATGTGACCACTTTTTCACCACCATCCACAAAACTAACTATTCTCCAAAACAATAAATTGAACTAGGAGAACCTGAGAAAATGGAACCTACAAAACAGGTCGGGTCCATCGACACCGAGTGGTACAAATAGGGTGTGAGCTAAAACAAATCAGTACGAAATCACCAAATAATGAATGTATTTTCCATTCTCAAAACATTCCATTAATAGAAGATTTAAAATATAGTTACTAGAAATATTTTTTTCACATTTTACATAGAAAACATAGTCTTTCCCATTTTAAAAACCATTACAGACCACATTTCATTTTCAAAAAAGATAATTTAAACGAAATACCTCATCAAAACACTACATGGGTGTGTTGAAAATAAATAGTGTATACAGAAAACTAAAACCAATAGAAAGTAAACAAGTAAAAAAAATAGTAACCATGGGCTTTCCTAAACATCCCTAGAAGAACCATGGGCATACTAAGTTTGGAACCACCTATTAGTATATAGTGAATCCCCTAAGTCTATAACCAACTAGCTGCCCCCAACTTGCTAATCTGGTGGCACATCCGTCCAGGCCTGACAAATAATCCAATAGGTCACCAACCCATCTAATCAGGGATAGAAAACTACCGTCACCCGATAATATATAAGATGCCTTGGAACACATGGTAAATATACATAAGCTATTTAAGTAGGAGGCCCTTACACGCATGACTCACCTCACCTTCTGTCACCACACCTGCCTACCCCAAACAAGTACACTGTATATGATAAACCATAAAGGGATATACCTCCTATAGTGGTTCCCTATATATATACATATATATGCATCACATTGTATAAGGTTCCAACTGGTCCATCCCAAAATTTTAATTTTCAACACATTCTTTAAAATAGTCAAAATTTCCAAACGTTCCTTTATATTTACATAGTAAAATGTGTTTAATAAAACACATCCAAACTATTTCCAAAATAACATGAAACACCACTCATATATTTAAAATTCCATAGAGGAATTTCACTTCACACTTTCATATGAATTTTTCAAAGACATTTCAGAATCCATTTCCAAAAAAAGTAAAATCCCACTTTTATTAAACTTTTTCCAAATGGGCCCTGGAATCCTCAAAACCAATTAAAAAACCAAGATATAAATTAAAAAGTTATTAAAATATTCCAAACAAGCTTCCCTCTCATTCAAAAACCAAACATATTTTACCAAATACCAAATGGATCATAATTTCAAATGAAACATTTTAAAACAATCTTTGAGCCATTGAGACTAAAAAGCATTTACAGGAAGAACCCATGAATGTTTTTTTTCCAAAAACCAATTTAAATGGGACATTAAATTTTTTCCCAAATAAAACAAGAAACCATAATTAGACATCGTGACTCGAGAAAAGACCATTTAATTTTCAAGGAACACATAACATCTCAACAAACACTACCAAGTAGACATACTTAGATAATAATCAAGAATCACCACCAAAACACAATTTTAACAAATTCTACCAATAAAAAACCACCATAATAAACTATATACACACATTATGAATGTTCTAATCTTGTTTAAAAATTATCAAAAAAAATGTGGCATTTTATCAATCCCAATGGGTGAAAAAATACATCAGTGTTTTCAAAGAATCACTTAAAATACATTTTTAAAAATTTTCTATTACCAAAAAAACATCATAAAAAGTTAACCAAATGAATTATAAAGGTAAGATTCATAATTCAAAAATTATCAAGACCATATTAAGAATTTTATCAAATTCCCAAAGTGCATATTCTCTTAAGAATAACTCTAGAATCACTTGGAAATTATTTTTAATAAATTCTACCAACCAAAAAACAAAAAAATTATATAGATATAAGTATAATCAAGGTGCGAAACACATTTAAAAATTAATTAAAGATACCTAAGAACCAATTTATTTTATTGGAAGGAAAAAACATGGAATCTCCTACCTAAATGGTGTGCAGATTGAGTAAAAATTCAAAAATAAGAAGAACCAAGTCTCGTAGACCCTTCACTCACCCTAGATTTGAAGGAAACATAAGCGTAATATAAACCCCAACCATTAGGGTTTGACCAAACCCTAAAACCCAAACAAAATAAAAACACACCTAAAAAGCAGACTCACTAGGGGACCCGCGCATTTGAGAATAAAGAGGCACTAGCAAGGTCGCGCATCAGAGAGGGAGGTGGTGCTAGTGGTGTTGTATGCCAGAGAGGGGGTCGTCAGAGAGTCATGTGAGTAGGGAGGTTCCACACGAGGGAGGATACAGATGTCAATGCTAGTCATCGAAGGAGAGTGGTATACTAAAGAAAGGTCATTCAGAGGAGGGGAGGTGTGTATGGAGGGGTTCACAATGCACAGGGAGAGGGAAGGGAGGAGGTGTGAGGGAGAGAGGGAAAAGGGAGAGGGAGAGAGACCCCTAGGGTTCTCAAAAAAAGAAAATGGACTAAATAAAAATTATAATAAAAATAATACTAACATACTGATAATAATAATAATAACTTAATGATAATAATAATGATAATGATAATAATAATAATAATATTTTTTTAATAGTAATAATACTAATATCATTATTATTATTATTATTCAAGCATTCTTTTAATTTTAATTCATATTTATTATTTTATTTTATATATTTTTTAATTTTTTCATTGAATTTTTTCATTTTAAACATAGGGAAACCACACAGTCACCTGGGTCAACTTCATGGTTACGCTTAACCATGTGATGCTCGCGCATTGACTCGAAACCCACCAAAACATCCATGAATCAAATATTTTGAACCAACACTCAATCCAAACCATGAAGGGAATATCGAAAGCTATGAAATAAAAAAACAATTAATGGAATAGGTGTGATAATTCTCCCCACCATAGACACATTTTCCCCTATAAAGTCACCAATTTTAAGGATAATCAAAACTTGAGTCCATGTATGAACAAAATTGAGAGAGAAAACAAGAACCTCTGGGCGACTATTCACTACACTACTCACATTCAACAGATCAAGAAGAACCCATGGAACAAAATAATGGGAGAACATGAGAGGGTTATCCTCACCATAAGTATTCAAATAGCATGTAAACTTAAAACCTAAACACTCTTCCCCAAGGAGGGGAAAACACGAGAACTCCCTACCGATCCAAACCAACTTCTATAGCATGAACTAAGAAACTCTGCCACTAGAATGAGAATTTTTTCACACACCAACAGAACCCCCAATATTAGGGAAAAAATCACGAAAAGAAACTCCATCTAAATAATGGACCGGAATCACCATTCCCCTATCTCACAAAATCCAAACATCTCCAAATAAACACTACTAACCAAAACCATATAATGCAAGGTCCAATCACACTTAATAAATGAATGATTCATAGAATTGTATTTAGAATATGTAAGAACCTGGTTCTTATTTTTGAGGTAAGAGTTTCTTCTTTTCTCTTTCCCTTAAGTATTTTTGAGAAAATAATGAAAATTGGGGAAAATCCTAAATTTTGTGACTACACCCCATGTACTATTCCACACACCAGGTACTTTGTCTGTGCGGGATGAGTACACAGGGCGTGTAGCCATGCCGGCGACGAATGGTGTAAAAATCGACTACATGCCGTGTAGTGGTCATTTACACGCCGTGTAGTCAGTCGGCAGGTGAATAGTAAGGCGGTGGCCAGCTGTGCGACAGTGCACGCTGTGTACTCATGAGGACACACCGTGTATTCATGTCAACAGATGAACGGTTCCTTGCTGGCGAGAAGCCTCCGAAGGAATAGTTAAAAAAAAATGAAAAGTACACACTGTATAGTTTAAAGTATATGTTGTGTAGTCTGATATTTCTGATTAAGAAGGGAAGTATCCTCCTCATTCGGTAAAGGAGGCTTTTGATGTGTTTTGGAGCTGTGAGAGGAGGCCGGAGCTTTGAAGAGCTCCCGATCGCACGTCGGGAATCAGATTCTTCCGTCGTCGATCATGTTGGAACCAAACGGGTAAGAGCTTCCTTATCCTTGTGTGTTTCTTGCCAAATATTTCACTAAGGGAAGTTATTTGATGTTTAATGAGAATTATTTTACATCATATCTACAACGTTCTTGGATGTTTCAGAAGTATTTGTTCGGGTATACCATTCGTGCGTGTTTAAGGTAGGTGGCTTGGTGTTTAATTTCCAACTTTTGTGCATTTTTGTGAATCGTTGTGCCAAGAAACATGTTGGGGTGTCGTGTGGCTGAGGCCTTAGTTGTTTTAAATGCCAAGAATTTTAAAGATAATTAAATGTGATAATAAACTGCTGTTTGGGATCACTGCTTGGATCCAGAACCACCCCGGGGGTGCGTTCCTCTGTTTAGCCATTTGGCCAGGATACCCGAGGGTATTCCATGTTAATTTTGGGAATTAATTTTTCCTTTAGAGGAATTGTATGTAAATTGTTTGTTTTTATGTTGGGAAGGGCCTAGTTACTTTTTTATCCGGATGGTAGTGTTTTACTTAGCCTGAGTGTACTACATCTTTAGCCCAAGGGAACATTCTTTCGTGCCTATGGGCAATAGACTCTATTCCTGAGGGTGACACTTTGTACGCCTGAGGGAAATATCTGTTATGACTGTGGGAAAATACCTACGGGTTATGTTCTGATTACTTGAGGGTAAGGTTTTGCGTGTCTGAGGACACTGACTGTTTATATAGAAATTCATTGTGGTGGTTTCCTTATAATAAATGATTAAATAAATAATAAAATGGAAATATAACTATTAAAGTTAGTTACTTTTGAGTAATGCTTAGGTTATTTAATTTTACTAAGGCACACTGTTGTTGAATATTTTCACACAGTTGGGCATAAGTCTTTGGTGGCTGCCTACTGGGATTTATTTCTCACACCCTATTTGGGTCATGTATTCAGCCCAAACAGATTACATTTCTATAGGTCAAGATAAGGGAATGGGTCCCTATAGAAGTACTTGATTGCTACTGAGGAGTAGGGGAGAATGGGACCAGGCTTATGCTCACGATGCTACTGGCTGCTTTGTTTTGTTTTGTTGTACCCTGTATTGTAATGTACTGCATTGTTGTATAACATGTTCTGGCTATTTTCTTAGAACTTGAGAAATGTTGCATCATTATCTATATAACTGTTGGTTATATTTTACTGCAGTTGTTTCTTTTAAATGTGTATGGTTTATTTCTTCCGCTATTTTTGTATGATTTTTATTTTATTCCTCTGCACTACACTTTGACAAATGAGGGAATAGTTTCCCCACTATCAGACCTGGGCCCTTGCTGCTAGTCGGCAGCCTATGGAATTTGGGGAAATGTGCTTGAGGTCATGTGACCAAACGGGTTTGGGGAACCCGTTGAGTGGCACCCAGAACTGGGACGTTACAAAGTGGTATTAGAGGGGTTCTTTTCTTTGACTTACTCTTTAGAGCCTTGGTCAAGGATAGTACGGGAACGGTAGTTGGTAATAAGATGTTCTCGGGCATAGCTTACCTGTGTACAAAGAAAATCCATTCTACGTAGTATTTTTGATATTTTTCTGATTTTGTAAATTTTACAGTCGATTTTATTTTCACCGTTGGGTGATGCACTTGTGATTGTGTTGTTTATATTCTATCCATGGGTTCTATTTAGTTGCAACCCGATGAGATGAGGGTATTCCATCTAATGCATCATTTAGGCACATGCTAGAAATCACATTCCATGCATAATTCCATGCTATGTAGGTTCATTAGAAAGTGCATGTTGTTGTGATAGTTGTTGTGCTAGAAAAGCATGTTGTTGTGATAGATGCTTTGATAAATACCTTCTATGTGTTAGGGTATCTTCGTATGAGTTTGTTGATAGAATAGACACCAAACTTTGGTTTTTGGAGAGTGTGGACCCCCATTGATAGGAATTTGGTGGATCATTGACTGTTTATTTTGTTATAACTCATATAAGATGCCAAACGTAGATTTGTGGGGAGTATGGGCCCTCACAGCTCGAAATTTGGCACTTAGGTGTTGTTTTTCATTATTTTCGGGGTTCCGGGGTAGTATCTAAGCCTTACTATCCGAAAAAACTAGGATACACACTGTGTAGTTCATCGGACACATGCTGTGTGTTCTTCTATTCAGGAAGAAAAGAAAACTTTTTGAGTACATGTTGTGTACCCTCAGTACACGTCATGTAGTCTTGTCTCGTGTCATAGACCGTGTGGGTGGGGACACGGGTAAGGGAAATGCTTGGGGCGAACACGCCGTGTATCAGATGTACATGTTGTGTAGTGTTGACCCAGAGTTCGCCCATGTAACTAACAACACAGATGGTGGAGATCTTAAGACATACACGCCATGTCCACTGTGGAACACTCCATGTAGTCGGACCTGGGATCGAGCCATGTAACTAACAACATGGTTCGGTGTAATCGTTTTGAGTACACTCCATGTCCATATAGAACATGCTGTGTAGTTTGAGCTGTGTATCCAGCCATGTAACTAACAACACGGGTCGGTAGAGCTCGTCTAGTACACGTCGTGTACCTGTGGGACACGCCGTGTAGTCTTGCCTGAGGACATGCCGTGTGGATGGGAAAATAGAGTTGTGTACATGCCGTGTGCGGGTGCAACATGTCGTGTAGTGACAAGCCGAGTAGTCGGACGTGTCACAAATGAAACGGGAAGTTGGAAAATTACACCATACATACCGTGTAGTTAGTATACACGCCGTGTAGTCTTGTAGTGAAAATTTGGTATGCCTTCTTCCTCCTATTCCCTTTTTGGGTTCCTTCGTTTTCAGTCTTTGATAATCTTGATCTAAGGTGTACATTTGACCCTGTAGAGTCATGCCGCCAAGACGACCACACGTTGTTCTCCCGGAGAGCGACAACGAGTATAATCCAGAGATGGTGGGCCATGGGCTATTAGTGGATCCTCCAGCAGAGCCAGATGCGGCTCCAGCCGTTATACCAGACATAGGTGCGAATGCGCAGTTCCGTGAAGGCTTTATGTGGTTCATGCAGACCTTTCAGGGAGCACTGTCGGCTGCCACATCTATGGTTGAGCTTACTCGTATATTCCAGCAGCATCATATGCCAACGTTCTTAGGGGATGGCGGACCTCAGGCTACAGAGCCTTGGTTGGGGTATATGCAGACTATTTTCGAGCATCTTAAGATGCCTCCAGGGTGGAGGGTCAAGATCGTGACTTATATGCTGCGTGATTCTGCCAAAAGGTGGTGAGATGTTACCACCCAGTCAGAGCATCACAGAGACTTGGAATGGAAATATTTTTAGGCATCCTACTATGAATTATTCTTTCCAAAGACGCTGAGGGCAGATAGAGCTCAAGAGTTCATGAATCTGCAGTAGGGAGCAAAGTCAGTGATGGATTATTCTGCTCGCTTCACCGAGCTTCATCATTTTCCACCGATTTTGGTGGGTGATGAGACGTTGAGAGCCATATGATTTGATGATGGTCTTCGATATAAAATCTGAGAACTGATGAATGTTTTCAGGTTTCCTTTAGTACATGATATTGGGAACCAGACACTGATTAAAGAGAGGAACCTGCGAGAATCTAGTGGTGTGGGCCAGGGCGGTTCAGCACCAGTTTCTGGTATTATTTTTACATACAAGAGGAAGAGAAAGAAGGATTTCTCTCAAGGTGGAAGTCCCTGCCAGAAAAATGTTTCATGTGGACATGTCATGTGATACCGGTGTGGTAAGTAGGGGGAAAAGAGACCTTAGTGTCCATGAGACCCAGTGGCGTGTCGAGCTTCTGGCAAGATGGGTCATTTGAAGCGCTTTTGTAGGGCATTTCCACCAGTGGCCAGTAAGAGTGATTCTATACAGACTCCGCATGCAAGAGCAGGACTAGCAGCTTCTTACCAGTCGGGGAACTGGAATATGTCGAGGCATGAAGGCAGAGATGGTGGTTGGGGTTGTGGTAGCCAAACACTAGGATCTTAGAGACAGCAGGTCAGGACATCTCAGGTTAGTCAGGCTATGTTGTAGGGCCGCGACACTGGGCAGGCATATGCATTGCAATAGACCCAGCAGGAGCAAGATCCCGGACCTTCTACTGTTAGAGGTACTATTCTAGTATCTTCTTTCATATCTTCAGTACTTTTCGATACGGGTGCTACACATAGTTTCATATCTGTGATCGTTGTGGAGAGACTTGGGCTCTGTTTTTCTTTTTCTTCTACTATTATGACGTTAGACACTCTGTTGGGGATGATAACAGCTGGTGTGCGTCAGTGCAAATAGTGCCCCCTTGAGGTTGGTGGGTGTCAGTTTCTATGACACATTTATGTCTTAGAGATGATGAGCTGTGATGTCATTCTTGGGATGGAATGGTTGGTTCCCTTTCGAGCCTTTGTAGATTTCTATCGTCGTAGGGCGTGTTTGATGTCACCAGAGGGTGGAGGGTTTCAATACAAGGTTGAATGGGATGTTTAGGTGAGTCGAGCTAGACTAGAGCATCATGGGCGAGGTGGATTCATAGCCCATATTGTGAGCTTATATCCAGACAACCAGGGGACATGTCAGAAGGATTTCCCTCCAGTTGTTGATTGTTTTAGGGATGTCTTCCCAGACAACTTTTCAGGCCTACCTCCGGAGCATGAGGTGGATTTCACTATTGATATTGTGCCAGGAGTGTCACCAGTGTCCATTCCTCCTTATAAGATGGCTACACCAGAGTTGTAGGAGCTCAAGAGGCAGTTAGAGGAGTTACAAGAAAAAGGTTTCATCCGACCCAATACTTCTCAATGGGGTTCGCCGATCCTCTTTGCAAAGAAGGTAGACGGTACCCTCAGACTCTGTGTGGATTATCGGAAGTTGAACCAGTTGAAGTTCAAGAACCGATATCCCTTTCCGAGGATTGATGATCTTTTTGATCAACTTCGTCGAGCACAAGAGTTCTCGAAGATTGACTTGAGATTAGGATATCATCAACAATTCATGAGACCATCAGATACACCGCTTACAGCCTTTCGGAGCAGATATAGTCTTTAGGAGTTCTTGGTTATGCTATTCGGACTCACGAACGCACCAGTAGTTTTCATGGATCTGATGAATTGTGTGTTCCGTCCTTATCTAGATTCTTTTGTGGTAGTATTCATGGATGATATCTTGGTGTACTCTCACACTCGAAACGACCATGCCACACATCTTGAGATCATATTGAGTACATTGAGAGAGCATCGGCTATATGCTAAGCTCTAAAAGTGCCACTTTTGGATGTACCAGATTCACTTCCTGGGTCATATCATCTCAGATACAAGAGTTATAGTTGACCCAGATAAGGTGACAGTAGTAGTTTCATGGGAGCATTCTAAGAATGTGTTTGAGATACAGAGTTTCTTAGGGTTGTATGGTTACTACAGACACTTCATATAGTACTTCTCCTGCTTAGCAGTGCCGTTGACGGGTTTGAATAAGAAGGGTGTGATGTTCGTTTGGTCAGAAGATTGTGAAGAAGCCTTTCAGGACCTGAAAGGAAGGTTGACATTAGCACCAGTCCTGATACTTCCAAAGTTAGGGAATAGTTGTACAGTTTACTGTGATGCATCAAATATTGGGCTGGTAACAGTGTTGATGTAGGGCGATCAAGTAGTGGCGTACAGTTCTCTGTAGTTGAGGACACATGAGAGGAATTACCCGACGCATGACCTTGAGTAGGCTGCAGTTGTTCATGTGTTACACTGCTGGAGACACTATCTCTTTGGAGAGAATTTTGTGGTTTTCACTGACCACAAAAGTCTCAAGTATTTCTTTACACTGCGCGACATGAATCTGAGGCAGTGAAGGTGGGTCAAATACCATTAGTCCTTCGATTTTGAGCTTGCATATACACATAGTAAAGGTAATTCAGTAGCTGATTAACTGAGCAGGAAGACTCAGATACAGGCTATGCAGGAGGCCAGTGATGAGTGGAAGCTTGTGGCTTTGTTCTCTAAGATGCATCAGGAGGTGCATGATATTCAGGGGAAGACCTATCTTTCTTATTTTGTTGTGACTTCTACCCTCCGGGATAGAGTGGGGATGAGGTAGCTATCTGATTCAGAAGGCCTAGTTCTATGGGAGTCGGTGGAAAATGAAAACCCTCCTCCTGGGTGGACGATAGGCGATGATGAAATTCTGTGTTTCCATGGATGAGTGAGGGTTCCAGGGGATATACACAAGGAGTTGATGCAGGAGTTTCATGATTCAATTTGGGAAGTTCATCTCGGGGTTTCCAAGATGTACCGAGACTTGAGACGTCAGTACTAGTGGCCGGGTATGAAGAAAGAAGTAGCTGGTTTTATTACGAGGTGTTCCACCCATCAGCAGGTGAAGGCGGAGCATTAGAGGCCAGCCAGACTATTACAGTAGTTACCCATACCGGAGTAGAAATGGGATGATGTCGTGATCGACCTCAGGACTAGATTTCCAAGGTTACCTCGAGGCAATGATTCCATTTGGGTTGTTGTCGACAGACTCACGAAGGTAGCTCACTTTTTCTGATCAAGGAGACCTTCAGAGTCGACGAGCTCAAGAAGTTGTATATCCGAGAGGTCGTACGCCTTTATGGGTTCCCACGTTCTATCATTTTAGATAGGGATTCCCATTTTACATCTCATTTCTGGTAGATTTTCCAGAGGGAACTGGGTACATAGGTGCTTCTGAGTATAGCTTACCACCCTTAGATCGATGGCCAGTCAAAGCATACGATACAGGGGCTTGAGGACATGCTGTTTCATGAATCCTATACATTGGGGGATCTTGGGAGAAGCATATACCCTAGTCGAGTTTTCCAACAATAATAGTTTCCAGGAAACTATTGAGATGTAACCTTACAATGCTTTATACATTAGGCCATGCTGATCACCCTTGCGCTGGTAAGAGGCGGGTGAGGCAGCTTTACTAGGACCACAGCTCGTGCAGGAGAGTTCTGAGTAGGTCCAGTTGATTCAGAAGTGGATGGCTACTGCGCAGTCTCATCATAAGTCTTATGATGATCGCCGCATATGACCTTTGGGGTTCGTGGTTGGGGGTCAGGTTTTCTTACGTGTTTCACCGAGGTTGGGACACAAGCGGATCAGGAGATAGGGTAAACTTTCACCGAGGAATGTGGGGCCATTTGAGATTATGGAGAGATTCGGGCTGGTTACCTATAGTTCGTAGTTACAACAGAGGTACCAGGCCATGCACGACGTCTTCCATGTATCTCAGTTGCGCCACTATCATTCAGACCCATCTCACATCCTTCATCCCAAAGAGGTTGAGCTTGAGGTAGATGCGTCCTTTGAGGAGCATATGATTCGTATCGTGGATAAGAGCACAATGGTTCTTTGAGGCTGAACAGTTCCTCTCGTATGGGTGATATGGTAGCATAGCCGAGTGCAGGATGAAACCTGGGAGTGGGAGACCGACGTACATGCTTAGAGTCTAGAGCTATTCTGATCATTATCTTCACCACCCACGGAGGGGAAATTTGGGGACTAATTGCTATAAGGGGAGAAGTTTGTAAGAACCTAGTTCATATTTTTGAGGTATGGATTTCTTCTTTTCTCTTTCCTTGAAGTGTTTTTTGGAAATTAAGAAAATGGGGGAAAATCCTAAATTTTGTGACTACACGCCATGTACTATTCCACATGCCATGTACTTTGGCCGTGTGGGATGAGTACATAGGGTGTGTAGCCATGCCGGCGATGAGGGGTGTAAAAACTGACTACACACCATGTAGTGGTCATTTACACACCGTTTAGTCAGTCGGAAAGCAAATAGTAAGGTGGTGTCCAGCTGGATGACAGTGCACGCCGTGTACTCATGAGGACACGCCGTGTAGTCACGTCGACAGATGAACAGTGCCATGCAAGCAAGAAGCCGCCAAAGTAACAGTAAAAAAAATGAAAATTACACACCGTGTAGTAAGATTTTTTTTCACATAAGATGTAAAGTAGCCTCATCATTTTGTAGAGGAGGATTTGGAAGCATTTTGGATCCAGGAGAGGTGGACGGAGCTTTGAAGAGCTCCTAATCGCACGTCGGGAATCAGATTCTTCTGCCGTCGATCACATTGGAACCACACAGGTAAGAGATTCCTTCTCCTTGTGTGTTTCTTGCCAATTATTCCTCTAAGGGAAGTTATTTGAGGTTGAATGAGAATTATTTTACCTTATATCTATGACATTCTTGGACGTTTCAGAATCCGCCGTTCAGGTATACCATTCTTGGGTGTTTAAGGTAGGTGGTTTGGTGTTTAATTTCCAACTGTTGTGCATTTGTGTGAATTGTTGTGCCACGAACCCATGTTGGGGTATCGTGTGGCTGAGGCATTAGATGTTTTAAATTCCTAGAGTTTTAAAGGTAATTAAATGTGATAATAAACTTTTGTTTGGGATCGCTGTTTGGATCCAGGACCACCTCGGGGGTGCGTTCCTCTGTTTAGCCGTTTGGCCAGGATACCTGAGGGTATGTCATGTTTATTTTGCACATTACTTTTGACTTGAGAGAAATTGTATGTAAATTGTTTGTTTATATGCTGGGAATGTCCCAATTACTTATTTAGCCCGAGGGCAGTGTTTTACATAGCCTGAGGGCAGTGCATCTTTAGCCTGAGGGAAACTTCTTCCGTGCCTGTGGGCAATAGACTCTATGCCTGAGGGCGACACTTTTTACGCCTGAGGGAAATATCTGTGATGTCTATGGGAAAATACATGTGGGTTACGTTCTGATTACATGTGGGTAAGAGTTTTCGTGTCTGAGGAAACTAACTGTTTACATAGAAATTTACTATGGTGGTTTCCTTATAATAAATGATTAAATGAATAATAAAATGGCAATACAACTGGTAACGTTAGTTACTTATGAGTATTGCTTAGTTTATTGCATTTTAATACTTCACATTATTGTTGAATATTTTCACACAGTTGGGAATGGGCCTTTGGTGGGTGCCTACTGTGATTTTTTTCTCACACCGTGTTTGGGTCATGTCTTTGGCCCAAACAGATTACATTTCTGCAGGTGTGGATAAGGGAAAGGGTCCCTATATAGGTACTTGATTTCTGATGAGGAGTAGGGGAGCATGGGACCAGGATTAGGCTCGTGATGCTACCGACTGCTTTGTTTTGTTTTGCTATACTCTGTATTGTACTATACTGTATTGTTGTGTAACATGTTCTGGCTATTTTCTTATAACTTGAGACATGTTGCATCATTATCTATATAACTATTGGTTATCTTTTACTACAGTTGTTTATATTAAATGAATATGGTTTATTGCTTCTGCTCTTGTTGTATGCTTTTTATTTTATTCCGCTGCACTACACTTTGACAAATGAGGGCATAGTTTCCCCACTATCAGACCTGGGCCTTCGCTGCTAGTCGGCAGCCTCTGGCGTTCGGGGAAATTTCCTTGAGGTCATGCGTCCAACTGGGATCGGGGCACCCGTTGAGTGGCACCCGGAACCGGGATGTTATATAATAGATGCAACCACTTAGGTTAAGATAGAGTTAGTTCATCACACTATTAAAATAAGAGATCAACTTACTATTGCTGGAGAACAAGAATAAGGAAACCTTAAATGTATCTATTATAAAATTAATGATAAACAACTAGGGTAATATCTCACATACCCCTAGAAACCCTGTCTATGCGCGATCTTCACCCCAAGACCATCAGTTGGGGCTCTTATGGATAAAGAATCTCCAGCCTCATGGTATGTATGAGAATCCCTTGGTCATAACCCCTTCATAGAGTAATGCTTCTTGCAGAACTTCTCCAAGTGACCCAAACATCCACAAAAGACGACAGGTCTTAAGATAAATGCGAAAAAATGGCTTTGAATGACCGGACTGGCCACACTAATTGCACACTAGAAATCATTTTGATGAACTAGAAGTTAGAACCAATTAGTATAACTCCTTAAAAACTAGTTCCTCAGGTATCCACTCCTTTCTAAATAGGTAACCTTCAGAAATAATGAGAGGAACCAAATTATCAACCATATTCACTCCAAGAACCAACTCAACCAAGAACACTTTATCCACCAACCTCTCAAAACAAAGGTTCTTAGAACATATAATTTTCTCCATGATCTATGGATGAAGATACCCAAAGTAAAATAAAAGTCTTCATCATATCCAACAACACCACCTTTAGATAAAAGGTGGTTATCTCCTTGAAACGATCGACAAAAGCCTTCAACATTCATTGGCCTTATGGAATATTCATGAGCTATTACCTTTTATTCATCTTCACCTCTTTAGGTACGAACCACTAGATGAAGACAAACTTACAAAATTCCCACATCATCTCAACTTGCATTGATGATGGTTGAACAACTCTCATTCATCCAGACATGGATGTCCAAACAGACCCAAAACAACCTGCACTCTAATAGCTTCTAGAGATCCCAACAACCTAAAGAAACGATCAACCTATTTAACCCACTCCATTTCCTATAATAGACCTCAATCACTGTGATGGATAGGAAAAATTTTACAAGAATAAAAAACTAGTCATGACTCATCAGAAACATTGGGGACATTTCTCGGTGGCATTTTCTAAACAACACAAGAGAATTAAACCTAAATCCAACATCAATCTAGAACATAATTAGAAAAATATCTCAAGACAAAATAATAGGATGATAATCCAAACACATACAATCATAAAAAATTAACTTTTTCAAGTCACTATATAATAAAAATTCCACGTATTTGGTTTTAAATAAACAACCATGGAATCCCATGAATCATCGAAAATGTGTTCCTCAGTTTCCATCCATACATGCCAACCCACACATTCCACACACAAACCCCCACATGTACCAACGTCTATAAAGAGTACCAAGGGTCTCACCCAATCGATTTTATTATTAATTCCAAACATTTATCAATTCTCAGTATAAAACATTTTAAAATTTAAAACTCGTCTTACCGATCTAAATTCATTTTAAAAAATGAATTTTCATTTCTAAAACCCTTTACATTTTCAATAGAAACACACATACATCAAACAGAACCAAAGTGAACCAAATCAAGCACCAAACTGCCAAAATAAGAAACTTTTAGTTATGGTTATCCCAACAACATGGTAGTAAGCCATGCCCCATGTAAGCATCACCAACTAAGAGGAGATTAAACCATGTACTCAGACTCCACATGGGTCACTACTTAATGTGAGATCATGACATAACACCAACTTTCCTCTATTATCATCCCTCAATCCAAAACACAAACATAAGACTCAAATACCATACTATCCCAGGAAACTTGAGGTTCTGAATGAGTAAGGGTTCATAAACCCCTTCCTGCATTGACCTCCCAAGTCCCAAAAGTCCTAATATCCAACTACTGAACAAAAAAAATGAAAAAGAGCCTACTCAGATATCATTTTGTCACAAACCAGCCCAGTTTGTCATTGAACTAGTCACCTGATCCGGTCTGCGACAAGGCCCAAGGGGTGTCCCTAATCCCCATAGGCTAGAAACTAGTATCGGGAATCAAAACAAAAGAAATGGGAATGATTTCAGCCCAAAATAAATAACCACGACAAAAACAAGAAAAAAGATACTAAACACATTCTAAATGTCAAAAAAAATATAAAATTGATTTAGTTACAACATACAACTAAGTAGACAGAAGACTGATAAAAAAAACTGAAACTGGACCATGCTACTATAATCTCCATGTGAACACTTCATAACCTCCAACCACAAGACCAACTTTTCTCCAAAAATAAGAAACTGAACCAGAAAAACCTGAGAAAAACCCTTCAAAATAGCTCACGTCTACCGAAACTACGTGGTACAAGTAGGGTGTGAGCTAAAATAGATTAGTAGGTAATATCCAGAGAATCCATGTATTTTCCTTTCTCAAAACATTCCATTAAAACTGGTTTGAAAAAATAGTTACAAAAAATTGTGTTTTAACATTTTACTTAGAAAACATTGTCTTTTACATTTTAAAAACCCACACATGCCATATTTCTTTTTTAAAATAGATTATATTTCTGATACCAAAAATTAAACCAAATACCAGATCAGAACACTATAGTGTAGTGCTGAAAATAAATAAATAAACAGTTCATTATAAAACTAAAAGAAATATAAATTAAATTGGTAGATCAAAATAGAAACCATAGGATTTCCAAAACATCCCTATAATAACCCTGGATTACTCAGTTCGGAACCACCTACCAATGTATAGTAAATCACCTATGTCTATAACCAACTGGACTCCCACAACTATCCAATCCAGTGGCACGTCCCTCCTAATCTGACAACAAATCCAAGAGGGTACCAACCTATCAGATCGTGGTTGGAAATCTACCATCACTCAATCATCTAAATGAAACTCGGGAACCCATGGTAAATACTCAAAATCTATTTAAATAAGAGGCCCTCACACACATGACCCACCTCACCTATAGTCACCACACATTCCTACCCCAAATATGGACACCCTATACAATATCCCGTAAAGGGATATCCCTCCTATAGTGGTTCCCTAAATATATATAAATCACATCATACAAGGTGCCTACCGGGCCATCACAACATATTGACTTTCAATCCTTTCTTTAAAATATGAAAAATTTCGAAATAGGACTTTAGGATTACGTAGTCAAATAAATTTACAATGAAAACACTTCTAAACTATTTCCAAAACAACATCGAACACCTCTATTATATTTGTAATTCCAAATGGGCCTTTGACTTCACACTTTCAAATTCCTTTTTCCCATGACACTTCAAAAGCCATTTCCAGACAATATAAAATCTCAATTTCACTAAACATTTTCAAAATTGGCCCTTGTATCCTCAAAACCAATTACAATACCAAGATATAAATTCTCAAGTTACTCAAATATTACATAAGGTCTTCATTATCATTTAAAATCAGACATCTTTTACAAAATACCAAATGGACCATAATTTAAAACATAACTTTTAAAAACCATCTTTGTGCTATTGAGACAATGAATAATTTTGAAGAAGAACCAACGACATTTTATTCCAAAAAACTAATTTGAAATGGGAATTACATGTATTACCAACTAAAACATGAAACCATAAGTAGACATAATTCCCTGATAAAGCACCATTTCATTTTCAAGAAACACAAAACATCTCAACAATCACTTCCAAAGCACACATACTTAGACAATAATCAAGAATCACGTCCATAACTGATTTTTAACAAATTATATCAACATGAAACTATCATAATAAACTAACTACATACATTACAAAGGTGAAAATAAAGTTTATAAATTATCAAAACAGAATTTGGCATTTAATCAAACACAAATGGTGCACAAATACATGGAAATATTCAAAGATTCACTTGAGATCCAATTTTAACAATTTTCTAGCACCATAAAAACATCATAATAAGTTAACCAAATTCAATATAAATGTGGGTGTCATATTTGAAAAATTATCAATACTAGATTTGTAATTTTATCAAATTTCTAGAGTACACATTCTCTTAATGATAACTCAAGATTCATTTGAAAACCAATTTTTAATAAATTTTACTAACTAGAAAACAAAACAATGAACTAGATATAATTATAATAAAGGTAAGAAACACATTTAAAAATTAATTAAATATGCCCAATAACCAATAGTTTTTATAAAAAAGAAAAACATGGAAACACATACATCAATGGTGTGCAGATTGAGTAAAAAATCAAGAAAAGGGGGAACCTAGTCTCATAGACCCTTCATACACCCTAGATTCAATGGAAACAAAAGTATAACATAAACTACAACCATTAGGGTTTGACCTAGCCCAACACACCCTAAGAAATCAAAATAAAAATGTAAAGGAGATTCATTGAGGTGATCCACACACTGAAGAAGAGGGTGGTGCTAGTGGGGAGGTGCACTGGAGAGGGAGGTAACACCGATGGGGTCACGTGCTGAATAGGGGGATACTGGAAGGTCGTGTGAGTAGGGATTTTCCATGTTAAGGAGGATGTGACTATCGGAGGTGGTCGTAATAGAATATTGGTGCACTAGAGTAAGGGTTGTCGTAGGAGGGGAGGTGTGCAGGGATGGGGGTCGCCCTGTATGAGGAGAGGGAATGGGGAGATGTTATGGAGAGAGGGTAAAAGGAGAGGTATAGAGACCCCTAGGGTTCCAAAAAAAAGAAATAAACTAAATAATAATAATAATAACTTAACAATAATAATAATAATAACTTAAAGACAATAATTATGTTAATAATGATAATAATAATAATAATTTCATTTTTAATAATAATAATATTATAATTGTTGTTAATATTATGAAAACATTTTTTAATTTCATTTCATATTTATTATTTTAATTAATATTTTTTTCATTTTTTTCATTAAATTTATTCATGTTCATTATTGGGCAGCCGTACAGTCAGCTCGGAAGACTGCATTATTAATGCTAATAGTGTGGTGCTCGTGCACCGGCCCAAAACCCACAAAAATTTCCAAACATCATAAATTTTGAATCAACACTAAATTTTAACCTTGAAGAGAATATCTAAATCCAAGAAATAATAAAATAAAGTATTTTTAATAGTTGGGGTGAGGCATTTTCTATTGTGTTAATCCACTATTTTGTGACAAGGGGATAAGAATATCCAAAAAAATATTGGTTGTAGTTTCAATTTGAATGTCCCAGTAACTCATTTCTCTTTCTTTAGAAAAGGAGGTAGTTACACATGTTTCATTTTATTATTCGTATCCTAAGACAACTGGGTAATAACTTCCATAAATTGTTTATCTCTACCTCCCATGGAATTGGGGATGTCATTTTGGAAATAATTACATTGTTACTCACATAGGTTTTTTCCTGATATCTCCTAGATCCTAGAATATTCTATAAAATATTCTTTAAAAAATACAAGTCATCAAATCATGAATAAATAATTTATTCTATTGAAAAATTAACTCTAAGGTCATATCTTGTGGGATTCATTTCTTTTTCCATTTTCTAAAACAATGTTTTCTGGATGTTTACATATATTTAGTCTTATGCCAAGGGGTTTCAGTAATGATTTCTAACACTAATTATCAAATTAACTAAACCATGCCTCTGATATAAAATATATAAAACCTTCTCTTCTTACATGTCCATTAAAACATTCTAATGATAAATTACATAATAATTATACATTCAAGAATCTAATGGTTTAGCAGCATGGACAAATTTCGCTAATGCATCACTTTTACATAATAAGGCATAATTTTTTTTAAATAGTTATTCATTATCCTTTTAAAATCTCATGTCCTCTTTAATAAATGTAAGAACCCGGTCCTTCTTTTCAGGTATGTTTTCCTTTTCTGGTCATTTTTTAGAAAAAGAGGTTTTTCAGAGGTTGTGTAGGGGCGCACGGTTGGCGCACGGTCTGAAAAAACCGTGTAGCCAGCCCAGGAAACTGTGCAGCCTTGATAGTGGGCTCCGCACGGGCTATGCATGGTTTGTCAGACCATGCGGGTAAGTCGTGCGAAGTCCCTAGGTGAGACAGTGTCAACCGCATGGTTAGTGCACAGTTTTTCAAATCGTGCGGGGTAACCGTGCAGCCAATTAAAGTTAAGGTTTTTAAGTTCTGGTCCACTTGGGATTTCCAATTCCTCCACCAATCTTCCTCCCACTCATGGCTCGTGTAGGAGTTTCAATTTTCATAGGTTGGGGGAGCTCCTTGGCTCATTTTGGAGGCAATCGAAGGGGATTCTTAGTGTATAAAAGGCAGTTCTCCTCGAGTAATTCCCTATTTTGGTTCTTTTGGGTTTTGGTAGGGTTATCTCTCTCTCTCTCTCAATTTCCTAGATCTACTAGGGTATCATGTAGATCTAGGGTTGTGTTGCCTTTGTGTGTTAGGTTGACCTTGTTGTTTTTCGGGAAGAGTTTTTGAGGTTGTTTCGAGGAGGTGTTCACCCAGTTTGGGGTGCATTTGGGCAAAGAGGTTGAATTCGTAAAACCCTAAGAGGTAGGTGGTTTGTTCCTTTCCGTTCTAATTCTTGGAGTATTATGTTCCAATTCCCCCAATACCCTTGAAAGATGTATTGCATGTTTACTGTTTTACCCCTGTTGATTTTTTCCATGCTTGTATGCTTGAGAAGAGGTAATTTGGATATGAATAGGGTTTATTTCCATTCTTGGATGTTTTTCCCATGCTTGTTCTGTTTACAACCATTTGGTCTTGTTTAGCCTTTGGCTGCCTTTCCTGTTTTCCAGGCCTATTGGGGTAGGATGGAGAGTTTTTATTCTGACATGCTTGTTATACTATAGATTGGTCATCCAAGTAGTTCTGTAGGTTTAATTTTCCCCTTTTACACTACTATGATCGTTGACCTACACATGACCGTGAGAACCTGGTGTAGTAGACTATAAGGGGAATTGACCATGTGATCTTCCTCAGAGAGTCTTTGAGCACTTAGGATATAAGGGGGACTGACCGAGTAGGCATCCTCATAGAGCCTAGAACCACTTGGGGATATAAGGGTAATTGACCGAGTGAGCTTCCTTAGAGAGTCCTTGTTTACTTTATACTATAAGGGGATTGACCACATGAGCTTCCTCAAAGAGTCTTTGTTTGAATTGTACGGCCTGAGTTATAAAGGGAATTGACTGAGTGAGGTTCCTCAAAGAGTCCTAGACCTTGAGGATATAAGGGGAATTGACCATGTGAGATTCCTCAGAGAGTACCTAAATACCCTATAATATATGGGGAATGGATTGTGTGAGCTTCCTCAGAGAGTCATGATTTACCTTTGACTATAAGGGGAATGGACTATGAGCGCTTCCTCAGAGAGTCTTATTATTATATTCCTTTGACTAAACCAGAGGGTTTAAGCTGTGTGTACATCCCAGAGGGTTGTTTGTACTTATTAGGTAGGACTAGAGGGGATTTCTGTGAGTACTTCCCAGAGGGTTACCAATTTGAGCCTTAGTTGTATGCTTCATTGTTGCTTGATATTGAAACTATGGATTGTTTACTGCTTTTTGTACTTTTACCTGCCATATACTCACTAACTATTAGGTATAGATCTTCGGGTGGGTTCATACTGGGATTTAGTCTCACACCTTGTTTGGGTCATGCTTTTGGGCCCAAACATATTATATTGTTGCAGGTATATATAAGGGAAGCACCCTTCTACTTCAGGTACTTGACTTGCTGTGGAGCTGGAGAGCATTGGACCAAGCATATTCCTGTGATGCTGAGGAGTTGTTTATCTTTTATTTGTACTTTGGATTAGTACTATTTTTATTATGGAATTATGAATTGTTTGGATTCTTTCCTAGATATATGTATCGTGCATCATTAATATATGTGCTCTAGTTGTTTAATTATTCCAGTCATCCACTATTTACTGTTGTCGGTTATTTACTACTTCCTCTATTTTATATAATGTTTACTTCCACTATGGACTCTGCCAATGAGAGCATAGTTTCCCCACTATCACAACCAAGGGACTCGTTGCTAGTCGGCAGCCTTTGGTGTTCGGGGAAATGCGCTTGAGGCCATGTGACCAACCATGTATGGGGCGCCTTTGGGTGGCTTCCAGAACTGGGAAATTACAAAGTGTATTAGATGAATTATTTTCTCTTTATTTACTGTCTGGAGCCTTTACCTATGGATAGTATGGAATTGGTACTTGGTAATATTTTGTGCCCGGGTGTAGGTAACCCGTGTACAGGGAAAAGCCAATCTACCTCGTTTATTGCAATTTCCTATAGTTTTTTAAGTTTATAGTTGATCTAATTTTCACCAATGGGTGACTCACATGTTTTGTGTTATTACTGTTGACGTTATTGAGGTTCCATTTCTGTCACAACCCATTGAGATGAGGGTATTCCATCTCATGCATCATATAGGAACTTGCTAGAAATCACATGTCATGCATTTTTTCCATGCCATATAGGATGCATTAGCAATTTCATTTTTCTATAATAGATGTTGTGTAGAATATGCATGTTTTTGTGATAGATACCTTGATAAAAATACATAATTTTTGATAGGTTATTGGTTTTGTAAGGTTTTTCTTGAATGAACGCCAAGATTTGGTTCTTGAGGTGTTATGGGACCTCATGAACTGGAATTTGGTTGATCATTGCCTTATTTTCTTTGTTATAACTTGTGTAAGATGCCCGACTTTGACTCTTGGGGAGTATGGTCCCCCAGGGATTGGAATTTAGCACATTAAATGTTTTTTTTAGTGTTTCTCTAGGTTCTGGAGTTGTTTCTGAGGATTACTGTCTAGAAAAACCCAGAATGCACGTCGCATAGTTTTGACTACATGACATGTGTACTTCTATTCAGGAAGAAATAGTCTTTTTTAATTACATGTCATGTACTCTCTGTACACGCCATGTACTCGTATGTTTTAGTCCCCCTTAATCTTGATCTGAGGTGTGCGTTTGACCTTGTAGAGTCATGCCACCGAGACATCCTCCAGTTGTACGCCAGCCACAATGCGGTGATCTGACACCGAATATGGCTGATCAGGGAATTCTTGTAGATCCTCCTGTTGTTCCAATCTTGGCACCAACATTTATACCTGACCATGTTACTAATGCATAGTTCAAGGAAGGCTTTATGAGGATGATGAAGACCTTTCAGGGAGCACCGTCTCCTACCTCATTGAAGGAAGATTTGATGTGGGTTTTCCAACAGCAGCATCCTCCCACTTTCTTAGGGGAAGGAGGACCTTAGGCTACAGAGTCTTGTCTAGAGGCCACAATGATGATTTTCTAGCATCCGTAGATACCTCCAGAGAAGAGGGTGAAGCTCGCTACCTATATGCTCCGAGACTCCTCCAAGAGGTGGTGGGGTGTGATCTCATAGGCGGGATGCCAGTAGAATATGGATTGGGATGATTTTCGACGCATTTTATACAATTAACTCTTTCTCGAGACCTTGAGGGCTAATCAAGCCCAGGAGTTTTTGAGTCTGGAGCAGGGTACTATTATTGTTATGAAGTATTCCTCATGCTTCATAGAGCTGAAATGTCTCATTCCTATTCTATTAGGTGACGAGTAGTTCCTCACACGGAAGTTTGAGGATAGACTGAGGCACGACATCTGATCTCATGTGAAAATATTCAGGGTGACCTTGATATCTTTTATCGTCAACTAGGCACTGATCACAGAGCGCAATCTGAGGGATTCTGGAGTTGTAAGCCAGGGCAGTTTGACATCCATAGTTAGTGCTATGCCATTTGATAGAAGGAAGCACCGTAGGGAGGCTGCATAAGGAGATCAGAGTAGGTGGGATGCATCTTCTGGTATCCAGGTGGTGTGCTACCATTATGGGAGAAGCTGGAATACACGTCCACATTGCCTGAGGGACTGAGTGGAGTGTCGATATTGTGGAAAGATGAGTCAACATTAGCGATTTTGTCAGTTTTTCTCACCCGCATCTAGTGATAGGGGTTCTTCTATGACTCCTCGTTTAGGAGCAGCACCATCAGTTTCTCACCAATCTGGGAATTGGAGTTCTTCTGGTCATTCGGTCCAGGGTGTAGGTCATGGAAGTGGTATCCATTCACCCGGTTTTCAGTGACATCATGGTGAATCAGCTCAGAGTGGTCAGGCAGGGTCATAGGGCCATGATACAATATAGACTTTTGTAGAGGAGCATACCTAGTAGGAGCAGGATCCCGAACCTTCTACCATTCGAGGTCTGATCTTAGTAGCATCAGTCTTATATTTTTCTCTTTTTTATATAGGGTCTTCCCATAGCTTTATATATGTTACTGTCATGGAGAGTCATAGGCTTTTTATCTTTTCTTCTGCTGATATTTTGACACTAGAAACACTGTTGGGGACTATAACAGCTAGTGTACATCAGTGCAGAGAGTTCCCTCTACAGGTTGGTGGATGTCACATTCTGTGGGACTTTATTTCCTAGAGATGACAGGGTATGATGTCATTATTGGGATGGAATAGTTAGTTCCATTCCAGGAATTTGTAGATTTTTATCTCTGCGGGGTGAGTTTCACGTCGTAAGAAGGTGAATCTTTTCTTCATAGGGGCGAATGAGATTTCCAGGCGAGCAGAACGGGTCCAGAGCATCATTGGTTGGGAAGAGTTATAGCCCCGATTGCTAGTCTATATTTAGATGACCAGGGGACTTCACAGTTATACTTTCCTCCACTGGTGGATCGTTTCAGAGATGTCTTTCCAGAGGACTTTTCCGGTTTTCCTCCGGAGCGTGAGACGGACTTCTCGATTGAGCTTGTGCCGGGAGTCGCACCGTTGTCCACTCCTCCTTATAGGATGGCTACACCTGAGTTGAAGGATCTCATGAAATAGTTAGAGGAGTTATAGGAAAAGGGTTTCATCTACCCCAGTACTTCTCCTTGGGGTTCGCTTGTCCTGTTTGCGAAGGCAGATAGAACCCTCATGCTTTTTGTGGACTATCGGAAGCTGAACCAGTTGATGGCCAAGAATGGGTATCCCTTGTCGAGGATTGATGATCTCTATGATCAGCTTCGAGGATCCCGGGTGATCTCGAAGATTTAATTGAAGTCCGGTTATCCGCAGTTACGCGTTAGACCCGCTGATATACCTCTCGCAGCCTTCTGGAGTAGGTATGGTCTATACGAGTATTTGGTTATGCCGTTCAGTCTCACAAACATGCCTGTAGTTTTCATAGCACTGATGAACTGAGTGTTCCATCCATACTTGGATTCCTTCATTGTGGTTTTCATTGATGATATATTGGTGTACTCTCACACTAAATACGACCTTTCTACCCATCTTGAAATTTTTTTCCGTACACTAAGTGAGCATCAGTTATATGTTAAGCTCTAAAAATGCAACTTTTGGATGGATCAGATTCACTTCCTGGGTCATGTTATCTTAGAGGAAGAAGTATTAGTAGACCCAGAGAAAGTGAGATCAGTAGTTTCCTGGGAGTAGTCAAAGAATGTCTTTGAGGTGAAGAGTTTTCTAGGGCTCGTTGGATACTACAGATGTTTCATATAGGACTTTTCATGCTTAGCAGCACTGCTGACAGGTCTGAATAAGAAGGGTGTAATGTTCTTATGGTCAGATTCTTGTGAGACAACATTTCAAGAACTAAAAGGGAGGTTGACTTCAGCACTGATACTAGTCTTGCGAGAGTCGGCCAAGATCTATACTGTTTACTATGATGCGTTGGGTATCGGGCTGGGAGTTGTGCTTATGTAGGGAGATGGAGTCATTGCGTATGAGTCTCGGCAGTTGAGGCCACATGAGAGGAATTACCCAACACACGATCTGGAGTTAGAAGCTGTTGTTCATGACTTACACTGTTGGAGACATTATCTTCTAGGAGATCATTTTGTGGTTTTCACCAACCACAAGAGTCTCAAGTACATCTTCACTCAGTGTGATTTTAATTTGAGATAGCAGAGGTGGGTTGAGTGCCTACATTCCTTTGAATTTGATCTTGCATACACGCCTGGTAAGGGAAATGCGGTGGATGATGTATTGATCAGGAGGACTCAGATAAAGTCAGTTCAAGAGGCCAGTAGTGAGTGGAATCTTATGGATCTATTCTCTGAGATGCATTTGGAGGTGTACGACAGACAAGGGCAGAATTTTCTATCTTCTATAGCTGTTACCTCTAACCTTATTGATCAAGTACGAATGATGTAGATAAATGATTCTTATGGCCTAGTTCTACAGGAAAGCATGTTAGGAGAGGACCCTATTCCTGGATAGACCATATGTGAGGATGAGGTCTTGTATTTCTAGGGGTGCGTATGGGTTCCAGCATACATACACGGGGAGCTGATGTGGGACTTTCATTCCTCGGTTTGGTTAGTTCATCCTCGTGTCCCCAAGATGTATCATGATTTACACCGTCAGTATTGGTGGCCAGGTATGAAGAGGGACATTTCAGGTTTCATCATGAGCTATTACACTTGTCAATAGGTGAAACCAGATCATCAACGACTAGCAGGGCTTTTAAAACAGTAACCCATTCCTGAGGTGAAGTGGAATGATGTCGCGATGGACATCATGATCGGGTTTCCGAGGGCGCCTAGAGGGAATGATGCTGTTTGGGTTGTCATTGACAGACTCACGAAGGTTGCTCACTTTTTTCCAATCAAGGAGACCTTCAGTGTTGATGATTCGGGATGGTTGTACATCCAATAGAGCAAACGTCGTTATGGAGTTCCACACTCCACCGTTTCAGACAGGGATGTGCGTCTTAATTCTCAGGTCTGGAAGGGGATTCCGAAGGCATTGGGTAAACATGTACTTTTGAGTACAACTTACCATCCCCAGACAGATGGCCAGTCTGAGAATACGATTTAGGTGCATGAGGACATGCTCTGTGCATGCATCGTGGATTTTGGAGGTTCTTGGGAGAATAATTTACCACTTGTGGAATTTGACTACAATAATAGTTTTCAAGAAACTATACCGATGGTACCTTATGAGGCATTTTACGGTAGGCCATTCCAATCACCCTTATGTTGGATGGAGGCAGGAGAGGCATCTTTTCTGGGACCTCGTCTCGTTCAAGAGACCACTGAGCAGATAGAGATGATTTGGGAGAGGATGGCTACTACACAGTCTCGATATAAGTCTTATGATGATCAGCGGAGACCACCACTGGAGATCGAGGTTAGGGATCAGGTTTTCCTGCGTGTCACACTGAGGTTGGGACACAATAGGATTAGGAGATAGGGTAAGATTTCACCAAGTTATGTTGGACCATTTGAGGTGTTGGATCAAGTTGGTTCAGTTTCCTATCGGTTTTAGTTACCTCATAGGTATACGGCTATGCCCGACGTCTTCCACGTTTCACAGCTTCGATGTTACTTTTCAGACCCGTCTCATTTCTTTCAACCCGAGGAGGTTTAGTTCGAAGTGGATGCGTCATTTGAGGAGCATCATATCCAGATTTTGGATAGCAGTATGATGGTTCTCCATGGCCGGTCTGTTCCCTTGGTACGAGTGCTATGGAAGCATGGGTGGGTTCGTGACAAGACTTAGGAGAGGGAGGTCAATATACGAGCACAATGACTGGAACTGTTCGGGGCTTCTTCATCTATACTGCGCTAGGGAAATTCGGGGATGAATTTATTTAAGGGGGGAAGTTTGTAAGAACCCTAACCTTATTTTCAGGTATGTTTTCCTTTTCTGGTCGTTTTTTACAAAAAGTGGGTTTTTAGAGGTTGTGTAGGGGCGCATGGTCTGAACAAACCATGCGGCCAGCCTATGAAATAGTGAACCCTTGACAGTGGGCACTACACGGGCTATGCACGGTTTGTTAGATCGTGTAGTAAATCCATGCGAAATCCCTCGGTGAGGCTGTGGCAACATCACGGTTGGCGCACGGTTTTTCAAACCGTACGGGGTAGCCGTGCGACCACATATAGTTAGGTGTTTTATGTCCCAGGCCACATTGTATTTCCCATTACTCCACCATTCTTCCTCCCACTCATGGATCACGTGGGAGTTGCAATTTTCAGTGTTTGGGGGAGCTCGTTGGCTCGTTTTGGAGGAAAATCAAATGGGTTTCTTGGTGGATCGAAGGCGGTTCTCCTTGGGTAAGTCCCTCTTTTGGTTCTTTGAGGTTTTGGTAGGGTTTTCCCCCGCTCTCTCTCTCTCTATTCGTTTCCTAGATCTACAAGGGTTGCATGCAGATCTAGGGTTATGTTGCCTTTGTGTGTTAAAGGTTGACCTTTTGGTTTTTAGGGAAGAGTTTTTGAGGTGGTTTCAAGTAGGTGTTCACCTGGTTTGGGGTGCATTTGGGCGAAGAGGTCAATTTTTCCAAACCCTAAGAGGTAGGTGGTTTGTGCCTTTCCATTCAAAGTCTTTGATTATTATGTGCCAATTCCACCAATACCCTTGAATGGGGCATTGCATGTTTATCATTTTAGCCCTGTTGATTTCCTTCCATGCTTGTATGCTTGTGTAGAGGTAATTTGGATATGAATAGGGTTGATTGCCGTGCTTGAATGTTTTTCCCATACATGTTCTGTATACGACCGTTTGGTCTTGTTTAGCCTCTGGTTTCCTTGCCTGCTTTCCATTCCTATTGTTCTAGGATGGATAGATTGTATTCTGACATGATTTTTATGCTATAGACTGGTTATCCAAGTATTTTTGTAGGTTTACTTTGGCCCTTTTACACTGATATGCTCTTTGACCTACACTGGGTCAGGAGAACCTGGTGTAGAAGACTATAAGGGTAATTGACCAAGTGAGCTTCCTCAGAGAGTCTTTGAGTACTTAGGATATAAGGGGGATTGGCCGAGTGAGCATCCTCAAAGAGCCTAGAACCACTTGGGGGATATAAGGGTAATTGACTGAGTGATATTCCTCAGAGAGTCCTTCTTTGCTTTAGACTATAAGGGGATTGACCACATGAGCTTCCTCAGAGAGTCTTTGTTTGAATTTTATGACATGGGATATAAGGGGAATTGACCGAGTGAGCTTCCTCAGAGAGTCATAGACCTTGGGGGTATAAAGGGAATTGACTGAGTCAGCTTCCTCAAAGAGTCCTTGACTATCCTAGACGATACGAGGAATGGACTCTGTGAGCTTCCTTATAGATTCTTGCTTTACCTTTGACTATAAGGGGAATGGAATATGAGGGCTTCCTCAGAGAGTCTTATCATTATATTCTTATGACTAAAACAGAGAGGTTAGGCTGTGTGCACTTTTCAGAGGGTTGTTTTTAATTCTTAGGTAGGACCAGAGGGGATGACTGGGAGTACTTCTTAGAGGGTTACCAGTGTGAGGGTTAGCTATTTTCTTCGTTGTTGCTTGATATTGAAATTTTGAATTGTTTACTGCTTTCTGTACTTTTACCTGCCATATAGTCACTGACTTTTAGGCACAGATCTTTGGGTGGTTTCCTACTGGGATTTAGTCTCACACCCTGTTTGGGTCATGATTTTGGGCCCAAACAGATTATATTGTTGCAGGTATAGATAAGGGCAAGCTCCCTTCTACTTCAAGTACTTGACTTGTTGTAGAGCTGGAGATCATGGGACCAAACATATGCTTGTGATGCTGAGGATCTATTTATCTTTTATTTGTACTTTGGTATAGTACTATTTGTATTCCAGCATTGTGTCTTGTTTGGATGCTTTCCAAGACATATGTATCATGCATCATTTATATATGTGCTCTAGTCTTTTTATTATTCCAGTCTTCTGCTGTTTACTATTGTTGGATTTTTACTGCTTCTGCTATTGTATGTATTGTTTACTTCCACTGTGTACTCTTCCAATGAGGGCATAGTTTACCCATTATCACACCCATGGCTCTCGCTACTAGTCGGCAGCCTCTGGTGTTTGGGGAAATGTGCTTGAGTCCATGTGACCAACCTGGTACTGGGCACCTTTGGGTGGCTTCTGGAACAGGGACGTTACAATTCATATATTTACCTGAGGATATATATTAAAAAATGGGTGAGCTAAAATATCAAGAATAGGTGGAATAAAGGTTACGAGTCAATATAACATGGGTTATCATAACCCTCGTCATCACATAATAGGCATAGGATCATCATGATAATCATGATGAATTTTTTTTATAAATTCTTGAAATGTGGAATTGCATAAAAATGAAACATCATGTCATAATGGTCAAATACTGCACATAGTTGTTAACAAAGCTAACATCATTTTCACGCATGACATATGTTCATAATCATAACATCGTCATTATGAAAAATTATAGAATCATGTTCACTCATAATATCCATTTTCTAATAAGATACATCACATTACCCAATGAATTGGAGGGATATATATATAATTCTAGGCCCACTCATCATATCATAATATTTACAAAAGCATGCATGTCACATAGAATGTATCATAATCTTAGTTCTAAAATAACCCATGGAAATTAATAGGTTACATAAGGATTTTATAAATCATGATTTCATGAATAAAATTGGGGTTCCAAAATAGGGGTGACATATTTATCATAATCATAATCATCAGTGAGTAAATAAGAAACACCTCAAGAAGAGTGAAATATGTGTTTTGGAAAGAAATGAATTTTTGTAAAATCATTGTATTTGGATTATAAGTAAAGGTAGAAACATGTATATCCCCCAAACTAAAATGGAATAATAGTGAAATAATATTTTTTTTAATACTATAGTAATATCCAAACTTAATATATCATTAATGTGGTATAACCCACAAAAATTGATTTGGGTTTCAGAATCCCCTTACCCTAATTCCCGCTTTATTTTTTCATTTTTCTGCCTCATGAAAAATAAAAATAGGATTATTAAAACATTTTTATAGAAGTTAATTATGTTTATTTTTTCCACTATTTATCCATTATAATTAATTTATTCTAACTTATAATACTCTTTGTTAAACAAGAAATTTTTTATAACATGTTTTCATTAAATTTTCCCATTCTGTTTCGATTTTATTATTTTGTTCAAAGTCCTTATACATGAGTAGAATTAATTATACAATAATATTACAAAAAAATATGTTTTTATATATTATATATAATTAATAATATCTAAAAATGAATAAGTCTATAAGTTTTAAATGGAAATGTCTTCGTAGGTGGTTAACCAACCTTTGACAGGACATTTTCAAGAGAGTAGGAAAGGAAAGTATAAAATTCGTATATATAATAAATATGATATTTAAATTTTGTTAAAATAATTAATATTATTTCATAATACTACCTCATTAATCATATGATGTTTTTATCTTGAAATGGGTGGTGAAGAAAGAAGGATTAGAATAAGAAAAGGATATGATTTGATCAAAACTTACTTAAACCTCCATACAGCTTACCTTGTAGAAAACTAAAACTACCATGATACTTAGAGTTGGATTACTCAAAAACGTCCCTAGAAATTAAAAGGGGGATGATTTGGAGGATTTGGGAAGAATTTTTTCTTTTTAAAGTTTGTTGGGAGTGCTTTTACATGCAGATTGAGTGGGCTATTTGTTCATGGGGAGAAGGGTATTTTTAGAATAAAATATTAAATAAAACAATATATCAAAGGTAAAAATTTTAATAGTAAATTAATAAAAATATAAAAAATATATAAATATAAAATAATATAATTGTTCTTAATACTTTAAACCTCTTTATAATTAGAATTCTTTATTTTATTAAATTAGATTTTCGAAAGAAATAAAAAATTATTATTTTAAGGGATCACTTTTGACTATAGGTTTTGGAAAAATATTTTTATGTTTGGAATGTAAGTTAATATTATATTAATAAATAATTAGTGAAATGAATTATATTTTGGCCAAAAATAATGTTCTATAAATAATTAGGTCATTATGACATCATGAATTATGTAATTTAAGAAGTATCGGTAACAAGAAAAACTATATTTTTACTATTCACCTGAAAATTGAAGTGTTTCAAAAAATTAACAAAAAATAATCCATAGATAATTTCAACATTATTATTTAAAAATTGATAGTCATTTTATAAAAATTAATTTCTAAAATAGTTGATTTAAAATTTTAATATAAAAACTCTGTTTTTTATGAAATACTATAGAATAATGTTAATTAAAAATGTGCTTTTATTTTCTTGAGTTTTTCAATCATAATTGTTTTGGAATTACAATATTAATAATTACATAAATTAATCTTGATAAATATTATTTATATCACAATTTATTATTTTTAGGTAAAATCACTATTCCAATAGTTAGGTTACTATTCCTAATGGTTATGTTACTACTCCCAACTATCAGGTTGCTATTGCAAGGGACACATTACTATTATAATAGTCACATTACTATTAAAACGGTCACATTGCCTCTTATAAATACAACTTAATTATTTCACTCAATATTCACTATAATTTTTCCCATGTTTTTATATTTTCATTTTCTAAGTTGTGGTTTGGTCGAAAAATATTTTATTTCTTTTCTATAATGTTGGAAGTAGGTTAATGATTCTAACAGGTTGGGGTGATCCATATTTTCTCATTTTAGCTTTTCTATTTTGTATTTTTCCCATAGTAATGTTTTTAAATTTCTTTGTTTTCATTTCTGATTAATATAACATTATTTATTAAATAAATTAATTTTTGTTGGTTTATTTATCTGTATAATACTATATAGTATATTATTACACATTTTCAAGCGACAAATACCATTTATAAACATTGGGTTGTTACATAAAACCCCTAAACTCATTATCCAATTCTATATTTCGTAAAAACATAATCAAATCACCATTTTAATATTAATGATCTAAGAATCTATTGAGAGAATATTTAGGTTCCTTGATATAGTGAAAAAATTCTAGAAAAAATAATTTCCAATTTTATACACTCAGAAACATGATAAATTATAGCATTACCCTACCTTATTTATTTGATCACTTGAGAATATAGAATTCATGTGATCTCCTAGCTCCCAATAGTACCACTTGAACTCGTATATTCCTATATTTTTATTTATCCCATTAGGCTATGTATCTTAATATCAGTCAATTGTTTTCAACCAAAAGATTCAATATTGATTATGTGTTCAATCATCTTTATAAACACATCAGTAGGAAATGAATTTATGAACTACAAGAACTCTACTTAATATTATAATCATGATACATAAAATTCCATATTAAGGTTTGAGATCTATTTACAATATATTTCAATCGATCTTTTCATACCTCTATATTCACTTTGAATACTGTAATTCCCCATATATTCTTCAGTTTACCATAATCCATTTGAATGATCATGATTTCTCTCATTGATTTATATACTCCATGAGAATCAGAATCATACTTCTATTATGGAATCCTCGGTGTGTAATCCTTTTACAAGTTCCATATTATTTCATCATTAAAGGTGTTTGACCTCCTATTATCTCTTGTTTCTCACATTGTGAATGACGACCTAGATATTCTTAACTAGAATGCCATAAGAAAAATAAAAATACCCCCATTATTGTCATCCTATATAGGTGTAAACGACAAATGTATATTCTTTTTATTTAAAGGGATATAATTCCAATGAAGCATCTCAGGGTAGAATCATTTAATAATACCCATACAGATTCAATATTATGGTTTTATTAAATGGGAATGGTCTCTTATAATATTATATTTCTCACACTCAGTATGACTCATGTGGGATTAGAGACCTGCAATGATCATTCCCTTATGATGAATCAAAATCCACCAAAATGAACATCCTATTTGGGTGTAATTATAGACTATATCTTTTATTCTGTCAATGTTCTATACCCTCGATGAATCCTCTCCTTTCATCCTCATAAGCCTTATTCCCTCTCAAACCTATGTTGTCACACCTTTTTCCACACAGATGACCATAACATCAAAACTATATAGACTTTGATTCCTACATTCATAGGATATATTGGAAACCTCTCCAAATATCATTCACCAATATTCAATATTCGAATTTCCCCTCAAATTTTATAATACGGTTATGTTAAACTACATGGTATGGTCCAACCACATGACCAAAAATTGTGTCCTTTGAAATACAGGGGATTTTATTCATGTACATTGGATGTCACCCATGAGGCTCAAACCCAATATTATTAAAATTCCATGTCCATCATCATGTGATTATATTTCTTATGATATCATTTCAATCCTTTTTCCTAGATATACTCCAATGAGTTAGTAAATTCCATCCATTGGGAACATATCACCCACATCACATTTTCTATAAGACCATATTCTTGATAGCATCATGTCCACACACATATGGACATATTCCTTTCAGCTCTATCACAATATCTTTATCATGCAATACCCCTGATTGGGGCCATCGTCACTATGACATACTTCTTTTGAAATAAAAATATCATCATTGGTATATAACTGAGTCCTCCCTAGAACACTCTATTGGCTTCCATTTCCTCCAAGTAATCTTATGACTCCACTACCTTTATGTGATATCATGATCTTACCTTTTTTACATGATCTCTTGACCCTAAGGAATTTGTATAACAATATCCTAAGAGTACCACTCAAACTATATTATGATAATATTACATATTATTCTATAAGGATATGTGCCTTGATATCTTCAAATATTTTCAAACCTCATGAAGAAATTATCCTAATGAGTTCCATCCAATTTTCTTACCCATTAATGAGAGATAAATTCACAAACTACAAGTACTCTGATTTTTTTTGTAATTTATATATGTATGAAACCTTCGTATTGCCCGAGATCCATGTCAAATATACTTCTTATCAATCATTTCAAGACTCTATATTACCTATAAAGGACTGTAATGCCTAAAAAGAGTATTAAAATTAAAATAATCCTTTTAAAAGATAATGCCCTCTCTATTAGAATTGTATCCTCTGTTAGACTCATAACCATACATATCCTAGTGCAGCCTTGGTGTGTGTTCCCCAATCAAGTTCAATAATATTCCCTCATAAAATTAGTTTATTGTCGTGTTATATCCTTCATCTGACATCGAGAAAAAATCACATGGCATTATATATTTTTAATTATCACACCATTAGAATATTTAAAATACCACCAATATGTGCATTCTCATTTGGTGTAATCCATGAAATTAACTTTTCTTCTTTCAAAGATACATAATCTTCAAAAAGAATATCAATACAACCTTAGTGTGTTATCCCCATAAATATTATATATTTATAATTCATGTAAGTGGTCTAATATCTTTCTATATCTTTTTATCACCCTGATCATGACTCATATGGGCTTAGAGACATGAAATGATGATGCCATTAAAGTGACCCAAAGGCCTCCATCATGGTCCTCCTCTATAGATGTATGTCTCAATAATATCTTCATTTCGGTAAAAGTTCCATACCATTATGAAATATTTTATGGGAAACCTCATAATGATGATTCCCACACAAACCTCTCTTATCACACCTTTTAAGATACAGATGCCCATATCATCAGAATTGTGTTAACTATGATATCAACCTTCACTGGATGTGTATGATGCATATTCAAGGCCTGATACCCCATGTATTAAATCCATATGTACCAATATACATCCTTACAACATGATGTTAATTAAAATAGTACATTCTCACCACACAACCGAAAAATATTTCATTCAAACTATATGGGATTCGACTACTATCGCGATGGGATATGTAAGATTCCCCCTAATGATAAAAACCAATATCATTATTATTTAATCTTATGTTTTATCATATTATACCCCTCATGAGATAATTTATAGCCTTCCATTACCTATCCATACTCCCAGGATTGTATATTTCCCATCCATCAGGTACATTTTCACCATTAACTATATTTTATTGGCTATATTCCTATGCTAAAACATGCCCCTATCTAGAGGTCTATATACCTTATGGATCCAAATCTGTCATCCAAATAGGGACATCCCCTCAATGGGGGTCATCTTGATAAGGTGATAATCCTTATTAAATCAATTATTCCTTATAGGGACAAGTTTTTTTCATAGACAACAAGAAAAGGTCTCCCATGCATAATCACTACACCTATATTTTATTGGAATCTTTTTCCTAATATTCTCAACCACATATTGTTAAATTTTATGTATTATTCCTTGTCTCTTTAACTTATAAGGTAAAAACATTCCCATTACTTATTGTTGAACTATGGGGGAATTGATTCCTTTTATAAGGTTATCGAGGAATCCTCTTTATGTGCTTGATCCTGACACCATGAACACCTACCATCTTCCTAGATGAAAATAAACTCTAGAACACCCATATATGTGTAATTGAAATGTCAAAACCCATATAATAACATTAATATGTAATAATGGGTAATAATATGGAGAAAATATGATACAAACATAAGGTTTCATATATGTATAAGATCTAATACATACAGATGTTCACATTAATGAGATTCCTCTGATATATATAGATGATAGAATTCATAGTCAATAAATAGTTATAAAATTCAAGGGTAACTAGTGTCACAGATGGATCTAGTAATGAGTAATAAAAATTTCATAAATCTATAAGATAGTCCTAGAGTATACAATAATTCCACCAAAAATTGTGTAATAAGCATGACCACCAATCCCCTCAACCAATGTGAGTTTACAAGAATTATTATTATGGATAACTAATGTCCACATTATTTTTTTATTCATACCCATTTCTCATTAAAAATATTATAATCATTGGGTTTTTTCGTATCTAAAAGTAAACCTTTTTGGAAAAAATCTAATATAGAATTAGTAACCCTATGAAAGGATTTTATAGTTATGATTGACCACTTAAAAAACCAAATTTTCAATCCACCCAGTTTCATGTCAAAATAGGGGCATACATATAGATGTACCTTTCCTATTAATATAGTTGTTAAGATGTTATTTTGAGGAAGTTTAACCTTTATGAAATATGTACCTTTTAAAATATAATGGACTCATATGGAATATAAACTATTGATAATGAAAATTCACATTGAATATGGCCCTTCAAGAATTAGTAGGATTTCATAAAGATGATGAATTAAGTGGAATATACCTATTTTTTATTGATGGCTGAAATAGAATATGTCCTTTTGTGAATTTCATAAACTTTACATGGTATATAGACCAATAAGTACAATGCATTGGAAGGGATATATCACTTTTATAATAAGGGATCATAGGTAAAATTACCCTTTGAGAATTATAGGTTGTGATGAATTTGGACCATTCAGAATATGATTGGAATCATGGGGGATATAACCCTATAAGTATGATTTGGTGATTTTTAATGGGCTACAGAAATAAATTTGTCTCCTTAATGTATTTTAGGGATGATATCGCTAATGAGTTAATGATTAGGGATTACACCTTGTAGGGGTCCCACATACATGTTTATTTATCATTGATTGATTTATAGATAAGAAAGGATAACTGAACACATAAGGGAAATGACTTCAGATAAAGATTTGAGGGCGTACACATGGGTTTTATAGATGGTTCATAGTGAAAGTAGTAAATGATGGTAGATGGAGTTTCCTATCATGGTAGGTAACTATGTGAAAGGATTTTTAAGGAATATACCTAATAGAAATAGGTATTTATATATTTTTTGATCTTTAATAAGAATAATGGAAAGAGATAATTAATTATATTCTTATATGGGCTTACTCTTGTAGAGGGGAACCACATATGGATGGACTATTGAATAGACTATAATGACCAAAATGACTCATGGGTTGTCACTATGAGTCTTACATAAGGTTGTGGAGGTATAGTGGAATTGGATGGGACATTTTATAATAATTTATTTCAATGGTTTAGTTGAATTAAGTCATCATAATATTACGAACACAACCCTAAAATATTCATAAATAGGATCCGTTCACATATAATTTATATTTAATTTATTAAAAAAATAATTACCTTCGATTTTATTTTTTATCATTATAGAACTTGATAGTCTTTCATTTTGTGTCATCGATACAATAAATTATCCAATGGTAGAAAACTAAATGTGATATGTGAACAATAGAAAGTTTATATTGGATCTCTCGGTGTTATCATTGAAGAAAAAATTCTCTTGAGTCATTAAACATTCATCTAAAAAAGAGTCCCTTCTAGTTTATAAGGCTTCTATCTAGTTATTTCAATCATGAGGGAGAGATGTTGGATCAAAGAAATCCATTCATGAGAGCATTCTAGGCTAATTTATCTTCATATGTGAGAGAAATATCTATAATGAAATGTTCTTTCATAATAATATTTAACACTAAAAATGATATAATTTTTGTTACATACAAAGGTTATAGATTTAATATTTCTCAATATCCTTTATCTATTCTCATAATTGTAAATGAGCACAACTATAAATATTATTATTATTATTATTATTATTATTCATGAAATTATATAAACACATAGGGAAATAATTATAATTTCCAAAATAACATAATCTATATCTATTTAATGGATATTAAATAACTGTTTCATTTCATCTAGAGCCTTGACTCAACTGGTAAATGATCATTAAAATTAATCAAACACTAAATAATAACTATTTATTTAAATTTATAAATATCATTGTATTATATATTTATTAAATTTTTATGTGATTAATTTAATCACTTTGTCTCAATGTCTTATCAAGTAGGTCTCATACTAGTGCCATCAAATTATATTTCTTATATATCTTTCTCTAGATTTTATTAAATGAAAATGAATATAAAAAAATCATGGTTATGATGAAAATCAGAAAATATCATTCCAATCAAATAGAATAAGTTATATTTTTTCAATAATATGAAAGTTTAAATAAAATTTTTTACTTATTCATTTATTTAATAAGATTTCTAATGTGTCCATTGTTTCTTAGCTCATTGTGACTATATTTTATCATGGATTTAACCAATACATAAAACTACATAACTAATGATATATGTCAATAATAATATAATTTATAAGGACCAATACAAAAATACATATACAATAATATCCAATGACACATATAATATGTGGATTTCCTACTCATGGGTCTGTTTTCATATCCTCCTCTCTTATAGAATAAAAAATTTGAACATCATGAGATGGTGCCTCAATTTCCTATGATCCTCTTGAAAATAACGGCCAAAAATATTATATCTCATTTTTAATATATGTCATATGACTAGATAACATATGTATAAGAATACTTTAATAGCACTTATAGGTTCTAATCATAACAAGTAACTTCTATAACTAATATACGTAACAAAAACTCTAAGGAAATTTTCACTATAATGTTATTTACAATTTTTTTTAATATTGAGGTATTTTAATATATACTTAATTGAATGTAATTTTTTTTTCTAAATGTATAACCAAGATGAAAAAAGTATGAAACATCCACCAGATCAAACTACTAACAACTTTGAGTCCACTAGATCTTGTTTGATAATCATGTTTCTAATAAGATATGCATTTACTAAATAGGTCCACTATGTTATCCTTTTTGGAAACTTTTCATACCATGACCAAACCCCTTTGAATAAAATACCCCATGGGATAACAATTCATAAGTATTTACTATATTAGTTTTTGTGACCTTATCTCAATGGAGGGGGCCACTACTATGTTATTATGACAATTTTGTGTGAGAACATATATACTATTTGAAACAACATAAATCCCCTTGAATAAGATTAATATCTAATATAATTCAGTAAATATATCATATTACATAATTTAATAAGACTAAATTATAGAATCATTGAACAATAGCTTTTTTTAATGAAATCAGAAGGCTTAATATTATTAAAAGACAATGATGTAAGAGTCGGAAAGAGGGAAATTTACATCTACAATGTTGAAAAATGTTCATCGGTTCACCTGGTATGTTGGAGTAATGTATGAAGGTCCCTTCCAAGGTTCCTTTATTATCCAGAGAATCAAAAAGTTGATTTTCCTCACAGTAGATGTGTGTGATAATATAGTTCATTGAAGCCAGGGTAGTCAGGCAACTATTCCATTGGGTAGTAAGCTTCCAGGAAAGATGTATTTGACCAAGCCTCACCGCTTGAATAATTGTGGTTGATTCACTCACAAAACAAACATGATTCAAGCCTCTTTGCCGAGTAATCTCAATAGCTTTAATTAAGCCTCGCATTTAAACTTCAATTGTTGTAGCATGACCACATGAGCCTTGTTCCCCCTCCAAAAAATCACTATTGTGATATCTGAAAGTAATACCATATCCTGCAGGTCCAGGGTTTCCCCTCAAGTCTCCATATGTGTTGCATTTTATATAGCCTATAAATGAATACAACCAAAAAACTCAAATAGTTCGAAGTGTTTTAGGGTAATTACCTTGAAGTTGGATCTTCATAAGGACTACAAGATCCTTAACCGAATTAGCACATTAATCATCATACAGAGAATTGTCTTGTTGAGCCACAAAAAAAGAAGGTAGAGAGGGAATTTTTGGGATTGAGAATAGGTACTCCATGCTAACATTTATTTCTTCTATTCCATACAATATATAAAACCTCTGTACAAGCAGCCAGAAAATGGATACAGACCTGCTTTCAAAACTGGACAGCAAGCAGGTCGAGTAGAAACTGAGAGAGAGAGTTGGTTTATAGGTAGTTTAGTTCAATTAAATCAAACACTACATCCCATAGGGATACAAATTTATTACATAAAAGGAATAGATGGTTGATGTTCTCTCGTTGTTTCTAGAAAAAGTGCACCTGGAGCATAATAAAATTCCCACCCACTGCAAGTTCACATCAACCGAAAGTTTGATGAGATGAAGGCGCTGGAGAAGAGTAAATTGGGATGCCATCAGAAATTTTTTGTTGAAATCCTCCAGCCCTATACTCCCACCATGTATAAGGTGATTATAGTATCCCTTCGAGTCCATAATTTCATTAGAGCTAGGCTCCCACAAGAGGAGTTCCTGACTGTCTAGGAAATCATAATTATCAATAATGTGAGTGATGTGAAATAGTTGGTCATTACAATTCTCAACATTGTTCTTAATGAAGGAATCATAGTTAGAATTATAATTATAAGTGCTATTATTGTCGATGAGTGGATACTAAGTCAAGTTATTCATCCAAAATTGGAGGGAGGAGTGAGCACTAACCATCCAGCGAGAGTGGTAACTGATATTATGGAAGATTTTTTTCAGACCAGGCCAGATAGAAGATTGAAGATAAGGAATATTCCCTTCAATGAGTCTTTTAAGGTGTTTGGATCTGAGGAAGTCTATAGACTATTTCTTATTATTAATAATCCTCCAAATGAATTTTTCCCGCAATTATAGGTTAAAGATCTCAAGGTTCTTGACTCTAAGACCTCCTTTAGCATGAGGCATACAAAATCTTTTCCAAGAGGTAGTAATAGCTTTCTATTTGATGATATGCCACTCCACATAATGTTCAAGATGATTGAATTTAGATTCTTGATCACCGAGGATGGACAAGAATACACCATAAAATAATAAAACAATTTCGAGATGGACACATGTTTGACAAGGTAAAGCCTTCCTACCATTGAGAGCACCTTTCCCTTCCAGGAAGAGAGAGTTCTTCTGAATTGGCTCACAACTTCAACAAAACGATAAGAACGAGGTCTACCAAATAACATAGGGAATCCAAGATACGTGAAGGGGAGAGTCCCTTCTCTAATTCCCAGTTGACTCATCAAGCAATATTTCCTTGAGGCAGTAATATTTTTCCCAAAATAAATAAAGTATTTCCTCTAGTTGACCTCCTATCTCAAAACATGTTCATAATGGAGAATGGACATCATGAGATTTTGAATATTTTTCCTATCACCCTGAGTGAAAATAATGATGTCATCAGCAAAAAGAAGGTGAGATGGTGTAGAGATACCTCTTGTAGCCCTAATTTTTTTGAGTTCAACCGTGTATTTCATATACAGGAAGAGTCTACTAAGGTAGCAATTAGTGATCACAAAAATAATGGCAGTTAGTGGATCACCTTTACTAACACCTCTGGAACACTTAATGTAACCCTCCGAGGATCCATTAATGAGAATTGAGATGTGGGAAGTTCTAATAAGAGTTTTGAGACATTTTATAAACCCCATATGAAATCCAAACTCATGGAGAATAATTCCAATGAATTTCCAGTCAATAGTATCGAAGGATTTTTCTAATGTCCAATTTAAGAGCAATATTTCTGCCCCTTAGAGATTTCTAGAGGAGGTTCTCACACTCAGAGGCAGTGATAAGGCAATCCTGAAATTTTCACCCTTTGACATACCAGAATTTATTCCATGAAATGATATTTCTAGAAATATGGGCAAGACGAGTGGAAAGAATTTTTGTAATGATTTTATAAATTATGTTGACAAGAAATATTGGTCTGAATTGAGTAATATCACTAGAATTCTCCACCTTAGGGACAAGAGAAATAAAATAGTAATTGAAGCATTGATAGATAGAACCATCTTTGAAGAAGTGATTAACCAGTCTGCAAACATCAATGCTGATGATATCCCAATAGAATGGAAAAAAAGTGATTAGTGAAGCCATACAGACCTGGGGAGCTTCCTTTATTGAGACCAAAAATCGCTTCTCTAATCTCAGTGTTCAGTAGAACGGAAGTAAGAGAATGATTATTAGCTTCGGTGACCAGAGTGGGAATGATGCCATCCATAATGTCCTCAGTTCTCCCTAGACAATTGGAAAGGTTCATGTAATAGGAAACAATGTGATTTGAGAGGCTATGTCTGTCATCCAGAATAGTATCACCATCCTTTAACATAAAAAATTGCTGATTGGGTTTTCTAACTCTTTGTAGTGCATTAAAGAATCTGGTGTTGTGGTCTGCCTCTGTAAGCCATTTAAATTGAAAGATTTCCTTTTGAATGTGGTCCTTAAAATTAATGAGGGCATTAAGTTCAAATGAAACATTAGCCTCTTGGGAAATATCCCCACAAAAGTTTCCTTTAGTTATGTCTTCATAGATTCCATGAAGGGAGCTCGTGAGAGCATCAATTTCGTAATCAAGAAAACTAAATTTCTTCTTACTCTACTATTTCATCCTAGATTTAAGGTCCCTAAGCATAAAAATACATGAAAGATAACTGTTATTATAATATTTCATGGTCCAAGTATCCTTCATGATATGAGAGCATTATGTAATAGTGGTCCATGCATTATTAAAATGAAAGGGAATGGGATGAGTATCTCTTTTGTCAATGAAGGTTGTGAGAATTGGGTGATGGGCTGAATTATGCTTCACAAGAGTGATACATGAGATGGTTTTCCAACAACCAAGAAGAGCTTCATTACCAAAAGCATGATCAATTCATCTTACTCTCATTCCACTAAGATGATTCCTATACCAGGTTTATTTGGCACCAATAAGCTTCAATTCAATCAAGTTGGACTCCTCAACACAGGGTCTGAATTCCCTTATAGAAATAGCACTGGAGGAATTTCCTAGCTTCTCATTTGCATTGAGGATGTCATTGAAGTCGCCCATGAGGACCCAATGTTCCGAGAAGGTATTAGATAACTCATAGATAGTAATCCACAGAGGTCTTCTATCAATGTAACTATTGTGTGCATACAGTGAACTATAGCTTTCATTGAGCGCTTCATACTCAAATCTCATTAAGTCAGAATATGTATCCCATCTATAATTAAATATCATTTTAATTTTTTTAGAAACTAGCATATGTATATAACCTTATTACTATATCCCCATATAATCTAAAAATAATGAAAATATCTTTATTATGACTTAAATAATTTCGTTTTTTCTTTAGAAAAACCTAGTTTTATTATCCAAATTATTCTTGAAATTTCTCAACCTTGATCAAGGAATAAGAAATATCAATCATAGCGTATATCATGGAATTCCTAAACAATAATGGCTCTAATAAATATGGAATTATTCTCATTTTATCTCTTTCCTTAGGTGTTCAAGGAAATATTTTCATGGAGAGATGTATACTAAGATACATTGGAAATAATACCATCGTAGACTATTCTATGATAAATCTCTTCAAAATTTTACCAATGTATGTACCCAGACATAGTCTAAGAATCATCATGGATCTATCAAGAATGATCATGTTTCCTAGATTTTAGGCTATTTTACCTTATTCTTTCACGGTTTATCACTTGTTAAATGATGACCTAAATTAATATAAGACTAGTAAAATGTTTCTAATTAATAATATTTCATTAATATACACTACCTGTAAAATGATTACACTCCCACAAAACCTGTTATTGACACTGGTCTCACATTAATTATTTATGAATCTAAATTCCCTTATGGATTCATCAATATAAATAATCCATGATATCTATGCTTAATTCAACTCATATATGTATATTTACGACTTTTATAACTTTTTGATGTCACTTTTAGTCACAAATCCTTCTTGATATGTCAAATAGGTATCTTACATAAAGTTACCATTAAGGAAGTTTATTTTTACATCCATTTCCAAATCTCATAATCATGGTAAAATACTATAGAATTTATAATTCTAATATATTTTATCAATAAAACTTGTGATAAGGTTTCATCATAGTCTATAAATTTAAATTTATTTATATAAATTATTAATAAGTGATTCCTTATAGGTATTAACATTTTTAAACATGTCTAGTTTCTTCTTGAATATACAATTAAATAAAACATACTAAACATATATTAGAGTATTTATCATAACCAATACATAGTTCTTGTATATGAAATAAATCTCAAAATTAGGAAATTCATCCATCATGAATCCTCATGGAATCCTGATACTTACTTATAAGTTAATGGTTCATCAATGTTAGAAAATAATGATTCATCATCCTTATTGATGACAGAACCATATCTATTTGGTTCTCTATCTGATGTGGTAATCCTATAAAGTACTTATGTATCAGTTTTTGATGCTTTCGTTGAGGAGTGCACATCCGTCTGTCGAGGACACACAACTTTTTCCCCACATTCCTGCTTTCCAAAGGCAGGAAACATCTATTCATTGTTTTGGGACGTTTTCTTCTTGATCGAAATGAGATGATGGGATTTTGGTTCTTCCTTCTATGGATTCCTCTTTGAAAATCGTCACCAAGACCTGGAATCCCTTATAAATTAAGTTGTGGTTTGTGAATCTTGTTCCTGGTGCCATATCTTTGTGGATGCTGGTTAATTATACTACTTCAGTCAGGACATTCCATGGGGTCTTGACATAGTAGCAACCTTCGGTCGGAGTAGATGACAAGATTAGGCATGTCAATGAATATCTCAATGCATGGACATTGGGGAACCTGTATGCTTTCTCATAAGAGGGAATCTCAAGGGCACAAAACCTGAGAAAACCCACTTCAGTCGCGGGGTATCTTATGATGGCGGCATGTCTCTAAGGTTATCATCATCTCCAAATGTTTAACATGGGGTATGCCGCAAGTTTAATGTCTAGCAGAGATGGTTACGCCAAAGGCATGTATTCTAAGGTTTTCCTCGATCATCTGATATTTAACATGAGGTAGGATGGGATTTTAAGGTCTTATGGAGATGTAATGAGTGTGATTAGAACATTCCATAGAGACGGATCTGATTGGTACATCCCTAGGAGGGAGCTCCAGGAGTGTTTATCAGGTATATGGATCAGAACACTCAATAATAGCAGACCCAGGATGGTGCATCCCATAAAGGTAAGGTGTCACACCATGAAGGATGATCTAGACACCACTGTGGGAGGATTAGGGAGTGTGCACCCTAGAATGGGGGAACACCAAGGTTTATCTTTGGATGGGATTGGACCTTATGGTGGTTTCCAATGTACCATGTGTATAAGACAGGGATCAAAACCCACATAGTTTTAATGGGTGATGAATTGTGGTGTACACAACTAAAAACAACCTAGATACATGATGGGGATTATGCATGGAAAGTGGTCCATCACAAGAGGGATACACTTTGGTGGATGGTTATGGATTTATTGGGGATAATGTAGGGTTAGCTTCCTAGGTGCCACAAGGAGCAGCACTGGGATAAATGTCATGATATCACCGGGATATGGAGGCCCAGGTGAGAATCGTTATGGATGAAGGAGAGTTGAATGAAGTGGAGGGGGGATGATATGGAACAATCATGAAGGTGATAGGAGTGTTGGTCTTTATCCATGACGAGACTTCCTATGTATCCTCATGGCAGGGAATTGAAGTCCGTGTAGTTCATTGGGGGTTCCAATGGCTTACCGCTGGTCGGGGTTGATAATAGATTACCGTTGATTAGGGTTCCAACAGATTACTATCGATTGGTGAACACAAAGGCTTACTATTGATCAGGGTTGGACCTTAGGGAGGCTTCCTACATACGTTGTCTGGGAGACAAGGATCCAAGACCACATAGTTTGAATGGGTATAGTTTAACATCTTTTGGGATGAAAAGGGGCATATAGTTTAACATCATGCAGTACGAGGGTGGACCGGTGTAGAGTATTCAAGACCAGTGGGTGTTGGGCATGAACCTCATGGAGGATTACTATGAACCTTGCCGGGGATACAAGGATCAAAGTTTGCGTAGTTCGGAAGAGGTGTTGTTGAACTAACATGAAGTGTTCGGGACCAATGATTCTTGCACTTGAACCTTGGAAAGGATTCCTAAGTACCTCGCCTTGGTAAGGATAAAAGTCCATGGAGTTCATAAAAAGGTGTCAGGACTTACACTCTAGGGCAGAAATGGTGAATGGGGCTTACATGAGGAAGCTGCCTCGGTGCTGCTATGGAGCGGTAATGGTGAATGTAGCTTATGAAAGGATGCATCCCAGGTGCCACTAAGTAGTGGCAATGGATGTGTCTTATTAAAGGAAGCCACATGGGTGCCACTAAAGAGTGGCAATGGTGGATGGGGATTATGCATGGAAGTTGCCCGTGTGCCGCTAAGGAGCGACAAAGGTGAATGGGGTTTATGCATGGAAGTTTCTCAGGTGTCGCTAGGGAGAGGTAATGGTGGATGGGGCGTACACATGGAAGTTGCTCGGGTGCTGCTATTGAGTGGATATGGTGAATGGGGCTTACACTAGGATGCAGCCTGAGTGCCACTAAAAAGAAGAAATGGATGGGGCTATAGCAAGCAAGCAGCTCGGGTGCTGCTAAGGAGCTGAAATGGTGGATGGGGGCTTATGCAAGTAGTTTCCTATGTGCCACTAAGGAGCAGCAAAGGTGAATGGTGATTACACATGGAAGATGAATGGGTTCCATTAAAGAGCGCCAATGGTGGATGGGGATTATGCATGGAAGCTACTCAGGGGCCACTAAGGAGCGATAATGGGTTGTGGGGATTACACATGGATGATGCTCAGGTGCCACTAAAAAGAAAAAATATTTAGTGGGCCGTATGCATGGATGTTGCTCGGGTACCACTATGGGGTGGAAATTGTGGATAGGGCTTACGAATGGAAGTTTCATGGGTGTCACTAAGGAGCGACAATGATAGTTGGGGCTTACACATGGAAGCTGCCCGTAATGTCTTTCTCATTTCTGGCCATGAGGGCATCACGACTCACTGGTGGGTTGAGGAATATAATTGATGTCTACACTAATGCGCTATTGCATAGTGGGGATAATTCCAAGGGCATTGAAATCAGTCCGAATAAAGGGATATGAAATGTTTGAATCCCATGCTTGACATTCAGAACACGGTGAGGGTAGCGTGACGATAGAGGATAACTGTTTACTATGTTCAAAACACAACATCCATATAAAGTTAGCCAAAAATGAGGACCCACAAACAAGGGTCGACTACTAACTTTGTTCGAAACATAAGACCAGACTCTAAGTGTCATCCAATGTCTTACGGGGTGTTGGCTGAGGATGGTAGGTGATCTGATGCCGCATGGGACCAGGCTATTAGGGGGTCCCTTCAGACATGAAAGAGAATAAAGATCTGAATGAAGGTATTACAAAAATTGAGGTGGAGTGATGGAATGTTTGAATGAATTCCAAATCTCTAGAAATTATGCCACTGTAATCATGGCATGAGGTATCTTATACTTGTCACATAAGGAATCTTATATGTAGAATAATAGGGATCCTATTATTGAATGATAGATAATTCTACAGTTTAAAGTTGTGTCGAGATTACTATTGTCATCTTATGCTTGGATCATAAGGAATATATTTTTAGAGCATGAGGTAAGCTATGTTTTTCATATAGGACGTACTCTTGTTTATAGTCATGTAGAGAGGACCATTAACATATTATTCTTAGAGCATAAGGTATCTCTTTTTTATTATAAGAGGCATCATATATTTGTCATATAGGGAGTACAACAATTTCTAGTCATGTAGAGAGGACTATTAGGCATCTTATTCTTGACGCATAAGGTATCTGTTTTTTAGAGTAAGAGGCATACTATATTTTTCATATAGGGTGAAATACTATTTATAGTCATGTAGATTGGATTGTTAGGCATAAGGATCCTAGAAATGGTTGGTGTTGGAACTTACGTGAGATCGGCCCTTTCTGGTTCAACCTGGCATATGAGCCAAGTTATAGGGTTTGTAGGAGTTTCTTGAGGAATGGTAAACTCATGGTGATTGTTGAATTGATTATGAGACTCTCAACTCACGACATGGGAAACAAACCAAGTGGATTATGTCAACTCAAGGTCTTTCATGGTGTGCAGAGGAGTATCTCAAATCATGGTATTCTATAGGTGGAAGGTGGGTGCGCAATGGAAAATATTGACCTCTCGGCCTAAAGGGTTCATGGTGAGACGGTCCATTTTTCATGGGGGTCAATTATCAACGTGAAGGGACCGGCCCAGAGGGGCATGAACGCAACCTAGAAGTGATCCTGAGCAGGGTTGGGGGGCGCAACCCCCACAGTATGGACCGGTGTGTGTGAAGGTAGGAGATTCAAAAAGGAAAGGTCTTCACGAAGTAGCTTCATAAAGGAAAGGTGCTCACAGAGCATGGAGTCTCATTAAGTAGCTTTGTGTATGAGAGCTTCTCACATATCATGGACTTGCGAAGCATAGGGGCTCATGGAGCATGGACTTGTAGAGCAAAGGGGCTTGCGAAGCAAAGCGGCTCACAGAGCAAAGGGGCTAGCAGAGCAAATCATCTCGCATATCAAAGAGCTGCATAGAGAAAAGAGTCTTGCAAAGAAAAGGGGATTGTGGAGCAAAGGGTCTCGCGGATCATGGAGGCTCACGAAGTAAGGCGGCTAACGGAGCAAAGCTTCTTGTTGAGCCTTAAGCAACCCGAATGAGCTCCCTTTTTTCAAAGGGTGGAGCCCTTTGCAAATGGAATCACTTCGCGGTGTTCGAGAGCTCTATGAAATGAGGGATTGGAAGACAAAGTGGTGGCATGAACATCCTTATAACGAGGTGTGAGCCAGGTATTTATAGGAAATGGAGGTTGGCGGAGTGCACCACAATGCACAAATGCACACCGTGAAGCACAAATGTGCACCGCAATGGAAATAACTCTCCAAAACTGGATGGTGTTCCCTCAATTTTCTTGTAATTGTGGAGAAGACCATCATCGGGCTCCACAGAGCTTGCGGAGGCTCTGATCATGTTCCTATTGTTTGTGATCGTAGAGGGATCTTTGTGAATGGGATTTGCAAACCAGTTTTTCAGCCCAACTTAAAATTTCCATAACTCTTAAATTTTCACTTCGTTTGGCCTCTACGACCTGTCAAGTCAATACTGTCGAAATAGGATATGATCTTGGACCATGTATGAAATCATTTGAAATATTTTAAAGACGTCTTTTAAGTGGAAACAGTATCTAAAACCATATATTCTATGTGGACTCATGGAATTTTTTCATGTGCCAAATTTTTCATATCTTGACCATCTACTCCATCGAATTTAATATCATCCCCACTATTTCTTTTTGAAATGTTCCACCTCTAAAGGAATTTGGAATTTATTGAAACTATAACCTTCTTGTGTGAGTGTAAATATAGATAATCTACCCTTATTTCAATACAATATCATATAAAGATACACTTCATGCCTCAGAGTGCATCTTTATTGGAAAATATTCCCTTAATGAACATTGCACTTCCCCATTCATGTGTGTGTGAGAAAATAGCCTTCATCTCACACATTAAAACAAATATAATTCTTTTCATTATTTACATGGAAGTAGATTATGTATTTTTACTATGTACTATAATTAAAATCACAAAAATGATAATAAATTATGTGATGACCTGAAAATCCCATGTAATTTTTTTTATTAAATACATGGGATTTTTACGAGTCCATGAAAATTTACGATGCATGATTCCGAGGCTCCGTGTGTCCAGAATCAATTTCTGAAGTTTTGTTCAGGTACGTTCAGTAAACGTACAAGAAAGTTTTTATATCATTTGAACCAGTGCTCGAAATTGAAATCTGAGGGAACCGTTGAACTCACAGCGCCGATATTCTCTTAAGGAGACTTTAACTTCGACGACAATGAATCGAGAATAGAAAATAGTTTTTGGTTTTTTGTGGAATGTGATAGAATAAAGTGAGCTTCACTTTATTTAATTTGAGCCTCCATGTGACTTTTGGGTGGTTAAAACCTCCTCATGGAAGTTGGAGGTGGGGCCATCACACCTTAACCTCCCTTGAGAGGTTATGATGGTGGGGCCCACCCGAACAAAACCTCCTACGAGAGGTTACGACGTGGGGATCACACGAGACTAAAACTCCCCAATTAATGGGAGGAGTGGAAAATCTCTAAACTCCCCTCATTAATGAGGGGGGATTCCCTTTCCCTCCTCTACCATTTATGGTGCCACCACGTCCCCTTTAATTAATTGGGCCAACACATAATTTATTATGCCTAATCCTTCACATTAATTAGGTGGAGCCTCTTAATTTAATTCTCCTTTTTGAATATTGTGCCAACGAAATAATAAGATATCACAATCACTTATTATTTTTGGGTTGGCATATCTATTCATTTTTTGGAGGAGAGCTTGGGAGAAAAGGATCTCTCCAACGAAGAACCTCCTCTTCCAACGAAGAATGAAGAATGAAGAATGGGTTCTTCCAACGAAGAATGACGATGAAGATCCTTCTTCGTCTTCTTCTTTGGACACCTACCGAGGTGGAGCGTCGTCCACAACCGACGCAGTTTGGGTCTGGAAGCGTGTGGAAGACGTGATGAACAACGATTCTCTTCGTCTACTTTCCGCAACTCCTTCAAAAGTCGACTACCGACAATCAAAAGGTAGGGTGTTTACTTTGAGTAATATACCTTTCTTTTTCTCATCTTCGTTTGAAAGGAATAAATGCGATGGTTTTTAAGAAATTGCTGTTCATAGTTCTACTTTGATTAACCAATCACTATCACCTCTAAACGCGGAGGGTTCGAGCAAAAATAACCTGGCCTGACTACCTCCGCCGATCTTTTGTAATGTTTCTTCGGCATGGCGATGAGGCGACGACGATGAAGGCGGCAACGAAAAAGGTTGTGCTACCCGTGACCTTCGTGAATCGTGCCACCCCCAAAGTGCATCGATGCGTCCGGCCGAACACCATTGAACCGTGCCGCGTCGAACCGGCCATCCCGGCAAGCCCAGACTGCTCGTGGCCTACCGCGCACCCCGTCGGCCTGCCCGTGGCTTGCCCGCGTGGCCTGCCCGCACACCCCATCAGCCAACCTACGCGATTCCCGTGCACCGCGCGACCTCATGGCGACCTTCCCGCGCCCCACGCGGCCTTCCGACGCCCTGTACGGCCTCCCAGTGCCCTGCCCGTGCCCTGCGTCGCCTCCCGCGTGCCCTGCTTGGCTCCCAGCTAGCCTGCCCGACGCCTAGCCCACCTTCCCAGCACCCTGCTGGCCTGCCCCGTGCCCCACGCAGCTTGCGCATGACCTACATGGTGCCTAGTCGGCCTGACCGCACCCCTCACGGCCTCCCGGCGCCCTACCAGTTCCCTGCCGACCTCCCAGGCCGAGCTGCCCAAACCACACCCCTCACAACACTGGCCGAACCAAACCGGTCGTGCCCTCTGGGCCGAGACGCGCCCCTCGCAGCAACCTCTGGGCCGAACCACCCTCATAGTCTACTGGGTCGGGACAAGCAGACTGGGCCGGACCTAACAGGCTGGGCCAGACCCAACAGGTCTGACCAAGTCGACCCACACTGGGTCAACCCAGACTAAGACAAGCCAAGTCGGTCCGACCAGGTCGGTTCGGACATGGGCCCACTAACGGCCTTTACTTTCTTTTGGCCATATCTTTGGAACCGGTCGACCATTTGACGAACTGTCAGCAGCGCTGGTAATATTGGAATGTAGTCGTCCATTTGAGTATACCTCACTGGAGTTTGGTGTAAAGTTGAGATATGGCCATGTTGGATCGTACACGAATCCAACCGGGCCCTCGGGACTAAAAGGCTAATAACTCACAGACCGAGCATATGATTGATGCACTGTCTATTGCGTTGAGACCCCTATGTCGAGGTAGACCTTTGAGATACTTCTACGTGGGACTTCGTAATAGTTGGAGTATCGACATGTAGCTTGTGGAGCAGATCCTCCTGAAGATGAGTGAGCATAAGTGTGGAGTTATCAGATTAGTTCCGGGTTTACCCTCCATCTGGGCGGGGTAGTGGGTTACTCGACAACCTTTGAGGGTTTACCCTCTAGTTGGGATGGGTAGTGGGTTACCCATTGAATATTAGGGTTTACCCCCCAACTGGGCAGGGCAATGGGTTACCCGATGACCTCTTAGGGTTTACCCTCTAGCTCAGCTTGATAGTGGGTTATCCGTTGAGTCTTTGGGTTTACCCTCCAGGTGGGCTGGGCAGTGGGTTACCTGTTGACTCTTAGGGATTACCCTCTAGCTTGTCTGGGTAGTGGGTTACCCGAAGAACTCTTAGGTTTTACCCTCTAGCTGGGTTGGGCAGTGGGTTACCCGATGACTGAGTTCTCCAGCAGCCGAGGTTTCAACAATTTGAATAAAAATCTAGGTTGAGTTGAGTCTGTAACTTTTGTGTATACCTCATGATTGAGATGGATTATTTGATAGCTTAGGTATATGTATGGGAATATACCTATGTGAGGTTATCTTTTGATTTCATACTTTGTGGTTTATCTATGACAACCCTGCTATTTATTACAACTTAAACATGCTTTATTACATAAAACTTAACTTGATCCAACAAAGAAGATCGGGAGGTTTAGTGTCTTTGGGTCTTAGGATCATTACATAAAAACTTTAAACTTGAAATACAACATCTTTATTGAAAACTTCCTTTACATGACCACTACATTCCTTCGTACTTAGCATTGCATGGGATAACCTGAGGACATGCATAAGAAAAGGGTGAGCTATAAAGCCCAGTAAGGGAGTAAACAATGAATAACATGAAGAGTACAATACATGTTAGGAAATAGGAATATCAATAGAGCATAAGAGAAACATGAACATAAAGGCATGATAAATCATGATAATCATAACATGGAAATGTGGCGACAACACTTAACATTAAATTAGCATGAGCCAAGGCTCATTGCACCTGGAGCATGTGTAAACCCTCATTGCACTTGAAGCACGATTAAACCCTAGTTGCACTTGAATTAGCATGATTCAACACTCATTGCACATGATGTATCATTATACTATACTTTACCCAATGCATTGGAGCGCTATCAGGGCGCACCCTTCTTAAACATTTCATTTCATGCATAAGTGTGCCACATGGATCATAAAACATGGATTCATAAAACATAATCATTTATTCCACGATAAAGGAATGTGGAATTAATACATGAAACATTATAATCAATATGTAAATGTGCATAAAGGTGAATACCCTTGATGGATAAATGGGCATGGTATTCACTACACAAAGACATTGGCTTAGAAAATCGGTGCGATTTTGGCAGCGAACGACGTGACATAAGAATTCATAAAAAAGGTTGATGAGAGAGAAAGGGGTTCATCATCATATTTACATGTAATGGACAGTAAGGAGATCATATATATACATGTACCAACAATAGAAATTGAATTTAGATTCATGATACAAAAGTATTGCTTGAATGTAAAAGAAGAGAGAGAAGTTCCTTTCGGAATTTCGGCATAGTAACGGGTGTACATGGGAGGCATTTAATGAGAGAGAAAAGGTTATACCATAATTAAAAAAATAAGAGGGAAGTATGGGGGAGGTGCGAAACCATACCCCCAACATTCATAATTGAAATAAAAAGGGAAATACAACTTAAATAAAATTGACAAAAAAATGAGAAAGGAAGAAAACCCCTTACTTGGAAGTGTGCTTCCAAAGGCTAGAGAGAGGCTTGTGAGAGGCTTCTTGGGAGCTTGGGGCACCTTTAGAGGATTCTAGAGAGAGTAGGGCAGAGGTTGGACGAACTTCAAGGGCTTTGAGTGAGGAGGAAGTGGGAGCTTGGGTGGGTTTATATAGGAAAGGTGAGAGAATTCTTTATTATTTAGGTTTGGGACCCCTTATATTAAAATAATCCAAACCACAAACCATCCCATGGTATTTTCCCATGGTTTCTGGAAAAGGAAAGAGGAAAACGATATTTTACAAGTCCAAGGTCCGGATTTATTAAAAAAATAGGGTTGCTTATGTGGAGGTGAGTCACACTCCCATGGAAATTAATTTAAAAAGGCAAAGTGTTGAATAAGTCTTGAGGGCTCCATTAATGCTTTGAAAAGTAAGTCAAACAAACCCAAAACCTCATTATTTTAATGATAAAACACATATTGGCCGAACATAAGGATTATTGTATTTTATTACATCACCATTGGGTCATTATGATGTCATAAAACACATTATATATTTAAATGGTATTTAATTTTTACCCAAAAATTTGACTGTCTCAGAAAATTATGAAAAATTCACCGTTGGTTAATTTCGACGTCCTGATTCCAAAAATAATATTTATTTTATATAAATAATTTTCTAAATATGTGAATTTTCACTTTTAAAATAAAAACCGACATTTATAAAAAAATTCACGGGTTTTGACATAAATGGCTTTCAAACCTTAATAAAAATTTTAATTGCATTCATAAAATTATAAGATCATTTATATTTAATAAAAATTAATTTAATATTAATAATAATATTTTATTAAAATATTATTTAATTCAAAAATCCTTTAATTCAATAAAATATAATTCTTAATTAAATAATAACTAAAAACACCATTTGTACTTTAAAAACTAATTACAATGTATCAAAAAAATTATACAAAAAATAATGTACATGAACATGGTGCTACTTATTTGTTACATAACCCCTTAAAATAGCCGCATAAGACCTAAGGGTAAGGTGTGCGATGGTGACAGACTCTTGGGGTTTCTCGGATAACATCGCTCGAGTGGTAATCTCTATCAACTTTCATTTTTCCCGTAGACGATCACGTTCAAGCTTGACTTGATGAAGCTCAGCTTGGGCTTGGTCAAGGGCAAAGCCCAAAGACGCCACCTCTTTTCTGAGCTCCGACAAATGGACTTCGTAAGGGGAAATTCTACTGGATGAGGCCATCGCTTCCTTTGTCTGAGTAGAAATGGTTTCGTTATAGCCTTATATTTATACTACTCAGATGATCACTGTTCAATGGCTATAAAAGTAACGGTCACAAATCTTAACATAAAACTAAAGAAGTTGACATCTTATAAAAACATTTTTTTCATAAAGAAACATTTAACTGGATCAAGAGGGATTTTCCATTAATGAAACTTTTGGTCGTTACAACATTCCCCCCTTAAGAAATTTCGCCCTCGAAATTTTCCTTTTCCCACACTAAAACAAATGTGGGTAACTTAGCTTCATCATATCCTCCGACTCCCATGTTGCTTCTTCAAACTTGTGGTTTCTCCACAACACCTTGACGAGGGGCATTGTCTTATTTCGTAGAACTTTTTCTCTACGATCTAAGATCTTCACTGGTTGCTCCTCATAAGAAAGATCTTCTTCTAATTGTACCACCTCGGAAGAGAGTACATGTGAAGGGTCTGGTATGTACTTCCATAAGAGGGATACATGTAAGACATCATGCACCTTGGCCATAGTAGGTGGAAGTGATAGTCGATAGGCCACAGCCCCAACACGATCAAGAATCTCGAAGGGGCCGATGTACCTTGGACTTAACTTCCCTTTCTTTCCAAACCTCATGACCTTCTTCCACAAAGATATGCGTAAAAACACCATGTCTCCGACTTTAAACTCAAGGTCTCATCGAAGATTATCTGCATAACTCTTCTGTCGACTCTGGGATGCCTTGATATGCTGCTGAATGGTTTTCACCTTCTCCACCATTTCTTCGACCATTTCTGGTCCAAGCAGCTTACGTTCACCGACCTCATCCCAACATGCCGGTGTTCTACACCTTTTCCCATATAGGGCTTCATATGGTGCCATTTGGATGCTCGAGTGGAAACTATTATTATAAGAGAACTCAACTATAGGAAGATTTTGATCCCATCCTCCTTTAAAGTCCATTGAGCATGATCTCAACATATCCTCAAGTGTTTGGATAGTCCGCTCGGATTGGCCATCAGTTTGAGGATGATAGGCCGTACTGAAGTTCAGTTCAGTATTCAGAGCATGTTGAAGAATCTTCCAAAACTTAGAGGTAAATCTTGGATCTCGGTCAGACACAATAGATAGTGGTACTCCATGCAACCGTACCACTTCCCTGATATATATCCGTGCCAGTTGATCCAGAGAGAAATCCTCTCGAATAGCAATGAAGTGTGCAGTCTTTGTAAGATGATCCACAATAACCCAGATTGCATTGTTGCTTTTGGATGTCCTTGGAAGTCCAGTGACGAAGTCCATGGTGATGTTCTCCCATTTACATTCTGGTATGGGAAATGGTTGCATCATCCCCTTAGACTTTTGCCTCTCTTCCTTCACTTGTTGACACACCAGGCACTTTGATGTATATTCATCGATCTCCTTCTTCATATTATCCCACCAAAAGTTTTCTCGGAGATCTCGATACATCTTTGTGCTCCCTGGTTGAATAGATAAATTTGAACTATGTGCATCATCCAAAAGTTCCTTCTTCAGCTCCGAACTTGATGGAACACATAGTCTTTTCCCAAACTGCACAATTCCTTCTTCATTAACATTAAACTCTGAGGATTTTCCCTTTTTGATAGCTTCCACTTTTTCTTGGATTCCTGCATCATCCTTTTGAGCATCCTTTAACCTTTCCAAAAGAGATGGTTGAGAAATCATTAGTGAAAGGATTGATGATGTTCCCTTCTTTATGATTCCCACGTCCATCTTCATCAAGTCTAAGAAGATTGGATCCTTCTCAATTCTCATCATTGATAGAATCGCTGGATCCTTTCTACTTAGGGAATCCGCCACCTTGTTCGCCTTCCCAGGGTGGTAATGTATTGAACAGTCATAATCCTTGATGAGCTATATCCATCTTTTGTGGTGCATATTAAGCTCTTTCTGTGTGAATATATATTTAAGACTCTTGTGGTCAGTATATATCTCACATTTCTCTCCATAGAGATAATGCCGCCAGATTTTCAAGGAAAAGATCACCGCCGCCAACTCCAGATCATGCGTTGGATAGTTTAGCTCATGGATTTTCAACTGCCTTGAGGCATAGGAAATCACTTTATCATTCTGCATCAGCACACATCCTAATCCCTTATTCGAAGCATCACTGAATACCACAAAAAGCTCCCCACTTGTGGGTAAAGTGAGCACAGGTGCAGTGATAAGCCTCCTTTTCAACTCCTTGAAGCTTTCTTCGCATTCATCACTCCAAGAAAAATTTACTCCCTTTCGAGTTAACTTGGTAAGAGGGTTGGACAATCGTGAGAAGTTTCTCAAAAATCGTCGATAATAGCCGGCTAACCCCAAGAAGCTACGGATATCAGTTACCGATGTTGGCCTCGGCCATCCCTCAATTGCATCTGTTTTGGAGGGGTCCACAGATATCCCATTGCTTGTGATGATATGGCCCAAGAATGAGACTTCCTTCAACCATAACTCACACTTTCTGTACTTGGCATAGATCTTCTCCTTGCGCAAAGTCTCCAGTACAGTTCTTAAATGCTCCTCATGGTCCTCCTTGGTTTTGGAGTATATTAGAATATCATCTATAAAGACTACCACAAATTTATCTAGGTAATCTCTAAAGACTCTATTCATCAAGTCCATGAATATTTCTGGAGCATTGGTGAGTCCAAAAGGCATTACTATGAATTCATAGTGCCCGTACCTTGTACGAAAAGCAGTCTTGGGGATATCTTCCTTCTTCACCCTTACTTGATGATATCCCGACCGCAAGTCGACCTTGGAGAAGTATTGTGCTCCACGCAGCTGATCAAACAAGTCATCGATTCTTGGGAGAGGATACTTGTTCTTTATCGTGATTTTGTTAAGTTCACGATAATCGATGCAAAGCCGCATTGACCCATCCTTCTTCTTGATGAAGAGGACTGGTGCACCCCATGGTGATGCAGTTGGGCGTATAAACCCTTTATCCAGATTCTCCTGTAGTTGTTTCTTCAGCTCTTCAAGCTCAACAATAGCCATTCTATATGGAGTCTTGGATATTGGTAGCGCCCTAGGTATAATTTCAATTGAGAACTCAGCATCTCTTCTTGGAGGAAGACCAGGAAGTTCCTCGGGAAATACTTTAGCGAATTCCCTCACAATAGGCATTTCTTCAAGGGTGGTTTCTTCCTTCGACTCAATCATCTGAGCCAGATATGTGTGCTCATAAGGCAGTAATATCCATGCTTGAGATGATGGAGCTAAAGGAGATTCATCTTCCTCCTGACACTTGTAAAGAATCGGGGGTCGATTCTCCATATGGAGTGTGATTTCCCTCTCCCGACAATTTATGTTGGCTCTATATAAGGAAAGCCAATCCATGCCAAGAATTGCATCAAATTCCACCAAAGGGAGTATGACGAGGTTCGCTGGGAAATTCAATCCACATATTATAACAGGGGAGGACTTATACTCATGGGATGCAATGATTGCCCCATTTTCCGTACTCACTGACATATTTACTTCCATGATTTGTGGTGGTGCAGGGATTATTCTACTAAACTTTTGAGATATAAAAGAATGCGTAGAACCTGAATCAAAAAGTACGTTCGCTATTCTTGAATGAATAACTAGCGTACCTGTCACCACTTCGTTGTCGGGGTTCATTTCAACAGAAGTGATGGCAAAAGCTCTTCCTTGCTGTCTTGGAGGTTGTTGATTGCCTCCGATAACCCTTGGATTAGGGCACTGATTCGCAAAATGACCCGGTTCTCTGCATTTGAAGCATTGAACAACGCGTTGAGGTTCGAACGGAGCGTTCCTCTCCTCTGTCGTAGCAGTGGGTCCTTCTTGCTGATAGTTAACAGCTAGGTGCCCTTCTCTTCCACACTTGAAGCATTTTCTTGTCCCCCTAAGGCAATTTCCAGGGTGCTTCTTTCCACACTTTTGGCAAGTGGGGTGCTGGAATTTCTTAGCGCCGTTGGATTTATCCATCGGACCACCTGCATTGAAGTCCACCTTATGCTTCTTGTCCCCATGATACCCCTGTGATTCTCCGATCTCCATTTCAACCTTGAGGGCACATCGGACAATTTCCTCATAGCTGTCGAAGTCACGGATCGCTAATGCTTTCCGCAAGCTAGGCTTCAGCCCACCAAAGAAGCGGTCAACCTTGCATTCGGGGGTAACGACAAAGCCGGAAGCGTATCGGGCAAGCCTTGTGAAGTTTGCCTCGTACGCTCCCACAGATGCTTCATCTTTCTGTTTGAGGGAAAGGAAGTCCCTTTCAATCTTAAGACGGAGGGTGCGTGGAAAATATTTATCGAAAAACATATTCTGGAATTCCTTCCATTCCAAAGCCTCGATCTCCTCCTCAGGCTTCGTATTTTTGATCAACGTCCACCATTGATCAGCTTCACCCTCCATACGATAAGCTGCTAGGAGAACCTTCTTTTTTTCAGAGCATTGGAGGATGGAGAATATATTTTCAATGGAGTTGATCCATTGTTCAGCGATCGTGGGATCAGATGATCCACTAAAATAAGGAGGCCTTTGTCTCATGAAGCTTTCAATAGCGACTTGTTCTTTCTTAGGGGGGGTTGAACGTTCCTCTTGACCAGTGTTTCTATTCAAAACTTGAGTTAGCTGAGAGAGAAGCGTGAAAAAGTTCGTGATTCCCACTCTCATTGGATTGGGCATCTCATAAGTACAATCATCACACTGATCTTCACAACGATTATTAGCCCGAGTTCTCCTATTACCGGCCATTGGCTGGAATAAAAGGAAAGTTAGGGGTAACACATAAAGGTTAATCCAAAGACAAAAGTTGATGACTTATAAATAAACTTTAATCTCTTTAACTCATGAGTCTATAGGATTCAATCCAGGCTTTTCATGGTCTTCCTTCTATCATATGTTCTTAGGGGATTTTTTCCCTTAATAAGTGTTCATACTAAGATTGTGAATTTATCAAAACATATCCCCCGGGAGTGTCGTAACCAAGAGTGCAGCAAGACCCGTTGTCGTGCACCAGTTCCCGTTCGAGTCTAACTCAAAGCGGTGTTTTCGGGTTTTACCCCTAGGATACATCTGTGCCAGAGCCGCCTCTACCTGCTCGTATCCAGACAAGGATGTATTTGTTTGATAAACCACTTACTTAGTATTTACCAAAACTTAGGGATGTTTTTATTATGCTTAGTCTTGTATATAAGGCATTACTAGGGTTTCCTAATCCCAAAAATAACTAAACCTATCCTCTGATACCAACTATGACAACCCTGCTTTTTATTACAACTTAAACATGCTTTATTACATAAAACTTCACTTGATCCAACAAAGAAGATCGAGAGGTTTAGTGTCTTTTGGGCTTAGGATCATTACATAAAAACTTTAAACTTGAAATACAACATCTTTATTGAAAACTTCCTTTACATGACCACTACATTCCTTCGTACTTAGCATTGCATGGGATAACCTGAGCACATGCATAAGAAAAGGGTGAGCTATAAAGCCCAGTAAGGGAGTAAACAATGAATAACATGAAGAGTACAATACATGTTAGGAAATAGGCATATCAATAGAGCATAAGAGAAACATGAACATAAAGGCATGATAAAGCACGATAATCATAACATGGAAATGTGGCAACAACACTTAACATTAAATTAGCATGAGCCAAGGCTCATTGCACATGGAGCATGAGTAAACCCTCATTGCACTTGAAGCACGAGTAAACCCTCGTTGCACTTGAATTAGCATGAGTCAACACTCATTGCACATGACGTATCATGCTACTATACTTTACCCAATGCATTGGAGTGCTATCAGGGTGCACCCTTCTTAAACATTTCATTTCATGCATAATTGTGCCACATGGATCATAAAACATGGATTCATAAAACATAATCATTTCTTCCACGATAAATGAATGTGGAATTAATACATGAAACTTTATAATCAATATGTAAATGTTCATAAAGTTGAATACCCTTGATGGAGAAATGGGCATGGTATTCACTACACAAAGACATTGGCTTAGAAAATCGGTGCGATTTCGGCAGCGTAACGGCGTGACATAAGAATTCATAAAAAAGGTTGATGAGAGAGAAAGGGGTTCCTCATCATATTTACATGTAATGGACAGTAAGGAGATCATATATATACATTTCCCAACAATAGAAATTGAATTTAGATTCATGATACAAAAGTATTGCTTGAATGTAAAAGAAGAGAGAGAAGTTCCTTTCGGAATTTTGGCATAGTAACGGGTGTACATGGGAGGCATTTAATGAGAGAGAAAGGGTTATCCCATCATTCAAAAAATAAGAGGGCAGTATGGGGGAGGTGCAAAACCATACCCCCAACATTCATCATTGAAATAAAAAGGGAAATACAACTTAAATAAAATTGACAAAAAAATGAGAAAGGAAGAAAACCCCTTACTTGGAAGTGTGCTTCCAAAGGCTAGAGAGAGGCTTGTGAGAGGCTTCTTGGGAGATTGGGGCACCTTGAGAGGATTCTAGAGAGAGTAGGGCAGAGGTTGGACGAACTTCAAGGGCTTTGAGTGAGGAGGAAGTGGGAGCTTGGGTGGGTTTATATAGGAAAGGTGAGAGAATTCTTTATTATTTAGGTTTGGGACCCCTTATATTAAAATAATCCAAACCATAATCCATCCCATGGTATTTGCCCATGGTTTCTGGAAAAGGAAAGAGGAAAACAATATTTTACAAGTCCAAGGTCCGGATTTATTAAAAAAATAGGGTTGCTTATGTGGAGGTGAGTCACACTCCCATGGAAATTAATTTAAAAAGGCAAAGTGTTGAATAAGTCTTGAGGGCTCCATTAATGCTTTGAAAAGTAAGTCAAACAAACCCAAAACCTCATTATTTTAATGATAAAACACATATTGGCCGAACATAAGGATTATGGTATTTTATTACATCACCATTGGGTCATTATGATGTCATAAAACACATTATATATTTAAATGGTATTTAATTTTTACCCAAAAATTTGACTGTCTCAGAAAATTATGAAAAATTCACCGTGGGATAATTTCGACGTCCTGATTCCAAAAATAATATTTATTTTATATAAATAATTTTCTAAATATGTGAATTTTCACTTTTAAAATAAAAACCGACATTTATAAAAAAATTCACGGGTTTTGACAGAAATGGCTTTCAAACCTTAATAAAAATTTTAATTGCATTCATAAAATTATAAGATCATTTATATTTAATAAAAATTAATTTAATATTAATAATAATATTTTATTAAAGTATTATTTAATTCAAAAATCCTTTAATTCAATAAAATATAATTCTTAATTAAATAATAACTAAAAACACCATTTGTACTTTAAAAACTAATTACAATGTATCAAAAAAATTATACAAAAAATAATGTACATGAACATGGTGCTACTTATTTGTTACATTACCCCTTAAAATAGCCGCATAAGACCTAAGGGTAAGGTGTGCGATGGTGATAGACCCTTGGGGTTGCTCGGATAACATCGTTCGAGTGGTAATCTCTATCAACTTCCATTTTTCCCATAGACGATCACGTTCGAGCTTGACTTGATGAAGCTCAGCTTGGGCTTGGTCAAGGGAAAAGCCCAAAGACGCCACCTCTTTTCCGAGCTCCGACAAATGGGCTTCGTAAGGGGAAATTATACTGGATGAGGCCATCGCTTCCTTTTTCTGAGTAGAAATGGTTTCGTTAAAGCCTTATATTTATACTACTCAGATGATCACTGTTCAACGGCTATAAAAGTAACGGTCACAAATCTTAACATAAAACTAAAGAAGTTGACATCTTATAAAAACATTTTTTTCATAAAGAAACATTTAACTGGATCAAGAGGGATTTTCCATTAATGAAACTTTGGGTCGTTACATTATCCTTGTTGGATTTTGTGAGACCTTGAGGGTATCAGGGTCCCTACAGAGTATCGTTATACTCACCCCTACACGGGATTAGACCACACCTCATTGTGTTGGTTGTAGACAACGGACATCGCTGACTGAGGCTGAGTGGATAGGACTAGACAGTACCCAGAGGTGGACCACACGGAGTGACGATACACGGAGGAGACGGACTGACGTGGAGTGCTGTGGAGGCATTCTATACCTACCCTTCAAGTAGGACTTCTCGGTGGACGATCTGCCAACTTTTTACCTTTCTTCAGTTGTAAATGTTTTTAGTTTCCTTATACATTAAAGTTGGTCTTGTATTTACGGCCCCTTTACTTTTCAGCACCCCTTTTTTATACAGTTTTACTTAGTGCTTTGCTTCCAGCTAACTCTGTTGTGTGCGTTTATAGTTTTTAAAGGCAATGCCTTCCCAGTTTTAGGGATTTACACATTTGGTGCTAGTCACCAGCCCCTGGCCAATGGAAGGAGGGCTTGGGGTAGTCACAACACAGACCCCGGGGGACATGTCATGAAAAATTGGTATCAGAGGAGTCGGTTCTACCACAGAACTTAAGAATCTGATATTTTCAGTGAAGAAATAGTGTTAAGGGTACTGAGTGAGGTTTTTAGTTCCGGGAGTCTAGTGTTGGTGTGGCGGCAAAATTATCCATACACCAAGACCCAAACTTCTTATTTCCAACTCAGTGCATGAAAACACTGATTCTGTGTGTGTTTCAAGAGTTTTCTTTGTGATCTCTTTGAGTTATCCATCAGGTATAACTTATTAACTATGGTGTGCCTGTTATTTATTAAGATGCTGCTGCGTAGACAGCCAGCTAGGGTTTCTGAGAGAGTACATGATGATGGCCCACCAAGCGATGAGGCTCTAGTGGAGGACCCTCTTACTATGTTGTCACCTTCGAGTGGTGTACCCACAGCACCACCACCCATTGGGAAGCAGATGCAACCAGCCTCACTAGAGGATGATGCATGCCGACTGAGCACATTGCATGAGTTCTAGCGGCAAAGGCCTCCGAGGTTTCGAGGAAAGATTGATTCCCAGGTAGAAGAGGCCTGGATAGAGGTGATTACAAGTATTTTTTGCCAAGTTGAGACATTAGTAGTGCAGATGATGGTCTTAGCTACTAGTATTTTTCAGTGAGTGACCATGATGATGGTCCACATAGTGATGAGGCTTTGGTACATGGACTGATGCCTAAGATTGTACCTTCAGGTAGTGTGCCATCTATATCACTTCTTGATGGTTAGTAGTTACGACTGATAGTACCGGTAGTGGACACTTATAGGATTAATGTCTTACATGTGTTTCATCATCAGATACCGCTTGTGTTCTGAGGCGAGCCCGACTCACAGGCGACTAAGGAATAACTTAATGAGGTGGATGAGAGTTTTATAAAGCTTATACTACTTCGGCAGGATGACATGTTGGTAGCTGAGTATTCATCAAGGCGGACCGATTGTTACTAGTACTCAATGAATACGATACGATCAATGCCTTAGAACTCGAGCTTCCGAGAGAGGTGTGTTTAAAGGAAATCTGAACCAGCACTATTTCTCTATGCATTCCTACTTATGTTAGGGTTCTAGAGAGAACCTTTGTGGTTGAATGTTCATTGGATGAGAAGATACATTCAGTGAATGATAGCAGTTGGAAAAAAGGAAACTGGCATCAGTCTTAGAGACTTAGTTGTTTAAAAATGTTTTAGGGATAGATGAATCTACAGGGAAGAAGACGTGGAAGCCGAGAAAGGAGAGCAGCATGTGGTGGTGTAATTTTTGATATGTTACAACCACCCTTTTGTAGACCCCTCCAGGCTAAGGGAGCTGGAGGACATTATAAGAGAGTTGTTGCATGCAGTCAAGGAATTTGACCCAAGGGCTCTAACAATGATTCTAGGTATGGTCTATGTCTACTACTAGATGTCGTATCAATAGACATTGGTACCAATCATTCCATTCTTCCATGAATCTTGTCCAAGACATAGAGTTTCTAGTTAAACCATTGAATTGACCCTCACATCTGAAGATACCTTTGGGAGGAGACTCGATAGTTAAACATACACCGACGGTGTGATCTGACCCTTGAGGCAAGAGTTTCAGTTGAAACCTCTTGGTGGCAGTGTCGAGGCCTTACGACATTAATTTGGGTATGACTGGGCATCCACAATTCATACTCGGATTGATTGTATTAGGAAAAAAGGTCATGGTTTATCTTCAACTTTGGATTGATGATTTCCTTGGTCGGTGGAAAAAGGAAATCTAGGCAACACAGGATAAACTCATGCGTTTGAGTTTTGAGTTTTTAGTAGAAGTGGCGGAGTTTGGGGACATCCATTCAAAATAATTTTCCAGGTTTACCTCCCCGAAGGGAGAGGGACTTCTACATAGCTATATAATACCGGTGGTTCGTACCAGACTTCTCCAAAGTTGCAACACCACTATCATCCTTGACGAAGAAGGGGCAACCCTTCGTGTGGTTGGAGATATGACAGAATAGTTTTTAGGAGCTGAGGCAGAGGTTGATAGTAGTGCCCCCCATCTTAAGGCTTCCAGAGGAAGGCGTAGTGTACCTAGTCTACTGTGACGCATCAGGGATCAGACTCGGGTGTGTCCATATGTAGGGGTGAGTAGTGATCGCGTATGGTTCTCAGAAACTGAGATAACACGAGTAGAAAAATGCTACCCATGACCTGGAGTTAGCAGTAGTGGTCTTTTCCTTGAATATTTGGCAGAACTATCTTATGGGAGAACAGTTTACCATGTACTCTGATCACAACAATATCAGGTATATCTTCTCTCATAAGGACCTGAACTTGAGACAACGACAATGGATCGAGTTCTTCCAGAACTATGACTTCGCGATAGTCTATAATACTGAGAAGGGGGACATTGTAGCAGATGATCTCAGCAAGAGATCTAGCATACAACTACAAGATTAGGTGAAAGAGAAGGTGGATTCTTTGCATATATACTTTGTGGATAGAGATAAAGAAGCTTTCCTATAGTCCCTTACAGTCTCTCCCCCACTTCTTCAGTGAGTCACGGAGGCATAGCATGGGGATGTTGACTGCGAGACATGACGTGATCAAATATCCACAGGGAAGACACCTGATGAATTTTCTAATGGTGGGGAGCACTTTATCCTCTTCAGAGGACATACTATGGTGCCAGTGTCACTTTAGGAGGAAGTATTGAGGGAGTTCCACACATCCCCTCTGGTGGTACACCTAGGAGTAGAAAAGATATACCAGGACATTCAATGACAACACTGGTGGCTAGGTAAGAAGAAGGAATTAGCGGAGATTGTTTCTTAATGCCTCACTTGCCAGTAAGTAAAGGCGGTGAACCAGGTACCAATAGGCTCGGTTCAGCCTTTAGAGGTCTTAGAGTGGAAGTGGGATGGGATATCCATGGACTTCCTGACAGGACATCCACGTACATCCAAGGGTCATGACTCGATTTGGGTGATCGTTGATCGACTCACCAAGTAGGCCCACTTTCTACTGATCAGAGAGAAGGGTTTAGTAGAGAGTTTGGGATGCCTCTATGTGCAGGAGTTTGTGCGGCTACATGAAGTACCTTATTCTATTGTCTCTGACCATGATGCACAGTTTACTTCCTGGCTATGGAAGGGGTTGCATGAGGATTTTGGGATGCAGCTTCATCTGAGCACTGCCTTCTATCCTCAAACGGATGGCCAGACCAAGTAGAACATTCATACCCTCAAATACATTCTACGTGCTTCTGTCCTCGACTTCGTCCATAGCTTGGGGGTCACTTACTTTTAGTGGAGTTTTCATACAACAATAGATATCACTCCACCATTGGGATGACACCTTTTGAGGCCTTGTACGGGTGACCATGCAGATAAACCTTGTGCTAGAATGACCCTGGGGAGTCAACACTAGTGGGACCAGAGATGGTATGGGCTACCAATGATAAGGTGCAGGTCTTCTAGGAGTAGATGAAGACTGCAAAGAACAGGAATAAGTCCTATGCTGACAAGAGATGGAGGCCTCTGAAGATCGAGGATAATGACCATGTATTCCTACGGGTCTCATCTCAACGAGGTCTATAGATATTTGGTTGAGGTGACAAGTTATTTCTGAGATTCATCAGACCATTATAGGTCCTCAGCAGAGTTGGCGAGGTGGAATACCGCCTAGCTCTTCCACCTCAGTTGCAACGGGTGCACGATGTCTTCCATGTATCCCTACTGCGGAGATACGTGCACGACCCTTCCCACATCATCGATCATTAAGAGCTGGACATTGAAGATGGGGCGACATTCACGAAGGTTCCAGTGCAGACAGATGATCGATAGGAGAAGGCCTTACATGGACGTTCAATACCTCTGGTGTGCATTAGTTGGTAGCACAGGAGCCTCTAGAAGCATACATGGGAGCGAGAGGCTCATATGCGTGCTTAGTACCCCCAATTGTTCACTTAGTTTGAGTTGTAGCTTACGGGGACGTAAATCCCTAAGTTGGGGAGAATTTGATGACCCATGAACTCTGTAAAATGTTTTTCTTGAATACATGGGATTTTTACGAGTCTGCAAAAATTTACAGCGCATGATTCTGAGTCCCGCTGTGCTCGGAATTAATTTCTGATGTTTTTTTGGGTACGTTCAATAAATGTTTGAGCGGGTTTTTATAACATTTGAACCGGTGCTCGAAATTAAAATCTGAGGGCACCGTTGTACTCACAGCACCGGTATTCTTTTAAGGAGACTTTTACTTCGACGACAGTGAGATGAGAATAGAAAATAATTTTTGTGTTTTTGTGGAATGTAATAAAATAATGTTAGATTCACTTTATTTAATTTGAGCCGCCATGTGAGTGTTGGGTGGTTAAAACCTCCTCATGGTAGTAGGAGTTGGGTCCACCACACCTTAACCTCCCTTGAGAGGTTATGGTGGTGGGGCCCGCCCGAACAAAACCTCCTGTGAGATGTTACGACGTGGGGACCACATGAGACTAAAACCCCCCAAGTAATGGGAGGAGTGGAAAATCTCTCAACTCCCCTCATTAATGAGGGGGGAGTCCCTTTCCCTCCTCTACTATTTATGGTGCCACCACGTCCCCTTTAATTAATTGGGCCAACATATAATTTATTATGACTAATCCTTCACATTAATTAGGTGGAGCCTTTTAATTTAATTCTCCTTTTTGAATATTGTGCCAAAGAATTAATAAGATATCACAATCTCTTATTATTTCTGGGTTGGCACATCTATTCATTTTTTGATGAGAGCTTGGGTGAAAAGGAGTTCTCCAACGAAGAACCTCCTCTTCCAACGAAGAACAAAGAAAGAAGAATTGAGAACACGTTCTTCCAACGAAGAATGCCGGTGATGATCCTTCATCAACTTCTTCCCCAAACACCTACCGACGTGGAGCATCTTCCATAGCTGATGCAGCTCGGGTTTGGAAGCATGCAGAAGATGCGAAGAACGAAGATTCTCTTCTTCTACTTTCTGAGACTCCTTCAAACATCGATGACCGACAATCAAAAGGTTGGGGATTTACATTGAGTAATATGCCTTTGTTTTCCTTATCTTTATTTTAAAGGAATTAATGTGAAGGTTTGTAAGAAATTGTTGTTCATCATTCTACTTTGATGAACCAATTGTTATCACCTCTAAACGCAGAGGGTGCGGGCCAAACTAACATGGCCCAACTCCCTCCGCCGATCTTTTGTGATGTTTCTTCTACATGGCGATGAGGTGACAACGATGAAGGAGGAAACGACAAAGGTTGCGCTACCCACGACCTTTGAGAATCATGTCGCCCCTACGACACACCGATTGTTCCAGTAAAAAACTGTTGGCCCGCACTGAACCGAGCAGCCCGGCCTTCCCGAGGCCTCCCACGCACCACGCCGACCTACCCGCGGCCTGCCCGCATAGCTTGGCTGGCGCCCTGTCAGCTAGCCCGCGCCCCGTGCGGCCTCCCAGCGCACTGCCTGCACTCCACGCGGCCTCCCGTGCACCCTTCCCAGCGCCCTGTCGGCCCGCCCCATGCCCCTCGCAACCTACCAGCATCATGCCCAACGCCCTGTCGGCATGACCGCACCCCGCGTGGCCTCCTGACACCCCACCGGCCTGCTCGCGGCCCACGTGGCCTCCCAGCGCCCTGTCATCCTCCCGGGCCGAGCAACTCAAACCACGCCCCTCGCGGTGCTGGCCGAACCAAACTGGTTGCACCCTCTATGCTGAGTTGCGCCCCTCGCGGCGATCTGCAGGCCGAACAACCCTTGTAGTCTGCTGGATCAGGACCAGCAGACCGGGCCAACTCTAATAGGTTGGCCCACCCAATCAGCCAGGTCAGACCCAACATGTCTGACCAGGTCGACTCAGATAGGGTTGGCCCAGACTAAGATGGGCTGAGTCGGTCCAACCGGGTCAGACCGGACCCGGGCCCCCTACCAGCCTATACTTTATTTTTTCCATATCATTGGCACCGGTCGACCATTTTACGAATTGTTAGTGGCACTGGTAATATTGGAAAGTAGTCGTCCCTTTGAGTATAGCCCACTGGAGTTCAGGGTAAAGTTGAGATACGGTCAGGTTGGATCGTACACGAATCCAACCTGGCCCCCGGGACTAAAAGTCTAATAACTCACAGACTAGGTGTCCGATTGACGCGCTGTCTATTGCGTTGAGACCCCTATGATGAGGCGGACGTTTGATATTCTTCTACGTAAGACTTAATAAAAATTGGAGTATCGACCGGTAGCTCATGGAGCGGATCCTCCCGGAGGCAAGCAAGCATAAGTGCAGAGTTATCATACCAGTTCTGTGTGTTCCCTCTAGGTGGGGCTGAGCAGTAGGTTACCCGATTACCTCTTAGGGTTTACCCTCCAACTGAGATGGACAGTGGGTTACCTGTTGACTCTTAGGGTTTACCCTCCAGCTGGGCTGGGCAGTGGGTTACCCGACGACCTCTTAGGGTTTACCCTCTAACTGGACTGGGTTGTGGGTTACCTGTTGACTCTTAGGGTTTACCCTATAGCTGGGTTGGGCAGTGGGTTACCCATTGAATCTTAGGGTTTACCCTCTAGTTGGGTTGGGCAGTGGGTTACCCAATGACCTCTTAGGGTTTACCCTCCAACTGGGTTGGGCAGTGGGTTACCCGATGACTGAGATCTCTAATAGTTGAGGTTTTGACAATGTGAATAAAAATCCTAGTTGAGTTGAGTCAGTAACTTTTGTGTTTAACTCATGATTGAGATGGATTACTTGATAACATAGGTATATGTATGGGCATATACCTATGTGAGGTTATCTGTTGATTTCATACTTTGTGGTTTATCCTTGTTGGATTTTGTGAGACCTTGAGGGTCTTGGGGTCCCTCCTGAGTATCGTTATGCTCACCCTTGCACAGGCTTTGCCCCGCACCTCATTGTGTTGGTTGCAGATGAAGGACAGCTCTAACCGAGGCTGAGTGGACAGGACTGGACGGTACCCAGAGGTGAACCACATGAAGTGATGGTACACGGAGGAGACGGATGGGCGTGGAGTGCTGTGGAGGCTTTCTATACCTACCCTTCAGGTAGGACTCCCCGGTGGATGATCTGACAGCTGTTTACCTTTATTCAGTTGTACTTGTTTTCAGTTTCCTTATACTTTACAGTTGGTCTTGTATTTCCGACCCCTTTAATTTTCAGCACTCCTTTTTTATACAGTTGTACTTAGTGTTTTGCTTACATCTTACTCTGTTGTGTGTGTTTATAGTTTTTAAAGGCAATGTCTTCCTAGTTTTAGGGATTTATGCCTTCAGTGCTAGTCACCAGCCCCTGGCTTATGGAAGGCGGGCTTGGGGTAGTCAAGACACGGACCCCAGGGTATGGTTCATGACAAATTATTTGAATGAATCATCCTTAAACATACGACATATAAAATATAATGGTTTATAATTTCACTAACATTATTCCGCTATGGTTTATTATAAATAGTTAGTTATAATGGAATCAAAAACTCTAATAGACAGTCAAACAACTCTTGGATAATATATTCTCTAACTCATTCTGAATGTAGTTTATTTATCTTCTTATGAAGTAAATTCTCAACATCATTCTCAAAGCCATGAAATACCATAATGTATTTTGATATATATTTCATTATTTTAAAACAACAATGACTACTAAATTCATTATTATAAGTTATAAGGTGATAATATCGACCTCTTTCTTATACAGGAAAAGTTCAATATAAATCTTGGTGAAGTAGTTCAAGAAGCTCGATGGTCCTTTTAAACATTCCGCCAAATTATTGTTTGGTCATTTTACATTTCAAACAATCATTCAAAATACAAAGTATTTTTAGTTCAAATGAATCTATATACCCTTCATGATATTGAATTCTAAATAATTACTCATTTACATTTTTGATTCATTGATTCCATAACTAGGTGTTATATGATTCTTGTCTACTTGATTTTTTGTCCTTTTCGAATAGTAAGATATTATAATATAGTACATGATGACAATTATTATGATGTTTCATACAAAAAAACTTATATTTATAGGATTTTCAACTTTTATTACAAAAAATAAAAACAAATCCATTCATTTATAAAATATAAATTGATAAGATATTCTTTTTAATACTGGGAACATAACATAAACTCTTCAATACTTGATTGATTACTTTTAGAGAATTATATTGTAGTTTCATATAGATAGTGTATCCATTCCTACTTAGATGGTGGCTAATGATCCACCTCACATTATTCATCTTTATTGAATCTACATTATTCATATATTTTTATATGTTTTTGATAACTATAGGTTATATCTAATACTAAAAATATATATTTGGATAGGTTAAATATGATAATAAACTCACCTCAATATTTCTAATGCATCTACACTAAGGTTCATTTCTTCTTCCAGTTGACCCTCTTTCAACATTAATATAATTATACATCATGTTTCCTGGCCTATGTATGGATAATTTTTATTTTCCGTATGCGGTGAGAAGACTCTTTATACATGTAATTAGTTTTATAGGCCTTCTTATTTACCATCCTCTTGGTCAACATATAGACTATAGGCTTATCATCCATCTTGTCCTTATCAACCTAGTGAATTGGAATAAAGAGTTATGGGAGGGACATCTCAATATTTTTCATATTATAATTTATTAAAAGTATTGAAAAATCTTTTAAGTGTGGTGTAAATCATCTGTTTGATGTAAAAATCATCACGTAGCATGAATTCCAATATTCCAAAATTCTAATTATATCAAATCATCTTCACTAAATGATATCTAGATGGAAAATATTCTCCAAGATTTCACGTAAAATGTTCCATGGAAATTTCTTACCTCTTCAATCAAATTTCTATTAATAAATATAAGGAATATGGGACAACATCATTATTCCATACATGTTTTCATGAAAAATCAAAAGATCACTAAAAATAGATGACAATATAGGGAACCGGACATCAAATTCATAATACACATGTTTCCACATGATTATATTTTCCTCATCATCATCCTTAGAGGGATCCCTCTCTAGAGTAGAGGAATCTATTTTGTTGATCATCCTCTCCTTCTTTAGTATGAAGCAAAAGAACCTATATAAATCATTGAATTTTTTTAATGATGAGGATATATTCTTTCTCCAGAAATGAATAGAGGGATAATTTCATGTTTGTATGAATTTCCATTTTCTAAAATAAAGTAATATTATATTTTAGTAATATATATTTATTACAAAAATTTTATGTAATAAGCTTTAAGTCATTAGGCTCCCAATATTTTATTAAATCATAGTTTCCCTCCTTATTAGATTTGGTTTATCCTATATCATTTATATTCAATTTTAATGGATCCATATTTCCCTTCCCATAACTAAGAATAGGGGATAAAATGTTATTAAAAGGTATTTATGTAAGTTATTTTTCCAAGTATATTAACTCACAACTCCATGATCCATTGAGTTTCCTCTCCAATTATGAAATATTTTACAATAATTTCCTAAACACTTTTCTCATATATTTCCTGTGTAATATGAATAAAATAAAACCTTAATTCTAATTAGGTTGTGTCAACACCAAAAAATTATTCCAAACTCCCCAATAATTAAAGCACTATAATGGAATCGAAAATAGTAATTTGAAGTATGGTGTAATTTTAACTCATGTAATGGAAGGATTATTTGAACTAATAGTTCCTTAATGATTTTTTATATTATATATAAATATTATATATTTAATATATTTTCATACTTTTTAATATTATATGGATATTACATAATTAATTAATTAATTCCTGATAAAATAATTTACCAAAAATACATTGGTTTAATTGATTCTTGCATTATTATAAATTTATTATTTTTAAGTTCTCATGTTTAAACCTAAAATATAAAAAATTAATAAACCATGAACAAGTAAAAAAGAAAACAAATATGTGGCATGATCATGAGATTTAATGCTGATTAATTTCTTGAGATAATGATAAAACAAATCTTGACCTTAAGGGAGTAACTCCTACAACCATTCTTAGTTAGAGTTGGTAAATTCCACATTTCACCTATGTAAATACTTGGATAGTTTCATCTATTCTCTGTCATGAAACAAACCTAATAATATAGTAGATCAATTGTAATGCCCTGACCCTAGATTCCTGGATTCAGTGCACTATTTTAATACATTGGCAAGATTAAGAGGAATCAAATCCCAAAAGAATAATTAGTTTAACCATATTAGAAAATATATTACATATATAAACATTACATTATAATTTAAAACATAAAATACAATATATATAATCCTTTTATAATTCAATTATTCTCCTATCATAACCCTGCATATAAATCATTATAAACATTAGGGTATTTTAAGAAAATAAAACATAGTAAAGGGATGAGCTCAGATGCTCAGTAAGGTTAAAAAACACAACAGAAGATTTCAAAAATAACCATAAACTTTATAGAAAGTATAAAACTGAAACACGAGACTTTTAAACATAAACTTTAACATAATATGAAAAGAATAAATCAAATAATTCTATTTAAACATTCACAAACATATTCTATTTGTTTATTAATCACATATAATATCAATAATTAATCTCATAATGGGAAAACGAATAATTTCATACATCATAACCGTACTATCAAAGAATCATGCCAAGAACATACATAACTATAATATCAAGGACTTATGAAAAGACACTAGTTTGTCTCATGAGACCAACTGATGCATTGGGGAACTATATCAGGCTCTGCCTATCACTGACTGAAAAATAACTTTTTTTATTATGAAAAACACTTTTGGAGAAAAAAGTAAGAAACCAAAAAATCAAACATTACAACCAATAAACACCATTAAAGAGGAAAACCCAAATAAATTCTACAAGATCTTCCCCTCCCTGTGACTGCATCATGCAGACAATCATTCACCATCACATAACCTCTTGACTACCTGTCCCATGCAGGATTGCACGAGCACAGAACCAATGGCAAAGCCATACTCTCTCGAACTTCCAAACCTAAATGGAATGCGAAGGTGAAACATTCTTACTCTGAACCTCATCTGAAGAAGATTCAAGTAGTGAGTTGGTTAAAAATACACCAAAATTTTATAGCGGACTTCGAACTTCAACAAAAAACAAAGGCATATCCAAAGAAGATCAACCAAAACCAGTAGCAGATTCCAAACCAACACCAAAGAAAATTATTAATAAGCTCCTCCACTGAAGTCAAATCCAGAACCATGCAGTAGATAGTTGAAGCAAAAAATACACAAATACAAAGATTTCACACCAAAATATGGTTAAATCAAAACCTTAAAAACCAAAACACCATCACAGGTTGCTCTGGAAATTCGCAAAACAACTCCTCCGTCACCAATTTTCATGAGAAATAGAAAACTCCATAGTGAAATGTGCATCGAAGCAGCAATCTGAAAGTTCCTCCAACAAGAAACCTTCACTCTTGCAATCACACCTCAGGTTCTCACTGTATAAACCAAAACTTCCATAACACGAACAACAGACAACAACCCATAAACACCCAAATACACCACACGAGCAGCATAAACCACAATCCCAAAGTCAAAAATGAAGGCGACAAGTAGAGATCAAGAAAACATCACCAAATCGACGGCCACCCAAGTTCTAAAACTAGATCTATGTCCTGCCACATCTATACAATAGGCCCTTGGAGACCATGATAGACCACCCAATGCACACCATGGAGACGAGATGCAACACTCAGTCGTGGGAGCTGGGTCTCGACTATTGGAGCATCATCACGCTGCCAGGAGAAGCCTTATCTAGAGATAATGGAATGAGGTAGGAGAAGGCCACCCACGTTGAGAAATTCCTAGCCAGAAAAACCCATGAGTTCATGACTCCACCATGAATGATAACCACTACCACAGTCATGCCGAGCACATGTCAAAGTGGAGAATCACCGACCAGAGGTGGAAGGAGGGAGGTAGTGACAAAGAAAAACCCTAGCGGGAAGCACCCCTTACAGGCTAATCAGGTCCGGCCTATCACATACTATGTCCAATGCATTCCTCATATGAAATGGGTAAAACATAACATAAAAATTCATATTAAAACTAGAATATGAAATGTTAATGCTTTAACCATAATCCTTGAATGGTATCAAAATAGTACATCCACAGTCAAACATATAATAAAAAATTTAATACAATATAGCAGATTTTATCATAATAAATCAACCTCAATTAAGAATAAATATAACCAAGGATGTCGACATAGATGAAAATAATCCAACAAACTTATTAAAATTCTTTAAGAGATATATCCCTTTTTACATTTAAGTAATATTAATTCCAACAAATTATAAAAGAAAACATTTATTTTGACAACAACCATGTAATATTATAAGGTAAGATTCAACATTTTAAGGCTTTATAATGGCATAAAATAGCCACTCTGTCCATATAAGTTAAAAAAATTATTTTCTTAATTTGTCAAAATGAACATAAAGTACCTCGTTTGGAAGAAGACAAACATATTCCTTTAAAAAGTTATTATAAAAATTAAAAAATCGGTAAAAATGACATTAAAAAATTTTCTATAATATTTTAAAATATATTTTAAGTAACATGGAAATTTATGTTAAAGAAGTCCCATTAGACACCTACATATAAACAACCCCGGATAATAATGTGATTGTGGAATTAACCATTAAATTGTAATATCCTTAAGTCAAGGGTGAGTTAACCTATTTTATAATGGTTAAAGTTTGTTATTAAATAAATCCATAACAAAATATATTTATGATATCATATATGATACTCTTATATCATTTTGGTAATAATATTTTATAATTACCACTATTTCGGGTGTTAACTTCTTTGTCTTCCCATTCATGTTTTATCATGTAAGTAATGTTTATGATGAATAGGATGTATTTAATTAATATCTATAATGATATTAAGTTTATAATTATTTTTTTTACTGATCATATAATTTTTTTTATTATTTAATGGTTAACAGGGAGAATGAATCTCACCGCATCGTGGAAATGGTAGGTCATACATACGCACAAGCGACAATATCATTCCCCTGATGGTTAAACGATATGGAATTGGATGACACATTAATTATATAGATTAATTATCATCTTATATTAATTATTTATATACATTATACTCATTGTTGTATTAATCCAAATATTTTAGTTTTGAATAAAAAATTACACCACGATGTGGAGACGGTAAGTCGTACATACACACGCATAGTGATATTATTATTTTTAAGATGGATAAAAGGAGGAATATGATTTTAACATAATCATAATAAAATATCATCGTATACATTATAATATATTAATTACTTTATTATGGAAACAATATAATAATAGGAAGTATAAGAAGAAAATAAATTGAATTGAATTGGTAAAACAATTACCTCTTCTTTAAGTATCTCCTTTTGATTTGCACAAAAGGACTACTTAAGTTGGCTTTCCTCCCATAGTATGGCCTCTAGGATTAATTTTGATAAGTTTTGATGTGAATTGGGTAGGTTTTGTTTGAGACAAAGAGATTTATAGGTGTGATTAAATGAGAAGGATATATTCCCTTTTATAAGAGAGGTGAGGGGCACTTTAGGATACTCTCAAAGTATTAAATTAATATAAATTAGTTTTCAATTTAAAATGGATCAAAAGTGAGTTATTTATAATATAGTATGTGTATGGGTTGAAATAATATCAACTAATAAAATTTATACATGTTTTGATTATATTTTAAACTTTATAATTTTGATTTATTCTTAATTAATCTATTTAATTTTAATTATGTTAATAATATTATAAATATTAAATGCTTATAAGTATTTCACTATATGGTGTAAATTGTACATGCATGGAAATTTTATTACAAATTAGACCTTATAATTATCCCTTTTCAATTTTTAAATATTTTAATGGTTTTTTAATAATTTAATAAATATTATTTTTATAAAACCTAAATAGTTTCAATTTTGACACTATTCATTTCTTTGACTTTTAATAAAAAAATAGAAGTCTAACCTCAAAAAATCATTTAATATACTCCTAAAATGTCATATTCACTTATAAAATTCATGCATAACATTAATTAATTCAAATTATATTTCTTTTAATATTTTTAAATGCATTTATTTGATATTTATATTAATAAAATAATTTATCTGTCACTATTGTGTAATCATTAAGGGTAAATATATAATCTCTAAAAATTATAAATAAATTAAAATGATGTCGGTAATTATTTTATATTTCCAAAGTCTATTTATAATCTAATTTATCTTCTAGTTATCTCTATATTAAAATTATTATATTTTTAATAAATGAGAGTGTGACATTTTTTCATATTCATTGATTTTAATAATATTCATGTTTTATTCCTGGATAAGTGTCCATTAACTGATTAAATTCTAAAAAATAGATGAAAATTTTATAATTTAATCATCCGATATGATTTATATAGGTATTAGGGTAATATATAATATTATTTGTATCTCTAATTACCTGATTTACCCTTAACTATGGTAATAAAAAATTGCTAAAGTTACTATTCATAATGTCAAAAAATCCAATTTACATAATTTTGACCAACTGATTTCAAATACGGAAACCATTTTTCAAATTTCAAAACAAATAATTTGCTGTAATTAAATTAAAATAAATCATGTTGATGAAAAGGGAAAGCATGTTTTTTAAAGTAAAAATGATCAAATAATTGAGAAGTGTTTATATCTAATTTTAATGTGAAAATAATAAAAAAGAACTAAATTATATTAAATATTAAAAATATAATCTATTTTAAATTTTAAACCAATAAATTTTATAATTTAACTCTACAAATAGTGTCAATGAAAAAAGTTGTTATCAATTAAAATTTGGTATTTTTTCTATTCAACAAAATAAGAAACTTATCAAAAAATACCAAAAATTTAAACAATGAAAATTTTGATATTAATATTTTAAAGAAGTTTATTTTATAAAATTTAATATATAAAATTTTTAAATATTGGATCTTAAAAGTATTCTCCATTAAAAGGTGGAAAAGTTCATTTTTTTGATAAATGCTTCTTTTACCCAAAAAATTGAATTTGTTCCTATATCATGTATAGAAATAACACAAGATGAATATTGAAATTCTATTAAATATATAAAATTAAAAATTTTGTTAATACTATTCATAACTAATAATTTAATGGCTAGGTTATATATTATATTAAATAATATTAATATATTTTTGTTGGGTAAAAATGGGTCTTATGTGTAATGCTAGACCACTCATTGTTGGGTGTAGCATAAGCTTAATATGGTGTTTTGTAAAAATAAATCAAGAAAAAAATCCAGTTATTAATAAATGGAAAATATTGTAAATTTTCGAGGTGTTACATTCTCCCCTCCTTCAATAATCTGCATAATTACAATTTTTATCTAATGATAAAAAACTGGGGGTTCATCATTTACAAACATATAAGTTGTAATCTCACATAGAAAAAAGGACTAATGAGACCCCCAGTTTAAAATAAATAAAGTTAAGTATGAAGGTCAATGGGGATATAATAGACAAGGGTTCCCTATAGGAAAACATGTACATGGAAGAAATATTTAACCATCATGTTCTGGTGGAGAGTGATAGAGAAAACGGTTAGAATAAAGTTAACAATCACAAAGCTATAAATCTATGATGACTGAAGGGACCATTTGATTCATTGAAAAAAGTATTAGGGTATCATTTTTTTCAAGATCCCTTTTCTATATTTTATGAATTAATTTACTTCATAGACTAAGAACTTAAGGAAAAATATTTACATGATGAGAAGAGTTTCGTCCTTTAATTAATTTCTACTACAAAGTCTTCTTTCTCTCTAAAAGATAGTGAAATTCAACATTATTCAATTCATATTAATTGTCATGGGTTCCAAAAATAAACATATAATTCATCTTTCATACCATTTAAATAAATAAAACTATGATATACTTATTAGGAAATCACATAGGCTAGTGGTTGGTGATGCACCCTTCTCGCCCTTCAGTTTCAGGTTCAAGTCTCATGGTCTTTCCGAATGCGATGACTTTTTTCCCGACCTGTGGGTTGTTATTTTCATAAAACTATATTATTATAAAATTCTAAAAATAATCTTAATAAAATTTTTATCCTTAAACAATGATATCCAATGTTTTACATTATCCATTCCAACCATTAGACTTATCCAATATACTTCTATCCAAAATCACGGTCAAATTTCTTTTAAGGAATGTCCCTAAATTTCTAAACTCAACAAAAAATAATGCATATATTTTTTTATCACATACCAAACATGTGAAAACTTTCATCATTTATTTTGATAAAACATGGTAATATCCTGAATTACCATAAAACCTTATTGAATACATTCATGCATCCTTATTCCTTATGTAAAACATGGAATATTGGATATACTGCATAAATCCAAAATTGTTGTAAAAATAAAAAATTATAGAATAAAAAAAGAATTGATCAGTTCCAAGGTAGTCAATAATATCCAACATACTTTATCCGAATCAATCATCTCTTTATTCAAACATCATTATCTCATTATTAGAAACATATTAAGGATATCTTTGTAACAAACCAGGTATTTATAGAATAATACTTTTGATTTCTGTTAATACTTATGAATAATATATTAATTTTACTTTAAATTTGATTCTATGTTTAATGGAATACCCAACCCACAACAATGGGTTTCTCTGAAATCTCATGTTGCACACAAGGCTGAGTCATACCAAAAAATAATATAATAATTTTATTATGGTAGAAAACACCTAGTCGTTGTATTGGTAGGAATGAACAAAACTAACCATATTACGATTAAAAATGTTTTTTAAATGTTTTTACAATTTTCCAATAAAATTTAGATTCTTAAAATGGGAATGAATCCAATTTTATGCATAAATACTCCAATATTTTTTTAAAAGTTCATTTACCACTTTTTGATGGAGAACCTTTTTTAAATATAGTATTTATAACTTTTATATATTCTAATTGACAAAATAAACATCTTCTATAGAATTTGGATACAAAAATTTACTTTGGATATTTTTTTGGTAATTTCCTGGTAATGTTCGTTTTTTATTGAATAGTGAAGAATACTGTATTTTAAGTCAAAACTATCTTTCCATCTGATTTATTTATATGGTTATATTATATTTGTAATTTGTTCTAAATTATAATTAGATTATTTTTATACCATTTAATCCAATTTGGTTCATTTGAAGAAATTTCACTTTTTAATTAGATATAAACACATGTCAATGTTTTGATAGTTATTATTTCTTAAAACCACGCTTTTTGGTTTTGAAAAAAGGAATTATTTTTAAATTAATTTCTGAAAATACATTGTTATTAATTTTGAAAAATTGATTTCAAATTTAGAATCATAAGGTCCAAATTTTGTAAATATTTAACTTTTATTTTTAGATATTATGAATAGTAACTTTAGTAAATATTTTATTTACCATGATTAAAGGGTAAATATTGTAAATAAGGGTAAAAAATAATATTATAATAATATTAAATTACCCTAACATGTGTCCTAATACTATTGTATGACATATATCTGACTATGGAAATCCTTTGATCGATTTTAGGAATCCATGGATCTACTTGTGTGTGAAAATGACATTTAATTACTTTTAATTTAATGTTAAGGAAAATTTAACCTAAACATGTATCATTTAGTAAAACAATTTTTATATGGGGTTATATAATTTATCTTTTCAACTATAACTAGTAATTGGAAATATAAAATTATTTCCAAAATCTGGGTATTTTATTTATAATTTTTACATATTAAATAAATTTATTTATTTATGACACAATGACGATGTAGTGATTACCTTATTAATGAATCATTTAAATAAAAGAGATTAAAAATATTAAAATAATTTTATTTTGAAACTTCTTATGTGATCCACTAATTTTATGGATGATTATTACTTGTTATACTTTAATTAATTAATTTTATTTTAAATAATAATGTTTTTATGGATTTTTTAAAAGTCATGATTTGAATAGTATTTAAATTGACAAAAATGAGTATTAAAAAAAACTATATTATTAAATGATATAATTGTCATAAAAATCTCTAATTTGGCCAAATGACTTAGATAATGTTTAATAATTCATTAATTAACCACTTGAGATTCAATAGGCATTTAATAGTATTTATATTAACCATATTGTATGAATATACTATAAAACATGGTAAAAGTTAAATAAATATACTAAGGGTTAAATCTAAAAGATAAGTTTAATTTTATGAACTAAACTTTCCTAAAATCCATTGGCTGTGAGGATTTAGACCCATCCTTATCTTATCTTTGAAATATATCACTTTTTTGTTATTAGAATACGGAAATAAATTAATAATAAAATAATACGTTCAAACTTTCCTAAAGTGCCCCTCCTCCCCCTTATAAAAGTGTACCACCTCTAACCCTTACTCGCACCTCTCAAGCCTCCTTGGATCGTCCAAAATCTGCTCAAATAATCTCCCAAAATCCCTTTATTCCTTGTATAATCCTTCCCCTAGGTAGAAGGAAATCCAAGAAATCCCTTTAGCTAAAATGAAAAGAAGTTACCCGATTAGAGATAATGTATTCTCTCAACTTCCTTTCCATTATTTTTTCATCCCCACTCCCTATGATCTTTTTATTATTATTTTATATAAATACATCAATATCCTCAATATAATAATTTTATTTTTTTGATATATATTCTAACTATGCTTACACACACCTCCTTCTAATGGATACGAACATACTATTTATATGTATGTCGAATTGCTGCCTCACGAAATAATGATTGTTTTATTTTCCCCTACCACCTCTCATAGTGGCCATTATGATGGAACTATAATTATATATGATATTTATTATAATTGTTTTATCTCTTCTATTCTGTAATTCTCATTTACAAAAAACCAGTTATTCTTTTCATGTTGTATGAATACTATAATTTCATTTGAGGATGTTCGGACTATCGACCCCTCAAAGTGATATGACTCATTCATGCCATAAAAGGAACATATAAAGGATGGAGTTAATGAAAATATGTAGAACATATAAAATATTATATTATACTATAATTATAATATACCTATGTATCATTAAGTTTTCATTCCTTTAAATTTGAAATATAAATGAAAGTAGCGTTGATGCGTATGTACGACTTACCGCTATGAATGGTGCCTTTAATTTCTTATCTCCAAATGATATAGAATATAATATATGTATATATAAATATATATATACAGTGGATATATAAGATATATATGATATTTAAATCATTAATATCATTCTGGAGATAATGGAATTTTGACCCCATGGAAAATTTGTAATTATAACAAGTTCATTTTTTTCTCAAGTACATAACATCAACAAAACGACCAATATAAACTTGAATAATTATATGATTTTTATAGAAAGGTGATAAGTTATATAAAAGGAATAATAAAAATGAAAAAGGTTCTAAATCAAGTGGAAATTAAATTATGCTTATTATTTAGGAAATTACAGAACTAATGGGTCAAGTCGGACATGAGGTAAGGGACTTTGTCTCAATCTCCATTCATTAAGGCATGTTTTGATAATATAGACCTCTTTATTTTACATGGTGTATACTAAACCCCTTTAACTATTACTTTTATTCTAAGGGAATCTTTTATATATGAATCATCTTACTAAATGACAAAAGGAATATTTTTAATGTATGCGGTGACAATGACCTCTCTGCCACCATAATCGTTATTTGGCATCCTCTATAAGCCTTAATGTTTTTAAAAGGAAAATAAATCCATTATTCCATTTTTGGTTTCATTGGTATTGAAAAAAAATTTCAAAGTGGATTTACTATTTCAATAACTTGTATTGATTTATTTTTATTGCAAATGAAATGTTATTTATGAAATGTTGATATTTGAAATATTTTATGTGTTTTGATTATATAATGGTACTTAGAAATTTGACAGGTGGTCACATGATAAACCAAATGATGGGTGGTTCAATGAGAAACCAAGGATGAGTGGTTATGTTATAACCTCTAATGCATTGGGTATGGAATTCAGTTGTATGGCTATTCCATTTAATGATATTGATGGAAGTCAACGATATAGTTATTCTATTTCAGTATGTTAATGTACCAAGTTACCTTTACATGATATATGTTGATTTTTGTGGGATTTGTGGTAATAGTTCAGTTACAAAAAGCGTATTCAATTTTCTTATATTTCAGTGAAGTGTTTTTTTACTTCATAAAGGTGAAATGTATTACTTAATGATAAAGTATTCATGGTTTACTTTTCGTTTTTAAAAACTAACATATTTTCTTCTTTATGCATCCCTTACTAATATTTTTATGCTCATACCATGTTCTGAAATGTTTTTGAAATGACTTAAATATGAATAATGTCAAGGATGGGATGAAGGAAAAGTTTGGCTATTTAAATCATGGTACTACACATGTCTATTTTTAAAGAGTTTTTTATAAAAATGGATAGTGAGTAGAAGTGTCTACTTGAAAATTTTCAAGTTCTTATGTAGATGTTATGACCTAATTATCTAAATATCTAAACCTAAAAAAGATCATCAATGTGAATTATTAACTTAATTCAAGATTATGTAATGTTGAAGGTCAGGGCCTTATAGTTGGTACCACATAATAGTTTAGAAAACATTAGGAGTTATGATATTGTTAAATTAATATCTATAAATTGTTTTTACTTTATGTTATCATTGAAATGATATAGAATTTTAATATTAACCTGTTGTTTAACCTAAGATATTTCTTTTTTTAGAATGTTTTTTCATAGAGTAAATAGGGCTGCAGTGATGGGAAGGCATACAGAGGAGAATAATCTTCCAAATCAGCATCTCGAGATAGTTTGAATAGGAACTGAACAATTTGTTGCAGTAATTGCATTGTTGACTCAAGCTATAAATTTTGGTGCTATACAACCACATGATCAATCCGATCAACCCCATAGAAACATGTCTATAGTGGAGCATTTCATGAGGCAACATCGCCCATCAGTAATAGGATCATCTGACCATGTTCAAGCTAAAGGGTGGATCAAAGCACTAAAAAAGATTTGCAATGTCATGGGTCATACATACAATCAAAAGGTTAGTCTTGATGTTTAGCATTTTAAAATAGAAGTTGATCAATGGTGGTTGATGGTTAAAAATATTAAGAACAGTGTGGATATTGATGCCCTTGAATGGGAAAAATTGAAAGGTGCGTTTCTTAAGAAATATTTACATAAGGTGGTTCAACTTATAATGGAAAAAAGATTTCATGGAATTATGGGAGGAGGATGAATTAGTTACTACTTACGAAGCAATGTTCACCTGACTAGGAAGGAATGCTCCAAATTTCCTCAAAGATCTCGATAGTAAGATAAATTGATTTTACTCATGAATAAAGCCACGATATTGAAGATAATTAGCCTCTTGTTAATTCAAAGGTTACGAGAAACTTTTCAGATGTTTCAAGAAGGTAGAAATGGAGTTTTTAGATGGCCAGGTGTTCCAAGAGAGAAATAAAAAGAAGAGGCCTAGTTGGTAAGAAATGGGTAATAATTCATCAACTAACCCTAGAGGTAAGAAAATTAAATTTCTATCTTTTGAGGTGTGTGTAAAAAACATCCTGGAGAATTTTTATCAAAATATAGGAAGTGACTATGGTGTTGTAAGACTACTCATATTGCTCTTAACTATAATGAAGATGATCAAGAAGGTAATGAAAATCCTGTGGTAAGATTTTTTAGTTGCAATGAGCTTATCCATTATGTCAATGTGTGTCCAATGTTGATTACCCATGGTGGAAACACAACATATCAAAAGCAGAAGGATGGGGGAAAATATTTTTCTTCTAGTAAAATTAATGTGGGACCATTAAATGAAGTGGTATCAGGTACTCTGTTTTTTTATATTATGCCAATGTGTTGTTTGATTCGGGATCTAAACATTCATTCATTTCTAAGAATTTTTCTAGTAAATTGAGAATTTCATCTCAAGATATGAATCCTGAATTTGTGGGAAAAATACCTGGGGGAAATGTTGATGAAAAAAATAAATTATAATAATATTTCTATCTTTATTTGTGGAAATCATTTATCAGCAAACCCTATTTTTTTCTCTTATAGAGTTTGAAGTTATTTTGGGAATGGATTGGATTTCTGTTTACCATGCTTAGATTTATTCTAGAGATAAAGAGGTTCCTTTTCAGAAAGACAGTCAGTTTTTTGTACAAGAATGAACCTTTATCGCTGATAATATATTAAGAAGTTGAGAAACAAGTGAAATATAGAAATGAATGTTACCTTGAACATATTGTTGAAAACAAATGAACTATTCAGATTAATGATTTTCCAATAGTTAATGAGTATCTTGATGTTTTTATTACTGAGTTTTTTGGCATTATACTTTATTGGGAATTTGAATTTACTATTGAATTAGTTCCTAATTCTAATCCAATTTCAAATTCCCATTATAGGATGGATCTAATTTAACCATTAGAGTTAGTGAAACAATTGAAAGAGTTGTTAGATAAATGTTTCATTCGACCTAGCACATCACCATGGGGTGCTACAGTCTTATTTGTTAAAAATAAAGATGGTTCAATGATACTTTTTATTGATTATATATCCTTGAATAATATAACTATTGAGAACAAGTATCCATTTCCTCATATTGATGATTTGTTTCATTAGCTTCATGGGGCTCAGTATTATTTGAATATTGACTTCATATCGGGGTAACATCAGTTAAAACTGAAGGAAGCAGACATTTCGAGGACAATATTTTTTACTAGATATGGATATTATGAATTTGAAGTTATTCCTTTTGGGTTATCTAATGCACCTACTGTATTCATGGATCTTATAAATATATTTTTTGTGAGTTATTGGAAAATTGTGTGGTTGTGTTTGTTGTTGATATTTTGGAATATTCCAAAAATAAAGAGGAACATGAAATTCATTTAAGGGTTGCCTTGCAAAACATAAAAGAAAACAAATTTTATGGGAAATTTAGCAAGTGTGGGTTTTGATTACAAACAATTTCATTATTTGGTCACATTGTTTTAAAAAATGGCATAAGTGTTTATCCTACTATAAAAAACGTTGTTGAAGAATGGCCAAGACCCAAAAATATAACTGAGATTCATAGTTTTCTTGGTTTTGTAGGCTATTATAGAAGGTTTGTTGAAAGGTTTTCATGGTTATCTATCCCACTAACTAAGTTAACTCCAAAATGTCTTAATTTCATCTCAACAAAAGAATGTGAATATTGTTTTCAGGAAATGAAGAGAAGATCAATTAATGCACCAGTTTTTGCATTACTTTCCAGAGATGGTGAATATGTTATCTATGATGATTCATTGTTCAAAGGACTTGGTTGTGTCCTAATGCAGAATGGTCAGGTAATTTCTTATGTTTAACATTAGTTGAAACCACATGAGTTGAATTACACTACACATGATTTGGAATTAGTTTCTCTTGATTTTTATTTAAAAATTTGTAGCCAACATCTGTATGGAGTAAAATGTGAAATATATACTAACCAAAAAATTTTAAAGTATATAATCACTCAGAAAGAATTGAACATGAGATAGAGGATATGGTTGGAATTGATCAAGGATTATGATTTCACGATTCATTACCATACAAGAAAGGAAAATAAAGTGGTCGATGCTTTGGGTAGAAAATGTAATGCTACATTAACCATGTTACCTTTGGAAAAAGATCTTTTGATTAAAAATTTGACTAACTTTGGAATAAAATTTGTTTGTGTAGAAAATTCCACTATTTTTTTTTTCTGGTGTTGGTGAAATCATCTTAATGAGAAAGAATTAACAATGCATAGAAGGAAGATAGTGAGTTGTAAAAAAAGGTAGATTAGGTTCAAAAGCTTGTGTTTCTTGAATTAGAAATTAATAATGATTTTATTTTGAGAGTTGGGAAGAGATTATGTGTACCTTGTTAGTCACAGTTGAAGAAAGAGTTGTTATGTGAAGCTCATAGTTCCCCGTTTGTAGTTCATCCCAGCAGTACAAATATGTGTAGAGATATTCAAAAGTATTACTGGTGGGATGGAATGATAAGAGATTTTATTTACATAACTCTGAAGTGTTTAACTTTTCAAAAGTTTAAAGGAGAGAGGAAATTATCGAAATGGATACTTCAGCCTTTGCCAATTCCAGAGTGGAAATGGGAAAATGTGTTCATGGATTTCATTGTGGTATTACCAAATACTTCTTGAGGTAACAATGCAATCTGGGTTATTGTTGATCAATTCACTAAATCTTTCCATTTCCTTCCTATTTGAGATACATTGTCTCTAGATCAAATTTCTTAATTGTATATTCAATAGATAGTCAGGTTTCATAGAATTACCCTCTCCATTGTATCTGATCATGATCCCAAGATTACTTCTATCTTTTGTAAAGGCCATTAGAAGTCATTGGGCAATGAATTAAATTTCAGTACAACTTTTCATCCTCAATCAGATAGGTAGTCAGAACGAAAAATTTAGACTTTAGAAGATATGTGATGTGACTTTTCATTGGGTTTCCAGAGATTTTGGGACCAACATATTTCTGTGGTTGAGTTTTCTTATAATAACATTTTTCATTCCAGTATACTGATTTATCCATTTGAGGCATTATATGGAAAGCGGTGTCAAACTCCAGCTTTTTGGGATGAAGTTTGTGAAAATAATGTTGATGGGGCCAGAATTAGTAAATAATATGGAAACAAAATTTAGTTAATCCAGAATCACATGAAGACTGCATAGAGTAGGCAGAAAACTTATTCGGATAACTAAAGGAAGTTTCTTTCTTTCGAGGTAGGTGATCATGTCATTCTGAAAGATTCTCCATGGAAATGTTTGACGTGTTTTGAAAAGAAGGTAAAGTTGAGTCCAAGGTTCATAGGACCCTATGAAATCTTGGAGAAAGTGGGATCAGTAGACTAAAGAGTGGATTTTCCTATATTTTTATCCTAGTTACATAATTATTTTCATGTTTCAATGTTTAGAAAGTATATACCAGATCCATCTCAAGTTTTGAGTCCTGAGGTAGTTTAGTTGGAAGAAAATGTTTCTTATGAGGAACAAACAGTCTAGATTCTTTACCGAATAGAGAAAGTGTTTTAGAATAAGGTAATTCATTAAGTAAATGTTTTTTAAAATAACCACATGGTTGAAGAGTCAACATGGAAATCTTAAAATTTTATGATGGATAAATACCCCCACTTATTTTAAAAGTTAATAAAATTTAAGGGATGCAATTCTCAAAAGGGGGAAGGATGTAACAACCCAGGTATTTATAAAATAATAGTTTAGATTTCTATTAATAATTATGAATAAGATATTAATTTTACTTTAAAGGGTATGATATGTTCTATGGAGTACCCAATACACAATAATGGGTTTCTCCGAAATCCCATGTTACACACAAGGGTGAGACATACCAAAAAATAATCTAATAATAATTTTTTGGTACTTAGTTCCAAGATGTTGTATTGGAAAGAATGAAAAAAATAACCATATTATTATTAAACATGTTTTTAAAATGTTTTTACATTTATCCAATTAAATTTAGAGTCTTAAAATGGGAATGAATCCAATTTTAATCATAAATACTCGTATATTTTTTTTAAAGGTCGTTTACCGCCTTTTGATGGAGAACCATTTTTAAATCTATTTTTATCACTTTTATATGTTATAATTGAAAACAAACTTATTATATAAAATCAGTACATCAAAATGTTCTTTGGATAAATTTTCGGTATTTTTCTGATGAAGTTCATTTTTTAATGAATAGTGAAAACACTGCATTTTAAGTCAAAACTGTCTTTTCTTCTGATTTACTTATATAGTTATATTATATTTTTAATTGGTTTTAAAGTTTTGTTATATTATGTTTTTACCATTTAATAAAAAAAATTAATTTGAAATAATTTCACTTTTTAATTAGACATAAACACATGTCAATCTTTTTGATAGTTATTACTTCTAATAAACACACCTTTTGGTTTTGAAAACAGAAATTAATTTTAAATTAATTTTTGTAACTTCAGTTTTTTGAATTTAGAAAAACATATTCAATATTTTTATTCAGGAGGTCTAAATTTATTAAATAATTAACATTTAGTTGTAGACATTATGAATTGTAACTTCAGTAAATATTTTATCTACTATGGTTAAATGGTAAATCTGGAAAATAAGGGTAAAGAAATAATATTATAACAACATTAAATTACCCTAACAGATGTCCTAATCTAATTAGATTATATATATATGACGATAGGAATAACTGGGTCGATTATAGGACCCCATGAAGCCACTTGTGTGTGAAAATGATATTTAATTACTTTTAATCTATTGTTAAGGAAAATATAACCAAAACATGTATCATTTAGTAAACATAAATATGGGGTTATATAATTTATCTTTTCAACTATCAATATTAATTATAAATATAAAATGTTTTCCTAAATAACGGTATTTTATTTATAATTTTTAGAGAATAAATACATATATATATATATATATATATATATAACACAATGGTGATGTAGTGATTACCTTATTAATGAATGATTTAAATAAATGAGATTATAAATATTAAAATATATTTATTTTGAAACTTTTTATGTCATCCAAAAATTTTATGGATGATTATTAATTTTTATCCTTGAATTAATAAAATTTTTTCGAATGAATCAGGTATTTATGGTTTTTTTAAAAGTCATGATATGAATAGTATATAAATTGGCTTAAATGAGTTATTAAAACAAATACTATATTATTAAATGATATAATAGTCCTAAAAATATAAGATTCAGACAAATAAATTATATAAGGTTTCAAATGTAATTAATGAACCAATTTAGGTTATATTGAAATATTATAGTAATTATATTGACTATATAGTATGAATATACAAGAAATCATGATAAAAGTTAAATAAGTTTATTATGGGTTAAAGCTAAAAGATAAGGTTAATTTTACAACCTAAACATGTCTAAAACCATTTTTCTAAAATTATTTAGACCCATAATCATCAGATATTATAAATATATCAATTTTTTTATTATAATTAGAAAATAAAATAATAATAAAATAATACTTCCCAACATTCCTAAAGTGCCCCTCCTCCCTCTTATAAAAGGGCTCCACCTATAACCCTTACTCATGCCTCTAAATCCTCCTTGGCTTGTCCAAAATATGCCCAAATAATCTACCAACATCCATCTATTCATCCTAGAAAACTTTCTCTAGGATTATGTCAATTCAAGAAATCCATTTAGCTCAAATCAAAATATGTTACCCAATTTGAGGTAACGTATTATTTCAAGTTCCTTTCCATTATTTTTCCTTCTCCACTCCCTATGCTCTTCTTATTATATGTTTATATAACAAAAAAATTATCCTAAATATATTAGGTTTCTTTTAGGATATTGATTTAAACTACACTTACACACAAGTCAATATAATTTATATGAACATACCATTTCTCTGTAAGGTGAATTATTGTCTCACAAAACAATGATTTTTCGATTTTCCCCAATCACCTTTCATGGTGGCCATTATGATGGAAATATATTTATATAAAATATTTATGATATTTATTTTATATCTATTATTCATTAATATTTAGAACAAACCTTTATGATTTTCATGTTGTATAATTATGATAATTTCATTTGAGGAAGTGTGGACTACCGCCCCATCAAAGTTATATGACTCGGTCATACCATACATTGAACTTATAAAGGATGTAATTAATGAAATTTTGTAACATATATAAAATATGATATTATACTAGATTTATAATATACCTATGTATCATTATGTTTTCATTCCTTTAAATATGAAATAGACATGAAAGTAGTGTTCATGTGTACATACAGTTTATCGTCTCCATGGACGGTGAGTTTCATTTCGTATCTCCAAATGATATGGACTATAATAAATACATATAAACTAGATATATATGATATATATTATGTTTAAATCATTAATATAATTCTATAGATAATTTACTTTTTACCTCATAGACAACTTGTTATTATAATAAGTTCATTTTTGACTCAAGTATCGAACCTCGACAAAACGACAGATATAAACTTGAATAACTATATGATTGTAATAGCAAGGTGATAACTGATATAAAAGGAATAGTAAACACTAATATTTTTCTGAAGCAAGTATAAATTAACTTAAGTTTATTATTCATGAAATTAAAGAAAAAACGAGTCAAGTCAGACACAAGGTAAGGGAATTCATCTCAATCTCCTTTCATTGAGGCATGTCTTGATATTATACACCTCCTTGTTTTACATAGTGTATAATAAATCCCTTTGGCTGTAACTTTCATTCAAATGGAATATTTTATATATGAAGCATTTTACTAAATGACAAAAGGAAGGTTTTTAACCTGTGCAGCGACAATGAAATCTCTACCACCGTAATCGTTATTTGGCTTCCTCTATAAAGCCTTAATATTTTTAAAACAAAAAGAAATACATTATTCCATGTTTTGTTGTATTGGTATTGAAAATAGTTTTCAAAGTGGAGTTACTATTTCAATATCCCGGAATGATTTATTTTGACTAAAAATGAAATTTTATTAGTTAAATGTTAATATTTTCAATATTTTATGTATTATGATTATATAATGGTACTTGGACATTTAACAGGTGGTTACATGATAAACCAAATGAAATGTGGTTCTTTGATAAACCAGGGACTGGTGGTTACTTTATAACCTCTAATGCATTGGTTAGAAAAGTTGTCCATATGGATATTCCATTTAGTGATATGTGTGGAATTTGACCGTATGGTTATTCCATTCTAGTATGTTTATATCCCAAGATACCTTTATATCCTATATATTTCTTTCTATGGGATTTATGGTAATCTTTCGGTTATAAAAAGGGTAAGAAATGAGCTTATATTTTATTGAAGTTTTGTTTATACTTCTTAATGGTGAATGTTATTACATTATGATAACGTATTCATGGTATACTTGTTTTGAAAAACTAATAGTTTTCCTTATTAAAGTACCCCTTACTAAGCTTTTTATTCTCATCCAAAGTTTTGAAATGTTTTTCACATGACATAAAGATGAATAGGGTCAAGGATGGGATCATGGAAAATTCATGTTGTATTAAATCATAAGACTAAAAATGTCTATTTTTAAAGAGTATTTTTATAAAAAAAGGACAGTGAGTAGAAGTGTCTACTTGTAATATTTAAGTTATTATGTATAAGTTATTACATAATTCTATAAAGCTCTAAACCTGAAATGATCCTCAATTTGAAATATTAACATAATTCAATATTATGTAATTTTTAAGGTCGAGGCCTTATAATCTTTCCCTCAACCACGTATTTTACAAAAAAATTTAACTTGCAGTTGTGTCACTTTACTTGGTACCATACAATCTCAAATACTTAATAACATAGTACTATAGTAAAGTCCTTATATACTCCATAATTCGTATAACCATTAAATTTCTAGTAAAATATTCCAATAAAATAATTCTTGAATAGTGATATTAATCAATCCTCTTTATCTGAGGAAGTATCATAAATATAACATTATCCTATAGCATCATATGGGGTGAATTCCTTTGTCGATTGGGGAAATGATTTGCATAGTGTCTCGTATCCTTAAAGTTGAAGACTTTCACATTAGAAGCCTTTTTCTTACCCTTTTAATCACAAAATTGGTATCCATTTTATCCACACTTATAACAAACTCACATTACTTTCAAGAATTTACCAAGGTTATTCTTTGCATAGTTATCACATGTGGTAAAATCCTTCATTCCCTTCTTCCCTTTATCCATATTTTTCTTTGTAATCCTCTTCTCCTATTGATTCCCTTAAAAGCCATAGGAATCAGATAATTCTTTACTTATCTTATTACCATTTGATATTATTCCCTCATAATATTAGAATACATGGAAGACTATTTCACTTTGAAATGTTGTCTTAAGAACTTGAAAGATATGATCCTTCCCACTATTTATATCATCTGCATTGATGGAGTTGTCATTCCATCTTCTAGGATTCCATTTCTATAAGATGTAATATTTTGGATTAGATTATAAAGTTATGTACATTGTATTACTCTAAATATTGTATAGCACATATCATAAAATTATGCATCATAAATCCTACAAACTTTGGTTACTTTGGGGGGATATTTACTTTTAAATCTTTCATAATGGTTGGTAAATAAAATGTTAATTGTCCTAAGAATATACCCTAGGCATTTAAAAATAGGTTCATAGTAAGGCTCGTTGTCTTGTACTTGGTAACACCGAGTCAAGTCCAGAACAACTTTTCGGAGTTATTACTTTTGGGTACATCTGTTCCAGAACCACATCCAATTGTAGTATCCGGGAAAGGATTTATTTTCTAGGAATACCCACATAATCTCTACATTATCAATATTTAAGGATGTTCCTCTATACTTATCCCCAAGGTATATCTTATGGTTTTGATCAATAATCTAGGTTTTCTAAACCTAGTTTCCAATGTTTTTTATAAAATTCATTTCATGCCAATTGTAATATCCCAACCCTAGATGCCTGAAGCTGAGGTTTTATATTAACACATTGGCATGATTACAAGAAATCAAATACTGAAGGACTGATCAGTTTAGCAGTCCTAGAAAATAGATTACATAGAGGAACTTTACATAACAATTCAAAACATAAAATATAACATAGATAATCCTTTTATAATACCATTATTTTCATAGCTTAACCCTATATATAGATCATAATAAACTTCTTGGAATCTTGGGAAAATAAAACATATGAAATGGGTGAGCTCAGATTCTTAGTAAGGTTAAACAATATCGCAGAAGCGTTCATAAATAACTATAAACTTTAGGGAAAGTATAAAACTTAAACACAATACTTTTAAACATATACTTAAACATAATATGGAAATAATAAATCAAATAATTCCATTTAATCATTCACATGGATATTCTAATTGTTGAATAATCAAATTTAATATCAATAACAAATCTCATAACGAGGAAATGCATAATGTCGAACATCGTAACCATACCTTCAAGGCATTGTGCTAAGACCATACATAACCATAACATCAAGGCCTCATGAGAAGACACTAGTTTTTCTCATGAGACATAATGATGCATCATGGGGTTATATCGGGCCCTTCTCATCACTTACTAAGTCTAATTCATTCCTTATATGAAAAGGGTAAAACATTACCAAAATATTCGTATTAAAACTTGTATATGATATGTTAATACTTTAAACATAAACCTTTAATGGTATCAAAATTGAACATCCATATAAAAACATAACATAAAACCATCAATACAATATGGAATATTTTTTCATACTAAATCAAACTCAATTAATCATAAAATGTAGCAAAGGGTTTTGACATTGATAAAAACAATCTAACAAAATCATTAAAATCCATTGATAAAATTAACAATTTTTACTTTGAAATCATATAAAAGAAATGAAATTATAAAAGAAACATTTATTTTGAAAATAAACTCATAATTTTGTAAGGGAATATTCAAAATGTTAAGCCATATTATTAGATGAAAATAGTCACTCGTGCCATATAAGTTAAAAACACATTATTTCCTTAATTTGTTAACAAGGTCATAAAGTACCACGTTTTGTAAATGACCAAATGATTCATTTCAAATGTTTTATAAAAAGAAAAAAATGGGTAAATTTGACTTTAAAAAATAGTCGATAATATTTTGAAATAAATTTTAAGAAACATGGACATGTATGATAAAGATGTCCCATAAGATAATTATGTATAAACCTCAGATAATAATGTGATTTTGAAATTAACCCTTACATTGTAATTTACTTTAGTAAAATGTGATTTAACCTCCTATATTATGGATAAAGTATGTTATTAAATTATAAAAGAACCAAATCCTTATTTATGATATCACATATGATCCCCTTATATCATTTGTTTAATAATATTTCAGTATTACCATCATTTCAGGTGTTGACTGCTTCATTTTCTCATTCATGTTTTGTCGTGTAAGTCATGTTTGTTATGAATAGGATATATTTTATTCATATCCATAATTTTATTAAGTTAATAATTATTAGTTTTACTTATCATAAAAATTTTATAATCATTCTTGAATGGTTAAAGTGGAGAATGAATCTCACTGTGTCGTGGAGTCGGTAGGTTGTACATACACATGAGCAACGATATCATTCCCTTGATAGTTAAATGGTATAGAATTGGATGTTATATTAATTATATATAATAATATTCATGTAAAATTTATTATTTATATCCATTATACTAATCATTATACCGATCCAAATAAATTAGTATTGAATAACAAATTATACTATGATGTGGAGACAGTAAGCTGTATGTACGTACGAAGGGTGATATTGTTATTCATAGAATGGATAAAAGGATGAATATGGTTATCGAATAAAAATAATAACATATTATAATATATATCATACTCTATTTATTCATTTATTATGGATACAAAATAAAAAGAGCATGTAGAAGAAGAAAATAAATTGAATTGATTTGGTAAGACAACTACTACTACTTTGAGTATCTCCTTTTTATTTTCACAAAAGGACTCCATAAACTGGATTTATGCTCAAATTATGGACTCTAGGATGAAGTGATTGAAGGTTTTTGGATAATTGGTCAGGTTTTGGCCGATATAAACAGCTTTTGATGTCTGATTATAAGAGAATGATAGATTCCTTTTATAAGAGAGGTGAGGGGACCTTAAGAAACTCTAAAAGTTTTAAATTAATATAATTTAATTTTCAATTAAAATTGTATTTAATGTGAATTATTATTAATCTAAGATGATAATGGTTCTAAATACTCTCAAGAAAAAAAATTATACTTGTTAATATTTTATTTTAAACCTTATCATTTTGATTTACCCTTAATTAATCTATTTAATTTTAATTGTGGAAATAATTTTCTAGATATTAAATGGTTATAAATATTTACGAATATGGTTTCAATAGTCCATAAATGAAAATTTTATAACCTTTTATACCTTTTAATTATCACTTTTTAGTTTTAATTTTTTTTATGATTTTTAAATAATTTAATAAAATATTATTTTTGTAAAACATCAATAGCGTCAATTTTGACACAATTCAATTCTTTAACTTTAAATAAAATCCAAACATAAGGATAAATTTGAACAAAATAATTTAATATACACCTAACATATTATAGTATCCTATAAAATTATTATATGACTGTAATTAATTAAAATAATATTTATTTTAATATTTTTAAAATAATTTATTTAATATTTCTATTAATAAAATAATTTTTGAGTCTATATTGTGTCATCATTAAGGGTAAATATTTAATCTAAAAAAAATAATTAAATTTGTATTTTATATGAAATTCTATTATATTTCTATATATTATTTAAAATCTATGTTATCCTGTAACGCCCAGACCCCTGTTACCCAGAGTTGGTGCATTATTACATAACATTGGAATGATCACAAAGGATCAAGTCTCGAAATACTGATTAGTTTAGTAGCCTTGGAATCACTAGATACATCCATAAAGTTTACATTTACATCATAAAGTGAAAACTAAAAAAACATCTTGTCCCCACACTCATATCCCCTTATATTATCCCTGCAGGTCATTCTTAAAATACTTCTTCACATCCTGGGAAAAATAAAACATAGAAAGGGGTGAGCTCAGATGCTCAGTAAGTATAACAATATAGCAGAAACATTCATAAATAAACATAAACATTTAAGGCAATGTATAACTAAAACAAAATCCTTTTAAACTTCAACTTTAGCATAATATGGAAAAGATAAAATTAAATAATTCCATTTTCTTATTCACATGGATATTCTACTAGTCAAATAACCACATGCAATATCAATAACCACTTTCATAATGATGGAATGCATAATGCCAGACTATCATAACCACATAGTCAAGGCATCATTCCAAGAATACAAATAAGATTTTTTCAAGGCCTTGTGCCAAGACACTAGTTTGTCTCATGAGACCTACCGATGCATCGCGGAGCTAGAGAGGGCTCCACCCATCACTTACTAAGTCCAATGCATTCCTCATATAAAAGGTTTGAAACATAACATAAACATTCTTATGAAAACTAGCATACTAAATGTCAATAATTTAACCACAAGCCATGAATGGTATAAAAATAACACATCCACAGTCAAACATTACTCATTTGATACAATATGGAAGATTTTATTATATCAGGTTAACCTTAATTAAGAATAATGTAGGATATTGACAAAGATTAAAATAATCATCAAATTATTGATAGAAATATGCCCCTTTTCTTGAAAACATTTAAAAGTCACACTATTTGTCAAGAAGACATTTAAAATAGATTTTTGAATCAAAGTGTCCCATAAAACTTTGAAACTTTTAAAAGGAGTTTTAATTTTAAAACATTAATGTCCAGATAAATAAATCCTTAAAACCATTTTTAAAACATTTACATTAATGATAAATATTTAGAATAATAAATCATTAATACATTTTAAAATGATAATTTAGTTAGAGTTCCTATCCAAAAGAGAGACACTTGAATACAAATAATTGATGTCATAAAAACATTGTAATATCATCAGAATAAATGGATTCATGATATACTAGGTCAAAGTACATTACATACACCATATAAAATTGATTTGGTGTATAACAACAAATGAGTCTCAATGTAATGTAAATTGAGATGAAATATCTCATAAAAGTCGTATCCTTAGGTTAAAGATAAATAGACAACATAATTAAGTGTGAAAAATATAAATACACTCAATATGATTGGATATTCAGTGTAATACAATCAAAGTACATTCAAACATATTCTTGTAAAAACAACACCAATGAATTGGATGTTTAACTCAACAAATCGAGATTGAGTAAAAATTACTCTTATCAAGTTCATAACGATGACTTTAGAGTTTATTAATGGAGTTATTATGTGTATCAAAAGTATATCCATAGAAAGGGGAGTGTAAATTATGACATAATCAAATGAATAGTGATTCCACACATAATCTTGGAGTAAAATAATCAATGAAGTACGTGTAATGCCGAATGAGTGGAAATTGAAATTTCAAATTCCCTTATCAATTTGGTAACTTACAAAAGATACACCCATGAAAGAAGGATAATACAATGATGATGTAAATATACATAAATTAAAGTATATTAAACAATGAATACAATCATGGTTAGTGCACACACCATATGCAATAAATAAGTGGTGAACAATAGAAATCTCATGAAATTAAATGTGAGAAAAGAAACCCCTTACTTTGTACTTTTTCCAAGGTAGAGGGTAGGTTAGCCTCATGTATAATGGTGAAATAATTTTTATTGAAATATACAAGAATCATATACATTAATATGATATCACATATAATCTTTTAACATTGTTTTGTTAATAATATCTTAGTATTATCATCGTTTCGGGTGTTAACTTACTCATTTTCTTTTATATGTTTTGTTACATAAGTCATGTTTGTTATGGATAGGTTATTTATTATTCATATACAGAATGATATTAAGTCTTTAAAAATTATTTTTAATCATAAAATGAGAATTATACTTCTATGGATACGATGGGGAGTGAATCTCATCGCGTTCATGGAGACGGTAGTCCGTACATACGCACAAGCGATAATATCATTCTTCTGATATTAAAATAATATATAATTGGACATTATATCATATATACAGACACATTAGCATGTTATACTTATTATTTACATGAATTAAACATCATTATTATACCCATCCAAATAATAATGTATTGAATAACAATTACACCACGACGTGGAGACGGTAGGCCGTACGTACGCACGTATGGTGACATGTCATTCAAAGGATGGATAGAATACTGAATATGGTTGTACCATATTTATAATAATATCAAAATATATAAAATATACTGGATTTATTATTTTATAATGGAAATAAAAAATAAAGAATAAGTTGAAGAAAAAAGGAACTTGAAAGAGGGTTGTGAAAACATTACCTCTTCTTCGGGTTCTTCCTTTTGATTTGATCAAAAGGGCTCATATATTGGCTTTCTAATCAAAATAAGGCCTCTAGGTTGAAGGGAGGTAATTTTAGAGAATATTATGGTTGGGGTTGGAAAATAAAAAAGGCTTTGAAGGTGTAAATTAGATAGAAGGGGGAGTACCCTTTTATAAGAGGGGTGAGGGGCACCTTTGGAAAAAATAGAAATATTATTTTATAATAAATTAATATTCGGTTTATAATGGATCCAAATTGGATTATTTAAAGTTTAAGGTGGGGATGGGACGAAATCCTTTTATCCAGTAGATTTTATACAAGTTTGGGTCACTATATCAACCTTATCATTTATATTTAACTATTAGTTAAATAGTTTGACATTTACCATGTCTCTTTGTATTTTTATATTATATAGTTAATAAACTTACTATATACCTCCAAAAGACCCCCAAGTGGTCCATTAATGATAAAAATATCATTATATAAGTCTTTTTTCTGAACCTTATATTTTTAGGAATATAATATCAATTAATAATATAATATTTGTTTTAAAAACTCTTTTATGTCAATTTTGACAATATTGGGTATTTTGTTTTTGATAAATTTATAACAGCATTATTACTTCATGAAAAATTTATATAACCAATCCTAATATGTCATATTAACCTATAAAATTAGTGTAATTTATAAAAAGTTTCAAATTTCATTTATTTTGATATTTATATTATCAATTATTTTAATATTTCATTAATTAGGTAATTACAGCATCACCATTGTGTCATAAATAATTAAATTATTTAATATATAAAAATTATAACTAAAATACCATTATGTAGTAAATATCTTTATCTTTCTAATGAATATTTATAATCTAATTTATCTTATGTATAACCTTATATTAAAATTTTTTTAGTTGTTAAACTTTGATTTTATCTCTTTTAACTCTTCTTTGAATTAAATAATAATAAATGTCCTAATCTAATCCAAGTGGACCTAAATAATAATATTTTATTCCTAAGGTTGTTTAAGGTCGAGATACACTTTTAAAATAGAATTATGACATGTTTTAGGGTAATATTAATATCATTTTTACCCTTAATTACTATATTTATTTTTAACCGTAGTAAATAAAAGTAAAACGTTACTATTCACCAAAAATTATTTTCATCTCATTGAACCAAATTTTACTCCTTTATATTAACCATGTTTCTAGTATTATTGAAATTCCACTCATAGAAGTGGTAAAATTATGTTTTATGTGAATTTCCAAATTCTCCTAAGAGGTGGGTAAAAGACGGTGAAAAGTTCAATAAAATTTTTATATATCTAAAATTATTCTAAACTAACTCCAATGAGTTAAATTGAACATATATAGGTATTATGTATTTATTTTTACCTTAATTTAATTTAAATAAAATAAATATTTATTTAAATAAAAATTCGGTTTTAAACTATAACTCAGTGTTTTTCCACTATTCATCAAAAATTGAATGTTTTCAGAAAAATACAGAAAATTAACCCTAATCTAATTTTGATATTCCGAATACAAAAATGAAGTCCATTTTGAAAGATAAAATTTATAATATTTCAAAAACTGGGTATTACTATTCATAACGGCTTGCTTGATTGGTTGTGGTGTGTGTTAGAACTCGAAGTTGCGTACAACACACACTACTGTATTATTCAAAGAGAAGTGTACCGTGGAAGCTTGGGGTGTTACATTCTACCCTCCTTCAAATAATTTCATCCTCAAAATTTTTAAAATTGGGCTTGGGAATATAATTTAAAGTCCCACATCAATAAAAGAGTCAATAAAACTGTCACCTTAAAAGAAAGAAAGAGGAGTACAAAGGTCACCCAATACAAATCATACTAGGATTCCATGTAGGAAAACATGGATATGGAAGATAAACTAAGTGTCATTGTAACGACCCAAAGTTTCATTAATGGAAATCCCTCTTGATCTAATTAAATGTCTCTTTATGTAAAATATTTATATAAAATGTCAACTTCTTTGGTTTTATGTTAAGAATTGTTACAGTTTCTTTTATAGCCGTTGAATAGTAATCACATGATTAGTATAAATATAGGGCTTTAACAAATCCAATTTACTCAGAAAAAAGAAGTGATGGCCTTGTCTAGTATAATTTCTCCATACGAAGCCCATTTTTTGGAGCTCGGAAAAGAGGTGGTGTCCTTGGGCTTCGTTCTTGACCAAGCCCAAGCTGAGAATCACCATGTCAAGCTCGAACAGGACCGTCTACGGGAAAAGTGGAAGTTGATAGAGATTACCACTCGAGTGATGTTATCCGAGCCACCCCAAGAGTCTGTCACCATCGCAAACCTTACCCTTAGGTCTTATGCGGCTATTTTAAGGGGTTATGTAACACATCGCTAGTACTATGTTCATGTACATTGTTTTTGTATGTAATAATGAATATACTTTCTTGTCATTATTGATACATTGTAAATAGTTTTTATAGTACAAATAGTGTTTTTAGTTATTATTTAATTAATAAATCTATTTTATTAAATTAATGGATTTTTAATTAAAAAATATTTTAATAAAATATTATTATTATTAGATTAATTTTTTTTAAATATAAACGATCTTATAATTTTATGCAATTATAATTTTTATTAAGGTTTGAAAGCCATTTCTGTCAAAACCTGTGAATTTTCGATAAATGTCAGTTTTTATTTTAAAAGTGAAAATTAAAATATTTAGAAAATTATTTTGATAAAGTAAATATTATTTCTGGAATCAAGACGTCGAAATTATCCAATGGTGAATTTTTCAAAATTTTCTGAGATAGTCAAATTTTTGGGTAAAAATTAAATACCTTTTTAAATATATAATGTGTTTTATGACATCATAATGACCCAATAGTGATGTAATAAAATACTATAATCTTTATGTTCGGCCAATATATGTTTTACCATTAAAATAATGTGATTTTGGGTTTGTTTGACTTACTTTGAAAAGCATTAATGGACCCCTCAAGACTTATTAAACACCTTGTCTTTTTCAATTATTTTCCATGGGAGTGTGACTCACCTCCACATAAGCAACCCTATTATATTAAGAAGTTAGGACTTTGTCCTTATAAAATATTATCTTCCTCTTACCTTTTCTAAAAACCATGGGCAAAAACCATGGGATGGTTTGTGGTTTGGATTAATTTAATATAAGGGGTCCCAAACCTAAATAATAAAGAATTCCATCACCTTTCCTATATAAACCCTCCCAAGCTCTCACTTCCTCCTCACTCAAAGCCTTTGGAGTTCGTCCAACCTCTACCATACTCTCACTAGAATCCTCCCAAGGTGCCCCAAGCTCCCAATAATCCTCTCACAAGCCTCTCTCTAGCCTTTGGGAGCACACTTCCAAGTAAGGGTTTTTTCTTCCTTTCTCATTTTTATCCAATTTTTTTAAGTTGTTTTTCCCTTTTAATTTAAATTATGAATGTTGGGGTATGGTTTCACACCTCCCTCATACTTTCCTATTTATGTTTGAATGATGGGAGACCCCTTTCTATCCCATTAAATGTCTCCCATGTACACCCATTACTATGCTGAAATTCTGAAAGGAACTTCTCTCTCCTCTTTTACATTCAAGCAATACTTTTGTATTTTGAATCTAAATTCCATTAAAATTGTTGGGAAATGTATCTATATGACCTCCTTACTGGGAATTACTTGTAAATATAATGAGGAACCCCTTTCTCTCTCATCAACCATTTTTATGAATTCTTATGTCACGTCGTTACGCTGCTGAAATCGCACCGATTTTCTTATCCAATGCCATTGTGTAGTGAATACCATGCCCATTTCTCCATCAAGGGTATTCACCTTTATTCACATTTACCTATTGATTATAAAGTTTCATATATGAATTCCACATTCCTTTATCGTCTAATAAATTATTATGTTTTATGAATCCCTGTTTTATGATCCATGTGGCACACTTATGCATGAAATGAAATGTTTAAGAAGGGTGTGCCCTTATAGCGCCCCAATGCATTGGGTAAAGTATAGTATCATGATACGTCATGTGCAATTAGTGTTGAATCACGATAATTCAAGTGCAACAAGGGATTACTCATGCTTCATGTGCAATAAGGATTTACTCATGCTCCATGTGCAATGAGTCTTGGCTCATGCTAATTACATGTTAAGTATTGTTGCCACATTTCCATGTTATGATTATCATGCTTTATCATGGCTTTATGTTCATGTTTCTCTTGTGCTCTATTGATATGACTAATTTATAAAATTTATTTTACTCCTCATGTTATTCCATGTGTATTCCCTTACTGGGATTTACAGCTCACCCTTTTATTATGCATGTCCTCAGGTTATCCCATGCAATGCTAAGTACGAGGGAATGTAGTGGTCATGTAAAGGAAGTTTTCAATAAAGATGTTATATTTCAGGTTTTAAGTATTTATGTAATGATCCTAAGCCCCAAAGGCACTAAAATCTTGATCTTCTTTATTGCATCAAATGAAGTTTTATGTAATAAATCATGTTTAAGTTTGTAATAAAAGCAGGGTTCTCATAGTTGGTATCAAAGGGTATGTTTAGTTATTTTTGGGATTAGGATAAGAAAACCCTAGTAAAGCCTTAGAGACCAGACTAATTATAATAAAAACATCCCCAAGTTTTGGTAAGTACTGAGTAAGTGGTTTATCAAGAAAATAAATCCCTGTCTAGATACGAGTAGGTAGAGACGGCTCTGGTACAGATGTATCCTATGGGTAAAACCCAAAAACACGGCTTTGAGCTAGACTCGAACGGGAACTGGTGCATGACAACGGGCCTTGCTATACTCTTGGTTACGAAACTCCTAGGGGATATTCTTTGGTAAATTCAAAAGCGTAGTATGAACCCTTATTAAGGGAATTAAAAAAATGCCCCTAAGAATATATGTTATAAAGTAGATCCTGAAAAGCCTAGATTGAAGCCTATAGAATCATGAGTTAAGGAAATAAAATTTTATTTATAAGTCATCAACATTTGTCTTTGGAATACCCTTTATGTGTTACCCCTAACTTTCATTTTATTCCAGCCAATGGCCAATAATAGGGGGACTCAGGCTAACAACCATTGTGAAGATCAGTGTGATGACTGTACTAATGAGATGGATAATCCAATGGGAGCGGGAATCGAGAAATTTTTCACGCTTCTCTCTCAGCTAACTCTAGTTTCTAATAGGAACACAGGTCAAGAGGAATGTCCAAACCCCCCTAATAAGGAACAAGTCTCTATCGAGAGCTTCATGAGACAAAGGCCTCCTACTTTTAGTGGATCATCTGATCCCACGATCGCTGAACAATGGATCAACTCCCTTGAAAAGATCTTCTCTATCCTTCAATGTTCTGAAGAAGATAAGGTTCTCTTGGAGGCTTATCCTATGGAGGGTGAATCTGATCAATGGTGGACATTGATCAAAAATACGAAGCCTGAGGAGGAGATCGAGGCGTTGGAATGGAAGGATTTCCGGAATATGTTTTTTGAAAAATATTTTCCATGAACCCTCCGGCTTAAGATGGAAACGGACTTCCTTTCCCTCATGAAATAAGAAGAAGAATCTGTTGGAGCTTATGAGGAAAACATCACAAGACTTGCATGATACACTATTGGCTTTGTCGTTACCCCCGAATGCAAGGTTGACTGCTTCTTTGGTGGGATGAAGCCTAACCTGCGTAAAGAATTTGCGATCCGTGACTTCGACAGCTATGTGGAAATTGTCCGATGTGCCCTCAAGGTCGAAATGGAGATTTAGGAATCACAGGGGTATCATGGGGATAAGAAGCATAAGGTTGAATTCAATTTTGGTGGTCTGATGGATAAATCCAACAGTGCTAAGAAGATCCAGCACCCCACTTTCCAAAAGTGTGGAAAGAAGAACCCTAGAAATTGGCTCAAGGGGACGAGGAAATGCTTTAGGTGTGGAAGAGAAGGGCATATAGCTATTAACTATCAGCAAGAAAGACTTGCGGCTGTGACAGAGGAGAGGAATGCACCGTTCAAACCACAAGGGGTTGTTCATTGCTACAACTTCAAAGAAACGGGGAATTTTTCAAATTAGTTCCCTAAAAAAAGGGTTTTTGGTGGCAACCAACAACCTCCAAGGCAGCAAGGAAGAGATTTTTCCATCACTTCTACCGATGTGAACCCCAAAAATGAAGTGGTGACAGTTACGCTAGTTATTCATTCAAGAATAGCGAACGTACTTTTTGATTCAAGTTTTACGCATTCTTTTACATCTCAAAATTTTAGTAGAAAAATACCAGCACCACCAGAAATCATGGAAGTGAAGATGTCGGTGAGTACGGAAAATGGGGAAATCATTACATCCCATGAATATAGGTCCTCCCCTGTTATAATATGTGGATTGAATTTCTCGGAGAACCTCATCACACTCCCTTTGGTGGAATTTGATTCAATTCTTGGCATTGATTGGCTTTCCTTATATAGAGCCAACATAAATTGTTGGGAGAGGGAAATCACACTCTATATGGAGAATCGACCACCGATTCTTTACAAGTGTAAGGAGGAAGATGAATCCCCTTTAGCTCCATCATCTCAAGCATGGATATTACTACCATATGAGGACGCGTATCTAGCTCAAATGATTGAGTCCAAGGAAGAAACCATCCTTGAAGAAATGCCTATTGTGAGGGAATTTGTTGAAGTGTTTCTCGAGGAACTGCCTGGTCTTCCTCCTAGAAGAGATGTTGAATTCTCAATAGAACTTATACCTAGGGCATTAAAAATATCCAATACTCCATATAGAATAGATGTTGCAGAGCTTGAAGATCTGAAGAAACAACTACAGCAGAATCTGGATAAGGGGTTTATACGCCCAAGTGTTTCACCATTGGGTGCACCAGTCCTCTTCATGAAGAAGAGGGATCGGTCAATGCGCCTTTGCATCGATAATCGTGAACTCAAAAAAATCATGATAATGAACTAGTATCATCTCCCATGAATTGATGACTTGTCTGATCATCTATGTGGAGCACAATACTTCTCCAAGGTGGACTTGCGGTCAGGATATTATCAAGTAAGGGTGAAGAAGGAAGATATCCCCAAGACTGATTTTCGCACAAGATACAGGCACTATGAATTCATAGTAATGCCTTTTGGACTCACTAATGCTCGGTTAATCTTCATGGACTTAATGAATAGATTCTTTATAGATTACCTAGAAAAATTTGTGGTAGTCTTTATAGATGATATTCTAATATACTCCAAAACCAAGGAGGATCATGAGGAGCATTCAAGATCCCTACTGGAGACTTTGCACAAGGATAAGATCTATGAAAAGTAAAGAAAGTGTGAGTTCTGGTTGAAGGAAGTCTCATTCTTGAGCCATATCATCACAAGCAATGGGATATATATGGATCCCTACAAAACAGATGCATTTGAGGGATGGCTAAGGCCAACATCGGTAACAGATATCTGTAGCTTCTTGGGGTTAGCTGGATATTATCGACGATTTGTGAGGAATTTCTCACGATTGTCCAACCCTATTACCAAGCTAACTCAGAAGGGAGTAAAGTTTTCTTGGAGTGTTGAATGAAAGAAAGCTTCAAAAAGTTGAAAATAAGGCTTATCACTGCGCCCGTGCTCACTTTACCCACATGTGGGGAACTTTTTGTGGTATTCAGTGATGCTTCAAAGAAGGGATTAGGCTGTGTGCTGATACATAATGATAAAGTGATGACATATGCCTCAAGGAAGTTGAAAATCCATGAGCGAAACTATCCAACGCATGATATGGAGTTAGTGGTGGTGATCTTTGCCATGAAAATCTGGCGGCATTATCTCTATGGGGAGAAATGTGAGATATATACTGACCACAGGAGTCTTAAATATATATTCACATAGAAAGAGATTAATATGCGCTAGAGAATATGGATAGAGATCATCATGTATTATGACTGTTCAATACATTACCACCCTGGGAAAGCAAACAAGGTGGCAGATGCCCTAAGTAGAAAGGACCCAGCGATTCTATCAATGATGAGAATTGAGAAGGATCCAATCTTCTTAGACTTGATGAAGATGGGAATGAGAATCATAAAGAAGGTAAAATCATCAATCCTTTCACAAATGATTTCTCAACTGTCTCTTTTGGAAAGGTTAAAAGATGCTCAAAAGAATGATGTGGTAATTCAGGAAAAAGTGGAAGCTATCGAAAAAGGGAAATCCTCGGCGTTTAATGTTAATGAAGAAGGAATTGTGCGATTTGGGAAAAGTCTATGTGTTCCATCGAGTCTGGAGATGAAGAAGTAACTTTTGGATGATGCACATAGTTCAAATTTCTCTATTCACACAGGGAACACAAAGATGTATTGAGATCTCCAAGAAAACTTTTGGTGGGATAATATGAAGAAGGATATCGCTAAATATACATCGAAGTGCCTGGTGTGTCAATAAGTGAAGGCAGAGAGGCAAAAGTCTAAGGGGATGATTCAACCATTGCCCATACTAGAATGGAAATGGGAGAACATCACCATGGACTTTGTCACCAGACATCCAAGGACATCCAAAGGCAACAATGCAATCTGGGTTGTTGTGGATCGTCTTACAAAGACTGCACTCTTCATTGCTATTCGGGAGGATTTATCTTTGGATCAACTGGCAAAAATATATATCAGAGAAGTTTTAAGGTTTCATGGAGTACCACTATCTATTGTGTCTTACCAAGATCAGAGATTCACCTCTATGTTTTGGAAGAGACTTCAACATGCTCTGAATACTGAACTGAACTTCAGTACGGACTATCCTCCTAAAACTGATGGCCAATATGATCAGACTATCCAAACACTTGAGGAAATGTTAAGAGCATGCTCAATGGACTTTAAAGAAGGATGGGATCAACATCTTCCTCTGGTTGAGTTCTCTTATAATAACAGTTTCCACTCGAGCATCCAAATGGAACCATATGATGCCCTTTATGGGAAAAGGTGCAGAACAACAACGTGTTGGGATGAGGTCAGTGAACGTAAGCTGCTTGGACCAGAAATGGTCGAGGAAATGGTGGAGAATGTGAAAACCATTCAGCAGCATATCAAGGCAGACCGTATTAGACAGAAAAGTTATGCAGATAATCGTCGATGAGACCACGAGTTTAAAGTTGGAGACATGGTTTTTCTACACATATCACCATGGAAGAAGGTGATGAGGTTTGGAAATAAAGGGTAGTTAAGTCCAAGGTACAATGGCCCCTTCGAGATTCTTGATCGTGTCAGGGTTTTGGCCTATCGACTAGCACATCCACCTACTATGGCCAAAGTACATGATGTCTTTCATGTATCCCTCTTAATGAAGTACATACCAGACCCTTCACATGTACTCTCTTCCGAAGTGGTACAATTGGAAGATGATCTTTCTTATGAGGAGAAACCAGTGAAGTTCTTAGATCGTAGAGAAAAAGTTCTATGAAATAAGACAATTCCCCTCGTCAAGGTGTTGTTGAAAAACCACATGTTTGAAGAAGCGACTTGGGAATAAGAGGAAATGATAAAGTTGAGTTACCCACATCTATTTTAGTGTGGGAAAAAGGAAATTTCAAGGGAGAAATTTCTTAAGGGGGGAATATTGTAACGACCCAATGTTTAATTAATGGAAATCCCTCTTGATCTAATTAAATGTCTCTTTATGTAAAATATTTATATAAAATGTCAACTTCTTTGGTTTTATGATAAGAATTGTGACCGTTGATTTTATAGCCGTTGAACAGTGATCACATGATTAGTATAAATATAGGGCTTTAACAAATCTAATTTACTCATATAAAAGACGTGATGGCCTCGTCTAGTATAATTGCTCCGTATGAAGCCCACTTGTTGGAGCTCGGAAAAGAGGTGGCATCCTTGGGCTTCGCTCTTGACCAAGCCCAAGCTGAGCTTCACCATGTCAAGATCGAACGAGACCGTCTATGGGAAAAGTGGAAGTTGATAGAGATTACCACTCGAGCGATGTTATCCGAGTCACCCTAAGAGTCTGTCACCATCGCACACCTTACCCTTAGGTCTTATACGATTGTTTTAAGGGGTTATGTAACAAATATCTATTACTATGTTCATGTACATTATTTTTGTATATAATAATGAATATACTTTCTTGTCATTATTGATACATTGTAAATAGTTTTTAAAGTACAAATAGTGTTTTTAGTTATTATTTAATTAAGGAATATATTTTATTAAATTAATGGATTTTTGAATTAAATAATATTTTAATAAAATATTATTGTTATTAGATTAATTTTTATTAAATATAAACAATCTTATAAATTTATGCAATTAAAATTTTTATTAAGGTTTGAAAGCCATTTCTGTCAAAACCTGTGAATTTTCGATAAATGTCATTTTTTATTTTAAAAGTGAAAATTAACATATTCAGAAAACTATTTAGATAAAAAAATGTTATTTCTAGAATCAGGATGCCAAAATTATCCGATGGTGAATTTTTCATAATTTTCTTAGACAGTCAAATTTTTGGGTAAAAATTAAATACCGTTTAAATATATAATGTGTTTTATGACATCATAATGACCCAATAGTGATGTAATAAAATACTATAATCTTTAATTTCGGCCAATATATGTTTTACCATTAAAATGAAGTGATTTTGGGTTTGTTTGACTTACTTTTCAAAGCATTAATGGACCCCTCAAAACTTATTAAACACTTTGTCTTTTTAAATTGTTTTCCATGGGAGTGTGACTCACCTCCACATAAGCAACCCTATTATTTTAAGAATTTCAGACATTGGCCTTATCAAATATTTTTTTCCTCTTCCCTTTTCCAAAAACCATGGTCAAAAACCATGGTATGGTTTGTGGTTTGGATTAATTTAATATAAGGGGTCCCAAACCTAAATAATAAAGAATTCCCACACCTTTCATATATAAACCCACCCAAGATCTCATTTCCTCATCACTCAAAGCCTTTGGAGTTCTTCCAAACTCTGTCCTACTCTCTATAAATTCCTCCCAAGGTTCCCCTCCCAATAAGCCTCTCAAAAGCCTCTCTCTAGCCTTTGGAAGCACACTTCCAAGTAAGGCTTTTTTATTCCATTCTCATTTTTATCAAATTTTCTTTAAGTTGTTTTTCCCTTTTAATTTCAATAATGAATGTTGGGGTATAGTTTCACTCTTCCCTCATACTTCCCTCTTTATGTTTTAATGATGGTATACCCCTTTCTCTCTCATTAAATGCCTCCCATGTACACCTGTTACTATGCCAAAATTCTGAAAGGAACTCCTCTCTCCTCTTTTACATTCAAGCAATACTTTTGTATCGTGAATCTAAATTCCATTAAAATTGTTGGGACATGTATCTATATGACATACATAATTTCCATTACATGTAAATATTATGAATAACCACTCTCTCTGTAATCAACCATTTTTATGAATTCGTATGTCACGTCGTTACGCTGCCGAAATCACACTAATTTTCTTAGCCAAAGACATTGTGTAGTGAATACCATGCGCATTTCTCCATCAAGGGTATTCACATTTATGCACATTTATTGATTATAAAGTTTCATGTATGAATTCCACATTACTTTATCATGGAATAAATTATTATGTTTTATGAAACAATGTTTTATGATTCATGTGGCACACTTATGTATAAGTGAAATGTTTAAGAAGGGTTTTCCCTTATAGCGCTCCAATTCGTTGAGTAAAGTATAGTATCATGATATGTCATGTGCAATGAGTGTTGAATCATGATAATTCAAGTGCAACTATGGTTTACTCGTGCTTCATGTGAAATGAGGATTTACTCATGCTCCATGTGCGATGAGTCTTGGGTCATGCTAAATCCATGTTAAGTGTTGTTGACACATTTCCATGTCATGATTATCATGATTTATCATGCCTTTATGTTCATTTTTCTCTTGTGCTCTATTTATATGCCTAATGTATACCATTTATTGTACTCCTCATGTTATTACATGTGTATTCCCTTTCTGGGCTTTATAGATCACCCTTTTCTTATGCATGTCCTCAGGTTATCCCATGCAATACTATGTACGAGGGAATGTAGTGGTCATATAAAGGACATTTTCAATAAAGATGTTGTATTTCATGTTTTAAATTTTTATGTAATGATACTAAGCCCCAAATACACAAAACCTCTCGATATTATTTTTTGTATCTAGTGAAGTTTTATGTAATATATCATTTTTATGTTTTTAACAAAAGTAGGGTTGTCATAGTCATGTTCTGATGGAGAGGGATCGAAAACATGATCAGGAGAAAGTTAACAACAAGAAATCCAAAAACTTGTGATGGGAAAAATGTTCATTAGTTTCCCAGTAGGAAAAGCATACAGACAACATTTTTTTAAGTTACATTACATAAATATGAGGAATTAATTTATGAGATTGACTAAGAAAATAAAGAGATATACATACTTTTTAAGTAGAGTTTCATTCTTTAATAACTTTCCAGCACTAACTCATTTTTTTAAACGATGAGTATTAAAGAAGACTTGGTCACACTGGAAGAGCTAGAATAAACATCTATAGAATCACATGATCCACAAAGGATAAACTATATATTTACCTTATCTTTAGAGATTAATCAAAACCAAAATGGTTAGTACAAGATCTAATGATCCCCTAATAGGATATTACTTTATAGAAAGGAACATTGTTCTTAATTTCTAAAATTAAACCAAAAATACCCCAAAGTTAAATAAATACCATTCAATAAATAATTGTACTTAAAATCCTTTAATATAATCCAAACTAATATTGAAACCCAAAACATATAGGAATTTGGTTATGTAGTCTTCCATGTTACATTGTATCTCCAAATGACATCAACTACTCTTAAAATCACATACTTAAAAGTAATTAACCTAATCACATATTCTCTATTATAGGTTAATCATTTCCACAAATAACCTAAATCACTATAAATCCACAATAAAAACCTAGATAAAAATTCACCATTACTACTCAAATGAAATCCCATAGTATTCTAGTTTCCTTGGACATATAGTGTTCCCAACAAAGCGAACATCTTCCAAAATAACATTTATCACTTAATCACCATATCATTTTATTATTATAAGGGTATTAATTTGATAATACATAAGAACCCAAATCAACTTATTATTGATCAATAAAATCATTTAACTAAAAATAATTAGTCACACTAACCAGGGACTTCACGTAGTCCAGTGGTAGGCAATAAATCCCAATCACACTTTGGTTGTGGGTTTGATTCCCACAGCTTTTTCCGACGCGACGGGTTGTCACACGGTCTGCGTGTTGTCCTTTTTCAAAAACTATATGTTATAACATTACCAAAATGAGATAAATTCATCAAAATAACCATAAAATAATTTTAAACAGAAATGTTATCTCATACCTTTCATTTTCATCCCAAAATATAATAACTTGTAATTGACTCAAACCCAATGATCATATAAAACCAAATGTTTTTTTTAACTATATACCCAATGGAAAAAATAAGTCTTCCTCAAATATCATTCTCACATTGAAAATTACGGGGTTACAAATACAAGATAAAATTATTCCAAAGTAATCCCATCAACAAGGAGCACTAATAAATTTAAACATTTCTACAACCATTTATTTCCATATAGATTCTTCTTTGACCAAGAAAATATCCTAGAGAATAGAGAATTCACTTGGGTAATGGCCAGGTCCCCTACATTTACAGAAAATGACTGTAAATAGATTTGTGGGACTATTTTTATTATCTTCCATAGTACTCTTCATTTTTCCTCGGCAATTCTTCACTTTATGTCCTTCTTTCTCGCACATGAAGCATTTATTTGTTCCGTTGAGACACTTTCTTGGGTGTCTCCTTACACATTTCCTTCATCATGGAAATTTAGGATTCTTTTGTCCATGGTCTCCACTGATGGATCTCATATCATTCATCACCTTTCTCTTCTTTGTTGAGTCTGAGAGTTGGTTAATATATATGTTGTTGATCATATTTTTGGAAAACTGATTAGGAATGAACAAGATATCTTTTACGCCTATCAACATTCTATTTTGTTGCTCATTTCCACCACCATTCCCACCTTTTACATCATTCTCAAAGTTATTATGAGTTCCTCGGAATCCATCCATTGACTAAAACCAAAAATCATTGTGTGAGTAATAGTAGTCATAAAATCATTTAGAGAATATCATGACACCATATTCTCAATTTGAAACACCTTAGGATTAACCAAGGTCATTTATTCTCATCTTAAATTAAAAAACATCAAATTGATTTATAAATAAAATGTAAATTATCCTCAACATATCCCACGGGAGTGTCGTAACGAAGAGTGCACAAGGCCCGTTGTCGTGCACCAGTTCCCGTTCGAGTCTGGCTCAAAGCGGTGTTTTCGGGTTTTACCCCTAGGTACATCTATTCCATAGCCACCTCTACCTTCTCGTATCAGGATAGGGATGTATTTCTTGGAAAAATCACAAAATCTATACAATATAAAAATTCTAGGAAGTTTATCTATACTAATCCTCATATTCTATCTTATAGCGATGTGCTCTAATTAGAGTTTATCTAAATCTAGTTTCCAAGGTTTGTACTAAACATCCTATGATACCAACTGTAACGCCCCGACCCCAGTTACCCAGAGTCGGTGCATCACTACATAACATTAGAATGATCACAAAGGATAAAGTGTCAAAATACCGATTAGTTTAGTGGCCTTTGAATCACTAGATACATTCATAAAGTTTACATTTACATCATAAACTGAAAACTACAACAACATCTTGTCTCCACACTCATATCGCATTATATTATCCCTACAGGTCATTCATAAAATACTTCTTCACATCCTGGGAAAAATAAAACAAATAAAGGGGTGAGCTCAGTTGCTCAGTAAGGATAAAAATATAGAGAAAACTTTCATAAATAAGAATAAACATTTAAGGCAATGTATAACTAAAACAAAATCCCATTTAAACTTGAACTTCAGCATAATATGGAAAAGTTAAAATGAAATATTTCCATTTACTTATTAACATGGATATTCTAATAGTCGAATAACCACATGCAATATCAATAACCACCTTTATAATGATAAAATTCATAATGCCAGACTATCATAACCACATAGTCAAGGCCTCGTACCAAGACTACAAATAAGGTTTTGTCAAGGCCTTGTGCCGAGACACTATTTTTTCTCATGAGACCTACCGATACATCGAGGAGATATAGCGGGCTCCACCCGTCACTTACTAAGTCCAATGCATTCGTCATATAAAAAGTTTGAAACAAAACATAAACATTCGTATTAAAACTAGCATATGAAATATCAATAGTTTAACCACAAACCATAAATAGTATAAAAATAGCAGATACATAGTCAAAAATAACTCATTAGATACAATATGAAATATTGTATTATATCAGATTAACCTCAATTGATAATAATTAAGGATATTGACATAGATTAAAATAATAATCAAACTATTGATAGAAATATCCCCCTTTTCTTGAAAACATTTAAAAGTCAAACTATTTGTTAAGAAGACATTTAAAATAGATTTTTGAGTCGAAGTGTTCCATACCACTTTGAAACTTTTAAAAAGAGTATTAATTTTCAAACTTTAATTTCCATATAAATAAATCCTTAAAACCATTTATAAAACATGGACATTAATGAGAAATATTTAGAATAATAAATCTTTAAAACGTTTTCAAATGATATTTTAGTTAGAGTTCCTAACCAAAAGAGAGACACTTGAATAAAAATAATTGAGGTAATAAAAGATTTGTAATATCATGATAATAAAGGTATTCATGATATACTATATCAAAGTACATTATATACACCATATAAATGTGATTTGCTGTATAACATCAAAGGAGTCTCAATGGAATGTAAATTGAGATGAAATCTCTCATAAAGGCCGTATCTTTAGGTTAAGGATAAATCAACGACATAATTATGTGTGAAAAATATAAATAAACTCAATATGATTGGATATTCAGTATAATTAAATCAAAGGACATTCACACATATTCTGGTAAAAACAACCCCAATGAATTGGATGTTTAACTCAAAAAACCGAGATTGAGTAAAAATTACTCTTATCAAGTTCATACTGATGACTTAAGAATTTATCAATGGAGTGATTATTTGTATAAAAAGTATATCCAAAAAAAGGGTTGTGGAAATTATGACATAATCAATTGAATAGTTATTCCATAAATAATCTTGGAGTAAAATAATCAATGAAGTTTGCGTAAAGCTGAATGAGTGGAAATTGAAATTTCAAATTCCCTTATCGATTTGGAAACTTACAAAACATACACCCATGATAGAAGGATAATACAATGATGATGTAAATATCCATAAATTAAAGTATATTACACAATGAATACAATCATGTGATGTACACACACCACATGCAATAAATAAGTGGTGAACAATGGAAATCTCGTGAAATTAAAAGTGAGATAAGAAACCCCTTACTTTGCACTTTTTCCTTGGTCGAGGGTAGGTTATCCTACTGTATAATGGTGGAATAATTGTTATTTAATTATAAAAGAATCATATACAATATTATGATATCATATATTATCTTTTAACATTTATTTGTTAATAATATCTTAGTATTATCGTCATTTCAGGTGTTAATCTACTCGTTTTCTTTTATATGTTTTGTTACATAAGTCATGTTTGTTAGGGATATATTGTATATTATTCATGTAAAAAATGATATCAAGTCCTTAAACATTATTTTTAATCATAAAATGAGAATTATACTTGTATGGATATGATGGGGAATTAATCTCATCGCATTCGTCGAGATGGTAGTCCGTACGTACACACGAGCGATAATATCATTCTTTTGATATTAAAATCTTATATAATTGGATATTATACAATATATATTGAATCATTATCATGTTATACTTATTATTTAAATTAATTACACATCATTATTATACCCATCCAAATAATAATGTTTTTAATTACAATTACACCACGACATGGAGACGGTAGGCCGTACGTACGCACGTATGGTGGCATTTCATTCAAAGGATGGATAGAATACTGAATATGGTAGTACCATATTTATAATAATATCACAGTATATAAAAGATACTGGAGTTATTATTTTAGAATGGAAATAACAATGAATGAAGAAGTTGAAGAAGAAAGGAACTTGAAAGAGGGTTGTGAAAACATTACCTCTTCTTCGGGTTCTTTCTTTTGATATGATCAAAAGGGCTCCATAGGTTGGATTTATCAACAAACTAAGGCCTCTAGGTTTAAGTGAGGGATGTTGAGAGAATATTTGGGTAGGGTTTCGCCGATCCAAAAGGCTTTGAAGGTGTAAATTAGAGGGAAGGGAGAGTACCCTTCTATAAGAGGGGTAAGGGGCACCTTTGGAAATGCTAGAAATATTATTTTATAATAAATTGATATTTGGTTTATAATGGATAAAAAGGGGATTATTTAAATTTTAAGGTGGGGATGGGACTAAATCCTTTCAACCAATAGATTTTAGACAGTTTTGGGTCACTATATTAACCTTATCATTTATATTCAACTCTTAATTAAATAGTTTGACATTTACCATGTCTCATTGTATTTTTATATTATATAGTTAATAAAATTACTATATACCTCCAAGAGACACCCAACTGGTCCATTAATGATACAAATATCATTATATAAGTCCTTTTTCCTAATTATAGTTTTTTATGAATATAATATCAATTAATAATATAATTGTTTTTTAAAAACTCTTTTATGTAAATTTTGACACTATTGGGTATTTTGTTTTTGATAATTTTATAACAGCATTATTACATCAAAAAAAATTTATAGAACCAATCCAAATATGTCATATTAACCTAGAAAATTATTATAATTCATAAAAAAGTCTCAAATTACATTTATTTAGATATTTATAATATCAATTATTCCAATATTTCATTAATTAGGTAATTACTGCATTACCATTGTTTCATAAATAAATTAAAATATTTAATGTCTAAAAATTATAAATAAAATACCATTAGGTAGGAAATAGTTTTATCTTTCTAATTAATATTTATAATCTAATTTATCTTATGTATAACCCTATATTAAAAATGTTTTAGTTATTAAACTTTGATTTTATCTCTTTTAACTCTTCTTTGAATTAAATAGTATTTAATGTCCTAATCTAATCCAAGTGGACCTAAATGATAATATTTTATTCCTAAGGTTGTTTCTGGTCGAGATAAACTTTTAAAATATAATTATGACATTTTTTAGGGTAATATTAATATCATTTTTACCCTTAATTACTCTATTTACTTTTAACAGTGGTAAATAAAAGCAAAAGTTACTATTCACCAAAAATTAATTTCATGTAATTGACCACATTTTACTCCTTCATATTAACCGTGTCTCTCGGATTTTTGAAATTCCACTCACAGAATTGGAAAAATTAAGTTTTATGTGAATTTCTAAATTCTCCTAGGAGTTGGGTAAAAGACGGTGAAAAGTTCAATAAAATTCTTATATATCTAAAATTACTCTAAACTAACTCTATTGAATTAAATTTAACTTATATAGGTATTGTGTATATATTTTTACTATAATTAAATTGAAATAAAATAAATATTTATTTAAATAAAAATACGGTTTTAAACTACAACTCAGTGTTTTTTCACTATTCATAAAAAATTGAATGTTTTCAGAATAGTACCAAAAATTCACCCTAAGATAATTTTGATATTAAGAATCATAAAATGAAGTCCATTTTGAAAGATAAAATTTATAAAATTTCAATAATTGGGTATTACTATTCATAACGGCTAGTTTGATTGGTTGTGGTGTGTGTTAGAACTTAAAGTTGTGTACAACACACACTACTGTATTATTCAAAGAGAAGCGTACCGTGGAAGATTGGGGTGTTACATATCCTCTAGTTATATCTATATTGAAAATATTATACTTATAATAAATTAGTTGTGACAATTTTTCACATTCATTGATTTTAAAAATATTCTTTTCGTATTTGTGGAAAAGTGTCCATTAAATAATTTAATTTAAAAAATTAGATTATAAGGGTATAATTTATCAATAAAAAATATTTTTATAGTTTTCTATGTGATTTATATTGTTATTTTTGTCTTTATTTACTTGATTTAACCTAAACCATTGTAATAAAACAATTATAATGTTACTTTTCATAATGTCAAAAAATAATGGAAAACTATTTACACATTCTGGACCCATGATTAAAAATATGGAATCTATTTTTAAAAATTAAAAACATAGAAGTATCATTAATTAAATCAAAATTAATCTTTTTGATGGATTGAGAAAATGTATTTTTTGAAAGAAAAAGTGATCAAAATATTGACATCTTTTTTTATCCAATTTTTAGGTGAAAATAATTTAAATGAACTACATTATATTAAATGATAAAAAAATAATATATTTATAATTTAAAACCAATAAAATTTATAATTTAACAATATAAATTATTTTGATGAGAAAGTTATTATCAATTAAAATTTAGTTTTTTTACAATTCATCAAAATAGGAAACTTATCATAAAAATACCAAAAAATGAAGCAAATTAAATTTTGATATTACTATTTCAAATTAGAATTTAATTTTTTTCCAATTGAAAATATAAATCTGTTAAATATTGGATTTAAAATGGGTTTTCAATTTAAAGGTGGAAAACTGTATTTTTTAAACATACTTATTTTATCTAAAAAATTGAATTTTTTCATATATCATGTCTAGAAAAAAACATAAAATGAAGGTTAAAATTATATGGAATATGTAACACACCAAGATTTAAAACTATTTTATCTCATTAATGTAATTTAATATCTTATATTTCATTTAACCCTGACTTGGTTTGCATTTTACGAAAGATTGAGTTTCTGCGAAATTGCACATTAGTATTATAATTATTTGAATTATATATTTATTTATCAATTACATATTGTAATATGAATAGTAAAAAATAAATTTTAAATGTTCTTTATAATTTCTTTATAAATAAAACATATTTATAATCAAATGTATAAGTTTTGTTAAAATTGTTATATATTTAGGAAAAATATTTATGTCTCTTGCTGAACAATAATAAAATTAATTTTAGACACTCATAAAAATTGAATTTGGTAAAATAGAATTCATTTTTTAATTCTGAATATCAAAATTAGATTAGGGTAAATTTTTGGTATTTTTCTGAAAACATTCTATTTTTTATGAATATTTAAAAATACTACATAGTACATAAAAACCAACACTTTCATTTAAATAATTATTTTTAATTAAAATTTATATTAAAGTAAAAATAGATACATAAAAAATATATTAGTTCAGTGTAAGTCATTTAATTCATTTTATAATAAGATTAGATATATAAGATTTCATTGAACTTTTTAACGTCATTTACCTACCTTCTAGAAAAATTTGCAAAATTTTCATAAAACATAATTTTACCACTTCTATGAATTGAATTTCAAAAATATAATAGACACAGCTGTCATCAGTAAATAAAATATGGTTCAATAGGATGAAAATAATTTTTGGTGAATAGTAACTTTTGAATTTTATTTACCACGGTTAAAAGTAAATAGGGTAATTAAAGGTAGAAATATTATTATAATAATATAAAAGTACCCCGACCCAAGTCCTAATTCTATTATATAAGTGTATTTCGACCAAAATCAACCTTAAAACAAAAATATGATCCTTTTTTGACCACCTGTTTTAGATCAGACATTTATTATATTTTATTTAAAGAAGATTTAAAAGTGTTAAATTGAAATTTTATAACTTAAACATTTTAATATAGGGTTATACATAAGATAAATTCATCTATAAATATTTTTTATAAATCTAAAGAGATTTCATATATCATAGTATTTTATTTATAATTGTTAGACATTGAATAATTAAATTTATTTATGACACAATTATGATGCAGTAATTGCCTTATTAATGAAAGATTAAAATAATTGTTATTATAAATATTAAAATATATGTAAATTGAAACTTTTTATTCCATCCAAGAATTTTATAAGATAATTTTACAATTCAGGGTTTATTCAATGAATTATTTTTTGAATTAATCATTTTTTGATGTCTTTCCCAAAAAACTAAATACCAAATAGTGTCAAAATTGACATAAATGAGATTTTAAAACAAATACTATTTTATTAAATTACATAATAGTGATAAAAATATAAGGTTCATCCAAATGACATAGATAATTTTAGATATTTCATTAATGAACCACTTTATATTCTATTGGTATTTTTTTGTAACTATATTAACCATGTAGTATAAAAATACCAAAAAACATCATAAAGGTTAATGTATTTTACAAAGAGATAAATCTAAAAGATAAGGTTAATATGGGGACCTAAAAAGGCCTAAAACATAGTGGTTGAGAGGATTTCAACCCATCCCCACCTTAGCTTCTAAATAAATCCATTTAGATCTATTATAAATAGAAAATACTTTTATAATAATTTAATATTTAAATCTTTTCCAAAAGTGCACATCACCTCTCTTATAAAAGGGTATTCCCACTTCTCTTAAATTCACACTTCCAAATAATTTTCTCCCACCAAAAACCTGATCAAATATCCTCCCAACTACCCTCAATTCATCTTAGAGGCCTTAATTTTATTATGAAGCAACCCTAAAGAGCTATTTTGTTCAAATCAAAAGGAAGCACCCAAAGAAGAGGTAATCATTTTATCACCTCTTTCAAAGTTCTTTTCAGCTTCTACATTATCTTTATTTGTTATTTACATACTAAAATAATAACAAAATTACCTTATACATCCTGAGATTTTATTATAAATATGTTAAAACCATATTCATTATTCTATCCATCCAATGAATTAAAATTTCATTCTACGTGTGTACGTATGACTTACCATCTCCACGTCATGGTGTAGTTTGTTACTCAACACTTAATTATTTGGATGGGTATAATAATGAGTATAATTGATGTAATTAATTAAAATAACACATTAATTATTCTTTACATATAATATACCATCCAATTAAACACTGTTTCACCATCATAAGAATGATATCGTCACTCGTGTGTACATACAACCTACCATGTCCACGATGCGGTGAGATTCATATTCAATGATCATCATTAAATAATTTTTATAAAAATATATATTGATTAAGTATGATATATATGAAAAAATATTTCTACTAGAGTAATATATAATTATGTAGATAAATATATATTGTTTACTTACTTTCACACTATACGATAAGAAAACGGAAACAATGTTCATGCGTATGTACGGACTACCGTCTCCATGAATGGTGTTTCCATTTCATATATCTATATATTATACATATTTATATTCTAAATATATATAATATATAAATCATGTTTTATATTTTTTAAGCATGTGAATCATGATCTATGTGACACTATCAACAATAACAAGTCAAAACATGTACGATAAAGAAAGTGATTATTACCCCAAATGTTACTTTAACATAGAAATTATTATTAAATGGGTAGTATAAATTCATAAATGAATCATATTGGTTCTGGTATAATTAAATAACATACTATGGTCATTATAAAGGAGGTTAAACATACCCTCAACTAAATTAAATTACAAGGTGAGGGTTAATTCCTTAGTCTCATTATTATCCGTGATTGTTTATGGGTAAGTATTTTTTGGGACATATTTACCATACAAGTCCATATTTCATAAAAATGTTTTCAAAAGGAATATTTATTTTTTATGGAAGGTAATATTTAAATAGACCTTTATTTTAAGTTTTTTAAGGATTTATTTTTCTAAATCTCTTTAATAAATGTCCATGTTTTGAAAATGATTTTAAGGATTTATTTATATGGACATGATTGTTTTAAAATGTTAGTTCCTTTAAAACGTTTCAAAATTGTATGGGAAACCTGGATTCAAAAATCTCTTTTAAATGAAATCCTTTATAAATTTTATGACTTTTAAATGATTTCATGAAAAAAGGGGTATTTCTATCAAGGAATTTTATTGATTATTTTATTCTATGTCAACATCCTTTATTGGATATTATTATTTATTGTGGTTGATTTATTATAATACAATATTCTATATTGTATTCAATGAGTTATGATATGTTTGACTATGGATGTTCTATTTGGTACCATTCATGGTTTATGATTAAAGTATTAACATTTCGTATTCTAGTTTTAATATGAATTTTTATGTTATGTTTCACTCTTTTTCATATAATGAATGTATTATACTTAGGAAGTAACGAGTGGGGACTATTGTAGCCCCTTGATGCATCGGTAGGTCTCATGAGACAAACTAGTGTCTTTGCATAAGGCCTTGATAGAATATTTGTGAATGGTCTAGGCACAAGGCCTTGACATAGTAGTTGTTATGTCTGGAATTATGCATTCCTTTATTATGAAATTAGTTATTACATCTGATTATTTGACTAGTAGAATATTTTTGTGTATGTTTATATGGTAATTTTTTACTTTTCATTACCATATTTTGTTCAAATTTTATGTTTAGAAGGCACCTATTTTAATTATACATCTTGCCTTAAAATTTTATTGCTTCTTGTGAATTAATTACCCTTACTAAGCATCTAATCTCAGCCCTTTATTATGTTTTATTTTCCCAAGATTCCAAGAAGTGTATTTTGTTTGATATGTAGAGTTAAACTAGGGGAATAATGCAATTCTCAAAGGATTATTAATGTTTTGTTTTATGTTATAAAGTGTAATGTAACATTCATATATATAATCTATTTTATAAGACTGCAATACTGATCGGTCCTTCGAGAATCGATTCCTTGTAATCATGCCAATGTATTAAAATAATGCATCAGATCTGGGATTCTGAGGTCAGGGCATTACAGAATATATAAAATTAAAAATATTTCCAATACTATTAATGAACTCTAATTTAACTACTATGATATATATTATGTTAAATAATAATATTAATATATATTTTTTTAGTAAAAATGGGCCATGCATAAAACGCAAGACAACTCATTATTGTGTGTAGTGTAAAATTAATATGGTGTTGTGTAAAAATAAAGAAAGAAACAAAATTAAATTTATTCAGAAATGGAAGATATTTCAATGTCTCGGGGTGTTATATCAATCCTTTATATATTCATAGTCACACATAGGTAAGGGGAACCAATGTAAGGGATTACATTAAAGAAACCAGGACACACATTCCCATACATAATAAGGAGGATGCGATTACCTGTATATCATTATTTTAATTTATTAAAAATTATTATAATACACAATAAATTTTAGTTTTATTAAAATAATCCCTACACATTCATATATTATTAAATCTCATGATCATTCACGCATGAAACACATACACAATAAAAAATATCAAGATTTCATTTAAATTTGTTATTTATTAAGATAGAATTGAAAAAATAATAAATTATTTATCTCAATAATTAATTAATCCTTTATATTAATTTTCCATTTAAATAGACTTGGAGATTCCCATCCACTGTAATTTTAAATAAATTAAATAACATTATTTATGTAAATGGAATGTACTAAAAGTGGCATGGCATGTACCCTTAACTTTCCTTAAACCAATTTCTGTATTTTTATTATCACATGACATATATAGCCACAAGGCATGACATATACTATAATATGAAATAGAATGAGACTAATATAATGAATAATCCTTTTCAAGTACATTTTTATTATATATAATGTATTTCTATACGGAATATCATGATATAAGTAGCATTTTTCTCTATGAGTCCTGTTGAATAGTTTGTGCATCACTTATGACTACATTACATGCTTGGGATTTACACAGAGAGTTCCACTATCAATACTCATGAAGTAAAAAATATCAAATATTACAATACACATCATATATTATTATAATTAAGAATAAATAATCAATTCTTCAATTATTATTATATGGCCTATCAAAATTCTCAATGTATAAAAAATGTTGTAATTTTTTCCCATGGCATGTACAACTAGCTCGATGTCATGTAGTTTAGTATTAAATTTTCTAATTTCTACACATGATGAACCACACTGTACTCATTGGGAATCTGTGTTTTCACTGTATGTGATAATGCATTAAATGATTTTTATAACATTCTAGATTCCATGTACTTTATGTATTTTCGTGTCACACGACTGGTACTCATTATAGGATTTTTATAAATAATATAGTCCATACTTGAACAATAAGGTTTTCTTGGATCCCATAGGGAGAAAATATCTCCAGTTATATGGAATTTCTTCTTGATGAACATTGTGTAGCCCTATCAAACCATATTACCACTGGTTTTCCATAAATAGTGTATGATGCCTCCATATACCAAACCCCCACATGAAATTTTGTAACCTTCCTGGATCATCATTGTGTAGTTATAAAGTAATTTAAATCATGTACATTTCTAACACATTTCATGAAGAAAATTTATCTAGAACCTCCTGATTGGATCATTGGACATTTCCCATTTATTCAAAACATGTTATTGGACATACAAAAATCATATATTTCAATATCTTGACATTTAAATTAAAGAATCAAAACCAAAAATAATAAACTAATTATAAAATTCATATATATTTACAAATGATTAATTTATAAAACTAAATTATTATGTGAATATTATAATACAAATACAAGGTCCTAGAGAAAGGTGGAAGTGTTTAAAAACATTTATAGTAATGGATTTAATTGGTTTGATCAGATTTGTTCTTTAAAACAATATGATCACAACCAAAGAATATTTATATAGAGGCCTTTTCAAATATAATTTATCATTAATGTAATTATAAAATAAATACCTAGCCTTGTAGTTATTTAGTCATTTAAAAATCAGATTACTTTTCATATTTTACCATCATTGTGATAAGGGATTCTGGGGCAGAATTACTCTATTAGTGTCCACATGTACTCTATAAACCTTGGATCAACACTGTTAAATATATGATTTATATCATGGAATACTCAAATCACTTGCATCATTCTCCATTGATCGAAATAATAATCATTTCCTATCATGAATGATTCTATCTAGTCCTATCAAGCTTAGTAGGGAGGATTGTGGTACTTTCCTCTTGAGATATTTCTAAGGAAATTTCCCTTTAGACAAGAGATATTTATCCTGATGTAAATTCTTACAAAGAAATACGTAACCTAAAAAATGATATAATTCAACATATATACAAAGGTAAGAAATTTAGTTTTTCATAAAGTACCTAGATCAATATCTTAATTCTAACTAAACCATACATCAAATAATATTATTATTAGTGTTATTATTTCATTGGCATGCTTCAAACTCACAGAAATTTAATTATAAATTTAAAAAATATTTAAATAATTATTTTTATATAAATATATCATTTCAAACACACCCTTGACTCATCTAATCAATGTTACAGAGCATTTTTAAAACTCTAGAAATTATTATTTATTTAAATATAAATATCACATTTTTATCCATTAAATAAATGTTTTATCGATTAACATAGAATGAATAGTGATTATTTTTTATAAATTGAGAATAATATATATTTTAATATTAAATAAAAATAAAAATTAATAGATGTTCTAGATACTATTAGTGTGTGACCCTTTAGGAAACATTCTTAATAGCATTATGTTTGTTGGACAACAGTCCAAAACTAGTGTATGAAAACCTATTAGGGCACCTATAGAGAAAAGTTTTAATCTCATAGTGTGAAAAACCTTCTATAGATTCTCACAGTGTAATAAAAATACCTTTTTTCAATATTTCCTTAACAAGGTTGTATACTTGTGTCATCAAACTTTATTCTTGATATATCTTTAATTTTATTTTGTAAAATCAAATAATTAAAATAACTTATATAGCCACATAAGAAATTAGAATGTTCATTATGAATAAAATTGAATATGATATCTTATTTTATAAACATAGAAGGGAAAAATCATTTATTCACTTATAAATTTATTTCAAATCATTGGTCTCACCCTCAAGAAATAACAAATCACTAAGACCATATATCTTTATATTTTTCAAAAATATGTCAATGTATGTGACTCATTCGATACATTAATATTAATATCAAATTTGTTCACTAATATAGGATTCCTTAGATAGGGAAATTCTATGAAACATATAACATGTAGAATTTATTAATGTGTTTTCTCTTCTTATAATGTTTTCCCTTACAGATTACCAAATGTGAAATTCATGAAGATATGAAATGAACCATCCCAGGTCGACCAAAACATATCACTGGAGATGGCCCACCAGAAGGTGAGTATCATTAAACAACCAAACAAGTCTAATATTTAACCAAAAGAATTCAAAACAACTTAGTGAAACATAGAAGAAAATGAAACATCAATTAGACATTCAACATCAATCCACATGGATGAAACACAAAATATCAAAAACAAGACTAAAAAACTATCCATGTGACCATGGTCCCCACCCAAAAATCATAATTGGAATATTATGAGAACTAGGAGAATTTGGTGAATTATATGACATCCTTCCCTTTACTTATGTCCTTCAAGACCACATCTATAAATAACCAAATTAAAAAATTATTATGTAATCATAATTATAAATAGGATTTTACTAAATAATATATGCAATGTCTAATACTAAAAAAATGTTATTTCTATATTAAATACAAATCTGGTACATAATATAGAAAAAAGAGAAAAACATTTTTAAAAATTCATTTTTATCATAAAAAATTTCCATATTAACACAAAAAAAGTAATATTCTAAGTATAATTTATATATAATGAAAGAATAAACAAGTACAATAATGGACACACCATTATAAAATTCCAGTGAGAAAAAATATATGAAATATAAAATCATGTGTAAAAGAAATAAAAAATTAAAAAGAACATTATTTGAGCTCTAGATGATGTGAATTCATAATATACCTTAATATAAGAAACTAATCTATGCATCAAGTGAATCCAACCGATATCAATTTCATCAACATTATTTCTATATAAAAATCTTGTGTTGGTATTAGACACACTAAAGTTACATGTCCATTTCTTGATGCACCCAAGTTCCCCAACATGATTTTCATTTCAAAAACATTTGAAATTCATGATAATATTTTTATAAAACATTTTAATAATGAAGAAACATGTTACCCGTTCTTGTAAGGATATTTTATAATCCAAAACACCTTAATGAATTTCATAAAAACATTTTCACAACGAATCATCACTTCTTATACTCTTGAAAACCCATTTTAGAATCAAAATAACCTTTAAAAGTTCCACAAAACATTTTCAAACTGATGAATTTCCACTTACATACTTGAAACCAAATTTTTGAATCCAACATGATATTAATAACTTTTATAAAACCATATTTTTCAACAAAACTTTTTAAAAAACTCCCCATTTAAATAAATATATCTCTTGAGTAAAATAATACATGATATAAAATCCATCACTTTCATAACAGAAACTAAAAAATTGAATATAAACATCAATTAATTCATGTATTATAACCTTTGAATAGAAACACATATGCCATGAATGTATAGAATATTATAATGATTGGTCTCAAAATTTTGGGGGTTGAATCCGATAAAAAAGTCCATCAAGACCTTAAAAAATATCTTTTTCACTTTTGGATTAAGAGATAAAATTGGAATCATAACTAGTTTAGAGGGAGTTTGGGTTTTCTATAGAATTTCTATAAAATAGAATACTATGGAATATTCTACTAGTTGAAATAGGGAGGACTAAGACACAACACAAGGGACTGAGCCCCATTTCCAAAGGTTGGATATGTTGCATCCTACTCCACATGTAGAAGACACAATTTTTTTTGAAGAACCACCCAAGCCAACCCCTCAGAGCACTACGTCATAACATTCGCCAACATTACATAACTCTCATCCCACTTACACCACAACTATACTCCACATTGAATATATGATGATATTAGTAGTGGCACCCAAAATGCCACCTGTCAAATACTTTTCCATTATCAGGTAATTGTGTTGTAGTAAAGTCTCGTTTTTCTAAAGGCTCCACCATCCATGGAATAACCCCCTATATAATTCAAATAGACTTCCAAAAAAACTCAATAAACCCTCCAGAACCATATGAACTCAAACAGAAAAATCCTAAAAATTAATGGAGATCATGATGAAATCGAAATTGGGTCACAAATCTCTCAATCATAAAATATTTCTACCCTAAGAATTACTTGTTCAAAGTATAGGTCTAAAAGGGATGCTGACTAAGAATCAATCACCCCACCTATTAGAAATAAACTTAAATTGTGTAATAATCAGAAACTTCTAACCCAAAAAAATAGAAAGTCACTGAGAAACAACATTACAAAAATATTGAAATGGAATTCATGAAAATTCACTGGCCAAATACAACCATACACAACATGTTCAAACCCACAAGGAGAGAACTGCTCTGAGAAACATCCCAAATGATCACAAAATAGGATCACTAAAGCATTTAATCCACAAAAGGATAACATAATACAAAACATGCCTCAATAATAAATAATCAGGAACAATCCTATGGGTGAAAACTTATATATGATGATGTTTATATCCAACTCTCTAAAGCACCATACCATGGTAAATTTAATGGAAAGAAATGACCAGTCTCATTCACATCCAATCTGAAGGAAAAACTACACCCTAAGTTATCATGCATTAACCTTATGACATACCTATATCCAAGGAATCCAACATAATTTTTCCCATGGCCTACACTTTACAAGGGTGAAATAGAACAACACCAATAATGGGAAACCAAATAATAAACCCTGAATCACTGGAACATAAATTCATTAATCCCATAAATCTACAAACTCAATGTGTAAAATACCCAAAATTATATGTCATCCATAAAACCTCAAAAAATATAACAAAACTCAAGAATAATTTTCATCTAAATCTCACCCAAGTTTCTCCTAGAAAACCTGATCCCCTCTAATCTAACAATCAAACTAATTCTTAAAGTTCTAAAGCATTGAAAACATGAATCTCAAAATGAGCTACTAAAGAAAATATACCTCAAAATAATGAAAGGAAAAATATAATGATAATGTATAAAAATACATGAATTAATATAACAAGAATGGTTTTTAACAAAATACAATAGTGAAAACTTTGCACCATTAAAAATGGGCCATCCTTCATTCAAAACTAAATAGAAACCATTGTAAAATTTTAACCCCAAGCCCTATCTCAACCTTGTTAATTTTAAAATATTTTTAAAAGATATTTAAAAACAAACACTTTTTGTTTTAGAATAAAAACACCATTCCATTATTCAAAATAAATCAAGAACATTTATTTTTGAAAAAAATTTCAAATCACTTCCCCCATTAAATTACAGTCACTAATGGAAAAATACCAAACATACCAAAAAAATAAATTTGGAAATCATCAGTTTCCCTAAAAAACCGGAAACCGGTTTTTTATAACACAACTGGAACATTATTAGAAAAATAAATCACACATAAAATGTTTTTCCATCCCCAAATGAAAGCAACTACATACAAAATATTTCATCAAAACAATATCATTTTATAATCATTCCCTATGTCCTTTCTTTAAAAATAAAAAAAATTCTTCATGAAACACATTTTTTACCCACATAAATGAATTTCACATCAAGGTAAAAAAATAATAATAAAAGGTATAATTGGATAAATCCATATTCCATCACCCATATATCAGCATCAAGACCAAACCAAACACCCCACCTGAGGATACATAGTAACATAGGAATAATCCAAATGGGATTAGCGTGAACTAGTCATGGAGCTGAATCTAACCCCACTTCGTAACTTTTAATGGAGTCCGGTATTCCATACTTTTCCAAATCGAGGATAAAAAGATAATAGAGACCTTAAATTGGTCTCCCTACCATTTATATTTGTTCTAAATTGGTGAAACAAGAAGAAACTACATTAATGTAGGAGAGAATAAAGCATGTAACTAAGGTTCTATATTTCACATAAAGAAAACCTACTAGATCTACACAAATATCCAATGGAAACAATCCTTATATGACATGGTAAAATTTACCAATGTAAAACCTATTAAATCAGATAAAAAGGAAACACCACCATGAAACGTCAAAAATATTATTGGGTCAAACCACCCTAGTCATATTTGAAAAAGAATAAGCCAGATCACCAGATTGACCATTTCTCACAAAACCTAAGCATATTTCCAAAAAACCATGCCTAAATAAGAAATGAAAAATATATAATATTGTTTCATAAATCCCAATCTATGGTAAATGATGTTTAGAAATATCAACATGATTTTACGAAATATCCAATAGATAAAGGTTCATCAATAGTAGATATTATATAAAACCAGTCATGAAACTAAATCCTATTACTTATGCACATACCAACGGTTCACTGTTCTAGGGAACTGAGCCTATGACCATAGCATATCTTTTTTCAAAAGGTTATCCTATAGAGGAAAGTACATAGACTAAAGTGAAACACAGAGATAGAAGAAACTCAAGATGATGACTCCACTCAACAAAGCATCCTAGGGAGGATATCATGATCCTATATAAAAAATGATATCCTAGAATAGAGACCATTATGAAAATTGTGAGTACAAACTCTAAGTTATCAGTTTACAAATCTCACGATACACCTGATATTCTGACCTTCCTAGGTAACACAAGAAAACTTATAAAAATTTTCCTTAAATAACCATCTACTCAATGGAACCTATAAGAATATCTTATCCGGACATAGAAGAACATTTCCTAGATTCATCTAAAAATCCACCCCTCACTAAAATATTGATTGAGAAAGGATAAAACTATCCACTCAATTTAGAGTCTGGGAAACACTAATGAGATTATATAAAAGTACTTCTCTCAAGGAAGGAATTTTAATAAAACTCAATACATCTCTATAAGACTCATGAAAAAGTCACAAGAAGGTATCTTCATATAGTCTTATTCATTAGAGAACTATAGATAACCCTTACACAATAAAATGGGTCATTCTAAGATTAAAGTCAAAAAACCAGGAAAACACATTCCTAGAGGTTTCAAATGAGTCCCACTCAAGGATAAAAAACTCTATAAACAAATTTCATATTGAAAACCTAAAATCTACCCTTGAAAAGGATTTTCACAAACAGTTGGTTACATAAATAATCATAATTCATTACATTAAAAAGCAATCCAAAAGAAGAATATTTAAAAAATTATCAATTCCATGGTGAAACCTCTTACATTTAAAATATAATAATTAAAAAATATTTGTGTTCCACTTGGGTTATTTTAACTATGTTTGAAATCCTTTAAAAAAACCAAAATTCAAACACCTAAAATATTTTATGCACTGATAAATTTACAAAACATGTTTTATTTAAAATTTGGAATCTTCTTTTTAATTTTATCTTTCTTCATTAAAAAACTGTTAACCCTTCTCGATTACATGTTCAATATGATAATTGTTTCTAAAACATTGAAATATTATTAATACCATTCATGAAAATTGTGAAATTATTTCAAGAAAAATATTTAACTATTTTGAAAACAAAAATAACTTTCTATGTTTTCATGAGTATGAAAATCCTTCCAAAAGAATGTTCTAGTGATCAAACATCATTTAAAAGGAAATAAATAATTATTCCAATTTTTTTAAAAATAATTTTCATGAAAAAAATACTAAAATAAACCATTTATTCAATCCTTTCAAAAAAATCATTCCATAATAGTTAGTAAAATTGATTCTTGGTATTAATATACCAGAAGAAAAACTTTTATTCATTTACCTTCAATGAGATTAATTAAATGAATCCAAGAATTATGGTTCCTAAAAAAATAAAAGTGTTGTAGAGTCATTATATTCCTAGAAAGGATTTTGAAAGATATGCTAAAATAATTCCATAACACCTTTAACACTTTTAAAACCATGTTCCTAGTCATTGAATGGTGTTTCAGGACATCTGTAAGAACATCACCACTCGAATCCTTTTTAATTTTACACCCAAAATTTATTATAACTATAAAGGATACTAATATGTTCCAATGAGGATGATAAGTCATTGCCCAAAAATATTACACATGGAAAACATCAAACAATGAAAATAAATCTTTACTACCCATGCTAACTAAAGTGGCATTACGAAAGGTTGTGATCAACCCTATACTCACCATGAACTCATTGAGACTTGATTCCTCCTATACCTAGTCTACTAGAATACCAAAACCAAACCTATATAGTTTCACAAGACCTTCATCTCGATAATACCACTTATACCTTGTAACACCTCAAGCTTCCATGGTACGATTCTCTTTGAATAATACAACAGCTTGTGTTGTACGCAACTTCAAGTTCTAACACACCACGACTAACCAAACTAGATGTTATAAATAGTAAAACCCGCCTTTTTATACTTTATAAATTTTATTTTTCAAAATGTAATTCAGTTTTTGGATTTGGAATATCAAAATTAACTTAGGGTGAATTATTGGTATTTTTCTGAAAACATTCAATTTTTGACGAACAGTGAAAAACATTGTGTTATTGTTTAAAACCAACTTTTTATTTAAACAATGGGTTATTTTATTTAAATTTATATAAGGTAAAAATAGATACATAATACCTATATATGATCAATGTAATTCATTGGAGTTATTTTATAATAATATTAGATATTTGAAATTTTATTGAACTTTTTACCGTCTTTTACCCACCTTCTTGGCACATTTGAAAATTTGCATAAAAGCTAATTTTACCACTTATGTGAATTGAATTTCATAAATTTGAGACACACAGTTGAAATCAGTATGTAAAATTTGGTTTAATAAGATAAAAATAAATTTTCGTGAATAGTAACTATTGACTTTTATTTACCGCGGTTAAAAGTAAATAGGGTAATTAAAGGTAAAAATTGATATTATAATTACCCTAAAACATGTCGTAATTATATTGGATATGTGTATTTAGACCAAAAGAAACCATAGGAATAAAATATGATCCTTTTGGTCCACTTGGATTAGATGAGGAAATTTATTATTATTTTATGTAAACAAGAGTCAAAAGTGTAAAATTTATATTTTCATAACAAAAATAGTTTTAATATAGTGTTACACATAAAATATATTAGACTGTAAATATTCATTAGAATGATAAAAATATTTCCTATGTAATGGTATTTTATTTATAATTTTTAGACATTAGATAATTAAATTTATTTATGACACAATGATGATGGAATAATTAAATTACTAATGAAATATTTAAATAATTGAGGTTATAAATATCCAAATAAATGTAAATTGAGAGTTTTATGAATTCCAATAACTTTTTAGATTAATATGACATGTTATTATTGATTCAATGAATTGTTTTTGAAGTAATAATGTTGTTTTGACTTCCAAGAAAAATCAATTACTAAATAGTGTTAAAATTAACATAAATGATTTTTTAAACGAATATTATATTATTAAATGATATAATAGTCCTAAAAATCTAATTTTTAGAAAAAGGACTTATATAATTATATATATATATATATCATTAATTAACCACTTGGGGTTCTATTGGATTTTTATAGTATGTTTATTAACCATTTATTATAATAATACAAGAATACATGGTAAAAATTATACTATTTAATTAAGAGTTAAATCTAAACGATAAGGTTAATATGGTGACCTAAACCTGTCTAAAACCTATTAGTAGAGGTTTTTATGACCCATAACCAACTTATCCTCAAAATAAATAATTTTGGATCCATTATAAACGGAATATGATTGTATAGTAAAATAATATTTTAGGCTTTTCCTAAAATAACCATCACCTCTCTTGTTTTAAGGGACTTACCCTTCTCTCCAAATCACACCACCAAAGCCATTTTTCTTGGCCAACCCCTTCCCAAATATCTTCCCAAATACCCTCCCTTAGACCTAGAGTCATTACTTTGATCATAAATCTAACCTATGGATCCCTTCTGATCAAATCAAAAGGAAACACCCTAAGAATAAGTAATAATTTTACCACCTTTTTCAAAGTTTTTTTCTTCCACTTCATCTTTCTTTGTTGTTTCCATACCAAAATAATTACTTCAGTGCCTTATAGATACTATGATGTTATTATAAATATTGTACAACCATATTCATTATTCTATCCATCCTATGAATGAAAAATCACCATACATGCATACGTATGGCTTACCGTCTCCTGTCGTGGGGTAGTTTGTTATTCAAACAGTTCATTATTTGGATGGGTACAATAATGAGTATAACTGATGTATACAAAAAATATAACATGATAAGGATTATATTTATATGATATACAATCCAATTACATATGATTTCACCATCAATAGAATGGTATTGTCGCTCTTGCGTACGTATGGATTACCGTCTCCACAAATGCGATGAGATTCATAGCCCATTGTCACAATTCAAGAATAAATTTCATTTTATGATTAAAAGATAATGTTTAATAACTTAATATCATTTTGGATATGAATCAAATACATCTTATGAACAACAAACATGACTTACGTAACAAAACATGTAAAACGAATCAGTTAACACCTGAAACGATGATACTACTGAAATATTACGAACAAAGAAATATTAGGAGATAATATATGATATCATATTTATATATATAGTTCTTGTACAATTTAATAAAAATTATTTAACTATTATACATGATGTTAATGTATCCTCAACCAAGGAGAAGTACAAGGTAAGGATTAATTCTATAATCTCTTCATTATCCGAGGTTGTTTATACGTGTGTATCTACTAGGACCTCTTTATCATCCACATTCTTGTTTCTTAAAAATGTATTTCAAAACATTTTTACTATTTACTAGACTATGGGTTAAATTAATTTATACCTTTCTTTGACATTTTATAATATGTTTATAATGGAATCTTTCTGTTGTTTTCCAAACAAGGTCCTTTACAACCTTTTCGACAAAATTAAGGAAAGAATGTTTTTTAAAATTTATATAGAGGGTGAAGCTATTTTATACCATTATAACACCTTCTAAGATTCCCTTAAAATCTTATAATAATATTTCCAAAATAAATATTTTCTTTTATAATTATGTTACTTTTAATTGGTTTCATAATAGAATGAGATATTTCATTCAAATAGTTTTAATTTCATCTAAGTCTACATCCTTTGATAGATTTTAAACTTGTTTGTATTTGACTTATTATGATACCAATCTTCCATATTGTATTGAAGGTTTTGTGATATGTTTGACTGTGTATGTGTTATTTTTATACAATTCATTGTGTTGGATAATGTATTGACATTTCATATGCTAGTTTTAATACTAATGATTATGTTATGTTTAAACTTTTTCTTATGTGGAATGCATTGGACTTAGTAAGTGACTGGTGGAGCCTCCAATAGCTCCTCGATGAATCAGTAGGTCTCCTTAGAAAACTAGTGTCCTGGCCTGAGGCCTTGAATAATCTTATTTTTAGTCTTGGCACGAGGCCTTGACTATGTGGTTATGACATCTGGAATTATGCATTCCATCATTATGAAGTTGGATGTTGATATTGCATGTGATTATTTGACTAGTAGAATATACAAGTGAATAATTAAATGGAATTATTTGATTTATATTTTCCATATTATGCTGAAGTTTAATTTTAAAAGGCTTTTGTTTTAGTCTTATTCATTGCCTTAAATGTTTAGGCTTATTTATGAATGTTTCCGCTATATTTTTATGTTTACTGAGCATCTGAGCTCACCCCTTTATTATGTTTTATTTTTTCTAGGATGAGAAGAAGTGTTTTATGATTAACCTATAGAAATAGTCTATGGGATAATAGTGTGTTTTAAGTGGACACAATGATATCATTTTTCTTTATTTCATGATGTAATGTAAAACTTATGTATGTATCTAGTACTTCCAAGGCTACTTAAGATGTCGGTATTTTGAGACTTGATCTTTTGTGATCATACCAATGTTATATAATAATTGGGGAGTTATAGTTGGTTACTGAGGAAGTTTATTACAAACCTTGGATCGAATATTTAGAAAAACTTTTATTAGATAACATTACCCTAAGATAGATTTTGGGGATTAGTATAGAATAACTTCCTAGAATTTTAGTAATGTGGTGATTTTATGTATTTTCCAAAAAATACATCCCTGTCTAGATACGATTAGGTAGAGATGGCTCTGGCACAGATGTAACTATGAGTGAAAACTATGACAAGGAGTTCCGGGCTTGACCCGAGGCATCGTGGTAAACGACAATGGGCCTTGTTGCACTCTTGGTTACAAAACTCTAGGGGGATATGCATAAGATAGTTCACATTTTCTTTACAAACCATTATGAAGGATTCATGAGTATATACCTCCTTAAGGAAATATCTTTTCTGATTGTAGATTATATCCATAAACTTTTCAATTTATGTTAAGTGTTTTACAAGTTTGGAATTTTGTATCATGATTCATAATCAAAGCTAGTGTATGCCATTTTCTTGAAATGGAGCCTTGTAGAAGGAATGGAAACATAATCAATGCACTTAATCCATGTAGATATTTCCCTTTTACTCAAGATAATTATAGTGGAGCCGGTGATGCAACTGGTGCGGATCAGATTATCACCACCCTGGGAAAACTCACTCAGGTTATGAATAATAACCTTACCTGTATGAAGCACACCGATCCACAACATAGAGGATCAATGTTAGATAGATTAATGAGGCAACAACCACCAACATTCAATGGGACTACAAATCCATTTGTATCTGAGAAATGGATAAGTTCCTTATAGAAATTATTTCATGCTTTGGGGAGTAGCGAAAGGGAAAAAATTTCATGGAAGTTTATCACCTAATGGCAGATGCAGATCAATGGTGTTCATTAATTCAAAACACAAAGAAGGATGAAGAAGTATAAAATATAGAATGGAGGCAGTTTAAAGATATTTTCATAGAAAAATATGTTCCTCGTGATCATCAAGCAGATTTGGAAAGTCAATTTCTGAGTTTGAGGAAAAAAGAGGATGAGAATGTCACAAAGTATCAGGCAAACATTACAAGTTTGGAGAGGCATGTAGCAGATTATATACGTTACCCAAGAGTAATATTGATCAATTCATTGATGGGTTAAAACCATTTCTTTATCAGTCATTAGTCTCATAATCCTTCTCGTCGTATGAAGATATAGTCTCATGTGCTATCAAGACAAAAAAATAATTCTCTATGTTTTATGACTTTAAAGAAAAGAAAGAGAATAAGAGATTTGTTGAACACTCTAGAAATGGATATAAGGGGAAGTAGGGAAAAGTTTAATATCTATCTTGTAGTAAATGTGAGAGGAAACAGCTCGGTACATTCCTGAAGGGAATGGGAGTCTGTTATAAGTGTGGTGAAAAAAGGCCACCAAGCTCATGATTGCAAGGGAGAGAAATAGGTTGTCAATGTTGAATGCTAAAAATTTAGATAAATGGGGAATTATGAAAATTAATGTCCTAAGTGCTAAGGAAACCGACCTCAGAAAAGTTAAAGGGAGAAAGGCCAAGCTTATATGATCACTACTGCTGAGGTTGAAGCTCCGAAAGATGTCGTGGCAGGTGATTTAATGCTTTCCTCATGTTTATCCAATGCTTTATTTGATTCTATATCATCTCATTGTTTCATATCTTCCCTTTTTTCTAAAAAAATTGGATTTTTTAAATATTATTTAACAAGGAAGTTTTCAGTCAAAAATTCTAAGGGAAATATCATTGCAACAATGTTTTGTGAATCAGTCCCCATTGGGGCATATAAATTTTCATTATCTACTAATATCATCATCATACCCATGATTTAATTTTATATAATCCTTAGTATGGATTGTCTTTCGAACCATTATAAAAAATTTTATTATAAGAAGAAAGAGGTTGAAATTTTCAATGATGAGAAGAAGTACCTTATCCATATAGCAGAAACATCACCACCTAATTCTTATCTAGATCCACCCCCAGTAGCCTTAATGAATTATAATATTAGGGAGGAAGAGAATGAAATAAATATGGGCAAGGAAAAGAACATTCTAATTGAGTATGTGCCTATTTTACAAGAATATGTTGATGTGTTTCTAGAGGATTTACCTTGACATCCTCCAAAATGAGAAATTGAGTTTCCCATTTATTTAATTTCTATTTCACAACCCATATCAAAGACCCCTTATAGAATGGCCACTGTGGAATTAGTGGAACTAAAGAAAAAAACTATATAAATTGAGTAATAAAGGATTTAATCTCCCTAGTGTTTCCCCATGGGGAGCCCCTATTCTTTTTGTTAGGAAGAAAGACGGATCTATGAAGTTGTGAATTGACTACATAAGGATCAATGTTATAACAATAAAGAACATGTATCCTCTACCTCACATTGATGATTTATTTTATTAACTTCATCGAACTTAATATTTTTCAAAGATTGACCTTTGTTCTGGATATCATTAGTTGTATGTGAAGAAGGAAGACATTCTGAAAACAGCATTTCAAACCAGGTATGGGCATTACGAGTTTACAGTAATTACTTTTGTAATAACTAATGCAACCTCTATTTTCATAGATCTAATTAATAGAGTTTTCAAGGAATATATTGATGATTTTTTATTAGTATTTATTGATGATATCTTGTTATACTCAAAAATCTATGAAGTTCATGAAAATCACTTGTGCAATATTCTGAAAACCCTCAGAAAAAATAAATTATATTAGAAATTAAGAAAGTGTGAATTATGGGTTTAGGAATTTTTTTCTTGACCATATTGTCTCTAGGGATATAATATCTATCAATCTATCCATGACAAGAGAAATAAAATAATGGATTGAAACGAAGATTATAACAGAGGTATGTCATTTTATTAGTTTAGTAGGTTATTATCGGTGTTTTATCCATAATTTTTCCCGATTAGCTAACCCATTAACCAAGCTCACACATAAAGGGGTTAAATTTTTTTGGACAAAAGAGTATGAAGAATGTTGTAAATAACTGAAGATAATATTATTCAATGCTTCTATCTTGACTCTACCATCAAGGAATGATGGGTTTGTTATTTATAGTGATGCTTCAAAGAAAGGACTTTGTTGTGTCCTTATGAAGAATGATAGATTTATTACCTATGCATCATGGTATCTAAAAATTCTTGAACAAAAAATCCCTCTCATGATCTTGAGTTAGCAACTGTAATCTTTTCTTTGAAAATTTGGAGACACAGTCTCTATGGTGAAAAATGTGAGATATTTACTGATCACAAGGGCTTAAAGTATATTTTCTCACAAAAATTACTCAACATGAAGAAAATGCAAGGGCTTGAGCTACTCAAGGATTATGATTTCACAATACACTAACACTTGGGGAAGGAAAATAAGGTGGAAGATACTTTGAGCAAAATGGATCATGGAGTTTTGAAAAAGATGAGTGTTGAAAGGGATCTTATGTTCATTGATCTAGTAAAGATGGATATGAGAATAATCATGGATGGTAAAACATCAATACTTTTTCAAATTGTTTCCATAAAATCTTTACTATAAAGGATAAAAAGTTCTCAGACTGATGATGAGGAGTTTCAAAAGAAAATTAAAACTATGAATGATGGGATATTGATCGACTTCATATATGAAAATGGTATTTTGAAATTTGGGAAGAGACTTTGTGTTCTTGACATACCTAATCTAAAAGGGAATTGTTGGATGATGCTCATAGCTCCAATTTTTCTATACACCCTGGTAGCAGTATGATTTCTAGAGGCTTTAAGGAACATTTTTGGTGGGGTAACATGAAGAGAGAGATTGCTGATTATGTGTCAAGATGTATAGTTTGTCAAAAAGTGAAAGTTGTAAGACAAACTCCTAGAGAATTCATGCAACCTACTCCTATACCTGAGTGTAAATGGGATGATATTATGATGGATTTTATCATGGCGATACCAAAGAATCCTAGAAGGAATGATTAAATATGGGTCATTATTGATCGTCTTTCTAAGTGAGCACATTTTCTTGATATAAGAGAAGATTTATCACTTGAACATTTAAAAAGACAATATATTAATAAAGTTGTAAGACTTCATGGAGTACCTCTATCGATTGTTTCTGATCGTAATCCCCATTTTACATCAAGATTATGGAAACGTTTTTGGAAGGCCTTTGATACTGAACATCATTTAAGAAATGCCTACCACCCTCAAACTGATGGACAATTAGAACAAACTATTCAAACCGTAGAAGACATGTTGAGATCTTTCTTACTAGACTTTCAAGGTATGGGGGATCAATATTTACCTTTGGTACAATTTTCCTATAAAAATAGGTTCCATTAAAGTATTCAGATGGCACCATGTGAAGAATTATATGGAAAGAGATGTCACACACCAACTTGTTGGAATGATGTTGGTAAAAGAAAACTCCTAGGCCAAGAACTTGTTAAGGAAACAATGGAAAAAGTTAAGGTTATCCAAACCAACATCAATGAAGCTCAAAGTAGGCAAAAGTTCAATGCCGATAACCAAAGGAAGAATTTTCAATTTCAAATAGGAAATCAATTTTTCTTAAAGTTATCTACATGGAAGGGTGTTATAAGATTTGTTAAGAAAGGTAAATTAAATCCCAGGTACATCAAACCTTTCAAAATTCTAGAATAAATTGGAGTTGTAGCTTATCGTTTAAAAATGCCACCAAGTCTCTCCAAAGTTCATGATGAGTTCCACATATCACCATTGAAAAAATACATGCTTGACCCAATTCATGTACTCACCTATGAAGATATAGAACTTAAACCTGATCTGTCTTATTGTGAAGAGTCTGTCAAAATTCTAGATACTATTGAACAAGTGCTGAGAAACCGGACGACTCATCTGGTAAAATTTCAATGGAGAAATGATAAGATGGAAGAGGTAATGTGGGAATCCAAGGAACTTTTGATGATGAACCACATGAATCTTTTTATGCAGTAGTATTATTGGAATTTTGAGGATGAAATTATTTGAAGGAGTGAAAAATGTAACACCCCAATCTTCCACAGTACACTTCTCTTTGAATAATACAATAGCTTGTGTTGTACGCAACTTCGAGTTCAAACACACCACGACCAGCCAAACAAGCCATTATGAATAGTAATACCCACTTTTTAAAACTTTATGAAATTTATTTTTCAAAATGGAATTAATTTTTTGATTCGGAATATCGAAATTATCTTATGGTGAATTTTGGGAATTTTTCAAAAAACTTTCAATTTTTAATGAACAGTGAAAACACTGCGTTATTGTTTAAAATGGAATTTTTATTTAAATAATTAGTTATTTTATTTAAATTTATATTAGGTAAAAATAGATACATAATATGTATTTATTTTCAATGTAATTCATTGGAGTTATTTTATAATAATATTAGATATATGAGATTTTATTGAACTTTTTATCGTCTTTTACCATCCTTCTAGGCGCATTTGAAAATTTTCATAAAACGTAATTTTACCACTTCTGTGATTTGAATTTCAAAAATCTAAGTGAAACAATTAACATCATTCAGTAAAAATTTGGTTCAATTAGATGAAAATAAATTTTGTTGAATAGTAACTTTTGACTTTTATTTACCACAGTTAAAAGAAAATTTGGTAATTAAAGGTAAAAATGATATTATAATTACCCTAACACATGTATTAATTCTATTGGATAAGTTTATTTCAACCAAAATCAACCTTATCAATAAAATATGATTGTTTTTGTCCACATGGATTAGATTAGTACATTTATTATTATTTTATTTAAAGTAGAGTTAAAAGTGTTAAATTCAAATTTTCATAACTGAAAAAAAATTAATATAGGTTTAAACATTAGATAAATTTGACTATAAATATCCATTAGAAATATAAAATTATTTCCTACATAGTTATATATTATTTATAATTTTTTTACATTATATAATAAAATTTATTTATGACACAATGATGATGCGTTAGTTACCTTATTAATGAAAGATTAAAATGATTGACGTTATAAATATCCAAATAAATTTAAATTGAAACTTTTGATGCATTAAAATAATTTTATAGATTAATATTAATTGTTAGGGTTGATTCAATGAATTTTTTTCTAAGTATTCATGTTGTTATGACTTCCACAAAAAATCAATTGTTATATTGTGTCAAAATTGACATAAATGAGTTTTTTTAAAAAAAATACTACATTATTAAATGATATGATATTCTTAAAAATAAAATCATTGGAAAAAAGACTTATAGAATAAAATATATATCATTAATGAACCACTTGGGGCTCTATTGAATTTTTATACTAAGTTTATTAACCATTTATTATATTAATACAAGAATACATGGTAAAAGTTAAACTATTTAACTAAGAGATAAATCTAAAAGATAAGGTTAATATGGTGACCTAAACCTATCTAAAACTTGTTGGATGAAAGGTTTTAGACCTATACCCACCTTATCCACGAAATATATCATTTTTTTCCATTATAAACTGAATATTATTGTATAATAAAATAATATTTCAAGCTTTTCCTAAAGTAACCCTCACCTCTCTTATAAAAACTTACTTCCCCTTCTCTCAAAATCACACTTCCAAACCCATTTAGATCGTCCAAACCCACACCACATATCCTAAAAACTACTCTACCTCTGACCTAGAGGCCTTACTTTGATCATAAAGCCAACATAAGGAACCCTTTTGATCAAATTGAAAGGAAACATCTGAAGAAGAGGTAATAATTTCACTACCTCTTTCAATGTTCTTTTTTTCTTTCACTTCGTCTTTCTTTATTGTTTCCATACCAAAATAATAAATCAGTACCTCATACATACTATGAAGTTATTGTAAATATTTTATAACCACATTCATTATTCTATCCATCTTATGAATGACAAATCGTCAAACGTGTGTATGTATGGCATACCGTCTCCACGTCATGGTATAGTTTGTTATTCAAACAATTCATTATTTGGATGGGTATAATAATGAGTATAACTGATGTAAATAATAAATACAACATGTTATGGACTATTTTTATATGATATAATATCCAATTACATATTATTTCACCATCAATAGAATGGTATTGTCGCTCGTGCGTATGTACGGATTACCGTCTCCACGAACATGATGAGATTCATTTCCCATCATAACCATTCAAGAATAAATTTCCTTTTATGATTAAAAAATAATGTTTAAGAACATAATATTATACTGGATATGAATAAAATACATCTTATCCATAAAAAACATGACTTATGTAACAAAACATATAAAATGAATCAGTTAACACTCAGAACAATGATACTATTGAAATATTATTAACAAAGCAATATTAGAATATCATATATGATATCATATTTATGTATGTGGTTCTTTTATAATTTAATAACAATTATTTAACTATTATAAATGAGGTTAACATACCCTCTACCAAGTAAAAGTACAAGTTAAGGGTTAATTCTACAATATCTTCATTATCTGAGGTTGTTTATATGTGAGTATCTACTGTGACCTCTTTATCATCCACATTTGTGTTTCTTAAAAATGTATTTCAAAACATTTTTAATATTTTCTTGACTATGGTTTAAATAAATTTATACCCTTTTTTCAATTTTTATAATATGTTTATAAATTAATATTCCTATCTTCTTCTAAACAAGGTCATTTATGACATTTTTGACAAAATTATCGAAAGACTATTTTTATCATATACAGTGGGTGCAGCAATTTTCCACCATTATAACACCTTAGAAGCTTCCCTTACAATATTATAAGAATATTTCCAAAATAAATGTTTTATTTTATAATTATGTTACTTTTAAATGGTATCAGAATAAAAAGTGAAATTTCTTTCAAATAGTTTTTAGTTCATCTATGTCAACATCCTTTGATTGATTTTAAACATGGTTGAGGTTGAATTATTATGATACAAATCCTCCCTATTGTATCTAAGGTTTTGTGATATGTTTTACTATGGATGTTTTATTTTTATACCATTCATGTTTTATATAAAAATTATTGACCTTTTTTATGCTAGTTTTAATACGAATGTTTATGTTATGTTTAAACCTTTTCATATGAGGAATGCATTGGACTTTGTGAGTAACGGGTGGAGCCCACTGTAGATCTGTGATCAAACGGTAGGTCTCATGAGACAAACTAGTGTCTTGTCACAAGGCCTTGACAAAATATTATTTGCAGTCTTGGAATGAGGCCTTGACTATGTGGTTATGATGTCTGGCATTATGCATTCCATCATTATGAAATTGGATATTGATATTGCATGTGATTATTCAACTAGTATAATATCCATGTGAATAAGTAAATGGAATTATTTGATTTATATTTTCTATATTTTTCTTAATTAAATGTTTAAAAGTATTATGTTTTAGACTTATACATTGCCTTAAATATTAATGCTTATTTATGAATGTTTCTTCTATTTTTTAATATTTACTAAGCATCTGAGCTCACCCTTTCTTATGTTTTATTTTTTCTAGGATGTGAAGAAGTATTTTATTATTAACCTGCAAGAATAGGCTAAGGGATAAGAGTGTGTTCAAAGGGGACACAATGACATTATTTTTTTTTATTTCATGATTTAATGTAAAACTTATGTTTATATCAAGTACTTCCAAGGCTACTAAACTAATAGTCCATTCAATACTTGATCTTTTGTGATCAGGCCAATGTTATTTAAAAATGAACTGGCTTTAGGTAACTAGGGTTATGGCATTACATACCTTTTTGTAATTAACCAACCCATTTTTATCATAACAAATCAACAAAGATAGCCCAACAAAATGCGAGAATCATAAAATAACTGAAATGTTTTTTTGTATAACAAAAATAATTAAAAATCACAGAGTAAAACAAGGAATAAAAATATAAAACCATGATACATTCAGCATCAATACAAATATATAACCCTAAAAATAACTAGGATAATACAATAATGATCCTCTATATAACCACCCATCACAACCAAACCATCCCACTCGGAAGATGATAGAAACCAATATAATCCATAAAACAGCATGAAACCCTTTCCTTCACCAATATTACAAAAAACCCAAATTTATAAATTCAAGTAGGAAAAATTATAGTGTGATCACAAATTCCAATAGGATTTCACCAAATAATCCATATAAGTTTTAATTCCAAGAAATCATTATGCCTAGATTTTAAACAAAAAAAGTTTATTTATATTCTTAAAATGAGGAATACATTCGAAACGCGTCAAAAACAATTCTTCAAAACATTTTCATATTCACATAAAAAAATAATATGAAAATTACATGTAATATATCATGAAATAATATTTAAAAAACATGGACACATTATAAGAAAAATCATTGACAAACTAACAATTAAATATACCATCCTATGTAAAACCAATCATAAATGAAATATTACATGATTTTGGATCTATCCTAAGAGAATAAATTATATAAATAAAAAATGTACTAAGTTATGAATAATGTTAATCTAATTGATATTGAGTCCCAAAACATTTTGTTGATATTAAAAACCTCTTGTGGAAATACACACACAAAAGTGATAAGTCTATTTCATAATGCACCCAGTATTACCGACATTATTTTCAATTGAGAACCTTTTTAAAACCATGCTAACATTTTATAAAACATTTTCTAAATGATAATAAGGAAATACTAGTTTTTAAAACCCATTTTAGAATCAAACCAACCATAATTAATTTCAAAAAAACATTTTCATGTTGAATAATTACTACTTACATAATATAAATCTAGATTTAAAATCAATATCACCATGAAGTATTTTAAAAAACATATTTATAGTTAAGAATTAAATCTTACATGATTGAAACCACATTTTTTAATCAGATCCACCTTTAAGTTATTTCAAAAAACTCATAGTGTGCACCATTCCATTTTTAAACAAAACCCACATTAAAATAATATATCTTTTGAAGAAAATACACATTGATATCAAATAAAAACATTCATAACACAAACCATGGAATTTGATAAGAAAATAAATAAATTCAAGAATTAGAAATTTTCTATAGATACACCTTCCTCAAGAATAGACAGAAACTATTTAGGAATGATCTCCCAAATATTAGGGTTTAATCCAATCAAGAAATTTGAATATAGATCTTAAAAAATCACTTGGGTTCTTATGGATTGGGAGATAAAAGTTGAAGAATAAATATTGGACAAAAATCTCTTAAGGTATATTTGAAGCATTTTTAGGTGATTGTGTTTGTTGAAAAAGTTGGACTCTGTGTTGTGTTTGTTCACAAAGCAGACCATGATGTATAATTTATTGATAAATGGGGTTTACATAGTGATTTTTTGAGTTCAATATATAGTTTTGGCTATCCATGTTTGATTGAAGAACCTCAAAAAAGTAATGGACAATCCGGAGGCGGTACAAAAAAAGAAGATACAAGGTGGTGCTGTTTTCTAGCGTTTTCCAAATTATTGGGCCTGAAAATTGGAAAATAGAGAGATTTTTTTAGAAAAGGGAGGTTCCGGAAAAATTAGAGTGGTGCGAGATAAATAAAGTGGTGCATGAAATATTGGCATGGTGTGCCAAATAGTGACGGGAAGTTTTTCTTGCAAAAAGTGGTTCGATATTAGAAGCTCAAAAATTGGAAAAGGCATGAGGTGCATGTGAAATTAGAGTGAGGCATGGAAGAAGAATTTGGTGGGAGAAATAATGGTGTGATGCGTGAAATAGATGAATGTAGCTTTTTGTGCAAGAGGTGGTTTGAGATCCGAAGCTTGAAAATTGGAAAATGCATGAGGTTCACGGAAAATTGAAGCATTGTGTGAAATACGGTGTTGCACAAAGGAGTTTTTTTGCGCTCAAATAGGATTACATGCGGAAGGAGGGTTTTTCATGTAGGGGTTGATTTGGACTATAAATATGAAGTGACCCCCCTCATTCAATGAAGGTAGAGTCTTAGAGATTATCTGATCTCAGGTGTGCAAAATTATAGTATGCAAGGGATTTGCGCGTAAACATCATGTTTGCGTGTAAAGGCAGGTGTGTGTACAGAAATATTAGGATGTGAAAAAAAAGGTGGTTATGCGTAAATAAAAGTTTGTGCATAAAAGAAGGATGTTTCATGTAAAATAATTAGTTGCACATAAAAGATTTTTTGCGTGAAAAGTGGATTTCTCTTCAAAGTAGGGAATTATGAGAAAGGCCCAAGGAAGGTTGGGCATAAAAATTGGGTTTGCCTGGTACACACGGTGAAAAGTGAGATTCATCTTCGGGTGAAAGTTGGACATCAATAGAGTATATACATACATTTGAGGATGCATTAACTATTGATATTGAGGAGACCAAAAGGTCTATAAACTGTGAGTGGATCTTATAATGAAGCAGTGAGCTCACTTTAGTTGAGAGAGCAGTGTGTTCTCAAATTGTGAATGGTTCTAAACCCGGAGTGACAGTGAGTCAGCTTAGAACTTTTAAACAGTAGTGCACTTATAGTGGATTTAGTACATCATCACATTGGCAGTGTATGCTCCTTGGACATAGCCCAATGAGTGTGAACCATGTAAAACTGTTGTGTCATGTGCATGGATTAAGATTCATTCATACTCTACAATGAGAAGGACAGAGAGAAGAGGGTTTTGTCTAACAAAAAAACAAGATCAGAAGGGGAATTTGTTTTAATTAGTCATTCCCTGATTCATTCCCCCTCTCATAGTATCTACCCACATGGACCAAATAATTGGTATCTGAGAAAAATGTTGATATCATTGTCTCTCTCTCAAATGGAGTTCACTAATCACAAAGGGATTCCTATCTTCGACAGTAACAATTATCAACTATGGTAGAATTGGATGCAACACTAATTCCAATCATTGGGAATGAATGTTTTCCCATCAGAAATGCATGGAATAATAGACAATATTAATAGTGGTGCCTTATCTGAAGCTGAGCATAGAGAATTGGATTTAGATGCTAAGGGAATTAATGCTTTACGGGGAGCCCTATCCAATGATATTTATATGTATGTGATGTCATGAAAAACATCACATGCCATGTATGAAAAGCTATTTAATATAAATGAAGGAGATACAAAATTCAGAGAGGGAAAGATGCAAGTGTTCTGGAACAAGTATGAAGATCTGAGAATGAACCCGAATGAGTATGATGATGCATTCTTTGATAGGGTAAATGTTGTAGTGGAAGACAAGCAAGGTCATGGAGAAGTTATTAAATACATAAAGATTGTGAAGTGTGTCTTGAGGTAACGTCCACCTCGGTTCAATCTGAATGTTTCAGTTTTGGAAGATAAAGACCCGAAAGAGATAACATTGGATAACCTACATTGCACCCTTGTTGCATATGAAATGAGAAATGATGATAACGATGTTGTGGAAAAGGGGAAATCCAAAGAAGTGGAATTCAAGGACATGAAAAATCTCACCATTAAATATTATCAGGAAGAATAAGAGACAGATGAGGTGATGTCATTCCTTTCCTCAAATATTCAAAGAGTAAAAGGAATGTTTAAAGGGAAACTTCCACTAGCATGCTTTTGAGGTGGAATGATTGGACACCTTCCAGAAAGGTGCCCCAAGAAGTTCCAAGAAGACAATGAGAATGAAGGTGATATTCCCAAGAAGAATTCTTCAGCCTATGAGAAAGGAAAGAAACAGTTCAAAAGAAATTTTCTTTAAGAAGAAGAATCTCCTTTCACAAGAATGTGGGAGTTCAGATGAGTTTGAGGTTGAGGAGGTTGAAGAGATAGAGAACTACAAAGATCATGGAGAAAATGCTATGGTGGTAGTTGTCAGGAGTACTCACACAAAGGAAGAAATCGACATTGATGAATAAGAAGAAGTTAAAGGAAGAGTTGATAGGCAAGATGAGTTAGAGGCTGCTCTTGAGGAGATAAATTTTTAGAGAGACAAAACAAAGAAATCCAACAATGTAGTTCATGAAGCCAAACTCTCTATGTAATAGTAGTAAGAAAGGAAGTATGAGTTGATGGAACAAATTGAGAAACTCAATTCATCAACACCAGAGGACTCAGAATCAATTAGTAAGTTTAAAATATAGATTGAGGAACAGAAAAGGGAGATCGATGGCTTGAATAACACAAGGAAATATCAAATCAATTGTATTAAAGAACTTGATGGAGATTTTTTTGGTTTGTAGAAAAAGGTTAAGGATCACGAAAAACTCATGATACCTGTTGGGACATCAGGAATGCAGATCACTCCAAAAACTGAGAAGTTGAAAGTGGAGAATAGTGGTTCATCAGAAAGGAAGTGTCAATTATGTTCAGATGCTAAGGCTGATAAGGGGATTGATCGAAAACAAAAAGATATGAAAATTGAAGTCAGACCGAAAGCACCCATTCCATTATTTAAGGTTGATTTGGGAATAAAGAAAATTCATAATAATCAGAGATCCCAAGGGGAAACTAACAGTGCTGAAGTGACACGAAGGAATGTGCCTTATATCAGGTGTTATTGTTGTGGAAAGATGGGACATTCATAGTTTGTGTACTCCATATCCAAGAGATATCTAAGGGCGCAAGAACAAAGGTGGCATCCAAATAGATAATGGTTCTCTAGAACATATTTTTATGGAGACTATTTTTGGAGCAGAGGATTTGGGAACATGGCTAGGTACTATACTTCAACCATACAGAGGAATGTGCTAAAGCAAAATCAAAATGTTCACTAGTAGAAGATCAATGAACCAACAAGTCAGTTGAAAATGAAAAATAGATTTGAATCTTTGCAAGATGAATATAGTCTATCAAACTATGAGAAAGATCAGAAGTCTCAATATATTCTAAGTGTTAAAGAAAAAATATGGACCAAGAAGAAAAAGGATGAGAAGTCAGTGGTGGTAGAAATTTCCCTTAAAGCATCAGATCACTCTGGTGTGTGAATCCTTGATAGCGGTTGCACATCTCACATGAAAGGTAATAAGGATATTTTTATAGGCATAAAATATGACAAATAAGGATGTTTCATGTTTGGAAACGATGAAGGCCTAAAGATTATTGGCTCAGGAAAGGCCATGTTTGGGGGAAATGAGATGATATGTACTGATGTCTTAGTAGTAGACAGCCTCATTCACAATTTTTGGAGTGTCAGTCAACTATGCGACTCAGGGCATTCTATAAGGTTTACTGAGAAAATGTGTATCATCAAAGGAAGAGATAGGGAAGTGGTTCTATAGGGGAAAAGAACAAAGGGAAGTACCTACCTTGTAAGTGGAGAAGATATGCGCTTTCTTTCTAGAGAGGAAGAAAACAAGTTGTGGCATAAACAACTTGGTCATCTATTAAAACCATCCATGGAAGATCTGATAATGTGTGATGCAAGAAGAGACCTCCCTAAGATATCACATGATCGTACTCACATGTGTGATGCATTCCAACAAGGGAAGGTCATTAGAAATATGTATAAGGAAAAGGAAAAAATGTCAATAAGAGTGCTCGAATTGGTGCATGCTGATGTTTTTGGGCCTATCACAACACTAGAAATTGACAAAAAGAGGTACTATGTTATCTTTATTGATGAATATAGAAGAATGGCATGGGTATTTGACATTGACCATAAGTCTGATGTGTTCATATTCTTAAAACAATATCAGATAGAGTGCAAAGGGATTCTTGGATACAAAATTCTGAAGCTTCATAATGATAGTGGTACGGAATTCACAAAAAGTTAGGTGGAAGACTATCTAGAGAAACACAGGATAAGGCATCGAGTTTCCTTGGTGAGAACTCCCCAATAAAATTTTGTGGTTGAAAGGAGAAATCAGATCATCAAAAACATGGCCAGAATAATTCTCATAGAAAAAGAACTAGCAAAGAAATTTAGGAAGGAGGCAGTATTGACATTGGTCTACATTTCTAACAGGGCTCTGTTGAGTCTGAAAGAAGGAGAGGCTCTGTATGAGATGTGGTATGGGAAAAATCCAGTGGTGAAGTACCTACGAATCATTGGTAGTAAGTGCTTTATAATCAACAAATAAAAACAGATGAAATTTGAGTTATGCAGAGATGATGGAATATTACATGGAAACTCAGGAAAAATCAAATCATATAAATGCTTTAATAAAAGGCTTGGAAAATTAGTTGAGAGCAATGACATCATGGTTGTGGAGAATGATGAGAACATTCAACATCACAGTGAACAATTTCCTGATGAAAGTGATGAGGAGGAAAGGAACATAGGAGGAGCAGAACTAGTTGATGCTTATTTAGAAGATGATACTGATGATGGGTGTGAAGAAGAAAAATCTATATCTACAAAGAATCCAAGGAGTTGAGATGAAATTGACTGAAAAAATATCATTAATGATCAATATGATCCAATTTAGACAATAAGAATGAAATATCTGTAGTAGAAATATTTATTATCTCAGGTAGAGCCTAAATGATTTGTTGATACAGTTTAAGATGAAACATGGGTTCAAGACATGAATGAAGAGATAGATCAGATTGAGAAGAATCAGACGTGGGACATTGTTTCGAGGCTAGCTGATAAGAATGTCATCTGAAGTAAATGGGTCTTTTTCCACAAGATGAATGAATATAGAACATTAATTCGAACCAAATCATGACTAGTGTGCAAAGGATACTCCCATATAGAGTGAATTGATGTTGATAAGACATTTTAATAGGTTTCAAGGCTGGAGACAATCATATTATTCCTATCTACTGCAGTGTAATGAATGTTCAAAGTGTTCCAGATGAATGTCAAACCTGCATTCTTGAAGGGGATTCTAGAGGAAGATGTGTATATCGAGAATCCAAATGGTTTTTTCATTCATGAGGATGTGACCAAGGTTTTTTGGCTGAAGAAGGCATTATATAGGCTGAAACAAGCACCAAGAGCATCATACTCAAGGCATGATCAGTATTTGAAGAAACTTGGTTTCCAGCATGGTGGAGTTGATTAAAATTTCTATTTCAACAACAACAGTAATCAAATGATGATGGCGCTTGTTTATGTTGATGACATAATATTTGTAGGATCAAATGAAGCACACTGCAGACAGTTTTCAAAATTCATGAAACTTGAGTTCGAAATGTCTATGATTGGTGAGCTAACATTTTTCCTTGGTTTGCAGGTGACACAAGGAAGTAATGACACATTCATTTATCAATCCTAATATTCCATGGTGGTTCTAAGAAGATTTAAAAAGGAAAATTCCAAGGAGATGAAGACTCTGGTTGTTTCCTGGATGAAATTATCGAAAGATGATAATGGCAAGCCAGCTATTATCACAGAATACAGGCAGATTATTGGGAGTTTACTATACCTAACAATGAAAAGACGTGATATTTTTTACACTACATGCCAAGCAGCATGACATCAAATCAATCCCAATGAAATACAAATGCTTGGAACAAAAATAATACTTTGATATATCAAGGTCATGATGGATTTCAGCTTGATATATAATGAAAAATATCAATTAGAGTTACTGGGATATACTGATGAAGATTGTTCCAGTTCAACGGATGATATGAAATCAATGTCAGGATGTGCTTTCTATCTTGGTGGTTTGTTTATTTCTTGACTAAGCAAGAAGAAAGATTTCATTTAATTAAGAACCATAGAGGTTGAGTATATTGCAACCACTCAAGCATACACACATTTTTTATGGATGAAGTTGTAGCTTGATGATATGGGAGTTGAAGTAAAGTCTCTAATCGAAATTCATTGTGATAACTCAAGTTCTATAAATCTCGGAATAAATATCTTCCATCACTCCAGGAAAAATAATATTAAGATAAATTTCAATTTATCAAGGAGAAGGTTTAGTATGGAATCGTGAAGTTAGAATATGTTCCAAAAGAACTACAGGTTGCAGACATTCTGACAAAGTCCTTACCCAAAGAAGATTTTGAGAGACATCAACTGGATCTGGGAGTCCAGTCGACTCCCAGCACTTGAAAAGGTATGGATGTGGGACTCCCCCTCTTTCAAAGGTATGGTGTGTTTTTCCCTAATTTGCTAATATGTGTTCTCTAATCTATTGCAGACCACAAAGGAGTGACATTTGGGTTCGTTGACAGAGGGGGAGAAATAGTGACTCCTCCAGTAGGAGATACTATGGCTAAGGAAGGGAGAAAATGTCTTAGTCAAAGACACGGGTAGAAGCTGACAGGTGGAGCAGTGAGATAGGGGGAGAGCAGTGAGATAGTGGGAGAGTTTTAAAATCGGATGATGGTAGAAGTGATCAATCAAAGAATAGATATCATGATAGCTGAGGATTGTGATAAAAGCAGAAGAGTGGTGTTGGAATGGTGTCTGAAGGTTTCCAGATATCACTAATTGGTTTCAAAGTGGTATCAATAATTTGTATCAATTTTGAAATCGGTATCAGTTTTGTGTCAACAGTTGGGGTAAAAAATGAAGTGATTCATTGATGAACTTTTCATTTACTCTTTTTTCTCATGCCGAGCATTGCTCATGTGGGCTTAGAGTATATTTTTAGTAAATATTTGATCTCTATTTGTATTGCAAGAGGCAAATGGTGGTAGCAGCTGGAAGAAACTTTAATGAGGTATCAATGTGAAGAGAATCATTATGAAGAGTTGTTGACAAACCCAAATGATGTTATTGTTGGGAAAAATACCTCTAGGTATCATTGAATCATTTTTGAGGTGATTTTTTTTGTCGAAAAAGTGGGCCTCCATGTTTTGTTAGTTCACAAAGCATACCATGATGTATAATTTGTTGAAAAATTGGGTTTACATGTTGATTTTTCGGGTTTCAAAGATGTTTTTGGCTATCCATGTTTGATTAAAGAACCTTGAAAAATTAATGGATGATCTGGAGGTGGAACAAAAAGAGGAGATACAAGGTGGTGCTGTTTTCCAGTGTTTGCAAAATTTTTGTGCCTCAAAATTGTAAAATGGAGAGATCTGTTTTTGGAAAAGGAAGGTGCACGCAAAATTAGAATGGTGCATGAAAAATAATGTGGTGTGTGAAATATTGGAGTGGTGTGCGAAATAGTGAGGAGAAGTTTTTCGTGCAAAAAGCGGTTTGAGATCAAAATCTCAATAATTTACAAAGGCATGATGTGTGCGCAAAATTTGAACGGTGCGTAGAAATAGAAAGTGGTGCATGAAATAATGGTGTGATGCATGAAATAGGGGAATGCATATTTTCATGAAAGAGGTGGTTCGAGATCAGAATCTCAAAAATTGGAAAAGGCATGAGGTGCATGAAAAATTGGAGGATTGCGTGATATACGGTGTTGCGTGAAGGTTTTTTTTGCACTAAAAGAGATTTACACACCGAAGGAGGATTTTTCGCGTAGGGTTCGATTTGGACTATAAATATGAAGTGACCCCCATCATTCGATGTACCTCAATACTTAGAGTGTATCTGAGCTTTGGGGCTCGAAATTGGTGTATGGAAGGGATTTGCACTTAAACATCAAGTTTGCGTGTAAAGGTAGGTGTGTGCGTGGAAAGCTCAGGCTGCGTTGAAAAAAATGCTGGTTGCGCGTAAAGCAAAGGTTGCGTGTAAAATAATTATTTTGTGCATAAAATAATTGGTTTCAAGTAAAAGAGGTGTTGCACAAATAGTGGATTTTGCGCCAAAGCAGAGAATTATGCACAAGGCCCGATGAAGGCTGTACGTAAAAATTGGGGTTACCCGGTACACTCGGTGCAAAGTGAGATTCATATGTGGGTGAAAGTAGGAAGTCAACAGAGAATCTACATATAGTGGAGGATGCATTCATTAGTGATAATGAGGAGACCTTCAGGTCTATAAACTATGAATGGATCTTCTGAAAAAGCAGTGTGCTCACTTCAGTTGAGAGAGCAGTGTGTTCTCAAATTGTGAATGGTTGAAAACCAGGAGGCACATTGAGTCCTCTTCAAACTTGTAAACAGAAGTGCACTTATAGTGGATTTGGTACATCGACACATCACTGATGTATGCTCCATGGACATAACCCAGTGAGGGTGAACCAAGTAAAATTGTTGTGTCATTTTCATTCATTAAGATTCATTCATACTCTGCAATGGGAAGGAGAGAGAGAAGAGGGTTTGTATAATAAAAAACAAGATCAAAAGGGGTAGTTGTTTTAATAATTCATACCTTGATCCACCCCCCCTTTCAGGGTATCTACCCTAGTGGACCTAACAATGAAATATATGGAGGGAGGTTAGTTTTATATATCCATTCTATAAAATAAAAGATCAAAGTATAGCCAATTGGACCACACACCACATAACATGTTGAAATAGGTAGGACCATGATGTAGTTCAAGGGGAAATCCCACAACCCTTCTGGTGAAAACCACATCTCAGAACCCCGATTCAAATACTATTTTCTAGGAAATTGGAGATACATTTTATTAATGACCACCACACCATAGATCCCAACTAATAATGGGAGGATATTCTATAGCCTACTCCCCATGGCGTAACAACTGAATTTTTGGTAGAACCTCCACAACTAACATCTCATATTACTACAACGTAGCTTTCTCCATCGTGACACATACCTTGACCCACCAATTCCACTTCCATAATCCATGAAACATTTTTTTTATATAGGCGGTGGCATAAGAAACCTTCCTCCAAGAACCTATGGCACATCCAGGTAACCACACTATAGCCATGCCTCACTAAGACATATTATTTACCCTCTATGGTATAACCCCTATGTATAATTCCATAAATATTCCAAAAAAACATGATCTCACCCCCCAAAACCCCATGAACACAAACTAGTAACTCCTAGACATTAAAGGAGAGTATACTAAAACCCAAAGGGTGTCATCAGAGAAAAGTCAAGGCCTTATGTGTCTTCTACAACTAATAACCAAGAATCATTTGTATCCAATTATATTAATCTGTTAAAACCATAAATATATAATAATAGTATCATAGTACTTCATGGATATCATCATAGCATGGAACTAATATTATATTTAAATGTTTTTATTACTTAATGTAGGTAATTAATTTGATGATATACTAAACAATACTCATCATGTGATATGATACTTAATAATATTCGTGTCATTGAATATATAGTTAATCAAAAATTTAATGTAGTTGGTTCTATGGAACAAACTCAAATAGTATGAACCATTGGTGGTTTCACTAGTGTCCCCATAATAAGGAATATTTTTTTCAAGGGGTTATATTATTCCAAACACCCTAAGGTCCCTACCAATTTTGTAGGAAAATAATGAAGGGTGAATTATCAAAGGAATATGTGATTAGTGGTTTCATAGTAGTTTTTATGAATCTGCCATTCATTTTAAGAGGTCATTGATGATTTTATGATTCATAGATTTATATGTATGAGACTAGTGAGAAAGTGAACCTGAGGTTATTTAACTAGAAAAGGGAACACTCAACCATGGGGGAAGGGGGAGTTGTTTTCGTTGGTATATTTAAAAGGGATAAAGAGTACTCTAGTAGATGAAATAGAATAATGTTAAACTTATTTGAGCTAGGAATAATATGGAAACCTACTTGTAGGGTAGTAATATGTGGGTTCTATAGTGTGTAGGATCAAATGAAACTCAATCTTGGTATAGAGTTTCGAATACTGTCCAATCTATTATGGGGTAGAAAAAAGTGGTCACCCTAATGATATATTGGTTAAATTGGTCACCCAAATGCTGATAAGAGAAAATTGGCCACTATAATAATGAGTTTTGGATGAGAATTCATCCTAGTATGTATTATAGAAAATATGAAATGGGTGTGGGAAACCCTAATATATCATCCGGTATATAATCCTTCAACGTAGTTCTAGAGAATAATAGAACAATTAGTTTCTCTTTAAGATTTTAATATTCTATGAGATCAAGTAATAGAATTACACTGAATTTAATGGTAATTCCATTTGTTTTTTTGGATTAATTAATCTACGTAATGGGGGTTGGAGACAACAACATGTGGAGATCTATTATTAGAGTTGAATTCATCCATACGTTTCTTCCATCTTAAGGTATCCATGTTGTTTTTATATAGAATGGTGACCCTTCAATTCTACATATAGAAAAATATAGGGACTGTAGCACATGAAATATGATAATGGAATTAAATTTACACATGTTCCATGATAAAAAGTATGGTCATGAAATTGTACTCAAGAAATCAAGATAACCAATGGATGTTAGTTTATTGGTGTACATGAAAAGTTGGGCTAAGGTGCACTATCAGATGCAGTCGAACTAAACATGGAACATACTTCAGTACATTGGTGAAGTGACCCCAGTATGTGGAAGAAAGATAACCTCTAATAGGGATTTATGTGATATTGAGTGTGAAATGTATAATATGTAAAATAGGTCATTCTCATGGATTTTTCATTGGTAGAATACCAATATCAAAAAACTATCCCTCCAACTTAAAAGGCCATATGAGTTGATCTATGTGTCTATTTTATCTCCACATGAAATAAAATAAAATCTTTTAAAAACAAATTATGATAAATTTTCTAGATTCCCTATTGAATATATGTTCTATGGCCAAAAGATCCTAAATTATCAAGAAAAATTGGTTTGCGGTGATAAGAACCATTTTCATCATCAATGTGTAAAACACATATCATACTCCCCATGGAAGTTCTGAAAACCATGTCAATAGACTGGATGACATTTTTTAGGAATCATCATCCCTTCATGTATGAGAAATCATAAAGGACATCGAGGCCCCATTTTCAAATTCTTCTTAGTTAGATTAATTTTATTGATACACTCGAATTATGCAGTCTGAATAGGGACTATATTATAGATCCTATGTAAAAGTGTTGGGAAGATATTTTTCTATGAACATACTATCACATACACATCTAAATCATCGAATTCATTTCTCTAACATTAGTTTAAAGCAAAAATTTACTATGAATTCTCTAAACTCCTTCAGGTATTATAGAATATAACATCCTATTGAATCATTATTTCTCCATCCTAGAAATATTTTTTATTTAAATGGCCTAGGATTATTACTCGGAGAGACATTTTGAGACTCTATAAATAGATTTTTCTCTATATGGTTGATCTTTTACACATTTTTATTATCAACACAATACCATAACCTATACAGAAAATTCCTAGGTCATCTATTATCACCATTTTTTGTAATATTGATTAATATATTTCCCAAATCATAAAAAGTGCCAAAATGTTCCTTTAGGACAATAGAATGGATTTTATAGATAGAAAAATAAATTAGTGGGAATTTTTATCCAAAATAATTCATTATCTCACTCAATAATAGTGTGTATATGAATGAAAACGGGATTTCTTTTAATTATCTTGAATATAATTCCATTGAAACCTTATGGGAATCCTTTCATGATCCTATAAGAATATAGATTCATTTATTAAAAAAATTAAATAGATTTTTACTCAATATGGAGTTTCTAAAACACATGTAATACTTCTATATATAATTATTTATATATCTTATATAAAAATTTTAGGAACCACTTGCAGTAGGCTCCCCATTTTCAATGACTAGTATCAAATTTCATTCTTATGATGATTATGTTATATATACACAAAAAACTTTTATCCAATGAGTATCATCTTTTACTAAAATTTAACAAGAACTATTATTAAATATCCACCCACTAAAATGAAAACCCCTATTTAAGAAATCATATCCATTAGTGGGCCATTATCTATCAATTAAGAATTATCCTACTTTGAAATTCCTATCACTACAAATTTACATAGTTATGGAATCAACCAAATCATATTATATTTGACTCTTGGATAGTTAAGTGGACTAAAAATTTCCCAATCCATCATATGGATTATCCCAAATCTATTCCTTTGGAATCCTTACTCTTAGGATTTCACATATATGTGTAACCCAAAGATTATAATCAAATTTGGCTATATAACTCCAAGGGTAATACATTTCCACTGTGCCTTATACAGGGTAATCCCTAAGAATAATACCCTTTAAAAATATTCAAAATATAATTACCGATGTCATGACATGTGTTCACATTGTTTGTAATTTGAAACTTTTTATTATAAAGTGGACATAGTATCTCTACATCTAATCTCTCATATTTTTTCCTTTACATATATGTGTTCTTCTAAGAGTTTGGTTTTTAAAAACATATTCTTTATACAAAATATATATATATTAAAAATCTATTAATGTTTAACTCTTAAAAGATATCATTTTCCATTTTACTATCCCAAATTAAAATCCTACTATATTCATGAAAATCCAAATTCACTCCATGAAAAATGTATATAAAACCCTTTATTTTAAATTATTTGAATTATATATAACAAAATTTCCCAACCTGAATAATCATGAACACATTGAGTTTCAACCCTCACTTCTATTCCAAAGGAATAAACCTATAGGCCATTGAGTAGTCTCACCCAAAGTCCCTTATCCAAGGGAAATTTTACTATGAGAGATATCAATTCCATCACAATTCTAACACCATTTTTCATAAACCATAATTAACTACTTAATTAAAGATTAAAAGTCTAAAAAAATTAAAGGTAAAATAAAACTAAACCCATTATTACACCTTGAATGAAACTCATTAGATTCATATATGATAAATTATAAGTGATATAACTTTTTAATCTAAAGAATATATCAAAAATAGTAATATAATAACAATATCTATTAATAATTCTCGGGAATAAATAGATAAATGGAAAATTCATAACACTATACATAATATGAAATACATATGACGAGTTTATAAATAAAGATAAAAATAAATGAAATATAATTTATCTAACCTTATAATAATTCTATAATTTTAAATAAAACCATTTAATATTTATTCCAAACATGAACTCTTTCATATTATTCAATTTATTCCATTTACTATAAATATATAATATCCCATTAAATATAAAATTTTATATTTTAATTAATTATATACGATATTTAAATAAACCAAATGTTACATATTAATAATTATTTGTACCTTGATCAAATAAACTAACAAAAGTACTTTTGATATGGTTTAAATAATTTCTTAAATAATCCCTTAATTGAAATAATTCAAATTGAAAACTATAAATAATGCATAATTAAATATAAACACTTTATATTTTATACATATTTTCTAATTCATAAACACTTTATATATCACCCCTATAATTTCCAAATAAAAAAATTATTTCTAAATTAAAAGGCCTTAAATATAATTGGAAAAGGTATTTCAAAATTTCAAAATTAATATTTTGGGATATAATTCAAAAAATATTTCATTAAAATTTATCAATTTATTCTAAACATTTTTTAAAAATAAATCTATAAAAATATTTATAATTTTCAAATATCCTTCCTGAAATCCATTTTTTATATTCAAATAACCCTTTAAAATTTCTTAGCGAGAGGATACCCTAATTCACCCCCAACACCAATTTTTATTGGTTTTGTAGATCCCATTAAAAATATAATGTAAATCATGGTTTAAGAGGAGCACCACAAACCCTCAATAAGTAACCACCCAAGACACCTAAAAACATAAAATAATACTATCTCATGACCCTTGAGGATGACACCTCATGATACCTGCTTTTCACTATCACAATCCATCCCATGGGGCCTATTCTATGACTACCCCAATCCCACCTTCCATAGGCAACAGGTTAGCGAGTAGCACCGAATATGCATATCCCAAAAAGGGAAGGCATTTGTCTTTAAACTTGTACACATGCAGAAATCTCAAACCGTGGAAAGGTAAACACTAAGTAAAACACAGTTGTCACTGAGAAAACTACTATAAGCATAGAACAAACTGAAAAGTAAAATGGGAAAGAATACAAGCCCAAAACCATAAAGGAATGTACAACTACCAAGGTCTGTATGCTCAAACCCTACCTGAAGGGTAGATGGAGGGTATCAATAAGTATCCATAGAAGTGTGTATTGTTCATCTTGTATCACTGAGCACTACCATATCCCAATCCAGCAAGGTCTTCGTCGAAGTGTCAATAACCTTCATAGGACATGACATGTACGTGTGAAGCTCGTGCAGGGGTGAGTAACACAATACTCATTAGGGGCCCAAAACTATAAAAGAAAACCACAAACCAAGACAATAAAGAAATATCTCAAAGAAAAGACAGATCACATTAGGTATAACTCAAATTATAGAAAGTAAGATTATTAGTCATAAAGTACAGTAATCTTTTACTATGGAGGGATTAATTATTAAGTCCCTCCCATCACTTAGGCCATTGAGATCACTAAGACCCACTCATCTCTTGTGCCAGCTAGATCATTTAGACCCGCTCGTCTCTAGGCCAGTTGAATCACCTAGATCCCCTCATCTCATGAAAAATTGGATAACTTAGACCTACTCCTACCCTGGTTAGATGGATCACTTAGACCCACTCATCTCTAGGCCAACTAGATCACTTAGACCTGCTCTTCTCTTGGCCAGCTGGATCACTTAGACCAACTCATCTCTAGGCCAGCTGGATCACTAAGACTCACTCATCTCTGGGCTAGCCAGATCACTAAGAATCGCTCATCACTAGGATAGCTAGATCACTAAGACCCACTCCTCTCTTGGGCATTTGTATCACTAAAACCTGCTCATCATATCCTTCGTGTCACATCCAGACGTTGGTTTTTTGCTCGTATCACGCTTGATTCCATGATAATCTTCTCCTATAGACACAATTATCACATAAAATACCACAAAATATCACTTATTGTATTCCCAAAGTATTTTCTCATTTTAAGGGTCCCAACTCCGCAAACGGCGCATCAATTGGATGAACGGTCTAAAATATATCGATGTTTTAGTAAACATGGGTCGGTTACAACTGTGCCTGATTTGACTTGGTCGTACCAAACTGACCATCCTGGCCTAGGGGACCCACAAGAACAGGCATGGTTTGGCCAACCCGACCTGACTCGGTTAGGTCTGGACTGACCTTTTCCATCCAGGCCCATGGGCAAGGCCCATTGGACCTTAGTGGACCCAGCCTGGTTTGATTGTAGGTCCAACCCACAGGGTCGCCCAACGACCCGATTTCATTCCGCATGGCCTAAACTGGTGGTCTGATTTTACCCATAGCCCAGCCCTCCCAATAGCTCGGTCCACCCCTTTGGCTCGTCCCACAAAAGCAGGTTGTCTGGCTTCCAGCCCAAGCCACCCCAACGCCCTAGTTCCTGCCCCCGGCCCATCCCTGTGCCATGTTTGACTAGCAGCTCCATCCTGGCCCACTAGGTGGTCCTATATGAGCCACTCAGGATGTGGTGAGTGTCGCATCCCTACTCCACTAACATGGCTCAATGGAGCCGCATTCCCCCCTTCTATCGCAGTATATTGGAATCACACAGCCGGCCTGGAGCCTGTCGGGTTCTCTACACGTGGTCCCACATGGTCCGCATGATGCGGCCTACTGGACGAGACGCTCCACCAACACAGCACCCAAACAGCACCGCCCTTCCGCACCGACACAACCAATAGGGTCTGTAGCCTTTTCCTCCTCATCACTCCAACATGGTGCACTTCCTCCCTCCCACGGTCGTCAGCATTATCTTCTACTGACCATTGGGTCCACTCCAGTGGTCCAATTCTCAAAATATTTGCACCCTCGAGCTTCTTGGATCACTACCCTCCCTACTAAATTTTCAAGGTCACCTCACAGTTAACTTGGGGGGTTCAGTCATGAAGAACACAAGAAACTCCCTAATAGAACAAACCAGCCTTTGTTTGTGTTAGATCGGATTTCTTCCCATTATTGGAAACACGAAGCGTGTATAATTATAAATGACTAAGATTTAATATCCCCTATTCTCCCACATATTTAACCATCCCACATGAATGATCAAACCATGGGTTAAATTGTTTGGGAGTTAACCCACGTTCTTCTTTTAAAATAAAGAATAGGTAAAAGGGATAATTGGCTTAGAATAAAACCCCCTACCTGGGAAAATAGATTGCTCGAGAATGATCATTCATCGTCTTTCATCGATCTCCGATCTTGAATCCACCCTCTAAGAGTGTCATCACCATCATTATATTTTATGGAATTCAACATTGGAGAGGTTATCCTTCATCGTTCGTCATCGCCACCCACCAAAGCCTTAAAGAAATTCTAGGATTGTTCCATCAATCCTACATTTCTTATTTGACTATTAATTGATGAGATGTGAATTAGAATTTATATTGTTCTATAGTGTAGGGCCATTAAACTAAATCATTATTGTGTTTCATTAGTGAGATTCATCATCGCCTCATCGCTGCACTACAGTGTTGACATGTCACTGCTCAACAATTCAGAAGACAATTAAAATAACTTTTTATGTTATTTTATTTTTCTTCTAAAAAGTACAAAAATAAACTTTCACCCTCGACTCATGTTAGTCTAGGTTAATCTCCTCCAAAGTGAAACATACCCTCATGATCTCAACGGTACTCTCATGTTTCTAATCTGAGTTACCGATTAGGAGTTATAATGATTTGAATATAAAATAATTATAACTTAGTTTTTTTATTTACTGTCAAAAACTACTTTCTATTGATAGCCTATGTTTTCCAATGTTAAGCCCCTTTTAGGTGAATCTGGATGCTCTGAGTTCAATGGTGCCCTCATATTTTTTATCCAGGAACTGGTTGAGAGGATAGAAAAATGTAACCGCATGTTTATTTAATAAACCTAAAAAATAGTTCAAAAATATGTTCTGGCCACTCCAGACCTCATAATTACATGTCGTCTTAGAGCATAGTTTCAAAATAATCCCATCTAATTTTCTAAAACAAATCATTGAATTATGGGGAATTATAGTCACCATATTAACGTTCAACATCAGATATGGACCCACCCATTCAATATGCTTCCATACCTCGGGATCATAGGCCTCAGAACAAGTTACATTGATGATTCCATAGAAGTCACCAAGGTCATCGCTCGACTGAATCCATTACAATGATATATCATAGGAAGACACAACTAGAGTAGATAATAAAGTTTAATGGGGGGTGTAAACCCTAATGACACTTCAAATATAGGTGCAATCTAAAGGGATCAACAAGAAACCTAAGCCCAAAAAAGAAATCAAAAAATGGTAGCATGACCATGAACTTACTTCCTTAGTTACCAATTAGGTACCACTACAACCTCTTTCACAATCCAAAACTATTATAGTTATAATATCCATGATCATGCATTCCCATATTAGGTCCTTGAAATATATGATTTACATTTCTGGCTATGATATCGATAAATGTGGCCCATTTTTTCCAACTTATCCTTAATATCAAAATAAAATATTAGATCACGTAAATACCTAAAGACTATTTAGTTTTAGAGTTTAAAATAATTATGACAAACTCAAAAAAATATTGATTCATAACTAGATTGTTCATAAAGATCAACATTATTTCCCACTATAGCCATCTTTTCATATTTCTCATCAAGTCTTCAAAGTATCTTAAAATTTTCTTCACATATGAATCCTTTCTCAAAATAAATCGTTTAACATCATTATTCATAACCAGGGGAATGTAAAACATAATAATGGTGATAACAAATGCTTATTAAGGTTAATTGTAAGTATTGTAAATTGACTATCAATAGTGAGCATAAGATGATCATAAGAGAAATGATTAAATTTCATGAGCATAATCATACTAAAACTCATACCCATTAATAAATAAATTATTAGTCATGAAACATGGCAAAAATAATTACCATATGAAAAGAGTTAAAAGAATAAATAGTAATGAGAATTGTGATATCAACCTTGATTAGGGAAAACATTTATAACCTATAGAGAGAATGAATAATTTTTTTAACGTGGTATATCATCGTCATAAAACAATTACAAAACCCACACAAATAAAATAATAATATATAAAAAATCCAATATTAATATCTTGAGAACATAATGATTACCCAATACATTGGATCATTATCTAGGAACACCCATCATATAAGCTATATCGAGCTCACCCAACACTATCAGTGTGAACCCATAGTAAAACTTATATCAAGCTCACCTGTGATCTATAATGGTCCTAAAACCTTCATAAATAATGTCTAAGGACCATATCATCCAAAAAATAATTGAGTCGCACTTTTAACCTAAGTGGAAAACACGTCCAGATATCAAAATACCCTTTTATTTTAAAACCTCATTTTCAAAACAAAAATCACCTAGAACAAAGTAATGAGGATTTTTCTTTATTTTTTGATGGAATATAAACATGAAATTAATGTTATTAATTTGGTAAAAAATTTGTATCTATATATTTTAAAATAGTGCATTCCATTAATTACATGATTAACCCATGAAAAATAAATTAGTTCCATGATAATATATTTCAAAAATTAATAATACATTTAAAGAAAGAATGAGTGTGGTTTCATTTTAAAATATCCCCAGTGGGGAATATGTAAAATCAAGGTTTGTTGGAATTGATTAATGTAAATAATGTTGGAAAATAATTAAAAAATTATTGAGGAATATAAAATTTTTAATTTTAAAATGAATCATTAAAAAATATGAAATTATAAATGAAGATATATTCATTGGAAATAGATTTTTAAACCTATAAATGAAACTTTAAAGTAATTATTACACATGACATAAAGAAAATTTATTCATTCCACATAAGTTAAAAAACAATCCTTCCACGCTTTAAATGAAATACTCACAAAGTAACTTGTTTTTAAAGTGACAAAAATATTACATTAAAACTATTTTTTTAAAACAAAAAAATGATAAAATTAAATTAAACTATCACAGAAGAATATTTAAAAACCCATTTAAAACAATTTTATAAAATTATGATATTGAAGAATATGGTTTTTTGAATGAATTGAGAATCGATGTTAATTTTACATTAAAATATATTTTTTGGAATATTTAATACATAAGGTGGGGATAATGAAAGGAAAACATTAATTTTAAATAAAAAACTAGAGGATAAGAAATGTCATAATTTTCTATATTGGTATATCATAATATTTCATCATCATAGGCATAGTTATAATAAATATCGGTAAAGAATGATATTGTGACATGAAACCCTTACCACAATAGTATATTTTGAATCATATGAACCTAAATGGATTAAAATTAGACGGATATGTAAATCCAGAAAAATTCACATTAATAATCACAAATTATAATAATGGTAAGTATATACTCCCAACAAAACAAACATGTTTTTTATAAGTCATGTGTCTCATAGAAATAAAAATAAGATGATAAACCCTTACCTTGAGTCTAGACATTCAGTGTATGTCCTCAAAATACTTTATAAAAAAGTCATAACAATTATTATATTTAATAATAAAAAATTATTTTAATCCCTAATCTATAAACTATTTATTTCATTTATCTTAATGATATAGTGAATTACTTAATCAATTAAGTCTGTGTTAGGTGTTTTGAGGATCTTCAACTCATAAGTTCAAAAAGAAATCTCTAGGGTGACATAGGTTAATGAGGTTATTATTTTATAATCTAAACAACAATAATAATTATATGATTATAATTTTTATATATAAATTATTATTCTGAAACAAATTATAAAAAATTATTAAGAAAACTTAACTACCTTACATTCATGGAGACGATGGGTCGTATGCATGCAAGAGTAACATTTCCATTTTTCAATGATCATTTTAAAAATTTGTTAAGTATTATTTTATATTTAAATAATTATCAATTTATCATAAATTTTATATTAATTCTATAAATATAATTATATATATCATCCATGTGATGCAGTATTGGAAAACAAATCACATCACTTCGTGGAGGTTATAGTCTACAAGTACAAATGAAATATGTTACCATTTTTCAGTGAATACAAAGGTAAGAAGATAAATGGTATATTTTGTTTTAAAATTAATAATTATTTCTTGAATATAACATATAAACAATAAATCCATCATTATAATAATCTTTGATAGGTGGTGATGAAAAATGAATTACATCGTTCTACAAGGGGGTAGTCTGCCGAACACACGAATGATGAGTTCCATTCACATTTGATGGTGGTTATAGATGGAAATAGTTTATTGCATTAAAATAATAGCATATAAATATATATAATATGATGATGTTATTATATAATCATGTTTAAGAAATATTATAATGATATAAATAAATAAATAAAACAAAAATGTTCGAAAAAAACGATACATATTCTTCTGACAACGTCCCTTTTTTAACATATTAAGACCACTAAAATTGTTATATTATTCTAAAAATAAGGAAAATTTAATGTGGTAATAAATGTTAGAAAGTTATTTAGGTTTATATTGTGTGAAAAAAAAATTGTTTTTGACATTTTATGTAAAGGGAAGAAGAGATTACCTTTTATAACAGAGGGGTGGGGCACTCTTGGAATTTGAAAAACAAAATTATTTTAATATAAATTGGTTTTTAATTTATAATGAATAAAAATAGATATATTTAAAATATAAGATTATTTTGGATCTATATTATCTCATACAATAAAAATTTGTGATGTTTTTTTAAATATCCTTACCTTATTGTTATAGCACCTCATTAATCTCTTTTACACTTACCACGACAATAAGGATTTTTAGTCTTTGGGGATTAATATAGTTACTATAAATAAAAAAATCCCATAAATGGGACATGGGTTATATTATAAACCATATCGTAATACCTTGGATTAATCATATATTTTAAATAATTTTATATAATTTAAAAAAAATATTATTTATTATAATATATTGTTAACATCATTTTTTAGAACAATTCATTGATTTTATTTAAATAACAAAAAATAAAAAAAAAATAAAATAAAAAATGTTATAATATATAATTTAAATGTTATTTTTATCTATAGAAATCATGGATCACTTTAATTATATCAAATTGTATTACTTTTAACATATTAAATATAGTTTGTTTGTTTTTCTCATTATTTTAAAATTTATTGTGTCCCCATTGTGTAAATATTTATAGAAATAACTTCTTCACTAAAAAATAAAGCTAAATTACAATGAAGAAGATAAATAATTTAGTTTTATATTTATTATGTTTAACCAAACATAGAATCTCTTTAATATTATATTAAAAAAATATGTTATTAAAAACCAGAGTGTGCCATTTTTGACTTTTCATCTAATAAAATATTATAAAGGATATAACCAAACCTAAATGGAAAAAAATCTATATAACCAAATATTGGACGAGTATATACAAAATGAACTCATACATTAAGCTTAAGGTAAGTGTTAGGTTCATTTTATAATCAAAAAATTTTAATTTTTATGTTTAATGACCTGAATTTCCCTTTAAATTGGTAAAAAAGATTATTAAGGTTGCATTTCATAATTACCAAAAATAAAATTGAAATATTTACTAAATTTGGACCCACTAATTCAAAATATTTTACCCATTTTTTCAAAATTTGGAACATTTAAATTGAAAATATTATTTTAAAATCAAACTAGAAAAAACATGGCTAAAAATGGTTTTTCAGAAAAATGATCTTTTAAAATATAAAATTATTTTATTCTAAATTCAAGTATAAAATAAATTAAATAATCATTATTGGATTATTATATATCTAAATTGTAATTCCCTGACTCTAGAATCATCGATCTGGTGCATTATTTTAATACATTGGCATGATTACAATGAACAAATCCCGAAGGACTCATCAGTTTAGTAGTCTTGAAGAAACTAGATACATATATGGAACCCGTTTTACATTTTTAAAGGAAACAAAATATGATACATAATAAAATAAAATAAACTTCATCAATGAAAAACTCATTAAATGGCCTCTTATTCTTAACCTAGGGAAAAAAACAAATAAAAGGGGTGAAATCGAATTATTAGTAAGGGTTAATCAATAAAATGGAAGATATCATAAACATAAACATTAGTTATGGTGAATAACTAAAAATCATCAACTTTTAAAAATAAACTTGAACATACAATGGCAGGAATATGAGCTGAATAAATATTTCCATAATAAAACATAATAATGGGTATTCTACTAGTCCAATAACCACATGAACTATTAATTTATAGATACATAATGAGGGAAATTCATATGCTATACATTCTAAAACATATCGTCAGGGCCTCGACCAAGATATCTAAAAATGATTAAGGCCTCAGCCAAAACCATATATCAAATTAAGAAAGGCCTCTGCCAAGTCCACGTCTATTTGTCTCATTATAACTACCGTTGCATCGAGGGGTTGTAGCAGGACCCAAACATCACATAACAAGTCCAATTAATTCCTCATATTAATGTGGATAAACATAAACAACATATACATTCATATTGAAACAAATATATGAAATGTTAATATTTTCCCAAAACATTAAGCATAAACACTAATCATTCGAAGTAAATAGGTGAATGGTTTTAAGATAGCACATCCACAATCTAACTAATCATAAACCATTCAATAAAAAATGGTGGATCATATCATAGGAGATAAAATATTCATTAATTTTTTTTACATAGAAGTAGATACTTTTTATTGAGACCATTGAAAAATCTTTAAGGGGAATAACACATAAACATTCCAAAGTGTCCCAAACCACCTTGAAACATTCAAATCATAATACATTATATTATTATAATATAAATGAAAATATTGATATGATATGACAAAGGGAAGTACATACACCAAAATAAAGAAATATGTGGTGAACAAGGCATATATCTCATCAAAGTGAATGTGATACAAGAAAGATCCTTTTTACATTTGAAAGAAGAGTTGTTTTTGAAAATCATTTATATATTACATGAAATCAGATTTTAAACATCAATATCCCATAAAATAAAATGCTATGACATTGAAATTATATCTTAGGCATAAATAATTTCCCACTGAAGTGAAATCGTGTCAAAAGAGTTCTTAAGATTCTTTAGAAATAAAGCATTTTAGAGCATTTTAATGAAAGTATTGAAGGAAATTTTAAATAGGAAATGAATGTTTGTTATCATAAATAAAGAAATTATCCAAGATAATTTTTAATGATAAAATGTGTGTTTTTATAAAAATAAATGTGGCTAAAAATAGATTCTTGTGTACACTTGAAAACAGGTAAAAATTTGAAAATATCCCTTGAATCTGGTTCGTTTATTAGGATAAATTTTTTGAATGATAATTTTAAAACATATAAATATCCATAAAATAAAGAATTATTCTAGATGGTAGACATATATAAAACATTAAAACATAATTTAGGTGGAGTACATAAGAATAAATAAATATTTAATTCAGGTAAGTAGAGAATAAGAGTAACCCGAATGAAAATAGAGGTTCGGGTAGAAATATTTTACCACATTGTAATCAATTGATTCCTATGCCCCAAAATTAATAATATTCAAATGATACTTTAAATACCATGAAAATAAAGATATTATTTATATGTTACATCAATGGGTAGTATACGTACACCATACACAAGTATTAGTAGTGAATACAGAAAATCTCACAAAAATGGAAGTGGGGTAAAGAAACACTTACCTTAAATATGATGGCGTTATTCACTAGGTCTTAGTGTCCTAGATAACCAAATTAAATTCGTTCATTAAGATTTAAATAAAAATTTATACATATAATTTATTTAATATATCCCTATTAAGTTCATTCATTGTCCTTTTTTATGGGTTACGAGGTTAAATTTCATTGTTCAAGTTCGTTTGTTTCATGATTGGTATACTTATATACATGATTGGAGAATCATGTAAAATGAGGATTGTTCTCCAGAATTGAAGTTATATGTTATTAGTTAAAATCCAGAAGGTTACAAGGTTGAAATTTTCATTTGGTTACTTGGAGTGAAGATTAATCATTATATAATTTTTTTTAATGATAACTGTTTGGGTTAATTGGCAGGTTTGGAACACTACAAACTCATTTTTCTTTATAAATCCAAACCTTGTGTACAAAAAGATTCCAGAACCATATATAATAAATAATATATAAATTATAGAGTATTTAAACCATATTAATGGTTTCATGACCAGAATTGAATACGGTAATATAAATTGAAAACCCATAATCCTTGAATGTGGTAAATTAGCACATCTCAGATGGTGTTTTGATTTTCAGTATAAAATAATGGGAAAAGAGAGATGAGGAAGAATTATTCCTTCATCATGAAAAAATTATATTACATGTAAGAAACTAGATTCATCACAAAATTTGGAATAAAAGAGGATTGAAAATAATTATAAAGGAACTCAAAATATAATAAAACTTGAGAAATCTCTTACGAAAATTCCGCAGCCTAACAGAGTCGCTTCGAATTTCAGGAAATATTTTGATGAGAGGAAAAGGGTGTCCCATAATTCATAAATAATATATGAATTAAGGGGGATATGTAATTACATATACCAACATAATCCAATTTAAATGAAAATATAATAACATAATAATAAAAAGAGAGAGATTTTTAGACGAAAATTCTACAGCATAACGACTATGAAACATGGTTTTAGAAAATATTAAAAAGAGTGGGGGAAGAGGGAACCCATTAATAAAATACAAATAAAATAATATAGGGACATAATAATATGTAAATAATAACATTTTATGAAAACTTGAAATAAATACCACATAAAAGAAAAATTTAATGGAAAGAAATGAATATAGGTGTTTACCTCTTGAAGTAATCTTCCTTGAGAGCCTTTTTAGGGGAGAGGTTTGGGTCTTCTGGAAAGACAAGGAGATCTTGGACGTGGGGAGTGACTAAGGAAGTGTATTTGGGGAGATAATATATTGGTCACAATGCTTTAGAGGAGTGGGCAGAATAGGAATAGAGGGGGGATAATAGTGGAGGATAAGAGTAAATTTTGAATATTTTATTCATTATTTTATTAATTCTCTCAATAAAACCAATAATTTTGGTTCATGTGAACCCTAATTGTAATAAGATCATGTGAGTTCTAACCAAGTGGCCTTAAATCACTCAAAATTTCCTAAATATCTTATTTAACTGATAATTTATATATACGGTATTTTACTGTATTTCACTATTCATCAAAAATTCATGTTTTTCAGAAAAATACCAAAAAAATCACCATACAAATTATTCAACTTTTAGAATTTAATAAAGAAATACATTTTTTGAAAATAATTTTCTAAATATTATTAATTTAATTTTTAAATAATATCATAATTTATTCGGAAAAAAACATTAAAACTATAACTTATTTTATAACACCTTGAAAAATTAATCAAGGTCCCATAAAATTATCATGTAACCATAAAAACATAAAATAAAAATTTATCACTAAATTTTATAAAAATAAATTTCCATTTTAAATTATTAAATTAATCATGAAATTGTAATTAAAATATTTATGACATACAAAAATACCAATGCATATAACATGATTATTTTTTTCACTTTTAAGATGTCAAAATTGTATTTATACATTCATGGGTGAAGTTTTTATTTTTTTGGCCAATTTACTATTCACAACTATTCATTAATATTCATAAGGGTATGTTACTATTCACCTAAAATTATGTTTGTCTTATCAGAATCTAAATATCTTACTGAACGCAACGGTGTATGTCAGGTTTTTGAAATTCAAAACACAGAGGTGGAAAAATTTTGTTTACTTGGATAAGTTATTAAAAAATGGTGTTTTGTAGTGACTCAGTGTTTCATGCATTCAATATTAATTTTCTTTAAAATTTTGGGGTGTTACATTATCCCCTCTTTACAAAAAGTTTGTCCTCGAAATTTTAAATTGAACTTCTAAAGTTGATGGTTGATACTTGAAAATTCCCTTATGGAAAAACCACATCAAGAATATGGTTATAATGACTTATTAATAATAGGAAATGGAAATGCATCAGTTAAAACCAAACAACACATTATAATTGGACAAAATGGTCTTGTAAGAATAATAAAACCATCATGTAGTGACATTAAACTCTAAAACCCCATACAATGATCGTCTTAAACCATTTTTTAAGTGGTAAAAAAATCAAAATATAATGATTCAACCCATTATAATGAAGGTCTCTAAATTTGTAAGATGAACTTATCATTAACCATTAATCAACATGAAGCATCTCTAAAATTCACATTCTAAACATGTGAATAAATTTGTCATGTATCCTCTTGAAATATGGTAATAACTTGAATTATCGTAAAAACCATATTGGAAACATGCATTCCCCTGTAATCTTTAAGTAAAATACATGTTACTAATTATATTCCTTAAATTCAAAATATAGTAAACTCCATCAATGATAGCATATACTAGTTATTAACAAGTCAATAATCATTTCCAAGGTAGTCAATAATTATCTGAATCAATGATTTCCTCATCATTATCTCAACATCAGATATATATTATTGGTTGTCCTTCCCTCAAACATGTTTTTTATAAAAAGTTTATCTTTCTACTGAATCACTTTTAATTTGAACCATTCATCACGAGACATAAAATACTTAATGAAATAGTACTCAAGCACACTCCTTATATATCTCATAATTCTTACAACTAGTACATTACTAAAAAAAATTCAAATGACATGATTCCTGACTGGGCTTATTAATCACTCTACTTAATCTATGGTTACATAATAACTTGATCATTATCCAACATCATAATTTGGTGTATATTTCTTTGATACATGGGATATTGATTCATATAGTGTCTCATATACTTACAGTTGAAGACTTGAATATAGGAAAAAAATTTCCTTATCTTTCAATTATGAGCATGGTGGCCTTTTTCTCCACACTTGAAGCAAACTCATTTTCCTCTCAAGCATATACCAAGGTGTTTCCTTACATAATTATCAAATGTGGGAAAATAAATCTTTACCTTCTTTCATTTATCCATGTTTTTTCCTTCCATACTTTTCTTCTTTTTCTTCCCTACAAATCCATATGAATAAAATAAGTCTTTACATACCTTGTTAACACATGATATTATTTCCTCATATTATGAGGATACTTGGGAGACAATATTCCTTTCAAAAGATAGATTAAGACCATTAGAGATATGATCCTTCTTAATATTTGCGTCAAATTAATTGGTGAAGTTATAATTCCTTCTGCTATGCACCATGTCTAATCAATTACATATTATATATTATCTCATAAAATTATGAACTCTCTATAACTCTAAACACGGTATAGCACATAACATAAATTTAAGAATCTTAAATCCTAGAACCATATTCTTTGGATACTTTGGGTCATAAATCTTTCCTAATGGTGGGTAAATAATATGTAAATTATCCTAAGAATATTCTTTGAGAGTGTCAAAATAGGTGCACAGTAAGGCCCATTATTGTGTACCATGATACCCTAGGTCAAGACCAAAACTCCTTTTCGGAGTTATTACTCCTAGGTACATCTGTTCTAGAACCACATCTACTTATAGTATCCAAACAATGATGTATTTTCTACAAATATACACACAATATATTTTGTACCAAAGTTTAATAAAGTTCTTGTTTTTTTATTCTCAAAGTATATCTTAAGGTTTTTTCCACTAATATACATTTTCTAAATCTGGTTTCTAAGTTTTTCTATTAAACATCCTTTGATACCAACAGTAACACCTCGACTCCAGAAGCTTGGATTTGGTGGATTATTTTAATAAATTAGAATTATTAAAAGGAATAAAATACATAAGGATCTATCATTTTAGTAGTCTTGAAGAAAATAGATAAATATGGAACCCATTTTACATTTTGAAAGGAAACAAAATATGATACATTATGAAATCTAATAAACTGAATCCTTGAAAATGTTACTAAATGATCTAATATTCTTAACCTGGGGAAGGAAAAACAAATGAAAGGGGTGAGCTCAAATTCTCAGTAAGTTTTAATCAATAAAATAGAAGATATCATAAATATAAACATTATTCATGGTGAATAAATAAAAACGCACTCCATTTAAAAATAAAATTGAATATAAAATGGCAGGAATATGAGTTTAGTAAATATTTTCATAATAAAAAATAATCATGCGTATTCTACTAGTAAAATAACCACATTAACTATGAATTTATATCTTCATAATGATGAAATTCATATTCTATATATTCTAAAACATATAGTCAGTGCCTTATCCAAGATGTCTAAAAATTATTAAGGCCACGGCCAAAACCATATATCGAATTGGGAAAGGCCTCAACTAAGTCCACATCTATCTGTCTCATTAGGCCTATCAATGAATCGAGGGGATTTAGGGGACCCCAACCATCACATAATAAGTCATATTCATTACTACTATTAATGGGGATAAACATAAACAACATATATATTCATATTGAAACTAATATATGAAATGTAATAACTTTCCCTAAACATTAATCATAAACACTAACCATTCAGACTAAGTAGGTGAATGGTTTTAAGATAGAATATACACAGTAAAACTAATCATAAACCATTAAATAGAATATGGTGGATAATATCAGAGGAGATAAAATATTCAAAAAAAAAATTGACATAGAGTAAGATACTTTTAAATGAGACCATTGAAAAATCCTAGAGGTAAATAATCCATAAACATTACAAAGTGTCTGATACCACCTTGAAACAATCAAATAATAATCCCTTAGAATATAATGAGAATAAGTAGAATCATTATATGATATACCAATGGGAATTACATAAACCACAAGAAAGAAATAAGTGGTGAACAAGGCATATATCTTATAAAAGTTAATGTGAGATGAGAAAAATCCTTTTACTTTTGAAAGAAGAGTTATTTTGGAAAATCATTTATATATGAAATGAAATCTGATTTTAAACATTAATATACACTAAAATAAAATACTATGACATTTAAATTATATTTTAGGCATAAATTATGTCCCATTTAAGTTAAATCTCTTAAAAAGAGTTCTTAGGATTCTTTAGAAATATAGAATTTTAGAGCAGTTTAATGAAAGTATTAAAGATAATTTTAAAAAGGAAAGTCATGTATTTTCTCTTCAATCCAAGTATAGTACAAGATAATTTTTCATGATAAAATTATTGTTTTTATAAAAATAATTGTGGCTTAAAACATACTCTGGTGTACACTTGAAAATAGGTAAGAATTTGAAAATATCCATTGAATAGGGTTTGTTTATTAGGATAACAGTTTTGAATGATCCTTTTAAAAAATGTAAATAACCATAAAATAAATAATTATTATGGATGGTATACATATATAGGAAATTAAAACATAATTTATGTTGAGTACATAAGAATAAATTAAAATTTAATTGTGGTAAGTAGAGAATAAGAGTAACCCGAATGAAAAGGGAGGTTTGGGTAGAAATCCCTTACCACTTTGTAATCAATTGATTTGTATGCCCCAAAATTAATAATATTTAAATGATACATTTAATACCATGAAAATAAATATATTTATGATATGATACATTAATGGGTAGGATACATACACCATACATATGTATTGTAAGTGAATGTGGAAAATCTCATAAAAATGGAAGTGAGATGAAGAAACCCTTAACTTAAGTAAGATGGTGTTCTTAACTTGGACATAGTGTCCTGAAAAACCATATTAAATTCATTAATTAATATTTCCAGAACCTTTTATACATGTAATTTATTTATTATAACCTTATTAGGTTCATTCAGGGACCTTTTTATGGGTTAAGAGGTTTAATTTCATTGTTTGGGCTCATTTGTTTCATCATCGATATACTTATATACAAGATTGGAGAATCATGTAAAATGAGAATAGTTTTCCATAATTGAAGTTATATTTTATTAGTTAAAATACATAAGGTTACATTGTTGGAAATTTAATTCACTTACTTTTAGTGAAGATGAATCATTATATAAATGTTTTAATGACAACTGTTTGGGTTAACTGGTGGTTTTGGAACACCATGAGATCATTTTGATTTATAAATCAAAACCATGTGTAAAAAAAGATTCCAGAACCATATATGATACATAATACATAACTTATAGTATGGTTCAACCATTTGAATGCTTTTATGACCAGAACTATAGACGATAATATAAATTGAAAACCCGTCGTCCTTGAATGTGGTAAATTAGCACATCTAGAGTAGTGTTTTCATTTTTAGTATAAAAGTATGGGAACATCGATATAATGAAGAATTATTAATTTATCATGAAAACATTAAATTATATGTAAGACACTTAATTTATCAAAAAATTTGGGTGAAATGGGGAGAATAAAGAAAAATAAAGGTACTCAAAATAAAAGAAAGGTTGAGAAATCCCTTACAAAAATTCCGCAGCCTAACGACGTCGCTTAAAATTTCAAAAAATATTTTGATAATGGAAAAGGGTATCTCATAATTTATAAATAATCTGGAAAATAATGGGATATGGAGTTAAATAACCCAACATAATCCAATTTAAATGAAAAGAAAATAACAAAATAAGAAAAGAGATAGAGGTTTTGAGACGCACATTCTACAGCAAAACAACTATACAGCATGGTTTTAGAAAACATTAAAAAGAGAGGGGACTGGAGGAACCCATTCATAAAAGACTCATAAAATAAGATAGGGACATAATAATATGTATATAAGAACATTATATGGAAACATTAAATGCATTCTACATAAAAGATAACTTGAATGGAAATAAATGAAAAGAGGTGTTTACCTCTTGAAGTGATCTTCCTTGAGAGCCTCTTTTGGGGAGACTTTTTGTTATTATGGAAAGACCAAGAGCTATTGGACGTGGTGAGTGACTAACTAAGGGTATTTGGGAACATATTAGACTAGTAACAGGGCTTTATAGAAGTGATGAGTAGAGGAAGATAGGGGGTTATAGTGGATGAGAGTAGTAAATTTTGAATATTTTATTCATTATTTTATTAATTCCATCAAGACAAAAAATAGTTTTGTTTCATGTGTCCCCTAATAGTAATAAGTTCATGTGATTTCGAAGGAAGTGGACTTATATCACTCATGATGTCATAAATAGTGTATTTAACTGTTAATTTTTATATACGGTATTTAACCATTTTTCACTATTCATCAAAAATTCAATCATTTCAGAAAAATACCAAAAATACACCTTAACCATTATTCGACATGTAGAATTAAAAAATGAACTCCATTTTTTGAAAATAATTTTATAAATATATTTAATTTAATTTTTAAATAAAATTATAATTTATTCTGAAAAAAACATTAATACTATTATCTCATTTTATAACACCTTGAAAAATTAATCAAGGTCCCATAAAATTAACTTATAACCATAAGAAAATAAAATAAAAATTTATAATTACATTTTATGAAAATTCATTTCCATTTTAAATTTCTATATTAATCATAAAATTGTAATTAAAATATTTATGACATAGAAAAATACGAATACTTATACAATGATTATTTTTTTCACTTTTAAGATGTCCAAATTGTATTTATACATTCATGGGTGAAGTTTATTTTTATTATTTAATATTCATTAATATTCATAAGGGTAGGTTACTATTCACCAAAAATTAATTTTGTCTTATCAGACTCTAAATATCTTATTGAATGCAACCGTGTATGTCGGTTTTTTGAAATTCAAAATAGAGAGGTGGAAAAATTATGTTTACATGGATAGGTTATAAAAAGTGGTGTTTGGTATAGACTTAGTGTTTCATGAATTCTATATTAAGTTAATTTAAAAATTCATGGGGTCTTACCCAAAATAACTAATTAAATCTCAAAACTATTCCAAAACATAGTTTTATATTGTAAATAATTTAAATGAAAATATAGTTTTCAATAAAAATCAACATTTTTCACTATTCAATAAAAATCAATCTTTTTAGAGAAAAAACCAAAAATTTTCCCATAGATAATTTTAATATGAAAATTTTAGAAATGATATACGTTTCATAAAATATTATTTCTATAATTTACAAAAGTTAATTGTAATATTCACTCATGAAAATCTAGAAACCCCATTTTTTGAAGAATAAAATGACTTTAATATAAATCGATTCCTTATTTAGAAATCATTAATTAATATAATTTCGTGGAGTATGATAATAATATATTTTATAATTCTATTAATACAATTCATTCCATCCAATTTAATAGATATATTATAATGGTCAGATTTAAATAATAACATTTCATGGTTCTTTTACTCTTGGTGTTTCATATTTTGTATACTACGGAACATTGTCATTATTTTTAAAATCAGGGTATATTAAATTCTATCCCATTGTGAAATTGAATCCTTTCAATATTGAAAATGATATTAGTAATCTAAAGTTTAAATTTTTTAAAAAAAGATTGATATCCAACATTGTAAAAATGCTCAATTAAACATTCTCCTGAAAATCGACAAAGGGAAGTTTGAAGGTTATCTAGAAAAATAAAAAAGAGGTTTATAAATAGGAGAAAATTAGTTGGATTCAGAAGAATTGATATAGAATAAAAATATAAGATCGAATAACTGATGGAGTTTTTTAAATAACATGGTCATTGGAAATTTAACCATTATAAAACCATAAATATGTGATGGGTTAAAAGACCATTGATTTCTCTATATGAAAATTAAATAGATAATGTTTTTATTTAAAGTTTACTTTCCAATATTTAAAAATACCATTATTATATATACTATAAGAATATGGAAATATAATTACTTTAAAAGTGTAATTTCATCCTTTATTCAATTTCCATGACAATCTTATCACTTTCTTTAAATGGTGAGTATTTCAGATAATTTTTTTACGAATAAATAACTTCCATAATTTTATATACATCTACAAAAGTATGATAATACACTTACCTTATCCTTATAAATCAACCCAAAAAACAATGGTTGTTAAAAAGTATGGTAATTTTCAAAAATGAACAAACCCTCATATGAATAAATATTATAATAATAATTAAAATTCAACTCTAATACACAGAGTATAAACTAAATCATTCGATGAAAAATTATAATTGAAATTATTCAACAGACTCTTAACAATTATTGAAAACCAAAAATCAAAAGGACTTGATCACACATTCTTCCAAGATAAATTTAACATTTATCTCCAAATAACATTACTCACTAATAAAGTCATATAAACAAAAATGTCTATACTATAATTATATAATATCTCAAAATTACCATAAATACACCTTAAGATCATATATACTACCAAAGATATTATTCATTCCAGAATCTTCAAATAATAATTCATTTAAAACATAAGTGTTTCATATACCTCAACTAAATAAAACAAATCCCAAAAATCATTAGTCACCTTATAATTCCATCACTTAAAACCTCAAAAAGGGTGTGTAAAAAATTAAACATATTATTAACTTAAAAATTATAATCCCATGATGGTATCCTCACACAATAACATCATAATCAAAAAATTAATCTAACCCCTTCTCTGATACCAATTGTAATATCTCTGAACCTGCACTTCCAGATCTAGTTCTAAAGACAGAATCTTTTCATTTAGAGATTTTATACCAATAAATGTGAACCAATTTACTCCATCCATTACTTAAATCATTAAAAAAATATTTGATCACTTATATACCCATAGAAATTTCCTGTTTATAGATTTAGAGAATTAGTAAAAACAATTAACAATATGGGTTTATAAACAACTGGTTTGTAAAGGTAAAAATCATTTCCAACTATACCCACCTTTTAATATTATAAATTAAGTCTTCAATATAACCAAAAATATTATTCCCATATGGAAACTTTGTAGACTAAAATAATTTATCATCATTCTTCATAACATGGGGAATGGTAAATATAAGAAGGGTGGACTCAAATGATCTGTAAGGGTACACATACTCATTAGCAGTCGAATCTCAATAATAAACACAAGATAATCTTAAGATAAATAATGAATGTGAATGGGAATAATCATAATATAACACATACCCATCAATACATGTATTATAAATCATGAAATTTGGATTAAATATTTAATATAGAATAAGAGTATTAAGAATCTATAATCCTGATCATTGTGATGTCAACCTTGATCAAAGGAAACATTTATAACCCATGGAAATCATGAAGAAAACATATTGGTACCAAGGAAAATAATCATCATAAAAACCATAAAAATACCATAACATTTTAATTAACACATTGTTTACATCCAATATATTAATTTATATAACATAACCACTATCCAAATCATTAGAGGACTATCTGGGTGCACCCATTATATAAGCTATATCAGTCCCACCCAATGCTATCTGGGAGCACCAGTCATATAAAATATAATGAGGTCATCTGGGAGACATAATGGGGCTCAACACATCCTAAATAATTTTAGAGGATCATATTATTAATAAACTCATTAAGAAACACATTTAAACTGATAAAAAACACTTCTAGATACTTAAATAAACTTTTCATTTAAAAATCCATTTTTAAAACATAAATCCCCCAGAATAAGGGAAAGATGGTTTTTTATTTTATAAAAACATAAATTTTATAATGTACTCCTAACATAAAATAATGTTTATAGAATAAATAAAAGATAATTGCACTGTAAATAGTAAAATAGATCATTCTATTCATAACTTGATTAAATAATGGAAAATAAATGGTTTTATAAAAATATATTTTATAAATTAATAATCCCCCTAGAGAAAAAAATAAGGATTTTTTCACTAATAAATATCAATATTTGATGATATTTAAAATATATGGTTTTTGGCATTGATGAATGTAAATACCACTACAATTTATAAAAATAATTCTGTAGGCAAATGACATTCTTAATTTAAAAAACACTTTTTAGAAAAAAATGCACAATCATAAAGAAAACCATTTTATTTGAAATGAACTAAGTTAAGTTTTAAAGTAATCATAAAAGAAAATATTATTCATAATAATAGTAAAATATATTCATGTCGTATATTTTAAAAATAATCCTTCCATACATTGTTTTGGAAATTCCTAAAAGTTCCCCATTTGGAAAAAGACAGCAAGATTCCATTCAAACTGTTTTGTAAAAATTAAAAAATGGGAAATATGACTTTGAAAAATGATAGTACAATATTAAAAAAACTAGAAATTTTTTTTAGAAATCATAGATATGGATGAAAAGGGTTTCTCGACCAATGAGATAAATAATGTAGATTTAACATTAAATGGCATTTGAGGTTTATTGAATACATAATATCAGGATAATGAAAGGAAAATTTGTATTTTCAGAAAATAACTAGAGGATAAGAAATTTCATAAGTTTTCATGAGTTTTATTTCCTATTATTTCATCATTGAAGGTATATTCAAAATAAATATTGATAAATAAGGATATGGTGACATAAACCATTTCCATTTTGATAAATATTTTAATCATAATCCTGATAAAAGAAATAGTTATTAATAGATATATAAATCACTATCAATTTCATATGATGCATCATAAAATGAATTAAAGGAAATCATAAAAACCACACACACACACAAATAATCTAGTGTACGAGGCATGTGTCCTGTAGAAATAAATTTTGGATGATAAACCTTTACCTTGAGTCCATACATTCCATGTATGTCCACTGATTCATTTATAATAAACTCATATCAATTATTTTATTACCTAAGAAAATTATTTATATTTATTCCTTAATACATGAAAAAAAAATTATTTAGCTTTATGGAATAGTTAATTACATAATTTATTATGTCTACATTTGGTATTTTGGGGACGTTCAGTTCATAAGTTCAAAATGACATCTGTAGGTTGGATGAGGTCAAATAGGTAATTATTCCATCATCTTCAGAATAATAATTATGAAATATTTATCATATATATAAATTATACTTTTGAAATAAGTAATGATTGATGGTAATGAAAAATTAACTATTTTATATTCATGAAGACGGTAGGTTGTACGTATGTGTGAGTAATCCAAATATATAGTTGAATGACATTATCATTTTCCAGTGAAGGGAAATGTAAGAATGTAAAATATATATAATAATTTTAAATGATAAATATGTTATAAATATCATATGAAAAAATTAATTCCATTATTACCAGCCATGATAGGTGGTGATGGAAAATTAATTACATCATTCCCTAAGGCGTTAGACCATCGTACATATGAATAATGAATTCATATTCAATTTGATGAAGGTTAGAGATGGGTATGTATCATAAAATTGAAATAATATAATATCATTAAATTTATGATAGTAATATTATTATATAATTAGGTTTAAGGAATATTTTATGGACATTGAATAAGAAATAAAATAGGAACACTCAATTAAAAACAATACCATTACTTTAGATGACCACCTTTTCTAAACACCTTAATACCACTAAACTTGGTATTATGACCTAAATAATCCCTCAAAAAGTTTTTTAGGGAATATTTTAAATTATTTCGGTAGATATTGGAAGATATAAATGGGTTTTGAAGTTTAAAGTAAATAGAATAAGTGATTCCCTTTTATAAGAGAGGGGAGGGGCACTCTTGAAATTTATCAAAACATTAAATTAATATAAATTAATTTTCAACCCAAAATCGATATAAAATAATTTTATTTAAATATTTATTGATTATAGATATAAAAACTATAATAAAATAAATATTTGGCAATTATGGCCACATTTTTTCCATTTTTTCCCCTTATTTTTAATTTTAATCCATCATGAATCTCTTTCAAATTTATCGTGACAATAAAGACTTTTACTCATTGAGTGTGAATATAGTTACTATAAATAGAAAAATATACCATAAATGGAACATGGTTTATGTTATCAAACATATAGTAATAAAATAGAAGAATAAACTATTTTTATGAATTTTATATCATTTAATAAAATATTATTTTTTATAATATATCATTAGTGTAAATTTTTAGAACAATTCAATACAATGATTTTAATAAAATCTATAAAACAAGTAAAATTCAAAAAAATATTACTATATAATTAAAATGTCATGGTAATATATAAAATTAATGGATCACATTAATAATCTCAGAATATATTAAATTTAATACTTTTAATATCATCTACTTGATTTTTCCATTAATTGTAAAATAACTACATCAGCGTTGTGTAAATGTTTAAGGTAATTACTTTTTATCTAAAAAATAAAAATAAATTAATATAATTTTTTAAGTAACCTAGTTTTAAAAATAATATTTATAACCAAGTGTATCCTTTGCATAAAACTATATTAAAAATATTATTTTAATAAAAATCAAGAGTGTGACATTTATTGATTTTCATTATATAAAATATTATAATAGTTATAATCAATCTGAAAAGGAAATAAAAGGACATATAACTAAATACTATATAATTATGGAAAAAAATAAATCATTCAAAAAACATAAGAAAAGTCTTAGGGTCATTTTATTGTCATTGTCATTTTATATTTAACTTTAAATAACTAATTTACCCTTTAAAGTGGTTAAAACAATTACTAAGATTACTATTTATATTGACTAAAAAAAGTGATCCATTTACCAAATTTGGACCCACTAATTAAAAATATGGACCCAATTTTTCAAAATTTTAGACACAAAAAAATACAGAATTAAATTTAAAATAAAACCTGCAAAATGTGATGGAAATGTTTTTTTATGAAAAATAAAATTTTAAAATATAAAATGTTTATATAATAAATTAAATAATAAAATTAATTTTAAAATCCATAATTTGATTATTTAAAATAAAAAGTAACTATTTTGTTTTTAAAACTAATCCAAAATAGATTTTTTCTTTCTAAATACTTCAAAATAAAATAAATTTTTAAATAAAAATAATTATTTTTCACTACTCACTGAAATATAAATATTTTTAGAAAAATACAAAACAATCACCGACTTATAAATTCGATATAATGATTTCAAAATTTTTATTTCTTTCATCAAATAAAATTTCAAAAATTTAGAACAATTAATTATAATATTCACTCACAAAATGAAATAAAACACATTTTTTAAAAATAAAATGGATTTCATAAAAATTGAGAGCTTATTTAAAAATAATTAATTAATACTTCAAAAATGAGTTGGAAAATTATATATTTAAAAATTGAATTATTATACTCAGTACCTACAACTTAACATCTATTTTATAATGATTATATTTGAATCATAATATTTCATTGTTTGTCTACTCTCAATGTTGCATATTTTATATGCTACCAAACATATTCATTCTTTTTAAAATCTTGGTATACTACATTTAAAGCCTCATGTTTTTTTAACCAGTTTAAATTACAATGCCATTCAAATTCTTTTCTGTTTATCAACAAGTCAGTTTTTAAATTGATCTCTGAAACATTATTCTAAGTGTTAGAGCACTTTAAGGTGTGGTTTTTGGAATTGGTTGAATACCCGTTAATTTTTAACTAATGTCCATATAAGTCTTGAGAGCATCGGATCTAGAAATTTCCACATTAATGAATCTTCACAGGCTACACAGAGTTGTTTTCTAACCCTTTCAGATTGCCCTGATAAATATTTTATTTATTTTAATTAAATAATATTAAATGGGATATTTTTGTTTAAATAGACGAATATGTTAATAATAATAATGTTATTATTATTATTAGGGTGTCATAAATTATTTGTATATAAAAATATTTTAATTTCATTATTAATGGGGTGTAATAATTATGTGAATTTAATGAGTTTGTTGGGTATCTCAAATAAAATGTTAATTGAATAAGAAGTTTCAGATTTAATTAAGAAGCATTGTTATTAAATAGAGGTGATGGGTTTATCAAAGGTTTGAAAAATAATAATAATGTGGTTATTATTTTTTTAGTTTTAGGAATGTAATAATCATAATTAATTATTGTTCATTATTATTATTATAAAGAATAATAATAATGGATTTGGGGGTTATGGTTTAAAATTAATAAATGAAAGGGTGTAGAAATAATGGTATGTCAATTATTATTAATGTTATAATAATAATAATCATTAATATTTGTATTCAATTTATGGGTTGGAGTTTTTATCATTAATATCATATTAATGATATTTCAATAATTTGGGGGTTTTGGATTTAAATAATAGATGAAAGGCTGTAATAATAATAATTTCATGATTATCCATATCCCTTATAACTTTTATTATTATCATAAATGAAATTTAATAAATTAATAAAAATTAATTATGGTTATTATTATTATAAGTAATAATAATAATGGGGGTTTTATTTTGTAAGTGAAAAGAATGTGCTACTCCCTCCTTCCCCGTGCACAGGAGGCCCCCCCTGAAAACCTAGTTGAAGCACACCAGTCTGACTCCTTCACACATATCCTACCTCCATGGTCATAGCTTCCTCCTTATAGTGCACCACCCATAGTGTGACCTACTCCTAGCTAGACCCCCTGATATGGCGCACGACACCCCCGAACAGAAACTGTAGCATGCCACCCCCTCTCCCGAACCCCTCTTTACATGTGATGATTCCTCTCGGTCTCTTCATGAATATTTTTCGCCTCATCAAGGTGAGTCTATCTGCGTATATCTTCTAATTCTCGTTAGCCATTTTGTTTTATACAATATTTAAAAAATTATATCTTTCGCTTCTTTATTGTTATTCACACTATTGCCACCATTTTTTGATATTGTCTACTATATTTTTTACTCTATTTAGAGGATATAGTCTCCCCACATACTATCCTTAGATACTCACTATTAGTCGTAATCCTCTGGCATACATGAAGATGCTCTAGAGGTCATGTGGAAATCATTCTAGCCACTAGTTCATGGGTGAGTCAGGTCGGGATGTTATAAAGTAGTATCAAAGGACTTATTTTCCTTTGTCTTACTGTTTTGGGGTTTGTAGACGGGCTACTAGAAATGTTTCGGTACTTGGGTTAATAGAAGTGCTTGGGACTGATCACCCCACGTATAAGGAATCACCATGTTCCCAGGGTTTGGATTTTTTTTCTTATTGTTTGCTATTACAGTTGATATTATTTCACCATGAGTAACTGGTGTATCTTCTGCTGCTTATTGATTATGATATTTTTGAAAAATTTACATTTTCCTGATATGGTAACGAAGATGCATTACATGAATTATATTAGGCACTTAGAGTTTAATATGCCATACATATATTTCATGTCATGTATTTGAATTAGTAATATTTCTACTAATATGGATTGTCTGTCTTTAATATATGCCACGTCTTGTACTTATTTAGCATTCCTTTTTAGATAGCATGTTTCAGTGATATAATTAACAAAATTGGGTGATAATATTCCATGATTCCTATCTTGCTTATGTGCCATGCTTTTGTGTTATAACATGTTTTAGTGATTTTAGCGTGTTGATCTGTGTTAGCTACTTTAAGTGATAGGTTAGCATTATGATAAATGATTGGTTGTTGGGATAGATTCATTTGTATGTGATTATGATAGAACAAGTTTTCAATTGTAAGGTGTATGGGTGCCTTATAACTGGGAAAATGGAAACTTTTGTATTCAAACTTGTGAAAAAGGATGCTAAATTAAATCATAATGTAAGTTTATTTTGGTTAAATGGGATCTAAATGCGAGTGGTATGGTGTATGGGAGCCTTATCAATAGCTAGGTGGCCACCCGTGTGTTTGAACCTTATATAACCATAGTATGTATGAAAATGCTTATAAATGTAAAAAATGATAAGTTTTGATTGTAATGAACTATTTTTGTGTTGCTTTTTGAAGAACCTTGATTGAATAAATGGGACCTTTGGAGGCCTCCTTTTTGGTAAAAGGAATTTAGATGCTAAATTTCCTGATAAAAATGAAATGAATTTGAATGATAAATGATTAAATAGGATGTCTGTGATAGAATTCCTATTATTCCATAGGTTGTTGATTGAAAACTAATTGGATACTAGTGAAAAATTACTCATGGGTCTGTTTAAATTCATTCAAATGTGTAATGGTTTAAATGATTTAATTAAAATGGCTAAAATGAAAATGGGGCTTTTGAACCTTGTGTTTTCAGTTTTGCGTAACCAATAGAGAGGGTTGACGTTTATGTTTTGTAATGGGTGAACCCATGGTAGGTAGTAACCTTAGAATTTTTTGGGCATAAATTTATGTTTTTCCCACTACTCAAGATGACTTTTTGGGACTCAGGTGTTTTGACATGCCGTTCGGTTTAAATTTTTCAAATTCGATGAAAAATGTTTGAAATTGTGATTATGGCTCGAGGAACGTCACCCATGTTTTTAAGGTATTTCATAAATATCAGGCTATTAATTGGATAATATTTTATTTCAACTTCCTAGAAAATCCTATGTTGGGTAAGGTTGCATCGGTTTTAGTATATGTGTCTGCAGGTGACCCCATGATTTTTGAACTGAGTCGACTGATAGTAGTTCAATTGATCATCTTAGTGGCCTGGGTTTTCTCTTACTGTGCTCTTTTGAATGAGACGAGCATGCCCCCTATCTTGACCTCACCATTGAGACACTAAGTTAGCATTAGTCTTACACCGTGCTAATGTTTTAAATATTGTTGGGCTTGATGTGTGGTTGTTATCCGAGTTGTACATGGAATGTGTAGTTTCTTTTGGCTACACCATAATTCATGTTAGGGCATTGTTTTTTTTAATAGCATTTTTGTGGTTTGAATTGGTAGTGACATTGTATGTCGAGTAAGTAATTGGGTATGCATGTGGTTGGTGATGTAATAATTTTAAAAGGAACATCGCCAGTTTATGGGTGAGTGTGGATTTTTGGGACCGTAATGTCTTTACAGGAAATCATGTGCAACTAGTTTCTTTTGGTCGATCAATATTCATCATTTTTCTTCAATGAGGTCCCTGTAATGACCTCATTTGTAAGATCTTTAATAATTTTTATATGGTAAAATGATCTTTTGACTGGGTTTTAAAGAATTAAGTGGTCGGACTTGTGTTTTGGTTAAAATCGCATTTACGTTTGAAAAGAAAATGTGTCTTTCAAATGAAACATTTTGACCTTGGTATGTCAGATTTTATTGTAGTAATTCATGATGTCTTCTTGGGGTCAAGAATTTTTTAATGAGTTCATATTGTAATGTCCCATGTTTTTTAACTCGGTTTAAATTATGATTGTTTTTAAAAAAAAATATTTTTATGGGTGACTCGGTTTTTAAAATGAGATCTGGAATGTTATTATAAGTGTTGGAACACTTAAAGGTGTTGTTTCTAGACTTTTTTGAATACTATATATTTTTTCACAGGTGTCCCGATAAGTCTCAGGAGCACCGGAACTAGAGAAGTCAACTTTAATGGATCGGCACAGGCTACGCAGGGTTGCAGTCCAACCCATGCAGCTTCCCCGGTTAAATATTTTATTTATTTTAATTAAATAATATTAAATGGGATATTTTTGTTTAAATAGAACAATGTGTTAATAATAATAAGTTTATTATTATTATTATGGTGTCATAAAATATTTGGGTGTTTAAAGATTTTAATTTCATTATTAATGGGGTGTAATAATTATGTGAATTTAATGAGGCTATTGGGTATCTCAAAGAAATGAAAAATTAAATATGGAGTTTTGGATTTAATGAAGAAGAATTGTTATTAAATAGTGGTGATGGGTTTATCAAAGGTTTAAAATATAATAATAATGAGTTTATTATTTTTTAATTTTATGAATGTAACGATCATAATTAATTATGGTCGTTATTATTATTATAAAGAGTAATAATAATGGGTTTGGGTGTTATGGTTTAAAATTAATAAATGAAAGAGCGTAGTAATAACAGTATTGAAATTATTATTAATTTTATAATAATAATAATCATTAATATTTGTATTGAATTTATGGGTTGGATTTTTTATCATAATATCATATTAATGATATTTCAATAATTTGGGGATTTGGTTTTCAAGGAATAGATGAAATGGTGTAATAATAATCATGTAATGACTATCCATATACCTTATAACTATTTTTATTGTCATAAATTAAATTGAATAAAGTAATAAAAATCAATTATGATTATTATTTTTATAAGTAATAATAATGGGGGTTTTATTTTTAAAAAGATAAGAAGGGGCTTCTCCTTCCTTCCCCACGCATAGGAGGGGCGACCCCCCATAAAAACCTGGTCGGTGAGCACCAATCCACCTCCTTCGCTCATCTCCTACCTCTATGGATGGAGGTTCCTCCTTGTGGTGCACCACCTGCAGTGCGACCTAAACCCACCTGGACCCCCTGCTGTAGTGAACGAATCCCCTGAGCAAAATCTGTAGTGTGCCACTGCCTCTCCTGGACACCTCTTTTTGAGTGACAATTCCTCTTGGTCTCATAAAAAATCTTGTCATCCTATTCAAGGTGAGTCCATATATGTATATTTCATAATTAGAATTGGAAATTTTGTTTTATACAAAATTTATAAAATTATGTATTTTGATGATTTATCATTATTCACATTGTTTCCACCATTTGCTGATAGTTCACACTGTTTTATTTTCACTCTAATAAGAGGTTATATTCTACCCACAAACTATCCTTAGACCCTTGCTACTATTCGGAATCCTCTGGCATATGACGAGATGCGCTTGAGGTCATGTAGCGAATGGTACGACCACCAATTCAGGGGTGAGCCGGTTTGGGACGTTACACTATATTAGGTATTATAACCATTAAACAATATGGGATCGTGAATGATGATCTAAAAATTAAGTGGATATGTGAAAATTAGTTAAGGTCAGTGAGAACAAATGTGACCACAAAAAAAATAAAAGGAATATTAGTAGAATAGAAAACGAACAACATGAGTTTAGTCATAATGGAGGGTCTATTTAGGAAACAAAATTGGGTCCATTTAAGGAGGAATATTAAAGGTAGAGAATAAATATTTGGATCATTTAAAGAATACAGTACTAAGGCATTATAAGTTCCACAACCACTACTACAAAAATGGGAAAGGGAAGTGCCACCTTATATCAGCACTAAGCAAAAACAGATGATAAAGAAACCATGTATCAGTGCTAAAATTTTAGTGCTGATAAAGGGATTATCTATCAGTGCTTTTCTAGTGCTGATAAAGGGACTCTTTATCAGTGCTCTAAAAGCACTGATAAAGATACCATGTATCAGCGCTACAATTTTAGCACTGCTACAGGGGTTATTTATCAGTGCTTTTCTAGTGCTGATAAAGATTCCATCTATCAGTGCTAGAAAACTGCTGATAAAGATTCCGTTTATCAGCGCTTAAATTTTAGCACTGATACAGGGTCACCTTTATCGTCCCTAAAAAAGCACTGATACAGGAAGGATTTGTCAGCGCTTTTTTAGCGCTGATAATGATGACCATCATCAGCTCTAAAAAAGCGCTGATAAAGGAAACCTTTATCAGTGCTAAAATTTTATCGCTGATAAAATTGTAGTCCCTTTTCTTATAAAGTCAGTCACACAGTGCCCTCATTTTATCGTGACCTAATGTTCTCGCGGTATTGGAACCCTGAGACTCTCGTCCACTACCTACTGATCTTCGTGTTGCTGGACCTCCTCCGCCCTTGAGCTTCTCGTTGTTGGACCTCCACTGCCCGTTGAGCTTCGTGTTGTTGGACCTCTGCCGCCCTCGAGCTTCACGTTGTCGGACCTCTGTCGCCCGCTACGATTCATGTTGTTGGACCTCCCCTCCCTCTTTCTTTATGTTTCTGGACCTCCGCTTCCCCCTATCTTCACGTGCTAGACCTCCTCCACCCTTGATCTTCGCATTTCCAGACCTCTGCCACCCTCGATCTTCACGTTATCGGACTAAGTGTGCAATGTTTTTTTGGTCATCTATTACACATACTCTTCTAGAATTATGAGTACCTATGTTTAAGGATTATTACATCATGAAGTTGAGTTTGTGAACTTTTTGAGTGAAGGTTTAACCACCATGGTTTTCTGCCACCACATGTTAGAACACACCTAGATGGAGTGCATCCATGAGTGAGAGAAAAACTTGTTTTTATTGATGGAAGTGTTGAGGTAGTTCAATGAGTGAGCTGAGCCAATGATATATAATTTTTCAGTCTCTTGATATCCCATGATATTAAATGGAAATCAATCCTTATTTAGTTCTTCAACATGGTGTGGTAAGTGATCAACATTAGAAAGAGGGAGCCCTCTCGGTTGAAGGATAAATTCATTTCAAAGTTTTATATCATACAATAGGGACATAAACCATGTTTTTAACTTCATTCATTGAAAATATTTGACACAAATTTTAATATCATGTGATTAGGATTATGATAATGTATTTTAAGGTTGAATATATTTTACCAAAATGTCACATGGTTTCATATCATAGAACTAGAACATCTAGTGGGGGTGAGGTTAATTTTCCATTCATAGAGTCCCTACATCATGTGAAATATGTGTAGAGGATGAAAAAGGTTTATGTTCATGATTCATGGACCAAAGGGGGTGTGTCCCAGAATTTTTGGCGTGTCATGCAAGAATAACGACATGATGTGAGAAGGGGATTGTGGCGGCTAAACACCACACGAAACAACATATAACTAGGATGTTGGAATTTTGGTTCAAATCCATATATCTCAGACTAAATGGATGATTTATTCATGTAAAATATCTCTTGATAAACCTAGTATTGGTGAAAAGATTGATATGCTCATCATTAATGGTGATCAATGAGTTTACACTATCAGAGTGAAGTTTATGAATAATTTAAGGTCCTTCCCACTTGGATTATAGTTTCACTAGATTCCTCTTAGGTATCATCAATTCCCTTAGATCCTACACCATTTCCCTATAAAGTAAGGAATGAAGGATAAAATTTTTCTTTTAAGGACAACACCACCCGGTTATGATGCATTTCTTGGTCATCCAATGCTTGAACCATATTTTCTTCGAGTGGTTCCCCCCTTCTTTCCTTCATGCTATCTAAGTGAATTTTCCTGGAAGTGCACTTGTATGGCATGATGCCCAGACCAACAAGATTTATATTCTTTCCACCCCTACCTCCATCTCTATCCTTCTCCCTTACTGAGGTTACTAACTGCTTCTCTGTAGTGGTCAGGCCCCTTCCTAGCAGTGTTTATTCTGTCTCCCATGGTTCTGAGCCTGTCATCCAGCTCCAAATGCTTATTGATCCAGAGAGAACTCCATCACCAGCCCCCAAGTTTCATTATCCATCCTTCCCTACCCCTTTGAATCCTCATCTCCCACTCATATGAATCTTACCAACTAGAAGGGATTATGAACATGTTCAAAATCAAGGGACCTCAATGACAGATCATCCTCCCACTTCAATAAGGCTACTAGCTCTAGATCCAATGCCAGAGCCCTATCCTACCAATCATTATTATCTTCATATGTAATGTTCATGGTCTTTGTGCCCATGTTAAATCAGACTTCATCACCATAGAAATAAAAAATAATAATGTCATTTTTTTGTTGTCAAATAACACAAAAAACCCTATAATAATCATAGAATTATCCTGGAAGATTAAGTGCCATGGATTTCTACACTCTGACCCCTCCAACAGACACAAATGAGTATTTTGGCATAATAAATATTTTGTTGAGACTGTTCAAGATTTCAATCAATTCATCACTACCAAGGTTTCCAACGGTGACACCTCCTTCCTTATGTCTTTTGTTTTTGGAAGCTATGATGCTATACAAAGGGAATATCTATAGAGTGAGCAAAATACCTTCATTCCCGGACACCATCCATTATTGGTTGGGGTGACTTTAATATCATTTCCAACCCAAAGGAAAGGAAAGGTAGAATCCCATTCTAGAGGAAGTCCATCATAGAGTTTTTTCAGTTCATGGATGGGAAAGGTCTCATTCATGTCAACTTCTCAGGTGACAGTTTCACCTGGTGAAACAACTGAAGGGTCCATCACTGCTTGTGGAGTCTATTGGATAGGTTTCTAGCCAACATGAAATCCACTAACCTATTCTCAAATACCATGTTTTTTCATCTTTCTTGTGGTATTTTGAACAAATCCCCCCTCTTGGTTTCCATTTATTCTTAGAATGATCATCAGGAACGGTTTCAATTCCACCAAAAATGGGTTAACATCCTAGGGTACCAGGACATGGTTTTTGAAATATAGAATGAACCCTTGTAGGATTATCGGGACACCTTCAACCTCGGTGACCTAACCTTGAACCCCGATAGGTGTGTGTTCTCCCCTTCCTCCTCCGGAACCATCACCACCTGGGACTACTGTCACATATGGGCTCCTTCAGAGTATTCTGATAGATGGAATGATACCTTGGGTTTATTGGATTATTAACACCATTTTGAGATTTATGTGTGACTATATACTTATTATATTATCTTATTATTTCTTACAAACCACCACTTGAGTCGAGTAACTTGATTGAAATCCATATTGGTACTTTGGTTCTGATGTGGATATGGTTTTTTATGTGTTTGTGACATGTGTATGTGTTGATATATGGGTATTTAGGCATGATGATAATGAATATAGGTCAGAGACCTAGGAGTGGTAGATGTATCATTCTTGATTATTCTTGTGTTTGGACTGGGGTGATTTGAGGAAACTATAATGAATCTAAAGTAATTAAATTTAATGAAGATGAATAAATACTCATGGTTACGCTCTATTAATCTCTATTTTTATAATTAAGTGGTTCTCTTCTACTGTATTTAGAAGTCCTTTTTTCTGTACTTGAACCATAAATAAAAATATTTGAGATTCAAATAGGATCAAGATGAATAAATATTGGATGTATGCTAATTGTTTGACAATATAGTATGAGAACAGAGAGAAAGAGTTCATCAAATTTGAAAAGGATCACGCCAAGGATCCTTCTCAAACCCTTTTTCTGTTTTTATATTGTTGTTGTTCTAGACTACTTACTCCAGAGGAGTTGGAAGAACATTTGATATGTCACAGAATAGATCGCAGTTATAAATTTTGGAATAAACACGGAGAATGAGAATGTAGCAACTGGCTGGGATAAAACTGCATATTATGGATAATAAAATATGAATACAAATATGGATAATGAAGAACATCGTATGGAGGATGTGATTATAGATATCAATGATAATGAAGATCGTATTGAGGAAATGACAAAGACAATTGAAGATGAACTCCATGATTTCCCAAAATTGTTTTAGAAGTTAAAGAGTTTTGAAAAGACGTCATTATATGCTGGTTGCACCAAGTATAAAACATTGTCAGCTGTACTGAAGTTGTATAAATTGAAAGCAGGAAACAGATAGAGTGATCTCAGTTTTATGGAACTACTTTCTCTCTTGAATGACATGATATCATAAGATAATGAGCTCATAATCCGAACATATGAAGCTAAATGAATGCTATGCTTGATTGGTATGATTTTTGAAAGAGCACATTCCTACCCGAAAGACTGTATATTGTTTCGCAAGGAGAACAAATAACTTAAATAATTCCCAAGGTGTGGTCCTTCTCGATACAGGAAAGATGAATCCAATCCTACGAATGTTTTATGGTACTTTCCAATCATTCCAAGTTTTAGGTGTCTATGTGGAAGTGAAGAAACTACAAGACAATTGTCGTGGCATGCAGATAAAATAAATAAAGATGGTAAATTATGTCATCTGACCGACTCTCCTCAATGGAAGAAAATTGATCATGAGTATCCTGAATTTGAAAAAGAGCTGAGAAACCTTCATCTTGTGTTATCTACAGATGGAGTAAATCCTTTTGGTTTTCAAACCAGCACTCATAGTACATGGATTGTTATGTTAGTAAATTATAACTTTCCACCCTGGTTATGCATGAATCGGAAATTCATCATGTTATCTATGCTTATATCAGGACTAAAACAACCAGGTAATGATATTGATTTTTATTTGGCTCCTTTGATCGAGGATTTGAAATTATTGTGGGATTCAGGTTCTATGTTGTATGATGCTTATAAATATGAATACTTCATGTTGAGAGTGATGTTGTATGGGAAAATAAATTATTTCCCTACTTATGGAAATTTGTCAGGATATAGCATTAAAGGAACTCAAGGGTGTCTTGTGTGCAAAGAAGATACGGAATCAATTAGGATGAAACATTCATCGAAATCTATGTTTCTAGAAAATCGTAGATTTCTACCTCATTGGCATAAGTATCGATCTTGGATGACATCACCATCTCCACTAATAGGTTATCGGTTTTTTGAGAAAGTAAAAGATGTGAACACTGTTTTTGGTAAACCATTTTTAAAATCCTTATGAAAATCGGTTGGAAAAAGAGATCAGTTTTTTTAATTACCATATTGGAGTTGTTTGTACGTCAGACATTTTCTTGATATGATTCATGTGGAAAAAAAATTATGTGATAGTGTTATTGGAACATTGCTAAATGCCCCTAGAAAAACAAAGGATGGAATTAAGGAAATGTTGAACATGGTTGACATGGGAATATGGTAAGAGTTGGCTCCCGTGAAGGGTGAAAATTGAATGGTTCTTCCTCCAACTGATTATACTCTTTCTAGGGAGGAGAGATACCAGTTTTTCAACTTCTTCAATGATGTAAAGGTTCCAGAGGGTTATTCATTAAATATCAAGAACATTGTGTCAATAGAAGATTTGAAGTTAACAGGTTTGAAATCACATGACTGCCATGTTTTGATGCAAGATTTAATTACTATAGCTTTACGTTTCATTTTTCCCAAGAATGATCATATGTTAACCAAACATTGTTTCTTTTTCAAAGCTATATGTAGCAACGTTTTAGACCCGGTGAAAATTCCAGCTATGGAAAATGAAATTGTCATTATATTATGTGAATTAAAATTTTCTTCCCGCCAATATTATTTAACCTGATGGTTCATTTAATGATTCACTTGGTGAGAGAGATTTCACATTGTGGTCCTATGCACTATAGATGGATGTATCATGTAGAATGGTATATGAAGATTTTGAAAGCGTTTTTCAAAAATTGATGTTGGCCAGAGGGTTGTATAATGGAGAGATATATTGTTGAGGAATCCATTAAATTTTTTCCTGAATACCTATCGGATGTGAACGGCATTGGTCTCCTGAAATCCTGTCACACTAGATGCATTGAGGGTGAGGGAATTTCTGGAAGATATGTTGTGAAAATCATCATTATAGCTCGGGAGCAGGCCCACCTTTATATTTTGCATAACAGTTGCGAGGTTGCTTCATATATTGAAACTCACAAAGAAATTCGTAGGCAGTTGAATCCATCAAGGCCTAAAAAATGGTTATAAAATACACATAATCACCTGTTTATAGGATGGTTTCAGAACCACATTTTTAAGCAGTTGGATGAAAATCTGAATTCAAATTCAGAACAACTTCGATGGCTAGCTGTTGGACTAAGTGTGTATGTATTATCTTATAGTGGTTATGTAATTAATGGTTATACATTCTATAAAAATGAACATGATAAAGACAGTACAATGTAAAATAGTGGAGTCAAACTAGTGGATGAAGTGAGGCATATTTCTGGTAGTAAGGACAGAAATCCAATTTATGCAAATATGTCATACTTTGGCATTGTCAAACTAATATGGTAGTTGGATTATATGACATTCCAATTGCTGATTTTTCAATGCAAATGGGTTGATAACAACAGTGGTGTTACAATAGATGAATGGGGATTTTTGAAAGATGATTTTATTAAATAATGGTACAAAGACAAACAGTTTATAATGGAATCACAAGAGGTACAAGTTTTTTATGTTCCAGATCCCGCAAACCGAAAGTGGTCGATTGTTCGGTTAGCATCCAGAACTATTGAAGGTTCCGACGAAAATTTAGTTGAGGATGATCCTTTCAGTGGTACGTCGCAATAATTTCAGATCGATCCCAATGTAAATAATGTTTTGTATGTTAGAGGAGACCACAATGAAGGGATTTGGATAATCTATAGAGGTTTCAAATCCCTTCAGCCTTTGAAAAAAAAATAGAGTTCAGTAAACATGTTATATTTTGTTTGTAATATAGATCTTGTTATCTCATGTTATTATCTTATAATTACTAAATTTATGTAATCTAAATTAACTGTTCAACCACTCTGGCAGATAATGACTTCTTCACATTCTGGTGCTCTTAACCTTGAGGCTAAACAAGTATCTCAAGCTGCTGTTGTGGCTACTGTTGCGGCTACTGCTGCTGCTCCTGTTGCTCCTACTACTGCGGCTCCTGTGGCTCCTTCTTCTCTTAGTGTTGAGGTCCAACAACCATCATCACATTCAGTAGATACCATTTTAGATGAACATATATATGATATTGATATGGATGAAATGGTCGGGAATGGAGGATCGATGTCGCAGAAAACACAGGTGCGTCGTAGTTTGACGGTGTTAGACAATGTTCTTAAGGCGAAAAGAAAAGGCATCAAATTTGAAGTAGGATGGAATTCACAAGGATAACATGTGAATCCCAACAAGGCAATTTTTAGTAGTTACATTGGAGTTTTCACTCAGAAACGCGTGCCGATTGACATAGATTCATGGCACCATGTTGTGTCTAGGCTGAAGGCTGTGATCTGGGAAGAAATTACTATAACATTATGAATTTATTTCTTTAATTTACTAGCAAATAAAATAATGAAACAATGTCTTAATCTTCTCAATATAAAATAGAATACATTTATAGTATATGATTCACACAAGGATTATGTACTAAGTCTTGCAGGAAGGATTCATTGAGGTTTTTGCACTATTTTAACATGATGTCACCTGAAATATTCCAAAGGTAAAATAAACCCGCACCCACCCATTGCCTAAGCTCCCATGATATCCTAATAATAATGGGATGCATTTATTGGCCATTGTGGGGATGAGAAATTCCAGGTACATTGTGGGTGATAATACGTTTTTTGAGGATACGTGTATTCATCACTTTGATTGTCAATATTTCATTTATGAAATAGCAACTTTGTAATGAAAATAAGGAATGTGCATCAAAGCCAACATACCCCTATCGTAAAGAAAGGATGGGGTAAGCTTCACTGGAAAAGAAAACGGTACGTATTTTAAATTTACAGTAATATTTTTAGGTTCCAAAAAACAACATCATAATTATCTTTCAATGTTTATATGTAGATTGATGAGTCTAAAACCAAATACACTTCCATCCCACGTCATGTGCTTTGGAAGGAGGCATGTGTGAATAAGGAAGGGAAGGTAGTAGATGAGAACACACAAAAAGTGTGGGAAATTTGTGTAAGTATGACACAATGATAAAAATATTTGTTTTAAATTGCTATTACATAAAAATAATCAGTTATTTCTCTATATCCAACATTCATAGGAATCAGATACTCTTGTAGTGAATGCAGACCTATTATCGATGGCTTTGAAGAAGACAAAAAAATGGTCATGACAGGGGTATGGGGTTTGGGGTGACACCCCAAGTATATTTTGAGAAGAAGAAAAACGGATGATAGAGATGAAACATTGAAACAAATGAGCGAAAAACTAGAAACCCTTGAAGAACGATTGAAATGGCAGGGAGAGTTGATATCAACTTTTATGGGTGGGAAGCAAGGAGAAGACACAACTCGGGAAAAAACAACGCGTGAAGATCCTGCCCCACCCTCCATCAGCTTTCAGGCGAGCCATTCCCCTCAAAGAGCTGTCTTAGTCATGGTAATAAATATTCTAATAATAGTTCCCATGAAATGTGAATTATAAAAACACTAATACTTTTCCTGTACTGATCTTCTATAGGGTGATAGTGATTGTGATTTATATCTGTCAACACCCACCAATCACATTGTAGCGAGGGATACAATGTTCAACATCCCAGATGACACTCTGCATTATAGACCACTTCTGAAAGATCATATGAAAGTGACGATTACTATATCTCATGAGACAAATACAGAGCTACCTATTCCACTTGATGATGATGATCTTCATATGGTCAAAAAGGCTATTGGGACATTCATTGCATGTCTGTCACACCTTGTAAGAGTACATGTTCCCAAAGAGGTATTTATTTCCTTTTTTTCAAGCTAAACCTTTAACAATTAATGAAAAAAGGGTCTAAATCAATGAATGTTATTATAGATGGAGAAAGGGAAGGGGGTGACAAACATCGGCTCAAAACCATCTAAAGGATCAACTAATCGATCCCAAGGAGCTACTGAAAGCACAATAACACCACCTATTCTCTATCCACATTTACTATCATTGAATACTAATGTGGATATGATGCTAAGAGGTGGTAGTATTCATATAGTGGGTTTCAAAGAGAATATATACGGTGTTGAAAGTCAATATTTCGTTGCTGCTGAAAATGTAAATGAGATCCTTGAAAATGGTTGGCTAGGCATCACAGTCGTAAATATATATATGAGGTATGTTTCTATGAATTGATTTTCTAAAAGCTAATATAATGTGAAAATTATGACTAAATGCATTTTATATTATTGACAGACATATATATGAAAAATAGTTGAAGGAATTTTCCCATGAGACAAAATTTGAAATCTTAAGTCCTCATACCACATCATCACATCTAACGAAAATAGAGCCATCAAAAAAGAATGAAATAGTGAAAAACTTGCTAAAAACATTTTAAAGCAAGATTATAGATGACAGAATCTTATTAATACCAACCATGCAGGGGTAAAACTCTACGATTAAATCATATCAATTATATTTTGACTTCTTTTATTAATTGTTCATTTTTGTGTTTCTAGCCAACATTGGATGCTAATTGCGGTGAACTTGGATAATCCAAAGATTTATTTTCCAGATTCAATGCAAGGATATCCATCAAACTGACCACACATGATGGAGTTTGTGATTCTGTAAGGTACTACATCCTATGTTTTAGGTCTAAGCATCAAGTAATATAATTTATATTATCTTTTACTGAGGATTTTGTTATGATAGGGAGGTGTATCATTATCTTCTAAAAAAGTAATGAGGAAAGGGTCTAAGCATAAGGAGGCGAGCAAATACAACGTATGGAAAATATTAGGGTATATATAATAAAATTTCACTATCCAAACACATCTCAACACAAGTTACTTATTCTCCTAATGATCAATTTTTTTCAGTGTCCAAAACAAACAAATGATAATGATTGCGGTTATTATGTTTGTAAATTTATGAAAGAGATCGTTTTTCATAACAAACAGGCATCCCTAAAGAGGTATTTTCAAAAACAACTACTATTTTGTTTAATTTATTTATTAATTTTTTATTTTTATATTTTGAAGTACTACTCTGACTACCGAAAAGCCTCATACTCACAAGACAATATAGATAAGTTTATAAACGAGTGGTCCGTATACCTGAAGACATATTGTTCACAAATAACATGATGATCTAACTTGGGGACGTGTACAATTGGCGGTCATTTTTTATAGGGGTTTAGGGGATCAAAAGATGACACATTGTTGTATGTAAATTGTTGTAGGAATATTGTAATTGCTATTAAATAAAACATCCTTTCTCCAATGATTCAATTTCCCATTTTAACAAATGATATGCACCAACAACATGCAATAATGATGAACCACTCAAAGGGTCTCTCTTTTGTTTAAAATTGACATATTTTTAAGTGAAAATGAAAAATGACCTATTGAAATCCATCCAAAAGAATTTGTATTGTGTTGATCCTTTAAGATAATGATCCACGGGTGTGTTGGGGACATGAACGAGTCATCCCTACCTCAATCTGAGGCACGGTGTGGCCGGTATCACTCAAAGGGTCTCTTTTTTGTTTAAAATGGACAATGTTTTAATTGAAAACAACAACTAACCAACAGAAATCCAACCAAATGCATTCGCATTGTAATGATCCTTTAAGAGTGATCCACGAGTCCTTTTTGACGTGTAAGAGTCATCCCTACCTCAATCTGAGCCATGGTGTGGTCGTTATCACTCAAAGGGTCTCTCTTTTGATTAAAATAGACACAATTTTAAGTGAAAACAACAACTTCCCTACATAAATCAGACCAAATGCATTCATATTGTCTTGATCCTTTATGATAATGATACATGGGTATTTTGTGATGTTTAAGAGTTTTCCCTGCCTCAATCTGAGGCATGGTGTGGCCGGTACCACTCAAATGGTCTCTCTTTTGCTTAAAACGGACAAATTTTCAAGTGAAAACAACAACTAACCTATGATAATTTGACCAAATACATTCGGATTGTCTTGATATTTTAGGAGAACAATACATGGGTCCTTTGTGACATGTAAGATTTATACCCTCCTCAATCTGAGGCACGGTGTGTCTTGTACCACTCAAAGGGTATCTCTTTTGTTTAAAATGGACAAATTTTTAAGTGAAAACAAAAACTGAACTACGGAAATCTGACCAAAAGCATTCAGATTGTCTTTATCCTTTAGGATAACAATTAAAGTTTCCTTTGTGACATGTACGAGTCATACCCACCTCAATTTGAGGCATGGTGTGGCCGGTACCACTCATAGGGTCTCTCTTTTGTTTAAAATGGACAGATTTTTAAGTGAAAAGAACAACTGACCTATAGAAATCCGACCAAACGCATTAGGATTATGTTGATCCTTTAAGATAAAGATCCATGGGTGTGTTCAGTACATGTAAGAGTCATCCTCTTTACAATATGAGGCACATTGTGGTCGGTATCACTCAAAGGGTCTCTCTTTTCTTTAAAATGGACAAATTTTTAAGTGAAAACAACAACTGACCTACGGAAATCTGGCCAAACGCATTCGGATTATATTGATCCTTTATGAGAACGATCCACAGGTCCTTTTTTGATGTGTAAGAGTTATCCCCACCACAATCTGTGTCACAATGTGTTTGGTATCACTCAAAGGGTCTCTCTTTTGTTTAAAATGGACACAATTTTAAGTGGAAACAACAACTGACCTATGGAAATCTGACCAAACACATTCATATTGTGTTTATCCTACATGAGAACAATCCATGAGTCCTTTGTAACGTGTAATAGTTATCCCTGCCTCAATCTGAGGTACGGTGTGTCCGGTACTACTCAAAGGGTCTCTCTTTTGTTTAAAATGGACAAATTTTTAAGTGAAAACAACAACTGGCCTATGGAAATTTGACCTAACACATTAAGATTGTCTTGATATCTTAGTAGATCGATCCAAGGGTCCTTTCTGACATTTAAGAGTCATCTCCGGCTCAATCCGAGGCACGGTGTGGCCAGTACCACTCAAAGGGTCTCTCTTTTGCTCAAAATGGACAAATTTTTATGTGAAAACCACAACTGACCTACAGAAATATGACCAAATGCATTTGGAATGTCTTGATCCATTAGGAGAATGATCCAAGGGTCCTTTTTGATGTGTATGATTCATCCCCGCCTCAATATGAGGCACAGTGTGGCCGGTACCACTCAAAGGGTCTCTATTTTGTTTAAAATGGACAAATTTTTAAGTGAAAACAACAACTGAACTACGGAAATCCAACCAATCGCAATAGGATTGTGTTTTTCCTTTAATAGAATGATCCAAGTGTGCATTGGGGATGTGTACGAATCATCCCCATCTCAATCTGAGGCACGTTGTGGCCGGTATCACTCAAAGGGTCTCTCCTTTGTTTAAAATGGACAAATTTTTAAGTGAAAACAACAAATGACCTATGGAAATCCGACCAAACGCATTTGGATTGTATTAATCATTTTTTAGAATGATCCACGGGTCCTTTCTGATGTGTAAGAGTAATCCCCGCCTCAATCCAAGGCACAGTGTGGCCGGTATCACTCAAAGGGCCTCCCTTCTATTTAAAATGGACACAATTTTAAGTGAAAACAACAACTGACCTATGGAAATCCGACCAAACACTTTTGGATTATATTTATACTTTAGGATAATGATACATAGGTCCTTTTTGACTTGTATAAATTCATCCCCACCTAAATCTGAGGCACTGTGTGGCCCATATCACTCAAAGGGTCTTTCTTTTGTTTAAATTGGACACAATTTTAAGTGAAAACAACAACTGACCTACAAAAATATGACCAAACGCATTCGGATTGTCTTGATCCTTTATAAGAACGATCCATGAGTCCTTTTTGATGTGTAAGAGTTATCCCCACCTCAATTTGAGGCACGGTGTGTCCGGTACCACTCAAAGGGTCTCTGTTTTGTTTAAAGTGGACAAATGTTTAAGTGAAAACAACAACTGACCTACGGAAATATGACCAAATGCATTAGAATTGTCTTGATCCTTTAGGATAATGATCCACAGGTTATTTTTAACACGTAAGAGTCATCCCTACCTCAGTCTGAGGCACAGTGTGGCCGGTACCACTCAAAGGGTATCTCTTTTGTTAAAAATGGACAAATTTTTAAGTGAAAACAACAAATGACCAACGGAAATATGACCAATTGCATTAATATTTTGTTTATACTTTAATATAACAATCCATGGGTGCGTTGGGGATGTGTACGAGTCATCCCCGCCTCAATCTGAGGCACGGTGTGGCCGGTATCACTCAAAGGGTCTCTCTTTTGTTTAAAATGGACAAAATTTTAAGTGAAAACAACAACTGGACTACAGAAATCCGGCCAAACGCATTGGGATTGTATTGATCCTTTAGTATAATGATATAAGGGTCCTTTTTTATGTTTACAAGTCATCCTTGTCTCAATCTGAGGCATGGTGTTGCCGGTACCACTCAAAGGGTCTCTCTTTTGTTTAAAATGGACAAAATTTTAAGTTAAAACAACAAATGACCTACGAAAATCTGACCAAATGCATTCAGATTGTCTTGATACTTTATGAGAACAATCAATGGGTCTTTTTTGACGTTTAAGAGTCAACCCCACCAACCCCATAGACCGCCCCCACCCCCTGGACACTAACCCACCCCTGGACACCCCACCCCTCTTGACACCCCCACCACCTAGAAAGCCCCCTCAACCCCCTCGACACCCCATCCCCTGGACATGCCCATGGAAATCCCCCCCCCACCTCGAACATCCCCCCAACCCCCTCCCCCCGGACACCCCCCACCCCCTTGGACAACCACCACCCCCAGGATGACACCCCCACCCCTCCTTGACACCACCCCACCACCCGCATACCCCTAACCCCCATGGACACCCCCAACCAATGGAAAACCACCCCCACCCTCCTAGACACCATCCCACCTCCCCTTGGATATCACCACCACCAACCCCTTGGACCCCCACCCCCTAGAAATCCCCCCCCCCCCGAACATACCCCACTCCCTAGAAAGCCCCCCCCCCCCCCCGACACCCTGGACACCAGCCCACCCCCATGGACACCCAATAGACATCCCCCCCCCCACCTGGACACCACCATCCTGAGACACCACTCCACCCCTCTGGGACAGCCCTAACAACACCCTACACCCCCCCCCCCCCCCTAGATACCATCACCCCCTGGACACCCCGATCCCCCCAGACTCCCCCATCCCACCCTCCTAGACACCACCCCACCCCCCTTGGACATCCCCACCAACCCCCCAGACCGCCCCACCCCCCAGACACCCCACCCACCCCTTGTAAATCCCCCTCCATGACATCCAAGACACCACCCCACCACCCCCCGGGACACCCCCATGGATAGTCCCCCCCCCCACACCTGGACACCCCCTCCTAGACACCACCCCACCACCCAGACACCCCCACCCCCTGAACACCACCACCCTCCTTGGAAATCCCCCCAAACTCCTGTACTTCCCCCACCCCCACCCCCTGGACACCCCATCCCCCCCGGACACCCCCTACCCCCCCTTGGACAGCCACCCAAAACCCCTGAACAACCCCCCAACTCCTTTAATTCTGAATAGAATTCTTTATGTATTTAATTAACTTATGAATTATGTGTTAATGGTGTATATATATACATGGTGTAATTAGCATATGATTTATGTGTTAATTTTGTATGAGTATACTTATTTAGATGCTGAATTATTTGTAGTTGCTATTTGGTTGTGCTGCTAGAGAATTATTTTTTTACAGCAGAAAGGGCATTTATCAGCGCTAAAAAAGGGCTGATAAAGGAGTCCTTTATCAGTTCATTTTTAGCGCTCATAAATTGACATTTTATTAGCAAATTTTTTAGCACTGATAAAGGATTCCATTATTTGTGCTAAAAAAGCGCAGATAAAGGGGACCTCCCTTTATCAGTGCTGAGCTTTATAGTGCTTTTTTAGCGCTGATAAATCCCATTTTGAGCGATGATAAATCCCGTTTTTGTAGTAGTGAACCCATATCCTCCCTTATTGACGATCTTAGGGCATAGACAAGCGGAGACACTCACAAATCATAATGTGGTCATGAGGTGCCCTAACTTCTTGGAATCTGAAGGAATGTGCTGTAATTTAGGAAGAATCCATGATGATTAGAGAGATTATCATCATCGAGATAGAAGTACATGAGGTAACCTTTAATGGAAGTGACATGGATAGGGATTATATATCTAGGGGATTTTGGTTCCATCAATTAATAAATATCCCAAAATACCTATTTTCACCTAATTTAAAAATAAGTTATGAATTGTTTAAATCATTTAAAAATTAAAAATAATAAAAACTCTAATTTTATTTTTAAAAAATCATTATATATATATACATACTCCTATACAGGATTAAATCACATAGGTATTTCCTACAAGACATTAAACAAGTGTATGCTCAGTGTAAGAATTATATAGATTAATCTGACATAGAAATACTATGATTTATCCCACAAAAATATAATAGAGAATGCTAGGTATGATTAACTAAATTTTTAATAACCTATGTGATATTAAAATTATACTTTATAGGAATAATTTTTCATCATTTTTCTATTAGGTATATGTTTAACTTAGTGCATTTATGACCAATGTAAGGTGTGATAGGTTCTCATGTATGATTAAGCTTCCATGTTGTTAGAACCATGGTCATCTATGCATGAATTGGAGTATGATTTGTGTTTGTTGTCAATCCTCAGAGGAAGTTCAGAATGTGTGCCAGTAAAGTACTCTTACAGGTCAAGCAGATAACAGTATTGAAGGTGGAACCTTTTTCCAGTGTTTTCCAAATTTCTATATCTCAAAATTAACAAAAGTGGGAAACAATGTTTTTTTGGGAAAGGGACTTGTGCGCTGGATATGTGTCGCGCAAGTGACTTGCGTTCCAAGAAAGGACTTGTGCGCCAGTGCCTAGGAGGATTGGAAAGTTGTGCACCATATTTTTTTCAAGATCATAACTTAAAAATATGGAAAAGGAAAGAGGGTCATGCAAGTATTGGTTTAGTCATGCAAGTGAGTAGCACGACAGAGGCTAGAGAGGTTGGAGTTGCGCGCCAGAACTTGCGCACTGAGAGGAGGCTTGCGCACCACCACGTAGGGTGTTGAGTTTTCCTATAAATAGAGGACCAATCCTCCTCATTTGGAACAGGGTTAAAGACTTGGATATTTTCCAAGCTCCCATCACGCAAGTGTTGTAGTCGCACAAGTGGTAGTTTGGTCGTGCAAGTAGAAGCTGTGCGCTAGTTTTTCCTGCACGTCCTAGGTGGTTTGGGCGCAAAAGACGGTGAGTCGCGCAAGTTTGCAGTTGAAGAAGGAGGTGTCATGCAAGTGGTTTGGTGACAATTGCGCACCTAATTTTTTCCGTGCATGTGACTTGCGCTCCAGGCAATAAAGAAGCGCGATAGTGTTTTTGAGCTGTGAGAAAGTTGGGAGATTGTCTGGTACCCTCAGTGAAAAGTGAGATTCTTATATAGGTGAAAGTTGGACTTCAACAGAGCATCTATATACAATAAAGGATTTACTCATTAGCGATGATGAAGAGACCTTCACGTCTATAAACTGAGTGTGACTTCACCAAAGGCAGTGAGCCAGGGGGAGTCAACGAGAGTGACCCAAGGGATGTAGTGAGCTACCCCTGATCTTTTGTAAAGGAAGTGAGCCCGGGATAGAGTGACTGTGCCTGAACCTTTGTAATCCACATCTAGTGAATAATAGTGGAATTTGGTATGATTGACAACTTGTCAGCGTATGCTCCTGGGACATATCCCTTAGCGGTGAACCAAGTAAATTTTTTTGAGTCATCTCTTTGCATGTGAATGTTTCATTTCTGACCATATCCATCATACAGGTTTAACTTGTTCCTAACAACATGGGAATAAGTTCCTTGTTTATAAAAGAAAACCTTTTCACCATGATTCACCCCTCCCCTCTCAGGGTGTCCTGGGGTCCTACAAGTGGTATCGGAGGAAAGTTTGCTGGTGTTAGATCTGTCCTTTGTCGTCATGGAAAATTCAGCCAGTGTTAGGGGAGTCCACCACTTTGATGGAAGTAATTTTTAGATTTGGAAGAACAGAATGAGATATCATCTAATAACCCTTAGAATAGAATTTCTGTTCTCCATTGTTCAAGGTATTAATGTTTCTAATCCAAAAGGACTGGTTATGACTGATGTAGATAGGACAATTCTCGATGCAGATGCTAAAGCACATAATGCTATCACTGGAACCCTTTCTGATCAGATCTATCTAAAAGTGATGAGTTTCACCTCAGAAAATTCCATGTGGGATAAAATTGAAAATATTTATGAAGGAGATAACAAAGTGAATGTGGAGAAACTACAAGTTCGGCATAATAGATTCGATGATCTGAAGATGCATCCTGATGAGAATGCAGAATCCTTCTTCAATCGAATTACTGAAGTGGCTAGAGAAATTAGGGTCCTAAGAGAAGAAATCAAAGACATTGACATTGTGAAGAAAATACTACGAATAATTACACCCATGTACAATGCAAAGGTGTCAGCCCTTAAGGAAATAGATTTTTCCAAACTTTCTCTAGATGATCTACTGAGCAACCTGGTGGCATATGAAATGAGAGTCAAACCAGAAGATGATACGACTCGAGTGAGCAATTAAATGGTGTTCAAATCCATTGATAAACTAAAAATCTCAAAATATTGTAGTGGTGAAGATGATGAGGAAAAAGAAATTGTTTCTCCCATTGTAAAGAAGTTCCAGAAGGGAAATGGGAAATTCGAAGGGAAGTTACCTCTAGCTTGCTTTCATTGTGGGAAAGTTTGTCACATTTCCTCTCAATGCTTAAGAAAGTTTGATGATGATAATAGTGATACTGAAAACATTGAGAAGCCTCAGAAAAGGTTTTTCAAAAAGGGAGACTTCAAATAAAGAAGGAAAGTACCAAGGAAGAGCTTTTTCTGTGAAGAGGAAGATGATGATAATTAATTCTATGATGAAGAAGAACCAGAATTTAAAACTAGAAACCATGCTTCCATGATGGATACTATTTAAAAATCAGAAGATATTGGTCAAGAAAATTTGTTGAAAACAAGTGCAAATCCCAAGTTGCAACTTAAGGATGCTTTTAGTAAGATTATGATTCAATGTAAGAGTTGCAATAAGTGGAAATCAATTGTAGAAGAGTCAACCGAATATATTGATCAACTTGAATCTGAAATTGAACGACTGGAAGAATAGGTGAAATTACAGTCTAAAATTATTGAAAGAAATGATGATGTATTGGATCTAAAGCTGAGAATTGAAGAGCAGGAAAAGGTCATCAATGACCTCACCTCTAGACTAGATGAAAAGTCCAAGACTGTTGAGCATATTTAGGAGGAAGTTGAAACTATTAAGAGTAAACTTGAAAAAGATTCAATTTCAAAAGAATCAAGGAAAAAAATACAGTTTGGAAGGTTCTCAGATGCTGAGCTGTAGGAGAGAGCAAAACGTGGCTCTAATGGAGTTGAAAATATCTTAAATGATCAAATACCAGCCTGTATGTGAAATAGTGGAGTTGGTTGTGAGGCAGAATCGTCAAATGATGCAAATAAAAGTGACCAAAATAAAAGGCAGGCTGAAAGTGGGTAATGTGGGAAAGTCTATTGAAGTAATGAAACAGAAACCCCCAATTCAATCTAAAAGAAGAAAATAAGGTTATCCTCGAGCCTCATGGAAAAAGTATCCCTCATATCATTATCCAACAGAAAAAGGAATGAGGAAAAATAGAAGAGAGAAGACATTTCCTCTCATGAAGTGTCAGTTCTGTGGATATTTGGGCCATACCATGTCTTATTGCAAAGAGGCAAGAATCTATCTGAATGGAGAATATATAGGAGTTTAATAGAGGAGAAAAAATTCATATCCTAATTCTTTTAGAAGAAAAAATTTCTATGGATATTGTTTTCATTATTCTAACATTGGTCATAAGGTTGTTAATTGCAGTCAGAGAAGGGACATGGATACCTCATAACGAAGTTTGAGACAAGTCAAGTCTCTTCAGTAAGACAGTGGTTCTCTTTCAAACAGGTTTTCTCCTCTCAATGAAGATTTCGACTATGATGAACCTAGGTACAAGGAAGAGATAATTGAAAGTCCATCAATTCTCTATAATCAATCCAATGTTTCATGGAAAGAAAGGAATAAAATTTAGAAATTCAACCTTGTTGAGGTGGCCCTCAAAGCTAAAAAAATAAATAGTACCTTGATTTTGGATAGCAGTTGTTCATCTTATATGATAGGTAATGCCATCCTATTAATGGATATCAAAATGAAGGTTGATGGTACAATATGATTTGGTAATGATGGAGCTCTGAAAATCAACGGTAGTGGAAGTACTGAATTAGCTAATAGAGAGCTAAAGAAGACTGAAGTCCTTTACGTAGATGGCCTACGTCATAATCTACTTAGTGTAAGTCAACTCTGTGACTTGGGACTTGTAGTTACTTTTAATCAAAAAGGCTGCACTATCTAGGGAAAGACAAGAAATTCACTTATGATGGGATGCAGAACATAAGTCAACTTGTATCAGGTTGATAGTAAAGAAAATGTTTGTTACATGACTATTGAAGAAGAAAAAAATTTGTGGCATTGGAGACTGGGACACATCAATCAACAATACATGGAGAAAATATCATAATTGAGGATTGTCATGGACATTCCCAACCTGAAGTGTGGGCGCAAAAAGTCTTGTGATGCTTTCATTCATGGGAAGCTGGTCTGCAGTTCATATCAGCCAAAGAAGAAAAGGGCATCCCATCTTCTTGATCTAATTCATAAAGATGTATGCAGGCTGATAAATGTTGCCGTAACTCATGAATAAAGGTACTTTGTCCTTTACATTGATGATTATAGTAGAATGGCTTGTGTAATGGTGATTCACAGGAAGTGAAAGGTACTTGATTTCAGGAAAAATTATCACCAGATTGTCGAGAATGATACTGGAAGGACAATAAAAGTCATGCAATCTGACAATGGAGGGAAATACACATCTATTATGTTTGAGAATTACCTAGAAAACATGTAATACAGCATGAGGTAGCTACTGTGAGAACTCCATAGTAAATGGGGTTGTTGAGCGCCGGAATCGACAGGTCAACAATATGGCCAGGACTATGCTGAGTAAGAGTGGTATCTCTCGCCATTACTGGAAGGAAGCTGTTGAATCTACAGTGCACATTCATAATCGAATAAAGATTTATATGGGAGAAACGAAGACACCATATGAATTGTGTCATGGAAGGAAGCCTTAATTGAAATACTTTCATGTTTTTGGAATCAAATGTTTCATCTGGAATAAATAAGGAAATCAAGGTAAGTTTGGTGACAATGCTGATGAAGGAATTTTTCTTGGGTATCCAATGAACAAAAAAGTCTACAAGTGTTTCAACAAGCGATTAGGAAAGATTGTGGAAAGCAGTGATGTTAAGATAATCGAAGAGAAAACCACAAATGCTTCAATGACGTCATATGATGATGTGATAGAATGTGAGGAATAAAGTGAACGTGGAGAAAATAAAAATACAGAAATAGAGGAAGCTATAAAAAAACACTCAGTAGTCACATCATGATGTTGACTCAAAAGAAGAATCTGAAGAATAAACTGTGGCTAGAGAGAATGCATTTGAACTGCACAGGAGAAATCGTAGAGCTGAGATTGATCCATCTAACATAATTGGGAACACGGGTTCACCCACTCAAATAGGGAGGATGATAAATAACACACAATCTATATTTCTATCAGTTTTGGATCCATCCTCATTCGAAGAAGCTGCAAAGGATGAATCTTGGGTGAAAGCCATGAATGAAGAGTTATATCAAATTGAAAAGAATCAGATGTGGGATCTTGTCCAATGACACAATGGTTACAATGTGATTGGTAAAAAATGGATCTTCAAGAACAAGTTTTATGATCATGGAAGTGTTATTAGAAACAAGGATCAACTGGTATGTAAGGGATATTCCTAGATTGAAGGTGTTGATGTTGAAGAAACCGTTTCTCTAGTGGCTAGACTAGAGTCAATCAGGTTGTTCCTTGCCATGGATCTCCAAATAGGATATAAAGTATGTCAAATGGATGTCAAGACTACATTATTAAATGGTGTACTTGAAGAATAAGCCTACGTTGAACAACTAGTGATTTTTCTTCTTGGTACTAATGAAAGAAGGGTCTGCAATCTAAATAAATCACTTTATGGATTGAAAGAGGAACCATGGGTGTGGTACTCCCGGATGGAATTTTATCTCAAGAAGATGGAATTAAAAGGAGGTGTATTATATCACAATATATATGTGAATAATTCTCTAAAAGATCAATTCATGGTTCTAGTCTACGTTGATGATATCATATTTGGTGGCAACACGAAGAAATTAATGGATAATTTTCCAAACCCATGAAATTAGAATTTGAAATGTCTATGATTGGGGAGCTCAGATATTTCTTAGGGATTCATGAGATTCAAAAGAAGGATTACACTTTCATTTCTCAAGAAAATTATGCAAGAGATCTACTGAATAAGTTTAATATGCAAGACTCCGAACCAATGTCAACTCCAATTGCAGTTAGAACTAAACTTGGAAAGCATGAAGATGGGACCTCTGTAGACCCCACCATGTATAGGAGGATCATTGGGAGCCTACTATACCTGACAGTGACATGACCAAATATTGTCTTTTCCACATGTCTTACAGCCCAATTTCAGAGTAATCCAAAGGGGGAACATATGGCAGTAGTAAAAAGAATCATGTGGTATATTCAAGGTACTCACAATTGGGGCTTATACTTTTTTGTAGGAAGTAATAGTGAATTATCAGAATTTTATGATGCTGACTGGGCTAGTGATGATGTGGGTAGAAATTCCACCAGTGGTGGAGCATTCTATATTGGGAATAAATGTGTTGGCTGGTTGAGAAAAAAAACAAGAAAGTACTTCTCTTAGTACTGTTGAAGCTGAGTATATCTCTGCCACAAAGGCATGCACTCAACTGCTATGGATGAAGCAACAATTAATAGATATTTGTGATGAGGTGAAGTAACCAATGGTGATTTACTGTGATAACAAGAGCCCAATTGATCTTACGAAGAATCCAGTACAACATTCTCGTACAAAACATATTTAAATTAGGTATCATTTTATCAAAGAGAAAGTTGAACAAGGTTTGATTAGAATGGATCATGTGGGAACTGATGAGCAATTAGTGGATATATTAACCAAGCCACTATCAATGGTTGTGTTTGAGAAGCATGGGTTGATCCTCAGTGTTCATCCACCTCCCAGTGCATAAGGAGGTTTCAAAAATCCCCTCTCCCTGGTTATGTTACTTGTTTTTAATCTATTTATGGATGCGATGCGGTTTTGTGAGGGAGATACTATCCCAGGGGAGTGTAGTTTGAGCTTAACAATGAACAATTACCGATATTTGGGTTTATTGTCAATTGGGGAGAGAGGAATAAATTTAGAGGCATGTAATGCTTTTGTGACACATTGAGAATTTAGTTTAGGTGATAGGATGGGAAGGAATTCATGGACGGGAACCCAATTAAATATTTCTCTCTTTTTTTCTACATCGAGCATTGCTCACGTAGACTTAGAGTGTTGGATGAGTTGATTCTTGCATTTTTTGTTTGCATGTGGATGGTGATCTATTGAATTTATTTACTGATTGGCAACAAACCCAAAGGGGGGTATTGTTGGAACCATGGTCATCTATGCATGAATTGGAGTATGGGTTTTTGTTTTTTTCCAATACTCAGAAGATGTTTAGAATGTGTGCCAGCAAATTAATCTTATAGGTCAAGAAGATAACAGTATTGAAGGTGACACAGTTTTCTAGTGTTTTCCAAATTTCTGGACCTCAAAATTGACAAAAGGGGAAAACAATGTTTTTTTGGGAAAATGACTTGCTTGTTGGATATGTGTTGTGCAAGTGACTTGCACGCCGAGAAAGGACTTGCGCGCTAGTGCCTAGGAGTATTGGAAATTTGTAATCCATATATTTTTCAAGATCCTAACTTTAAAATATGGCAAAGGAAAGAGTTTCACGCAAGTATTGGTTTGGTCGCGCAAGTGAGTAGCGCGATAGAGGCTAGGTTGGTTGGAGTTGCACGCTAGAACTTGCGCACTGAGAGGAGGCTTGCACGCCACCGAGCAGGGTGTGCAGTTTTCATATAAATAGAGGACCACCCCTCCTCATTTGGAACAGGGTTCAAGACTTAGAGATTTTATGAACTCCCATCACACAAGTGTTGTAATCGGACAAGTTATAGTTTGGTCGTGCAAGTAGAAGTTGCACGCCAGTTGTTGGTTGCGCGTCCAAGGTTGTTTGGGAGAAAAATATGGTGAGTCATACAAGTTTGGAGTTGAAGAAGGAGGTGTCGCGCAAGTGGTTTGGTGACACTTGTGTGCCGAATTTGTTCCGCGTAAGTGACTTGCGTGCCAGGCAATAAAGAAGTGTGACCGTGTTTTTGAGCTGTGAGAAAGTTGGGAGATTGCCCAGTACCCTCGGTGCAAAGTGAGATTCATCTACGGGTGAAAGTTGGACTTCAATAGAGAATCTACATACAACAGAGGATGTACTCATTAGCGATGATGAAGATACCTTCATGTCTATAAACTGAGTTTGAATTCACCAAAGGAAGTGAGCCAGGGGGAGTCAACGGGAGTGACCCAAGGGACGCAGTGAGCTACCCTTGATCTTTTGTAAAGGCAGTGAGCTTAGGACCGAGTGACTATGCTCGAACCTTTGTAATCCACATCTAGTGAAGAATAGTGGAATTTAGTATGACCAGTAACATGTCGGTGTATGCTCCTTGGACGTAGCCCTAAGCGGTGAACCAAGTAAAAATTGTTGAGTCATCTATTTGCATGTGAATGTTTCATTGCTGATCATATCCATCATACAGGTTTAACTAGTTACTACCAATGTGGGAACAAGTTCCTTGTTTTTAAAAGAAAAATTTGTCTCCCTGATTCACCCCTCCCTTGTCAGGGTGTCCTGGGGTCCTACACATGTCACTTGTCAACATACAATTAACTCAAAAATATTTTTATGTGTGATAATACTATGTAATATTAATATATTATTGGTGATTCCAAGATGAGATTATTCCCACAATGAATGGGAATAACTCAATTCCCCCATTGGATTAAATATAGCTATTTTGTTGGCTTAAACTAGTAATTGGAAGCTTATTGTGTCAATAAATTTGAGTTATTATTATATTTTTAATGGATAAATTTAGACACATTGAGTGAATATCATAAAAATATGATTCTAACCTTCCATATGAAAAAATATTCAACAACATGCACTGAATAGAATAAATTTAATTATTTCCCAATATTTCTAACCTCATGAATGATTCATGATTCTTATTCATTGTAACGCCCCGACCCCAGCTACCCAGAGTCGGTGCATTACTACATAACATTGGAATGATCACAAAAGATCAAGTCTCGAAAGAACGATTAGTTTAGTAGCCTTGGAAACACTAGATGCATTCGTACACGTTACATTACATCATAAAGTGAAAAACTACAATAACAAAGTATCCATAGTCCACACTCATATCCTCTTCTCACAATCCCTGCAGGTCATTCATAAAATACTTCTTCACATCCTGGAAAATATTAAAACATTGAAAGGGTTGAGATCAGATGCTCAGTAAGGATAACAATATTGCAGAAGCTTTCATAAATAAACATAAAAATTTAAGGCAATGTATAACTAAAACAAAAGCCTTTTAAACTTGAACATCAACATAATATGGAAAAAGTAAAATGAGATAATTCCATTCACTTCTTCACATGGATATTCTACTGGTCTAATAATCACATGAAATATCAATAACCACTTTCATAATGAGGGAATGTATAATGCCAGACATTCTGAAACATTTTGTCAAGGCCTCGGCCAAGACGTCTAAAATGATTAAGGCCTCGGCCAAAACCATAAATCAAATTGGGAAAGGGCCTCGGCCAATTCCACGTCTAGTTGTCTCATGATACCTACTGATGCATCAAGGAGCTATAGCAAGCTCCACCCGTCACTTATTATTTCCAATACATTCCTCATATGAATAGGTTTAAACATATCATAAACCATAACATAATCGTATCACATAAAACATGCATAGAGGAAACATAAAATTTCCACATTTCAATCACAAGATATCAATACAAAACAATGATATAATAAAAACACTTTCAAAACCATTTTCAATACCAAAATAAAAGAAAGTTAAAACTTTGTATTTATTTTTCATTAAAAAAATGATGGCTTGTAGAGGAAGCCGAAACTCAAATAATGGTCACGGCGGCGGAGAAGTCATTGTCGCCGCATAAGTACAGAAAGCAAAACATTCCCTTTTTGTCGTTTAGTAAAATGCTTCGTATAAAAAATATTCCTTTTGAATAAACGTAAAAGTCAAAGGGGTTTATACACCGTATAAAAGAAAGTTGTGTATAAAACCAAATATGCCTCAATGAAAGGTGATTGAGACGAAGACCCTTAGAAAGATCATTTTTAAAATAAAGTAGATATATTATGTGTATTCACTATAAGTACACATAAATAAAGTTCACATACAAGATAGTACATAATAATATCATGACATAATTTGAAAGTAGGAGATTAACCCAAAGAATAGAAATTGGGTTAAGAAGTTCCCTTACCTCGTGTCTGACTTGACTCAACCGTTCTTTAACCTCCTGAATAATAAACTAGAGTTAATATATACCTTATTAAGAACCATTTTTAATTTCATTATCCTTTTTGTATCACTTATTACAAATTTATGAACATTATGTAATTATTTAAGTTAATAACGGTCGTTTTGTCGATCTTTGGTACTTGAGTCAACAACAAACTTCTTATAATTACAAGTTGTTTATGTGGTAGAATATACATTATCTCTAGAATTATATTCATGATTTATATGTCATATATATCATATATATCCAGTATATACATTCATTCATAATATTACGTAACATTTAGAGGTAAGAAATGAAATGCACCGTTCATGGAGGCGATAAGCCGTACGTACGCATGAACGCTACTTTCATTTCTATTTCGTATCTAATGGAATGAAATCATAATGATATAAATTTATAATATAATTAAAGTATAATATAGTGTATAATACCATTTAATCCATCCTTTATACATCCCACATATGGCATTAACGATTCAAATCACTTTGAGGGGGCGGTAGTCCGCACTTCCTAAAATGAAATTATCGTGTTTTACCCATAATGGAAATCATAAAGTACGCCATAAATGAGAAATACAGAAGCATAAGTAAAACATAAACATATTATATATCATATATAAAAATAGTGACATCTTAATGGCCACCTTTGAAGGTGTTATATGAGTGTTGAACAATCATCGTTTCGTGAGGCAGAAATTCATCATCCACAGAAACCGTATGTTCTTTAACCATTAGATGTAGGTGTGTGTAAATGTAGCTCTAATCCTTCTTATAACAACATCCTAGTATTTTGAGTATACTGGTGTTGTTACAAAATAAATGAATAAAAAGATTTTATGGGGTTGGAGAAGAAAAATAAAACAAAACAACATTAGAGAAGACATTACCTCAAAATCGGGTAACTCTTTTTTATTTGAGCCAAAGGCTTCCTTGAGAAGAGTTCTTCCCAAAGTGAGGCTTCTAGGAGTAATAGGGGGAAGTTGGGAGAGTATTTTGGCAGAGTTTGGCCGAGGCAAATGGCTTGAAGGTGTGAATAAGGTGGGAGAGGTGGGGGCCTTTTATAAGAGGAGAGGAGGGGCTCTTTTGGAAAGATTGAAATGTTACATTATTACACAATGCTTTTCGGATTCTAAAGGTCTCACACTTATATAATTCGTGGCTAAGGTGATAAGGGTTCGAAATCTTTTCATCCAATAGGATTTGGACAAGTGTAAGACTTGGATTGTGCATTATCTTCTCATTTTATTTAAATTGTTAAATAATGAGGTCATCGCCGCATCATAATGATGTCATAAATAATTTAATTTATTTAATGTCTAAAAATTATAAAAAAAATACTATGATGTATGAAATATTTTTATCTTTCTAATTAATATTTATAATCAAAATTTGGACTTGTGTAACCCCACTTAAAAACTGTTTTAGTAAAATAACTCATGTTTGTGTCAATTTAATTTTAACATTAAATAAATATATATTAATGTCATTTTCCAACTAAAGTGGCTCCATGGGGTCCCCAAGTTGACCCATGGGTTTTATTGGTCGGCCATGACCCATCCAATAGGAGTAGGACAAGTTTCATGCTCATCTCATATTATTAAAACATTATTTGTACCTTAAACTACACTAATTACCTCTAATCCCGATTAAGAACTTAAAAGTTACTATTCACCAAAAAATTATTTTAATCTCATTGAACCACATTTTACTTCTTAATGACAACCATGTATGTCGGATTTTTTAAAATCAAATCACAGAAGTGGTAATATTTCATTTAAACGAAAAATCAGTTATTTAACTACCACTTAGTGGTTTCACTATTCATCAAAAATTGAAGTTTTTCAGAACAAGGCCAAAATTTCACCCTAAGCTATAATTGATATTCCGAATTCAAAAATGATGTCTATTTTAAAAAATTCCAAACATATAAGTTGCATTAAATAATTTTATAATTAATTCCCGTTGTTACGACAAATAGCGTGTTTTTAAGAAACAATTTATATCAAAAGATTGGCAATTGTTTATGTCCAATTTCAATGTTAAATTAATTCCAATGACCACCATTGGATAAAATGGTAAAAATATATTCTAATTATACCTTAAAACCACTAAATAGTATAATTTATCACAATAAATTATTTTGATTAAAAAAGTTGTTTTCAAGTATTTTTCACTATTCATAAAAATTAGAAGTTCTCAGAAAAATACCAAAAATTCAACATAGGCTAATTTCGATATTCCGAATCCAAAAATGAAGTCCATTTTGAAATATAAGATTTCTATAATTTTAAAAAGTGGTAATTACTATTCATAAAGGCTACTTTGATTAGTCGCGGTGTTTTAGTACTCGAAGTTGCGTACAATGCAAGCTATTGCATTATTGAATGAGAAGCGTATCGTGGAAGCTCGGGGTGTTACATTCATTATACTATATAATTTTTAGTGTTAAATGGAAGTGAATTTATCTGATATAACTGATGGGTTTTTTAAAATGATTAATATGAAATCAACACAACAGAAATTAATTAATAAATGCATAACTAGGTTCCCTATTAGAGAATACTTGAAACTGATCTGCTGTAAAGATAATAACTATCTATATGTACCTTACACCATTTTTATTTATTTATCCATATTCCATCCATAAGATTGATGAATATCACAGATGAAGATGACAAAAGTTTTTCTAACACTCTATTGTATATACTGGGTGAGATGAATCAACCATCACATAGTTGGGATCCTCCTACCATCCAATACAACCTATTATCTTATTTGGAAAATAATGAGTTATAGAGAGCTATGAGTATGGGGAAATTATAAAATTATTGGTAAATATCACGTAATCACTATCTAATAGTGATAACCTATTTATATAATATTTTTCGATACTTCTTAGTTGTACAATTATCTACTCATGTCTTGTAACATATAAGTAAATGTAATTCAGATTATCTATAATTCAACACATTATTTAATTTCATGTAATATTAATTATATGAAATATTCATATTTAATGTTTGACGGTTTAAGATATTATGAATGTTAACATTTCGATAATTTTAAATAGTTACATAATATCACATATTATAACCTAAAATATGTAATTATAAAGGGATGTGATAATTCTTTTTTCATTATTTTCATATCAAACAATATGTTATTATTTACACTATAATAAGGGTTTTAGGTAATATTACATTCAGATAAATCATTAACATAATACTCCATGGGTAGATGAGGAACCCCTAATATCAACTAATAAATTTAATTATATTCCACCACTAACTATCTTTAAGTGCATGAAAACCCATTGATATCAATCTATATATTGAGGATATACCCTTTATATCTCTCTCTTTGGGTATAATTTACTTTCAATACATGTCTTTATGTAGAGTATACACAATAGCGAAAACTCTCGTTAGTCAACAATTTGTAAGTCCTTAAGAGGATTATGTACCATTGACACCTCTATCCTAGGTGTAAGATTGATGATAGTATAAATTTTCAAACTTTTCACTATTGTGATTATTTAATTTTCTCACTATTGTTTTATTTTATTTATAATTAATTAGATTTTTTTTAATTTTGAAATAAATTTCATTAAAATGAAAAATAGTATCAATTTTTATTTTTATTATTTTTAATTTAATCATGGCCATACCTTATTTTAGATATTTTTTATTATAGGTGAAGACCCATTTTTCCCTTGTATGAATGTACGCTGGTTTTCAACCCGTGGTGTATTAATAAAAAGAAAAATTCTTGGATTTGTGATATGAATTAAAAAAGTGTTCTTCTTTGATCAAGTGAGATTAAAATTGTATTAATGGAATTCCATGAGGTGAAATGGGGGAGATAAACACTATATATGAATAATTATGGCACACCAAAAAATTTATAAGGGTAACAAACCACACAAAGCATCTCATGTATGTTTAATTATGAGACTTATGGGCTTACATTAAATTATTTTTTCCCAAAAATCATATTAATCTATTCATTCAAATCACCTAACATATGATAAGAATTTGGCTATAAAGAAGATACTTATTATTAAACATAAAATATAAAAGGACCGCATCGAATAAAATTATGAGGTGATTCCCATTATTTCAATCAGTTTCCAACATGGATTATTTATCGTACTACAAAAATCTATTTACTCATGTATCCCTGAAAAGATATATCATTAAATACATGGTTTCTATGGGAATCTGGTCACTATGGGATTTATTGGGGACACTTTGGAATGAATATTTGGTTGGAGAATGAGAGTTTGAGAATGTTCCGCCCTTTAAGGGGGAATTATTATCTGCTCTGAGACTTTCTTATAGATATATAAAATGTTCATGAATCCACACTAAATAAAAATGAAATAATTTTTACCCATGTTCCAATGATTTGGTATAAACCATTTTTTGATGTGAACACATGTGTATGACATTGGTTCCCCATTATTCTCCCCTAATTTAGTGAAGAAATGTTCTATAGACTAATACATTAAAACTATATAATTTATCATTATCCTAATTGGTTTTTGTGGTAGTTATGATGGGATTGAACCTCAATGATTTATCCAACATATCATATTATAACATGAATCAAAACCAACATGATTATGTGTTACTCAATATGACATGTTATATCTTCTAAGGTCTTGTAAAAAGGAAACAACCATGTAGTTAGATGTCATACAGTAAGGATTGGTATATGAAAGGATTATATAAATTTTTGGTGCCATACTTACACATGAGAATCAATTTCTAGGACATATTATCTATTCTAAACTATAATAGAGAATTACATATTGGGGCTTATACCTAGTGGGTGAGTAATGTTATATTCTTCATTTCATTTAGTTATGGAATACAATGGTCATCACATGAGAGATGGTGGATCAACCATGGATTGTTACTAGAGGAATCCCTAGATCATTCTTAGAGAAATATTATTCACCTTATTGTTTGAAACGTAAAGAGATATAATAATAATCACATAGGAGTTCATAGGCTCATCACCTAGGAGGAAGCTAGAATAGGTTGGGAATTACACCTAATAGGGGAATACATGGGAATGTGGAAGTGTATATCAACTAAACGTATATTAAGAAACCCAAATGATAATGCTGACATAAGGTGTAATAAATAACCTAGAGAAGACACATGACTCAAGGTGATTAAAGAAACCAAGAAGATTATATCAACTAAATGTATAATGGGTCATCTTATGATAATCTCATAATAGAAGAGATATATTTTATAATTTGTGGTTTTAAACAAAAATTTCAATCCAAAAAATAATTTGAAAATTTGAATAAATTATTATATAGTTTGATTTATATCGTTTTATCTCATGTGATGGGAATGGGGTATTTATTTTATCATTGTGAAGTATGGATTAGCACTTTTGAGTCATTAAATGATGAATTGTTGGTGGTTCTTACAATGCATCCCAATTATTTTAAAAGAATGATAAACTAAAACTATAAGCCTATATGAGTCATGCTTGGTGTGAAAAACAATAGAAAGTAGAATATAAACTATATTTCATGAGATCACACAATAGGGAAGTTAGTGGGTATTATGCATGAGCTTTCCTGGTTAGATTCATAATTAATGAACAAGGTGAAAACATGAGACTAAGTTGGAATTATGCATTAGTACAAATATTTGAGGTGTATTTTGGGCTGAAATATAATAGGAATCCCACTTAAGATTTATATGTGATAAAAGGGGTGAAAAGTAGACACGTCAGGTCTTACAGATTACCCACCCTAGGATACCTTGCCTTATAAGTAAATCATGTGTAGGAAATAATTATTTGGGCATACTCCAAGTAGGAGGCCTATATATAATTACATACCCACAAACCCTTTATATTTTTAATAGTATTTTAATGGGAGAATATTAAAATTTTTTGTTTACAACTAATAGGCGACATAGATACAGTTTAATATGGAAAGGAATCCAGGTGAAGGTATGTTTTGTGTGACAAGAGGAGTATCTAAACTATATGAATTTTGAGAAACCAAGTGGAGTTTCATGACTCGAGGTGTGTCATAAAACCCATAAGTATTATCTCAACACCAGGTATTCATGGAAACTAATATGAGTATCTTAACTCTAGGTATATGTGGTAAGTATGGGTGGATATTTCTGTGACCTTGGTGACATATATTTTAAACCATAGGATGACATGATAAGGTTTCTATCCTATGTGAGGTCTAGGTAAGGTTGATCTCCCTAGTGTGGGGAATTAAATATGAATATCATTATTAAGGTTTATCACAAATGTGAGTCACCCTAATAGAGTTCCATGAGTATAAATCATCCATAGATGACCTTGGGAGATTTTTCACCCTACTAGAAGGTCATGGGTAATCTTTTTCCTTAGTGGAAGGCCTTATGTGAAGGGTCACACAAGTGGGGGTCCTTGGGTGAAGATCCTACCAAGTGAAAGAACTTGGTTGAAGGGTCACCCAACTAAATATTCTTGGGCGAAGGATCTCCCAAGTGAAATTTCATGTCAAAAGGGTTTCCCAAGTGATGGTTCATGGGAAACATGTCACCCAAGTGAATGGATTACCTATTTGGAGATTATCTAGTTGGATAGCCTCAAAATTGTTGTCCTTCTCAAGTGGTTTCACATATAACTCTCTCAACCTAGTGGCTCACCCATGTAGAGCATCCTTTTTAAGGACCCAAAACTAGGAAGGTATAATGTAGATCCTATATCTCTTAGTCATTTTACCATGTGAGTTAGATTAGAAAAAATTGATGGAAAGGTGGTTTATATATAGAAAAATATGGGGTTCTGGGGGAATTTACCATGGGTGAGTGTGGTGTTTCAAGCTAGTGATCTGGGTGTAAGACATGGTAAAACATGTAGGGTGAATAAACTTAGATGAATGGGATATAAACACCTCCCAAAATTTAAAATTCCATCACATTTTATTCAATTTTTTTTTCCACCACAACCAAAAAAAATTGTAGCCTACAAATTAACTACACCTCTAGTGGCAGTATATACACATATCAAGATTATTTATGGGAAAACATTCCCTAAAGACCCTCCAAATTTAGTTTTTGTCTTTGATACATATTTTTATTAGTAATCAATGTAACCAACAGCCTACTTCTTAAGAAATGTTCTAAAAAATATTTCACCAGACTATGAATAATATGTGACACATCCCCATCCCTTGACATGTGTAAAGTCTTTTGTCATCAGAAAATAAGATCATCTTCTTTGTTGGGTGTGGACATATATTTCTACAAAAAAACAAAGTATATCATATAAATAGTACCATGCGATCTAAGTCAATATTAATGTAATAGATTCTTTGATTCAAATAGAAGTATATTACCCCTTTATAATTGGATTCACTCAAAACGAAATCAATATGATTTTGATGTAAATGTAGGAAATATTTCTATACACTGGAATGTCATGTTGAATTTTATATAAAACCCACTGGCGAGAGGAGTTTTCTTGGCACAAGACCTTTTAATTTCACACTGATAAGAATACCTAATCATCATATTTGAGAAGAAATGTATAATAATATACTTGAAAAAATTAGGTTTGTAAAAATATATAATATCAACTAAAGGAACAAACATTCTAACTTGGTAATGCTCTAAATTTTTAAGTGAAACAAATAATAGAAGGAAAATTAAATTTCTACCTTGGTAAGTGGTAGGATATTTGTAAATTAGTATCTATACTATGAAAATAGGGAACAAGATACATATAAATCTGATAAAGGGTCCCCCATGAAGATCATTATATTACCTATATGGGATAATGTTCATCATAGGTACATTGATAAGGAAATATATGAAGAATATTACTACATATATCTATTTCATATGTAGAATGGGGTATATAGTTATTATACTATTGAATAATGGATAGGGATCCATGTGTTAGCATGTATGTTTCATGGATCTAGTTTTTTCAACAAAAGGTTAGGCCATATAGGGTAGATGACTCCAATTATCTAATGGTTATAAAATATTGATCATTGAGTGATTTAGTTTTAATCCATGTGACAATGACCTTGTACCCAAATATAATAATGTTCCTCCAAATTCATTCAATAAAAATGGACCTAGTAAGTATAAATATATTTTTATTAGGGTTGTATAGTGGTCTATATGAGATTTATATATTTTTATTTTCACTCTAAATTTTTCCATAACCGTTGATGAATATGATTAATAAAAAGAAATTCAAATTTCATTCTAGAATTTCTTTATGGTTTTTAAACCTAAATTTTTGAGTTCCATTTTTTACTTTGGATTATAATTTTAAAATTTTACCTAAGATATGCATACTAAATTCCATGTGAGTATACACTCAACACTTTCATAGTTTTCCCACTGTGGGTTCTCATCCTGGGTATTAATATTTATATTTCCATTAGAAGATTATGGTCTTCTAAGAAATACCAATGAAATTTGGTGGTAAGTTTGTATATCTTTAACTTAAATGGGAGGAATTAGACATAGTGAAATGTAATTAACAATACCATTTGATAAATTAGACATCATCATTACAAATATAGAGAAACATGAGGAATATTGATTATAGTTTACATTAATAGTGGTCAAACCCAATGGTTTATTTTTTAAATATAAAATATCCTTGACCAAAAACTACATTATCTTAATGTAAAATAGATATGTGTTAAATATTGGTGAGATAATATATACCATTATAGAATTGATAAACCCCATGTAAATGGGAACCATTATTTGAATAAACTATCTTAAGAAATGTTGCTTTCAATTTTTGGTCATGAATATTAACTATAAGGAAGTTGATATTTCAGTTATAATATATTTGACAAAATGAGTGGGATAGTATATAGATAATGGATTAGGTGAATATTTTTCTGAATGAGGCCCCAATACTATAATATTATTTCTTATAAAATAAGATAATTTATTTTATGTTCACAAATCTTAAACCATCGAACAATTTGGTTTTGGTTCATGTGATGAGGCCCACGTTCCCAATAAGAATTTTAATAAAAGTGGAATATTAACTCATGGATTTTATATTCCAAGATGAAAAATAATCATAAGGATTTTGGATCTCCATAATAGATTAATGTCATTATACAAAAAGGTTCAATAATATCATGTTATAATACTGATTTGATAAAGGCAATGATCCATCAATGTTTAACATTGAGTGAATTTGAGTCCACATGAATACTTGGGATATGTAATATGAAAATTATAAAGTAATAATTTTTAAATCCATGGTAAATATATGATATTTATAGTAGGTTAACCATTAGTAATGGAGGAAACCAATTCTATAGCGTTAAGAAATTGTGTTTGGGTTTATGGGTGGCCTTTCCTTCGGGACTAAAAAAATACCATAGGGGTTACATAATAAGAATAGTGGAAAGTGTTCTATTTATCATCAATATTTAGAAGTTTCCATTACTTTCAATCAATTTTTTTAAAAATACTTCTATAAAAGGGGGAACCAGTAGGTTTTTATAAAGGTTGTGGGATTCTAGGAGGAGTATATCGGGTTAAGAAATTTGGTTAATGATGATTCAAAAATTTAATTTCTGAATTAGGTTCATGGATAAAAATACACTAAAAAGGGTTAAAGAACCATAAAGGTCACACCATCATGTATTGAACACATTCCCAAGGTGAAGATATATAACATGAGATTCATGAGTAGACAATCTCTTAATTTGTTGATCTACTAAATTTGAGGAACTATTGTTGTGATGTTTAATATCATCTGAAAAGGAATCAAATTGTGATTGAGATTAGAATAGGATATCATGGCATCAATATATATCCCAATGTAGTAGGATTCAATCCACATGAAATTATTTTATGGGGAAATTTAATCAGATGGTATACCAATGTTCCAAAATATATTACATGAATCTATCACTCTTGTAAGGAAACTTTTTCTTGATGATAGAGAATCCTAAATAGATTAAAGATACATATGAAGTAATATTTGTCTCATATTATAACATATTTTACTATGACATAACTCCATAAATTTTGAGTATATTCCGGATTAATTAATCCATTTGGAGTGATTCATCATGGCCTCTAATCTCACAATGTGCATGGTCAATGTGATAAATAATGGATAACTAGAAGCTTGACTGTATTACCTAAGTGTTCATGACATAAGATAAATGAAAATTTATGGGATTTTTTACTCTTTAATTTTTCAAGAAGGAGGTTGTAAAATAGGGGCATGTTCATCGTAGCGTAGACTGATGGTAGTTTGGAACCAAACATTAGGGATTCTAACACAGATCTAGATATGGTATATGAGATTCATTATATACATGGTAGTATTTCATATGTTTTTATGGTATATTAGGGTTAATAAGGAGTTATGAGAGATATCATTATTTTGGTGGGATAGTGTCATGTGGTTTAATTTCATGTGACAAGGACATATGTCCCATAACTTAATATCTTATGTCCATGATAAGGGGAACTCTCAAATTTGGTGGTTGTTGTATAGGGTCATTTTCCTCCATTTGGTATAACACAAGATAGGTTCGTCTGAACCTTGTCCTAAAAATAATAGTCTGAGTATTAGGGATAACCCATTTAAGGGTCTAGGGAAGATGATCCCATACATCATTATTTATTACTTAAAAATAGGAATAACTATATATGAAATTTATGAAATATTCAAAATATTTCAACCTTTAACATATATTAATGATAAATTTTGGTTTCACATAAGTGTAGTTCCATAAAAAAGACAACTTACTGCCAAAGGATCCCAATTAACTAAGGTGTGAGTGGGTAGGTTTTTGTTAATACTTGTGAATGTTCATAAGATAACTGATCTAGGAATCACTATAAAACAAAAATGGGACAGAATCTAGCCAAACATACTTCTTAAAATATCACCTAAAATATTTGGATCACATGTAAGTCAGAAGGGAATTTTTTATAAGAATAGGTTCATAGATAGAGAATCCTATGTTGAAGGATCTTGTGTATGCCATAATAATATGTAGAAGAGGAGAATTTTAATGCTTTTGAGTCATGCATCTACAAAGTGTAATATAATAAGGAGTATCCCCAATAAATTTTTTTTTATAATAGTGGAATTGATGTTAGGAGAAAGTCAAGGATCTAGGGAATTACTATGTATTCTGAATGGGTATGGATTAGACCATGTGTAATTATTATAGGATTATAGCTCTATATTAAATATGATCAAATTTAGTGGGGAACTATTTTTTTATGAAATTAATAGATGGGACTAGAATATGATATCTTGGTGATAATATATATCCTTAAGTGACATGAATCAATACACACAATGTTCATGAATAGGAACTCTACATATAGGATGATATCATATATGTAGAAATAGGTATTTTGATTATCATGGGATAAAATTAACCATGAAACCAAGTTCTTGGAATGTAACCATAGTAATTTTATGGTCCCCTGTGTAGATCAATGTACCACATTATGGGAAGTGGGTTTTTATATTGTTTTAGCTTAGTCTATAATAAAAGATCTAGGAATCATTATATATCATGGATAGAAAAAACAATCAATCTACACATATTATTGGAGGGAAATTCCTTGAACACTTCATTTATATTTTCATGGAAAGGTACACTGATATAACTGGGCATAATATTATTATGCACCAAGAAATAATACACAATTCTAGCTCTTATATAGGGAATAAATCCATCCTACGGAGCTAGTTACAATAAAAAATTTAATTCCAAATGTAATGGACTTGTTGATCAATTTAGTTTTGGTTCATAATGTTTGGAAAACAATTTGTTGTAATTTATGGTCATGTGATGAGGATCACAACAACACTCTTTATAATCATGTGGTGGGTAATCTAATAAATGAATTTTAAGGTCATGAAATAAGGATCCAAGTATAATGTAGTTCAATTTTACTGTACATGGACCTGATCTATGTTGTTTAATATTATGTATCTAATATGTTGTGAGTTAATACGGAGTTAAAAAATTGTATTTATAGATAAATCATGAACTGATGAGAGGTGTTTGAATTCGGAGACAATTTCATCCTTATATAAGTTTATATTTAATCTTCCATATTCTTTGGGTTATTATATAGATTATATTCATATGTATAGAAGGTGGTTCTCAGGTATTGAACCACTCTAATTAGTGTATGGTCATGTTTCATAACAAAATAAGAATGAATTTTAATCTCATGTGAAATAGAGCCTATTTAAGAGATTTTTAGAGTATGAGAGAAAGAATTAGTTATATTCCCGATGCCTATAAACATGGTAAATGGATGAATTAAATCACGACATCAAATTTTTAAATTTGTAATGATGTAGATAATACTAGAGGTAAAAGGATAAAAGTTTTTAATTATGGAAATTAGTGTCACACAATTATGTAATGAAAAAGGATATTAATTTGGACATTTACTTGAGGATAAAATTATCTATAAGGTGTTACTTCATAATGTAAAAGGAAAATAAATTTTTAACCCTTTAATGGGGGATATATGAAGATAAATTATCCCATGTTACCTATGATTATATGATAAGGACATACAAATAGGATTTACTCAAGGTTGTCTGATTCCAAGAGGAGTATCTCTACTTAAGGTTTTAAGTGATTCAAAAATAAGAAGGTATTAACTTGGATGAGTGATAAAGAGGTTTTCTAAAATGTTTTAGAATATATTTGTCCTAAAACATAATTTTCTTTATTGGTCATTTGGGTAGGAGGAATGAACCTTAATAGAATTGGATATTAAATTTTACCTCGTAAGAAGTGGATTCGGGACTCGATATATAATGGGGAATCATATTCATTCAATAAGTTCATATTTGATTAAACTCTATGTTATTTTTATAGTCATACAAGATAGATCATATATTATTTAGTTTTGAATCACGTGATTAGGGAAATTCATGAAAGTAGAATTTATGTTTGGGCCTAGTATGAGATAACCAAGCATCACTATGTATCCCTTCATGATGTGAATTAGGTCATGTGTAGTTCTTAAAGGTGACATTACATGCATATATATATCTCATATATAGTGAAAAGGGGGAAATTTTCAATTTTTGTTTCAATGTAAGAGAACATGTTGAAATGATCTTGTAATAAGAGTATCAAACACATTTTTTCCTCAATAAATATTATAATTAAGATCAACGTGGTGGGATTGTCTATGTATTTTTAGGGGAATGGAGGGTGGAATGAAGTGTCATATTTTTTTTGTTCATACAACCTAGACTAGTTCCCTACATTTTAATGGGATGAAATGTTTCTTTGTGTTATGTAGTTAAAATTCATTTATCATACACATGTGGCAGATATTTTATTATCATTAATTGATGATGAACATTTCCCGTGATTTTAGTTCATATGATGAGGACCTTCATGTAAAGGTATTTGTGTTAATTCTGGTAATGTTTCATATAAATATGTGGCCTCATTTAAACTCAACATGATCACAAGAACCACTGTGGATGAGGGGAAAACCAATCACTAGAATAGAGAAATGTCAAATGGTTAATTTTATTATATAGTGAGTAGTGAAACGTCTATTATTGGATAAACTAACCGTGGATGGGAAGGACTGAAAACTATGAATATAATATTGAATATAGGAGAATTATTCTTGTTAATGGTTCATGAATAATGAAATATATGAAAAAGTATCCCCACATTTATCTAAATCATACATTGGAGGGGTGAGCTTAATGCATTTTAGAACCGGTCTATGAAATGAGGGGCATAAAATCACTGGAGATGTCACAAAAAAGGTTATTTTCACATTCTACCATGGGTTATAAGTGGGATGCATTATTTTATTGGGTTATTGCAAAGTTCTATATCTCACGTAAGGAAAATAGAAAATGAATATTATGAATCTATATATCATTTAAGTTTATATGGGATGAACCATAACTATTGTGTAGTTTAGATGTATACTACTGGGATGAACATATAGAATATTTTATAATCTAGTAGCAAGGAATTGTCATCAGTGTTTCATAGATCTATTTAACACATAATGTGTAAGAAACTAATTTTAATACTGGGTAAGGAAAAAGACCCAAATTGAAAAATTGATAGGGAAATCACCATGAACATGAGGGGGTATTTTCAGTTATTTTCATAGAGGGACCCATTTAGGAATTATGGACATCAATAAGTAACTTTTATTTATATAAAACAAGAAATTCCTTGTTTTGATATATTGTTCCCTGCATTTATCTAGCTCATATATGGGGAGAAGTAATTTTCAATTTTTATAGAGGATCTAAACAAGGATAAGTCTTCATGGTGTCATATTAGACCAATGTATTGGGATGATAATTTAATTTTTTGTGGCGCCTATCATAAGCTTCCAAATAATCAGTAGGATATATGAACCCTAACATAAGAGTTTTATATGATAGACATAATCCTTTAATTTCAATTAAATACATTGATTCCCAAATATTGATTGTGCTCACATAGGGGAGAGGTCCTTTTTTATTAAAATTCATATAGAATATTCCCCTCCAAACTATTTAAGGTTATATAGGATGGACCAATTATGATATGTAGTTTTAAATCATATTGATAAGACTCTAATTCTTTACTCTTGTGTGTGATGCATCTCCATTTCTATAAACGATACAATAAACCATTACACTTAAGCTCATGTTATTCGTGATTTGTGTGAGAAACAAAGGATAATTACAGAATATCCCATATCAACCAAGATGGAATAATTACAATTAATGAGCCATGGAAATAATGTCACATTGACCACAATATAATTCCTTATAATGTGATAGAATTTTGTGGTTAGGATAATGAATTAGAAACACTAGATATCCTATTAGGAAAGGACTCAAGATGCATGAATTTATTAAATATGGTCCATGTTTTAATCAAACTCTTAAAAAGTGAAGGAGTAATTTAATTTTCCATGTAGGTCTAACTCATGTTTTTTAAATTGAAAATGAAATAGATAATTTATGTCACTTGATAGGGGAAGAAACATGATTATAATGTGTTATCTATTCTAGTATGAGTCAAGATTAGTTTTTCCTAGTGAAAATGATATTATAGATAACTCATGATTTATTGGTAGTCTTCTACTCTAGGAAACTTCTATATTGATTTCTCGTATAAGTAAAATTGACGGTTGGTCATGCAATATGATTTCATATAATAAAATTTAAAGTCATAAAACAAGTATTAAATCAAAGTTTTTTAGTTTCATATAATATATACTGAATCCTCTAAGTTTAACATCATGATACTAGGTTAAAATACTATATAGTGTAGAGTCATGTAGCTAAGACTGTAATGTATTAAAAATTAACAGCAAGTGAAAAGGATGTTAAGAAATGGAATAATACTTAAGAAATATGGATTTAATTATTATAGAGAGAATTAATAAAATATATTTTTCATGACTCTCATGAATACGTAACACTATCTAGCCTTTATCTATATACTTATGGAGACAATCATTGAATTTGAAGCATCATTCAATTATAAGTCCCAAATTTAAGAGGTAGGGGAAATAATTTGGATTTTCCACCATGGATTTATACATGGGGATATTAATCTTGGGGAGATAAAGGGATTGTGATTTGATGAATAATATATGTATTAAACCACATTATCTAACTTAAATTAATATACTTTGTTTTATATTTTCTCATGATGGGTGATCCTGAATTATTTTGTATTTTTTTTTTCTTTTAAGGGTTTCCACATGGATAGAGTGGATACTAAACTATTAAAGGATCCAATATCCTCTCATATATCTACATCTAAATCCATTTTATAAAGAAAAATAACCTCTCAATTGAGTTCCCTAGAAATTGATGGTATGGGTGGTAATTGTGAGGGTCTCTCAAGTATTCCAATTATGGAATCCTTATTCATATCCTTAGGTGATTGAATAAACTATTCTCAATTTCCATGGTGAATTACTTTGGAATATTATTTGGTTTGATGGAATACACCTTTATTTACTAATTATTTAGATAAAAAATAAAATTACTTCAATTTTACGCCACATATTTTGGTACTTTCATAGGCATGTTGTTCAATAAATTATATGGTAAGTGGTTCTTTAATATTTATCAATTATAGGATTAATTTAGAAACTATTTATGAATATGACACTGATATGTAATCCTCTAGATAAGGGAACTCTGACAAGTTAGCAGAGTGTGTAGTGATTAATAAGGTATAGTGATGTCCATAATTCACCTAATGAGGGAGTGGAAATATCAATTAATAATTTCCATGATTATTTTATGTGGATCATCATATTTCCATTTTAACTATTTAATATGTTGTCCTACAGTGATATCCATTTCAACCTCAAGGTAATGTTAGGTAGAAAGGTATTTTACACCCTTTCCTTTGTTAATGGAATGATGATTGGATGATGATGAGAGTTCCATCATGGACCCCTGAAACTAGATATTTTGTTAGCATTATGAATATTTCCTAAAACAATTGGACTCTTCGGAATCAAGAGGGTTTATAATTACATTATTAATGATATTTGAGGTTTCAATACACACTTATACACCATAATTTAGAGTAGGGGATGGGATAATTTTCTAAGAGTAAGATGATTGTATATTTTTATACTCATCGCTCTAAAGAGGGAACTCATATGAACTAGCATAAAACTATTCATACCTAGTTGTGACTATATTGATAGAATCATAAGAAAAAAATTTATCCCTATTAGTGGAGTATCAAAATTTTTGGATGATTCTAATTGTACAATTTGTTCAAATAGTTTCCATCATAACATTTTTTATGATAATTCCCATTATACCACTTTGTGGTTTGGAACCTATTGTAATATGTGTAATTTTAGTGTATTTTGTATAATTTGGTGGGTCGACAACTAAGTTCCCAATGAGGGGTTAATATACTCTTTATAGAAGATAATTTGATACTACTTTATTAAAAATTATATGGGGGGTTGATATTGGCAATGGATCTTGTAGTCTTTCCATAAAGATTAGATATACCTAGTCTATTGATCTCTAGATAATAAATTAATCAAAATTATGTGCATACCAATGTGGGAAATTTATATAATTATTATCTTATTCTTTAGGGAGAATGTATGACACATGTATCACGGGATATGTGGGATTTCCTATTAAAACATTACCGTTATCAACTACTATTTATATTAAATCTTTATTAATGAAGCATTACTTGAACATGTGATCTAATATATGATTGTAAGGGGTGTAATTCACATGATTATACTAACATGATTCATATATATTATTAATTTATTATTCTTTGATAAGTTTATTCTCAATGGTATAGATATTTTACCTTGGAACTTGATCACTTTATAAAGAATAGATTTTAATCTTCTTGATTTCATGGTCACTTCACCTCACCCTTTTTTTATTGAGACTGATGGTGGTTGGTTCATATTTACCTGAGTTCTTTATTTATTATAGTGGTTCTCAATTATCAATTTCCATGGTTCTATAAATAGTATATTCTAAACATTATGTTATAGTATTGAGTTCCTAGAATCCACAAAGGTATATTAGGGTGATAATCATATGTGAAAATTCATCTCATAGGTTATCCACATAGATTTCAAATAATTTTTCCTAGGGATGATACATTTCTAGGTAATATTTAATACCCATATATCTTGGAATAAAATCCATGAATCTATCATTGATTTTATATTTATGGTTGGAGATTTCAAGAAATTATTTTTTCCTCAACTAATTACTAAATTGGTTGAGAAATTTATAATTCAAATCTTCTAGGACTGAAATATTTCGATAATTTAGGTTATTTTATAATTTAATGATGTGGGTTTTTATGGTCTCTATAAATAATTTGAGCTTAGTAGGCTATTTTTATTCCAAGGATCCAAAAATTGGGCCACACTAGGAAGATAATGGATTGAGATTCTATTTTTAAGTCCCCAATTATATTTAACTCTGATAATTAATGATTCCAAATGTTTTGTGAGAGAGTATTCAAAACTACCTAATTATAATATGGTTTCCTCTCAAGATGTATGAGTAAACATTTCACATAAATATAATCCATCTAAGTAGTGAGATTATTTAGTAATTTATTGAATAATACTACCAGATATAAAGTCAAGTGACTTCCCATTAGTGGTATTCAGTATATTCCAATAGGTGGGGGAACTTTTATTGGTTGAAAATATCATACCACTAGAATATGTTAGTTAAAGAAGTTATGGAATCATCATGTCGATGATCATGTAGAGTGGGTAAGCATCTCCTAATAATCTCAAAATTAATGTTCACAATTTTGACTATTGTACGATTGGATTGATCAATCATTTATTCTCCAGATATAAATACAACATTTTTGGTTGGTGGGATTGTGGTGGTGGTTTTCGCACCTTTTTCTTCTACAAAAGTATCATGGTTGGTATCATCAATTAGGCTAACGGTGATGAAATATATGGATGTGAAACCTTTCATCTAAAATAATTATTTCCATAAAGGAGTAATAACCATAATCATGGTTAAATCCTTAACAATTGATGATATTTTAGTTGATTCTAGTGTTGAAAGTGGTAAAACTTCACCCAAGTATGTGGGATAGGGTTTTCATGTGGATTTTACTATCCCCAAAGCTATGTGATATGATGATTAAGGATTAAAACTTTTGAAGATTTGGAATTATATTTGGGCCATTATTAGGATATTCATATAGCCCTTAGGGGTGTTAGAGGTAGATACATATACTTTATCAAGCATTTTATTTGTCGGCTTCCCTTAGGGGGCCCTCCATTTAGGTTTCCTGGTGTAATTGACTAGGACAAGCACATTTTCCTCTACTACATCATGTAGGGATGGGGTCATATATCAATGAAAGTGACCAAAGATGATAGGATATTCCCTCATTAGCTCATATGTAGTTTCCTTTATGTGGTGGGTTGAGTCATCCACCTATATAAGATAAGGGGGAATGGATTTTTTGGATTTGGTGACAGGCTCCCAAAGAGAATGGATATAGAAACAAGGTATGGTAGCTTCTCAAGGGGCTATTTTTATTAGGGTAACTAGTGGGACTCCATCCTCTTAATGGTTTCATATATTTTCTTAAATTTAGGGATGGATCCATTAATATGCTATTACTTGATCTGAGTGTCCATTAACCATATAATGAGATTCTAGGTCGGTGATAATGCATGTCGGTGCTAAAAGTTCATAGTTTTTATAGAATTTGTGGCATATGTTTGGTGTTTCAGTTGGTATTATGAAATGGTTTGAGGTTTCAAGTAGATAATAAGTTCTCTCTAAAGTACATTATAACATATTTGTTTAATTTATAATGATATATGGATTATTGAGTGACCTAAATGTCCTAAAAGTGAAGAAAATCCAAAAAATGTGTCATTGTTGCATCATGAGTATGGGTACATGGTTAATCAATCAGTTTCACATTTAATGGATTAATATTGGGGTCACCATTATTTTTTAATGAAATGTTCAAAAAATTATGTCTTTATGATTAGTTTGAAATATCTAACACAGTTGAAATATTCACATTGAGTTTACCATTTTTTATAATTGGTTTATAATGGGATTTTTTTATAGAACTTAAAAGATTCAATGACTCTTATATCCATGAAAAGAGATTTCATTGTGGACCTAATTTAAAAAGGATGGTGGTCTCTAGTTATTTTATTAATGACTCTTCAAAATGAACTTTTGTTTAGAGGATGGTAGTTTAGTCACATCACCACCTTTCGGGAAATTATTTCAAACTACGATACTAGAATATAAGATATTTTCCAGAATCCTTAAAAATTTAAAATATTGAACCACTTACATATTTTTCAATAATTTTATCTAATATATGTGATGAGATGATCATAGGTGTGTGATATGGGTACCCTATCATTTGATCCTTGATTAGCAATGTTATGTTTCATAGCCAAAACGTTTTGAACTCTATAGTTTTTTATATCCAAGGTGGTAATTGGGGTTGTGATGATGGGATTGATTATCAAAGAGGCATCCTATGCATTCCATGGGAGAAAAAATATAGTTTAGTTCTAGTCAATGGGATATATTATAAGTTTTAATGTAATTTGAAAATGACATATCCATATATTTTAACATTGTATAGTAATGAATTCTAGTTGAATGGTTCTTAGAAATGGATGGTGTTGTAATTATGCTTGATCAACTATTTTTTGGTCATTCTATATGTTAGTAACTAGAAATGATAAGGTTTGATTAGGGCTGACACCTAGTTAGTGGAGTTTTTTATCTATCTCATGTTAGGACGTGAAGGAATGGGATGCTCATCACATGAAAGATGTCTGATTATTCATGGAATATCTCCATATCCATTCCAAAAAAAATATCAGAGGAATCCATAGATCATCACCACAGATATATGATTTGCTATATTATTTTAAAATAAGAAGATCTTATGATCGATACATAGGGTATACTAGGATTTTATCCTAATGGGGATCTATATTGGGTTGAGTATTACCACTATATGGAGAAATACATAGTATATAAGGTATGTATATGGACTTAGGGATTATTAGGGAACCAAAAGTTGAATCCTAACTAAATGTGTATTTTTTCCCCAAGAAGATAACCTCATCTCAATTTTTATAAACAAACTTGGATGATTATATCAATTTAAAGTGTTATTGTGAATAATATATTCATAAAATAAGATAAAGTTAATGTTTGATTGTGTAGAGTTTGATCCTAAAAGAGGAATCCTATGTATCCTATGATAATGTAACTAAACAATGTACGTTGAGTTGTATAGTTTGAGGTCATATATCAGAACCATTCCCTATTGTTTAAAAACTTGCAATAGAAACATGTTTTATATAGTTTTGAGCCCTGCCAATAGGAAATAAAGGTGATTCTATTAATACCTCACAATTTTTCCCATAGAATGATCAGATAAACCTCTAATCCCCCACAAATCATTCCGGTGTTAAAAAAAATTGAAATATCATACATATTACATTATATAGCATAATAGGGAACTGGTAAGGGCTTATACATAGGCTTCCCTGGTTGAATTCTTGACTTAAAAAAGTGATGACAATAAAAGACTAAGTGGTGATTATACATTAATATTATAATTAAAGGTATATTTAGGGATTAAACCTTTTAGTATGCCGATATAAGATTTATGTTTTGTAAAATTCTTAGAAATTGGAGATATAGAGAGGATTACTAATTTTTTCCATGGAATACCAGACTTTGTAGGTGACTCAAGCTAAGGCCAGAAGGATTTGGGATTACACCAAGTATGAGGCCCAGATAAAATTGACAACTCCCATATCTATTGGTAACATAACATGAAATGAATATCATTAAGTATTATGGATTATAGGTATTAGTATTCCCATATATGGTTCACTCTAGAAAGGAAGCTAGGTGAGGGTTTTTTATGCAGATTGGAAAACTATGACTATATGAGTTTTGGGGAACCAATATGACTTTAATAACATGAGGTGTGTGAGAATAACCATGAGGAGAATCTCAAAATTTGGTGTTCATGAAAATTAATAGAATTATCTTCACTAGGTAATATAGTATGGATTTATTCATAATTTTTAGACCTCATTAAATTAGTGCTTACCCTAGTGATCTCTAGCTAAGGTCGTTATCCCTAATGAGTAATAGTTATGGTTGATATCCCAAGTGGATGGCCTTTAATATTCTTCACCTTATTGAGGGATTTCACAAAGGTGAGTCACCCTATTGGATGGCAATGAGTATTCATATTCTAATTATAAGTTCCTAGGTTATGGTTTTCACTTGTGGAGGGCCCTAGGAAATGCTTAGTGGGATGACATGGGAAAAGGTTCACCCAAGTGAGGGGCCTTGGGTGAAAGGTCACAAAACTGATGGTATATGGTAAAAGGGTATCCCATGTGATGGTTATTGGGTGAAGGGTCTCCCATATGAAATTACATGGGTAAAAAGTCTCCTATGTGAATAATATATGGGTAAGGGTGTCTAAAGATAAGGGTCACTAAAGTGGGAGCTCACCCATTTATAGTGTGTCCCCGGAGGAGGATCCCCCAAATGGTTTGCTTCCCATATGGTTCAACCTAGTGGCTCACCCTAGTGCCTCTCCCAAGTACCCATCTAAGGGGATCTAGAATATATAGGTTGAATGGATCTCCTTCCGATCTCATTATTCTATCATATTGAGATTGAAAATAAAAAATCAAATTCTATTGTGTTTTTAGAGATAAATCTAGGGGTTTTGGAACATTTTACTCTGGTGAGTGATGCAGTTAATGCTAGTGATCAAGTGTATATCCATGGTGAATGGGATGGCTAAATATACCTAGGTTAATGGGACTTAATCTCATTACATTATTATAATTTTCAAATATTTTTATACTTAATTTTATTTTCGATCAATGAAGAGTGAAACCGAATAGTATAATGAAATATAACCCCTATCTACTATGAAAATACCCAAAAAGATGTTTTATAAGGAAAAAATAGTTATCAAAGGATCCTCTAAATGGTTTCTTCATGTTTAACCCCCTTTTTTATCAATAAATGAAATACATATCCTAATCAATGATAGAGTATTTAACCAACACATCACTAGAAAATGAATAATTTATGAGTAAAATCCCACACTCAACATGTGAGAACCCATGCAACAAATGGAAAAAATGACTATTTATTTTTTCTGTGTGGAGATATGTTTCTAATCAAACACATCTTCTATCATATGAAATAAACCTTAGGTTATGTAGCAATGTGTGTGGAAAGAATTAATTGATGCTAAAAATAACATAATAAAATATTATTTCATGACCGTCATGTGTGATTAATCTCCTACATGATCCAAAATAACTGGTTGTAACCAAAGCAACACTTGTGATTAAATTCATATTAAATTTTCTCTGAATGTAATTATTTATGTATCATATTATTGAATATATATCACTCAAACACTTAATAGTTTTCAAGAATCATTGAGATGGATCTTGAAAGAATCAAGAAGGCAAATGAAGGTTGTGGATCATCTTCCATTCGACAATGAGTCCATTTATAAGGAATTAGAGATGTTACTCCCCTCTTGTTTGTGTAAGATCAGCTTCCATTTCAACATGTCCTTTACACATGAAATTAGTATAGTTCAATTTATAGATTTAAATAATATGCATATAATTATCTTATTTCATACCCAAGTCAAAAAAACATAATCCTTTAATTTTGACTTAAAACCATTTCCATGATTATGCAATATGTTTCTATCCCATACATTAGTGGGAAATTAAGCTCTTTTTTTCTTATTTTAAATATATGTGTAAAACATTTGATAAGGGTGTCATCCCTTAGCTCAGAAAGAGATATAAATGGGGTTTATGGAAAATTAGGGTTATGTTTTTTGGGTTCTTATTTAAGAATGTAATATATGTTGATATCTTACTTTATATGATTTTTATTTTTTATTTAATAAACTACATTTATTATTGATTGATATTTATAAATTTATTTATTTCTAAGTGATGAATTTATTCTACCTATCTACTATTAATATGTGTTTTCTTTATCCCTCTTTATTTCTTGTTATCTCACCTCCATACATATAAGACTATCGAGAGAATTTTTTCAAGGTATGTAAGATAAAAAAATTATTTTGAGTTCCTATTTCAATTATATTTTTTAATTTTCCACGGTACTATGAGTAAAAAGTTATGGATTTGACTAAATTGAAAAATCATACACTAAATTTTGTTTTTATAAATTGGTTTTCCAATGGAAATATTTAATCCTGAATTCCCTTATCTAAGATTGAATCACTCCTAATTAATATATTTATTAGGATATCATGTCATTCATACCACATATATCCCCTAGATATTTTATTACCCAATCCGTTATATAGATTATCATAAATATATTCCTCATTTATCCAAACTATTTGGTTTTATCAGTTAAGTGTAACACAATATCACACTAAGAGATGGAACCTAACCATTGTGTTCACCAATATATAGCATGCATTTCCTTATATAATATATGGTCACTTATCTTGGGAAATAAAAACCCATTTGGATGATAATGATCCTCATAATTGACTACTTTTTAAATAATATAACAACTATAATTTTTAAAGTGATTGAAATCCCAATATATTTTCCCACGTATTAACTTTTTGTATACATGACTCAACTGATTTAATTTTTAGAATACTATTCCTATAACAAAATTTATATGTTTAAAATATATTAATATATAACACCTTACATAACTTTTGATTCATGTTACTTACATACAAATCAAATTCAATTGTATTCACACATATCTAGATGAATAATTAGCTAATTTACATGAAAACATTTCAAGTAAATGAATATAATCATTACAAACAAAAATCCCCATAAAGAATGTGTGGTGTGACTAGTAGCAAACTCCTATTTTATAGAAAATGCCAAATCTCATTAGTTAGTGAGTAGTCTGATTCAAAGTCGCATTATCCATGGATCACTACTCACATTGAACCTCAGTTTCAATAAAATCCAAATTCTTAATATGTGTAAATGTTATTAAAACCTGAATCTTATGATTATAATGAATAAACAAGTCAAATTTAGAGTTAAATGAAACAAAATATCATATTATACTAAGGATTAAACATTTAATATGTACAGAATGAAATTTATAATATGTAGTTTGAAACTATAAAAAAATATGGAATTGTTTAATATAAAAAAATTATGCTCATGGGTAATTAATGTTTGTTAAATAATAAAAAATAAACTTTATACTAATTAATACATGAGATAGAAATTTTTGAACATTTAATAAATAAGGAAAATCAAAACATATATTTAATTTAATTTGGAATTCTAGTCATTTGATAACTTATAAATATATACAATTCATATCTATATCACCAATATGAATATTTCATTTATCATCGTTTACAATAGATTTAATAATAAATAATTTATAATCCAAAATTTGTGATATTTATGAAATCATTTTATATTAAATATAAAAAATTTAAATAAAATAAATATATTATATTTAATTTTCTTTAAACCCTATTAAAAATACACAAAACAAAATTTATCATGCTTTAAATATGTTTAAAAAATCAAGGCTTTAAATATGAACATTTCTTATTCTCATTTATAAATATTTTATGTATATAAATAAACATTTTAATAAATTCCTTATGCTATAATTTAGTAATATTATAAATTAATCCATTATGAAAATCCAAAATAAAACTAAATCACCCCATTTGAAAAAAAAAATAGTATGGTTTAAACCATGTACATTTTACAATTAATCCATAATGTTTTGATCCATGGGATAAAATTTTCTATGGGTAAAAGAAAAAAATTTCCTATAGTGAATCTATTATGGAATCAAGTCTCCAATAATAAAAAATTAGAACAACAATGTGGTTTCACATGAGTAATTCATCATAGAATTTTAGAAATCAAATTTTTATAAAAAAATATGAGTATTTTTATGGTATACCACTACATGGAATAATGTTACCTATGTTGTAATTTTTTTACATCATCCGTGCTAATTTTTTACAAACTGTGGAAAAGTGTTTGGTTATTTTATAAACCAAACTTGATTATTCCTTTCAAAACTATAGTTATAAAAAACATTAGTAATCATGATAATTTTTATCAAAAACATGTCATGGTGCTAGAAAAAAAATTATTTATAGATTCATAGTCTATTTAGAAATCATTACAATTTTTATGAATGTGGATTTTATTACACTAATTGATATTAGAGGGTAAAACAATATTTCATGAATTTCATAAAATATAAACCAAAACCATTAATTTTTTTGATTGTTCCATTTATTTGGATAGAATAAAATTATTGAAAAATGCATAACTTCTTCTCTTATTAGGTATTATGTCTAAGATCTTCCACATTTTCTTGACAGATAAAATCAAGAAGTAGAAAAAAAAACATCTTCCGCTTATAATATCTTAGGTAGTGTGATTATCCAAATTTTTAAGAAGGATTACCTTCAATCCGTAATTTACTATAACCTTTAGTAAATTTCATGAAAAAGGAGAGATAAAATACAATTTGGTCTGATAAATTTTCATTAAACTATCATAAAATATTGAGAAGTGACCCTCAAGTAACTCACCCCAATATTAAACCACATTATATAGACATTCATGGATTATCCCAAGAACTAAAATATTTTTCCATTATTCATTATGTTCTTGATAAATATTACTTGAATTACCACTCTTTTTAACTCAAATTTTTATCATTACAAAGATTGTTTAATGAGTAAATATCAAGTAGAATTTTAAAATTCCATATGGTATCATCAAATTGTGATCCAAATTAAAATGATAGATTATAGTAGGATATGGGGATAATTTACTATAATAAATAGAGATTTTAAAATAACAATATGCTAGATAGAATATACCACACACAACAATGATCTTAAATGAACCAAAAATATTTTTATCTAACTTTGACCACTATAACCTAGATTTCTAATTGAAAAACATGAATAAATTTAAACAAATTATGAAAATATGTATCAATGTTTTATATAATTTATTTATTAATAATAAATAAGTACATATTTTTCAATAAAATCATTTTAAACTTGATAAATAAATTTTCATCAAAATTGGATTTATTTTTAATATTTTATTCAGGGATTGTAATTAAATTAATACAAAATTATAAATTATATTTAACAAAAATAATATCATTATTGAAATTATAATATCAATGTTATCCTATGGTGAAAATTTTGGATTTTTGAAGAAATATTGATTTTCTAGTAAAAGTATAACAATAATGATTTTTCATATACAGTCATCTATTTTCATTGAAGAAGAAGCATAATATTTTAAATTTTATAATTATAACATAGTTGTAAAAAATATAATTAATTAAATGCATATAATAATTATACTTTATCATATTATAAAAAAACTTTTATAAGTAAAAAAGTCATTATTTTCAAAAATCCTATTTTTCAACCTTTAATGACTAATTATAAAATTAATTTCTTCTAATTATAGAAATTGAACTTATTTAAATGGATTAAATATTTTTAATCATCATAATGAATAAATTTTAACAATTTCGACATATTTTTTTATCATGATGAATAGTGAAATAGTAAAAATTTATCACCATTGTAAATGAGAATGGGGTGTAATAAAGGATAAAAATTGTATGATAAGGAAAAAATATTGACCCTAACACTAGAATGTATCCTATTAGATGAGATTATAAATTCCGTGTGCATACATGTATTGAATATATGGCCACATGATTCCATATTGCTTTGATTATTTCTTCTATAATAATTAATTAAAAGATAAAAACAATAATTTCACTTTCTTTATTTTTAAAAATATAATATTTTTTTAAAGGGATAAAGACAACATATGTTTAATTATAAATATTCATTTGAAAGAGAAATACTTTATTAATATGTTGAATTATTTCAAATTTTCACTAATGGAATAATTACCTCAAATTCTTATGCAACGATGACACACTATTTATTCAATTAATATAAAAATAAAATAAAGGATTTCAGAAATATAAAAAAGTAATATAAATAGAATTAATTATTATGTTTCATGAATGTTTTCAATAAATATAACATGTTAATGATGTGTAAAAGTTTTATATTTTAATTCAAAAATTTCAAGGTTTCTTTCAAAGTCAAATTAAATAAATAGTTCCAAAAATGAGAATAATGATATTTTATAGTAAATAATGTTATATTAAATGGTTTTAAATTTATAAAAACCCAATAATCATCCAATATATTGGGATATTGTTTAAAATGTCAAACATGGTTCATTTATTTTCCAATTTTACAATTATAGTAACTATCTTGACTCCAAAATAGAAAAAAAAATGTTATAAGTAACTGTCGAAAAGGGTTAATGTAAGTTAAAACAAAGAGATATGGGTAATAACCTAATATAAACTTGTCAGATTATTACTAGATGATATTATTTAGACTAATAAACATATCATATTTGATTTATATTAGTTTCTATCCCTTTTACATTAAAATTAATATAATATTATTTAATATTTTATGAAATTACAAAAATGACGCTCCCCTCACTTATAAAAGGGAACCCATTCTTCACTTTTTTCACACTTAAAATGCCTTTTTATATATCCAAGACCTGTCTAAATAGTATACTTACATTCCCATGTTCTAGAGGCTATGTTGTTATTATGAAAATCTCCTTGGAAGGCATTTGGTTTAAACTGAAAGTGGTTTTTAGAAGAAGTGGTATCATTCATAACAAGGAATTTTTGTTTTATTTATTACTCCATATCATTTAAATCTTCATAACTATGATGATATAATAAAATAATTATCTCTCGTATATTGATATTTTTTTGTTAATTTGATCCCTTATATCTATCTCTACTTCCATAAAATGGGAAAAAAACCTACCATTCTTGTGTATAAAAGACTACCACCTCCTGAGCCTGTATAATTTGTTTTCCATAACCACCACACACGGATGGTTTTAATGATGAATTTAATATATTTTTGTGTTTATGTGTGTTTGTTTGTGTGTGTCTGTGATATTAATTATATATTTATCATTCTGTAAATTTAATATATTTTATAATTACTTATCTTTCTATTCATTTTAAAATGATAAATTCATTCATGTGTATTTGTAAATTATCACCTTCACGATGTGATGTGATTTGTGTTTCATAACCACATTACATGACTATTATATATATGTGTATTTAAATAAATAATATTTTATTTATGTTATAATGGTCATTCTAGAATGATAAAATAATATTTATGTTCATTCTTCCATGATCACTAAAAAATGGAAATGATACTCAGCCATACGTATGACTTACCTTCTCCATGATTATAAAGTAGTTCAATTTTAATAACTATAATTCAAAGTTGGTTTTAAATTTTTAATATATCTATAAAATTTATAGTTATTATGTGATTATTATTATAAATATGATGGAATAATTACCTATTTTACCATATCCTACCTAACGTATTCATTTTGGACCTAATATCATCAAAATGGCTGATGAAAACTTAATTAATAATGTAATTAAATATAACATGGTAATAAATAATATAAAATAATTAATTTACCTAAAAAATATTCTTAATATATTAAATAATTAACATGATTATATTATTCTGGGAGATAATGAATGTACATGAAGAGTGGGACCAGAGGCAAGGGGTTTATTAACTCAATTTACATTCATTGGGAAATATTTATACTGCATTTAATATGTTATTCCTTGTTTATGTGTGAAATTAAAATTTCATATATTATTTTATATTTTCCCTTGTCTTTTTTGTATTTATATGTTTCACACATAATCACTAGATTTATTATTATTCAATGATATGATATGATATTTTTAGGAAATATCATCATAATTTCCCTTTAATAATTCATATTTAAATTTTATACACCATATGTCTTTTATATGGTGTATATGTTGACCAAATTACATGTTATATAATAAATCACTTATAAATCATGGTATGCTATGTTCCAAAATAAAATTATTTAATGCAGTGGTATTTGAATTATATGTTCCCAATTTAGAAGTGTTCATAACTCAACTTTCATTTATTGTGTTATATCGCATATTTATTGATTATATTATGTAATTATTATGTGTGAAAAGGCATCTATTTAATATATAATTTATTTGAACTATTTTGTGTATTTATAATTGTTATAAATAATTAATTAATTTTTTAATTTGCACTTCAACGTTATAATAATTATAAGGGATTTTAATCTCAAAATGTCTTTTTTGGGACATGTCTTGTGTTATGAAAATATATTTTTTAGGAGGTGTATATAATATCCATTTGATAATATATATCATGAATACCTTTATATTCATGTTATTTAAGGAATAATTTGAATAAATTTATTTCATGGGTATTATGATTCGATATTTTCCAAAGTTGTAAGGGTTTATTCCACTATCTCTTAATTATTTGATAGTGTTTACGTTTAAGTCTCTGCTAGGGGAATTATATTATCTTTTAATAATAAAATGAATATATTTTCTTATCATCTATTTATTTTATATAATAATAACTTCAACTTTTATTTTCCTCTTTTAATAACACAAAAGATCAAAAAAATAATGATAGACAAACTTTATCTCCTCTTTAGTTAGGAATATTTTTCTTGAAGTTCCATGTTTTCTTAAAATGTTTCAATAATGTTTCAAATATTTATATATTATTGTTTAAATTAATTTTTACACATGATTTAGTTTTTTAAAAGAAATTAGAAGGAATATTTTTTTTCTTCACAAACCAAAAATACTTATTGATTTTTTTTAAAAATGATTAAGGTGTCTTTTTTAACATTCTCTGTATGAATGGAATTTCACACCATCATGACCACCTAATTATTTTTTGTTTCTTTACATGTTTATAAGATTATATGGAAATAAAATAATTTTCATAATATTTTAGAAATATTTTGTTTTTATATGTTCATTTCAAAATTAAAAGGATATTTTCCTCAAGAATTTTTTTAATGATATTTTTATGGTATTTAAAGTCAACAACAACAAGAATCCTTCTATTATACACTATGGATTTTTTTTAATCATACTATCCATATTATTTATATGGATGGTTAATTATCACTTTAAATGGGAAAATTATTGATATTATGTATGTTTTCCCTTTATTTATAGAATTTTTATTGAATAACACATGTTAATTAAATTGTATGGTTTATTCATATAATGAATGTATTAAAGATGTTAAATGACTGATGGGGCCTGAAATTATATATATTATTGATGAATCGGTATGTCTCAAGATACAAATTAGTTGTCTAAACTAATTAAATGGTTTTTTATGTATACATATCTATATTTTAAATAATATTAACACAAGGCCTTGACGGTATGTTTTACATGTTTGGTATTATGAATTCCATAATTATTAAATTAGTTATTATTCTCCATGTGATGATATTTAAAAATATGTATGGATAAGTTTCATTATCATGTGGTCAATTATATGGTACTATTCCATCTTCATTTACTCCTTCCACATTATTTTTCATGTTGACATTATTGATTAAATTTTATGTGTTTTCAATTATTTAACATTCAATATTTATTATTCCTTATTTAATCATTATAAACTCTACTATAGGTGGAATTTATTATACATCATATATATCCCTTATTTTTTTCATTCCCAGTGATATAGAGACGGAATCTTTGAATGAGTTCACGGATGAAAAATATTTACTTTCACTGTGTTTTTTATTTTTTGTTTAAAAATGTAATGTGAGATTCATGTATGTATTAATGTTACAAAGACTAATAAGATATAAGGTCCTTTGGGATATGATTCCTTTTATCTAGTTCCAATGTAAAAAAAGTAACCCATGGCACTAGGCTACTAGGGTCAGGGTTATTACAGTTAGTATTAGTGGAATTTTAGATAAATCCTTTGGAAACACATTTAGAAAAACATAGATTGAGGAAGATAACCCTATTAATGACTTTTAGGTTATCTATGTGTATATGATAACATCCTAATGTTTTAGTTATGTAGATATTATTTTAGTTTCCTAGTTGTACTTCCATGTTTATAAATTACAACTGGATTTGTTTTTTGGAACATATGCATCTAGGGGTAACAACCTCAAAATAGTTGGTTAAATATATCTTAGACATCATTATCTTTCATGGTGAGTTTTACATTATATTTCAATAATTTATACACTATTAGGGTATATTCTTGGGTTAATTAACATTTTTTATGAACCATTATGAAGGATTTGAACAAATATGTTGAATGGTAATGATAACCAAGAAAGTTAATTTAGTGGTAGGTTGATATTATTGGAAAATGCATTATCAACAGATATATATCCCTTAATATATTCATGTTGTGGAGTTAATAATGTTTATTTATAAAAAAGTTATGATTGATTTTGATGAAATAAATGTGATAGTGAATTGAAGACAAATTAATTTAAGAAAAATTTGATGAATTTTATATAATTTTATAGATTTATTAAATATATTAAATAGTTTGGGACTAATAAGGATTTGGTTATTTTTTCGAAGCTTATATGTATTCATGTGAGGTTAGCATGACACTTATGGATACCATCATTGATTTATAATTTTAATTTTGATCGTAAGATCTATGTCTTAGACACCCCTTTTAAGGTATTAAGTGAGGATATTTTAAGGAAACTAAGGATGTTTCGGATGAAGTTTACTATATTTAGAACATTATATAGTTAAGATAAACTAAACTATGTGGAATTTTAATGCAAGTAATGAATTATTTTGAGGTGTTTTATTGGGATAACGTATATGTAACCATTAGGTTCAAAATGAAGTTTTATTTTAGGAATAATTTTAATTTTATAAGTTTGATAGTATTGTTAATATTTGGGGTTTTTATGATCATTGATGATAAAGGTTACTTTAATTATTATCATAATTTTATTGGTAACATTTTTATATGTATATTAATATATTTGTATTAAAAAGGGCAACCAGTCACATTTGATATCACCACAATGCTTGAATACAAAACCAAAGTGTGATAGGGGTGAAATTCATACCATTAACCTATATGATATTTTAGTTATTAGGACATTTCAAATTTAAAACAATGTGAAAAATAAATATTAATTTTATTTAAAAAACCATATATATATATAGGATTTCATATTTATTTTATCCTTTTTCAAGAGGATGTTTTATTAAACCTTTTTATGATATTGGTTTTTTTTAAAGAATATTAAAATGTAAAACCCTTCATTCCCATGAATAAACTACAATTATTAATATTAAATTTATTTAATTTGGGGTGAATTTATCACCCCAATATTTTAAAAGAACTCTTTGTTCTATAACGTATACAACACACAACACCTAGCTTAAATAAACCATGAAATATTATCATTTAAATTTCACCATTATAAATATTTCATTGAATTGGTTGTTACTAATATGGTTATCCATGTTTTTAAAATACAGATAACTTCATTATATACAATATTTATTAAAATTTAATAATTACATAATTTTCAACAAAATCATTTTACACTCCAAGAATACATTTTCTTCAAAAATGGTTTTATTTATCATTTTGTGTGAGAGCATTATAATTTATTTCTTAAACTTTTAAACATTTTTTTATTAAAGTAAAATCTTTTTTTAAATAATAATATCAATTTTATCAAATGGTGAAATTGTTTTATTTTTTCAAAAAGAATAATTTTTTATTGAATAAAAAAATATACCGATTTTTAAAATACTGTAATTTATTTTCATTACAAAAGACACAGAATATGTTAAAATAAACCCTAAATTAACATAAATTTCCATTAGAAATGATTTATCTAATTAATTAAATATTAATAAACATTATACATGATATTATTATAAAAATACTTTTAAACAAAAAAAAAGAAATTTTTTAGAAAACTATTTCTTCATCACACATTACAAGATAATTATAACTTGAATTTATTCCAACAATAGAGACTAAATTTATTAAAATGGATTACATATTTGGTATCAGACTAATTAATAATTTTTAATATGGTAAAATTAATTTTTTTTTCTTAATGAAAAAGTATAAAGAGTATAAATTTATCACCATGATAAAATGGTAAAATATGCAATTAAGGTTACAAATTATATTATTACGACTAAAAATTGAACATAAAACCTACCTTTATCATATTTTATGGTTGTATTTCATCCATTTATATAACATACTTGGTTTTTAGTAATGTTTTATTTTTAATACATTTAATTTTCTTTGATATTTTGTGTTACTTGCAACATCGAAGTTTAAACAAACCGTGATATAGTATTAATATTATTATTTAAACACAGATATTATAACCTAGACATAAAAATTGGTTGTATGAATAGGAATAAACATATTTTTAAAATTAATTATAATTTTAATATATAATGAAAACATATTAATTAAAAACTACTAATTTTTTTCTCAGGTTTTTATATGCTTCCAAAATACAATTTTCTCAAAAAAATGATTTTTATTTATTTTTTGTGAACAAATAATAAAAAAAATTTCCAACTTTAGAAAATTTATTTTCTTAAATTAAAATTATTTTTTTAATAAACATATCAAAAAAATATTTGGGTGAATTTTTTGTATTTTTATGAAAAGATTAATTTTCTAATGAATAGTGAAAAAATACTTGTTTCTACTGGAAATTGCCTTTTCATTTAAAGAATTTATAAGGTTATATTTTAAAAAAAATAGTATAAAAAGTAAAATTAATTAAATTATATTGTAATTAATCCAATATAAATCATTATAAAAAATTTAATATTGAATTTTAACATAAAATATATTTAAAAGTTCTAAAATATTCTCTTTGGAAAACCATTTTCTCAACATTTCTACAGGAAATATTTTAAATTAAATTATTCTAATTATTTTAATTTAATCTAGAAAAATTGATTCCATATTTCTAATATTAATAATTAATATTATATAATAAGTTAAAATTAATTTTGGGTCAAAATGAATAATAAAAATAGTAAAAATTATTTATTGTGGTTAAAGTTAAAACTGGTTTACCGGGGATAAAATCAAAAGATAAGGGGTAAAGAACCTATAAAATTTTCCACACTCATTTTATAACCTAATTTTGACGTTATAACCTCTATTTCATGATAATTACCAATTTTTTTACCCTTATGTCATGTGAAAAATGTGGGCACGCTTTATTCTTTTAAAATATTACATGTGTCTCTTCTGGCCCAATTATAAAAGGCAACCCTATATCCTCTCTACTTAACACTTTAAAAACACTTTGTTTTGGAAAATACCTAATAAAATATTTTCCTTGCATCCATCACCACATCCTAGGAGACTAATTTCGATTATAAATCACTCTTAATATAGAATTAGTTATAATGCCAAAGAGGTACTCTGAAGAAAATGTAATCTTATTAAATATATATTTTAGATTTATATCTTATTACACCTCCTTAAAATATTATTAAACTCTTATAATATAATAAAAAAAATTATATCCCATATATTGATCCATTAATATGTTAATTTAATTTCATATATATTTCTCTTTTTCTATTAAATGGGAAATGAAATTGTCGGTCGTGTGTACAACAGACTACCACCTCACGAATTGATATTATTTATATTCTATCACCACCTCTCTTGGATGAATACAATGATGAAATTAATGGAAATATTTAATTTTTATGATATTTTTATTTTTATTTAATTATAATATCATATTACCTTCTTACATTCCATTCTATGGGAATATGATAATGTCACTCGTGTTTATGGTGAACTACCACCTCACAAAGTGATATGATTTTTCATTCACTTACACATTACATGAAAGTTAATGATGATTAATTTTTGAATATAAATGATAAATATGACATAATAATTAATCTATGAAAGTGATATATTTTTTTCCTTCCTTTCGTTCCATCCATTGAGAAAATTGAAATTGTGTTCTTGCATGCGTACGACCAACCATCTCTATGAATGATGTATTTAATTATCTATATCTAATATTTATGGATGACTATAAATAAATATATAATGAATATATATTATATTTATATCATGGTTATAATTCTGTAAACCATGTAAACCTGATTGAAGTAAAATGATCGAAAATACCAAACCAAAACATACTAAAAAAAATAACTTGTTATTACCCAAATGTATTTTTAATAAGTAATTCTTAATAAAAGAGTAACAAAAGGTCATAAGTAAATAAATTTTTGTATGATAAATATTTTTATGGTATTTAATATATTTAAAATAAACCATTAATAATTATACTTGATTCTCCAAAGTGTTTGAAAGAATTCTCCACTTAAAATAATGGAGTTTTTCACAATTTTTATTATTTGGGATATACGTTATGTTATGAACCTATATTATTTTATGATGTGTATGTATAGAAAATTTTTAAATGTAATATCAGGAATTTATTTATTATTAATATATTTTCAATTTCATTTAATGTTATTATTTCATAGATCTTATAATTCAATGTTACCAAAGCGGTAAGAGTTTAATAATAAAATATCATCGTTTATTAAGATTGTTTGTGTTTATTATTTATATGATGAAATAATTTAATTTATCTCCCAATAAACTCATGAATTTTCTTCTCATAACACTATTTCGTGAAAATACATGTGCTCCTTTCATTTTTATCTCTTTATATACCTAATATTTTAGAAGATTTGTTTATGAAAAAATGAGTTTATTTATCTTTTCGGTCAAAAATAATTTTTATTCCATATACATGTCTTAAAAAAATCCATAAGATTTTAAAATATTAAAATTATTTTTTAAAAAAAATTACCCTTGTTTTATTTTAAAAAAATATATAAAATTAACGTTAATGTCGTTTTCCAAACAAGGCATATTTGGCCTTTACTAAAAATGTGAAATTAATCTTTATTTTAATGTTTATGTAATAAATGGAGTTTCCCACTATCATGACCACATAACATTTTAAAGATTCCTTTGTAATTTTCAATGTTTATTTTCAATGAAAAATATTTTTAAAATTTATTATTAAATTTTATTTTGAATAAGTGATTTTCAAAGTGAAAAGTTTATTTTACTCAAGAAGTGTTCCAATTGATCTTTTAAAATCATATTTTTTATGAGATGACACACTTTGATGTTACATAAGCTTTACAATATAAATGATTAAATTATACCATCACTATTCTTTCTCTAGACCATTTACATCTATGATGAAATGATGTTTATGAAAACTACTTCTTTTCCATAGGTTATTCTATGATTAAATTTTTATGTAAATTATTTCTTCTCATGGTTTATGATGTGATGAATATCATATAAACTTATGGCATAAAAAATGTTATATTTTGGCATGGTTGAGACCTATATCTCCCTTCATTGCATTTGGTATTGATTATTGTTATATAAGAACAAAGGGTACATGTCAGGTTATCCCAATAGTTAAAGTGAGAACATGGGAGGTTATGTTAATCCCTAAAGAGGGTACATGGGAGGTTATCCCAAGCTCAAAGTAGGCACATGGGTGGCTAACCCAATATTAATATTATATGAATATTTTAGAGAGTATCCTTGATTTACAGTTTTATATTATTATATGTATACCACAAAAATATATATTATACCAATTTTATTCTCTCATATCCTATATACTTTGATTTAATTATGATTAATATCTTAAAAACTACTAATATTCATTCCTTGACTCAATTTCACGATCTTTGATATACAGGGTGTGGCTTTAAAATGTTAATCTCATGTTCTTATACACTTATTCTCTTGTTATTATTATGTCATCATTCATGTATGTCTTGTTTACCCTTAAAAATAATATGGGATAATCTTTTATTATTTTTTCTCTCTTGGGTTATAAAGGAACATTTTATGTATGATAAATCTAAGAAGGACTCTAGATATGAAAAATTAGTGGTAGAATATGTAGTTCACCTATGAACCTGTTATTTATTTTTCTATGTTTCAAAAAGCACTATAGAAAAAATAGTCTGGCATGGATCATTATGTTATGTAATAAATAATACCTGATTATGATGTAATATTTATATACAATAATTTTGGGTTCTTTAATGTTTGTATCAGATATAGGTTTAGTTAAAACCTTATAAAATAGGATAATAATCTCTAGTGAGAACCATAAGGATAAGTCTAAGTATAAGAAAATCCAATAATTTTGGTGGAGGATATAGAAAGTGGTTTTTAATAAATTAAATCCCTATATAAATACAAAAATTAGATGTGGCTCTATTAAAGTTTTACATTATGGTAAAAAATATGAAAATATCACATTGAGTTATACTCCATCATCACTTAGTGTATGAAAATGGTTCTTGTTGCACACTTGGTTTGACACTCTTAAATGAAATGTTTTGGAAATTAAAAACTCTTTATAAACCCTCATAAAGGATTTGAGTAATGACTATGAACGACCTATGTTAAGCTTAAGGTGTTATAGATTGAAAAGAATTTTTCATGATTTAGACATCCAATATCTGATTTTTCGTGATTATATGGTTCACTATAATAATTACTATTCATTAAACTATTTTTTTTTGTTTTAGTCAATGGTTAAAACTCAATGGAACAGTATTAATGTTGACTATAACAGAAAATGAAATGAATTTCCTCTTAAGAAACCAGATTTTATGGGATATGGAATGAGAAATATTATTTTAAAACTCAAAAAAAATTCTCACTCTATGAATTATTCTGATCTTCTAAAAAATTAAAAGCGATAAAAAATTGTTAATTCATCTATGAGGAAGAATACACCATCTATTTTTGGTTCCGTTGATCAACTAGTTACTGAGTAATGGAACAATATAACTAAAAAGATATTTTCTATTATCTAGTGCTTGTAGCATGAAAAATTCATTTTTTCTATCTATAATTTGGAAAATAAATTAAATAAATAGTCGAATATTTTGAAGAATATGATGAAATAAATACAATTGAATCCATTGAGTGGGGTGGCATTAACATATTATTTTTCAATAAGTACATTCCTCTTATTTTTCTTATAAAAATGGTGAAAATTTCCTTGAGATAAAACAAAATAATTTTTAATATTTCAATGGCTATGGGGGAAAACTTAAAATTCTTGTGAGGTACGCTTATAGTATTATCATCCAACCAAAAAGTAAGGTTGATAAATTATTTAGTGGAATAAAACTGATTCAATGAAGGGATTTATCCATAAGGGAATTTATAACTATAAAAAAATTGTATGTTGTGATATCAAGGTGGAAATGAAAATTATAATTACCCATCAATGTTATGGTTTATATAATAAAAGAATGATGGATTTAGAAGGGAACTCTAAAAACCATAGAGATAAGAAGATGATATTTCCTTCACACTCGAAGTGTAGAAGGAAATATAAAGTAAATTTCATCAAGGAGACTAATAACTGTTTTATGTTTGTAAATGTTTCATCATGTATCTTAATTCTAAAGTAATGTGAATATGTCATATAATGATATAAATAAATAAATATATCTACATAATGCACATCCCACACATTAGTGTATCAAATTCAATGAGTCTATGAACTATGCTATAAATTTCACAAATATGAAGGTTAATGATCATTATCAATATTATAAAACTCTTTATCCAATATATAAGAGTAAATCTCATTCAATTTCTATTTTTGGTGAGGGTAATGATAACTATATGTTGAAAGGTACACATAACATCCAATATAGAAATATTGAAATCCTCTTTGGCACTAGATCTACCTGCTCATTTATATCAAGAATAATTTTCTATGGGTATCATACAGACACCTCAACAATTGGATTTTTAATTTTTATTGAATACATATGATGGTATTATGATAGAATATAAATTTTATGATTTTCTATGGGTGATGTTTTCAAGAATTTTTTTCATTGAAACATTATTATTCTTCCTATAGTTTAATTATATGTTATCTTAGGCATTGATTGGATTTATATTTATAAACACACATAAATTTATAAGGAATGGAATTACTAAATGATATTTCAAGCTAACCTATGATCATGTATCCTTATTATTATAGATATTAACTTCCAATTGAGATCACAATCATTATAGATAATTCCCATTCAAATGGGGAATTTTTCTTAGATTGTTGAGGAGAAACTCAACATCGATGATATCTGTATTTTGAATGACATTATTGATGTATTTATAGAATATTTTCCTAGTTTTCCATTGAAAAGTTAAGTTTATTTCTCAATAGAACTAATAATAGGAGCAACACCTATTTAAAATACTCTCTATAGAACTTCCCCAATTAGGTTTTCAAAATTAAAGGGACAACTCTTGGAGAACCTTGAAAAGTGATTCATTCATCCAAGCTTGTCACCTTAGGTTTTAAAATACTCTCTATAGAACTTCCCCAATTAGGTTTTAAAATACTCTCTACACTATATTGATGACTATTTTTATCAACTGTGTAGAAGTCAATAATTTCCCATTATTGAAATTAATTCATTATATCTAAAATTGATGGTCAATAATGTGGATATAACCAAGACAACATTCCTTATATGTTATGTAAAATATAAGTATATAATGATTCCATTTAGTATTAAAAATTACCATGTTATATTTATGTATTTAAATAATTGATTCATTATATATTACCTTGATCAATTTGTGGTAGTATTTATATATTGAGTATTTATATATTCAAATATTAGGTAAGAGCATGAATCTAATTTGAGCATTGTGATGAAGACCCTAAGGAAGGATATGTTGTATGGATAATTACAAATTGTGAATTTTGGCTATAAAAGGTATCATTTTTTGGTAAAATGATCTCAAGATTGGGTATATCGGTGGATCCATCAATTACTAAAGTTATTAAATGTTGGCCTGGACCAACCAATGTGACTGAGATCTAATTTTTTGTTGGTTTGGATAGATATTATAAATTATTTTTATAGAATTAATGGTGACTATCTAATATACATACAAAGTTAATATAAAAGGGAGCTAAATTCCTCTTGATAGATGACTGTGAAGGAATTATCAAGGAACTAAACAAAATATTAGTCCGAGAACATGTGCTTACATGACCCTATATTATAGAAGGGTATGTAATCTATAGTGATTCATACAAGAAGGGAATGATTTTTTCTCATGAATAATTTAATAGTTATAGATTATGCCTCATGAAAATTGATGGTTCATGAGAAAAATTACTTAACTAATTATTTGAAGTTGGCTACAGAAATTTTTATACTAATGATATATAGCCATTATATTTATAGAGAAAAATGTGATATATATATATATATATATATATATTGATGACAAAATTTTCATGTATATACTAACACATAAGGAGTTGAACATGTTCTAGAGAAGATAGATTAAGATGATTAAAGATTATGACTACTCAATACATTACCTCCATGGAAAGGTTAACAGTATAGATGATGCTTTGATTCAAAAGGATTATACTAGCTTATCCAAGAAAAGGATCAGAAAAAAACCAATATTTATCAATTTTAGAAGTTTTTATCTCACAATATTCATGGAATGTGATAAATATTATCATTCATAAATAATAATTCAACCATGTCTCCAAATTAAGGTTAAAGATGAGTTGAAGGAAGATTTGTAGCTACGTAATAAGGTGAGAAATGTTCTTAAGTTTAACCATGATTGTTATTGAATGAAAAGGTTTATAAACCATGTATTTGTTACATAAATAAATAATTTGAAAAGGGAGTTGTAAGAAGAGGCTCATGGTTATTCTTTCTCTATACATCCTAGAAGTAAAAAAGATTTATTGATATTTATAATAGTATTTCTGGTGGGTTGGAATAATGAGAGATGTATAAATTTTTATATATTAGTTCTTGGTATATAATCAAGTTAAGGATGTGCAAAAAATATAAAGGGATGCTGAAAACATTACCTATTATAGAATTTAAGTGGGAAACATCAACATATATTTGGTCATCTTAATCCCCAAAAAATCTAAAGGGAACAATACCATATGGGTTGCAGTTGATCTTCTTGCAGTTTTAGAGCACTTAATTTTTATTAGAAAATATCTCTCTCCCGATTATAGAATTAGGATATAAATTAAAGAAGTGGTAAGGTTTCATGGAGTAAAAAATCTCATTGTATCTAATCGGGATCTGAGGTTTACATGAATGTTTTGGTGAAGTCTTTAGTTGGCTCTTGATACAAAATTGGGTTTTAGCATGGAATATCATACATAGATATATGGTTGTTCTAGTATAACAATTTAAAACCTAGAGTGTATTTTTATATCTTATTATATGAATTGCATTGTTGGTTGGGATCAACACCTTCCTGTAAATGATTTTCTTACAAAAATAGCTTCCAATTGAGCATTCAGATGGATCCTTATGAAGACCCCAACAGAAATAGGTGTAGAACTCTAACGTAATAGGATGAAGTTGGATAAAGAATGATATTTTTACTTGAGATAGATAAAGGAATTTTAGAGAATATTAGATCTATTCTATGATACATATGGGTATAATAAATTTGGAATAAAATTTATTCTGACAATATCTAGTGTGATGTAGAATTTGAATTTGGTGAAATGGATTTACAATGAATTTATCCATAGAATACGGTAAAAAAATTTGTAAATAAGGTTAAACTAAGACATAGGTCTATCATTTCTATTGAAATTATTGGTCATATATAGATTGTATCTCATCATTTCTCATTTACACAAAACCAATCTAAGGTTCATAATGAGTATCATGTATCTAACATGGGGAAGTACATAATAGATCCATCACTTGTACTAAACCCTGAGGTAATACCACTAGAGGATGATCTCTTATATGAGGATAATCTAATAGAGATTATGTATCCAATAGAGAATGTTATATGAAACATGACCACTCACATGGTTAATGTTTTGTGGCTAAACCACCAGTATTAGGAAGCTGTGTGGAAATTTGAGGATGTGATGAGGTAGAATTATCCTCATTTTTTTGTATCAGAGTGATGAATTTAGAGGGAGAAAATAATATTATTGGGGTAGAATGTGACACCCTGAATTTTTATGAAATATTTATTTCGAATAAATTTAATGATTTTGATAGATCACATTACACGCAACACAAAAATGTAAATAAACCATGATATACTATTAATATTATTATTTAAACATGAACATTATAACCTGGATGTTAAAAATGGATATATGAATAGGAATAAAAAATTTTAAATTGATTATAATGTTTATATATAATGAAACAAAATCAACAAAAATGTACTAATGTTTTTTAAAAACCTTATTTACATTAAAAATACATTTTTCTCAAAGAAATAATTTTTATTGATTTTTTTGAATAAATAATAAAATTAGTTATAAAACTTTTTTGAAATTTTATAGAAAAAAAAATTAAATTCATTTTTTGAATCAAATTTTCAAAATCACTTTTAGGTGAATGTTTGGGATTTTTTTTGAAAATATTACTTTTTTGGAAGAATGTTGAATAATATTGGTTTTTATTGAAAATTTCATTTTCATCTATAGATTTATAAGGTAAATTTTTGTTTTAAAATTTTTTAAAAAGTAAAATTATCTTAATTAAATTATAATTAATCCTATATAGTTCATTGTAATCAATTTCATAGAAATGTTTTCTATAATATCTTTTTAAACTTTAGAAAATATTCTTTTGGGAAAACAAATATTTCGTCGCTTTTAAGAGTTTAATTCTAAATTAAAATTTTCAAATTCTATGAATGGAATTTTAAAAATTTATTTCCACATTCTTAATCAGAATAACTAATATTATATATTAATATAAACTTAATTTCATTCAAATGAAATATGCAATCAATAGAAATTATTTACTGTGTTTGAGGTTAAAATGTAACATCCCGACCAGAGGTCCACTTAACTCGTGCCACGACATGGTTGGTCACATGGCCTCAAGAGTTCCTCCTCATATGATATAGGCATACAAATAATAGAAAGGGTGTAAAGGTGATATAATGGGGAGACTATATGCTCACATCAGATTAACACAACAGATACAATCAACAACGTAAGTATAATTTAAACAGGAAGAAAAAAATAAGCAAATTAAAACGTGTCGATAAATAGAACAACTAATAATATAATAAAAATCCTCTATGGAAGTATCTATTAAATTGATGCATGTAATTATATAATATAAAAATAATAGGTAGATACAAGTATGTTATACAACATAGAAAATAAAAAAATAACAAAAAAATGCTCTATAAGTATCCTGAGTTAAAGCCTTTCCCTCTACTCCTAAAATCAAACTATATAATCATATCAACAACATGTAGTAGAGAATTTTATATTCCCAATACCTAAAAGTAGATAATATTATTGGTTAATAAAGTCACCCTGAGTAGTTTGTGAGATAAAAATATCAGTATGCCACCACCAATAGTGTCTACATGTAATCTGAGTAGTTCTCATAACTAAACAGTGTGATGGTATAAGTAGAATAGTAAAAAAAAGATGAAATAAATAACCATCCCACATAGGTTCCTATAGGACACAAGGAGGTTATACCTGCTTCATCTCATGGCTATATTTGTGTCTAATCATGTCATTATATATATAGTATTAATAATATATACAATTTAATTGTATATTGCTTCCACATATATGAACCAAGTATGTGTGGACCTGTGTGGCCATATGCCTAGAATACTATTGTTGGCTAGAACATGGTGTAACTCATACATCCATGACTAGCCTAATGATCCTATAATATCATGTAATATGGTACATTCCCTACATCCCAATAGAGTGAGAGAATTCATGGTACAACACTCGGGATAGTGAGTGAGTCGACATAGCAACACTCTAATCATGGAACTTGGCACCTTAAACCAACACCCATATAGTATCACTGGTGTGAGACTCCATGGTCATCACCTTATGTAAGGGAGTGTGATATCTATATTCTCAAAAATCCCATACCATCGTATCACAGCCACTCTAAAGGTGAATTTTAATTATAACTGTCATGGGGAATTACCTCCCATCCATTTTTATATATCCCATATACATAGAAGAGGTATAATAATTTTTAATATAATACATAAGGCATAACCTATTATGTATGTCATTATCAAAGTTAAATTTTATTCAAGGTAATGAAAATCATTATATAAATTTAATAAGGCATATCAAAAGTCATGTTTTCATCATCCATTATATTTCATTTCAATTAAAAGAATTTATTTATTAAACTTAATACATCCATCATGTTTAATCCAACCCATGTGATCAATTCCATTTAACTCATTAAATTTATTAAAAACATGGAAACACCATTTATAAGACCCATGGGTCATTTAGAATATGACCTAATCATTATAAAAAATATCCATCTGGGAAATTCCAACTATTGGAGTTCCAATCACTAAAGAGGTACCTTGGTTACATTTAATACCCATGTTTGAAGGGAAAATTCAATTCAAATCCAAACCATTATCTCATTTGTCATTCTATGTATTTTGAACCAATTGTTTATAATGGAAAATTCTACTTAACACACCCATGGGGTGACCATATAAGGTGTATCCAACCTATGAATTACCAAAAAAGGATCAATAGGTTCATAATAATATGAAATAATCAATTTGATATGAAATATTCAATTAAATGGAGCATCTTATAAAAAAATAATCATTTGGCACAACTAAAAATTTGTAAAACATCAAAACTCAAAGGGAAAACAACATGAACACCTACCTCAAGGTCATAGATGATGCCTTGCTCAATATCAACCTCAGATTCAAAGTAGGTTGAATGATATTTTAGAGACAATCCAATTCCAAAAAATAGGGTAAATGTTCCTACACCCAAATAGAGTAATGGATGCTATGATAAAATTATATATGAGTTGATAGACTATGGGGTCTTACTGAGATAGATCCAATACTTCTGATGGATCAAATAAGATACATCAGATGACAGAGTTGACTCAATGCCTATATTTAATTGCTCTTGAGATTAAAAGAGAAGAATAAGAAGATGTGATGGTCCGTTAGAGGAAGGGAAGAAAAGAGTTAAAATGTTTTAACATTAAATGAAGTGAAAAATGGTAATTTTACCTTATAATATCAAATCACATGGTTTGGATGCACAGCTTGGCCAAACCGTGTGCAAATCATGCTCAATTCACTACAACATGGAGAACATCACATGGTTAGGAACACGGTTTCACTAACCTTGTGAAAACCATGGTGAATGGATATATCCCATGTTTATAACTAGACACATGTCCATACACCCTAGGTCTCATGGTTGCAGACAAACCATGCAGCTTATTTAGTTTTTCGCATTTTGGAGCTCCATCCTCCGAACGAGCCTCAGACACACCGGTGACCTCCGTGAATTGATTATAAATTATTTTTATGGCCATTTAAGATATTCAAATTAAAAAGCTAATGATCCTTACATTTTTTGAAACTACAGGTCATTACAACCTACCCTCTTTAAACTAACTCATCCCCAAGTTGTCCTTGTGTGGGTAAATATATTTCATCAGTGAAGAGTAATGGGCACTAAGATTGAATATCAGCTTCTCACACCCAGGTCTCATCCTATACTCGGTCGTGTTTCCATAAAACCAATACCAAAGGAAAGGACCTGCCTTATACTATCTTTATCCTCTAATCCACTATACAGATTGGATACTCATCAAAGGAATAATCCATACCCAATTTGATCCCATCTTGATGAAAGAAATGTGATGGGTCTGGATAGTATTTGGGAAGATGAGATACATGAAAGACATCATTCATTGACTAGCATCTCTGAGTAAGTTTTGAATGGCAATCTACTGGTTCAATCTGTTTTATAACCTAAAAGGGTCCAACAAACTTTGGTGAGAGATTACCATACTTCTGAATATGTCTATGGCCTAAAATGGGCGAGACTCGCAAGAAAACCTAGTCTCTGACCTCAAACTCAATAGATTGTTGGAATTTATTGGCATACAACTACTATCTAGACTGATCTATCAACATGTTCTTTGTAATCATCTAGACCTACTCTGTAGTATCCTAAAAGACACATGGTCCAAGAATAGCTACTTCCCCTTCCCCTATCCAGTATAGAGGGGAGTGGTAAGTCCTACCATATAAGGCTTCATAGGGATCCATATCTATGGTATCCTAAAAGTTGTTATTATAAGAAAACTCAATGAGGGGACCGTGTTTCTCCTATGAACCACCAAATTCAAGGAAACATGAATATATCATTTTATCTAAAACCTAAATCATACACTCCATATGTCCATCAATTTGTGGGTGATAGGCCAAGCTCATATGTACCTGCATACCCAAAGCCTTCAACAACCCCTACTATAATCATGACGTGAAACAAGCGTCTCTTTCAGAAATGATAGAATGGGGATCTCCATGAATGTGTACTACTTACTTGTCATACCACCTTTTTATCTCATCCACCAGTCTCTCACACTAGAAATAAGTGGGTGACCATCCTCAAATGATCAATTATAACCCACACTGTATCATTTCCATGAGGTGATCTGGGTATACTAGTCACAAAATTCATTGAAACATTGTCCCATTTCTACTCAAGAATGGATAATATATGAAGAATCCCTAATAGTCATTGATGTTACACCTTCACCTACTGACAGGTGGAACCCTTATATATGAAGTTGTAAATTTCAAATTTCATACCAGGCCATCAATATTGGAATCCTAGATCTCAATTCAATAGGGTGAAACTGGGGTGAACCGTCCATACTATGGTGGGAAATTCCCCCATCAACTCCCTCTAATGTCTTATGGGGCCCATACACTCCCAAGGAACAATAAGTTATCCTACCCATCCATGGTCTAACATGAAGATATATCTTTATTTAAAACTCATTCCCTTAGTAAAATGCCTTTGGGATCAAATAGTTGTCTTATTCTCACCCGTTTTAGAAGAGTATATGTCACTACCAAAGCTGAGAAAATATTCCAAACATGGTCCACCTAAACCAAAACATAAATCATTGAGAATAATTATATATGCCTATATTATCTAATGGATTCCTAAAACGCCTTTGTCTGAGATTTCTGGCTTTGAGGGTTGGCCATATAATTTCCATTACCAGGCATGTAGGAAAGATCAAAATCAAATGGTTGTAGGTACTCTACCCACCTACATTTTCTGAGAATGAGATCCCACTATGTAAAAATATACATAGGGTCTTGTGGTATGTTAAAACAATAAAATTATCTCCATGTATAAAATGTATCCAAAAACATAAGGCATGAACAACAGAAGTGGTCTCGAGATCGTTCATCGGGTATTTCTACTCATGAGGCCTCAACTGATGAGACCGGTGTGTGGAGGCATGCTTATAATACATCAAAAAAACTCCAAACCTAACACTTTATGTGTCATAATATATATTCTAGCTCATGTTGGCCTTTGTAAGAATTAATATTGGTTTTGGAGTCAAATGACCCTTCAACTCATGAAAGGATACTTCAAAATCTTTTGACTGAACAAATTCCACACCCTTCTTTGTCAAGCCAGTAAGTGGTGCTGCAAGGCATGAGAAATCTTGGATAAATAGTCTATAATATCTAATTATCCCTAAGAAACTCTAAATTTAAAATCCATTCTTGGTATTATCCTAGGAAGCTACAGCTCTCACTTTCTCTAAGTCTACTAAAACTATTGACTTAGAGATAATGTGACAAAAGAAGTGGATTTTGTCAATCCAAAAGTGGATTTTACTAAGATTACCATAGATATGGGGATCTCTAAGTGTATTTATCATGATATCTAGATGGGTTTCATTTTTAGGTATAGATAATGAATACACCAACACATAATAAAAAAATATTATCACAAATTAATCCATATATGGGTGGAAAACCTGATTCATATGATCTATAAAGACTATTGGTGAGTTCGTGAGTCTAAGTAGTATAAACAGGTAATTGTAGAGAACATACCTGATCCTAAGGGTTGTTTGAGGTATGTAGGAATTTTTGACATGAATCTGATAATAGATTGACCTCAGATCTATCTTTTAAAACACTTTGTCTAATTAGAGATGATTGAAGAGTTTTTCATTCTAGGTAGTGGATATCAATTATTTATGTTAAGTTAGTTCAAACGATGGTAATCCACACCGAGCCTGGGGGTAAAATATGAATTTTTTGAAAAGAGAACTGGTGAACCCCAAAGAGAAGTGTTGGTGAATATGAAGCCTTTATCCTCCAGATCCTCTAATTTCTTCTTGAGATCCAAAATCCCTTCAAGATCAATCCTATAAGGAGGAACATTCAATGGTTCTTCTTCTAGTGTAAGCACAATAGTAAACTCTACCTATCACTCATGTGGTAGACCAAAGAAGTCGTCAGGAGTGATGTCTTTGAAATGCTCTACTATAGGAGAAAAACGTTGGGTCTAGACCCTTAATCATCTATGAAAATACTAAAGATCTGATTTATCACATTACCTAGCCTCTGCTGCTTGGGTCTAGCTCTAGAATCAATAATATCCCATTTTCCCTTATTCATGTGCCTAATGCACTCCGGTGATATAAAAGTCACCCTTCAATGATATTAGTCAATATGGGATATATAGGGAACTAATCATTATATCTTGATGATTAATTCAAAACCCATCATGTTAAGGATGTATATATTTCACACAAAATGTTAATTGCCTACCTCAATAGGACAATCCTTTCAATCGAGAACTACCTAAGAACTAATACCTAACAGGGTGTCTAGTATCATAACACCTTAGTAGTGCTAGATCTCAATGCCCATACTCTCAGTGATTTATTCATATATAAAAGAGTGAGATGCACCTATGTCAAATACAGAAGACACTAAAGTGGATGATACTAGAATAGTACCTTGTATAGTATAAGGTATGGTGCCTTGCTTCTCTATCATAGGCTATACTGCATGTAACTAGCATGTACCATGGCCCTAAGTCACTACCTTACCACCCTGAGCAAGTCTAGACTACTGTCCCTAAGAATGACAAGTCTGACTACCTCTTCCTTGACTGCCACCCCATCCTGATGGACCAGTCATATTCTAACTACCTGTTTGTCATGATCTTGTCATACCTAGTCCTCAAATAGGAATATGCGAATATCCCCACTCTGTTGGCACTATTAAAGAATTACTATAGAATTCCTAGATATTACACATCCTTCTATAGCCTATATACTCAACTAGATCTTGTGGACACTCATACATTACATGTCTTGGCTTCATGCACTAATGAAACATCGAGAATATTTTAACATGAGGATCATAGAATATGAACCACTAGTATATTTATGTTCTAAACTACCCCAAATCACATGATCAGCTTCCCTCATATTCATTTCTATAATTAGGTCTTCGATGAAAATTTTAGAAATGGACTTCACCAGAACACATTAGCATGTGACCAGATACTGTAAAATAACCCATCCTCTAATCTCCTAGTGTGCATGAGATCATCAGTAGCTAGAGTAGGAGAAACAGTTGTGTCTCTATGAAATGAGAAGAGTATTCTATAACTAACATACTTCCCTACTATAGGTTATTTAATTCTCTAGCACTATCACCCATCATATAATGGGGAATGAAATAATCATAAAATATTAGCTGGAAATTTTCTATACCATATCTCTATAATGAACATCCTGGGTGATAATATCCCACCACCTCTTAGCTGAATCTCATAGAATATAAGCTTCAAACATGACCAACTTCTCTATAAGCATATCTAGATTCTTGAATATATACAGGATTACATTGATCCAAGGCCCTTCAGCATGAGGTCGAACATCCACCAAAAAGGTAAGAGGATGTTTCTACTAGAATTCACAAGTCAACTCTTCCATAATTGGGGTAGGTTGAACTACTACTTGTGTAGAATGAATCATAAGTAGAAAACCATCTCAGAACTGGGTTTCAGTTCCCATATTTAGAATTGTAAGAGGATCAAATATTGGCTTTAAAGTAGTAATTACAATAGGATCATAGCACACCCCCACTAGTACATAGTTATCACCTCATTTAGGGTGTGCGTGTGGATGGCGTTGTGGAGTCATGACACTATAAGGAAAAAAATGCCTTAGAATAAGCTTAATAAATTGATAAGATTTAATTTAAGAAACTATGATAGGTATGAAGAATTCATGTAGAAATAACAACACATCTCTTCCTACTTCAAATGTTAGGTCTAGATGGTATAAGATGCCATAATAGGCCATAAAAAAATGAGATAGCCCACAACCCACTACTGAGGTTATGCTCAGGTACAAGTCTCTAAGATGGATATACAAGATGGGTGTTTTTACATTATAAGTCATATTTATTTTGAAATTGTTATGTTTAAACATATTTAAACATCTTCAAATGGTTGAATTTACTATATTACTATTTTTTATCCATAAGGGCCTATACTTCTTATGAATGAAAAAATAGAATCCAATTAACCCACTCCATAACACCTTTCAACTCATGTGACGGATGGTCCATAGATTAATGTTCCATAATTGAATCTTGAATGTGTCTTCTATAACCTATTCATGAAAATGTGGCTGAGATTGGAACTTTAACTATCAATTATGTGTTCCAATCCCTAAAATAATTTTCAGAACAATTCAATATATATACAAGTTAGTATAAATATACAATAGTACAATGCACTCTGAAAATAGATGTGACATGGAAAAATGCATGGCCTATAAATCATACTCTTCTTATAGTGATGTATGTAATGAATTTCTCTCATTTCATAGGGTGACATTAAAGAAATCACAATTTTAATAACATTAATATGAATAACATCATAAATCAAGTGTTTCACCCAATTATGAAGTCATAACAACCATAAATAGAAAAGGAAGAACAAAAATTATAATTTGGGAAACTCAGCCTTTACCCAAAACATGGGTTCACAATGCCTAAGAATGAATTACTACCAAGTTCCAACCATTACCAATATTCAATCTATTGTCTCTAAATAGTAAATAAAGAAAATAAGAACCCTTATGATATCACTTTATAACATCTTGACCCAATATCCACTTAACATGGTCCCTAAGCCAGTGGGTCACATTTCTTCAAGTATGCCTCCCCGTACACCAGAAGCTTCCAACAAGAACTGTGGGTGAAATGTTGGTATAATGGGGATAATATACACTCATATTAGAGTATAATAGTGTAGACATTCAAAAATAGATGCATAATTTAAACATAAACAAAAAATAATAAAATGTTGAAGCATGAATAAACAGAACAACTAATAATTTAATCAAAAGCCTCTAAGGAAGTGTCTAACACATAGATGCATACATGATATAATTCAAAAAAATAGTCAGATACAATCATTATATATAGTAGAACAAAAGAAAAAAAATAACAAAAACTACTTCATAAGTATCACAAGATAATGCTTGGTCCTCTTCTCTTAATCTCTAACTAGATAATCATATCAAAAAAATATATCAGGGAATTTTCCCTTGTCAATACCTTTAGATATATAATCTTCTTGGGAGTTAAAGGTATCCTGAGAAGGGTGTGCAACAAAAATCTCAATAGGCTGCCACTAATGGTGTCTACATGTAATCCTAGTAATTATTGTAACTAAATAGTGTTTTGGTATAAGAAGATTAGTAAAAACAAGGCTAAAATAAATAACTAGAACACTTAGGTTCTTATAGGACACCTATAGGGTCTACCTACTTTAGCTCATTGATGGAATGTGTGTCTGGTCATGTCACTATATATATATTATTGATAATATATATAGTTTAATTGTATACTTCATCCACCTATACGAACCAAGTATATGTGAATGTTAGTGGACATATACCTGGAATAATAGTGTTGGCTAGACTGAGGCATAATTCAAACATCCACAACCAATCTAATTATCCTATAAGCTCATGCAATAGGGTACATGTACTATATATCAATAGAGTGAGAGTCTTCATGCTACAACACTCAGTGTGGTGAGTGAGCCACCAATGCAACACTCTAATCATGGAATATGGGACCTCATCCAAATGAACATATAGTATCACTAGTGCTAGACACCAAGCTCAACACCCAATGTAAGGGAGCATGATATCACCATGCTCAAAAATCCCTTATCATTGTATCAAAACCTCTATAAAGGTTCATTTTAATTATAACAGGCATGGGGAATTACCTCCCACACATTTCATTCATATATCCTACATACATAGATTTTCATAATCATGTTAACATAACACATAAGTAATAACCTCTAATTCATGTCATTAGTGATGTTTAATTCCATTTAAGGCAATGAAAATCATCATAAGAATCTAATAATATATATTAAAAGGCATGTTTTCATCATCCTTTATGTTTCATTCAAATTAATCCAATTTATTCATTAAAGGTAAGGCATCCATTTTTTTAACTCAACACATGTGATCAATTCCATTTAACTCATTCAATTCATTTAAATCATGGAAACACCATTTATAAGATCAATGGGTCATTTAGAAGATGACATGATCATTAAGGAAATTTCCCACTTGGGACATTATGACTATAAGAGGGCCAAGCACCTAAGAGGTTCCTTGGGTAACATTTAATACACATGTACCAAGCGAAGCTTCATTTAAAAGACAATAAGTTACCTCATTCTATGTTTTGGGCATTTTCAACCAATTGTCCATAATGGACAATTCAACTTGGCACACCCATGGGGTGACTATATAAGGTGTATCTAACCTATGAATTAGAAAAAAAGGCTCAATTGGAGAATAATAAGATGAAATGGTGAATTTTATATGAAAAATTCAATTAAATGAATAATATCATAAAATTATATTGTTTGGCACAATGAAATAATTATGAAACATCAAAACTCAAAGGTAAAATGATGTGTCCACCTACCTCAAGGTTGTAGATGATGCTTCGCTCAATATTGACCTTGGATTTTAAATAGGTTGGAATAGATTTGAGAAACGGTCAAATACCCTAAAAATAGAGAAAATGAACTTTCACCTAAATAGTTTAATTAATGATGAGATAAACATAGATAAGAGTTGAAAGACTAGGAGATATTACATAGATGAATCCAATGCTTCCGACAGATCGAAGAATGGACACCAGATGATGAAGTTGTCTCAATGCCTAGATTTAAGTTCTCTTAGGATCTAATTAAAAGAAGAAGATGTGTTATTACACTAGAGGGAGGAAGAAAAATAGGGGGATTTTTAAACATTAAATGAATGGCTAAAGGGTAATTTTACCTCAAAATATCAAATGACAGGGTTTGGTCACATGGTTTGGACAAACCGTGCAAGAACCATGATTAGTTCACCATTCTATGGGGAAAACCATATGGTTAGATGAATAGTCTGACTAACCATGTGAAAATCATGAATAATGTATTTATCCCATGTCTGCAACTAGATGCACGGTCATGCACCCTGGTCGCACGGTTGTAGGTAAACCGTGCGACCCAGTCTGTGTTTTCCATTTCAAAGATCCAGGATCTAAAAAAGTCCCAAACACACACATGACCACCATTACATGATTATAAATCATTAATATGGCCATTTAATGTATTTAAATTGAAAATAAAATTATTTTTACCTTCATTGAAAATATGGGTTGTTACATAAAACAGGTTTGTCATGGGGTTAAACTGAAAATATATGGCATAAAATGGCATATAAACTTGTCCAAAACCGATTTTATAGAAATATATTGACCTTAAAACTAATATTTATATTTAATTTCCCATTTTGGATTTTTTTTTCATATAAATAACATGGGTACACTTTATTATTTTAAAAAAATCATGTGTGTCCTCTCCCGTAGTTATAAAAGGCCACACATCTACTCACCACTTCACATGTCCAAATCCATTTTTTCATCCAATACCTACCAAAATATCTTTCATAATTCACTCACCATATCCTATAGGACTTATTTTTATTATTAATCCTTCCTATTAAGTATTTACATATAAACCTAAAGAGCCTCTCAAAGGAAGAGGTAAAATTCTTAAACTTGTGTTTTTATTTTATTTCTTTTTCCACCTCCTTAAAGTATTATTAAAAAATTATAATATAATAAGAATATCATATCACAAAATATTATATTTTATTATGATAATCTCATGACATGCATCTATCTCCTCTACCACCAAATTGGAAACAAAACAATTGATCATGCGTACAGTGGACTACCGCCTCGTGAGCAAATGTTGTTCATTTTCCATGACCAACTCTCACAGATGGATATAATGATGCATTTAATGTTTATGTATTATATTTATGATATTAAAATACTTATGTAATTATAATATCAGATATTTCCAATCCATGTGAATAAGAGAACATCACTCGTGTGTAAGGCAGACTACGGCCCTATGAAGCGATGTGATTTATTTTTTAATTATTCTTTACATGGAAGGTAATGAGGATAAATTTAATGAATATGTGTGATATATAAGAAATAATAATGAATATTTAATTGAGGTATACTATTAATCTTACTTTTTTCCTATCAAATGAAAATATGGAGAAAACATTAATGTTTGTATGACCAACCCACTGTGTGAACGGTGTATTTCATTTTCTATCTCTAAATTATAGGAAATAATATAAATAAATATATACTGAGTATATATAAAATATTATATCATGGTTATCATTATTAGTATTATGGAAACATGATAAAAGTAAAAAATATATAAATTTCAAGACCAATACATACATGAAAAATGAAGTAGTTATTACCCAAAATGTGATTTTAACAAAGAAGTTTTAATAAATGGGTAATAAAAAATCATAAGTAATTCATATATAGTAAGATAAATATTATTATTTTTAAATAATTAATTTATAATAAACCTATATTAATTATAAATGAGGTACAAATGTGTATGAAGAAATTTGATACTTAATGTAAGGGGTTTGTTTCTCCATTTTTCTTCTTTGGGATATACCTTAAATTGTGAATCTATATTCTTTTATAAGGTGTATATATTATACCTTTGACATGTAATATCATGAATTTATTTATTCTAATGATATTTTATTTTTGTTTTGATTTTATTATTTCATGGGGCATATGATTCAATGTTACTAAAGTGGTCAAGGTTTTATGATAAAATCTCATTGTTTATTAGGATTGTTTTGGCTTATGATGATGAAATACTATAATATATCTCTCAAATAAACTCATGAGATTTATTATAATCTATTTATTTTACAAAAATACATAATTCCCTTTAATTTTCCTCTATTTATGTAATCAAGAGTTCAAAATACTTTTTTTCAGAAAAATTGACATTATTTCTCTCTTCGGTCAAAAATACTTTTTCTTCCAAAACCATGTTTTCAATAAAAATGTTTTATGTAACGATTTAACACTATAAAATTATTTTTTAAAGAAATTTTTACCCATTTTGGCGTTTTAAAAAATGATTTAAAATGAATCTTAATGTTGTTTTTCAAACAAGGCATGTTTTCATTTTACCTAAAAATTAAAATTAATCTTTGTTTTAACATGTAATACATGAAAAACATTCCCCATCATCATGACCATAGAATGTTTTAAGTATTATTTATAATATAAAATGTTTTTTTCAAATAAAATGATTATTGAAATGTGTTATGATTTTTTTAAAAAAAAAATTCAATGTGAAAAGTATAGCTTCCTAAAGAAATGTTCCAAGTGGGATTTTAAAATCATTTTCCATCTATGATTAAATCCTTTTATATTATTTAAGATTTACTATGGATATTATAAAATTGTAACATCCTTATTTTTTCTATTGATAGTATATGTATTTGATGAAATTATGTTTATGAAACCCATTTCTTTTTCACGGTAATGCTATGATAAAATGTTTAAGAAACTCATTTCTTTTAATGTGTTATGATGTGATGAATTTTATATGATCTTATGGGAAAAATTATGGATAATTTGATGGGTGGGACCTATATCTTCCTCCAATTAATTTGGTAGTAATTAATGTTTCATGAGCTCAAATATTACATGTGAGGTTTTCCCAAGCCTGAAATAGGGTACATGGGAGTTTATCCCAAGCCTAAAAGAGGGTACACAGGAGGTTATCCCAAGTTTGAAGTAGGTACATGGGTAGTTATCACAATAATACCATGTTATGAAAATCTTGGTGGGTATCCCTAACATAAGGTTTTCTATTCTTATGTGTATTCCACAACTCTATGTCTTATACTAATGTTATTCTCCCTTGGATTATGTACTTTAATTCTATTTTGATTCATGTCTTATAAACTACCATGATTTATTCCATGACACAAGTTTATTATTTATGATATGAATGGTGTGGTTTTAAAATTATTATCTCAGGTTCTCATACCCTTATTCTCATATTATTATTTTATGATAATCAATATGTCAAATGTTTACCCTTACTGAGCATCTGATCTCACACTTTACTATATTTTATTCTCCAATTTATGAAGAAATATTTGTGTATGATAAGTCTAATAAGGGTACAATATGTGAATAAATTAGTGGGATAGAATGTAATTCACCTATGAACCAATTTTTTATGTTTCCATGTTTCCAAAGGGGCTAGACCTAAATGATTCTGGCATGGATATTTATGTAATGTAATGAATATTCATCTATCAAGATGAAATATTTATGTATCATATGTTTGGTTATTTTAAAATTTCCATATAATAATCAAATATATGGCCACTTGGGGCCATATTGCTTTAATTGTTTCCTCTATAATAATTAATTAAAGGATAAAGATAAAAATATCGCTTTCTTTCTTTTAATAATTATAATAATTTTTGAAATGGATAAAAACTACTTATGTTAAATTATAAATAGACATATGAATGTTCAATTATTTTTTTATCGTGTTTATTCATTTATAATTTTTAGTAGTGAAATAATTATTTTAAATTCATTTGCAATGGTGACATGGGGTTTATTCAATTAATAGAAAAAATTGATTTTAAAAATATTAAAAGTAATAACAATAGAATGAATTATCATGTTACAAGAATTGTTTTAAATAAATATAAGATGTTAGTAGTGTGTAAAAGTGTTAGATTATAACTCCATTCCATTAATGTAGTTTTCAAAGTAAAATTAAATAAATAGTTCCAAAAATGACATTAATAATATTTTATATTAAATATTATATTATTAATTATAAAAAATTTATAAAAAACCTTTATACTTATATATAATTGGAATTTGGTTTAAAATATCAATAATTTTCCATGTATTGTCTAGTTAGCCTTTATTGTTACAATCATGACCCTAAGAGGGTAAAAATATTGTTACCTCAGTAACTGCCAAAAAAGGGTTAATGAGGGTTAAAGAAAAGTTATAAGGTTAAAAATATAATATGAACTTATATAATTTTTATTGGATGATAATATTTTGACATATACTCATCCTATATTTGAATAATATCAATTTTGGGTAATTTTTCAATAAATATTAATTTAATATTTTAATAAATTCAAAAAGTTCATTTCCCCTCACTTATAGAAGGGAACCACCACTTTTATTTTATTCAAATTTCAAAGGACTTTTTTCACAAAATACCTACCAAAGTACATTCATTACATCCCATCCCATGTCCCGTGGTCTTTTTTATTATAAAACTCTCCTTGGAAATCCTTTTGTGTTAACCTAAAGTGGTTGTATGAAGAAGAGGTATCATTCTTAACCTATCATTCTTGTTTTATTTCTGGTTTCTCCATAAAATCTTTTTCAACTATGATGATATAATAAAATTATTATATTCCATATAATTATATGTTTTTAAGTTAGTGGGATACCAAATATCTATATCCTCTTCCATCAAACGGGAAATTAAATTGTCGTTCATGTGTACGGTGGACCCCCGCCTTGCGACCTGATGTAATTCCTTTTCCATCACCACCACTCATGACTGGTTTTAATGATTGATTTAATATATATATATATATATATATATATTATTTACATGGTGAAATTTTTTTAAATAGAATATATTATATAATTATTGTAATACCCTGATATTTTAAAAGAATAAAATTATGTTTGATAGCATAAATGACATGCAACCCTAAACTTAGACGATAATGTAACTCCCCAAGACATTATGATATTATTATTTTTAAATATATTTAATATCTCTGATATTTTTGGTATATACAACCCGGATTAATTTATGTTCGATAGTGTATTCAACATGAAGCACTTAGCTTAAATGACCCACGATATATATAACCTCAATAATAAAGCTGTTATATTGGCCGATATGAATATAATTAACTAATTTATGAAATACATACATACATACATATATATATATTTGAAACTATATATAAATTATTTATAAATTTTTAGTTAATAATCATTCAATTTTTAGTAATGTAACATTGTTCTTCAAAACAAGTGTTTTCTTCAAAAATGATTTTTATTACATTTCATGAAAAGATATTAAAAAATATTTTTTGACCTCTTAAAAACTTTATCCGATAAAATGGATTAAAGTTTGGAAATCATAATATCCAATTTTAATTTGGGAGATATTTTATTATTCTTCAGAAAAAAATGATTTTTTAGTGAATAGTTAAAAACATAAAGTTTTGTAAAAATGTCATTTAGTTTCAATAATTTAAGTAATTTATATGGCTCATTATGTTTTGGATATTATTTAATGTAAAATCTGTATAATTTAGTCATATTTAACCAATAATTTTTTTTTCAATTATCTTTATATTTTATTTTAATAATAGTTTATTGTGGGGTTTAAAAAAGTATTTTTTTTTTTGAAAACTATTTTAATATATATAATGTTTCAAAATTTTATTTAATTTAAATAATAATTAATGAGGAATGATTTAAATGGATTTTTTAGATTATATTTTATTAAATTTTAATTTATATTTAGGCCACGATTACTATTACATATAGAGATAATAGAGAATTATCTTGTGCTTAAAAAAAATATACTTCTTGGAAACTCACTTGTTCGTCACATCAGCAAATATTTGTTTTAAAGTTAATTTTATAAAACTATATAAAATTCATTTTAAAAATTAACTTCTTTTTTAAATCATAATTTCAAATTTATATTATGGATAATTTTTGAGAATTTACTGAAATGTTTCATTTTTTTGATGAGTAGAGAAAAATACAGAATTTTAATTAAAAGTTACCTTTTCGTTTAAATTATTTATAAGGATAAATTATATTTTAAATTGATTTTAGTGTAAAATTATATCAGTTTTATATCAATTAATTTAATTTAGGTCACTGGAATCAATTTTATATTGATCTTAGATATAAAAACATTATAAACATTTGAACCTTTTTCTTTTTCAAGACCCACTTTCTCATTGTGCCTGTGTGATTAAATTTAAATTGAATGTTTCCAATTATATGATTGTAATTTGTAAAAATGGATTCCATATTTGGAATCATAAATTTTATATTTTATAATAAGATAAACTTAATTTTTTTTTCAAAAAGAATAGTGAATCCTATAAAAATTAATTATTGTAGTTAAGGTGAAAAAGGTCTACCTTGGGTTAATCTTAAAAGATAAAGTTAAAATGACTAATACAATTGTATATTAAAATAATTTTTGACAATATTTAGATCACTCTACCTATAAATTTTTATAATGGTCTATTTTATACCATTTTTATATATTAAAAATGTGGTAGCACTAATTTCCTTTCAAAAATGTCAATTGCATCCTCTCCCCCACTAATAAAAGGAAACCACCCAATCCTTTAGTATCCACACCATAAAAACTTTTGGTTTTATACAATACCTACCCAAACCACTTTAAAACGTCACTCATATGATCTTATAAACCTTTGTTTTGTTAAAAACTAACCTAGTATGTCCTTCGGTAGAAACCAATAGAGGATACCCAAAGAAGAGGTAAGATTCTTCAATGAGTGTTCTTATTTATTTATTTATCCTCTTCATTAAATTATTCTTAAACCATGATTATATAATAACATAATGATAAAAAATATAATAATATTATATTATGTTAATCTAATAACCTAAATCATTTTCCTCTTCCATAAAATCAGTTAAAAATCATCATTCGTGTGTATGGCAGACTACTGCCATGAAAAACAATGTCATTCATTTTTCTGTTACCACCTCTCACGGTTGGGAATTACGATGGGTATAAATTATATATATTATATTAATAAAATATATATACCTAAATAGCCATTATATCACATATATATATACATTTTTATATTCCATGCTATATGGGATACGATAACGTTACTCATGTGTATAGCAGACTACTGCCTCACGAAGCCTTGTGATTCTTTTCTCACTAACGCATTACATGGAAGATAATAAGGGTACAAATAATTAATATGTGTGTAATAAATGATAAAATTATGATATTAATTATTTTTTTTCATTATTTAGATATAATATATCATTTTCTCTCTTACATTTTCACTTAATGAAAAATTGATAATGTCATTCGTTGACGTGTGGACTACCACCTCCTCGAAGTGATGTGATTAATTTTTTCAAAAACACATAAAATTAATGATACATATATATTTAAATATAATTAAATTTCATTGTATTTATGAAATAATTATAATTACGAAAAAATAAAATATAACTTACCTTCTTTCATTAATTATCATTGAAAACGGGAAATGTTACTCATGCATACATACGGAATACCGTCTCCATGATAATAATGTTAGTCAGTTTTTCATTACCATATATTATGATTGATTTTAAAAGAATGATTTATGTGTAAATATAATAATTATTTCATTATTATTATTCTGTATATCTTTATATAATGACTATTTGACCATAGTCAACCTACTGAATTCATTTTTGACACATAATCCAAATATGGTAAAAACAACTGATGTAAAACTAATTTATTAAGTTATCCTATATAAAATGTTAATAAGTGAAATAAATTGAATATTAAACTTTTCAAGGTTTCTTAAGAAATTAAATAATTAGAAAAAAAATTATTAATCATGAATATAAAGAAAAGGCATTATGAATCAAACTCGCGGTAAAGGTTTTCCCATCTCACTTTTATTTTTGATATATATATGCCATATTCACCATTTTTTTGTGGTGTATATTATTCCTATGAATGTATTTTATGATTATTATCCTAAAACCTGATTGTATTTACATATCAATTTCTTAGATCTCTCTTTCATGGGACTTATGATTCAATGTTACTAAAGTGGTAAATGTTTTATGTTAAAATCTCATATTTTATGGGGATTATGTAACACCCCAAAATTTCATAATACGTTATTCTTCAAAGTAATTCAATAACATTCACTACACGCAACATCGAGTTAAAGCGCACCATGACTAACCAAACTAGTCATTCAAAAGCGGTTATGAACAGTATTAACTGAATTTTGAACTTTATATAATCCTTATAATTTTAGTATCCATATTAAGAGTTTCTTAGACATAATGTAAGAACAAATTCATTTTTTCTGATAAAAGAAGTATTCTTCAAAAAAATGAAATTTTACCACCTTTTAATGGAGAACCCTTATTAAATCCTAATTTTGAAACTTTTATATATTCAATTTGAAAAAATAAACTTCTTTATAATCGATACATAAGAATTTAGTTTCAATAAATTTTTGGTGTTATTCCGATAACTTTCATATTTGGGTGAATAGTGAAAAATACTATATTTTAACTGAAAAAACTTTTTTAATCAAAATAATTTATAGTGTTAAATTATATATTTTAATTTTTTGGAAGTATAAATGGATTATATTATTACCATTTAATCCAATATTGGTCATTGTAAGTAATTTCACTTTAAAATTGGACATAAACAAGTGTCAATCTTTCGATAGTTATTATTTCTTAAAAATACGCCTTTTCGTTTTGACAACGAGAATTAATTTTAAATTAATTAATGAAACATATATGTTTTAAAAGTGGTAAAATAGAATAAATTTTTGAATTTAGAATTCAAAATTAGATTAGGGTGAATTTTTGGAAATTGTTCTGAAAACTTTCCAATTTTGATGAATAGTGAAAAACACTATGTTATTGTTTAAAACCAACTTTTTATTTAAATAATTAATTGTTTTATTTAAATTTATTCTAAGTCAAAATATATACATAATAGAAATATTATTTCAATTTAATTCCATGGAATTTTTTTTATAATAAAATTAGATGTATACAATTTTATTTAACTTTTTACCATATTTTACCCACCTTCTAAGAGTATTTGAAAACTTGTATAAAAAATAATTTTACCACTTCTTTGAGTTTAATTTCAAAAATTTTAAATACACGGTTAACCTCAGTAAGTAAAATATGGTTCAATAAGATGAAAATAATATTTTTTGAATGGTAATTTTTGACTTTTATTTACCACAGTTAAAAGTAAATTGGGTAATTAAGGGTAAAAATGATATTATAATTACCTTAAAACATGTACAAATTCTATTAGATAAGTTTAATTTGACCAAAAACAACCTTATGAATAAAATATGAACCTTTACATCCACTTGTATTAGATTAGGATGTTTATTATTATTTAATTTAAAGAAGAGTTAAAAGTGTTAAATTCAACTTTTCATAACTAAAACATTTTAATATAGGGTTATACATAAATTCGACTATAAATATTAGTTAGAAATATAAAATTATTTCCATCATAATGGTATTTTATTTATAATTTTTAAACATTAAATAATTTAATTTTTTATGACACAATGATGATGTAGTAATTACCTTATTAATGAAAGATTAAAATAATTGATATTATAAATATTCAAATAAATGTAATTTGAGACTTTAGATGAATTACACTAATTTTATAGGTTAATATGACTTATTAGGTTTTATTATATAAATTATTTTAGAATTGATAAGGTTTCTATGACTTTCATAAAAACAAAATTCCAAATAGTGTCAAAATTGACATAAATTAATTTTTAAACTAAATACTATATTATTGGTTGATATAATATTTTTAAAAATATACGGTTCATCAAAAGGGCGGATATAATATTATATATTTCATTAATTAACCACTTGAGGTTATTTTGTATGTTTATAGTAAGTTTGTTTACCATATAGTGTAAGAATACAAGAAGACACTATAAAAGTAAAATTATTTAACTTAGAGTTATATCTAAAAGATAAGGTTAAAATGGTAACCTAAATTCGTATAAAACATATTGTTTGAGATTATTTATACCCATACCCACTTTATATTTGAAATAAATTAATTTATAGACATTAAAAACGAATAATATTTTATTATAAAATAATATTTCAATCTTTTCAAAAGGTGCCCATCACCCCTCCTATAAAAGGACACTCCCACTTCTCTCAAATTCACACCTTCAAAGCCATTTGGTTCTGCCAAAAACTACCCAAATATCCTCTCCATTGTCCTAAATTCATCATAGAGTCCTTATATTAGTCATAAATCCAACCTAAGGATCCCTTTTGATCAAATCAAAAGTAAGAACCCAAAGAAGAGGTAAATATTTCATCACCTCTTTCAAGTTCTTTTCTTCTTCCACTTCTTCTTTCCTTTTTGTTCCCATTATATAATAATTACTCCAGTATATTATATATACTATGATGTTATTATAAATATTTTACAACCATATTAATTATTATATCCCTTCTTTTAATGACATTTCACCATAAGTGCATACGTACGGCTTACCGTCTCCACGTCGTGGGGTAGTTTTTATTCAATACATTATCATTTGGATGGGTATAATAATGATTTATAATTGATGTAAATAATAAATATAACATTATAATGATTTTTTATATATGATATACCATCCAATTATATTTTATTTTAATATCAAAAGTATGGTATTGTTGCTCGTGCGTACATACGGATTACCATCTCCACAAACGCGATGAGATTCATTCCCCATCATAACCATTCAAGGATAATTTTAATTTGATGATTAAAAATAATTTTTAAATACTTTATATCATTCTATATATGAATGAGAAACATCCCATCCATAACAAACATTACTCACGTAATAAATAATATAAACGAAAACGAATCAGTTAACACCCGAAAAGACGATAATACTAAAAACCCATTAATAAAGCATTATTAGAAGATCATATATGATATCATAATTATGTATATGGTTTTTTTATAATTTAATAACAATTATTTAACTATTATACAGGTGGTTAACATACCCTCTACCAAGGAAAAGTACAAGGTGAGGGTTAATTCTACAATCTCTTCATTATTCAAGGATGTTTATACGTAATTATCTACTAGGACCTATTTATCATCCACATCTGTGTCTTCTTAAAACATGTATTTCAAAACATTTTACTATTTACTATAAATTGGGTTAAAGTCATTCATAACATTATTTGACATTATATGTTTTGAAATGAATCTTTCTGTCGTTCTCCAAAGAAGGTATTTTATGACCTTTTTGACAAAATTATGGTAATAATGTTTTTTAACTTATATGGCGAGTGCGGCTATTTTCCACTATTAAAACAATGTTGAAGCATCCCTTACAAGCTTATAAGAATATTTTCAAATTAAATGTTTTCTTTAAAATTATGTGACTCATAAATTATTTCAAAATAGAAAGAGATATTTCTCTCAAATAGTTTTAATTTCATCTACGTCAACATCCTTTGATAAATTTTACACTTGTTTGAAGTTGATTTTTTATTATACAAATATTCCACAGTTCATTTAAGGTTTTGTGATATATTTGACTTTGGATGATTTATTTTTATGCCATTCATGGTTTATGGTTAAAGTATTGACATTTTTATTCTAGTTTTAATATGAATGTTTAAGTTATATTTCAACCCCTTCTTAAGATGAATGTGTTGGACTAGTATGTTCCAAGTTGGGGGACAGTAAAGGTAAGACTTCTGGGTTGGGTTCTAGTTACAGCATACCCTCAGGGTTGGATTCCAGTTACAAAGGCTCTCGGGGTTGGAGTCTGGTTACAGAGGCTCTCCGGGTTGCAGTCCGGTTAGAGAATCTGTCTGGATTGTGGTCCGGTTACAGTTATCCCCTAGGTCCTGGCACGAGGCTTTGACACAGAAATTAAAGTTTGGTACTATACATTCCCTCATTATAAAATTAGTTATTTCATGTGATTATTAGACTAGTATAATATCCATGTGCATGTTTATATGGTAATGTTTGGTGTATATTTTCCATATTATGATCAAGTTTATGTTTGAAAGGATATTGTTTTTATTACACATCTTGCCTTAAAAGTCTATAGCTCCCACTAAATTATTTACCCTTACTGAGCATCTGAGCTCACCCCTTTCATATGTTTTATTTTCCTAGGATCCCAAAAAGTGTTTTATGATTGAGATGTAGGGTTAAGATAAGGGAACAATGGAATTATCAAAGGATTATTTTTTTGTGTTGTATGTTAAAAATTGTAATGTAAAATTCATGTATGTAATCTATTTTCCAAGACTGCTAAATTGATTGGTCTTTCGGGACTTGATCCCTTGTAATCAATCCAATGTATTAAAATAATGCACTAACTCTGGGAATCTAAGGTTGAGGCATTACAGTTGGTATTAGAGGAATTTTAGCAATAACCTTGGAAACTAGATATAGACAAACTCGGATTAGAGCACATTACCATAATATATACTTTGAGGATTGTTATAGAAGAAATTTGTAGAATTTTGGTAATATGGATATTTTGTGAGTTTTCCAAGTAAATACATCCCCGTCTGGATATGAGCAGGTAGAGGCGGCATTGGCATAGATGTACCTAGGGGTAAAACCCAAAAACACCACTTTGAGAAAGACTCGAATGGGAACTAGTTCACAAAAATGGGCCTTGTTGCACTCTTGGTTACGAAACTCCTAGGGGATATGATTAGGATAATTCTCATTTGTTTACAAAACATTATGAAGGATTTATGATTATATACCTCCTCAAAAAAAATATTTTTTTGATTTTGAATTATATCCATAAACTGTTCAATTTATGTTAGGTATTTTACAATTTTGAAATTATTCATTGCAATTCATAAACTAACCAATAATATGCCATTGTATATAAATAGTGCCCAATAGAAGGAATGAGAACTCCAACAATATGTATGATCCAAAGAGTAAGAAGGATCATATCATTCATGGTATTAAGACAACATTTAGAAGGGAAATAGTCTCCCATATATTTTTAACATATGAAGAAATAATATCATGTGTTAATAAGATAAGTAAATAATTCTCTGAGTCCAATGGCTTTGAAGGGAAGAAAGAGAATAAAAGGATGGTAGAGAGTAATGTGGATAAAGGGAAGAGGGGAAAGAAAGATTTTCCCATATGTGATAAATGTGGAAATAATCACCTTGGTAAATTATTAAAGGGAATGGGAGTTTGTTATAAGTGTGAAGAAAAAGGAAACCAAGTATGTGATTTAAAGGGTAAGAAAAAGGTTTCAAATGTAAAATTCTTCATCTGCAAGGCATTGGGACACTACGTGAATCAATGTCCCAACCATTAGAGTATACCACAAATGATGTTATAGGATAATAATCAAGTTATGATACTACCTCAGATGGAGAGGAATGAATAGTTTTTTATGTTGTTATTATAGAATTATTTCATTTGAGTGTTGTATCAACAATATACTGGTTATATGAATTATGGAGATAAGTAAGGATTGTACTGCATTACTATTTTATTGAGGATTAGAGATTACATGGTTCTAAGAAAAGTGACTTAATAGTAAGCTACACTTTTCCAAAAATACATGGTTGAAGGAAAGTTAATACTTAATATGGTCCTGATAATGAGGTAGTAATTTTGGAATAAGAGATGGTTGATTTGGATAAAATCTATTGGATATTATGGACATCCTTGGAACTGATTAATAGTTTGTTTATTTCATCAGTGTTGGAATATTCAAAAAAATTTCATATAAGGAATATATCCAGTATTATATAAAGGATAAGGGTGCATTAATGTAATCAATAAGTTTTTATGGTAATTCAGGGTGTTACCATGTTTTAATATAATAAACGATAAAGGTGTTCACATGTTATTACATGGAAAAAAGGATCTTTATTGTGTTTAACTTCCTTATAAATTTTGGACTATGAGTTTGTATAGAAGTATTTTGGATAAGTTTAAAGGTTAGAATGGATTAAGTTTGAAATTAGATACTATTGTTAAGGTTATTTTTGGATTGTATAAAAAGGAAAACATGCAGACCGTGTGACAATTTGTCGCGTCGGACAAAGCTGTGAGAATTGAACCCACAACCATAGTATGATTGGGATTTATCACCTACCACTGGACTACGTGAAGTACCTAGATTGTATAATATAGTTTTTTAAGGGTATGATAGGTGAATTATAAATTCATTATTTTTGGAACCCTATACAATTAGGATAAATAGAATATTTTTTTCAATTCTTTTGGAGTGAAAGATGAGTATGTGGTAGGAATTAGTTGAAGGATGAAACTTTACTTGTAAAGTGTGTGTATATATATATGTAATTTTTTCCCTCTTATTCTATGGGAAAATTAATTCTTAATCTTTAGGTAAGGGATCTTAAAACCAAAAATGTGTTATCTTAATACCTTATGTTTTGTTGAACTAATGGTATTTTAAATCATCATAGATTGATATATTTGTGGCCCTCAATTTTACAATTGTTTGTGATTGATGACCTCAATCACTCCCTATAAATATTTATTTTTTTCCTCCAATTATGTGTCTCTAATTTCCACCAATGTTCTCCTAATCGAGATTAGAATTTGGTGGTTACCCTTTCATTTCCCTTTTCCTCTTATTAAGACTAAATTTTATTAACCCAATTTTGGATGTGGGTTTTCCAACCAAGGTATTTTCTATTTTCAAACCTTTATTTTCAAAAAAAAAATTCAAATTGCGAGAACGCAATTTATTGAAGGAGGTAAGAATGTAACACCCCAAGATTTCATAGTACGTTATTTCTTCAAAGTAATTCTATAACTTTCACAACATGCAACACCGAGTTCAAGGGCACCACGACTTACCAAACTAGCCTTTCAAAAGTGGTTATGGATATTGTTAACTGAATTTTGGACGTTATATAATCCTTATAATTTTAGAATCCATATTATGTGTTATTTAGACATAATGTAAGAACAAATTCATTTTTTTAGATAAAAGAAGTATTTTATAAAAAATGCAATTTTACCGCCTTTTAATGGGGAACCCTTTATAAATCAAATATTTGAAACTTTTATATATTATATTTGAAAAAATAAACTTCTTATTTCGAATCGGGATATAAGAATTCAGTTTCAATAAATTTTTGGTGTTTTTTTGATAACTTTTATATTTTGGTGAATAGTGAAAATACTATATTTTAACTAATTTTTTTTTTTTAATCATAATAATTTATATTGTTAATTTATACATTTTAATGGTTTGGAAGTATAAATAGATTATATTTTTACCATTTAATGTAATGCTGGTCATTTTATGTAATTTTAATTTGAAATTGGACATAAACAAGTGTCAATATTTTGATAGCTATTATTTCATAAAAATACACCTTTTTGGTTTTGACAATGGGAATTAATTCTAAATTAATTAATGAAACTTTTATGTTTTTAGATTGGTAAAATAGAATTAATTTTTGAATTCAAAATATCAAAATTACCTTAGGGTGAATTTTTGGTATTTTTCTGAGAACTTTCAATTTTTGATGAATAGTGAGAAACACTACGTTATTGTTTAAAACCCTCTTTTTATTTAAGTAATTAATTATTTTATTTAAATTCATTTTAAGTCAAAATAGATACATAATAAAAATAATAATTCAATGTAATTCATTGGAATATTTTTTATAATAAAATTAGATGTATAAAATTTTATTGAACTTTTTACCGTCTTTTACCCACCTTCTATGAGCATTTGAAAATTTGTATAAAACATTATTTTAACGCTTCTGTGAGTTGAATTTCAAAAATCCAGGAGACAAGGTTAAACTCAATAAGTAAAATGTGGTTCAATAAGATGAAAATAATTTTTGGTGAATAGTAACTTTTGACTTATTTACCACAGTTAAAAGTAAATAGGTTAATGAAGGGTCAAAATGGTATTATAATTACCTTAAAACATGTCCTAATACTATTGTATAAGTGTAATTAGACCAAAAACATCCTTAGGAATAAAATATGACCTTTAGGTCCACTTGGATTAGATTAGGAAACTTATTATTATTTAATTTAAAGAAGAGTAAAAAGTGTTAAATTCAAGTTTACATAACTAAAAAATTTTAATATAGGGTTATACATAAGATAAATTCAACTAAAAATATTCATTAGAAATATAAAAAGATTTCCAACATAATGATATTTTATTTATAATTTTTAGACATTACATAATTTAATTTATTTATGACACAATGATGATGAAGTAATTATCCTATTAATGTAAGATTAAAATAATTGATATTGTAAATATCCAAATAAAGGTAATTTGAGTCTTATAATGAATTACACTAATTTTCTAGGTTAATATGACATGTTAGGGTTTATTAGATAAATTTGTTTCTAATTGATAAGGTTGTTATGACTTTCACAAAAACAAAATACCAAATTTTGTCAAAATTTACTTAAATTAATTTTTAAATCAAATACTATATTATAGTTTGATATAATATTCATAAAAAGCAAATGTTCGGCCAAATGTTTTAAATATAATTATATATGTCATTAATGATCCAATTCAGGTTCTTTAGTATGTTTATAGTAATTTTATTAACTATATATTGTAAGAATACAAGAAGACATGGTAAAAGTTAAATTATTTAACTTACAGTTAAATCTAAAAAAGAAGGTTAAAATGGTAACCTAAACATGTATAAAACCTATTGGTTAAGATGATTTCGACCCGTGCCTAATTTTTCTTCTAAATGAACCAATTTGGAGCCATTATAAACTGAATATAATTTTATTATAAAATAATATTTCAATCTTTTCCAAAGGTGCCCCTCACCCCTCTTATAAAAGGGCACTACCCCTTCTATCAAATTCACACATTCAAATCCATTGGTCTCGGAAAAACCCTAGACAAATATCCTATCAACTATCCTCCCTTCATCCGAGAGGCCGTACTTTAGTCATAAATCCATCCTAAAGAGCTTGTTTGATCAAATTAAAAGGAAGAACCCAAAGAAGAGGTAAATATTTCATCACCTCTTTCAAGTTCTTTTCTTCTTCCACTTATACTTTATTTGTTGTTTCAATTCTAAAATAACAAATCCAGTATCTTCTATATAATATGATATTATTATAAATATGGTACAACCATATTCATTATTCTATCCATCCTTTGAATGTCATGTCACCATATGTGCGTACGTACGGATTACCATCTCCACATCATGGTGTAGTTGTTATTCAATACATTTTTATTTGGATGGGTATAATAATGATGTGTAATTTATTTAAACACTAAATATAACATTATAATAATTTTATATATATGATATAACATCCAATTATATACGATTTTAATATCAAAAGAATGATATTGTTACTCGTGCATACGTACGGATTACCGTCTCCACAAACGTGATGAGATTCATTCCCCATCGTAACCATTCGAGACTAATTTTCATTTGATGATTAAAAACTTGATATAATTCTAGATATGAATAATAAACATCCCATCCATAACAAACATGACCCACGTAACAAACAATATAAAGGAAAACAAATCAGTTAACACCTAAAGTGACGATAATACTAAAATACCATTAACAAAGCATTATTAGAAGATCATATATGATATCATAATTATGTATATTGTTTTTGTATAATTTAATAACAATTATTTAAATATTATACATAAGTTTAACGTACCCTTGACTAATGAAAAGTACAAGGTAAGGGTTAATTTTACAATCTCTTCATTATCCGAGGTTGTTTATACGTAATTATCTAATAGGACCTCTTTATCATCCACATCAGTGTCTCCTTAAAAATGTATTTCAAAACATTTTACTATTTACTAGAAAATGGATTAAAGTCATTTATACCCTTATTTGGCCTTACATGTTTTGAAAGGAATCATTCCGCCTTTTTCCAAATAAGGTACTTTATGACCTTTAAAACAAAATTAAGGTAAGAATGTTTTTTAACTTATATGGCAGGTGAAGCTATTTTCCTCCATTATAACATCGTCAAAGCTTCCCTTACAAGATTATAATAATATTTTCAAAATAAATGTTTTATTTATAATTATGTTACTCTAAAATTATTTCCAAATAGAAAGAGTTATTTCTCTCAAATAGTTTTGATATCATCTACGTCAACATCTTTGGTACATTTTACAGTTGTTTGAAGTTGATTTATTATGATACAAATCTTCTATATTGTATTTAAGGTTTTGTGATTTGTTTTATTATGGATGATTTATTTTTATGCCATTCATGGTTTATGGTTAATGTATTGAAATTTCATATACTAGTTTTAATATGAATGTTTATGTAATATTTCAACCTCTTCATACGATGAATGTGTCGGACGAGTATGTTCTGGGTTGGGGGTTGGTAAAAGTAATCCCTCCAGGTTGGGTTCCAGTTACAGCAGACCCTCTGGGTTGGAGTCCAGTTATATAGGCTCTTCGGGTTGGAGTCCGGTTATAGAGTCTCACCGGGTTGGAGTCCGATTACAGATACTCTCCACGTTGGGATCCAGTTAAATTTATCCCCTAGGTCCTGGCACGATGCCTTGACACAAAAATTAATGTCTGGTACTGTACAATACATTATTATGAAATTAGTTATTACATGTGATTATTCAACTAGTAGAATATCCATGTTCATGTTTATATGGTAATGTTTGATTTATTTTTTGCACATTATGTTCAAGTTTATGTTTAAAAGGCTATTTTTTTATTACACATCTTGCATTAAAAGTTTATAGCTTCTAATAAATTATTTACCCTTACTGAGCATCTGAGCTCACCCCTTTCTCATGTTTTATTTTCCTAGGATCCCAAGATGTGTTTTATGTTTGAGATGCAGGGTTAAGCTAACTGAACAATGGCATTTTCAAAGGATTATTTTTTGTGTTGTATGTTAGAAAGTGTAATGTAACGTTCATTTATGTAATCTATTTTCCAAGACTACTAAACTGATCGGTCTTACAGGACTTGACTACTTGTAATCATTCCACTGTATGAAAATAATTCACTAACTCTCGGAATCTAGGGTCAGGGAATTATTGATTATTTATGATTATGTATCAAAAGTTAAAATATTATGATATACCCCTCAATAATTCTCATTAATTTTCTTATACTATGGTTATTCATGATATTTAAAAGTAATATTACCATTTCTCGACTCTTTTTTTCTTAAAATAATTGAGAATTTTTTTTAAGAAAAATTAGCTTTATTTCTCTCTTGGGTCGAAAACCCATTTTCCTACAAAAACATGTTCTTTAAAAATGTATTCATTTTTTTGGTTATTATTAAAATGATTTGTTAAAAATATTTTTACACATGTTTTATTTTTTTAAATGAAATTAATCTTCATGTGTTTTTTCAAACAATTTCTGTTTGGTTTTTATTAAAATTTTAAAAGTAATATTTGTTTTAATGTGTACACTATGAATGGAATTTTCATCCTTCACAAACATTATTTTCATAGAGTCTTACATCATATTTTTTCAAGGTTATTTTCAAAGAAAATCATTTTCAAAATGTTTTATGTTTTTAAAAAAATTCAAAATTGGAAAATATATTTTCCTCAATAAATGTTTTAAATGGTTTTTCAAAAAATCCTTTATGTTTTTCCAAGTTTGTTTTCAAATAAAATGATTTCACGATATTTTTCGAATTTTTTAGTTTTTAAAAAAAAAAAATTTTAAAATGAAAGGGTTACATTATATAGAATTTATTTACTAATATTTCCATTCATCAATGTCATAAACCCTTATTGTTACTTATTCTCCAATGGTAATATTTGGTAATGATACCATCCTCATTCTTCCTCTTGATGAATTAAGATTTTTTCAGAAATGTTATTAGAGAACTCATTTATTTTCATGGGTTAATCATGTTTCAAATAGATTGTTATTTAACATATTTCTTTTCCACAAGTTAATAATATTTCAGAGAGTTTTTATGGAAGCCATTTATTTCTCATGGTTTAATCATGTTTCAATGAGATTGTAAGAAAACCTATTTCTTTTCCATGGGATAATCATGTTTCAAATAGATGAAAATAAAATCATTTATTTTCCATTGTTAAATCAAGTTATAAAAGAAATAATGATTATTTATCTGATTTTTATGATTAAATGAAATATATATGTACTTTACTTGTGGTTTATGGAAATCTTATACATTGGGGAATCCCAAATAGTTCCTGGTAGGCCAGTTATATCTTATACAATGGGGCAGCCTAGATAGCACCTGGTGAACCCATTAGCGCTTATATTATCAAGATGCCTAAATAGCATTAAGTGATCCCATTGTAGATTAAATGATTGGTGTTCCAAAATTTCACTATAATTCATTAGATAATTATTATATTATCTAGATATTTATATTGTAACTTGGTCGTATAGTTATTCCAATTTTAAGGGTTCTATAAAAATTATATGATGATGATATTCCAAGATAAAAATACGTTTTATCTATGTTTTATAGAGATTTATGATGTTTCATTTGATCAATATTTTTATTACATGGATCATGATAATTGATTTTTTTGACTCTTTAATTTGTTAAATCATTATTCCATGTTTTCATTATTTATGATATAGGTATTTGTGGGTATGAATATTCTTATGTTATAGTCATGCACTTTTATTATGTCATCATACCCTTAAGCTCTTCTTATACTCACAGATGGAATTCATTTATTAATACTTACATTTTCCTTTACTGAGTATTTGACCTCAACCTTCTTGTGTTTCCTTTTATCTAGGTTATAAATAATGAGGCTGAACAAATTATGTCAAGAATGGATTTTATATGGATAATGATGATGACTTAATATGAAATAATATAATCTGGGTTAAGTGGGAGAAATTCTCATTTGATGACATGGGTATTGTTTGTGTGGGAGTATTTCTTAATTCTCAACTCTAAACCTAAAAGGTCTTATGGTGTAAGGTTTGAATAGAAAAAAAATCAATCACAAATATTGACATCAAAGAAGGAAATGTAAAGTTTATGATTTCATCACTCGATCTAGGAGTGTGGGATTTGGGATGTTATAGTTGGTATCGATGGAAAGGTTTAGATATTTTTGGAGATTATGATGTTTTGATGTGAGGTTATATAATGAGTTATGGATACCATCATAGGTAGATAATTTTAAGTATGATAATAAGTTCAAATTCATAGACACCCCTTTGAGGTTTTAAGTGGTGAGAAATTAATGTGATTAATAACATTTTAGGATAAGATTTAATATGTTGAATTATTTTTAAATTCTAGTCTAACATGAATTATTAATTTAAATTTTGTGGAAATTAGATTTAAGGTATTTATAACCCTACGGGTTAATAAGATCTTGGATATTGAGACCAAATTTTTATCATATAGATAACCACAAGATTGAAAAGTTATTTGATGACTAAGTTGTTAATGTTACTTTAAAATATGATCTTCATGTTCATGTGATTTAAATATGAAAGTTATGAGAAAATTTTTTGGTTAGAATACACTTTGATTTTAAGGTTATTGAGGTTATTTGGGATATAGGGATATGGAATGATTTAGTTTTAACTTTTATTATTATTATTGAATTATAAAGATTATTTTATCTTATGAATGTTTATTCATATTTGGAAATATCTTACCATGTGAAATAAAAATTTGTTTTTGTTAATTTTTAATGAAAATAGCAATATAGTTTTATCCCTTTTATGGTTTTTGGTAATTTAAAATTGATTTTAGTGATTCAAGCCTGAAAAATCCATCTTTGATGGACATTGTTTGGAGAAAAAGTTGAGGTTGTGGTGTAAATTTATAAAAGGAAAAAATTATATTCATAAAATAAGAATATTTCCATATTTACTTACTCTAGATTTCAATATAATTATTAAAATCTAAGAAAATGATATTTAAAAAAATATATATTTTCTTAGAACCTTTATTTTTGATGAACTAATGATCTTTTAAATCATTACATATTTATGGTTTTTAGGCCCTTAACTTTCCATTAATCATTCACTTGATTGTGATCAATGTACTAAATCACTCTCTATAATTAATTCCCATTTTCTTCCTTTCTCACCAAAATTATCATATTTGGAAACCTATATATGTTTTATTCCATATGGTGTTTTTAATTCCATTTTATCTCTTAATGAGAGGATGTTTTAAAAACACTTTTTACAATGTGTTTTTACAATAAAAGTATTTTCAAATTTCTATCCTTTGATAACAGATATAAAACTAAAATTGGGAGAATGTAGTTTATTAAAGGGGGGGATGTAACACCTTGAGATGTTAAAAGAATAAAATTATGTTTTAAGACATAATTGAAATGAAACATTAATCATAGATAAAAAAATGTGACTCCCCTATACTTTAAGATATATTTATTTTTAAATAAATTTAATCTCTTCAATAGATTATGGGACTCACAACCCTGATATTTTTATGTTCGATGGTTTATTCAACATAAAACACTGATAGTTTTTGAATGTGATGATATTTTTGAGGTTTAATACATATTTCTATAATTGAATCACCTTCGCATGAGAAAGAATTTATATAGAGTATATTTTCATCTTTCATTGATGAGGGGTATTTCCAAAATCCTTTTTCAATATAATATTCCAAAATGTTATTTCTAGAACCTACATGGTTAGTACAATAAGAATAATTATTTTGTTTAATGGTTGTATACTTCACCTTATTCCTGAGATATGTTCTTTCACTAGATTGAGATGTTTCATCCTTTAACCCAAAATCATTATTGAGATTCTCTCTTATCTTATTTAATATATTTTCAGCCTCAAGGAATCTCAATGGAGTTTTAAAAATCTCATAGTCCTTAATAGTGAGTTTCTTAATAATATATTCTATGATTATTCCATGTACTATAGAATTTAACTTTATGTTTTTAATTTCCTAAATGTACACATACTCTTTTTTAATTGATTTTAACTTTACGATATTCTTTTGTCAAAATTTTACTATTCAACATTCTTACTTTTTTCTAGAGTTTTGTATTTATTATCAAGACATTCCATAGGTTATGATCTCTACTAATATTCTATATTAATTTTTTCACCTTCTTCTTCTCCACTTTTTAAAGTATATTCTTTTATTTCAACATTAGTAAATAATGTTCAAAACTTTTCAGAACTTTTATATTCTGATAAATTGTTGTCCGTAAAGTCACACTCAACGTTCTTAATTATCATACATTTTATACTATTTAATATGAACTATTTCTTAAATGGAGTGGATTTATAATGTTTCATGGATGTTTTTATCCACTTCCTATATCAAATCATCTTTTCAAAATCATCATCATATTCTCCAACTTACTTCTTGATACAATTCATAGAAAATTTTCCAATTCCCCCACACTGGAAACATTTAAGTAGTAGTTTTCCATTGTATATTCCTCTACCATTTTGTTAATTTGTATAAATAATATTAAAAATTCTATTTTTTGATATATCATCATTTTACATATCCAATGATTCACTGAGTAACACTATCTAATTTTATGGTTCACAAATTTTCAACTTCTCCATAGCACAAAAATCCAATACTTCCTTAATATTATTTTCAAATCATGGAGATTTTTTCATCTCATAGTCATTAAGAATGTGACATAATTAATCAATGGATAATCCATATTTATCATATATGTAGTGATTTTTGGATCAAATCTATCTTCAATATTTCTTATGAGTTTTTAAATAGGGATAGAATCTTCTAGGATATCTATGAATCGTATGATGTTGCTATAATTTTATTAACTCTAGTAAAGTAGTCATAAATAGGTTTATCGTATTATATTATAATATCTTAATACTAGATTCTATAAATTTATTGTTTTTCTTCCTTCAATTTTATATTTTTATTGATGATAATTTTTAGTTTTTTCTAATATTCCCCAGCAGTCTTGATACCATCATCTTCATATAAAATTTTTATTGAAAATACATAATAAAATAATTTCATGCTTTCCAATCAACCATAATATATATTTTATCAGAAAATATCATAGGATTATCTTTCCTAATGGGTGAAAACCTAATTTTATTTAATTCCCCAACCCCAGTTTCCTAAAGCTAGTTCATTATTTTATAACATCAACATAATTATCATAAAGTTGTTTCCTAAAGGACTGGGCAGTTTAGTTGTTTTAGAAAACCAGATACATACATAAGTTCAACATTAAAACTTGGAATAAAATATAATATAGAAGATCCATCAGTAAGTCTCATAACTCTTTGATTATCCTAGAAATTAATTCATAATATACTACTTCACATCCTAGGAAAATATAAAACATAATAAATGGGTGAGCTTAGATACTCCGTAAGGGTAAATAATACACTAGAAGTAATCATAATAATAAAATCTATATATGATGAATAACTAAAAACATATGCCTTTAAAAATAAACTTGAGAATTATATATAAGTAATAAAAACATATTAAATAATTCCATAAAACATGACCATGGATATTCTACTAGTTGAGTAATCATAGGGACTGTCAATCTATTGCTTTAAAATAAGGTAATGCATAATGTCGAATAACATAATCATTTTGTCAAGGCCTTATGCCAATACCGTACATAAACATGTTAAAACAAAAACTATTTTGTCTTAAGAGACATATTGATCCATCAAGGGGCTATAGAAAACCCCTCATTTCACCTAATAAGTCTAAGACATTCCTCAAATGAAAAGGGTGATATATAGACAACATAAACCTTCGTATTGAAGGACTAGTATACAAAATGTGAATACTTTAACTATAACCCATGAATGGTATCAAATTAGAACATCCACAGTCAAACTAATCATCACCCCTTCAAAAAAACATGGTAGATGAAATCATAAGAGATAAAAATCAATTTATTATAATATTCAACAAATTATTTTGTCATAGATGAAGATTCTTTTAAATGAGACCATTTAAATATTCATGAGGAAATAATCATTAAAAAATTTAATGTGTCTCACACCACATTGAAACATTAAAATCAAAATCCCATATAATATAATGAGAATTAGGATTCTCTTGTTAAAATATATAAAGGGGAAGTAAATACACCACAAGCAATTAATAAGTGGTGAACAGGTTATCTATCTCATAAAAGTTAAAGTGGGATGGGAAAAATCCTTTTTTACTTTGAAAAGAAGAGTTATTTTGGAAAATCATTTGTATTTGTCATTAAATTAGATTGTAAAAATGTATATATGATAAAATAAAAGGTAATGAAATTTAAATTATATTATAGGCATAAATTATGTCCCGATTAAGTGAAATCATATAAAAAGTCTTTTTAGAAAACATTATAAATAAAACATTTTAGTGCAGATTAAGGAAAATATTAAAGACATTTTAAAGCGAAAAGGTATGTTGATTTTCATAAAACTATAAATTAACTAAGATAGTTTTTCATGATAAAATTTTTTATTTTATAAATATAATTATGGATTAAAATATATTATATATCTCACTTGAAATGTGTTAGAATTTTGGAAGTTCCCTTTAATCAGGCTTGTTTATCGAGAAGAATTAAGAAGAGAACTATTTAAAAACACTAATATCCCCCTTAAAGAAGGATGATATAATCTAGATATATGATTTTGGAACATATATAAAAAATTTATTATAAATATAAAAAATTAAAGAATAATTACATTTGAGTAAAGGTAGAGGAGTAACCCAGAGGAAAAAATGAGGGTTTGGGTAGAATCCCTTACCAGTTTATAATCAATCGAATCATATGCCATAAAATTTATAATCATAAAATAAAACATTAAATATCATGAAAATAAATATATTAATGATATGATACATCTATGAGATGTATCCATACACCATACATAAGAAATTATGGTGAATATGGAATATCTCACAAAAAATGAAGTTATATGAGAAAACCCTTACTACTTTGTTATCAATTAAATTTTATGTATAAAAAATTTAAAACATAAAATGAATAATTTAATAACATTAATATAATTAGATTCATGATATTATATATCAAATTTTAGTATACATACACCACATAAAATAAATAAGTGGAAAATATTGGAAATCTAGCAGAAATAAAAGTGAGATGAGAAACCCCTTACCTTAAGTTCAAACGTGTTCTTCACTTGACCTTAACATCTTGGATAATAAAATTAAATCCATTAATTAATTAATTAATAACTTTATATAAATTTAATTTATTTTTTATAATTTTATTAAGTTAATTTATGTCCTTTTGAATGAGTTATAAGATACAAATTTATTGCTCAGGAGTGTTTGTTTCCTTGGTTTTCACGATCGTCATACTTGTATATGAGTATAGAAGTTCATGTTTAATGGATATAATTATATAGAATTGAATTTATATATTATTAATTAATATATATAAGTTTAAATTTTTATATATATCATGTTGTTTTATGTTATGTGTATGAATCATTAGATAATTCATTTAGTGATACTCGTTTAGATTATTACAGCGGTTATTGATCATAAAAAATTCATTCTGTTTTATCGTTTAGTATTATAAAAATATGTTACATCCAGAATATAACAAGGGTTATATTATAAATTTTAAAATTTGTCTCAACCATTAAAATGGTTTCATGATTTTTTTGAAGAATAATTTTAAGAATGAAACTCTGTTATCCATAAAGGTTGTAAATTGGTACCTCCTGAATGATGATTTTGTTTATAAAATTAAAGAGGGAGAGTAAGGAGAATGATAATTGTTATTAAATTAAAATGATATAATTCTATTATATAGATGATAATATATTTATAATGATATAATGGATAGAGTATGTTAGGATAAAATAAGAAAAGAAGGTAAATAGAAATGAAATTAAATGAAAAAGGAAGAGGATTTAACTCCTGAAATAACCTCCTTGAGAACCTCCATAAGGGAAATGGTTTTGAACTTCTGGAAAGAACAAGGTCTCATGGAAATTGGTAGGGATCAGGGAAGAGTATTTGGGAATAACTTTTAGAAGATTCATGGATTAAAGGAGTGAATAAGAGGGAGTGAGGGGTGGTTTTATAGTAGAGGAGAGGAGGGTTTTTCCATTATTTTATTCATTATTTTATTACTTTGGATCAAGACTTTGAATAGTATTTATTATTGTAAATAAAAATAATAATAAGTATATTTTATTTTTATCTAATGTCCATTTACATAATCCATGACTCAATCATGATTCATAAATTCATTTATTTAGGAAATTTTATAAATTATTGAATTTTACCATTCACCAAAAATTTATGTATTCTAGAAAAATCCCAAAAAATCACCATAACCATTTTTTGACGTGTAGAATTCAAAAATAGACTCCATTTTATAAAAATAATTTTCTAATTATTTGAAATTTAATTTTTTCTAAAAATAATTATTTACTTGAAGAATATATATTTAAAATTTAAAACTGATTTTATAATACTTTCAAAAAATAATTGAGGCCTCATAAAATTATCCTAAAATAATCTAGAAACAAATATTAATTTATAAATACATTTTATGAAAATATATTTTATTTTAAATAAATTTATTAATTTAAAATTTTAATTAAATATTTATTACTCACAAAAATACCAAAACATAATTATTAATTTTTATAACATTCACTCTCATTTATAAGGTGCCTAAATTTTATTTATAATTTCATGGATGAGGATAAAATTCATAAGGGTCGATTTACTATTCATAAGGGTAACATTAATAATTATAAGAGTACATTACAATTTGTATGGGTCAAGTTACTATTCACTAAAAATTAAGCTGATCCTATTAGACATAAAAAATATACTGATCGCAATGGTCCATGTACATTTTTTTTGGAATTTAAATCACAAAAGTAGATAAATTAGTATTCTTGGCTAGGTGATAACTATCTGTTGTAAATAATTATAAAAAAAATTCAAAGATACTCAGTATATTATTCATTTCAAGGTATATTTATTTTTAAATTATTAGTGTGTTATATTCTCCCCTCCTTCAATAAATTTCATCCTCACAATTTTAAATTACACTCCGAAGGTTAAAGTTTGATACTTGAAAACTCCCTTTTCAGAAACCCATATCAAAAATAGGGTTAATAAAATATCATCTTAATAAGAGGGGGAGGAGAATTCATAGTTTACTAAAAAACTATGTATTCGAATAGGGTAAAATTATTGTGAGGTGAAAATATGTACATGGAAAAATAATCTAACCATAATGTTATGATGGAGAGTGATAGAGAACATTGTCATTAGAATGTTAATCGCAATAATGTCATAAATCTTGTGATCAGTTTAAAGAACATTGATTTCTCAAAAAGAAACCTACAAGGATAATGTTTTTGTTACAATTTTTTCCCATGAATTGAGGTATTCCTTTACTATCTAGATAAGCACTTAAGAAAATTAAATTACTTGATTACTTTCCGGTTAATAAGAATAATATCGTCATTTGGTTGTTTTTTTATCTTATTTCACTTCATTCCCTATACATGGTAATTAATTCTCAAGATGAATTTTTCATACCTGAATAATTTTAATTAATTTCTATATATCACATATCCCAAAAAAAGCATAATTATTTATTCCTCTTATCTTTATAAATCAACTAAATCTAAAATGGTTAGGATAATATAAGATAATTCCCAAAAAATAATAAACTTGTATATGATGAAAAACAACTTTAATCTCTAAAATTAAAATGCAAAGCTCAAGGTTTAATATAGATAATTTTTTAAATTACTATCATTCTTCAAAAAATAATCTAGACTATGACCCAAAAATCAGAAGGATTTACTCATATAGTCTTCCAAATGACATCGATAACACTTAATCTCTTATACTAAAGATTTAATTTCATTATCACATAATCTCAAAGATATTCAGTCCATTTCTATAAATAACCTGTATCACCATATGTCCATAGTAAAATCATATTTGACTCTAAAATATAATTCAACATTTATTCCTAAAAATATTCTATTTCCTAAAGTATAATAGGATTCCCAAAATTGTGAACATATTAAAAAACAACATTAATCACTTAACTACTAAATCATTTTCAAATACTAAATTTATCTATTTGATAAAAAAATTCCCTAAAATCAAACTAACATTGATATGTTTCGTGTTTTAACTAAAAAAATAGTCCTGATAACCGGGACTTAGTGTAGGCTAGTGGTAGTCATTGCACCCTTGTCTCCCTTTGATTGTGGGTTCTAAAACCATGGTCTTACCGAATGTAGTAGGTTGTCACTGGACGTGTGGGATATCCTTTTTCTAAAACCATATATCTTCCAAAATAAATATGATAAATGCCCTAAAAATAAGGTCAATTTCTAAACATTCTTTTAACTAGGATTTTTCATACAACCTTAATAAATAAATACATAATACATTTATTTCCACATAGGTATTTTATTAGTCAAGTGTTTATCCTATAGAATTAGGAATTGACTCGGGTAATTCCCAAGTCCCTTATATTTAAGTCAAATAACTAAAAATGGATTCTTAGGAACAGTTTTATTCCCATACATTGTATTCTTCATTTTTCCTTGGAAATTCTTTTCGTTATGTCCTTCCTTACCACAAATAAATAATATCTTCATTGATTTGAGACACGTCTTAGGGTTTATCCTTCCACATTTCTTTCATTCTATTATTTAAGCCTTCTTTTAACCATGTTCTCCACTACTAGAGATCTTAGAAAACCCCACTTTTCTCTTCTTTGGTTGGTTCGGGTGTTGGTTAGGGTATATGTTACTAATAGTGTATTGGAAAAACGTATTAGGCATAAAAATGAAATATTTCACTCCTATAAACATCCCATTTAGTTTCTCATCACCACAACCTTGTCTATCATGTTCAATGTTAACATGACTCATTTGGATTCCATCAATTGACTAAAATTAGAAATAGTATTCTGAGTAATAATAGTAGTTGTGAGAAAAATGTATAATCATTTATAGAGTGTCAAGAAAAATTATTTTAAACATAAAACACCATAGTTATAACCAATGTTATTCATTTTTATTATATATTAGAATCCATAATAATGGTTTGTAAATAAAATGTGAATTATCCAAATCATATCCCCTGAGAGTGTCAAACCAAGTGTGCGGTAAGGCTTATTTCCATGTACCAGGTTACCCCTAGTCAAGATCATAACACCTTTTCATAGTTGTTACTCCTAGATACATGTATTCTAGATCCACGTCCACTTGTATTATCTAGACAGGGATTCATTTTTTAGTAAGATATACATAATCTATACCTTTCAAAAATTCTAGGATATTCTTGTATTCTTATCATCAAAGTCCATCTTATGATTTTTTTCACTAGTCTACGTTTTCTAAATCAATTTCTCTAAGGATTCTACTAAACTAAAATTAATACCAACTGTAACACATTGACCCCAGTTTCCCAAATCCAGTGCATTATTTTATTGCATTGGAATGATTATAGGAATGTTTTATCCTGAAGTACCATGTAGTTTAGTAGTTTTGGACAACCAGATACATACATAAGTTCAACATATTAACTTGAAATTAAATACAATATAGAAGACCCATCGGAAACTCCCATAACTCTAATATTATCCCTACAATTCATTCATAATACACTTCTTCTCATCATATGGAAATTTAAAACATAAGAAATTTGTGATCTCAAATTCTCAGTAAGGGTAAGTAATAGAGCAGAAGTAATCATAAACATAAACCCTAGGCATGAGGAATAATTCAAACACATGCCTTTAAAACTAAACATAAGATTAATATAGAAGGAATAAAACTAATTAAATAATGCCATAAAAATAACCATGGATATTATACTAGTCTAATAATCACATGGACTATCAATCTCTAGTTTCATAATGTGGAAATTCAAAATATCGGACCTCATAATTATTCTGTCAAGGCCTCAGCAAAGACCATATGTAAACAGGTAAAAACAAAAAACTAGTTTATCTCATGAGAGCTATGAATGCATCTAGGGGATATAGAAGGCCCCACCCATCACTTACTAAGTCCAATACATTCCTTATATGAAAAGGGTGATACATAGACAACATAAACCTTCATATTGAAAGACATTATACGAAATGTGAATAATTTAATTATAACCCATGAATGGTATCAAATTAGCACATCCATAGTCAAAATAATCATCAACCCTTCAAAAAAACATGGTATATGATATCATAAGAGGTAATAATAAGTGTAGTATGATATTAAATAAAGTATTTTGACATAGATGAAGATTATTTTAAATGATACCATTGAAATATTCATGAGGAAATAATATTTAAACATTCCAAAGTGTCTCATACCACTTTGAGACATTCAAATAATAATCCCTTAGAATATCTGGAGAATAAGTAAACTCTTGGTATGATATATCAAAGTAAACTACATACACAAAATTTTAGTAATAAGTGGTGAACAAGTCATATAGATTATAAAAGTTAAATTGAGGTGATAAAAAAATTACTTTATAAATAAGAGTTCTTTTAAAAAATCATTTGTATTTTTCAGAAAATTATATTCTAAACATGTATATCCCAAAAATTCATAGTTAAGTACATTGAAATTATATTTTTGGAATAAATTTTTTCCAATTGAAGTGAAATAATTAAAAAATATTTTTTATGAAACTTTAGAAATAAAACATTTTAGTGTAATTTAAGGAAAATATTAAAGAGTTTTTAAAATAGAAAGGGAAGTTTTTTTTCATAAAAAACTGAACCAATATAGTTTTTCATAATAAAATTTTCATTCTATAAATATAATTACGGCTTAAAAAATATTATATAGTGCACTTGAAATGGGTAAGAATTAAAGAAGTTCCCTTTAATCAAGCTTATTTATCGGGAATAATTGAGAATGGAACTATTTAAAAACATGTATATCCCCATAAAAGAAGCATGATATGATCTAAATAAATGATTTTGGAACATATAAACCGAATTTATTATAAATATACAAAAATAAATAAGTGTTACAATTGCATAAAGGTAGAGAAGGAGTAACCTAAAGGAAAAAAACGAGGGTTCAGGTGGAATCTCTTACCAATTTGTAATCAATTGTATCGTATGCCCCAATATTAATAATCATCAAATTAAATATTCAATACCATGAAAATAAATATATTTATTATTTTATACATCAATAAGCAGTATAAATATATCATTCACAATAAATTGTGGTGAATAAGGAATATCACAAAAAATGGAAGTTAGATGAGAAAACACTTACTACTTTGTAATCAATTGAATCGTATGTAAAAAAATTAACAATAATACAATTAATAATTTAATACCATGAATATAAATAGATTAATGATATTATATATTATATGTTGGTATACATACACCACATACAATAAATAAGTGGTGAATAATAGAATCTCGTGGAAATAAAATTGAGATGAGAAACCCATTACCTTATGTTTGAACGTGTTCTGCACTTGACCTTTACATCCTAGATAATAAAATTAAATCCATTAATAAATTAATTAAAAACATTTTATAAATGTATTATATTTATTATAATTTTATTAATTTCACTTAAGACCTTTTTTATGAGTTATAAGATATAAATTTATTGCTTGGGAGCATTTGTTTCCATGGTTTTCACGATCAGCATACTTGTATATGAGTATAGAAGTTCATGTGGAATTGATATAATTATAAAAAATTAATTTATAAATTATTAATAAAAATTCAGAATTTTAAATTCTTGTTTATTTCATTTGGTTACATGGTATTAGTATTAATCATTAGATAAGTCATTTAGTGATAATCGTTTTGATTATTATGGCGGTTATTGATCATAACAAACTCATTTTGATTTATCATTTTGTATTATTTAAATATGATACTTAAAAACATAAAAATGGTCATATTATAATTTTTTGAATCTCTACAAACCATTAAAATGGTTTCATGAATAGATTCGAAGAATAATTTGTTGAATGAAACTTCGTCGTCCATGAAGGTTGTAAATTGGCACCTCCCAGATAATGATTTCGTTTATAAAATAATAGAGGGAGTGTAAAGAGATTGATAATGGTTATTAAATTAATATGATATAATTTTAGTATATATATTATACCGAATTTATCATTATCATTTGGATAAATGAGTTTAAGAGAGAATAATAAAAGAAGGTAAATTGAAATGAAATTTAATGAAAAAGGAAGAGAATTTACCTCTTGAAATAACCTCCTGGAGAACCTCTAGAAGGGAAAGTTTTTTGGTCTTTTGGAAAGACAAAGGGCTTCTAAATGTGGTAAGGGTCTAGGGAAGATTATTTTGGAAGATATTTTAGAATATTCATGTCTTATAGGAATGAAGATAAGAGGGAGTGAGGGTGGTTTTTATAGTGGAGGAGATGAGGGTTTTTCAATTATTTTAATCATTATTTTATTATTTTGGATCAAGAATATGAATATTCTTGATTATTTTTAATAAAAATAGTAATAAGTGAATTTTAGTTTTAATAAATTTCCATTTACATCAACCATGACTCAATAATGATGAAAAGATTCATTTATTTAGTGTATCTCGTAAATTATCGAATTTTACTATTCACCAAGAATCCAAGTATTTCCGAAAAATACCAAGAATCAACCCTACCAATTTTTAAATGTATATAATTGAAAAATGGACTCCATTTTATCAAAATAATTTTCTAAATATGTGAAATTTAATTTTTAAATAAAATCATTATTTACTTTAAAAATGCATATTGTAAATTTAAAACTAATTATATAATACTTTCAAAAATTAAATGAGGTCTCATAAAATTATCCTAAAATAGTTGGAAAAAAATTATTTATTTAGGAATAAATTTTTTGAAAATTAATTTCATTTTAAATAAATTTATTGATTTAAAATTTTAATTAAATATTTATTACCCACAAACATTTCAACACTTAATTTCTTAATTTTTAAAACATTCACTCTCATTTATAAGGTTTTTAAATTTTATTTATACTTTCATGGGTGGGGTTACTATTAAATCTCACAAATATATTTTCATATAACTTTGGTTGAAGTGGGTATATAATCCCACTAGTATCCTTCTTGTACCATCAGAATATCCTGATGGGCATCATCCATGGAGGTAGGGTTACGCACCTACCCCATGATTGTTGTAGGAAAATGCATGCATTCATGATCTGATGGGACATAGATATAAGCCTACCCACTGGGTACCTCCAAAATAAATTGATGAGATTCATCAGTAGGAGTAAGAATATGATCCCACTCCCATTTATCCATGGTTTTTCTTGCTCAATGTGACTTCCTTAGAACCCACGCATGAGTGTCAAAGGTGGAAATTTGATGGGCGGTTCCCTCAACATGTGACTAAGGGGAATCGGTGGGATGATGTTGGTGATGGAAGTTGATAGGAGCCCTCCTCTAAGACTCCTAAAATTGAAGGGATCCATAGTTGACTTTTTGATCCTACATCCTCATATACTTAAGGTTCTTCTTTTCTCTCTCTAGGGATAATATTCCAAACAGATTAGCAGTGGAAATAAGCACCACTAGCTTTACTGTGGGTTTATTTGGATGAAACCCACTCATAGACTTCAATTTTTAGAGACCCTTAGTATTCCAAAACCATTACATTCACCACCCAACGCTAAAGGTTTTGTGTGGGTTAGGTTTTTGTGTGATCCGTAGGGTTTTCAGCCATAGAATATGTTCTAGAAAAGTTACTAGATGAAGAAATTATATCGGGTTACAGTGTTGTTTGTGAGAGCAGTATCTATTGTCACAAAGATAGAAAAGAACAAGGTCTCCAATTAATAAATCACCATAAGTGTAAGACATTCTCAATCAGATATGCATAGATAAAATAACTACCCTTTCTTATTCCCAATTTTTCTATTTCACTCATGGGGACTTTTCACGGTGATTATAGACTTATTTCATGAGAAACGAAGTTATATTTGTACAACCAATCATCTTTATTATTTAATAGATTCTCATCGAGTTCACTATTTTTTATTCCTCTAATAGTATTTGGTCATGAGGATTGATTTTGTGGGGTTGTAGGTATTTAAAATTCTTCACATCAGGTATAACATTTTTATCCTTTATAGAAACTCCCAATGGTTACCACATACATAACTTAGTACATGCCTTTTTTCCAAAGAAATGTGGTCATTTGGAGTTTCAGGCCCAATGGTGCTTAAGAACTCACATTTTTCAAGAGGATGGTAGTTTGGGATCATCACACCCTTTTTTGAATAATTATTTCTTATTTTTAGACTCTTTTATAGATTAAACACATATTTGAAAATATCTTCCTAATCCCGATATGGAACCAGTTACCCTAAGAAAATGACCAGGTGTTTAATCCTTTTCTCTTTAAATAGGGGAGTCTCTTAAAAAGTACATCTATATGTATTCGTGTTTCTTCATCTATTTCCTATTATTTCTTAACAATGGGTAGTAGGTTTTATTTTCAAGACATATAATCAGGAACTCTATAATTTAACACCATCTGGGGTGGTGATTGAAAACTCAAGGATGGGATTGAACATTTATGAGGTGTCCTACATATCCTATTTATGATAAGAATAAAAATCCATGTAGTTCATTTGATCCATGTAGTTTAACATCATGTTAGAAGGTAATATATGAGATAATTGAGGTATCAAGTATTGAGAACGATCCTTTAGATGGATTCCTTTGTATCCTATTTATAATACGAATCTGAGTCATCATTGTCTAGTTATTCTATCAGGACTTACCCTGAGGTGGATGTCTTTGTATGGGGGAAGACATATTATCTTACTGGATGGGTCTTACAAACTGAGGTTTCCCTAACTAGTATAAATTCATGATGTGGATTATATGGTTATTTCAAATCCCTAAACCCATGTGATCCATATTTGGTGTAAGAAACAAGGGATATCAAATAACCGGTGTCATCGCATATAAATTTGGGACTTATGCATTGAGGTAGCCTCGAGGGGGTGTTTGATATGGGGATCAAGCATTGGAATGGTGTCCTATGTATCTTATTTATATAATGAATCGGAGTCTTCAGAGCTCATTTGAATTCTCAATCCACTAATGGATGAGGAAGAGTGGTAATACCATAGGAGAGTTTGGGTCCCATGGGTTATAGTGTCTGAGACATGGAGGTACTTACACTAAGGTATATTCCCATTAGATGTTGGGCATTTGGAAGGAATCTTATGTATCATATCTATGGATGAAATTTGAGTTTTTGTAGTTCTATTTCCTCCTCTATCTACTGATGGGTGAGAAATAATGATAAACCCATGGGGTAGATTTGTTCCTAAGGGTTAGAATGTCAAAGATATGGAGGGACTTACACTGAGGTATAAGCCCATTGGATCTTGGGCCTTAAGAAGGAATCATATGTATCATGTTTGTAATAGGAATTAGAGTTCTTGTACTTCAATTTGGACTTATTCATAAATATTTCTACCGGGAAAAGTTATCATGTCTTCGAGGGTGTCCACCTTAAATGTCATAATTGTTAGCCTATGGTGTCTGAGGTGTCTATCTGACATGACTGAAGATTTCTAAACATTTCTTGGTTTCCTAATAGACATGTTTGAATACAATTGTATGATCTTGTTGACCTTTCCAGAGGACATTGCATGATCTAGATGGATTTTCCAAGAGGTTTTCATATAATCACCACATATATCTTTGGAGGATGTCGCATGATCTAGATAGAAATACGAGTGGACATTTCAAGACTCAGGTGTAATTTTCAAGTGCTACTACATGACATGGATAACATGCCTAGAGGATGTCTCTGGATCTTTATGGAAATCTTGGAGGAATTCGCAAGACATGCATGACATGTTCTGGTGCTGTTGTGTGACTTTCTTGACATGTCCATAGAGTATTGCATGACTTTTTTAACATGCTTGGAGGGAATCACATGAATTTCCTGACATTCCCATAGGGTTTCTCGTGACTTTTTTTATATGACCATATGGCATCGTATGACTTGGATAACATTAATGGAGGAAATCGTATGACTTAGATGACTTGTCTAGAGGGAATCGTATGACTTTAATTAGTTATGTGAAGTGAGTTATGCCTTAACCTGATAATTAGAATATTTATATTCACATAATTCATCCATATTTTTCTTGAATTTATTTCATATGTGCCTCAATTTTTGTTGATAATTATATTTTTTTAGGATTCATGTGACCCATTTGACATGAAAAAATAATTTGTATAATATAGAAAACACACTAGAAGCCCTTCGCATGATATATCAAGTGATAACAAGGGAAAAATATTTGTTCAATGTGATCCCTTTGGTTTTCCCATAGATCTTACCTAGAGGAATACCATTGTGATTGCATGAGATTCCTCTCCGAGAAGACTACTCATGCACTCATGTGAAATATTTTCATTTGTCTCTATGCATAGTATTCTATCTATGTAAACTATTCTCTTTTTTTTTCAAGTTAAGAGGGATTTATAGGCTTATCCACCCTAGTTATACACCTCTTTTTATAGATCATGTATCATATTTATGTGCTGGGTCGGTGGACGGATTTTTACATCACACAACTCATATGATTCTGCAGCAGGTCATCCAAGGCATTGCATGATATTCAGTGACCACAAGAGCACCCCTTTATCCCCATATTCACTAGACCATGTCCTATCAAAGGGATCTCAAATAATATTTTTTACATTTCAAATATCCTTTATAAGGCCAGGATGATATGTCTAATAAGTTTGGTGAGATTAGGGAATCTGCAGAAAGGCTTTTTATGATAAACAAAACTTGTTTTGAGTCCTTCTCAATACTAAAACATCTTTTCAAAGGCCTCCCGAATGATTAATAAATATTTTAAAAAGTTACTCTATGGGATCAGTCTGATAAATAAAAGGTCCCTCTATGATATGAGGTGTATAACCCCTTTCTAATAAAATCCAGTATATCCTCCCTCTATTAGAGGCTTCCACCTTTTCCCAGTTTATTTTCTTCATTATTTTATAAGAATTGGGATCTCTCGGTGTCATGAGATAATTTTTTGGGATATTAACTTTACTTTTCTATAGTGCATCTCATGATCTAGGTTGCATCTCGTGATGTTATGTGATAATTATCATGGGTAAACCCTCCATTTTTCAATGGAGCCAAAGGGGTACCACATAATTGAATGGATGTGTATGAGTCCATTAACATGATGACGATGACATGCCAACATCATATCACACAATAAATTGGAATTATAACTGTGGGATCCATGGAGTATTGTGAATCACATAACCATGTCACAAGAATATCAAAATAACTCTCTATCACGTGAGGCGTCTACCTTTCTCTGAATTTTTTTTAAATGTTTTGTGATGATTTTTAGGGGTTTATCAATTGAAAAGTAGCATGATGTGAGCAAATAATATGTAAACCTTCATGTGACTATCATCACTTTTTTGGAAACCTTCTCAATAACATGATGTTTTTTCATAGGGGCATTAGAGGGGCTTCAAATGATCATGAGTCGATCATGCATAGTGCACTATTCATTCACATGACCATCTGATGGTCATATGATCATGTGTCCTTCTAGAGGTTACATGATCTATGTGATTTGGATACCTCTCCTTCCTTCTTTTTACAAAGAAAATAATACCCATTATTTGGGTACTTCTATTCTAGAATTTTTTATTCTCATTTGGAGGGTGAAAACACCCACCCATAGTTTACACTTCCACGGCAGAAGGCCTCGAAGATAATATTTAGATGTCTAGAATTATGCATTATATAATTATGAAATCAATTATTATTATCTATGTGATTATTTTGAATAATATATATGGATTATTTTCGATATCATTTGATTATTAATATTGTATCATTTGATCTTCATTTAATCTAACCATATCAGTCATCATGCTTTATTTGATTAAATGGCTTGTGTTCGTAGTTATTTACATTTCCATATTAATTATTCCATATTTACTCATGATAGCTTTGGTTGTACATAACTCTTACTAGTCGTCTGATGTTACTCTTATTTTGTTTCTTTTCCCCAAGATATAGAGAAAGAATCTATGAATGATATTATCGATGCATAATATTTACTTTCACTGTGTTTGGTTTTTTTATGTTTTAAAATCTAATTTTAGATTCAATTATGTATCTATTTTACCAAGACTACTAAAATATTTGGTCCATTGGGATATTATTCCTTGTATCAAGTGAAAATTTAATAAAGTAACCATCAGCTACGTACTACAAGGGTTGGGGTATTTATAGTTACATATTATCACAAAATTTATAAACTAGAATATAGAAAAAATGACTTAGTGACAATCATGTTGTTGTATTTTACACTAGTACAAAACATGATAAGTTTTAAACATCCATATCATGGTTTTAACTTTTGTGTATATTTTTAACAAGACCCACTATCCTTATTAGAATACGAAAATGCATTGAAATGTTCAATGAGTTTCATTAACATAATACCTCACAAAACATAATTCATCTAAAATAAAACATTACAAATAAATAGTAATTCATGGCCATTAATGATGAAAAATAATCTATGAAATCATTTCAATATGGTGAAACTGCTATTTATTTATGATGATCGAATATAAAATACCAAAAACTATCCTCATAAAATTGTAAACGACTTCTCATTGTTTTCCATTTAGCTATCAACCCCCTAAATTTTTATAAATCCATGTGCATCAACTTGAACATGTGAGGAGTAATAAAATAAAAAGGATATGGGTAAGTGGAAGATGAAATGAGAAACAATAAAATAATAAAAAACCTACTTATATCTCCCCTTACTCAAGATTCAATTATGGAAAATATAGGAAGGAGATACTTATTTGTTCCCAATACACCCAAGCGGGGTCATTAACTCCCACAAGGTTGACCATTTTATAAATTTATTGACAAATCACCCTAACTATTTATAAACAAGCATAACATATATAAAATTTAAGGATAGAATCACAAATAATTTTTAATAATTTTTTCATGGGAATCATGTTGGTGAGAGTTGTGTTAAACAAGGTTCATGTAAAGTAAAATTTGGGAGGATGTTCCATTTTCTATAATTTTTTGTTTTTTCTAGAGAATTTATGTGATGAATAAATTATCCTTGATTTTTTTAAAGACATGATTCCATTAGAGTACTTGTCTATAGTATCCTCTATGTAACTCAATAATTTTTATTTCCATATGTTCAATTACTTTTGTTACATAAATAGTTACATGAATCATAACAATATTTAAACATATTCATCCAATTCATGAAATTTTCATTAAATATTTTAGATGATTTGTTGGTGAATTAAATTATACTTACTAATTTAAGTAAATAGTGATCATGAAATAAGAAGGAGAAATATATTAATAATGAATTATGTATTAAATAACTACATAAATAGAATATAAAAATAAATAAACATTACTTAAACATTATCCCTTATTTTATATCACATGGAATAAGTGAAACTGACCCCTCATTATTTTCATGAGGCGGAAATAAAAATAATAAAAAACTTAAGAAACAAAAGTAGTCGGATTAGTGAGTAAAATAAAATTCATGATAATTCTATTATTTATATTTTTCCTCTATGTTCTAGAACCCTTGATGAAGTACATAAGCCTTATATTTATATTCATGTAAATCCAATGGCCTGACCTCTCCTTTATCAAATATCTCCCTTCAAATCATGCAAGACCCGTAACAACGAGAATACAAATTACTTTCCAAAATCACACCAAAATAATAATTGAAATATTTTTATCTGACTAAAATTTAACACCCCAATATTTTAAAATAATAATATTTTGTTCAATAATATTTGTGACACGCAACACCGAACATAAATAAACCATAACATTGTATACCATTATAACCTGAACATTAAATTGGTGGGTATAAAGGGGAATAACAAAATTATGAAAATTATATATGTATAAAATAAATTATATAGTTATTTAATAGTTATAAATAAAATAAAAATAATTTAAATAAAAAATAATTTTTTTTGGAAAACCTGTACTTTTTATAAAAAATTGTTCTGTCACATTTTGTGTAATTATGTTAAACTCAGTTTTTAATATTTTTAAAGAATATTTTTTAAAAATGAAAATCAATTTTAAAATCATAATTTCAAAATTATATTATATTATTTATTTAAAATTTTATGAAAAGTTATATTTTTTGATAAATAGTGGTGAATAGTGGTTTTTATTGAAAATAGACTTCTCGTTTAATGAATTTAAAAGCTCAATTTTTTAAGTTTTTTTAAAAGTAACCTTTGTTAAATAGTACTATATTAAATAAGATTTGGTTCATTTTAATTAAATTTATATTTATTTTTTATATTAAAACATTGTATACTTTTGGGGAATTTCTCTTTCGAAAACTGTTTTTTCTCACATTTGTGTGTTTAATTTTAAATTAAAATTTTCCAATTATTTGAATAGAATTTGGAAAAATATATTCCAAATTTTTAGTAATAATAATAAATATTATATAAAAATTTCAATTGGATTTTTTCATAATGAATTTTATAAATAATAAAAATTAATTATTATGGTTATGGTTAAAATAGATTTACTGGGGGTTAAACTAAAATGATAAGGGCTAAAATGACCTATAAAATTTTCTATTTTCTATTTTAATTCTATATATTGACTTTAAATCATAAATGGTTCTACAATGTGATATTTTGTATCCTTTTGGCTTGTGAAAAATTTGGTTATCACTTTTTCTCTCAAACATTCAAAGTGTGTCATCTCCCCCACTTATAAAAGATCATCCCCTATCTTCTCCTATTCACATTCCCAAAGCCTTTGAGTTCATTAAATACCTGAAAATTTTTATTATATAATTTAATTGACACATCATATAGGCTACTGGTTTTTTTAAAATTCTATCAAGGAATTATTTATGTGTAAACATAAAGAAGTTGTGCAATGAGGTGTTAAATCTCTTGACCAAGCATTTTTGTTTTACTTGTTCTTATAACTCCCTAAAATATTATCTATATATGATAAAATAATAATAAAACTATCTCAAATATATAGATATATTATATTTTTAATTTAATATAATATATCCATATCCTCTTCCATCTAATGGGATATGAAACAATCGATCGTATGTATGTGAGACTACCGCCTTGTAGACAAATGTAATTAATTTTTCATCATTGAATATTAAAAAATGATATAATGAAAAAAATAAAATATATATAAAATATTTATGAAAATAATATACTTCTAAAATTATAATAATACATCTAACTTCACTCCTAATCTTTTGGGAAACACTAACATTGCTCTTGCATACGTGTGGAATATCACCTCCACGTGGAAATGTAAAATATTTTTCATATTATTTTAACATGAATGGTAATAAAGATATATTTAATGAATATAAATTACATATTTGAAATTATAATGGTTCTATAATGATGATATATTAATAGCATTTCTTTTATTCCATCTTTTAAAAAAATAGAAAAATTGTTCATCCATATGTACAGCCAATCATCTCCATGAATGGTGTAAAATATTTACCCATATCTAACATTTATGGAATATTATAAATACTTATATAATAATTATATATTATATTTATATAATGTAATAAATATTGGAGAATTTGGAACCATGATCAAAGAGAACGGACCAAAACTACTGAACAAAAACATACATAAAAAAACAGTGCAATTATAACCCAGAACAATGTATTTAAAAATTATTTTTTTATAAACAGGTCATAAAAGATTATAAGTAAAGTATATATGGAAAAAAATAAATGATTATGGTTTTCTAATATATGTATAATAAATCTATATTTATTATACATGTTTAGTTGACACATATGATAGAAATCAGATTTAAAGTAAGGGTTTCTCACCTCACTTTTAATTATGTGAGATGTATGTAATATTCACCACATATTTCTTATATGAAGTGTATATATTACCCATTTGATATTTTATTTCATGAATAAATTTATATTAATTTTATTTAACTTTTCATTTGATGTTATTTCTTTCATGAGGACTATGAACTCATAAGTTACCAAGATGGTAAATGTTTATGTTATAATCTCATTGCTTATCAAGACAGTTCATGATTAAGTATCCAATGATGATAACTTATGATATATATTTCGAGAAAATAATAAATTTTATTATCCAATACTTATTTCTGTAAAATAAATGTTTTTATCTTATTTTACGCTATTTAATGACAATAGATACTACAATAATGTTTTTAAATAATCCGACTTCATTTCTCTCTTTAGTAAAACCCCATTTTCTTTTGTATCCATGTCTTATAAAAATGGTTTCAATAATATTTTAAAATTATCCAAATGAATTATTAAAGAAATTTTACAAATGATTTAATTTTTTTAACTTTATGAGAGGAATATTCTTATATTTAACTGAATAAGGAACTTTTTAACCTTCCACAACAGTGGGAAATGAATTTTCTTTAACTTATAAAGAATGTATGTAATTACTCCCCATCAATACAAAAAATTAAATTGAATATTTATTTAAAATTTTACTAGGATATTTTTAAAGAACATTTTTTTTCTTAATATTATGTAAAATTTTTGTTTTTGAAATTTATTCTCAATGGAAAAAAATATATTTTCATCAAGAATGTTTTTAAGGAAATTTTACCATATTTATATTCACCAATGACAATGAACCATATTTTAGTTATGTCTCATAGGTAATATTTCTTGAGGATCCAATACTTATTATTTATATACATGGTTTATGAGTAGTTTTATAGGGGATGTATAATTTTGATATTATATTTCATATTACTCTGAATGGTATATGATTATATTTTTTTATTGGGGAATGTATTAACATTTCATTTTCTATATTTTATATATAAATTTTTATGTTGATTATGTTTCACCTCATTCATATGGAAAATTTATTGGGATTAGTAAGTGATGGGAAGGTCCCTTTGTAGTACCTTGATGCATTAGTAGGTCTCATTAGACAGACTATCTTGGGTATTTGTTTAAGGCCATACACATTTATGCAAGATATATTATAATGTTGCCTTTACGGTGTAGTTATGGTGTCATACGTTATTAATTACCTCATTATGATATTATTAATTGACATTCCATGTTATTTTCCAATTAGTAAGAATTTATAAGGTTAAATTTCATGCTCATGTGATTATTTAAATGGAATTTTTTATCATAATTTGTTTATATAATATTATGATTATGTAATTGATTGAATGACATGTGTTTGAGTTATATACCTTGACATACTAATTATACCTTTTTTATATATGATATATTCTATTTTATGAAAACCCATATTGATCATTATATCTCAACCCTTTATTATATTTCATTTTCCCAGGATTCCAGGAAGTTTTTTATGATTTATATACATGAATATGTTAATGGGAATAATGGTGTTCTAAAATAAATTACAATGTGTTATTTTATTTTTTATTATAAAATGAGATTCTAGTTTGTATTTATTTTAGAAATACTAATAAAGTATTTGGTCTTTCGGAATTTGATTCCTTATATCTTATGGAAATGTAATAAAGTAGCCACAAACTATAGGCTACTAGGTTTGAGGTACTTACATTTGGTATAAAAGTAAGTTTAATAGAAAAATTTGGAACTATATTTAAGAAAACATATATTAGGGAAGAAAACACTATGATATATTGTGAGGTAAATTATAGAATAGCATCCTAAAGTTTTAGTGTGGAACAAATTATGTGGTTTTTTCTATTAATGCATCAATGTATGGATAAAAAAGTGGATATAATTCTAGAATAGTTATATATAGGTGTGATAACTTTGAAAACGGCACATTGGGAATTGAGTTTATTGCCATCTCATGCATGAAAACGGTCCTTATTACTCACCTATTAAGACATTCCTAGAGTATATGCTTAGTATAATTCACATATTATTTACTTTCTCAATTTATGATAATTATTTCACTAATTTTGGGATTATAAATTATTTTTTATATTATTATGATCTAATATAGGGTATGTCATTTTTTAGAAATGGTTCCTAGTGAAGGAATGGGAACTGTATTTTAATTATAAGAATAATGAAACATATAAGGATTGTGTTAATTTTGGAAGAATATATATATTCTTATATAATTATTTTTTCATTGGTATTTTTGTTATCAAAATCATAAAACATCTAAGTATTGTATTAATTCTGGAAACATATATGTATTCTTGTAATATTAACATAAGAGTTATGGAAACCACCATGGGTTTATGAGTTTAAGGTTGATCATATGCTCAGTGTCTTGAACATCACTATTGAGGATTTATGTGACGTGATTTTATCAATAATATGGGTAGTTTGGGTGAAATTTATGGAAATACTAACCATTTTTTTAGTATATTTTTAGTGAAAAGGTTATTTAAGGAATAATGACTTAACATTTTGTGCACATAATTTTTAATCTATTGATAATATTTAGTTTCAATATGATCATTGATGTTAAGATAATAATATTCAATTATGATTATTTGATTGTGTGGAAAAAATAAGTCCTATAGGAAACCCTTATGGTTACAATATTATTTTATGAACAATTTTATTTTTTAGGATATTTATTATATTTTTTGAAAAATTATATGAATTATACTAATGTGGTTTTAGAAAAATTTCATCATATCTGATGGGTGAAAAAACATTGTATCCAGAAAGTTCATGGGGCATGACACACAACCAGAAGGTGATAAGTGTGTAGCACCTACCATTGGCCTGATGTAATAGTTAGTATGAAATGTTATTTAATTAAATTATTTTATTGGTATATACTTATGGAATGGATTAAGTTGAATTTTGGGGCCATTATTATTAAACTGTTGAGATTCATGATTTATTTTGATATCCCATGCTAACCATTTTGTTTTTGGTAAATGTTTAAGGATGTAGAGAAAGACATGTCACTCTTTTATGGATCATATGATCTTTTAAAAGTATATTTTGTTTCTTTAGTTATAAAAAATTCTTCTTAGATATTCATTTAATTGAGTAAGAAATGAAGTGAAAGTTTATTGAACCACAACAAAAGGATGAAATTGGGATTATGAAGTAAAAAATATATTAAGTATGTATAATTGTTTATTTTCTTTATAATGATATTAAAGAAATCCATAAACTCTAATAATATAATATTGATATGAAAATTTAATTCTATTTCCTTAATTTATATCATGTATTTATGGTCTCATGGTTGAGCATTCACGTTATTATGATAAATTATCTCTATCACTCTACAAAAGTATTTACTTCATTCCTTATGTCCATAATTTCACTTCCCGTTAATGATTTCCTACTTGAAAACCAAGTTTTTTGTTATCCTAGATGTCCTTATACTTCTCTTTCTCTCTTATTAAGAGGATGTTTTATTAACCCTTTTACGATGTGGGTTTCAAAAAAAGATTAGACCTATGACGAAAAAATAATAATTGTGAGGGTTCAATTTATTAAATTGGGGTATAATGTAGCACCCTAGGATTTTAAAATAATAACATTGTGTAGTATAGCATATGCGACATAAAACAATGATTTTAAATGAACATTAATGTATTATTCCTTTATAACCTAGATATGAAATTGGAGGGTATAAATATGAATAAATAAATTATAAAGATTATATAGTTTAAACATATATTAAATTAATTCAACTATTTTTATAATTATAGATATAATATACATCATTAGAAATAAAAAATAAATGTTTTTCAGAAAAACAATATTATTTCTAAAAAATGATTTCATTAAATGGTGTGAACTTATGTTAAATTTAATTTTTTTCCACGTTTATAAATTTTATGTTGAAATCAGTATGTGAAAATTATCTTATAGTGAATTTTTTATATTTTTTTGAAAATATTTCTTTTTTGATTAATAGTGAAAAGTAATGGTTTATATTGAAAAATGAATTTTAATTTAAATATTTTAAAAGTTACATTTTGATTTAATATTTTTTTAAAGTTACAATAGATCATTTATATTAATGTAAATTCATTTGGGTCATTAGAATGAGATAAAGTTACATTTTTGATATTTAAACTTTCTATGCTTATGTGAATAATTTCTTTGGAATGTTTTCATTTCATCGTGCATGTGGGTTTAATTTTAAAATAAATTTTTCCAATTCTGAAAATAGAATTTGGAAAAATTAATTCCATTTTTGGATTCAAAATAATTAATATTATATAATATTTCAACTTAATTTTTGGATAATTAATAGTAAAAATAATAAAAATTAATTACCGAGGATAAGGTTAAAATGGGTATTCATGGGGTTAAACTAAACAGATAAGGGTTAAAATGACCATGAAACTTGTTCATTTTTTATTTTATGGCCATATTTTAACCTTATCTTGTTAATTTTTCACTTATATTCTATTTTTTATCATTTTTTCATGTGAAAATTATCTGAATCACTTTCTCTATTAGAAATTTTGATGTGTGTCATCTCCCAAACATATAAAAGGCCACCTACTCTACTCTCCACTTCACACTCAAAAATACATTTGGTTCTATGATTCACTACAAAAATATCTTCCTTGCATCCCTCTCACATTTAAGATTCATTATTTTTTTCATAAATCCAATATAGTTAGGCTTTATGTATAAACCTAATGAGGTTGTCCAAAGAAAAGGTAAAGTTCATAACCATGTGTTTTTATTTTACATGTTCTTCTAAATATATAAAATATTATCCGAATATGATAAAATAAAAACAAAAGTATACAATATATAATGAGATGTTATTGTTTTAATTTCATAACCTATATCCATATCATCTTCCATTAAAAGGGAACCAAAATTTTCGCTCATGTGTATGGTGAACTACCACCTTGTGAACCGATGTAATCCGTTTCTGTCACTGCATCTCATAGATGGATATAATAATGGTTTTAAAATATTTATATTAAATTTTGAAATTAATATACTTCTATAATTATAATAATACATCTACCTTCTTACCTTCCAATACATTGTAAAACAATAATGTCACACATTTGTACATGTGGACTACCTCCTTCATGCAGCAATGTGAAATGTTTTTCATTTTATTTTAACATGGGTGGTAAAAATGATATATTTAATGAATATACACGAAATATTAAATATAATAATTTTTTGGAAATTTGAAATATTATTTACCTAACTTATGATCTATCTTTTATAAAAATACAAACAATATTCATGCATATGAATGACCTACCAACTCCATGAACGGTTTAACTCATTTACACATATATAAAATTAATGGACTATTATAAATACTTATATAATTATTTTATGTGATATTTATTTCATTGATAAAATTATATATATTATGTAAATTTGTTCAATGAAAAAGGATTGATACTTTTGGAAGAAAACATACAAGAAAAATGGAACAATTATCACACAAAATTGTGATTTTAACAAAAAATTGTTATTAAACAGGTCACAAAAGAAATTAATTAAATAATATATGGTATGAAATATGTGAATATATTTTTTTAATATATTTAAAATAACTCTATATTTATTATACATGTGGAATGATCATGTGAAAATGAAATCAGACCTAAAATAAAAGTTTATCATCTCATATTTACTTTTGTTAGATTTATTCTATATTTACCACTTATTTATTTCTTGTAATATATATTTTATATTTGATATATTATATAAGGAATATTTTTATATTGAAGGTATTTAATGTTTAATTTGATGTTACTTCTATCATGGGACCTATGAATTTATACATTTCTATAGTGTTAAAGGTTTATGTTACAGTCTCATTGTTTATAAATATTGTTCATGATTATGTTTCTTATGATAAAATATTTTGATCTATTTTTCATTAAACATATTATTTTATTATCCTGTATTTATTTCTATAGAATTCATATTTTCCTCTCATTTTCCAATATTTAATAACTAAAGATACTATAATAATGTTTGTAAAGAAAATGGGCTTCATTTCTCTATTAGATTGAAAACACTTTTTCTTCCATAACAATGTTTTCTAAACATGTTTTCAAGAATGTTTTAATAGTGTGATAATTAATTATTAAAGATATTATAACCCATGTTTGACTTTTTAAAAAATTAATTTGATAGTATTTGTCTTATCTTCATTCCTAAAATGGCACTTTTTATCCTTTTTATAATAATGTTAAATGAATGTTTTTTATAACTAGTACATCATGTGTGAAATTACTCATAATCATGAACACTCATTACTTCATAGATTACATTCCATTTTTATACGTATATTTTTTTAGTTTTTTATTTTTATTTACATATTTAAAATTATATCTTCCTTAAGAATATATTTAATGGAATTTTTGTGATTTAATATTCATCGATGACAAAAACACTAATTTCACTTATTCCCCATTGAGAATATTTTATAATTATACCCTCCTTAATTTTTATCCTGATGGTTTATGATCATTTTTTGTAGGTATATACTATTTTCATACCATTATCCATATTACTTTGAATTGTTTGTAATTATTTTTACTGGTTAGGGAAATTATTAACATTTTATATATTATTTTTCAATAAAAAAAGTTCATATTTATTAGGTTTCACCCCATTAAAATGAGTAATTCAATGTACTTAGAAAGTGGTGGTTGGGATCTAATATAACATCTTAGTGCATCGGTAGGTCTCATGATACAAACTAGATTGGGTATTTGGCCGGTGCCTTACCTGTTATTGTAAGATCTCTTGGTATGAGGCATGACGGTATGGTTATGGTGTTCTACATTATGAATTATCTCATTATGATATTAGTTGTTGATGTTCCATCTGATTATTTTATTATTTTATTATTTAGAATATCCATGGTTAATTTTCAAGATTATGTGATTATTTATGTGGCATTACTTGATAATTATTTATTCCTTACATATTATGCTCAAGTAACTAATTTAATGGAATGGGTTTTATTTATTAACATTTCCATATTTATTATGGATTATTTATTCATGATATCTTCTATTATAAACATATCCTTACTAAAAATTATTTCTCACACATTTATTATGTTTTATTTCCCAATGATGCTCAGAAGTGTTTTATGATTAGTGTACAGGGATGTGATAAATGGAATAATGGTACTTCTAAAGAAAATTATATTTTGTGTTTTATGATTTAAATTGTAATATTAGATTCAAGTATGTATCTATTTTACCAAGAATACTAAACTATTCTATCATTTGGGATGAAATTACTTGTATCATGTTCTAATATGATGATGTAACTGCCAACCCTGGACTACTAGGTTCAAGGTCGTTAAATGAGGCTTATGGGATGAATGAACCTTGAAGCATGAAAATTTATCCATCTGTCATACATCTTTTATGTCCAGGAAATGTTCAAAATTCATTGAATCACCTTCATGGAAGGAAATAATATTGTAAGAAACACATTTCCACTTCATTTCACTATGAATAATGACCCCTTAGCTTCAAAAAATGAATGAAACTCCAAATATATTTTATATCACTGTATTTGTGTTCATGTCTTGAAGATATAATTTAAAGAATGAAAATTTTTCCATAATTAGGATAATTATTAAAATCATATGAAATTCTACTTATATTTAATTATCCTTATATGTGGCATGAATTGTGAAACATCAATACTTAATTATCAATATCACTTTCTTAGATCTTTATAAGTGGATCATTGTGATTTTTCTCATATGAATGGAATTTCCCAACATTAAATAGATGAGTTATGATATCTAGAAAACTTCTTCGATCCTTTAATAATGAAATATTGATCTTTAAATGCCACTGAATCCCCCCCTAAGTGAAGTTAATAGAAAATTTTGATTATGGGGGTGGTTATCAAGAGAAGCAGAGGTGGTGGGGTTATGTCTAATGTGGGTTATGGGAGAATAAACCCATAACGATTCCACGTATTTATTAATAAAATATGTTAGATATTCATCACCCCATATAAAATATCCATATTTGATAGATATTATATATCAATATAATGTGGTGGTAGATGATTAGAATAGCATCCTTCATCCCTCTATACCAGACTCTCTACCCACCACCTCTCAATGTCAAGAGTTACCTAGGTTCCATTGTTACTGATTCTAGTACAAACCCGCAATACAAACTACTCTTTCTATCCCAATATTTTGGCCATATTCTATGTTTTTATGAATAGTTATATATAATTGAGGTGTTATATTTTATCTCATAATGTGTAGGTCCCACTGGACAAATTTTTCAACGATTATTATTTTATTCGCTCTTCAAAATTCCAATATATGCACATGATCTCTATTTACTTAATATTTTCTCGATTTCAAACAAAATATCAACATGAATGTCTCATAAAAATTATTAAAATAAAACCAATGAAATATATATAGACAATAAAATATTATTATTAAAAATTAATATAATAAATACAATAAATATCTACATGAATGCACTTAGAATCTTTCATATCCTTAATCATAGAATATCTTATCAAATTACTATGGAAATATTGGATACCTATATTTAGATGTCAAAGCATAAAAATTAAACCATTATCAACTATGAAATAAATTTATAGTATCACTAATGAATATAAATTTATCTCCTCACTTTTAAAAATAACTAAGCTAGCCCGATATTTTACTCTAACCCTTGGAAATTACTAAAACGTTACTTAACTTCAATTTAGGCATCTTAATTCATTATTAATATTCACGAAAAATTTCTTATCATCACATTGATTTTTTATAACATGTCCCCAACATAAAAAATACTAAACTGATTTCATCTTACACCTCAATTATATTCTCCTTAGAATAATATTATAAAGAATCTCAAATATTCACCTTGTAAAGATAATGATCACATATAATCAAAAATACATGGCAATAATGATAATATGATTCTAAGTAATTTGGTAGGTAGATAATGATGTAAAAAATAATATATTATCAATAATTATGTTTTAAATCAAGTCATATTTCATGATATAAATTGGTAAAAATAATTAAAAACTCCCCTTAAAATAATGAAAACTCTTCCACTACCCAATTAAATGTAGGCTCATGAACTATATATAAAAAATTAAAGGATACCAACTTCTTTTCTATTTGATTTTAAATTTTTTATTAGAAAATTTATATTGTAATATTCTCACACTCCTCACCCAAACCATATTTTATCTCCTCGTTACACTAATCATAATAGTTTTAATAAAATTAGTTTTTGAAATATGGGTACTTTTTTACAAACCCAACCCATTTTTTCATTAATTGTTTACTTTTTTATTCTTCTCTCTTTTTCATTTTTTTTTCAAATTTTTCTAGAGAGGTAACATTGAAACACATTGAATTATTACCATTAACTTATTCACATCATTCTAATAAATCACTTCTCATATATTTCACTCAATTAATAGCATCCCCTTACACAATATAAAAACTATCCCTGACACTTGAACAACTACATACTAAGAAAAAAACCAAGTGTGAGGTTAACAAGTGTAATATAGGCATTTATTATAGACCTTACATAGCATGGTCATTAATGGTTTTTGTGTTCTTAAATGAGGATAAAAATGTCAAGGTATATCTCAAGGATATGTTCTCAATAATAATAAATCCCCAATCATTTGAAATGTGTATTTTTATAAAAATAGATTAGAAATGGTGTAATATAATACCTATAAGGATTATATTTCCCAACTTTATCACAACAAATTTATGGGAATTAATGAGAATGATGAATTTTTGAATCTTATGAGGAATTTGAACATTTGATATAGTCAGTCATTGATTCCAATTATAATTATAATAAACTAATCCACTTGTACTTAAGAAATTTAAATCATGCGATAGATGTAAGGATTTTCATTTACAGAAATTGACTAGTCCCTCAAAATAATTATTCATTAAATTAGCATCACTATGTGCTCCTATAATCATTTATCCCCATTTTCTTATTAAATAATATTAACATTCAAATAAAAAACATATCATCATAGTTATTATTAGTTAATTTTGTATCCTATGTAATAGAAATAAAGAAAATTTCAAATGTGGGTAATGCATTTTCTAGTATAAAATACAAAACATGTGAAAATATAAAATTGTGGAGTATAAAAATAAAACAAATATCAATATCATACTCCAATTTCAATTAATATATCCCTATATACATTTTCTTTATGATTTTTTCCTATATAGATGTATAAATTAAAGATAAACAACGAAATTTATTGATATATCACCTTTTATGTTCAAAACAATATTTGGAAGTGTTTATTTTCTTAAACTAAATTCTAAGAATCCTATAAAGTGGTAAAAAAAATTGGTTTACCAACCAAAATATCTATGTTTAAGGTTGTATAGCTTGAAATTACCGTTTTATTGGTCATGTGATAGATGGTTTAAATGGGTTACATAGTTAGGATCAAAAATTATAATAGTTTGGTCTTACTCAAATAGGTGGAATATTTTCCTTTTGTCGAAATAAGATTTACTCTTCCCATGGGAACCTGCTTTTTCACCTCTATAGGGCCAATCCACTAGTTTTTAGTTAGTACTAAAAATTAATAATCCAAATCATGCACTAACCAATCATGATGGAACTCTTAAAACCATCCTAGGACAGGATTACCACTAGTATCTTCAATGATTTTCATAAATATTCCTCCCCCTTATCTGCTCAATTTATATATTTTTTAGATTATTGATATTTGATAGCCACATCCTTAATTCAATGATAGCAACATCCTCATCTTCCATTTTATTTTAGTGATCTATTTTTCATCTTTAACATCATAATTTTTCATGGAATATTGATTGTTATGAATTTTTTAAATCAATTAGAGAACTCATCATTGAAGATAATGGTTTCTCCAAGTTAAGGGGTTTTGTTTCATAATTTGTTTCTATAAATATAAAATCAACTAGAATATTGATCTTATATACCTTCGCTAAGATTCCATCAATAATCACTCATGGATAAGTTACTATTAAATATTACATTTGTAATGTAACTCTCATGGTCTTAATATCCTTTAATATAATCCTTTTGAAAGTAGTGTATAACACGATATTTAAAATTGAACATAAATCAAACAAATCCTTCCAAAATTTGTTAAAAATTAAATTAATTATAATTTAGAAACTACCTGAGTCTTATTACTTTTATAGTAAATACTGAGACATTTTATAATAACAAAACCTTGTAAGTGGAATAGTATAAATTTACTCTATCTTCCACTTAATTTATGGTATCCTATTAAGGAAATTTTATTAGGAAAGTTTGATAAAGTTTCAAAAAAATTAATGTTAATATATTTAAAAAAAATTAAAATAGCTTACCAATTGTTAAATTTAATTTCCTTTTTATGAATATTTCTAGAAATGGTAGTGATGAATTGTTTGGTGGAGGATTTTCTTATATTCCTTTTTCTCCATCTTTATTATCTTTTTCCTTATAATTTTTATATTTCCAGCCTATTTTCTAGTTTTCACATCTTACTACATGTTATTGTATTCAACATTGTCCTTTATTGTTTTTCCTCTTCTCAAATTTATAACATTCAATTATCATCTTAGATTATCCCCTATGTCACCTAGAAACAACCTCTAATCCTTGAGTAAGTTTAAAATGATTCTATATTAAAATCTATATACCTTAGTCTAGAATTATAATCATCGGGGTAATAAATTAATTATTTTATAAAAGACTTGGTTATTGTATTGATCATCCCCATGGTCTCCTTCAGTGTAATAATTTTGATTTGGAGAGACAGAATTTGTGGTCCTCGAAATTTGGGTTCCCTTCATTAGTACCCTTGACCTTTTTGTCGTGGGTTTCAATAAAAAAATTATATTGTCGATTATAATTTGTATAGATAACTTATTTGGTGTATAAACCTTGAGTTTGGTGAATGGAAATCATAGAATTCATCTGGTTTATCAATGTAACTCTTTGGGTAGCCATCTACCCATTATTTTCATCCATGTTCACATATATCCTTAACCACCTTCTAAATTAAATTAATTTGAATCACATTTAAATGGTCAATACTCTCCTCTATTGACTTCATCATGAGATAACCTATATATATGAAACCCACCTTCAATATGTTTCCCTAATAAATACCATTAAAAAATTTCAAATTAATGACTGCATTTAAATTCCATGATGAGGGTATTTTCTTATAAAATCATTAATCCTATTCTAATTAATGTAAAGGGATACTTCAATTGATTGGTTACAATTTATTATGTTAATATGAATATTCATTGATTTTGAGGGAGGGATAAATTTTTAATCCCCTCTTTATCCCTTTCCCTAAAATAATATTTAAATAGTCATATACTGACCACATAACTGCATACATTACTACCTTGATTGGCATTACACAAATAAACTCCTTATCTGAGATTTGGGATATTCATGTGGCCACTTAGAAAATTATATGGAGTTTTAGATCATATAAATTATGGATGGATTTATCTGAAAAATATTGGAAGCTACAAGGGGAACCAAGATGATAGGTTTCATCCCAATAGATTAGGGTATTCCATAATTCCAGAAGTTATAATCTCTACATATATTTTTGTACATATCTTGTTTCTTGTTCTCTTTTCTCTAACATATCCATCTATTAATTCATTTACCTCCCTCAAATACATTCATGCTTAGGATCACCTTTGAGAATAACCTTTTCATATCATTAGGTAGAGTAGTTTTACATAAAAAAATTATTCCAAAAAACCACATCATAGATGAACCAAGCACTTTAAAGAAAAAAATGATAATGAATAAGTGGGAAAATATATTAATCATACTAGTAAACCATCTCTATAAATGGTTCCAAAAATATTATACACCCATATAGTGTCATTAATTAACACATTGTAGATCAATTTTAAAAAATATAAAAAATTCATAATGACTACTACTTACTATGTGTCCAATGTAGGATGTTCAAGGTTTAACCAATAGTGATTGTTTTTTAGAACATTTAGGAGAATAGAGTGAATGAAAATGAATAAAAATTAATTTTATATGGAATATAATTTAATAATTTGTTCCGAGTTCTTTATTTATAATCTTGTTTTGTAGTGATGTGAATCGGTGAATTATTTATCCATTTTGGTTGTTAGAGTTGATTACAAGAGAGAACTTGGTCTTGGAACCTTCTCTAAAACTTAGTAATTTCAATTTTCAAATATAAAATTACATTGGAACCTTAAAATGTTAGGTGACTCAGTATTATGTTTAAACAAAATCATCGAAACAATGCAATGGTTGGGAATAATTCAAGATGATTAGTTGGTGTATTTTATTTTAATTTATTATTCATGTAAACAATGGCAATTAAATGAGAAGAAGAAATATATAATGAAGGAATTATAATTTCAACCACCCAAAACCTAAATGAGAAAAATAAATTAACAACACTAACACACTTCCCATTATTTTATATCACTAAAAATAAAAGAACCTTTTTCCCTAAATTCTATTCATGAGGTAATTATAAATATAAAATAACTTAAGAAACATTATCATTTGGTCCAATGAGTACAGACACTTCCAAAAACTTTTCATCCATCATCCTTGATCTCAAGGTTCCTATCCCCATACAGAAGTGTATAGGATTCATATTTATAGGAAATTCACTATAAGGTATCAACATATTCTTCTTAAAATATCTCCCTTATAATCACATGATACCTTCTTTAAAAAAATAAAACTGTCGTAATGTCTCAAAAAATGATTTATAAAATATTTCTACATAACTGAATATTTGTGACATGAATGAATGTTTAAATGTAAACATCTCATTATCCACTATACCTTCTACATTTTTTTCAACCTTTCTCTTAATTTTCATTTATATTCATTGAATAAAAATGTATTCTCAAAGATGCATAACCTATGTCATTAACTTCATGAAAACCCCTATTATTTTGTAACATCAAGGAAACCTCAAAATTAAAATTAAACAGTAGATTTATATTCATATTATGAATCTCCCATTCAATTCATGAGACCTGTTCCAATATTTAGAAAAATATTAATATCATATGGATTCTTATATTATGTAACAAGATACATGGAAGCGGAATGAATAATGAAACATCAATACTTCATCATCAATATATCATTCTTTGATATTTAGTAGTGTCTCATCGAGAATCCTCTTGCATTAATGGAATTTATTAGCTTCAGAAAGATGATTGATTTGATTTATTAAGATTCATCAATCCAAAATGGATATATTTTACTCCTATAATGGTTTAGAAGCCTCCCATGAGCTTCCCTAGTGGAATTCATGGTGGATTATAGTGAGGTGGGTGATCATCATGAGTTCTGGAGGTAGTGGGGTTCATGTTTGATGTGGATGATTCAAGAATATCCCCAAAATGACACTGCATTTGTTCTAATAAATAACATAATAATATTCATCATCCCACATCTCAATTTTTTGTGGTACCACAATGGTATATCTATCAAAATGTGCTAGTATAGGATAAAAATAGAAACTTTGGTCCCTCATTCTTAAACTCTTCTACCCATAGCCTATCACGAACTCCCCTGGTTCTCTTGATAAATATCCTTTTAAAAACCCAAACTGTGTCTTTATAATGTTATCCATGTTCATTAGCCCAATGTTGTGGTATGATGATTATTCAGTCACCCCTCAGGGAGCCTGGCTTGATCAGCTGTGGTATATGTTGTTTGTCCATATTTTTTATCACCTAATTATTTATTTAAATTGTCTTATTTTTACATATTCACAAGATATCTATTTTTAAAACTCTAATAGAATTTCAATATTATTCCCTTATACCGGTTAATAAATATATCCAATGAAAATATTCGAAAATAATTATTTATTATTTATAAAGAATGAAATTAATTTCAAAAATATATACATGAAATTTAGAGATTAGTTCTCATCCCTTATTATCATCAAAATGGGGATATGGTTTCCTTATTTAACTCACCCACTCTAATTAATTTGAAAAATTACATAATAACTACTAAAAATAAAATAATAAATCTTTAATATGAATTAACTTTCACAAAAAGAATAAATATGAAAATTATAAACAAATTATAAAAAACTACACATATAATAAAGATACTAATAATATAATTTACAAAATTAAATATTAATTATAAAAGGAAAACATAAAACAATATCACATATTTCATCAAACAAATACAAAATTATAAAAATTAAAATTTATGAATCAAATAATAAATTTAAATGTTAGAAAATATCCTAATTTATATCTATTAAATAACTATATAAAGGACTATAAATTATGGTGAAGAAACATTATGTTTTCTTTTACTTTAACATGATAAATGGTTTGTATAAACATTATATGGATTGTAAATCACTTAATTGTAAATAAACCCACACAACGTGATCCCATCATAGTGTATGAATACCATACAGTAACCTATCTAACCACCATATGTTTAAAATTATATACCAATTATTTTTCTAAATTACTTAAAAATATAACATAATTCAAAATCTAAAATTTAGGTGTTTCATGATATATTTTGTTTTGTTCATTATCATTTTACACTTGGTGATTCATTTCATGTCTTCATTAATTTGGTTTTATAATGTATTATGAATTTTTAAGTTTATGTAACAAAAAGAGGAAAATGATTTGATATTTTAAAAGATGGTCTAATGATATATCATTTTAACTGATTTTGTGTGTGGGTGTCAGCTCATTGACCACTGTAAATTTTATTTATAAATTTCGTTATTGGAATGTATGGTTTATTTTAATATATATGAGGTTCGAATTCTACTCAAAATGGGAAATATAAAAAGTTATATGGAAAAATAGTATCGAGTATGTTGATATAACCATACCCTTTTTATGTAATCAATTTTGCATAAATTTTATTTATTTTTTTATTTTTGTTGGGGGAGGTAAGAGACTCTATTATCCCTCATAGATGATTCAATATATATTTTCGCAGGCTCAAGATATTTAAAGAATATAAATTCACTTTTTCTGGGATAGGATTAATTTATTGAACATTGTAAAATTTATCTATGAACCTTGTACCACTTTTTATAAGTTTACATATATAATCAAAAAACATATAATTCTGTATATGGAGAGTGTAGAGTTTCAACACATAAAGTACAAAGGGAACATGATGGAAGGTTAATTATCTTTAAGTGGTCTTATGTCAATAGGTGTTAGGATATTTTTTATCATGTATTAAATTCTTTAGTTTATAAAATGTCATTTTTTGGTGATTCTCTTAGTCATCATTATATCAAGATCAAGTAATTATACTAATTTTTATTTTCATTTTATGGAAAAGCAAGGAACATTGATCAGATAAAAACACATCTTCCAATTGATACACCACCCATGGATCAATATCCAAAACCTATAATTCCTTGTACCCCATCTACTACATTACCAACTATCTTACTTCTAGTCACCTCATGTCCATAAAAAAAATACCTCTAAGATAATGAAAATTATTGAAAAAACATAACATAAATAGTTAAGTCATGTCGCATCGATATTATAGGTTCGGCCATTAGTTGTACTCTATGGATGAATATACTAAGTCATTAAATTAAGTGGATATACTATGTTATCAAGGAATCCAATAATATTTGGTAATCATACCCAATATAAGTTATAAGAAACACCTTCCAAAGCACTTATTCATGACACCCAAATTGAAGAACTTTAGCAACATCCTAGGGATATTATCAGTTGTAAGCACTTCATTATGAAGTCCCCCTCCCCACAAGTATAGACACTAACTTTTCCTCCTTCAGAGATAAGTGCTTTATTACTACTTCACTCTGAAGTCTCCTATAGCCAAATCTAAAACCATCAGTCACTCAACTCGTTTTTGTATATGAACTCCACAAAAGTCAGTAACTCCATTTTCCACCACCTTTTAATCTCTTTGTGGTAAATACTACTCTATTACAAACACTATGGGAAATTAACCACATCATTAAATGAAATCATCACCTCATCAAATCTACTTGGTGATCCGTTCTATTTTATGGGAACTTTGGGGATTTTCTCTTAAAATTGATAAAGTTTCTGTCATGTATATCCTTTTTTCCTCCATACTTTATATCACCTAGACTCTTATTCTAATGGACCATATTATGATGGATCATACATCATCCACTAAATCTAAATCTTTCATTTTATATTAATGATATAATATTCTAATCTGCATCACTCCATCCTATAAAATATGTCACCTCCCATGTTAATGCTTTTAGAAATTTCTCCTTCAACATTCTCAATCTTGAAAATCTCTGATATCACTACAACTTCTTGTTTTCTTCTCCTAAGATCCTCTTTCCACCTATCCTCCCTAGGATATATTAACTAAGTTATCATCAACTCAAATAATATTAGTAGACTAATTCAAGGAATCAATAGAGAAAGGTATACTTTCTCTATATAGTTTCTCCATTTGTATCATTTGCTGAATTAAATTCTTGAAACATTAACACTAAACTATAAAGTAGTTCTCATAGAAAAAACTAACAATCTACAAATTGTGAATTGATTCATCAGGTCCATCCTAAAAATATTTCACTTGATCACTATTCTCTATTATTCCTCCAATTTCTACTATCCAACATCTATTTTTTATCTATTTTTTGTTTATATATAGTACATTTCTATATTTTCAATCATATTCACCCCAATAAAGGAAATCCCAATTCGGATCTTCTAGTCTATGATCTTATTTTCCATTTTCTATGATACATTTTAGTGCCTCCCTCCATTACTCCAAATAAAATAGGTATGATATCCATCAAAATTTATTAAAATGACATCAATAAGATACATTGTTTACTATGTCTATGGATAAACTTATTTCTAAACCTTTAGTTTTTAAGTCTCTTACATAAACTTCGAAAATATGATAGTCATATCATATATTAAAAATTAGTGATAAAATTTAATCCAACCTCCCTATGAATAATAACATCTGAACAGTTTTTATCATTGAACTAACCAACATAATCAACCAAGAACCTTCTAGTCTCTATTTCTTAGTTCACCAAAATCATTAATAGTTCTTTTATCCCATTATATTTCTATCTGCTACTGGTCAATCCAATTATCACCCCCCCTCATAGGGGCATTTATAATACTATGAAGACCATATGATTATTTTTATCATATAGTTATAAAATATCATGGTCTTCGTTATCACTTTATTGAAAAGTAACAAGCATGGGACTTACGGTAATACATATTCCCTCATTGACATTCTCATCAATGACTTCCAAAATACTTTTAATTCATTATTTTTATCTACTATCTTCTATTATCTTCCACACAATAGTTAATATTGAATATTGTTTGAAAACATGGACTCATTCTCTTGATTAAATAAATATTATTCTCTCATTTCACCTAAATGATGATGGTACATAGTACAATGGATCTATAAGAACAACTAGAACCGGCCATGATCTAATTCACAATGCCTCTACATTTCAGAATAAGAACACATATATTGATTTACAATAATATACTCTATGAATGTTTTTTGTTCCCTATATCATATTTTTAATAACCATTTATATAACTGAGGTTTTCACCCTCTTTTCACTTTATTGATATTTAAACATCCATTCCACATAATCTATATTTCAAACACCTATTCATCAAACACGTGGTTCTATATTTAAAATTTGTTACCCATAAAAACAATAAAATATCATTTGCACATTGAGTCAACCAGATCCCCATGTTTTAATCCTATTCCATCTAAAATAATCAATACAGAAACCCAAACATGTGCTAAAAAACAAAAACACACCTTACATAAATCTGGAAGAAGACACGCTCTTTTACTTCTATTCAATGTCATGATAGTATATTTTACTTCACTAATGATCATGAGTACTTTCGATATAAAGATTTCAAAATAATCACCAACTCCTATTCTCAAATGTTGATTAGTAAAAAACCAAGATTCATATACTATGAAAAAAATGAGTTGGAAGTGTCTTGGTAACCAGAAATTCAGCCTCTCTTAGCTAAAGAATTTTTGAAACCACTTAATGCTAATATTTTGTAATAAAACTTATGATCCTAGCAGTTTCCCACCACACCCATCATTTTTTTGGTGGCATGTGAGAAACTGTGCACTAGATAATTTTTATCAGATCATTCTTCCTTTTCCATAAATTCATATTTATTTACTTTATCATCACTATCAAACTCTTTCTCTTTATAGATCATGTGCCACTTGTCATGGATAAACATTCTTGAAAATTTTATTGTACTATCCTATCATGGTTCCCCATTCTTTAAAACACCTTGTTCCAGTCGATTCACCAATAATTAAGCTTATAAAATCTCATGTACCAGAATAACCAATATCCTCCAATGCGCATTGTTTCCACTATTAAAACATCAATCCAAATCATTCCTATTAAATTATTTCCTATAGAAAAAATTATATCCCACTGAATTTAAAAAATTATAAGTGATAAATGACATTATTAAATTCTTTTAGTGGTGTTCCTACCTTGCTAGAAATTTCATCTTGATAAACAAATCACATGTCCATAATAAATTGGATATTGAGGACATTTGATAAACCCATCCACCTTGGTAACACCTCCATCATCATAACAAACATTACTATGTAACTGATTAAATCACATAACTAGAAGGAAACAACATTTTTTAATCCAATCTTTGATTCTGGGACTTTATAAAATAGTAACTATATGACCTACAATCTAGTTCTGATAGCACATAATGGGGAAAATGTAAAGCATCAATCATCAGAAGATACGACTTCTGATCGATACATCCGATATAGATGAGTACCTAGAAAATGGTTGTCCAAGACACCCAACCACTATACTAACCCTATCTAATATTGGATCTAATCACCACATGGATTTACAAAACATCATCCCAATAAGATAATGAACAAAATTAAAAAATAGAAGAACTAAAATGTAAATAAAAAACATAGGGAAATGATTTCTTATAGACATTAATCCTACTCCAATAGTTAAAAAACCAAATATTTATAGTAAGGTGAAATAATAAGTTATAATAGAAAATCATATAATTCAATAACCCTACCAATCAAGAGTTATAATGAGAATATTACAAAATAATTTATCTAGACACCTAGATCAATGAACTTTAGTAATTCCTCCAGTAAAACCTAAAAGTATGAAGTGCTCTATGGGGATATCGTACCTCACACCATAGGGTAAAACAAGTTATTTTATTCTACTTTTGATATATGTTCACTATAAAAATTTCACTCTTAAAGATCTTCTATCATTGTCTTAGATCTTTTTCCCTCATAAAATACTTTAAAAACTTGAGAATAGTAAGTTAGAAAATCCTAATTTCCTTCAAATCTCTATAAATAAAAACCACTATACTCCAATGTTTTTGGAAATCGTTCACCTAGTCAAATAAAACAATCATCTCAACCGATCATCTATGTGATTAGTGTTACCTTTTGAAAACTCTATGGATTATATATAAAATATTTTTAGAGTTACTCTCATGGATGTGCTTTACACCTCTGAACTTTACATCACCTAGATTTATATAGGGATGTATAAAGTTTCAATGGACTTCCTTATAATTGATTATCCATCATCATCTCCCTTATGAACTACCATGTCATATTCAAGTTGTTTTCCTCCTGTATACATCACTCAATCCTTGGGAATGTTTCATCTCCCAATTGAATGCTTCCAAAAATCCATACATCATCATTCTAACACACAAACACCATCTATACCACTGCTTCTTGTTGCTTTCTTCAACTAATCCCCTTCCATCTATCTATCTTCCATTGAATTAAATTTATTGGGATATATTCTACTCAACTGCTTCCATTGGGCTAGATCTAAGATTCCATGGTGAAATATGTAATTTATCCATCTAGTTTCATCATGTATATATTTTGATTATTTAATTTTGGGAAATCCAAACAGAAATCAAAAGAGATTTCTCTCACAATAATCATATATTCCTTTATTAAAATATTAAATAGTTATATATGATACTGATTCCATTACATATTTTTCCTTTTATTTGATATATATTTTATAATTTTTGGGTAATTTTTATATTTTAATTTGGGGTATATTTTTTTTTATAACATAATTCCCATATTTATATATTTTTTTATTATTGATTTATTTAAAATCCAAATATTAAGGAAAATTATTCCCCAATGGAATTGATTAGTCTCTTACCACTTTCATCAAGCATTTGGAAATTCTTGTTAACATTATATTGGTTAGTGGTTATCTGATAAGTTTCCATGGTGTTCTAAGTTGGTTCATTAAAACCCATGAAGTTGGGTTGATAATTTTTATGGGAGATAAAATAACCCATAAATTTATATTATTGAATTTATTGATAAATTTATTTTTTAAATTTATATGGTGATACTAATGGTTTATATTTCCATTTCAAATACATAAATATGATCTTAAATTAGGATAATGGTTTCAATCTATTTTTTAGAATTTTTTTTAAAATTCATTAAATTATCTATTATGTGACATAAATAAATTATTTTTATTCGATGAATATAATTGAGAGAGATTTATTAAATTTATTCTCTCAAAAACATATATGTTTTTAATAAATATTTATGTTAGACTCTATAGTTAATGATTTATTTGAGATAAAAATTGAAATGTTTATTAATTCAATGTGAAATATGATATTGGTTGACTTTTTTGTTTATTTTTGTGACAATGAATGGATATTCTACTCATCAGAAATTATCTTGTGACTAAAACATGTAAAATATAATTATCCTAATAGTTTTTTCAACTAAAAATATTTATATTAGTTAGTACTGAGGAAATTTTTCAATAAATAAATTATTTTACTCTACAAAATATCTAATTAAAACTCAATAAAAAATAATACCATAGGATTTGTATTATTTTCTATTTAATAAATTTATTGAAATTTAATTGAGAACAATATTTTATATTTATAAGAGAGAATGAATTTTTTTAATGGTATATTAGTAATAAGTTCAAATAATCAATCAAAATAATTTTTATAAAAATAATATTCAATGTGTGGGTATTAATTTGTTGATAAGAAGATCTTGGTGGTTCATTTAATTCCCTATGTAACGCCCCGACCCCAGTTACCCAGAGTCAGTGCATTATTACATAACATTGGCATGATCACAAAGGATAAAGTCTCGAAAGACAAATTAGTTTAGTAGCCTTGGAATCACTAGATACATTCAAAAAGTTTACATTTACGTCATAAAGTGAAAACTACAACAACATCTTGTCTCCACACTCATATCCCCTTATACTATCCCTGTAGGTCATTCATAAAATACTTCTTCACATCCTAGGAAAAATAAAACATAGAAAGAGGTGATCTCAGATGCTCAGTAAGGATAACAATATAGCAGAAACATTCATAAATAAGTATAAACATTTAAGGCAATGTATGACTAAAACAAAAGTCTTTTAAACTTGAAATTCAGCATAATATGGAAAAGATAAAATGAAAAAATGATATTTAATTATTCACATGGCTATTCTACTCATAGAATAAGCACATACAATATCAATAACCACTTTCATAATGATGGAATGCATAATTCCAAACTATCATAACCACATAGTCAAGGCCTCGTGCCAAGACTACAAATAAGATTTTGTCAAGGCCCTGTGCCAAGACACTAGTTTGTCTAATGATACCTACTGATGCATCGAGGAGCTATAGCGGGCTCCACCCATCACTTACTAAGTCCAATGCATTCCTCATATGAAAAGTTTGAAATATAACATAAACATTCGTATTAAAACTATCATACGAAATGTGAATACTTTAACAACAAACCATGAATGGTATAAAAATAGCACATCTACAGTCAAACATAACTCATTCGATACAATATGGAATATTGTATTATATCAGATTAACCTCAATCAAGAATAATGAAGGATATTGACATCGATTAAAATAATCATCAAACTATTGAGAGAAATATCCCCCTTTTTCTTGAAAACATTTAAAAGTCACGCTATTTTTCAAGAAGCCATTTAAAAATAGATTTTTGAATCAAAGTGTCCCATACCACTTTGAAACTTTTAAAAGGAATTTTAATTTTAAAACAATAATGTCCATATAAATAAATCCTTTAAACTATTTTTAAATAATGGACATTAATGAGAAAGATTTAAAAGAATAAATCTATAAAACATTTAAAAATGATATTTTAGTTAGAGTTTCTAACCAAAAGAAAGACACCTGAATAAAAATAATTGAGGTAATAAAAACTTTTTAATATCATGAGAATAAATGGATTAATGATATACTATGTCAAAGTACATTATATACACCATATAAAAGTTATTTGGTGTATAACAACAAAGAAGTCTCAATGGAATGTAATTTGAGATGAAACTTTGTATAAAGACCATATCCTTAGGTTAAGGATAAATCAAATACATAATTATGTGTGACAAATATAAATACACTCAATATGATTGGATATTCTTTGTAAATCAATCATAGGACATTCACACATATTCTTGTAAAAATAACACCAATGAATTGGATATTTAACTCAACAAATGGAGTTGAGTTAAAATTACTCTTATCAAGTTCATATCGATGACTTGAGAATTTATAAATGGAGTGATTATGTGTATCAAAAGCATATCCACATAAAGGGGAGTGGAAATTATGACATAAGAAAATGAATATTTATTCCACACATAATCTTGGAGTAAAATAATCAATGAGGTATGCGTAAAGCCAAATGAGTGGAAATTGAAATTTCAAATTCCCTTATCGATTTGGTAAATTACGAAAAATACACCCATGAAAGAATGATCATACAATGATGATGTAAATATACATAAATTAAATTATATTACACAATGAATACAATCATGGGAAGTACAAACACCACATGCAATAAATAAGTTGTGAAAAATGGAAATCTAACGGAATTAAAAGCGAGATAAGAAACCCCTTACTTTGTACTTTTTCTTTCGTCGAGGGTAGGTTAGCCTCCTGTATAATGGTGAAATTATTTTTATTTAATTATAAAAGAGTCATATACATTAATATGATATCATATATTATCTTTTAACATTTCTTTGTTAATAATATCTTAGTATTATCGTCGTTTTCGGTGTTAACTTACTCGTTTTCTTTTATATGTTTTGTTACATAAATCGTGTTTGTTATGGATAGGTTGTATCTTATTCATATAAAGAATGATATCAAGTAGTTAAACATTATTTTTAATCATAAAATGAGAGTTATACTTGTATGGATATGATGGGGAATGAATCTCATCGCGTTCGTGGAGACGGTAGTCCGTACGTACGCACGAGCGAAAATATCATTATTTTGTTAATAAAATCATATATAATTGGATGGTATATCATATATAAAGAATCATTATCATGATATAATTGTTATTTACATGAATTAAACATCATTATTATACCAATCCAAATAATCATGTATTGAATAATAATTACACCACGACGTGGAGACGGTAGGCCGTATGTACACACGTATGGTGACATGTCATTCAAAGGATGGATAGAATACTGAATATGGTTGTAACATATTTATAATAATAACACAGTATATGAAAGATACTGGAGTTATTATTTTATAATGTAAATAACAATGAAAGAATAAGTTGAAGAAGAAAGGAACTTGAAAGAGGGTTGTGAAAACATTACCTCTTCTTTGGGTTCTTCCTTTTGATTTGATCAAAAGGGCTCCATAGGATGAATTTTTGATCAAAATAAGGCCTATAGGTTGAAGTTAGGGAAGTTGAGAGAATATTTGGGAAGTTTTTGGCTGAGAGAAAAGGCTTTGAAGGTTTAAATTAGAGAGAAGGGGGAGTACCCTTTTATAAGATGGGTGAGGGGCACCTTTGGAAAAGCTAGAAATATTATTTTATAATAAATTCATATTCAGTTTATAATGGATCCAAAGTAGATTATTTAAAGTTTAAGGTGTGTATGGGGTTAAATCCTTTCAACCAATATATTTTAGACAGGTTTGGGTCACTACATTAACCTTATCATTTATATTTAACTCTTAGTTAAATAGTTTGACATTTTCCATGTCTCTTTGTATTTTTATATTATATAGTTAATAAACTTACTATATACCTCCAAGAGACCCCCAAGTGGTCCATTAATTATAAACCTATCATTATATAAGTTATTTTGCTGAACCTTAGATTTTTAGGAATAGAATATCAATTAATAATATAATATTTGTTTTAAAAACTCTTTTATGTCAATTTTGACCCTATTGTGTATTTTGTTTTTGATAATTTCATAACAGCATTATTACTTCGAACAAAATTTATATAACCAATCCTAATATGTCAAATTAAACTATAAAATTAGTGGAATTCATAAAAAGTCTCAAATTACATTTATTTTGATATTTATAATATCAATTATTTTAATGGTTTATTAATTAGGTAATTACTGCATCCCCATTGTGTCATAAATAAATTAAATTATTTGATGTATAAAAATTATAAAAAAAAATACCATTATGTAGGAAATATTTTTATATTTATAATGAATATTTATAATCGAATTTATCTTAAGTGTAACCCTATATTAAAAATGTTTTAGTTATTAAACTTTGATTTTATCTCTTTTAACTCTTCTTTGAATTAAATAATAATAAATGTCCTAATCTAATCCAATTGGACCTGAATGATAATATTTTATTCTTAAGGTTGTTTTTGGTCAAGATACACTTGTCCAATATAATTAGGACATGTGTTACGTTAATATTAATATCATTTTTACCCTTAATTACCCTATTTACTTTTAACCGTGGTAAATAAAAGTAAAAAGTTATTATTCCCCAAAAATTATTTTCATCTCATTGAATCACATTTTACTCCTTGATATTAACCATGTCTCTTGGATTTTAGAAATTCCACTCACAGAAGCAGTAAATTTAAGTTTTATGTGAATTTCCAAATTCTCCTAGGAGGTGGGTAAAAGACGGTCAAAAGTTGAATAAAATTTTTATATATCTAATATTATTCTAAACTAACTCCAATTAATTACATTGAACTTATATAGGTATTATGTATCTATTTTGACTTTAATTAAATTTAAATAAAATATATTTTTATTTAAATGAAATTTTTTTTTAAACTATAACTCAGTGTTTTTTCACTATTCATCAAAAATTGAATGTTTTCAAAAAAATACCAAAAATTCAGCCTGATCTAATTTCGATATTCCAAATCCAAAAATGAAGTCCATTTTGAAAGATAAAATTTATAAAATTTCAAAACGTGGGTATTTCTATTCATAACGGCTAGTTTGATTGGTTTTGGTGTGTGTTAGAACTCGAAGTTGCGTACGACACACGCTGCTGTATTATTCAAAGAGAAGCGTACCGTGGAAGCTTGGGGTGTTAAATTCTCCCCTCCTTCAAATAATTTCGTCCTAGAAATTTTTAAAATTGGGCTTGGGAATATAATGGAAAGTCCCACATCAGAAAAAGATTCAATAAAACTATCACCTTAAAAGAAAGAAAGAGGAGTACAAAGGTCACCCAAGATAACTCATACTAGGATCCCATGTAGGAAAACATGGATATGGAAGATAAACTAAGTGTCAAGTTCTGATGGAGAGGGATAGAAAACATGATCTGGAAAATTTTAAAAACAAGAAATCCATAAACTTGTGATGGGACAAATGGTCATTAGTTTCCCAGTAGGAAAAGTATACGGACAATATTTTTTTTAAGTTACATTACATAAAGATGAGGAATTAATTTACGAGATTGACTGAGAAAATAAAGAGATATGCTTAATTTTTAAGTAGAGTTTCATTATTTAATAAATTTCCCCCACTAACTCATTTTTTTAACGATGAGTATTCAAGAAGACTTGGTCACACTCGAAGATCTAGAATAAACTTCTATAGAATCACATGATCCACGAAGGATAAACTATATATTTACATTGTCTTTATAGATTAATCCAAACCAAAACGGTTAGTACAAGATATGATGATCCCCCAAAAGGATATTCCTTTAGAGAAATAAATACTAATATTAATTTCTAAAATTAAACCAACAATACCCAAAAGTTAAATAAATACCATTCAAAAAACAATTGTCCTTAAAATTCTTTAATATAATCCAAACTAATATTGAAACCCAAAACATTGAAGAATTTTGTTATGTAGCCTACCATGTTAAATTATATCTCCAAATGACATCAACTACTCTTAAAGTCACATACTTAAAAGTTATTAACCCAATCACATATTCTCTATTATAGGTTAATCATTTCCATAAATAACCCAAATCACTATAAATCCACAATAAAAATGTAGATAAAAATCTACCATTACTCCTCAAATGAAATCCCACAGTATTCTAGTTTCCTTAGGCATATAGTGTTCCCAACAAAGCGAACATCTTCCAAAATAAGATTTATCACTTAATCACCAAATCATTTCCCTATACTAAGGGTATTCATTTGATAAGACATAATAACCCAAATTCACTTATTATTGATAAATAAAATCATTTGACTAAAAATAATTAGTCACACTAACCAGGGACTTCACGTAGTCCAGTGGTAGGCGATAAATCTCAATCGCACTTTGGTTGTGGGTTCGATTCCCACTGCTTTGTCCGACACGACGGGTTGTCACACGGTCTGTGTGTTGTCCTTTTTCAGAAACTATATTTTATAACATTACCAAAATGAGATAAATTCCTCAAAATAACCATAACATAATTTTAACCAAAAATGATATCTCATACCTTACATTTTCACCCCAAAATATAATAACTTGTAATTGACTCAAACCCAATGATCATATAAAACCAAATAGTTATTTTTAACTATATCCACAAGAGAAAAGATAAGTTTTCCTCAAATATCATTCTCACATGGAGAACTGTGGGGTTATAAATATAAGAGAAAATTATTCCAAAGTAATCCCATCAACAAGGAGCACTAATACATTTAAACATTTCTACAACCATTTATTTCCACATAGCTTCTTCTTTTACCAATAAAATATCCTATAGAATAGGGAATTCACTCGGGTAATGGCCAGGTCCCCTACATTTATGGAAAATGACTGTAAATGGATTTTTGGGACCATTTTTTATTTCTTCCATAATACTCTTCATTTTTCCTTGATAATTATTCACTTTATGTCCTTCTTTCCCACACTTAAAGCATTTCTTTGTTCCATTGAGACACTTTCCTAGGTGTCTCCTTCCACATTTCCTGCATGATGGGAATTTAGGATTCTTTTCTCTATGGTCTCCACTGCTTGAGCTCTTATCATTCATCACCTTTTTCTTCTTTGTTGAGTCCGGGAGTCGGTTAATATATCTGTTGTTGATCATATTTTTGGAAAACTGATTTGGCATGAACATGATATATTTTATTCCTGTCAACATTCTATTTTTCTGATCATTTCCACCACCTTTCACACCTTGTACATCATTCTCAAAGTTACTATGACTTCCTTGGACTCCAGCCATTGACTAAAACCAAAAAGCATTGTGTGAGTAACAGTAGTCATAAAATCATTTAGAGAATATCATGACAACATATTCTCAATTTGAAACACCTTAGGATTAACCAAGGTAATTTATTCTCATCTTATATTAAAATACTTCAAATTGGTTTATAAGGAAAATGTAAATTATCCTAAGAATATCCTCCAGAAGTGTCGTAACCAAGAGTGCAACAAGGCCTGTTGTCGTGCACCAGTTCCCGTTCGAGTCTAGCTCAAAGCGGTGTTTTCGGGTTTTACACCTAGGTACATATGTTCTAGAGCCACCTCTACCTGCTCGTATCCAGATAGGGATGTATTTCTTGGAAAACTCAAAAAAACTATACAATACCAAAATTCTAGGAATTTCATCTATACTAATCCTCAAAGTCTATCTTAGGGTTATGTGCTCTAATCAGAGTTTATCTAAATCTAGTTTCCAAGGTTTGTACTAATCTTCCTCTGATACCAACTGTAATGACGTGACCCCAGATACCCAGAGTTGGTGCATTATTACATAACATTGGAATCATCACAAAGGATCAAGTCTCAAAAGACCGATTAGTTTAGTAACCTTGTAATCACTAGATACATTCATAAAGTTTACATTTACATCATAAAGTGAAAACTAAAACAACATCTTGTCTCCACACTCATATCCTTTTATACTATCCCTACAGTTCATTCATAAAATACTTCTTCACATCCTGGGAAAAATAAAACATAGAAAGGGGTGAGCTCAGATGATCAGTAAGGATAATAATATAGCGGAAACTTTCATAAATAAGCATAAACATTTAAGGAAATGTATAACTAAAACAAAAGCCTTTTAAACTTGAACTTCAGAATAGTATGGAAAAGATAAAATGAAATAATTTCATTTACTTATTCACATGGATATTCTACTAGTCGAATAACCACATGCAATATCAATAACCACTTTCATAATGATGGAATGCATAATGTCAGACTATCATAACCACATAGTCAAGGCCTCGTTCCAAGACTACAAATAAGATTTTGTCAAGGCCTTGTGCCAAGACACTAGTTTGTCTCATGAGACCTACCGATGCATCGAGGATCTATAGCGGGCTCCACCCGTCACTTACTAAGTCCAATGAATTCCTCATATGAAAAGTTTGAAACATAACATAAACATTCGTATCAGAACTAGCATACGAAATGTCAATACTTTAACCACAAACAATGAATGGTATAAAAATATCACATCCACAGTCAAACATAACTCATTCGATACAATATGAAAGATTGTATTGAATCAGATTAACCTCAATCGAGAATAATGAAGGATATTGACATCGATTAAAATAATCATCAAACTATTGAGAGAAATATCCCCCTTTTTCTTGAAAACATTTAAAAGTCTCACTATTTTTCAAGAAGCCATTTAAAAATAGATTTTTGAATCAAAGTGTATCATACCATTTGGAAACTTTTAAAATGATTTTTAATTTTAAAAAATTAATGTTCATATAAATAAATCCTTAAAACTATTTTTAAATCATGGAAAATAATGAGAAATATTTAAAATAATAAATCTTTAAAACATTTAAAAATGATATTTTAGTTATAGTTTCTAACCAAAATAGAGACACTTCAATACAAATAATTGAGGTAATCAAAAAATTTTAATATCATGAGAATAAATGGATTCATGATATACTATGTTAAAGTACATTATATACACTATATAAAAGTGATTTGGTGTATAACAACAAAGAAGTCTCAATAGAATGTAATTTGAGACGAAACTTCGTATAAAGACCGTATCCTTAGGTTAAGGATAAATCAACGACATAATTATGTGTGAAAAATATAAATACACTCAATATGATTGGATATTCAGTGTAAATCAATCAGAGGATATTCACACATATTCTTGTAAAAACAACAACAATGAATTAGATATTTAACTCAACAAATGGAGATTGAGTTAAAATTACTCTTATCAAGTTCATATCGATGACTTGAGAATTTATAAATGGAGTGATTATGTGTATCAAAAGTGTATCCACATATAGGGGAGTGGAAATTATGACATAAGAAAATGAATAGTGATTCCACACATAATCTTGGAGTATCATATTCAATGAAGTATGCGTAAAGCCGAATGGGTGGAAATTGAAATTTCAAATTCCCTTATCAATTTGGTAACTTACAAAAAATACACCCATGAAAGAAGGATCATAAAATTATGATGTAAATATCCATAAATTATATTATATTACACAATGAATACAATCATGGGCAGTACAAACACCACATGCAATAAATAAGTAGTGAACAGTGGAAATCTCACCGAATTAAAAGTGATATAAGAAACCCATTACTTTGTAATTTTTCCTTGGTCGAGGGTAGGTTATCCTCCTATATAATGGTGAAATAATTGTTATCAAATTATAAAATAATAATATACATTAATATGATATCATATATCATCTTTTAACATTGCTTTGTTAATAATATCTTAGTATTATTGTCGTTTCAGGTGTTAACGTACTCATTTTCTTTTATATGTTTTGTTACATAAGTCATGTTTGTTAGGGATAGGTTGTATATTATTCATATAAAGAATGATATCAAGTCCTTAAAAAATTATTGTTGATCACAAAATGAGGATTACACTTGTATGCATACGATGGGAAATGAATCTCATCGCGTTCGTGGAGACGGTAGTCCATACGTACGCACGAGCGATAATATCATTCTTTTGATATTAAAATCATATATAATTGGATGGTATATCATATATACAGAATCATTATCATGTTATACTTATTATTTACATGAATTACACATCATTATTATACCCATCCAAATAATAATGTATTGAATAACAATTACACCACGACGTGGAGAAGGTAGGCCGTACGTATGCACGTATGGTGACATGTCATTCAAAGGATGGATAGAATACTGAATATGGTTGTACCATATTTATAATAATATCACAGTATATAAAAGATACTAGAGATATTATTTTATAATATAAATAACAAAGAAATAAGAAGTTGAAGAAGAAAGGAACTTGAAAGAGGGTTGTGAAAACATTACCTCTTCTTCGGGTTCTTCCTTTTGATTTGATCAAAAGGGCTCTACAGGTTGGATTTCTGATCAAACTAATGCCTCTAGGTTGAATTGAGGGAATTTTAGAGAATATTTTGATAGGGGTTGGCCGAGACAAAAGTCTTTGAAGGTGTAAATTAGAGAGAAGGGGGAGTACCCTTTTATAAGAGGGGTGAGGGGAACCTTTGGAAAAGCTAGAAATATTATTTTATAGTAAATTCATAATCGGTTTATAATGGATCCAAAGTGGATTATTTAAAGGTTAAGGTGGGCATGGGACAAAATCCTTTCAACCAATATATTTTAGACAGGGTTGGGTCACTATATTAACCTTATCATTTATATTTAACTCTTAGTTAAATAGTTTGACATATACCATGTCACTTTTTATTTTTATATTATATAGTTAATAAACTTACTATATACCTCCAAGCGACCCCCAAGTGGTCCATTAATTATAAACCTATCATTATATAAGTTATTTGGCTGAACCTTAGATTTTTAGGAATAGAATATCAATTAATAATATAATATTTGTTTTAAAAACTCTTTTATGTCAATTTTGACCATATTGTGTATTTTGTTTTTGATAATTTCATAAAACATTATTACTTCGAAAAAAATTTATATAACCAATCCTAATATGTCATATTAACCTAGAAAATTATTTTAATTCATAAAAAGTCTCAAATTACATTTATTTTGATATTTATAATATCAATTATTTTAATATTTCATTAATTAGGTAATTACTGCATCACCATTGTGTCGTAAATAAATTAAATAATTTAATGTCTAAAAATTATAAATAAAATACCATTATGTATGAAATAATTTTAGATTTCTAATGAATATTTATAATCAAATTTAAATAATGTATAACCCTATATTAAAAATGTTTTATTTATTAAACTTTGATTTTATCTCTTTTAACTCTTTTTTGAATTAAATAATAATAAATGTCATAATCTAATCCAAGTGGACCTAAATGATAATATTTTATTCCTAAGGTTGTTTTTGGTCAAGATAAACTTGTCCAATAGAATTTGGACATGTGTTAGGGTAATATTAATATCATATTTTCCCTTAATTACCCTATTTACTTTTAATTGTGATAAATAAAAGTAAAAAGTTACTATTCACCAAAAATTATTTTCATCTCATTGAATCGCATTTTACTCCTTGATATTAACCATGTCTCTCAGATTTTTGAAATTCCACTCACAGAAGCAGTAAAATTAAGTTTTATGTGAATTTCCAAATTCTCTTAGGAGGTGGGTAAATGACGGTGAAAAGTTCAATAAAATTTTTATATATCTATAATTATTCTAAACTAACTCCAATGAATTAAATTGAACTTGTATAGGTATTATGTATCTATTTTGACCTTAATTAAATTTAAATAAAATAAATATTTATTTAAACAAAAATTTGGTTTTAAACCATAACTCAGTGTTTTTCACTATTCATCAAAAATTGAATGATTTCCGAAAAATACCAAAAATTCACCCTAAGCTAATTTTGATATTCTGAATCCAAAAATGAAGTCCATTTTCAAAGATAAAATTTATAAAATTTCCAAAAGTGGGTATTACTATTCATAACGGATAGTTTTTAAAATCGTCGCAGAACGTTTCGCGGCAGTTTAAACCACCTCTAAATGATTTAGCGTCGGTTTTTTAATTTTTTTTATTTTTGTATTTGTTTTTATTTTATTTATTTGTTTTTATTTTATTTTATTTTATTTATTTTATTTATTTCGTATTTATTTTATTTATTTTATTTATTTATTTATTTATTTATTTATTTTATTTTAATTATTTTATTTATTTATTTTTTTATTTATTTTTTTTATTTTTTTTATTTTATTTATTTTATTTATTTTATTTTTATTTTTATTTTTTTTATTTTTTTTTTTTTTTATTTTTTTATTTTTTTATTTTTTTTATTTTTTTTTATTTCGTATTTATTTTATTTATTTTATTTATTTCTTATTTATTTTATTTATTTCGTATCTATTTTTTTTATTTCGTATTACTTTATTTACTTTATTTATCCATGCATGCACATCCCATGCACATGCCCATGCAATATAAAGAAATACTGTGTTTGGTGAGATTTGAACCCTTAACATCTTGCATATTTTCCAAAGACTTTACCACTCCAACAAGCTCATCATGTGGTTAATAAACAGAATTTAATATACTTATATATATTAATTGAAAAAATAAATAATACATAAATAATAGATATAAACTCAATAATAATAAATAATAAATAATGAATAATAAATAATAAATAATAAATAATAAATAATAAATAATAAATAATAAATAAATATAAATAATAAATAATAAATAAATATAAATAATAAATAATTAATAAATATAAATAATTAATAAATATAAATAATAAATAATATATAATATATAATATATAATATATAATAAATAATAAATAATAGATAATAGATATTAAATAGTAAATAATAAATAATAAATAATAAATAATAAATAATAGATAATAAATAATAAATAATAAATAATAAATAATAAATAATAAATAATAAATAAATATAAATACTTAATAATAAATAATAAATAATAAATAATAAATAATAAATAAATATAAATAATAAATAAATAATAAATAATAAATAATAAATAATAAATAATAAATAATAAGTAATAAATAATAAATAATAAATAAATATAAATAATAAATAATAAATAATAAATAATAAGTAATAATTAATAAATAATAAATAATTAATAATTAATTAATAAATATAAATAATTAATAAATATAAATAATAAATAATAAATAATAAATTATAAATATAAATAATAAGTATAAATAATAAATAATAAATAAATAAATAAATATAAGTAATAAATAATAATAAATAATAAATAATAAATAATAAATATAAATAATAAATACTAAATAAATATAAATAATAAATATAAATAATAAATAATAAATAATAAATAATAAATAACCAGTAACAAATATTATTATTAATAATAATATTTTATTATTAGTACCAATAAATAATTAAAAATAAATAATAAATAATAAATAATAAGTAAATATAAATAATAAATAAGTAATAAATAATAAATAATAAAGGTAACACATGAAAAAGTTTGAAAAGACGTGGTAAGGGATGAAAAATCATGAAAATGCATGAAAATGGATGGAGAAGCATATGAAGAATGAGACATTCGAAAGAATGAGAACGCATGAGAACGCATGAAAACTCATGACAACTCTGGAAAACCCCTTAATAATTCAACATAATCATCATAATAACCCACAAAAAACCATTGATAAAGATAAAAAGTCATGGAAACCCAAATAAACAGTAATAAATGAAGAAACCGTTAAAACACGTCAAAACGGTCATAAAGAGACAAAAACATTAAACTCACATTAACAGAGATAACTTATGATCCGAGGGTCCGTTTTAGATCCACGACCTGTCAAATCAAAGATCCTGAAACGATCTTCGACCTGATAGGTGAAAGGGTCTGAATGGATAGGCGGATCAGATGTTATGACCATTTAAAGAAAAGCTGATAGGGAACAGGTGCTAGAAACGAGGCATCAAAAAATATAACAAACCTGATACCCACTAAAAAGGCAATAACATATGATCCAGGAGTGCATGTGGGCGTCGCGACCAGTCAAACTGAAGCTCATGGAACGAGCTATGATCTGGCAGGTGGAGGTGTCCGAACTGACAAGAGTATTGAAAGTTAGATCCATTTGAATACAAGTTCTACGGGACACCGGTGACGAAAACGGGGTTTCAGAGCCCTTCTATTTGATATGTGGTAGAGCCCAAATGGACACCCGGAGCGAATGTTATGGTTGTTTGAAGTTGAAGAAATTTTTTCAACATTCTTATAACTCTAATATCTTTTGTACCTTAGACCGTCTCATGGTTTTGATTATATGTGCCTCTAGATCTCTTCATGAGCTTTGATTTGACTGGTTGTGGTGCTTTAACGGACGCCCAGATCAAAAGTTATGGTTGTTTTAGTGATTTCGGGGTTTCTGGTGTTTTTTTATTTTTTCCTATCATTTCGCAGCGGTTTTACCGAAACCGCCACTATTTCGTGGCAGTTTTTTGAAAAACCGATGCTAATCCTCGAAAGAAAATAAAAAAATTAAAAAAAAATTATGGCATTCAGTGGCGGTTTTTTAGCGGCAGTTTAAAAACTGCCGCGAAACGGTGGCCCGAAACGCGTTTAGTGGCGGTTTTTAAACCCACCGTGAAAAAACCGCTGCTAAACGGCCGTTTTCTTGTATTGTGTTGTCTGTTAGAACTCGATGTTGCATACAGCACACGCTACTATATTATTCAAAGAGACGCGTACCATGGAATCTTGGGGTGTTACACCCTAACAATTACTGGTTTCAGTTGATGATGGGTTCCTTAAATTTTTGAATGTCGAAAATGGTCAACATGATATTTCATGAATGTATTATAAATCATGACTAGAGAATAAGATATAAGTGTGCATTATTATATGGGATGACATTATTTATTGTATCATATATATAATCATATATAAATCCATTGATATACTTAGGGTATATGTTCGTTAATGACATACGACATTGGATATCACACCACTACCTATATTTTTCATCTTCTCCCACTTAAGCTAAATAATATCTATAAACCATTTCATAATATAATTATATATAAAACAAGTATGCATTATTTTGATTAAAAGTTTAAATATTTAACTATTAAGTAAGATTTGGTTAAATTGTTAAACATGTACTCAAATTATATTAATGGATTTATACATGATTATATATATGATATAGTAAATAATTTAATCCTATATAATAAGACACAATTATATCTCACGAGTGAAATATATATCTTCATATAAGATATTACTCATTATAATATCAAAATATCATCTCAATACATGCATTTATTTATTTATCATTGAATAGGGATAATTTAGATATTTATATCTTTATGGTAACTTGTCATTCCAATATATAGTAATGTTCAAATCATGCATCAATGCATGATGACATTGAAATTCCCATTTAATATAAATAATGATACATTTTATATTTTCCAAAAAAATATCATATGAAGAGACTCAATATATATATTTAAAAGATAAAAATATGATTCATTATTTCCATACATAAAAAACATAACAAGCTATGTGTTTTTTCTTCTTTAATCAATTTTTTTTGAAACATGCAATATCAATATATAAGACTTAATAAATCCACTTTAACCACCTAAAAATAAACTAAATTCCTTAACATTATAGTATATTGAGGAATATATTTTAATAATTAGGATATTTGTATTCTCAATCCATTTTTACTCCATATCAAAAAAAAATCAATATAACATCTAATGTTATGATGTGTTTGTCATTTATTATATCAAATAATGACCCAATATTATTTTTATAATACTATTTATTCATTTTATAACATAAAAACATCACTTAAATAATATTTTCTAAAAAATAATAATTATGATTTTTCAATTTTCTTACTGGTACTTATCAGTCTCTTTATGTTTTTTACTTACAGATAAAAATCAAGAAAATATCATTGTTTTCTAAATTACTTAACAATACTCAGGTCTATAATATGATAAAAATATCTAGATTCACATTTTTATTCTAATTAGAATTTTAACTAATGTAAAACATGATATATATGAAACTTCATAATCTTTAAGTGATTCATTATTCCCATGATCTATCATTACAGATATATTTTTTATTTGGAAGTACTGAAAAGATAATTTCACTCATAATTGCATTCTTATATTAAAGAATTTTATCTAAAATGACTTATTTAATTTTTTGTAAAAAAATTATGTAATTATTTGAACTTCTATAATTAATAATTGTTTAATTTATTGGTTACTAATATCTAAAAAACAAATTATTCACTAAATTTATCCTCTAAATATATATTCCTTTACAAGACATATATTATGTTGATTTAAAAGGAATTTTCTTTTTTAGGGGATATTCAAATAAAAACCTATCAGTGTAATGGATAACCTAAATATAAATAATCTCTATTTGAATTTTTTAATACAAATATCAAATTCATACTTCAAAATAAGAAATCATTATAATGAAAATATATGCCATTAAATATCCATATTTCGTATAGTATATTTAAAATTGGTTTAAATCGAATGGGTGTAAATGATTCATAACCAAAAATTAATAAAATCATTCTATTTATGTAAACTAAAATATTAAAAATTACCTTTTTATTTAGAAAACATCATGGTTTATCCAAAAATGTAGCATGAAAAAGTTTAATAACTATTTCATAGTGGTTTTATATAATATTTTTGTATTTTATGTTAATGGTCAGTTTGAACATTGTCTTCCATATCAAATATCATAATAGGATGTTCATTATTAGATTATGATTTTGTGGTATTTGAACATTTTATATGATTATAAAAATGTTAAATTTCCATTGTGAAGGGTTATTTAGAAATTTTAAGGTGTTGAAACATTTGGAGTGTTTTATGAAATACATAATCAATATATAATCTATAGAGACAAGGACTTCTCATACATGGATATTAGATATTTTTATATGAATATTAATTTCATTACATAAACACATACCTAGGAAACCATAGAAGTTTTGTGACTTTGGAAACTTGGAACACATTATTCTTAATTCATGAAAGATATTCAATTTATATTATAAAGATATTTCGCTTTTAGTACTCCTACTTAAAAGAATTTCTTCATAACCTAAGGAAAGGAAACATAAAAAAGGGTGTGCTAAGATGCTCTGTAATTTTAAACAATGGATATATGTAAGCATAACATGAGAATTAGTGTATGATAACATGATCATAACATTTGAAAACCATACCCTGCATATTAATGATCATAATCTTGAGTCACAACACAGATATTGGAAGTTCTTAAGACTTGAATCATATGGAAATTATTGTACATAATCCATGAGAGAAAAAAAATAGAATAATACATATAATTGTGGAATACCAAAAGGCATATAAATTTTTTTCAAGGCTACCCAGCAAGACATTCATAATATTTTTGGCTTGGGATAACCACTCTGGTATCTACTTTGGGATTGGGATAACCTTATGTCCACCCTCTGGTTTTGGGATTGGGATAGGCTCCCATGTACCCTCTTATTTTGGGATTAGGATTACCTCTCATGTAAAATTTCATCTCAGATAATAATAATCATTACCCAATGCATTATAGGTAGATATAGGTCCCACCCATTAAATAATCTTTACATTTTTGTGCTAGAAGATCATATAACATTCATCATATCAAAACCCAATAATAGAAATGGGTTTTATAAAATGGTCATCATAACATAGCCTATGAAAATGAAACAACTATCATAATAATTTATTCATTTAATCATAGCATAACCCATGTAACAGAAGTAGGTTTCATAAGAATTTTATCATTGTATTACCCGTGGAAGAGAAATGGGCTTCATCAAAATCTTATAATTATAATCATAAACCAATCAAATAAAAAATAAGAATGTTATCATTAGATTATATACCCAGTAAATCATAAGTAACGTCAAAGGATGTCTCCTTAGATTGAAAATATTTTTTAAACATCACTTGGATCATTTCTAGAAGAAAATAGTGTTTCCACTTTGAAGAAAACTTTTTAAAACGTATAACATTTTGAATATAATTTTCTTTGAAAATAACCTAATTTTTGTTAAAGTAATATTAAAATAAAATAATGTTCAGGATGATGGGAAATTGTGTTCATTCCATACATGTTAAAAAAAATATTCCATTCACATTTTTTGTAATATCCAAAGGGGCATTTTTTAGGAAATGATATAAATATTACATTCAAAACATTTTTTAAAAGTAAAACATGGGTAAAATTTTCTTTAATAAATATTTTGAATATTTTTAAAACATTTTTTAAAGCATTTTTAGAAAGCATTTTTTTAGTAGAAAAGTATGTTTTTGAACAAAAATATGATTTTCCAAAAAAACATATATTTTGAACTCTTGAGTACATAAATAGAGGAAGATGAAGATAAAACATATATTCTCATTACATAAATAGAGGATAATAAAATTAATTAATTTTGTGAGAGATAGATCAAAATATTTCATCGTTGGAAGTATAATGATAAATAATCCTTATAAACAATGAGATTATAACATAAAAATCTTACCAAATTAGTAACATTGAAATGTAAGACCTATAAAGGAATAACCTTGGTAATAGTGAAAAAACATGAGGTCTTAGAGTGGAAGGAATTAAAGATTATTTTCATCAACCAGTTTTATCTAAAGTTGATGTTATTAGCTATGTGCACTGAGTTCATCATACTCGAGAAGGCTAATAGTACTGTGACAGAGTATGTAAACCATTTTTCCAAGCTTGTACACTTCGCACATGAGATAGTATCGAATAAGAGGATAAAGGCTTGAAGGTTCGATTTGGGAATTCATCAGGACATTCATTATTAGGTTTTATTACTAAAGTTTCCTTCTTCTCCTAACGTATTAGACAGAGAAATTATTATTTAAATGGACCTAGTTGACAAGTAAGTCTTATCGGGAGTTTCTTTCTCTCCCAATGGTTGTGTGAGTTCCTTAAAATTAAAGTGGAATCATCATGATTCTCATGGAAGTTCTCGGTAGTAAGGTAATTCTATATCTCTTGCAGTTCCTAGAAGAGGTCCCTTGGTTTTCTATTAGTGTGGTAAGGTAGGACATTCAAAGAGGGTTTCCACTAAGGCACCCTAGAAATGTGACTCCTATGAATGTTCAGGGCAGTTATAGTGATTTTGAAATATTTACTACACTTCGCATAGTGGAACAAGATCACCATCTCCTCCTAAAACTATAGTTTAATCAGATGATTAAAGATAAAAATGGTTATAACCATAGGCATCTGAAACAAAGCTTTGTCATGCAGTGTAAGAGTCTCTAGGGGACTTGGATACAAGTCCATCAACTATGAGAGGTACCATTACTATATCTTCATCATTAGTGATTACTCTTTTTGAAATGGGTGCATCTCATTCATTTATTTATTCCCTTTTTGTTAATCGGCTTAATATTCTTATGTAGATTTTATCTTCTGCAATGGATATTACTACACCACATGGTACAAAGATAGAGTAGGTTCTCTATAGTCCCACATTTTTTCTCTCTATCAGATGTCGATATTTCTTGAAGATTTTTGGTTATCGACATGAAACCTCTCGACATTATTTTTATAATGGATTGGATCATCACCAATAATTCCCATATAGATTATTATCTGTGATGCATATCCTTTACCACACCTAGTGGTGTGTCTCATATCTTTTAAGGAGAGTAGAACCCATGGTATAGTAGGGATGTGCCTTCTTATCCGAAGTTGGGGAAAGTAATATCGGTTTTTTCCTTTGATTTGGGAAGGTAATATTTGAGTGTTTATCTTCTTCTAGTAATCATATAGTTTTATGATGTGTTTCCTTCATACTTATCTGGTTTACCACTAGTAATGGAGGTTTTCTATTAACTTAATTCCTGGTACATAACCAGTTTCTATTCCCTCTCACTGTATAGTGCCAACTGAACTGAAAGTGATGAAGTCCCAGTTGTATGGTCTTCCTGAGGAAGGCTTCATATGCCAAAGCATGTTTCCTTGGACGGTGCCAGTTATCTTTTCAAACAAGGCTGATAGTTCGATTCACTTTTGGGTTTATTGTAGGAAGATCAGTCTATTTACCATATATAAAAAGTATATTTTTTCTATGGTTTAATGATCCACTTGATTGGTTGAAATGGGGAAGTGGTTCTCAAAGATTGAACATCACTCTGGTTACTCATTAGTTGAGAATAAAGGAATATAACATTCATCAAACTTATTTTTGGAGTAGTTATGGTCATTATGAGTACCTTTTTATGCCCTTTGGTTAAATTAATTCTCTTGTAGTTTTCATGGAGATAATAAACAAGATTTTCCATTAGTATCTAGATACCTTTTTTGTTGTCTTTATAGATGAAATCCTCATTTACTCTATGTCCGAGGATGACCATGTGTTTCATCTGAGAATTGGTCTTCTATTAATGAGAAATCGCAAACTTTATGCCATGTTTTAGAAATGAAATTTCTAGATTCAGGAAGTGAAATTATTGGGACACGTGGTGTCCTAACAAGGAATATTAGTAGATCTTGAGAAGGTTAAGGTAGTTATGACTTGGGAGAAACCACAAAATATCTTTGAGATTTGGAGCTTCTTGGGATTATCTTGTTATTATCACTAATTTGTTAAGGACATATCGAGGTTGGTTCTCTGATGAATTATCTAACTCAAAAAGGAGTAAAGTACACTTGGGATAAGAAATGTCAGAATTCGTTTTTTGAGCATAAATGTACTTGGACTACTGAATCGGTGTTGACTATTCCAAATAACGGTCAGGGCAATGTGGTCTTTTGAGATGCGTTGGGTTTGGGATTGGGTTGTTTTCTTATACAAGGTAATTGTGTCACTACTTATGGATCTCATCATCTTAGGACACATGAGAATAATTATCCTACCCAATACCTTAAACTTGTATTTGTGATGCACACACTTAAGATTTTTCAACGTTGCCTTTATGGAGAAAGTTTTTTCGTGTTTTCAGACCATAAAAACTTGAGTTATATTCTCTATCAAAAATATTTAAATATCTACTAGAGGAGTTGGGTGGAATACCTGTAGTATTTTGATTTCTAAATCTCTTATACCTTGGGGAAAGGTAATGTCATTGAAGATTCTTTGAGCAAGAATCTTCTAAGAAAAACATTAAAAGAATCATCAGAACAATTGATCTTGATGTCTCTCCTTGCATAGTTACATATTGAATTTCATGGGAAAGGGGCCAATGTTTCTTTGTCCAATTTTCAGTTGACATCCTCTCTTCTCAAATTGAATCAATATTAAAAACAACTTGATGATGAGTTTCATTTCATTATAGACTCTATTTATAGTGGGGAGGCAGTTTCCCAATGGTCATTCTCCAAAGATCTCATTCTATTATATCAAAATCATTTTGTGGTAAAATCTTTAGTACGGAAATCTGTGTCAAGGTATTTCCATAGTTCCCAGCAATTAGTGCACCCAGGAACCACAAAAATGTTCTTTGACATACAGAGGTAGTTCTAGTGTCCTTTTATGATATGGGGAATTTTTTTGTTTTTTCTCATTATTATACATACTAGTAGGTTAAGGCTAAGCACTATAAACCTTTAGGTTTTCTTCTACCACTTCCACTCCCTACTTAGTAGTGGGATGATATCTCTATGGAATTTTTGGTTGGCTTTCTATGTAACCATAGAAATAGTAATGTGATGTAGGATGTAGTTGATAGGCTGAAAAAATCATCTCATTTTCTACACATACATGTTACATCCAAATTTGAGGAGTTGAGAAATCTCTACGTGAAAGTGATTGTTCATTTTTATGGAGTTCCATATTATATATTATCTAATAGTTATCCTCATTTCACTTCTCATTTTTAAAGGGGGATCTCGGAGGCACTAGGATCTTATGTCTGTTTGAGTATGATATATCATCCATAGTCATATGGATAGATATAAAGAGCTATACATATTCTCGAGGACATGCTTTGCGCTTGTCTTATCGACTTTGGTTGATCATGGGATGATCATTTGGGACTGGTTGAGTTTTATTATAAAAATAGTTACAAATCCACAATCAGGATGGATCCTTTTGAGGCCTTGTATGGATGAACTTGTAAATCTCTATTTTGTTGGTCAGAGATTGGTGAGAGTTTCTTGGTTGGACTGATCTTGGACCAAGAGATGATAATAAATATTTAGTTATTCATCAGGGGATGTTGACAACACATAGATAGTATAATTCCTATGTTAATATTCACTGTATACCTTTGGATCTCTCATATGGTGACTAGGTGTTCTTAAATGTTTCACCTCAGTTGGGTCATCGATGGCTTGGGAGGTAAGGGATTATTGCTCTTTGTTTTTTTGGGCCTGTTGAGGTTGTTGAGTAGGTGGGGAAGGTTTCATGTCATTTGGCACTACCACAAAAGATGACATTGATACATAATGTGGTTCATGTGTCTTATCTTTGAAATTATTTATTGGATCCATCTCATGTTCTGAGTTGGTGTGATCTTGAAGTGGAACCTGATTTATCTATGAATGAACATCCTGTTAGGATTGTTGATTCTAAGTCCAAGGCACTTCTTGGGAGGAAGATGACTTTGGTACATGTGCTATGGAGTCACAGTTCTTATTCTCATGAGATTTGGGAGAGGGAGGCACTAATGAGACAGTAGTAGACTCATCTTTTCGACATGGAGGCTTGTCCAAAGGCTTTTTGGGGATAGTAAGTCCCTATGGTGGGGAGGTTATAACACCCCATTACTATTTTTAGGTACTCATAAACCCTAATTTTAATTGACCTTTGGTTTGTCTTTGTTAGGTGTTTTTTCAGGTAGAAAATTTTAATAATCTAGAAATTTTGGTTTAGAAAATGGTTTGCACAAGGTTGGCACACAGTTTGTCAAACTGTGTTCTCTACTACAGAAAAATGTCAAGTTTTGGATAGAGATCTATACATGGCTTGTGCACGATTAGTCAATTAATGTGTACCCTTATAATAAACTATGAAAACCATTTATAACAGGAGAATATCTTGTGCACGGTTTGTCCAAACCGTGCTCCAATTCCAAGGAAACCATGAAGATGTGATTTTATGAGATCTGAAAATTTATTAAATTTTACCAAACCATTGTTTTAGGTCATGGATAGACCTCCTTCGATCCAAATGAGTTTCTTCCAACCTTAGATCTCCCAAAGTGGATTATTGGCCCCACAAAACCCTCCTAGAAGTGATATGAATCTTGACATACTGCAGTCAATCCTCATCTGGTTACTTTCCACCTCATGTTCTTGATCAGTCATAGTCTCTCTCTATCTCCCAAGTGTTTTTTTAAATTTATATCTATTATTGTATGATATCATAACCACATTTATGGATCTAAACCTAGGTTTGAACCTTGTTTCTCTCGGATCATATTGTTTTTATCCTTCTTAGAAGAATCCTGACTAGGGGTTAGTGATCTAAGAAGCATTGATCCTGAGGTGGGTGGTTCTATTATGATACCCAATTTTTATTATATCTGATTTATTTTTTTAATTTCAATTGTTTGAATTAAAATGAATTGTTTTTATTTCAATTTTTTTTAGAAAAATTCATGTCATGTGAATTGGGGTTTTAAAGAAAAATGAGTTTTTAGCATGTAATTAGAAAACCCCCAATTCCCTTAATTTGGGGTGTATATATGGGAATTAAGGAAATTTAAATTTTTTGATTTAAATTATGGTTTTCATGAAAATTGAATCAATTTAATTATGTAATATAATTGAAGTAAATTTTTTTATAGAATAATTTGTGAAAAAAACCCAATTCAAGTGAATTGGGGGGTTTATGATAAAATTGATGGAGTGGTTTGAAAATTAAATTGTTGTATTTAATTGTGAAATTGATTCAAAAATTTCTTTAGTTGGTTTCAAATCCTTATTTATGAAAAATGGATTAAAATGGTTTTTATAGAAACCTAGTGGTTTTATCATTATGGAAAGGCAAGTTTTGATTAAAAACCCATTATAGTTTTTAAAGAGAAAATTGGCATATTGAAATGGAGTATGAAATTTAATTGTATTTTATGTAGTCTTAAAATAAATTGAACACTATTTTTTTGTACTAGAGCACATGAAATCCTTAGGTAGTTGGTGTGCTATATTGGACAACACTTCACAACTTTAAATGTTATAAAATATCATATCAGTACATCCCATTTCTCAGGTGATGGTGATGAGTCCCAACTGCCTTAGGCCCAAAGGGGAATATGTACATACATTTTCATATTCATAGTGTTGGGTCCCTATATCTTGGAACTATCATACCTACTTTGAATAGGGACATGCTTCTCACTTGATTGTATTTCAAGTGTATATTCCATTGTTGTAAACTATTTTACATTCCTTGGAAATTTATATAAACTATTTTATGTAAAGATATTTATTTAATCGGTCTTTTGGAAAGTCCCATTTCTGTGAAGTTTCTATTGACTAAAATTAAATTTCATCTTTTTAAATATTTTTACATCATGTGAAATGTGAATAATGATTTTCTAAATTTATTTCCATATTTTAAATCATAAATCATGATTTGTTTAAATATACTTGCATAAATTACAAACCTATTTTTTTAAGTTGATAGCACATTATTGGTTAATTTGATATTGGAATCTGGTTATGGAATATTTATAAAAATACTATTTGGATTTGGATCACACCTTACTTGTGCCTTTGGGTGTTTTTAGATTATATCCTTCCTGGTTTGAGCAAGGGGAAAGGATACCTTGGAGGTGGATCCAACTGTTGAATCTTGGACTTGGTGAGTTGCAACTGAGATGGGGCTTGGGTTATTATACCTATTTTGGGTACTTGGTTGTGGTAATTTGTCCTTTATTTCATGTTTGACTTCAGGTACATTACTCCCACTGGAATTCCTTTAGATATACATATCACCTTGTCTCTTATACTTCTACAATGTTTGGGGGAAAACATTCCCATCTATTTTTTTTATGATTCCAGGTGATATTCTTTGACCCATAGGGATCAAGAACACCCTTTGGGATATGTCAGTATTGGATTGGTTATCAAGTAAACAAGGTACCCAAGCTGGTTCATGATAATGTGGTATCAAAGGGAGGTTGATCTTTTTTCTTGAAGTCAGTATGCATTTTTGAAATCTTTTCGAGACTTAAGAGGTAGTTGTGATTGAGTTTCTAGATATCTCTCACCGTATTAAACTTTATGTCACCAGGGGTGGTTAGAGAAATATGTCATGTGGATTAGTTCTATTGTTTTCCCTATTTTTATTTGGATAGGATGAAATCCAAATTTGTTAGTTCTATCTATTGTGATTAATCTTTCCAATTTCTATGTTTAAGTGTTAATCTGATGCCTTCCCTATTGTATGTTGATGTTGTGTAGATTCATTCCTCTAAGAAGACATACAAATCAGATCTAGGTGGAAGATGTAGTTTAACCTCAATGAAAAAATCCTTTTATTGATCCAAATATGATTGAGGTGATCGTACACACTGTTCAAGCTCTATGATAGGCACTACCTCCAGATCCCATTCAGGATCCAGCTATGGAACCTTAGAGGGACGTTCTCAATGATAGTTCTAAAGAGTTACCTCACTAGAAACTAGTACATTTAGAGGCTCAAACTATCCTTAAGATTTTAAGGACTGGTTGAGCAGTATGGATAACTTGTTCTGGTTGTTGCACACACCAGACGAAATTAATGTGAAGTGTTCCACCTTCATGCTAGAAGAACCAAGAAGGATATGGTGGGAAACATTGGTAATAGAGAAGAAACATGAGGTATTAGAGTTGAAATAATTCAAGGTTCCTTTCACCGACCAGTTTTATCCATATTTGATATTGTTACCTAAGTCCACTAAGTTCTTCAAACATGATTAGGATGACAGGATCGTGACGAAGTATGCAAACCATTTTACTGATCTTGTGCACTTCGCACCTAATATAGTATCAAATGAGAGGATGATGTCTTAAAGGTTTGAGTTGGGACTTCATTAGGATATTCATTATTAGGTTTTATTTCTAAAAATCATTTCTTATGTTGACATACTAGATAGAGCATTTATGGTTTAAATAGACCTGTCTAGCAAGTCATGATTATCAAGAGTTTCTTTCTCTCATAGTGGTGGTGTGAGTTCCATCAAAGGAAAGAATAAGCTTGATGATTCTTGGGGTAGTTCTTCACAAAAAGGTCATTATAGAACTCCCTTAGTGCCTAGAATAGGTACCTTGGTTTTCTACTAGTTTGGTAATCTTGGACATTTGAATAGGGTTTTCACCGTGGTCCCAAGAACCGTAGCTCCTGTAGATGTTTAGGGAACTACCAGTGATTCTTCCATATTTATTCCACTCCATATAGTGGAATTGGATCATCAACTCCTCCTAAACTATAGGTGAATAAAATGATTCACATGAAAAATTATTCCAACAATAGGCATCTAGAGTAAAGTTTCTTCACATAGTGGAAGAGTCTCCAGAGGAAGTGGGTATGGGTCCAGTGATTGTTAGAGGTACCATTATGATAGATTCATCATTATTGACTGCTCTTTTTGATGCTTGTTCATCTCATTTGTTTATTTTTTCTTGTATTGTTAATTTTCTTAATCTTCCTATGGAGATTTTATCTTGTGAAATGGATATTACTACACCCCTTGGTATGAAGAGAGATCAGGGTCTCTATAGCCCCACTTGTGTTTTCTCTCTATTTGATGTTGATCTAGCTTGGATTTTATGGTTATCGACATAAAACCTCTCGATGTAATTTTTAGAATGGATTGGATCATCACCAATAAAGCTCGGATTGATTGTTATATGTGATGGCCATTATTTACCACACCTAGTGGTGTGTCTTGTGTCTTTTAGGGAGAGTGGGACCCATGGTCAAGTAAGGCCGAACCTTTTTATTTGGAGTTGGGGAAAGTAATATCAGTTTTTCCTTTTATCTTGGATGTTAATATTTGAGTTATGATCTCCCTCTAGTCATCTTTGTGTTTTCTAACATGTTTCCTTCAGAATTCTCTAGTTTACCATTAGTAAGGGAGGTTGATTTTTCCATTGACTTAATGTCTGGTACCCAACCAGTTTCAATTACATCTTACCGCATGGAACCAAATGAACTGAAAGAGATAATGTTCTAGTTGGATGATCTTCTTGAGAAAGTATTCATACACCCATGTGTGTATCCTTAGGTGGTGTCAGTACACATTACAAAGAAGGCTGATAGTTCACTTCGCTTATGCGTTGACTATAGGAAGCTCAATCGAGTTGCCATAAAGAACAAGTATTTTTTCCCAGAGATTGATGATTTATTTGATCAGTTTAAAAGGAACAAGTGGATGATTGATATTTACTATGGTTACCATCAATTGAGAATAAATGAGTATAACATTTAGAAAACTTATTTTTAGAGAAGGTATTGTAATTATGAGTATGTTGTTATACCCTTTATTCTAACCAATACTCGTGTAGTTTTCATAGTTTTAATAGATAGTATTTTCCATAAGTATTTAGATACTTTTGTGGTTTTATTTTTAGATTATATCCTCATTTACTATAAGTCATAGGAGGATCATGTGCATCATTTGTGAACAGTTTTGGGATTTCTGATAAATCACTGACTTTATGAAAAGTTTTCAAAATGCGATTTCTGGATTCAGGAAGTGAAATTTTTGACACATGTGTTGTCAGATTAAGAAATATAAGTTGACCTTGAGAAGGTGAAGGTTGTTTTGACTTGAGAGAAACCACAAAATTTCTTCAAGATTTGGAGCTTCTTGGACCTAGCCATTTATTATCATCAGTTCATTAAGGACTTCTAGAAGTTTACTTCCACGATGAATGTTCTAACATGGAAAGGATTAAATTTCACTTGGTATAAGAAATATCAGAATTATTTTGTTGAGATAAATCATATTTTTACTACATAATTGGTGTTGACTCATCTAGAGGCCAGACAGGGCTATGTGATCTTTCGTGATGCATCGGGTTCAATAATGGGTTCTGTTCTTATGCAATATAACTTTGGATTTTCAATGGATCTCATCATCTTAGGCAACATGAGAAGGATTATATGACACATGACCTTGAACTTGAAACTTCTATGAATATGCTTAAGAGTTTATGGAATTTCCTTTAAAAAGAAAGTTTTTTCATGTTTTTAGACCAAAAAATATTGAGTTATATCTTCTCTCAGAAGGATTTAAATCTCTTCTAGTGGTTTTGGGTTGAATACCTAAAAGTATTTTGATTTTGACATTGACTATACCCTAGGGAAAGTGAAAATCATTACAGATTATTTGAGCAATAATATTCTAACCCAACCAGTAAAATAATCATCAGAAGAGTTGATCTTGATGGATCTATTTGCACAGTTGCATATTGGAGTTCCATAGAAATGGTTCGAGGTTTCATTGGGTAGTTTTTAGTTGACATCCTATCTTCTAAAATTGATTATACTAGAATGGAAACTTTAATATGCATTTTTTAACATTAGAAACCCTTTATATAGTGGGGAGGAAGTTACCTAATAGTTGTTATCCCAATAGTTCATTCTATGCTATTAAAATTATTTTGTGGTATTACCTTCAGTAAGGAATGTTATGTTGAGGGATTTCCATTTTTCTAGTGGGTAGTGCACCTAGGAACCAAAAAAATGTTCTATGATATTTGGTGGTAGTTCTTGTGGCTATGTATAAGATGGAACATTGATGAGTTTCTTTCTCATTATTATACATTCCCTCAGGTAAGTTAAAGCACCCGAAACCTTCAGGTTTGCTTCATCCACTTTAATTCACTACTTGGAAGGGGGATGAGATCTCTATGGAATTTTTGGTTGGGTTTCCACATACCTAGAGAACTAATAAGGTGATATGGGTTGTGATCGATAGGCTGTTGAAATTGTCTCACTTCTTACCCATTCATGATACAGTCAAAGTTGAGGATTTGGGAAATCTCTATGTGAAATAGATTGTTCATTTTCATGGAGTTCCATATGCTATAGTCTCTAATAGAGATCCTAAGTTCACTTATCACTTTTAGAGGGGCCTACAGGAAGGATTGGGATCTCACATCCATTTGAGTATGGAATACCATCTACGGTGGGATTTCCAGATAGAAAAACCTATAAATATTCTCTAGGACATGCTTCGCGCTTATGTTCTTGACTTTGGTGGAGTGTGGGGTGATCATTTGGGGATGGTTGAGTTTTCTTATAAAAATAATTACTGTTCTATTATCAATATGGATACTTTTTAGGCCTTGTATGTCCATCCATGTAAATATCTGTTTTGTTCAACAAAGATTGGAAAGAGTTCCTTCGTTGGACCCAACTCGGTCCAAGATATGACAGCAAAGATTCAGTTGATTCATTATAGGATATTGATGGAACAATTATAGTATAATCTATATGTTGATCATTTTCATAGTCCTTTAGAGTTCTCATTTGGTGACCAGTTGTTCTTAAAGGGTTCACCTCTGTTAGGTCATCTATGGTTTGGGAGTAAAGGGAAGCTTTCTCTATGTTTTGTTGGACCTTTTGAGGTTGTTGAGAAGGTAGGGAAAGTTACATATCATTTGGAACTACCATTGCTGCTGAAATAAATACATAATGTGTTTCATGTGTCTCGAATACGGAATTATTTATCAGATCCATATCATATTCTAAGTTGGTGTGATCTTTAAGTGGAACTCAATTTATCTATGATTGAATGGCTAGTCAAGATTTTTTATTCTGAGACCAAGGTACATCGTGGGAGGATGATGCCTTTGGTCTGTGTGATATGGCATCACAGTTATAATTCTCATCATACATGGGATAGGGAGGCACTAATTAAAGGGTAGTGTCCACTTATTTTTGATGTGGAGGCTTCTTTGTAGGCTTTTTGGGGATATAAAGTTCCTATGGTGTGGAAGATGTAACACAACGTTATTATTTTTTGGTACTTCTAAACCCTCTTTTTAATAAATCAATTGTTGGGTTTTTTTGGGGTTATTTTAGGTTTAAAATTTTGAGAATCTTGAAATTCTAGGCTAGTGAACCATTGTGCATGGATGGAACACGATTTTCCAAACCATGTGTACCCTTAGGAGAAACCATGAAACCCAATTATAATATAATCACATCCTATGCATGGTTTTTCTATACTGTGTGTTGATTCCTAGGAAACCATGCAGATGGGATTTTATGAGATCTGAAAATTTATTAAATTTTACTGAACCCTTTTTTAGGTCCTGGATGGACTTCCTTTGACCCAAATGAGTTTAAACCATCCTTAGAGCTCCCAAGGAGGATTCCTAGCCCTTCAGATCCCTCTCAAAAGCGATTTGAACCTAGGAAGATGTCGGTCGATCCTCTTCCAATAAGTTTTCTCCTCCCATTCTTAACATCCCATGGTCTCCCTCTTTCTCCCTAGTGTTTTTTAGATCTCAATTTATTGTTGGTATTTAATACACACTTTTATGGATCTAAACCTAGTTTTGAACCTTGTTTATCCAAGATCCTATTGTTGCATTCCTTCTTGGATGAATCTCGTCTTGGGGTTGGTGATCTGAGATCCTTTGTTCTTGAGGTAGGTGGTTCTATTATGATGCCCAATTTTTATTAACCATAATTTATTTTTTTAATTTCTATTGTTTGAATTAAAATGCAATAGTTTGGATGTTAATTGATTTTTAGAAAAATATAATTTTGGTGAATTGGGGTTTTAATGAAAAATGGTTTTTGTGTATGAAATTTGAAAACCCCAAATTCCATTTAATTGGGGTGATTTTATAGTAATCGGTGAAATTTAAATTTTCATATTTGAATTCTGGTTTTATGGAAATTGAATCAATTTAATGGTGGAATTTAATTGTAGAAAATGTTTTTATGGAATTATTTTTGAAAAAACCAAAATTACAATGAATTGGGGGTTTGTTATGAAATTGATGGAATTGTTTGAAAATTAAATTGCAGAATTAAATTTTTAAATGGATTGTGAAATTTCATAAGTTTGTTTCAAATCATTGTTTATGAAAAATGGATTAAAATGGTTTTTACATAAATCCATTGGTTTCATCATTTTGAAAAATGCATGTTTTGATTAAAAATAAGTTATTGTTTTAAAGAGAAAATTGGAAAATTGAAATGGATTATGGGATTTTATTGTATTTTAAGAAGTATAAAAATAAATTTCCAATCATTTTTTTGTACTAGAGAACCTGAAATCATTAGGTAGTTAGTGTGTTATATTGGACAACACTTCACAAACTACAACCTTCTAAAACATCATATTGGCACATCCCATTCTTTATGGGATAGTGATGAGTCCCTTTTTCCTTAGGTCCAACGAGGAATATTTTCATACTTTGTTGTATTCATAGTTTTGGGTCCCTATAGCCTGGAACTATAGTACCTACATGGAATATAACCATATTGATCGATTGATTGTATTTAAAGTGTATATGCCATTGTTGTGAACTGTTTTACATGCCTTATAAATTTTTATAAAGTTTTATATAAAGATTTTTATTTAATCCATTTTTTGAAAAGCACCATTTATGTAAGGTATCCTTTTATTAAAGGTACATTCTATATTTTTTAATTTTTTTCCGTCATTTGAAATGTGAATCATGATTTTCTAAATGTATTTCCATCTTTTAAATTATAAATCATGATTTGTTTATGTATGATTTTCTAAATGTAATACCTTATTATTTTAAATATGAAAGCATATTATTGGATAATTTTATATTTATATTTTATTATGGAATATTTGGTGAAATACTACTAGGATTTGGATCACACCCTACCTGTGCCTTTGAGTTTTTATAGATTATCTCTTTCCAAGTTCGAGAAAGGGGGAACGATCTCTTATATATGGATCCAGGTGTTGAACCTTGGACTTGGTTTGTTGCGTTTGAGTTGGGGCATGCGATGTTGTACCTATTTTTGGTACTTGGTTGTAGTACTTTGGGATTTATTTCTAGTTTAACTTCTAGTACATTACTCCCAATGGAGTTCCTTTTGATATGCAAGTTGCCTTGTCTCTTTTACTTCTGAAATGTTTGGGGAAAATCATTCCCACCTATTTTTTGTATGATTCTAGGTTCTAGTCTTTTACTCGTGTGGATTATTAATTCCCTTCTAGCTATGTTGGTACTAGATTGGTTATCAGGTTACCGGGTTACCTGAGCTGGTTCATGACATTTCAAGCATAAAATTGGATTTATTTTTATCTATTATCTAAAAAACACATAAGACGAATGTTAAAATTTTGAATGAATATAATATATATATAATTAAAATAATTTACCAAAAGTGGTTTGGTAACTTTATTGAGTTAAAATTTGTTTTTTCAAAAAAAAAGATTTTCATAAAAAAATTTCCTTTATTTTAAAATAGTTTTTATTTTAATTTTTAATTAATTGATCATCATACAATTAATTTTATATACATGTGTAGACCATATATTTTTGTAATTTATTTAATCATATTCATTCCCTCCATTTCAAGGGATAGGTGATAATTAAAATATTAAATAATAATATTTTAATAATAACTCACATTTCCTTTAAACTTAATGTTATATATAATGTAAGATAAGCTCGGTGTTGGATGTAACACAATCCAGACTTAGTATTGTTTATAAATCAATCTAAACATAGTGTTTCATGTAACTCAAAATATATAAAATATTAAATTAATTTTAAAAAATATATAAAATATCAGGTTGTTATATTCTACCCCCCCCCAAATGAATTTCACCCTCTAAATTCATCTAATACATCAAAGGTCTAACATTTGATAATTCCTTTATTGAAACCCATATCGTACAAATGAATAATATAAATTCACTTAAAATAGGAATGTTGAGAACATAAAGGTTACCTAAAGAAACTCATAACTATGATTCCACATACGATAACATAGGTGGAAATTGGAGATTTGGACATATAAGAAAAGAATAAATAATTATTAAAATTGATATAGATCATTTATCCTAAGAAAGTGGGTTATCTAGAGAAGGTTGAATACCAAAAAACCCTAGACCAAATTTATATGAAAAATTTTATTCATATCATCTAAAATGGTGATAACAGGATATCATTTTATTTCAAAATTCATTTCTTAATTTTGAGGAATTTTAATGTGAAAATGTACTTACTTGATTTCATTACATTTCATAATAACAATATCACCCTTCATTTGTGCCTTGATCAATTTCAACTTCATATCTTACACCAGGAAATGAAGGTGAATTTGATATGCCTGAAGAACTAATGGATCATAGGATCCATATTTAGAATGATAATTATTTTTTTATCTTTGGTTTTCATCATAATAAAATGTTTAGAATAGGTTATCCAATATGAATAAAATCTTCATATTGTGAAGTAATAAATTAATCTATAAATCATTTCCTAAAGTTAATCTTAAACCATTTAATAAATGGTTAACCCTATGACCCTTCCAAAAGATTAAAATCTAAAAATTTATAAAGAAAATAACTAAATTTCAAAAATGAACTCTAATTAATCCACAATACAACATAAAGTATCTCTTAATTTTCATATACTAAATATGTTAATTCCTTCATCATGTATTCTCTTGAAATATGGTAACAGCATGAATTAGCATAAAAAAATTGAAAACATAGATTAATATTAATACATTACATTAAACCCAGATTATTATATATATTCCTTAAATCCAATAATGTTATAAACTAAATTAATTATTGAATAAATCAATTTTTTTAAAAAATTAATCAACTCCATGATAATTAGTACTCTTCTATTTAGTGTTTCCATGTCAATCATATCTTTATCCCTACATAATTATCTCAACATTAGGAATATATTACGGGTTATATTTACCTTAATCATGGGTTTTCCAAAAAAAATATAACCCTTCCATTGAATCAATTTTCAATTTCATCATCATAATTTAACATATTCTTTTAAATCCTTAACAAAAAACATACACTGAAAAATACTTATATATTTTATAATCCTTGAATTCCAATACATAAATATTTCAATCATACCACTTACTTATCAAATAATTAACTATTATTTATTATCTTATTCATTAATACCACCATCCTTTCATATTTCATTTATAATCTCTTTAACATAGGCAGTAAAAGAATCACTCATACAACCTTGATAATTATCTTCATGATCATTCTCCTTCAGATATAAATTTTCATAATTCAAATACTTTCCACATTTAAAACATTAAACCATTAATGATATCTAATGGATACCAATATTCCAATTCATTATTTTAACAAAACTTATTTGTTTTCCTTGAAAATTACTTTCTTTGTGTCCTTTTTTTCCCCACTCAAAACATCATCATGTTCCATTGATCCATATACTTGGGTTTTTCTTCTCACATTATTTACATATAGGAAATTGAATATTCATTCCTCAATGGTCTCCATTACTAAAAAACGTAGTGAATTATATCCTTATCTTCTTTGGTTAGTCTAAGTGTTATTTAAGTTTCATGTTGTTAATCATGTTCCAAGATAACTTATTAGGAATAATCACAATATCCTTCACTCCATTCATCATCCCATTTGGAAGATCTTCAATAAATTTTTCATAACATTTAATGTTAAACAAGTTCCTTCTAGTTCCCCTCTTTGACTAAAACCCAAAAGGCATTGTGTGAACAACAATAATTATAGTGTGTAACCACATACTTTAGAAAAATATCTTATGATATTTCTAAATCATAACACCTTATTTTCAATCTATTAAACCTTAGTTTTATCATAGTTCATTCATAGTCATAATCTATTTACATCCTTCATGATGTTTCCTAAAGATTTTGTTAACTTCCAAACCATATCCCTTGGGAGTATTGAACTAAGTGTGTAGAAAGAATCATTGGCATTCATTAGGTGATGATCAAGTCCATATCAATGTGCCCTTTTCAGATTTATTTCCCCTAGTCACCTATATGTGAGAGACTCATCCACTTGTAGTATACGTAAGGGGATATAATTTTGTAGAAACTACCTATTATATCATTTAAAAAAATTTGAATACATTTTCTTATACATACACATATACTTTGACTTGTCCTTAGAGACATCCATAGACATATCTTCAGAAATATCCTTGGGGATCAAACTAATATTTTCTTATCCTGTTTTCCAATGGTTAACTAAAACATTCCTTTAATAACAACTATAGTGACCTAGGATTCTCATTCATGTAAATTACATCTTTTTAAATGAATATCCATTTCATTACAAAAACACACTCTTTAGTACTATACTAGTTCAATACCTTTTAGAAACATGTATCATCATCTTCTTAATTCAGAAAAGATATTCAATGTTTCTTTTAAATATATTCCCATTTTAGTAATCCTACTTAATAACATTTATTCATAACCAAGTGAAAGGAAACATAAGAAAATGTGAGCTCAAATGCTTAGTTTTGGTAAACAAGGGAAATATATAAGCATAACTAGAGCCTTATGGTATCATAACATGATTATAACATTTGAAAAACACACCATGTATATAAAATATCATAATCTTGAGTCATGGAATAGATATCTGTATTTTGTAAGTCATGAATAATATGGTAATAAAAGAACATTAGCCATGAAATCATAATATTTACATATGATATAGAATTGTGGAATACACATAAGCATGGAAAATATTATGCCAAGGATACCCACCAAGACATTCATAACATGATAGGATTGGGAAAACTACCTATATAAATACTTTGGGATTGGGATAACCTCCTGTGTACCCTCTTGTTTTAGGCTTGGTATAACCTCCCACGTACCCTTTGTGCTCATATAACATTAATAATTACCCAATGCATTAGAGGAAAATATAGTCCCACACATCATATAATCCATATTTTTTGTACCACAAGATCATATAACATTAAAAATATCTGAATCCATGGAAAGAAATGGGTTTCATAAAATTTTTATCATAGCATAACTTGGGAAAAAAGGGGATTCATAATCATTTTATCATTTTATCATCGCATAACCTATGGAAAAGAATTAGGTTTCAGAATAATTTTATCATGTTATTACCTGTGGAAGAGAAACAGGTTTTATAAAAATATTTTCATTATAACCATAACAATTTAGAGAAAAAAATATAAGTTTATACTTGGATCACATCCCCAGTAAATAGTAAGTTAGATCAAAGGATGTCGTCTTAGATTGAAAATTATTTTGAAATATTTGTTTGAATATTTATAGAGGAAAATAGTTTTCCCACTTTGAAAAGAAAAATTAAATCATAAAAAATTTTGAAAATACTTTTATTTGAAAATAACCTTGAAAAATTATAATGGAATCTTCAAACAATATAATGTTCATTATGGCAAGAAAGTTGGTCCATGTCGTACATGTTAAAGCAAAGATTACTTTAACATCTTCGGTAAAATAAAATAGGTATTTTTTGGAAAACAATGTAAAAGTTCATTTCAAAAAAAATTAAAAAATTTAAACATTCATAAAAAAAAATTTAATAAATCATTTTAATAATTTCAAAAAAATTGATATCATTTTCAGAAAACATGGTTTGGGAAGAAAAACATGTCTTCAACAGAAAAGGAAATTTTTCATAAAAAACATTCCCTTTGAACTATTGAGTATATAAATAGATAAAAATGAAGGTAAAACATGTATTATCATTACATAACCATAGAATGAAAAAATTCATGTGTTTATTGAGGGATAGATTATAATATTTTGTAATAGTAAGCACAATCATAAACAATCATAATAAATGATGGAACTGTAATATAAAACTCTTACCATATTGGTAGCTTTGGAACATAATCCCCATAAAGTAATAACATTGAATGAAACATAAAATATCATGAGGATAAATAAATTCATGATATTACATGTCAATGGTTATGTATATAATCCTCGTAAAAGGATATAGGTGCATAACATAACATATGTCACAAAGAAGGATAATTGAGACAAAAATCCCTTACCGCATTAGTAAATTTTGAACTTCACAACCCATAAAAGATAAATACTAAAACGGATAAGTAAATAAAAAAATAATTATAATAATAATAAAATACATGAATTGGAAACATATATACCACATAAATTAAATCGGTGGTGAATATGACATGTGTCTCACAAAAATAGAAAGTGAGACAGAAATCCCTTACTACTTTAGTAATATTTTAAATCATAAGGCCCAATAAATCCTAAAATAAAATTATATATTAAATTTCATTAAAAAAGGATATTTATGATATAACATGTCAAAGTGTAAGTACATATACCACACATAATAAATGAGTAGGGAATTTGTAAATGTATCTCAGAAATACCATACCTTAAGTCTCAAATTCCATCATACATGTCTGAACATATTGTAAAATAAATATAATTTTATTATACATATATTACATATACATAATTATACATATAATATCATATATTATCTACTTATTTCCTTTTATTACCTATTTATTAACAATTTTTTGTTAAAGTTGTGTTTTGGGTAATAACCGCTTTGTTTCTCGTATCTGTTTTGATTTTTATTTTCATTCTTATTACATTGATCATGGTTAAGTCATACCTATAATAAAAAACAGGACTTAATTATCATATTTATAAATAAATTATATATTTAAGACCATTCATGAAATATGGTTTTGAGAAATGAAGTATGTTACAATCATAGAGACGGTAAGTCATATGTATGCATGAGTAATATCTCCATTTTTTAATGGTCATTATGTTAATGAGGTAATTAATATATTATCTTTATATAATAATAATAATATAATAAATAATGTATTATTTATTTAAATATATTTATACATATCATCCATTTGTTGTGGTGATGAAAAGATAGTTTCATCGCTTCATGAAGGCGGTAGTCCACACGCACATGAACGACATTGTCACCTTTTAGTGAGTGAAGGAGTAAGAAATAAAATGATATGATATATTTTTAGGATGATAAATATTTCATTAATATCATCATTATTTCATTTATATCTCTAAAGTTCCAAAAATTCCATGTAATTTTATTTAAATTATAAGGGAATATTTTGAGACTAGACGCTCAAACGGCACAAGATTCTGAGGCCTGGGGATCCCGAAATAAATGTTTGAATTTTTTTAGTTATTTAAAATAGCATGTCTGTGTGGTTTTGGAAAATTTTAAATGGGTTCCCAGATTAAAAATATGAGGGCATTGTTGCATCCGGAATGGTGACTTTACCTAAGGAAGGACCTAACATCGGTCAATGTGGGACGAGCGCAAAAGATTTTTTTTAGCATTTTAAAGAAAAATAAAATAAACTTAAGAAAGTTTATTTTATTCAAAGTTGTTTTGTTGAAATTAAATGTTTAGCTGGATGTTTCATTCCATAAATAAAACAACATAATGTCACTGTAACTCAATCATAATAGAAATGTTGTTTCATTTCATAAATAAAATAGTGTAATGATGTGACGACTCAGCGTAATAGAAATCTTGAAACATGTTTCTTCCATTAATAGCCCGACATGGGATGTGAAATCGTTGGAACAATCCTAGTTTTTTTCTCTGAGGCTTTGGATATTTTTCATTTTTGAACAACAAATGGTGATGAATGAAGAATAACCCACAAAAAAACATTTTCCTTTCTACCTTTCTCATTTAGTGGATCTCACCTCAACAACAGATTGCAAATTAGTTATCAAAGAAAGATGGTGTGTTACTTTGTTCTTCATCGATGAAAGATCCAATAATAGGGATGGATTTTATTCTTTCTATTTTATTTTTTTAATCCCCCGTTCTTCTTTTCTAAACGACGAACATGGATCAACTCACTAACAAGTTGACATGCAAATCCATCATTCATGCAGGGTGGTAATTTTCATGCAGGGATTAAAAAAGGGGATTATATATTAGTAATTTTTTAATGTCTTCCAGTTTTTACTAATGTGAAAAACAAAGGCTAAAATAACATGGACAACATTAGTTTCTTTGGTTGTTCTTTATGATACCTCTCTCTATCCTTTCATTCTTCACTGATGGACCCCCATGGTTTTGTCAGTTTTTTTGAGATACACTAAGTGGGTTTTCATTGAGGTTGACATACGACCTGTGGCATGAGGAGTAAGATCTCCCAAAACAAGAATGCTATGAGTAAGAATCATGTGGCTAGCTATGATGAGAATACTATGACTATGGGACTAAGTGACTCAGCGAGTTTAGGTGACTTAACGAGTCTAACAGACTCTGTGGGTCTAGTTGAATCAGTGATTCTAGGTGACTTTGTGGGTCTAAGTGACTCAGCAGGTCTAGGTGACTTAGTGGGTCTATGTGACTTAGTGTGTCTAGACGATTCAGCGAGTTTAAGTGACTTGGGAGTACTTGATGTTCTATGGCTAAGTATGATATTATTTATTTACATTCTTTATATTTATACCTAGGTGGGCGTACATTACCTCATGAATAATTTCTTTTGTGGTATTTCCTTTGTGGTCTTACCTTTTTTGTTTGGGGTCCTTACTGAGTAATGTGTTACTCTCCCATGCATGGGCTCTGATCGCACATGTCATGTCATGTGCAAACAACTAATGCTTTTTCTGAGACCTAGGTATCCCAGGACCAGGCGGTTCCCAGTGAGACCTGACAAGAAAGGCGTACACCTAAAACTCCAGGAAGCTACCCTTCACCTACCCTTTAGGTAGGGTTTTCTATATATGGGTTTCTAGTGACTTGTGTACTCGCTTGTTTACAACTTTCCTTTTTTTGGTCTTGTAAACTGACTCCCTTACTTTCAATTTTGTACTGTTACTCTAAGTGGTTATCTTAGTTATTTTCATGCATGGTTTACTTAGATTTTTTACCTTTCATCGTTGTTTTTGTGCATACATATACTTATGAAATGCCTCCCATGTCAGTTTTATGTCTACTCGGAGCTAGTCACCATCCCCTAGCTTATTGGAGGAAGGATTTGGGAGTCACAGTATGGACCCCTCTAGGATGGGTCATGACAGAGTGGTATCAGAGAGGGTTTGGTTCCACATTGGGACTAGAAGTTTGTGAGATTAATGTGAGGCAACAATGTTCTGTGTTTTGAGTTCTATTTTTAGATTAGGGACTCTAGTGTTGGTCTGGAAACTGATTTATCCATACACCCAGACTCTAGGAACCTGCTTTCTGACTTGGTTCATTAAAACACTAGTTGTAGGGAAATAAATGGTACATGCATCATATAGGATTTTAAGTGTGTCTTATTTTCCTTCTTAAGTCATATCACTGGGTATATTCTATCGATTGTGGTTTATCTTGATCTATTTCAAAACACCTCTACACAGACATCCATCCAAGATTCTGTTGTGCATCTGTGAGGAATGTACTCCTACCGATGAGGCATCAGTACAGGGACCAGTACAAGAGATAGCCACATAGAGTGGTATACCAGTGTTACCACCACCTTTCGATCTGCAGTTGTTTCCAGTGCTACCGATAGAAGATTAATGCATATTTAGTGTATTAAACTAGTTTCAGAGGCAAAGACATCCTATATATAGGGGTGAGTCTGACCCTTAGGTGATTGAGGATTGTCTTGAGGCGGTTACGCAAGTCTTTCCTCTAGTGAGGAATGTTGACACTCCATTTTTTTCAAAGAGTCTAAAAATGACAAAGGGAATCCATTTGAAAAAAATGGAAATTACATGAAGAAAAAAAATCAAGATTATAAAAGGCATGAGTTTTGGGTTACCTTAGTCTATCCAAACCTCTATTGGCGCATATCCAACTTGCACATGCCCATATGTCACATAGCCCAATTGTGTTCCCCTATATGTCGCACAGCCTACTTGTTCTCCCATTCCCTTTTCACCCAGGGTCCAATATTTTCCTATAAATTGACACTTAGGGCCCTCGTTTGTACGGATGAATTTACTTGAATCTAAATTGATTCTCTGGTTTCCCTGGTACGTTTCCCCAGTCCTCTGAAACATTCAAGGTAGTTATTTAACACCTTGAGAAGAGGATTTAATGGAGGATAATTGGAATTAATTCCATTTAGTGTTTGAAAACCATAACACTTGTGCGCCTAAAGTGCCCAACCTCCCCAAATCAGAAATACTTGTGCAGCTCCCATTCCTCCCATAAGAACTTGAGTGCCCCACTTCTGGGATCACCTATGAATACTCTTTAAGGCTTGATCAAGGTCTCTCCCAAGAATTAACATACAGGTTGTTCTTCACTTATGTTAACATCATGTCTCCCAAGTGTACTTGCATGCCCATACTTGTGTCCCCTTACCTATTGGGCACCCCTCTTTGATTCACTTACTCTCTTCAGTCTATAAGCCATCAAGCCTTTTTCAAAGTCATTCATGGTAAGGCTTCTTCTTCATTGGCTCCCTTGTCTGAAAGGGATTCTATTGAGACCTCCACCAAAACCTCCTGACTTATCAAACCTTTGGGAAAGACACATCAGTGTGTCTCCTATTTGGATTTGGATTTCCACAGTCCGAGGTTTTTTACATTTGTTTCATAATGGGGTTAAGATTCATGGAGTGTCTATGGGTTTGTATATCTATAGTAACATGGACTTTTCTCCCAAAAATAGTGTTGGTAAGTTCCCAGTTTTGAGTAGGGTTGGGTCTTAGCCTCTCCCTTCTCAAAGAGATGGCCCGGAACCTTAGTTCTCTAGTAGGGAAGGTAAAGTTCACACTTTCTTTTCTCGCTTTTTAATAAATGAAAAGTATCACTCCCCTACCAGGATCAATTTTAGGGAAACCATCCTAGCGTAAGCCCCTATCTTTTCTTGCAGGAGGTAGCATCATTGCTCCACCTCTCTTCTTCGGTGCTAAAGACAAGAAGAGAGATGGGTACTAGGACTTTTGTTACCATTTCCCTCTCCTGTTGGGTTTTTTCACCATGGGCAGCCATTCTGGTGTAAGACCCTGAATTTCATCCCTTTTTCCACCCATTGGACCCTTGTACAATGTGAAGAGAATATATGGAAGGCTTCTTGCCTCGCCATCTTCCCGAGTCACCTTTCCCTCATCCACCATCACCATCATAGGCTCACCCTCTTCCACCATCGGAGGAGGAAAAATTTTAAAGTGAAAGTATCATTGTTAAACCTTTTACATCCTCATTTTTCTCACACCGAGCATGAATCATGTGGTCTTAGAGATTCGTGTTGATTACAACATGTACACAAACACTCACTGGAATGAACTATGAGAAATATGATTCTTGTTCAAATCTGGATACTTAGGAATCCCTTTCAAGACCTGATCTCACTGGATATCCTCTTCAAGAATCCAACCCTATTTCCCTTAATCTAGGCATCCTCCTTGGGAATAAGCCCCAAATTAAACCCTCAATTCACCAAGGTATCATTTTCAATAAGTAAGCCCAAATTCCTTTCTCTTAAAGAACTATACTCTCTTATGAGACCTAATTGAATTATGCGGCATTTGATTCCCATCTATATGGGATAAATAGGAATCCTCCTTGAGGTTCAAACCCAATACCTTAAATCAACCCTGTTCTCCTTGGGCCATATTCCCAATAGGGTCTGGTCCCACTTGGAAACCCATATCTTTTCCTAGTTCAATGGGTTGCTTCAGTATAAGTATCACACTATGTTTTGACTAAGCATCTTCCACTTAGATGTCCATAACATATGACATTAAATTTTATGGCTAAGTCCTTATCACATGAATTTAAAAGGTATGATGTTTCCCATTCAGTGGCACTGAACTAAGAGTGTTCATATTCCTTTCACAAGGATACATCGGTAGCCCATCTTATGGGAGCGATCCCAAAATCAAACCAAACTTCCATCTCCCTAGATGACAATAAATTCTAGAGTTCCCCACTGATTGGTTTAAAAACTAGTATCATCACAAAGACGATTGAAAGAATCTCTTAGCTGTGTATTAACGGATACCATTGATGGAAAACCATGAATACATATGGATATCTCAATTGATGAAGAACCTTGAAATGCATACTTATGATTATAAATTTTACATATGTTAATAAGTGATAGAAATTTCCAAGGAAAAATTATGTAATACTTGGTGAATTAATAAGGATTCATGAAAATATATTATATTTATAAATAGAGTCCCAGAGTAGACAATAATTCCCCCAAAAAGGGTGTGATGAGTCTGACCTCCCATCCTCTCAACCAATGCACATTATCAAGTATCATAAAATTCAAACTTAATGAACACCAGCCTTTGGAAATAAGGTTCCCTTTTAGATAATGTAATATTTTAAATTTCCGGTTCCGTAATAAATCTAATGGAAACCGATTGAAAGAAATGATTCTTAAAACTAGAACACATGTTTCAAGGAACTACGAAACAAAAAATTATGAACTCGACGTGAATCCTTAACCAAGTTAATAATGTTACTCACATATTAGGACCCTATCAATTGATAATGGAAGGCCAAACAAAGTAATCAATCACCCATGTATCCATATAAAAAGATATATCTTTAATAGAGTTTGTTGTTGTTTCAAGTGTTTCTCATAATTCCCTTCACTCCGAAATGGATTTCTTCAAAACAACATCTGTGAAATTCCCGACCGCTGCTAAAGAGGGATACCCATCCACAGGAAGGACGTCATCACCAACCTAGTGTCTTCAATGTTGGGTCTCTAATGTGCTGGTGAAGGAATATCACTGACATGGCACAATCCTGACATTGTTGACTACCCGTCAGACCCTCCAAGTCATTAACAATCCTCGATTAGCTGGACAATGAAAACTGATGATCAAGAAGCAGATGGTTCCAACTATTGTCTTCAACCTTTTTGGTTCCTTATCCCCATAATGAAAAAATCATTCCCTCCAGGTGGATCAGTAGGTCACTCATGGCCTCAATTCAAAAATGCAGAAGTCTTACCTATGGAAACCTAACAATAATCACTGCTAGAATCGCATAGTAGTTAACCACCAACATGATGGGGGTGTTTCCTTTAGACATTTGGCCTAAGTCTCTAGGACCCAGTCACACACGAAGAATATCTGATGACAAAGTCTGTTCAATAGGGAGTAGGTTCTTATCTCTACTCCTTCTAGAGAATCCCATCAACCTAACTTGGTGGCCAACAACGAATGGGTACATACACCCGTCCGTCCTAATTTTGCTGACCAGTAGACTCATCTGGCAGCAACACACCAATCCCACCAGATAAACCTGGTGGAGTACTGTAAACAGGTATATACACCTTCTTACAAGTTATCAGCTAGTCAGCAGGCTTGTCTGACTGTATTTAAAGATGCTCATTGATCCAATGTGGTGGAAATTGGTAAACGGGAACATACACCTGTTTAAAATCACCAATTATGTTAGTTGTCTCATCTTCTAGTATTGAAAGAATTTTTTCAACAATACTTAATGGGAAATAGCCAGTAGGCACATACACCTACTAATGTTCATCAATTCTTCCAACAATCTCATTTGGCATCACCCAGAGAAGTCGGTAGGAATGCTCCGACAACAAATTTGGGGCAGACTCAACTCTCTTCCCCCATACATGAGTATTGTCAAGGTCCATTGATAGGGAAAACATTGATCGAAAAAGGAGGAAAGGAGCAGGAACATACACCTACTCCAAATATAGAATGGACGTATATTCCCGTTCTAGTCACTGAAGTCACCAAACATATCTTATCAATGGTGAAAGGTCAGATGAAAATCCCTTCCCATATTCAGGAAGAATTCCAGGATACTATAACAACCACTTCAGTAGTACTGGGGAAACATACACTTAAATTTTTCCCCACACATGGGATGACACATTGGCATTCCATCCCGGAGCAGATACATAACTTTTTTCCAGTTCAGGAGGGTCATGGGGCATACTCCCTCATATAATATGGATAAAAATATTGGGAACATACACCATTTCTAATTTAAGATAATCGGTCCATTCTGGTAACCAACCTAAGGAAGGAACATACACCTACCCATGATAACCAATTTTCCCAGCAAGTGGACCCAACTAAGTATAAGAGGACATCTAAGAATAATTCTTGCAAAGAACTATTAAAAAATCAAGAGTCAAGCCACGATTTTTCCCCTCTTAATGCTGGAGTTCTTGAAGCCCTCATACATTTATCTATTACTGCTCAAGATCCTACCCACTCATTAAAAATTATGGGAGTGGTAGTAGTAATTCTGAAGTTTTTCATCAGAAACTTTATCATGAAGACTTGATTCATGAAAATTTGGTAAATATAGAATGAATATCTCTAGATGAGAGCCATGGAAACCCTCTAGGTATCCAGAAGACCACGGATCAAGAATATTTATCCCGTTCTGTAATCCATCATTGTGATCCTCCCCATGATTTAATTCTCTATGAAAGTCATCTCTATAGTATTATTTTTCATTGTCAAAACAATTCTATAATTGACAATGTAGCGAAGAGAAAGTCTTACTATCTCATGGCACTTGCAAACACAAAGCTAGTAATGTCTGATTCAGTGTCATTGACAGGTGAAATGCTTTCTCAACCAGAAGACATTTTAAGGGAATTTCCATTCTCTAAACCTCCCTTGGGTCGTTTTTCTTCTAATATAGAGCATCAACTTTGGTCAGACCATGTGGAGAAACCTATAGTGAATGATTATGAATATTTGTTAAACATGAGGAAACAATTTGATAAGGGAGAAGTACCAGTCATGTTCTGGCCATTGGAAAATTCTCATTATAACATTCCAGAATTTATTACCAAGGATTGTATTATTGATATTCACCTCAATTTATGGAAGAATCTTCATCATTTGAAAACTAAAATATTACCATATGATGAATATAAAAATCATGTAAAGGTAATAGAAGGTTTTAAATGAAAAATTGAATTGGAGTCTCTCTCAGTTTCTCAACATCCAAAGGCTAAAAATAGTAGAGAACCCTTCAACGTGCATTCCTCAATGCTCTAAAGAGGATATGCCAGTTAATTTCTTATTCCCCATCTAGTGTTTGTATTAGAGAATGGGGGCACATGGAGCATTGCATTTCACTGCACTCCAAAATCAACAAAATATTCCAAAAGTGGTCTCATGCAATGTTATTTCCCATAGTCAGCCACAATCAATAGATTTTGTATGTAATCGAATGTATGCTCAAGAAAAGGCCTCAACCAGCTCTCATCAGAGTCAAGACCAAATAAAATAAGTAGTTGAGCTACATTTACATCAATCATCTGAGAATCTTGAGCAGGCGTCCCGCTTAGAGGATGTCAGGAGTCAGAGAATGAAAATGTCTTATATAGCAATGCAATCTTCAGAAACAGGAGATTTGAGTGGTTGTTGAATAATGTACCAAGTTTATGTCCGAACCAAAATTCGCAAAATCGGAAGAGCATTTGCAAAAATTCTAGCCATACTAGTTTAAGAATCACCCCATCCTGCAAAGTTGGTGTCTTATTTAGCTCAACCTTCAAATTCATTAAACAAAGTTCAAATATTTGAATAAAAAGAACAAGAACAACCCCAGCCTGCAGAACTGGGGGCTTTTTCACATCTATAATACCCTCTTCAACAGAAGTCAGTTTTCTACCGATTAGGGAAGCAACCATAAGGAAAGCATACAACTAAACTATCCAAGGATTCCCTTCGAGTTACACTCCACCAAAAATTTCCTTGGAATTTATCATATAGGAGAACATAGTCTCATGGAAGATACAGAGGGAGACGATCTTACAAAAATACTAACAGAATTCCATCAATGAATTATGTGTCAGTGGATGTTATTAACACCACTATAGAAGATCCTCCATAAAATGAGTCCAGTTTAGGGGAATCAGAAGATGAAGTTCTTGTCTATAATAAAATACACACTGAGGCAAATGAAAAAGGTGTATGTACCCAAAATTAGAGGCTTACCTAGAATCTAGGTATACCTTCAAATAACAAACTCCCACCCATATGAAAGGAATCTAACAAGGGGAAAGGAAAAAATTCATATTGAATCTCACTTTTCCATTGGATAAGGTCAATCTCATTTACTTGAAAGGAAATTTTCACAGTAAGAAGATGAATTTCAGGAGTTTAAAAGACTCAATACAGAGTTACTTCGAAGCATTATTTCTTCTAAACGTACTCCCCAGGTAGGTCCTCAACTTGAAAATCCGTTATGAGCTCCTCATCATAGATGATTTTTAGTAACTACAGATGTGGGTAATGAATTACCTCCACTGGTTACATAATGATGGCAGGATCAGACACATCCTGATAGGCATGTTCCTATGGGTTATTCAAGTCAAATATCAGCACCACCATTAGTGGTTTTGCCAATCATTGCACCAACTCAAGCTCCATATTCTATACCTTTATAGGTTCTAACTCATCTGGATGTTCCCAAAATTCTTATAAACACAATTGAGGCATTAAAGACATTATTTGAAGCTATGAAGGAATGACGTGCAGCAGTTCATCCGAAAAAGAGATCTTACCCTGAATGGGTGGATGAAATTCCTCCCCCACCAAATTTTGTGAATACCACATTCTCAATATTTAGTGGTTCGAGAGATCCAGAACAACACTTAACACATTTTTTTTCTCATTGTGATCCCATTATGGTAAATTCTCAACAACAAGAAGTTGTAAAGCTTAGGAGTTTTGTTCAGTCATTATAGGGAATAACTTTTGTCATGTATACAAGTTTATAGTCTCAATAAAATACTATATGGGAAAATCTCTGTCAGAAATTCCTTCTTCAATTTAGCTCAATGCTACCAAATAAAATAGTTTTTTATCTTACCAATTGTAAAAAAATGGAGAATGAAAGAGTTTCAGATTACATTGCATGATGGAAAGGGTTAACATATTCTTTAAGTCTAGCACTCCCTCAAGAATAGTTTCTTCCAATTAGTGTGGAAAATCTACATGATGAGTTATGCATCCCATCGATCCCTATGAAATACACAGGAGGGTTTTGAGACCTTACTTAAATCGCTCAATAGATAGAAGACTCTATAATAGAAACTAAGGCTAAAAGTCATGTAATTCCATCAGCTCCATGGAGTAGGATAGGAAAGGCAGAAGCTACTATAATTCCACTCAAGAAAGAACATGTACCTACTTCTACTTCAAGACCTTCATCATACTGAAGGGCTCCACCTCTTGGGCATCAGCAGCAACGACCACCTTGTCAAGATGATCAAAGAGATCAAAGGAAAAAATAGTTTCAGGAATTAAATAATAAAGTTTATTCTTTCTAAAATGAACAAGCTCCTGATTACTTCATCTCAACTATGGAAAACAATTTGGTTCAATTTCCAAGGCTGAAAAACCCAAATAAAGAAGGAGATGAAGATCTTCCGAATTATTTCCTTTTTACCAGATGTTAGGGAATCCCATCCAAGAGTGTTTTTGTTTTCAAGGTCCTCCTACAAAATATGGTAGACTCTGGACAAGTGAAATTGAAAATTTCATCAGTTCAAGTAGTATGTGTTACTGCTATCGATCTAGAGGAAGAGGTTGAATGGTAGGAAGTGAAAAGTAAAAATGTGAAGAATTAAAATGATTGGATGATCAAGAAAATAATCAATTGGACTCATGCCACACTCCTTCCATAGTAAAACCATCTTCATCAAAAAAAATTCCTCAAAGAAGTGAAGTGATCATAAGGACAAAGAGCATCTAGAAGAAGATGAGCTCACATTAAGGCCAAATTTTTCCTTGACCCTAGCAGATTTCATGCCATATGCTTCAAAAATAGAGGCACTCCCCACCAAATGGCACAACCAAAATTAACCTATCAAGAAGAATCTTCATAAGATGAGTAATTGATCTTTGGTTATATTAATGTTATCCTTTTAAGGGATCCTTATGCCAATGGTGATTTTGATTATAATGAGCCAAGATTCCTTGTACCACATTGGGGAACTAGAGGAAGAGGCCAAGGTTGAGGATACAAGGGAAGATGTGGAAATTCTAGAAACCACCATTTTAACTCTACCCCTGCTCGAACCATATATACGGTAGAAACTCATGGAATAGCCCTTCTGTGGTCTCAACAAGAACATGGAGTTTCTTCCAGGCAAGACAAGTTCGGTTCTGACAAAATTATTTTTGAAGACCAATTTTAAGATATGTTGTATTCTTCTTGGTAAGTGAAAATACCTAGTCGATCTAATCTACTAAATCCAATAGTATTTCTATCTTCTGCTCCGACATAGAATATAGCTACATCAGAAGCATCAATTTCAAAATCACCTAAAAACTGCATATCCATGTATGGAAACATAGACCTTTGACCAAAAGTATGATGTATTGAAAAAATTGGCCCAAGTACCAGCCATGTTATAAATTATGTATGCTTTCAATATATCAAAAGATCTTCGAGAGGCACTCATTGAGGCTTTGTCAAGTCCTCAAGAGTTTGAAACCGAAGTTCCTGCTACTGAGGTTTACCGTATATAGAATGATCCTACAGAATTCCATGAAGTCATATCTTTTATAGATGAGGATGAAGATGATGTTGTACATGGAAATATCAGGCCCTTGTAGTTATCTCTCAAGGTTAATGATGTAGACATCCGATGAGCCTTCATTGATAATGGCTGAGGAGTCATCCTCATTCATGTCCATACACTTCGTCGATTGAGCCTGACTGAATCTAATTTATCTACGTCTACTTTAATGTTATAATGATATGAAAATAATGATCAAGAACATCTGGGAAAGATAACACTCAGAACTCAGTTTGGAAATCTTGTGTCTAATTTAGATTTCATGGTTGTTCGTCAGGACACAACCTTTAATATTCTGCTTAGAAGACATTGGTTTCATCAACATGTAGCCAATCCTTATTCATACCACAAATGTCTTAAGTACTATTTAAATGGTAAAATTAGAACATTATATGGTGACAAGGCTTCATTAGAAACATGTGAATCTCAATACATTGAGGCAGAGTTTTATCACACAAAAGGAATGAAGTCCATGATAAATGAAATAACCATAGTTAATGCTCCAAATGCATTGGAAAAGATCCCAACAAATCCATTCAGACATTTGAGTATAGATTATGTGCTACCCATCAATAAAATTGAAAGGGTAAAACCAAATCCAAGCACTTGTTCAATAACTTCCATAATGTCAATTTTGGAAACTGGGCCTGATAGCATGGGAGAAACTGTTGATCCACCAAGAAGTGATGGAAGCTTAAATGGAGATGTCTTCATTTCATCCAATGAACTACAGCAAGCCACTTCTTCATCAATAAGAGTAGAATAATTTGTAGAAATTATAGAGTAAGACAAAGATTTTGATTCTCAATACATCATCTCCACTTTATTACCCTAAGAAGACCTTTTGTCATCAGTAGGGCCAGATTTGGTGGCCTCTTCTTTAGGATGTTCAAATATTGAATCCTCCTATAACTCTGGAAGTTTTTCCTCATCATCTACTATGAAAGTGGAAATAGAAAAGGTAACGCATAATGAAGAAGAAGAGGAATATCTTAGGTATGCCCCTCCATAATTTGAGAAGGTGTCTCTACCACTGTGGATGAGCTTAGAGAAATAAATCTGGGTACAGAAGAAGATCCACACCTCACTCTAATTAGTGCATCCATGACCTCTGAAGAGAAAGTGGGGTATACTTCCTTTCTAAAGAAACATCAAGATATATTTTCTTGGAATTATATTGAAATTCTAGAACATTATCATAATGTATCCACCAATCATTTGGGTCTTCCAGAAGAACATCACAGATTCAAGCAGGCAGCAAGAAGAACACACCCAACTTATGCCTATAAAATTGAAGTTGAAGTTGATAAGATTATAAAGTTTAACTTTGTTAGAGAAGTTCAATATCCTAAATGGCTGTCCAAAATTTCCCCATTGAAAAAGAAGAATGGACAAAATAGATTTTTCATTTATTTCAGAGATCTTAACCGGCATTGTCCTAAAGATGATTTGTCGATTACAATTACTGAGCTTCTAATTGATGCAACAGCTATCTATGAAACTCTATACTTCATTGATGGCTACATTGGATATAATAAAATTTGTATGGCCCTAGAGGATGGAGAATATATAGCCTTCAGAGCCCCTCAAGGTGTGTTTTTCTATCAGGTAATTATCTTTGTCTTAAAGAAGACAGGAACAACATACCAAAGTGTCATGCACCATATCTTCAAATCCTTCTTAGGTAAGTTTGTTGAATGTTATGTGGATGATTTGGTAGTCAAATACAGACAACATTCTAATCACTTGGCTGATTTAGATACCATATTCCATAAACTTTGACAACATAGTTTGAAGATGAACCCCTTGAAATGTTCTTTCGGGGTAACCTTAGGAAAGTTCCTTGGCTTCGTTGTACGCCATCATGGTATCCAAGTTGATCATGAGAAAAAAAATCAATCATTGGTATGTCACATCCTATAAATTTGAAAGAATTAAGAGGATTCCAATGACACTTGGCCTATATTCGCTGCTTTATTTCTAATTTGGAAAGTAAGTGTTTATCCTTCACCAGATTAATGAAGAAGGGAGTCTCTTATCGGTGGACTGAAGACTGCCAAGAAGAATTTGATACTCTCAAAAAATATCTCCTGATTCCACCAGTATTAATGTTGCCTATTGACATAAGACCACTTATTCTATATGTGACATCTTTAGAGTGTACACTAGGTTCCTTACTTGCCAAAAAGAATGATTCTAGGACTGAAAATAGCCTCAACTATCTTAGTCGAACTATGATTGATGCAGAAACTCGATACTCAAGTATTGAAAAGTGATGCCTGGCATTAATCTTTGCAGTTCATAAATTGAGGCATTACCAGCAACATCATGGGGTCCAATTTATATATCGTAATAACCCATTCAAATTTATCCTCGTTCGTCCTATGCTTACAAGGCATCTGGAACGGTGGGAGGTTATTTTTCAATAGTTTGATATCCAGTTTGTTCCCCAAAAGGAAATAAAAGGCCATGCTCTAGCCGATTTCCTTATTGAGAATCCATATGCATAAGATACATCATTAAATACTGAACTTCCTGATGAAGAAGTCTTCTCTATTCAGGATAATTCCCAAACATTGGAAATGTACTTTGATGGTTCCTATAGAAGTCCAACAAGGAAGAGAATGGAAAAAAACTAAACTCGTCAAAGTTGGGTTAGGAATTTTCCTTATTTACCCATAAAAGGCAGTGTTTCCTTATTCCTTCTTGTTGTCAGAAGGTGGGACCAACAATGAGGCAAAATATAAAGCTCTCATTGCAGGTTTAGAATTCACACTTCAGGTGTAAGTGAATCACTTAAAGGTAAAATGTTATTCATATTTGGTAATCAAGCAAATCAATGGGGAATATTCTTTTAGAAAAGAACAGTAAATACCTTTGTGTGATTATGTCAGAGAGTTAATGGATGAATTTCCCGCATATCTGACATTGTCTTATATCCGAAAATCACAAAATTCCTAAGAAGATGCAATGACTAATATATCTACAGCCTTAGCAGATCCAAATCAGGATGAGAAAATCATTAGCATAGCCCATAGTCATGTGGTGTCACCTTTTATTCAAACCATAATGGAGGAAATTAATGAAATTATCACTATTTCCAAACCATATGGTCATACCATGGTATGGAGAACATCCATCATGGAATATCATCAAAATGGGGTAATTCCACCGAATAGGACTGAAAAAGAACAGATCCGATGATGAGCAGCCAATTTTAATCTTTACGATAGTCCAAACCACCAAAGGATCCTCTAAAAGTGAGGCTTTGATGGATTCCTCTTCATATGTATTGATGGATAATAGACTATAGATATCATGATAGAAGTACATTCAGGATCTTGTAGTGCCCACCAGTTTGGTCACATACTCTCTAACCAAATCCGAAGACTTGGATACTTTTTGCCTTCATTGACGAAGTATTGTACAGATTTCACAATAAAATTCCATCCCTTCCAAGTGAATTCCAAATTCATTCCTCAACCCCCGGAGTTTCTACATACCGCTAAATACTCCTAGAAATTTCCCACATAAGGAATGGATATACTAGGGCCTTATCCTCAAGCCACGGCTAAGCAACTCAAGTATATACTTAATGTTACTAACTTCTTCTATAAATGGGATAAGACAATACCTCTCAAAAAAGTCAGATCCAAAATCATTTTTAGTTTTGTCAAAACTAATATCATCACCAGATTTGGTGTCTCTCATACTATTTTGATGGACAATGGCACCAATATTTGTTCTACTAAGGTATAAAAGTTATATCAGGAACATAATATTAAATCCAACCATTCATCTCACAATCAAACGGCCACCAATAGATGGATAGAGGCCTTTAAAAAGACCCTATAAAATATACTCCAGAAGATGGTGGATAAAGATAAGAAATCTTGGCTTGATAATATTTTGAATTCTTTATGGGATTATCAGACCACTACCTGTACTGCCACCCAACTAACTCCTGATTCATTGGTATACGGAACCGAAGCAGTTTTTCTAATTGAAATGAAATTGCCTTCACTCAGAGTTGCAATCTGTGATCAGTTGTCTACAGATGATAGTTCATATAAATTGTTAAATGAAATAGAATGATTATATGAGAAGATATCACATAATTTTCATCATTTAGAAGTTTATCAGAACCGAATAGTGTGAGATTTTAACAAAAAAGTTTGCCTCCGTTCATTTCTTCAAGGAGAATTGGTGTTGGTCATTAGGACTCCAATTATACCAGGGAAGAAACCTCCAAATCTTGATCCAAAGTGGGAAGGACCTTATTCCATACATAAGGTCTATTCAAATGGAGCTTATTCCTTAATATCATTGGATGTAGAGCTTATTACAACTCCAACCAATGCAAGATTCTTAAAGAAATACTTTGTGTAGTTAAACACATCGTCCTCACTACAAGACTTAAAACTCCACAGTACCATGTCCTTGCTGAAAGACTAAAAAATGCACATCCCTCTTTTTCTCACTACAAGACTTTATATTGCACAGTAAAATGCCCTTACTGCAATACTTTAAACTTCATGTCCCCCATGTCCTAGTTGCAAGACATTAAACTGCATAACAACCATAAGTTTCCATGCTACATGATGTTAAAATGCATAGCATCTTCATCCTTATTGCGTGATGTTAACCTGCATGACATCATTTGTACAACTAGTTTTTTTCTCTATTTGATGTTAGAAGCTTCCATAAGAAAACATCATTGACATCATCGCTACTCCTTAGTGGCACATGAGTCCCTATCTTTCATATGTCTGAGTCAGATCTGAATAGTGACCTTATTTCAAGAACTACGTATGGCTTGATTCTCATTTTTAATGAGATACATAGAGATGCCTAAATCTCCAATTTTGGGCCCAGATCTAATCAAAAAATATTCGTATTTTATTTTCTCCTCATGTATATGAATCAGATCTATATAGATTGTTTTCTTAAGATATATGATTTTGTCTTTATACCATTTTATGTCTTAAGATTTACCATTCTCTCAGAACGTGTCAGAAGCACCCATTATTCATGTCAAACTCGAATGGATGTGAGGAATGATTATTTAAATAACTGTATACGACTTGATTCTCATATATTTGAGATACTTAGAGATGCCTAGATCTCCAATCTTGGGCCCAGTCATGATAAAAAACCCCTTATTCCTTGTATAAGAATCAAACCTGCATAGGGAATGTTTTAAGAACTTTGTATGACTTTATTCTTTCCCCAAAAAGACACATAGTGACATTTTGGATTTATCCCTTAATTCAATTACAATATGTCTTTATTTTTACATCGGTTCGTCTTCATCCTTATCGCATGATTTTAAAATGCATGGAAATCTAACACCCTTATTCTTCACTTGTGTTGCCTCTTCATTGTAAAAGAAAACCTTACTACACTTTGTTTCTCACACCGAGTATTGCTCACGTGGGCTTAGGAATTGGGTAAAAGGATCCTTTTTATAAATAAGGTGTTTCAATTTATTATGGGTTTATCAATGTCCTCACTTCATGACTTAAAAATGCATAGTATAAGGCCCTCATTTCATGACTAAAAACTTCACATCATAATATTAATTCAGAGGAAACAAGGAAAATTTCTATTTTATATATGAGTCAGATCCATGTAAAGGACATAAAACTCATGGCCAATATTGATTCTAATATTTCTCATATACATTGATCAAAACCCCATTCCATATTTCACACTCTTAATCTTGAATATTTCTAGATCCTCATAATCTTTCTTAAAATTTTTGGTGATAGAGTTTCTAATATTTATGAACACTTTTTCTTGACTATGCAGTATGTTCCCTTAGGTGGACTTGCATAAGTTTCCTACATAACAGGCTAGTTAGAAAAAAGATGCCACTATTTGGCTATGTAACATATGCCCTAGTTGGCCGCATAACACATCCCCCATAACGTGTTTTTCAAATAATGATAACTTCATTCTTGGTTATTGTATCTTTGTTCCCTTAAAACATTGATGAAAATATACAAGAATCTGTATTTTAAAACAATCATTCAGGTATACTTGTCCTATTATATTTCTCTTGATCTGAAACTCTCAAGACCATGTTTTACACATTTCCCTCACCATGTGTTCAAAACAATATGAAATAACCTTCGAATCACTTAGCCACATATCATATGCAGATTCCTTTTCTGGTCTTAGTTGTATGGACTAAAACTATAAAACACCATAACTCCTACAATTGGGTCAGACCTTTGTAAGAATCCTATTTCTATAATTCATTGGAAATGTTGGTTGTAAATACCCTATCCATATTCAGATACCTTTTCCCCATAAACCAAAATCTTTTTATTGGAAAATTTGAATCTCCATAATCTTTCTTTAGCTTTTAGCAATATAATGTAAAACTTCAAAGAGCTCTTTTTCCAGACAATACAGAACGTGCCCTTAGGTGGCCTTGCATAAGTTTCCCACATAACAGGCATGTCAGTTAAAAGATGACACTATTTGTCTATGCAGTATATTCCCTAGTTGGCCCTACATAACAGAACCCCCATGATGGGTTTGTCAAATAATGGTAACTTCGTTCTTGGAAAAGACTTCCTCTAATGCTTTTATCCCTTTTCCCATATCATCCTTTGGATTCATAAATTTTTAAATTATAGTTTACCATTTTTACTTACATACCAAAAAATGAAAGTATGTTTCCAAACAAATTATCATGAAATTTGAAGAGTTTGGTACATTTGGTCAAGGGTAAAGACCTTAAATTAAATCCACACAATGTCCTCACTGCATGACTTAAAACTGCACAGTACCAATGTCCTCACTGCATGACTTAAAACTGCACAGTATGATATCATAAATTCCCCTTTCTGGTAAATGTTAATCGTTCTTCATACACAAAATTTGTATAGAAGTGGTTTTCTTATTCATGACATATGTCTACATAAAATATCTTTTTATTCTTAAAATTAATTTCCTTGGAAAAACCACCCATTGTGGTCTTGATTCACCCAAATCTTATGTTTCCCTGTCTATCAGCAGTAAAATGTTAAATTTCAAAGAGCTCTTTTTCTTGTCTATGTAGTACGTGCCCTTAGGTGGCCTTCCATAAGTTGCCTACATAATAGGTCTATTAGCCAAAAGATGACACTATTTGGCTATGCCGCATATGCCCTGTTTGGACCTTCATAATACAACCCCCATAACAGGTTTATCAAACAATGGTAACTTCGTTCTTGGAAGACACTCCACATTTGTTGATATAAGTTTTAAATTTGCTGACAATAAAAATCATGTCTTAATAATCCCTTTGGAAAAATTTAAAGAATATTAAAGCAATTCTTAGCCACTGAGACTTGTTTAGAATCTAATTTAAAATTTATGGTCAAAGATATTCAACCCTAAATACTAGCCCTTTATAGTCCAACATGCATGACTCTAAACTGCTAAGAGATGTGGTACTCACCAGATTGAGAACCCACTAAGGGCACTCTAAACAAAAAATTTGAGTCCTAACTCACTAAACATACTTTTTTTATGGTTTAGGTAATATTGAGCAAAAAAAATTCAAGAGATGCAAAGTTTGTGGGGTTGTCCATATAACCATAGAAAAAATCAAACTATGCTTACTGGGACTAATGGACTAATTAAAACAAAAGTAGTTAGAAAAAGTAAAAAAAGAACACAAATGATTGAAGACAAAATACTTTTCATTCATGAAAATTTTCACAGAGGAGCATCTGCAAATTGGAGTCTCTCTCTTGTCAAAAAAAATAGAAATTATAAAATTATTTCTACATAATTACTCATTTATTTGATAGCCTCTTGAGCCCCATCAGCTACCTGTTGAAGCTATTTTATTTGACCATCCTCACTCTCTTCAGCATGATGAAGTGCTTATCTAGAATCTGCAATTGATTTTGATCCATCCTTCTGGACTTCTCCAAATGAGTTATGAAGCTCGTCAAGCTCCCTTATAATGATATCCAACTCTTGTTGGAGTTGCAGCTATTGAACAGTCTTTTCATTAATTGTCTACTTTAGTTCCTTCAACTTTGTAGTATGATTAGTTTCATCCTGGGATAGTATTATTTGGGACTCTTGAATATTTATTGATAGTTTGGATTTTATGAAGTCTTGTCGAAGCTTTTTCTCTTGCTCCCTCCTCCGAATAATCTCTTTCACCACAGTATGAATTTCATGGTATTCAAAACCGCCAAATTCTAGAGTGATAAATAGAGATGAAAGTCATTGAATTCTTGAAGGAAGTTCCTCAACGGGCATCTCAGATATTATCTTCCAGATGTTTTTCCATGCTTTATGATGAGAAAAACGAAGATCCTTCTACAGTTCTGGGTCTGATTTAGAATCATTTTAATAAGGAGGGGTATATTCTGGGACTAATTCACTTAAATAAGTTCCAAGTTCTATTCCTTCTTGAACAACAGTTGCTCCACCATCCATTGTTTTTTGGGTTGATGTAGAGGCTTCACCTCTAGACCTATCCATTAAAGTTGATAGCCCTATATGGTAAATCAAGAATTATGGTTATGATTAGATTCAAGAGATAACAAAATTGAATAAAATCACAATATCAGTATCTATTACCTAATAGTAGGTCAGCATCTTCAGAATAATCCTCCCCAATGTTCTCAGTTTTAGAAATTTTGTTTGATGTCTCTGGATGAGGAGTGTTATCTTTAATATGCTCAGGATTTTCAGAGAGAATCTCAGGAAGACCTGTTATCTCAAGATTCACACGATCTAATGTCCCTGAAATGGTGGGATTGACGTTAATATCAACACTTCCTTCAAGTACCATTATGGAAGAAGTTTCATTAGATAAAACTACATATTTCAACCAACCAATGTTCGTAGGTTAATCGTAAGAATATTAACAGGACAAATAATGAGAACTCATGTCCAGTTGATTCTATACAAAGAACTCCAAAATCTTCTAAAACATTTGATATATTAACATGATCTAATAGTTATTTAAAAGACATTCCATGGTTCATCATTTCATCCAGTGATATCTTAGATACCATGTTAGTCTCACCCGTGGGAGAACTTAGTGTGTTTACATCACAACCTTACTTCGGCAACCTTTGACCTCAAGTATCTTCTTCAAAAAAAAATTCTGGGGTCAGTGTCAGTTGTTTCCAGATGTTCTGGTGCATGTGATGAACCTAAAATTATCACAGAATGGAATTTATATATGGTCACATTTTATTCCTTATGAAGTATTATTGATTTACCAAAAACCTCCTCTCCTATGATATTAGGAATTGAAGCAGTGATGGGAACAAATGTTGGTTCCTTTGGATTCAATGCCTCTTCAGGAACCACAGGATTTTGTGGGAATTTGTGTCTGCTCAGCAGTACCTTCTATGGTTCCTTGAATCTTATCAGTAGTTTCTATCAAATAAGAAACAGAAGAATCCCCTATAATATTATGAATTTTAAACACTTTTTCATGAGTAAAGAATAAAATTCATGATTATCAGGGAGACTTACCACTGCTAAGAAAGCACTTAACCATGGCCTTCTTTCTTCAGTGCTTTTTCTTATTCACTTTTTTAGGAGGGCTGGCATCATTATCTATAAATAAATGTATAGGAAATTCGAATACCCTCTCTATTTCTTCCTCCATGGCCTGTTGGCCCAGATATATTTCTCTCGATTCATGGGGTGATCCGGTAACTCCAAGAGCAGTGCCTCCAGTGTTATATTGTGGTGAAGGAACTTCAGTTGTCTTTCCTTTACCCAACTATAAGTTAAGATGATATTTATTCTACATAAAAATGCTTTGACTAAATTTCAAGTTTCAAAATGGAAGGGAATACGATAGAAAGGAAATTTACATCCTCATGATCAACAAAGTCACGCCACTCTTCGTCTAATAAAGGATTAATCTCTTCGGTGGTACCATGATCTGTCATTTCCTTTACCCGCATTAGGGTAGGAATTGATTAATCAGTGGAATATATGATCATTTCTCACTATCGAATTTATTTCCTCACCTCATTATGATTATCCTTAAAAATAATGTTAGAAGAAGCCCACAAATCCCCTACTCTTGGAATATGCAGTCCTTCGCACAGATCCATCCACATGGTTTCAGCATCACAGTATAGATTCTGCCAAGTTCAAACAGCCTCTATTCATATATATTCAGAATGTATGTCTGAGGCTTGTGAGGAGGATCCTACAACCTTGGACCTGAGTTTCTTCCCAGCACCCACAGTCATAGATGAGGGATTATAAAATGGAACTCACAAATCTTCAGAATGATAGTGACCAGATCACCTTGATATGACTTAGGTAGTGATTGATGGAGTGGCACTCTTAAATCTGACAGGAGGGTTATATCTGGCACAAGGTCTCTTTGGTGAATTTGGAGCATTGCCAACTCCACCCTCTGATTGTTGCAAGTCATCCCCTGATGATGATGAATTGTCTTCCAAATGACAGGTTTCTTTCTGGAAACTTCTCTTTATACCCACTCGAGGGACGACATGATTTAAAACCCCTTCAGGGTAAGATGCAACCTAGTTTTCAACATTCCATATAGTCAATCTGCTTACTCCATCAGCATTAGGTAAGTTAAATATTGCTCCAGTCTTATCCACATATGTCAACAACCATAGTTTTCGAGTAAACATTGGGTGTTTCTCTAATCTGACATGCATAGGAGGGGATATAGTATTCTGTTGTAGACATTTGAATTGATTTACAAATCTATAAGGAGAATAGGACTCACATATGATTTCTCTATCGATTCGGGTGGCCAACATGCAATATCTGCAAGATAGAATATATACCCTCAATTCCAAACCAGTCGTACCATCATCAATTAATCACCCTATAGGCGGATTCCTATAAGGAAATAAATGGAACTCCTTATGCATGCTCAATCTAGCCTTGATGTCATAAGCATTCAAATATGAGTGTAAAATACTAGAAAAAGCCTGAACATATGGTCGGAAAGAACTTCCAAAAACCTATACTCTACTTTGTAAAACATAAGTTCTAAAGTGAGTAGTAATACATCCCCATAACACTTGGAATAGTCTTGATATTCAAAAGGGAGACCTCCCTTTGTAAATATGCAGAAAACTCCTATGAATATTGTCCAAAACAAGACCAGCCAACCCTACCATCCTTTTCTCTACCATCTTAGCTACAATAACAAAGGTTCCCGGCCTCATGCCTCCTTTGGAGTCTCATACTAGTAATAAATACACATTGATCCACATTGCTGAGAAACCTTCCAGATGTGTCTTTGAATGAATTTTTGGGTTAATTTCATTTACCCATTTATCAAATTCTCTTTTCTCTAATGTTGTCCAAAAAGTATCAGGAGTGCATCTCTTCTCTGCCCTTGGACAACTAGTCAGACGGTTGTAAGTGGGACCCTTTTCCTTCTTCATTGTTAAAAATATTTCCATCCATTCCTCCGGATTAATATCCCTCCTGGTGCGAGTTTTTGTGGTGATTTAATTCTTGAGTTTGTTAAACATTTTCATCAACTCATGAACCAAATATATTGTATTATCTGAGTCATTCCATGTCACCCTAGGAAGAATAAACTCATCATACATGTCTCCAAGTATTGTAGATCTAGAAATATTATAAACGTCCCACAAGTAGATACCTACCTTTCCATGTGTTAAATGCAAGGAATTAGTCTCTGGGATCCATTAACTTAATAATTTTGGCATGAAATCATCATTCCTATACACATAGGTTTTCCCAACCCAGACAGCCTCATAAATCATGACGACTCTCAAATCATCTGCAAATTATGTACATGTCTTTCACACCCAGTATGCCCACATCCATGCAGGTTTTACACCTCCTCCTGGTTCAAAGTCCCAACTTTTCTTCCAACCCTTGGACTAATCTGTCTGAGAATCCTGAAAGATGGATGAATAGTAATGTGGCTTCAGCTCGGGTGTGTTTGCCTTCAAATCTAGAGCACATGGGCTATGATGCATAATATGATCTTTCTCTACTATCCCAGCATTAGTGAATGAGGCCCCAATATAAACATTGGCCGATGAGAAGTTGGTATAATCTTTAAACCAAAAATGTGGGACATAGTTCTTTGGATCTGGAATATTATCATTCTAAAAATGGCCATAGATATACAAAGGCGGATATGTGCTTTAGGGAAAATTAAAATGATACTTCTTCAAATATTTTTCTAAGTCTGGAATGGTGGTGTTGCAAACGTCAAAGTAATCATGAACAATGACATTCATCATGTCATCAATCCTCTTCTTGTCAATCTCATCAGCAGTTCTAATTCTTTTGGGAGCCATTAAACCTACAAAAATATAGAAATCATCTTATAAAGTAAGTTCATTTTTTGGTGTTTTACAAAAAATTGGAAAAGGCATTAAGGCGCGAAAGTTTAAACATGGAGCACAAGTATAGGTCGGCACACAAGTATGGCGCCCCACTTATAGCGCGCAACTAAAAAACGTACAAAAGCAGAATGGTGAAACAGAAGCGCCCAAATAGAAGAAGACTTGTGCACCGAGAGATGAAAATTTGGAAGTTGTGAGACTTTTCGTGTAAGTTAAGTCGTTATATATAAGAGACGCATGTCACCCTACATGCCAAAGTCTTACGTGCTATAAACATGCCCACCCAAGTCTACTTGAGTGCCAATACTTTTCTTCCCCAGTGCTCTTTTCTTTCTCCTTCGTTACTTTACCTCAGTATAGGATCCTCTTTTCATTTCAGATCCAATTATGAGGGGGGGGTATTTTTTGACACTCTATTCCATCTAAGAGCCTAAAAATGACAAAGGGAATCCATTATAAATAAAAGGGGGAAATACATGAAGAAAAAAAATCATGATTTTCAAAGGCCTAAGTTTTGGGTCACCTTAGTTTAGCCAAAACTCTGTCGATGCGCAGCCTACTTGTGTGCCCCCATATGTCGTGAAACCCACCTGTGTGCCCCCATATGTCTCATAGCCTACTTGAGTGCCCATCCCCTTTTCACCTAGGGTCCAATATTTTCCTATAAATAGACCCTTAGGGCCCTCATTTGTACAGAATAATTTCATTGAAGCCCAATTGCTGCTCTGGTCACCCTAGTACTTCTCCCCAGTCTTTTGAAACTTTCAAGGAAGTTCTTCAACACCTTGAATAGAGGATTTAAGGGGGTATCAATGGAATTAAGTCCTTTTAGTGTTTGAAAACCATTATACATGTGCGCTTAAAGTTCCCAACCTCCCCATATCAGAAATACTTGCACACCGCCCATTCCTCCCACAAGAACTTGAGCGCCCCACTTTTGGGATCACTAGTGAATACTCTTAAAGGATCGAACAAGGTCTCTCCCAAGTATTAACATTAAGGTTGTTCATCGCTTAAGTGAACATCAGGTTACCCAAGTGTACTTGCATGCCCATAATTGTTCTCCCTTACCTACTTGGGCACCCCTATTTGATTCACTTACTCTCTACAGTTTAGAAGTCACTAAGCCTTCCTCAAATCCATTCATGGAAATTCTTCTTCTTCCTTGGATCCCTTGTGTGAAAGGGATTTTGTTGAGACTTCCACCAAAACCTCCTAACTTATCAAACATTTTGGAAAGCCACATCAGCGTGTAACCTATTTGGGTTTGTATTTCCACAGTTAGAGGTTTCCCACATTTGTTTCACAATGGGGTTAGGATTCATGGAGTGTTTGTGTGTTTGTATATCCATATTCACATGGACATTTCTCCCAGAAATAGTGTTGGGATGTTCCTGGTTTAGAGGAGGGTTGGGTCATGGCCTCTACCTTCTCAAAGAGATGTCCCAGAACCTTAGGTCTCTGGTAGGGAAGGTAAAGTTCACACTTTCTTTTCTCCTTTTTGAATAAAGGATAAGTATCCCTCCCCTACCAAGATAAATTTTAGGGAAACCGTCCTAGAGTAATCCCCTAGATTTTCTTGTAGGAGGTAGCATCATTGCTTCTACTCTATTCTTCAGTGCCAAAGACTAGATGAGAGATGGAAACATGGACTCTTGTTACCCTTTCCCTCTCTCAATTGGCTTTTTCACCATGGGCATCCATCCTGGTGTAATACTCTTAACCTTCATCCTTTATTCCTTCTATTGGAACCTTGTCCAATGTGAAGATAATGGAGGGAAGGATTGTCACCTCGCCCTCTTCCCGGGTTGGCTTTCCCTCATGCATTGTCGCCATTATAGGCTCTCCCTCTTCCACCAGCACAGGAGGAAAAATTTGAAAGTGCAAGTGTCATTATTGAATATTTTACATCCTCTTGTTTCTCTCACCAAGAATGACTCAAGTGGTCTTAGAGATACGTGACGATTACAACATATACACAAACACTCACTGGAATGAACTATGAGAACTCTGATTCATGTTCAAATCAGGATATGTAGGAAGCCCTTTCAGGACCCGAGCTCACTGGATATCCACTTCAGGAATCCAACCCTAATTACCTTAATCTGGTCATCCTTTTTAGGAATAAGACCCAAATTAATCCCTCAAGTCACCAAGGCATCCTTTTTAGAAAGTAATCCCAAATTCCTTTCTCTAAAAGGACTATACTCTCCTATGAGACCTAATAAAATTACATGGGATTTGATTCCCATATATATGGGATACGTAGGAAGCCACATTGAGGTTCAAACCCAATACATTAAATCAACTCTATTCTCATTGCTCCATATTCCCAATAGTGTCTGATCCTACTTGGAAACCCATATCCTTTCCAAGTTCATTGGGCTGCTTTAGTATAATTCCAACACTATGTTTTGACTTAGCATCTTCCACATACATGTCCATACAATATGATATTAAACTGTATGTCTAGGTCCTTATCACATGACTTCAAAAGGTATGATGTGTCCCATTTAGTGGCACCAAACTACGAGGGTTTTGAATCCTTTCACAAGGATATGCAGGTAGCCAATCTTATGGGCATGATCCCAAAATAAACCAAAACCTTCATCTCCCTGGATAATAATAAATTTCTCAGTGCCCCACTGAGTGGATTAAAAACCAGTATCATCATAATGATGATTAAAAGAATATCTGAGTAGTATATTAAAGGATACCATTGATATAAAACCTCAAATACATACAGATATATCCATTTATTAATAACCTTGAATGCATACTGATTACTCTAAATTTTACACATGTTAATAAGTTATTGAAAATTCCAAGGGAAACTTATGTAATACTTGGTCAATTAATAAGGAATCATTAAAATATCTTAAATTTATAAATATAGTCCTGAAGAAGACAATAATTTCCCCCAAACTGGTGTGATGAGTCTAAACTCTCATCCTCTCGACCAATTCACGTTCTCAAGTATTGTAAAATTAAAACATAACTAACACATGACTTTGGAAAGCAGGTCCCCTTTTAAATAAATAATTGTTTGAAGTTTCCAATTTCATAAATAAATCCAATGGAAACCACCTAGAATCAATGATTCTTTAAACTAGAACACACATTTCAAGGAACTAAGAAACAATGACGCCTCTTAACTAAATGGTGGTCTTAGCTGTGAGCCTTATTTAGAGATCTGTGGGGAGATGGTGGAGCTTTGAGATCTATATGCCTGATAAGGTGACCCTCACATAGACATACTTTGAGCACCTATTCATGGAAGAGTTATTTTCGGTGATGTTACACTCTATGGATATACAAGATCTATTATACCTATAGCAGGGTAGCATGAAAGTATCGGATTACTCAGCTAGATTCATTGATCTTTCTCACTACTCCACAGATATGGTGCGAGACCCATTCTTTCAGGCTCAGGATTTTGAGAAGGGACTATGTTGGGAGAGAAGGGAGTCCATGGTATCTCTTAGTATCCCTAATCAAGATGGGGTGATAGATAGAGATTTACTTGTGGAGAGCTTCGCGCCAGCAGCAGGAGAAACTAGTAGACCCCAGGTGGAGAAGCCTTTAGCAGTGGGTAGTAGTTAGAAAACACATGGACCTAGGCAGGTCAGGCTTGTCATGGGATGGCCCTAGGACACAGGTTTGGTGGTATGAAGGTCCTAGGGTAGAGGGAGTCAGCAAAAGAGAAGGGTGTGCTACTCATGCGGTAGTTAGGGGCACATGGATTGTGATTTCCCGACTCGTCACATAAACAATTATCACACAGTTGAGGGACTTCCAAGGTATAAGTAGAGGTTCAAGAAGGGTGATCCATAGAGTGGAAGATGTGGAAGGGGAGAAAGTAGAGAAACATTCGGTGGGTGGAGAATTGAGGTACTACCGCCACCACCCCCAGGTAGTCCTCCATGGTCTTCAGGAGCTGGTGGACATGGGAAGCCCAGCTTCAGGTGATAGAGGCCTATGATCATAACACTCCAAAGATTATTAGAGGTATGATATGTGTCATCTCCACCCTAGATGTAGTTCTTATAGATGTAGGTTCTGGTCACCCTTTCCTTTCCACAAACCTTGTTCTAAGCTTGAAGATTCCAATGGATTCATTGGCTCAATCCATACATTTAGAGACTCCTATGGGAGGGGATTTGATGATCACACACTAGTGTCAGTAGTGTGAGATTACTCTTAGAGGAAAGTGATTCATCTTGGATCTCTTAGTAGTGGTGTTGACGCCTTACAACGTCATCCTGAGTATGGACTATTTATCCATAGTCCATGCTTAGATTGGCTATTTTAGGTTAAGAGTGTGGTTTATCCATGGATATGGGACTAGGATCTCCTTTACCGATGAAAATGGAATGCTTTCATCCCACGAAGAACATTCTATAGGTGTCTATAGTCGATCACTCACCATTTTTCTAGCCTTACCCTCAGTGTGGTGGATGAGAGGAGTCCTCAATTTCCTATAGCAGTGGACGAATACGAGAACATCTTCCGTGAGGATGTTTGAGATTACCTCTTCATAGGGTTTTGACTTATTCATTGACCTTTACCTCGAGACGGCACCAATATCTATACCATCATATCAGATGGCTCATGTGGATCTTCTAGAGTTTAGGGTACAGCTAGAGGAACTGGAGAGGAAGGGATTCATGAGGCCCAATTTTTTCACCTTGGGCGGCCCCAGTTTTGTTTTCCAAGAAGGATTATGGGATATTGACACTGATTTTGGACTACTGACACATGAATTGGGTGATTGTGAAGAACAAATATCCATTACTAACAATCGATAACCTCTTCAACCAGCTAAAGGGAGTGAGATGGTTCTCAAAGATAGACCTCAGGTCTGGTTATCATTAGCTTTGTGTATGGGATGAGGATATATTGAAGACATCATTTAGATGTAGATATAGCCACTATGAGTTCTTGGTGATTCTATTTGGCATGACCAATTCCCCAGCAGTGTTCATGGGACTCATGAACATGATCATCTAGCCTTAACATGACTAGTTCATCGTGGTCTACATTGATGACATCCTGGTGTACTCAGCGTCTAAGGAGGAGCATGTGACACACCTAAGGATGGACTTATATACACTCTGAGAGCACCATATTTATAAAATTCTCCTGAAGTGTTAGTTTTAGATTTGGGAGATTCACTTTTTTAGACACATCATTTTGGAAGATGGATTTTTAATGGATCTGGTGAAGATAGAGGCGGTGTTGGCTTGGGATCCACCCAAGAGTGTGACTAAGGTGCGGAGTTTCTTAGGGTTGGGTGGATAATATCGAAGGTTAATCCTAACTTTTATAGGGTAGTGGCACACTTATCATATTTTACACAAACGATATATTCCTTTGTGTGGACAAAGAAGTGCCAGCAAAGTTTCCAGGAGTTGAGGTGGAGACTGACGAGTTCCCCCATCTTGAGACTTCTAGAGGAGGGAGTTGGGTATGTAATATTATGTGATGAATTAGTGACCATATTTACTTGTGTCTTGATGCAAGGGAAATCGTTTATTTCTTATAGTTCATGTAATTTGAGGCAACATGAGAAGAACTACGTAACCCATGACCTTGAGTTACCAGTAGTGGTCTTTTCTTTGATGATGTGGTGTAACTACTTGATGGGTGAGTGATTTATCATCTACTATGATTACAAGAGTCTTAGGTATATCTTCTCCTAGAAGGTCCTGAACTTGAGATAGAGGTGGTGGCTAGAGTTCCTCTAGGATTATGACTTTGAAATTATTTATACTCCTGGGAAGAGTAACATGGTGGTAGGCGTGCTTAACAGGAGATCTGGGTTTCAGTTGCTGAATGAGGCGTCAGCATAGTTATCCGCAATGAAAATATCCTTCGTGGATAGTGATGGAGAATCCTATCTTCATTCGATGGTTTTAAACCCTCTACTATTTCAGTAAGTGAGGGAGGCATAGCTAGGGGATGTCAACTATGAGACTTGACGTGCTCAGTTATCCCCAGGGAAATCCCATGATTGATATTCGGTAGGTGGGGAGCACATAATCCTTTTCAGAGGGTGTACCATTGTACCAGTGGTGTTTCGAGAGGCGATATTGAGGAAGTTATACACATCCCATTTTGTGGTACATATAAGAGTGGAAAAGATATACCAAGATCTCTAACGTTTTTACTGGTGTTCAAGAATGAAAAAGGAAGTGGCAAAGTTCGTCTCTCAATGCCTCACTTATCAGCAAGTGAAGGCTGAGCATCGAGTTCTAGTAGGCTTGGCTCAGCCAATTGAGGGGCCAAAGTGGAAGTGTGATGGTATATCGATGGACCTTGTAATGGGTTTACCATTCACTTCCAAGGGGAACGACACCATATGAGTGATCATAGACTGACTCACCAAGTCATCCCACTTCCTACCCATCCGGGAGTAGGGTCCGGTAGAGAGCTTGGGGAACCTCTATGTTTAGGAGATAGTATGGATTCATGGGGTGACTTCGATGATAATTTTAGAACATGATTCTTTCTTCACATCCTAGATGTGGAAGGGACTATAGGAGGAGTTTAGGACTCAGTTGTGCTTGAGTATGGAATTTCATCCCTGGACGGATGGTCAGACAGGAAGGATTATCCAAGTTTTAGAGAACATGTTTTGTGCTTGTATCTTGGATTTTGGTCATAGTTGGGAGGATCACCTACCTCTGGTGGAGTTCTCATACAACAACATCTACCACTCCACTATTGGTATGGCACCGTTCTAGTAAATGTATGGGTGGCCATACAGATCATTGTTATGATGGACAAACCCAGTGGAGTAAGCACACATGGGTCCAAAGTTGGTACGAGCGACCATCGAGAAGGTATAGCTCATCTAGGAGTAGATGAATACTACACATATTAGGCAGAAATCTTATGCTGATATAAGATGAAGGAACTTGGAGTTCGAAGAGGGTGACCATATTTTCTTTAATGTCTCACCTCAATGGGGATTGTAGAGATTTGGCTCAGGTGACAAATTATCTCCAAGGTTCATCGGACCTTTCCAGATTATGAGTAGAGTTGGCAAGGTGGTGTACCGCCTAGCTCTTCACCCACAGATTCATCTGGTGCATGATTTCTTTCATGTGTCATATTTGAGGAGGTACGTGCATGATCTATCACATGTCATCGACTAGTGTGAGTTGGACATTGACGATGGGGTGATGTTTGCAGAGTTCCCAATAGAGATTGAGGATCAACAAGAGCGGGTCCTTTGTGGGAAGTTTATTCCTATGGTGCATGTTCTGTGGTATTATGGTAATCTCAAGGATATCACCTGGGAGTGTTAGTCTTAGATTCAATCTCATTTCCCCCATTTGTTTGTTTAGCCCTTGTTTTGAATTTTGAGGACATAAATCCCTAAGGTGGGGAGAATGTAATTTCCCTTAAATTATATGTAATTTTTTTTAAATTATATGGGATTAATTTGAGACCATATTCTCATAAGGTATATTATATTGAGTCCTGGTAAGAAATGATTAAATTTTTTGAACTTTTTTAGTTATTTAAAATAGTATGCGTGCACGGTTGTAGAAACTCCCAAATAGGTGTCCAGATTAAAATTATGAGGGAATTGTTACATTTGGAATGATGAATTTACCTAAGGTAGGACCTAAACTCGACCAGCATGGTTCGCGGGTAAATTTTTTTTAACATTTTAAAGAAAAATAAAATAAACTTAAGAAATTTTTTTATTCAAAAAAATTTCACTACAACGCAACATCGATTCAAATATTACATTTCATAAATGAAATAGTATAATGACATTGCAACTCAAGCATAACAAAAATGCTATTTTAGTTCATAAATGAAATAGTGTCCTAACACGATGAATCAACATAACAAAAATATTGAAACGTGTTTCTTCAATTAATATCATAACATGGGATGTGGGATTGTTGGCACGATCATAGTTTTTAGATTGGAGGATTTTTAGGTTTTGTGTTAGAGAACAACGAATGGTGACGAACAACGAATTGCCCACAATAGAAAACATATTCCTTTATACCTTTCTCATCAAAGTATCTCACCATTGAAAATTTATTTTGAATCAAAGATCATGCAATGATGGCATGTGACTTCATTCTTTATCGACGAACAATCCAATCCCAGGTAGGGGCTTTATTCTTTCGGTGTGATTTCATTAATCCCATGTTATTTTTTTCTAAATGAATAATATGGATCAACTCAATAACAAGTTGACCTGTGGATCAATATTTAAAGTAGGATGGGAATTTTCATGTCGTTTTGGTAGGACCCAGGCTGAGTCAGGTCAAGTTTGTTGGTTCGATCGGGTCGGACTTGGCCTAAACCCAACTGACACCTTTTTACTAAAAGGCTTGTATCTTCTAAACCGTACATCTAATTGATGGGACATTTATAGTGTTGGTACCCTTGAGATGAGGATTTCATTTTAAGATACTATAATTTTTTTATCATGGAGTTCAACATATGACATTTTTCTTGAGTAGTTGTATCTATCAAAACAGGCATGCTACGAGTAGGAATCCTCTAGCTGGATTTGACAAGAATACTATAACAACCAGACTAAGTGGATCGGTGGGTAGATATGAATAAATGGGTCTAAGAGAGTCAATTGGTATTGGTGATTTAGTGAATCTAGGTGACTCTATGGTTCTAGGTGACTCAACAGGTTTAGGTGACTCAGTGGGTCTAGACGATTCAACGGGTCTAAGTGTCTCAGCGGTACAGGATGTTATATGGCTAAGTCTGATAGTCTTGATTTACATGACTTAGATTCATACCTGGGTGATATAAGAGTACCTCATGCATAATTTCTTTGGTGTACTTTTTATTTTGGTCTTATCTTTTTTTTTGGGGTCTTTACCGAGTATTGTGTTACCCACCCCTGCACAGGCTCAGCCCACACATGTCGTGTCCTGTGTAGACGACAGATTCTTTGACAAAGACCTAGGTTTTATAGGACTAGGTGGTTCCGAGTGAGATCAAACAAGAAAGGAATACTCTTATGGCTTCAGGTATCTACCCTTCACCTACCCTTCAGGTAGGGTTTTCTGCCGACAGGTTTCCTGGGACTTGTGTACTCACTTGTTTACAGCTTTCCTTTTTGTTGGGATTTTATACTTGCCCCTTTACTTTAATTTTTGTACTATTACTCTCTATGGTTGTCTTAGTGGTTTTCATTCATGGTTTACTTAGTGTTTTTCCTTTCATTTTTTATGTGTGTGTATAGGTACATATGCAATGCCTCCTATGTTAGTGATATTCCTACTTGGGGCTAGTCACTAGCCCCTGGCCTATTGGAGGCGGGCTTTGGAGGTCACAACATAGATCCCTCTGGGATGGTTCATGACAATATCATATTTATTTAATTAATTTATCCTTTTTATCTTTCTTGTTAATCCTTAGTGAAAACGAGTCGCATCACTTCACGAGGCATTAGTCCGATGTACACACGAACAATGTTACTGTATCCCCTACAAAATGTAATGTAAAATGTTATATATTATATAATGACTCCATAGGTATAATTATTATATAAATATTATATATATACTTTATATCCATCATCATTCCCAACTATGAGAGGTGTTGATGGAAAGAATGAATGACATCAGTTTGTGAGGCGGTATTCTGTCACACACACAATTGATGATTTATAACCCATTTTATGGAAGTGGGAATATTTTTATGTCATGAAAATAACATAAAAAAGTATAAGTATATGTATTATACATATTATATTATATCATACTATTTTAATAATAATTTAATGAGGTGGAGGATGAAATAAAATAAAAATGCTCATTGAAGAACTTCACCCCTTCTTCAGGAAACCTCCTTAGGTTTTCACCAAACTCCATCATAGGTTGGATTTAATCCAAATATATTGCTTATATGGTGGTAGGAGGGAATTTGGTAAGTTATTTGGTTAGGTTTTTTCTAAACCAAAATGTTTTAATGTTCTTTAGAAAAGAGGAGAGTCGCTGGCCTTATAAATGGGAGGTAAGTGTCACACTTGTAATATTTGAAAATAAAAATGTGTAACCACGTTTTTAACATTCCACAAGGAAAAAAATAGATTATTTTAGATCATTAGATATTATAAGGTATAACTGTTTCTATAAAATAGGTTTTATATAAGTTTTTAGGTCATATAAACCATTATATTTTTAATTTAACCCCAAATAAACCCAGTTGTACCTTAATTGTGGTAATGAATTTTTATTTTTTTCACTATTCATTTTGGTCAAAAATTAAGTTTAACTCATTGTATAATAAAAATTATTATGATTAGAAATTTAAGATCCATTTTTAACAGTTAAATTCAAATAATTTGGTAAATTTAATTTAATATTAATCTCGTAGTTACGACGAGAGAGCGGGTTTTCAAAGAGAAAATGTTCAAAATTTTATAATATTTTTATACCCAATTTCAATATAAAATTATTTAAAATGAACTAAATTACATTAATATATATATATATATATATAATTTAACTATTTTAACTTTAAATCAAATTTAAAATATAATTTTACTTCAAGATTAATTTAAATGAAAATGCGATTTTCAAATAAAATTCTTTATTTTTCACTATTCATATAAAAAATAATCATTTCATAAATTTATAAAGAATAACCCTAATATAATTATTACATGATCATTAAAAAATATATATTATTTTTTCAAATTCATTTTCTAAAATTTTCAAAAATTATTTTTCAAATAAGTTTGTGAATGGCGACAAAACATATTTTTAGAAAAACTATACAATTTTTTAAGCATGAAAATAGATTTATTCTTAACCCTTGTTTGGAAAACACATAAGATGAATGTTAAAACTTTTACTGAATATATAATATATTCATTTAATTAAAATAATTCACAAAAAAAATTTTGTTAATTTATTGAGTTAAAACATGTTTTTTTCATAAAAATATTTTTTCAAGAAAAAAATTCTTTATTATTCGAAAGTTTTTATTTTCATTAATAATTAATTAGCCACAAAAAAATAATTTTATATACATATGTAACCATATTTTTTATAATTTATTTGATCCTATTCATACCCACCATTCCAATGGCTAGGTGATAACTATCATATTAAATAACAATAATTTTGTAATATGACATGTTTCATTTAAACTCAATGTTACGTGTAATACAAGTTATTCTTGGTGTTGCATGTAATATAATCCCAATTAATTTATTCATTTAAATCAAGATAAAATCTTTTTTGTGTGTAATGAAAAATATAGAAAATATTAAACTAATTATAAAAAATTTATTCCATAAAATCTCAGTGTGTTACATGGTCAAACTATTAATCTTGGATGGCTATATAAATCAGTTCCATCCCCATGAATTTGTGTGTAATTACATTATATTGAAATTATAGTTAAAAAAATCAAAGTTAGTTTTCTACAGCCCCAACTTTTTTTATCCTTTAAATTCATTGTTCTATCTCACCATAGCTTGAGAGAGATCCTTCCCAAGAATCGATATATTCTTGAAATACATGGATAAATTCATTGGAATTAGACTTTAAGTTGATTATTATTAATCCTGGTTGAATTATTTTGATGGGATTTGATAGGATAGATCAAATTTTTTATGGTATATTTTTATTATTTTCTTTTATTTTGATTTATTCATAACGTATATAAGATTACATAGAGAACAAGTGAATGACCATGGAATGGTGTTTTCATATTGGGCACAGATATAAAAATATAAAATTATTCAAGAATGGTCATGAGATATTTTATGAATATTAATCCTCTATTTTTGTTTTAAACACCTATGAGGTTCACACTTAACCAATAAAATTTTCGATATTAAAAAAATTATTTACATAAAAGAAGTACTTGTAATTCTAGTGTATTTTAAATTATATAAATCCCTCCTAAAAAAAGTTGAATCAGAGATGATGAATCGTTTTTTGGATTGAATTATGAATAGATTAAGAATAATTAAAAAAATGTCTTCCAGCATCCATGACATAACCAAATCCAAAATTCCTGATAGTGTCTTAACAATCCAATACCATAATATATTTCTATTGAAAATATAAATTTTTTTTGTTGATGATAATAAACACATACATAGTTTGTCTTCCAATCAATATTTTTTACATATATAGAGAAATTATGGAAAAATGTATTGTCTTAAGATGATATTCTTGTTATTCCACCATGATCAACACAACCACATTGAGAGGGGGGTCATTTTTTGTAACTTTTTACCAATTAAATATATTTTATTACACCTTTACCAATTTAATGAATAGATCTCATTTTTTTATTTTTTTTAAAAGGTGGCGACATGAACTGGTTTCCCAGCACATGCCCCATAATAATTTATTAATATAAAAAAGATTTTACAACAAAAGATCGAGGTGTAACATACTTACACCAACAGGTAATTAGAGATTACAAATCGTAGCAAAAAATGAATAGATCTCATATGTTTATTCCCATTTTTTTTAAATGAAAATATAATAATAATGAAACCAAAATAATAAGTATCACAGAAGATTGGTTATGAATTTACCCTAACTATATTCATTATTTTTGGTGGTTGGTATTTCACACACACACACTACTTCCCTATAATTTTCATGAATATACATAGGCAAGGGTATATCATTGAACCAATTATATTTTCACAAACCAGGTACAATTCATGATAACAATCGAAAAATAAAGCATCAAAATGATTTCCTTAGACTTCATCACTATTAGGTATAAAAGGGGCCTAGATACCCTAAGAGGGGGGTGAATTCGGGTACATATATTATTTTAAAAATTATTCCTACACTACTAGATCTTGACCTCTTTATTATAAGGGTCACTTTATATGCACTTAAGTGTTAATGATGATCTTGTTCTTTCCTTATTTATCTAATGATGATGATTTGAATATAATGTAAGAAGTAAATCATATGGACACATATATTTTTACATGGTTGACCCTCATAAGGCTATATCAATGGAGCATACAACTGATGTACCAAATCAACTGAGGCTCACTGCCAAAATTTTGTTTTGGATAGATCACTTCTATACCTAGGATCACTACCTTTACAAGGTTTGGGGTCAACTCACTACTTTCCCAAGGGTCCATCCCTATGTATCTTTCTCTATCTGACTATCAGTGGAAGGGGTCATCTTCCTCGTCTTCATTTTTCCACTTCTCTGGAAGGGATCCACACGTATTTTAGGGAAATATAGATCCATTCATTTTCATGAATTAACACATCCTCAACTGTAAGTATATTATCTCTTGAATTTAAACTTTTACACATTCTATTTGTTTATATAAATTGAATTTTCAAACTATTTTAGTCCCTTCAATAACTACCTTGAATATTCCACAAACTACATTGCACCACATAGAGCGAGTACTTCATGGACAACCTATTCTTCCATAGACTACCACTGCTTCCAGGGACCACCCTTTCTTCCAATGACCATCACTTATTCTACAGACCATATCATCTTCTGTAGACCACCCCTACTTTCATGGACTATCCCTACTTATTCTACATACCACCTCTTCATCACGAACTCCTTTTCCTTTTTGGGCTACTAATCCCTAAAAAATCCCTTCATGGAATTGTTCTCATAAAATAATTCACCATTCATGGAATCCTTCCCCAAAAACTCTTTCAGACTTCACTGAATTCTTCCTACAGAAATGATATTTTCTAATAAAAATCTCTATCAATAATGATTTGATTAGAAATATTTATATAGGAAAATATATCCGTAAATCCTGCTAATTTGATTTACCCAAAATACAAATGTGGTACATCCTTCACCACATGCTATGTTATGTGGTATGAATAGTGTATTTTTCTTTTATAGTGGCTAATATCTTTCGTGAATGAAATCCCTTTGTGGCTCCCCAAATTACCACCTCTTTCTGCAAACATCAAGCCTCCCACAAACGTTTTTTACATATGTGGTCTACATAGTGTGCTTCACGGTCCAAATAGTGTTTCTATGTGGAAATATTCCTTTATCGGTTTTACTTTTCCATTACACGTACCTTCTTTTGTGTTCTAAAAACTGTGATTTTTAGTCCGCAAACCATGAACCCCTTTACAAAAAAGATTCTTTTTCCAAAAAAACACCCAATTTTGAGGCCCAAAAATTAGGAAAACACTGGAAAACTACACCACCTTAAAAACATCATTCAGCAACACCAAAAAAACTGATTTTTGATCATCTAGTTTTATCAACAAACACAATCAACCCAAAAACACCAAGTTGAAACCTTAAGGGGGGGTTTTCCCAACAATATTCCCCATTAGGTCTGTTGAAAATACTTCACAATTTGAAATATCATTAAAGATTCTTTCATCTTCAACCAGCATTCACTTATTTTGATTTAGATATCGATCAATGGTTTACTCAATATGCACTCTAAGCCCACTTGACCCATGATCAGCATGGTAAACAAGAGTATAATAAAAATTTCATCAATGAATCACTTAATTACAAAAGTAACCAACTGTTGTCATAAAGAACATCATCTGTAATGATATATAACCTTTGATCAATCTCCTTTATCATCATCTGATTTAAAACTCCGCCTACTTCGCTACTCCCCCTATTAGTTTCTCCCCCTATCTTCATTAAGGCATTTTCTCCCTATTTTATATTCAAAACATTCCCCCTTTGACAATAATCCTAAAGGTCACTTTATTATTGTCTAAAACATTGTAAAGAACACATATCAACACATTAGGGAAGAACGCATCATTCCTCAAGGAGAGGAGGACCCACATACACACTTTTTCAAGTGTGGGGTATCAACTGAACTCTCAGATCCAGTCGATGCCTTTAAAATTCTTATTTGTGTAATTATTTTGTTATAATATCAACAACCTGTAGTTTTGTAGGCATATACTCTAACCTCACTATCCCTTGCTCTAACATATCCTTGATAAAATGATACTTGATTTCAATGTTCTTTGTCCTTGGGTGATAGACTGAATTTCTACTAAGATTTATACCAAATGAATTATCAAAATGGATTCTGATTAGAGACTTCACATTAACTCCCATATCATCAAGCTACTGCTTCATCCATAATAACTGAGTGAATTCTTGAGTGGTCGCAATATATTCAGCATTTGCGATGCTCAATGAAATGAAATCTAGTTTCTTTCTTAGCCAATAAATAAACAATCTACTATGAAAGAATGCACCACCTGATGTTGATTCTTTATCATCTTTTGATCCATCCCAATATTCATCTATATATCCCAATAACATGTATTTATATTTGTTAGTATAAAATAGATTTAAATACACCATTCCATTGATATAACTAATTTTTAATTTTACTAAAAGCAAGTGTCTTTATTTGGGACTGGTTTGATATATTTTTTCTTGACATGTAGAAAAAATAATATCAATTCTTGTCACTATCAAGTACAATATTCTTCTAATTATTTTCATGTATTTTGTGACATTAACTGTATTGTCTTCATCATCTCATGATAGTTTCATCCAAGTTGCTACCAAAGTCTTTATCTCCTTTTAATTTTTCATTTAAAATCTTCTAAAAACTATCTTAGAATATTTATATTGAGAAATAAATTGTCATTATTTCCTTGTGTCACCTGTAAACTAAGTAAAAATGTAAATTCACCAGTCATTGACATTTAAAATTCGCTTTTTATGAATTCCATAAACTAAATGCATTGTTCTTCATCTAATCCACCAAATATTATATCATTGACACATACCAACACCATCATCCTTTGATTACTATCACTGTTGACATAGATATTGTAATTAACTCCACCACATTGAAACCCAAGCTTCTTCAAAAACAATTTTATCCATGAATACCATTATCTTGGTGCTTGCTTGAACCCATATAACACCATCATAAACAAACAAAATATATTATCAACTTTATGAGTCATAAAACCATCTAGCTGCTCAATATAAACTTCCTCTTCCAGAACCCCATTCAAAATATATGACTTGACATCTATCTGAAAAAATTTGAACTTTATTTGCAATATTGTAGCGAAAAATAATCTAATTATCTCTAGCTATGAAACATTTGAAAATGATTCATCAACATAGATACCCTCTATTTCTAAGTACCCTTTTCACACTAGAAATTCTTTGTTTCAAATCACTACACCATCTTCATTCATCATGTTGCAAAAGACTCATTTAGTGCTTATTATATTCTTATTCATTTTCCTCAAAACAATCTCCCATGTCTCATTCATCTCAATTTGTTCAATATCTTCATTCATAACCTGAACCCACTTATCAAATACAACTACGTCATCAAAACATTAAGAAACTACCTCTGATAAGTACGATGCTTGTTGTAGATTCTTTGTCCTCCTTGTCTATACTGGCACTGTCTGGTCACTAATTGTGTTATGTATATCAATTTAGGCTCTTATCTTTACTATTTGTGAAGATAGTAAATTATGTTACCCCTTTTAATCATTATTATATTCTTATGAATAATAATTTTCAACTTATACTCCCTCTGTGTATCTTACCTCCCCATCACTTTCATCGGAAAATTGGTCATTGTTTTGTTGATGATTCTATTCATTCTCTACTATTGTGACATAATTACTTTCAACTAATCATTGCAAATTTTTATTGAAACACTTTTAATGTTCTCTTACATCTTCTTGGAATCTTGAATACAATCAATTGATACCATATTGTTTAAACAAAATACATAATCATGAAATGCGTGAATGTTGATTTTTCTCCTACAATATGTCTTCTCTCAGTGGGGAACAAACACATAAACTATGGCATGATACCAATGATTATATATTCAATGCTAAATTCAACCATTGGATCATCCATGTATAGATTTGAAAAATATTTAGTTTAAAATAATACACTTAATCATATCATATCCTTTTTTTACAATACACAACCTTCAGATATAGATTTTTAGTGGGAAAATTTACCACTTAGTAATGATCCATCAACAAAACTATTAAGCCTCCTGAGTCATAACTCGGTGTAGGAAACAAGAGTTAAAGTTAATAACACCATCACTATCCATTTCACTCAATTAATTATATTAATCTCTATATTTAATTGACTATTAAATCCTTTTAATAAATTATTCAAGATTTATTCTTTAGTTCTATTAACTGATTTGAAGAGTTGAAATCCTGGAACACAACTTTGTAACTTTTGATACAACTTTACCTTGGATTTTATCTCCATTAGAAACATAAAACACATAAACATCATGTAACATAATTTATACACATAGTGATAGGGGTATCTCTAGAATCTTCAAGAAGAGGATTGTGATTGATCCTGATAGATCAACCCTTTGATACTTTCTTGCAAAGCATTATACTCTTTCTGTGCTTATTCCAACTACCCCGCCAACCTCAATTATTCTGGACATATAACTAAACATTATTTACCCACATTTTGTGTCTTATTCTAATATTTAGGTTCTTTATGCTTGTAATTTTTCACAATTTGAGGTTTATAGCCACTAGTGGATTTTTTTTCCATAAGGCTCCACCAATATGTTAATTTTCAAGAATCTTTTATTGAGTAGGAATCTTTCCAATTTTCATATTCTATAGGATATTTCTCAATTGGATCTATATATCTTTTTCCTTTATTTCTCACATTGTGGAATGGAATTCTAATTTTATGTGACGTTCTTTATTTGTTTTTATTTTATCAGTTGTCACGTCACCCTTTCTTGTTGAGGTATATGACAACACTGCTTTTATTACAAACTTAAACATGATTTATTACATAAAACTTCACTTAATACAACAAGAATATCGAGAGGTTTAGTGTATTTGGAGCTTAGGATCATTACATAAAAACTTAAAACATGAAATACAATATATTTATAGAAAACATCCATTACATGACAACTATATTCCCTCGTACTTAGCATTGCATGGGATAACCTGAGGACATGCATAAGAAAAGTGTGAGCTATAAATCCCAATAAGGGAATACACATGGAATAACATGAGGAGTACGATACATGTTAGACATTAGGCATATCAATAGATCACAATAGAATCATGAACATAAAGTCATGATAAATCATGATAATCATAACATGGAAATGTGGCAACAACACTTAACATGGAATTAGCATGAGCCAAGACTCATTGCACATGGAGCATGAGTAAATCCTCATTGCACATGAAGCATGAGTAAAACCCTCATTGAACTTAAATTATCATGATTCAACACTCATTTCACATGATGTATCATGATACTATACTTTACCCAATGCATTGGAGCGCTATAAGGGCGCACCCTTCTTAAACATTTCATTTCATGCATAAGTGTGCCACATGGATCATAAAACATGGATTCATAAAACTTAATCATTTATTACATGATAAAATTATGTGTAATTAATACATGAAACATTATAATCAATAAGTAAATGTGCATAAAGGAGAATACCCTTGATGGAGAAATGGGCATGGTATTCACTACACAATGGCATTGGCTTAGAAAATCGGTGCAATTTCGACAGTGTAACGGTGTGACAAAAGAATTCATAAAAATGGTTGATGAGAGAGAAAGGGGTGTCTCATAATATTTACATGAAATGGAAAGTGAGGGGGTCATATAGATACATTTCCAAAAAAATTAATGGAATTTAGATTCATGATACAAAAGTATTGCTTGAATGTAAAAGAGGAGAGAAAATTTCCTTTTATAATTTTGGTATAGTAACGGGTGTACATGGGAGGCATTTAATGAGAGAGAAAGGGGTCTCCCATAATTCAAAAAATAATAGGAAAGTATGGGGGAGGTTCTAAACCATACCCCAGCATTTATAATTGAAATTAAAAGGGCATAACAATATGAAGAAAATTGGACAAAAATGAGAAAGGAAGAAAAACCCTTACTTGGAAGTGTGCTTCCAAAGGCTAGAGAGAGGCTTGTGAGAGGCTTATTGGGAGCTTGGGACACCTTGGGAGGATTCTAGAGAGATTATTTCAGAGTTTGGACGAACTCCAAAGTCTTTGAGTGAGGAGGAAGTAGGAGCTTGGGTGGGTTTATATCGGAAAGGTGAGGGAATTATTTATTATTTAGGTTTGGGACCCCTTATATTAAATTAATCCAAACCACAAACCATCCCATGGTTTTTGCCCATGGTTTTTGGAAAAGGGAAGAGGAAAAGAATATTTTTTAAGGAAAAATTCAGAACTTCTTAAAATAATAGGGTTTCTTATTTGAAGGTGAGTCACACTCCCATAGAAAACAATTTAAAAAGACAAGGTATTTAATAAGTCTTGAGGGGTCCATTAATGATTTGAAAAGTAAGTAAAACAAACCCAAAATCACATTATTTTAATGGTAAAACATAAATTGGATGAACATAAAGATTATAGTATTTTATTACATCACTATTTGGTCATTATGATGTCATAAAACACATTATATATTTAAACAGTATTTAATTTTTACCCAAAAATTTGACTGTCTCAGAAAATTATGAAAAATTTACTGTTTGATAATTTTTACTTCCTGATTCCATAAATAAAATTTATTTTATCTAAATAATTTTCTAAATATGTTAATTTTTACTTTTAAAATAAAAACCTACATTTATAAAAAAATCATGGGTTTTGAAAGAAATGGCATTCAAACCTTAATAAAAATTATAATTGCATTCATAAAATTATAAGATCATTTATATTTAATAAAAAATAATTTAATCATAATATTTTATTAAAATATTATTTAATTCAAAAATTCCTTAATTTAATAAAATAGAATTCTTAATTAAATAATAACTAAAAACACTATTTATACTTTAAAAACTATTTACAATGTATAAAAAATTACAAGGAGGTATATTCATTATTATATACAAAAATAATATACATGAACATAGTACTAGAGATTTGTTAAATAACCCATTAAAACAACCGTATAAGACCTAAGGGTGAGCTGTGTGATGGTGACAGACTCTCGGGGTGGCTCAGATAACATTGATCGAGTGGTAATCTCTATCAACTTCCACTTTTCCCGTAGATGGTCCCGTTCGAGCTTGACATGATGAAGCTTAGCTTAGGCTTGGTCAAGAGTGAAGCCCAAGGACACCACCTCTTTTCCGAGCTTTGACAAATAGGCTTCTTATGGAGCAATTCTACTGGATGAGTCAATCGCTTCTTTTGTCTGAGTAAATTGGATTTTTTAGAGCCCTATATTTATACTAATCATGTGATCACTGTTCAATGGATATATTAGCAACGGTCAAAATTCTTAGCATAAAACCAAAGAAGTTGACATTTTATATAAACATACAGAGACATTTAATTATATCAAGAGGTATTTCCATTAATGAAATTTTGGGTCGTTACAATATTCCCCCTTAAGAAATTTCGCCCTCTAAATTTTCCTTTTCCCACACTAAAACAGATGTGGGTAACTCAGATTCATCATTTCCTCTGATTCCCAAGTCACTTCTTCAAACTTGTGGTTTCTCCACAACACCTTGATGAGGGGCATTGTCTTATTTCATAGAACTTTTTCTCTACGATCTAAGATCTTCACTAGTTTCTCCTCATAAGAAAGATCATCTTCAAATTGTACCACCTCAGAAGAGACTACATGTTAAGGGTCTGGTATGTACTTCTATAAGAGGGATACATGAAAGACATCATGTACTTTGGCCATTGTAGGTGTAATTTCTATTTGATAGGCCACAGCCCCGACACGATCAAGAATCTAGAAGGGGCCGATGTACCTTGGACTTAACTTCCCTTTCTTTCCAAACCTCATGACCTTCTTCCATGGAGATATGCGTAGAAAAACCATATCTCCAACTTTAAACTCAAGGTCTCATCGATGGTTATCTTCATAACTCTTCTGTCAACTATGGGCTTCCTTGATATGTTGTTGAATGGTTTTCACCTTCTCCACCATTTCATCAATCATTTCTGGTCCAAGCAGCTTACGTTCACCGACCTCATCCCAACATGCTGGTGTTCTGCACCTTTTCCCATACATGGCGTCATATGGTGCCATTTAGATGCTTGAGTGGAAAATGTTATTGTTGGAGAATTCAACCAGTGGAAGATGTTGATCCCGTCCTTGTTTAAAGTCCATTGAGCATGCTCTCAACATGTCCTCAAGTGTTTGGATAGTCGGCTCAGATTGGCCATCAGTTTGAGGATGATAGGCCGTACTGAAGTTAAGTTCAGTATTCATAGCATGTTGAAGACTCTTCCAAAACATAGAGGTGAATCTTGGATCTCGGTCAGACACAATATATAGTGGTACTCCATGAAACCTTACCACTTCCCTGATATATATCCATGCTAGTTGATCCAATGAGAAATCCTACTGAATAGCAATAAAGTGTGCAGTTTTTGTAAGACGATCCACCACAACCCAGATTGCATTGCTACCTTTAGATGTCCTCAGAAGTCCGGTGACAAAGTCCATGGTGATGTTCTCCCATTTCCATTCTGGTATGGGCAATGGTTGCATCATCCCCTTATACGTATGCCTCTCTGCCTTCACTTTCTTGCACACCAAGCACTTTGATGTATATTTAGTGACCTCCTTCTTCATATTATCCCACCAAAAGTTTTCTCGGGTATCTCGATACATATTTGTGCTCCCTGGGTGAATAGAGAAATTTGAACTATATGCATCATCCAAAATTTCCTTCTTCATCTCCAAACTCGATGGAACACATAGTCTTTTCCCAGATCACACAATTCCTTCTTCATTAACAATAAACTCTGATGATTTCCCTTTTTTGATAGCTTCCACTTTTTCCTAAATTCCCACATCATCTTTTTGAGCATCCATTAACCTTTCCAAAAGAGACGGTTGAGAAATAATTTGTGAAAGGATTGATGATGTTCACTTCTTTATGATTCCCATGTCCATTTTCATCAAGTCTAAGATGATTGGATCCTTCTCAATTCTCATCATTGATAGAATCGTTGGGTCCTTCCTACTTAGGGCATCTGCCACCTTGTTTGATTTCCTAGGGTGGTAATTTATTGAATAGTCATAATCCTTGATGAGCTCTATCCATCTTCTCTGGCGCATATTAAGCTCTTTCTATTTGAATATATATTTAAGACTCTTGTGGTCATTATATATCTCACATTTCTCCCCATAGAGATAATGCTGCCATATTTTCAAGGCAAAGATCACCGCTTCCAACTCCAGATCATGCGTTGGATAGTTTTACTCATGGATTTTCAACTACCTTGAGGCATAGGATATCACTTTATCATTCTGCATCAGCACACAACCTAAGCCCTTCTTTGAAGCATCACTGAATACCACAAAAAGTTCCCCACTTATAGGTAAAGTGAGCACGGGCACAGTGATAAGCCTCCTTTTCAACTCCTTGAATCTTTCTTTGCATTCATCACTCCAAGAAAACTTTACTCCCTTCTGAGTTATCTTGGTAAGAGGGTTGGACAATTGTGAGAAATTCCTCACAAATCGTTGATAATGTCCATCTAACCCCAAGAAGCTACGGATATCCATTACCGATGTTGGCCTCGATCATCCCTCAATTGCATCTGTTTTGGAGGGATCCATAGATATCCCATTGCTTGTGATGATATGGCCCAAGAATAACACCTCCTTTAACCAGAACTCACACTTGATGTACTTTGCATAGATCTTCTACTTGCGCAATGTCTCTAGTACAGTTCTTAAATGCTCTTCATGATCCTCCTTGGTTTTGGAGTATATTAGAATATCATCTATAAAGACTACCACAAATTTGACGAGGTAATCTCTAAAGACTCTATTAATCAGGTCCATGAATATTTCTGGAGAGTTAGTGAGTCTGAAAGGCATTACTATGAATTCATAGTGCCCGTATCTTGTGCAAAAAGTAGACTTGGGGATATCTTCCTTCTTCACCCTTACTTGATAATATCTCGACCGCAAGTCTACCTTGGAGAAGTATTGTGCTCCACACAGCTGATCGAACAACTTATCAATTTTTGGGAGAGGATATTTGTTCTTTATCTTGATTTTTTTGAGCTCACGATAATCGATGAAAAGGCGCATTGACCCATCCTTCTTCTTGATGAAGAGGACTGGTGCACCCCATGGTGAAGCACTTGGGCGTATAAAATCGTTATCCAGATTCTCCTATAGTTGTTTCTTAAGATCTTCAATCTCTACGAAATACATTCTATATGGAGTCTTGGATATTGGTATAGCCCTTGGTATAAGTTCAATTGAGAATTCAACATCTCTTCTAGGAGGAAGACCAGGAAGTTCCTCGGGAAACACTTCAGTAAATTCCCTCAAAATAGGCATTTCTTCAAGGATGGTTTCTTCCTTGGACTCAATCATGTGAGCCGGATACATGTGCTCATAGGGTAGTAATATCCATTCTTGAGATGATGGAACTAAAGGAGATTCATCTTCCACCTTACACTTGTAATGAATCGGGGGGTCGATTCTCCATATGGAGTGTGATTTCCCTTTCCCGACAATTTATGTTGGATCTATATAAGGAAAGCCAATCAATGCTAAGAATTCCATAAAATTCCACCAGAGGGAGTATGAAAATGTTCTCCGGAAAATTCAATCCACAGATTATAATAGGGGAGGACTTATATTCATGGGATGCAATGATTTCCCCATTTTTCGTACTCACCGACATCTTCACTTCCATGATTTGTGGTGGTGCTGGGATTGTTCTACTAAACTTATGAGATATAAAAGAATGCGTAGAACCTGAATCAAAAAGTATGTTCGCTATTCTTGAATGAATAACTAGCATACCTGTCACCACTTCATTTTTGGGGTTCACTTCAATAGACGTGATGGAAAAAATATCTTCCTTGCTTCCTTGGAGGTTGTTGGTTGCCTCTGAAAACCCTTGGATTAGGGAACTGATTTGAAATATGCCCTGGTTCTTTTCATTTATAGCAATGAACAACGCATTGAGGTTCAAACGGAGTGTTCCTATCCTCTGTCGTAGCCATGGGTCTTTCTTTCCGACAGTTAACAGCTAGGTGCTCTTCTCTTTCACACCTAAAGCATTTGCTCATCCCCTTAAGGCAATTTCTAGGGTGCTTCTTTTCGCACTTTTGGCAAGTGGGGTGTTGGATCTTATTAGAACCATTGGATTTATCCATCATACCACTACATTGAAGTCCACCTTATTCTTCTTATCCCCATGATACCCCTGTGATTCTCTGATCTCCATTTCGACCTTGAGGGCACATCAGAAAATTTCCTCATAGCTATCGAAGTCACGGATTGCTAATGCTTTCCGTAGGCTAGGCATTAACCCACCAAAGAAGCGGCCAACTTTGAATTCTAGGGTAATGAAAAAGCCGGAAGCGTATCGTGCAAGCCTTGTGAAGTTTTCCTCGTACACTCCAACAGATTATTCATCTTTTTTCTTGAGGTAAAGGAAGTCCCTTTCCTTCTTAAGCCAGAGGGTGCACGGAAAATATTTATCGAAAAACATCTTCTAGAAATCCTTCCATTCCAACGCCACGATCTCCTCCTCATGCTTCATATTTTTGATCAACTTCCACCATTGATCAGCTTCACCCTTCATACGATAAGCCTCCAGGAAAACCTTCTCTTATTAAGAACATTGAAGGATGGAGAAGATCTTTTCAATGGAGTTGATCCATTGTTCAGTGATTGTGGGATCAGATGATCCACTAAAAGTAGGAGGCCTTTGTCTCATGAAGCTCTCTATAGAGACTTTTTCTTTCTTAGGGGGGGTTGAACATTCCTCTTGACCCGTGTTTCTATTCAAAACTTGAGTTAGCTGAGAGAGAAGCGTGAAAAAGTTTGTGATTCCTGCTCCCATTAGATTGGGCCTCTCATTAGTACAGTCATCACATTGATCTTCACAACGGTTGTTTTCCCGAGTCCTCCTATTACCGGCCATTGGATGGAATAAAAGGAAAGTTAGGGGTAACACATAAAGGGTAATCCAAAGACAAAAGTTGATGACTTACAAATAAACTTTTATTTCCTTAACTCATGAGTCTATATGCTTTAATCTAGGCTTTTCATGATCTACTTTCTAACATATATTCTTAGGGGAATTTTTTTAATTCCCTTAATAAGGAGTCATAAAAATATTGTTAATTTATCAAAACATATCCCCCGGGAGTGTCGTAACCAAGAGTATAGCAAGGCTCGTTGTTGTGCACCATTTCCCATTCGATTCTAGCTCAAAGCGGTGTTTTCGGGTTTTACCCTTAAGATACATCTATGCCAGAGCCACCTCTACCTGTTCGTATCCAGAAAAGGATGTATTTTCTTGATAGACCACTTACTTAGTACTTAACAAAACTTAGGGATGTTTTTATTATACTTAGTCTTGTCTCTAAGGCTTTACTAGGTTTTTCTAATCCTAATCCCAAAAATAACTAAACCTATCCTCTGATACCAACTATGACAACCCTCCTTTTATTACTAACTTAAACATGATTTATTACATAAAACTTCACTTGATACAACAATAATATCAAGAGGTTTAGTGTCTTTGGGGCTTATGATCATTACATAAAAACATAAAACATTAAATACAATATATTTATTTGAAACTTCCTTTACATTACCACTAAATTCCCTCGTACTTAGCATTGCACGGGATAACCTGAGGACATGCATAAGAAAAGGGTGAGCTATAAAGCCCAGTAAGGGAGTACACATAGAATAACATGAATATTAAAATACCTTTTAGACAGTAGGAATATCAATAGAGTACAAGAGAAACATGAACATAAAGTCATGATAAACCATGATAATCATAACATGAAAATGTGGCAACAACACTTAACATGGAATTAGCATGAGCCAAGACTCATTGCACATAGAGCATGATTAAATCCTCATTGCACATGAAGAACGAGTAAAACCCTCATTGCACTTGAATTATCATGATTAAACACTCATTGCACATGATTTATCATGATACTATACTTTACCCAATGCATTGGAGCGCTATAAGGGCACACCCTTCTTAATCATTTCATTTCATGCATAAGTGTGCCACATGGATCATAAAACATGGATTCATAAAACATAATCATTTATTCCATGATAAAAGAATGTGTAATTCATACATGAAAATTTATAATAAATAATTAAATGTGCATAAAGGTGAATATCCTTGATGGAGAAATGGGCATGGTATTTACTACACAATGGCATTGGCTTAGAAAATCGGTGCAATTTCGGCAGTGTAACGGCGTGACATAAGAATTCATAAAAATGGTTGATGAGAGAGAAAGGGGTGTCTCATCATATTTACATGAAATTGAAAGTAATGGGTTCATATAGATACATTTCTAAACAATTGTAATGGAATTTAGACTCATGATACAAAAGTATTTCTTGAATGTAAAAGAGGAGAGAGAAGTTCCTTTCGGAATTTTGGTATAGTAATGGGTGTAAATGGGAGGCATTTAATGAGAGATAAATGGGTATCCCATCATTCAAAAAATAAGAGGGAAGTATGGGGGTGGTTTGAAACCATACCCTATCATTTATAATTGAAATTAAAAGGGCATAAAAATATGAAGAAAATTGGACAAAATGAGAAAGGAAGAAAAACCCTTACTTGGAAGTGTGCTTCCAAAGGCTAGAGAGAGGCTCGTGAGAGGCTTCTTGGGAGCTTGGGACACCTTGGGAGGATTCTATAGAGAGTAGGGAAGAGGTTGGACGAACTCCAAAGGCTTTGAGTGAGGAGGAAGTGGGATCTTGGGTGGGTTTATATAGGAAAGGTGAGGTAATTTTTTATTATTTAGGTTTGGGACCCCTTATATTAAATTAATCCAAAACACAAACCATCTCATGGTTTTTGCCCATGGTTTTTGGAAAAGGGAAGAGGAAAACAATATTTTATAAGTCCAAAGTCCGAAAGTTTTAAAATAATAGGGTTGCTTATGTGGAGGTGAGTTACACTCCCATGGAAAACAATTTAAAAAGACAAGGTGTTTAATAAGTCTTGAGGGGTCCATTAATGCTTTGAAAAGTAAGTCAAACAAACCAAAAATCACATTATTTTAATGGTAAAACATATATTGGTAGAAAATAATTATTACAGTATTTTATTACATCATTATTGGGTCATTATGATGTCATAAAACACATTATATATTTAAACGGTATTTAATTTTTACCCAAAAATTTGGCTGTCTCAGAAAATTATGAAAAATTCATCATTGGATAATTTCAACATCCTGATTCTAGAAATAACATTTATTTTATCTAAAAATATTTCTAAATATGTTAATTTTCACTTTTATAATAAAAACCGACATTTATCAAAAATTCACGGGTTTTGACAGAAATGGATTTCAAACCTTAATAAAAATTATAATTGAATTCATAAAATTATAAGATCATTTATATTTAATAAAAATTAATTTAATAATAAAATTTTATTAAAATATTATTTAATTAAAAAATCCCTTAATTTAATAAAATATAATTCTTAATTAAATAATAACTAAAAACACTATTTGTACTTTAAAAACTATTTATAATGTATCAAAAATGACAAGGAGGTATATTGATTATTATATACAAAAATAATATACATGGACATAGTACTAGAGATTTGTTACATAACCCCTTAAAACAGCTGCATAAGACCTAAGGGTGAGGTATGCGATGGTGACAGACTCTTAGGGTGGCTCGGATAACATTGCTCAAGTGGTAATCTCTATCAACTACCACTTTTCCCGTAGACGGTCCCATTTGAGCTTGACATGATGAAGCTCAGCTTGGGCTTGGTCAAGAGAGAAGCCCAAGGATGCCACCTCTTTTCTGAGCTCTGACAAATGGGTTTCGTATGGAAAAATTCTACTGGATGAGGCCAATGCTTCTTTTGTCTGAGTAAATTGGATTTGTTAAAGCCCTATATTTATACTAATCATGTGATCACTGTTAAATGGATATATTAGCAACGGTCAAAATTATTAACATAAAACCAAAGAAGTTGACATTTTATATAAACATACAGAGACATTTAATTAGATCAAAATGGATTTCCATTAATATAACTTTGGCTCGTTACAAGGTAGATTCTTAGTCTGATTTTACATTATTCTTAATCAAAAATAGAGAATCTCCCCTCTTTTTAATCTATGTTTTTTCACATTATTTCCATGATATCTTATGTGAGTATAAAAGAGGAGATTATTGATATACCTTTCATAGAGATCCTTGTTATTCCAATGAGTTTGTAAACCAATTTTTCAACTTCTCATGTTGTCATTCAATATAGTCTTTCTCATTATACACCACTAAAGTTGGGGATCTCCTTCTGAGTTCATTTTCTTCCTTAATTTATTCCAACTAAAATATCTTTCCAAATTCTCATAATTGGAACATATAAAACATCTCCTATTAGAAACATACCTCATGTCATAATTTCTTGGTTGAGATATTAATACATCTTGAGTTTTTCTTCTAACATTGTTCTCTTGGGCTTCTTGACAGAAACACATGTTGTGTCCTAGTCAACTGCAATAGTAGAATTTCATGGATACTTTCTTATGAGATACTCTTCTTTCAGATTTCTCAAGACGGTTCTTCTTATTCATAGATTTAGAAATATTTACATCTTCCTAGCATGAAATATATTCCACATAATTTGAACAGAAAATTTATGTAAGGACATGAATCCCATAAAAATATCAGATGCTATCATTACTTCATGTAAAAACATTTTTAGGTTTGTTTCTTAGATCTATATGATTTTTCTTATTTTTGGAATTTTTCAAATCTCTCATTCTTTCATGCATGGGAGACAATTCATCAGTTCCAATTCTAGTTTTTTAAAAACTCTATAGCCTTTGGTATGAGACAGTCCTTTCATGTTTTTCCTATAAAGTGTCATATTTTCTTCTAATTTAATTTTCACCATCTTAAGAACAATAATATAATAAATTATTTGAATCCTTCAATTTGTTATTGCCTTTGGAATTATATTTATCCAATTCTTTATTAACTGATTCTAGCCCTTCTTTTAAATATTGATTCTTCATATCCATTGATTGAAGATTAGTATTAAGTTATCCCTTGATATTCCTACCACTACTCATCTCATTTCCTAATTCTCGTGTGATCTTATCCCCCATGTCATGATGATCCTTTGTTTTTTTACTAATAAAAAGAATCATTATAGCAGCATACAGTCTTCTGTTATTGCCTTTGGTTTTCTAGAACTAGTTAAGATAATTATGTAGTAATATCATCATTTCTAGATTTTAGATTATAAATTCCATTTGAGGTTAGATTATTTCCCTTGTCATAATATTTGAGTTTTTCTATCATTGTAGAAATATTTTTTAGTTCTAAATCTTGGGAATAGTTTTTATCCCTTTGATTTGTGTCCACTTCTAGAATTATTTTATTTAAAACTTTCAACTTGTATACTTTAATTTCATAAACTTGAATCTTGATTTCTTTATATTTATTTTCTTAGACTATTTTCTAATTAAATTCCTTTATTTTGTAGACAACTTACACTTTTGGTCTTCTTTCAATTTCTTCATCATCAATAGTACCAACATCACTTGGAATATCATGTTTTTTCACTTTCCTTCATCATTATTGAATGAGTGAATAGTTTCACTATCTAATTCATCTGGGTATTTATTTAGTATGTTATTGGTTTCCTTAAATTGAATTGTGCTCTCTCAATAGAAACATCCACATTGAAAAATTCCACTAGAATTCTTCTTCTTTGAAGATATTCCCTTTTCCATGGCACACCAAGATAAGAGAAGACTACATCATTAAATTCAACAATCAATTGAACCAAGTCAGAGCAAACAAATATGATAAAATAAACCTTCTCTATAATACCAATTTTTAGGTCCAAAAGGGGCATTGATACCCTAAGAGGGGGTAAATCAAGGTATGGATATTATTTTCAAAATTATTCCTTCCCCACTGAATCATTACCTCTTTATTATAAGATTCATTTTGTTTAAACTTAATTGCTAATGTTGGTCTTATTATTTACTTCTTTATCTAATGATGATGCTTTGAATGTAATAAATGAAAAAAATAAGATGAAAACACATATTTTTATGTGGTTTACCCTCACTGGGATGCATCTAAGGATAATACCATGGTAATGTGCCGATATACCAAATCCACTAAGTCTCACTGCCAAAATTTTGTTTGGGTTAGATAACATATATGCTAGGATAACTTCATTTACAAGATTTAGGGTTATCTCATTACTTTCCCAGTAATCACTCCCTATGTATATTTCTCTATCTCACTGCCAGTGGAAAGGATAACCATCTTCCTCTTCCTTCTCTTACTGCTCTAGAAGGGATCCACACATAGTTTATGGAACCGTATATACCTTCATTTTCAGGAATGAAATCATCTTAAACTATAGGTAGATTCTCTATTGAAGTTCCACTTTCTTGTGTATGTTTATTTGGTGGAAGTTGCTTTCAGGGAATATTTTAGTCGCTTCATGAACTACCATGAATCTTCTGTGAACTACATTGCACAGTGTGGTGTGAGTTCTTCATGGACCACCTCTTCTTCTATGGACTTACCCTATTTCTACGGGCTTCCTCTTCTTCTATAGACCGTCTCTTCTTTCTCAAACCATCACCTCTTCCACAAACCACCCCATATTCTGCAAACTTTCCCAGTTTTTTCTTTGGACCACATAAACAAAGCAAATGCATCTTCCTTTGCAGGCTACTGATCCCCAAAAAAAATCCTTTCATGTAATTGTTCCCATTAACTACTTCACCCTTCACAAAATCCTTCCCTATGAACTCTTTCAGACTTCACCTAATTCTTCCCAGAGAAATTATTTTTTCTAATGAAAATAGCTCTCAATAATGATTTGATTAGCAGTATTTAAATAGGAAAATAGATCTGAAAATATCACTAATCTAATTTACCCAAAACATCAATGTAGTGCAGCCTTCACCGCATACTATGCTATGTGTTATGAAAAGCATATTTTTTCTTTTATGTTGGTTGATGTCTTCCATGAATTAAAACACTTTGCGGCTCTTCAAATTACTTCCTATTTTTGAAAACATCAAGCCTCCTGTGAACATCAAGCCTCCTATAAACTATTTTATACTATGTGGTCTATGTAGCCTGCTTCACAGTCTGTATAGCACTTCTATGTGGAAATATTCATTTTCTGATTTTCCTTTTCCATTTTATGTACCTCCTTTTATGGTCTGTGAACTATGTTTCATCGTCCACAAATCGTGAACCCCTTTTCATAAATTCTTCCTTTTCTAAAAACAAACTCTCTATTTTTAGACCCAATAATTTTGAAAACACTGGGAAACTACAACACCTTAAAAAATTGATTTGGTAACACCAACCATACTGATTCATGGTCTTTTTTCTTTGTCAACAAATGCAATCAACCTAAAAACACTGAGACGACACCTTGAGGGATTTTTTCACAACAATAACCATTCCAATATTCCTAAAAAAATATTATATTTGGTTAAATCATATTTTAAGTATCATCCATTGTAATAGGGTTTTTATATATTGGATAGTGTGAATATTATCTCCTTGCTTAACATTTAGTGGTCAAAATGTTTCCTCTAGTACATAAATCTAAAATGGTTATCTCTATATTCATCATTCCTTGTGATATACATTTATCCTATGATGTTCATATCAATTTATATACTTTGGATAGTATGATATTTAATATATAATATTCTTATTAATCTCCCTCTTATGTTATGCTTATTTAGTAACCATGGATGATCTCTAATAGAAAAACAGGTTATCTCATTTTATTAATCAGATTGGATCACTTTAGTGATTATAGTTTCTGGTATCTCAAACTACCTATATTATTTTTTATATCTTTATTTTAATTTTTATATTTTATTCTCATAATTGAACCCTAATAAATTATCATAATAATGGAAATTCAAATTAAAGCATAGAAGTCAAGATTTTGGAATTTTTAATTCCTCAATTGAATCATGTGAGTTTTATCCAAAAAGATATAAAATTAAAACTAATATTATGGTCCAAGATCCAAAAATAATCAACTAACATTCTTTAAATACTCGTGATCACCATATTAAGAGTGTTTAATATATTTTTCATGATAATTCATATATATTTGATCATAATAAAAAAAAATATTCAAACATGGAATCCTAGAAAATATCAGACATGGATCCCCTTAATTAAATTTTATTCATCCCATGATTAAACTCAACTTGAATCATTGCCTTATCTAAAAAAACATCCTGACATTTATGACCAAAATAATATCATATCATTATGAAATTCAGAACTCTTGATTTCTCACATTTCGTAAAAATAGAAAATATTGCATAAAAAATATCTTATATATCATAGTGGATAAATAAAATATAGTACATATTACTATAGATCTAGTCCATTTCTATATATCCTTAGAATATACATGATATATCAACAACATATACTACATATTGATTATTATATATTTGGAATAATTATAATTATCTTCTATAGAAATCATAATAAATTATGTATCATTTTGATCTCTATAACTTTTCTTATTTTCTATATGGTAGAATCTTATGTTTCATCTGTGATATATTTTTTATTCTATAAAAACTTTCTATATGATCAAAATACAATACATATCACAAATTTGTATTTCCCTTTTACCCATTACTATAAGACAATTAACATATATCATCAGTATGCATTGGAAAATGTTATATATTAGGATAATATCCTAAATATCATCTAAAATAGGTTGCATGTCATATTATAAAATTCCAGGAACATTACCAACTCTTCATGATATCTTATTTATCATTTGAAAAATATTACCTATCTTAGTGAGCTTAAATACATTATGAATTTTATGATTTTGGGGAATATATTATACATGTTTCCTAACTCATATAATAATTACAAAACATCCTCATCTCAAAAAAACATCACCAAGAATCTAGATCCACTTCAACTCTTCCAAAATCACCTTAAGTCATATTAAAATCTTCTTTACTTATATCATAATTTTCAAAATGTTTGTATAGAATATAATAACTCCTTAGAGTACTTAAATTTTTTTTCACTAACTTAACCTTCTTCAACTAGTCTTTTTCTCTTCATCCATGTATTTTTTTTATAATAATAGCAGTCATCAGTATATGATAATTATTATGATGGATCCACATTGTTATCTTTCTAAAATTATTTATATATATATAATATCCATCAGTCACCATACTACATGGAACATTTCTTAGCCTATTATCAACTAAATATCAGTTAATGAAAGAACCTAACATATTAATTCTACATTATAAGCATGTAGAATATCTTTTTACTCAAATAAATGTCATCATTTTCATCTTCAACTGAATTTTCCAATCATTATTCTCTAAAAAATATTATAAGATACTCATTCACATATCAATATATTCCTATATCTCTAAGAATATTTTTAGATATTCATCCATAATCCTTTATCATATGAATAATTTTAAAAAAATTACCTTTAATATCCATGTTGTTTCCTCATTCCTTATGTAATACTCAAAACATAACATATATCGACACTTTCTTGGTTACTCAACTTCATCAAATTTTCTCATGATATTATTTTTTCCAAAATACTTTATGATTTAATTTCTAATATATATCAACATCAGAATTATTGACATCATTTTTATTGAAAACAAATAAAATATAAAACCAATTTGGCTAAACAGTATCCACCTTTGATTTTTTTATCAACACTCAAAAATAAATATATGTCAATAAGTTCTCTTATATTTTCTTTTCACTCCCCTTAATTGATAATAAATATAAATAACATTGATAGAGTGTGGAATCATTTTCAAGAAATATATGGGCCACTAATTCTTTTTCTCTAAGTATACATGAGAAATTATTACTATAAAAACAAATATAAAATAATTTTAACAAAAAAATTCCATAAAAAATTAGAATATGATGCCAACTCAAAATTATTTTCCTAATAGATTTTTTCAAGTAAATTTTTAGAATTTTAGTAATTTTTTATATATTATTTGTATATTTTCAAAATAAATTCCTAAACTCGTCACTATAATTGATTAAAACCAGTAAAATCAACTTATTTGATTACTTTTATAAATCATCCACTGAATTTATCAAATTATATTTATTTTCATGGAATTGGTCAATACAATTTCTCCCCCTTAATATTATAGTGGATACATATAAAATAAGTTTGTGGAATATATAATCATATCTTTTAAATGACATTTTCATGCAATTTTTCAAGAATTATATATTTATATGAAATATTAACTGCTATAAGAAATATTAGGTTTCTCGAACTTAAGAGATATAATATAACTTCACATCCTAAAGGATTATCTCTTAATAAAATAAGATTAATGATATCCAATTTTATATCACTTTCAAGATAGTGACTTCTCATCTTGTATCTATATTTAATAGCATACTCATATTTTTTTACCCCCTCCCAGAACACCCAAATCACCTTCAAATCCATGCATAAGAAGAACAAACACAATATATATAGTAATAATTTGGTTATCCTTTTAACATTAGTGAGATAAATGAAGTTAATATTTTATTTTCAACCAAGAAACTACTTTTATTTTACTGTTATCTCTCAGGGAAATATTTATGGTTTGTTTCTTATATTTCAAGATATTAAACTCTATGAGAAACATGTTCTTATTAATTAATTCAACATTTTACATTTGTGGAATTATTTACTTTTAATTATTATTAAATGAACATGAGTCTTTTTTATAATTTTTTTAACATGTTCAAAATTACTTCTTAATATTATAGGATAATAATACAATCCTTTAAATCATGATTAGATTTTTCACATTCCATAAATCTCCATAATGACTATTATGTCATCACTTTTTGACAACCAGTCATGAATTTCATCTTATTTATTTTATATTACTTATTTCTATTTAGAACTAACAATATACTATCATTTATTTCATTTTCTATTCTATTCCAAATTAATATAGGATAAATAATCATTCATTTTTAGAGAAAATGAATAGGTTTTAGGGATTATCCAAATAGTTTTACAGATATTTATTACACCCTATTCATCCTTTCATTTTTTCCATGGATTGACTTACTTAATAGTTTTGTAGTATTTCCTTCATTAATACCAAAAACTCATGGTTTTTTTCAAAATTCCATGGCATATCATTTCCAACCATAATACTAGTAGCTCCATTATCATGTTATACCATTAAATATGTTCATCTTGGGTTTTCATGATTAAATATTTTTCCATTACTTATAACCAAATGATAACCCACATTTATTCTCTTATTTATTTTCCCTAATATTTTTAATTATTCTCAACTAAATGTTTTTTGGATAATGATTGGTTGCTATAAATAATATTTAATCTTCATAATTATCACTTCAATTAAAACTTACTTTGAAATTCTCATTCCCATAAAATATATCTGATAATGAAATATTATTACCATTATTCTATGTATTTTACATCAACTTGGTTTTTATCCCCCTTAATTTACAATTTATTTTTTTAATGAGGTTGAAATATTGTTTGAATAGTAAAGAGACATATTACTAAACCTAAAAAAGCACTAAAATTTTCTTAAAAAAATATTTTATTCACTAAATTATAGTCTATCCAATTTTCATGCATTTATTTTTCATTTTATCCTCCTATTACGATTATTGTGATGGTATATTTCTCATATACATGATCAAGTCAACCATAAACACATAGATGTGTTTTTCAATATTTTTCCTCATCAATATTTGACTATTTTTTATTTGAAACCTAAAATGTGCATGAAAATAGAATTAGTAAAATCATTATTTTTTTGAGTGGATGGTACCTTTTTTAATCTAACTATAATGGGTTTATCAAGGAATAATTTTAGGTCCTTTAAATTAGTTTACAAAGATAATTTATTAAAAATATATCAATTATAAATTATAATTATATGTGTTATTTTCTAAATAGTGTGTGAGGATTCATCTCAAGTAATTTATAGTTTTATTAGGTTGACTTACAACTATAGTAACATCGTATAATGGATATATTTATTATACCCATATGATATCAAAATTTCATCAAAATCTATTATTTTTTTCTCAAACTTAACTTCTTGAATTTGTTTCTTCTCTTTCAAGTTATTATAAAGAACCTTAACCAAATTTTATTTGATTTTATATTGATAATCCTTGATAGAAATTACATATTCAAATACTTGAATCATTTCATATAACCATTTATCTAATTCATCCTTTTATTGGTTTTCATTAATCCACTCAATAAAAAATTTAGAGAACTATTATTCAATTTACACATTCATGGAACACTTGGATTCTACATTAATAGAAAGTTTTATACATTTCAAAATCTTTTTCCATGAAATACTTATTCATCCATTCATAATCATTTTTAAGTTGGGTAATATCCTCCATTAGTATTCTAAAATATCCACACACAAAAGTTACAATTTCAGTAGAAAATTTATGAAGATTTCACCATAAAACCAAAATAGATTCATCATATGAATATGCATACATATGATTGTAGCTAATTGTACTTATATTTTTAATATGAAAATTTTTGTAAGAAATAATAGTTACAACATATTCATGTAAAAACTTTGAATTTCCTATGTTAGAAGTGTTGTGTATATTATTATTTCTGAATATTGTTTTGAAAATATCTCTATTATATCTATGTATGACATATTAATAATTACAATAAGTGGAAATTGAATCTTAATTATTATTCATTGATAGGGTTATATTATTTAAAATTTTCAACACTTTTTTCAATATATTAATCAGAGTATTGAAAGAGATTTAGTTTAAATAAATAGTTGAAACATAATATTTGGGACATCCCTTCATGATTATTTAGAAAGAGGCCTAAAAATTTCCAAATCATCATATAATTATATTTTTTAGAATCTAATAAAATGTTGATTTATAGTTATGATATTAATTATTATTCCACTAAGATTTATGAAAACACTCTAAGTATGGTTGAATCAATGATAGTTAATTTTTACCATTTAAAACCCTTATTCTACCTCTAAACATACTAAGCAAATGGATCTCACACTCCACTCTTAACTTAAATTTTTATACATTTTATATAATAATGAATGTAAAAAACAAGAAACATATGATTTTATTTACAAGGTTTACCACTAATATAGATGAATTTTTCCTTATTTTATGGTTTTTATTATCTCAAACACACATTGATCATTTTATTTTTTAAGAATAGGCATAGAAATGGTTATATCCTTAAAACTAATTTAATAAGACTAACCATGTACAATATATGAAACCATCTCAAAAATAAAGCACCAACTTATTTTCATCAGACTCTAGAATGAACCTTATCTATCTCTTTAAATACCATATTTTGTTGGCCCCTCTATAAATTACAATTAGCTATATAGTATCATGTCTCTCCATGATAATGTGAATCTAATCATTTTCCTCAACATGAGGAAATATCAAATCATCCACCATTGTAGTAATTTCAAATAGTTAACCCAATATTCCATTATCCTTACAATATATATATATATATATCACCTTAGATTCTTCACAAATATTCTAATTTTTCCTATTATATCTTCATTAGATAATATGAACATCATATTATATATATATATATATCATCCCATCTTCTTCTTCAACACCCAAGGATGATCTCTCATATTATCATTGGTTCTCTCCATTTCATCAGCATAAAGGTTTAAAGTGATGATAGGAGCATCGAGCCTCTATAAAATCCTATATTATTATTATTTTTCTTTCATTTATATTTTATTTTATATTATTATCATTAAACTATACTAAATTCCAATAATTATAGAAATTGAACTTGATAAATGGAATGATTTTTCTATTCCTCAAACAAACATATGTGTTTTCTTATTTCACAACTGATCTCATGGGCCTACCTCCCATGATCCACAATAGACATTTCATATATATTTAATGTCATCAAATTAATATGAATGAGATGATATTTATTGATAATTAATTTATCTTTGATATTCATGAAATGTTTTACAATATTAATACTTGAAATCCTAGAAATTATAGTGTAAGGATCTTCATAATTCCTTCTCAATCATCCATCATTAGGACTCATCTTGAATCATGGATTAATAATAAAACATTGTGATATTTATGACTTGATGAATATCTTAGAATCTTCATAGAACACTAGACTTTAAACATACCATCAAACAAGAAAATATTACGTAATAAAAATTGTATTCTCCATTATAGAGAGATCTAATATCATACATACTTCTATAGAACCAGTACTTTTCTGAATATTCTCAAAATATATATTACATACTAATAATATTTATTATGTATTAATTGTAAGATCTTATTCTTGATTAGATTGATATTTTTTATCAATTTAATTATCAAATGTATTATTGTGAGTTATAGAACATAGTCAGTTTTAAATTTGGTATAATCTTACATTCAATATATGATATATATCATATTATATGAAAAAATTTGTGTTCCCCAAATATATTATTTATCACGTGTTCATTTCAATTTCTTAATAGTAGTCAAATCATCAGCATGTATCTTTAATATTAACTGGAATATTATATAAATTATTAATATATCCTACATACCATATAAAACATGGTACTTTTCACAATGTAATCTTATAGTAAAATTTCTAAACCATAAGGATATTTTAATTTTCCCACAAATAATATTACATATCATAATGAGATTTAACGCTTTACCAATTTACTATTTCTTAGGAATATATCATGTATGCCTTCTAATCAAACTATAAATTCCAAAACATACTCAACTCACCTAAAAAATTCTTCAAACCATATTAGGGTGTCTCTAGCCACATAACAATCAACCAAATGACCTAGGTATATCATCAAATATTCCTTAGATATATATAAATTGGTCTAGTAATCATTAAAAATATAAAAAAAAAATTCTTATAGTACTCCAATGGTCCTCCACGTCCTCAAGAAAATTCAACTCTTCCCTAAACATTGTCTATGTATGTTATTCTAGTAACACCAATCTTTTCTATTTGATAATACATAGGATAAACCTTTATAGATATACTTATAAAATTATTAAAAGAGATATAGTATATATAAATCACCGTACTCTATGGAACTCTTATTAGCCTATGATATTCTCAATCTTAGTCAATGAAAAAATTGGAAATATTAATTCCACATTATAAACAAATAGTTTATCTTCACACTCTAAAAATAGGTTCCCCCTTATCTTTAACCAATTTTTCTAATCATTAGTTTTGAATAAATTTTATCAAAAAATCAAACACTTTTACATATATGAATAGATCTATAAGAATAGTGGCATCAACTCTTTCACATCCCATTGTCACATGAACAATGACCATAAGTCATATTGAAACTATAAGGTGCTTCTTTTATTATCGTGAAAATATTGCAACCAAATATATATTAAGCCTTTTCTTGAGTAATAATTTTATTACAATCATATCATGGTTCAGAGTTCTCCAAACACCTTATAATCTTCTCTTCCTAACATATATTGAAATAAATATTTTTGAAAAATAATGCAAGATAACACCAAGAGTTTTCAATAAAACATCATATATGTCAAGATATTTGTGTAGTAGTGGAATTAAAAATGAGGAACAACTTAGAATAGTGTAAAATAGAATGAAGTTATACAAAATGGCTCAACTATCTAAAATTAAATCCAAGAATGGCATGACCCATAGAAATAAAATCCCAAAAGACTAGGATCAAAAGGAATTATCCATCCAAAACTGCCACTAAAATGGTTATGTATATCCCAATAAAACATTTTTCTTTATAGGGAAGAACACACCATGGTGAAAGGAATATAGAGCAGAGTTTTCTTGAAAATAATTATTTTGGTAAAATTATAAGAAAAATTGATTTTTTGGGCCTAAAGGGACTTTGATTTATCCTAGGGAACTTTAAACCCCTTAAAAAAATATTGTTGATGATTTTCCCAGGTTTAATGTTTATTTACGTATTTTTATAGAATATAAGTAGTTTATAAATTATAAAATAATATAAAATATAAATTTTGGTGTATTAATTTGTTATTAATTCATAAATGTAAATAAATAATATTTATATTAAGTTTTAATTTTAAAATTTTATTTATAACATTCCAAAAGGAGTTTTGGATTTTGTTGTGATCATAAGTTTAAATAAAATAAATTATGTGATATTTAATTTATATAAATTATCTATATAAATATGAAATGAATATTAATCAATATTAAAAGTTTTTATCTAATATATCATAATTTTAATATTAATATATTCATATTAAAACCATGTAAATGTTCGTATAAACTATTTATATTGGATAAAATTGAACTGATTATGTTTACTTTATTTCTAAATTAAAAAGTGTTTAATATTAATTTATGAATTGTATATAAATTTTCTATTTGGTTTTTAAATATGAGAATTATTTTTTCATTATTGTTTCATTACATTATTCTATATATAAAATTTTTATTTACTTTTTATTATATTTAATTAAGTATAAATAGTTAAACTATATTTATAATTTGTCATAGATGAATTTAACAAGTTACATTCTAGGTATTATAAGGGATTTGGTTTTATTCAACCATGAATATGGAATTAATTAGGTTATAATATTTAATAATTAAGTATATTATAATGTGTATATATTAGGCTTTTGAATTTTCATGGGATTGAAATCTATCATGAGTAAAGTATCACTGAGTGGGGGGAATTTGAGTCAGAATAATCACTATCCAAAATTATTATGTCTTGTATTTAAATGCAGTGGTTTTCTATATGTCACTCCAGGATTACTATTGTGAGTATTATTGGTTTGATATAATTATAATCCTTGACATGAAATGGTTTCAATTTCCTTATACATGAGATGCATTTGTATAAGCATGAATACCTTACTCTTTGAATTTGGGTTAGTAACACAAGTTATAAGTTTTATAAAGAGTTAAACATCAATATGATTTGAGAATACTAACTTTGTGGAAGGAATATGATTCATAAAGAAATCATTAAAAGAATTAATATATAATGGGAATACATGGGATAATATGGTGTGATTAAATTTCTTTTAAAATATTAAGTGTGTAATTCCATCCAAATAAACACTTATCAATATCGTAATCATCTATCTAGGTAATTCATGCTAAATATAGGCCCCATACATTATCTTGTTTAATAAATAAAAATAATGAGGTGACTCAAACCATTATATTCATCATTATTAGTTTATAATTTGTTTTACACTTGGGTGGTAAAACATAACTGTTGGGATACTAGAGGAATCATGTTGAGATAGTCTTAATGTTGGATTAGAGAAAGAGTTTTCGACTTGACTATCCAAGATTCATTTGTGATATAAGTGATATGATCATATAACATATATAGTAACATCTATTTTTTTGGGTAATAAGTATAAATCTTGATTAGATATCATCCATGACCCACTAAGTGAAAAGATGAATATCAAATGGGTTATTAATTTTGTGGGATTAATTTTGTAAAAATCCTTATTATATTTTTATAAAATGTGACTCATATAATAAAAACTAGTTTTTTAGATAATAGAATCATCATCATAAAACATAACATTGAGATCAATCATATAGATGAAAATTATTAATGTAAGAAACTTATTAGAATGGTATAGACCTTATACTTATTCTTATTAATTGGAAATTCAATCTTTTATATACACACATTCTTAACTCAAAAAATTATTAGAATAGTTCAAAAAATAAATCAAGATGATTTTTAGAAGTATAGAATGATTGAATAAATATTTCATTAAGGATTTCACTACCTATGGAAGCCATTATACTATTATTTTTTAATGAATCATCAATATTTTACTATGTTCAAGAAATTTGTACCTAATTTATGAAAGTTTTTTATAAATGAACTGGGAATGAGATATTCAGGTTCTATTGTTTTATTGATACTACAAGTTGGTAGTTTTTTGAATTTTTAAAACAAAATTTAATTGAAATTTATAATAATATTTCCTTATATTATTAGTAAAAGTAAGTTAAATTGATGGTATGTGTTAGGAGAGAAAGTAATTGATTCTATGGGATCAAATTTTCCAAAATACCTATAGTGGTTTATAAAAACACCAAGGAATGTCCATGATGGGATTCATTATTTTAGGAGTCAATTATTTCATTATGGAAAGTATATGACACAAATTATATAATTTTCAAATGTTTTAGTTTTAAAATAATTCAAAATTAATGGAAAATTGATGGAGACTACAGTTTGTATTCAAATGATAAAGGAAAGGGTTGTTATCTATTAATTTTTAATGGAATAGAATAATTATTTCTTATATGGATCTTAATTAATGATATACACATTAATATTATTTTTAAATATCTATAAAGGTTTCATTTTTTGACAAATACTATTTATGAAAAAAAATTATTTTATGGATTCAGTACACATGGTTTATGATTCATTAGATTTTATAATATTCTTGAAAAGTTGATAAGTATAAAAAGAGATTAATCTTGGATAAAATATTATATCTCTAAGTTTATTAAAAAATATGAGAAGTGTTCCCACTATTTAATAATGGCGTATTTTAGATAATAAATTATTATTTTCACAGAATTTGTACAAAAAACATAGAATACCATATAAGATATTTATAAACTGGTTTATTTGTTAAATAATTTCATAAAAATAAATAAGTTTTATTTTCTAATGAAATTTATAATTTATATTATACCATGATATTATAAATTTTATATAGTTTTTATTAAACTAGTGGTAGCATGTTTGGATAGAGAGAAATTCCAATTTAACAAATAAATCTTAACATCACTCAAAGAACAAAGTGAATATCATTGAATAACCTAATTTTTTTGTATGTATGTCGGTAAGGGATTAATGTGAAGTGTTAAGTTTGTTAAAATAATATTTCATGGTAAGTGTTTATAAAAAAATTTAAAGGCTGAATATGATACTAGAAATAGGTTGACAATAGAATTTAATAACATTATTACTTTTATATCAGGAAGTAAAATATTATGATTAATTTTTCAAGGATTTGAACATTGTGATTATGATTAATAAATTTAACCATTATTAAAAATATAATGATTTAAATTTTGTATTCACTAAATAATTTAGTGGAAGGGTTTTATCTTGGAATCATACAGTAATGTGGAATGAGTTACACAAGATAAGTAATGAGTTTATAAAAATACCTAAATTTATAGAAAATATAAGCTTGATCTTGAATTTTATCATATATGATATGTTTTTCATGTTCTTATATATTTTTTGGTTAATAATACTTAAAGGTGTTTATGATTATAAAATGCTTCATATAATAAAAAGTTGAATCTTCGTTTAATCCTTTATTCATGTTAGTTGTATGTGTGTGTGTGTGTTTCTTGAAATAAAGTGATAAATGACCACTCGATATATAAAATTGATATATCTATAAATAATTTTTTTATGTATATTTTAGATTATAGTTAAATGATAAGTATAATAATTGTAGGATTAATTTATCAAGATATAGAATATGTTCATGAGTTACAAAACAAGCTTTGAGAAATGGATAGTCCATGAAGTATACTTCAGGGAATGCTATAAAATATGTATTTGGTATAAAAGTGGTGTTTGTTTAATAATTTTATTTCTCCATATTTATGATTGAGGATATTCCAAGCATGATAACCTTAATACTTTGATACCATTCTAACACAAGATCTGTGGCTTAGTAAATTAGGGGGTAGTTGAGTATATTGGAGATCGTTTAATTAGTTGGAGCACAAAAAATATGGGATTTATTATATCATATAGAAAGTATAGAATATAGGCCCTTTAATTTGATATAATTTTGATTATTAATTAAATATCAAAATATTACATATGATTTCTTTATCTATTTAGTTGAGTGTAATATGATGTGCTCATCCATTAAAGATGGTTGACATGGGATGTGTTCATCAACCTGGATAGTCTATAATTTGAAACTTTATAACATTTGATACACTATATGGGAATTTAATACCACATATTCTATGGTTAATAAATTTATTAGATAAAGGTATTATATATAAATGTATACATATTGATGATAAATCTGGTGGGAACAACTATTGAGATACCTTTATAGCTTATATTGTGTTGTCTCTTTTCTTGATGTCATTATTTACTTACATTTTTGAATTTTGGAAATAATATTTATCTATAATGATAATAATACCCATGGGGTGACATATTGTGTTATATTAAATGAGGATAATTTTTATGAATATTATATAGTGAATGAAAATTTGTTTTAAAGGATTTCTTAATGATATTATGGTTATATGTTTAAGAAATAATTATATATGATGTAAGATATAGTTAAAATTTATGATAGATATTCAAGAATATTTTTTTATAGTTTCATATGTTGTGACATCTTATGTCACATAAGGTGAATGTGTTATAATTCTACGAGTCTTTTAGTGAAATTCAGAGACTGATAGTTATGTGTACTAAAAGAATGATGATGGAATAGTGGTATAGACCATATTTTATTCTATCGTTATATTCAACATGGAATAGTGTAATACACTATTTCGTGGTGTATTCATATGATATTATCATATAGGAATATAATTATTATATTGGAAAAAATCATTTATATCAACTTTAAAACTCATTTTATCTGTATATAATGAGAATTTTGAGTAATTTGAACATTATATTTGATTATTTAAACATTAATAGTCATAAAAAGTGATAAAGTGAATGTTTTAATTATTTTAAATGTTTAGATAGTATTATTAATAATAAAATAAATATATGGTTGAATTATTTATTCTTGGATGTCTATATAATTCAATTCCTTCCACATGTATTTTAGTAGGATTCTATTATTTGAAAATTTTAGTTAGAAATCTACAAACATGCTTTTATCTAACTCTCATTTCTAAATTTCATTTAAACACAAATTTCATATTTCTGTGATTTGATATATATCCTTATCAATTATAAGTATATTCATGCGAAATGTAGAAACCCCCAATGGAAGGATTCATTTATCTACTTCTTAGTGATAATGATAAACACAATATGAATATCTTCAATAGTATTAATCAAAATTTGTAAGGTATTCTATTCATAGTGTTCTTAATTTTTTTTGATTCACGTATATATTGGTAGAATAAATGTTTAATCAGGTTTTGGAGTAGTTATTCTACTGTGTTTTAGATGTTGGAAATCCCTTTGAAATCCAATCGATCTAAAAGATAATATATAGAATATTTCATTATATTCATCCATCAATTTTTTTATTCCTCACATAAATCTTATCCATGTGTCTAAAAAAATTACTCATATTATATATAATTATTTATCTTTTATCAATATATAATTTATAACACCTCTCATGTTATAATAATATAGGAATCTATATCAATAAAATTTGTTATTGGTAATTTTAAAACTAAATAACTATATTATTATATTGATTAATATCTAAAAATGTATAAATTATTTTTAAAGTGATTATCACTCTTTAAATTTATTCAGTTATAAATTTTATTGAATATAATCTAGCTAAAATGATGGGTCCTTATAGTAAATCTAGTATAGTTCCATGATCTATATTTCACTATGTTATGTGTTTGAGTTGGTTATTCACTCATTATATAGACATTTTCATAGACTATAATTTTAATTATAAAATATAAAACTCTTATATAGTTTAGTGGAAAAAATATTCTCCAAATTATTTTATTGAATTATCCTAACATCATCCCCTAGGCATCTAATGGAAAGTGAAGTTCCCTAAAATGTGATAACCACTTAGAAAGAGGCGAGGCTTGAATAATTTGTAATCTTTTACAATTTATTTTCACTTTAAATTAACCCCAAAAACTTGTTGGAGTTTATATAATTTTAATATATATATATATATATATCAATCATACTTTATATGAATTGATCAAAAAGTAATTTATAAAATAAAATATTTACAAAGTTCACCCCTGGTGTTAATGAATATGTCGTTTCTGTAGAGACTCCCATTAGTCCATGGAAATTCACTGTGATATAAAGTGAATAAAACTAATAAAACTTGTGTTATAATATTTTTTATCTTATTATTTTTGGGACCACTTTGTTTATAAGTTGTATTTGTTGTCAACAGGTGTCAATAATGGTCAAAATGAAGAATGGCCACCAAAGTGAATGAATATTGGTTGAAGTGATGGTGCTTGGAGAATTGTTATGGAATCATATTAGTGAATGAAATGCTTAAGAAATTATATATTTTGTTTAATTAGATGATTATTTCACTAATCCTAAGTTCAAATAACTTGTGTCAAAGGTGACATGTTATTTACAACAATGAATAATGGTGAAGTATCATTCATCTGAGGATGATTGAAGAAGAGTGAGGATTTAAATATGGTCATGAAAAGCTTCGTGATTTCATTAGAAACATGAAAGATCTTACATGAAGAAAAGAATCATATTATTTTCATTAAGTATAGAATGATGGTTAAAGAAGAAGAGAAAGTTTGTAAGGGATCGACATTCTGGGATGGCTATACATTTCACATTGCATGAAATCTGAAAATTATTTGCTAATATATATTTCAAAAAGATCATGTGTTGGTTGGAGAACTTGTGATACAAGATTTTTGAAGTAAATGGAGAGAAATTATGCGGTCAATCAGTATGGTTAGTCTTGTAGAAATAGGTGTCTTAGGGGGTGCAATTTTCCAGTGTTTGCCAAATTTTTGGGGTACAAAATTTGGAGTTTGGTGAGCATTGAGAAAATTAGTTTTTCTTTAAAATCTCATAAAAACATGGAAGAGGAATGTATTTTGAAAATATAGGATTCATGAATTAGATTTCATGAATACATTAAAAATGTCGGTGGTACTCTTCATGATTATGATGAGCACTGCGAATGGCTAAGGAAATGAGCATTGCGGGTGAGCATTGCAGCATTTAAGAAGAAGGAGCATTGTAGCAATGAAAAAGAATAAGGATCATCACAATGGTGCAAAGGATTTTATGTAATTCTTTACAGTTACAAGGATATTTGAAAATCCATAATATAGCTAAGGTTCTTCACGAAACAGAGTGAATTTCAGTGGAAATTTTGGAGCTCTATGATTTGGTGCTGATGTGGCACTAAGGTGGATGGATGGTTATAGAGTCAGTGGGAAGTGCTTATAAATAGTCCTCCAACACTGAGAGATAAAAGGAAATACTTCACAAAAATCTTAGATCTCTCTAGTTGTGAAGCAGGTTTATGAAGAAAGTGAGTTCTACAAAGGCAGTTTTCTTTGCGAAGGTAGTGAGCTCTGAAAAGGAAGTTTGCTTTGCAAAGGTAGTGATCTATCCAAAGGTAGTTTTATTTGAAAAGGTAGTGAGATCCGCAAAAGAAATTTTCTTTTAAAAGGCAGTGAGTTCCTCAAAGTTAGTTTTCTTTGTGAAGGTACTGAGCTCTAAAAAGGTAGTTTTCTTTGAAAAGGTAGTGAGCTCTACAAAGGCAATTTTCTTTACGAAGGAAGTGAGCTCTGTAATGATAGGGGTTCTTTGCAAAGTTGTGAGCTCTGTGAAGTAGTGAGCACTATAAAGTAGTGAGCTATAAGAAGTAGTGTTCTCTACAAAGTAGTGAGCTCTGTAAAGGCATGAGCTTTGCAAAGGGGATTCTCAAAGGGAAGTATTGAATACCTGTTTTAGGTGAACAACTGCTTAGGAAGACTCCATATCTCTATTCCATATTATAATGTGTCAGAGATAAATAATTTAAGAATAAGAATAATAGAGTATGTCCAACTAAAGGCAGGTCTTCGTTGCTTGAAACCTAAGTGTATGTGATTCTTGTAGAAGAAATAATAATAATTAGTGCAGTCAGTTGTTGCACTAAGAAGAAAAAGGAAGAAGATCAAGCGGAGTTGGTTTTGAACTAGAGAAGAAGAAAAATAAAGAATAGAATTTCTTACCTACTACTTTGCAAGTAATCAAGTGAAGATCACTGAAATAGATCAAAAGTAGAACCTATATTTTAAAGAAGGAAGAAGAGTATCCTAGATGGAAGTATAAAGAAATATAAAGTGTAAGGGCTTATCCTACTTGTTTCAAGTTGGAAGAGGATTATTTTCCTTCCTCCTCTGAGTGTAGATACTCACACTGGTAATAGATTATCTCCTTCCCTCATCCAGGTGTATGGATCCACACTAACTTGGGGGTTGTTTTCCTAGTCTACCGCTATAAAATAAAATCACTTAATAGTGGAGAATCCATGTACTAGTCATCACCATACATGGACAAAACTAGATACTCACATTGATTAGTGAACCTTGTAAAAATATTATGTGCATATTTTAACTACTTTCTATTATTTTATTCAATAGGAAAAATAGAATAAGAGAATCAAGATCCTAATGGGTCAAGAGGGACCAGGATAAAAATTTGTAATTGGTTTAAAAATTGACCAACACTAATTCACCCCCCCCCCCCAGTGTTAGGTATATCCCAAAATGTTCCTCTCAATTATAGGTAATTATATTGAATCTCATATTTCATATAGAGTTCTTGTCATTTAAGCCAAAATATCAATAATAATCATTAAAACATCTCACTACATCTTCTTCTATAAATTCTTTGTCTGATATACATTGTGACTCCATCTTATGTGCCTCTACCTTCATCTTGTATAACTCTATATAGTGAACCTCACTATTCATTCGGCACCACTATCCAACACAACATATATCTAGAACCTATATCCAGTATAATTGTTTTCTAGTAAGTTTGTCCAGTACAACTCTTGTCTGATTCCTCTATCAGGTAGAACTTCATCAAAAAGAAGAAACCTTGGATTGAAACTCACTCTATCCCTATAAAAAATGTTTATAACATTGAATATATCTCTTTTATATGAACAATGTTCAAATGTATTGTATTTTCATCCATTTATATAGGAATGAAACTATGAGAATACCTGTAAACTCAAATGTTATTCCTACTAAACTAAAACATGAATTTTAAACTTATTCCTCAACATAACTTCAGTGGGATGTTTCTAAAACATTCTAGGTCATTCTTGAAGTTTCTTAAAGGCACACCCTTTAAGCAAAATTCCTTAAACTTTCTTGATAAAAAAAATGTCGAACAATTACCCCAACATTATCTTTATTATAGGCTTTATAATTTTTATGAAAATATTATTAGAACTACATAAGGAAATTATTTATTCAATGAATTATTTAAGAAATTCACTATTTGATAGTTGTTTCTTTGTTCAGTATAGTTCATAAATATCCCAAAATTTTCCACAACCAATTGACTTGGTATGGTACAGTTATACATTCTTCATCTAGTGCTACTAATATATATATTATAACCAATGAGCTCAAATTGGTTTACCTATATTTATCTATTATAAGAGTTAGCATTGCTCCATATAGACATCAAGTGTCTAATCATCCTGTATAGAAAGCATAGATCACAAAACATAGTCTAGTATATATTCATATAATCATCTATCAGATGAAATCATAATTTTTTTCTAATTCCCATATATCTAATGGGTCTTTTTCTAATCATCTTGACTACTAAACTCAACAACTCTTTATGTTTGATTTACATTATACATCCCTATCCAATAAAACTTTGTTCATTGCCTATCTAACAAATTTCACAGACTTCTCCATTAGTACCATTTAAAAAACTGATCATTTAACCATTTTAACTTCATGATCACATTCTCCTTATATCTATTCATTATAGAATATATCTGATCAATGGAATTTCTAAAATATTGTTTGATGATCTATAAAAATTACCTTTTAATATAGTGACATCATCTCTATCATATAAAACATGGTTTTATGGATCATTTTTTGATGGAGTCAATCCAAGAGTGCTTATACAGAAGCATCCTCCATGGATTCATATAATAGAACATTGTACAATGTGAAGCTTTATATCTTTAAAACATAGCATTGTGAACTTATATTATTAACAATATAAACCCTGTCTATCCATAAATATTATGACCAACTTTCTGGTATACATGATATATTATACCTTATACCACCTGTTTGACCATTAACTACATAATCATTAACTTGTTTCTTGAACATTGTATAGTGACAACACAAACATCATAGGATGAAATTTTACTTCTCTATCTTTTTAAAAATTCCTATGAATTAATCTAGGATCATAAGAATATTCTTTAATGTTAGAAACATAAGGAATATCATAGCATCATCTAACTTATAAAGGAAACATCCTTAACTTGGTAATAAGAATTTATTAAACACCTTCAATAGTAGCATATAAGGAATGTTTTTTAGGAAATAGAAAAAACTCTATCTTACCTAAGATACAAAAACCTTCACAAACAAGATATTGACAACAAATAAAAAATTTATTAAAAACCCAGAGGATCTTTAATCTCTCCCTTTTAAATTATTGGATAAATTTGTAACATTTTTAACATTTTTCAACGTCTCTTTTCTAGACTATTTATTAAACCACTACCATTATCAAAGAGAATTTTTAGACAACTCACTTCCAATTAAAGAAACAAATTTAAAGGAATTCTATCCCTCATTGGCAAGAAGTTTTGGGGCCATGATAAGATAAAGTCCCCATTAATCTTTTATTATTACCGTTTTTATTATAACACCATCTTTAGATTTAAAAATATAAAGAATAGAGTTGTTATGTAGTTGTACTTTATCTCCCCCTTTTTTGAGAGAATACAAAGAAATATAGAGGGGGTTACTCATGAAAATTATAAATGCATTGGTATAGGATGGACATATTGTTGTAGCCTCAATTCCTCAAATCATTCACTTTTCATAGATTTGGTGAATGAATTGTCATATTGATATTGTTTTTGAAATATATTCATGTATAACATCTCTGCCATCAACTTTCTCTTTTATGAAATAATTCTTAATATCAATGTGCTTTGATATGGATTGTTGTATATGTTTTTTGGAAAGATATACGTCACTTTGAGTATAATAAAGAATCATAAGTGATTTACTAGTAATCACTTTAAAATTTACCTATTGGACTTTCATAAACATCATTTTTGTATATTTTATAGTGGTAGAAATATATTCTCCTTGTGTTATTCTCAATGTAATCGAAATATGTTTCTTAAAATTCATGCTCATAGAACATTATATTAAGAAGAAAATAAATACTAATGTAGATTCTTATAATTTAATTCTCTATCCTAATCATAATTATTAATCCCAATAGATTTTAGATCATTAAATTATATATATATATATATATTATGCCATAATTTAATATTCATTTAACATACCTGAGTATTATTTTACCTTCCATTATGGGTGATTCCTGTAGATCACTCTGATATTTTTCACATAATGTAACAACATGTATACTATTTTTTGTTGAAGTAGTATGAAGAGAAATCCTCCTATCCAATTCTCGATATTTTCTTGATTAAAACTTTTCCTATATTCAACTTTACTTAGCTTCATACCAACAATGATAGGTAGTGAAACTTCTTTATAATCTGACATTACAAACATTAATAACAACTCTATGGATTAATTTTATTGACATGGGAATTTGTATTTTACATTTTATTAACCTTGTAATCTCATAAAAACATAAAATCTCCTAGAATTGAAATTTAATGTTATTTATTTTCTTATAAAATTAATCACATTTTTTATCCTTCTCTCCTGTAAAAATTATATCATCAAAATAAACAATGAAAATTAGGTTAGTTATTCTCATCTCCTTTACATAGAAGTGGTTATCATATTTTACTTCTAAAAATTTCAACTACCTCACAAAACTATAAATATTGGAGTACTATGATTAAAGGGAATGTTTCAACCCATACAAATCTTTCTTCAGTTTATGTACCGTGATTCCATATTTATAAAGTATGAAATCACAAGGTTCTTCAATATAAACATATTCTTAAATCTATCCATTTATAAAAGATGACTTAACATTCAATTAATATACATTCAAATTTTGATGTGCAGAAACTACAATGAAAATTTATATAGATTCAAATCTCACAACTAGGAGAATTTTTTTGCAAAATAAACACCTTACAATTGTGAGTAACATATTTAAGCAATATGAGATTGGTTTCTTAAAATTTCTCTATGATTGTTGATCTAGTTTCTAATAACCCATTTTCTTTCTATAATATACTATCCTGGTGGTCATAGAACTAATTATCATGTATCATTTTTCACAATTTTATATAACTCAAAATTCATAGTATTTAACAACCCTTTAGGTTTAATTTCCTCTGAAACTAATAACGGTCACACCTATGAGATAAGTGGCTTTTGATTCTAAATTATCAGTTTCCACCTTATCTAAATTGGTTATTCTAGGTTTATAATAAAGTTATCATATTCAACCTATTTTTTAATTTTTATAACTTTAAAATATTTATTCCAACCATTTATTCCTAAGTAGTAGACTACTCTGAGTGAATTTGTACAAGATTAGGATTAAAATCAACATTATTCTCATCATCTTATTTGGAATACATTTTATTTTTTATAACATCAACCTTATCACCTTTAATAAATTTTTTAAAGGAATTCATATTTTCAAAAAAAAATAAATTAATGGAATCAACAGATCTATTTAATTATTTATTCTAATACTTAATACTTATTTCATTAGTTAGATATCCCATTAAAATGCATTCTTCAGTGTTTTCATCAAAATTTCCTAGATATAGATTTTTTATCTTCATTAAGTAAGTAATCCCAAAATCATTGAAGTATTTCATCATTGTATTTTTCTTATACCACATCTCATTGGGATTTATTTTACATTTTAGACACAAAAAATATGTTTTAAACATCAAAAGTTATATATAAATATTTTTTCTAAAATAATTTATAATTTTTATATTCACTAACATGCATCTTTCTACTTCAACTAAACTTTTGTTTTTCTTTCTCATTGCTCTATATTTTTAGGAGAGTAGGTAAAATTATATTGGTGTTTTATTATAGGTTTCTTAAGATATAAATCACAAGATTTACTTGTGTATTCTCTTCTTTTGTTCATCTTTATATGTGTAAACACGTATTTTATTCTCAACATCCCTTTAGAAAATTATGAAAATAATTGCATATCTGATTTATGGTTCATAAACTTTATGTTTCTTATCTAAGTGAAGTCATAAATAAAAGTAATAAAGTATAAATATCATTATTCTGATTGATAATCATTGAGAAATAAATATAATATTGAATGTAATCAAGAGGTCTAGTGGAATGGATTTCTAATTTATTATATTTTCCACTAACCATCCTTCCTTTCAGGTATGTAGTGAAAAAAATAATTTTTCCATTTCAGTTGTGGTAAGTTTCCTATATAATCTTCCTTATAATATTTTCCTAGACATTTCTATACAATATTCCCATGTCTTCTTCACCATTACTTATTTTCATCCTAAAAAATTATGTAACATGAGTTATAAGGACCGCCAATCTAAAATAGATTACAGATGGTTATCCCTTCCTTAGTAACAATATTTTTATCTTTTGAACATCTGGTTATACAAGAATCCTTAATGAATATAAATTCCTTAAAATCATCACAATGTTGTCTAAAACATTGTATTTTTTTAATCCAACCAATATTTAAAACTTCCTTCAATTTTAGTTTCAAATCTTCACTCTCATTTGTTATTATTACATTAATTTTTAAGAAACTATTATTTTTAAACATAAAATATCATCCATCACATTATTCAAAGAAAATATATATATTTATATCACCTTTTATATGTGAGAGACAACCACTTTCAAAAATCCATAGTTTGATCCTTCTTGTATATTTTAGAGAAGTATCAACAAAAAAATATTTTTATTAAATTTTATTCTTATATGATTCCTTTTATTTTATAGAATAATAAATTTTCCCAAGAAAGGATGTCAAACATTCTTTATCATAGTAACTTTATTAGTCACTCCATCCAAAAACTTACTATAAGAAATTAAATCAGTTTTTCTTTGGGAACTTTTTAACACATGATGGTTTTTATTTTCATTATTCGTATAACTTTAAAAGGTTGAAATCTTTTCTTACACTATTTCTTCCCCTTATTTCATGCCAATTTCCTATAAGGTACATGTTATTACATCAATTATACACCTTTTTCTTATGTATATCATTGCACCAATAGTATCTAATAAACCATAATCTTATGTAAAATAATATTTTTCACCTATGATGAGATTATTGAGGTTTAACACATATTTCTATATCTAAATCCCCTTATCATGAGAAAACATTTTTATAGAGGATATTTTCATATTTAATTGATTTTATATATTTATCAAATCCTTTTTCAATATAATATTTCCCAATGTTTTTTCTAGAGCCTACATGGTTAGTAAAATTAAAAGAAATTTTATGATTAATGGGTGTATAGTTCAACTTATCCTTGGGATGAGTTCTTTCACTAGCTTGATATATTTCAACCTTTACCTTCGAAACTTTATTGAAATAATATCTCATATTATTTAAGGTATTTTCATCCTCAAGGAATGTCAATTGAGTTTTACAAAGCTCATATTCCTTAATAGTGAGTTTCTTACTAATATGTTACATGATTATTCTATGTTCTACAACACTCAATATGAGATTTTTAATATCCTCAATATACACATATTATTTTTTAATGGATTTTCCATTTCCTATATTATTTTCTCACCTTTTTTATTCAATATTCTTACTTCTTTACTAAGTTTTTTATTGTCAATGCATTTCAAAAGTTATAATCTCAACTATTTTCTTTGTAGCTTTATTCACATTCTTATTATTCACTTTTTAAATTATATTCTTTTATTTCAATATTAGTAAAGGGTGTTCTAAAATTGTCATCACTTTTATATTCTGATAAACTATTGTCAGTTGAGTCGCACTCTAATTATTTAATTAAAATGCTTTGTATACTCTTTCAAATGAACTATTTTGTATATCAACTGAATGTATTATCTTACTTGGAAGTTTTTATCCACTTACTCTACCAATGAGTCTCTTTATAATCATCATCATATTAGCCAACTTTCTTATTCAGAAAATTAATAGATTAAATTATAATTCCTCCACACTTAAAATATTTAATTTCTAGTTTTACTTTGTATATTACTTGACCATTTTGTTAATTTTATACATTAGAGACATAATTCTATTATTTGATTCAAAAACATTTTCCATATCCCCTATTTCACTAAGTCATAGTATCTCATGTTATGGTTCAAAAAATTTTATCTTTTTCATAGCATCAAAATCCATTTTTTCGTTAATATTATTTTTGAATCATGGAGATTTTTTCATCTCATGTGTAATAAGAATGTTATGTGATTAATAAATGGATAAATCATATTTGTCTTATAAGTAGTGATTTTGGGATCAAATCTATTTGTAATTTTTCTTAATAGTTTCTTAACAATAGTATAATCTTCTAGGAAATCTATGAATCCTATGATGTTTTGAAACTTTTATTAACTCTAGTAAATTATTCATCGCATCATCATCTATTCTAATATCTTTGAACATGATTCTCTAAATTTATTGTTTTTACTTCACTTTTATATTTCACTTGATGATAATTTTTATTTTTTCCTAAGATTCCCTTGATATCTTGAGACCATCAACATCATATAAAAAATTTCCTAAAAATACATAAGAATAGAATTTTGTGCTTTCCAATAAACCGAAATATATATTTTATTATAAAATATCATATAATCATCATTCCAAATGGTTGAAACCCCAATTATAACTAAATAGATCGCCTCTAAAAAAATATACAGAAGGTGGGGTATTATTCTATTTTTTATAAATGATAATTTTTTCTATAAAAGGTAGGAATGCCTCTTCAATTAACTAAGTTGATATTATCCATGATAAGAAAAGTAAAAAACTTATAGAGAGAACTTTTATGACCTTATACAAATTTATTTTCTCATAAATATGAGAACCCTTATAAAAGGGGGGCTCAATCAGTGGTAATATTTTACAATATATTTTAAATGGACATTAAACCCTATACATTATTAATGATTATTTACTTTTCAACTTTATATATATATATATCACCCACACTTTCTATGAAATGATATGAAAGAAAATAATATCACACATGATTTAAAATGTTCACCCCCAGTGTAGGTAACTACATCTTTATCATGGGGACTCATACCAGTTATGGATATTCATTGTGATACGAACTAAATACAATTGAGATAGATCCTGTTAGTTTTAATATGTCTATTTATAGCTAATTATATTGAATCTCATCTATTACACTGATTTATTATCTTTCTTCCAAAAAAATAAAAAGAAACTTTAGAAAAAACTAACAATAGTTTCATATGTAAATTCTCCATTGGATATACTCAGTCTGGTGCAACTCCACCATTGTCTAGTATAAATCCATCTTGTATTCCTCACAACTTATTTTTACCTCAACATAGTAAAAATTATAGGTGGTTCCACTATCTAGTATAACTTTTTTATGATACCTCTATCAATTATGACTTTTTTTCAGTATACCTTTCTAGTAAAACAACTATATGATACCTCTATTTAGTAAAAAATATTCAACTAGGGGAAACCTTGTTCAGAAACTCACCTTAATTTTATAAAAATATATTCATCACTTCATCTATCTCTCTCACACACATATGAACAATTTTATAATGTTTTTTTCTTTTATCCCTTAATATATACATGCACCCATGAAAAAATATGGGAACTGAAATTTTATTCCTACTCAAACTAAATTAAAATTTGAAACATCAATCTCAATATAAAATCAATTATATTATTCTCCAAAAATATAAAACATTAAATATGTTTCTTGAGAGTATATTATTTTATAAAACTTTCTTAATATCACTGGATAATCAAACACTAAAGAATCATCTCAGTGACATCATTTTTAAAGGCTTTACAAAAATTATATGATTCCCCTCAAAACTCTTTCTAGAAAGTTTTTCTATAATGAAATCATTATGAACTTCTATATCCGATAAATTTTACTTTTTATGGTAATATTTATCACCTCTATTAAATTTTCCTTCATTGATTGACTTATCCTATTAGACTCATACTTTATCCATTTGGTACTATTTACATGCATCCTCTAACTGATAAAGTCACATTTGTTTGTATAGATATATATATCTAAAGAGTCTGTATTTATCCATATAGACATAAAATGTATACTAAACCTTCATAATTATATGGGATTAGAAAAATTATTTTGGTATAACTTCATTGAATCATTCTACCAATGGATTCATATTTATTTTCCAGGTTCTCATTCATCCTATGGATATTTAGATGATCATATTAACTATTAAAATCATCAACTCTCTTCATTAGATGTACTTCCTACTTATGTGTTTGGTAGAAACTTTTTCATTGTCCAAATAGTAGACATTCCATAATTATCATCCTATGAATCTTGGAAAATATAATTTTTCTATTGGAACATCATGATCACCTACTACCTTTGTTCAATCAATATTTCATTTTTTCAACATATTTTATTTATAAAATTCAATATGATGATACGTAAAATATGTATCCTAATAAAATCATAATAAATATGTTATATAAAACATATTCTAATTGATATTTTTCTATTTAACTTGATCTGATATTCCTCACAGAGTAGCATCCTCTATAGTATCATCTTTTTGAACATTGACAACATGAAGCTTCATATTTGTATACTTTAATTTTTACCACTTTTACCTTTAAATTTATATTCCCTATCTATACAGTAACTTCATGACCCACTATCTGATAGACTCACCCCATTGGATATAATTTTTATTATTCGGTCATTAGTTGTAACAACATCATTATATTTCTTGAGTATTGTACATCTACAACACAAACTTCATAAGACAAATATTGATTTCTATCCATTTATAAAAATTCCAAAAAAAATGGATAGGGTCATCATAATATTTATGATGTTAGGAACTTGAATAATAGAATATCATAATAGGACATATTATAGAAAAGTCATTAACTCTATAAAAAAATTTGGAAACACTACCAACATTGGCACATAAAAAAGCTTCTTAAGAAACTCCAGTAAAATAATATTACTTGTGATATAAAAACATTCAAAAAAGATGTTGAAAATAAATAGAAAAGCCGTTGAAAAAACAACCCAAATGATATTCATTAAGGGTCACCTAGAAGAGTGTATCCTGGTGTATAAATTGGGTATAATAACCTAATAATTAAAGTTAAACATTATCTTTATTCCTTACATAAGATAATCCTTGGTAACATATTATCTTAGTTCACATGAATTGAATGATTTATTACTTATGAGTGTTAAAAATGGAAGGAATATAACACCTGATATTTTTATTGGATTATTTTAAATGATCACAACATCAACTTTTTGTATATATGTTATGCATTTCAAATCTATTGTATTCTATGTATATATAAACCTAATTTTAATGATATAATTTACCCAAAAAAATAATTATAGCTAAATTAATCTTTTTTTATTAGTTTTCATGTGTAATTAATATATAAAAATTTATTTTTATTATAAATCCTCAATTATAAATTTAACTATAGTAGTTTATAAATACCTAAGATATTCATTTAAAATTGTTATAGAAAAACTCATTCTCCTTAAAAAAATCAATCAGAACAAAATAAAATTATATTTTTTATCATGTATAATGCAATAGGTTCCCACCCCATACTTTTATAGATAAATCCTATTTCATAGAGAAAATGAGAACCTCAACATAAAGTATCAAAATCCATATATCACTAATAAAGAGTTATTTAATGTTCCAAAATAAATTAAATTTAAAATATGCAATAATATTTATAATAAAATCCCTAATTTTGATTATAAAAAACAAAACATTACCCTTGGTTGAACAAAATTTAATTTAATGTTATAAATTTCATAAAACCACTTAAATATATTTTACAACACCTAAATATAAAATTTAGCAATTATAACTTTGTATACATGTATTCATAATAAGAACATTTCATATAAATGAATATTCAATATATAATATTAAAAATAAATGACCATTTCATAAATATTTCTATTAGACTTATGAAAAGTTAAAAATATAAAGCATAAACATATGACATTCATATGATGAAAATATAAATAATTTTTAATAAAAAATTAAAATATGTCTAACCCTAATGAAATATAAATATAGGCATTTCATTTTTATTTCATATATATTAATACTTCATATTTAAAAATTATATGGTGTATAAGAACACATTAATATATATTAAAATATGTAATCCATGATAAGATAACTAGTTACATTTTATATATATTATATGAATTATTCCTTTTTTACAATATAAAAAAAATATTTCATATAAATTATTATATTTTAATTATATTTCTCTATGTTAAAATAGATTTTAGATAAGATCCCATCTTGAAAAAGTGTAAATGGGATGATTTTTTAATATATATATATATATATATATATATATATATATTGTGTTAAAGGTTCATGATGTTATCTTATATCACCGACATTATTTTACAAGGCATGATATCTTATATCATTAGATGCAATATGTAAATATAACATTATCACATCATAATAAATTAATGGAAATATACTTTTTTCATTAATGAGTTTATGTTTCAATATATTTCTCCCAATGATATGTGAATATACATAATTTTTTTCAATATCTCACTTTGTTATACCATTTGATCATTGTAGAAATTTGATTCACTTTTTTGGAATATAAGACCCTAGCATATAATAGAATTTATATATAATATTTCCATATATAATGTCATAATCAATGAATAATGATTACTCATTTCATATTAAAACAAGTTATATCATTATATCATTATCTATGATATCATGTGTTCTTTATCTTTCAATAATTTCTCAAAAAATTGGATTCTTTCCCAACATTACTATATTTGGCCGGAAAGACACTACTGACACCCAAATTTTGTTGATAATGATTATCTAGTGATTTTGGGGAAAATTTATAATATTAAAAACAATGTGACCAATACCTTCCTCATCTATATCCAGTATGTTATGCACACCCCATTCCCACCTCATCTGGTGTATACATGTCATGTGTACCATGATCTCACCACATATAAAACATGTGTGTCCTATGTTCCCATATACCACATTATTTGGAACAGAAAAATAGTGTGAATAAGTATTTACCACACTATCCTATGTTCCCAACATATATTTCCCTATATAAAGGTCCCATAGATATCCATTTATATAAACAAGAATATCCAATGACATCTGGTTGACACAAGATTCCACAAATATCAATTAATAGTCGACTGATCACTAAAACATGTGGCCAAGCCTCCTAAACTGTCCATTATGTGAAATTTTGAGTTCAATCATAAAATGGTAGTTGGAATTGAATTTTATAATGTGGTTTGAATGTTTTTACATAAAAAATATTCATGAAATACCACTTCACTATTCCATAAATAAGGATAAATGTAAAGGACCCTTCCACAAATATCTCCTAGTAGATAATGGAGATAAATTTACTTAGCCTTTAAAATATACTAGGGAACATTATTACATGACCATCCAATGGATACAAGGGATTTTATTTACACTAAAATTTATCTTGAGGTTATACATAGGTTTACAACCCAAGACACCATGACCTTTTCACAATGATGTTCCACCCATCCCTATAGTCTAAACATGAAGACCTTATTTCCCTGGACTCTTTTCTAGGATAAATTATATCCTTTTATTATTTTTTCAAAAAATACTTATTATCATAGTATTTTGCATGTCCAAACCTTAAAAATTCTCAATCCACCATGCCTCTTAAATGGTAACTTAATATACATAACTGGGTTATTACCCACACTTGCATTCCCCTTCGGATCATATATTCCTATTATAATGGTAATTATTCATGTTATTCCCCTTAATCATTAAATTCCTTTAAATATAATCAATCACTTACTCTATTGATAAGAAGGATCTTAATTTATAGGTAATTATTAAAGCTTGTCCATGCACATGACCATCATCCTATATTTTATAAAGCGATTTTCAGAGCTCTAAATTGTTCATTTGTCCTCTTTATATCCAAATAATTATCCAATGGAATAAAATTGGTTGATGATCTAGTATAAGCATGATATTATACCCATTTTTTCTATATATTCATTGAATCCAGTCACCTTATTTTATTTAGTTAACAACATAAGAGAAATAAATTCAAAATGGGCTCCAAACCAATGTACACCCTGATCTAAAAGAGTCCCCCATACATAAGTCTCATAAAAACCCATTTATAGGAACTTATATCTAATATTAAAATTATAACATCCCCAACTCAGAATCCACTAAACTGGTGCTCCAAGCCAGGTGGTTTACATAAGAACGCATCTCTATACACCAAAGGTTTCTGACTTGTAGCGGGGGTCCAAATAGTCAATTGGTGAGACTATACCCCCTTTTTATAAGAGTAATCTTCAATAAAAGATAAAAAAAATAGAGTAATAACAATCAATAATACAAGATAATTCATAAACAACCATTCCCAAAAAGGGGTACAACCATGTCCAATAGTAAATATTTCATGCCATGTTATAAGTGAAAAAGTGAAAAAATCTCGAAATGAAGAAAAACTAAAAAAATCCCCAAAATAGTCCCAACAACAAGTCTGGGTCCTCCTCCACGAACACCCATGCCAAACCAACTCCCTAGTAAGATCCTTTTTCCTTGTCCTGACCTACAAACATGAAGTCTGCTCAGGTACACAAAGGCGGCCCGAGCAGGTTGTGAGTACAACTCAATAGGCCACCACTAACGGTGTCTACAAAATATCCAGTATAAACAATTGTGTATACAAAAATGGAAATGAATAATTTATTACAAGGAAAATATTAAGTTACCTTAACCATTTTAGATCCATTACATCATTTATTACCATTTCCTTATCTTACCATTTCAATGAATTTTACATGGGTTCATCAAACACAACAAGTTACATGGATTAAAGTACACAATCACATGTATGAGAAAAACACATAGTTATCCTATATCACTAGGATTAAATTCCTCATGTAAATCATATCCTTACCTAGAATCCTCAGTTCGTGTGGATGAAACAGATAGGGAAATAGAGCACCAGTCCTCTTCACTAACTCGTGCATTATGAGTGGAGTTTAAAGCCTCGGTCCAACTAGACCTATGGGAATAGAACTTTAGTCAATACCCCACTCTATCAAGCTATGTGCAAATGATATACATATATGTATCCATTAACCATTCACACAACATCACAACCATTTACCAAGGAAAAAATAAACCAAAACCAAAACATGAGATTTAACACTGTGACTTAACCCATTAACACATTTACCACATTTCACATCATTTATCAATTTAGCCCAATTGCCTTTTATTACTCTTATCTCACTAATCATTCATTCATTGTGCCTATCTTACTAGGATTTTTTCATTATGCCTAACTCACTAGGCTTCATTACCATACTCATAACCCATTCCATTATGGTTATTAATCATTTCCTCATATTAACCCAATATCCCTTAGGTTTTTACCAAGCCAAGGTGAACCACCTAGCTTCTCTCCCAACACAATTAGTTACATCAACATGTTTATCAAGGACTCTACATAATAACACAACAATCTCACTTGTTCTTCATAAATCCATAGGTCTAGGAAAGTCAGCACACCCTACGGGTGGCCCTAGATTAGTCTCTTCACCCTTTATGCAACCCATGGGGATCGTGAGGGTTTCCATTTACCTTCTTAAAAACTATTTTATGTAAAACTGCTAAGGGTGATCAAAACATACTATGATACACCCAAGAACAAAACCACACATGCACAAATTCACAAATAAACCATGAGAAATAACTTGTATACAACCTTCCTCAATTCCACGAGTGAATGCACTCTTAATCAAACTCTTAGATTCCACTTCAACCAACCCTTGAAGCATAGACATATATCTCACCTAAGGAGTTGGTTTTTAGATCTTCGGAATGAGAGGAGAAGAAGATACAAACCCTAAACTCAAAATAGAAGAAATTGTGGGATTAGCCTTACCTGGATCTTCGATCTACAACCAAAGACACAAAAAATTCTTTATAAACGAGGGATATTTATCTCTTAGAGATTTTGGGAGATTTGGTTCATCACTAGGGTGAATAGGGGTGAATGGGGAGGAAATCCCTAGTTGGGTATTAAAATCTTGGAGTGGAAAAATTGTAATTTTTAAAAAGTTTCACGACCACACGGTTTACCTTTATGGATTTCCAAACTATGTGAAAACTGTGTGGAGGCCACAGTCCAAAATCTAACCTCCTTCATGGTTTCCTAGTTTGTTCGCATGGTTAGCACTAACTATGCGCAGACTGTGTGACCTACCCATAAAACCCCTTGTTCTTCTTTTTTATGTCCCAGCCCCTCAGAACACCCCCGAGCCTCATTAATGACTTGGGCAAGTGCTTAATTAACCAAAAAAGGGATTCAAAGAAAAAATTAAATGAGAGAATACCTTTCCAATATCAGAGATCTTACAAAAATATACAGTGCTTTAAACTACTTAGAATTGATATGGGAAACATGAATAAAAATTCATATCATTTTTTATGGTAGTATTATCTTAAAAGGCATTATATTAGACCTTTTTGTAACAGCCCGAGATTTTATGAAAAATATTCTTTTTAATTTTATTAATGTCTTGTGTTTTACGCTACATCAAAAGGAGCTTGCACAACACACATCCTTGACTTGCCTTGCATTACACGCAATCGCGACCTTCCTCGATAGCGTGTGTAGTACACAATAACGAGTTTTATTAAACAACAATATGCCATTAAAATATTATTAAAACTAGTCGTTATGAATAGTAATAACCACTTTTTGAAATTTTTTATATTTTATTTTTCAAAATGGAATTAATTTCTGGATTCGTAATATCGAAATTAGCTTAGGGTGAAATTTTGGTACTTTTCGGATAACTTTCATATTCTGATGAATAGTGAAAATTACTAGATTATAATTAAAAACAACTTTTTTAATCGAAATAATTAATAGTGATAAATCATTAAATTGAGTGGTTTTAAAGTATATTTAGAATATATTATTACAATTTAATACGATTTTGGTCATTGGATGTAATTTCACATTTAAACCAGACATAAACAAGTGTCAATCTTTTGATAGATATTGTTTCTTAAAAACACGCTATTTGTTTTAACAGCGGGATTTAATTATAAAATTAATTAATGCAACTTCTATGTTATTAATTTGGTAAAATAGACTTCATTTTTGAATTCGGAATATGAAATATAGCTTAGGATGAAATTTTGGCATTGTTCTGAAAAACATCAATTTTTGATGAATAGTAAAACTACTAAGTGGTAGTTAAAAAACTGATTTTTTCATAAAACTTAATTTTACCGCTTCTGTGAATGGAATTTCAAAAATCTGAGAGACACGGTTGATGTCAGTAAGTAAAATGTGGTTCAATGAGATGAAAATAATTTTTGGTGAATAGTAACTTTTACTTTTATTTATCACGGTTAAAAGTAAATAGGGTAATTAAGGGTAACAATGATATTAATATTACCCTAACACATGTCCTAATCCTATTGGACAAGTTTCTCTCGACCAAAAACAACCTTAAGTGTAAAATATTATCATTTAGGCCCACTTGGATTAGATTAAGACATTTATTATTATTTAATTCAAAGAAGAGTTAAAAGAGTTAAAATCAAAGTTTATTTAATAAAACATTTTTAATATAGGGTTATACATAAGATAAATTCGATTGTAAATATTCATTAGAAAGATAAAACTATTTCCTACATAATGGTATTTTATTTGTAATTTTTAGACATAAAATAAGTTAATTTATTTATGACACAAAGATGATGCAGTAATTATCTTATTAATGAAATATTGACATAATTGATATTATAAATACCAAAATAAATGTAATTAAAGACTTTTTATGAATTCCACTAATTTTCTAGGTTACTATGATATATTAGTGTTGATTTAATCAACTTGTTTCGAACATATAATTTTGTTATGACTTTCAAAAAAATCATATATCAAATAGTGTCAAAATTGACACAAAATAGTTTTTAAATCAAATATTATATTATTAATTGTTATTTTATTCCTAAAAATCTAAGGTTCGGCCAAATGACTTAGATAATGATATATATATTAATAATAAACAATGTGGGGTTCGTTTGGCATGTTATAATAAGTGTATTAACCATATAGTGTAAGAAAACAAAAAGACACGGTAAAAGTTAAATTATTTAACTTAAAGTTAAATCTAATTGATAAGGTTAAAATAATAACCTAAACTTGTCTAAATCCTATTGCTTGATATTATTTCGACCCATACCCACTTTATCTTCGAAATAAGACCCTTTTGAACCATTATAAACCGATTTTGACTTTAATATAAAATAATATTTTGAGATATTCCTAAGGTGCCCCTCTCCTCCCTTATAAAAGGGCACCTCCTCCCTCTCTTCCTCACACAAATTTGAGCATTCGAGCTCGGCCAACCCCTGCCAAAACCTCTTCTCCACTTCCCTAGTATCATCCTAGAGGTCCTGGTCTTCTTCAAAGACCATCCTTAGTTCTTTAAGTGGAGGATAAGTGAAGGCGCGTCAAAAAGAGGTAATATCCATTACCGATCTTTTTCAATTTCTTTCTTCTTCAACTTCTTCTTCTTTAGTTGTTTCATGATAAAGTAATAACATCAGTATTTCTTATATACTGATATGTTATTATAAATATTAAACAACTCTAATTAACCTTCTATCCATCCTACGGAAAAAGGAAATCACAGCGCGTGCGTACGTACGGAATATCGTCCCCACGCCGTGGTGTAATCTATTTTCCGTCACCACCTTAATTGGATGGGTATAATGGTGTAATGAGTAACTATATATGATTATTATAAAGTGATATTGATACTGAAATAGTATACATACACTTCAACACAATTCCACAACCATGGGAACGATATCATCTCTCGTGCGTACGTACGGACTACCGTCTCCACGACGCGATGAGATTCATTCTCAATGATTAACCATTCATGAATGATTATAAAGTATATATAATAATTACTAATGAAATATATGACATAATAATGATACTGTATTTATTTATATTTATATGTATGTCATCTACTTAATTCTATTCAATTCAATAAGGAAACGAAAACAGCGTTCATGCGTACGTACGGACTACCGTCTCCATGAATGGTGTATTTCATTCCATTTATCAATATATTATATATATGTATATTCTGAATATATATGATATATAAATCATGTTTTACATTATGGATATAAGTAATCATGATCCAAGTAATCATATTAATAATTACAAGTTAAAAACACCTACGATAAATGAAACGATTTTACCCAAAACGCTTCTTTAACATGAATTTACAAAAGAACGGGTAATATAAAGTCATAAGTGGACCATATATGATATAATAAAAATGAATATGATTCTGGAATAAGTCAATAACATGATTTAAATCATTATACAGAAGGTTCGGACATGTACAAAGCAAGTCGGACCTAAGGTAAGGAAAATATCACAATCTCATTTTTATCCGAGATTGTTTTTACTTTGGCATTTACTGGGGTGTATTTTATCATCCACATCCATGTTTCCTCAATATGTAATATTATTTCCATACTTATACAATTGTTTAAATCCAATTTTACCCTTCGATGAGTTTTTAGTAAAAGATATGAAAGGAATCTTTTGTCATTTTTCGTACGAGGTACTTTTTGACTTTTCCGACAAAAGTACAAAGAATGTTTTTTTTAAATTATAAAACCTGAATGGATTTTTAAAACATTATTTCCAAGAATCTTCCTTTACAAGTTTTCAATTTTATTTTTAATCAACTTCTTTTAGTTTAAAGTTGTATGACATCTTAAGAAAGGAAAAAAAATTGAAGCAGAAAGGATATTTTCCTCAAGAATGGAGTTCAAGAGTTTTATCAAAATTATTTTCCATCTAAGATAATATAGGGTTCTGTTTCTATCCCTATTATTACATGGATTTTATTATGTTGTGATGGAAATATTTTTATAAATTCCTTTATCTGATATGAATTGTTTTTATGATGTCACGATGTTTAAGATTCCCATTTTTATTACATGGGTTATGTTATGATGTATGGTTTATGATTTTGTGGCACACATAAGAATGGTATCATTATGAGATGGGTGGGACCTATATCTCCCTCTAATGCATTGGGTAAAGATTTCATATCTCATGAGATAGACATGGTTGAAATGGTAGGTTATACTGGTTCAGTGAAATAGGACTGAAACGAGGGTTACTCGATTCAGAAAGGGACTTTCTCCACTAAGATAGTCTTGGCAATGAGTCTTGACTAACAAGAAATGATTCTCTATGATTATGTGTTTATGCCACAAAGTTTCATGTTTTAAGTTATGATTATTGAGATTTCATTTCACTACTATGATTTATCCCATGATATGAAATTATGCTCTCTTTTACACGTTAAGATTTCCAAAAGTTATGTTCTTATGAATATGATGTGATTGATTTTTCTTTTGCTTACCCTTACTGAGCATTTGAGCTCACCCTTTTATGTTTTCTTTTCCCCAGGATATAAAGAAAGGTTTTAGGTAAAAAAAAGGGAAGATCTTTATGGGAGATATTGAAGATCTTTCACCACGATTAGAAGATTACGTTCCGAGTTTCCAAAGACACTAAACTATTACGACCCTTGTGTGTGTGTTTTTGTTATGTACTAAGTATTCCGCAAAAGTAATGTAATGTCCATGTACGTCAGGCTTCGGGTCTCTACAGTTGGTATCAGAGGAAAGGTTTAGTCAACCTTTGGAAACTAGGATGCGAGAACTTTAGTGATATCCCTAGAGATATTTCTAAGGTATGTCTAGAGATGTCCCTAAGGATAAGTATACGTATAAGATACAATCCTAGAACTACGGTAACGATCATAGAATTTAACCTAAGAAGTTAGATATTGAGGATACTTCCCCTTTATTATGTTGTTTTCCCTAGCATGATTTTTACCTCTCACACTATTCTTTTTGGGTTTTAGATGATGGCTGGAACCCGAAGGAACCGTGTTGATCAATGCAATGGACAATGCAATGATTGTCCTCCTGAACAAACAAATGTTATGGGAGATGGAGTGCAAAATCTTATTGCTATCCTTACACAAGCTATGAATCATTCTGGACTTCCAAATGAGCAGAGAAAGGAACAGTATTCTATTGAGTCCTTCATGAGGCAACATCCACCTTCTTTCAGTGGGACTTCCGATCCACTTGTTGCTGAACAATGGATCAGTACCACTGAAAAGATATTTTCAGTTCCTCAATGTTCTGAGCATGATAAAGTCATCTTAGCAGTATATCGTTTGGAAGGTGAAGCTGATCAATGGTGGAATCTTATCCAGAATATGAGGCCAAGAGATGAAATTGATTCCATGGAATGGGACGAGTTCAAGAACTTGTTTTTCAGTAAGTACTTCCCTCGTATTCTTCGAACAAAGATGGAAAAGGAGTTTCTTGAGCTGAAACAGAAGGATGATGAATCTGTTGGTATATACGAAGCAAATTTTACAAGACTTGAAAGGTATGCATCTGGCATTATCATCCAACCTGAAAGTAAAGTTGATCGATTTTTCAGTGGCTTAAAACCAAGTCTTCGAAGGGCATTAGCTATAAGAGACTTCAGTAGCTATGAATAAATTGTTCGTTATGCTATCAAGGTAGAAATGGAAGTTGGTGTTACATATCCATCTCATGGTTTTGACAAGAAACGAAAGATGGAGTTCAAGGAGAAATCTCAGAATAATGGTGAAAAGAAGATGAATGTTTCCTTATGCTCAAAGTGTGGAAAGAAGCATGGTGGAGATTGTCTTAAAGGGACTAGAAAATGTTTTAAGTGTGTAAAAGAAGGTCATCGAGCAGCTGAGTGTCGAAGTAATGGAAAAAGGTTTTCTAATGATGTGAATAAAGAAAACACTGCATAGAATGCACCACCAACACTTCAATGCTTCAAGTGCAAGGAAATGGGGCATTATGCTAATAAATGCCCTAATCCAAGGGTTAGTGATGATCAACATGAGCAATCACTGAAAGCAAAGGACAAAGGGAAGTCACATGCGATCACTATTGGCAATGTTGAATATGACAACGCTGTGGTGGAATGATTAAGTGTTTATGTAATGGGATTCCAAAATAATATTGTATCATGGAGTATTGGAATATTTATGTATTGGTCTAATGTGGTATTCAAAGTAATTGAGATATTTTTGGAAATAAGATGATATGCGCATAATGAAGGGAAAACGAGAAAACAAAATGTTTAACAGTATTCATGAGCTCATGATTGATATAAGGACTAAGTGATATCATGGTTTGAGTATATATAATTTTGAGGATTTTGGTATGTGGAAAGTGTTAACTTTTAACTGCATTCATGTTTTCACTAAGTTATTCAAGAGAATACGCGATTAAGGACTTTGAATGTTTGGAATGTGACCAACAAAACATACCTTATGATATATGGGGATCGACGATGGTGTTAAATCTCTGGTAATTGTTTTCACTATGTTATGAGAGTGGACTGCAGTATTATGGATAAGCCTAAAGATTGGAATGGATTATGTTGGACATAAGTTAGTATTGTTTAAGGATAAAAGTTTTTTTGATATTATTGATGGGATGTTATAGTAATATAGTTTTAGAAAAAGGAAAACCTGCAGGACGGGCGACAGCCCATGGCGTCAGACAAGGCTATGGGAATCGAACCCACAACCGAAGTGCGACTGGCCTTTATCACCTACCACTGGCCTACAGAAAGTCCCTGTTTAGTAGAAAATAGTTTTATTATATTAAGCAGTATGATATATGAAGTATAAGTCCATTTTAGGCACCATATATGATTAATCTCACTATAGATCGACTTATGTATATAATTTTTTCTAACCTTTTGTTTGAGACAGATGGAATGACCCGTCATTCTATCACATGATCTGCTAACACTTCACGAATAACAAATTCAACTTCATTTATTTAAGAGATGAAGTGAAAATTTTTAAAGGCACGAACAACAGTGAGATTGTACCAAATAAAGTAAGTATTTATTCTAATTCAAATTCTTTAACATTAGGGAAACGATCTTGAAAACCAAAAATGTTGTCCTAGTGATCTTATATCTGATGAATCAGATGGTACCTTAGATCGTCACAAATGTATGGATTTGTGATTACTGGATTTTCCATAGCCATGTTCTCTACCACTCTCCATCAGAACATGATGGTTAGATTTCTCTTCCATATCCATATTTTCACCTATGTGGAAACCCAGTGATTAGTTTATTTGGGTAATCGTTACATTTCATACTTTAGTTTTTAAAGACAAGTTTTGGTATTCTTTTTTAAGATGCGGGTTTATATTAAAGAAACTTTCGAATAGTAAACCATTTATAACCCCGACGAATTTCGAGGGAGAAATTCATTTTAAGGGGGGTAGAATGTAACAGCCCGAGATTTTAGGAAAAATATTCTTTTTAATTTTATTAATGTCTTGTGTTTTACGCTGCATCAAAAGGAGCTTGCACAACACACATCCTTGTCTTTCCTTTCATTACACGCAATCGCGACCTTCCTCGATAGCGTGTGTAGTACGCAATAACGAGTTTCATTAAACAACAATATGCTATTAAAATATTATTAAAACTAGCCGTTATGAATAGTAATAACCACTTTTTGAAATTTTATATATTTTATTTTTCAAAATGGAATTAATTTCTGGATTCGTAATATCGAAATTAGCTTAGGGTGAAATTTTGGTACTTTTCGGATAACTTTCATATTCTGATGAATAGTGAAAATTACTAGATTATAATTAAAAACAACTTTTTTAATCGAAATAATTAATAGTGATAAATCATTAAATTGAGTGGTTTTAAAGTATATTTAGAATATATTTTTACAATTTAATACGATGTTGGTCATTGGATGTAATTTCACATTTAAACCAGACATAAACAAGTGTCAATCTTTTGATAGATATTGTTTCTTAAAAACACGCTATTTGTTTTAACAGCGGGATTTAATTATAAAATTAATTAATGCAACTTCTATGTTATGAATTTGGTAAAATAGACTTCATTTTTGAATTCGGAATATGAAATATAGCTTAGGATGAAATTTTGGCATTGTTCTGAAAAACATCAATTTTTGATGAATAGTGAAACTACTAAGTGGTAGTTAAAAAATGAATTTTTCATAAAACTTAATTTTACCGCTTCTGTGAATGGAATTTCAAAAATCCGAGAGACACGGTTGATGTCAGTAAGTAAAATGTGGTTCAATGAGATGAAAATAATTTTTGGTGAATAGTAACTTTTACTTTTATTTATCACGATTAAAAGTAAATAGGGTAATTAAGGGTAACAATGATATTAATATTACCCTAACACATGTCTTAATCCTATTGGACAAGTTTCTCTCGACCAAAAACAACCTTAAGTGTAAAATATTATCATTTAGGCCCACTTGGATTAGATTAAGACATTTATTATTATTTAATTCAAAGAAGAGTTAAAAGAGTTAAAATCAAAGTTTATTTAATAAAACATTTTTAATATAGGGTTATACATAAGATAAATTCGATTGTAAATATTAATTAGAAAGCTAAAACTATTTTTTACATAATGGTATTTTATTTGTAATTTTTAGACATAAAATAAGTTAATTTCTTTATGACACAAAGATGATGCAGTAATTATCTTATTAATGAAATATTGACATAATTGATATTATAAATACCAAAATAAATGTAATTTAAGACTTTTTATGAATTCCACTAATTTTCTAGGTTACTATGATATATTAGTGTTGATTTAATCAACTTTTTTCGAACATATAATTCTTTTATGACTTTCAAAAAAATCATATATCAAATAGTGTCAAAATTGACACAAAATAGTTTTTAAATCAAATATTATATTATTAATTGTTATTTTATTCCTAAAAATCTAAGGTTCGGCCAAATGACTTAGATAAGGATATATATTAATAATAAACAATTTGGGGTTCGTTTGGCATGTTATAGTAAGTGTATTAACCATATAGTGTAAGAAAACAAAAAGACACGGTAAAAGTTAAATTATTTAACATAAAGTTAAATCTAATTGATAAGGTTAAAATAATAACCTAAACTTGTCTAAATCCTATTGGTTGATAGGATTTCGACCCATAACCACTTTATCTTCGAAATAAGACCCTTTTGAACCATTATAAACCGATTTTGACTTTAATATAAAATAATATTTTCAGATATTACTAAGGTGCCCCTCTCCTCCCTTATAAAAGGGCACCTCCTCCCTCTCTTCCTCACACAAATTTGAGCATTCAAGCTCGGCCAACCCCTGCCAAAACCTCTTATACACTTCCCTAGTATCATCCTAGAGGTCTTGGTCTTCTTCAAAGACCATCCTTAGTTCTTTAAGTGGAGGATAAGTGAAGGCGCGTCAAAAAGAGGTAATATCCATTACCGATCTTTTTCAATTTCTTTCTTCTTCAACTTCTTCTTCTTTAGTTGTTTCATGATAAAGTAATAACATAAGTATTTATTATATACTGATATGTTATTATAAATATGAAACAACTCTAATTAACCTTCTATCCATCCTACGGAAAAAGGAAATCACCGCGCGTGCGTACGTACGGAATACCATCTCCACGCCGTGGTGTAATCTATTTTCCGTCACCACCTTAATTGGATGGGTATAATGGTGTAATGAGTAACTATATATGATTATTATAAAGTGATATTGATACTTAAATATTATACATACACTTCAACACAATTCCACAACCATGGGAACGATATCATCTCTCGTGCGTACGTACGGACTACCGTCTCCACGACGCGATGAGATTCATTCTCAATGATTAACCATTCATGAATGATTATAAAGTATATATAATAAGTACTAATGAAATATATGACATAATAATGATACTGTATTTATGTATATTTATATGTATGTCATCTACTTAATTCTATTCAATTCAATAAGGAAACGAAAACAGCGTTCATGCGTACGTACGGACTACCGTCTCCATGAATGGTGTATTTCATTCCATTTATCAATATATTATATATATGTATATTCTGAATATATATGATATATAAATCATGTTTTACATTATGGATATAAGTAATCATGATCCAAGTAATCATATTAATAATTACAAGTTAAAAACACCTACGATAAATGAAACGATTTTACCCAAAACGCTTCTTTAACATGAATTTACAAAATAATGGGTAATATAAAGTCATAAGTGGACCATATATGATATAATAAAAATGAATATGATTCTGTAATAAGTCAATAACATGATTTAAATAATTATACAGGAGGTTCGGACATGTACAAAGCAAGTCGGACCTAAGGTAAGGAAAATATCACAATCTCATTTTTATCTGAGATTGTTTTTACTTTGGCATTTACTGGGGTGTATTTTATCATCCACATCCATGTTTCCTCAATATGTAATATTATTTCCATACTTATACAATTGTTTAAATCCAATTTTACCCTTCTATGAGTTTTTAGTAAAAGATATGAAAGGAATCTTTTGTCATTTTTCGTACGAGGTACTTTTTGACTTTTCCGACAAAAGTACAAAGAATGTTTTTTTTTAACTTATACAACCTGAATGGATTTTTAAAACATTATTTCCAAGAATCTTCCTTTACAAGTTTTCAAGTTTATTTTTAATCAACTTCTTTTAGTTTAAAGTTGTATGACATGTTAAGAAAGGAAAAATGTTTTTGAAGCAGAAAGGATATTTTCCTCAAGAATGGAGTTCAAGAGTTTTATCAAAATTATTTTCCATCTATGATAATATAGGGTTCTGTTTCTATCCCTATTATTACATGGATTTTATTATGTTGTGATGGAAATATTTTTATGAATTCCTTTATCTGATATGAATTGTTTTTATGATGTCACGATGTTTATGATTCCCATTTTTATTACATGGGTTATGTTATGATGTATGGTTTATGATTTTGTGGCACACATAAGAATGGTATCATTATGAGATGGGTGGGACCTATATCTCCCTCTAATGCATTGGGTAAAGATTTTATATCTCATGAGATAGACATGGCTGAAATGGTAGGTTATACCGGTTCAGTGAAACAGGACTGAAACGAGGGTTACTCGATTCAGAAAGGGACTTTGTCCACTAAGATAGTCTTGGCAATGAGTCTTGACTAACAAGAAATGATTCTCTATGATTATGTGTGTATACCACAAAGTTTCATGTTTTAATTTATGATTATTGGGATTTCATTTCACTACTATGATTTATCCCATGATATGAAATTATTCTCTCTTTTGCAGGTTAAGATTTCCAAAAGTTATGTTCTTATGAATATGATGTGATTGATTTTTCTTTTGCTTACCCTTACTGAGCATTTGAGCTCACCCTTTTATGTTTTCTTTTCCCCAGGATATAAAGAAAGGTTTTAGGTAAAAAAAAAAGGGAAGATATTTATGGGAGATATTGAAGATCTTTCACCACGATTAGAAGATTACGTTCCGAGTTTCCAAAGACACTAAACTATTACGATCCTTGTGTGTGTGTTTTTGTTATGTACTAAGTATTCCGCAAAAGTAATGTAATTTCCATGTACGTCAGGCTTTGGGTCTCTACACTTTTCACATGACATTATAATATTTGATGTGCCTCATTAAAAGGAACTAAACATCATGGTGTTTTATTCAATTTAAATGGATACATTGGTATCCCTTTAAATGGATACATTGGTAGGTCTTTTTTTTCAATCCAAACCTATCAATAACCAACTACTTTTTAGATGAAAATAAATTACAAAGTTCCTAGTTACATGGTTTGAAATTATAACATAACCAATCAATGGGGTAAAAATAGAGAAGCAATGATACATAAAATCTTCAAAAAAAATGAATAAATTAAACAAATAAATTTCAAGAAAAAAGGGTAACTAGTATTATTAATTGGAATAAATTTAAAAATATGACATAAGAATATAATAGAGTCTCATAGTAGAAAATAATTTCCCCAGTGAGATGGTTCAACATAAAACCCTATTGATTTTAATGTAAAATGTACAAATCACTATTATAAAACTTTAGAAACTATAAAACTTTGGAAATTGGGCCCATATCCATGAGAATGTGGAATCATTGAAAATAATATGGTGAACCCGAAATGAATTTCATAACTTTTCAATGAAATTTATTGATCAGTCATCATCATCATCATTTCATCTTTATTCAAGGAAAAGAAACACAATAGTAAATTCATATAGATTCATTCATGAATGGGATTAAAACCTAAATTCCCAAATTTTAAAAATTTAATTTTTATAATTTAATATCATTTTTTAATTCATCATGTAAAAATTACCCTTTCTAAATGTTTGATATTTTTTATAAATGGTTGATTTTTGTGTGAACAGTGAAAATGCTGATTTTACAAAAAAAATATCACTTTTTATGACATAATATTTATTAATAATAACTTCAATGTTTGTAAAAAAAATTATATTTTAAAAATATATATTTATTAATTAATAAAATTCATATAAAAATTTAATTTTGAACTTATAAATATATTCTTATCATTTTGAAAATTTAATTAATGGTTGTGTTCAGATATAATTTTTTAAGTTATTCTCTCTTAATCCAGTATTTACAAATTTCATTTCCATTTTGGTTTCATTTGAAAAAAATAAGACTTTTATTTAATATAATTCAATTAATTATATTGGAATCACAATTATACATTATTTTTCTATAAAAATCATTTTTATACATAAAAATATTTGTCTAAAAATGACTTCCATATAATTTTGTAAACATATATTAAAAAAAATTCTTCAAATTACAAAAAAAATAATAATGAATTACATATTTGTAATCATAATAATTAATATTACATAATAAGGGTAACTTTTTCTATGGTCATTATTAATAGAAACCTTGATAAATATATATCACTTAGATAAAGGTTAAATGGGTTTACGGAAGGGGTTAAACTAAGAGATATTAGTGAAATTTCAAATTTAAATTTTATAAATATTATTTTTATAATATATTTTGACCTTATATTATATTTCAATCCATTTGGATCCACATTCACTATAAAATTTCACTATATTCTTTAAATATTTTATGTAATTCCATGAGTGCCACACCCCTCGCTTATAAAGGCACACATCTTATCATCCCTTGTTAAAAAAAATTAAGAACTCTATATAGGTTAGAAACTACTCGTAAAAATTTTCTTGTATTCTTTCCCTTAATTCATGAGCTTCTTCGCTTACCCTGATAGCATCTAAATAAGGCTTAAAGTGTAAGACAGAGAGCACTTTTAAAGAAGGGGTAATCATCTTACCTGACTCTTTCAAAGTTTCTTTCCAATTCTACTTATTATAAATCTATGTAATTAAATTTAAAGTTATTATATGTATACTTAGATTTTATTTTTATTATTGGAAAACCATTTTACACATCATTTCCATCAAATGGGAAATAAAACATTCACTCATGCGTATGTGTGGACTACCACCCCCAAGTAGTGAAATGATTCATTTTTCATCACCATCAGTCAGGGTTGGTTATTATGATGTATTTAATATATATATATATATATGTGTGTGTGTGTGTGTGTGTGTGTGATATTAATGAAATAACTATGATTCTATAATTATTATATATTTTATACCATTTTTCCTTCCCATCTATTGGGAAATGATAATGTCACTCATGCATATGTGTGGACTACCACCTCCATGTAGCGATGTGATTTTTTTCATTTCTTGTATACCTAGATTATAGGAAGGAAAGATTTAATGAATATATATATATGATATATATTATATAAGAATGATTATAGAAAATTTAATTATATTTTTCCTTCCATTCATTCCATTCATCTAGAAGTGGAAACATCACTCGTCCATACATAGGAACAATCATCTCCACAATGTGATGTAATTCATTTTTCATCAACAAAATTATACTAATGGTTGTAAAAGTGTATATAATTATTAAATATTAGACTTATGGAATGATAAATTTTATGGATATTATGAAAATTTGATCAAGATATATTTAATGAAATTACCCAACCAAATCTTACACGAAAAATTAAAGAGTTAACTTTCAGAAACAATGATTTTAATAAATATTTTTTATAAAATAGGTGTTAAAATTTTATAAGTGGATCATATATGATATTATATTCATTTATAATATAATATTATATAATTATAATGACATAAAAAATTATACAGTATTTTAAAATCATATACTATGTAATTCGGGCCATAGTTAAGGGTTTGTTTCATTATCAAAAACTTATTCGGGATTATTTATTTTTATGATTTGGTTGTGGAAATTATATGATATTTGTATAATAAACCCAATAAATTTTTGTATAATATAGTTAATATGGGGGTTACATGTTATCCTTTCATTTTCTTCCCTCTAATGTCTCAACTATGAGAAAGAATATTTTTATATTAAATGAACTTTGTTTTTCTATGTGATGTTGAATATTTTTTCTCAATGTACATATTTTCAATAAACTTTTTTTCCCGAATGATTTTAATATTCTACAATTAGTGATTAAATTAATTTTTTACTCAGGTTTTATTTTCCAAAAAATGTTTAAAATTAATCTTATTTTCATTTTCTAAATGAGGAAATGTTTAGGAAAAGTTTAGATGAAGTAACTTTTTTAATGTTTACTACAAGAATGGATTTCCCCAACTTCATGAATATTCTTTCCTTGAATCTTCATTTACTTGTTTCCATGGTTCTATTTAATGAAAATATTTTCCATAAAACTTTAGAGGTTATTATATTTTAATAATTTATTTCAAAATAAATATGGTATTTTCCTTGAGAAATGTTTCTGTAGACATTTAAATGTATTTTCATCAATGGAAAAATCCTTTAAAAATCATTTTCTTTAATGTAGAAATAATCTAATGATAAAATACAATATATTTCACTGGATGTATTATGTTCATTTTTCTCAAGATATTTATATTAGCATTCCATATGTTAGTTTTTAAATATGAATGTTTTTGTTGATTATATATGGAATTATTATTCATTTTATTTGTATGATGAATTCATTAAACATATTATGCTATAGGAGTGGATGGTTATATCCCCTCTATGAATCAATGGGTATGATGAGAAAAACTATTTTGGGTATTTGGTGTAAATATTAATTATTTATATAATATTTCTTATAATGAATCATTAGCGGTAAAATTATGATGTCTCACATTATGAATTATATTATTATGAAACTAGTTATTTTTATCCATGTGATTATTTATGTTGTATTATAATACATATATATATTCCCATTTTATTATGTTTTTTATATGTAATTTTTTATTATTAATTATTTATTTCATATTATTCATGATTTGTTTATTATATGATATGATTCTCTTATACACTATCCTCTATTAAGCCTCAAAGATAACCATTTATTATGTTTTCCTTTCCCAAGAATATCAAGAAGTGATTTATAAATGATTTAAAAGATATACTAGAAGAAATAAAAATTTTATCACACAGATTTTAATTTTAATTTCGTGTTTTCATGTGTAATTTGAGAATCGTGGATGTATCTAGTATCCTAAGACTACTAAATTATTTTATGATTCAATATGCACTCTCATGTATCTGGTGCTAATATTGTAAAATTTCCATAAGATCTAGTTTACTAAATTAGTTGTATTACAGTTAGTATCAATGTAAGTTATGTATAAAACTTTGGAACTTGACTTAGGAAATCATATATATATGAGAACATAACACTATGATAGACACTGAGGATATGTATATGTATAATAAAATATCATAATTTTTTGAATTTATAGATTGTGTAATTTTTTATAGTGAATGAATCCATGTCGGGATATTGGGATGTTGATGTGGTTGTAGTAAAAATGCGCCTAGGGGTAACAACTCTAAAAGTGGTAGATTTGGTATTATCTCGATCATCACCAATGAACAATGATTGGAACTTATACTACACACTTGGAAATTCACTCATTAGGGATATAATTTATTTTATTTACATTCTCCTTATGAACCTTTATGAAATATTTAAAATATTTTTATAATTTAAAGATATTCCCAAAGATGTTGTGTTTATGATTGTGATATTAGTTATATATAAATTTTAAAGTTTCATTTACTATTTTCCTAGATTTATATTTATATTATATGATTTAAAATTCATGATTTTATGAGATAAATTAGTACATTATACTATTTTTAAATGGCCCAAAGTATTTAGAATGGAAATAATATCAATGATATAATGTATCTAGCGATTTCCCTATTGGGAAAGATAATTAAGATGGAGTTAAAATCATTAAAAATTTTGGTTATCTGACTCTGGTTATAACTAATAACCTTGAACATATAGAGTATCATATTGATTCCCAATAAGGTTTGACAATATGGGACCTCTTTATGCAAAGTCTACATCCATCATTCAATTAGACTACTGATCTATAAGTATTTAACCAATAGATTATGTCCCTTGAGAGGATGTTTCTATATTATTGAAGTAGTCAAAGAAAGAATATAATAATTTATATTTATAATATTAAGTAATATGATGATCAATGGTGTTCATTAATCAAGAAAATTATAGAGTCATAGGAAAGTAATAGTATTGAGTTTAATACTTTCAAAGAGATAGTCTTTTAATAATACTTTCCTCGTGAGCATGAGCTAATAGGTGGATTAGATTCCACTATATGGAGAAACCCAATGTAGAAAATGTTTCTTCATGTGAAATTAACTTTAAAATGTTATTAAATCATGTTAAACACCCCCAAAAATTTATCATGTTATTCTTAATAGTTTTTGTACCACACAATAACGAGCATTAAGAGAATTGAGATACATTATTAAAAATATTATTATTTCATATGATAGTTATCACCTAGTCATTGGATTAGAGGGAATGAATAGGTTTAACCAAATTATGAAAAATATGCTCAAAGTATTTATATAATTTATTTATTAATAATAAATAATTACTCAATTTTTAGTAAAATCATTTTATATTTCAAAAAAATGATTTATTCCAAAATGGTTTTATAGATTTTTTTTTTGGGAAATTATAATTAGTTTATATTGATTTTAGAAATTATATTTTATAAAATGAAAATAATTTAAAAAATAATTAAATAAAAATTTTTATAAAGTAAAATTTTTGGATTTTTCTAAAATTATTGGTTTTTCATTAAATACTGAAAAATACCTATTTTATAAAAACTGTCATTTCTTTTCACTTAATAAAGTTATTTAAATGTCTAGTTATATTTTTTTTTATTTTTTTTTATTGTGAAATATTATAAATTTTATTTATAATAATCTAATTTGAATCAAAAAATCATGATTCTGATATAATAAAATCTTATGCTTAAAAACACATTTTTCTAAAAAACAGTTTTTTATTGCGTTTTGTGTTTTACCATAAATTATTTTCTACAACTTCTATAAATTGAATATTTAAAAATGGATTCCATATTTATTATTTAGAGAGCCAAATTTTGTAAATAGGACTCTTTTATTTTTTTTCGTTATTAACTATAAATTTTTTAAAAAAAATTCACCTCAGTAAGGGTAAAATGGATAAAATAAGGTTAAAACCATGAGATAATATCTCAAAATAAATCCAAAAGTTAACTTTATCATATTATATTGGGGATTTTATCCATGTATATTCCTATCTAAAATATATAAATAATTGTTTCCATATTTATCCAATTATAACCTTGATATTAATTTAAGGAAATAATAAATACAAAATGTCACTCTCTTGAATTTAAAAACTATAAATTTATATTTTAAGCACAAAATAGAAAAATATAAGTTATACATGTTTATTTGAATAATAAATTATTTATTTATTAAGTAATTTATGTTCTTATTTTTATTGATTAAATAATTACTATAAATTAATACGCAACATCGATATAGTATTTATTCAATTTATAAAATGAATTATTGTAAAAAAATTAAAAGTATTATTTTTTGAGTGAGTTATAGTGAACCATGAATTTTATAGATATATATGAAATATTAGATATGATTTAATTTTATAGATTCAAATTACATATTTTTATTGATTTCTTTAAATTAAAATTAAATTAATAGTTTCAAAAATGGCATTATTAATATTTTATGAAAACTATTATTTTATTAAATTATTTAAAAACCATGAAAAACTTCCAAGAGGATAAATAATATAATATATGATATAAAATGTCATCCCTTGTCCATTTATTGTCCAAATATTAATTTATAAGTAAAATTGTAAACCTTTATGTGTGAAAAATGGCATTATAGTGGTTAAGGTTAAAATTGGTTAACTAAGTTGTTAAACCAAAGGATAAAGTTAAAAAAACCACTTAAACCTATCTAGATTTTATTAGATGAAGGGATTTCAACCATATCCAATATTATCATTTAAATTATGGCCATACTGTTCCACTTTCACATGAAAATGAATTTATTATATTTAAATCATATTATTAATTCCATGTGTGTCCCTTCATTCACTCTAAAAAGTAATTGCCTCTTCTCTCCTCTATACACCACCTAGATCCTCTTAGATTAACCAAAACCTCTTCTCAAAATCATTATCAATGTTATGAAGGTTCTAAGTGTAAAACCCCAAAATTTTAAAATATTAACATTGGTTTTGATAGAATATAATACACACAACACCGATATTAAACAATCTACAAAATATATTTCTTTAAGTTTAATTTATTATATAGCTACTGATACATACAACCTTGAGATTAAATGAACCATAAAATATTATGACATTATAACGTAGCTATTAAATTTTTGGATATTAATAAGAATAACTAAATTATGAAACTTATATGGTTTATACATGTATAAAATAAATTAAATGAGTGTCTATTTATTATAAATAAAATAAAATTCATTTTAAATAATATGAAACATTTTTTGAAAAAATATATTTTTTTAAAATGGGTATTCATCATTCTTTGTGAACATACATTAAAATTAATTTTCACCACTTCAAAAAAATATATTTAAAAAAATGAAGCTAATTTTGGAAATCATAATGTCAAAATTATCTTGGAGTGAATTTTTGATAATTTTCTGAAAAGATAATTTATTTGATGAAAAGTGAAAAAATATGGGTTTTTATTGAAAACTATCTTTTCATTTAAAACATTTAAAAGTTAATTTTTATTTAAAATTTATTTAAAAGTATAATTATTAAAACTATATTATAATAAAATTAATATAGTTCATGGGAATCAAATTCATTTTAGTTTTCATATTAAAACTTTTTATACTTTTGCTAATTTTCTCTTTGAAATTTTTTTTTCGTTGTGTCTATGGGTTTAATTTTAAAATAACTTTCTTCCAACTATATGTGTTTAATTTAGAAAAATGGATTAAATATTTATAATTATAATAATTAAAATTATATAACATGTTAAACCTTATTTTTTGTCATAATGAATACTACAAATAATAACAGTTAATTACCATGATTAAGGTTTAAATGGGTTTATCGTGGGATTAAAATAAAAATATAGGTATTAAAATGATATTTAAAATTTTATAATTTAATATTTATGGACATATTTAGACCTTATTTTTTCCATGGTTTGATAAGGAACCTTTTTGGATCCATGTGGCTTGTTAAAAACAAGGATATCATTTTTCTTTTCAAACATTGCAAGTGTGTCATCTTTACCACTTATAAAATTCCACCATATTCTCTCCTCTTAATACTCCCATATCCTTTTTTATAAGAAAATATCTACCAAAATAAATTAATTAAATCTTTCCACAATACATATAGTTCTTTTTTATATCAGAAATAAAATCTAGTAAGGCTTTAGGTATAAACCAAAAGAGGTTGTCTAAAGAAGTGGTAAAGTTCCTAACCATGAATTCTTATTTTAATTCATATTCTAACTCCAAAAAAATATTCTCAAATGGTGATAAAATAATAAAAACCAATATATAAATATAATTAGATGTTATTTTTATAATTTAATAACCTATATTAATCTCCCTTTTTATAAAATTACAAACAAAATCATCGATCATGTCTAAGGCGGACTATAACCTTGCGAACCAATGTAATTAATTTTTCATCGTCACATATCAAGATTTAATATAATTATTAATTTATAATATTTATATGATATTTATTAAATTAATATACATATTTAACTATAACATTACATATACCTTATTACGTTCCAAACCGTTGGATAACAATAACGTTGTGTGTGTATACGTGATGACTACTACCTCCACATAGCAATTCAAAATGATTTTCATTTTATTTTACCATAGATGGTAGAAAGTTTATATTTAATCAGTATAAATTTAATATTTCATATAATAATGGTTCTATAAATATGAAACATTATTTACTTTATGTACCATCTATTGTAAAAATAAAAACAATGTTCATGTGTACGTACGACATATCATCTCCATGAAAGGTGTAACTCGTTTTCTCATCTCTAATTTTTTTAGAATAGTATAAATAATTATTTTATTATTAAATAATATATTTAAATCATGGTTAAATATATAAATATGATGTATCCATAATCAATTAAAAGTACAGAAACTAACAAACCAAAATATACATGAAAAACGGAGTAATTGTCTCCTAAGATAGATATTTTAGCCAAGAATTGTTAATAATCATGTCCAAAAAACTATAATTAAATCATATATGGTATGAAATGTGTTTTAATTATTTTTTAATATATGTATAATAATGATATATTTATTATATATGAGGTACAGAAATATATGATTGAAATTAGACTTGGGGTAAGGGTTTCTCGCCTCACTTTTACTTATATGATATGTAAGAAATATTCACCACTTAGTTATTTTTTGTGGTGTATATATTTAAATTTTGATATGATATGTCATGAATTCATTTATCTTTATAGAATTTAGTTTTTCATTTTATGTTATTAAGTTCATCGGTTGTATGATTTTAGATGTTACCAAAGTGCTAAAGGATTATGTTATAGTCTCATTGTTTATCGAGATTGTTCATGATTAAGTATTCGATGATCAAATATTACGATCTATATTTCAAGAAACTCATGAATTTTATTATCCTATAGTAACTTATATATAGTAAATTTTTTTCTCTCTTTTTCCTCTCATTATCAATAAAAGATACTAAAAGAAAGTTTTTAAAGAAAACTAACATCATTTCTCTCTTGAGTAAAAAACCATTTTTATTCTATATACATGTTTTATAAAAATGTTTCCAAGAATGTTTCATAATTTTTTAAATGATTTATTAAAGAAACTTTACCATTTTTTTACTTTTTTACAAAAACTTTTTAAATGAATTTTTTTCATTTTTTTAATGAGTTAATTTTCAAATTTTATACAAATATATAAAAGGAATGTTTTTTTAACTTATATGGTGTGTATATAATTACCCTTATTTCATGACCATTGGTAACTTTGACGCTTCCATTACAATTTTATAAGGATTTTTTTAAGTATTTTTTTTCTTTATATAATATATATTTTTTAGTTTTTGAAAGTGATTTTCAAAGTGAAAAGGTTATTTTCCTCAAGAATATTTTTAAAGGAATTTTTATAGTATTTATTTTAATCAATGACAACAACCCTTATTTTAATAATTCCCCATTGTAATATATTGTAATTATAACATCCTCATTATATTTTTAGATGGCTTATGATCAGTTTTACTAGGTATGTACTATTTTTATACCATTCACCATATAACTTTGTATGGTTTATGATTTTGTTTATTGGTTGGGAAAAGTATTAAGATTTCATATTCTAGATTTTCAATATAAAATTTTTTGTTTATTATGTTTCACCCCTTTTATATGATGAATTAATTGGAATTATTATGTGATGGGTGGGTCCTAATATAGACTCTCAATTAATCAGTAGGTCTTATAAGATAGACTAGATTGCATATTTGGCCAAGGCCTTAACCATTTATGTAAGATGATTTAGAAAGAGTCCATGATTTTATTTTTATGATTCCTAAAATTATTAATTCTCTCAATATGATATTATTTATTGATATTCCATTTGAATATTATTTTTTTAGAATATCCATGGTTAAGTTTCAATCTCAAGTGATTATTTATATGGGACTATTTGATCAAAATTTATTCCTACTATATTATGCTCAAGTAATTGATTGAATATCATGTGTTTTAATTATTTACCTTTACACAATGATTATGCCTTATTTATTCTTGAAAGACTCCACTGTACACATACCCTTATTAAACATTATATCTCACCACTTTTTTAGGATTCCTTTCCCTAAGATTCAGGGATGTGTTTTATGATTGATACGTAGGGATATGCAAAAGGGAATAATAGTGTACTCAAAGAAAATATTAGGTTGTATATTAAATTTTAAATTTTAATATGATATTATAGTATGTAATTAGTTTACCAATACTACTATATTATTTTCTACTTCTAGATGCAATTACTAATATCTTATTCCTTTTTAATAAATTAACCACCGACTCTGGGCTACTGGGGTTTAGGTATTTATAGTTGGTATGAGTGTAAGTTTAGTATAGTCCTTGGGAACTTTTTTTTGGAAAAAATTTATTAGGGAACATAACCCTATTATATACATTTATTATATGTATAGAATAATATCCTAATGTTTTAGTGAGGAATATATTTTATGTATTTTTCATATAAATACATCTCTATCTAAATATTTCAAGTTGACATAGTTATATAATAGTTTTACCAAGGGGTAATAACTCTAAAAAGGGTGTATTTTTCCTTGACTATATCATCAATTGGTGCACAACAATTGGTCATACTATGCACTTGGATTGACACACCCAAGGGATATTCTTAGGATAATTCAAATTTTATTTAAAAACCATTATGATGGAGTATAAAATATTATTATGATTTGAAAACATTTTTAATTGAACCATGTTTATGATTATAAGATTAGATATACATAAATTTTTCAATTTATGATAAGGGTCTCACTAGTTTTGGGATTATACATATGCTTAAAAATGTTATGATCTAATATATTGTATGCCATTTTTTAGAAATGGATCATAGTAGATGGAATGGGAACTAGATCGGTGTACTTAATCCATGTGGATATTCCCCTCCAATTAATTATAATGAATTTGGAGTTGGAGTTGTAGTATGAACTAATCAAATTATAACCATATTAGGGTAGTTAACATAGTTTATGATTAATAACCTTTTCTATATATAGCATCTCATTTATCCACCATTCAGTATAAAAATGATAGAACCTTAAATGAATTATAAAACTCCATCATTAAATGGGAGAAAAAATACATTTTTAATTGAGAAATAGATAAGTTACTTAGATGGGATATTTCTTACTCTAGGAAGTAATTAAGTGGAGAAGGTTTTCATGGTAGTTTATCATATCTCAGTGGATTTAGATAAATATTGGTTATTGATTCAAAACTCTAAGAATGAGGATAAAATATATATCATATAGTGGAAATATATTAAGGTAATCTTAATGGAAAAATATTTTCCTCATGATCAATGAATGGATATAGAGATACAATTTTTGAGTCTAAGACAAAAGGAAAATGAGAATTTTTATAAGTATGAAGCTAACTTTACATGGTTATTCAGGCATGTTACAGACTACATACATAATCCAAAGAGAAAGATTGACCATTTCATTGATGGGATTAATACAATACTTCAAAGAGAAATAGTACCACATACTACTCCAATGGCCCGAGGGCCTTCATTTTTATTTATTTTTGATAATACACCTTTCAAGGGGTGATGTGGAACCTTACAAGGCCTGTAGGTGTAAGTATTATATAGACCGTATTCTTTAGAGGAATTCACCACTCGTAGGCTTCAAACATTACATACAACTTATACTAACTACTTGGAACTGCTCCTCCCCAGCATCTTCATTGTGAAATCAGCCCTCCACCTTCGCATGGCTATTTGGCTAGGATTTCTCATGCATGCACAAGCTTGTCCCGATGGTAGGTGCCATAACATCTCATTATTGCAACCCATTTAGCTTATTCTATGGGGAAATCTCCTTTCTCATCCTCCTTCTGAAGCTTGTTCTTTGTAGGTTGTCTAGTTTTCATCTTCACTTAAGGTGTCCCGAAGGCCTTGAGATGGCCCGAAGGCCTTACTGACCCAATGTCCTGGGTGGCCCAAAGTCTTTAAAGGACTTGGGGACTAAATCGGTGTCCTGAAGGCCCAAACTGGGGAATATTCCAGGCTGCTATAGTGCCTAATAGTGCCTGCTACAGATCCCACTATAGTGCCTTCTACAGTACTGTACAGTTCCTACTACATTACTACTATAGTACTGCATAGTTCCTACTACAATACAGCTACAGTACCCAAAAAATATCCTCCACTTGCATTTGAAACCAAGTCGCCTGGATGCACTTAAGGAGTTCTCACCAACTAGGCTAAGGCTCATGTACAGAAATAGTACAACATACGTTATCATAATTTTCTATCAATATAGATAAAAAAAATTACAAGTATTAAGTCTTCTAAGAAAATCAAGAGAAGAAGAGTATGGATTAGTAAAAATAGATAAGGGAAATAAGTGAAAGAAGTAGTTTCCCATATGTGATAATTTTGGAAAGAAACACCCTAGAAATTAATTAAATGTAATGGGTGTTTTCTTCCTAAGTTGATAGAAATCCCATCATGCCTATGAATACAATGGTAAGAAAGAATCCTCTTATGTTCAGTATTTCAACTATAAGGAGACAGGGTAATATGCAAATGAATACCCCAAGCACTAAAGGAATATACCTAAAAAGAAGCTAAGGTATGAGATCATTATTTTCTATTAATAAATCCAAACTGGAATGATTAAATATCTTGTGTATTTGGATTCATGAATTATGTTATAGAAGTATTTTTACCAATGGTATTTTGGTTAAATGAGTCATGAAGCATCTAATAATTGTGTTAATTTTGTAAGTATATATGTCTTCATTTAAGATTAACTTGAGATTTATGGATACTAATATGGTTTTAAAAGTTTAAGGTTGATCATAAGTTCAAATCCTTGAACACCCCTTTCGAGGTTTTATGTGATTGAAATTCGTCAAGATTAAGGATATTTTTGGGATACATTCTTAGCAATACAATCCATTAGTTAAGTAAATTTCTTAGTGAAAAGGTTATTTCAGGATGAATTCCTTTACATTTCTAGGATATAATAATAAAGGTATTGGTAACATTTAGGGTTTATATTATCCTTAAATTTGAGATAATTATGGGTAAATAAAATTTTGTAACATTATTGGAATTATATTAATATAGTTTTGGAAAAATGATAACTCGCATGTTGGGTGAAAACCTATCACATTTAGTGAGGCCATGGGGCTTGAACCCACAACTAATGGGAGATAAGGTTACAATGACTACTACTAGCCTACATGATGTACTAGTTAGAATTAAATTGTTATTACTTAAATGATTTTACAGATAAATACTTATGGAATGAATTAAAATAATGTTTGGGTGATACCATTGATGTTTAAATATTAATGAATTTTTTTGGATAACTCGTGCTAACCATTTAGGTTTGGTAAATATTTAGGGACATACTGAAGGAATTGTCACTCTTTTATTTATATTAGGATCCATTAAAAGTTAATTTTACTGCTTCAAGAATCAAAAATTGATATTGAATATTCATTTCATGGAGTAAGAAATAAAGTGTAAATTGATAGAAGCACAACTAAAGGATAAAATTGTGATTATGAAAATAGAAATATATTAAGTAAGTATATTTTTTATTGTTCTCTATCTTGATAGTAAAAGAATCCCTCAACTCTATGAAAAGGATATTGGAAGAAAAATGTTATCTTATTAACTTCATTTATAATGAACCAATGGTCTTTTTACTCATAATAGATTTGTGGTTTTTTTGTTTTTAACTTTATCTTCATCATTTTATTCCATGTCACCAATGATCTCTATCACCCCCCATCATTATTAGGTCCCATATATTCACTTACCACTAATTTGTTTTTAATTTGAAACCAACTTGTGCATTATTATTAATGAAATTTTATATTTACCTTTCCCTCTATTAAGAGTAACTTTTGTTAACATTTTTTTTACAATATGTGTTTTCAAAAAAGTTATTTACATATGAAAATACCTTAATTTCTAAGTGAAAGTTCAGATTACGAGGATGAAATTTATTGTATGTACGGAGAACATAATACACTCATATTTTAAAATAAGAACATTATGCTCGATAGAATTTGTGACACACAATGTTGAGCATAAATAACCCATGAAATATATTTATTTAAATTTAATCTCTTCGAAATCTTATGATACATGCAACCTCGAGTCTAAAAGAACCATAAAATTGTATACTATTATAACCTATATTTTAAATTCAAAAGTATGAATGTGACTAATTAAATAATGAAAATTATATGTTTACACATTTATAAAATAAATTAAATGTGTGTTTATTGACTGAAAATAAAATAAGAATTATTTGAAAGAAAAAGAAATGTTTTCTGAAAAACTGTATTTTTCTAAAAGGAGGTTTAATCGTGCAACATGGACATACATTGAAACTAATTTACTAATTTTTGAAAATGTATATTAAAAAAATGAACATATTTTTTAAAATCATCATTTCAAAATTACCTTGTAGAGAATTTTTGTAAATTTTCTAAAAATATTAATTTATCGATAAATAGTCAAAAATATAGGTTTATATTGAAAACTACCTTTTAATTTAAAGAATTTAAAAGGTCCATTTAGATTTAAATTTTATTTAAAAGTAAAATTAGTTCAATTATATTATAAAAAATAAAATCTATACCATTTTAATCAAATTAATTTTTATTTTTTATATTAATACTTTTTATACTTATGTAAATTTTCTCTTTGGAAAGCTGCTTTTTCATCATGCCTATATGTTTAATTTTAAAGTAATTTTTTCCACTTATGGGAATATAATTTGGAAAAATGGATTTAATTTTTTGAATAATAATAATTAATATTATATAATAAATTCAAAATTAATTTTTGGTCATAATGATTAGTATAAATAGTAAAAATTAATTATCATAGTTAAGGTTAAAATGGGTTTACCAGGGGTTAAACTAAAATGATAAGAAAAAACATGACCTATAAACTTGTCAAAATTATATTGAATGGAAATATTTCAACCTTATATTATCTATGGTTTGAGAACAATATATTTTGGATCCTTTTGAAATGTTAGAAACTTGGGTATCACTTTTTCTTTTTAAACATTCCAAGTGTTTCCTCTCCCCCAATCACAAAAGTACACACTCTCTCTTGTCTTATTTACACTACTAAATCCTTTTAGTTTGTCCAATAACTATGCATATATATTACTTAAATATTTATCCATATTATTATTTGTAAAACCCCATGTTTTTTAAATAGAAAATTATGTTCGATACCATATGTGATATACAACACCAAACCCAAACAAATCATGATTATTTAAATACGACTTTCATGACCTTATCGTTAAATTTGAAAGCATGAATGGGATTAAATAATTTATTAAATATATATATATATATTCTACTCAACATAAATTTATTGATACATTCTTTTTAAATAATCACTTAATTTTTGGTAATGTCTTCAAAATACGTTTTCTTCAAAAATAATTTTCATTTATTTTTTGTGAAAAAAAATATTATAATTATTTTATATAATATTTAGAGAGTTTAAATGATAAAATAAAATCTAGTTTTGATATAATAATATCAAAATTAACTTTGAGTGAAATTTTAGGATTTTACAAGAAATATTTATTTCTCAATGAATAATGAAAGTACCAATTTTTATGTAAAACTATCATCTCTTTCTATAAATTAAATAATTGGAAAGTCCCATTATTATTTTAATTTTATTTAAAAGTAAAATAATCATTATTCAGTTATATTTAATAAAATTAATTACATTTAAAATGTCTTTATACTGGATTTTAGAATAAGTTTATTTAGGCTTGAAAATACATTTTTCTTTAAAACTGTTTTAAAAAGCACAATGTTTCTAAATTTTTGTTAATTAAGAATAACCCCAAATGAGGAATTATTAAAATTAAATTTATAGATTATATATTTATAATTATTAATTTAAATTCATATAATGAGTATTACTTGTTATAGAGTTAAAGTAAGATCATCATTTCCTTAACAAAATGTATTTTTCAGATAAAATGTTTTCCATCATGCTTGCGGGATTTATTTTAAATTAAATTATTACACCTATATGAATTTATTTTTATAAAATGGATTCCATATTTTTAATAATCATTAGGTAATAAGATCAACTTAATTTTTGGATAATATGAATAGTGACTATAGTAAAAATTTATTATCATAATAAAAGGGAAATAGGTTAATTAAGAGAAAAAATAATTTAACAAGGACTAGAAACAAATTAATACTAATAATTATTAATATGTATATTTTTGTTTAAATATAATAATAACTATTTTTTTCTTTATAAATAATTAAGAAATGATTTTGATAAAAGAAATTAGATTTTGATACGATAAAACAAAGAATGCATTTTTATGTAATAAGCAATTAAGATGTTCCTTTTTAATGAATTAATTAATTTTAAAAATAAATTATATTTAAAAAACTATTAAATAATTTTTATAAAATTTAAATAATAATATAAATTTTAATAAGTTGAATTTAGTTTGTATACGGGTTCAAAAACTCTTACTGATAAAAAACCCATGATTTATCAATAAATGTTGTTTCTTGTTTTAAAAGTGAAAATTTACATATTTAGAAAATTATTTTAATAAAATAAATATTATTTTTGTAATAATCTCATAAAAATTAGTAAATAATTAATTTTTCATAATTTTTTGAGATAGTTGAATTTTAAGGTAAAAATTAAATACGGTATAAATATATCGTCTGTATCATGACATCATAATGGACCAAAATTTATATAATAAATTCTATAAATGGTATAAAAAAACCAATATATGTTTCCCCTTTAAAATAATTTATTTTTATGTTATTTTATTAATTATTTAAATCCTTTATAAATCCTATAAAGCATATATTATATTTTAAGGTTTTATAATCATTTATTTATTAACATGACTCATTTCCACATCACCCAGGGAAATATTTTAATGAGTTAGTCCCCTATACTTATAAAATAATGAAAACCACTACACTTTTTTAGAAACCATTTAATGTTTTGTGGTATTGATTACTTAATTATATAGAGTCCAAAACCTGTGTTTGGAAAATAAAAACGAACCCCCTCTCTTTTCCTATATAAACCCACCCAATATTCCATTCCTGGTCACTAAAAAGATTAGCACATACTTAATCTATATACTATCAATATATTACTAAAAACTTTCCACTAATATCTCAAGAATATCCTCCCAAGATTTTGGAATCACCCTCTCAAGGTAAGGGGCCTTTCTCTCTTCTTTTCAATTCAAGCAGCTTCTTTGTATTTAACCTTTCTAATCTCAGTTGGATATGTTTTCATGACTATATAAATATCCATATACTATCCAATTTATGTCCTAATAATGATATTTTATTAATCCCTCTCATTTAAGCATTTAACTAAGCTGTTATTATGGCTAAATTTTGTAACGGATCCTCTATTTCTCCTCTTTATCCAAGCACCTTATTTATGTTATGCACTATTCATTCTAATTAATTTTGATGGGATATACTCTTATAAATCCTTCTTATTGATATTTTTATTTACATATAATTATTGAACCATTTAACTCTAATTAATCCCTCCCATTATTCATTATGTACCTCTATTATACTACCAAAATGATCATGTGATTTTCCCATGCCAAATTGTTTTCACACACCATACTTGTATTATGCCTTTTAAATGACAAAATATTAATTTTGTATTATATTCTTACATATCCCTAATAATATCCTTTTTATTTAAAAATTATTTTATACCTATTTATATCTCATTTAACTATTTTATGAATCTTTAATTATTATCGTTTTGCTGCCAAAATTTCACTGCGATTTTCCATGACAAACATTTGTGAAGCGTATACCTGAATCCATTTTCACTCAAGGGTATTCACCTAGTTGTACCTATAGTTAATTTATTTTAGTATTCCATTTATTTTTTCCACACTCCTTAATCATGTAATTAAATATTATTAAACATAATCTTATGTTGAATGATATATGTGGCACACTTATGCATGTTCGTGATATGAAAGTGATTGGTGTGCCCGGAATTATATAGTGTTCCAATGCATTGGTTAATGTTTTAATATTATGAGGAATAATTTTTAGGATTACGGATTATACCTAATATATTATGGGACTTTTACCACCATTCTATGATTCCTTGGTGGTTATCATAACCTATGTTCACGATTTCATGTTTAAATTTGTTTCCACATTCCCATGTTGCCTTTATGTTATCGTGTTATATCATGACTCATTGTTCATGTTTATGATTTTATCTCATTTAATGTCCCATTTAAATACATATTGTATGACATGTAATACTTTATTCATTTTATTGTTTTTTTCCCTTACAGGGATTTATAGCTCATCCATTTCTTATGAACATCCCCAAGTTATCTTGTATATTTTTAAAAGATGTGGAATTTTAGAAGAATGTTAAGGAAGTCTTCAATAATGTTTTTTTGTACATGTATCAATTTTTTGTGTTATGTATATAATTACACAAATAAATTATTATTCTCAATCATATAGTTTTTATTTAGTGTATTATTATGTAATAAATCCTGAATTATTGTTTAATAAGGAAAAGGGTTTTCATGGATGGTATCAAAGGAAAGTCTAGTTATTTTTGGGATTATGATTAAAAAGCTATAGATAAATCCTAAGGGATAACACTAAGTATAGGAAAACATTACTAGGTTTTTTTTAAGTATTTATTAAGTGTTTTATAAGAAAATGAATTCCTATCTAGATACCAAAAATGGATATGGATCTGGTATATATTTACCTAGTGGTGAAAACTCTAAAAAAATCATGTTAATCTAAACTCGATATGGGACTGGTACACAACAACAGGCGTTGCTTCACACCTGTTTTGACACTAATGGTGGATATGAATTCATAAATTCACAAGCTTATTACAAAACATTATTAAGGGAACAAAAATTCCCATAGGAGTTTTTTTTAGGAAATAAATCATGGATAACATAGATTGAATCCATTAAATTCATATTTCAAAGAAATACATGTCATTTATAAGTTATCCCTTTAATTTTATTTACTTCTTAGTTAGATGTTTAATATTTTAAGATTAATCATCCCTAATTTTATCTTTATTTTAGTAAATTTATGGAAATAGGAAGTAATGATTCAATAACTAATGTGATGTGAAATGTGATGACTTCCCAAATGAGTTTCCTAACACAAGAAGAGATAAATTAAGGTATAATTTTATTATGCTAAACTAGCTATAAAAATCACAATTAATAATTGGTTTATAGTTTAATGTATAAATACATAAAAGAGGTGGAGGATGATGTCTCAAGGAATTTCATATAATAAAGGTGATAAAAGAATAAAGATTCAATTTCCTACATGTAAAAAATGTGGAAAGCGCCACTAAGGGAAATGTCAAAAAAGAACTTGAAGGTGTTTTATGTATGGAAAACTATGGCATAAAGTAGCTAGTTTCCTTAAAAAATGGAGAGTATGATTAAAGGGAATAAATTACAACATACGTAACCCTTTGTTGTTTAATGTATTGTGTGTAGAGAATATAGGATTTATCTAAGTCAATGCCCTAATCCAGGGGGTAAATACTATATTATAGAAGGATATATGTTATGTAAATCATTTAAGTGTAAGGATTTAAGTGTTTATGTATTATTATTTGAGAATTATGTTGTAAAATTAGTGTATCAGTGACATTATGAATATAAGAATCATGAAACATCTAAAGATTATTCCATAGTAGTTTTTCATTAAGAAATTGAAACATATATTGACTGGTAACAAAAACCTATAAAAGTGATTTCGAGAGAAGGTGGTATTTTGGAAAACACATGATTGATTGATTGATAACCCTTAACATGTGTTTGATGTTGGGATAAAACTAAAGAGTCATGGGATGATATGTATAATTATAATATTATGTTTAAAATAATTGATACTACTTTTGGATATTTATGAGATGTAATTTAATCATGATTAAGGATATGTTTTGAAACATATTATAGGATCAAATATATTTTTTTGATTTTTATGTAATTAATGATATTTCAATATATATTTTATTAAGATGAGGTATATATACCCATTAGGTTTAATATGAAGGATTATTTGGGAACAATTATATTATGTTTTTGGAGGTGTTATATGAATGGTATGAGACAACCTTTAAGTTTAAAACTTTATTTAATGTTGATGTTATTGGTAATATAGGGGTATTTATTTAAGGAATAATCTATATTGAACCTTTGGGACTTTTTGATGAATTTTGGAGATTAATGTATTAAGGTTTATTCATTTTTAGTATTCTGTTACTTTATAGTTACCATTTCAGATTTAGTAAAGATAGTATAGATGTATTCTTATTCTTTAGGGTATTATTTGATATGTTAAAATCTTATTCTGGTGCTTTATGCACAAAAAATCATCTTTAATACTCATCATTTGGAGAAAAAGATGGTATTTTAGTAGAAATTAATGAAGGGGTGAAATTAAACTTGAAAAGAAAGTATATTTCCTTATGTTCCTAGTCTAGATGGTTAAGAAATTCCTTAACTCTTAGAAAACAATCATGAAACAAAAATTTCATCATATTATAATCATTTCTTTTTAATTTATGGTCTTTTTTTTCATCACATATTTATGGTTTTTTATCATTTATTTTATCCTAACCATGTTCTATATTAATCTCTATTAGTTCTTGGGCATTAGGTTTTTTTTCAGGTCTATATTTTCACATCCCACTAATGTTCTCATACTTGTAAACTTAGTTATGTGATGACCTTCATAAATATCTTTCTCTATTTTCATGTAGATGTTTTATTAACCCTTTTTACAATGTGGGTTTTCAATAAAGATATTTTCTTGTGTTAAAATTTTCTTAAAAAGATCAAGTTAAAATTGAATGGATTCAGTTTATTAAATAGGGGAATAATGTAATGCCCTGATTTTTTAAAAGAGAAAAAAAATTCTATCGTATGCGATACACAACACCGAACTCAAACAAATGATGATTATTTAAATATGAATCTTTTAACCAAGTTGTTAAATTTTTGAGTATTAATATGATTAAATAATTTAACAAATATATATATGTTCTAACAAACATAAATTTATTGATAAATGCTTAGTAAATAATCATGTAATTTTTAGTAATGTCTTCAAAATATATTTTCTTTAAAAATAATTTTTATTTCTTTTCGTGAAAAAAATGTTATAATTATTTTCTAGAACATTTAGAAATTTTATTTTTTAAAATTAAATTAATTTTATATATCATCATATAAAAATTATATTAGGGTAAAATTTTGGGATTTTTAGGGAAATATAGATTTTTTAGTGAAAAGTGATAATACCCATTTTTTGTAAAACTATCATTTCTTTTAATAAATTAGTTAATTTAAAAGTACCATTATTCTTTTAATTTTATTTAAAATTAAAATAAAAATTCTTTATTTATATTTAATCAAATTAATTATATTTAAATCATCTTTATACATGATTTTAGAATAAGTTTATTTAGGCTTGGAAACACATTTTTCTTAAAATTGTTTTAAAATGAATAATGTTTTTCTATTTTTATTTATTAAAATTAACCCATCATGGGTAAAGATTTAAATTAAAATTATATATTTTATAATTATAATTATTATTTTAAATTCATAAAATGAATATTACTAATTATAAAGTTAATTTAAGATCATCCTTTCCTTGCAAAAAAATACATTTTTCAAAAAAAACTTCTTTCCATTGTGCTTGGGGTTTTTATTTTAAATTAATTTCTTCAATCTTTGTGAATTTATTTTGATAAAATGGATTCCATATTTGGAAAAATAATATGTTAATATGATCAATTTAATATTTTGATGATATGAATAGTAATAATAGTTAATACTTATTAACATGATAAAAGGAAAATAGGTTAATTAACTGTAAAAATAATTTAACAAGGACAAGAAACAAAGTAACCCTAATAAGTATGATTATGTATCTTTTTATTTCCATATAATAATTATTATATTATATTCAAATAATTAAGAAATTATTTTGATAAAAAAATATTTTGATATGATAAAACAAAAATTGTATTTTTATATTTTAAGCAATTAAGATATTTATTTTTAATGAATTCATAAATTTTAGAGATAAATTATATTTTAATAAAATAATACTAGTAATAAATTATTATTAAATTTAAATGATAATATAGTTTTAATGAATTCAAATGTAATTAATATAAGGGTTTGAAAACTGTTATTGACAAAAAAACTAGCATTTCTCAATAAATGTCGATTCTTGTTTTAAAAGTGAAAATTTAAATATTTAGAAAATTAATTTGATAAAATAAATATTATTTTCATAATTATCGTGTCAAAATTATCTAATAGTTAATTTTTCATAATTTTCTTACAGAGTTGATATTTTGGTTAAAAATTAAATACGGTATAAATATACTATGATGTCCCAAACCCAAAAGACACTTAATGAGCACCCCAAGCCTAGTTGGCCACATGTCCACAGGCGCATCCCTCCAAATGCTTGATTCTTCCAACTAGAAGTGAGGTCCTAGGGTTTTTCCGTGGGGAGACTATGCCCTCATCACCAGAGTGTAGTAGAGTAGATAATTATAAACAAAGGTAAGTATCAAAAGCAGTATAAATAAATAGATGGCACTATAGAATGAGATAAATCAATAACTGAATAACTGTAATATTTGATACAAGAATGAAACAACTAAAGATGATATATTTAATGTCACTATAAATCTTGAAAACATGGATACAAAGTAGCAGGCATACATGAATGACCCAATGTACCAAGAAGAAAATAAATAAACTATCCAAACAATACTAAGCTATGGGTCAACCATCTTCTACTAGCTCTGTCCTAGAAATCACTCAAGTTACTGAAGAATTGTGCTTCCCTTTATCAACACTTACATACACATAATCTTCCCTGAGTACCAAATGGAACCCAGAGAGGGTGTGAGATAAATCTCAATGGGCCACCACCAACGATGTTTATAACATCTGGCCCATGTAATGGAAATGTAACAGTGTAAAGGCACATATATATAAAGTAAAGCAATATAATGTTGCTAAATACCCAAGTACTGACTTATGCCCTTGGTTGGTGTTTGAATGTACAACCATTACATTAATTAATTAAGTCTCAGTTTATATAACAAGTCACATAAGGAATAGCTAGCACTGACATCACCTCTTTATAGGATAAATAGTTAAGGTTCCAAGATGCTACAAGACAACCATGATTGATAATTAATATGAAATGGTTCCAAGGTAATTACCAAGTAAACCTGGACCAAAAGTGTTGCTAACATAGTAGTAACTGATTATAGCTAAGAGGTAAGAGTGTAATCCAAGGAGCTTCATCCAAGGAATTCCCAAAATAATGTTTCTAACTGAATCCAGGAATTACATCCAAGGTAAGATGGGACTAATCAGTGGCCAGGCCCAAGGATGTAACCAAGGAACCTTATGTCACACTTGATCCAATGAGTGTATCCAATGAGTCTTTTAATTGTAATTAAGGCATCATAAGGTTTCATATCGAGCATCTAGTGGTAGAAAAGAATTAGGTTCCAAGGTGGTTCTCACCCTTGGAAGCAGGCATCTTTGAATCAAAGTGGTGTCCTTGATTACTAAGGAATTCCCTTGGGAATCCAAAAGATAACATGAGTTAATACTTCTTATAAATATTTCAAGGTCCATGTGCATAAAGAGTCACCTTATATTTAATTTACTTACATTAACTTTGTCATATGATAATTATGCCATTTATCAAGTCTTTTGGTTCAAGCTTTTACTTTCATTAGTTTGACCAGGACAAGGATTATGAAACCATTTAATTTAACTATATATGTCATAATTATTAAATTTTTTCTATCATCGACCTTCAACCTCAATTGGTAAGGGGTGTTATAGCATGCAACCAACCATCCATTTTCAATTAATATGGACAATCCATATTCATACGACATACTTTCCAATTTATCACTTTAATCAATAGATTATACTTAGGTGCTTACCTTAGAAACTTCAAGTGGATGTTACATGGTAATTTCCATTCACCATTACATTATTCAATAGGAATTTAATATAAGGAAGCTTAACATTAGTGTGATCAATCTGGTATACACCTGAATGGTGGCCCTAAAGTGTCAAAACACTAAAAATCATTTATGACATATCACCCTACCTGGGGTATTGGGCATCATGGATGTAACCACCAGTAATAAATCGCATATTTAGAAATATTATAACCATATTATTTTAATGAGTATATGCATGACATATAAATTCAATAAACATCACATGATGAAATCAGTTGGCCCCACACAACAATTCAAAAATCAACAAACTTGAGGGATGAGTTATAGACCACCCACCTCATACTTGTATGACTATCATCCTCTAGTATCAACCACTAATTTTTCTTGGATTAGAGTAGATATGAAAAACTAGTATAAGGACTCACAACTTGATAACTTGTTCAAGAGAAAGATAAACAAATAACAACTTAAGAATACTCAAGTATTTACCATTGCACATCCAACATGATGAACGGAAGCTTGATTGGATCTCAGATGAAGGATATCTTTCAATCCCTAGTTTAGGAATTCAAAGAGCTCTAAAATTAAAGGTAAGGGGGTTCTATCTACTAGAACTCAGAATAGGGAAGGAGGGTTGAGATATTTAGATCATTAATGGAAAATTGTAATTCTTCCCAAAGAATAGAATGTCCAAGACTTTCCAAACAATACACCAACCATGCATAGGTACCTGGAGAAAGGTGAATAATGCACGATTAGGCCGCATGGTTAGGTAAACCATGTTCCAACCATGTATAATAAATCTTCCCAAAAATATAGATCATTTTCACAGTTATATCCAACTATGTTCCCTCCCTACACAGTTTACACTAACCATGTGATAGGGAAAATTTTCCCAAATAGATAGGTTCCAAGCTCTGAACAATCCTCAAATACCCCTAATACCTTAATGAACTCATTAGGCATTTGAAAAAGGTCTATAAAATAGAGTTTGAAAAAAATTTAAAGGAATAATACCTAATTCAAAAACCAAGTTCTTATAGTATTCCCCCTTAAAGGAACTCATCCACGAGTTCACCTTCTATGGGCGGTGAAACACTTTCTGAGAATAACTCTAGCCACTAAGCATGTGCATCATCCTCCTACTCCAAAGTCTCATCTTGTATATGATTGTGCTCCCATAACACCCATACTAGAGGGAAATACTGACCTCATAGAGCCTTCATGCTCTGGACAATGATGCGTATAGGATACTTCTCAAATTAATCATCAACATCTAACTCAAATTCCTCATGATCAAAAGTATAAGATGGGTCAGCATGATAATGGTGAATCTATGAAATGTGAAATATGTTGTGCATGGAATGGTACCTATGAGGTAGTGAAAACCAATAGGCTACTGATCCGATTCTTTATAGAATCTAAAACAGATCTTTAAAATAAGGGGACAGCTTCCCTTGCCTTCGTATCCATCTATTCCCTATCATTAGTGATACCCACAGGAAAACACAATCCCCGACCTCGAACCCCATAGGTTTGCAACAGTGATTGGTATAATATTTATACCTAGACCAAGCAGTAGAAATACACTTCTTGATCATTTGAACCTACTCTGAAGTATTCTACATGAGGTGAGGACCTAGTAAGGCTTCATCACCTGCCTCTATCTAGCACAGAGTTGAACGGCACGGCCTACCATACAAGGCCTCAAAAGGATCCACCTGAATTATTTTCTGAAAGCTTTTATCATAGGTTAAATCAATGATAGGGATATATTTCTCCCAAGAACCACTGAAATTAAGGACACCATCCTGAAGAATGTCTTCTAGAACCTGTATCATCCATTCCAACTATCCATCTATCTGTGGGTGAAATTTTATTCTTAGAAGTACCTTTATACCCACTGATTTCTATAAGCCCTACCAGAATCATGATATGAAATGAGCATTCCTATCTAAAATGATAGTAGGAGGGACCCTATATAGTTGTATGATATCATGGAAATACATTCTTCCCATCTCATCAAATAATAAATTCTCATGGATAGGAATGAAGTGGGATACTTTTTTTGGTCATTCAATAACTACCCATACAAGATCTCTACCCCTCGACAAACTAGGAAAGCTGACTATGAAATTCATAGTAATATATTCCCATTTCCATTCTAGGATTGGAATCATCTATAACATGCCTATAGGTATCTGGTGATCCACATTCACCTACTGATAGTTGGAACACTTAGTGATAAAGCATGCTATTTGACATTTCATCTCAGGCCACTAGTACTGGCGTCGCATATCTTAATAAATTTTGGAGATTCCTAGATAAACTGCCCACTAGGAAGTGTGGGACTCTTTAATCAACTTCTCTATCATATCTATAGGATCCAAAACACACCCATTAATATGCAATATTTTTATATTTCTATAGAACAATATGGAGGTGTTCAGCTCCTGATATACTCTCATGGAGAACCAATCCTTTGGGATCTAACAATTACCTACTATTTACCTTCTCAATGAGGGAATAGGTAACATTCAAGGATGAGAGGTAATACTTCTGATGAATATCATGAAACTCTATATGCATATTAGAAAAGAGGGTCATTAACTTCCATTCATCACTGGATTCTCGTACAATCTATGTCTGAGTTTTTTACCTCAGTGCATCAGTAAATACATTTCCCTTTCCAAGAATATATGCAATCTCGAATTCAAAGGACTGAAGATATTTGACCCATATTCACTGTCCAAGATTCAAGTCGCACTGTGAAAAGATATATTTTAGGATATTGTGGTCTGTTTACACTGCAAATAACTCACCCAAAAGATAGTTTCCCCAGTAACATAAGGCATGCACAACTTTTATTAGCTTAAGGTTATGTGTCAGGTAATTTCACTCATGAGGCCTCAGCTACTGAGATCTTTATGCAATGAATTTTTCCTCCTACATCAGTAATTCTCCAAGGTTGATGCCTGATGCATCATAGAATATGATATAACCTCTTCCAAGCTCTATAATAATAATAATTGGTTCTAAGACAAGCCTCCCTTTCATCTCCTAAAATTATTTCTCACACGCTTCTGACCAAAGGAACTTAACACCCTTCTTTGTAAGGCTGGTGACAGGTGAAGAAAGGTGTGAGAATTCATGTATTAAATACATGTAATATCCATCTATCCCCAAGAAATTATGTATATCAAACATGTTCTTGGGTTTCTCCTAGGAAACCACTGCACTCACCTTCTTTGGGTCAACCAAGACACTCGACTCTAAGATAATATGACCCAAGAAGTGAACTTTGTTGATCTATAAGTGTAACTTTGAAATCATAGAATAAATTTGATTCTCTCTTAGTGTACTCAGAATGATATCAAGGTTCTTGGCTTGGTTTCTAAGAGTGTGAGAATACACCAAGATTTCATCCACAATGACTATAAGAAAAGAATCCAAATAGGGGTGGAACACCCAATTCATCATAGCCATGAAAATGGTTGGTGCATTCGTAATACTGAATGGTATAATTAAGTAATCATATAGATTATACCTACTATAAAAAGTTGTACAAGTTATGTATGATGGCATGAATCACACCTGATGATAGCCTAATCTCATGTTGATCTTTGAGAATACCCTGGATCCTCAAAGATGGACAAAGAGATCATTTATTCGAGTCACTGGATAGAAGTTATTGACTGTAAGATGGTTCAACCATATATAAACTTTTCATAGATGAAGGGTCTCATCCACATTCTTGGAAAAAAGCATGGGCTAACCATAATAGGAAATGTTAGGTTGTATAAAACCTTTATCCTCTATATCCTCTAACTTCCAGTTGAACTATGGGAGATCAGTAGGTTCCGTCCAATATGGATGAATGGACACTAGATCTTCTCCCGAAACATGATCGATTGTAAAATCTACCAATCTCTTAGGAGGTAATCTAGAAATGTTTTTTGGAAGGACATTCCTAAAATGATCTACTACTTGAGGGAATTTAGTCTAAAGTAAACCCTAATCCTCTAAGAATAAATTGGAAATATGGGCAGTCACTCTACCTGTCCCATGATTCTATTATCCATCTCTCCACTCTTGGACATCCCACTCACCCTTATGTAGATAACTGCTACCCTCTGGTGATGTAAATGATACCCTATAGTGTTAACAGTCTATAAAGGTGTGATATGGAATCAACCAATCCATCTCAACAATGAAATCAAATCCCATCATCTCAGGATCAAATAATTCCCATATAAAAGAATAATGGATTACCTCAATGGGAAGTCCCTACTTTGGAGTAATCCCTTTGATTGTACCCCTAATAGTGTATATAGGTTCATTACACCATAGTAAAGTTGCATTTCCATCTCAAGGCTTTCCACAATAGAAAATGAGATAAACAAATGTGAATCACCAGAATCAAATAAAACAGATACTATAGTAGAGGATATTAGAATAGTACTTTGTACTATAGATGGTCCCACAACCTGGTCCTCAAGTATCAGTTGTAATGCATGTAACTAACCCGATCCACATCCATGTGAAACAGTTAGACTACTATGATCAAAAATACTCTGATGGCATTGTTAGTGATCATGGGTTTATTTACCATGGCCACAACCTCCTCCTCGACCAGTCTTTTATGTGATACTCCAAATCCTCACCTTATATAGCATATAAGAACTTTCTCCTGAAGTTAGAGATAGTGCAGATCCTATTACACTAGAATATAATGGGAAGGTCCGATAGAAATGCTTAAGATGCCCCATACGGCCAAAAGCATGGCACTCTAGTCGGTCTCTATCACACTGAGGCTTCATATATCCTTTTATTATATACTGATGGAATACTATATAGCTACCTATATGGGTACCCTAGCTGGAACTACCGTGATGAGAAATGTCTAGGGAACGCTTCCTTCCATCGAAAGAACTAATGGCCTGGCGTAAAACTGGTCCTCTATACCCAGTGCTTTCACCGTCCCTAAGATTGCACTCAGTGATTAGAGATTTATTTATGATCTCATAAAAGGTAGGTAGGATGAAAACATTCACCTAATTATAGATAGAATACTAGAGCCCATCCTCGAAGCTATATCATGCGAAATCTCATCACCGTCTAGAAGAGGTGAAAAGCACTACAACTCCATCAAATGGGCCAAATACTTCATAACTAGCATAGAACCCTTCTTGAAATGAATTAACTCAATGGATCTATCATCACTTAGCATAAGAGGAAAGAACTAATCATAGATGGCAGTCTGTAAATCAACCCATAACATGATCTAATGATTACCAACCTAGGTAATAACATCCCACCAGCACTTGGCTAAATCACACAACATGTAAGTAGAAAGTTTTACCCTTCTTTTTTGTGGTGTCTCTAGATGCTCAAATATAGATAGGTTTGCCTCTATACAAGACTCGTCATCTAGTGGACCTCCATCCCACAATAAGGTGGGAGGATTATGCAGTTGAAACTCACGATTTAGATTAACCATCGTAGGTGCAACTCATGGAGCACAATGCATGGACTGTATAAGATGTAGGAAACTATCCCAGACTTGGGAAATAGTTCTTAGATCAGGTATAGTGGGTGGTGCCTCCAATGGAACTCCTAGTGGTAATACTGGTGGCTCAGATCTCACCATGTCTAGATCATGGTAATCACCACCTTCCTAGTGTACGACATGAGGACATCGTGGTGGAATTCATCTACAAATTCCAACCACACACCTCATAAAAAACATAGAATCCTAAAGATAGAATCACTAGTGAAATATTAATGTAAGAAAACTCACTACCCAAGGTTTACTACCCCAAATACCCACATAGATGACCAGGAATCAATGTGTTCTCAATTATGAGTTTCTGGGGTTCCAGTAGACAAAGGGTCAATAGTACATTGCCTCATCACTTACTGGAAACCATTTCCTTTAATTTTATTTTCAATTATCAGGTTTACTCATTTACCTTTCATAAGCATGACAAGGTGGGATAAGGATGTGATACCATTTCACTTTTACGTTTACATTTTTATTATATATTATATCATAACTTATATCAACATTCATTTAAAATGACTTTTCTATCCATGTGAATTAGGACCCATACTCCTTATCATTGATATTAACACCCGCTTAAATTTATAATTAAAGGATTGATTTGGTAAAATACTCATTCCAAACCATGAGGGCCCATAAAACCTCATGAATTGAAATAGGAAATCACTTAATCATAGACCAAAAGCAGCACAATCATATATACAAATCAAATATCACTCAATAATCACAAACATAACAAGCAATGAAAAGTAATGAAATTCACTTATATGGCATGGAAATTTTCTGACATGAATATTCTAGGTGCTTATAATTATTCATGTAACAATGATCATTTCCCTCATATCATCAGTCCAAGTATAAAATAGAATCTAAATCTAAAGAATAATCAACAACACCACATAGAATGTATGTCACCCAATGGTGAAATGATATCAACTATAATAGGAAAAAAGCATAATAGAAATCACAATTCAGGAAACTCATATTTTACCCCGAACATGGGTTTAGGACACCCAAGAATGACTTATGAACAAGTCCCAATCATCCCAAATCTTCTAAATATTGTCTTAAAATAGTAAATCAATAAAGGAACTCCTTTTATGCCACTTTGTGACATCCAAGATCTAGATTCCAACTAATAGGTTCCCTGAGCCAAATTGGTCATATGGCCTCAAACGCATCTCCCTAAATGCCAGAGGCTACCGACTAGTAGTGAGGTCCTAGGATGTGTCCATGGGGAGATTATTATCATCACCAGAGTGTATTATAGTGGATAATTTTCATGACCCGTCCCCCAGGGCATGTTCTGTGACTACCCCAAGCCCGCCTTCCATAGGCCAGGGGCTGGCGACTAGCACCAAAGGCGTAATTCCCTAAAATCGGGAAGGCATTTCCTTTATAACCTGTAACGCACACAACAGAGCACACATATGGATACAAAACACTAAGTAAACTATATAACAATAGAGTTATGAAAAGTAAAAGGGGCCGTAAATACAAGGCCAACTGTAAAGTACAAGTAAATTGAAGTACAAATACAACTGATGAAAGGGAAAAATAGATGTTGGGTCATCCTCCGGAATTCCTACCTGAAGGGTAGGTGCAGATAGCCTCCTCAGCACTCCACATATATTGGTCTCCTCTGTGTACCAAATCTTCGTAAGGTCTATCTTCTGGTACCGTCCAGTCCTGGTACTCTCAGCCTCAGTCAGTGTTGTTCTTCATCTCCATCCGACACAACAAGGTGCGGGCATAGCCCGTGTAGGGGTGAGTATAACGATACTCATTAGGGACCCCAAGAACCTCAAGGTCTCACAAAATCCAACAAGGATAAACTAAAAATTATGAAATCAAAAGATAACCCCTTTTAGGTATGTGCCCATACATATACCTAAGTTATCAAGTAATCCATCTCAATCATTTGGAAAACACAAAAGTTACTGACTCAGCACACACAGGTATGCAACTTTTGTAGAGAGTTAGAGATAAATAGATATAGCCACTAAATCATCTATTCTGTCAAACCCATGTAGGATCCTGGTACAGAAATTAGAGCTGTCGAACCCACGTAGGATCCTGGAATAGTAGTTAGAGTTGTCGAACCAACGTAGGCTCCTGGAATAGTAGTCATAACTGTTGAAGCCATGTAGGATCCCGGAATAGTAGTCAGATATTTTGAACTCATGTAGTATCCTAGAATAGTAGTCAGATCTTTCAAACCCATGTAGGATCCCTTTATCACAATGCAACCAGCCACAAGGTTCTGTACATAGCACGCCTGATTCCGAGAGGGTCCGATCCTCAAGCCAAGTGTCTATACATCAACTTCCATGAATTCCCAGGTTGATGTATCCAAAATATATGTCCTACCATAAGATACCCAACGCGATAGACGGCGCGTCAATTGGATGTCGGTCTGAGAGTTATTGGCATTTCTGTTTCGAGGGCCCAGTTGTATTTACGTTTGATCCAACCCGGCCATACCCCAACTATGATCAAACCTCGATTGGGGTATACCAAAAGAACCGTCTCCCTCTAAGGTTTAAGTCTTCATAGATGGTTCATCAATCGGATGCTTGTAGCTCAAGTTACAAGAAAAAATGTGGAAACAGGTCAAAGCGTGTCTGGGTCTGGACTGGGGTCTGACCCGGTCCGTGGGTCTGACCTTGTCTATGGGTCTGACCTGGCCCGCAGGGGCCGGCCGGGCTGCACTGGGTCCGGCCCGCACTGGGTCCGGCCCGCACTGGGCTCTTCCCGTGCGAGGTTCATGGCTGGAGGCTCATGGGATCCGCCCTAGCCGTGTCTAGGGGGGAGGTTGCACCCCCTGGAATCCCAAATGTCTTAGCCGTTCAGGGGGGTTCAAAAAAGATGCCATGTGGTGCCGGTTTGTGTCACATGGGACCCACGCGGTAGGGTCCCACTATTCCCAATGGGTCGATCATCCCACCACCTCCCGCACGGAACAGTTGTGCCGCGCCTCCTCCGGCGACCGATAGAGTGGGCCGCCCATCCCCCGTCGTCGCGGCCTGCTCCTTCAATGTGCTACGTCGCGCCTTCCCTGGAAACCCGGCAGCCCGTGCTACCGATTCTTCTCATGGACGGCCTTACACCAGCTACCATTGCTCCACCGCACTCCGTCGGCCATGGTCTGCTCCTCCGACAGTGTGGTTGTGCCGCCGTTGTCCACGCGGCCAGCCGGAGTGTTGGTCTCTCTTCCCTTCATCCCACCGATGTCGTTTGTCGGTTCCGACCGTCGGCGAACCTTCCACGGGTCACCAAACTAGTTCTGATGGCCTGATTCTCATTATAGAAGTAGACATGCACTCCTCAGGATGTCGCCTTCGATCTGAAACCATTGTTGACGAAAATCAATCATCCCAGACTCATGTCGCGTTTAGCATCAAATTACACAAAGTAAGGCGGAGGGGTCAGGTCGTGTTCGTTCGGCCCGCACCCTCTGTGTTAGAGTGATAGCATACAGCTTTGAATAATAATCCCCGATGGAAAATTAAGAATGATAAACAAAAACAAATTTCAAACCCCTACATTTGCTCGTTGTTCATTGACGGAGTTGCGGGGAGGAAGACGATGTCTTCGTCATTCGTTGCGTCCACCGCACACTTCCAATCCTGAGCTCGTGCATCGGTTCGTTGACGACGATGAGGAGGGAAGATTGGTCGAAGACATCCCACGTCAGTAGGAGTATGTGGATGAAAGTTGAAGGAGATCATTCTTCGTAGTCTAAGGCATTCTTCGTTGGGAGCATCCTTTTTTGGCGAGAGATTTTCTTCCTAAGCTCTCTCTTCTCCAAAGTTTCACCCAGAAACAAATACCAAGGAAAAATTATAATATCCTACTAAATCGTTGGCATAATCTTCAAAATGGGTGAATTAAATTTGGCTGGCTCCACTTAATTAATTTAGAGGATTTAGAAAAAATTAAGTGTTGTGGAGTTAAAGAGGCTCCCCTACACTTAATGGAAGGTGGAGGGTTTCTCCCCATTAAAGGGGAGTTTCAAGGGGGCTTAACCCCAGGTGGTCCCCACCATAATAAACAAGAAGAGGAGGTTTAGACCTCGGGTGGGCCCCACCACTATAACCTCTCATGGGAGGTTAAGGTGTGGTGGTCCCCACCAACAACTTCCACATGGAGGTTTTTAACCAAAAAATAAAAATAAAGCTTCACATCTTTATTATTATTTTATTCATTCACTAAAAACCCAAAAACTATCTTTCACTCTCGACCCACAGTCATCGAGGTGAAAGTATCCTTAAGAGAATACTGGCATTGCGAGTTCAACAGTGCCCTCGGATTTCAATTTTGAGCACTGGTTCCAAAGTTATAAAAACTCACTCGTACGTTTACTGAATATACCTGAACAAAACTTCAGAAATTGATTCTGGGCACACCGGGCCTTGGAATCATGCGCCATAAATTTTCACAGACTCGTAAAATTATTATTTAATTAAAAAAATTACATGGAAATTATGGGTCTTTTAATTCTCCCCACCTCCGGGATTTACGTCCCCATAAGCTACAACTCTAACTAAGGAAACAAGTGGGGGTACTAAGCACGCATCTAAGCCTCCCACTCCCATGTGCTCTCCTGGAGGTTCACATGCTGCCAGCGAATGCGCACCAGTGGTATCGACCGTCCATGTAGGACCTGCTCTTATTGATCCTCAATCTCCATTGGAACCTTTGTAAAAGTCTCACCATCATCGACTTCTAGGTCCCCATGGAAAATAATGTGAGAAAATTCATGCACGTATCTCCTCAACTGGGATACATGGAACATGTCGTGCACCCAGTACAACTGAGGTGGAAGATCTAAGAGGTATTCCACCTCGCCAACTCTATTGAGGACCTGAAAAGGTCTGATGAATCTCATAGATAACTTGCCTCCTCAGCCAAACCTCCATAAATCTCGTCGAAGTGAGACCTTTAGAAAGACGTGTTCACCATCCTCGAACTCTAGATGTCTCTGCCTCCTGTCGGCATATGACTTCTACCTACTCTGTGCAGTCTTCATCCGCTCCTATATGATCTGCACCTTTTCTGTGGTATCTCGTACCATCTCTGGTCCCACCAGTGCTGACTCCCCTGGGTCAGTCCAGCACAAGGGTGATATGCAAGGTCACCCATATAACACCTCAAAAGGTGTCATCCCTTAGGTGGAGTGATAGTTGTTGTTGTATGAAAACTCTACCAAAGGTAAGTGATCCTCCCAACTACGACCGAAGTCGAGGACATAAGAACGGAGCATGTCCTCGAGGGTCTGAATGGTCTGCTCAGTCTGGCCATCCGTCTGAGGATGGAAGGAGGTGCTCAGATTAAGTTGTGTCCCAAAAGCCTCCTGCAACCCCTTCCATAGCCAGGAAGTAAATCATGTGTCACGATCGGAGATAATAGAATAAGGTACTCCATGTAGCCGCACAATATTCTTCACATAGAGGCATCCTAAGCTCTCTACTGAACCTTGCTCTCTGAACAGTAGGAAGTGGGCCGACTTGGTGAGTCGGTCAATGATCACCCAAATCGAGTCGTGACCCTTGGATGTAAGTGGAAGTCCTATCACGAAGTCCATGGATATCCCATCCCACTTCCACTCTGGTACCTCTAAAGGCTAAACCAATCCTACGGGTACCTAATGCTCCGCCTTCACTTGCTGACAAGTGAGGCATCGAGAGATAAACTCTGCTACTGTTTTCTTCATTCCCGACCACCAGTGTCGTCGTCAGAGATATTTGTACATCTTCTCCACTCCTGGATGTATCGCTAGAGGAGATGTGTGGAACTTCATCAACACTTCCTCCTAAAGTTACACTGGTACCATGGTATGTCCTCTGAAAAGGATGAAGTTCTCCCCACCTTTAGAAAATCCATTAGGTGCCTTCCCTAGGGATATTTGAGCACGTCATGTCTCACAGTCAGTGTCCCCACACTGCACCTCCCTGACTCGCTGAAGAAGTGGAGGAGTGACTGTAAGAGACTGGGGGAAGGCTTATCCATCTCTATCCACAAAGGATATCTATAAAGTAGCCAGCAGCTATGTCGCCTCGCCTAGCAGATGTGTACCAGTTCTCCTACTGAGTGCATCTACAACAACGTTCCCCTTATTAGGAGTATAGACTATCTCGAAATCATAGTCCTGGAGGAACTCAATCCAACGCCACTATCTTAGGTTCAGGAACATCTGAGAGAATATATACCTGAGACTCTTGTGATCATAGTACACGTTAAAATGCTCACCCATCTGATAGTGTCGCCACACCTTCAAGGAGAAGACCACTGCTGCTAACTCCAGGTCATGGGTAGCATAGTTGTAAGAACCCGGTTCTTAATTTTGAGGTACGGGTTTCTTCTTTTCTCTTTTCCTTAATTGTTTTTGAGAAAATATGGAAAATGGGAAAAATCCTAAATTTTGGAAAGTACATTCCATGTACTTTTTCCACACGCCATGTATTTTTTGGCCGTGTGGAATGAGTACACGGGGCGTGTGTCCATGTCGGCGATGAAGGGTGTAGGAATCGACTACACGCCGTGTAGTGGTCCCTTACACGTCGTGTAGTCAGTCAGTAGATGAATAGTAAGGCAGTGGCCAGCTATGTGGGAGCACACACCATGTACTCATGAAGACATGCTGTGTAGTCAAGTCGGCAAGTGAACAGTGCCTTGATGGTGGGAAGCCATCAGAGGAACAGTTTAAAAAATGGGAAGTACACACCATGTACTCAGAAGGACATTTCGTGTACTTTGTTTTTTTCGCTTAAAATAGGAAGTAGCCTCCATTTTTCACAGGGAAGGCTTAGAACCGGATGAAGGAGCGGGAGGGGATGGTCGAATCTTCGAGGATCCATCGATCGCAAACCGGGAATCTGTTTCTGCCTCGGACGATCTCGTTGGAATCGCACGGGTAAGCCCTCCGATCTCCTTAAGTCGTTCTTACCAATTCTTTCCCGAGGGAAGGTTATTTAAGTTTGAACGGGTTTTATTCTTCGTCAGATCTATGTATTTCTTGGGAATTTCTAGAATCAACGTTCGCGTATATCATTCGTTGTTGTATAAGGTAGGTGTCTTGGTGTTTATTTCCAACTGTCGTGCGTTTTTGTGTGTTTTTAGTGCCACGAACCCGTGTTGGGGTGTCGTGTGGCTGAGTTCATGGCTATTTTAACTTTCTAGAACTGTATATGTAATTAAATAAAATTGTAAAATTGTTGTTTGGGATCAATTCTTGGATTCAGGACCACCCCGGGGGTACGTTCCTCTGTTTAGCCGTTTGGTCAGGATACCCGTGGGTATGCCTCTAAAGTAATGATTATAGAATTACCTTGAGATGAATTGCTTGTGAATGTTTATTTACATGTTGGGCATGGCCCAGTTACCTGTTTAGCCTGAGGGAAGTGTTGTGATTAGCCTGTGGGCACTGTACTATTTAGCCTGTGGGAAACTTATTTCGTGCCTATGGGAAGTCGATTCTGTGCCTGTGGGCAACACTTCTTACGCCTGTGGGAAATATCTGTATGCCTATGGGAAAATTATTATGATTGGTTTCTCTTTACCCAAGGGTAGGAGTTTACATGTCTGAGTACATTGGCTGATTACCTAGAATATTCACTGTGGTGATATTTTAAATTAAATGATTAAAAGATGTTAAAATGGAAATATTATTGGTTAAGTTAGTTACTTTCAGTACTGCTTACTTTATTGCATTTTACTACTGCACACTGTTGCTTCATGCTTTCACACAGTTGGGCACGGGCCTTTGGTGGGTGCCTACTGGGAATTTATTTCTCATACCCTGTTTGGGTCATGCTTTTCGGCCCAAACAGATTACATTTCTGCATGTGTAGATAAGGTCAAGGGTCCCTATACAGGTACTTGATTTCAGCTGGGCTGTAGGAGATCATGGGACTGAGCATTGGCTCACGATGCCGCTGGCTGTTCTGTTTTGATTTTCTGTACTTGTACTTCTGTTGTATTGTATTGTACTGCTATGTAACATGTTCTGGATATTTTCTTAGAAATGGAGACACGTTGCATCATATCTATATATATGGTTGGTTATATCTACTACAGTGGTTTATTTCAGTTGTGTATGGTTTACTGCTTCTGTTGTTGTTGTATGTTTTGTTTTATTCCACTACGCTACACTTTGACAAATGAGAGAATATTTTCCCCACTATCAGACCTGGGCCCTCGCTGCTAGTCATCAGCCTCTGGAATTTGGGGAAATGCACTTGAGGTCATGTGGCGAACCTGGTTTGGGGCACCCGTTGAGTGGCACCCGGAATCGGGACGTTAAAAAGTGGTATCAGAGGGGTTCTTTTCTTTGACTTACTATTTGGAGCATTAGTCAGGGATAGGACAGGAACGATAGTTGGTAATAAGTTGTGCCCGGGCATAGCTAACCTGTGTATAGGGAAAATCCAATTTACCTCGTATTACAATTTTCCTGATTTTTTAATTTATAGTTGATATGATTTCACCATTGGGTGACACACTTGTGATTGTGTTGTTTATATTTTATCCTTGGGTTCTATTTAGTTGCAACCCAATGAGATGAGGGTATGCCATCTCATGCATCATTTAGGAATATCCTAGAAATCACATGCCATGCATAGTTCATGCCATGTAAGTGCATTAGAAATCACATGTTGTTGTGATAGTTGTTGTGCTACAAAAATCATACTGTCGTGACAGCTGCTTGATAAATACCTGCTATGTGATAGGGTAATTTTTGTATGAGCCGGTTAAAAGAATGGATTAAAAACTTTGGTTTTTGGGGAGTATGGGCCCCCATTGACCGGAATTTGGTGGATCATTAGCTGTTTATTTTGTTATAACAAATATAATATGTCAAACTTTGATTCGTGGGGAGTATGGGCCCTCACGGATCAGAATTTGACACTTAGGTGTTTTTTTTCAGTATTTTTTGGGCTCCAGAGTAGTTTCTGTGGCATACTGTCCGGAAAACCCAGTATACATGTCGTGTAGTGCTTTACACATGTCGTGTGTGTTCTTATGTTCGGAAATAAAAATAAACTTTTTGAGTACATGTCGTGTACCCTGAGTACACGCCGTGTAGTCTCTTCCCGTGTCACAAACCGTGTGGGCGGCGACACGGGGAAGGGATGAGCTTAGGGTGAACACGCTGTGTAGCTTCATTACATGCTGTGTATTGTTTACCCGGTGTCCGCCGTGTAACTAACAACACGGGCAGAGGAAACCTTAAGAAATACACGCTGTGTCCACTGTGGAACACGCCGTGTAGTCCGACCAGGGATTGGGCCGTGTAACAAACAGACATGGGTTGATGAAATCCTTTCGTTTACACGCCGTGTGTATATATAACATGTCGTGTGGGTTGATCCATGTGTCCAGCCATGTAACTAACAACATGGGTCGGCGAATCTCGTCTAGTACATGTCGTGTACCTATGGGACATGCCGTGTAGTCTTGTCCGAGGACAGACCGTGTGGAGTTATCCGAGTGGCTGGGAAACGGGGTGGTGTACACACTGTGTGCGGGTGTAACACGCCGTGTAGTGTCAAGTCGAGTAGTCGGTTGTGTTACAAGTGACACGGGAAGTTGGAAATAACACCATACACGTCGTGTAGATGATATACACGTTGTGTAGTTTCTTTCAAATAGAATTCGTGTGGCTTAGCCGTGTTGAAGGACCAGGGCAGGGGAAGGGAAGTCAAGTACACGCCGTGTAGTCATTATACACACCGTGTAGTCTTGTTTTTCAAATCATGAATTTCCTTCTTCCTCTCTTTACATTCATGGTTTATACGTTTCAGTCTTGTTAATCTTGAATCTAAGGCGTGTTTTGACCTTGTAGAGTCATTCCGCCTAGACGACCGTGTGGTTTTTTCTAGGATAGTGGCAACGAGTATACTGCTGAGATAGTGGGCCATGGGCTACCATTAGACCCTCCAGCAGAGCCAGATGCGGTGCCAGCTGTTGTACCAGACATAGGCGCGGAGGCGCAGTTCCATGAAGGCTTTATGCGGTTCATGCAAACCTTTCAGGGAGCACTGTAGGCTGCCACATCTATGGATGAGCTTACTCGTATCTTTCAGTAGTAGCATCCACCTATTTTTTCAGGGGATGGAGGACCACAGGCTGTGGAGTCTTGGCTAGGATCGATGCATACTATTTTCGAGCACCTTGAGATGCCTCCAGGGTGGAGGGTCAAGCTCGCGACATATATGTTGCGTGATTCTGCCAAGAGGTGGTGGGATGTTACCACCCAGTCATAGCATCACAGAGACATGGAGTGGGAAGATTTTCAGGAATTCTTCTATGAATTATTCTTTACAGAGACACTGAGGGAAGATAGAGCTCGAGAGTTCATGAATCTGCAGCAGGGAGCTATGTCGGTGATGGACTATTCTGCTCGTTTCACCGAGCTTCAGAGTTTTTTACCTGTGCTAGTGGGTGATGAGACGTTAAGATCCAGGTGTTTTGAGGATGGTCTCCAATATGACATCTGAGCGTTGGTGAATGTTTTCAGGTTGCCTATTGTACATGCTATTGTGAACTGGGTGCTAATTACAGAGAGAAACCTACGGGAAGCTAGTGGTGTGGGCTAGGGCGGTTCAGCACCAGTTTCTAGTACTATTTCTACTGGTAAGAGGAAGAGACAGATGGAATTCTCTCAGGGTGGTAGTACCAGTCAGAAGAATTCTTCAGGTGGCCAGGTCATGTGCTACCAGTGTGGTAGAGAGGGGCACAAGAGGCCACAGTGTCCATGAGACCTAGTGGAGTGCCGAGCATGTGGCAGGATGGGTCATCTGCAACGCTTTTGTAGGGAATTTCCACCGATGGCTAGTGAGAGGGGTTCTGTATAGACTCCGCATGCGGGAGCAGGACCAGTGGCTTCTTACCAGTTGGGGAACTGGAATACGTCAGGGCATGCAAGCATAGATGGTGGTTGTGTTCGTGGTAGCTAGACACCAGGATCACAAAGGTATCAGGGTGGGAAATCTCAGGGTACCCAGGCTATGTCGTAGGGCCACGGCACTGGGCAGGCATATGCAGTGCAGCAGACCCAGCAGGAGCAAGATCCTGGACCTTCTACTGTCAGAGGTACTATTCTAGTATCTTCTGTTTTATCTTCAGTGCTTTTCGATATGGGTGCTACACATGGTTTTATATCTATGCCCATTGTGGAGAGCCTTAGGCTCTATGTTTATACTTATTCTAATATCATGACACTACACACTCTGTTGGGTACTAGAACAACTGGTGTGCGTCAGTGCAAGGATTGCCCCCTTGAGGTTGGTGGGTGTCACTTCCTTTGGGACCTCTATGTCTTAGAGATGACAGCTTATGATTTCATTCTCGGGATGGACTGGTTGGTTCCTTTTCGATCCTTTGTAGACTGCTATCGTCGCAGGGTGAATTTCACGTCACCAGAGGGCAGAAAGTTTCTATACAAGGGCGAGTGGGATGTTCAGGCAAGTCAAGATGGACCAGAGCATCATGGGTGAGGTGGAGTCACAGCCCAGATTTTGAGTTTATATCTGGACAACCAGGGGACTTTTCAGAAGGATTTCCCTCTAGTTTTTGATCGTTTCAGGGATGTTTTCCCAGACGACTTTTCAGGTCTACCTTTGGAGCATGAGGTGGATTTCTCTATTGATCTTGTTCCAAGAGCATCACCGGTGTCCATTCCTCCTTATAGGATGGCCACGCCTGAGTTGCAGGATCTCAAGAGGCAGTTAGAGGAGTTACAGTCAAAGGGTTTTATCGGACCCAGTACTTATCCTTGGGGTTCTCCGGTCCTTTTGTGAATAAGGCCGATGGTACTCTCAGACTCTGTGTGGATTATCGGAAGCTAAACCAGTTGACGGTTAAGAACCAATATCCCTTGTCGAGGATAGATGATCTTTTTGATCAACTTCGTGGAGCATGAGTGTTCTCGAAGATTGACTTGAGATCAAGATATCATCATATGTGCGTTAGACCATCTGATATACCTCTCACGGCTTTCAAAAGTAGGTATGGTCTATATGAGTATATGGTTATGTCATTCGGAATCACGAACGTGCCAGCAGTTTTCATGGCTCTGATGAATCGTGTGTTCCATCCCTACCTTGATTCTTTTGTGGTAGTATTTGTGGATGAAATATTGGTGTACTCTCACACTCAACACGACCATGCCACCCATCTTGAGATTTTATTGAGTACATTGAGAGAGAATCGGCTATATGCTAAGCTCTCAAAGCACCACTTTTGGATGGACCAGATTCACTTCCTGGGTCATATCATCTCAGACGCAGGAGTTTCAGTAAACCCAGAGAAGGTGATAGTAGTATTTTCCTAGGAGCATCCTAAGAACATGTTTGAGACACAGAGTTTCTTAGGGCTGGCTGGTTACTAAAGACGTTTCATCCAGGACTTCTCCCACTTAGCCTCATCGTTGAAGGGTTTGACTAAGAAGGGTGTGAAGTTCGTTTGGATGGAAGCTTGTGAGACAGCCTTCCAATATCTAAAGGGAAAGTTGACATCAGCACCAATCCTGATACTCCTAGAGCAGGGGAACAACTATAAAGTTTACTGTGATGCATCAGGTATTGGGCTAGGAGCTTTGTTGATGCCGGGTGATCGAGTCATTGCATACGGGTCTTGGCAGTTGAGGCCACACGAGAGGAATTACTCGACACATGATCTTGAGTTGGATATGGTGGTTCATGCGTTGCGCTGTTGGAGATATTATCTGTTGGGAGAACATTTTGTGGTTTTCACTAACCACAAAAGTCTCAAGTATATCTTTACTCAGCGTGAATTGAATCTGAGACAACAAAGGTGGGTTGAATACCTACAGTACTTCGAATTCAAGCTTGCCTATACTCCTGGTAAAGGTAATGCAGTAGCTGATGCACTGAGCATGAAGACTCAGATGCAGGCAGTGCAGGAGGACAGTGATGAGTGGCAGCTCATGGTATTGTTCTCCAAGATGCATTTAGAGGTGCATGACAGTCAGGGGCAGACTTATCTTTCATCTTTAGCTGTGACTTCTACCCTCCAGGATAGAGTGAGGATGAGACAACTATCTGATTCAGAAGGCCTAGTTCTATGGGAGTCAGTGGCAAATGAGGACCCTCCTCCTGGGTGGACGATAGTCAATGGTGAGGTTATGTATTTCCATGGATGAGTGTGGGTTCCAGGGGATATACGTGAGGAGATGATTCGAGAGTTTCATGCTTCATCTTGGGCAGTTCATCTCGGGGTTACCAAGATGTACCATGACTTGAGACGTCTGTACTGGTGTCCAAGTATGAAGAGAGATGTAGCTAGTTTTGTTACGATGTGTTCCACCTGTCAGCAGGTGAAGGCGGAGAATCAGAGGCCAGCCGGACTGTTACAGTAGTTACCTATCCCAGAGTGGAAATGGGATGATGTCGTGATGGACTTCATGACTGGTTTTCTAAGGTCACCTTGAGGCAATGATGTCATGTGGGTTTTTGTGGACAGACTCACGAAGGTAGCTCACTTTTTTCTGATCAAGGAGACCTTCGGTGTTAACGAGCTCGGAAGGTTGTATATCCAAGAGATCATATGTCTTCATGGGGTTCCTCATTCTATCATTTCATATAGGGACGCCCGTTTTACATCTCATTTCTGGAAGAGTTTCCAGAGGTCACTGGGTACACAGGTGCTTCTGAGCACAGCTTACCACCCTCAGACTGATGGCCAGTCAGAGCATACTATACAGGTGCCTGAGGACCTGATGCAAGCATGCGTCCTAGACTTTGGGGGATCTTGGGAGAAGCACATACCCCTAGTTGAGTTTTCCTATAATAACAGTTTTCAGGAAACTATTGAGATGGCACCATACGAGGCTTTATATGGTAGGTCGTGCCGATCACCCTTGTGCTGGTTAGAGGCAGGTGAGGCAGCTTTACTGGGACCACGTCTCGTGCAGGAGAATTCTGAGCAGGTCCATTTGATTTAGAAGCAGATGGCTACCGCGCAGTCTCATCAGAAGTTTTATGCTGATTGCCACAGACAACCTTTGGAGTTCGTGGTTGGGGATCTGGTTTTCTTGTGTGTTTCGCCGAGGCTGGGACACAAGCGGATCAGGAGACATGGTAACCTTTCACCGAGGTATGTGGGGCCATTTGAGATTTTGGAGAGAGTCAGGCCGGTTTCTTATCATTTGTAGTTACCTCAGAGGTACCGGGTCATGCACGACGTCTTCCATGTATCTCAGTTACACCGCTATCATTCAGACCCTAATCGCATCCTTCAACCTGAGGAGGTTGAGCTTCAGGTATATGTGTCCTTTAAGGAGCATATTATTCGTATCATTGATAGGAGCACTAAGGTTCTCCAAGGCCGGTCATTTCCTCTCATACGGGTGCTATGGTAGCATGGCTGAGTGGAGGACGAAACCTGGGAGCGGGAGACTGATGTACGTACTCAGTGGCCAGAGTTATTCTCAGCTTTATCTTCTCCACCCTTGGAAGGGCAATTCGGGGATGAATTTCTTTAAGGGGGAATTTTGTAAGAACCTGGTTCTTACATTTGAGGTACGGGTTTCTTATTTTCTCTTTTCCTTGAGTGTTTTTGAGAAAATATGGAAAATGGGAAAAATCCTAAATTTTGGAAAGTACACACCATGTACATTGTCCACACACCGTGTATTTTTGGCCTTGTGGGATAAGTACATGGGGCGTGTGGCCATGTAGGCGATGAAGGGTGTAGGAACCGACTACACGCCGTGTAGTGGTCCCTTACACACCGTGTAGTCAGTCAGTAGGTGAATAGTAAGGCGGTGTCCAGCTGTGTGGCAGCACATGCCGTGTACTCATGAAGACACGCCGTGTAGTCATGCCGGTAAGGGAACAATGCCTAGCTGGTGGGAAGACGTCAGAGGAATAGTTTAAAAAATGGGAAGTACACGCCATATACTTGGAAGTAAACGCCGTGTACTTTGTTTTTTCGCTTAAAATGGGAAGTAGCCTCCCCTGTTCACAAGGAAGGCTTAGAACCGGAGGAAGGAGTGGGAGGGGATGACCGAATCTTCGAGGATCGGTCGATCGCAAACCGGGAATCCGTTTCTGCCTCAGACAATCTCGTTGGAACCGCACGGGTAAGCCCTCCACTCTCCTAAATTCCTTCTTACTAATTCTTTCCTGAGGGAAAGTTATTTACATTTGAACGGGTTTTATTCTTTGTCATCTCTATGTCGTTCTTGGGTGTTTCTGGAATCAACGTTCTCGTATATCATTCGTTGGTGTATAAGGTAGGTGGCTTGGTGTTTATTTCCAACTGTCGTGCGTTTTTGTGTGTTTTTAGTGCCACGAACCCATGTTGGGGTGTCATGTGGCTGAGGCCGTGGATATTTTAACTACCTAGAACTGTATAGGTAATTAAATAAAATTGTAAAATTGTTGTTTGGGATCAGTGCTTGGATCCAGGACCACCCTAGGGGTGTGTTCCTCTGTTTAGCCGTTTGGCTAGGATACCCATGGGTATGCCTCTAAAGAAATTATTGTAGAATTTCCTTGAGAGGAAATGCTTGTAAATGTTTATTTACATATTGGGTATGGACCGGTTACCTGTTTAGCTTGAGGGAAGTGTTGTGATTAGCCTGTGAGCACTGTACTATTTATCCTATGGGAAACTTCTTCTGTGCCTGTGGGCAGTCGATTTTGTGCCTCTAGGCGACACTTTTTACACCTGTGGGTAATATCTGTATGCCTGTGGAAAAATTATTGTGATTGGTTTCTCTTTACCTGAGGGTAGGAGTTTATGTGTCTGGGGATATTGGCTTATTACCTAGAATATTCACTATCGTGATATTTTAAATTAAATGATTAAAAGATGTTAAAATGGAAATATAACTAGTTAAGTTAGTTACTTTCAGTACTTCTTACTTTATTGCATTTTACTATGACACACTGTTGTTGCATGCTTTCACACAAATGGGCACGGGCCTTTGGTGGGTGCCTACTGGGAATTTATTTCTCACACCCTGTTTGGGTCATGCTTTTCGGCCCAAACAGATTACATTTCTGTAGGTAAAGATAAGGGAAAGGGTCCCTATACAGGTACTTGATTTTTGTTGGGGTGTAGGAGAGCATGGGACCGAGCATTGGCCTGCGATGCCGCTGGCTGTTCTGTTTTGCTTTTCTGTACTTGTACTTCTATTGTATTATATTGTACTGTTATGTAACATGTTCTGGCTATTTTCTTAGAACTGTAGACATGTTGCATAATATCTATATATCTGGTTGGTTATATCTACTACAGTGGTTTATTTCAGTTTTGTATGGTTTACTGCTTCCGTTGTTGCTGTATGTTTTATTATATTCCACTGCGCTACACTTTGAAAAATGAGGGCATAGTTTCCCCACTATCAGACCTAGGCACTCGCTGTTAGTCGGTAGCCTCTGGAATTTGGGGAAATGTGTTTGAGGTCATGTGACGAACCGGGTTCGAGGCACCCATTGAGTGGCACCCAGAACCGGTACGTTACAATAGTTCTACTCATGATGTCTCAGTTATCATGAACCATAAGCAATCACTTCTCGCTCCTGCATCAAGACACATCTGAGTCTGGTCCCTGATGCGTCGTTGTAGACTACGTACCCAATGCCTTCCTCTGGAAGCCTCAAGATGGGGGGCACTATTTAGCCTCTTCCTCATCCCTTTAAATCTCTGCTGGCATCTCTCCGACCACACAAAGGGTTGCCCCTTCTTCGTCAAGGTTGATAGTGGTGCTGCAACTCTGGATAAATTTGGCACAAACCTCCAGTAATAACCATCCAAACCCAGGAAACTCCATACCTCAGTCACACTCCTGGGTGACTCCTAAGAAAATATTTCCATAATCTTCGCTGGATCTACTACAAATCTAGCCTCCGAGATAACATGTCCAAAAAAGTGAATCTCTCGAATCCAAAACTGGCACTTCAAGAGCTTACCATAAAGCTGGTGCTCTTGGAGTGTGTTCGGTACTACCTGAAAATGGTAGGTATGATCCTCCTCAGTAGTCGAGTAGATCATAATTTCATCGATGAAGACTATGACAAAGCGATCAAGGTATGGCTGGAAAATCTTGTTCATGAGTCCCATGAACACTGCTGGAGCGTTGGTTATGCTGAATGGCATAAAAAAAACTTGTAGTGTCCATACCGACATATGAAGGTCATCTTCTACACATCCTCATCACAAAATCTGAGCTGGTGATAGCCTGATCTGAGGTCTATCTTCGAGAACCACTGTTCTCCCTTCATCTAATCAAAGAGGTCGTCAATCCTCGGGATTGGGTACTTGTTCTTCACGGTCACCTGGTTCAGGTGACGGTAGTTGACAAAAAGCCTCAAGCTTCCATCCTCATTCTTTACGAACACAATCGAGGATGCCTAGGGAGAAAAACTAAGCCAGATGAATCCCTTCCCCTGAAAGTCCTCTAGTTGTACCCACTGCTCACGAAGCTCCGCAGGAGCCATCCGATATGCTGGTGTAGATATCGGTGTCGTCCTGGGGTACAGGTCAATGTAGAAGTCTACCTCTCTGTGAGGATGTAGACCTGGGACATCATCAGGGAAAACATATTTGTACTAGTCCACCACTACAGGATAGCTCGAACTCTCCATATCAACTGCTCTGAGCATAAGGAAGGCCAACTGATGAGTGATCGGAGGAACCCTCCTCCGAGTAAGTTTGTCATGTGCTTCAAAGGCACCCTTATCGCTGGGGAAGGTAAAGCAAGTCCCATATGTGTGGAAACACTGCACTTTGTGCCTAATATAGTCAATCTGAGCATGGACTGTTGATAACTAGTCTATACCCAAGATGAAGTTGTAATGCCTCGACGCCGCTAGTAGGAGATCTCAGCTGAAGCTCTTGCCTCTTAGAGTAAGATCACAATACCGGCACCAGTGCATAATCATCAAATATGCTCTTGTATGAGTCTCTAGCAGTAAGGATCGAGCCAAATGCTTCGTCAGAATATCTGAGCTCCGAACAAGGGTGGTGGAAATGAAAGAGTGACTGGAACCTATGTCTATAAGAACTGTAGGTAAGGTGGAGTAGACACAGATCATACCTCGAATCATCTCCAGAGTGCCATGATTGTAAGCCTCAGCTGGCTGGAGATGATCTCTTGTCTGTCCACCTGGTCCCTGCAGTTGGGGTAGACCTCCTGGTAGTGATGGTGGTAACACCTCATAATGTCATCCACTGCTAGCTACACGACCAGCTCTTTTTCCATGTCTTTCTACCCCCTGCAAATCACCTCGATCGATCCTCTGCCTCTGCCTAGGAGGTCCCTCAACTATCTGTTGATCATATGCATGGAGGGTCAGACAGTCTCGAGTCATGTGACCCTGCTCGTCGCATGTGTAGCACTACCTATTCCTTGTATGACTGGCTCTGTCTCGTGTGCCCCCACACAACCGAACTTGTGTCCTGAGGTCGTCCACCAGATGGTATGGTCAACATGGATCTCTGTGACATTTGTCTACTACTAGCTGCAGAATACTCTGCTATGTAACACCTGGTGGAGGGTCTCGATGTCGGTGACTGCTCAGCAAGGAAGCACTTTACTAAGAGGGCTCGCTCTAGCACCCCTGCCTACGTCGGGATGTTGAGTGAGATAATCGAAGCCCTAATCTCTCACTTGAGCCCCTTCTCAAAGGTCCGAGACCTGAAGAATGGGTCTCGCACCATATCTGTGGAGTAGCGTGAGAGATCGGTGAACCTCACTGAGTACTATACCACTATCATGCTGCCCTGCTACAGATGAAGTAGCTCCTATATCTACATTGCACAAAGGGTGGCTGGGACAAACTCCTCCCGAAATAGGCTCTTGAAGTCTACCCACAGAAGTTTCGCCTCGTCATGCACCTAGAGAATCAGTCTCAACCATCTGCCTGCTGCTTCCTGAAGGAGACTCACGGCAAGGATCACCATAAGGTCGGCTGGTATCCCTACCAGTATGAAGACTCTCACCACAGCCTCCAACCAATCCTCATCTGTCTACGGGTTTGTCTCACCCCTAAACCAGGGCGACCTCTGGCATTGGAACTCAAGCAACGCGCTCAGGCGGCGTGCACTCTCTACTTCTGGGGCTGGTGGCATCGGTGTCCCAATGGGTAGTGGTACCGCTGGTGCCTCTACTGTGATAGGGCCATGCACTAAGGCCTCATCGCTCAGTGGGCTGCCATCTCATACAAAGCCTGGAACCCTGGATGGCTCCCTGCGTTGGGACATCCTAAAAAGAAAATGGTGCACCACATTCAAAAAGTTATACCTAGTGATCTGACTCAAAGAATTCACAAGAAGACTCTTGAAAACACACATGCAATCAGTGTTTTCGTGCACTGAGTCAGAAATCAGAAGTCAGGGTCCTATTGTATGGATACGTCGGTCATCGCACCAACACTAGACTCCAAAACTGAAAACCACACTCACTACACTTAACACTATTTCTTCATAGAAAAGATCAGAGTCATAAGTTCTGCGGTAGAACCGACTCCTCTGATACCAATTTTTCATGACCCGTCCCCCGGGGCCCATGTCATGACTACCCCAAGCCCGCCTTCTATAGGCCAGGGGCTAGAGACTAGCACCAAAGGCATAATTTTATAAAATAGGGAAGTTATTTCCTTTATAACTTGTAACGCACACAACAAATCACACATATGGAAACAAAACACTAAGTAAACTATATAACAAAAGAGTGCTGAAAAGTAAAAGGGGCTAGAAATACAAGCCCAACTATAAAGTACAAGGAAATGGAAGTAAAAATACAATATATGAAAGGGAAAAATAGATGTTGGGTCATCCTCCAAAATTCCTACCTGAAGGGTAGGTACATATAGCCTCCTCAGCACTCCACGTCCGTCAGTCTCCTCTGTGTACCAACTCTTCGTAAGGTCCACCTCCGGGTACCGTCCAGTCCTCGTACTCTCGGCCTCAGTCAGCACTATTCGTCATCTGCATCCAACACAATGAGGTGAAGGCATAGCCCGTGCAGGGGTGAGTATAACGATACTTAGTAGGGACCCTGAGACCCTCCATGTCTCAGAAAATATAAAAAGGATAAACCACAAAGTATGAAATAAACAGATAACCCCACTTCAGTATATGTCCTTACATATACCTAAGTTATCAAGTAATTCATCTCAATCATGAGGAAAACACAAAAGTTGCTAACTCATCTCACACGAGTGTACAACTTTTGTAGAGAGTTAGAGATGATTAGATGTAGCCACTAAATAATATATTCTGTTGAACCCATGTCGGATCCTGGTACATAAATTAGAGCTACCAAACCCACATAGGATCCTGGAACTGTAGTCAGAGCTGTCGAACCCACGTAGAATCCTGGAAGAGTAGTCAGAGCTGTCGAACCCACGTAGGATCCTGGAACAGTAGTCAGGGCTGTCGAACCCACGTAGGATCCTAAAACAGTATTCGGAGCTGTCAAACCCATGTAGGAACCCAGAACATTAGTCAGAGCTGTCAAACCCACGTAGGATCCCTTTATCACAATACAGCCAGCCACAGGGTTCCGTACCTAGCACGCTTGATTCTGGGAGGGTTCGCACCTCAAGACAAGTTTCTATACATTAACTTCCATGAAGTCCCAAGTTGATGTATCCAAAATATCCGCCTTACCATAAGATACCCAACGTGACAGATGGTGCCTCAATCGGACGCCCGGTCTAAGAGTTATTGGCATTTCCGTTCTGAGGGCCTAGTTGGATTTACGTTGGATCCAACCTAGTCGTACACCAACTATGTCCAAACCTTGAGTGGGGTATACCAAATGAACTATCTTACTCCAAGGTTTCTGTCGCCGTAGACAGTTCTTCAATCGGACGCTCGTAGCTCAAGTTACGGGCAAAAAAGTTGAAACAGGTCAAAGCGGGTCTGGGTCCAGTCCAGCCCAGTCAGACTGACCCGACCCGACCCAGCCCAATCTGGGTCCAGACTGGGGTCTGCCCGGTCCACGGGTCTGACCTGGTCTGCTGGTCCAATCTGGTCCACGGGGGCGGCCCGGCCCGCGCTGGGTCCGGCCCCCACTAAGCTCGACCCACGCGAGGCCCCCGGCTGGCAACTCATGGGTTCTTCCCTAACCATTTCCGGGGGGAAGGCTACACCCCCTAGAATCCCAAACGGCTTAGCCGTTCGAGGGGGTTCAAAACCGGCACCACGTGGCGCCAGTTCGTGTCACGTGAGACCCACGCGGTGGGGTCCCGCTGTTCCTGACTACCCGAGCGGCCAGCCACCTCCCACGTGGCGCAGTTTCTCCACGCCTCCTCTAGAGACCGGCAGAGCTGGCTACCACGGCCAAGGTCGCGGCCTGCTCCTCCGCCGCACGGCGTGCCCTGCGCTGCACCTTCCCCGGAAACCCGGCGGCCCGTGCCGCTGGTTCTTCTCGCGGTCGGCCTTACGCCGGCCACCGCTGCTCCATCGTGCCCCGTCGGCCACAGTCTTCTCCTCCAGTGTCACAGTTGCACCGCCGCTATCCATGCGGTCGGCCAGAGTGCCTACCACCCTTCCCTTCATCCCACCGGTGACGTTCTTCGGTTCCGACCACTGGCGAACCTTCCGCAGGTCACCGGACGAGTTCTGGTGGCCCAATTCTCATTATGGAAGTATTCGCACACTCCTTGGGACGTCTCCTTTGATCAGAAACCATTTTTGACTAAAATATCTCATCCCGGACTCGTTCCATGTTTAGCGTCAAATTACACAAATTAAGGTGGAGGGGTCGGGCCATGTTCGTTCGGCCCGCACCCTCTGCGTTAGAGTGATAGCATATGGCTTCGAATAATAATCCCTGATAGAAAATGAAGAATGAGAAACAAAAACAAAGTTTGAACCCCTACCTTTGCTCGTTGTTTGTTGACAGAGTCGTGGGGAGGAAGACGGTGTCACCATCATTTGTCGCGTCTGCCGCACACTTCCAATCCCAAGCTTGTGCGTCGGTTCGTTGACGACGATGAGGAGGGAAGTTCGGTCGAAGACATCCCACGTCGGTAGGAGTATTTGGATGAATTTTTTAGGAGATCATTCTTTGTATTCGAAGGTATTCTTCATTGGGAGCGTCCTTTGTTGGCGATAGTTTTTCTTCCTAAGCTCTCTCTTCTCCAAAGTTTCATCCAGAAAAAAATTCCATGGAAAAATTATAATATCCTATTAAATCGTTGGCATAATATTCAAAATGGGTGAATTAAATTATGATGGATTCACTTAATTAATTTGGAGGATTTGGCAAAACTTAAGTGTGGGGGAGTTGAAGAGGCTCCCCTACACTTAATGGATGGTAGAGGGTTTCTCCCCATTAAAGGGGAGTTTCAAGGGGCTTTAACCCCGGGTGGTCCCCACCACAATAAACAAGAAGAGGAGATTTAGACCTTGGTTGGGCCCCATGACCATAACCTCTCATGGGAGGTTATGGTGTGGTGGTCCCCACCTATGAATTCTACATGGAGGTTTTTAACCAACAAATAAAAATAAATCTTCACATCTTTATTTTTATTTTATTCATTCACTAAAAACCCAAAAACTATCTTTCACTCTCGACCCACTGTCGTTAAGGTGAAGGTCTCCTTATGTGAATACCAGTGTTGCAAGTTCAACGGTGCCCTCAGATTTCAATTCCGAGCAATGGTTCAAAAGTTATAAAACACCGCTCATACATTTACCAAACGTACTCGAAGAAAACTTCAGAAATTGATTCCTGGCACACCGGGCCTCGGAATCATGCGCAGTAAATTTTCACGGACTCATAAAATTCTCATTTAATTAAAAAAAATTACATGAAAATTATGAGTCTTTACAATAATTATAAATAGAGGTGATTAGCATAATAATTATAAATAAATAGATGGCATATCGGAAAGAGAGAAATCAATAACTGAATTACTGGAATAACTGATAAAATCATGCAACACCTGATGATGATATATGTCATGTCACTAGAAAAAAATGGATATAAAGCAGCAATAATGCATGAAAACCTAGTGTACCAAGAAGGAAATACATAAACTATCCAAATCATCCCAAGCTATGACTTGGTATTCTACTATGAGCTCTATACTAGCATAGTAAGCACTCAAGTGTCTAAAGAATTACACTTCCCTTTATCAACACTTGCATACATGTAATCTACCTTACATTCCAAACGGTTACTAGATAGGGTGTGAGAAAAATATCAGTGGGACGCCACCAATGGTTTCTATAACATCCGGCCCATGTAATGGAAATTTAATAGTGTGAAGGCATGCATATATAAAGTAAAGTAGTACAATGTAAATAAATACCCAAGTACATACTTCATCCCTCAGTTGGTTTCTAAATGTATAACCAGTCCATTAATTAATTAAGTCTCTCTTTATATAACAAGTCATTTGAGGCATATCCAGCACTGACATCACCTCGTGATAGTATAAATAGTGAAGGTTCCAAGATGCAACAAGGAAACCATGATTGATAATTAATATGAAATGGTTCCAAAGTAATTACCAAAGAAACCTAGACCTCAAGGGATACTAACTCAGTAGTAACTGAGTCTAGAAAAGTGGTGAGAGTGCAATACCAGGAGAATCAACAAAGGAATTTCCACAATAATCTTTCTAACCAAACCCAATGATTACATCCAAGGTAAGACAGAACTAAGTAGTGGTCAGGATTGAGGATGTAAATCAAGGAACCTTACATCATGGTGGATCTGAGGAGTATATCTAAGGAATCCTATAATAGTAATGAATAGTTCCTATGGTTTCATACCAAGCATCCATAGGTATACAAGGACTGGGTTCTAAGGTGGGTCTCACCCTTGGTAATAGGCATCCTTGAATCAGAGTGGCATCCTTGAGTACCAATGCATTCCCTTGGGAATCCAAAAGATAACATGAGTCGATACTTCCTCTAAATATGTCAAGGTCCATGTGAATAAATAGTCTCCATAAATTTATTTCACAACCATTAATTTGTTCATATGATAACTATGACATTTATCAATTCATTTGGTTCAAGTATTTCTTATCATTAGATTGAAAATTCCAAGTAGCATTAAACCATTTAATTTAACTATATATGTCATAATCAATAAATTTTTTTCATATATTACCTTTAATTTCATGTGGTAGGAGTTTCTACAGCATGAAACCAACCATCCATTTTCAATTAATATGGAGAAGTCATATTCATACCACATACTTTCCAATTTATCACTTTAATCAATTGATTGCACTTAAGAACTTACCTTAGGCCAATCAAGTGGATGTAAAATGGTACTTTCTATTAAAAATTACATGATTAAATAGGAATTTAATATGACGAGGCTTACCATTAGTGTGGTCAAGCTTGATCACACCCAAACGGTGGCCCTAAAGGTTTAAAACACTAAAACTCATTTATGACATAACAACCTACTTGAGGTATTGGGCATCGTGAATGTAACCACAAATAAATAATCACTTGTTTGGAAAGATTATAACCATATGGTTCTAATGAGTATAATCATGGAATATAAATTCAATAAATGGTTCCCAATGAAATCGGTGGGCCCAACATGATAATTCATAAATCAACAAACTTGAGGGATGTGTTATAGACCACCCACCTCGTACTTTTATGAATATCCTCCTCCAATATGGGCCTCTAATTTGGATTGGATCAGAGTAGATATAGAAAATGAGTATAAGGACTCAAGCATCCATAACTAGGTCGAGAGAAATATAAATGAATAATGACTTAAGAAGACTCGAGTACTTATCGTTGTGCATCCAACATGATAAATAGAAGCTCGATCAGATCCTGGATAAAGGAGATCTTTCAATACCTAGTTCAGGACTTCAAAGAGCTCCAAAATGAGAGGGAAGGTGGTTTCTACCCATTAGAACTCATAATAGGGTAGGAGGGTTGACATATTTATATCATTAAGGGAAAAATAGTAATTTTACCCAAAAACATAGCTTGTGTACAGTTTGGCCACACAGTTTACCAAATCGTTCACCAACCATGCACGAGTACCTAGAGAAAGGGGTATAATGTACAGTTAGGCCATATAGTTATGAAAACTATGCACCAACCATGTGAAATGACTCTACCTGAAAAGAATATTATCCACACAATTAGATCGAACCATGGTCCCTCCCCGTATGGTTTACACTAACTATGCGATAGTAAATATTCTCCAAAAAAATGGTTTCTAGGCTCTGAACAAGCCCCATACACCCCTAATACCTTTTTTAACTCATTATTAATCTTAAAAGGGTCTATAAAAGATAATTTGTCTAGAATTTATAGGATTCATACTTGAGTCAAAAATTGGGTTCTTACATATACGGTTTGTATTATGACATCATTTTGACCCAGAAGTGATGTAATAAATGATATAAATGGTATAAAAAGTCAAATATATGTTTCCCATTTAAAATTTTTATTTTTAGGTTATTTTATTAATTTTACCAATCTTTTACAAATCCTCAAAAACCTATATTATATTTTATGGTTTTAAAATCATTTTTGTATGAACATGACTCATTTCCACATCACCAAGGATAATATTTTAATGAGTTATTCTCTTAGACTTATTAAATAATTAAAACAACTTCTATTTGGAATAAATTATGGTAAAACCCATGATAATGTTTTTGGTTTTTATTGCATTATTATATAGAGTCCACAACATATGTTTGAGAAATAATAAAGAACTCCCCTATATTTTTCTATATAAACCCATCCAAACTCCCATTATTATGCACTAAAAACCCCCTTACGCTAACCTCCCTTCTATAGGGTCCTCCCAAGGTTCCCGCAAGCTCTCAAGAAAATCCTCTAAAGATTTTGGAATCACCCTCTCAATGTAGGGGACCTTTTTCTCTTCTTTTCAATTCAAGCACCTTCTGTGTATTTAGCCTTTTGAATCTCAATTGTTTATTTTTTCATGACTTTATAAAGATCCCTATACTTTAAAATTTATTTTATAACAATGATACATCATTTATTCCCTCTCATTATATATTTCAACTAATTCATTGTTATGAAAAAATTTAGTAAGGGGTCCTCTCTTTCTTCTCTTTATTCAAGCAGTTTATTTATGTAATACACTTTGTCTTTTAATTCATATTAATGGGATATTATCTTACAAACCCATATTACTTATATTATTATTTAAAAGTGATAATTGGACCATTTTACTCTCATTAATCCCTCCCATGACTCATTATGTACCCCCATTATACTATATAAATTATCCTATGATTTTCCCATGCCAAATTTTTATTCAAGCACCCTCATTGTCTTATGCCTTTTAAATCCAAAATTTTCATATTTTATTATGTCATTAAATATACCTCATAATATACTTTGTACTTCCAAGTTATTATATACCCATTTCTCTCTCATTAAACCTTTTTATTTTTTTTCTTAAAGGTGGGGAAAAGCCCTTTTATTGAAAAAGAAATAGTTCAGAAATAAGGAGATGCGTAGGAAAGTTCACATAAGTCATCAATGGACTCATCATGAGGTGCCAAGTTTCTTCCTAATTTTGTTCGAAATATTTTCAATCAGTTGTGAAGTGTATACTAAAACCCATTTTACTCAAGGGTATTCACCTTGAGGTATATATAGTTCATTTATTGGGGACTTCCGTATATTTATTCCAAAATCCTTAATTGTGGAATAAAATGTGATGAAACATGATATTATGTTGAATGATCTATGTGGTACACTTATTCATGTTCATGATATTAAAGTGACAGGTGCACTCATAATTATATAGAACTCTAATTCATTGGGTAATGTTTTCGTCTCATGAGGAATCATGATTAGAATTATGGAGTGAACCTAATCCATGATGGGACTTTTTCCACCATGTTATGATGTCTTGATGGTTAGCCTTGATCTATGTTTATTATTTCATGTTTAAATTTTTTTTCCAAATTCCCACGTTTCCTTTCATTTATCATGATATGTCATGCCTTGTTGATTATGTTTATGATTTTCTCTCCTTTAATGTCACATTGAAATTCCTATTTTCAAACATGTAATACTTTCTTCATGTTAAGATTTTCTTATTTCCTTAATGGTATTTATATCCCACATCTTTTTTATGTATGTACTGAGGTTATAATGTGAAGTTTTAATAGCTATGTAATTTTATAATCATGTTAAGGATGCATTCAATAATGTTTTTTTGCATCCATGTATAAATTTTTTGTGTTATGTACATAATTACCCGAAGACACTAGGATTATCAATATTTTGGGTTCTATTAAGTGTATTATTATGAAATAAATCATGGATTAATGTGTATTAAATAAAATGGTTGTCATATGGATTCCTTGGTTTGATCTGAAAGGCAATCTATAAAGGATTTAGGTATAAACCAAAATAGGCTCTCCAAAGAAGAGTTAAAGTTCCTAACCATAAATTTTTATTTTGATTATTCTTATAAATCCATAAAATATTATCAAACTGTAATAACATAATGAAAACATTATATATTATATACTTCTAAGTTATTATGTGAATTTCATAACATATATCCATCTCCTCTTCCATCAAATGGGAAATGAAACTGTCAATCATGTGTATGGCTGACTATAGCCTCACGAATCGATGTAATTTGTTTTCCACCACCACCTATCATGGATATATATAATGATAGATTTAACTTATTTATAGTATATTTATGAAATTAATATACTTATATAATTATAATATAACATATAAATTCTTACCATCCAATCTGTTGAAAAAAAATAACCTCGCTCATGTGTACGTGTGGACGACCACCTCCATATCGTGATACAAATTTTTTTTTTATTTTATGTATTCATGGATGTTAATAAGGATATATTTAATGAATATATAATAAATATTTGATATAATAAGTTTTTTATATTTTGAAATTTTCTTTTATTTTTTTACATTTTTTCTATTTGAAAAATAGAAACATCATTCATGAGTACGTAAGGCCTACCATATCCATGAATGCTGAAATTAATTTTTCCATATCTAGATTTTAATGACTAGTATATATAATTATTTAATGATTAAATTTGATATATATATATATCATTTTTAACACATTGGAGATGTTGTAACTATAATGAATATAAAAGGACCAAAATTACTAAACCAAAACATACATGAAAAGTATAGTAATTATCACCCTTAACATTAATTTAGAAAATAATTGTTAATAAAAATGTCAAAAAATAATATAATTATATAATAAATGGTATCAGATATATGATATTTGTTTTTTAATAGATTTATATAAAATTTATATTTATTATATTGGGGGTATAGACACATAAAAAATATCAAAACTAAGGTAATGGTTTCTCATATCTCTTTTACTTCCATGAGATGTAATACACATTCACCACTTGGTTATTTTTTGTGGTGTATTTATTTTAAATTTTTATATTATATAATTAATCATTTTATATTAATTATATTTAAATTATCATTTGATTTTATTTCTTTCACGAGGATTATCAATTCACAAGTTTCCAAAATAATAAATGTTTATGTCATAATTTCATTTTTTATTAGGATTGTTCATGATTAAGCTTTAAATGATGAAATATTATTATAAATATTTCAAGAAAAAAATGAATTTTATTCTAATTTGGTTATTTCTAGATATTATATTTTTCCTCTCATTTTCCACTTTTTAAGAACAAATGGGGCTAAAATATTGTTTTTAAATAAAACTCACATCATTTCTCTCTTCGATTGAAAACACTTTTTCCTCCATATTCACATTTTTTTAAAAATTTATTAAAGAATATTTTAACATTATCCAAATAATTTATTAAAGATATTTTATCTAAGTTTTACTTTTTTAAATGGTTTAAATGAGTCTTTGTATTGTTTTTGGAATGGGACACATTTTATACTTTATACAACAATGTGAAAGAAATGGTTTTTTAACTTATACGAAATGTGTAGAATTACCCACCATCATTTCCACTAATTACATTAAAGATTATATTATAGGTTTATAGTGTTATTTTTAAAAAAAATCTTAATACTCTGGAAATTTTTTATTTTTGAAATTGAAAATTCTTTTTTTCACAAGATTGTTTTTAATGGAATTTTTATAATATTTATATTCATAAATAATAAAACCCCTTATTTAACTTATTTCACATTATGAATATGTTGTAATAATACCATCCTTATTATTTATCTTGGTGGTTTATAATCAGTTTGATTGGGGATGTACTATTTTGATACAATTTTTTGTATTACTCTGAATAGTTTATGATTATGTTTATTGATTGGGGAATGTATTAACATTTAATATGATATTTTTCTAATAATATTGTTCATATTTATTATGTTTTACCCCTTAATAGGATTAATTCATTGGTGTTGGTAAGTGATGGTTAGGGCCTGCTATAGCCCCTATCTTCACCAGTAGGTCTCATGAGACAAACTAGATTATGTATTTGACCTAGGATTAAAAACTTTATGTGATATTACTTGTAAATATGCCTTGATGATATGGTTATGATGTCCTATATTATAAACTCCCTTATTATGAGATTATTTATTTATTTTCTATGTGATTATTCAATTAGTTATAACATCCATGGTTATGTTTCAAGATCATATTATTATTTATATGGAATTATTTGATCATCATTTATTCCTTCCATATTAGGCATAATTAATACATTGAATGTAATTTGTTTCAATTATTTACCTTTTCATATTGATTATACCTTACTTATTCATGGAATCTTCCACTATAAGCATTCCCTTATTGAGAATTAGAGATCACCCCATTCTTATTTTCATTTCCTTAGGATTATAATAATTTTTTTATGATTGATATTTAGGTATATGATTATTGGAATCATGGTTTACTCAAATAAAACAATATGTTATATTTTATGTTTCCAATTGTAATATGAGATTCAAGTATGTAACAAGTTTATCAAAACTACTAAACTATTCTATACATCAGGATGTGATTACTTTTATATTATTACAATATAAAAAAGTAACCACTGACTTCAAGCTATTGGGTTTAGGGCCCTTACACTAGGCTTCACAAAATACCAACCTAATGTTCTATAAGAAATTATCTCAAGGAATTATTTCAAAGAATAGGTAATCAACTTAATCGGTCACTTTCTTTTTAATAATTATTTTACCACCACTAAATATATGGTATTTATCATAAAATAATAACTTCAATATCACAAATATATTAAAAAATTATTTTGTTTATGAAACCACCATTATCAGGCCACTTTTCTATCAAATGGGATGTGAAAGTACTGGTCATGTGTACGTATGATATATCATCTTCACATAGAGATACAATTAATTTTTCATCACAATATTCTATGGATGTGTATTATGATTGGTTTAGTGTTTAAATATGATATTTATGAAACAATTTTCTTTCTATAAACATAATATCATATCTACCTTCTTATCATACAAAATTTTGGATAATCATAATATCTCTCGTGCTTATGTGCGGACTACCACCTCCATAGAGTAGTGTGATACATTTTTCATTTCCATTTTATATGGATTATAATAAGGATATATTTAATGAATATATAAGAAACATATGATATAAAAATAATCCTATAAAGGTGAATTATTATTCACTTCCATCTATTAACAAGTAACAATAGCATTCATGCATACATACGACCTATCGTCTCCATTAACAGTGTAATTAATTTTTATATATACCTTTTATGAATGATTATAAATATATATATATAATGAATATATATTATATTAATATCATGATTAACATTATGGAGATGATGGAACCAAGATCAATCTGCAAGGACCACAACTACTGAACTGAAATATACATGGAAAATGAAACAGTTATCACCCTGAATAATGATTTTAATAAAGAATTGTTAACAAACATGTGATAAAAGGTTATAGGTAAATCATATATGGTATTATATATATATATATATATTATAGTGCTATAATTTATTTATAATAAATATGTGTTTATTATATAAGAATATTGAACACATAAAATGGAAGTCGGACTATAAGTAATGGTTTATTTCACAATCTCATCGTTATTTAGGATTATTTATTTTAAAGTCCCCATTGGAGAAATTATTTCATCTTTATATATTAAAAAATATATATTTTATACTCTTATGGTTATTTATTTAAATTATATTTTTATTTTATTTTATTTTATACTCTTTAGGTACTCAATATACCAGAATCATATTTTGAAGGAAAAATAGACATGGATTTTCTACTTGGACAGGAATCTTTTTCTTCCATATCCATATTTTATTTAAAATGTATAAAATAATGATATTAATATTATACAATGATTTATTATAGAAATTTATAACTATTAATTCCTTTAAAAATGTTTTAAAATAAATATTCCTATCATTTTTATAATGAGGTACTTTTTGACTTTTCATACAAAAGTATTAAATAAATGTTTTTTAACTTATATAGCATAAATATAATTTCCTTCCATCATTAATGGTAAATGTTTTAAATATTACATTACAAAATTATGAGTTTATTTTTTGATTAAATTTGTTTCTTGATATTTGGGAGGTTTTTAGTTTAAAATAATTGGTTTAAAAGTAAACAAGTGGTATTTTCCTCAAGGAATTTTCCATTGATATTTTAAGTAAGTTTCATCTATGTCAATATAATTGGTTGAATATTATTATTTATTGATTATATACTCTAAATATACCACCCATCATATTTTTATGGATGTTTTATGTTCATTTTTTCTAGAGAGCATATTCACACTATACATGTTTGTTCTTAAAATAAGGACAATTGTTCATTTTTACGACATATTGATTATGTTATATTTCTATTAAAATGATGAATTAATTAGACTTATTCAATGATATTTAGGGCCTGAAATCACATTATCATCAATGTATTGAAAGGTATCGTGATAAAAAACTATTTATCTAGCCTTATTAAATATTTCTTTGGGTATACCTACTCATAGTTTATATTTTCTTAGAACAATGCCTCGATGGTAAGTTTCAGATGTATGGTATGAATTACATCATTATATAGTCAATTATTGATTTCCAAGTTATTATTTTGAATAATATGAATGGATAAGATTCAATATCATGTTATTATATCTTTGACATAATTTGATATTCACTAACTCCTACCATGTAATTTTTATTAAAAAAATTATTGATTAAAAGAAATGTGTTTTCAGTTATTTACCTTCCCATATTGATTTGTATCTTATTAACTCATGATATATTACACTGTATGTAACCCTTAATGAGTATCTTATATCACCCTTATTTTGTTTCATTTCCCCATGATATAAAGAAGGAATCTTTGAATGAGTTCAAGGATGAAGAATATTTACATTCACAATTTTGGTATTTTATGTTTTCATATATAATGTGATATTAAAAAATGTATCTCATATACCAAGACTACTAAACTAGTTAGTCATTTGGAATGTAATTCCTTATATTCAGTGCTAATGTAATAAACTAGACACCAAATATAATCTACTAGGGTTTGGGTTTCTATATTTGGTATCATACGAAGTTTAGTAAAAACCTTGGGAAATAGTTTTAGGAAAACATAGATTATGGAACATAACCCTATAAATGACTATGAAGATAAGTCTAATTTTATGATAACATCATAATGTTTTGTTAAGGTTGAAATTATATGGATTTAATAGAAAACAATCCTTGTATTTATACTACGATTTGGTGTGGTTTTGGCCTAGATGAATCTAGGGGTAATAACCATGAAAAGATTTAGTCAAGTATATATTGGTCATCATTCATGTGAATAGTGAGTGTGCCCTTTCGATGCACCTAGTTTGACACTCATAGGGGATATGCTTGGATTAATTCACAATTAATTTATAAACCATTATAAAATATTTGAATGTATTTGTACTTGATAATATTCTCAAAGAAACCAAGGCCATGATTCTGAGGTTATCCAATCATAAAATTTTCAATTTATGTTATATGATTCACTAGATTAAAAATTATGCATTATGATTCATAATGAAATGATTTGATCTAGTGTGTTTCATTTTTTATAAATGATGTTTGGTGTATGAGATGGGTAATATATCAATGAACATAATATATGTATAGATTTCCCTCCTAGGAAACATTATGAAGCTACAGTTAGAGATGGAACTGAGAAAATTATATCTATATTGGGATAGCTGACTCGGGTTATATCTAATAAACATACCTATATAGAGTAGGCTCTTGATGTTCAATGTGGTATAAAAATGTTGTCCCATTTAATGTGACAAAAACTCCATCATTTGTTTTTTGTAATTATGAATATATTTGTAGTTGAACAAAGGATAAGTTACTTAGAAAATATTTTTCTCTCTATGGGATGTAATGAGAGGGAAAAGTTTTTCATGGAAATGTATCATCTCATGGGGGATCTAAATAAATAGTTTTAATTGAATAAAAATACTATAGATGAGTGGGAAATGGTGATCACGGAATGGATAGATTTTAAGGTACTTTTATTGGAAATATATTTTCCTCACAAACAGTGAGCGAATATGGAGAGATAATTTCTGAGTCTAGGAAAAAATGAAGAGAAAAATGTTGGTAAGTATGATGATAACATTAAAATATTATAATTACATTTTATTAAATATGTATATAATCCAAAGATTAATATTAACCCTTTATTTGATGGGATAAAGAAAATGTATAAAAGATAACTAGTTTCTCCAAAATTCTCAACATATGATGATATAATATCATATCTTATAAAGATAGAGAAAGAGTTATCTATTTTATATGGATTCAATATAAATCAATATAATATTAGGAAATCCAATCAAAAAATTAGATATAGGTAGAAGAATAAAGGGGATTTTCCAACATGTGATACTTCTTGTAAGAAACACCAAGGTATATTCTTAAAGGGAAAAGGAGTTTTCTATAAGTTTAGAGAAAAGGTTATCATAATCATGAATATAAGGGAGATGGGTAATCCATTTGATGTATCCTTTAATTTAGATGTTTTCTACTTCATTTATTGAGTATAATATATGCTTTTAACTATAATTTATACTTTAATAGGTTAATTAAATATAGTGGATATTTTATAGTTTAAATAAGTAATTAATGGTAATTATGATAGTTTTTCATGTTTTTATGTTTAAATTATCAAATTATTATTATTTTAATTACTATAAATATCTTTTTTTAATTTTATAAAATCAATTTTATGGTTTAGTGGTAACTGCACATTTTATAATTCAAATATAGCAACACTTCAAAACCAAAAACTTCATAAGACATCTCAAACCAGAAAGCAGGATAAAAAAATAACCCTTTATAATCATCAATGCCTCATCAGAAACATACAAACCAAATCTACAACCAATATAACTACTTTAACATATGATTTTCAAAATTAAAAAATCAAACACCACCATCATTATTGCCTCTGTTGACTGAACACCCCACGTCATGCACCCTGACACCATACACATCACCCTCACCATCACTGGCGTGAACTCATCATTAGAACCAGTGTATCATATTCATTAGCCATATCACCATTTCAACTATAGAAACACCATAACCAAAATTTATAAGAAATAAAAAACGTGAATCCCACCAATCAAAGAAGCACCAAAACAAACATGAATAATTGTTTGTCATATCCCAATGACAATACCATAAAAACCATGACATACCACCACATACAATCAGAATAAACCTTTCTACATCCACCACAAAGTAATGAAAAGTATACTCAAATCAATATATACACCACAAACATCAACCTGCTATGAAAAACACTGAGTCCAAGGGAAACCAAAATAAAAACCCAAAAGAAGAAGAAAGTCCAATACAGGTTTAACCTTTTCGAACCCCTTCAGTTGCTCAACCAAGAAAATCCCAAAACCCCCTTGGGAACCATTGCACCAGACCAGACTATGGAGGAATGATGGAACATGAATCCATAGTAGAGGTTGAGAATACTAAGGCCACAAAAATAGGTAAGATAAATGCCAAGACCATCAACCCTTCCAGAAATCTCTATTGACAGACCTTCACCAGAGAAATACATCATAAATCCTGATCCAATGACATACACAGTCTTATAAGAACCACGGTGAATGAGAAAAAATACAATGATGGATATGCCTCTTGAAACATTGTTAACTATGCAGACAGCACATCCCATAGCCTCCTTAAATCCATCACATCAGAATAACTGGGAGAGCAGCTAAGGAAAATGAAGCTAGAGTTGTGTTTAAATATTATATAGGTACCAACAGAGAGACTCAGACTCACTATGGCTACTAAATATAATATTTGAATCCATAACCAAGAAAAAATTAAACCAAGGTAGATCTATGAGGTAAGATGAAGAATAGGGGTAAGGGAGAGATGAGATGAGATGTTCATGCCTCCCCTCTGAATCACCACTGAGGGAACCCTAGCTCGAGAGATTAGAGAGGGAGAAGATTCTCAGAGGCTGTGGTTGGTCATTCCACCAAAAAAATCATTTTTTAAAGATCCACCAAATATAGATACAATATAAGATATAATAAATTCACTGCCATTTTTAGTGGATCCATGGAATGAGTAAGACCACCACCAAGTTCTAGTGATCTATTACCAATTGAATTTAACCCAAATTAAGAAGAGAAATATATTCTAAATAAATCTTGTTCATAGATGATGATTACATACTTAGAATTGGTGATCCTAAAGTCATTCCATTGAGGATTTTTTTTTACTAAATAAGTTGACTAATGATATCACCACTGAATATGATGATGTCGAACATCAACCAAGTAGGATAATTTATTAAAATATGAGTTTGTGGGTTCCTTCCGAGTCTTGAAAAATAATTTTATTCCAATTGAATCTAATATTCTCGTGATTGTGAAAATCAGAAGATGAATCAGTCTTGGACGGTATAGTTTTGCAAGGAGTGACACTAAGGATGAGATGATTCAAGGGATGTCTCAAATTGATTGAATTAGGAGTTAAAATATTGAATTGTGTTTTCAATTCACATGTCATATGATCAAAAAATACATCACTAAATCTGAAGATGGATAGTGATTTCATGTCTTCCAAGGATCTTTCATGCTCGAGTTTAGTTCTAGGGAGTTTTTAGGAAATTTAGGTGCTGCATTATTAAAATAATGAATTGGTATAGAGATACATCCAAATACATTTAAAACAGACCGCACTTAGGTCTATCGTGGTTCTTATAAGGGAACACTTAAGTCACATGTAGGTAAAAAAATACAGTATCAGATGACACAAATTTGGTTGATTGAACCAGAAACAGCTATGTTAGTTTAATATTTTAGTGATAAACCACAAAATAACTAAAAATAAATTCTGAGATGTGAAAAATAAGAGAGACACATTTCAGATTATTGAATATAGAATTTTCTAATCAGATATTTTTGGCTGGAGATCTTGGAGGAGAATTACAATCAAAATGATTATGGAAGCATTCATTGTAAAAAAAATTCATATGGTAGATGTATTCTCTTATATTATTTTATTTAATTTTATTGTAATCAAATATGAATATTTTTTATGTTCATAAAATGAAAATTCCCTATGGAAAAAATTTATTCTTGAGGAATTAAATACTGATGATTTCATATTTTCACTTCTTCACAATTAATTTCATAAATATTGAATCAAACCTCTCAATATTAATATCTAAACTTATTAATTAATCAATGAGATTGATTATAATGATATTTTATTAATTTTCTTTAGCATTAGATGTTTCCTGGAATTAGTGATCTTAAAGAATCATCCTTATATGATATTAATATATTGATAAAGAAGATTAATCTAATAAATATTGAGGATTTTATTTAAATAAAATTTTTGTGAAATAATAAATCACTTTAAATGACACTTTTATAATTCCTCATGTTATTCCTCAATTTTTTATTTCAAATCACATTCTCCTGGTTAGATCATTTTTCCTGCATCAACTATTTTCATTTCTTCCAAAATCATAGTTTCTTTAATTATTTTTTATGAATTAATAAAAAATATTGAAAAAATATTTCCTATTTTTATTTCTTGTGTATTTATTTTCAAAAATTTTGTCAACATGATAATAATTACACTTCCCTATGGGTTTGGCACCCTATGTGTTTCAATACAGCAGTAAGTAGGATTTATAAATAATTAAAGTTACATGTATTCAATGATATATGTGTTAAGTTTTTGGAACTATTTCCAATGAAGGGATTCATGTGACCAAGTATGAAAATATTAAAAAAATATTCATAAAATAATAATTTCAAAATAATACTGTAAGTTTCTTTTTAAAAAATTGTTCATTGAATTTTCATATGTTTCTTATTTCTATAAGCTATTTATGATGAAATATTTCTATTTTTTCTTATTGTATGTGCATGTCAAAATAATCTAATAGGATAGATCCATTCATTCCTAAGATAAATAAACATCTTATTTCATTAAAAAAATAAAAAATAAATTGAAATAGAAGATCTGGGAGAGGGATTTCCTGTCAATTATGAGAAATATTTTCATCTAGAACTCATTATAGAAGATAAATAAAGACCAAGGATGAGGGAGTTTCAACTAACTCAAGTTTCTATCAATCTATTTTCCTCAAAATTTAACTTAGAGACCAAAATTATGAGCTTAAAAAATCACATGTTTCAATATTTCATGCATTTAATGGTTTATCTAATGATGACTCTCTATCCTTTAGTAGATACTTTTATAATATTGTGTGGTAGTTAAAAATAAAAGGACTCACTGAAAATTAATTAAGGATGGTATTTTTCTCCCTTTATATAAAAGGTATACTAGAAATTGGTTTTTGATTCTACATGAAAATATTTTTGAAAAATGAGATAAATTTTAGAATTTATTTGTGATGAAATTTTTCCCTTAATGAATTAAGGGATAGTTGAGAACCCAAATCATAAGTTTTCACCAAGATGATAAATAATCCTTTAATGATGATTAGGATAAATTTAGGGACCTATATATATAACATCCTTATCACTAGATTATATCTCATGTCCTCATGGATTCCTTATATGAAGGATTTTCCTCCTCATGACATAATTTGGTAGATCATTTAGTTGAGGGAAATTATAATGAAAAAAATTATAAATATTTGAGATAGATTTTCAATAATGTTGTTTTTAATTCTCAACACAAAAAATTTAGGAGGAGTATAGTGAGTAGAGGTGGAAATTACATGAGTTCTGGGATAGATAAAAATACTTTATTGGATGAAATGAAATATAAAATTAAATCTATAATGAACCATAATGAAAAAACAAGTTTAAATCAAGATATAATTAAAAATAAAAACTAATATATTAGAGAGTAGTGTGGGATGTTTAGATATTCTGAGAATGTTTTCCCAAAAATTGATATTCCTACCGAAAAACTTCAAAATTTAAATTTTGTTGGATATGGTCCTAGGATTCCCATTAAATGTGTTCCCTTCTTTAAAAAGTACAATCTAGGATATAAGAAATATCTCAAACACTCTTGGAAAGAACAAGCAATTCATAGACAACTAACTACCCCATGTTACCAAAATCAGCACAGACAACAATTTCAAAATCTACAAAGGACTAATCCATTTAATTCCCAAGGGTACATTGATGGAAAAATAATTAATAGGATATATTATATGTTGAGAATATTTGACTCGTAGGAGGTTAAATTTGACTCTAAAAATTTAAAAGCTAATCTTGATAAAGCATAAACTGAAGCTAGAATGAACAATATATAAATAAAAGTAGTTCAATTAGCATGATAAATGACATCTAGAAACAAATAAAAAAAATTAACAAAACTAAAATTAAACCTATGGAAAATTTCATGGTTTTGGTTACAATAAGTGGTTTAAAATTAAAAAATAATATAGAAAATACCCTAATAGTTCTCAAATAAGAAAACTGGGTGAATCTGGAAGTCAAAAACTGGATATAATACAATCTAGAAATGAGTGAAGCAATCTTGAAAATGAAAAAATCTCACTGTTTCACCTGAATAGAGAGCTACATTTTTTCTAAAAATAAAAAGAACAAAGGGAAGAAGATAATTGTTGAATAATTTAGGGATATTCCTTCTAGTCTTTAGAACTATGACCCACCTACCCCTTTTCCTAAAAAATTAAAACCCAAGACTAATAACAATGTTGAATTGCTCTAGTTCCTTGGTCTTCTAAACAAGATTCAATTGAATATTCCTCTCATCAGATCCTTGATTCAGATTCCATCATGTTTTAAGTCACTAAGAAAAGTATTCAAATAAAAAAGACTCTACAAAAATTTTCTACTTATAATCTCACTGAAGAGTGTATTGTTATTCTTCAAATGAAAATTCCTCCAAAACATAAGGACACTAGAGGTTTTATCTATAACACCTCAATCTTCCATGGTATGTTTCTCTTGGAATAGTGCAATAGCTTGCATTATACGCAACTTCGAGTTCTAGCATACCAACCAATCAAACTAGATATTATGAATAGTAATACCCACTTTTTGAAATTTTATAAATTTTATTTTTTAAAATAGACTTCATTTTTGGATTTGGAATATCAAAATTATCTTAGGGTGAATTTTTGGTATTTTTTTGAAAACTTTCATTTTTTGATGATTAGTGAAAAACACTGCATTATTGTTTAAAACCGACTTTTTATTTAAATAATTATTTATTTTATTTAAATTTATTTTCAGTCAAAATAGATACATAATATATATATTAGTTCAATTTAATTCATTAGAGTCATCTAATAATAAAATTAGATGTATAAAATTTTATTGAATTTTTTAACGTCTTTTACCCACCTTCTAAGTATGTTAGCAAATTTGCATAAAACATAATTTTACTGATTTTATGAATTAAATTTTAAAAATCTAAGAGACATGGTCGACATAATTGAGTAAAATGTGGTTCAATAAAATGAAAATAATTTTTTTGGTGAATAGTAACTTTTGAATTTTATTTATCATGGTTAAAAGTAAATATGGTAATTAAAGGTAAAAATGATATTATAAGTACCCTAACACATGTTTTAATTATATTGGATAACTATATTTTGACCAAAATAAACCTTAGGAATAAAATATGATCCTTTTGGTCCACTTGGTTTAGATTAGTACATTTATTATTATTTTATTTAAAGAATAGTTAAAAGTACTAAATTCAAAGTTTAATAACAAAATAATTTTTAATATAGGGTTATACATAAAATAAATTCGGCTATAAATATTAATTAAAAAGATAAAAATATTTCCTATATCATGGTATTTTATTTATAATTTTTAGACATTAAATAATTAAATTTATTTATGACACAATGATGATGAAGTAATTACCTTATTAATGAAAGATTAAAATAATTGGTATTATAAATATCAAAATAAATGTAAATTGAGACTTTTTATGCATTAAACTAATTTTCTTGGTTAATATGACATGTTAGGGTTGATTTAATGTTTTTTTTTGAAGTAATCAAGTTTTGTTGACTTTCACAAAAACCAAATACTAAATAGTGTCAAAATTGATTACTGGTGGATGATTATTCTCTCCTCTATTTGATATGTGATGATGATGATTCGTATCTCTTTAGTTTGATATGTGATTAGGATGATTACGCTCTCCTCAATCTGATTATACTCATGGATGATTACACTCTCCCCAGTGATATGGATGATTATTCTCTCCCTAATCTATTACTTGACCATAGTGTTAGAAATGGAGTTTCATATCATTAGATACCTGGAATTATTACGCTCTTCCAGATAGTAAGGATGATTTCACTCTCCCTTATTAGAGACTATAGGGGTGGGCATGGCGTCTCACCAATGAGTTCTCCTTATGGATCACCTAAGGGTCAGACCCTAAGGGGTTATCTGAGTTATGAATGTTGTGACCACCTACAGACTAGAACCTAGGGCTTGAACATTGGACTAGATTTACATGGAATGAAAAGTATGGTGTCTAGCTCAGTGACCATTTATAGGATGTTCGGATGTACTTCCCAGGAATCCTACTTTACGGTTATTTGAGGAGAGTACGGGCGAACCTATGTGTAGGACAATTATCCCCCTATGGTGATGCAACTTACTCAAAGATATTTCTAGTTTTGGTCGAAGTAGGTACATTTCAATTGGGATTATGGACCTAGATATTGACTTAATGATTCATGGATTGAGTGGAACAGCTTCCATCTCAATGCTCTGGCATAGGATGTCTAGGCGATCGGGATTACAGACCCAAGGATTGACTGCTAATTGGTTTAAGATATTTAATTCACCTTACTTTTGAATATTAATATTTATGTATGTATGGAACTATAAATGTATACACATATAGATATGGACATACATGGTGGCACTTGTTGAGTTGATTGGGATTACAAACCCAAGGTTCAACTATGGTGTCACGTTTTTTGATTTAATTATCTTTTCAGTTGAGACTCATCTAGGTTGAGCTATTTATTTTTCATGAACTTATAGAATTGTATTTATATGTTCATCATTGGGGTGGATGAATGAGATTATTTATCACCCATGCACGTGCACATCGGTGTGATTGTAGACCTTATGTTTACTTTTCAAGTTAAGAACAGTTTCATGGTGGATAGGGATAAGGCCTAGAGTTTCATGATCAAGAAGAGATTCTCGAGTGGGTTCTTCTAATAAATATGGTGTAGTTCAATAGTCTCTGGAGACTGAGTACGTGGTATGGATTGGATTTAGTAGTAGAGTCATGTAATTTTATTTCAGTTTATTTTGTATTTCTATATCAGTATGGTCAGCCCGGTGGGTGATCACTATTTTATTGTATGACATAGTTGTTTAGGCTTTTATATTATTTTCATTTATTAATTATAGCATGTCTTATTTCAGTTTATTTACTACTTTCTCACTCTATTTATTTACTATTGTGTATGAAAATTAGATGTTTATGATGTTTTCTTACACTGATATGATGGAATATTCTACCCACTATCACACCATAGGCCCTCTCTACTAGTCAAAAGCATATGGTGTATGGGGAGGCGCACTTGTGGCTTCATAAATAACTGTATCGGGACATCGTTTTAGTGTAATATAGGCTGGGATGTTACCACAAGTAATATTGGACTATGAAGGCTTTGAACATTGATTTTGAGACTTCTGTAGAGAGAATACCTCTTGATTTGAGTGATATAGATGAAATAAAGAGAGATTATTATGAAAATGTTCTGATTTATAAAGGGAGGTCCAAGGTTTTTAATTAATTTTTTATTTAGATTGAATAATTACGGTTTACATAGAAAGTTCTTCTCTTTAATTCAATGTTTATACTCTTTTTGAGAAAATTGAAATCTATGTGTTCTTGTCCTTTCACTATTCTTGGAGTGGTGAAAAATGGAGCTGTTAGAATCTTTAGAGAATAAAATAAACCAATTCTAGTGAATGTTAAAAACATCAAACATTATTTTGAAGAGTATCCAAGGGTCTTGTAAACAAAATTTTTTCTTAAAAACTATGTTTTCACTGAAGTCTAATTGAATACATTAAATTCAGTGTTTCATGGGATTTAACCCATGGTCTTTGTTTTTGTTTACATTTTCATATGAATAATTTATTATTGTGTTCTATCTATTACTCTTTTATTCTACTATATTTAATTATTAGACTCCTCTACTTTTCATAATAAAGTATTATACTGAGGTGTAAAAATAAGAGCAATTGTCCCAATTATTTTCAAGTAATGATGAAGTTTCATTCTGAATAATTACTGAATAAAACATCACAAAATTCTACCTCATGTTTTATCATCTTGTATTATTAATTGTTGAATATATCACTTATCTATTCAAATTGTACTTCCAAAATTTATAAAACAAGAGGATTTAACTTGATATTAATGGGGGAGATATTTTTTTGGATAGAATCAATTGAAAAAGTTTCTAAAATTAAGTGAGTGTTTGTTTTAATTACTATATTTCTATTTTGATTTTCTTTATTTTTCTTGTGATGCTACATGTTTATTATTATCTAAAATTGAGCTTATAAGTTTTTAAATTTTTTCACAATGTAAAATTAAGTTTTGGGGAGTGTTTCCCCTAGATATATTTTTTTAAGAGAATGTTCATGTCTTTATTGGGTGATTATCATACTATTTTATAGACTATTAAAAATTAAATTGAAACAAACATTCCAACTTGCTGACACCCTCTTTACTGTGAACTCAATGATTGGAATGATACTTTTTTAATAAATTTATAAAACACTTATTATGGAAAACATGATTGTTAAATTTTATTATGGCCCTTGATCATAAATTTGAACTGTTTAATCTTGTATATTTTTTAACATTAAAATTTTATTTATTTTCATTTACCGTTGAATTCAAGATTGAGGAAAAGTTGGGTTTTGAGTATGGGGGAGAGGTACTTATTTAATAATGATCTAAACTATTCTTCAATGTAAAACCCATAAAAATCCCTATAAAATTTTTCAAATAGTGAGTTTTTCAAACCCCATCTTTCTTATTTAGTGGATCAAATATTTTCTAGAAGTTTATTTTTTTTCTTGCCACATTGAGGAGGAAATATTTTTATTATTTATTGTGGATTTAATCATGTTCATAAATATTTTTATCCATTTAAATTTTTTGTTTTTGTTCATATTTAGGGAGTAATATTTACAATCATCGTTCGTTTTGAACCTTTTAACTATGTTTTAAACTTTTATTATATGCATTTACCTGAGCTATAAAACAAAAATCCTAATTCACATTGGGATTTTCATTTTTTATCTTTCATTCTAATTTTCTTTAATTTATTGGATGAGTTATTTATCTTGTTCATAATTAATTAACATAATCATCCAAAAAAGGTGTCTTATTATTTTTTATTCTATTTATGTGTGTCTGTTCTCCTGGTGATAAAGGGAAGTTTGGAAGTCTTAATTAAATACTAAGAGATGATTATTAAAACTTTCCAAAAAAAATTAATCTCAATAGTTTATGTAAAACCAAAACAAAATTTTGATTAAAACACTTGTTTTGAGAAGATATAATCCTTTTTCCTTCTTGAAATAGTCTATCACTAGTATAAAAATGGGTTTTAACAACATCATTTTAACATTAGTTCTTCAAGACTGACATTAAAAGTATTCAATGAATAATTTTAACATCGGTTCTAGAAAAAAAAACATTAAAAGTCCTTGGTGAATACTTTTTACATCAATTATTTATTAACCATCATTAAAATCCAACATTTAACGTTGGATCCGGAAAAAAAGTGCTAAAATTCCTCATATAAGGATTTTAACATCAGTTTGTTTCATAAATCGATGTTAAAAGTAAATTTTCACATTGGTTTTCAAAAAAAATGATGTTAAATTTTTTAAAAGTTATAGTTAATTTCCCAATATTCGATTTGAGTAGTCATGGAGCTAAAAAGGACTTATGGATCAAAAGTTATGGATGTTGGAAATTGATCATCTCTAAACAAAGTCTTAGAGAAGTCCAAATTTTGACAGCCATAAATTTTGATACACAGTATCATTTGAGCTCCACAACTAGTCAAATCAAAACTTAGGAAATTAACTACAACTTTATAAACATTATTAATGTTAGATTTTTGAGAAACTAACATGAAAATTGAATTTTAACATTGGTTATTGAAAAATTGATGTTAAAATTCCTCATAGAAGACTTTTAACATTGATTTTTTAAGGAACTGACGTAAAAAGTAATTTTTCACATCAGTTTCTAAAAATCCCAATGTTAATAATGTTGAACAAGTTTTATTTAATTTCCCAAGATTTTATTTGAGTGGTCTTAGAACTAAAACGGGATTACGAATCAAAAGTTATGGATGCCGGAAGTTGATCAAATCTGAACAAAGTCTTAGAGAAGTCCAACTTACAACGGCCATAACTTTTGATCAGTAACACTATTTGAACTCCATGACCAATCAAATCAAAGCCTTAGAAATGAACTATAAATTTCTAAACATTACTATAAATACCCTGATCCCAGTTTCCCAAAGATGGTGACTTACTTTAGCTAATTGGTGTGTTTACAAGGAATCCATATCCTGAAGGACCGAATAGTTTAGTAGCTTTAGAAAATAAGATACATACATAAGTTCAACAGTACAACTTACAAGGAAATACAATATGTAAATTCCATTGTAAACATCCATAACTCCTAGATTATCCCTAAAAATCATTCATAATATACTTCTTCGTATCCTGAGAAAAAATAAAACAAAAGAAAGGGGTGAGCTCAAATTCTCACTAAGGGTAAGTAATACAATGGAAGCATAAGTAATAGGGCATGCTAAATAAATAAAATTACACATGCCATTAAAACATAAACTTGAGCATAATATGGGTGGAATAAAATCTGAATAAATAATTTCATAATAAAACATAATCATGGATACTATACTAGTATAATAATCACATGGACTATCAATTTATATTTTTATAATGAGATAATGAATAATGTGGGACATCATAACCATACTGTCAAGGTCTCATGCTAAGACTATACATAAATTGGTAAAAACCCAAACTAGTTTATCTCATTAGAACTACCGATGCACCGAGGGGTTATAGAAGACCCCACCTGAAGTTTACTAAGTCAAATTTATTCCTTATATGAAAGGGGTGAAACATAATCAACATATACATGTATATTGAATACAACATTTGAAATGTAAATAACTTTCCTCAATCAATAAACATAAACAATAACCATTTAGAGTAATATGGTGAATGGTATCAAGATAGAACATTCACATTCAAACTAATAATAAACCATAAAATGAAATATGGTACATGATACCATAAAATAGTAATAACAATTAAACATAATAATCTAAAATAGTGTTGAAATATATGAAAATACTCTTATAAAAATCATTGTATAATTCTTGAGAGAAATACTCTTTTACTTTGAAAAGAACAGTTCTTTTGGAAAGAATATTTGTATAAAACTAGAAGTGAATTAATATAGTTTTTTATAATAAAATGGTGAATTTTATAAAAAAAATTGTGTCTTAAAAAAATTATAGATTTCACTTGAAAATATGTAAGAATTCAAGAATTTATCTTGAATCGGGCTTGTTTACTGAGAAGAATTTGAGAAATATCCTTTTAAAACATGTAAATCCCTATAAAATAAAGAATTATTGTGATTATCACGTATATATTTAAAATTAACACAATAATTTATAATTATTACATAATAATAAATAATAATTTCATTGTGGTAAATAGAGAAAAAGAGTAACCTGAAAGAAAATGGAGGTTGGAGTAGAAACTCTTACCTTATGTCTGAATGTATTCTACACTTGACCTTAATGCCATGGATAAAAAAATTAAATACATTAATTAATTACCTAAAAATATTTATATATGTATTTTATTTATTATAATTTTATAAAGTTCATTTATGGAATTTCTGATTCGTTGTAAGATACAAATTTATCACTCGGGAATGTTTGTTTCCTTGGCTTTCACGATGGATATACTTGTATATGAGTATGAAAGTTCATGTGGAATGGATATAATTATATAGAATTGAATTTATATGATACTAATGAACATAAATAAGATTAAATTTTTATATAATTAATTTGGTTATATGTTATGAATATGGTTTATTAGATAAAACATTAGTGATGATCGTTTTGATTATTACGGCGGTATTTCGATCATCTCGAACTAGTTTTCTCATATAAATTAGTATTATGTATATATAAATGTTAAATAAGATTAAATAAGACATAATAAATATTTTATAATCGTGTTCATCCATAAAAATATTTTCATGACCAGCCTTGAAGGATTAATTAAAGAACAAAAGTTTGTCATCCACAAAAGGTTATAAATCAGCACCTCTCAGACGATGATTTCATTTTTTAAAAATAAAATATAGAGAGTAAGGAGATTGATAATGGATGTTAAATTAACATGATATCATTAAAGTATGTAGATGATACTTTATTTATCATGATCATTTGTATAGATGTGGTGAGAAGAGAATAATAAAAGAAAATAAATTGAAAATAAATTAAATGAAATAGGAAGAGGATTTACCTCTTGATTATCCTGCTTGGGAACCTTCTTAAGGGAAGGGTTTTGGTATTTTGGAAAGAAAAAGAGCTCATGAATGTGGGGAGAGGCTAGTTAAGAGGATTTGTTCAGAACTTTGACAAGATTCAAGGCTTATAGGATTGAAGAGAAGAGGGGGTGAGGGTTGTTTTTATAATGGGGGAGAGGGGTGATTTTTTGAATATCTTATTCATTTGTTTATTATTTTGGATCAAGACTATGAATAGTTTGAGAATTATAATAAAATATATTAAAATAATAAATTAAAGTATGTGATTATGGAGCTTTTATTAGTGATACATCAATGAATAGTGTATTTAGATTCTAATGTATTTATACCATAAATTACCATATTTTATTATTCATCAAAAATCAAGTATTTTATAAAAATACAAAAAATTAACCATAACCATTTTTCAACAATTATAATTTAAAAATGGACTCCATTTTATCAAAATAATTTTCTAAATATTTGAATTTTAATTTTTAAATAAAATCATTATTTACATGAAAAATACATATTTTAAATTTAAAACTGATTTTATAACACTTTAAAGTATTAACTAAGGTCTCTTAAAATTATAATAAAATCATAAAAAAGCAAAATATTTATGTATTAATATATTTTATGAAAATTAATTTTATTTTAAATAATTATATTAATTATAACATTTTAATTAAATATTTATGACTTATAAAAATACCAACACTTAAATATTAATTTTTAAAATATTCACTTACTTTTATTATGATATAATTATATCATAATTTCACTTATGAGATGCCTAAATTTTATTTATAATTTCATGGGTGAGTTTTCTATTCATTAAACCAATTTACTATTCACAAGGGTCATATTACTATTCTTAAGGGCAAGTTATTATTTCATCAGAATATGTTCCTTAACATATAGAAATACCTCTTATTTCTTTTATTCATCATTTATAAAGATTTTATTATGATATATGTGTGGTTTTATATGATTCATACTAAATAAAAATAAGATGGGAAATTTCATTGATATAATTTTGAGTCGTTACATTCTCCCCTCCTATAAAAATTTTATCCTAAAAATTTTCAAAATGTCACCTCAAAAAAAGATTTGGGTAGTTATTCATCATAAAATCCTCAAGATCCCACATTAACTCTTAAATTTTATGATTTTTCCAAAGTAAATTTACCGTATGAGTCATCTGATTCCTCAACACCTGTTCTTTAGTGTACAGAATTCAGATTGGCTCTTCACAGTAAGATAAGTCATATTCTAATTTGATACCTTCATAAGTGAGTACAAGTGTTGGGTCTGGCATGTAATTTCTCAATAATGATATGCGGACCACACTGTGTACTTTAGAAAGGCTAGGTTTCATCACTAAATGATAATCCAAATCTCTAACTCTCTTCAAAATTTCAAAAGGACCAATGTACCTGGGGCTCAATTTCAATTTCCTTCCAAATCTTATTACACCCTTCCACAGAGATACTTTCAATAAATCATGATCTCCTACTTGAAATTCCAAATCCTTTATTCAATTATCGGCATAGCTTTTTTCCTACTTTGAGCTGCTTTGATATGGGTTTGAATAGTCTTTACCTTCATTGTTGTTTCTTCCACAAGCTTTGGTCCTATAGGATTTCTTTAACCAACATCATCCCAAAATGTCGAAGCACAACATCTCTTTCCATACATTTTTTTATATGGATTCATTTGAATACTATAATGGAAGCTAATGTTGTAGGAAAACACTACCAAAGGTAAATACTAATCTTACATACCTTTAAAATCAAATGAGCATGATCTCAACACGTCTTATAATGTCTGGATCACTCTCTTTGACTGCCCGTCACTTTGAGTGTGATAAGTAGTACTCAAATGAAGATTAGTATCCAAATATTTCTAGAGAATTTTCTAGAATTTTGATGTAAATTTTGGATCATGACCAAACACAATTGATAGAGGTTCCCCATGAAGTCTTACAACTTCATTAATATAGACTCGTGCAAAGTTAACCCGTGGAAAATCCTCCCTTTATAATGATGAAATGTGTAGATTTGATAAGTTGATCAACAATCGCCCATATTTCATCATTCATTCTTGATGTTTTTGGTAATCCAGTGACAAAATATAAAGTGATTTCATACCATTTACATGTAGGAATAGGAAGATGTTACAAGACTCCTCTAGGATTTTGTCTTTCATCCTTCACCTGTTGATAGACTTAACATCTTGATACATAATCAACAATTTCCCTCTTCATGTTGTCTCACAAGAAATGTTCCTTCAAATCTCTATACATCTTAGTTATACCGGTGTGTATAAAGAGATTTGATCTATGATCATCATCTAATAACTCCCTTTTTAGCTCGGGTATAGAGGGAATACAAAGCCTCTTCCCAAATTTCATAATTCCATCCTCACACATGAAGTCATATAACTTCCCATCATTCACACCTTTAATTTTCTTTTGATGATTTTCATCATCAAAATGAGAACTTTTAATCCTTTACAATAAATATGGTTGGGTAACCAATTGAAAAAGTAATGACGTTTCACCTTCCTTGATAATTTCTATATCCATATTTTCTAGATCCATGCACACAGGATCTCTTTTAATCCTCATTTTTTAGAACTCAATGATCCTTCCTACTTAATGAACCATCTACCTTATTTTTCTTTCTTGTGTGATAGTGTATTGAATGATCATAATCCTTGAGTATTTAGAGGCATCTATTTTTCCTCATGTTGAGTTCTTTTTATGAGATGATATATTTATATCTCTTATGATCTATATATATATCTCACATATTTCACCATAGAGATAATGTCTCCATATATTTAGAGAAAATATTATAGCTTCTAACTCAAGATTATGAGTTGGATAGTTATTTTTATGAGTTTTTAACTTCCTTTATGCATAATAAATAACTCTAAAATTATTTAAAAGGACACAACCAAGTAATTTATTTGATGCATCACTATAAATCACAAATCTGCCATTTCTTGATGGTATAGTCAAGCTTGGGAAATTCACTAACCTTTTATTCAATTATTTGAATCATTCTTCACATTCTTTTTTCCATACAAACTTAACTTATTTACATGTAATCTTGGTTAATGGGTTAGATAATCATGTGAAGTTCTAAATGAAACACTACTAATAACCTTCTAAACTAATAAAACTATATACCTTAGTTATGTTCGTTGGTTTAGGTCAATCCTAAACTGGATTTTTCTTCACTGGATCAACTAAGATTTCATCCCTAGAGACAATATGGACAAGAAAAGAAACTGTTTGAAACCATGATTCACACTTGCTAAACTTCCCATATAATTCGTTTCTTCTAGGAGTTTGCATAATAATTTTCAAGTTGTTCTCATAATCTTTATAGATTTTGGAGTATACCAAGATATTATCAATAAATACCACAAAAAATCATCAATATATTCCTTGAAAATTTTATTCATTAGATCCATGAAAAAATAGGGTGCATTAGTCAGTCTAGAAGTAATTACTGTAAACTCTTAATGCCCATACCTAGTTTGAAATGATGTCTTGGGAATATCTTCCTTCCTTACATGCAACTGATGATATCCAAATCGAAGGTCAATCTTCAAAAAGTATTGGGCACCGTGAAGTTGATCTAACAAATCATCAATCTGAGGAAGAGGAAACTTGTTCTTTATCATAATAGCATTGATATCCCTATAGTCAATTCATATACTCATAGATCCATATTTCTTATTAATGAAAATAATATGATCTTCCCATTGAGCAACACTAGGTAGAATAAACCCCTTACTACTCAAATCCTATGGTTGTTTCTTCAGCTCTAATAATTCCACTGTGTCCATTCTATAAGGATTCTTTGATATAGGCCTTTCACCCCGAATTAAATCAATAGAAAACTCAATTTCCCACTCCGAAGGATGTCCAAGTAAATCCTATAGAAATAAATCAATGTATTATTAAATAATAGGTACATCCAAAATTTTAACATTTCTCTCCTCTCCCATAGATATTGCATCCTCTTCCTCCCCAATAATTGAATTCAGTAGATCTACTAGGGTTGTATCTAGATAAGAATCAGATGGAGAGGTTTCTTCTCTAAAGATAAGGGACTCTACATCATTCTAAAAAATTGTAACTTCCTTATTCTTGTAATAGATATTCGCATCATAATTTGAAATACAATTGATACCCAAAATTATATCAAATTCAATCACAAGTATGATGATAAGTTAAGAAACTAAAGCATATTTATGTGTCATAATGGGGACTGATCGACACATATTTGTTGCAATGATACTTTCCTTAGGAGTTTTGACTGATAACTCCATTATTAAATCAAATTGGAAATTTATAATTTTCATGGAAAACTAGGAAGATATGAAATAATGTGATGATCCATAATCAAATAAATCATTGAATAATTTTGAGTAAATGATTAAAGTAATGGTCACCACATCGTTAGGAACTTCAACCTCATCAATTGTGACCACATAATCTTGTCCTTTCTCCCTTGGCCTTCTTTGGGGAAATTTTCATTGACGCTTAAAATATTCATGTGCATAATATACCATCTCTTTACAATTATAGAATTGAACATTGGAAGATTTTTTTCCCTTGAAAACACAATATTGTTGGCATTTTTCTCCACACTTGTAACAAACGTTGATTCCCTTTAGGAAAGTACCAAGGTGTTTCTTCCTGAAATTACTACAGGGTGTAAATTCAACTCTTCCCTTCTTCCCAATTTCCTTATTTCTTTTTCTAAAGTGTTTAGAAGCCCTCTTCTTAGCTATCTTTACTTTAAAGTAATATGACTTAGAGAACTTTTTTTCTATCTTGATAGAACATGAGACTATATCATCATATACTAAGAAATGTTGACAGACCAATGTCTGCCGGAGGAATGGATTTAAACCATAAAAGAATCGATCAATCATACTCCTTAGGTTATGTATGCAGTTCGTAGCATGTCTTGCTAACCTTGTGAATTTAGCTTCATACTTTTCAAAATTCTCATCCTCTTTTTTCCTCATAGTAAGAAATTCTCTTTCCATATTCGCTCATTGTTCATGAGGAAAGTATTTTTCTAAGAAAAGTTCTTTAAATTCACTTTGTTCCATATTTTCTGTTTTTTCTCCTCCTTTGTGTTTTGAATCAATGAACACCATTGATCTACATCACTTGAATGATGGTAAATTTCCATAACAATCTTCTCTCTTTCATTACATCCCAAGGTGAGAAATAACTTCTCTAAAGAACTTATTCACTGCTCTCCTACGAATGGGTTTTTAGTCCCATTAAATGATGGAGGATGTTATCGCATATAGTGGTCTAATATTAGTTCTCCACATTGTGGATCATAATGCTTCATATGGGTAAGGTTATTGTTCATAACCTAAGTCAACTATACCAATATAGTTATAAGTTGCTCATCACCAATCAAAGCTCTAGAACCAACATCATTATCTTACATAGGAGGGAAATCCCTACATTGGATATGTATGTTCATGTGATTTCCATTCCTTCCACTATGCGTCATTTCTAAATAATGGAACAAACTAAATTAGGTTATGAATCATAATGTACAATGTCGAACTAGTAAAATAATTAACATAAATTTAAATCTGATGCATGTCTAATCCCATAATCATAAGCATGGTTTCTTGGGGGACATATTTACAATTAAATCCTTTATAGTGGTTTATAAAAAAAATGTGAATTATTATAATCATATCCCCTGGGAGTGTCAAACCAGGTGTGTAGTAAGGCTCGTTGTCATGTACTAGGTTACTCCGAGTCAAGCTCAGAACACCTTGTCAGAGTTTTTACCCCTAAGTACATCTATGTCAGAACCACACCCACTTGTAGTATCCATATAGAGAGGTATTGCAAGGAAGATACACATAATCTCTACCTTAAAAAAATTCTAGGATGTTCTAGTATGCTTATCCTTAAAGTCTACCTTATAATTTTATTCCCTAATCTATGTTTTCTAAATCTAGTTTCCAAGGATTCTACTAAACTTTCTCGGATACCAACTATAAAGGCCCCGACTCCAGTTGCCCAAAGCTAGTGCCTTGCTTCAATTAATTAGTACGATTATAAGGAAGTCATATCTCGAAGGACCGAATAGTTTAGTAGCTTTGTAAAACAAGATACATACATAATTTAAAATTACAACTTTAAAGTAAATACAATATGTAAATTCCATTGTAAACATCCATAACTCCTAGATTATCCCTGCAAGTCATTCATAATATACTTATTTGCATCATGGGGAAAAATAAAACATATGAAAGGGGTGAACTCAGATGTTTAGTAAGTGTTAGTAATATTTTGAAGAATAATTAATAGGTCATGGTGAATAAATAAAATCACACATGTCATTAAAACATAAACTTGATCATAATATAGCAGGAATAAAATCTGAATAAATAATGCCATAATAAAACATAACCATGGATACTCTACTAATTGAATAATCACATGGACTATAAATTACTAGTTTCATAATGAGGGAATGCATAATGTGGGACATCATAACCATACTGTCAAGGTCTCATGCAAAGACCATACATAAACGGGTAAAAACTCAAACTAGTTTGTCACATGAGACCTACCGATGCACCGAGGGGCTATAAAGGGCCCCACTCGACACCTACTAAGTCCAATTCACTCATCATATGAAAGGGTTGAAACATAATCAACATATACATTCATATTTAAACTAACATATGAAATGTAAATAATATTCCCCAATCAATAAACATAAACACTAACCATTCAAAGTAATATGGTTAATGGTATCAAGATAGAACATTTACAGTCAAACTAATAATAAACTATTCAATAAAATGTGGTACATGATATCATAAAAGATTAATCCCAATTAAACATAAGTATCAAAAAGAGTGTTGAAATAGATGAAAATAATCTTACAAAATCATTGAGTAATTATTGAGAGAAATACTCATTTACTTTAAAATGAAGAGTTATTTTGGAAAAATATTTGTATAAAACCAGAACTGGAATAAGATAGTTTTTTTCATAATAAAATGAGTGATTTTAGAAAAATAATGGTGTCTTAAAACATATTATAGAGTGTACTTGAAAATAGGTAAGAATTTGAGAAATTCCCTTGAATCAGACTTGTTTATCAGGAAGAATTTGAGAAAGATCCGTTTAAAACATGTAACTCTCCATAAAATAAAGAAGGATTATAATTAGTACATATATATATATATAGAACATTCGTAGATAATTTATGAGGAGTACATAATAATAAATAAGAATTGTATTGTGGCAAAGAGAGAGAAAGAGTAACCTGAAAGAAAATGTAGGTTCGAGTAGAAACTCTTACCTTATGTCTGAATGTATTCTGTATTTGACCTTAATTTCTGGGATAAACAAGTTAAATCCATTAATTAATTAATTAATTAAATTTTATATATGTATTCTATTTAGTATAATTTTATTAAGTTCATTTAAGGACTTTTTTATGGGTTATAAGATACAAATTTATCGCTTGGGAGAGTTCGTTTCCTTGGTTTTCATGATCGATATACTTGTATATGAGTATGGATGTTCTTGTGGAATGGATATAATTCTCCAGAATTTAATTTTTATGATAGTAATGAAAATTAATAAGATTAAATGGTTATATAATTCATTTGTTTATATGGTATGAATGTGATTTATTAGATAAAATATTAGTGATAATCATTTAGATTATTATAGCGGTATTTCGATCATCCCAAACTAGTTTTGTTGTATGAATTAGTATTATATATATATACCAGTTCCAAAACATTACATAAGAAATAATACATATTTTATAATCTTGTTCAACCATAAAAATGGTTTTATGAACAACCTAGAAGGAGAAATTAAATAATGAAATCTCGTCGTCCACAAAGGTTGTAAATTGGCACTCTTGGACGATGATTTCATTCTTTAAAATAAAATAGATAGAGTAAGGGGATTGATAATGGATATTCAATTAACATTATATCATTCTAGTATATATATGATACTGGATTTATCATGATAATTTGGACAGAGGGGTGAGGAGAGAATAATAAAAGAAAATAAATTGAAAATAAATTAAATGAAATAGGAAGAGGATTTACCTCTTGAATTATCCTCCTTGAGAACCTCCTTAAGGGAAGAGGTTTTTCGCTTTTGGTAAGACCAAGATATCTTTAAATTTGGGAGAGACTAGGAGAGAGGGTTTGTGAAAAGCTTTAACAAGCTTCAAGGCTTGGTGGAGTGAACAGAAGAGGGGGTGAGGGTGGTTTTTATAGTGGATGAGAGGGGTGATTTTTGAATATCTTATACATTTGTTTATTATTTTGGATCAAGACTATGAATAGTTTGAGCATTATCATCAAATATATTAAAATAATTAAGGTAGGTTTGATATTATGGTGCTTACATTAATGATAACTCAAGGAATGGTGTATTTAGCTTTTAATGTATTTATATTGTAAATTACCATATTTTATTATTCACTAAAAACTCAAGTATTTTAGAAAAATATCAAAAACTCACAATTACCATTTTTCAACGTGTAGAATTCAAAAATGGACTCCATTTTATCAAAATAATTTTCTAAATATGTGAAATTTACTTTTTAAATAAAATCATTATTTACTTGAAAAATACAGATTTTAAATTTAAAACTGGTTTTATAACACTTTCAAAAATTAACTAAGGTCTCTTAAAATTATCCTAAAATCATAAGACAAAAAAAATATTGATTTATTAATCCATTTTATGAAAATGAATTTTCTTTTAAGTAATTTTATTAATTATAAAATTTTAATTAAATATTTATGACTTATAAAAATACAAACACTTAAGTATTAATTTTTAAAATATTCACTTACTTTTACTATGATATAATTATATCATACTTTCCATTTTGAGATGACTAAATTTTATTTATACTTACATGGGTGAGGTTACTATTCATTAGGCTGATTTACTATTCACATGGGTCATATTACTATTCCTAAGGGAAAGTTACTATTTCATCGGTATAGGTTTCTTAACGTCTAGAAATACCTCTTATTTATTTTATTCTTCATTTATAAAGATTTTATTGTGTTCTATATATGGTTTTATATGATTAATACTATATAAAATAAACATAAGAAGGGAAATTTAATTGATATAATTTTGGGTCGTTATAATTATTAATGTTGATTTTTTGAAAAAATTACATGAAAAATTACTTTTAACGTCAGTTCCTAAAAAAATGTGGTGTTAAAAGAGAGTTTTTCACATTGGTTTTCATAAAACCGACATGAAAAATGAAATTTTTAAGGTCAGTTTTATGATAACTGACAAGAAAAAATAGGTTTCGTGTCAGTTATCATAAAATTGATGTGAATGATAAAATTTAATATCCCACAAACGCGGAATTCCAATTTTTTTACAGTGCAACATCGAAATTTCTAATTGCCGCCTAAAATTTATAACATCGTGTTTTCTTTTAACGTGTCATTTATATGTTTTCTTGCTCCACATATATTAATTTCAAGATCAAGTCTTTCGATCATCTTCATTCCACCAAAGCTTTGGTTGTAATTAGTTTTCCATGATTTAATTTTTTTATGATTGGTTTTCTTAATTGATATACAAATTAATGATTCCTTTTTTATTCTAATGAAGAATTGTTCTTCGAATCATGGTAAAACTACAAAGCTTAATTCGGGTTCTAAAATGTATGAAACTTTGGTTGCCTCATGATATATTTCCTCGGAATACAATTATATCAACTAAGACTTCGACAACCTTGAAAATTATGTCAAAGATTTAAGTTTTTTTTCTGGGTTTCATATGGTTTCTATGATATGTTTTTGTTTATCGATCTTCTATTTTTCATGGATGGAGTAATCGACATTATAATAAATATTTGTGGATTATTATCGTTATATCATTGAATGATTCTTATTTATTATAAGTGTAAAATATTTATTTTATCATGAGGAACAATATTTGTTCTTGTTGATTCTACAAATGAACTGTGTGTAATGTTGTATGAACTCAAATAATATTTTTTGAAACAAATATTGTTCACATCAATTTTGAGAAAACTAACGTGAAATACCTTTTTTCACGCCGTTTTTTAAGAAAATTGATGTTAAGATGGTCTTTCACATTGGTTTTTAAAAAATTGATGTGAAAATTCCTAAAAAATACATTTTTAAGGTCGGTTTTAATAACCGACGTTAAAAAACATATTTACAACGTCGCCTTCAAAGGCGTTGCCTCAAGAACCGATATTAAAAATATAAAAAGACTGACGTAAAATATCTATCTTTACACTAGTGTATGGAGAAGAATACTTTTGAACGCTGAATATTCATAGCAACTTATTGAACATGACAATATTTTTCATCCACTGAATTTGTAAAAATGATTACTTGATGACATGTAATACTTAAGTGTGCGGGAATTTGATGTGCCATATAATTTAGGTGTTTTGTCACATCATTTATATTGTACTATCTCTATTTTTTACCTTAATTTAGACTAGGTTAATTATAATAGTGGTTAATTTATAGTTGAAAATAGTAATTAATGGTAATTATGATTGTTTTGTGTGTTTCTAGGTTTAAACTATCTAATTATTATTCTTTGAATTATTCATTTAAATGATTTCTGAATTCTCTAATTAAATTTTAATTATTTTTTATTTTTGTTAATTTTTGTGTTCTTTTTATCAAATAATTATTTCTTTTGTTATTAATGTGTTAACTAATTAAGAAATGTTTAAGTTTTAATCTCGTGTTTTAAATGATTTAAACAATTGTAAATTTTAATCACACTTTTTAATTGTTTCTTTGATTTATTATTTATTTGTTTTTATTAATTAATCAATAAGTGTTTTTTAACTTTTCATCTTTTTTTGTGTACTTTTATCATTTTAAACATTTTATAATTTCATATTTGTAATATGTGTTTAATTAAAAAATTTGCAATTAATTTTTCAATCTTTTCATTTTAAATTATGTAATATTTAGATTTTTAAAAAAAAAAATTAATTTTCATTTCCCACATTTTGCAGCACCATAATTTGAATTTTGACAAACTCTGAAATCGAACACACGTTTAAATTGAACCGACCATGAGAATACACTCATCGACCATGCTTGTATTTGGACCGACCGTGGATAAAAAAAAAATAGGTGTCAACTCTGGCAATGTAAAAAAACAATTGACCATAAGCACCAAGAATTCGACTGCACGATGTATTTTCGATTGACTGCACGTGGGTGGCCCTGGGGCAAGCCCCACAAACCTGTGGGCTAAGCCAACACACAGGAAAGGTAAAAAAATATAATCAATTTCACACTGTTTACTCGATTAAGTGTGCTCCTAAAAGGTTTTATTAAAAATAAAGACAACAAAAGAAGCGTTGGGGGGTTTACAAAGGCGAGTGTACATATCACCACGTGCATCCGCATTAACCAACCCACTACAAAATGTCGGTGTCACAAAGGACCGCATAGAATTGGCCTCCTCAATAGCGCTTTTGAAAAGAGCATCACCAACCCGATTTGTTTCTCTATAGACATGTGTCACAACAATACAAAGTTGATCCACAAGTCCAATACATTCAAATTTTGCTCTAAATGCATTGAGAGCTACATAAAAAGGATAAAATTGATACGTTTATCTTTGTATGTTTTTGCCTTGCTTGTGTATTGCCCTAGCCAAGGGCTTGTGGGGCTTGCCCCAAGCCGGCCCTGATCCATGCCGCTGCCAAAGCTTCAACCCTGAAGCCAACATACCCAGAACAAATATAAATATGGGTTCGAGGATGAATTTAGGGTTTGGCGACGAAGACGAACCATGGACATTTTTCAAGTCCGATTTGAAGGACTATGAATGGTGTTGGTCAAAGCTGGGTTGCCGATGCTCACTCATGAAGCTTCAAAGGCGATTCAATTGTGGGTGTCGAGGAAGATAAACTGGGATCCGCATCTGTTGAACCCGATGGTGACCAGAGACAGAAAAACCGATCACCGCCGTTCCAAACCGCGCCGCAGCAAGGGTTTTGACTGAAGACCAAACGTCGGCCGCCTCTGAAGACCGGAGTCGGAGTGAAGAATTCGTCGTTGTGCGAAGCTCCGCCGATGAAAGGGATCCAAGCCTTGATCTGAAAAAGTCGATGCTAGTTTGAGTCGAGCCGTTTATTGAAGAAGGTTGCCGCCGAGTTCGATTGAGCCACCGCTGATTGAAGTTGACCTGTACTGAGATGAGACGGAGCTTCTCGACGAATCTTGTTCGTGGATGACAATTCTAAGATCGGAATCGGTGCTCCCTAGATCGTGTTGTTGAGGGCGAGTTTCGCCGAATAAGTCGACCGATGCCAGCACCGCCGAAGCCGATGAGGCCGAACTCCGATCGAGTAGGAGAATTGATTCAATGGCGATTTCAGGGGTTCCAGCCGAGTCTTGTTAAAGAAGATTCGTTCAGATTGAATCTGAAGTTCTCGTGGTTGTGTAAATTGGAAGACGAACAGAGCTCGGATTGTTTGGTGTTGCAACGAGCGTCGTCCAGGATGAGGTTCTTCGAGGGCCGGCCAGGATCGCTCGAAGAGAGACTTTTCTGTTCGGAGATTTTCTGCTGGAGATCCTGGAGGAGAGTGAGGAGTAGTGAAGGGATCGTTATCGGTAAGATTGATTCTGATGACATTTCTTCAATTTTCTATGGATAACTCATGGAAGTGACGATCTTGAAGAATCATTCTTCTTCAAGATTAATCTCTTGGAGAAATAGATCAATCTAATCAATTTTGAGGATGTGATCTCAATAAAATTTATGTGAGATAAGAAATCAATTTAAACCAAAAAATTATAATTCCTCTTGATCTTCCTTGATTATTGATTTCAAATCATGTTATCTCTTTCTCATCATTTTTCCGGCCTCAAACTTGTTTCATCTCTTCCAAAATTATTGTTTCCTTCATGGATTGTTCAACATTAAAAAAAAAAAAATACACTTCCTTGATTTTTCATGTTTTGATTTTTAAAACATTTGGTCTCCACGATAACAATTACCTTTCCCTGTGAGTTTGACACCCTACGCTTTACTATACAATAGCAAGTATGAGTTATTAATAAGTAAACATACATATATTTAGCAACATACATGTCACCCTCAATGTACAATGCTTCAACTGCATGAAGATGAGACATTATGCCAACCAATGCGTCAAATGTCAAGAGAACATACCATATAAGAAGTCATAGAGAGATGGTCAAGCATATGCAATTACTATAGCTGAACTGAACTAATTGGTATGTTTATGTATTGGGATTGAAGAATTATGTTGTAGAAGTGTTTTATCAATGATATTCTGATTATAAGACTAAACATTAAGGATTTTTCTGCAATAGTTTTTCATTAAGGATTTCCAAACATATGTTGAATGGTACCAATAACCAAGAAATATGATTTTGTGATAATTTTGAAGAATACACAAATAAGGGGAATATCGCCCTTGATATGTGCATGATGTTCAAATAATAATGTTAAGTTTGGATAATGATATTATTGACATAGATGAAGTAAATCAAATAGTATTAGTGACCTTGAAAATGATTGGTGATTTGATGACAAGTAATTTATGATGGAGTGTAATGCATTTTCAGATTCATGGAAAAATATTTGATGATTTATGGTTTTATTTAATGAAAATAGATATAGTTAATTTTTTGAAGGAGTTATCTTTTCATTGAGGGGATCAAGGTATTCAAATATTTGGTATGTCACATTAAGATTTACATTATGTTTTTATGGGGATTAATGTTAAGCTGATTTTGGAAATTTAGTATCCCTCTTTTTAAATATTGTATTCTAAATTTAGTTAGAAGTATTTTGGAAGGTTTTTAAGGATAAATACTTATGGAATGGATGAAATTTAACTTTAGGTGTTACTGTCGAGGTTTTACTGATTAGTGTATTATATTGGAATACTTTTGCTAACCATTTTGGTTTTGATAAATATTTAGAAACATTTGGAAAGACTTTTCATTCATTTATGTATCTTATGATTTTCTAAAAGTTAATATTAGTGCTTTAGGCATAAAACATTCATCTTGGATATTCACTCATCAGAGTAACAAATGATGTGAAAATTGATTGAAATACAACCAAAAGATGAAATTGTACTTACGAAATAAAAAGATTTAAAGTTAGTATATCTTATGGTGTTCTCTAGGTTTATAGTAAAATAATCCCTCGACTTTAGAAAAAAAGATCTTAAAATAAAAATGTAATCCATTTAACTTCATTTCTGATTAATTGATGGTCTTTTAGCCCCTCAATTATTTAGGGTTTTGTGGTCATTAATTTTCTCCTGACCATGTTCTTTATCACACTCTATTAGTCATTGGATATTAGTTTTCTCCTCCATGTCTATAATTTAACTTCTCACTAATGTTAGCATTCTCTATGAACCCGATTATGAGTTATTTCAAGAAACCTTTATGTTTCCCAATTTCCCTTTTTAAAAAATGTTTTATATCCCTCTGTTTGATGTGGGTATTCAATAAAGGTATTTTCAAATATTGAACATTTAATGACCAAGATAAAATTACGAGGGGGGAATTTATTTAATGGGGTAGAATTGAACACCCTAGAAATTTAGAATGTTATGCCCGATAGCCTGCTTAACACGTAATACAGATCATTAAGCGAAATGCAATATACAATTAAAGTATTATTATTTAAATATAATTGTTAACTTTTGACCATTGGATTGACGGGAATAAATAGGGTTAACCACATCATGGGAAATACGTATAATGAATTTATATAATGTATTGATTAACAATAAATAAGCACTCAATTTTTAGTCAAATTTTTTTATATGCCAAAAAACATTTTCTTCAAAAAATGTTTTTATTTTATTTTGTGTGGAAATTATAAATAATTTATGCCACTTTTATATGTTGTGTTTTATAAAATTAACACGATTTTTTAAATCATCATATATAAATTAACTTTGGGTGAAATTTTGGGATTTTTTTTGAAATGATTAATTTTTCAGTAAATAGTGAAAAATATCATTTTTTCAAATACCATCCTTTCTTCTCATTGACTAAAGTAATTTTAAAGCCACATTATATTTTGGATTTGGCCTGAATTTTACTTATTATCCATTTTATTTAGAAAAATCTAATTTGAATAAACTATTTTCGTGATTTTGATATAAATTAATTTTTATACTTAAAAATACATTTATCTAAAAACTATTTTTCATTGCGTTTTGTGTTTTTACCTTAAATTAATTCGTACCACATATTTAAATTGAATCCTAAAAATTAAATTCGATATTTGGAATCTAGGGATATATATTTGGTATATATGTCCCTTTTATTTTTGGTCATTATGGATAGTGACCTTGGTAATTTTTTATCACCTCGATAAGGGTAAAATGACTAAAATAGGGATAAAACCATGAGATAAGGTCTCAAAGTCAACAAAAAACTTGCCTTTAACCTTTTTGATTGGTGGAATTCATCCATTTACATCCAAGTTTCAAATATATTCCAACTTGATGCAATATTTATTTGATTAGAACCTTTATATTAATTTAAGAAAACAATTAATACAAAATGTCACTCTCTTGACTTTAAGAGCTCTAAATATTTATTATAAGGGTAAAAATAGGACAATTTTTCCTAGAAATGTTTATTTTAAAAATAAAATAATTTTTTATCATGGTAATTTATTTCTATTTTTTAGTGATTAAATAATTAACTTAAATGCTCACACAACGTGATATAGTGTTTATTCAATTAATAGGAAAATAAAATAATTTATATTAAAAACTCTAAAAGTAATACTATTTGAGTGAGTTACTATGAAACATGTTTTTTATAGATAGATGTGATATGTTAGATATGTTTTAAATGTATTTATTCAAATTACCTATTTTTCTTAACGTCTTCAAATTCAAATTAAATGCATACCATAAAAAATGACATTATTGATATAATATGAAAAGTAATATTTTATTAAATTATTTAAAAATCATAAGAATCATATAAGTAAACAATTAGGATAAAATATGGTTGAAATTTCATGCCCTTTTCAGTTTGGACCAATTGTTACCTTATAAGTAAAATTATATCCCTTTAAGAGTGAAAAAGGTGTTCCACAAATAAGATTAAAATAGGCTAACTAAGGGATTAAACTAAAAGATAAGGTTTAAAATATCACTTAAACCTATATAACATTATTTTTTTGATGTTATTTCCACCATATCCTTTCTTAGATTCGAAATTATGGCAACATTGTGTCACTTTCACGTGAAAAATAAATTTATTATATTTAAATTCTTTTATCAATACCACCTATGTTCATTTTTTTACCAATATGGATTTTAATTATTAAATATCCAAATAAGTACAAGGGGGAGGGGGGCATCAGGGAGGATGGAAAAAATTAAGACTGAGAGCATCACCTCTTATAATACTCACACATTCGGGAGGAAGAGATCCCGTACTGGTAAAAAGGGTGAGTGTCCCCTTCTGAGCAATCCTAGAGCCCCTTTTCTTGACCAAACCCTACCAAAAACACTTCTTAACATCCTTATCCAAGTTCAAGAGGTGTTGGTCTTCCCAAAAGTATAATACTAGTTTCCATAAGAAATGATCTAATGGAGTTCTTTCAATGAATATGTAATCGCCATAACTGATCACTTCCTTTTTACTCTTTTTTTTACCTCCTATAAATCTGTGGTATTTATCATAAAATAATAAATTTAGCATCCTCAGTATAATGAAATATTATTATGATTATGAAACCACCATTATCCATCCATGTTTTTAAAAAATAGGAAGTGAAAGTATTGTTCGTGCGTATGTATGACTTAACATCTTCACATAGCGATACAATTCATTTTTCATCACCATCTTTTATGGATGGGTATTATGATGGTTTTAATGTTTATAAGTGACAATTATGAAATTATCATTCTTTTGGAATTATAATATCACATCTATAATGTTACCATCCAATTCGTTTGAAAATGATAATGTTTCTTGTATGTATGTGTGAGCTACTACATCCACAAAGCGATGTTGTAAAGACCCATATTTTTACGAATGGTGAAATTGAGAAGAAATTTGAATTTTTTACTTTTATATTCTTATAAGGGGTAAAATGGTCTTTTAAATTATCATATTTCCTCACATAATTTTTCTAAATGCTCTGTTGGCCTCTGAATAGGGTGTTTACCCAAGGAAATGAGTTAGTGGAATTCTAAGCAATTCAAATTTTTGTTGAATAATTAACATTTAATAATTAAATAATTATATATCAATTTATTCACACATGTTCATTCGTAAATATCTTTGGAACGAAGCATCAAATTGATATTCTATCTCTGTGGTTGAGTCTAGAATTGGGAGTTTTGATTAGATGAGGCATAAACTCATATCGAGCGTTGAGGATGGGGTTGGGCCCCTTTTCCCTTTTATTCTCTTTTCATCCTTTTATTTTTACACTTTTCTTTATTCTCCTTCCTCTAGATTCTTTTGTATGTCCCATATGGTCTTCCATTTTTATTAAAAATAGAGAAAAGGTAGAGGGAAAGAGAAAATAAGGGAAATGGCACTATGGAGCTCAGGAGGAGCCGAATCGTCATGTAGCAGCGGTGGAATGCAAATCAGTGCAAAGCTTCAGTGGATTTCTCCTAGAAGTAGCCCATTTGTATGTTTATGCCTTAAATCTTTATATATTTATCACTTTCTAGTTTTAAAGCTTTTTATGATATCTAAGGACCCCCATGGGGTCGATCTATGCTTAACCAGGAGAAAAACAAGGTTTTAGGTGAATTGGAGGGTTCCCCATTCGGAAATACCAATCACATGGTGTGTAGTTTAGCAACACATGCAATGTGTTCTTTCTATTTGGGGAATATGAATTTTTATAAGTACACACCATGTACATGGAGTAAAAACCATGTGTTGGTACTTGGGCATATATCCGAGTACATGGACAATTGGAGTTTTCAGTTTTACACACCGTGTGGTAGGGGTACACGTTGTGTAGTCATACTCGACCATGTAAATGAGTAGATTGCCAAATTTCCCATGTAGGGGGACATGGTCATATAGGGTACAAGGCCAGATCTCCTGTGGGTTCCACACTATGTAAAATTACATGTCCTCACTAAGACACATAGCCAAGTCATGCAAGGTACACAGGAAGGTACCCCATGTAGGGTACATTTCATGTACATGATTTACACTCCATGTACATGGGTTTTACATGCCATGTTCAGTTGAAGTACATGCCCATATGGGGGTTAGAGAGTAAACGTCGTGTACTTGGGTATAAAAACCATGTACTTCCCCCTAACTAACCTTTGAGGGGTTTTCATGTTTTGATTTCCCAAAGTCAGAATTAGATGCATGAGTTGTACATTTTTATCATTTTTCTTTATAGATCTCAATGGTAGAACCCTTAGGGTTATTTGAGGACTCATATTTGATGTTTTGGGGTGATAGAGCTATGATGGAGATGTTTTTCCTCCAGTAAATAGTTTTAGCTATATATTGAGAGTGATATCTTGGATGAGATCCATCTAAGGGTTGTGAGAATAGTTGGTATAACGACCCATACTTTACATACATGGTTATTACTTCAGAATTGAAGCATACTTATTACAACATATAACAAAACCATGATAGGACCGTATATGTATAGTGTCTTTAGAAATTGGGAAACATAAACAATTGGTTCATAAATCATCTACATTGTCTCCCATTTATTTCATCATATCTAGAGTCCCTTTTGGCATATACTACTTAATACCCTTCTTCCTGACCTGGGGAAAAGAAAACATACGAAAGGGTGAGCTCAAATTCTCAGTAAAAAAAATATCAATCATATCATATTCATAAGAACATAACATTTTGAAAATCTTAACCATAAAAAGAGATCATAATATCATAACATGGGATAAATCATAGTCGTGAAACGTAATCCCAATAATCATAACTTAAAACATGAAACTTTTTGGTATACACACATAATCATAGAAAATCATTTCATATTAGTCAAGGCTCATTTTCAAGACCATTATAGCGGACAAAGTCCATTACTGAACCGAGTTCACTCCTCGTTCCAGTCCGGTATCACTGAACCGGGTTAACTTGTCGTTCCATCCATGTCTATCTTATGAGATATAAATATTTACCCAATGCATTGAAGGGAGATATAGGTCCCACCCATCTCATAATGAAACCATTATTATGTGTGCCACAAAATCATAAATCATAGCATAACCCATGTAATAAAAATGGGATTCTTAAACATCATGCCATCATAACATATTCCATATAAGATAAAAGGACATCATAAAATTAATTCCATCATAACATAATCAAATCAATTTAAAAATAGGGATAGAAACAGAACCCTATATTATCTTAGATGGAAAATAATTTTGATAAAACACATGAACTCCATTCTTGAGGAAAATATCCTTTCTACTTCAAAAACATTTTCCCTTTCTTAACATGTCATACAATTTTAAACTAAAAGAAGTTAATTAAAAATAATCTTGAAAAATTGTAAATGAAGATTCATGGAAATAATGTTCTATGAAATCATAAAAATCCATTCATGCCGTATAAGTTAAAAAAACATTCTTCTCGTACTTTGGCCGGAAAAGTCAAAAAGTACCTCGTACTAAAAATGACAAAAGATTCTTTTAATATCTTTTACTAAAACTCACCAATGGGTAAAATTGGATTTAAAAATATAGTAGGAGGATAGAAATAATATTACATATTGAGGAAACATGTATGTGGATGATAAATATTCCTCAGTAAATTCTGAAGTATAAACAATCTCGGATAAAAATGAGATTGCGAAATTTTCCCTTACCTTAGGTCCGATTTGCTTCGTACGTATCTGAACCTCCTGTATAATGATTTAAATAATGTCATTTACTTATTACAGAATCATATTCATTTTTATGATATCATATATGTTCATATTCTTATCTTCTTATTAGTAATATTTCATTGCTACTTGTTATTCGGGTGTTCATTGCTTTATGTTCTTATGCATGTTTTGTCGAATAAATTCTTATTATTATTTTTAGGTTATAGATACATCATTTATAGAATGGTATTAGTGTAATATATATATCATATTTATTCATTCAATTCATTTATATAATCATTATTCAATGAAGATCATGTAGAACGAGTCGCATCACATCGTGGAGACGGTAGGCCGTACGTACGCACGAGCGATGATATCGTTCCCATGATTGTGGAATTGTATTGAAGTGTATGTATACTATTTGAGAATCAAAATCACTTTAAAATAATCATATATATTTATTGTTTACACCATTATACCCATCCAAGTAAGGTGGTGGTGAAAAATAGATTACACCACGGCGTGGAGACAGTATTCCATACGTACACACGCGCGATGATTTCATTTTCTGTAGGATGGATAAAAGGTGAAATAGGGTTGTTTTATATTTATAATAACATATCAGTATATGAGTGATAATGATGTTATTACTTTATAATGAAACAACTAATGGAGAGGAAGTAGAATAAGAAATAAATTTGAAAGAATCGGTTGTGAATATTACCTCTTCTTCGACACGCCTCTTTGAAACCTCCTCTTAGGGAACTAAAATTGGTCTTTGAAGAAGACCAAGACCTCTAGTAAGTTTATAGGTAAGATTATAAGGGAAATGGAAAGGTTTTTACTGAGCTTGAAAGCTCAAAGTTGTGTAAAGAGGAGAGGGAGGAGGTGCCCTTTTATAAGGGAGGAGAGGGGCACCTTAGGAAAAACTTAAAATATTATTTTATAATAAAGTCATATTTGGTTTATAATAGCCCCAAATTGATTTATTTATAAGATAAAGTGGGAACGGGTCTAAATCCTCTCAACCAATAGGTTTTAGACAAGTTTAGTGTACTATTTTAACATTATCATTTAGATTTAACTCTAAGTTAAATAATTTAACTTTTACCGTGTCTTCTTGTTTTCTTACAATATATGGTTAATAAACTTACTATAACAAGCCAAAATAACCCCAAGTGATTCATTATTAATATATATAACCTTATCTAAGTCATTTTGCCAAACCATAGATTTTTAGTAATAGAATAACAATTAATAATATAATATTTGTTTTAAAAACTATTTTATGTCAAATTTGACACTATTTGGTAATTCATTTCTGTGAAAATCATAACAACATGATTAGTTAAAAAAAGTTAATTAAATCAATACTAACATGTTATATTAACCTATAAAATTATATTAATTCATAAAAAGTCTCAAATTATATTTATTTGGGTATTTATAATCTCAATTATGTTAATATTTCATTAATAAGGTAATTACTGCATCATCATTGTGTCATAAATAAATTAAATTATTTAGTGTTTAAAAATTATAAATAAAATACCATTATGTAGGAAATTTTTTTAGATTTATAATTAATATTTATAGTCGAATTTATCTTATGTATAACTCTATATTAAAAATGTTTTAGTTATTAAACTTTGATTTTAACTCTTTTAACTCTTCTTTAAATAAAATAATAATAAATGTCCTAATCTAATCAAAGTGGACCTAAAGGGTAATATTTTATCCCTAAGGTTGTTTTTGGTTGAATTAAACTTATTCAATAGAATTAGTACATGTGTTAGGGTAATAATAATAACATTTTTACCCTTAATTACCCTATTTACTTTTAACCGTGGTAAATTAAAGTAAAAAAGTTACTATTCACCAAAAATTATTTTTATCTTATTGAACCAAATTTTAATCCTTGATATTAACCATGTTTCTTGGATTTTCAAAATTCAACTCATAGAAGCAGTAAAATTATGTTTTATGTACAATTACAAATGCTCCTAGGAGGTGGGTAAAAGACGGTCAAAAAGTTCAATAATATTTTTATGTATCTATATTATTATAAAATGACTCCACTGAATTAAATTGAACTTATATAGGTATTATGTATCTATTTTGACTTAAAATAAATTTAAATAAAATAAATAATTATTTAAATAAAAATTCGGTTTTAAACTATAACTCAGTGTTTTTCACTATTCATCAAAAAATGAAAGTATTTAGAAAAATACCAAAAATTCACCCGAGGCTAATTTAGATATTACGAATCAAAAAATGAAGTCCATTTTGAAAGATAACAATTTATAAAATTTTAAAAAGTGGGTGTTACTATTCATAACAGCTAGTTTTAATATTATTTTAATAACATATCATTGTTTAGTGAAACTCGGTATTGCGTACAATGCAAGATATCGAGGATGGTTGCTCTTGCGTGCAATTCAAGCCAAGACAATGTTATGTGTAGTGAAATATTCCTTTGGTTTTGCATATAACACAATACATAAAAACAAAATATTTCTAATAAAATCTCAAGTGATACATTCTACCCCCCTTAAAAAGAATTTCGCCCTCGAAATTCGTCACTTTGTAACAAACAGATGAGGATACATCTCCCTCATAATATAATCAAGTTACCATGTAGCTTCTTCTAATTGGTGGTTCCTCTATAAAACTATCACCCAACGAGTGGTCTTGTTCCGTAGGACTTTTTCGCTACGATCCAGAATCTCTATCGGCTGTTCTTCATAAGAAAGATCTTGCTCCAACGGTACAAATTCTGAGCTTAGTGCATGTGATGGATCAGGTATGTACTTTATTAGGAGAGATACAAGGAACACATCATGAAATTGAGAGAGATTCGGTGGAAGCTTCAATCGGTAAGCTACCTTCCCAACATGATCCGGTATTTCAAAAGGACCAATATACCTAGGGCTCAACTTGCCCTTCTTTCCAAATCTCATTACTCTCTTCCAAGGAGATATTCGTAAGAACACTTTATCACCCACTTCAAACTCTAGGTCTTTTCTTTGGTTGTCAGCATAACTTTTTTGTCAAATTTGAGCTGCTCTTATGTGTTGTTGAATAGATCTAACCATTTCTGCCATCTCATTAACAAGATCAGGTCCTAATAGCTTTCTTTCCCCAACTTCATCCCAGCAAGTTGGAGTCCTACATTTCTTTCCATAGAGAGCTTCATAAGGATCCATCTGAATACTAGAGTGAAAGATATTATTATAAGAAAATTCCACCAAGGGTAGGTGTTGATCCCAACCACCTTTTAAATCCATAGAGCAAGCTCTAAACATGTCTTCTAGAGTTTCAATTGTCCTCTCAGACTGACTGACTGTCTGAGGATGATAAGCAGTGCTGAAACTCAACTCCGTAGAGTATGGTGTAGAATTCTCCAAAACATCGAGGTGAACCTCGAATCCCGACCAAATATAATGGAAAGTGGTACTCCATGAAATCTTACCACTTCCTTTACATATATCCTGGCAAGATGACCAAGAGAGAAATCCTCTCTTATAGTAATGAGGTGTGTTGACTTCGTAAGATGATCAAATATGACCCAGATAGCATTATTGACTTTGGATGTTTTAGGAATTATGGTGACAAAGTCAATAGTGATGTTTTCCCATTTCCATTCGGGTATGGGTAATGGTTGTAACATCCACTTAGACTTCTGTCTCTCAGCTTTAACTTGCTGACAAACCAAGCATCGAGAGACATATTCAATAGAATCTCTTTTCATGCCATCCCACCAGAAGTACTCTATCAGGTCCCTATACATCTTTGTGCTTCCAGGATGAATAGAGAATGAAGAACTATGAGCCTCATCTAGCAGCTCCTTTACTTCTGGGATGGGAGGAACACAAACCCGATTCCTGAACCTTATTATCCCATCATAATCAAGGTTGAATTCATGAACATTTATCACCTTCTTTTGTAACTCTACATATTCTTTCTATGCCTCTTTAATCTTCACATGTATAGATGGCTGGACATTCATTTGAGAAATATAATAATTTTCCCATTACATTATAATTCCAAGGTCCATCCTTTGTAAATCCATAAATATTAGATCTTTTGTGATCCTCATCATGGATAAGCTAGCATGGTCTTTCGACTTAATGCATAGGCCACCTTGTTTTCTTTCCCAGGGTGATAATAAATTGAGGAGTCTTATTCCTTAATCAACTCCAACTATCTTCTTTGGCACATATTCAGCTCCTTTTGTCTGAAAATATACTTTAAACTTTTATGATCAGTATAAATATCTCACCTTTCACCATAAAGATAATGCCTCCAAATCTTTAATGAAAAGATTATCGCAGCTAACTCCAAATCATGAGTTAGGTAATTTTTCTCATGGATTTTCAACTGTCGTGAGGCATAAGCTATCACCATATCATTTTTCATGAGAACACACCCCAACCCCTTCTTGGATGCATCACTGTAGATCACAAACCTTTCTCCACTACAAGGCAGTGTGAGCACATGTGCACTGGATAATCTTCTTTTTAACTCCTTGAAATCCTCTTCACATTCCTTTTTCCAAAAACACTTAACTCCTTTCTAAGTCAATTTGGTGAGTGGGTTAGATAATCTTGAAAAATATTTCATAAAACATCGATAGTACCCAGCTAAACCAAGAAAACTTCGGATCTCAGTTACTGTTATTGGTCTTGACCATCTTTCAATAACCTCCATTTTTCTGGATCCACAGATATCCCCTCTTTTGAGATTATTTTCCCTAAAAATGAAACTTTTTTAAGCCAAAATTCACACTCGGTAAATTTGGCATAAAGCTTCTCCTTTCTCAGGGTCTTCAATACAATTCTAAAGTGATCTTCATGTTCTTCCTTACTCTTTGAATAGACAAGAATATCATCTATAAAGACTACCACAAACTGATCAGGATAGTCTCTAAAGACTCTATTCATTAGATCCATGAAGATATCATGGGCATTAGTAAGACCAAATGGCATCCCTATAAATTCATAGTGTCCATACCTTGTAAGGAAAGATGTCTTTGGTATATCCTCCCTTTTGACACTTAATTGATGATACCCTGAACGAAGATCAATCTTGGAAAAGTATTGAGCTCCACGTAGTTGGTCAAATAAGTTATCAATGCGTGGGAGATGATATTTTTTCTCGATAGTGATCTTGTTAAGTTCTCGATAATCAACACAGAGTCTCATTGATCCATCTTTCTTCTTAACAAATAGAACATGTGCTCCCCATGGTGATGCACTAGGGCGTATGAATCACCTATCAAGATTCTCTTGGAGTTGCTTCTTCAATTCCTGCAACTCAATTGGGGCCATTCTATAAGGTGTCTTTGGAATAGGTAAAGCACCCGGTACGAGTTCTATTGAAAAATCAACTTCACGATTTGGTGGAAGACCAGACAATTCCTCCGGAAAGACATCATCAAACTCCCATACAATGGGAATATTCTTAATCATGAGTTTCTCTCTAACCATTTGAGATAAATAACCTTCATTTAGTGGAATCAAGACCCATAGGAAGGAAGAAATTTCCACTGGAAGGTTATGTTCATCCTTGCATCGATAGAAGATCATAGATTGATCTGGAATATGAAATGTGACTTCCCTTATTTGGAAATTGATATGAGCTCCATATAAGGAAAGCCAATCCATTCCAAGAATCAAATAAAATTCCACTATAGGAAGGATCACAAGATTTGTAGGAAGTACTTTCCCACAAACTTCAATCGGAGAAGAATTGTAAACTTTTGATGAGACTGTTGTGCCATTAGGGGTTGTCACAACTAACTCAATATCTAACTGCTGAGGTAATATGGTGATACCATTAGAAAATTCTTCAGAAATAAAAGTGTGGGTGGATCCAAAATCAAATAATTTTTTTTTACTTTAGAGTGGATGGTAAGTGTACCTTTCACCACTTTGTTATCATACTCCACATCGTCGATAGAAATTGCATGTGAATTTCCTTTGTCTTTGGCCTTAGAAGTTTGTTGACATCAATCATCATCAACAACCCTTGGATTAGGGCATTGATTGGCATAATGCCCCATTTCCTTTCACTTGAAACATTGAAGTGTAGGAGGTGCATTCTGTGTATCCATTTCTTTGTTTGCATCATTAGACATCTTCTTCCCATTATTTCGACATTCAACTGCCCGATGACCTTCTTTTCCGCACTTAAAACATTTACTTGTCCATTTAAGACAATTCCCTCCATGTTTCTTTCCAAACTTTGAGCATAAGGGAAAACTAATATTCTTTTTAGTGTGGTCTTTAGATTTTCCTTTTAATTCCATTTTCCTCTTCTTATAAAACCCATATGATTGATGGGTTACTCCAATCTACATCTCAACCTTGAGAGCACATCGAACAATTTCCTCGTAGCTATTGAAGTCCCTTATGGCTAACTCCCTCCGAAGACTTGGTTTTAAGCCACTAAAGAATCGATCGATTTTACTCTCAGGTTGGATAATAATTCCGGAAGCGTACCTTGAAAGTCTTGTAAAATTTGCTTCGCAGGTACCAACATATTCATCATACTTTTGATTCAATTCATGAAACTCCTTCTCCATCTTTGTTCGAAGAATAAGAGGGAAGTAATTATTGAAAAATAAGTTCTTGAACTTGTCCCATTCCATGGACTCAATTTCATCCCTTTGCCTCGTATTCTTAATAAGATTCCACCATTGATCAGCTTCACATTCCAAATGATATACTGCTAAGATGAATTTATCATGTTTAGAACATTGTAGAACTAAAAATATCTTTTCAGTGGTACTGATCCACTATTCAGCCACTAATGGATCAGTAGAACCACTGAATGAGGGTGGATGCTGCCTTATGAAGGATTCAACAGAATGTTGCTCCTTCCTTTGCTTGTTTGGAAGTCCTGCATGATTCATAGCTTGAGAAAGTTGTGTGAGCATGGCTACAAGATTTTTCATTCCAACTCCCATAATGTTTGGTTGATCAGGGGGACAATCATTGCATTGCCCATCAAATTCCACATTAACATGGTTCCTTTGGGTTCCAGCCATAGACTAAAACCAAGAAGAATAGTGTGAGAAAAACTAATTATAACAGGAAAACAACATAATCAGTAATAAAATTTCACACTTTAGGTCTTATCATAGGTTTTTCATGGCCATTTATAAAACACTAATATTATGTTCTATGTTTAGACATATCCTTAGAGCTCTTATTAAGGCTTTCACATCCTAGTTTCCAAAGGTTGGCTATACCTTTCCTCTTATACCAACTATAATGAACCATACTTTACATACATGGTTATTACTTCATAATTGAAGCATAATTATTACAACATATAACAAAACCATGATATGACCATATAGGTATAGTGTCTTTAGAAATTAGGAAACATAAACAACTGGTTCATAAATCATTTACATTGTCTCCCATTTATTTCATCATATCTAGAGTCCCTTTTGGCATATCCTACTTAATACCCTTCTTCCTGACCTGGGGAAAAGAAAACATAGAAAAGGGTGAGCTCAAATGATCAGTAAAAAAAATATCAATCATATCATATTCATAAGAACATAACATCTTGAAAATCTTAACATGAAAAAGATACCATAATATCATAACATGAGATAAATCATAGTAGTGAAATGTAATACCTTATAAAATAAAACATGAAACATTGTGTCATACACACATAATCATAGAAAATCATTTCATATTAGTCAAGGCTCATTTCCAAGACCATCATAGCGGAAAAATTCCATTACTGAATCGAGTTCACTCCTCGTTCCAGTCTTGTATCACTGAACCGGGTTAACTTGCCATTCCAGCCATGTCTATCTCATGAGATATAAATCTTTACCCAATGAATTGGAGGGAGATATAGGTCCAAACCATCTCATAATGAAACCATTATTTTGTGTTCCACAAAATCATAAATCATAGCATAACCCATGTAATAAAAATGAGATTCTTAAACATCATGCCATCATAACATAATACATATAAGATAAAAGGACATAATAAAATTAATTCCATCATAACATAATCAAATCAATGTAAAAATAGGGATATAAATATAACCCTATATTATCTTATATGGAAAATAATTTTGATAAAACACTTGAACTCTATTATTGAGGAAAATATCCTTTCTACTTCAAAAACATATTTCCTTTCTTAACATGTCATAAAATTTTAAACTAAAAGAAGTTGATTAAAAATAAACTTGAAAACTTATAAATAAAGCTTCATGGAAATAATTGTCTATGAAATCAAAAAAATCCATTCATGCCGTATAAGTTAAAAAAACATTCTTCTCGTACTTTGGTCGGAATAGTCAAAAAAGTACCTCGTACTAAAAACGACAAAAGATTCATTTCATAAATTGTACTAGAACTCACCAATGGGTAAAATTGGATTTAAAAAAATTGTAGGAGGAAAGAAATAATATTACATATTGAGGAAACATGGATGTGGATGATAAATATTCCCCAGTAAATTTTGAAGTATAAACAATCTCGGATAAAAATGAGATTGTGAGATTTTCCCTTACCTTAGGTCCGATTTGCTTCGTACGTATCCGAACCTTCTGTATAATGATTTAAATAATGTCATTGACTTATTAAAGAATCATATTAATTGTTATTATATCATATATGGCCATATTCTTATCTTCTTATTAGTAATATTTCATTGCTACTTATTATTTGGGTGTTCATTGCTTTATGTTCTTATGCATGTTTTGTTGAATAAATTCTTATTCTTATTTTTAGGTTATAGATAACTCATTTCTAGAATGGTATTATTGTAATATATATATATATCATATTTATTCGTTCAATTCATTTATATAATCATTATTCAATGAAGATCATGTAGAACGAGTCGCATCACATCATGGAGACACTAGGCCGTACGTACGCACGAGCGATGATATTGTTCCCATGATCGTGGAATTGTATTTAAGTGTATGTATACTATTTCAGAATCAACATCACATTAGAATAATCAAATATAGTTATTATTTACACCATCATACCCATCCAAGTAATTTGGTGGTGGAAAACATATTACACCACGGCGTGGAGACGGTATTCTGTACGTACGCATGCGCGGTGATTTCATTTTCCGTAGGATGGATAGAAGGTGAAATAGGGTTGTTTAATATTTATAATAACATACCAGTATACGAGTGATACTGATTTTATTACTTCATAATGAAACAACTAAAGAATAGGAAGTATAAGAAGAAATAAATTTGAAAGAATCGGTAACGAATATTACCTCTTCTTCGACACGCCTCTTTGAAACCTCATCTTAGGGCACTAAAATTAGTCTTTGAAGAAGACCAGAACCTCTAGTATGTTTCTAGGGAAGTTGAGAAGGGAAATGGGCAGGGTTGTTCCGAGCTTGAAAGCTCAAAGTTGTGTAAAGAGGAGAGGGAGGAGGTTCCCTTTTATAAGGGAGGAGAGGGGCACCTTAGGAAAAACTTAAAATATTATTTTATAATAAAGTAATATTCGGTTTATAATAGCTCCAAATTGATTTATTTCGAAGCTAAAGTGGGGATGAGTTGGAATACTCTCAACCAATAGGTTTTAGACAAGTTTAGTTTACTATTTTAACCTTATCATTTAGATTTAACTCTAAGTTAAATAATTTAACTTTTACCGTGTCTTCTTGTTTTCTTACACTATATGGTTAATAAACTTACTATAAGAAGAAAAAAGGACCTCAAGTGGTTCATTATTAATATATATAACCTTATATAAGTCATTTGGATGAACATTAGATTTTTAGAAATAGAATAAAATTAATAATATAATATTTTTTTTAAAAACTATTTTATGTCAATTTTGGCACTATTTGGTAATTTATTTTTTGTGAAAATCATAACAGCATGATTAGTTTTAAAAAAGTTAATTAAATCAATAATAAAATGTCATATTAACCTATAAAATTAGTTTAATTCATAAAAAGTCTCAAATTACATTTATTTGGGTATTTATAATATCAATTATGTTAATATTTCATTAATAAGGTAATTACTACATCATCATTGTGTCATAAATAAATTAACTCATTTAATGTCTAAAAATTATAAATAAAATACCATTATGTAGGAAATATTTTTATATTTCTAATGAATATTTATAGTCGAATTTATCTTATGTATAACCCTATATTAAAAATGTTTTAGTTATTAAACATTGATTTTAACTCTTTTAACTCTTCTTTAAATAAAATAATAATAAATGTCCTAATCTAATACAAGTGGACCTAAAGGGTAATATTTTATCCCTAAGTTTGTTTTTGGTCGAATTACACTTATCCAATAGAATTAGGACATGTGTTAGGGTAATAATAATATCTTTTTTACCCTCAATTACCCTATTTACTTTTAACCGTGGTAAATAAAAGTAAAAAGTTACTATTCACCAAAAATTATTTTTATCTTATTGAACCAAATTTTACTCCTTAATGTTAACCATGTGTCTTGGATTTTCAAAATTCAACTCACAAAAGTAGTAAAATTAAGTTTTATGTACAATTACAAATGCTCCTAGGAGGTGGGTAAAAGATGGTCAAAAAGTTCAATAAATTTTTTATATATCTATATTATTATAAAATGACTCCATTGAATTACATTGAACTTATATAGGTATTATGTATCTATTTTTATGTAAAATAAATTTAAATAAAATAAATAATTATTTAAATAAAAATTCAGTTTTAAACTATAACTCAGTGTTTTTCACTATTCATCAAAAATTGAAAGTATTCAGAAAAATATAAAAAATTCACCCTAGGCTAATTTCGATACTACGAATCCAAAAATGAAGTCCATTTTTGAAAAATAAAATTTATTAAATTTCAAAAAGTGGATATTACTATTCATAACGGCTAGTTTTAATAATATTTTAATAACATATCAATGTTTAGTGAAACTCGGTATTGCGTACAACGCAAGCTATCAAGGAAGGTTGCTATTATGTGCAATGAAAGCCAAGACAGTGTTGTGTGTAGTGAAAGATTCCTTTGGTTTTGCGTATAACATAATACATAAAAACAAAATATTTCTCATAAAATCTCGAGTGTTACATTCTACCCCCCTTAAAATGAATTTCATCCTCGAAATTCATCACTTTGTAACAAACAGATGAGGATACCTCTCCCTTATCATATCCTCAAGTTCTCATGTAGCTTCTTCTAATTGGTGGTTCCCCCATAAAACTTTCACCAAGCGAGTGGTCTTGTTCCGTAGGAATTTTTCGCTACGATCCAGAATCTCTATCGGCCGTTCTTCATAAGAAAGATCTTACTCCAGCGGTACAAATTCTAAGCCTAGTACATGTGATGGATTAAGTATATACTTTCTCAGGAGATATACATGGAACACATTATGAACTTGATAGAGATTCGGTGGAAGTGCCAATCGGTAAGCGACCTTCCAACCACGATCCAGTATTTCAAAAGGACCAATATATCTAGGGCTCAACTTTCCCTTCTTTCCAAATATCATTACTCTCTTCCAAGGAGATATTCGTAAGAACACTTTATCACCCACTTCAAACTCTATGTATTTTCTTCAATTGTCGGCATAACGTTTTTGTTGACTCTGAGCTGCTCTTATGTGTTGTTGAATAGATCTAACCTTTTCTGCCATCTCATCAACAAGATCAAGTCCTAATAGCTTTCTTTCCCCAACTTCATCCCAGCAAGTTGGAGTCCTTCATTTCATTCCATAGAGAGATTCATAAGGATCCATTTGAATACTAGAGTGAAATCTATTATTATAAAAAAAATTCCACCAAAGGTAGGTGTTGATCCCAACCACCTTTGAAATCTATAGAGCAAGCTCTCAACATATCTTCTAGAGTTTGAATTGTCCTCTTAAACTGACTGTCTGTCTGAGGATGACAAGCAGTGCTGAAACTCAACTCCGTATCTATAGTATGCTGAAGACTTCGCCAAAACTTCGAGGTAAACCTCAGATCCTGATTAGATATAATGGAAAATGGTACTCCATTCAATCATACCACTTCCTTTACATATATCCTGGAAAGCTGATCAAGAGAGAAATCCTCTCTAATAGCAATGAAGTGTGCTGACTTCGTAAGACGATCAACTATGACCCAGATAGCATTATTGAATTTGGATGTTTTAGGAAGTCCGGTGACAAAGTCCATAGTGATGTTTTCCTATTTCCATTCAGGTATGAGTAATGGTTGTAATATCTTCTTAGACTTTTGTCTATCATCTTTGACTTCCTGAAAAACCACGCATCGAGAGACATATTCAGCAACATCTCTTTTCATGCCATCCCACCATAAGTACTCTTTCAGGTCCCTATACATCTTCGTGATTCCAGGATGAATAGAGAATGAAGAACAATGAGCCTCATCTAGCAGCTCCTTCTTTACTTCTGGGATGGGAGGAACACAAACCCGATTCCTGAACCTTATTATCCAATCATAATCAAGGTTGAATTCAGGAACATTTATCACCTTCTTTTGTAACTCTACATCTTCTTTTTGTGCCTCTTTAATCTTCACATGTATAGATGGTTGAACATTAATTTGAGAAAGATAATATTTTCCCCTTCCATTATAATATCAAGATCCATCCTTTGTAAATCCATAAATATTGGATCTTTTGTGATCCTTATCATGGATAATATAGCATGGTATTGTCGACTTAATGCATCTGCCACCTTGTTTTCTTTCCCAGGGTGATAATGAATTGAGCAGTCGTAGTCCTTAATCACCGCCAACCATCTTCTTGGGCACATATTCAGCTCGTTTTGTGTGAAAATATACTTTAAAATTTTATGATCAGTATAAATATCACACATTTCACCATAAAGATAATGTCTCCAAATATTTAATGCAAAAATTACCACAGCTAACTCCAAATCATGAGTTGGGTAATGTTGCTCATGTATTTTAAGCTGTCGTGAGGCATAAGATATCACCATATCATTTTGCATGAGAAAACACCCCAACTCCTTCTTGGATGCATCACTGTATATCACAAACCTTTCTCCACTATAGGGCAGTGTGAGTACAGGTGCACTGGATAATCTTCTTTTTAACTCCTTGAAATTCTCTTCACATTCCTATGTCCAAACAAACTTAACTCCTTTCCGATTCAATTTGGTGAGTGGGTTAGATAATCTTAAAGAATATTCCAAAAAATGTTGATAGTACCCAGCTAAACCAAGAAAAATTTGAATCTTAGATACTGTTGTTGGTCTCGACCATCTTTCAATAACTTCCATTTTTGCTAGATCCACAGATATCCCCTCTTTTGAGATTATGTGCCCCAAAAATGAAACTTTTTTAAGCGAAAAATCACACTTTGTAAATTTGGAATAAAGATTCTCCTTTCTCAGGGTCTTCAATACAATTCTCAAGTGATCTTCATGTTCTTCCTTACTCTTTGAATAGACAAGAATATTATCTATAAAGACTACCACAAACTGATGAAGATAGTCTCTAAAGACTCTATTCATTAGATCCATGAAGATAACAGGGGCATTAGTAAGACCAAATGGCATCACTATAAATTCATAGTGTCCATACCTTGTACTGAAAGCCATCTTTTGTATATCCTCCCTTTTTACCCTTAATTGATGATACCCTGAACGAAGATCAATCTTGGAAAAGTATTGAACTCCGTGTAGTTGGTCAAATAAGTCATCAATACATGGGAGAGGATATTTTTTCTCAATAGTGATCTTGTTAAGTTCTCGATAATAAATGCAGAGTCTCATTGATCCATCTTTCTTCTTAATAAATAGAACAGGTGCTCCCCATGGTGATGAAATAGGGTGTATGAATCCCTTATCAAGATTCTATTGGTGTTGCTTCTTCAATTCCTGCAACTCAATTGGGGCCATTCTATAAGGTGTCTTTGAAATAGGTAAAGCACCCGGTACAAGTTCTATTGAAAACTCAACTTCACGATTTGGTGGAAGAATATGAAATTCCTCCAGAAAGACATCATCAAAGTCCTGTACAATGGGAATATTCTTAATCATGAGTTTCTATCTAACCATTTGAGATAAATAACCTTTATTTAGTGGAATCAAGACCCATAAAATGGAAGAAATTTCCACTGGAAGGTTGTGTTCATCCTTACATCGATAGACGATCATAGATTGATCTGGAATATGAAATGTGACTTCCCTTATTTGGCAATTTATATGAGCTCCATATAAGGAAATCCAATCCATGCAAAGAATCACATCAAATTCCACTATAGGAAGGATCACAAGATTTTCAGGAATCACTTTCCCAAAAACTTCAACCAGAGAAGATTTGTAAACTTTTGTTGCAACTTTTGTGCCATTAGGGGTTTTCACAGCTAACTCAATATCTTACTGCTGAGGTAATATGGAGATACCCTTAGAAAATTCTTCAGAAATAAAAGAGTGGGTGGATCCAGAATCAAATAAAACATTTTCTACTTTAGAGTGGATGGTAAGTGTACCTTTCACCACTTCGTTATCATACTCCACATCGCTGATAAAAAATGCATGTGACTCTCCTTTGTCCTTGGACTTAAGAGTTTTTTGACATCGATCATCATCAACAACCCTTGGATTAGGGCATTGATTGGCATAATGCCCCATTTCCTTGCACCTGAAACATTGAAGTGTAGGAGGTGAATTCTATGTATCCCTTTATTTGTTTGCATCATTAGACATCTTCTTCCCATTATTTTGACATTCAAATGTTCGATGACCTTCTTTTACACACTTAAAAGATTTACTTGTCCCTTTAAGACAATTCCATCCATTTTTCTTTCCACACTTTGAGCATAAGGGAAAACTCATCTTCTTTTCAGTGTGGTCTTTAGATTTTCCTTTGAATTCCATTTTCCTCTTCTTATCAAACCCATATGATTGATGGGTTACTCCATTCTCCATCTCAACCTTGATAGCACATCAAAAAATTTCATCGTAGCTATTGAAGTCCCTTATCTATAACGCTCTTCGATAACTTGGTTATAAGACACTAAAGAATCGATTGATTTTACTCTTAGGTTGGATAATAATTCTGGAAGCGTACCTTGAAAGTCTTGTAAAATTTGCTTCGTAGGTACCAACAGATTAATCATCCTTTTACTTAAATTCAAGAAACTACTTCTCCATCGTTGTTTGAAGAATACGAGGGAAGTACTTATTGAAAAATAAGTTATTGAACTCATCACATATCTTGGACTCAATTTCATCCCTTTGCCTCGTATTCTTAATAATATTCCACCATTTATTAGCTTCTCTTTCCAAACGATATACTACTAAGATGAATTTATCATGTTCAGAACATTATAGAACTGAAAATATCTTTTCAGTGGTACTGATCCACTATTAAGCCACTAATGGATCAATAGACACACTGAATGAGGGTGGACACTGCCTCATAAAAGATTCAATAAAATGTTGCTCCTTCCTTTTCTTGTTTGGAAGTCCTGCATGATTCATAGCTTGAGAAAGTTGTGTGAGCATGGCTACAGGATTTTGAATTCCAGCTCCCATAACGTTTGGTTGATTAGGGGGACAATCATTGCATTTCCCATCGCATTCCACATTAACACGGTTCCTTCGGGTTCCAGTCATTGACTAAATCCAAGAAGAATAGTGTGAGAAACACTAATTACAACAGGAAAACAACATAATCAGTAATAAAATTTCACACTTTAGGTATTATCATAGGTTGTTCATGTCCATTTCTAAAACACTAATATTGTGTTATATGTTTAGACATATCCTTAGAGCTCTAACTAAGTCTTTCACTTCCTAGTTTCCAAAGGTTGACTATACCTTTCCTCTGATACCAACTATAATGACCCATACTTTACATACATGGTTATTACTTTAGAATTGAAGCATACTTATTACAATATATAACAAAACCATGATAGGACCATATAGGTATAGTGTATTTAAAAACTGAGAAACATAAACAACTGGTTCATAAATCATCTACAATGTCTCTCGTTTATTTCATCATATCTAGAGTCACTTTTGGAATATCCTACTTAATACCCTTCATCCTGACCTGGGGAAAAGAAAACATACAAAAGGGTGAGCTCAAATTCTAAGTAAAAAATATCAATCATATAATATTCATAATAACATAACATTTTTAAAATCTTAACCTTCAAAAGTGATCATAATATCATAACATGGGATAAATCATAGTAGTGAAATGTAATCCCAAGAATCATAAATTAAAACACGAAACTTTGTGGCATACACACATAATCATAGAAAATCATTTCATATTAGTCAAGGCTCATTTCCAAGACCATCATAGCGGACAAAGTCCATTACTGAACCGAGTTCACTCCTCGTTCCAGTCCTGTATCACTGAACCAGGTTAACTTTCCATTCCAGCCATGTCTATCTCATGGGATATAAATTTTTACCCAATTCATTGGAGGGAGATATCCATCTCATAATGAAACCATTCTTATGTGTGCCACAAAATCATAAATTATAGCATAACCCATATAATAAAAGTAGGATTTTTAAACATCATTCCATCATAACATAATCCATATAAGATAAAAGGACATCATAAAATTAATTCCATCATAACATAATCAAACCAATGTAAAAATAGGGATAGAAATAGAACCATATATTATTTTAGATGGAAAATAATTTTGATAAAACACTTGAACTCCATTCTTGAGGAAAATATCCTTTCTACTTCAAAAACATTTTTCCTTTCTTAACATGTCATAAAATTTTAAACTAAAATAAGTTGATTAAAAATAAAATTGAAAACTTGTAAAGTAAGCTTCATGGAAATAATATTCTATGAAATCATAAAAATACATTCATGTTGTATAAGTTAAAAAAAATATTCTTCTCGTACTTTGGTCGGAAAAGTCAAAAAGTACCTCATACTAAAAATGACAAAAGATTCCTTTCATATATTTTACTAAAACTCACCAATTGGTAAAATTGGATTTATAAAAATTGCATAAGGATAGAAATAATATTACATATTGAGTAAACATGGATGTATATGATAAATATTCCCCAGTAAATTCTGAAGTATTAATAATCTCAGATAAAAATGAGATTGTGAGATTTTCCCTTACTTTAGGTCTGATTTTCTTCGTACGTATCCAGACCTCCTATATAATGATTTAAATAACGTCATTGACTTATTTCAGAATCATATTCATTGTTATGATATCATATATGGTCATATTCTTATCTTCATATTAGTAATATTTCATTGCTACTTGTTATTCGGGTGTTCATTGCTTTATGTTCTTATGCATGTTTTGTCGAATAAATTCTTATTATTATTTTTTAGGTTATAGATAACTCATTTACATAATGGTATTAGTGTAATATATATATCATATTTATTCATTCAATTCATTTATATAATCATTATTCAATGAAGATCATGTAGAACGAGTCGCATCACATCGTGTAGACGGTAGGCCATACGTACGCACGAGCGATGATATTGTTCCCATGATAGAGGAATTGTATTTAAGTTTATGTATACTATTTCAGAATCAAAATCAATTTAAAATAATCATATATAGTTATTCTTTACACCATTATACCCATCCAAGTAAGGTGGTGGTGGAAAACAGATTACACCACGGCGTGGAGACGGTATTCCGTACGTACGCACGCGTAATGATTTCGTTTTCTGTAGAATAGATAGAAGCTGAAATTGGGTTGTTTAATATTTATAATAACATATCATTATATGAGTGATACTGATTTTATTACTTCATAATGAAACAACTAAATAAGAGTAAGTAGAAGAAGAAATAAATTTGAAAGAATCGGTAACGAATATTACCTCTTCTTCGACAGGCCTCTTTGAAACCTCTTCTTAGGGCACTAAAATTGGTCTTTGAAGAAGACCAGGACCTCTATTATGTTTCTAGGGAAGTTGAGAAGGTAAATGGTCAGGGTTTTTCCGATCTTGAAAGCTCAATGTTGTGTAAATAGGAGAGGGAGGAGGTGCCCTTTTATAAGGGAGGAGAGGGGCACCTTAGGAAAAACTTAAAATATTATTTTATAATAAGGTCATATTCAGTTTATAATAGCTCCAAATTAATTTATTTAGAATCTAAAGTGGGTATGGGTCGCAATACTCTCAAAAAATAGGTTTTATACAAGTTTAGGTTACTATTTTAACCTTATCATTTAGATTTAACTCTATGTTAAATAATTTATCTTTTATAGTGTCTCGTTGTTTTCTTACACTATATGGTTAATAAACTTACTATAACAAGCCAAATGAACACCAAGTGGTTAATTATTAATATATATAACCATATATAAGTCATTTGGATAAAACTTAGATTTTTAGGAATATAATAACAATTAATAATATAATATTTGTCTAAAAAACTATTTTATGTCAATTTTGACACTATTTGGTAATTTATTTATGTAAAAAATATAACAACATGATTAGTTATAAAAAAGTTAATTAAATCAATACTAACATGTCATATTAACCTATAAAATTAGTTTAATTCATAAAAATTATCAAATTACAATTATTTGGGTATTTATAATATCAATTATGTTAAAATTTCATTAATAAGGTAATTACTGCATCATCATTGTGTCTTAAATAAATTAACTCATTTAATGTCTAAAAATTCAAAATAAAATACCATTATGTAGGAAATATTTTTATATTTCTAATGAATATTTATAGTCTAATTTATCTTATGTATAAACCTATATTAAAAATGTTTTAGTTATTAAACTTTGATTTTAACTCTTTTAACTCTTCTTTAAATAAAATAATAATAAATGTCCTAATCTAATCCAAGTGGACCTAAAGGGTAATATTTTATCCCTAAGGTTGTTTTTGGTCGAATTAAACTTATCCAATAGAATTAGGACTTCTGTTAGGGTAATAATAATATCATTTTTACCCTTAATTACCCTATTTACTTTTAACCGTGGTAAATAAAAGTAAAAAGTTACTATTCACCAAACAATATTTTTATCTTATTGAACAACATTTTACTCCTTGATATTAACCGTGTCTCTTGGATTTTTGAAATTCAACTCATAGAAGAGGTAAAATTAAGTTTTATGTACAATTAAAAATGCTCCTAAGAGGTGGGTAAAAGACGGTCAAAAAGTTAAATAAAATTTTTATATATCTATATTATTATAAAAGGACTCCAATGAATTACATTGAACTTATATAGGTATTATGTATCTATTTCGACCTAAAATAAATTTAAATAAAATAAATAATTATTTAAATAAAAATTCGGTTTTAAACTATAACTCTGTGTTTTTCACTATTCATCAAAAATTGAAAGTATTCAGAAAAATACCAAAAATTCACCCTAGGATAATTTAGATATTTAGAATCCAAAAATGAATTCCATTTTGAAAGATGAAATTTATAAAATTTCAAAAAGTGGGCATTACTATTCATAATTTCTAGTTTTAATAATATTTTAATAACATATCATTGTTTAGTGAAACTCAATATTGCTTACAACACAAGCTATAGAAGAAGGTTGCTCTTGCATGAAATGAAAGCCAAGACAGTGTTGTGTGTAGTGAAATATTCCTTTGGTGTTGCGTATAACATAATACATAAAAACAAAATATTTCTCATAAAATCTCGGGTGTTATAGTTGGTGGATATGGAATATATTCACCAAGGTCCTATTCTGATGTATCTTGAGATAGTCTCCGGTTAAATGGAATATGACTTGACTTGAGGAGACAAAATGGTTGGGTGTTCGGGCCAACCTAGAGAGATACGTTGATCTGAGATGGGACATGAGACATATCCCTTGACCAATTATTACATATATTTTTCCTTTAAGACATATTAATTATGAGACATGCCCTTTTGGACTTGGAGGACGCGATATTAGTTTTGATCAAGGATACCATGTAGGATTTCTGCATTTTATTACTCCTTTTAAAGATCTTGTGTTTGATGCCTCTGCTTACTCACTCCTTATGGGGATACCGTGTGGGATTACGCCACTATCTTACACTTACAAGGGTCTCATGTATGATTCCTCTTCCTTCTTATTAAAACTAATGATCCCAAGAGGGATACATTTTCTTATGTACATACTTATAGAATCCCAAGAGGGATGCATTCGTTTAGGTGTAGAGATCAGGGATCCTGAGTAGGATGCGTCTCATGGGTAATGTATTAGGGGATCCTAGGGGGTTCCCCGGTGTTTGACTGATCCTGAGTTAGTGTGTTATTGGTTTAGGTAGAGATAACAATGGGCGTCACCTTAGAACTTGCACTGAACATGTATTCCCCAAGGGGATATTAAAATAGTGATGGGTTTAGGCATTCAACCACTATCACTATTATATTTATGATTCACAAGATTAATCTTGATATAGAGACCCTCACTTATCAAACATAGAAATCACATCATTTTTTTAGAACATTTAATACATTACATAACCACACTACCAAAGACCGTATTAGTTTACTGCTTTTGGAAACATGGAAACATAAACATAGGTACATAAGTGTTCTACATTATCTCCAAATATGATCTCCATGACTAGAACCCTTCTTAGACACATCATACATAATATATATATTCAAAACCTATGGAAAAGAAACATAAAAAGGGGTGATCTCATATGCTCAGTAAGGGTAAACAATGGATATATGTAAGAATAATCACGAACATAAGGATATGAGAACATGATTATAACATTATAAGATTATACATTTCATATAAAATATCATAATAAAGAGTCATGGAATAAATATTGGATGTTTATAAGACATAAATCAAAAGTTAATCAAGAGAATAATCCATGGAGTAATAATATATGAATAAGACATGGAATTGTGGAAGACACATAATCATATAAAATGATTTCTATAGTAGTCAAGGATTAATGCCAAATACATCTTAGTGGAATGGGTTAACTCCCCAAACTATCTTTGCAGTCATGCTTCAATACCATGACCATGTTAGTAGTTAAGGTTCACTCCCAAAGAAATCCTAGTAGAAAAAGTCCTTTACTAACCATTCCTGCAATGTCTATATCATGAGATATAAATCTTTACCCAATGCATGGAGGGAGATATAGGTCTCACCCATATCATAATGATTTCATACATATGTGTTCCACAAGATCATAAAAAATAATTATATCATAACCCATGAAATGAAATGGGTATCATAAACATGTCATTATACCATAACCTGTGGAAAAGAGATAGGTTTCATAATCATCTCATCAAATCATAACCCATGAAAAAACGGGTTTCATAAGCATATAACCCGTGAAATAAAAATAGGTTCATAAGCACATAAACCGTGAATAAGAAAAGGGTTCCACAAAAATATAACCTATAAAAGAGAAATGGGTTCTATAAAGAATATAACCCAAGGAAGTGAAATGAGTTTCATAATCATATAAGCTATGAAATAGAAATGGGTTCCATAAAGTATATAACCCGTGGAAGAGAATCGGGTTTCAAAAACATTATTCTATAAAAACATGAACCATTAATATAAATAATATGAATGGTAAAATTGAATCATATCTCTATAAAGTCATGAGTAAAACCAAAAGATGTCATATTATATTGAAATTATTTTTTAAATATATTTTTGAAAACATTTCTTGAGGAAAATATCCTTTCTGCTTTGAAAAAATATTTTAAAACATAAAACATTTTGAAAACATTTTACTTTGAAAATAGATTTGAAAAAATATAAAGGAATATTTCAAAGTAATTTAAATCCTTTTTATTTGAAAAAAATCTCAAAATATCATTTAAAAACATATTTTTGGAAGAAAACAGATTTCCGACCCGAAGAGAGAAATGAAGCTGGATTTTCTTAAAAATATTTTCTTAATTATCTTAAGTACAAAGAGTATAAAAATGGTACCATTACATGAATATATAATTAATAAACATATGAGAATAAAATTCATGATAGTTCTTGAGATATGGATCATAATAGTTCATCAATGAAATCATAATCATAAACAATCCTGATAACGATGAGATTGTAGCAACTAACTCTTATCACTTTGGTAACTTTGAATCCAAATAAACACGAGAGAGTAACATTACATGAAGATTATAATATCATTAAAATAATTATATTCAATTTATAACATGTCAAATGATGTTATATTCATCCCATAAAATAATATCGGTGCATAAAAAAACATGTGTTTCAAAGAAGACAAATTGAGATAAATTACCTTATTGATTTGGTAACTTTTGAACTGTAAAACCCCATGAAATAGAGATAATAAAATGGATATGTAAATATCCATAAATATAATGATAATATTCATAGAATAAATTTATGGTCATTATATACACCACACAAAATAAATGAGTGGTGAATATGGTATATATCTCATGAATATAAAAAGTGAGATGAAATTCCCTTACCTTATGTCTTGAATCTCATCATACTCATAAAAAAATCATGTATAAGAAATATAGATTTATTTTAAGTATTAAAAAAACAATATTAAATTATATAATACCATATATTATTTTATTATGATTTTATATTACCCATTTATTAAGAATTCTATGTTAAAGTTATGTTTCGGGTAATAACTGCTTTGTTTTTCATACATGTTTTGAATTGTCATTCTTGGTCCTCTTACTTAGATCATGATTTCCATATTTAAATAATGTAAACCATGATATGAATATCATATATATTCATTATATATGTATTTATAATAATCTATAAAATATATAAATAGAAAATGAGATGCACCGTTTGTGGAGACGGTAGGCCGTACGTACACATGAATACTATTTTCATTTTCTTGTCATATTTTTGAAAGAAATAATAGTAAATGATATATATATACATATATTATAAATACAGTATAATTATTATTTAATATATATCACATATTTATATTAAAACCATCCTTTATACATTCTATGTAAAGCGTGAATGAATCACATCACTTTGAGGAGGAGCTAGTCCACACATCCACAAATGATGTTATCGTATTCCCATAAAATAGAAAACATAAAGGTATATGTTTTATAATAATTAAATAAGAATAAATAAATAATAAATATAATATATATAATATATAAACATTAATTCCTTTATTATTATCAACCTTGAAAGTGGTAATGGAAGAACGAACAACATCGGTACGTGAGGCGGTAGTCTTCCATACACACAAATAATGACTGTGTATCCCATTTAATGGATGTGTGTGTGAGTGTAAGTAGTAAAATTAACATAAAAAATCTGAGTATATTTACGATACTGATTTTTTTATATAATATTTATATAAGAATAATTTATGGGGTGGAGAAATAAATAAAACAAAAGTTCTTATGGAAGGATGTTGCCTCTTCTTTGGGTAACTCCTTTTGGTTTTCAAAAAAGGGCTTTCTTGGTGGTATTTATGAACAAATTGAGGCCTATATAATTATTTTAGGGAAGTTTGGATATTATTATTGAAGGGTTATAATGAGAAAAAGGTATGTAGAGGTGTGAATATAGGGGGATAGGAGGTGGCCTTTTATAAGTGGGGAAAATGACACACTTGATATTTTTGAAAAGAATCGTGTTCCCCCATGTTTTACTTATCCCTTAAGGGTGAACAATTTACCATTATAGATACTTAGAGGTTTAATGGTTGAAATATTTCCAGAAAATAATTGTTAGACAAGTTTAGGGTCATGTTTACACCTTATATTTTAAGTTTAGTCATTAATTAAGCTCGTTTTACCTTAATCACTGTAATTAATTTTAACTGATTTCACTAATAAATTTAGTAAAAAAATAAGATAAACATAAAATATATTTTAAATTATTATTATTAAAAATATGGAATCCATTTTTACAAATCCTAATCACATAAGTGGAAAAAATTAATTTAAAATTAATCCCACAGACGGGACGAAACAATGAGTTTTTAAAGTAAAAAGTTCAAAAGTATGAAATGTTTTTATATCAAATTTCAATGTTAAATTGTTTCCAATGATCTAAATTGTATTATTTTATCTATAAATTATGTTATTATACTTTAAAACTAAATTAAAATATAATTTAACTATATAAATAAATTAGACGAAAAAGAAGTTTTCAATTAAAATTTTGTATTTTTCACTACTCATCCAAAAAATGAAATATTTTAGAAAACTTATAAAAATTAACCCTAATATAATTTTTAAATTATGAATTCAAAAATTTAATTTATTTTATAAAATTAAATTTCTTAAAATGTCTAAAATTAATTTTATTATTGATCATCGAAGGATATATAAAACAGTTCTTTTGAGAAAATAGTATTTTGCAAAACATATAGACTTTATCAAAAATTATATTTCATTATAAATATATTTTATTTATATTAAACAATTATAAATCATATTTAAAAATTAGTAATTACTATTCATATTAATAATTTTAATTAATATTTTATAATTGTATAGTTTAAATAAATATAATAATAAAATATTGTTTTGTAGAAACTCAGTGTTGCATGTAATGCAGACTAAACTGATATTGTATATATCTTAATATTAATTTAGTTTAGCATATAAAAAAAGATTAACTTGATGTAGATTGAAACACAAGACATCAAAGATATTTAATTTATAAAAAAAGGTTTATAAAAACTCGAGGTGTTACATTCTACCCCCTAAAATGAATTCGACCCTCAAAATTCATCATTTTGATATAAAAAATGAGGATAATTTTGCCTCATCATATCCTAAAGTTCCCATGTAGCTTCCTATAACTAGTAGTTTCTCCACAAAACTTTGACCAAGTGAGTGGTCTTGTTTCACCAAACTTTCTCCGTACGATCCAGAATTTCAACTAATTATTCCTCATATGAAAGATCCCACTCTAGTGGTATGAACCCTATGTTTAGTACATGTGAAAGGTATAGTATGTACATTATTAGGATAGATACATGGAACACATCTTGGACTTGATACAGATTTGGTGGAAGACCCAAGTGATAAATTACTATCCCAATACGATCAAGAATTTCAAATGGACTGATATACCCAGGGCTTAGTTTCCATTTCCTTTTAAATCTCATAATATTATTCTAAGGATAAATTTTTAGCACATGAGACTCATCCCAATTGGCGAGGACTCCTTAAGTGCATCCACAAGACCCAGGTTTGAAACCAAGCGAAGGAATAATTCTGGGTTACTGTAGCACTAGTGTAGCAGACACTGTTCGGTACTGTAGCAACCAGAACTATTCACCTTGGGCCACCTATTTGGGCTTGGAGTCCTTAAGGACTTTGGTCCACCCAAGCCTTTGTGCCAGTAAGGCCTTCGAGACACCTTTAAGGCTTTTGGGCCACCTCAAGGCCTTCGAGCCACGTGATCAGTGCATTTTCCCCAGATAGACTCTGTAGAAAAGGATCAATCCTAGATGAGAATTCAGAGAAAGTGCACTCACCAGAGCAGAACCAAATGGTTTTTTCAAAATGAGAGGGTATGACTATGCCATTGGGACTATCCTATTCTTTCACAGGAAGCCTATCCAGATGGCCATGTGAAGGTGGAGAGATACTATCACGATGCATATGCTGGGGATGGGTAGTCCCTTGTAGATAGTCTGGTTGAATTACCTAAGACCTTCAGGTCATGTAATTTCCTAATCCTACGAGCCATGTAATGTCTAAGACTATGGTCCTTGTAAGGGTTCCCCCTCATCCCTTGAAAGGGGGTTATCAAAAATCAATAAAAATAAAGGCCTTCAGCCCATTCGAGCTAAGGATAGATTTGTAGAAATAACTTCTCACCAACTTCAAATTCTAGATTACACCGATAGTTATTGACATAAATTTTCTTCAAAATTTGATCCACCTTGATATGATGTTGAATGGTTCTAACATTTTCAGACATTTCGTCAGCTATCTCAGGTCCTAATAACTTTCTTTCTCCAACTCCATTTCAGCATGTTGAAGCTCTATATTTTATTCCATAGAGGGATTCATAAGGATACATCTAAAAGATTGATTAAAATCTAGTGTTGTAAGAGAACTAAACTAGAGGAAGTTGTTGATCCCAACCACCTTTAAAATATAGAGAACAATATCTCAATATATTGTTTTAGAGTTTGAATTGTTATTTCAGATTGACTATCCATCTGAGGATGATAATTAATGTTGAAACTCAAATCTATATCAATGGATTTATGAATAATTTTTCAGAACTTTGAGGCAAACCTCAGATCCTGATCAGATATGATGGAATGTGTTACTCCATGAAACCTTACTACTTTCTTAATGTATATCCTGGAAAGCTAATCTAGAGATAAGTTTTCTCTAATAATGATAAATTGTGATGAATCAGTAAGGAAATCGACTACCACCCTTATAGCATTATTCCTTTAGAGGTGTTGGGATTCCATTGAAAAAAATCCATAGTGGTGTTCTCCCATTTACATTCTAGTATGGGTAATGGCCGTGACATCCTCTTAGAATTTTTTCTTTCATCTTTAACTTACTGACACACCAAGCACTAAGATATAAACTCAGTGATATCTCTCTTCATTAAATACCACCAGAAATATTATATCAAATCTATATACATCTTTTTTACTTCTAGGATGAATAGATAATGAAGAGCTATGAGCTTCCTTTAACAAATCCTTCTTCAAATATAGTATGGAAGTAATTCATACACAGTTCTTGAACCTTATCATTCCATCCTGATCAAGGTTAAACTTAGGAAAATCTATAACCTTATTTTACAGCTCTACATCTTCCTTATGTGCCTCTTCAATCTTCACTTGGATAGATGGTTCAAAATTCAATTGATCAAGATAGTATTTTCCCATTTATTTATAATTTCTAGGTCTATCCTTTGAAAATATAGAAATATTGGATCTTTTTTTAGCCTCATCATGGATAAGTTAGAATGATCATTTTGACTTAAAGCATCAACCACATTATTCTCTTTCCTAGTGTGGTAATGTATTGAGAAATGATAATCCTTTATCATCTATAAACATCTTCTCTATTCCATGTTCAAATCCTTCTCTATGAATATATAGTTCAAACATTTATGATCGGTATATATATCACAATTTTCTCCATAAAGATAATGCCTCCATATCTTTAATGAAAAATTACCACAACTAACCCCAAATTATGATTTGGGTAATTTTTCTTATGAATATTAATTTTTTGACACATATCCTATACTATGTTATTATATGTAAGAACACATCCAAATCCATTCATTGATTCATCACAATATATTACAAACCCTTTTCAACTATAGCATAATGTAAGCACAAGTTCACTGAATAACCTTCTCTTTAGTTCCATAAAATTTTCATCACATTCATATGTCTTGATGAATTTGGAACCCTTATCAGTTAACTTGGTTAGAATATTGGATAATCATGAGAAATTATCCACAAAATATCAATAATATCCATATAAACTATGAAAACTATGGATATCTATCAATGTGGTTAGTCTGGGCCAACATTCAATAGCCTCTTTCTTTGATGGATATACTACTATACCCTCTCTTGAGATTATATGACCCAAAAATGAAAACTTTTGTATCCAAAATTCACTTTGTAGTATTTTCATATAATTTATCCTTCCTTAGGGTCTTTATTACAATTCTCAATTGATCTTCATGTTATTCCTTTCTCTTTGAATAGATAAGAATATCATTTATAAAGACTACCAAAAACTGATCAATGTAATATCTAAAGACTCTATTCATAAAATACATGAAGATATGAGGGAAATTAGTATTAAAAAAAATGAATAAATATATATTCATAGTTTCCATACCTCGTACAGAATACCATATTGGGTATATCCTTCTTATTAACCCTCAATTGATGATATCCAGATTGAAGGTCAATCTAGGAAAAGTATCGAGCTCTACACATTTGATCAAAAAAGTCATCAATATGGGTAAGAGGATACTAGTTCTTGATCATGATCTTGTTAAAATCAATATAATCTATGTAGATTCATATTAATCCATTTATAATTTTTACAAAAATAAAAAGTGCACCCCAAGATGACACACTTGGCCGAATGAATCCATTATCAAGGTTTTCCTGGAGTTGCTTGTTTAATTCTTGAAATTCAATCAGGGATATTATATAAGGAGTCTTTGAAATTGGTTTGGAACCAAGTATGAGTTATATTGAGAACTCAAATTAATGTTTTTTTGTATGTTTAGAAAACTCTTCTGGATAGAAATCCACAAATTTCTGAAAAAAAGGACTATCATCAATGTCGAGTTTCTCCCTAACCATTTGTGATAAAAACCCCTTCTAAATGGGAATTAATACCCATACACTGGATGTTATCTCCTAATAAAGTTGGTACTTATCATCACATTGATATACAATTATAGGTTGGTTTGAAATGTAAAATGAAACTTACTTTCCTCAAAAATTGATGTGGGATATATTCATATAAATCCAATCCATACCTAATATGACATAAAATTCAACCAGAGGAAGAATGATAAAATTATTAGGAAGCACATTCCCACCAATGTCAACTAGATAGGAATCATAGTCTGGAGATGCAATCATCATACCATTAGGGGTTTGTACTATTAATTCCACATATAATCATTTGGGTGGAATCTTAATACTCTTAGTAAATTTGTTAGATATGAAAAGGTGGGTAGATCTAGAATGAAATAAGACATTAGTTGTTCTATAGTGGTTGGAAAGTGTACCTTTCACCACATCGTTACCACTCCCCTCATCAGAAATAGTGATCTCATGAGATTTCCCCTTATCCACTAGCTTAATAGGTTTCTAAAATCATTCATCATAATTAATATTCTAGTTTTGGAATTGGTTATCATAATTCCCATTCTCCTTACACTCGAAGCATTGAAGTATGGGAGTATCATTTTATACAACATTCTCTCCATTCACATTGTTAGCTAACTACTTCCCATCACATTAGAAATCAAATGCCTGATGAACTTCCCTTCCATACTTAGAACATTTATTAGACCACTTAATAAAACTTCCTCCATGTTTATTCCCACACTTAGAGAATAAAGAAAAGTTAATCTTCTTCTTTGTATGGTTTTTAGATTTTTCTTTAAATTCTATATTACTTTTCTTATCAAAACCATGAGACTGATACGTAACTCCAACCTCTATTTCAACCTTGATTTCACAACACACAATATCTTCCTAGATACTGAAGTCTCTTATGGATAACTCCCTTCTAAGACTCATATTGAAGTTGCTAAAAAAATTGATCAACCTTACTTTTAGGTTGTATGATAATACCAGAAGCATACCTAACAAGTATTTTAAAATTATCCTCGTAGGTACCAATAGATTCATAATCCCTTTGTTTCAACTTGAGAAAATTCTTCTCCATTTTTTATGAAGAATACGAGGAAAGAAATTATTGAAAAATAATTTCTTGAACTCATCCTAATTCATGGATTCAATTTCATCCTATTGCCTCATATTTTTGATTAGATTCCACCACTAGTCCGCTTTTCCTTTTAAATGAAAAACAACTAGAATGAATTTTTCATGTTCTGAACACTAAAGAATGGAAAATATATTTTCAATGGTACTAGTCCATTATTCAATAAAAAGTGGATCAAAATACCCACTAAAATAAGAACATTTCCTCATGAATGAATCAATAGAATATTGTTCCCTCCTTTTCTCGTTTGGAAGCTCAACATGATTCGTATTTTGTGAAAGCTATGTGAGCATAACAATGATATTTTTCATTCTAGTTCCCATAGAATTAATATTCTCAGGAATAAAATCATTGAATTTTCCACTAAAATCAATATTAACATGGTTAATTAGGGTTCTATCCATTGAATAAATTAAAAAATCATAGTGTAAGAAACAATCATCATAGTGGGAAATAACATAATCATGAAAAACACTTATAAGATGTATAAATTATGAAACATTATTTAAAATATGACACCTTAGGTTTATCCTAGGTTATTAATATCCAAATTCTATTTAAATACTTCAATATGGTTCATGAAGATTTTGTGAATTCCCAAAGCATATTCCCCAGGAGTGTTAAACCAGGTGTGCAGTAAGGCCCGTTAATGTGCACCGGTTCCTAATTAAGTCTAGTTAAATATGGTGTTTTCAGGGTTTTTACCCCTTTATACATACGTTCTATATCCACATCCACTTTTAGAATCTATACAAGGATGTATTTATAGGAAACCACTCACTCTATCCTTTAAAAAAATTCCATGATATTTTCCTATACTTTCCCTCATCCTTAGACTTACCCTTAGACATGTCCTTAGGGTTCTCAATAAGGTTTTATCATCCTAGTTTCCAAAGGTTAACTATTTTTGTAATATGATATATAATGACCATCAATTCTCATATATATACATTACATCATTTTATTAAAAAAGCTAACACATTACACAAACACACACCTAAAGACTGCATTATTTTATTGCCTTTGGAAACATGGAAACAAAAATACTGGTATATAAGTGTGCTAAATTATCTCTCACCAGGTTCTAAATGAATAACAACCTTCTTAGAAACATATTAAATAATACATATCTTCAAAACATGGGGAAAGGAAACATAAAAAGGACTGATCTCAGCTTCTTGGTAAGGGTAAAAAATTGGGATATATAAGCATAATCATGATCATAAGGGTATGAGAGTAGGATAATAAAATTAGAAGATCATACCCTTCATATCAAAGATCATAATCAAGAGTTATGGAATAAATATTGGAAGTTCATAAGACACTAATAAAAAGGGAATCAAGATCATAATTCATAAAATCCCAACATATGAATAAGACATGGAATTATGGCATACACATAAGTATATAAAATTATTTCCATAGTAGTCAAGGATTAATTACAAGTCTATATTAGGGGAATGGGTTCTCTCCCCAAACCATCTTGGTAGTTATGGTTAACTCCCATTACCATCTTATTATTCAGGGTTCACTCCTAAGACCATCTTAGTGGACAATGTCCTTTACCAAACCGAGTTCACTCCCCATTCCAGCCATGTCTATCTCATGAGATATAAATCTTTATCCAATTAATTGGAAGGATATATATGCACCACTCATCTAATAATGAAATCATACATAAGTATCCTACAAGATCATAAAAAATCATCATATCATAACCCATGACATGAAATTGGTATCATAAACATATCATCATATCATAACCTATGGAAAAGAGATAGGTTACATAATCATTTCATCAAATCATAACCCATTAAAAGAAGTGGGTTTTATAAGCATATAATCCATGAAAAAGAAATAAGATCCATAAGCATATAACCCATGAATGATAAATGGCTTCCATAAACATATAAACCATGAATGATAAATGGGTTATATAAAGCATATAAACCATAGAAGAGAAACAAGTTCCATAATCATATAGCCCATGATAGAGAAACAGGTTCCATAAAGCATATAACGTGTGGAAAATAAAAAGGGTTCATAAACATCATTCCATTAAAACATAAAACATTTAGAGAAAGAATATGAATGTTACCCTTGGATAATATCCCTTTAAAGGCATGGATAACACAAATAGATACCATATTACATAGAAAATAGTTTTAAAATACCTTTTTAAAAACATTTCTCGAGGAAAATATCCTCTATGCTTTGAAAACCACTTTTTAAAATGTAAAACATTTTGAAAAGCTTTTTCCTTAAAAATAGTTTTGAAAACATATAAATGAAGATTTTAAAATAATTGAAATAATTTTTATTTGAAAATAAGTTCAAAATATCTTTTAAAAACATTTTTTAAAACATAGAAAACATGGTTTTGGAAGAAAACATATTTTCAATTGAAGAGAGAAATGATTTTGAATTTTATTAAAAACATTTTATTAATTATATTAAGTACCAAAGAGTTGAAAAATAGTACAATTACATGAATATATCATGAATAACCATAGAATAATAAAATTCATGATATTTATTATGATATGGATCATAAGATTTCATCAATGGAAGCATAATCGTAAAAAATCATGATAATGATGAGATTGTTGCAATAAACTCTTATCACTTTGGTAACTTTGAATAAAAAAAATGTGAGAATAACATTACATGAAGCTTATGATATCATCCAAATAAGAAGATTCAAGATATAAAATGTCCAAGGGAAGTATATATACCTCATAAAAGTATATACGTGCGTAACAAAACATGCGTTTCAAAGAAGATAAATTGAGACAAAATTACCTTATCAGTTTGGTAACTTTTAAAATGTAAAACCCCATGAAATAGATATCATAAAATGGATATGTAAATAAAAATAATTTTAAGGATAAGAAGCATATAATACATGCATGGGTAGTATATAAACCACCAAAAATAAATGAGTGGTTGTAGACACCATGAAATGTGTTCCATACACTTTTCTACAAAATGTCCTCAATCGGGCTCAAAAAGTTTTCCGTGCAACTATGTATTTTTCATGGGGTTTAGTGATAGTAGCAAAGGAACCGACCTGAAGGGCCGGGATATTAGTCCCCATGGTATGGAGAAATTATTTTGGATAAGTCCCCAATGAGGTGCCCAATATGCCTACACGCGTACACCTGCATGCCACCATGATGGAGCTGATTGAAGTAATTATTTTTTCTAAGTCCTCAAAGTGATGCCGCAATCTTGCAAAAACACTGTTAGCATGCAAGGTACTTGCGTGCCTAAATTATGGTGCCCAAGTCACTTTTTCACCCAATATACTTTCTCCCAAGGTATTATTTTTGCCTATAAATAGACCCTTGGGGCCTTCATTTGTACAAAAAAATTTCCCTGAAGTCTAATTGCTTCTCTGGTTTCCCTATTGCTTTTCCCAAGTATTTTAAAACTATCAAGGTAGTTCTTTAACACCTAGAGTGGGGGATTTTGAAGGAGTATCATTAGACTTAAGTCCTTTTAGTGTTTGAAATCCATAACACTTGCGCGCCTAAAGCGCCCAACCTCCCTGAATCAGAAACACTTACACACCGCCTATTCCTCTCAAAGGAACTTGAGAACCCCACATATGAATAATCCTAAAGGATTGGGCCATGTATCACCCAAGTATTAACATATAGGTTCTTCGTCACTTAAGTGAACATCAGGTCTCCCAAGCCTACATGCATGCCCATACTTGCATGCCAGTCCTTACTTGGGTACCCTTCTTTGATTCAATGAATCTCTTAAGTCTAGAATCCATTAAGACCTCTTCAAAGACATTCATGGAAATGATTCTTCTTCATTGGCTCCTTTATCTTAAAGGGATTCTGTTGAGACCTCCACCAAAACCTCTTGAATTATCAAAACTTTGGGAAAGTCACATAAGGGTGTATCCTATTTGGGTTTGTATATCCACATTCATAGTTTTACCACATTTATTTCATAATTGGGTTAGGATTCATGGAGTTTCAGTGGGTTTGTATATCCGAAATCACATAGATCTTTCTCCCAGGAACAATGTTGGGAAGTTCTCGGTTTGGAGGATTAGGGTTTGGGTTCTATCCTCCCCTTTTTGTCTCTAATATCCGGAACCTTTGGTCTCTGGTAGGGAAGGTATAGTTCACACTTTATTTTCTATACAAGCAAATGAGAATTATCCCTCCCCTACTGAGATCCACTCGAGCACCCATCCCGGTGTAAGCCCCTAACCTTTGAAGTAATAGGTTACAATATTTCTCATCTATACTTACTTCACCTTCAATACTTCCTTACATTGGAACCTTTTCCAATTTAAAGTGAATAGAGGGAAGTCTCATCACCTCACCCTCTTCCCCAGTCACCTCACCCTCATCCACTATCACCACTGTAGGTGATCCCTCTTCCACTAGAAGATGAGGAAAAGTGTGGGTGCATTTTTTGAATCTTTAACAACCTCTTTTTTTTCACACCAAGTATTAATCATGTGGGATTAGATATTCGTGATGATTAAAACATTTTCACAAACACCCATGGTGAATGAACTACTTGAACTCTGATTCCCACCATAATTAGGATACATAGGAATCCTTGTTAGGGCCAGAGATCACTGTATATCCTCTTTAGGAATCTAACCTTAATTAACTTAATCTAGGCATCCTCCTTAGGAATAATCTCCAAATTAACCCCCAAATCACCAAGGCATCCTTTTCAGGAAGTAAGCCCAAACTCATTTCTTTCAAAGGACTATACTCTCCTATGAGACTTATCGAACTACATGGGATTTGATTCCCATCCACATGGGATACGTAGGAATCCTCCTTGAGGTTAAAACCCAAAAATTCAAATCAAACCTATTCTCCTTGTGCCATATTCCCAAAAGGGTCTAATATTACTTGGAAACCCATATTATTTCCAAGTTACTTGGGCTGCTTAGGCATAAGTCCCGCAATAAACGTTGACTAAGAACCTTTCTCTTAGATATCCTTACCACATGACATTAAACCGTATGGTTAGGTCCTTATCACATGACCTTAAAAGGTATGATGTGTAACATTAAACAGCACTGAAATTTGAGGGTTCTGATTCCTTTCACAAGGATATATAGGTAGTTTATTTTATGAGTATGATCCCAATATCAAAACAAACCTTCGTCTCCCTAGATGACAATAAATTTCAAAGTTCCCCACTAATTGGATTAAAAACTAGTATCATCACAAAGATGATTAAAAGGATCTCTAAATAGTATATGAGAGGATACCATTGATGGAGAATCTCTAATACATATGGATATCTCAATTAATTAATAACCTCAAATACATACGAATGATTTTAAATTTCACACATGTTAATAAGTGATTGAAAATTCCAAGGGAAACCTATGTTATACTTGGTGTATTAATAAGGATTCATGAAAATATCTTAAATTTATAAAGAGAGTCCTAGATTATATAATAATCCCCCCCAAAAGGGCATGATGAGTCTGAACTCTCATCCTCTTGACCAATGCATGTTCTTTATTATTGTAAAGTTCAAACTTAACGAACACCTAACTTTGGAAATAAGGTCCATTTTGGATAAAGAATGGTTGGATGTTTCTGGTTACATGATTTTCTTATGACTTTATATTAACCATTTATTAAAAATTCCATGTTAAATTTATTTTTTGGGTAATAACGCCTTTGTTTTTGTACATGTTTTAACTTGTTATTCTTGGTCCTATTACATAGATTATTATTTACATATTTAAAAAATTTAAAACATGATATAAATATCATATTTATTCAGTATATATGCATTTATAATAATCTATAAAATATATAAATATAAAATGAGATACACCATTCATGGAGACAGTAGGCCGTACGTACGCATGAATGTTATTTTCATTTTCCTGTCGTATTTTTGAAAGAAAGAAAAGTAAATGATATATATAAATATAAATATATTATAATTAAATTAGAATTTTTATTTAATATATATAAAATATTTATATTAAAACCATCCTTTATAAATTCCATGTGAAGCGTGAATCAATCACATCACTTTGAGGAGGTAGTAATCCACACGTCCACAAACGATGTTATCATATTCCAAAAAATGGATATCATAAAGGTATGTGATGTATAATAGTTATAAAAGAATAAATAAATCATTAATATAATATATATCATATAAAAACAATAATTGAATCATTATTCCTAACATTGGAAGGTGGTAATGGAAGAATTATTGACATCGGTTCATGGGGCGGTAGTCCGCCGTACACACGAATGATGATTGCGTATCTAATTTGATGGAAGTGTGTGTGAGTTTAGGTTATAACCTTGAGATAAAAAAACTTAGTATGTTTATGTTAATGAGGTTATTATATAATCTTTAGATAAGAATAATTTATGGGGTATACAAATAAATAAAACAAAAGTGCTTATGAAAGGATGTTACCTTTTCTTTGGGTAACTCCTTTTAGTTTGCGCTAAAGGGATTCCTTGGTTGGATTTATGCAAAAAGTGAGGCACATAGTATTAATATATGGAATTTGGGATCTTATTTGGTCAGGTTTTAGATGATCCAATGGGATTGAGAGTTGCGAATAGAGGGGGGAGGTACTGGCCTTTTATAAGTGGGAAAAGGACACACTTTGTATTTTTGAAAATAATTGTGTGTTCCCCATGTTTTAATTGTAAACCAAGGATAAAAAATGAAAAATTATATATTATTATAGGCTTAATGGTCTAAATATTTCCATTAATTTTTTTTACAAGTTTAGGGTCATTTTTACACCTTATATTCCATGATTAGTCCTTAATTAAGCTCATTTTACCTTAATCACTTTAATTAGTTTTAACTACATTCACTAATAACTTCGGTAAAAAACTAAGTTGAAAATAATATAAATTATAAATTTTTATGATTCAAAATATGAAATCAATTTTTATAAATTCTAATCGCATAAGTGGCAAAAATTAATTTTAAATTAACCCTGTAGACGGGACAAAAAATGGTTTTTTAAAGTAAAAAGTTCAAAAAATTGTAAAGTTTTTATATACAATTTCAATGTGAAATTTATAAGGCCCCAGCCTTAAACCTTACTTAATATTTAATTAAATGAATAATTCACATTGAGGATATTTTTAGGTTTAGAGTTTTAGAGAATTAGGACATAACTATTACATCTCAAAAGATTACAAAGTAGAAACTTTTACTAAGTTTCCATAAAATAAAAACTCTTAAAAAGAAACATGTCCAGTTCCATGTTTTAGGTTGCATGACTTTACCTTGATCCCATCCTTGACCCTATTCCACGTTAAGTCCTGTGAAAAACATTTCAAAAACTTGGGATGAGCATAAAAAGCTCAGTAAGGGATACACAAAGAATGAAAACTGTTAGTTTTTCAAAACAACAAGTAAACCATGTATACTTTATCAAAGTAATACTTTTCACCTTTTCGAAGTAGTAAAAACTCTTCACTGAATAAAAGTTCATTACTTACCCTTCTGTAACCAAAATATTACCATAAAACCCATATAAAGATCACATAACATATAAAGGTAACTTGGGACATAAACATACTTAAGTGGAATAACCATAAGGTCGACTTCCACACATATCACTTAATGGAATAGGGCCAACTTCCATACATACTTAATGGAATAGCCATACGACCGACTTCCATACCCAATGCATTGGAGGTTATAACACAACCACCCATCTTGGTATTCATGGCACCACCCGTCATGTGGTTTATCACGTAACCACCCGTAAAAATGTCCAAGTACCATTATAAAATTATAACACATAAAACCAATATAAAGGAAAGATAACATTTCCACATTTCAATCACAATATATCATTTAAATATATTGAAAAAATAGAATCCTTTATCAAAACCATTTTCAATACCAAAATACATAAAAGAGTATATGGTATTTATTTTATTTTAAAAACATTACGGCTTGTTGAGGAAGCCAAAGATCAAATAATACTCGCGGCGGCGGAAAAGGTCGTTGTCACCGCGTACGTTAAAAGAAACATTCGTTTTTGTCATTTAGTAAAACGCTTCATAGAAAAAGATTCCTTTTGTATAAAAGTAAAAGTCAAAGGGGTTTATACACCGTATAAAATAAAGTTGTGTATAAAACGAAATATGCCTCAATGAAAGGATATTGAGACGAAGTCCCTTACAAAGACGGTATCCTTGGTTTATGGATAAATCAATTACATAATTATGTGTGAAAAATGAATACACCAAATATAAGTGGATATTAAGTGTAAAAAAATCAGAGGTTATTCACACATATTCATAGAAAGACATATTCAAGGAGTATAAGTTTATCCCAAAGAATCAAATTTGGGTTAAGAATTTCCCTTGCAAAAATTTGACAGCCTAATGGCGTCACTACAAAATTAAGAAAATGAGTTGATGAGAAATAAAAAGGGCATCTCATCACATGGAAATAAAATTTAAATCAATAAGGATATAGAAGAACATATCCCAACATAATAGTATGTGAATTAAAATACATAACATTATAAGTCTTTTAAAAAGAGGAGGGTTAAAGGTTCCCTTACCGACATGGGTATCTTTCGAAACATACACCCCGTGAAAGAAGGAAAATACAACATTGATGTAAATACTCATAAATGAAAGTATATTACACAATGGGTAAAATAATGGGCAGTACATACACCACTCAAAGGAAATTGTGGAAAATGTAGCATAAATCTCATGGGAATAAAAGTGAGATGAAAAATCCCTTACGAAAACTCGGCAGCCTAACGGTGCCAATTAAAACTTACAAAATGGATTGATGAGAGAGAATAGGGTCTCTCATCATATGGACTTAAAAAGTACTGTATGATGAATATAAAAGAACATCCCAAAAAAAATAAGAAAGATGATCTTAAAAGAAATGTCATAAAAGAGAGTACTTAAAAAGAAATAGACGGGTGGGATCCCTTACCTCGGGTCCGACTTGACTCGATCGTACTTTAATCTCCTGAATAATAAACTTGAGTTAATTTATAATTCCTTAAGAACCTTTTTATAGTTCATTATTCCTTTTATATCACTTATTACCATGTCATGAACATTATGTAATCATTTAAGTTAATAACGGTTGTTTTGTCGGTATTTGGTACTTAAGTCAAAAGTGAACTTCTTATATTTACAAGTTGTTCACGTAGTCAAATATCCATTATCTCAATAATGATATTCATTATTTGGATATAATATATATCATATATATCCATAATATACATGTATTTATAATATTACATAATCATTTAGAGGTAAGAAATGAAATGCACCGTTCATGGAGACGGTAAGCCGTACGTACGCATGAACGCTACTTTCATTTCTATGTCATATTAATGGAATTAAAACTAAATGAGAGATTTTTATATTTTTAATTCCAGAATTATATTCATACATTATATGTATCATACATCATATATATCCATTATATGTACTTATAATAGTACATTACATTTGAGGATAAAAATGAAATGCACCGTTCATGGAGACGGTAAGCCGTACGTACGCATGAACGCTACTTTCATTTCTATCTCATAATTTAATGGAAAGAAAACAATAATTATATAAAGGTATATTATAATTACATTATAAAATCATATATAATAACTTTAAATCCATCCTTTATACATCCCACATATGGCATTAACGAATCAAATCACATTGAGGGGGCGGTAGTCCGCACTTCCTAAAATGAAGATATCACGTATACCCATAATGGAAGACATTAAGGTATGCCACAAATGAAAAATACATAAGCTTAACTAAAGCATAAAAATATTATATATCATATATAAACATAGTGACATCTTAATGGACACCTTTGAAGGTGTTATATGAGTGTTGAACAATCATCGTTTCATGAGGCAGGAATTCACCATCCACAGAAACAGTATGTTATTTAACCATTATATGAAGGTGTGTGTAAGTGTAGCTCGAATCCATATTATAACAACATACTAGTATATTGAAGATACTGGAGTTGTTACAAAATAAATGAATAAAAAGAGTTTAGGGGGTTGGAGAAGCAAAATATAACAAAAGAGCATAAGTGAAGACATTACCTTAAAATAGGGTAACTCCCTTTGGTTTGAACCAAAAGGGTTTCTTGAAGAGCTTCCTGCCTAAGTTAAGGCTTCTAGGATGATTAGAAGGATTTTAGAGACGAAATGATCAGATATTGGCCGAACCAAAGGTTTGAGAGGTGTGGGTAAGGTGGTAGAGGTGGGGGCCTTTTATAAGAGGAGAGGAGGGACACTCTTGGAAAAGAAAAAAATGTTTCTTTATTTTCAAATGGTTTTCGGATTTTAATAGTCCCACATTGATGTGTTTAGAGGATAAGGTGATAAGGGTTCTAAATACACCCATCCAATAGGTTTTTGACATGTGTAGGTCCTAGAGTTTTCATTATCTTTCCATTTTATTTAAATCGTTAAATAATGAGGTCATCGTTGCATCATCATGATGTCATAATGAATTTAATTTATTTAATGTCTAAAAATTATAAAAAAAATACTATGATGTAGGAAATATTTTTAGATTTCCAATGACTATTTATAGTCAAAATTATGACTTTTATAACCACATGTAAGAATTGTTTTAGTAAAACAAATCATGTTTGTGACATTTTTATTTTAACTTTAAATAAAAGGCATAAATGTCATTATCAAACCCAAGTGGCTCCATGGGGTACCAAAAATAGACCCATGGGTTGTCTTGGTCGGCCATAACTCATCCAATTCGGTTAGGACAAGTGTCAAGATATTTTCGGTTTATTATAATATCATTTTTACCTTAAATCACACTAATTACCTTTAATCGCGATTAATAAAACTTAAAAGTTACTTTTCATAAAAAATTATTTTCATCCCATTGAACCACATTTTAGTTGAAAATTAAAATCATTTAAATTAGATTTTTGAAATTCAAATCACAGAAGTGGTAAAGTCCCATTTAAACGAAAAATCAAATTTTGTAACCACCACTTTGTGGTTTCACTATTCATCAAAAATTGATGTTTTTTCAGAAAAATACCAAAAATTCACCCTAAGCTATATTTGATATTATGAATTCAAAAATGATGTCTATTTTACCAAATTCATAACATAGAAGTTTCATTAATTAATTTTATAATTAAATCCCGCTGTTAAAACCAATAGCGTGTTTTTATGAAACAATATCTTTCAAAAGATTGACACTCATTTATGTCCAATCTTAAAGTGATATTAATTACAATGTCCACTATTGGATTAAATGGTAAAAATATATTCTATTTACACTTTAAAACCAATTAAAAATATAATCTAATTATATAAATTAATTAGATTAAAAAGAGGCTTTGAATTAAAATACAACATTTTTCACTTATTCATTAAAAATTGAACTTTTTCGGAAAAATACCAAAAATTTACACAAAGTAAATTTTGATGTCCCAATTATAAATAAGAATTTTATTTTGTCAAATATAACACATAAAATTGTCAAAAAGTTGATTTAAAAGAGGTTCTCCATAAAAAGGCGGTTAATCGGCCTTTTAAAGAATATTAGACTGTCTACGCTTAAAATTGGATTCATTTGCATTTTTAATCCTCTATCATTTATTATAAAGAGTAAAAATATTTGAAAAACATATATAATAATTTTGTAGTTAGTTCTGTTCATTCCCGCCATTACAATGGCTAGGAATTAACTACCATTTAAAATAATATTATTTTATTATTAGAGTGCAACGTAAGATTCCCAAGAAACTCGTTGTTGCGTATTAGGTACGCCATCGAGCATAGCATCCCCTTTAAAGTAATATTAATATTTTATTCACAAATATGGATAAATATAAAAATGTCATATTCTTTATTTACCTGGGGTGTTACATCCTTCCCCCCTTTTGGGAATTGCGTCCTCGTAATTTTAAAATTGAGCTTGGAAACATCCTTGAAAGCCCCACATCTGAACAAGAGTTGGTAAAACAATCACTTTAAAATAAAGAAAGATAAGTGCAGAGGTCACTCGAGTTAACCCATACTAGGATTCCAAGTATGAAAATATGGACATGGAGGAAAAAACAAAGGGTCATGTTCTGATGGAGAGTGATAGTAAACATGTCTAGGAGAAAGTTAACCATAATAAAATCAAAAACTTGTGATGGGTTAACGATATTCGATTCCCCAGTAGAAAAAGTTAACAGACAACATTTTTGTTGTAAGTTACTTTTCATTGAGGAATTTATTTTTGAGCTTAACTAAATCATAATGAAACATACTTACTTGTTATGTAGACTTTCAACTTTTACTAGATTCCTTAATCAAACTCATATTTTCTCCAAAAGACGAGTATTTAGGAAGACTTGTTTGCATTAAGAGTACTATAATCAAATTCTAGAGAATCACCTAATCCACAAAAGAGAACTATATAATTCCCATGTCTTTAGACTCTAACCAAAACCAAAACCAAAAAGGTTAGTACAAGATCAGATAATCCAGAAAAGGATAACCCTTTATAAAAAGAAAATCTATTCTTAATCTCCAAAATTTTCCCAACAAAACCCAAAGTTCAACGAGGACCATTCAATAAACAAATTTTCCATAAAATTATTCAAAGTAAACCAAACTAATATTGAATCCCAAATATTTGAAGGATTTAGTCACATAGTCTTCCAAGTTAAGTTGTAACATTTATCTCCAAAAAAAACATCAGTTGCTCCTAAAGTCTCGCATTGAAAAGTACTTAACCTAATCACAAATCCTCCATGATAAGTTAATCATTTTCATAAAAACCCAAAATCAACTTACTCTTAATTCATAAAGTCACCTAACTAAAAATAATAAGTCATACAAACCATGGAATTTACGTAGTCCAATGGTAGGTGATAAATACCCATTGCACTTTGGTTGTGGGTTCGATTCCCGCAACTTTGTCCGACGCGACGGGTTGTCACACGGTCTGCGTGTTGTTCTTTTTCCAAAACTACATAATTCTTAAAACATTCCCCAATAACAAGATAAAATCTTCAAAAATAACCATAATGTAATTTAACCTCAATTTTATCTCATGACTTTCACTTTACATTATTACATATAGTAACCCATAATTACCTCAAAAGTAAGGATTATATAAACCCAAATGGTTCTTTATAACTATGTCCACAAAAGAATAGATTACTATTCTTTGAATAAAATTTTCATATATCAAACATCAGTGTTACACATACTATAAAAAGTCTTCTAATGTACCCCAACATCAAAAGTGACTTAATACTCTTAAGAATTTCACCATAACTCTTAAAGCCCTTATATGTTGACTTCTTACTCATTCAATATTCTTCATGATCTATTAAACATTCCTTTCCAACATATTATGAAATACTTCTTTCCTACAAAAAAAATCATGAATCATATCCTAAGATTCCAAAATAAGAAAACAAAAGTTAAGAAATAATCCATACCTTTGATTGGACATTTTCAGTTTCTTCATCCTCAATCGGAATGGAATTAGGTATTGGTAAATGAATATTTATACGATCTTAGTGATCCCATTCCCGAAACTTCTTCATAGGACATGTGTTTGCATAATGACCATGCACACCACATTTAAAACATTCAATTGATCCCTCAGAAAGAACTTCTTTCCCTTTCCTCGAGTCAACTGGATGCTTCCTTTTTCCATGGCAGGTTCTTGCTTTGTGACCTTCATTTCCACCTCTATAGCATATTTTTGTCCCTTTGAAACATTTTCCTAGGTGTTTCTTTCCACATCTTTGACAAATAGGTTTTTGAACACACTTACCTTTATGATTATTACCTGCAGTTCCGTAAGGATTTGTTTCTCGCATATATGATGCCTTATAGAAATTACCAAGGTTTAGGTGGTCAATCATGACTCCAGATAGTTGGTTGAGGATATACACAAGAGTTCTCATTGCAGCTCCCATATCATTCATTTTCTCACTCAAAAAACTGTCACAGTTTCCTTTACATCCACTGTTACTTTGGTGCCTTCTAGATCCAGCCATTTACTAAAACAAAAAAGGTCAGTGTGAGTATATCAACAAAACCTTCATGTACTATTGAGGAAGATAAACACTAAGATATACTTACTCATTCACTATATCTAAAACTAGGACTCTTTCTGAAATCCAAACCATTATGGTAATGCCACTTATGCTTAAAGAATACCCTAACCTCTAAAGTTATCTAAACCGACCTTTGATACCAACTATAAGGCCCCAGACTTAAAACTTACTTAATATTGAATTAAATGAATAATTCACATTGAGGATCTTTTCAGGTTTAGAGTTTCAGAGAATTAGGACATAACTATTACATCTAAAAAGATTACAAAGTAGAAACTTTTACTAAGTTTCCATAAAATAAAAACTCTTAAAAAGAAACATGTCCAGTTCCATGTTTTAGGTTACATGACTTTCCCTTGATCCCATCCTTGACCCTATTCCATGTTAAGTCCTATGAAAAACATTTCAAAAACTTGGGATGAGCATAAAAAGCTCAGTAAGGGATACACAAAGAATGAAAATTGTTAGTTTTTCAAAACAACAAGTAAACCATGTATACTTTATCAAATTAATACTTTTCACCTTTTCAAAGTAGTAAAAAATCTTCACTGAATAAAAGTTCATTACTTACCCTTCTTTAACCAAAAGATTACCATAAAAACCATATAAAGATCACATAACATATAAAGGGAACTTGGGACATAAACATACTTAAGTGGAATAACCATAAGGCCGACTTCCACACATATCACTTAATGGACTAGCCATTCGGCCAACTTCCATACATACTTAATGGAATAGCCATACGGCCGACTTCCATACCCAATGCATTGGAGGTTATAACGTAACCACCCGTCCTGGTATTCACGGCACCACCCGTCATATGGTTTATCATGTAACCACCCGTAAAAATGTCCAAGTACCATTATAAAATTATAACACATAAAACCAATATAAAGGAATGATAACATTTCCACATTTCAATCACAATATATCATTTAAATATATTGACAAAATAGAATCCTTTATCAAAACCATTTTCAATACCAAAATACATAAAAGAGTATAAGGTATTTATTTTATTTTAAAAACATTACGGCTTTTTGAGGAAGCCAAAGATCAAATAATACTCACGGTGGCGGAAAAGGTCGTTGTCACCGCGAACGTTAAAAGAAACATTCCTTTTTATCGTTTAGTAAAACGTTTCGTAGAAAAATATTCCTTTTGTATAAAAGTAAAATTCAAATGGGTTTATACACCGTATAAAAGAAAGTTGTGTATAAAACGAAATATGCCTCAATGAAAGGATATTGAGACGAAGTCCCTTACAAAGACGATATCCTTGGATTAAGGATAAATCAATTAGATAATTATGTGTGACAAATGAATACACCAAATATAAGTGTATATTAAGTTTAAAACAATCAGAGGCTATTCACACATATTCATAGAAATACATATTCAAGGATTATAAGTTTATCCCAAAGAATCAAATTTGGGTTTAGAAGTTCCCTTGCAAAAATTTGACAGCCTAATAGCGTCACTACAAAATTCAAAAAATTAGTTGATGAGAGATAAAAAGGGCATCTCATCACATGGAAATAAAATTTAAATCAATAAGGATATATAAGAACATATCCCAACATAATAGTATGTGAATTAAAATACATAACAAAAGAAGTATTTCAAAAAGAGGAGGGTGTAAGGTTCCCTTACCGACATGGGTATCTTTCGAAACATACACCCCGTGAAAGAAGGACAATACAACATTGATGTAAATACTCATAAATGAAATTATATTACACAATGAGTAAAATAATGGGCATTATATACACCACTAAAAGGAAATTGTGGTAAATGTAGCATAAATCTCACAGGAATAAAAGTGAGATGAAAAATCCCTTACGAAAACTCGGCAGCCTAACGACGCCAATTAAAACTTACAAAAATGGATTGATGAGAGAGAATAGGGTATCTCATCATATGGACTTAAAAAGTACAGTATGAGGAATATAAAAGAACATCCCAAAAAAAATAAGAAAGATGATCTTAAAAGAAATGTCATAAAAGAGAGTACTTAAAAAGAAAGAGAGGGGTAGGATCCCTTACCTCAGGTTCGACTTGACTCGATCGTTCTTTAATCTCCTGAATAATAAACTTGAGTTAATTTCTACTTCCTTAAGAACCTTTTTATAGTTCATTTTTCCTTTTATATCACTTATTACCATGTCATGAACATTATGTAATAATTTAAGTTAACAACGATTGTTTTGTCGTTATTTGGTACTTAAGTTAAAAGTGAACTTCTTATATTTACAAGTTGTTCACGTAGTCAAATATCCATTATCTCAATAATGGTATTCATGATTTGGATATCATATATATCATATATATCCAGCATATACATGTATTTATAATATTAAATAATCATTTAGAGGTAAGAAATGAAATGCACCGTTCATGGAGAAGGTAAGCTGTACGTACGCATGAACACTACTTTCATTTCTATGTCATATTAATGGAATTAAAAATAAATGAGAGATTTGTATATTTTTAATTCCCGAATTATATTCATCCTTTATATTTATCATACATCATATATATCCATTATATGTACTTATAATAGTACATTACATTTGAGGATAAGAAATGAAATGCACCGTTCATGGAGATGGTAAGCCGTACGTACGCATGAACGCTACTTTCATTTCTATCTCATACTTTAATGGAAAGAAAAAAATAATTATATAAAGGTATATTATAATTCCAGTATAACATCATATATAATAACTTTAAATCCATCCTTTATACGTCCCACATATGGCATTAATGAATCAAATCACTTTGAGGGGGCGGTAGTCCACACTTCCTAAAATGAAGATATCGCGTATACCCATAATGGAAGCCATAAAGGTATGCCACAAATGAAAAATACATAAGATGAAGTAAAAAATAAAAATATTACATATCATATATAAACATAGTGAAATCTTAATGGACACCTTTGAAGGTGTTATATGAGTGTTGAACAATCATCGTTTCGTGAGGTAGAAATTCACCATCCACAGAAACAGTATGTTCTATAACCATTAGATGAATGTGTGTGTAAGTGTAGCTCGAATAAATAATATAAAAACATACTAGTATATTGAAGATACCGGAGTTGTTACAAAATAAATGAATAAAAAGAGTTTAGGGGGTTGGAGAAGCAAAATAAAACAAAAGAGCACAAGTGAAGACGTTACCTTAAAATAGGGTAACTCCCTTTGGTTTGAACCAAACAGGTTTCTTGAAGAGCTTCCTGCCTAAGTTAAGTCTTCTAGGATGAGGAGAGGTATTTGGATAGACAAAATGATCAGATCTTGGCCGAACCAAAGGTTTGAGAGGTGTGGGTAAGGTGGTAGAGGTGGGGGCCTTTTATAAGAGGAGAGGAGGGACACTCTTGGAAAAGTATAAAATGTTTCTTTATTTTCAAATAGTTTTCGGATTTTAATGGTCCAAAATTAATGTGTTTCGAGGATAAGGTGATAAGGGTATGAAATCCACCCATCCAATAGGTTTTTGACATGTGTAGGTCCTAGATTTTCCATTATCTTTCCATTTTATTTAAATCGTTAAATAATGAGGTCATCGCTGCATCATCATGATGTCATAAAGAATTTAATTTATTTAATGTCTAAAAATTATAAAAAAATACTATGATGTAGTAAAGATTTTTATCTTTCCAATTACTATTTATAGTCAAAATTATGACTTTTATAACCACATGTAAAAATTGTTTTAGTAAAAAAAATCATGTTTGTGACATTTTTATTTTAACTTTAAATAAAAGGCATAAATGTCATTATCAAACCCAAGTGGCTCCATGGGGTACCAAAAATCAACCCATGGGTTGTATTGGTCGGCCATAACTCATCCAATTGGGTTAGGACAAGTGTCAAGATATTTTCATTTTATTATAATATCATTTTTACCTTAAATCACACTAATTACCTTTAATCGTGATTAATAAAACTTAAAAGTTACTTTTCATAAAAAATTATTTTCATCCCATTGAACTAAATTTTACTTAACAATTAAAATCATTTAAATTGGATTTTTGAAATTAAAATCACAGAAGTGGTAAATCCCCATTTAAACGAAAAATCAAATTTTGTAACCACCACTTTGTGGTTTCACTATTCATCAAAAATTGATGTTTTTCAGAAAAATACCAAAAATTCACCCTAAGCTATATTTGATATTCCAAATTCAAAAAAAATGTCTATTTTACCAAATTAATAACATAGAAGTTGCATTAATTAATTTTATAATTAAATCCCGCTGTTAAAACAAATAGTGTGTTTTTATGAAACAATATCTTTCAAAATATTGACACTCGTTTATGTCCAATATTAAAGTGATATTAATTACAATGACCACCATTGGATTAAATGGTAAAAATATATTCTATTTACACTTTAAAACCATTTAAAAAGATAATCTAATCATATAAATAAATTAGATTAAAAAGAGGTTTTGAATTAAAATATAACATTTTTCACTTATTCATTAAAAATTGAACTTTTTCGGAAAAATACCAAAAATTTACACAAAGTAAATTTTGATGTCCCGATTATAAAGAAGAATTTTATTTTGTCAAATATAACACATAAAATTGTCAAAAAGTGGATTTAAAAGAGGTTTTCCATCAAAAGGCGGTTAATCAACCTTTTAAAGAATATTAGACTGTCTACGCTTAAAATTGGATTCATTCGCATTTTTAATACTCTATCATTTATTGTAAAGAGTAAAAATATTTGACAAACATATATAATCATTTTGTAGTTAGTTCTGTTCATTCCCTCCATTACAACAGCTAGGCATTAACTACCATTTAAAATAATATTATTTTATTATTAGAGTACAACGTAAGATTCCCAAGAAACTCATTGTTGCGTATTGGGTACGCCATCGAGCATAGAATCCCCTTTAAAGTAATATTAATATTTTATTCACAAATATGGATAAATTTAAAAATTTCATATTCTTTATTTACCTGGGGTGTTACAAAATTGGTTCAAGTGACCTAAATTGGGTTAATTTTTATATAATTGATCTAATTATTCATTAAAACTAAATTAAAATTTAATTTAAATATACAAATAAATTAGATGAAAATAATGTTTTCAATTAAAATTCAGTATTTTTCACTATTCATCCAAAAAATAAATATTTCATAAAAATAGCAAAAATTATCCCTAAGATAATTTTGAAATTATGATTTAAAAAATAAATTTAATTTTATCAAATTAAGTTTATAGAAGTTACTAAAATTACTTTTATTAATGTTCATCAAAGGGCATAAAAAGTAGTTCTTTTGAGAAAATAGTAATTTTCAAAACATATATACTTTAAAAAAAATATATTTCATTATCAATATGTTTTATTTATGTGAAAAAATAGAAATTATATTTAAAAATTAGTTATTACTATTCACATTAAAAATTTTAAGGAATATTCTATAATTTTCTTATTTAAATAAATATAATAATAAAATGTTTTTTCATAGAAACCCACTATTGTGTGCAACACAAGCTAAGATGATGTTGCATGTAGTGAAATACTAAATTAGTGTATCTTATAATTTTTTTAACATTATGTAATATGGAACACAAGAAATAAATTTAATTTAATTTATTTGAAAAAAAGGTTCATAAAAACTCAGGGTGTTACACTTGATGTGGATAAGATTGCCAAAGGTGCTTCCTAGTACTCTACCTATGATCCAGATGTGATGTGAATATCTTATTTGGATACCCATAGGTAATTCGTACGACTCAGATTTTTATCTATATGGATTTGATGTTACCCCATTGGGATTCCCAAACATACTTCTTGGGATCTGTTTTATGAGGCTTTTTATTGCATGTTTTTTATTGGGATACCTAGAGGTGCTTCCTGGGATCCATATTATGAACCTTACTTATTTAGATGATTAATAAAACATTCCTCATTATTTATTTAAATTATTGGATATGAATCTCTCCTTTTATGATTTTAATGAGTGAACATGTAATTATATAGATATGATTGAAAATAGTGGACATTTTGTTCCACAAATTTGATTGAGATTAGAGGACATAGAGTTCCTCATTGGAAATGACATTCCATGGTTATGTTTGATATGAGTGGACACAACATTCCAAAAATGATATTTCTGGGTGGGCACACTTACCTTGAGCTTAGATATTGTGGTATTATTGGAAACTGATGATGATCTCTTTGAGGGATGCCTGACATACTTCTTAGGTTCAGGGTGGACACACCGTTACTATATTGAATATATTTCATATCAATGAGGTTGTCAAGCTATTTATTAAATTAATCTCCACAAACATGAGTATTGATATATCATGATTGATTATCATTATACATAGATTCCTTGATTATGTATGTCAATTATTAGTTTTATTTATACAAAGTAAAATCTCAGAGAAATTTTCACCAATGGCTTAAGTAGGTATTATCGATAAGGATTACAAACCCAATGAATGACTTGATTATACACAGCATGAGTGGTATGAAATATAGATCAATATCTTATTTACGGAATGTATATTCAATATGGTTCATGGACCCAAATATTAAATATGGTTTTTTTGTTTAAATCAATTTCTCTCACTTTATTATAGTTGTGTTTTAGAGAGGATGAGAATATTGTATGATCATGCATTTAGAAGGTTATAGGTTTTCCATTGGGGTAACTTAGTAAGATCTATTTTTCTCCCCCTGTACGTACACATCGATGTGAATTAAGACCTTATGTCTATATTTAGGTAAAGAATATATATGTGATGAATAACGATGATTCCTAGGGTTTTATGATAGATCTGAGCCACTCATTTATATTCTTATAATTAGGCTGGAGCTCAGTAGTTTAATGACGTTAATATATGTGGCTTGGATCGGGGTTAATATTATAACATTGTAATTTTATTTCTATTCATTTTATTTACTCATTTTTATATGATCATCCCAATGGGTGATCAGTGTTGTATGTATAACATGAGCATTTGGGCCTTTATTACATTCCATTTTTATACCTTTATTTATATTTATTGTCTGTACACTATGATTATTTACTGTTATGAATGTTATTTGGTTATTTCCACTATTTCTTACTCTGTTATAAGAGAATAGTCTCCCTATAGACACACCTTAAGCCCTCACTTATAGTCGGAAACCTATGACATATGGGAAGGTGTGTTTGAGCTTATTTTCCAATAGTTCTGGTTACTATTTATATAGTGAACGGAGTCAGGACTTGACAAATATTATCACTTTTTCATTTTTTTTATATGGATGGTAATAAAGATATATTTAATGAGTACATAAGATATATATGATATAAAAATGATTCCTTAAAGGTGAATTACTATTTACCTTTCATTCATTCTATAACAACCTAAACATTTATAAAATAAATTGTCTATTGAATTAAAAAATTTATTATGATATAATGTAGTTATAGAAAACACATTAACTTATGAGATAATGAAAAAAAATTGTATTTTGGGAAATATATAGTTTCAATAAAGACACTCTTGTTGATGAATTAATGAATTTTTGAAATAAATTTTATTTTAATAAAACAATATTATTAAATAATATTTATTTAAACATAAATGATAATATAATTTTATGAAGTGAAATGTAAATTTTAATGGAGAGAAACAATTATCATTGAAAAAATCCATATTTTTAAATAAATGGGGATATTTTATTTGAAATTTAAAAATTTTTATATTTAAAGAATTATTTTGAAAAAAATAAATATCCTTTTTGAAATCATCACATTTAAATTATCCAACAATGATTTTTCATTATTTTCTGAGATAATCGATTTTTTTTGTAAAAATTAAATATAGTATAAATATACGGTATGTATTATGACATCATAAAATCCCAAAAGTGATGTAATAAATACTATAAATATTATCCACAACCAAAATTATGTATCTCCTAATGTGTTTTTAAAGTTCTTTTATTAATTTTATAAACCCTTAATGAATTATCCAAAACCTATATTATATTTTAAGGTTTTAAAATAAATTATTTATAAACATGACTCACTTTCACATCATCAAGGGTATTTTTTTTAATTAGTTTAGTTATTTTCCATATAAAGTAATGAATTCCACCCCACATCAGTATAAAACATGTAAAAAATATGGGATGGTTTGTGGTTTGGAATAATTTATCATATAGAATCTAAAAACTATGTTTATAAATTAATAAAGAACCCTCTATATTTTTCTAAAAAAATCCACTCAAGATCCAATTCCTATTTATTTGAAACCACTGGAGCACAAATTAACTCTACCCTTACCTCTCTAAATCCCATCTAAAGTGTTCCCAAGATCTTAAGAAGATCCTCCCAATATTTTATAAGTGCCCTCTCAAGATAAGGGATCTTCTCATTCCCCTCTTTATTCAATCTCCTTCATTATATTATGTCATTTAATTACCAATTTTTTATGATGGGATATTTTATTAAAAATCCATTATACATTAATTAATATTTCCAATTGATGAGTCACCCATTTAACTCTTATTAAACACTTAAATGGATCGTTATGTACCAGTTATGCTGTTGAAATTATCCTATGATTTTCTTTGCCAAAAATTTGTGTAGTTAATACCCATCCCAATTTCCTCTCAAAATAATTACCCAAGATGTACCTATCAATATTTTATTGTATAAATCCATGTAAGTAACCTACTTTTTTTAATCACAGGATTAAAATTTATGAATGAAATCTGTGTGTTGTATGATCTATGCGGCACACTTATGCATGTACATGATATGGAAGTGAGGGGTTGACATGGAATTATAGTCCTATAATGAATTTTGTAATGATTTTATCTCATGAGATACCATGTATGGTTTATGGGATATTATTTTAATCATACTATTTAATGATATCTATGCAGTTATCCTTCACTTATGTTTATTATGTTATGTTTTATGTTGCTTACACATTCCCATGTTTCCTTTATATTATCATCATATATAATGATTCGATGTTCAAGTTTATGAGTCTCACCCATCTTATGTTACCTTGATATTAATACTGACTCACATTTATTAATTTCAATATTTTATTCTTCGATTATTCTCTTACTAGACTTTATATCTCACCCCTCACTTATATACATCCCCTGGTTATTGCAACACCCCGAGATTTTAAAAAAGGAACATCATATTCGATAACATAGATGACACACAACACCAATATTAGAAGAGAATATAACACGATGAGACTTTATGAAATATTTAATTTTAAATAAATTCAATCTCTTCGATAGCTTTTGATGCACACAACACCGGGTTTGAACGAAACATGATACTCAATTAAAATATTATTATTTAAACATAATAATTATAACATAGCCGTTAAGTTTGTCGTTATGAATATTAATAAATAAATAATGAAAATTATATGGTTTATACATGTATAAAATAAATTCAATGGATATATATTGATTATAAATAAATTAATAATCATTTAAAAGAAAAATAAATGTTTTCTGAAAAAATGTATTTTTAAAAAATGCAGTTCAGTTATTCTTTATGCACATAATTTAAAATTATTTTTTACCACGGTTAAAAATATTTTTTTAAAAAATAAAAAAATATTTTTTAAATATACATGTAAAAATTATCTTTGGGTTAATTTTTGAAAATTTCCTTAAAATATTAATTTTTTGATGAATAGTGAAAATACTAATTGTTTTATTAGAAACTGCCTTTTCGTTTAAATTGTTTACAAAGTTAAATTATAATAAAAATTAGTTTTAAAGTCATATTATTTTAATTTTATTATATGTTAACTAATTTTGGTCTTTGGAATAAATTTCATATTTAATTCGATATAAAAACATTTTAAACTTTTGAAAGTGTTTCTTCAGAAAAACCGTTTTTTCGATGCGCAAACGAGTTTAATTTTAAATTGATTTCTAAAACCTATGTGAATTGAATTTTTAAAAATGGATTCTATATCTGTAATAATAATTATTTATATTATCTAATAAGGATAAAATAATTTTTTACCATAATGAATAGTGAAAAAAGTAAAATTAATTAACATAGTTACGATAAACATGAGTTTACCGAGGGTTAAACTTAGAATATAATGGTTAAAAATGATCTAAAACTTTTGAAACACAAATTTTATGGCCATATATAGACCTTATGACCAATAAGGTTCTACAATGACCCATTTTTGAGGTTTTTTAAGGAGAAAAATGTAGGAATCACTTTATCATTTAAAAAATCTCTTGTATGTCTTCTCTCTCACTTATAAAAGGTCACTAACTATCCTTCCCCCTACACACTTAAAAAACTATTTGGTTAGGAAAATACCTACCCAAAACCTTATTTAATTCCCTACCCACATAATATATTCATTATTTTTTAGTAATCCCTCATATAAATGATTTAGTTATAAACCTAAAGAGCCTTTCCGAAGAAGATGTAAAATTCTTAAACGTGCGTATTTGTTTTATTTAATTTTTCAACCTTCTTAAAATCATATTCAAATATTATAATATAACAAAAAAATATAACCTATATAATTATATTTAATTATTTTAATATCATAACCATGTTTCATCCTCACTTCCATCAAATAAGAAAGAAAATCATCGATCATGTGTATGATAGACTACCACCTTGCGAACTGATGTAATTCATTTTCCAACTCCAACATTCAAGGATATATATAATTATGGATTTAACTTATGTATATTATATTTGTGAAATTATTATAATTATTAATTTATGTTATCACATATACCTTCTTACTTAACATTTCATCATGGGAAACGATAACTTCGCTCATGTGTACGACGGATTCCTTCCTCGCAAAACGATGTGATTCATTTTTTTCTTATTATTTACATAGAATATAGTAAGGTTAAAATTAATTAATTTATTTTATATTTATGAAATAACCATACTTATGTAAATATAATATCACATATAACTTATTTCCTTCTAATCTTTTGGAAAACAATAATGCCGCTCTTGCGAACATGTGGACTACTAGTTCCACAGAGCAATGTGAAATGTTTTTCATTTCATTTTCACATGGATGGTAATGAAGATTTATATGATTAATATAAATTATATATATGAAATAATTATTATTATTTAAATGTTGATTAAAATTTATTTTCCTTTTATTATATCTATCGAGAAAAATGGAAACAACATTCATGTGTACATATAAATTACCTTATCTATGAACGGTGTAATCAATTTTCTATCTCTAACTTTTATAGGTTTATTTAATTAATTATATAATGAAGATATATGATGTTTTAATCAAGTTTAAAATTATTTAAATAATGTAACATTTATCAAATTGAAAGGAATAAATTTACAGAACCAAAATATACATGAAAAATGAAGCAATTTTCATCCAAAATAATGATTTTCACAAAGAAATATTGATAAACAAGTGATAAAATATTGTAGGTAAATAATATATGATATAAAATATATGATTATTGTTCTTAAAAATATTTATTATAAACCTATATTTATTATATAGGAGTTTTGGACACATACAAAGTAATTCTAACTCGATGTGAGAGTTTCTCATCTCACTTTAACTTATGCGAGACATACGCCATATTCACCACTTATTCCTTTTTGTGGTGTATATAATGCACATGTTTATATTTTATATCATTAATATATTTTTATTTGTGTAATTTTAAGTTTAATTTGTAGTTATTTCTTTCATGGGGTACATGATTCAAAATTTACCAAAGTGGTAAGGGTTTATTTCACAATTTCATCATTATTCGAGATTGTTTTTGGTTAAGTCTCTATTAGGATAATTATTTTATATTTATATAATAACACAAATATATTTAATTATAATCTATATATAAATTAAATTTTTTAATTAATAGTAATATTTATCCACTATTTGGTTCTTAAAATGATTGAGAAAATGTTTTTAAGAAAATCTTATATTTTTTTTTATCTTCGATCAAAAATCATTTTCCATCAAATTACATGTTTCCTTGTTTCTATCCGATATTACTTTTTACATAATTTTTTGAAACTAATATTAATGTTTCTTTCAAAACAAGGCCTATTTATATTTTACAAAAAATATGAAAGGAATCATTGTTTTAACATATACGTCATGAATGAAATTTCCTTCCATAATGACCACTCAATGTTTTAATGATTAAATAATAATTTTAAAAGTTTATTTTTAATGAAAAATATTTTTTAAAATATTTCGCGAACTTTTAGTCTGTAAAAAATAGAGATCTTCAATGTGAAAAGCTTATTTTCCTCATGAATTTTTTTAATGACATTTTAATGGTATTTATATTCATCTACAACATTAAACATTTATTATACTTATGGACCATCAAGGATATGTTCTTATGATACCATGATTATTATTTATCTAGGAGGATTATGATCATTTTTACTAGATATGTACCAGTTTGATACAATTCATATTTATCTAGATGGTTTATGATTTTATTTATTGATTATGGTAATTGTTAACATTTAATATTCTATTTTTTCAATATGAATATTTATATTGATTATGTTTCAACCAATTAATATGAGGAATTAATTTAACTTAATAAGTTATGGGTGGGTCCCTCTATATCCCCTCAATTCATTGATAGTTCTCATGAGACAAACTATCTAGGGTTTTTCGATGAGGCCTTTCCCATTTATGTAAGATATGTTGGAATGATACCTTAATAGTATGATCATGATATCCAATACTATGTGTTCCCTAATATGTGATTTCTTATAGATGTTACATGTAATTATTCAATTAGTTATAATATCTATGGTTATGTTTCAATATCATGTGATTATTTATATGATATTATTTGATCATCATTTAATCCTACCGTATTATGCTCAGTAATTCATTTAATGTTATGTTTTTTAGTTATTTACATTTCCATATTTATTATAATTATTTATTCATGATATCTTCCAATGTATGCATACCCTTACTGAGCATTTTATCTCACCCCTTATGTTTATTTCCCTAGGATTCCAAGATATATATTATAATTTATATGATGAGTTATTCTAGATGAAATAATGATTCATTAAGATAAAAAATTGTGTTGTATTTTATGTTTTCAATTATAGTGTGAGATTTATGTATGTATCTAGTTTACCTAGAATACCAAATTATACAGTACTTTAGGATTTCATTCCTTGCATCTTATACTAATGTAATAAAGTAACCCCCAATACTAGACTATTAGGGTTGGGGTCATTACAGTTGGTATCATAGGAATTTTGGTAGAAAACTTGGGAACTATATTTAAAAAGAAATAAATTCGAGAATACAACCCTATTATAAACATTGAGTATAAGTATAGAATAAAATCTTAATGTTTTGTTAAGGTAGATATTATGTGATTTTTCTTTGAAATACATCACTGTTTGGATACTACAAGTAGACATAGCTTTTTAAAAGATGTATTTAGGGGTAATAACACTAAAAAGGGTACATCAAGCTTGAATAGAGTAATACATGGTATAAAACATGCCTTACTACTCACTTGGTTTGACACTCCTGGGGGATATTCTTAGGATAATTCAAATTTTCTTTATAAACCATTATGAAGGATTTGAAAATAGTTTTATTATTTGATAAATTTCCCTATCAAACCATGTTTATGATCAAAAGATTATCCATGCATAAAATTTTAAATTTATGTTAAGTGTTTCACTAGTTTTGAGACTATAAATTATGATGAAAAATGTTATGATCAAATATAGTGTATACCATTATTTAAAAATGGATCATAGGAAAAGGAATGGGGAACATATCAATGCACGTAATCCAAATAGTAAGAATAATCATTTCTTTTATGTACTTAATCTAATCCTTATAGAGGAACTAGTATCACAAACATTCCCATCATACAAAGACATAATATCATATTATATAAATAAATCAAAATAACTTTATAAGTATTATGAATTTAAAGGGAAGAAATAGAAGAAAAAGGCAATAAAGAAAAAAATAGATATGGGGAAAAAGGAAAAAATGATTTTCTCCCATGTGATAATTGTGGAAAGAAACACTTTGGTACTTTCTTGAAGGGAATGATATTTTTCAAAAATTGTGGAGATAACAACCACTATTCTGATGATTGTAGGTATAAGAATGAAACTTCCAATGTGAAATGATTTAATTGTAAGGAGATGTGGAACTACGAAAATGAATTCCCCAAACATCAAAAAAGTAATCCTCAAAATAAGCTAAGGGATCAAGGTCAAGATTATATTATTACTATAGATGAAGTGTAATGATTAACAATATTGTGTTTGGTTTCAAGAATTATGTTAGAGGAGTATTTTATCAATGATATTCTGGTTATAAGAATTATGAAATGTTTAAGGTTTGTACTGAAGTACTTTTTCTTTCATAATTTGGGTGAATATATTTAATGGTACCAATGACCAAGAAAAGTGATTCCAGGAAAATTTGAACTTCTTATAAAACATACGATTGAGGGAATATAACCTATAAAATGTTCTCTATGTTGAGATAATAATGATAAATATATGTTTATGGGATAATATTAGCGACCTTGAAATTTGTTATTGATTTGATGGTTTATGTTATCTTTACTGGTGTTTAATGCATGTCTAGATTTATGGAATATATTAAACAACTTCAGATATTATTTTTGGAACCTTGAATGTTTTCATTAAGGTATTATAGTGATCAAGGTATTCATATATTCATAATGTGACATTAAGAGATACTTTATATTGTTTGGGGAATATAATGATGATTTAGTAACCATATTTCTAAATTTTTGAACTTTTAATTTGGTCAAACGAATTTTAGATGAGTCTTAAGGTTAAATATTTATGGAATGAATTAAGTTGAAATTTGGGTGTTATTAGTTAACATATGAAAAACATTTTGTATTGGGAAAATAACTAGAGGTAGGAGGAATGACTTGTCCTTATTTTATTGAGCTAATGATCTATTAAATGTTAATTATAGTGATTTAGGAACAAAAATTACTATTGGATATTCATTTTTTAGAGTAAATAATGAAGTAGGAATGGATCAAAGCACAAGAAAAGGAATAAATAATAAGTATATTTTCTAGTGTTCACTATCATAATAGTAACATAATTCCTCAACTCTAGGAAAATGATCTTTAAATTCTTTTTACCCTAGTACCCTAATTTTTGATAAATTAAATGGAATTTTAAATTATCATAGATTTATGGTTTTAAGTACCTTAAAATTATATTAATAATTAAAATTATTTGGATCAATTATCACTATAAAACTTTATTAATCCTTGGGAGTTTTTAGTATCCTCTTCTATGTACTTATATTTATTTCCCACCAATATTCTTCTACTTGAAAACCTAGTAATGTGTTATCCTGGATAACCTTCATATTTTAATTTCTCTCTTACCAAGAGAAAGTTTTATTGAAACTTTTTCATTATATGGGGTTTTAAGAAGGTTATTTTCAAATTTCAAACCCCTCATTACCAAGATTAGAATTAAATTATGAGGACAAAACTTATTTATGGGCGTAGAATGTGAAACCATTAGATTTTAAAAGAGAAACATCATATTAAATAGCATATATGAAACAAAACACCATGAATATAAGAGAATATAACACCTAAAGACTTTATGATATATTTATTTTTAAATAAATTAAATCTTTTTAATAGATTGCACTACCCTTAACATCGGGTTTGAACGAAACATGATACTCTATTAAAATATTATTATTTAAACATGACCAATATAACCTTGATTTTAATTTACAGAATATGAATAGCAATAAATAAATTATTAAAATTATATTTTTCAAAAATGTATAAAATAAATTCAATGGATATCTATTGATTAGAAATAAAATAAGAATCATTTGAGAGAGAAAGAATTATTTTCTGAAAAAATTTATTTTTTAAAAATTTGATTTAGTCCTGCTTTACACACATAATTTAAAAGTAATTTTTACCACATTTAGAAAAACTATTTGAAAAAATGAAATCCATTTTTAAAATATATATGTCTAAATTACTTTTGGGTGAATTCTTGAGGATTTTCTGGAAAGATTAAATTTTTACTGAATAGAGAAAAATATTGATTTTTTTTATTAAAAATTTCCCTTTTGTTAGATTATTTACATAGTTAAATTATATTTGAAATTAGTTTCAAAGTAAAATAAATTAAATTATATTAAAAATTTACTAATTTATGTTATTTAAACCTATTTAATATTTAATTATGATATAAAAACATTTTAATCATATGATAGTTTTTCATTGGAAAAATTATTTTTTCAATGCTCCTACAAGTTTAATTTTAAATTGAATTCTACCAATTTTGAGAATTTAATTTGTAAAAATAGATTAAATATTTGTAATTAGAATAATTTATATTAATTAATAAGTTTAACTTAATTTTTTACCATAATTAATAGTGAAAATAGAAAAAATTAATTTCTGCGGTTAAGGTAAAAATGGGTTTATTAGGGGTTAAACTAAGAAGATAAGTGTTAAAATGAACAATAACTTTTAAAAAACCCATTTAATAGACATATTTTTACATTATAACCTATATTTTTTATAATTAAAACTTTTGGAAACTTTTTCAATGAAAAAAATGTGGGTATCACTTTATATTTTAAAAAACTCCATGCGTGTCCTCTCCACAACTTATAAAATGTCACCCCTCTCCTCCCCCTAAACACATACAAAATAATTTTTTTTGGAAAATATATTACCAAATATATTAATTAAATACCTAAAAACATCCTATTGTCCTTATATTTATTAGGAATATCTCCTAAGAATACTTTATGTATAAACCTAAAGAGGCTCTCCGAAGAAGAGGTAAAATTCGTAAACATGCATATTTATTTTATTTCATCTTACGCCTCCTTAAAATAATATTAAAATGTGATAATACAATTATAAAAGTATCCCATAGGTACTAATATTTTATTATGTTAATTTTATAACCCGTATCTATCTCCACTTCCATCAAATGGGAAACGAAACCGTCAATCGTTTGTACGACAGACTACCACCTCTTAAACCGATGTAAGTCCTTTTCCATCACCACCTTTCAAGGATGGATATAATTATGAATTTAAATTATATATTTATATATGATATTTATGAAATTATTATACTTATTTATTTATGATATCATATATAACTTATTACTTACAATTTCATGGTGGGATCTGATAACATCGCTCATGTGTACGACATACTTTTGCCTTGCAAAGCAATGTCATTTTTCTCTTATTATTTACATGGATGTTAGTAATCTTAAAATTAATATATATATGTGATATTTATGATCTAACCATACTTATATAAATATAATATTATATATAATTTCTTACCTTCCAATCCATTAGAATATAATAACGTCGCTCATGTGAATGTGTGGACCACCACTTCCAGGTAGCGATGCGAAATGTTTTTAATTTAATTTTTATATGGATGGTAATAAGGATGTATTTTATTAATATAAATTATATATATAAAATAATTGTTTTAAAGAAAAATTAAAATTTATTTATATTTTATTAAATCCATTGATAAAAATGGAAACAATATTCATGCATACATACGACTTACCATCTACATAAACAGTGTAAAAGATTTTCTATCTCTAAATTTTATAGATTAATATAATTACATATATAATGAATATAAATTATATTTAAATCATTTTTAAAATTATATATATTATGTAACCATGATTCAAGTAAAAGGGCTGATGTTACTAAAACAAAACATACATGAAAAACAAAACAACTATCACCCAAAATAGCGATTTTAACAGAAAAATGTGAATAAACAGGTGATAAAAGACTATTAGTAAATAATATATTGTATAAAATATATTATTGTGGTTGTTTAATAGTTTTTTAATAAATATATATTTATTATATAAGATATTTTTACACATATGGTTGAAGTTGAACCTGAGATAAGGGTTTCTCATCTCACTTTTACATCTATGAGAAATACACCATATTCACCACATATTCCTTTGGGTAGTGTATATAATAACAATTTTTATAAGTTATGTCATGAATATATTTATCTTAATGGTATTTAATGTTACATTTGATGTTATTTATTTCATGGGTATTATGATTCAAAAGTTACCAAAGTGGTAAGGGTTTATTTCAAAATCTCATCATCATTCAAGATTATTTTTGTTTAAGTATCCCTTAGGGGAATTAATTTGTATTTCTATCATAAAACCATATATTTACTTATAATATTGTTATTAATGAACTTATAAAGTAATATTACCATTTTACACTCTTTGTAACTTAAAATTATTAATAATTTTTTTTTAAAAAATTTGACTTTGTTTCTCTCCTTGGTCAAAAATAAATTTTCATCAAAGTACATGTTTTATAAAAATGGTTTAAATTTTTTTCACAACTTTCAAAAATGATATATTAAATAAACTTTTGATCTTTTTTAATTTTTTAATTTTTTTGAAAGGAATCATCAATTCATTTTAAAAAAAAGGCCCCTTTGGCTTCTACCAAAAATGTGAAAGGAATATTTGTTTAAATGTGTACAATAATAACATAATTTTCTAACATCATGAACAACCAATGTTTTAAATATTAAATTATAAGGTATGAAGGTTATTTTCAAAATATTGTTTTAATTTTTTTGAGAAATATATTTTCAAAGTGAAAAGTTTATTTTCTTGAGGAATATTAATTATTACATTTTTATGGTATTTCTATTCAACAACCACATAAAAAATTTATTGTAATTATGATCCAATGGGGGTATTTTGTAATGATACCATCATTATAATCTATCTGGATGGTTTATGATCATTTTAACTATGAATGTACCTATTTGATACCATTCATATTACTTTCAATGGTTTATGATTATGTTTATTGATTGGGGTAATTTTTAACATTTCACATGATATATTTTAAATATAAATGTTTATATTGATTATGTTTCACCCATTTAATATGAGGAATGAAATAGACTTAATAAGTGATGAATGAGGCCCGCTATAGTCCCTCAATGCATCTGTAGGTCACATGAGACAAACTATCTTGAATTTTTAGCCGATTCCTTACCCATTTATGTAAGATATCTTGTAATGAGTCATTTATAGTATGGTTATAATGTCTAACATTATGTGTTCCCTCATTATGAGATTAGTTATTTATGTTCGATGTGATTATTAGATTAGTTATAATATCTATTATTATGGTTCAAACTCATGTGATTATTTATATGGAATTATTTGATCATTATTTATTCCTTCCATATTATGATCAAGTAATTGAATTAATGTCACGTGTTTTAGTTATTTACCTTTCCATATTTATTATACTTATTTGTTCTTTATAGATTTTGTTGTACACACACCCTTAATGAGAATTTAATCTCACCCCTTTATTATGTTTCTTTCCCTAGTATTCCAAGATGTGTATTATGAATGATATACAGGGTTATTCTTGGGGAAATAATGATACATTTGAAGAAAATACTATGTTGTATTTTATGTTTTCAGTTGTTATGTGAGATTCAAATATATATCTAGGTTACCAAGACTACTAAATTACATGGTCCTTTAGGACACCATTAATATATTATTCCAATTTAATAATGTAACCACTGAATCTAGGCTACTAGGTTTGGGGTCTTTATAATTATATTGTGTAGTTTTATAAGATAAATGGAATTTGAGGGCATGTTATAGAGTTTTAGTTTAAGTATTTGTATTTATATTTCAAGTTGTTGTGTTATGTACCTAATCACCAAAAAAAATTAGGCATATTGATATTATTATGTTAAATTAAGTATATAATTATGTAATAAATAATTAAATAATGAGTATTAAATATATGGTTTATCATATGTTCTTTTTTTAAAAATTGAAGAAAACGTTCATAAGTACATCCGACCTACCATCTCCATGAATGATGTAATTCATTTTTATAAATATATATTATATAGATGATTATAAATATATATAATGAATATATATTATATTTATATTATATTAAATGTTTTGTGATGATGGAATCATGATCAATGTACAAGTATCAAAACTACTGAACTGAGACATACATGAAAAACGAAGTAGTTATCACCCAAAATAGCAATTTTAATTAAGAATTGTTAAAAAATTGGTGATAAGAGTTTATAGGTAGATCACATAAAGTATGATATATATATATATATATATATTTATGATTTTATAATATATTTTTTATAAATATATTTTAATTATATAGTATACCAAACACATATGAAGGAATTTGGACTTGAGGTAATGGTCTATTTTAAAATCTCATCATTATTCAGGATTGTTTATATTAAAGTCTCCATAAAGGAAATTATTTGATCTTTATATATTAAACCTAATATATTTTATTCTATCATGGTTATTTCTTGAAAAATAAATTTTTCCTTTCATTTTACACTTTTTAAGTACTCAAGATACCAAAATAATATTTTTAAGAAAAACCCGACCTTGTTTTTCTTTTTAGTTGGGAATATTTTTATTCCATTTATATATTTTACTTAAAATTTATAAAATAATGTTTTTAATATTCTATAATTATTTATTAAAGAAATTATTACCCATTTTTTACATTTAAAAAATTGGTTAAAAGTAATCTTCCTATAGTTTTTCAAATAAGGCACTTTTTGACTTTTATTACAAAAGTGTGAAAGGAATTTTTTAACTTATAAAAAAAGAAAGTAATTCACCATAATAATGATAGAATAATGTTTTAAAGATTAAATTAAAGTATTAAAATGTTATTTTTAATGAAAATGTTTTCCATAATATCTGTAAATTTTTTATATTTTAAACAACTGATTTCAAAGTAAAAAAGGGTAATTTTCCTCATACCATTTTCCAATGATATTTTTAAATTATTTTCATCAATTTCAACATCATTTGTTGAATATTATGCTTAAATTAGGATATATTCCCAAGTTAACATCCACCATATTTTTATGGATGGTTTATGTTTAGTTTTTATTGGGAATATATTAACATTTTATTTACTAGTTATTCCTTTATATACCATTATTGATTTTAAGACATATTGATTAAGTTATATTTTTTATTCATATGGTGAATAGATAAGAATTATTGAGTTATTTGTGGGGCATATAATTACATATACCCTCAATACATCAATAGGTATAATGAGACAAACTAGTTGGATGGCCTTATTAAATGGGTTTTTGGTGTGTTCCTACCCATAGTTTAAACTCTCTTGGAATAATGCATCCACATTAAGTTTTATATGTCCAATATTATTCATTCTATCATTATGAAATCAGTTATTGATTTACATGAAATTATTTTGAATAATATCTATGGATAAATTTCAATCTCATGTGATTATTTATATGGAATCAATTGATATTCATTTAATCTAACCATATTATTCTTCATAAAAAAGTTATTGATTAAATGTCATGTGTTTTCAGTTTTTTACCATAAAATATTCGTTATAAATTATTTAATCATGACATATTACAATGTATTTAACCCTTATTAAGCATCTAAGATCACCATTATTTTATTTCATTTCCCAATGATATGAAAAAGGAATCATTTAATGAGTTCAAGGATGCATAATATTTACTTTCGATATGTTTTTTATTTTATTTTTTCATATATAATGAGAGATTAATATATGTATCTAGTTTACCAAGACTACTAAACTAATCCACCATTTGGGATGTGATAACTTATATCTATTGTCAATATAATAAAGTAACGAAATGCTTTGGGATACTAGGGTTGGGTTATTTATATAATACTGTAGATTATGTATGTAATACAAGGAGTATGATTAATAATTTAATTGATGGGATAAACCCTATCTTTCAAAGGGAATTAGTCTCTCAGAAATTTTTAGTATATGAGGATATAATATCATGTGAAATAAAGACTAAAAAATAATTCCTTAAGTCTTATGTTTTCTAAGTAAAATAAAAAAGAAGTTTTTGGATGATAACTTTCAGAAAATAAATACATCCAAAGGGAAGTAGGGAAAAGTGTTATTTATAACTTGTAATAAATTTGGAAAGGAAAACCATGGATCTTTATTGATGGGAATTATAGTTTTATTAAATTTTGTATAGAAATACCTTAAGGATCATTATTACAGGGGTAAAAAATAAGATGCTAAAATTCAATGATTCAACTATAAAGAGACTGGGAACTATTCGAATGAATTCCCTAGGCATTAATTGAATTTGAATTATAAAATGAAAAGAGATAATGGCTAATATTACGTGATCACTAAATATATGGATGAAGTTATTAAAGATATAGTGTTTGGTATGTTTATACTATCCATATATCTATAAAAAAATATTTATTTGATTCTAGATCATCGCACTCTACTATATCATCCATGATTTCAATGAAAATTAGATTTTTCCATAGCATATTAATAAAGGAGTTACCATTAAGGGAACCTAGTTAAAATTTTACTAAAATAAGGATATTTTATACAGTTTTCAATATGAAACATAGACATAACCTATTTTCAAACTTGATTATTATACTTATGGTTGACATTAATATAATCCATGGTATGAAATGGATTCTAAATTATATTGTGAAATTTATTACTAAGAGAAATATAATATGGGTTTTTATGAAGATATGAGATCCCTTGTATTCATAGTAGAGAAAAAATCATCTAAATCCAGTATGTATCAACCTATTATATATATTTAAAATGAAAATTTTAGAGTCAAAGAGTACACATAGACTATGAATGGGAATAGAGTCCTTAGAATAGAGGCACTACCTATTGTGTAGGAATACATTGACGTGTTTAATTAAAAACTACTTTGACACCCACCTAATCATAAAGTTGAGTCTTCCATTGATCCCATCTATGATGAAAACCAAATATCAACGTGTCTGTATAGGATGTCCATAGTGTAATTAGTGGAACTTAAGAAAAAAATAGAGGGGTTGTGTGATATGAGAATTATATTCCCCAGTGTTTATCATGGGGATCCCATATACTTATTGTTAAGAAGAAAGATGGTTTTACGAGGCTGCACATCAATTATAGGGAAATAAATGTGATCACAATAAAGAATAAGTATCCTATTCTATGCATTGGTGACTTATTTTATCAACTTTAAAGAGATAGATTTTTTTTTTAAATATTTATCTTTATTTTGGGAATAACACACTAAAATAAAAGAAGGAATATATTTAAAACATTTAATTTTGTATGAGGGATATAAATTATGAATTTAAAATATTTCCTATTGGATTAACTAATGCACCCACTATTTTTATGGATATGATGTACATAGTATTCATGGATTATAATGAAAATTTCATTATTCTATTTATTAATGATATCATGATACAATCTAAATGTTTTCTTGGGAATAAGTGTAATTTGTGAATCATTATTAAAACCCTTATAAAAAGGAGTTTTATGAAAAAATTATAAAATTTGAATTTTTTATTCAAGAGGTTTATTTTCTTGGACATATTATCTCTATAGATGAAATATCAGTTTATCCTTCATAGAAAAGGGAAGTGGTGGCATAAACAATTCCAATAAATATAACCGAGGTATATAGTTTCCTTTGATTAAAAGGTAATTATAAATCATTTATTCAAAATTATTACCAATTAGATAACCCATTAAAATTTTTTACATGTAAAGGTGTTATGTTCATATAGTTATAAGAATGAAATGATTTTTTTAATATTTAATGAAGAGATTTTTCAATGCATTGATATTGACTTTACTATCAGGAAGGGATAAATTTTTCATTTATAGTGATGCATCAAATAAAGGACTTGAATGTTCCCTTATACAAAATGATATATTTATTTATTATATATAAAGGTAGTTAATGATTAATGAATTTAATTATAAAACCCATAATCTTGTGTTTGAACATGTAATCATTTCATTGATGATACGGAGCCAATATGTTTATGGTGAAATATGTGAAATATATATTGATCACAAGAAGTTTGAAATAAATATTCTTACGTAAAGAGATTAACATGTGGTAAAGGTGACAGTTTAAAAAACTCAAGGATTAGGATTACATAATATACTACCACTATAAGATGGAAGAAAAGGTGGTTGATATGTTAATTAAGAAAGATCATGGAGTTCTGACTAAAATAATAATTTTTAAAAATCCTATATTCATAGATTTAGTAAAGTTTGATATGGGAATCATTAAGGAAGGGGAAACACAATATCTATTCTAAATGATTTCCATAATATCCATATCAGATAAATTAAAAATTTTCTATATTTATTATAAGAATATTCAAAATAAAACCAATTTCATGGAAGATGATATGTTTTCAGGATTTATCATCGAAGATGGTACTACAAAATTTGGAAATATGCTATGTGTTATATAAAGTATAAAGCTAAAAAGAGAATTATTAGATGAATCTCATAGATAATATTTCTAAATAATCATTGATATCATGAAAATGTGTTGGTATTTGAAAGAGAATTCTTCGTGGGATAACATGACACCGAAAATTGAAGACTTCATATCAAGATTTTTGGATTTCCAATATATAATGGATAATAGACAACATCCTAAAGGATTCATGAAAACTATAACTATTCTTGTGTGGAAATGAGATTATATTATAATGCACTATATTCCTAGATTTCCAAATAATCCTATAATAAAATATTTTTTATTGGTAATTGTTGATCACTTTACCTAGTCTGCATATTTCTCCACTATAAGAGAAGATCTACCTCTTTATCACCTAACATGACTTTCTATTAATAAATTTTTAAGACTTCATGGAGAAACTCTATAAATTTTATTTTATCAAGATCAGTGGTTTACATAAATATTTTGGAAGAGTCTTCATATTTTTTTAGGCACCAAGATATATTTGAGCACCACATATGATCCTACAACTTATGGGTAGTATGAAATGACACTTTAAACATAAGAATACATATTTAGGTCATGCTCAATTTACTTTCAATGTAGGCAGGATCAATATTTACCTATGGTGAAATTTATATATAAAAATAAATTCTATTAAAACATTGAAATGACACCATATAAAGAATTATATAGTAATAGGTGTTATACTCCAATATGTTAGGATGAAGATGGTGAAAATAAACTTATTGGTTAATATCTTATGATCTATACAACATCAAATGTGAATACTATTTAGAAAAACATTAAGGTTGATCAAATTAGACATAAAATTTATGTCAATAAATAAATTAATTATTTATAATTACTAGTGGGAGATAATATTTTTATGACAGTATATCCCTGGAAGGATTTTATAAGGTTCAATAAGAAAGGTTAAATATGTCATAGGTATATCAAGCTATAAGAAATTATAGAAATAATTGGACCCATGGATTACCATTTGGTAATTCCACCTAGCCTATTTATAGTTAGCGATGTGATCCATATCTCTATATTGGTAATATATATGGCAGAAATAATTCATGTGCTCATATTTGAGTAAATAGTATTGAAACATAATTAATCATAAAATTAAGTGCCTTTCTATATTCTTAATAATAGAGAAAAAGTGTTACAGAGTTGAATGAATCATCTAGTAAAGGTAGTTTTGACAAATCATAAGATAGAAGAGGTGACAAAGAAACCTAAATATGTTATAATGAAAAAAATACCCACATCTGTCATAAGGTGATCTTCTAAAAATTTTGAGTATGAAAATTTTGATGGGGGAAGAGTGTAACACCCAAGATTCAATTATAGTAAGTAAGATCTTCTTTCTAGATAAACAATAGCATAATGCACATTAAAATATTTAGTAATGTGATTAAAACCCAAATTCCCAAATTTTATCAATTTAATTTGATTAAATGAATATTATTTTTTAATTCATAATGTCAAAATTATATTAGGGTGATTTTTTTATATTTTTTAGAAATATGTGATTTTTGGGTCGATGTTGAAAAATACTGATTTTAATTTTTTTTACTTATATTGAATTAAAATGATGTAATAATTATAAAAAATTATATGATTTTTTTCAAGAAAAAATATATATTTTTGAAATAATATATTTCATATAAAAATATAAAGTTTATCTTTGAAATAAATGATTAACATTTTTGAAATCTAAGAAATTTTTTAGTTTTAAAAAATATTTTTAGTTCTTCTCTCTTAAAAAAGTATTTAAAAGGTTAATTTTGTTTTTTATTATCTTTAAATGAAAATTAAGAATCCTATAATTTATAATAATCCAATTAACTTCATTTAATAATAATTATAATTTATTATGTGGTAAAATCACTTTTATCCTTAAAATAATCTTTTTTTCTAAAAATATTTTCATTCTGTTTTTCAAACATTAATTAAAACTATTTAATTCCACTCATTTAAATTAAATAATGTAAAATAAATTACATATATGGAATAATCATAATTAATATTAGGTAATAAATTCAAATTATATTTTGGTTATTATGAATAGTAACCTTGGAAGAAACTTATCACTACGGTAAAGGATAAAATGATTTTACCAAGGTTTAAGCCAAAACATAAGGGTAAATATGATATTTAAACACATATAAATATTATTTTAAAATATATTTATAAAATATAATGTATTAACTTATATTTCCTCACCATTTTACACCACTTCCATAGGAAAATTACCTTATACTATATACATCTTTTAAGTAATTCCTTGTGTGTTCCTCCCCTCACCTATAAAAAGTATCTCCTCTCCATTATTTATAAACTATAAGAACTCTAGAATGACCAATCCTAAAAAAAATAATTCCTTGATTGATTACATTGATTCTTGTACTTATACTCTTACCCTATGAACATCTTAATAAGGTTAAAATTATAATCCAAATTATGTCTCTCAACAAAGAGGTAATTGTCTTGCTTAACTCTTTTAAAGTTAATTTGTTATTATACTTCCTATAAATATTTTTTATTAATCCTAGCATAACTAATCTATTATAATAAATATATTAATATGTTATTATTATTATGTTATAACCATTTTAAAACTCCTTTTCATCGAATTGGATATAAAAGTATATCTCGTGAAAGTGTGTGGACTACCACATCCATATAACGATATGATTCATTTTCCATTACCATATTTTATGGAAAATTATTATTATGGTTTTAATGTTTATATATTATATTTATTAAATATTTATTCTTATATAATAATAACTACTTATATACATTCTTACATTCCAATCTGTTGAGAAATGATAACATTGATCATTCATAAGTGTGGATTAACACCACCATGAATCGACGTGATTCATTTTTCATTTATAATTTACATAGATAGTAAATAGGATTTATTTAATAAATATATATGTTATTTATGATATAATATTTATTCTATAAAAGTGAATTATTATTTACCTTTCCTTGATTCAATCCATTGAAAAGTGGACACATCACTCGTGCTTACGTAGGGACTATCATCTCTATGATGTGATGCAATTCATTTTCATCACCTATTTATTGGAATGCTTATAAAATTATATATGATTTTTAAATATTTTAATTAATAAATTATTAATTTTTTATATATGATGGAACCATTCTCAAGCTACAGTGATCAAAACTATAGTATTGAAACTTACATGAAAAATGAAACTGCCAACACTCAGAAATGATGATTTTAATAAATAATTATTAACAAGAATGTATTTAAATGATATAAGTGGATCATATATGATATAATATCTATGTTTATGATTATATTATAGAATTATAATAAATTTAAATTTATTATATTAGATATTAAAAGCTCTTATGAAGAAAGTACGACATGTGGTAAGGGTTTATTTCATAATCTCAACCTTTTTTGGGATTGTTTATGATTAAGATTCCATTTGGGGAATTATATGATATTTATATCATAAAACAAATAGAATTTATTCTTCTATGGTTATCTATGATGTTTAAATTTTTTAATTTAAATTTACTCTCTATAAGTATTAAAAATTCTGAAGGAATGATTTTAATGAAATCCAATTCTTTTTTACTATTCGATAAGGATTATTTTTCATCTATGTTTGAATTTTAATAAAAATGTTTTCAATATTTTTTTAATAATTTCCAATGGTTTAATAAATTAAATTTTCACTCATTTTTTAATTTCTAAAAAGCTTATTAAAAGTAATATTCTTTTTATTTTCCAAATGAGTTACTTTTTTACCAAAGTAGTGAATGAAATATTTATTTTAATGTTTACCACACAAATGAATTTACCTACCATAAAAACTATTATTTTATCTGGATGTTCCTTTACATTTTACATTTTACTCTTCAAATAAAATTATTTTCCTAATATTCTATAAATTTTTATATTTTAAATTATTGATCTCAAAATAAATAGGGTATTTTCCTCAAAAATTATTCCACTGATCTTTTAAAATAATTTTCATCTATGTCAACATCCTCTGATGAATATTAATCTTTTCTAGTGATATACTATAATTATACCATAAACTATATTACTGTGGATGTATTATAATCATGTTTATGTAGTGATTGATAATAACATTCCATATACTTGGTTTTATATACAAAAATTTTATAATGATTATGTATTTAATTATTATTCAATTATTTATTGTGATGATTTCATTACAATTATAAGTAATATACAGGGTCAGTTATATCCCCTTGATGCATCTTTTAATCTCATTAAACAAATGAGTTTTGGTATTTAGATTATACCTTACCTATTTATATAAAATGTCTTGGAATACGACCTTCGTATTTTTATTATAATGTAAAACATTATAAATTCTATCATTGTGAAACCAGTTACTATTATATATGTGATTATTTATTTTTTCATTTAATCTAAGGATATATAACCCTTTTATGATAATAGTTATATGGAATATTTTATTAATTCTTAAATATTTCATATTATTCATTTTTTAAATTTTTATGATATATTTTATCATATGATTTCCCTTATTCAACATCTTAGATTAACCTTTATTATATTTTCCACTAGGATACCAATAAGGGATCTATGTATTATTTCAAGGAAATGCTGTTATAATCAATAAAATTATCACAAGAATTGTATATTTTGTTTCATGTTTTTAGATGTAATTTGAGAACCATGTATGTATCTCATTTCAAATGTCTATTAAAATATTTTATAATTCAATATGTGATCCGTTATATATTGTGGAAATGTATTAAAATAATGAATATCATTGATTTACAAGATTCATGGTGTTACAACTCATCCTGTATAGGGAAAATTGTGAAATAACCCAAGTTACTACACATCTTTTGCTAATTCCACCCAAGACGTATACTTCCACTACAATGAATATTAGGAAATTTCTACTGAAACACACTCTATTACCTACATAGTTCCAAGTAATAAATTACATGTTGAGTAAATAACAATAAAACAACATTATCCCTATATTGGAAATAACCCAAGTGATTTAGAGGAGTAGAATCCTTGCCAACTGTCTCACCATCGACCAACTAGTAGAGGGTTAACGACCAATATTATTAGAATAAGTAAATGTGGATACCTTTTAAAATTTATTTATTACTAAGTATAATGTAACAGCCCAAGATTTTATGAATTTTTTCTTTCAAATATATTTAACCCCCTCAATAGCTTGCATTATACACAACCTGATTTTATATGAATTACAATATACTATTTAAAATATTATTATTTTATGTTATATCCTAGATATTAAATTAGAATACATGAATATGATTAAAAAAATTATGAATTATATAAAAATTCCTTACTCAATATAAATACTTATTAATTAATCACTCAATTTTTAGTAAAATCAATTTATTCTTCAAAAATAGGTTTTCTTCAAAAATAATTTTTTATTAATTTTTGTGAGAAAATATTATAATTAATTTTTGATTTTTTTGAAAATATATTTTATAAAATGAAAATATTTTTTGAGACCAACATATCAAAATTATCTTTGGGTGAAATTTTTGTATTTTCTTGAAAATATTGATTTTTTAATGAATAGTGAACAATACCAATATTTATAAAAATGCATTTTTTTCATATAAAGTATCATTATTATTTGAATTTGATCTCAATGTAAAATAAGAATTATTTAATTATATATAATCTGATTAAATTCATTTTAATCATTATAATACATGATTTTGATATAAGCAAATTTTTTTGATTAAAAGCGCATTTTTATAAAAACTGTTTTTCATATCATTTTATGCATTTATATTGAAAGTATTTTTTTTCCAAATCTAGAAATTTAATCTTAAAAGAATGGATTCCATATTTATAATCATGAGGTTCAAAATTTTTATATAGTCCCCTTTTATTTTTGGTCAAAATGAATAGTAACTATGGTAAAATTTATCACCTTGGTAAAGGGTAAATTTGGTAAATCTTGGTTAAAACTAAGTGACATGGCCATAATTATTCATCATAATTCTTATTGGATGAATGAAATTCAATCCTTATCACTATATAATATAATTTTAGTTGTTTAATAGACACTTTTTATAACAAACCAACCCAGATAATCTGTCAATACCAACATCCAACCCAATCCTTCACACCCTAAGGGCATTCTCGATCCCCATGGGCTGCCGACTAGCACCGAAACATCAAACAATGACTAGAGAGAACCATTTAACCCAAAATAAAGAAAAAACTTTGAATATATACATATAGTAAAGGAAAAAATTTTAAGAGATAAATATATTCCATAAAAAATAGAGAAAAACAAAAGAGATATAACAAAAAAGGCAGTACAACAATCTCCAAGAGACAAGTCCAATTGAAAAGGAAAATAAAACTAAAATGTCTAATACAATAACTTCAGGTGATATCATGGGAAAAATCTAACCAGATCACCATCAACTACCCAAAACCTAGTTGATAGAAAACATCACCATCTTACTACAACACCTTGCCTTTCCCTATATAGAAAGACATAACAATGTGTATGGACTATTGAAGAGGTGCATGGGGTGTGAGCTAACAGGATTATTAGGGTCCCACCTAGGTGTTCCATATCAAGTCCCTATACAAATAATCAAATAATTCTCAAATTTAAATAAAACAATTCATGATCTACAATTAAATAGTTTTCATATCAATAGCATGGAAAAATATTTAACTTCTCCTTTTTGCACATTTCAAAAAAAATCCAGGTAAAATAGTTTAAAATAATTTCATATACATATATTAGAGAAGATATATCAAATCAAAACAAAGCATTTATCACATATCATATACAAATCCATAGGATTACAGCCAAAATAGTACAACCCAAAGAATAGGTAAAATCATGCCAATGATCACACTAGGTCAGTATAGCTTGGACACTCATACCTAACATAGATAATCATGTGCATCAAGTCTCTAGAAATTTTCATTGAATAAAAAGAGTATAGTAACATCCTATCAAGTGAACCCCCAAATAGGTCTAAAAAGTCCCTAGAACAACAGACATAGGGAGAAGAGGGAATCCCCATAAGAAAACTCCACTAATAGTGGATGAGGCCTATTGTTACACCTTCAACCTAAGTACCGAAGGATTCCCATGTTCTCTATTTTACAAACCATTTCATCAAACCATTTCTTCAAAACCATGCTTTGAAAACCCTTTTCATTTACCCAAACTAGGGGAAAACCATATTTTATAAAAACCCATTTCCCACACACACAAATCAAATCATTCAATCATATAATTTTATTTATAAAACAATTTATCAAAACCAAATCAATGCAATTCATCCAACATAGTCTAGAGATGGAACCACCTACCTCAAAATCGGATTGCACATGCTCAAAACGAAATTCCCCAATAATGAAGAACACAAAAATGACAACGAAGGACCTAGAGTTAGTCTAAACATCTAATAATTGACTCTATTTAGAAGAAGGGTTAGTAAATAGGAAATATCACAATATACCTCAAGAGAACACACTCACTGCACCACAACCAATAAAGGGTCAACACATAGAACAAGATCAAAAAATGCATATAGAAAAGAATAAAAGGAATCAAAAGAATGGATCAAAAAGTCCAATATCATAATGAAATGACACTACTATGATCAAAGTCAATGAATAAGTAGAAATGAATCTCTTATTTGGATAGATACCACACACAACCTTCATGATCAAATGTTGAATGAATTGATCTAAGTGGAGCGAAGGTTCCCAAAATAGCTGGAGAAAAGAGGCTACACATTTAATGAATAAACAAATTACTCACATGGGACCCTAAAAGACATGTCTACAAAACTTACACATAATGCAACCCATTTACACATCATGTAATCCATGAAGCTCATATATGCCAAAAAATCTATTTCCTTTTTATTTAAAACTCTATTTTTAACATTACAAAGTGTGTAATATTTAGAGAATGTGTAACCCTTACATAGAGTTTAACCTTTCATGCCATGTAATCATCTAATGACATCATTCTAGAGATCAAATACACAACATATAAATTAGTTACATGACATGTAATTTCCCAATTTACTATAAAAACAAAATATTCATACATGAAAACCCAAACCACCTTGGGTTTTCTCCAAACAATGGGAGAACACAATTAATCCATTAACACATTTATACCTAGAATCATTTAATTAAAATAAACATACATCCTTAAATTTAGTTCATTTTCCAAAAAAAATTATTTCTATCTCTGAGAGTCCCAATGTAACACCCCAAGCTTCCATGGTATGCTTCTCTTTGAATAATAGAGCAGCGTGTGTTGAACGCAACCTCGAGTTCTAACACACTAAGACCAATAAAAGTAGCCGTTATGAATAGTAATACCCACTTTTTGAAATTATATAAATTTTATATTTCAAAATGGACTTCATTTTTGGATTCAGAATATCTAATTTAGCCTAGGGTGAAATTTTGGAACTTTTCAAATAACTTTTATATTTTGATGAATAGTGAAAATTACTAAATTTTAATTAAAAACAACTTTTTTAATAAAAATAATTAATAGTGATAAAATATACTATTGAGTGGTTTTAAAGTATAATTAGAATATAATTTTACCATTTTATCCAATGGTGGTCATTATAATTAAATTCACTTTGAAATTGGACACAAACAATTGTCAATCTTTTGATTGATATTGTTTCTTAAAAACACGCTATTTGTTGTGACAGCAGGAATTAATTATTAAATTAATTAAATCAACATATATGTTTTGAATTTTTTAAAATAGACATAATTTTTTAATTAGTAATATCAAATATAGCTTAGGGTGAATTTTTGGTATTTTTCTAAAAAACTTCAATTTTTGATGAATAATGAAACCACTAAGTGGTAGTTTAAAAACTAATTTTTCGTGTAAATAAAACATTACCACTTCTGTGATTTGATTTTAAAAAATATGAAATACATGGTTTTCATTAATAAGAAAAATGTGGTTCAATGGGATTAAAATAATTTTTTTGTGAATAGTAACTTTTAAGTTCTATTAATCACGATTAAAGGTAATTAGTGAAATTTAAGGTAAAAATGATATTATAAAAATATAAAAATATCTTGAAACTTGTCCTACCCTTATTGGATGAGTCATGGATGACCAAGACAATCCATGGGTGAACTTGGGGACCCCATGGAGCCAATTGGGTAAGAAAATGACATTAATAACTTTTTATTTAAAGTAAAAATAAAATTGTCACAAAAATGTGTTGTTTTACTAAGAAAATTATTACATGGGGTTATATAAGTTAAAATTTTTACTATAAATATTAATTTTAAAGCTAAAAATATTTCCTACATCATGGTATTTTATTTATAATTTTTAGACATTAAATAAATTAAAATTTTTTATGAAACAATGATGACGCAGCGATTACCTCATTAATTAACGATTTAAATAAAATGAAAAGATAATGTAAAATCTAAGACTTAAAATTTTCAAAAACATATTGTATGAGTATATTTATAACCCTTATCACCTTATACTCAAAATATATCATTGTGGGACCTTTAAAATCTGAAAAGCATTTCATAATAATGTAACATTTCATGACTTTCCAAGAGTGCCCATCCTCTCCTCTTATAAAAGGCCCCCACCTCTACCACCTTATTCATACCTTCCAAGCCATTTTTCTTGGCAAAAATCGGACCAAATACCCTCTAAAGATTCCTAACTTCATCCTAGAAGCCTTAACTTAGGCATAAATCTCTTCAAGAAACCATTTTGGTTCAAACTAAGGGGAGTTACCCGATTTAAAATAATGTCTTCTCTTACGTTGTTTTGTTTTATTTTGATTCTCCAACCCCCTAAACTCTTTTTATTATTTTCTTTTGTAAAAAAACTAGTATCCTAAATATACTTGGTTGTTTTTATAAGAAGGATTTTATTTACACTTACACACACCTTCGTCTAATGGTTAAAGAACATACTATTTCTGTGGGTGGCGAATTACTGCCTCACGAAACGACGATTGTTCAATTTTCTTTTAACACTTCTCATGGTGGCCATTATGATAAAACTATTTTTATATATGATATATATTATGTTTTTGTTTTCCTTATGATTCTGTATTTTTCATTTATGGCATACCTTTTTGATTTCCATTATGGGTAAACGCGATAATTTCATTTTAGGAAGTGCGGACTACCGCCCCCTCAAAGTGATTTGAATCATTAATTCCATATGTGAGATATATAAAGGATGGAGTAAATGGTATTATGCATGATATTATACTGGAATTATAGTATACCTTTATATAATTATAATTTCATTCCATTAAATACGAAATAGAAATGAAAGTAGCGTTCATGCGTACGTACGACTTACCGTCTCCATGAACGGTGCATTTAATTTCTTACCTATAAATGTTATATAATATTATAAATCCATGTATATACTGGATATATATGATATATATTATATCTAAATCATGAATATAATTCTAGATATAATGGATATTTCACCACATGAACAACTTGTAATTATAAGAAGTTTATTTTTGACTCAAGTACCAAAGATCGAAAAAACGACCGTTATTAACTTAAATAATTACATAATGTTCATAACATGGTAATAAGTGATATAAAAGGAATAATGAACTTGAAAAATATTATTAATAAAGTAGAAATTAACTCTTGTTTATTATTCATGAGTTTAGAGAACGATCGAGTCAACTCGGACACGAGGTAAGGGAACTTCTTAACCCAATTTTCATTCTTTGGGTTAATATACTACTTTCAAATTATGCCATGATATTATTATGTCCTATCTTGTATTTTTACTTTCATTATTTGTACTTATAGTGAATACACATAATAGATCTATTTTATTTAAAAAATGATCTTTGTAAGGGACTTCGTCTCAATCTCCATTCATTGAGGCATATTTTGTTTTATACACAAATTTATTTTATACGGTGTATAAACCCCTTTGACTTTTATGTTTATTCAAAAGGGATATTTTTATATGAAGTGTTTTACTAAATGAAAAAAAGGAATGTTTTTATTGTCACATGTATGCGGCGACAATGACTTCTCCACCGCCGTGACCATTATTTGAGTCTTAGCTTCCTCTACAAGCCATATCTATTTTTAAATGAAAAATAAATACCAAGTTTTAATTTTCTTTTATTTTGGTATTGAAAATGGTTTTGATAATGTTTTTATTATATCAATGTGTTGTATTGATATCTTGTGATTGAAATGTGGAAATGTTATTTTTCCATTATGCATGTTTTATGTGATACGATTATGTTATGGTTTATGATATGTTTAAACCTGTTCATATGAGGAATGCATTGGACTTAATAAGTGATGGGTGGAGCCCGCTATAGCTCCTCGATGCATCGGTAGGTCTCATTAGGCAAACTAGTGTCTTGAAATGAGGCCTTGAAAAAAATATTATTTTTAGTCTTGGCATGAGGCCTTGGATATGTAGAGACCCGAAGCTTGACGCACATGGACATTAAATTACTTTTGCAGAATACTTAGTACATAACAAAAACACACACACAAGGATCGTAATAGTTTAGTGTCTTTGGAAACTCGGAATATAATCTTCTAATCGTGGTGAAAGATCTTCAACATCTCCCATAAAGATCTTCCTTTTTTTTTACCTAAAACCTTTCTTTATATCCTGGGGAAAAGAAAACATAAAAGGGTGAGCTCAAATGCTCAGTAAGGGTAAACAAAAGAAATATCAATCACAACATTTTCATAAGAACATAACATTTTGGAAATCTTAACCTGCAAAAGAGAGCATAATTTCATAACATGGGATAAATAATAGTAGTGAAATGAAATCCCAATAATCATAACTTAAAACATGAAACTTTGTGGCATACAAACATAATCATAGAGAATCATATCTTATTAGTCAAGACTCATTGCCAAGACTATCTTAGTGGACAAAGTCCATTTCTGAACCGAGTCACCCTCGTTTCAGTCCTGTTTCACTGAACCGGTATAACCTACCATTCCAGCCATGTCTATCTCACGAGATATAAAATCTTTACCCAATTCATTGGAGGGAGATATAGGTCCCACCCATCTCATAATGATACCATTCTTATGTGTGTCACAAAGTCAGAAAACCATACATCATAGCATAACCCATGTAATAAAAATGGGAATCTTAAACATCATGACATCATAAAACAATTCATATAAGATAAAGGAATTAATAAAAATATAATTCCATCACAAAATAATCAAATCAATGTAATAATAGGGATAAAAACAGAACCCTTTATTATCTTAGATGGAAAATAATTTTGATAAAACACTTGAACTCCATTCTTGAGGAAAATATCCTTTCTGCTTCAAAAAAACTTTTCCTTTCTTAACATGTCGTAAAATTATAAAATAAAATAATTTGATTAAAAATAAACTTGAAAACTTGTAAAGGAAGCTTCGTGGAAATAATGTTTTAAAAATCCATTCATGCCGTATAAGTTAAAAAAACATTCTTCGTACTTTTGTCGGAAAAGTCATAAAGTACCTCGTACGAAAAACGACAAAATATTCCTTTCATATCTTTTACTAAAAACTCACCGAAGGGTAAAATTGGATATAAACTATTGTATAAGGATATAAATATGGATGTGGATGATAAAATACACCCCAGTAAATTTCAAAGTATAAACAATCTCGGATAAAAATGAGATTGTGATATTTTCCCTTACCTTAGGTCCGATTTTCTTTGTAAGTGTCCGAAACTCCTGTATAATGATTTAAATAATGTCATTGACTTATTAAATAATCATATTCATTTTTATTATATAATATATGGTTCACTTATGACTATATATTACCCGTTATTTTGTAAATTCATGTTAAAGTAGCGTTTTGGGTAAAATCGTCTCATTTGTCGTTCGTGTTTTAACTTGTAATTATTCATATGATTACTTTGATCATGATTACTTAATTCCAGAATATAAAACATGATTTATATATAATATATATTCATAATATACATATATATAATGGATCGATAAATGGAAAGAAATACACCATTCATGGAGACGGTAGGCCGTACGTACGCATGAACGCTGTTTTCGTTTCCTTATTGAATTGAGTGGAATTAAGTAGATGACATAAATATATATATACATAAATCCAGTAGTATTATTATGTCATATATTTCTTGACTACTTACTATATATACTTTATAATCATTCATGAATGGTTAACATGGAGAATGAATCTCATCGCGTCGTGGAGACGGTAGTCCGTACGTACGCACGAGCGATGATATCATTCTCATGATCGTTGAATTGTATTTTAGTGTATGTATACTATTTAAGAATCAATATCACTTTACAATAATCATATATAGTTATTATTTACACCATTATACCCATCCAAGTAAGGTGGTGGTGGAAAATAGATTACACCACGGCGTGGAGACGGTATTCCGTACGCACGCGCGGTGATTTTGTTTTCTGTAGGATGGATAAATGGTGAAATAGGGTTGTTTAATACTTATAATAACATATCAGTATATGAGTGATACTGATGTTATTAATTAATAATGAAACAAACTATGAAGAAGAAGTGGAAGAAGAAATAAAGATAAAAGAATCGGTAATGGACATTACCTCTTCTTTGAAGCGCCTCTTTGAGATCTCCCTTTAGGGCACTAAATTTTGCCTTTGAGGAAGACCAGAACCTCTAGGATATTTCTAGGGAAGTGGAGAAGAGAATTTTGCAGGGTTTGGCCGAGCTTGAAGGCTCAAAGTTGTGTGAGGAAGAGAGGGAGGAGGTGCCCTTTTATAATGGAGGAGAGGGGTACCTTTGGAATAACAAAAACTATTATTTTATTATAAAGTCAAATTCGGTTTTAAATAGCTCCAAATTTATTTATTTCGAATATAAGGTGGGTATGGGTCGAAATAATCTCATCAAATAGAATTTAGACAAGTTTAGGTTCCTATATTAACCTTATCTTTTAGTTTTAACTCTTAGTTAATTAGATTGACATTTACCATGTCACTTTGTATTTTTATATTATATAGTTAATAAAATTACCATATACATCTAAGAGACCCCCAATTTGTATTTTATTAATATATATAACCTTATCTAAGTCATTTGGCCGAACCTTAGATTTTTAGGAATAAAATAACAATTAATAATATAATATTTGTTTTAAAAACTATTTTATGTCAATTTTGACACTATTCAATAGTTTATTTTTTTGAAACTCATAAAAGAATGGTTACTTCTAAAAAAGTTAATTAAAATAATCATAACATGTCATATTAACCTAGAAAATTAGTTTAATTCATAAAAAGTCTCAAATTATACTTATTTAGGTATTTATAATATCAATTATGTCAGTATTTCATTAATAAGATAATTACTGCATCATCTTTGTGTTATAAATAAATTAAATTATTTAATGTATAAAAATTAAAAATAAAATACCATTATGTATGAAATCTTTTTATCTTTCTAATGAATATTTATAGTCGAATTTATCTTATGTTTCACCCCATATTAAAAATTATTTACTTATTAAACTTTGATTTTAACTATTTTGACCCTTCTTTAAATAAATTAATAATAAATGTCCTAATCTAATCCAAGCGGGCCTAAATGGTCATATTTTATTCCTAAGGTTTTTTTGGGTCGAATTAAACTTGTCCAATAGAATTAGGACACGTGTTAGGGTAATAATAATATCATTTTTAACCTTAATTACCCTATTTACTTTTAACCGTGGTAAAAAAAAGTAAAAAGTTACTATTCACCAAAAATTATTTTCATCTCATTGAACCACATTTTAGTCCTTGATATTAACCGTGCCTCTCGAATTTTCGAAATTCCACTCACAGAAGCGGTAAAATTAGGTTTTATGAAAAATTAAGTTTTTTAACTACCACTTAGTGGTTTCACTATTCATTAAAAAATGAAAGTTTCTAGAAAAATACCAAAAATTAGATCTAAGCTATATTTGATATTATGAATTCAAAAATGATATCTATTTTATCAAATTAAAAACATATAAGTTTCATTAATTAATTTAAAAATTAATTCCCTTCGTCAAAACAAATATCGTGTTCTTAAGAGATAATAACTATCAAAAGATTGACACTTGTTTATGACTAGTTTAAATGTGACATTACATCCAATGAACAACATTGTATTAAATTGTAAAAATATATTCTAAATATACTTTAAAACCACTCAAATTAATAATTTATCACTATTAATTATTTCGATTAAAAAAGTTGTTTTTAATTATAATTTAGTAATTTTCACTATGCATCAGAATATGAAAGTTATCCAAAAAGTACCAAAATTTCACCTTAGGCTAAATTCAATACTCCGAATCCAAAAATGAAGTCCATTTTGAGAGCTAAAATTTCTAAAATTTTAAAAGGTGGTTATTACTATTCATAACGGCTAGTTTTAATAATATTTTAATAGCATATCGTTGTTTAGTGAAACTTGGTATTGCGTACTACACACGCTATCGAGGAAGGTCGCGATTGCGTGTAATGCAAGGCAAGTTAAGGATGCGTGTTGAGAAAGCTCCTTTTGGTGTAGCGTACAACACAAGACATTAATGAAATTAAAAAGAATAATTTTTTATAAAATCTCGGGCTGTTACATTCTACCCCCCTTAAAATGAATTTCGCCCTCGAAATTCGTTGGAGTTATAAATGGTTTATTATTCAAAAGTTTCTTTAATAGAAACCCAAATCGTAAAAAGGAATACCAAAAATTGGATTTTAAAAACTAAAGTATGAAATGTAATGATTACCCAAATAAACTAATCACTGGGTTTCCACATAGGTGAAAAATATGGACATGGAAGAGAAATCTAACCATCACGTTCTGATGGAGAGTGGTAGAGAACATGGCTACGGAAAAACCAGCAATCATAAAGCCAAAAATTTGTGACGATCTAAGGTACCGTCTGATTCATCATATATAAGAGCACTAGGACAACATTTTTGGTTTTCAAGATCATTTCCCTAAAGTTGATGAAATTGGAATTAGAAGAAATACTTTCGTGATTTTGGTATAGTCTCACCGTTTGTCGTTCTTTGGACAATTTCCACTTCATATCTTAAAGAAATGAAGTTTAATTTGTCATTCGTGATGTGTTAGAAGATCATGTGATAGAATGATGGGTCATTCCATCTGTCTCAAACAAAAGGTTAGAAAAGTTATCAAAAAATACATAAGTCCATCTATAGTGAGATTAATCATATATGGTTCCTAAAATGAACTTATACTTCATATATCATAATGCTTAATATAATAAAACTAGTTTCTACTAAATAGAGACTTCTTGTAGGCCAGTGGTAAGCGATAAAGGCTAGTCACACTTCGGTTGTGGGTTCGATTCCCACAACCTTGTCCGATGCGATGGGCTGTCGCCCGTCCTGCAGGTTGTCCTTTTTCTAAAACTACATTACTATAACATCCCATCAATAATATCGAAAAAAACTTTTATCCTTAAACAATACTAACTTATGTCCAACATAGTCCATTCCAATATTTAGGCTTATCCATAATACTACTGTCCAATCCAATATTATAGTGAAAACGATTACCAAAGAGTTCATATAACAAGCATGTTAATACCATCGTTGATCCCCGTATATCATGAGATATGTCTTGTTGGTCACATTCCAAACATTCGAAGGCCCTAATCATGTATTCTCTTGAAAAATGAATACCCATTGGACCTTAGTGAAAATATTAATGTAGTTAAAAGTTAACACTTTCCATATACGAAAATCCTCAAAATTCTATATACTCAAACCATGATATCACTTAGTCCTTATATCAATCATGAGCTCATGAATACTATCAAACAAATTAGATTCTCTTTATCCCTTTATTATGAGCATATCATCTATATTCCAAAAATATCTGAATAACCTTTCATGGATACTGGTAACATTAATCATACACTTTCAAAACTCAAGGAAAGACAACAGTGTAACAATCCTTAGATGTCTCTTTATTCCATAGTACCATGAGATTACTTATACAACATTACACATGATAAACATGTAATCATTCCACTACATTCTTAAACCATTGACCGAGCTTCAATAATTCTTTCATCTCACATATCATTTGTAGTCTCTTCATCATCATCCACATAAATACTACCCATACGACCATACTGATTCTCTTCATGAGACTTTCCCTTAGGGCATTGGTTTTCATAATGCCCGTACACTCCACATTTAAAACATTTAACCATTGTTGATGTCGTAGAAATACCATTATCCTCATCCCTGGTGTTAAATGAACCTTTTCCTTTGCACTTACTGGCTTTGTGTCCTTCTTTTCCACACCCAAAGCATCTTCCAGTTCCTTTGAGACATTCTCCTTGATGCCTCTTCCCACATGATTTACATAGGGGAAATTGAACTTTCTTTCCTCTATGATCATCATGAAACTCCATCTTTCTATTATTATCCGAGTCAGAAAACTTACCAAATTATACTTTATTGATCATATTATGAGATTGATGATTTGGCATAATAATGATGTTTGGACTTCCAAATCCCATTTCATTTGGTTGCTCATGAAGAATATCATTCCATTGTCTATCATATCCTCCATTATCATGAATCATCTTGTTTCCATCCATTTTCTAAAACCCAAAAAGAATAGTGTGAGAGGCAAAAATCATAATAAAGGGGGAGTAACTTCAATATCTAACATCTTTGGTTTAATCTAATATCGTTACCATAGTTCTAGGACTATATCCTATACGTATACTTATCCTTAGGGACATCCCTAGACATACCTTAGAAATGTCTCTAGGGATCTCACTAACGTTTTCGCATCCTAGTTTCCAAAGGTTGACTATAATTTTCTTCTGATACCAACTGTAGAGACCCGAAGCTTGACGTACATGGACATTACATTACTTTTGTGAAATACTTAGTACATAACAAAAACACACACACAAGGATCGTAATAGTTTAGTGTCTTTGGAAACTCGGAATATAATCTTCTAATCGTGGTTAAAGATCTTCAACATCTCCCATAAATATATTCCCTTTTTTTACCTAAAACCTTTCTTTATATCCTGGGGAAAAGAAAACATAAAAGGGTGAGCTCAAATGCTCAGTAAGGGTAAACAAAAGAAATATCAATCACAACATTTTCATAAGAACATAACATTTTGTAAATCTTAACCTGCAAAAGAGAGCAAAATTTCATAACATGGGATAAATCATAGTAGTGAAATGAAATCCCAATAATTATAACTTAAAACATGAAAATTTGTGGCATACACACATAATCATAGAGAATCATATCTTATTAGTCAAGACTCATTTCCAAGACTATCTTAGTGGACAAAGTCCATTTCTGAACTGAGTCACCCTCGTTTCAGTCCTGTTTCACTGAACCGGTATAACCTACCATTCCAGCCATGTCTATCTCATGAGATATAAAATCCTTACCCAATGCATTGGAGGGAGATATAGGTCCCACCCATCTCATAATGATACCATTCTTATGTGTGTCACAAAGTCAGAAAACCATACATCATAGCATAACCCATGTAATAAAAATGGGAATCTTAAACATCGTGACATCATAAAACAATTCATATAAGATAAAGGAATTCATAAAAATATAATTCCATCACAATATAATCAAATCAACGTAATAATAGGGATAAAAACAGAACCCTTTATTATCTTAGATGGAAAATAATTTTGATAAAACACTTGAACTCGATTCTTGAGGAAAATATCATTTCTGCTTCAAAAACACTTTTCCTTTCTTAACATGTCGTAAAATTCTAAACTAAAAGAATTTGATTAAAAATAAACTTGAAAACTTGTAAAGGAATCTTCTTGTAAATAATGTTTTAAAAATCCATTCAGGCCTTATAAGTTAAAAAACATTCTTCGTACTTTTGTCGGAAAAGTCAAAAAGTACCCCATACGAAAAACGACAAAATATTCCTTTCATATCTTTTACTAAAAACTCACCGAAGGGTAAAATTGGATATAAAATATTGTATAAGGATATAAATATGTATGTGGATGATAAAATACACCCCAGTAAATTTCAAAGTATAAACAATCTTGGATAAAAATGAGATTGTGATATTTTCCCTTACCTTAGGTCCGATTTGCTTCGTAATTGTCCGAACCTCCTGTATAATGATTTAAATAATGTCATTGACTTATTCAAGAATCATATTCATTGTTATTATATAATATATGGTTCACTTATGACTTTATATTACCCATTCTTTTGTAAATTCATGTTAAAGTAGCGTTTTGGGTAAAATCGTCTCATTTGTCGTTCGTGTTTTAACTTGTAATTATTCATATGATTACTTAGATCATGATTACTTAATTACAGAATATAAAACATGATTTATATATAATATATATTCATAATATACATATATATAATGGATCGATAAATGGAAAGAAATACACCGTTCATGGAGACGGTAGGCCGTACGTACACATGAACGTTGTTTTCGTTTCCTTATTGAATTGAGTGGAATTAAGTAGATGACATAAATATATATATACATAAATCCAGTAGTATTATTATGTCATATATTTCTTGACTACTTATTATATATACTTTATAATCATTCATGAATGGTTAACGTGGAGAATGAATCTCATCGCGTCGTGGAGATGGTAGTTCGTACGTATGCACGAGCGATGATATCGTTCTCATGATCGTTGAATTGTATTGTAGTGTATGTATACTATTTAATAATCAATATCACTTTACAATAATCATATATAGTAATTATTTACACCATTATACCCATCCAAGTAAGGTGGTGGCGGAAAATAGATTACACCACGGCGTGGAGACAGTATTCCGTACGCACGTGCGGTGATTTCGTTTTCCGTAGGATAGATAGATGGTGAAATAGGGTTGTTTCATAATTATAATAACATATCAGTATATGAGTGATATTGATGTTATTACTTCATAATGAAACAACCTATGAAGAAGAAGTGGAAGAAGAAATAAAGATAAAAGAATCGGTAATGGACATTACCTCTTCTTTGAAGCGCCTCTTTGAAATCTCCCTTTAGGGAAATAAAATTGGTCTTTGAGGAAGACCAGAACCTCTAGTATATTTCTAGGGAAGTGGAGAAGAGAATTTGGCATGGGTTTTCCGAGCTTGAAGGCTCAAAGTTGTGTGAGGAAGAGAGGGAGGTGGTGCCCTTTTATAAGGGAGGAGAGGGGTACCTTTGGAATAACTAAAACTATTATTTTATTATAAAGTCAAATTCGGTTTTAAATAGATCCAAATTGATTTATTTCGAAGATAAGGTGGGTATGGGTCGAAATCCTCTCATCCAATAGAATTTATACAAGTTTAGGTTCCTATATTAACCTTATCTTTTAGTTTTAACTCTTAGTTAATTAGATTGACATTTACCATGTCACTTTGTATTTTTATATTATATAGTTAATAAACATAACATATACATCCAAGAGACCCCCCAAGTTGTGTTTTATTAATATATATAACCTTATATAAGTCATTTGGCCAAACCGTAGATTTTTAAGAATAAAATAACAAGTAATAATATAATATTTGTTTTAAAAACTATTTTATGTCAATTTTGACACTATTCAATAGTTGATTTTTTTGAAACTCATAACAGAATGATTACTTTGACCAAAGTTAATTAACATAATCCTAACATGTCATATTTACCTAGAAAATTAGTTTAATTCCTAAAAAGTCTCAAATTATTCTTATTTAGGTATTTATAATATCGATTATGTCAGTATTTCATTAATAAGATAATTACTGCATCATATTTGTGTTATAAATAAATTAAATTATTTAATGTCTAAAAATTACAAATAAAATACCATTATGTAGGAAATATTTTTTTCTTTCTAATGAATATTTATAGTCGAATTTATCTTATGTATAAACCCATATTAAAAATGATTTACTTATTAAACTTTGATTTTAACTATTTTGACCCTTCTTTAAATAAATTAATAATAAATGTCCTAATCTAATACAAGTTGGCCTAAATGGTCATATTTTATTCCTAAGGTTGTTTTCGTTCGAATTACACTTGTCCAATAAAATTATCACATGTGTTAGGGTAATAATAATATCATTTTTACCCTTAATTACCCTATTTACTTTTAACTATGGTAAAAAAAAGTAAAAAGTTACTATTCACCAAAAATTATTTTCATCTCATTGAACCACATTTTAGTCCTTAATATTAACCATGTCTCTCAGATTTTCGGAATTCCACTCACAGAAGCGGTAAAATTAAGTTTTATGAAAAATTCAGTTTTTTAACTACCACTTAGTGGTTTCACTATTCATTAAAAAATGAAAGTTTCCAGAAAAATACCAAAAATTAGATCTAATCTAAATTTGATATTATGAATTCAAAAATGATGTCTATTTTATAAAATTCAAAACATATAAGTTGCATTAATTAATTTAAAAATTAATTCCCATCGTCAAAACAAATATCGTGTTTTTAAGAGATAATAACCATCAAAAGATTGACACTTGTTTATGACTGGTTTAAATGTGAAATTACATACAATGACCAACATTGTATTAAATTGTAAAAATATATTCTAAATATACTTTAATACCACTCAAATTAATAATTTATCACTATTAATTATTTTGATTAAAAAAGTTGTTTTTAATTATAATTTAGTAATTTTCACTATTCATCAGAATATGAAAGTTATCCGAAAAGTACCAAAATTTCACCTTAGGCTAAATTCGATACTCCGAATCCAAAAATGAAGTCTATTTTGAGAGCTAAAATTTCTAAAATTTTAAAAGGTGGTTATTACTATTCATAACAGCTAGTTTTAATAATATTTTAATAGCATATCGTTGTTTAGTGAAACTCGGTATTGCGTACTACACACGCTATCGAGGAAGGTCACGATTGCGTGTAATGAAAGTCAAGTCAAGGATGCGTGTTGAGCAAGCTCCTTTTGGTGTAGCGTACAACACAAGACATTAATGAAATTAAAAAGAATATTTTTTTTATAAAATCTCGGGCTGTTACAGGCTACATGGTTATGATAGTCTGGCATTATGCATTTCATCATTATGAAAGTGGTTATTGATATTGCATGTGATTATTCGAGTAGTATAATATCCATGTGAATAATTAAATGACATTATTTCATTTTAGTTTTTCCATATTATGCTGAATTTCAAGTTTAAAAGGCTTTTTTTAGTTATACATTGCCTTAAATGTTTATGTTTATTTATGAAGGTTTCCACTGTATTGTTATCCTTACTGAGCATCTGAGCTCACCCCTTCCAATGTTTTAATTTTTCCAGGATGTGAAGAAGTATATTATAAATGACCTTCAGGGATAGTATGAGGGGATATGAATACAATATGTTGTTGTAGTTTTGTTTTACTTTATGATGTAATGTAAGACTTATGTATGTATCTAGTGTTTCCAAGGCTACTAAACTAATCGGTCTTTCGAGACTTGATATTTTGTGATCATGCCAATGTTACTCAATAATGCACTGACTCTGGGTAACTGGGGTCGGGGCGTTACAGTTGGTATCAGAGGCAGTTTAGTACTAACCTTGGAATATAGATTTAGATAAACTCTGATTAGAGCACAGAGCCCTAAGATAGACTTTGAGGATTAGTATAGAAGAACTTCCTAGAATTTTGGTATTATAGAGATTTTGTGAGTTTTCTGAGCAATACATCCCTGTCTGGATACGAGCAGGTAGAGGCGACTCTGGCACATATGTACCTAGGGTTAAAACCCGAAAACACCACTTTGAGCTAGACTTGAATGAGAACTGGTGCATGACAACGAGCCTTGCTGCACTCTTGATTACGACACTCCCGGGGGATATACTTAGGATAATTCTCATTTTCTTTACAAACCTTTATGAATGGTTTATTAGTATATACTTCCTCAAAGAAAACATTTTTATGATTATGGATTATATCTATAAATAGTTCAATTTATGTTAAGTGTTTTTCAAGTTTGTTATTATGTATTTCGATTCATAAACTAATATAGTTTATGACATTGTTTAGAAATGGCGCCTAGTGGGAGGAATGGAAACCATATCAATGCACACACTCTATGTAGGGATTTCCCTCATGCTCAAGATAATTATAATGGATTTGGTGATACAATTGGTGCTGATCAGCTTATCACCATACTGGGACAACTCACTCAGGTTATGAATAATAACCTTACTCATATGGAGCACCCTGATCTGCAACGTGGAGGATCAATATTAGACCACTTCATGAGGAAACAACCACCAAAATTTAATGGGGTTACAAATCCATTAGTAGCTGTGCAATGGATAAACTCTTTAGAGAAAATATTCCACTCCTTGGGGAGTAGTGAAAGGGATAAGGTGGTAATGGAAGTTTAACGCCTCACTGGAGATGCCGATCAATAGTGATCGCTGATACAAAACACGAAGGAAGATGATGAAGTATCAAGTATGGAATGGAGGGATTTTAAGGAAATTTTCTTAGAAAAATACTTTCCACATGACCATCGAGCGGATATGAAAAGGAAATTTTTGAGTCTGAGGTAGAAGGAGGATGAGAATGTCGCAAAGTATGAGGATAACTTTACAAGGTTAGCGAGGTATGCTGCAGATTATATACGTAACCCAAGAAGTAAGATTGATCATTTCTTTGATGGGTTAAAACCATTTCTCCGTCGAGCATTAGTATTACAATCTCTCTCAACGTATAAAGATATAGTCTCATGTGCTATCAAGACAGAAAAGGAATTCTCTAAATCTTATGACAATAAAGTAAAGCAAGAGAAAAAGAGAATGGTGGAACAAGAGATAGATAAAGGGAAAAAGGGAAAGAATGATTTTCCATTATATGATAATTGTGGTAAGAATCACCACGGTACATGCCTAAAAGGAATGGGAGTTTGTTATAAATGTGGAGAAAAAGGTCACCAGGATCGTGATTGAAAGGGAAAGAAAGAGGCTATCAATGTTGAATGCTAAAATTTTAGGGAAATGGGGCATTATGCAAATGAATGTGCTAAGCGTCAGGGAAACTTACCTCAGAAAAGGCCAAGGGATCAAGGAAAATCTTATGTTGTTACTATAGTTGAAGTGGAATAATTAATGTATTGGTGCTTTTGGACTCAAGGATTATATTCTGGTTATAAGAATAATGTGATATATATAAGGATTATACTGTAGTACTTGTTGTTTTCATATGATGAAGGTAATCAAATTTTTGTATGTGACAATAAGAGAAACTTTACTTTGTTTGAGGAATCTGATGATACAATTGATTTTGGAATTTAGAGACCTTTTAGAGTATGTCTGGACAGAGATATTTTGGATAACTATAAAGGTTGGAATGGATTAAGTTGAACTTTGGATAGTATTGTTTAAGGTTAAAACATTTTTGAAGATTATTTTTGGAATATTATAATACTATAGTTTTAGGAAAATGACAACCTGCAGGTCGGGGGATAACCCGTCACGTCGGACAAAGCCGTAGTAATCGAACCCACAACCTTAGTGCGACATGCCTTTATTACCTATCACTAGCCTACAGGAAGTCCCTGGTTATTATAAAATAGTTTTCCTAATCTAAATGGTATGTGTTAATATTTGTAACCTTGTACGATTAGGATAAATATAATATTTTTAAGTTCTATTATCTTTTTGAGTGAAAGATGGGTTTTTGGTAAAAATTTATTAAGGAATGAAATTCTACATGACAAGTATGTATATTTCCTTACGTTCTTATTAAATATCCTAAATAAATTCCTCAACTTTATAAAAGTTAACTTAAAACAAAAATGTTGTTGGTTAAATTTTCTTACTGGGGAATCAATGATCATTTAACCAATCACAAGTTTGTGATTTTCTTATAGTTAAATTTCTCCTAACCCTGTTTTCTACAACTCTCCATCAGACCTTGATGGTCTGTTTTTCTTCCATATCCATATTTTCATAGAATCATAGTATGGGCTATCTCGGGTGACCTTTGTACTTCTCTTTCATTCTTTTAAAGTTATATTTTTATTAACCTTATTTTCAATGTGGGTTTTCAAAAAAGGTATTTTCTATTTTCAACCTTTTATTTTCAAAGAAAAATTTCAAATTGAGAGGACGCAATTTATTAAAGGATGGGAGAATGTAACACCCCAAGCTTCCATGGTACACTTCTCTTTGAATAATAGAGTAGCGTGTGTTGTACGCAACCTCGAGTTCTAACACACCGTGACCAGTAAAAGTAGCCATTATGAATAGTAATACCCACTTTTTAAAATTATATAAATTTTATATTTGAAAATGGAATTCATTTTTTGATTCGGAATATTGAATTTATCCTAGGGTGAAATTTTGGAACTTTTTGGATAACTTTTATATTTTGATGAATAGTGAAAATTACTAAATTTTAATTATTATTTTTTAATAAAAATAATTAATAGTGATAAATTATACTATTGAGTAGTTTTAAAGTATAATTAGAATATAATTTTACCATTTTATCCAATGGTGGTCATTAGAATTAATTTCACTTTGAAATTGAAGATAAACAATTGTCAATATTTTAATTGATATTGTTTCTTAAAAACACGCTATTTGTTGTGACAGTGAGAATTAGTTATTAAATTAATTAAATCAACATATATGTTTTTAATTTTGTAAATAATACATCATTCTTGAATTAGTAATATCAAATATAGCTTAGGGTGAATTTTTGGTATTTTTCTGAAAAACTTCAATTTTTGATGAATAGTGAAACCACTAAGTGGTAGTTTAGAAACTAATTTTTCTTGTAAATGAAACATTACCACTTCTGTGATTTGATTTTCAAAAATCTGACACAAATGGTTGTCATTATGAAGAAAAATGTGGTTCAATGTTATTAAAATAATTTTTGGTGAATAGTAACTTTTAAGTTCTATTAATCGCGATTAAAGTTAATTAGTGAAATTTAAGGTAGAAATGTTATTATAAAAATATAAAAATATCTTGACACTTGTCCTACCCTTATTTTATGAGTCAGGGCCGACCAAGACAATCCATGAGTCAACTTGGGGACCCCATTGAGCCACTTGGGTAAGAAAATGACATTAATAACTTTTTATTTAAAGTAAAAATAAAATTGTCACAAACATGTGTTGTTTTACTAAAACAATTATTACATGAGGTTATATAAGTTAAATTTTTTACTATAAATATTCATTGGAAAGATAAAAATATTTTCTACATCATGGTAATTTTTTCATAATTTTTAGACATTAAATAAATTAATTTTTTTATGACACAATGATGATGCAACGATTACCTCATTAATTAACAATTTAAATAAAATGAAAAGATAATGTAAAATCTAAGACTTACACTTGTAAAAAACCTATTAGATGAGTAGATTTAGAACACTTATAACCTTATACTCTAAATATATTATTGTGGTACCTTTAAAATCTTAAAATCATTTCATAATAATGTAACATTTCATGACTTTCCAAGAGTTCCCCTTCTCCCCTCTTATAAAAGGCCCCCACCTCTGCCACCTTATTCACACCTTCCAAGCCATTTGGCTCGGAAAACTCTGCCCAAATACCCTCTCAAAATTCCTCCCTTCATCCTAGAAGCCTTACCTTAGGTAGAAAGATCTTCAAGAAACCATTTTGGTTCAAACTAAGGGGAGTTACCCGATTTAAAGGTAATGTCTTCTCTTACGTTGTTTTGTTTTATTTTTATTCTCCAACCCCCTAAACTCTTTTTATTCTTTTCTTTTGTAACAAAAACAGTATCATAAATATACTTGGATGTTTTTATGAGAATTATTTTATTTACACTTACACACACCTTCGTCTAATGGTTAAAGAACATACTGTTTCTGTGGGTGGTGAATTACTGGCTCATGAAACGATGATTGTTCAATCTTCTTTTAACACCTATCATGGTGGCCATTATTATGAAACTATTTTTATATATGATATATATTATGTTTTTGTTTTCCTTATGATTCTGTATTTTTCATTTATGGCATACCTTTATGATTTCCATTATGGGTAAACGGTATAATTTCATTTTAGGAAGTGCGGACTACCGACCCCTCAAAGTGATTTGAATCGTTAATGCCATATGTGGTATGTATGAAGGATGGAGTAAATGATATTATACTAGGATTATAGTATACCTTTATATAATTATAATTTCATTCCATTAAATATGAAATAGAAATGAATGTAGCGTTCATGCGTACGTATGGCTTACCGTGTCCATGAACGGTGCATTTCATTTATTAATTATAAATGTTATGTAATATTATAAATGCATGTATATACTGGATATATATGATATATATGATATCTACATCATGAATATAATTCTGGATATAATGGATATTTCACCACATGAACAACTTGTAATTATAAGAAGTTTATTTTTAACTCAAGTACCAAAGATAGACAAAACGACCGTTATTAACTTAAATAATTACATAATGTTCATAACATGGTAATAAGTGATATAAAAGGAATAATGAACTTGAAAAAGGTTCTTAAGAAATTAGAAATTAACTCTAGTTTATTATTCAGGAGGTTAAAGAACGATCGAGTCAAGTCGGACACGAGGTAAGGGAACTTCTTAACCCAATTTTCGTTCTTTGGGTTAATCTCCTACTTTCAAATTATGCCATGATATTATTATTTCCTATCTTGTATTTTTACTTTGATTTTGTGTACTTATAGTGAATACACATAATAGATGTATTTTATTTAAAAAATTATCTCTGTAAGGGACTTCATCTCAATCTCCATTCATTGGGGCATATTTTGTTTTATACACACATTTCTTTTATACGATGTATAAACCCCTTTGACTTTTACGTTTATTCAAAAGGAATCTTTTTATACGAAGCATTTTACCAAACAACAAAAAGGAATGTTTTTATTGTCGTACGTAGGTAGTGACAATGACTTCTCCACCGTCGTGACCATTATTTGAGTTTCGGCTTCCTCTACAAGCCATATCTTTTTTTAAATGAACAATAAATACCAAGTTTTAATTTTCTTTTATTTTGGTATTGAAAATGGTTTTGATAATGTTTTTATTATATCAATGTGTTGTATTGATATCTTGTGATTGAAATGTGGAAATGTTATGTTTCCTTTATGCATGTTTTATGTGATACGATTATGTTATGGTTTATGATATGTTTAAACCTGTTCATATGAGGAATGCATTGGACTTAATAAGTGATAGGTGGAGCCCGCTATAGCTCCTCGATGCATCGGTAGGTCTCATTAGACAAAATAGTGTCTTGGCATGATGCCTTGACAAAATATTATTTTTTAGTCTTGGTACGAGGCCTTGGCTACGTGGTTATGATAGTCTCGCATTATGAATTCCATCATTATGAAAGTGGTTATTAATATTGCATGTGATTATTCGACTAGTTGAATATCCATGTGAATAAGTAAATGGCATTATTTCATTTTATTTTTTCCATATTATTCTGAAGTTCAAGTTTAAAAGGATTTTGTTTTAGTTATACATTTCCTTAAATGTTTATGTTTATTTATGAAAGTTTCTGCTGTATTGTTATCCTTACTGAGCATCTGAGCTCACCCCTTCTATTGTTTTAATTTTTCCAAGATGTGAAGAAGTATATTATGAATGAACTGTAGGGATAGTATGAGGGGATATGAAGACAAGATGTTGTGGTAGTTTTGTTTTACTTTATGATGTAATGTAAGACTTATGTATGTATCTAGTGTTTCGAAGGCTACTAAACTAATCGGTCTTTTGAGACTTGATCTTTTGTGATCATGCCAATGTTACTCAATAATGCACCGACTATGGGTAACTAGGGTCAGGGTGTTACACCCAAGATGCACCAAATTAAAGAGTAAACAAGTAAATATAAGGGAAATAACTGAAATATAGTTATGGGATATTTAAAACTCCCCACTATAAGAATTTCCTTCCCCAAGAAGTCATATGGAATAATTATGTCTGGTAAAGAGGTGAGACAACTACTCGCTCATCATTATTCATGCTCCCATGTATTGTGAGAATCTAATCCATGCCACCATAACACTCAAACCAACAAAATTTAATTCCCACAAAATAATTTTACTTGAGATTCAATGATATATACTTGATGCTCCACAACAGAAACATCTAGCTCTAACTCAATCTCTTCCCAACTTAGAATGTGAGACGAGTTGGGATGATATTTTCTAAGTTTCAATATGTGGAAAATATAATGTATTACTCTAAACTGAACTAGAAATTCCAATTGATAACAAACCAACCCAAGCTGCTAAGTGACCCCAAATGGACCAAAATATCTTGGAGCTAACTTTCCCTATTTTACAAGCCAATGCGACCCAACCATGGAGAAAACTTCAAGAAAAACACAGTCACCTGCAAAAAACTCAAAAGGATGACACCGCTGATCGACATAAGATTTATATTGGTTCTGAGCTTTAACAAGATACCGACGTATATCCTAAATCCTCACAAATTTCTCCTGAACAAAACTCGGTCCCACCAAAGAGGTTTCTCTCACCTCTTCCCAAAAACTATGAGACCTGTACGGGTGAACATACAAAGCCTATAGAGGATCCATTATGATTGATTACTATTAACTATTGTTATACATTGTCTCAACCATTCCAAGATGGTTATCCCAATATCCACTAAAATCTAATACATAGGCATGAAGAATATCCTCCAAGATCTAAATAGCATGCACCATCTGATCATTTATCTATGGATGATAAGATGTACTGAACCTGACTTGAGTCCCCATCACCTCTTAGAGACTCTTATAGAACCTCTAAGTAAACCTAGGAACTATTTCTGAAACAATAATAGAAGGAATGACATGTAACATCATAAGTTCATGTACATATAGCTTACCCAAATTTTTAAATATTGTGGTGTATTTGATTGGAATGAAATGAGTAGACTTTTCCAACCAATCAATCACTACCTAGATAGAATTACTTCTTCAGCGAGTCCATGGTAATCAAAAAATAAAGTCCATAGATACCTCATCCTATTTTCAAAACGGCACCAGAAGAGGCTGAAAAAAACCACAAGGTTTGAAATTACCTATCTTTATCTATTTACAAGTGTAACAGTGAGAAACATATTAAAAAATGTCACACTTCATACTCGGACACCAGAATTTCCGTATCATGTCTTAATAAATGTTCTTAATACCCAGATGAATGGACCATGAAAAAATATTACAATAAAAAAATGATCTACTCATAGATGTTGGTATGAAAAACTGATCCCCAAAACTAAGAATACCATATGAATATAGAGACTAACCAGAAAGACCTCCTTACTATATAGGGTTTCTCTAATTTCTCTAAACTCATCATCCTACTACTGGCTCTACATAATAGACTCAAGGAGAGATAATGGAAACTAAACATTGGTTAGAAACATACTTAAACATTCTCCTAAGCATATAGATGTAACTAAGTAAAAATCCCCATATAGTTCCACACTTCTTTCGATTACAGAATAAACTGTGATGGTACATTCCTTCTAAGAGTGTCTGTAACAACATTCCCCTTCCATGGGGTGTAAGTGATGTCAAAGTTAAAAATTTGAATATATTCCACCCACTTAATCTATCTGAGATTCAATTATTTTTGGGAAAAGATATAACTAAAAATATTTTTGTCATAAAAAAATATAAATATATCCCCCCAAAAGATAGTGATTCCAATACTTAAGCGCATCCATTACTATGTAAAGCTCTAAATCATGAGTGGGGAAATTCTTCACATGCAGTTGAAACTGAAGAGAGATGTAAGCTATAAAATGATAATACTACGTGTTTACACTACCAAAAATAGCATGATAAGCATCACATAAAACCACATATGCCTTACTAGGCTCAGGTAATATCAAAATAATAGCCAACGTCAGAAACCTTTTCAATTCATAAAAAGAAGACTAATACTTTGCATCCCATATGAATTTGACCCCTTTTCTAGTAAGAGCAGTTAAAGGTGATTCCAAATTTGAGAAATCTTCGAAAAACTGTCTGTAGTATCCAAAAAAGACTAAGGTGGCTCTGAATATTAAATAAATTATGTGTTTTTTCCCAAGACAAGACAACCTTCACTGTATTAGGATCGACTAATAATCCATGATCATAAATCACATTACCCAAGAATTTCACTTCATGAATCAATAAGTTTCATTTAAAAATATTTCTATACAAATAGTTAATCCTCAAGATTTATAGAACCAAACTCAAATGGATCTTTTTCCCATGATTATATTGCGAATAAACAAAATTATCATCCACGGACACTACCAAAAAATTGTCCAGAACTAATAGAATATGTGATTCATCAAATCCATAAAAAATATTAGAGAATTATTTAGACCAAACAGTATAAAAATATCTTCTTAATGGCCATACCTACTCCTGAAATATGTATTTGGTATATCACACTCCCAAAATTTGAGTGATGATAACCTAACCAAAGGAAAATCTTTGAAAAAAACTTTCCCCCCTTTAATCGATCAAAGAAATATTCCACATGAGGAAAAGAATACTTTTTCTTAACCATTACCTAGTTCAAATTTTGATATTACACACTCAATCAACGTGAACCATATTCCTTCTTGGAAAAGATCATTGGGGATGCCCAAGGTGAAAAATTATGGAAAACAAGACCCTTCCCCATTAGATCATCCAACTAAATATTGAGGTCTTTCATCTTTATTGATTACATATGATAATAAGGCAACAAGTAGGTTTAATACTTGGAAGTGGTCCAATAATAAACTCTACCTACCTCTATAGAGTAATTCTAGAGTAATTTTTGATGAAAATTTTAGGAAAATCCTCAATAATAGAAAAAATATCAACAATAGAATAAATTTCATCAGGCATAACTACTATAAAAAAACTTATGAGCTCTGGTTGGGGAGGTATTGCATGAAAAGAACTTGGTTTCCACTCTCCCTGAAATACCTATGAGCTCCCATCAACTAAAATAAATGATACACACCAACAATGAAAAAAAAACTCCGCATGATGAGTAGAAATCCAATCCATTCCGATGATAACATAAAAGAGATCTTGACTGAGAACAAGAAAATCCCAGACTAACTCTACATTAGCTGTTGATAACATAGAAGAAGAAAACTAAAACCCATACTCCTTCCTCTTCACAAGATGAGTCACTATATTCATAAAAAAGGACATGAGGTCCATTGGAAGTTTAAGAATATCAAAAAAAAGTTATATATGAACGAGTGGGAAACACCAGTATCAAATAAAGAAATCACTATTGAGGATGTAATAATGATGGTACCTATCAATATTTATGGACCCATATCTACCTCCAACATAAACTCATCAACTTTGTGAAGGTGCTTCACTCCTGAGGCCTTTAGCTAGAGTACTATAGTCTTTGAGGCATCTGAATGCACCATAATAGCCTTTGGAACCGATGATATTTGACCATATCAAGGTGTAGACATATCCTGATACGAACTCTACAGACGACCTTCATGTACACAACTATTGTACATATTTTCAGGTGAAGGAAAATAACTCTCTATGTGTCTAACCATTCCACACTAATAAAAAATCATAGGTACACTTTTAGCTACAACTAGAGGTTCTAAAGATACTTGTTGCCAAGAACCACCTCCACCACTCCTGTGACGATCTTTCCACTTCTTATTTTACCCTAGATCCTCACAGAAGCTTTCACTAGGTGGAAGATAAAGGGTATAATATCCAACCTCACCTTCCATATTCATTACTACCATAATATCCCTGTCCACTATCTCTACATAGATTGAAATCTTTATCATAAATACTTGGGATCTGACATATGGTCACAAACCATGCAGTTAATTCTATGCTTTTAACTGTCTATTCTTCACAACCTTTGTTGTAAAATGAACCAACCCAAAAAACCAATTGGTGTACACTGACACATAATGATCTCCTTATTTAAAAGATATGTAATATAAAAGAGACACATCCCAACATCTCATGATAACTTGAGTATTTTTATGGTAAGAGATGACCAAACACTCACTATAACCTACCTATCAAGTTCCAAAAATTCTATCTCGAGTCTACCAAGATTCCCAAGAAAAGGAATCTTGATGAAAAAAAATCCTTCAATACAATTTTTTAATGAAACAACCTAGATACCCTCTTAATACTAGCACCTAAACCGATCTACCACATATTCAATAGGCATTCCAAATCCACATGGGCTGGCAACTAGCACTTGAAAATCAAACAACAACCAGAGGGATTGATTTCCCCCAACCTAAAGCAACAACATGAAACATATACATATAGCATAGATAAATAGTTTAAGGGATAAATATATTCCATAACAGATGGTGAACAACATAAGCAATACAACTAAAAAGTTTTAAAAATATCTTCAAGAGGCAAGTCCAACTTAAAAGGAATAAAAAACTAAAATAGCTAAACAAAAACTCTATGTGATAGTTTCGTAAAACTCCCACTATCTCACCATTAACTACCAAAAACCTAGATGATAGAAAACCTCAATGCCTCATTATGGAACCATAACTTTCCTTACATTGAAATATATAAAAAGTTCTATAGATGAACAAAGTGGTTCACAAGGTGCGAGACAACATGCTTAGTATGGTCCCACCTAGGTGTTCCATATCAAGTCTCTATAAAAATAATCCAAACATGATCAAATTCAAATAAAAAAGGCATGATAAATTGTTAAATAGTTTTCATATCAAAACCATGAAAAACATTAAATTTCCCCCTTTTCCACATTTCAAATATATGTTAGTTAAAATAGTTTCAAATCATTTCATATACATAAATTATAAAAGATATATATAATAAAAAAAAGAATACATCACATATCATATCTAAATCCATGGAATTGAAACAAAAAAAGTATAATCCAAAGCATAGGTAACATCATGCCAAGGATCAAACAAGGTTAAGATTGTAAGAACCCAATTATTTATTGAGGTATATAATCTTTTAATTCCATAAATTTTCAGTTTAAATGATTAAATATAGCCTTATATGAATTCACAATGAGTTCATAATGGTATCGGGGGTGTCTGAGGATTGTTCGAAGCCCAAGACCCAAATTTTGTGTTGAATAAGTCATAGCGCATGGTTAGTGAAAACTGTTCATGGAAAGTTACATAATTACTTCAAACTGTGTGAGGTTGGATAGTGGGAAGCTGAAGACTACATGGTTAGAAAAATTGTGTGATTTTAGGTGCATGAATGTGTGGTGATGTTTGCAGTTTTGATAGTGGACTGAGACATGGTTTACACATTGTTAGTCAACCTGTGCGAGAAAACAATGCGTTGTGCCCCTTCTTATAACAAAGGGCACATAGTTGGTGCACAGTTCGACCAAACGTGTGGCTAGACTGTGTGACCCTATATTTTGGATTAATTTAAACAATTTCCCTAATTTAATCTATTAAATAAAATATAGTTTCCCACCTCTCACATTGTACAACCTTGAGCTTTGGAGATCCCTCTTTGATGAAAATTCTAGGAATCAAAGGATATTTTCCATCTAGTGTTCAAATCAAGAACCATATATCCTTTTGAATATGATCTACTAAGATCACAATTCCTTTTATGTCATTACTCATTCTTTTTGGTATCTACTTCACTATTAAGTGCAAAATAATTTTCTATATTTCTAGTATCTTCTCCCATTATTCATTTTTCTCTCGATCTGAGTCCAATCAAGAGCTGATACTAGATGATCTATCCACTATAGAACTATGTTATGTGGTATCATGCTTTTAATTGAAATTCAAAGTGATTATATATGTTGTTGTTCCACACTCCCAATTCACAGAGCGACTCCCTTGAAATGGTTTCTTAATCCTTGTTTAAAATGAACAGGTGAGAACTATGTAATTAATGAGGCCTTTGGTAGTTTATTATATGTCAAGAAACTTGAATTCAAACCACCCATTTAGGTGTGTTGTTTATTTAATTATACCACCATGAGTGGATTTGAATTTGGATACCTTTTAGGTGTGACTTTTACCACTTTCCTTTGGATGTTAAATTCTAAACTATAAATGATGATTGAATTGAAATTGTAAATTGGAATTGAATTGATTAAAGGAATAGAATGAAAATAATACGTCCCTAACATATTCTATTTAATTTATTGTTAAATAATGAGTTGATATTTATATTGAAATTCCCATGTGAGTTAAATAGAGGAAAGCCTTCTAAGATTAGCTCATGCCTTGAGTATCCTTCTGAGGTGAGTTTGTATTGAATTTAATATGGTAATGAACTTGATATAATTAAATGGTATTGAATTATTATAATCATTGGGTGATAAATGGGTTTATATATAAAGTCCATGTACATATCATTTGAATTTTACTTTTCATATGCCTGAGTGACACTTGGACTCCTTATATATATTGACAAGGATGGACTCATAGGGGCTGACTATTATATACTCAAGTTATTCTTTGAATCCATATGGATTTCCAAGATGGAAATAGAAGGAAGATGATTATATATTCCAGGAGCATGACTTTGGCTCCATTAGTGTACCACCAAGGATAGGCTCTAGGGAAGTGATGTTATAACACACCTCGAGTAATACCTGGGTTCCTATGAGGATTATCGTTGATAGGTTTGTAAGGTGTTTAGTTCATTATAATCTTGGATAGATACATGGATTCCAATTTAGGAATTCCAAGGATGGGATTAGGTTTATAATTGAATAATTAATGAAATTATTCCTCTACCATTCCAAAGAACAAGCTTGGATTTAGTATTTTCTTTATACTATAGTGATGGCTTGGTTAGGCATCCTTGAGCACAAATCTTCATGGGGGTGTTGGGATACATGCCAAGTCCCAAGACATATTTATTAAATGAGATTGATTAATTGAATAAATTTGATCATAAAATGAAATAGGAATAAATATTAGTTTAGAGATTTAATAGCTCAGTCCGAAGTAGGTAACAGAGGATGGGTGTCTATGGGCACCCAAACCTCTACAGTTTATTTAATTTTAGTACATCCTTTCATATTACATTACTACCTTCACAATTTTATTATATATTCATTGAATCGATGTAACTTGACCTTTGGGTGGTTGACTTTTGGGATTTGTATCTCACACCCTGTTCGAGTTACCGATGGTACCTGAATAGAATATATGATTTCAGGTATGGAAAAGGGAAATAACCCTGCTATAAGTTCTTGATTGTTACTTAGGAGTAGGGGAGAACATGACTGAGATAAGGCTTGTGATTCTTGTTAGATACTTTTTTTACTTTTTTAATTTTGTTACATGTATTATACTGAGGCCATATATACCTATTTTTGATGTTTTGTAGAGACATATGACATATATCATCATCATCTGTATATGAGATTACACCTGATATTTCTTAGTTATATTGTCTTGGATGTTATTTATTATCTGATTGATTTACTACTTTTGTTACTTATTTTTTATTATATTTTCATTGTTCTACACTTAGGTGATGAAGGAATAATATCCCCATATACACATCTAGGCCCTGACTACTAGTCAAAAACCACTGGAATTTGGAGAGATGTGCTTGAGGCTATGTGGCCAACTAGGCGTGGGGCACTATTGAGTGGAATCTAGGTCTGGGACATTACAAAGTGGTATCAATGCTTTCTTTTTTGTTTTTCTTTACTATTTTGGGACAATAAAAAGGTATAAGAAGGAATTGATATTTGGTAATGAGCTGTGCATGGGAGTATCTACCCCACATATAGGAAAAAGACAAAGTGACTCAAATGAAATGACTTTTTACTGGATTTTGACTATTATAGTTGATCTGACTACACTATTGGGTGATACATTTGAATTGTGATATTATTATTAATATGGTTGTGGGTTCCATTTTTTTTACAACCAGATGATATGGGAGTATGCCATCTCATGCATCATTTAAGGTGCCTGTTAGAGTTCACATGCCATTTATTGTGCCATGCCATGCAAGATGAATTAATCGATTAAATACGATTGTGATAGGTGCAGTGATTGATATACCTACTGTGTGATATATATTTGTGAAAGGAATGAGAAAACATTATTGGTACTTAGAGTGGCTTCTATACCTAAGAAGTTTTTTTTTCTGATTAGGCTACAACATACACCCTAAGCATCAAATTGTGGCATGTTAAGTCATGGACCACGAGTCTCATGGACTAGAATGTGTTATGTTGGGAATTAGGTGGAAACCATATTTTGGTTGTGAGGAGAGTGATACCTTATGTATTGGAATTTGGTGAACCATTTGGTTCAACCATTAAAAAAATGAATTGTGAAATAGTGGTATTGAAATGAAATGAGAATGAAGTGAAAACTAAACTTTTCTATAGAAAAGAACTTGAGCTAGACACAACCTTAGTACTGGGTTGTAGGCAGTATATATTATTTTTATATGATCTATAATTTTCCTAGACCTAACTAAAGGAGTAGGAATAGGGGTGTGTTCTTATATAATAAGGATTGTACCTATTCTATTTCAATATCTACACTTTTAACAATGAACTTTGATATTGTTCTAGATCTAAGGTGTGATCTTGGAATTTATAGAGGTATTACACCGTGATGTAATATAGTCATGTACCATGAGGGTGGAAAAAGAGACACTCCAAAGGTGGTGGGACATGGACTACAAGTAGATCCTCTAGTAGTGCCAATTATTGGACCAATAGTTGTACCAAACATTGGTGATGAGGCATAGTGGTATGAAGGCTTTATGCAATTAATACAGGTTATTGAAGGAGAACTGTGGCCTACCCAGACTATGGAAGATTTGATGCATGAGTTTTAGCAATAATATACACCCACATTTTTGGGGGATGATGGAATATAGGCTGTAGAATTATGGATAGTGGCCATGATATCTATCTTTAAGCATCTTTAGATACCTCCTGAGAGGAAGTTAAAGATTTCTACATATATGTTGTGTGATTAATCCAGGAGATGGTGGGATGTAATTACTCAAATGGATTATCATCGAGATATATATTTGAGGGATTTTCATATAACCTTATATGATTATTTCTATCCTAAAATGTTGAGGGTCGATAGAGCCTAAGAGTTCATGCACTAGGATCATGGTGTGTTATCAGTTATGGACTATTCAGACCATTTTATAGAGCTCCAACACTTCACACCTATTCTGAAGGGTGATGAATTATCTAGATCTAGGTAATTTGAGGATGGTATTAGGTAAAAAATCCAATTGTAGGTGAATTTATTTTTTATGAATAACATTTATGGAATAGTGAATCAGGTTCTTATTATAGAGCATAAACCGAGAAAGGATATAGGTGAGGGATAGGATGGTTAGGCATTTAGATTGAGTGCTACATCAATCGGTAATAGGAAGCATTATTTAGAGCTTCCACATGATGAAATCAGTTTTCTGAGTACATAATTAGGTAGTTAGGTGAGGTTCCACCAGTTTAGTAGAATAGGACATACAAAACAACAATACTAGAGAGACCTAGTCAAGTTTTGATCCTGTGTAAATGTGGTCCATTTATAGCGCTTTTGAAGATCTTTTACTCTAGTAACTAGTGAGAGAGGTTATGCACTGACTCCATGTTTAGGAGTAGGGTCACCAGCTTCTCATCAGGCATGGAGCTAGAGTAAAACTGTCCGATTAGGCTGAGGCGGTGGTTGTGGACATGGTAGTCAAACCCAAATTTGCAATGAAAATAGAGTGGATCTTATCAAGGTATCTAGGATATAAAATAGGAATGAAGATCAGGCCATATATATGCAGTGAAACCGAAACCTGAGGTGAATAATCCTGGACCTTCTACTATAAGAGGTACTATTATAGTAGCCTTTACTTTAGCATACACTCTTTTCAATATATGGTTTTCTAAAATATTTATATCTATTCCCATTGTGGAGATCTGTGGGAACCTCATTTAGTGTTTTGATGGATTTATCACGCTTGATACTCTGTTGGGGTTTAGAATAGAAGATGTACATTAGTGCAGGGAGTGACCCCATGAGATTGGTGTGTGTTACTTCATATGAGATCTCTTTTTCCTCAAGATTGTAGGTTTTGAAATCATTTTTGGGATAGACTAGTTGGTTCCATTTCATGCTTTTGTTGACTGCTATCATCAAAGGGAAACCTCCACATCACTAGAGGGTTGAGAGTTTATTAACATGGGTGACTGAGATGTCAAGGTGAGCCAATCTTGACCTGAGCATCTAAGATGACAACCCAGATTATATGTTTATATATGAATGATTAGGGGACACATTAGACAGATTTACCTCCAGTGGTTGATCATTTTAGGGAAATTTTCCTAGACAACTTTTCAATATTACCTATAGCATGAGAGGTATATTTCTATATCAAGATCGTTCCAGGAGCTTCACTGGTATCCATTCCTCCTTACAGGATAACTAGTACTGAGATGTAAGAGTTTAAGAGGAATTTATAGGATTTATATTAAAATGGGTTTATCCAACTCAGTACTTCTCTATGGGGTCCATTGAGCCTTTTTGCAAAAAAAATGGATGGTACACTTAGGCTATGTGTCTATTACTAGAATTTGAACCAACTAATGGTTAAAAACCGATATCACTTTCAATGGATTTATGATCTCTTTGACCAGATTAAGGAGCTCAAGTTTTCTAAAAAGATGATTTGAGATTTAGTTATCATAAGGTGCATGTTAGACCATCGAACATGCCTTACACAACATTTCATAACAGGTATGGTCTATATGAGTATTTATTCATTTTGTTCGGTCTCACGAACGTGCTAATGGTTTTCATGGTACTAATGAGTTGAGTTTTCCACCCTTATATGGATTTATTTATTATGGTATTAATGGATGATATTTTGGTGTATTCTCATAGTCAACACACCCATTACAAACATCTTGAGATAATTTTGAATACACTAAGAGATAATTGGTTATATGCTAATATCACAAGGTGAAACTTTTGGATAAATCAGATTCTCCACCTCGGTTATGTTATATTAGAGATAGGAGTATCATATGATCCAGAGAAGGTGAGTGTTATAGTTTCCTTAGAGAAACCCAAGAATGTATTTGAGGTAAGAAGTTTCTTAGGGATATTCATATATTATATGAGTTTCATATAGGACTTCTCAAGGCTATTAGAACAACTCATGGGATTGACAAAGAAGGGTGTGAAGTTTTTGTGGTATGATTCTTGTGATTTAGCCTCTCAGGAGCTAAAAGGAAGGTTAAATTTAGCATTGATACTATTTTTTCCATATCCAGGAAGAAGTTACACTATTTTCTATGATGCATTAGGTATCAAGCTAGAAGAAGTTATTATGAAGGGTGATAGAGTCATGGCATATGGGACTTGGAAGTTGAGGCCACACGAGAGGAACTACCTAATGCATGATCACAACTTAGCAGCACTTATTCATGCATTTCATTTTTGGAGACATTACTTACTTGGAAAGAGTTTTGTGATTTATACAGACCAAAAAATCCTCAATTATATATTTAAAAAGTGTGATCTGAATTTGAGGTAGTGATTATGGGATGAATACCTAAAGTTTTTCAACTTCAATCTTGCCTACATTCCTGTGATGGGAAATATATTGCCCGATGCACTGAGTATGAGGACTTAGGTACTATTAGTTTAGAGGGACATTAGAGAGTGGAATCTCATGGATTTTTTCTTTAAGATACACTTGTAGGTATAGGAAAATTAGGGGAAAAATTTTCTATTATCTTTATATGTAACCAATACCCTTATAGATAAAGTGAGGATAAGAAATCTATTAGATTCTAAGAGCCTAGTAATATGTGAGAGTGTGGTAACTGAGGACCCTCCTCTTAGTAGGACCATAAGAGAGGATGAAATTCTATGAGTACATGATTAAGTTCAGGTTTAAAAAGACAAGCACGAGTAGATGATGTGAGATTTTCATGCTTTAGCTTGGGCAGTGCATCCTGGCATCACCAAGATGTATCATGATTTACATCTCCAATACCGGTTTCTGGGTATGAAAAGAGATGTTTCTAGTTTTTCATGATATGTTCCACCTGTTATCAGGTGAATATGGAACAACAGTGACCAGATAGACTTTTACAATAGCTACCCATTCCTGAGTGGGAATGTAATTATGTTGCAATGGATTTTTTGATAGGTTTACTGAGGTCACCTCAAATTAATGATTCTTTATGGGTTTTAATTAAAAAGATCACAAAGGTTTCATATTTACTACTAATCAAGGAAAACTTTAGTGCAGATGAGCTTTGGAGGTTGTATATCCATGAGATATTATAATTCACAGGGTCACCCATACTTTGTTTTAGATAGGGATTCTTGGTTTACTTCATGGTTTTATAAAGGGTTGCATAGGGAGTTAGGTACACATATGGTTCTAAGTATGACATACCACCCTCAGACTGATGTCCATTTAGAGAACACAATTCAGGTAATTGAGGACATGCTATGAGCATACACCCTAGATTTCAAGGGCTCTTGGGAGAGGCACATATCCCTGGTTAAATTCACAAAAAAATTATCTTTCATATTAATATTCATATAGTTATTTATAAGGATTTGTATGGTAGTACATGCTGATAAACCCTATACTGGTTAGAGGTAGGAGAGTCATCTATACTTGGATCTCATCTTGCCTAGGAGACCACAGAGTAGGTTCAGTTGATTTGGAAGTATATGGATACTAAAAAGTCTCAACATAAATCATATGACGATCATTGCAGAAGAAATTTAGAGTTCAAGGTTAGGGATTAGGTTTTCTTATGTGATTCATAGAGGATGATACATAGAAGTATTAAGAGATAGGATAAGATTTCACCAAAAGTTTTTGGTCTATTTGAGACACTAGATAGAGTCAGGCTAATAGCCTATCAGTTGTAATTACCTTAGAGGTACTAATTCATGCATGGAATCATCCATGTATCTCAGTTATGCCACCATCATTTAGACATGTCTCATGATTTTTAGACTAAGGCAGTTGAGTTACAAGTAGATGCATCGTTTGAAGAGTATCTGATTCAAATTGTGGATCATGGAACAAAATTTCTCTAAGGAAAGTTAGTTCATCTAGTACATGTTCTATGGTAGCATGACCATGTACAAGATGAGACCAAAGAGTATGAAAATGATGCACGAGCATAGTGGTCAGAGTTATTCTCTAAAAATTCTTGACCACCTTTGAGTGGGAAATTTAGGGATGAATTTATTTAACGAGGGAAGTTATTAAGAAACCTGCTCTTTCCTGAGGTATAAAATCTTTTACTTTTATAAATTTTTACTTTAAATGTTTAAATATAGTCTAATATGAATTTCCCTTGAGTTCATAAAGTTATTGAGTGTGTATGAGTATCTTTGGGAGCCTATAACCCATCTTTTGGGTTGAATAAGGCATGGTTCATGGTTATTAGAAACCGTATGGGGTAGGCTGCATGGTTACTTATAAACTTTTGAGGATGGATAGTGGGAAGCTACATGATACACAGTTAGACAAACCATGATATTTGAGGTGCACAACTTTGCAGGGATATCGATTGTTTTGACAGTGGATTGCAACACGGTTTTCACATGGTTAGTCAAGCCATTTAAGAAAACCATGCGTTGTGCATCTTCCTATAGCAAAGGGCACACAGTTGGTGCATGGTTTTTCCATCCATGTGGTAAAACATACAAACCTATATTTTTTTTGAATTTAAAATATTTCCCTCATTTAGTCTATGAAATAAAATCTAGTTTCCTCCTTCTCTCACATTTGACAACCTTTAGATTTGGAGATCCCTCTTTGATGACTATTCTAAGAATCAAAGGATCTCCTCTATTTGGTATCCGAATCAAGAATCATATATCTCATTATGATCCACACCACTAAGATCACAATTACTTTTATTCCATTCCTAATTATTCTTGTTATCAACTATACTATTTAGGTCCAAGCTAATTTTTCTTATTTCTAGGGACTTCCTCCATTCTTCATTTTTCTCCTGATCTGATTAGAATTAGAAGATGATACTGGATGAGATATCCACTATGGTCCTATGGTAGGTGGTATCATGATTTTCCATAAAATTATAAGTTTTTATATATTTGATTGTGCCACACACCCAATTCTCAGAGAGGCGCCCTTGAAATGGATTTTAATCCTTATTTAAGATGAATAGGTGAGATCTATGTAATTAATGAGACTGTTGATAATTTATTATATTTCATGAACCTTTAATTGGAAACACCTCTTTAGGTGTTTTGTTTATTTAATTGGACCACCATGAGTGGATTTGAATTTGGATACCTTTTAGGCGTTCCTTTTACCCTTTTCCTTGGGATATTAAAGGCTAAATTGTGAATAATGGTTAAATTTTAATTGTAAATTGAAATTGAATTGATTAAAGGTAATGACATGAACATGTCCCTAAGCTATGCCATGTAATTTCTTTGTAAATCATGAGTTTCTATTTATATTAAAATTCCCCTGTTATTTAAATAGAGGCAAGACATCTAAGATTAGCCTATTCTTTTAGTCACCTTATGAGGTGAGTTTGGATTGAAATGAATATGGTGATGAACTTGAAATAATTAAATGGTATTGAATTCTTATAATCCTTGGGTGAAGCATGGGTTCTTATACAAGCATCATGTAAAAACTCATTTGGATTTTACCTTTCATATGCCTGACTGACTCTTTGACTCCTTATATGGATTTCCAAGGATGGAATCATGAGGATGACTATTATATGCCTGATTGATACTTGTAATCCTTATTTATTTCCAAGGATAGACTTCGAGGGAAGTTTATTATACATGCAAGGAGTGATACTTGGGATACTTTAGTGGACTACCAAGGATGAGCTTAAGGGTATTGATGTCATACCACACCTAGAGAGATACTTGAGTTCCTATAAGCATCTTCATAGATGAGATTATAAGGTGCTTGGTTAATGCTATTCTTGGAGCAATACCTATATTCCAATTTAGGAATGATAAGGACGATCTCAGTCTCATAATTGAATAATTAATGAAATGATTGATATGATGCATCTTCCAAGCCAAATAAAAGGATTGGATTCAATCTTTGCCTTATACTATAGTGATGGACTGGTTAGGCATCCTTGATCACATATATTCACAAGGGATTATAGGCTACATTCTGGGTCCTGAGAAATATTTGTTAAATGTGAGTGATTAATTGAATGAATTTGATTATAAAATGAGAATGGATTTACTATTAATTCTGATACTTATTGGATTAGGCTGAAGCAGGTAGTAGAGGATGGGTGTCTATGGGAACCTATAACTCTATGGGTTGTTTACATTATATACTTGCTTTCATATTACATTACCACCTGCACACTATTATTATATATTCACTGACTAGATGAAACTTGACCATTGGGTGGTTGCCTATAAGGATTTGTATCTCGAACCCTATTCAGGTTGCCGATGGTACCAAATAGACTATATTATTATAGGTATGGACAAGGGTAAGATCCATACTATAGGTTATTGATTGCTTCTTAAGAGAAGTGGAGCACAAGACCTAGTTGAGGCTCATGATGCTTTTTGGATAGTTTTTGGCTTTTTTGAACTTCTGTTACATGTACTATACTGTTGCCATGTATACCTATTTTAGTTATTTTTTAGAGACATATGACATGTATCATTATCATCTGTATATGATATTCCTTTTAGTATTACATATTTATCTTGTCTTGGATGTTTTATGTTGTTTGATTGATTTACTACTTTTGCTACTTATCTGTTATTTTATTTTTGTTGTTCTACACTCTATTGATGAGGGAATGGTCTACCCACAGACACACTTAGGCCCCCACTTCTAGTCAGTCACCTCTAGTGTTTGGGGATATGCACTTGATGTCATGTGGCCAACCAATCCCAAGTCACTATTGAGTGGCATCCAGGTTCGGGATGTTAAAAATATAGCTGAAACACTATCACCTAACATATAAAATCATGAACAAAAAGTATCTAGACATATTCATCAAATATATAAAGCATAGGAACACCCCAATAAGTGTACCCCCAATAGTTATAACATGTCCCTAGGACAATCGTCCCAGGGAGTAGAAAAATTCCCCATGAGCAAACCCCTATACAGTGGAAAAGGACTTTTACTACACCTTCCACATAAGTGCCCAAGACATCCCATGTGCTCTATTTTTCAAACCATTTCATCAAAAAATTTCATCAAAACCTTTATTTAAAAACCCTTTTCATTTAATAAAACTATGGGAAAACAATATTTTATAAAGAAACCATTTCACACAAAAACAAATAAAATCAGTAAATAATGAAATTTTATTTATAAACCAATTTATCAATACCAAATAAATAAAGTTCATTATAGGCTAGTGATAGAAACACCTACCTCAAACTCGGGCTATACACCCCTATAACAGAATCCACAGGTAGGGAAGAACACAACAATGAAAATAGAGGACTTATAAAAAATCATCACATCTAAGAATTGATTCATTTTAGAAAAAGGGTCGGAGAAGAGGAAATATCACAACATACTTAAAGAGTGCACACCCACAAAATATAACCAAAAAAGGACTATCTCCCTGAATAATATCACATAATAGATCAAGGAAATAATTAAAGGAATCAACACCATGGAATAAGAAATCCAAAATCACAACACAATGACACTACCACGATTATAGGAAAAGAAGAAATAGAAAAGATTGTTTTACTTGGAGAGATACCATGTACAACCATGATGATCAGACATCAAATTAATTATTCTAAGAATTTTGGAGGTTCCCAAAATTATTAGATAAGAGTTATGGGGAAAGAGGAAAGATAATTCACGTTGAATGATTAAAAAAATCACTAATACGATGCCCTAAAATACCTTTCTATATTATATTATTGGTGTGTAACCCCTTTACACATCATATAATCCATGAAGACCAAATACAATGAAAAAACCATCTCATTTTTATTAAAAACTTGTTTTTAACATTAAAGGGTGTGTAATCTTTACATAGTGTGTAACCTTTCACATTGTGTACTCAGCTCATGAAAAGAGCTTGGTTTTCAAAAACATGATGTGTAAATTAATTACATGGTGTGTAATTTCCCAAATGACTTTAAAAATAGAATATTCTTACACAAAACACCAACCACCTATACCATTCTTTAAATTTGGGGAGAGCCTTGTTAAGACATTAACACATTTATAATTGGACTCTATTAATTCAAAAAAAACATATATCCCTTAACTTTTGGTAATTTTCCCCAAAAATTGATCTCTATTTTCATTAGTCCCAAGGCATGCCCAATTAAATAGTAAAAAAGTAAATAGAACGGAAATAAATAAAATATGGTAATGAGATGCTACACTTTTCCATGAAAATGACTTATATATTATTTAAACCAAAGGAAGTGTCAAAATTTTACTCTATTAGTTTTATATATCATTTATGTGTTCACATAGATACACAAATTAGTTATGAATTAATGTTAATAGAAATTTTGTAACTACTGAAATTATATTCATGATGATAATTTATTTATAATTTTTAGGAATTAATTAATTACCTTAGATTCCTAAAAAAACCAAAACAATATTTATTCAATTAATGAAAAAATAAAATAAAAAGTATTAAAAAATATTAAAATTAATATAATTTGAGATAATTAATGAGTTCTATGAATATTTTAGTTAATAAAAAATGTTAGGGATGTATTAAAATACATGGTTCAAATTTCTTTTATTTCCTTAATGTGTTTAAATTTAATGTAATGAATAATATCAAAATTAAAAAAACTGATATTTTATGAAATTAATATTTTATTAAATAATTTAAAACTCATAAAAATTTTAAAATAGGAAAATGGTAATAATATATGGATGAAAATATCACCCCTATTCATTTATAGGACTTTTGGTGGTATTTGGGCTGAGAATTAATTTATTGTAAATTAAACTTTTGAGAAATTTGAAAAGTACCCCTCACCTCAATTATAAAATGGAACCTCCTACCTCAATTATTTACACCATATTGAACATTATATCTCAAAAATACCCTACAATATTATCTAATAACTTCATTATATACATTATATAGGTGATAGTCTTCTTAGAAGACCAAACCTAGTGCTCTTAAGATGAGATCTATAGGAGTTATCTTAAAGAAAAGGTAATCACCCAAACTGATCACTTTATTTTTGATTCTCCATTAACTTACTCTAAATATTTTGTATTATTCCTAAAATAATAAATTTAATATCCTAAATATTATGAAATTTTATTATGATTAATAAACCACCATTATCTATTTTCATCAAATGGGATGTGAAATTACCACTCTTGTGTAGATACTATTTACAGTCACCACGTAGCGGTGAATTTCATTTTCCATCTCCATCATACATGGATGGTTAATATGATAGGTTTAAATTTTATATATAATATTTATTACATAATTATTCTTATAAAAAGATAATATCATATCAAACTTTTTACCTTCCAAATATTTGAAAAATGATAACGTTACTCATGCGTAGATGTGAACTACAACCTCCACAAAGCGATGTGATTCATTTTTCATTTATATTTTACTCTGATGGTAAGGAGGATAGATATATTGAATATATATGATATATATGATATAATAATGACTATGGAAAGGTGAATTATTATTTATCTTTCCTTATTTCTATCTTTCAAAAAGTGAATACAACTTTCATGCGTATATACGGCTTACCATCTCCATGAATGGTGTAACTCATTTCCATACCAATCATTATGGATGTTTTTAAATATATATATATATATATAATTTAAATATATGATATAATAATAATGTAAATTATTTTTTTATACATGTATAATAAATATAAATTTATTATTTATGAGGTTAAAGAACACTCAAAGTAAGTCAGACCTAAGATAAGAGATTTTTATCTCACTTTAATTTCTGTGGGACACATGAATTATACACTAAATTTTTATTTTGTGCGGTGTATATAATTCCCATGAATTTATTTTTTGATTAATATAATGAAAATTATGGGATATATATATCTATATAAAGTTATTTCTTTCACAGGGCTTATGATTTAAATGATACCAAAGTGGTAAGGGTTCATTTCACATTCTTATCATTATTCTATATTTTTTATATTTAAGTATCCATTGGGGAATATTTATATTCCATGTACATGTTTTATAAAAATTATTTCAAAAATGTATCTACTATTCTCATATAATTGTTTAAAATCATTTTTACCCTCATTTTACTTTTTACAAAATAGTTTGAAATAAATCTTTTTTTCATTTCCCAAACAAGGAAACTTTTTAATTTTATTAAAAAGTGTGAAAGGAATGTTTTTTGACTTATACAAAATAATCAAATTTTCCTACCTCCATGAAGCCTCAATTATTTTAAGCTTCATTTACATATTTAAAAGTTTATTTTTAAATAAATTTTTTTTATTTATTAGTGAAAAACTTTTTAAAACAATAATTGATTTTAAAATGGAAAAGTTATTTCCCTTAATAATTTTTCCAAGTGATATTTCAAAATGATTTTCCTACTAAGATGAAATAATTTTATGTTAATTTTACTTTACTAGGTATATGATCCCATGATTCCATCCTTATTCTTTCTCTAGATGGTTTATGTTTATGATGAAAAGATGAAATGTATTTGAAACCTATTTCTTTTCATGGGTTCTAATATTATGAATATTTTATGATCACATTGGACACATATGTATGATTTTAATTATGTGATGGATGGTACCTATATATACCTCTAATGCATTAGGTAAAGTATTATATCATGTGATATAGTTATGGGAGACAAGTTGATGTGCTTGATTTGTTATGGGAAATTAGTTGATGTGCTTGAACCACTACAGGAAATAGGCATTGATAATTGATATGATTATCTTAGAAGTTAAAATTTACATATGAAATGGTTTATATACTTATTATGGTGCCACAAACCTCTCTGACATGAACTTATAATTCATGGTTATGTTATGATTATTTATCATTCTTACGATTCATATCTTTTAAAATGATAATGTTTTATGCCATTACTCATGATTATTATCTTTATCAGATTGGATATGAAAATTTTAAGTTATTATCATGATCTTATACCCTTATTATTATCATATTATTTCAAATTATTATCAATTGATATCTCCCATTATTACACTTACCATGCATCTGAGATCACCATTTCTTATGTTTCGTTTTCCCATGTAATGAAGAATGATTCTAAATGATTTGGAATTATAAAGGTTTCATATATAATAAAATTTAGGGGATATTTTTAAGACTAAACATGGAATATTAAAAGATGGATATAATTGAAGAAGATGTAGAAATTTATGAACCAGTTGATTATGAACCCAAAGTGTTATGATTTTACCTTAATTATCTAAAAATCTAAATCTAAAAGGTTCTTGGGTATGTGAGTTATCCAATATTTCCTTTTTATGTTATATGTTTTGGATGGGAAGAATTGAGTCACATTTATCGGTATAAAAGATAGAATTGTAATGCTTATGTTTTTTACACCAAATCTAGATGTGAGGGTCTCAGAATATTTCATTTGGTATCATAGGAGGGTTTGAAAACTTTAGATATTAGGATGTTTTCATGAGAATTTATTTTAAGAGTTATTGATTCCATCACGGGTATATATATTTGAGTTTGACCATAAGTTAATACTCTTAAACACCCCTTTTGATGTTTTAAGTGATGTAAATTTAATGAGGCTAATGATATTTTTGGGATAGGTATATATAACCCTTAGGTTTAACATGAATTATAATTTTAGGATAACGTTTTTAAATTTTATAGACATAAGTTTTAAATATATTTACAAAATTTAGGGGTTATATGATTTTTGATTTTGATTTAAGTATGAGTTATTACATTTTTGGGATGAAAAATGAAAGTTATGGGAAAACCTTTATGATTAAAACTTTTCATTATTGTTAAATATAATAATGTTGTTTTTGAGGATTTTTATTAAATTTAATGGAATGTTGTAAGGATTATATTAATATAGTTTTGAAAAAAAAGAGACACTGTATGTTGGGTGACAACCCATCGCATCCATCAAGGCCGTGAGGCTTGAACCCACAACCAATGTGAGATATGGGTGAATTTAATACCATTGTAATATGTGTTGTCCTGGTTAGTATGGATTTTTTTTAATTATTTAAACTATTTTAAAGATAAAATTTATGTTCATTTTGGGAATATATGCTTTATTGTATAGATAACCATGATATTGGATATTGATTTAGTGTTAAGTGATTAATGTTATTTAGGAAGATGTTCACTATTTTGGGAATCCTATATGATTATGGTAAATAGAATATTATGGAATTTTATTTGAGGAATAAAGGTTAAATTTTATTTTGGAGGAATATATGATTTTATTGTAGATTTAGGGTGATTTAGGTTATTTATGGAAGTGGTCAGCATATCTTGGATATTATATGGTTAGGGAGTGTAAATTTTGGGAGATAAAATATATATTTATCTTTGATATTATGTGATAAGATTATTCTGATTTTTAGGTTTCAATATTAGTCTAGAATATTTCGAGGAATTTTAAGGATATTTATTTATTGAATGATCTCCATTTAACTTTGGGTATTACTATTTAATTTTAGAGATTAAAGTAATTTTCCTTATATTAAGGTTTATTATTATTGGGAATCATATTATCATGTGATAACCATTTTGGTTTTTTAATGCCTAAACATAGGATGAATAGATGGTAATTATTTTATGGATTATGATATCCATTATAAGTTTATTTTAGTGTTTCATGAATGATAAATTAATCTTAAATACTCATATTTAAGAAACAAATAAGAGATTATAGTGGAAATTTATTAAAGGGCGAAATTTTACATTTCAAGTAAGTATATTTCCTTATGTTCCTTTTATATATGGTAAATCGATGGATTAACTCAAGTAAAAGGATCTTAAAATAATAATGTTTCCCTATAACCTTAAATTATATTTAATTGATGGTCTTTTCCACATATACGACCTTTGATTTTGGGATTGAAGAGTTTATCATGATCAATGACCTATAAAAATTAATTTTATTCCATATCTATATCTTCACTTCCCACTAATATTCTACAAATTTGAAGCTTTGTATGTGTATTCCCATATGACCTTCACACTTCCTTTTCTCTCTTTTCAAGAGGAAGATTAATTAATCCTTGTTACGATGTGGGATTACACAAAGGAATTTTCAAATGAAAGTCCTTTTATTAACATGAAAAAATTATGAGGATACAATTTATTGGGGGGGGGGGGGGAGAATGTGAAACTCTAATATTTTATGAAAAGTTTCTTTCAAATATGTTTAACTTCCACAATAGGTTACATTACACGCAAAAACAGGTTTAAGTGAAAAAAAATTTAAACTATTTTTATTTAATATTATCAACTATATATTAAATTATAGGTAATTATTAGAATTAAATAATTTATTAAATATATAATACTCAATATAAATACTTAAAAATTAATCACTCAATTTTTAGTAGTGACTTTATTCTTCAAAAATATGTTTTCTTTAATTTTTTTTATTTTTGTTAGAAAATATTATAATTAAATTTTGAAACTTTTAAAAAATTAATTTTATAAAATTAAGGTCATTTTTAGAATAAAAATATAAAAATCATCTTTGGGTGATTTTTTTAATTTTTCTGAAAAGGTTGATTTTCCAATGAATATTGAAAAATATCATTTTTTATAAAAATTTCATTTTATTTTCATATAAATTATCATTATGATTTGAATTTTATCTCAATATAACATAATTATTATTTTATTAGATATAATATAATTAAATTCATTTGAATCATCATTATATATGATTTTAGTATAAGTACATTTTTTTAGCATGAAAATGCATTTTTCTAAAAAATGTATTTCATTGCATTTTACAAATTTATATTAAAAGTAATCTATTCCAATTAAAGAAATTGAATATTGGAAAAATTTATTCCATATTTAGAATCAGGAGGTTCAAATTTTGTAAATGGGCCCCTTTTATTCTTGGTCAAAATGAATAGTAACTATGGTAAAATTTAACACCTTGGTAATGGGTAAATCCGGAAAATATAGGTGAAAAATAAGTGGTAAGGCCACAATTATTTATAATAATTATTATTATATGAATTAAATTCTACCCTTATCACCTTAGTCTCAAATTGGAGTTTTTAATGGACACTTTTTCATGAAAATGACTTATATATTATTTAAACCAAAGGAAGTGAAAAAATGTCACTCTCTTAGTTTTAAATATAATTTTCATGTTCAAATAGGGGAAAAAATAGTTATTAATGAATATTAAAAGTAATTTTTTGAATAATTAAATCTTATTCATTATAGTAATTTTTATAATTTTTAGGAATTAAATAATCACCTTAAATACTTATAGAGCACCAAAACAATATTTATTAAATTAATGGAAAAATAAAACAAATAGTATTAAAAAATATTAAAATTAATATAATTTGAAATAAGTAATTAAATCCTTGAATTTTATATATAATATTAGAATTTTAGGGATGCATTAAAGGATATTTTTTGAATTTAGTTTTTTTCTTGATGTGTTTAACGTCAATTTAATAAATAGTGTCAAAATTGACAAAAATGATATTTTATGAAAATAATATTTTATTAAATTATTTAAAAATAGTAGAAATAATAAAATAGGAAAAAGGGGATATGATATAGTCTAAAATATCACCCCTTGTTTTTTTATAGACCTTTTGGTTATATTTAGACTAAGATTGAAGTTTTTATAAATTAATCCTTCGAGAAATTCCAAAAGTGCCCCTCACCTAAATTAAAAAGGGAACCTCATATCTCACCTATTTACACTAATTTAAGACTTCTAGATCAACCATACTTTAAAAAATTATCTTCTTAAATTCCTTATCCACATTCTAGTGGTGATGATATTATAGAAGACAAGCCCTAGAGCCCTTAAGAAGAGATCTAAGGGAGTTATCTCAAAGAAGAGGTAGTCACCTTAATTGATAACTTTATTTTTTATTCACCTTTTAATTACTCTAAATATGTTATATTATTCATAAAATAATAAATTAAATATCCTAAATATAATGAAATTTTATTATGATCATGAAACCACCATTATCCATCCTCATTTTGTCAAATAGGATGTATAAATATCGCTCGCGTGTACGTACAATTTACCATCTCCACGTAGTAGTAAATTTCATTTTCCATCAAGATAATTCACAGATAGTTAATATGTTTTGTTTAATGTTTTTATATTATAATTATGAAATAATTATTCTTCTTAAAATATTATTTAATATCTACCTTTTTTCCTTCCAAACTGTTGGAAAATGATAACCCTGCTCGTGAGTATGTTTGGACTAACACCTCCATGAAGTGATGTGATTCATTTTTGATTTCTATATTATATGGATGGTAATAAGGATGGATATAATGAATATATATTATATATATGATATAATTGAGATTGGTTTTTCATGTTTTGAGGGCTTTTCTCTCTATGACCATGGTGACCAGGGTTGATTCCTATGGTGATCTCAAGTTATGATGTTGTATCTATTCTAGTAGAGGTTATATTTGTTCTTTTGAAGGATTGGATGTAAAAAATGGATTGAAAATGGAATGGTTTCCCTATTAAGAGGAATATTGAGGTTATAATATAGTTAATACCTCTTTGAAGCATATGGATATGCATAGTCAAGATGTCCTAAGGGATGTGAATGTGATGCAGGTTTAGAATGCCGCATCTAATAGATTCTTTCCTGGTTCCCAGTACGATTCAACCTCACATAATCATATCCAAAGTAATGGTGATTTTTCTTTCATTAAATATAATACTAATATCTTTGGAGAGTGGATAGAGGATTTCAACCACTCAATTATCGCATGTCTCACTCTGTAAGTGAAGAGCGATACCTAGAAGATAGACGATTTAAGAAAAAAATTGATGTAGGTTTGGAGATTAAAGGAATGAAAAATTGTGTCATTTTATATGGTATTTTTTCTATATTACTTTAAATTCACATGATCTCAATTTAAAGGCATGAATCTATTAATTTTTAAATATCAAACGAGGGGATTTAGATTTCAGGATTGGGACCGCTAGTTTGGCATGCATTAGGCCAAGAATACTATTATTTAGTATTGGATTCAGGTGAAGGGGATGAAATATATTTTTTGGAATCTAAGTATTATTTGTAACATTTCTTTGGATTTAGGTACTCCAATTAAATTTTAAAAGGAAACTAATATGGGAAGGTATGGGCATAATGCTAGAATTTTGGCCGATTTTGATCTCAATTCAATGTTAGTTGAAAATCTGTATCTGGTTGTTAGTGACATTAAATTTGTGATTTATATTGAATATAAACATTTTATAAAGTTCTATTTTAATTTATTATTTTTTTGGGAATGTTAGAGAAATCTATAGTAGAGGTTTGAGATGCACTAACTGTAAAAAGTATGGGCATCAGGTTTAGAATTGAAAGTTTAAATTACCCATCCCTGATGGAGTTAATACTATATCTGGGAGAAGAGTGTGTTGGGGAAGGATGGTTTAATGAGGTTTAGGGATCAGGGTTCTTCTACTCTACCAAAAAATACATACAGACCTTTGAAAATGAGTGTAATCACTGAAACCTCATACACTACTACGCCTTGAATGAAACTTCCTATGCTACTATGTTTTTTGGTTCCAGTTCAATTCCTGGTGTTGGAAATGTTTTAGTATAACCTAACATTAATGGGTTCTATATATGAGAAGGACTTGGTTCTCTCTTAGAGGATGAAGTAAGGGGTATAGGTGAGTCTGACTTTCCTCATGTTGATTATATCGGGTAGGAATCATACAATGAGATTAAAGGGGATGTTGCTGCATTATTAGAGGAGAAATTTCATTTAAAAGGTAAGATATACATTGAAATGCTGTAATAAAAAGAGGATAAACCATTAATGAATAAATATAAGACCAGTTTTGGGGGTGCAACTAATAATGTTTGGACTTTTGATGATGAAATAAAGCGTACAAATGTTTCATCTACTTTAGTTGCACTGAAGCCTGTACATGAGGTTATTGTTGCTGTCCTTATAGATTTCTATCTAATAATGTAGTTTTTAGATACATTTGATGTGATTCAGGATTTTTTAAATGAATTTCTATCCCCTGTTATAGGTGATGAGTCTTTTGAAAAGGGCCTTAATGTTTTTAAAGCTTTCAAATAGGATCTTCATGTAGCCCTCTCACATTATGAAAGTCCTTACATGATGGTGGTCATAATGTTGATACAAATGACGAGGAATATGAAAAATTGATCATGGATGACCATGTTGTAAATTGGTAGAATATTAAGTAGTGGAAGAGAGATAGACATCTGAGAGGTTGGGTTGGCTCCCAAGGTAGAGACAATAGATAGTGGAGTTTTGATGTTATGGAAAATGTAGAATAGCCCTACCCATCCTAATTATTTGATCTTATGAAAATAGATTATGATTAATTTGTAATATAATTAGTTAAAGAATATAATTATTCAATGGAAATAAACTTACAAAATCCTATGAAGGACTATGAGGGTAAAAAGTACCCATGGGTATTATATAAGAGATAAAAAACGGCTTGATTTAAGCTTGAAGTTATTTTTCTCAAAATAGAAATATAAAATTTTGTATACATGGATTACCTCAAAGTTTATAAGTTTTTATTAAAAAATATTGAAGATAGTTGTTGAAACAATTTGATCATATAATTTTAGGATCTTTCCTAGAAATGAAAGAGTTACATCATCCCAGAAGACTCCTCTGACTCATAATCATATGATGAGATCACGCTGCCCCAAAAAAAACATCATGGTAGAGAGGTAGAAACCCAAAGGAAAAATGTCTCTATCTAACGAATCTTGTTTCTAGAGGTATCAAATGGATTTTATCTCTTATTCTATTTGTTATGGGCAATTCTCGAATTGTCGGTATTTTCCATTCCTTATTTACTATTATTTAATTTTTTTTTCTAATAAATTTTGAGGGCGTGGGTTGGCTTTTTGACTCACACTAGAGGCTTTTCAAATATATTATATAATGATGATTTTTTAAAGGTGAATTATTATTTACCTTTCTTTGTTCCATCCTTCAAAAAAGTGAATACAATGTTTATGCGTACGTGGGGCCCACCGTCTCCATGAATATTGTAATTAAATTTCTATATCTATCATGATGGATGAATATATATATATATATAATGAATATATATGATATAATAATCATGTAAATTATTCTGGTACATATGTATAATAAATTTAAATTTACTATACAGGAGGTTAAATAAAATTATATGGAATTCAAACCTACGTTAAGAGATCTTTTTCTCACTTTTATTTATGTGGGAAACATTTCTTATACACTACATGTTTCTTTTATATAGTTTATATACTATCCATAACTATATTTAATGATTCTCATCATGAAAATTACGGGATATACATATCCATCTAAATTTATTTATTTCATGGGGATTATGATTCAAATTATTCCAAAGTGGAAAGGGTTTATTCCCTAATATCATCATTATTTGGGTTTGTTTTTATTTATGTATCCACTAAGGAATATTTATATTTAATGTCCATGATTTATAAAAAAGATTTCATTTTTTTACTATTCACCTCAAGTTGTTTAAAATCATTTTTATCAACATTTGAATTAAAAAATAGGTTTGAAAGGAATCTTTTTTTTTGTTTTCCAAACAATGTACGTTTTGAATTTTCATACAAATGTGTAAAAGGAATATTTTTTTTAACTTATATGGAATGATGCTATTTTCTTTCTATCAAGAGGCCTCAATGTTTTGATGTTTCCTTTACATGTTTATTTTCAAAGAAAATGTTTTCATTTATAATTGTGTAGCTTTTTAAATTGAGAAGTGACTTTAAAATGGAAAAGTTATTTTATTTAATAATTATTACAAGTTATCTTTTAAATTTTTTTCCTTCTTAGATGACATCATTTTATGTTATCTATAATTATATTTCAGATATGATCAAATGATACCATACTTATTCTTTATCTGAATGGTTTATATATATGATGCAAAGATTAAATCTTTATGAAAACCATTTCTTTTCATGGGTTCTGATACGATGAATGTTTTATGATCCCTTATAACACATATGTATGGTTTTCATTATAGGAATAGTTGGACCTAGATCTCCCTCTAATGCATTGGGTAAAGTATTATATCTCATGAGATAGTTATGGGAAACAAGTCAATGTGCTTGATTTTTTATGGGAAACAAGTTAATGTGATTGATATATTATTAGAAACAAGTCAATGTGTTTGATCTAATATGGTAAATTGGTGTTGATTCTTGATCCGATGATCTTGGCGGTTAACCTTGACACATGAAATGGTTTATATATATATGATGGTTCCACCTAAATCTATGAAAATAAATTATGGTTCATGATCGAGTCGTGATGATTTCTTATTTTTATGATTAATTTATTTTAAAATTCTAATGTTTTATTCCGTTACTAATGTCTATGATCTTTTTCAAATTGGTTATGAACTTTGTAAGTTATGGTCAAGATCTTATTCCCTTATGATTATCATATTCTTTCATATGATTATCAACTGATATATCTCATTATTACCTTTACTAAGCATCCAATCCCACCCTTTATTTTGTTTTTTCCTAGGATATGAAGAATTATGCAAAATTATTTGGGTTTAGAAAGGTTCGATATGTGAAGAATTTTATGGTAGAAATTGATGATTTAACATGGAATATGAAAAGATGGGTATAGTTGGAGATGATGTTGATATTTATGAAATAGTCGTTTATGAACCCAATTTGTTATGATTTTATCCTAATTCTATATAAATATAAATATAAATGGTATTTGGGTATGTAATTGATCCTATATTTCATTTTTTATGTTGTATTTTTTGGATGGGAAGAATTGGGTCACATTAATTAGTGTCAAATCTAGAAATGTAATGTTTATATTTTTATCACCTGAACTAGAAGTGTGGGTCTTGGGATGTTATAGATACATCTAGTAGGGATCCCACTAACCAAGGAGATAAATGTAATAACATGAAAATAATCCCTCTAGATGTTGTTATTAAATCTCCTACCCCAAACTCTTAGACAAGGGATTATATAATAAATATCTACTAGAGGTAGTCAAACATCAATTCTCATGACCATGTGCGCACACCTTCTACTTCCAACAACCCTAAGGCTTTTCATTATGTCCTGATAGTTTTTTAGAGAAATCCAGGATCATCGAGACTAGGAACATTAAGAAATAATCGATGAATAAATAATTATATTTCCAACCAACCCTTTATAATAATGATAAAGAAAACATTACTATTGATGTTAAATCTATAGTGATATGTTCATTAGCTCCATATGTTTTACCAAGAGTACCATTCATGGAATTTATCCCTATAAATACATGGAAATAAACTATTCGATCAAATCACTTTTGTATCAATAGTTAAATACTAAAAGATATAGAGATCCTCACAAAATCACTTATCACAGAGGTAATCCCCATGAAAACATTAATTCCATCCAAAGAAGTCTTACCCTCATTAGACATTAGAAAATAAATAGACACATATTTCATCATCACAAATATATTAATTCTAACCATGTAGGAACTCCCAATGGTAATAGTTATGAATTTCCTCCATATAAAAAATCATTGAGTTGAAAAAGAGGTCATGTTCTTACTAAAAAACCGATGTGTAGTAGCTTGTTGCGTCCTACCTAGGGTATTTTTAATGAAGTTCATTAATATTAAAGAAAAATTAATTTAAATAAAGGTCCTCCCCATAATGTCACTCAAGTTTATTTCAACCACAAAGGTCCCTATTATAGAGGTTATCCCCATGAAAAAATACCTCATTAACATGGAGGATCCCCATTATTTAATTTCAATAAATTAAAATTCATGGGGGGACTCTCCATCACCTTTTCTATGTAGTTACTCATTGTAATAGAATTTATCCTGAATATAAATCCATATTTCATTTTTATCTTGATTATTTCCTCCTATAGAGAGAAACTTACCAAGACAAATAAAGATACACCAAGTACTCCACCATCAACCAATATCATATAAACTTAACTAATAGATGAGTTAAGATATCAACCATCATCAGTTACTCTACCAAATTTTGTAGTCTTAGTCATATGTGAGAGTATATAAAATGATTATTCTCCACTGAGTGAACCATCAAGAATAATACCTCTAAGGTTGAAATAAGCTATGAAATAAGAATATGTGGAAGACACTAACATAATATATTGGGGATTTGTTAAGGAAAAAATATTAATTAGGTTTTGAAACATTAATATCTACTAATATAACATTTAAATATTCCTTTTAGAGTAATTAATACCTTATTTACATCATAATATATGAGTTATATTCAAATATCTTAGAAATAGATCCCTTAATTATGAAGTGGATGATAATTATATCATGGTGCAAGAAGAAAATCCTATCCAGTTTGATTTAGCTACCCTCCTAGTATTATTAAATCTAAATTATAGAAAATAGATTGTGTACATATAAAAATACTTCAAGAACTGACTCATGATATTTCACCAAATAATATTGAATTTCATTCTCTTGTATACATTAGTTATTGGGGTTAATACAGACCATTTCACTTCATTTATCATGAATTGAATAATATATTGACATTTTCTAAGAATAAACTTTGAGTTTATGATTTGGGTATGAAATTTAGTTAATACACTAGAACCCAAATATCCTTGGATAACAGAAGAGATATATTTAAATGAAATGAGTGATTGTGTAGCTTTGGCACCGAACTTCTATAAATGTGAAATAGGTGACCAATTTCAGATTGGAAAAGTATATAAAAACATATCAACTTTTGATAGTAGATATCTATTTTCCAAAACTACTATAAAACATACTACATGAATATAATTCTAGGATATGATCATAAATGTAGAAAATTTATATAGATTTAATTACAATTATGGAACAAGGGAAAACCTAGAGAGTATTGTTAAGGGAATATTTACCCCCAAAACCACCTTTGGTATCATTAAATACATAGAGGTTTAGATATAGCGGAGGAAAAAATAATAAACCCTATTTAAAATGGTTTGGTCACTTTTACCTCCATTAAGGTGGTCAATGTTCTCAAGGCTAGGAAAATATTTATAAAAAAATTTATTTTATCCCCTATTAATTATCTATGACTCATCCCCTCCACCAAGTTCACATTTATATGATATTTTTTAATATTAACTTAGGATAAACATACATTATTAGTCTTCTCCTTATCTTAATGAGAATGTCAGAAGGATAGGTTCAAAACTCATATAGGCCATAATACCAAATGATCATCTATACATACAAAGTATAATAAATATAATGAAAAACCATTAATGGGTATTCTATGGTATACAAGTTTATATATTTATAAAATGAATATAATGATTTTATTAACACTACTAAATTTTAATTATTAAATCTTACTGATATAAAACCTATAGATATTGCATTATAAGACATTCATGGAGAAGAATATAAAAAATGAAGACATTTTTATCCTATATTTAATTTTTATAGAAATGAGAATTAAATTTTTATACATGGAACCTATAGTAGTCCACACACATCAGAGCTGATACTAATATTAAACATCCACATTTTTGATGAGATAATACTAATTTAAAAGGTAAATATGTAGATATATCCATAGTCTACCCTCCAACTAGAAAATTCTAAGTAATTTTTATTAAGAAGAAAAATTCATAGAATGAGGGTGAAATAAAGGATATGAAGTTAATCAATGCTATGTTTCTTAGGAGAAATATTCATGTTATGTGTGACATCCAAAAAGATACTAGTTTGGGTCCCTTGATTAACCTTATTCAATATCATGGGGTTGCTTTAATTGAAAAGGCATAATCGATCCAACTAGTTAATTTGATATCATATCAGCCTTTATATCATATTATATAACTATTTTATTATAAATAAATCACTTCACATATGCCACATTATACACCATTTCAAGAATGTTATCCTAGGATAACATAGGTGGGTAAGGTACAAATAGTTCAAGAAATAAAACGACATCTGGATTATGAAACCACCTTAGAATAATTACCATCTATAAAAATAGCTCTACAATAATTAAATGAATATCATATGTATTAGATGTATGTCATAGAATTTTAGAGTATACTTGTGTATTTATACCATAAACTATACCCTATAAATATTTATTTTACTCTACCTCCTCATAACTTTTTAAATCCATGCATTCAAACCCTTAATTATATTGGGAATCCAAAATGACATCTACCTTATTTTTCATTCTATTAAAATTAAATGATAGTAAATCCTATGTAGAATTTAATGGATAAACATAGTAATTTCATCTAAAAAACAGAAGGATATAGTTTCTTTTTGTATAATAATATAGAATCTAGACTAATATCTTTCTTGGAAAACATCCATTGATTATTCATATAACAAAAACATTTAATGCTATGGTGACATGAATCAATGAACAATATAACATCAAGAAAATAAATAATAATATGGTTTATATCATTATTTAATGATGGAAAGGCATATAATTTTCTCTAAAAATTCATATTTCCTTTGAAAAACATCTATAATCCCACATCCATAATTTATAATAAATACTAGTCACTTCTCTAATCACCAAGAATAATCCTATAGGATTTGTAGATTTAATTTATATAGTGTAATTAATGAATGAATACATCCATCACACTAAAGATAAATCTTAGTCAACACCATCAATATAGGTTGAAAATTTTGACAAAGTAGAAAATTATTCTATCAATTTGATTCCAACTCCTACCCAGAATCAGACCCATAAACTCGCTAAATATAATGCTGTTTCTCCCCCCGAGAAATAAAAAAAATTATTATATATTAATGTCAATATGTTGAATGTAATAAAGGATAAAAAATATTGAGACTATAAAAACTGGAAGAATGGATTCCATCCTTTCATAAATTAATAAGTAATATTTTATTTCATTACTACTATAGGTAAATATTTTTTCAAACCAATAGAGATCGAAAGTCCCAAATAACATGGATGAATTATCTCCTAAAATATTTTCCTATAATTAAATGTTGAGTTACAATATATTGGGTGGATTTTTCTTAAATAACATCACTAAAGGATGGTAGATTAAGGGAAGTTTACTCTGGGTAGTCTTATAGTGCACATGAATTGTGTTTCCACAACTCCACGTAAACAAGATGAAGGAGAGTTTAAATAATTTTCAAACAAGGACATATTAATGTTTAATAGCTAGATGAATTTAAATAAATTAATCTATATATATATTTTCACAAAGCCATGATGGAATAAAAAATTCTTGACCTCAACTCCTTCCACAATGCCTCTAGTGGAATCTCTGCCTTCTCTTTTTTTACATGAGTTAGAATAGCTTACACAAATTAAACAAAGTATAGGATAAGGAAACCGCATGTGCTCCTAAACTAGTCAAGAATTTAATTTACTTCATTCCATCATCACTTAGAATATGGAAACCACCACAACAAATGGAATCATCTTATAATGAGGAACATCAACATGTCTCTACCAACTTAATTTATCTAACATACTCATATGTTGATAAAATATATTCATATAAATTAGATCATAAAAATTGTTATTGATAAGGATGTTGTTGATGAAGAGGAATGAATAATCTTGGTTAACCGTATAGTATACGATTTATATCTAATGAAATTATATATTAGGATGAAATCAAGAAAAAGTCATGTTAAATATTTTAACAAAAACACAAATATGATCTTGAATTTTATGAAAATTATTCTAACCCCATCATACTGGTTAATAAATTTGTTTTTCAGTCATCTAATTAACAAAAAAAGGTGAAAAATCCAATTTTTATTAACTCAAAATTATAACCAATTATCAATATTTTCACTATAGTGGGAGTTTAATTAGTATATCCAGTTCTGGATCTCAGTCATCAAACCTTGGATAACCTCTTTATAGGAAACGACAACCGTTAGTCTCAAAATACAATTATTTAAAGTATATTTCTATTATCATGGCATGGATTTTAATTCTGGGCACCCTCACCTATGCAATGAAATAATGGAGGAAATCATTGAGGAATTATTGATCATATGATAGTTTATGAATTATGTTTCCACTATAGATACATATTATGTAGAAATAGATCCTATAAAATGTCACATATCCATTTCCTCCACTAAATAAGATCTGTAAGCCTGACTATAAACATATATCATACCTATATATATATATATATAAATAGAATGAGTGATGATTTTAATCCCAAACATTCCCTAGTTGATAATGGATTTGGAATCAATCAATATCTAACATGGTAACATTACTAATTTGGGGTTAAAGGTGGATGATTAGTCCCCTTTAATTAGAAAATTAACAAATATGATAAAAGAATATAGAAACCCCTAGGGATTATATGGTTGATGTATCAATTTATATACAAAATTATTGAGTTATAATTCATGTTTTTCACCAAGAAACTATATAAAAATTATTATTGGGAATATTATGGGTTTATATACATATAATAATTCCCTCTTCTAAGAATCAATATGTGAAATATACTATTAATTTGAGAAATAGAGTTCATAATATAGATAATTCCCCCATTGATATTAATAAATAATTACATGTTAATGCAATATATTATAAACATAAATGGATATATATATAAATTAATGGTGCAACATAGATTATGATGCCCAATGGTTTAGGAGAATATCTTACCAATCCATAAATTGCATTCATAGGTGATTTTATACTTCTAATCAATCATATTAACATGATGATAAAAAATTTTGTAAACTACTGAGTGATTCCATCGAAAGAAATAAATCATTAAATTATTTCCTTTTCATATGATGGGTAGATGAATAATTCTATGGATCCATCTTTATTATAAAAGGTTATGATACCCATTATTTCAATTCATATCAATATCAACTCTGGGTGTCCCTACCAAAATCAAGGCTTGAATGAACGTTTTTCAATAAAAGAAATTCAGTTTGATTGGATAATAGTTAATAATCATGAAATGAATGTATATTTTTTTTCATATTCTTCTCCATTCGCATGGTAGTAATAATGTTTAATGAAATTAAATTTTATTCAGGATATAATGGTAATAAAAAAGATAATGATTCCTTCGAGAAATTACTCATTTTTTAAAAGGGGATAAACCTTTCACTCCTAATGGAAATGATGGAGAAGAACAAATAGTTTCTCCACCATCCTTAAAATATTGTGTTTCAAACACTATTAATTATTTAATTCTAGCTAATCTGGGTACTAAAGAATTCGTGAATCCTATAATAACTAATATATCCATGACTCTGAAAGAGAATTAAAAATAAATTTATTTCCCAAAACAACACTTAAATGTATTTATATGAACTATTTTGAAAATAAATGACTAAATCTTCAAGGATTCATCCATAAATTAGGCTCAACTATTTACCACTATGGTTATAAATAAGATTCAAGGAGGATACATCAAATTCATGGTATCATGGTAGATGTTAAAGGTCATAGTTTCAACAAATCCAATTTAATTTGCGATATAAAATATCCCACAGATGTTTCCAATATCATCTAATAAAGAATAGGAATGGGTAAAAAAGAGTATGCATTAATTTTATGGGTTTGAATAAAAAATGTTTAAACTAAAATTTACTTATTCTAAAAATGTACTTTGATAGATCTTCTAAAAGACCAATATGGGAAAAGATAAAGTACCCCAAACTTAATTATGTGGGGTTTGGAATTTTTTTGAATTCAATAACAAACTCAAACTTGAAAAAATAATTACTAGTCTAAGTATAAATCATACATAATATGAAAGAATTTCAATATGACATTAAATATTGTATGATGGATTTAGAGACACTAGTGATATCGAAAAATATTAAAGACATATATAAGATAGTTTTTTATAAAATCAATTTAGAATATTATATAAAGAAGGTGGAGTAGATACCCTTTATTAACTATACTCATATTTTGATGTTGTAATTCCAATAAGAGTAGGTTTTTTCTTATATTACATGCTTGTAAAATTTTCAATAGATACACTACCCAATTTGGACATAACCCTAGTAGATTTTGATCCTGATAAGATGGGAATCTATATTAAACCTTAGAGAATATTTATTTCCTTTATTAATAATGATATGAGGGATATTAGTAAGGCTAACACAAACTTAGCACAAGTTAGATCATAATATTATATAATCAATAAAGTTACTAAATATATAATCTAATATTTGGGTGCCTCTAAAATGGGGTTTTCCAACAAGAGAAATATTTAAGAGAAACATATTTTTCATTTATTGGGAAAATTTATCATCAATATTTACCTATACATTTCAAAAGTATATTATAAATAGGTATTTTATTAGGTTATTCTTTTGTAAATTGAATTAGGAGAGTCCCCCACCATTATATAGGAAGTAATATGACCCGAAGGGTGTTATAATTATCATCATGATGTCTAAAAAATGTGAAAATGGAAAAAAATATGAAGGTTTTTGATATGAGTACATACAAGAAACTCTTGATGGTATATAAAATCCTAGTTCCCTATGAACCAAATACCCCAAGGTTATCCCATAGTTCCAAAGTCTACTATTAAATATAGGAGAATAAAATCCTATAATTAAATAAAACATTTCCATAGGAAAATCATTAATGATCCCATTCATGGAAAACCAATTTAGAGTCAAAATAATCTTGATTCATTCTATCAAACACATAAAGTTTGGAAATATATTTTAAAATAAAAACCCCATTAAAACATTTCCACATGCCACCAAAGATGAAGTTCATATCATAGGTCTCAAATAAACCTTTCGTAATTATCATAAAAAATAATTTTAATATGCCAAAAACAATTATAAAACACAATAAAAACAAGGTATTCTAGGAGAGAAAACCATTTTATAGAGACACCTACCACAAAAATATAGGAAACATAGCTTCATTACAAAATGGTGATTAGAAACGAATATGGTAAGATCCCATGATCCTAAATCAATAAGGAAAATCCTAAATAGGAATAAATAATCCTAATGTACTATCTAAAAATAGATTTTCTACTTTTTTATGATTCTAAAGAATTCTATGGTGATATTTTCCACTTATATTCCTGATGAATGTGGAAGAAAATTTTTCAATTCAATCATGAAAGATAAATTACTTGAAGTACTCACTTGGAAAATATTTGAGAAGGATATTAATCAGTAGATCAATCTTGTTAAGTTGTGTGTGTTGAGGGATTGGGAATGTGTGACTCTCATTCAAGGAGAATTTTTAGTGATGGTGTATAATATTAATTTCCTCAAGTTAGTTTATCTATCTCCAAAGATTGTCACTACCGTATAACTCAAATCGACATAGTTTGATATTGGTAAAAATAACTATATTCAATTGAATTCTTTTTCTCATGATTTTGTCAAACTTTATCGAGGTTTTTGATAAATAATCTATGGTAGAGGCATACATAACTAGAAAAATGGGTCTTAGAGGAATTCCAATTTCAACTAGAGATAGCTAGAGTATGTCTTCTAGTGGGAAGATAATGTGATGACTAAATCAACAAATTTGGTAAATAATCTCAAAGAAAATATTAGGATAGGACTCAATGGTCTACATCAAGTATGACAGATTTAGTTACACCATGTTTTGTATACAACAACACCCAAATTTGGTCACTTTTGTGGGTAGTATAGTCATCTTAGTTTTTTCTATTAGAAAGTGTCCCAAAGCAGCTGAGTTGGATCAACTATAACCAAAATCTCCAATTTTAAATATAACATAGAAAAAAGAGGCATATATATTTCTTATTCTAAAGGGATTACTTAAGAAGAAATAAAATTACTAGGAGGAGTGGATGCAGGATGCTTGTATGTAGCAGAGTGTGTACTAGAATAATTGAAGGTCGAGACAACTATTGTGAGAGGTATGATGTTTACTTAGTATTCTATTTTTGTGGATCTATTTGTTATGGGTGAATCTAATTATTATATATCATTTCATTTGATTGATTCATTCGGATTATTCTTAGAGATTATTCCATTATTGATAGATCATTCTACTCTCTTGGGATAGATAAAGTAAAAGGGTTTTAAATATTTTGAGTATTGGGTTTTGATTACCTACCATGAGGTTGTATAATGTTTCTTAGTCCTTGAATTTTATATCATCAAACTCATAAATTATATATATTAGATGGGTCATTGTGTGGGCTAGATCATTTTTTATTTTCATAGGTTTTATATTATATAATTTGATGAGGATACTCTCATATTTTAGGGTGAGTGAGATTCTATATATAGGAGAGTGGGGACTGTTGATCCTTGGGACTGAATGATATGATGCCAATTATCAAATATTTTTCTTGATTTCATTGACCCAAAATTAAGTGGTCTAATTCTTTATATGTTGGATGAGTACCCTGATATCTTTCCTGATGATTCTCATTGGTTACCACACTAGAGGGAGGTCCTAATTACTATTTAACGTCTCCCCAAGATGATAATCATCAATATAATATTTTATTTTATGGATCCTAATGAGTTGAAGGAAATTAAATATATTCTTGAGGATCTTGAGGCTAAAGTATTTATTTACCTGAGCATTTCACCTTGGTCTTTAATAGTTCCATTCGCAAAAAAATAAAATGAAATCCTTTAACAATATGTTGATTACCAAAAAGTAAATTGGGTTTCTTTTTAGGACAAGTATAATTTTCCTAGGATTGATGTTTTTTTGATAAACTGATGGTATCCCAAAGGTTTTTTATAATTAATATAATATTTAGGTACTATAAGCTAAGAGTCTAAAATGATGATATTTCTAAAAAGACATTTAGGAGTAGGTGCAATTATTCTCAGTGTTTGGTTCTTCCATTTGGTCTTAAAAATTATGATTTTGTGTTTATGGTACTTATTAATTGAATATTTCAATAGTTTTTAGAATCTTTCATCATTGTTTTTGTGGTTTAAATTTTAGTGTTTTCCAAGTAAGAGGAAGACTGGAGGGATCATCTAGATATGGTTCTTATAACTATGAACGAATATAATATGTATGGAAAGATTTCTAAATGTCCGTTTTTGATCTAATAAGTGATGTTTATCGGCCGCCTTTTATCTGAAAGAGAAATTCTAGTGGATCTTGAAGTTATTCAAAAAATGATTTCATGGGATCAACCCAGGAATGTGATTGAGATTTGGAGATTTTTGGGTTTTACTGGTGATTATAGATGTTTTGTTCTATATTTATACAAGTTTCAGTTTCCTATAATAAATTAAAACCGTAGGGCTATTAAGTTCAAATGGAATTATAAGTTCCAGTGATCACCTAAGGAACCAATGGTAAGGTTTAATTCAACTCTATTTATGATTCTTACAGAATTAGGTTTGGGTTATGATATTTTATACAAAGCCCCAATTATGACATTAGGGTGATTTTTAATGCAAGGGATACTAGTGGTGGATTATAGTGCATTCTAACTATGATATCATTAGAAGTATTATCCTAAACATGACTGTTACACCCCAGGTTTTTGATTTATTTTTTATTTTACTGACTCATGGATCCGAGTCCTCATGTTAAGGTTCGGGCAGGGTCCCAGATTAATTTTTTTTGTCATTTAATATTTTAGCTAGTTTTAGGTCCATGCATGGTCACCGCACGGTGGGCGGTAGCCACACGATCTCCCAAGGTGTTTATGTAGATGCCCAAGTGGTCTGGGTTGAGATGCGTAACTTGGGTGCGGTTTATTAAGTCGTGCGACGAGCGCACAGTGACCTAATATTCAGAATAAGATAAATAAACAATTTTAAATTTAAAATAGAATGTTTGATAATAATAATGTTATATTATTATTATTATTTTGATTATTATTAAGAAAAGTTAAAATTATTAATGATAATATTATTCATTATATATTGTTATTTTTTGAATTATTATTATTCTCATTATTATTATATTTATAATTATTTTTTTTATTGTGGAATTTTTTTATTAATATTACTTTTGTTATTGTTAATTTTATTTTATTATTTTTGGTTTTATTATTATTATTATTTGTATTATTATTATTATTATTATTATTATTATTTTGGTATTATTATTATTATTATTGTTATTAATATTAATATTTATATAATGAAATGAAAAAAACAACAAAACCTAATCTACCCACGTCCCCCCCATTTCCCCCCTTGATTGGTTGCGTAGAAGCGCTGCAGCCCTGACCCTAGACCCCATCCGCAGCGCTGCCCTAGCCCCGCGTTTCTCCAGTTCAACGCACCACCCACCAGGCACCCTCATCTGCTCCCCCTACCACCATGCTGCACCTCAGGCCTGCGCGCACCCTCCACCTAACCTCACGCTGCCCTCACACTCTCCGCCTCCATGATCCCTCTGCCTGCCAACCCCCACAACGCGCCTCTGGCCAGCTGGCCTCACCCGCTACCTCCCAACACCCGATCTCTCCCCTTGTCCCCTCTAACATCCCGACTGTGTCTTGAGCCCCCTCGCCAATGCCGACCTCACCCTCCCCCGCATACTCTAGCTGACAACATGCCTCACCCCCTGGCTCAGCCCCTTTCATCCGGCCTGCTCCTCCATCCAACCTCACCCTTTCCCCCACTCTAGCCAGGCCGTTTCCAGCATCCCACACTCTGGCCAGGCCGTCTCCAGCGACCCAACCTCCTACCAATGCCCTTTCTAGCACCCCAAGCCTCCTCGCTGTCCTTCCGAGGTAGAACATTGAGCCCCATTGGCTCCTTTTCCATCTCCGCTCGCTCGACCATCCTCCAACACAATCACTATATGTGCGGTTACGGTGTGAATGGGGTTTCACACGGGCTTCGGGAGGTCCATCCACAGGAAAGGATGGATCCTTTTCTTTGACCCTTAAATTTAGGAATACTTTTGATTACATGAATTATTATTTATTTTAGCTTCATTGGTATTAATAATTATTTTTTATTTCTAGAATATTTGTTCTGGGTGAAATTATTTTGTTATGGTGGAATAACATTTTTTGGATAATTATTATTATTTTTACTAGCTTAATTGATCTAATATGTCTTGTGATTGATTAGTTTGGTGTGAATTTTAGTTTTTAAATGAACATATTTTGCATTTTATATTTGGTAGCATGCTCATGTGAATTTAAGGTGTGTTTTGTTGTAAACTAGTTTTGTGATGTTTAATATATTTTCATGAATTTATGTATTTAGTTTTTCCAATTATGCAAGTCATGAATTTTCTATAATGGTATGTTTTGGGTGTGTGTTTGATCAATAATGTGTTCTTTGGATGAGTTTTGGTGTGTGGGCTATGGGTTACTCTTTGGAAAAATGTTTTATAAATTTTAATGTGGTTTATTAAATAGTACAAACAATGCGAGTTATGTTTTGATAGTAGGTCGAGGTGGTTCTTTTGAACTATTTGTTTGTTTGGATTGTTTAAGTCCATGTTTATGTATTTTAGTTATATTGGAAGTTACAACGCATTGGCAAGGTTTTTCCATGATATTGCAGTCGTCAGTAGGTTGCGCGTACTTGTGCGCGAGTGTGAGATGTGCCACGTCTTTGTAACCGAGCAGCAAGTCGAGGTAGGTCCCCCACTACACTCGCCATTTAAATTTAGAATTTATTAATTAATTGATATTTTATTAATTTTAATAAATGAGAAATATTATTAGATAATTAATTTTGGAGTAATTACTTGATGTGAAAAAGAGCTGTTCATTTTATACACAACACTTGAAATATTTTCTTGATGTGCAGACACACAAAAGTAAATGAATGCCCGTTTGGCCCTTGAAAAAAATTCATAGAATTTCAAGTGTAGTTATAGTTTAATGATAAATGATTTCTTCTCATGCGTGAGCAAGAGTTTTGGTTCTCTTGAGAAATTAGGTTTTTCTTTAAAGTTGGTTAAGGCCTGTTTCGCACGTTGATAAAATAAATTATTTTGGAAAACATTCTTTGAGGTGAATATGGGGTGATCCTTTTACGTATGTTGGTTGCATGAGTTGTGTGTGATGTTTGTGCATCGTGACTGGTTGATTTATATTGTTGACTCATCCCTTTTTATTGCATGTGTTGACATGGGAACCTGACATAGTAAATGAATCTTCTGAGAATGATTGTTTCACTAGTTTAGATTACGCATTGGCTAGTGGCGCATAGTAGAGAGATGTTTTTATTATTATTATTTCTATGGTATTGGGCCCCTCGATTAGTCTAGGTAGGGAGATGATTGAGAATTAGGGCGTTAGGATTCCATCAAGAGTAGGCATTACTTCAGGATGAGTCACATGTATAATACGTTTTGGATTGCTCATGAGATCCTAGGTTCCACCCATGTTTTCTTTAGTGTTTATTTGTATGTGGAAGACAATTGAGAGGTCTAGTTCCACTGCTGGCCCATGTGTGACACTTTTTCCATTTCCCTTAGTGTGTGTTGTGTGTTGTGTGTGGTTTTCCTTTTGACTAACAACTAAGATTTGGATTTCTAAATTGTTCGCAAAAATGTTTTAAAATGAAATGCATCTGTTCCTTTCAATCATTAAACTTATTTTTAATTTAAAAAGGGCAATGGACTGTTACCTATTTTAGAAATGAAAGTGTGTGTGTGGAAACCCATATTTTATATAATTTAGTTCAAACCCCGAATTAGTAAATTATTTATTTAAAGGTAGTGCATTAGGAATAGTTTGTTGGGCACAACTACTGAGTTTTAATACTCACACCTATAGTGTTTTCCTATTTTTTAGTTTTGTTGCAAGTTTTTTTGGAGCTTGCTCACCATGGGAGATATTTGGTTGTGGACTGGCGAGTGACTCTCAGAGTTTCAAGGAGTTTTGGTCGTGGTCAGTTTAGTTGGTTGTTGTTGATCATTCATTATTTTTGTGTTGTTTATTTACTTTGCATTATTCTAATTTTTCCACTACTTTATTTATTTTCATTGGGAGAAATTGTTCCCATTTGTCCTCTATTGGTGCCCTGGTGCTTTTTGCTAGCCCGGGAGGATCGGGAACGCCTCTCGGGCTATGTCGCGGACCAGCTTGGGTGACCGTCGACCTGAGTTGGTTCATCAAAAAATGGTATCAGAGGAGGACCTTATTATTTTGGGTTTCCGGTAGATGGAGATTAGGACTATCGGGACTCGAGAGGAAGGTATGAGAAGGACTTCATGAACCCTCTCCTATTCCAAACCTTGAGTCGCCAGGGGTGGTCTGGGAATTGAGTCCTTGTTTCATTCTGTCTTGTTTTTGATTTAGGGATGACAACATAGGAAAGCCGACGTCACATCATGATTTCACATGGAGTAGTGACCCAGGTGGAGTCTGATTACATGGTTTAAGTTCCTCCTAGTTGTTTGCGCTTACTTGGGGCTTGGCCCACTACCATGTCACCGGGTTAAGCATGACTACTAGTCCCTCACTTCGGTAATTTGATGCAAGTTGTGTGTTGTCTTGGTTGTTGTGGGTGTAAGTGAACTTTTGAAAATGAAAAAGGGTTTTTGAAATGATAATGATTTATCTTTAATGGATTTGGATTTGTTAAAGAGATTTTTTTAAAAACTAAAAGCTCCTGGTCTAAAAATCAGATGGTTTCTTGGAATTGGTAGAGATATGGTTTGGGTGTATCCTCAGGTACACTTTATGAACATTTGAACATGTGAGGTAATGCATGGGAAGTGTGTGTTGGTGTATATAGATAATAGTGGATGACTACATGTGCAATGGTTCATGGGATTACTAAGGTGTGCACTTGAAATTAAAGGCTTGACCTTGTTTTTCTAAAAGGATTTTAAAAAGGGAAAATAATTTTTGGAAATTGAAATTGGTTTGAAAAGTGGGTTTGGAATTTGGAAAATGGCCTGAAAGAAGGCGGGTTTGAAATCTAAAATAAAAGGGGGTTTTAAAAAAAGGAATTTTGGGTTGTGTTTCATTTTCTTGTTTCTTTTGAGCTGGTTGTTTTGGATGAAGGTTCTTTCTTTGATGTTTCTTTGGCTTGATATCAGTTTTGGATCTATGTTTTATATGTTGTTCAGAAAATGCCACCTAGAAAGGTCACCAAGGTTTCCGATAAGTCATGCCCAGTATTTGGTCCTTCTCGGACATTGCCTATCCTTCATGGTGATCGAGGTCCGTTAGAAGCAGCTGAAGGGATTGAAGGGTATGAGCATGTCTTCAAGGTTTTGGGAACTCCCGAAGCTGTTAGAGTGCGTGCTATTTTTGGTCTGTTTGAAGGTCTGGCTCTAAACGAATGAGAGTTGTTCACCCTGCCATCACTACAAGTTGAGATGATGTGGAATTTATTTAAATATATCTTCATTTGATTGTATACCTTAATAGGTGAAGATGAAGAAAATGTAAGAGCTTATGCATATTCAATAAGGGAAACGAATGGTGAAGGTATATGTTGACCATTTCAAGGATCTTGTGTTCTTTTCTTAGAAGGTAGCATTGTAGGATCTAATGAAGACTTCTCTCTTCATCTGGTGTCTTCGTCCAGAGATCAAGGAGAAGGTCATACCTTCTAGGGACCATTGTTTTGAGAAGGTGGTGGATGTGGCATTTGTAGCTGAATTGGTATCTGGAGCATAGGTGCTTGGAAATCCAGCATATCTAGTTTCTCGTGAAGGTTCCCCATCTGGAAAGAAGGGTGTTCTAGAGGGACCAATTCTTAAAGAGCCCTCAACAGTGGTTTTGGCTTCAAGTTTGTTGGACCATTCAGTGGGGTGCCACCAGTGTGGCCGGTTTGGGAACATGAAGTTGTCATGTCACATCCCTCTAGAGACATGTCATCGTTCCAAGTGTCTGGTTCATCTAGAGAAATTTTGCAAGAAGCGTCTCCTGAAGAAGACGTTGTGATCAATGAAATTCTAGTGTCTGACTGTGAGGCTAGAGATGCTTCAGGCATCAGAGCCCCAGCCACAGGTCTTCGAGTGAAGATCACGCACAGTCAGGAGTTATCAGGGGTGTGAAGCCTTGGCCCAGGTTTTGTGTTCCATGTTGGTAGTGAAAAATTTGAAGTCTCTACGTTCTAATTTTTCTGAGGTTAAAGTATTTACATCATTGTAAGTTCATTGTTTTATCGTGGGGTTATGATGGAAATGTTCTATTTTAATTCAAATAGTTTTTTTGTCTGATCATGGTTTTCTGAATCATGCTCTTTCCTTAAAAGTGGGGTTGGAACTTATGGGGGTTAATATTAGATTGGCTATGTTCGTTTGGAGATGTAAGTTCCTATGTAAGAGTTTATGTTTGTGGTCATTCATGGTTTCACTGTTTGAGTTATGTTTTACTCGGAGGTTTTTCTCTAGAGTTCCAGATTTCTTTGGTCTGAGTTGAGAGTTTCAAGTTTCAGTGGATGTGTTGTTCGCTCATGCTATAGAATTTGGTTTAGATTGGTTGGGAGTTCTTGCAACACCCCCTTTTCAGTGTGGTGTGTATGAGTGTTAAATTTATGCATTAGTTGAGTTCTTGTGGTGGGGAGAACCCTCCCGTGTTCTGCTGTTCTCTTATGTTGTGTTTTCTTTCAGACCCAGTCAGGCATGGATCCTTGTTTTGTCTATTGATCTGCTGGGTGACTTTCTGGGGGCAGAAAGTGTCTGTGGTAGGTAGAATTGTCACACCCTGAGTTTTTGATTTATTTTTATTTTACTGACTCATGGATCTGAGTCCTCATGCTAAGGTCTGGGCAGGGTCCCAAATTAATTTCTTTTTTTCATTTAATATTTTAGAAGGTTTCAGATGTGTGTGCGGTCACCGCATAGTGATCCATAGCCACATGATCTCCCTAGGTGTTTTTGTAGACGCCTAAGTGGTCTGGGTTGATGTGCGTTACTTGCGCACAGTTTATTAAGTCATTCGATGAGCGCATAGGGACCCGATATTAAGAATAAGATAAATAAACAGTTTAAAATTTAAAAGAGAATGTTTGATAATAATAATAATATTATGTTGTTATTATTATTATTATTTTTATTATTATTAAGAAAATTAAAAATTATTAATGATATTATTATTATTTATATATTTTAATTATTTTAATTATTATTATTCTTATTATTAATATTTTTATAATTATTTTTATTGTTAATACGTTTTATTAATATTACCTTTGTTATTGTTAATTTTATTATTATTATTCTCAGTTTTATTATTATTATTATTATTATTATTCTAGTATTATTATTATTATTGTTATTATTATTAATATTAATAATATTAATATTATTATTATTGATATAATGAAATGAAAAAAATAGAAAACCCTAATATACTCGCGTCCCACCAATTTTACCCCTTGATTGGCTGCGCAGCAACGTTGCAGCCCCGACCCCAGACCCCATCCGTAGCACCGCCCCAGCCCCACGTTTCTATGGTTTGGTGCACCACCCACCAGGCACCCTCATCTGCTCCCTCTATCACCCCGCTACCCCTCAAGCCTGAGTGCACCCCCGCCTAACCTCACGCCACCCTCAAACTCCCACCTCCGCGCTCCCTCTACCTGCCAACCCCCACAATGTGCCTCTAGCTAGTCGGCCTCACCTGTGACGTCCCAACACCCAACCTTACCCCTCATCCCCTCCGACCTCCAGCATGCATCTCGAGCCCCCTCACCAGTGCCGGCCTCTCCCACCCCTCCTACTCTAGCCGAAAGCATGCCTCACCCTCTAGCTAAACCCCCTTTTTTTGTCCGGCTTCATCCGGCCAACCTCACCCTTGACCCCGCTTTGGCCAGGCCGTTTCCAGCATCCCTCACTCCGGCCAGGCTATCTCCAGTTACCCGACCCCCTGCCAGCGACCTTTTTGGAACCCTGCATCTCCTTTCCATCCTTCCGTGGTGGAATGGCCAGCCCTCTCAGCTCCCGTTCCATCTTCACTCGCTCAACCAGCCTCCAGCACAGTGGCCATAGGTGCGGTTGTGGTGAAAATGGGGATTCACCCCAGCTTCGGGTAGTCCATCCGCGGGCGAGGTTGGATCCATTTATTTGAACCTTAAATTTAGGAATCCTTTTGATTACTTGAATTATTATTTATTTTAACTTCATTCGTATTAATAATTATTTTTATTTCTAGAATAATTATTCAGCATGAAATTATTTTGTTAGGGTAGGATAACATTGTTTGGATAATTATTATTATTTTTACCAGCATAATTGATCTAATAGGTTTTGTGATTGATTATTTTGGTTCGATGTTTAGTTTTGAAATGAAATTAGTTTGAATTTTATATTTGGTAGCATGATCATGTAAATTTAAGGTGTGTTTTGTTGAAAACTAGTTTTGTGATGTTTAATATATTTTCATGAATTTGTGTATTTTTTTCCAACTATGCAAGTCCTGCTTTTTCTTTCATGGTATGTTGTGGGTGTGAATTTGATCAATAATGCATTCTTTGGATGAGTTTTGGGTGTGTGTGATGTGGGTTAATCTTTGGAAATTGTTTTATAAATTTTAATGTGGTTTATTAAATAGTACAAACGATGCGAGTTATGTTTTGAAAGTAGGTCGAGGTGGTTCTTTTGTGATGTTTGTTCATTTAGATTGTTTAAGTCTGTGTCTAGGTATTTTAGTTGTCTTTATGGTTGCAACATGTTGGCAAGGTTTTTTTGTGATATTACAGTCGTCAGCAGGTTGCACATACTTGTGTGCGAGTGTGAGACATGCCACATCTTTGTAACCGAGCTGCAAGTCGAGATAGGTCCCCTACTACACTTTCCCTTTAAATTTATATTTTATTAATTAATTTATAATTTATTAATTTTAATAAATTAGAAATAGTATTAGATAATTAATTTTGGAGTAATTACTCAATGTAAAAAAGAGTTGTTTATTTTATATAAAACACATGAAATATTTTCTTGATGAGCGGATTCACAATAGTAAAAGAATGCCCATTTGGACCTTGAACACAATTCATAGAATTTCAAGTGTAGTTCTGGTTTAATTATAAATGATTTCTTCTCATGCATAAACAATAATTTTGGTTCTCTTGAGAAATTAGGTTTTTCTTTAATGTTGGTTAAGGCCCGTTTGGAACATTGATAAAATAAATTATTTTGGAAAACTTTCTTTGAGGTGAATTAGGGGTGATCCTTTTGTGTACACTGGTTGCATGAGTTGTGTGTGATGTTTGTTCATCGTTACTGGTTGATTGAAATTGTTGACTCACCCATTTTTATTGCATGCGTTGACATGGGAACCTGACATAATAAGTGAATATTCTTAGAATTATTGCTGCACTAGTTTAGATTACACACTGTCTAGTGGCCTATAACTTAGAGATGTTTTGTTATTGTTATTGCTATGGGATTGGGCCCCTAGATTAGGCCAGGTAGGGAAACGATCAGGCGTTAGGGAATTATGAATTCATCAAGAGTATGCATGCCTTCAAGATGAGTCACATGTATAGTACATTCTGGATTGTTCATGAGCTTCTAGGTTCGACCCATGTTTTCTTTAGTGTTTATTTGTATGTGACAGACGATTGAGATGTCTAGTTCAGTTTCTTTCCCACGTGTTACACACTTTCCATTTCCCTTAGTGTGTGTTGTGTGTTGTGTTTGGTTTTTCTTTTGACTAACAGCTGAGATTTGGATTTCTAAATTGTTTTCAAAAATGTTTTAAAATGCAACACGCCTCTTCCTTTCAAACATTAAACTTGTTTTTAATTTAAAAAGGGAAATGGACTGTTACTTGTTTTAGAAATGAAAGTGTGTATGTGGAAACCCATATTTTATATAATTTATTTCAAACCTAGAATTTGTAAATTATTTATTTAAAGGTAGTGCATTGGGAATAGTTTTTTGGGCATGCCTACTGAGTTTTAATACTCATGCCTATAGTGTTTTCCTTTTTTTAGTTTTGTTTCAAGTTTGACTCGATCTTTCTCACCATGGGAAAGAGTTGGTTGTGGACTGGTGAGAGACTCTTGAAGTCATGATTAGTTTTTTTCATAGTCAGGTTAGTTGGTTGTTGTTGAATTTTCTTTCTTTACATATTGTTTATTTACTTTGCGTTATTCTACTTCTTCTGATACTTTATTTATTTTCACTAGGCGAAATCATTCCCATTTGTCCTTTATTGATGCCTTGACACTTCTCGCCATATCGAGAGGATCTGGAACACATCTCAGGCCATGTAACGGACCATCTTGGGTGACCGGTTCAGGGTCAATCCGGGTAGGTTCGTGACAATGATTTGGAGTTCTCTATAATGATACATGCACTTAAAACAAAGCTCCACTATATCTATGGAGATTGGATTACTGAATATTCATATTATAAGATCCCGAATTATATTTTTACCTAGATGGGTATGTAACTATGAAATATTTATTGGTTTGAATATAAATAGACTTTTAATTTTCATATTCCACACTCACCTAGAAAATATAATACATTCATTGATGAATTTAACACGAAACTACTCACTCAAGACTTGAAAATATGAATGAAAGAGTGTTTTTTGATAATCTTGTTCAGTGAGATGCACTTGTATGAAAAAGAAGCAGAGGTACATGTGTATGTAGATATTATAGAATTTGATTCATTATTTTTTGATTAAATTCATCTTGGAAAAGAAATAAAGACCATTTTTATCTTTTTTAGTGAAATAATTTATGGTTGGGAAAACTCAGGTGACTTGTCTCAGTCTCTAAATAGTGACTTCTGTTTCCAAGGAAGATTGGTCATTCTGATAACTCTAAGGTATAAGTGGATGGATAACGAACATCATTCTAGTTGGTATGTGTACCCAGGACTACCAAGATGTATAATTATTTGAGATGTCTATATTGGTTTTTTGGGATGAGGAGGTCAATTTCATATTTCATTTCATGATGCCTTACCTTCCAAAAGATTAATGTGGATCACCAGATACCTTCTCATTTTTTTCAGCCATTAACCATTTTTGTATGGATATAAGATGGGATATATATGGATTTCATTGTTGATTTACCATTAAATCATAGTGGTAATGATTAGATTTCTGTGATCATTCATTGAATCATGAAATTTGATCATTTGCTTTCTATTAATGAGATGAAAAAGGTGATGAGATCATTATTTATATTCCTGATATATTATAATGATCTATTCAGTTCCTATTTTCATTATTTTTGAAAGATATATTACATTTATATATGGGTTTTTGAAATGTTTATGAGAGGAAATGGGTACCAAATTGAAGATTACTAGGATGTATCAACCTCATATAGATTGGTAGAGTAAGTAATCCATTAAAATTCTTAAGGATATGATTCAGGTGTGTGTGTTTGATTATAGTGGTTATTGGGAAATTATTTTGTTCATAGTTGTATTAACCTGTAACAATAGTTATTAGTATTCAATTAAAATGGTTCTTATTAAAGAATTTAATGGACATACATATAGAACTTCCTTATGTTGGGATGAGTTGGGAGGATGGTCTTTGGTAGGAATGAAACTTGTTCAAGTGACAATAGAGAAAGTTTAGTTAATATTAAAGAGGTTAGTGATAGATAATTTATCAATAAAAAACATGTGGATCATTATCATCATTTAAAATTGAGTTATATGAAAGTTGATCATGTTTTTTGATTTGTTTCACCTTTTTTGGTGCATTATAATTTTGGAATGATATGGTAAGATACCACTAAGGTTTATTATCCATTTTGAGATCATTGATCATCTTAAAAAGGTGGAACACTATTTTAATGTACTATCTCTCTTGATGTTGATTCGTGATTTTTTTCATGTTTCTAAAATAAGGAGGTATCAATAATACCATTATCATTTGGTATAGTGGGGAAATGTTGATCTTGATCCCAACACATCAATGGTTTAGAATGATATTCATATTATTGATTATTAGAACAAGGTACTGTGTGGTAAAAGGATTCACTTGTTCTATGTATAGTTACAGTGTAGATGGAATATCCATGATCTATGGGAGTGTGAAATGCTAATAATGTAGTTGTGTTCATATATCTTTGAAAGTCTAGGATCCTTAGTGATTTTTAGGGAAATAAAGTATCATGGTGGGAAGAATTTTGAAACTCTATAGGTCATAGGTATATTTTATTTAGAGCCTTGAGTTGGTCAAGTTTGGGTTTATAAGGTATTAGACTTACGAGATGTCTTAAAAAGGGGTTTTATCACTTTTTGGTGTAACACAGGCTAGAAAAAACCATGGTCCAAGGTATATTGATCTTAATAACTACTTATCAGTAACAAATAGGGCCAAAACTACCATGGTGTGGTGTGGTATAATGCGTGGTACATGGGGTCTCTTTATAGACCATGACTAGAATGGAAAACACCACACCATGGAAGAGGTAGTGGTGGGTCTAAAACTATCATTATTTTTACAAAAAATTTGTAAAGGGTTATTATTTCAGGATTCCTAGGCTTGGTGTGATCAAGGACACCACACCATGGGGGAAAAATTATGTTGTGGTTAATGTTGTTTCAAAATTAAATGTAGATTATTCAGAAACTTATCTTATTAGGGATGTTACACCAATTAATGAACACACGTAAAATCACTTTTCTTTCTTTTCTTTTTTTTTTCGATTCACCATCCCTCATATGAAATCACTAAGATGGTATGTTTAATGAATCATACACCAATTTTTATTCTCAAATATAAATTTTAATTGTTCTTATTTCCAGGGTTCCCAATCTAGTTGATTCTTGGAAGGGTTTTTTGAATTCATGCTTGACCAGGCAGTGGCTTAGGATGATTCCTTATTTCTCAGGATTTCTCTTATTTATTTAGGCTCATAGGATTCCATTATATTATTTTCCAATCACTATTTTTAATGAGACCATTTTTTCTATATTTTAAAGGTTTATGTCTCTAAATAATGGTTCATTCTATAAGAATACCATGTTTTTCTTCTATTTTCCTTTAGTTTTGGCATATTAAAATAGATTTAATGAAAATTGTGAGTGTCAAAAATAAAAACTACATAACATTAACTTGATAATTTGGGGATTGTGGAAATTTTTTATTGTTTGTTCACTTTAAAAATAGTTTTATAGTTTATATGTGTTCGATGGAATGCTTCAAGAAATATATTTTTTATCTAATTTTTTTTTCTAATCATGGGAGTGGTAATTATTTTCTTGTGGAAATGTTATATTAAATTGTGTTCCTGAATTCCCTTTCATTTAATAGTGCACTTACACATAAGGGAAGAAACCTTTTGCTATGTTTTTTCTAGGGAACTAGGATTTACATAGTCAAATAGAGTGCCTTGGATGTATTTGTATAATATACCCCCATATTATTGTCCATATTTGCATAGTTTGTAGACATTACGGTGATAATAATTCCTTAATTTCCCACTTAATTTATAATTAAAAGATTTTATTTACTACTTCACTCTATATTGTCATTAATATTTATTTCCATATTCATATGGAATTTATTATGTATTTACTTAAAGGAAACTAAAATAAACTTTATGGATAATATTTTCAAATGAAATTTATTTATGAACCTTGTTTTATTTTAAAGATAGAACTGACTATTTCATGGTGATAGATATTGTATAGATCTTAGGTGGAATCTTACAAGGATTTTTTCTCACACCCTATATATGTCATTAGAAGTATATAGACTTTTTTTTAAAGATACATGTGGGAAGGGTGTCATGTATATTGAACACTCTCTTGGTTGGTGTGACTTTCATTGTAGTTTGAGCTAGTAGTGATAGAAGGTCACAAAGAGACATGGTTATGGCATGAGACTTGTATAGTTTCTTGTAATATCTCTATGGATTATTTTGTTATGTCTTTGGGGTTTCCCCTCTTCTTCTATTATTCATTCTATTTATTTATCCTTTATTATTATATATGATGATTTTTCTATTGTGTTTTCAGGTTGAGATCATTTGCATGGGTTTTTATGTTGATACCCAAGTGCTTATTGCCACCCAAAGTCATCAGTAATGCACATTGGGTCCTATGGTCTAAAGTCCAATATTTTTAATGATTTTTTATAAGCCCCCTTTTAAGGTTTAATAGGGGGAAAACCAAGACTTAAAAGACATCAAGACATTAAGAAAATTAAAAAAACAAGAGGGTTGAAACCTAGAACAAGAATAATTAGAAGTTCCTCTTCCCAGCAACGACATCATTATGGAATGCCTTCACCAAAGCATGGATGCTCAGTAACCTTTCCCTAGAAAAAATGCACGGGCCCAGACCTGATGGATGTTCCATACCCTGTCAATCTTCCAAATCAAAAAAGTCATGCACAGTGAAGATGGAAAACTCTATCCTCATCTAAACCAATTCCTTGTAGACTGTCTGAGTTCCCCAATAGTCGATCCATTCCACCTCCATCAACAATCAAAATGAAATTTATTCTATGAAAAATATGTCCCAAGAACCTATCAGCACATCTAGTAACCATAAAATTCAGTGGACCACGTAATCCCACAATCTCAAAAAACCAAAGAAAACCAAGAACCAGGTCCTCCCCCTCTAGGATATTCCTAAGTCAACGCCACGCCACCTTGGGAAGTCCTCACCGGATCTGTCACCGGTCCAATCCAGCTCCAATGTCCAAAGACAAAAATGGAGCCGATGATAGAAACTGAGAGGTACTCCAAATCCGTTAGCACACCAATCATTGCAAGATCTGCCGCTGAGCCTGTAGCACACTAGACCTGTCACCAAGCTAAGATCACGCCAGATCTAAACTAATCCGGGGATGAGACATCCAAATATGAGCCTACGAATGATGTCTAAGTCTGTCACCAACATGAAATCATGCCTAATCTTTTGCCGAGCTGAGGTCAAGAAGCCACCCCAAGCCAAGATCTATGCTACGCCAAGAGTAGCATCCAAAAAAAAAAAATACATTTAAGAACCTACAACATATATCAGAATGAAACTGATCTCTTTAATAAAATTAGGATACTCCAATATTTTGAACCCTAAATGATGATTGATTCCATGTAATTTAAAAAACATATGACATGGAATATATCTTCATTCCATCACTATCAATTATACCTTAGAGTTACTATATTTTACTAAATGCTTCTTTCTATTCACTGTGAAGGTGATAATTGTTTTGGATTTGTACCATTTGGAAACTATTCATATATTTATATTCATCATTACTTTTACCAACTTCTTCTATAAATGGGTTAAACTAATTATAGTTTCCCAATTTTTTGTTACATGACTATTACATCATTTTAAAGATAAAAAACATAATATTTCAACATTCAAGGATAAAAAATTTTAGTATCTTGGAAAAATTAGAATCATACATCACTATTAAATAATAAATAATAAACATTTATTTAAATATTTCTTATTTATCCTTAAAAAATCTCATGTTCTCCTTAGTACATGTAGTCACCTGATGATATACATCAAAGAAAGGGGTGTGCTACAAGACTAATAAGAGGTTGAATAAGGGGCATGAATTAATATAACATGGGTGAGGATAATCATCATCATCATATAATAAGAATAAGATAATCATAAATATCATGAGGGAAATTTTTTATAAAGGAATGGAATGTGGAAATGCATAAAAATTAAACATCATGTCATAGTGGTTAAATACCACACACAGTTGTGAACAAAGCTAGCGTCTTGTTCAGACATAACATATGAGAATTATCATAAAAAAATAATTGTGAACAAAGATAACATAATGTTAATTTATATTACACATAATATCATGAGATACATCAAGTTACCCAATGCATTAGAGGGTTATATGATCCCAGGACCACTCATCACATCATAATATTTACATAATCACGTATGCCACATAGAATGTATAACAATCATAGTCCTGAAATAAACCATGGGAAAGAATGAGTTTCATAATTATTTCATTAATAATTACTTATTAATTAAAATGTTTTTCCCCAATGAAAAAGGGAAAAAATATCCAGCATAAACACCATCATTCTATAGTGAAGAAGAAATAACTCAAGAGGAGTGAAAGATGTGTTTTGGAAAGAAAAAGATTTTTGGGAAATCATTGTCTTTGGATTAAAAATAAATGTGGAAACATGTATATCCATAAATGAAAATGGAATAATGTATAAATTATATTTAGGAATCTTTAAAGGAATATACATACATGAAATTAAGTGAAATTGGGATAGCCCAAGGACAATGAGTTGGGTTCAAGAATCCCCTTACCTTAATTCCTACTTTATTTCGTCACTTTTCCACATCCAAAATAATAAAATTAGGATTAATAAAATATAGTTACACAAGTTAATTATGTTAAATTTTCCATTATTTTTCCATTATAATTATTTTAATCTATTTTATATCACTCTTTTAAAATGTTAATTGTTTTGCAATCATGTTTTTATTAAATTTTACCATTTTTTTGATTTCACTAATTTCATTAAAATCCATTATACTAGAGTTGAATTAGTAATATAGTATTATAATACATGTAATTAAATTTTAATATATTATATACAATTCATAATATCCATACCTGATAATGGTTATAAGTGTTGACATGGAAATGTCACCATAGGTGGTTAATTGATCCTTTACTGGACATTGTCGGGAGAGCGAGAATGGAAAGTTTAAAATTTATATATATCATAAATATGTTACATATAGTAGGTTGAAATAATTAAATTTTTTTTAAATAGCTACATAATTAATCTTATAAGGTTTGGTTTTGAAAGGGGTGGAACAAATTAAAGAGAAGAAGGAAATAAAAAAGAGAATAGTTGATCGAAAGTTACTAAATCCTCAGTGTAGATTCTCTTGTACGACACTAGAATTACCTTGATGTTTGGAGCTGATTTACTCTAGAAAATACCTATGTATTGTAAGAGTATTTATTGGGATTATTTGGTATGAAATTTGGATTTATCAAGTTATGGATTTGTGGCTTTCCAAGGGGAGGGAGAGGAGTTAATTATACCTGAGGAGAGGGGTATTTTTAGAATAAAATATCAAATAAAATAATATATCAAAAGTAGAACTTGTAATATTGATTTTTTACAATATAAATCATATATAAATATAATATAATGGGTTTAAGGACTTTAAATATCTTTATAATTCGAATTAATTATTTTATTAAAAAATAAAGTTGAAAAAAAAGAAAAATTATTATTTTAAGGGATCATTATTGACTTTAGGATTTAGAAAATGATTTTTAGGTTTGGAATTTAATTTAATTTTATTTTAATAAATAATTTATTAAATTAAATAGGTTTTTTTGAACCTAAAGTTTTATAAATTCTACGGTCATTATTACATCATGAATGATGTAATTTGAGATACACAGGTTTTGTGAAAAACTATATTTTTACTATTTATATGAAAATTGAAGTATTTCAAAAAATTACCAAAAAAATAACCATTGGAAAATTTTGATATGATGATTTAAAAATTGGTATTAATTTTATAAAAATAATTTTGTAAAATAGGAAATTTTAATTATTAATATAAAAATTATTATTTTTTAAAAAATACTTTAAAATAATTTTTTTTAAAATGTGCTTATATATTGTTTGAGTTTTTTAATCATGATATTTATTTTTTAGTATTATAGTATTTATATTTACTTTCATTATTCATGATAAATATTATTTATATCACAATTTAATTTTTTTAGGTTAAATTACTTTTTCAATAGTTAGGTTATTGTTCCCAATGGTTAGGTTACTAAACCTAGTGGTTAGGTTACTATTAAAATGGTCATATTAATATTATAACAGTCACATTATCTCCCATAAATACTAATTCATTACTTCACTCAATATTTAACTCAATTCCTCTCAAGGTTATATATTCCAATTTTCCATAATTTTTATTAGTTTACTAATATTTCTCATCTTTTCTATAGTTTTGTTCATGGGAGGGTTGATTCTAGCAGATTGGGGAGATCTATATTTTTACATTATAATTTTTCTATTTTCTATTTTTATCCCTTTTTAATATTTTTAATTTTAATGGGTTTATTAATTGACTAATGTTACCATTTTCATAAATGAAATAATGTTTTGTTGGTTTCTCTATGTGTTGTATGTGTATAATATTGTATAATAGACAATAATTTCAAGAAACAACTATCATTTTTAAAATCTATGTTGTTACGTTATTCACGCTTTAGAAATTTCATCCTTAAAATTTCAACTCATATTATCAGTTGAGAATTGGTGTGGGTACTTCTGTTTTATTGTTTCCTCTGGTTCCCATGTCACCTATTCATAATTAAGTTTCCTTTACAAAACATTGATACGGTGAGTTGTCTTGTTGTATAGAATTTTTCATCTATTTCCCAAGATCTTCAATTGATGATACTCATATGAGGGTTCACTCTCTAGTCATACCACCTATGGATTTAGTACATGTGATTTGTTAGGACTATACTTCCTTAAGAGAGATATATGGAAAACGTCATGAACTTGAGCCTTATTTGGTTGAAGTGAAAGATAACATGCCACTACTCCTATGAGACCAAGGATCTAGAAGGGTCCAATGTACCTAGGGATAATATTTCATTTCTTTCCAAATCACATGACTTTCTTCCATAATGATATTCAAAGGAAAAAATTGTCTCTAACTTCAAACTCTAAGTCCCTTCATAAGTTGTATGCATATATATATTTTTTGACTTTGAGAGTATTTTATATGTTTTTGGATGGATTGAACCTTTTATATCATTTATTTAAAAATATTAGGTCCATGTATCTTTATTTTTCAATTACCAACAAGTTAGAGTTCTACATCACCTCTCATAGAGGAATTAATGTGTAGCCATTTGAATACTCAAGTGAAAGTTATTGTCATATGAAAAATCAGCCAATGGTAGATGGTGATACCATCCTATAAATTCTATTAAGTGTGATCTTAGCATGTAATTTAGGGTATTAATAGTCCATTCATATTATCCATTAGTTTTGGGGTGACAAGTTGTGATGAAATTCAATTTTGTTTTCAAAAAAATTTAAAGACTTCTCTAGAATTTAGAGGTGAACCTTAGATCACAATTTAAGATGATCAAAATTGAAACCCTATAAAAACTTTCAACTTCCTTTATTTATATCTTGGATAGTTTTTCTAGTGAGAAATCTTCATAAATGGAGATGGAGTGGGTATTCATGGTGAGTCTGTCCACAACTACCCATATCACATTATTTTCTTTATATGTCTTTGGGAGACCAATGACAATGTCCATGGAAATGTTATAACATTTATATGTGGGTATAGGCAATGGTTTTATCATTAATTTAGATTTATTTTTCTCTACTTTAACTTTATGACATACTGAGAACCTTGAAATATACTCCAAAATCTCCTTCTTCATATTTTCCCACCAGATGTTCTCTCGAAGATAACAGTACATCTTAGTACTTCCAGGATGGATAAAAAAAGATGTGTTGTGTGAATTATCCAATATATAAATATTCACATCAGGATATAAAGTCACATGAATCCTTGTTCCATAATTAATCACACCATTATCATTGATGTGGAACTCATGTATCTTCCTTTACATTACTACTTTAACCTTTTTTTGAAGCTCTAAATCACACCATTGTGCTACCTTTATCTTCTATTAGATATATGTTTGGGAATTCATTTGGGAATGGTAGGATGTATTCCCTACCATTATGACTTCTATTTCCATAATTTAAATATATATGAATATTGGTTCTTTCTCAATCTGCATCATGGATAGATTAATAGGCTGTTTTCTGTTAAGATCATAAACTACCTTGTTCACCTTTCTCCGATGGTAGTGAATAGAGAAATCACAGTCCTTGATTTGCTCTGACTATATTCTTTAAGATTTGTTGAGTTCCTTTTATGTGAATATATACTTTCGACTCTTATAATTGATATATATGTCACACTTTTAACCATAGAGATAGTACGTCCAAATATTTATATTGAATATCAAAATATGTTACACTGGACAATATTTTAGATAGTTCCTCTCAGGGATATTCAACTACTGTGAGGCATAGGGTATCAATTTATCATTATTCATGAGTCAAAAACCTAAGAATTTCTTTGAAACATCCCTGTATATCACAAAACCATCTCCACTTGTTGGTAGTTTGAGTATAGGTGTAACAATTATCCTCCTCTTGATCTCCTTGAAGATTTATTCACATTATTCTTTCCAGACATACCTTACCCCTTTTCATCTTATCTTAGTTAGCAAGCTAGAAAATCATGAGGAGTTTCTCAAAAAATTCCGGTAGTACCCTACTAATATAATAAAACTATAGATTCCTTTGACCCAAGTGGTCCTGGGACATTCTTCAATTTCTTTCTTCTTTGAATGGTCCACATAAATTCCCTCACTTGTAAGCATGTGCCTCAAGAAAGTGACTTCCTACATAAAAAAGTCACACTTTCTAAACTTGGAATACATTTTATGATTTCTTAATGTTTCAAACACAATACTTAGATGCTCTTCATGTTCCTCCTTGATCTAGGAGTAAATGAAAATATCATCTACAAACACAAAAAAAAATCTATCATGGTAGTCTATAAAGACTCTATTAATCAAATCCATGAAGATTATCAGGAAATTAGTAAGTCTAAATGGAATCACTATGAACTCATAGTTACCATAACTTTTAGGAAAGTAGTATTTTTAATATCTTATATATTTACCTTTAGTTGATGATATCAAAAACAAAGATACACCTTTGATAATTATTGAGCTCCTTGTAGTTGATTGAACAAGTCATCAATTCTATGTAGACAATTTTTATTATTTATGGTTATCCTGTTGAGATCATAGTAATTAATAAATATCTACATTTATCCATACTTCTTGAAAAAGGTCACAAGAACACCCCAAGATGATGCACTATGGAATATGAACCCTTTGTCCAAATGATCTTGTTGCTTATTCTTTAAATACTACAGTTAGATTCAGGCCATCCTGTTTGGGAATTTTGAGATAGGAGTGGCTCCAGGTATATGTTCTATTGAGAACTCCACAACACATTTTGGGGTTAGTTTAGGTAATTCTATAGGAAATACATAAGGACATTTCATCATAATGGTAATTTCCTCTAGGTTTATACCTTCCTTTGACTCAACCATTTAAGAAAGGTATGATTCTTCATAGGGTATCATCACTTGAAACATTGAGGGATTTTCCAAAAATAGATTCACGATATTCCATGAATTTTTAGAGGATCATGGGATGGTTTGGAATATAGTAATATATTTCCTTTTACAAATAGTTTATGTGTGAAAGGGAAGGATTAAAGGATTTTTTGGAAGAATCATCCCACATGCACTAATAAAAGAAGAATCCAACACTTGGGTTGTAATGATCGCACCATTATGTATTTTTATAGATACATCTACTTTATGGTATTGGGGATTCGATTCAATAGTTCTATCAAACTTGAAGGATATAAAATAACCAGAGTCAAATAAAACATTTTTAATTCTTGATTAAATAGGAAGTGTATCTTGTGCGAATTCATTTTCACGATCCGTTTAGTAGTAGGGATTCCATAATATTTCTATTTCTCTATTGGATTTTTTGTTTTTTAATTCTGATTACCCTTAAGGTCACATGGTTTAGTGCATTAGATTGCACAGTTCCCTTTCTCCCTACAATTGAAGTATTGTACCATGGGTGGTGTATTATGAGGTGCCTTACATTAAACCATAATGTAGGATGTATTCCTCACGTCTCTTAGATATCATCAGTGCAGTGGCCTTATCTCCCACACTTAAAGAATTTATCCATCCATTTGAGTAAATTACCATTATGCTTCATCCCACATTTTTGACACTTGGTTGGTTGGATTCTCTTTCCTCTTTTTTCATTTGACCCACCAGCTTGAAACTCTATTATCCTCTTGTTATCTCCATAAACATGGGTCCATTACCAAAACTCCATCTCAACTTTGAGATAAAATCTAACTACTTATTCATAACTCCCAAAGTCTTTTATAGTTAAATCCTTTCAATAGTGTGGGTTTAAACCACTAAAGAATATATCTATTTTTCTATCATTATTGATAACAAAACCTAAGGAATACATTAAAAGACTTATAAAATTTTCCTCATAATCCATGATAGATTCACCTTCCCGTTTCTTTATCTCTTCGAATTCTTTCTCCATATTTGTTTGAATATTTCTAGGTAAATACTTGTCAAGCAAGATTTTTTTAAATTAATCCCACTCCATATCTTCCATTTAATCCTTTATCATGGTGTTATTTATCAATACCCACCATTGATTGATCTGATTCCTCCTATTACAAGGTCCTATATAAAAGGTAAACCCACCCAAAAGAGTCTGTCTATTACCATTGACAAACATAAGAGTTAGCATAAGGGGTCTATTGAACATTTGGAGTTAGTGGATGATGAAGAGACTGAGATTCAAGTAAGGGAACCTATTGAAACTAATCCAGTGAATGTTAATAAGGAGGATATTAAACTATTCAATACCTAGGATCTCCTTATGCAGTCTAATGAGAAAATAATGGAGGATTATTTCCCGATACACATCTCAATGGAGGATATACACAAAATGTTCAAAAGACTCTTGAGTATTGATTTGAATGAAGAACAATCTTCTTGGATTGAAAAAATAGGATTCTAATACATGGTTTTAACGAGGGGAAAAAATACTAGAAGAGAATTTGAAGACTTGAGATAAGATGGCATCTCACTTTGAGGATATAATGAAGGAAAATCAAGAAAGGGAGGATACCTGAATCAAATGGCGGCCATTCAAGGTAAAGAATTCTAACTACTTTAAATTTTTCTAGAATGGATTGACAATATCTTATGAGGTGTGAATTTTTGAATTATAAACTTCATTGATTTCCCACATTGACCTTAAATTTTCTTCTAATAAAAATATTTTATTTTGGACCAACCTTGGACATCTCAATCTAAAAATATATTTCTAGAGTCAACTTTTCCCCTTCAAAATATTGGATCACATAAAAGATCTTATCCATCAAGTTAACCCACTATTTTTCAACTAGTTTATTTGAATATCCACTAAATTTTAGTGGTAGTTGCTACATAAAAGATAAATAGAAAGTTTTTCTACCTTGGGTGAAGGGTAACATTCCACATGATAGACTGAGATACGTGGTTAAGAATTTCCATGATGTTTTCAACCCCACTTCCCATGAAATTTGGGATGTCATTCAAGAAATCGTTTAATTTTTCCTGACATGGGTTGTTGGAATGGTCTCTTATGGTTTCCACCATTTTATAAAATTTAAATGTTTTGAAAAAAACATAATCCAATAAAGCAAGAATAATTAATTTATTCTTTTACACAATTTAATCTAAAGGTATATTTTATGGGAAACCTATGTTTATCCTCTTTCTAAAACAAGGTTTCTTGGATGTTTACATATAATTATTCTTATCCTAAGGGCTCTCACTAATGTTTTGTATTCTTAATACCCAAATTAACTAAATCATATCTTTGATACCAACTATAATGACCTTATTTTTTCTTACATGACTATTACATCATTTTAAAGACAAACAACATAATATTTATACATTCAAGATCCATATCTTTTGAAAATAAGGATTATATATAAATATTAAATAATAAATCATAAAAATTTATTTAAATAATTATTCTCTCTCCTTATAAAAGATCAAATTCTATTTAGTACATTTACTCACCTCAGGATATACATCAAAGAAATGGGTGAGCTATAATACTGGTAATAAGATTAATAAGGGAAATATATAAATATAAAATGGGTGAACATAATCATCATCATATCATAAGAATAATATCATCATCTCCATAATGAGTGGAACATTTTTTAAAGTAATTTAATGTGGTAATGTATAGAAAAAAACATCATGTCATAGTTGTCAAATACCACAGATAATTGTAAACAAAGATATCATCATGTCCATGCATAACATATGTGAATAATCATAACACCATCATTATGAAAAAATATAGCATCTTGTTAACAAATATTACAAATAATCTTATGAGTTATATAACATTACCCAATTGATTGGAGGGCTATATAATTTTGTTCCCACTCATCACATCATTATATTTACATAACCATGCATACTACATAGAACATATAATAGTAATAGCCATGAAATAAACCATAGAAAAGAATGAGTTTCATAAGGATTTCATTAAGAATGATTTCATGAAAAAAACTGGGTCTCTTAAATGAAAAAGGGAAAACATATTTGGCATAAACTTTATCATTATTGATTGAGAGGAGTAAAAGTCATGTTTTGGAAAGAAAAGTCTTTTTAGAAAATAATTGCATTTGGCATAAAAATCAAGGCGGTAACATGTATATCCCCAAATTAAAATATAATAATAGAGAAATTTTGTTTAGGAAACATTATATAAACATCCATACTGAAATTGAAGTGAAATTGGGATAACCCAAAGAAAAGGAGTTGGGATCAAGAATCCCTTTACCTTAATCCCCACTTTGTTTCATCACTTTTACTCCTCATGAATAATAAACATATAATTATTAAATCATAGTTATATAAGCGAATTATGGTAATTCATTCTTCTATTTATCCATTATAATTATTTGATTCTATTTTATAACACTCTTTGTTAAACATGAGTTGTTTTTATATCATGTTTTTATTAAATTTTCTAGTTTTGTTTCAATATCACTAATTTAGTTCAAAATCATAATACATGAGTATAATTAATTATAGAAGCTTATAATAAATGTAATCACATGTTAATATATTATATATAATTCAAAATATCTATACATAATGATGGTTATAATTGTTGAAAAGGAAATATCTTCATAAGTGGTTAACCGATGTTTGACTGGACATTATCGGGAGAGCGGAAAAGAGAAGTTTGAAATATATACACACACACACATATATAATAAATATTTTACTTAAATTAGGTTAAATAATTAATATAATTTTAAATTAATTAATAATTAATCTTACAATGTTTGGTTTTGAAATGGGTGGTGAAAAAAGAATGACAATAAGAAAAAAAGGAGAAGAGTTGATGAAAACATATTAAATCCTTGGTGTAGCTTCTCCTGTACGACACTAAAAATCCCTTGATGTTTGGAGTTGGTTTACTCCATAACATACCTAGGTATCATAGGGATTTATAGATGGTTTATTTAGGATATAATATTTCTTTTGAAAGTTAGGGAGGAGTGTTTTTCCAAGGGGAGGGAGAGGGGTTATTTATACTTGAGGAGATGGGTTTTTTAGAATAAAATACTAAATAAAATAATATATCAAAGGTAAAAATTGTAATACTTATTTTTTTACAATATAAATTATATAGAATTATAATATAATGTTTTTAAATAATTTAAAAATATTTATAATATGAATGCATAATTTTATTAAAAAGGAATGTGGAAAAAAGGAAAATTATTATTTTAAGGGATCACTTTTGACTGTAGGTTTTGGAAAATGATTTTTAGGTTTGGAATTAAAATTTATTTTATTTTAATAACTTATTAAGGGGATTATATTTTTTTTATGTACCTAAAGTTCAATAAATTAGTAGTTCATTATTACATTATGAATGATGTAATTTAAGATACATCAGTTATGTGTAAAACTATATTTTTACTATTCACCTAAAAATTGAATTATTTATGAAAATTACCAAAAAAAATCACCCTTAAGAAATTTCAACATGATGATTTAAAAAATGATATCCATTTTATCAAAATTAATTTCTAAAATAGGTAATTTTAATTTTTAATATAATTTTTTATCTTTACAAAATACATTAAAATATAGTTTATAAAAAACGTAATTTTATTTTATTATAGTTTTTAATCATAATATTTATTTTTAAGCATTATAATATTTATATTTACTTAAATTATTCATGATAATAATTATTTTTATCAAAATTTATTATTTTTAGGTTAAATTACTATTCCAATGGTTAGGTTACTATTCCTAATAGCCATTTTACTATTCCCAACTGTCAGGTCACTATTCCAATTTTCACATTACTATTCAAATAGTCACATTACCTCTTATAAATACAACTTAATTATTTAAATAAATATTCAACTCAATTTATCTCATGGTTATATATTTCTATTTTCTATAACATTTATTGGATTTTAATTTTTTTCTTCTTTTCTATAGTGTTGTTCGTGAGAGGGATGATTCTAGAAGATTGGGGCGATCCATATTTCCCTATTATATATTTTCAATTTTTATTTTATTTTTTATCCCCTTGTAATAATTGGAATTTTAATGGGTTTATTCATTAACTAATTGAATTATTTTTATTAATGATGTTTTTTGGTTTCTCTATGTGTTGTCTGTATATAATATTGTATAATACACATTAATTTCAAGAAACAAATATTATTTATAAACTCTGGGTTGTTACACCAATATCAAAAAATAAATATAAGAAAAAATGGTTTATTTAGTTCTTAAAAACATGACATCATCAATAGATTTAAAATTCCTCAAATAATTATCAAGGAAAATATCCCCAAATCCTTTAGGTATGAATTGATCATGTTTTATTTAGACTATACCATTTGGTCCAATTATTTATCCCATTATCATGTGGATATAAATTGATAGTTTGAGGCCTTTAAAAAGTGATTATAAAATATCCTTTAGTATATAGTGTAAGAGGATAAGTTGTTTTAGTTAGAAATTATCCTTAATGCTTACTGGAATTATCTCACCACAACTCGCATGACCAGGTAGGCGACCCCATATACACCGGGGTATGATACTGGACTGATATTTACCATAAAGGTAAAGTTTTACTTGATAAGGATCACCATTTTTATAATATTTATCTGAATAAGAGTTATCATTTATTCATTTTTTATAAAGTATAAAAACTTACGGTATAGTTCTACAGGTATTGCACAACCATGAATTTTTTCATAATAGTGTGGAATGATCAATTTACATGAATGATTTTTATACACTTCTATCTAAGTGGGATTTATTTTAACTATAAGTATTCCAATGATTCATAGAAATAATAATATAATTCTAGATCCTAAATAAGAATATCCTTAAATTATACATAAGGTCCACTATAATAGATTATACTCCTTAATCAAAATGGATAGAGAGAGTATAAAGACTCTCAAAGATGCAATATTTGTTATGAAATATAGTTTATAACTTCATATGGGGTTAATAATTTCTATTTCACATGAAATTAAGATGAATGATGTAAATTCAACATTGTATAACTTTAATCTAAATGAAAAAAATAGTGTAACAACCTGAAAAACCCTTTATTAGTAAAAGAACCCATGATTCACTATGAATATTTCATTATGTTTTATAATAGATTCACATGGAAAGAAATTTAAATTTTATATAAATATTTAAAATTATGAAATAATATTGACTTTAATAATAAGGAATAATGTAGGGAGATACACAAAAAATAATAATGCACATACTAATATAAACTCTACATGAAAAAATTCTACAATGAAGATCAATCATTCTATAATGATTACAAAAATGAAAGATTAGTGACATGAATATGATATAAATTATTAAGGGAAATATAAAACCATTTAGGCGATGTAGTGAATGTATGGATATGATAATTGTAGAGTATATATATAAGTTTTAAAGGTAAATATGATAGTTTGGATTATACCATTACTTGACTGTTGTGATGTGACCATTATATAACTATTGGAATAGTTATATAACCACTGTAATATAAATATCACTATAAGTAATAATAAACTAACAAGTGTAACAATATGATAATATATAATAAATAAGATAAGGATTTTTTATTATAATATAATTTGTTAAAATTTTTAATCACAATCAAATAAATCCTTAACATAGTGAAACCATAATTATATTTTTGAAAAAATATTCTTGATTTACCTTTGATAAAATAAATTTTTATGATAAATTTAAAAGGTTAAAATAAAATTTCATATTAATAAAATAGTTTCATTAAAAAATATATGTTGTAAAAATATGATAATATAGTTTTATGAAAATATACTTTTTTTTAATTATTATAAATTCAACCATTTTAGAATTTTTTTTATTGAATAAGGTTTTTATTTAAATATTAAATTTCACATATTAAGAAAATTATTTTGATAAAATGGATTTCATTTTTGTAACAATCACATCAAAATTATCTCAAAGTGAATTAATGGTATTTTTAAAAAGTGATGGATTTTTTAATAGCTAAATATGAAAAATATGATATTTAACATTATAATTTAAATACATGAATAAATGAGTCATTATTGATATAAGTAGCAATTATCTCAAAATCATATTTAGAAATTACTGTCTATAATATCATGATTCAACATTAATTATAGACTTTATAAAAAATAATAATATAATGAATAAAATATTCAAAATCAGCTCTTTCCTCCCATTATAAATACTACCTTCGTCACCCTTTATCCACACAACTTCTAAGACTTAAATCACTCTTAAACTATACTCATTTCTCCCACAAACCCCCTTCTCTATAAAATCTAAGTATTGGTCTTTCCTAAAGACCATTCCAAGTATCCTTAAGGGTAGCTTAAGATGATACGCCTAAATGAAATGGTATATTCTCAATCGAACCTCTTTTAATTTTTTCCTTCTTTTACATCCAACATATGGATTTCATCAACCTTTACATAGTAAAATCAGTATCCTAAATATAGAAATATTTTATTACTATTATTGAATATCCATTTTCTACCCACCCATCAATTGATTCTAAAATAAAAAACATTTTTCATATTATGGTCGGTTCACCACCCCCACGAATGAAAAATTTCATTTTCCACATCCACCTTCAAGGAAAGATTAAATTAAATTATTATTATTAAATATAGGTAAATGAGTATATAATAATTTTTCCATTATTCTAGAATGGTTAAATACTCTTCATGTTAAATAAAAATTTGAAATTTACACAAAGTTAGAAAACCCACCAAAATGAACTAATAAATAAATCCAATATTCTCAAAATCATGTTTATTTAGGAATATTATTGAAATTTATGGAAGATAAATTTTTACATGGGGAAGAAAATATTTAGGGTAAAATACCTTAAGTATTATAGTAGTAAAGGGAGTCAAATAACTCACCCAAGTAGATGTTTTATAGACCCCACCTATGTGAAAATAGGGTCACGAAGGCCCAAGATCATGACCCAATACGGGAATCCAATACCTACATGAGGGTATTATGCAAGAAACCTATGAATTAGACCTATTTGGATGATTTACTTCACCCAGAGTTCCAAGTTTCTCTATAAATAGGGCTCTTGAGCTCCATATTTTACATGAATAGAAGATAATGATATTTCTTGAATCTATGTGTGGTCAAGTTCTCCAAACCCATAGGTAGTGTGGTATTCAAATAAAAAAGAGATAATTATAAAAAATCAATGTATTGAGGTGTATCAAGGTTTAAATTTACAAGAAATATTAGAGTAAACACTCCTAGTAAAAACCACTAGAGAGAAGGTCCCTTCCCTGGTTCGGAACTTGAGCACCAGTCGTCTAAAGACACCTGAGGATACCCTTTGAAATTAGATCAAGGCCTCTACCAAGTGTTGTTTCTTAGGTTTCTCATCACCCAAAAGTCATATACAACTTTCCTAGGTCCACTATGTGTGATGAATCTCTAGATCAACTAGGTCCAACCAACACAAAAAATCTATAGCTCACCCAAGTCCACCCTACATGAGGAATCTCCATCTTGACCAAGTCCACCCAACATGAGGAATCTGTAGCTCACTAGGTCCACCCCAAATTAAGAACCTCTAGCTCACCCATGCCTTACTTAGGTGAATCACATTTATCTCACCAAGTACTCACCTAAGTGAAGCATCTTCTAGTCACCCAGGCCTTTCCTATGTGAAGCACCAATATCTTTTCCAAGACTTACCTGATCTAAGCACCATGGATTGCCCATGCCTTCCCTATGTGAGATACTTCAAACTCACCTAGGTCCAGCCTACACGATCCATCCTCTAAGACATATTATTCACCACTTTTGATAGGGAACCCATCTTACTATGACACCTATATGAGGTAAACCATATTGAAACCCCCATGAAGGCCTCATAATTTGAATGATCTTGGAGAAATACATGCCATTGTGTCCCCCATTTGATTATGCATACCAATGGTAAAATATGTCCCACATTTAGCCTACCAAATAGGTAGGGTCCTCAGAATTATTATAATTCTACATTCTCTCAGCAATGAGGACCTCTATCATGGTTGAAGTTCTAGGTACCTCCCTATTTTAGGAATTGGGGGGAACCACTTTCTTTTCCCTTATATAAGGGTTAATACCTAGTCTTCCTATCCATCTATCAAAGGGTATTCACCTATAAAAATGGTCACCTAAGGGATAACTCATGGGGTAATCCCATAGTATTTCTTATAGGGTATCCCCATCCTTCAATATCCTCACCCTCATCCACTAGTGGATGAAAAATAGATTGGCAGATCATCCACTTTCTCATGTTTCTCACATCGAGATTGACTCACATCGGCTTAGAGGCCAGTGAAAATCATGTCATCTAGAAATCAAAAACCAAAAAACATGGGCCTCATCTATAGGTGTAATCCCCAATAATTTTTAACTACATGGTATTTGATTCCTTTCAAAAAATAATATGTTTGAATCCTCCCTAAGGTTTAAACAGAACACCAAAAACACACCCTAATATTCCTAGGCCATATTCCTAGTGTGTTCATAACCAACCTAGAGGGATATATTACTTATGGATCCCCCCATAACCATCCTTATTAGGACATATTCTGATTAGGTTCACACACAACCTAGGAGTCTTTATCCCTTCTAAACCCATATCCTATTTTGACATAAGTCCTACACCATCCTCGACTAGGCGTCTTCATCCTAAATATCCTTGATGCATGATGTTAAACTAAAAGGTATAGTCTTTTAAAAATATCATTAAAATGTATAATGTGTCCCATTAAGTTGAATAAAACTACATGAATTATGATTCCATTCACAAGAATATGCAGAGCTCCCTTTTTTTCCTTAATGCCGACATTAATACAACTCTCATATTCTTGGATGATGCTAAATTATAAGGAAGACCACTACATGGAATAAAACAAACATCATGATAATAATCGACATAATAATATATAATATATATATAACTGGTACATTTGATAGAGGACCTTATATACATACATATTTCTCTGCCAATGAAGAACCCAAGATATATACAGATGATTCTAAATCCAACACATGCTAATAATTAATTTTTAATATATGGGTAAACATTCTATATTTTGGATTTAATAGAGGATTCATAATTATGTATTAAATTGATAAGAGAGTACCATAGTCATAAATAATTCCCACTAAAAAGTTGTAATGATTCTGACTACCCATCCCCTCAATGAATGTGAGTAGTTAAGTGTTGTTGGAACCATTTCCCAATAACCACCTACCTTTAGAAAGTAGGTTTGTGAAAAATCATGAATTAGAGAACCATTGGGTGTTTCAAGTTCCACAAATAAACCCTATTGAAAACCACCTAGAATGGATATGGAAATAAAAAGGTGTGTTAGATGTGAACGGTCATTCCACTACCACCAAAAAATTTATTCAATCACCGCTTGATTTCTAAGTTAAAAAACATTGTAAACCAGACATGAACCTCATAGTTATAAATAAAAAAGGTTTATGCATGTCGAGAAATTTTTTTATAACTGATCTAAACAAGAAATGGTGAACCCAATGTGAATAATTAACAAAAATTACTATGTCACCCACATGTTAGGCCCATTATTTTTCTAACAAAATGAAAAAGGGCTAAAAGGCATCTAAAAAATCGATTATGCATGTATTTTTTTGAGATGCTGATTTGATGAGTTTTTTTCTTATTTTTGTTTTTATATATACTTAGGAAATATCATAAGAACTCCCTTAAATCTGAATGGAATCTTACTAAAGTGTAACAACCCAAGATTTTATAAAAAAATATTCTTTTTAATTTCATTAATGTCTTGTGTTGTACGCTACACCAAAAGGATCCTGCTCAACACGCATCCTTGACTTTCCTTGCATTACACGCAATCGCGACCTTCCTCGATAGCATGTGTAGTACGCAATACTGAGTTTCACTAAACAGCGATATGCAATTAAAATATTATTAAAACTAGCCGTTATGAATAGTAATAACCACCTTTTAAAATTTTAGAAATTTTATCTCTCAAAATGGACTTCATTTTTGGATTCGGAGTATCTAATTTAGCCTAAGGTGAAATTTTGGTACTTTTCGGATAACTTTCATATTCTGATGAATAGTGAAAATTACTAAATTATAATTAAAAACAATTTTTTTAATCGAAATAATTAATAGTGATAAATTATTAATTTGAGTGGTTTTAAAATATATTTAGAATATATTTTTACAATTTAATATAATGTTGGTCATTGTATGTAATTTCACATTTAAACCAGTCATAAACAAGTGTCAATCTTTTGATAGTTATTATCTCTTAAGAACACGCTATTTGTTTTGACGACAGGAATTAATTTTTAAATTAATTAATGTAACTGATATGTTTTGAATTTGATAAAAGAGTCATCATTTTTGAATTCATAATATCAAATATAGCTTAGATATAATTTTTGGTATTTTTCTGGAAACTTTCATTTTTTGATGAATAGTGAAACCACTAAGTGGTAGTTAAAAAACTGAGTTTTTCATAAAACTTAATTTTACCACTTCTGTGAGTGGAATTTCGAAAATACAAGAGACACGGTTAATATAAAGGACTAAAATGTGGTTCAATGAGATGAAAATAATTTTTGGTGATAAGTAACTTTTTACTTTTTTTTTACCACGGTTAAAAGTAAATAGGGTAATTAATGGTAAAAATGATATTATTATTACCCTAAAACATGTCCTAATTCTATTGGACAAGTGTAATTCGACCAAAAAAAACCTTAGGAATAAAATATGACCATTTAGGCCCACTTGGATTAGATTAGGACATTTATTATTAATTTATTTAAAGAAGGGTTAAAATAGTTAAAATCAAAGTTTAATAACTAAATCATTTTTAATATAAGGTTATACATAAGATAAATTCTACTATAAATATTCATTATAAATATAAAATGCTTTACTACATAATTATATTTTATTTGTAATTTTTATACTTTAAATAATTTAATTTATTTATGACACAATGATGATGCAGTAATTACCACAATAGTGAAAAATTAGAATAATTGATATTATAAATACCTAAATAAGTATAATTTGAGACTTTTTATGAATTAAACTAATTTTCTAGGTTAATATGACATTTTAGGATTAATTTAATTAACTTTGGTCGAAGTAATAATTCTTTTATGAGTTTCAAAAAAATCAACTATTGAATAGTGTCAAAATTGACATAAAATAGTTTTTAAAACAAATATTATTTTATTAATTGTTATTTTATTCCTAAAAATCTAAGGTTCGGCCAAATGACTTATATAAGGTTATATATATTAATAAAAAACAACTTGGGGGTCGCTTGGATGTATATGGTAAGTATATTAACTATATAATATAAAAATACAAAGTGACATGGTAAATGTCAATCTAATTAACTAAGAGTTAAAACTAAAAGTTAAGGTTAATATAATGACCTAAATTTGTCTAAATTCTATTTGATGAGAGGATTTCTACCCATCCCCACCTTATATTTGAAATAACTCAATTTGGAGCTATTTAAAACCGAACTTGACTTTATAATAAAATAATAGTTTTTGTTATTCCAAAGGTTCCCCTCTCCTCCCTTATAAAAGGGAACCTCCTCCCCCTCTTCCTCACATCAATTTGAGCCACCAAGATCAGCCAAACCCTGACAAATTCTATTCTCCACTTCCCTAGAAACATCCTAGAGGTTCTGGTCTTCCTCAAAGACCAAGTTTAGTGCCCTAAAATGAGATCTCAAAGAGGCGCTTCAAAGAAGAGGTAATGTCCATTACCGATTCTTTCATATTTATTTCTTCTTCCACTTCTTATTATTTTGATGTTTCATTATGATGTAATAACATCGGTATCACTCATATACTGATATTTTATTATAAGTATGAAACAACCCTATTTCACCATCTATCCATCCTACGGAAAATGAAATCACCGCGCGTGCGTACGTACGGAATTCCGTCTCCATGCCGTGGTGTAATCTATTTTCCACCACCACATTACTTGGATTGGTATAATGGTGTAAATAATGAATATATATGACTATTATAAAGTGATATTGATTCTGAAATAGTATACATACACTCCAATACAATTCCACGATCATAGGAATGATATCATCCCTCATGCGTACGTACGGAATATCGTCTCCACGATGTGATGCGACTCGTTCTACATGATCTTCATTTAATAATGATTATATAAATTAATTTAATGAATGAATATGATATATATTACACTAAAGAAATTATAGAAATGTGGTATCTATAACCTAAAGATAAGAATAAGAATTTATTCGACAAAACACACGTAAGAACAAAAAGTAATAAACACCCGAATAACAAGTAGTAATGAAATATTACTAATAATAAGATAAGAATATGACCATATATGATAACATAAAAATAATTATGATTCTGTAATAAGTAAATAACATTATTTAAATCATTATACAGGAGGTTCAGACACGTACAAATCATATCAGACCAAAGGTAAGGGAAATATCACAATCTCATTTTTATCCGAGATTGTTTATACTTTGGCATTTTCTTGGGTGTATTTTATCATCCACATCCATGTTTCCTCAATATGTAATATTATTTCCATCCAACTAAAATTTTTTAAATCCAATTTTACCCTTAGGTGAGTTTTTAGTAAAAGATATGAAAGGAATCTTTTGTCGTTTTTCGTACGAGGCACTTTTTGACTTTTCTGACAAAAGTACGAGAAGAATGTTTTTTTAACTTATACAGCATGAATGGATTTTTAAAACATTATTTCCAAGAATATTACTTTACATGTTTTAAAGTTTATTTTTAATCAACTTCTTTTAGTTTAAAATTGTATGACATTTTAAGAAAGGAAAATGTTTTTGAAGTAGAAAGGATATTTTTCTCAAGAATGGAGTTCAAGTGTTTTATCAAAATTATTTTCCATCTAAGATAATAAAGGGTTATGTTTTTATCCCTATTATTACATTTATTTGATTATTTTGTGATGGAATTATATTTTTATGAATTCATTTATCTTATATGAATTTTTTTATGATGTCACGATGTTTAAGATTCCCATTTTTATTACATGGGTTATGCTATGATGTATGGTTTTCTGATTTTGTGGCACACATAAGAATGGTATCATTATGAGATGGGTGGGACCTATATCTCCCTCCAATGAATTGGGTAAAGATTTTATATCTCATGAGATAGACATGGCTGGAATGGTAGGTTATACCGGTTCAGTGAAACAGGACTGAAACGAGGAGTGAACTCGGTTCAGAAATGGACTTTGTCCACTAAGATAGTCTTGGCAATGAGTCTTGACTAACAAGAAATGATTCTCTATGATTATGTGTGTATGCCACAAAGTTTCATGTTTTAAGTTATGATTATTGGGATTACATTTCACTTCTATGATTTATCCCATGTTATGATATTATGATCTCTTTTGCAGGTTAAGATTTCCAAAAGTTATGTTCTTATGTATATGATGTGATTTATATTTCTTTTGTTTACCCTTACTGAGCATTTGAGCTCACACTTTTATGTTTTCTTTTCCCCAGGATATAAAGAAAGATTTTAGGTAAAAAAAGAAGATCTTTATGGAAGATGTTGAAGATCTTTCACCACGATTAGAAGATTATATTCCGAGTTTCCAAATACACTAAACTATTACGATCCTTGTGTGTGTGTTTGTGTTATGTACTAAGTATTCCACAAAAGTAATGTAATGTCCATGTATGTCATGCTTTGGGTCTCTAAAATTGGTATCATAGGAAAGGTTTAGTCAACCTTTGGAAACTAGGATGTGAAAATGTTAGTGAGATCCCTAGAGATATTTCTAAGGTATGTCTAGGGATGCCCCTAAGGATAAGTATACATATAGGATATAGTCCTAGAACTATGGTAACGATCTTAGAATTTAACCTAAGATGTTAGATATTGAAGTTACTCCCCCTTTATTATGATTTTTTCGTCTCACGCTATTCTTTTTTGGGTTTTAGAAAATGGCTGGAAACAAGATGATTCATGATAATGGAGGATATGATGAACAATGGAATGATATTCTTCATGAGAAACCAAATGAAATGGGATTTGGAAGTCCAAACATCATTATTATTCCAAATCAGCAATCTCATAATATGATCAATAAAGTAAAATTTGGTAAGTTTCCTGACTCGGCTAATAAGAGAAAGATGGAGTTTCATGATGAACATAGAGGAAAGAAAGTTCAATTTCCCCTATGTAAATCACATGGGAAGAGGCATAAAGGAGAATGTTTCAAAGGAACTGGAAGATGATTTGGGTGTGGAAATGAAGGACACAAAGCCAGTAAGTGCAAAGGAAAAGGTTCAGTTAACACTAGGTATGAGGATAATGGTATTGCTACGACATCAACAATGGTTAAATGTTTTAAATGTGGAATGTATGAGCATTATGCAAACCAATTCCCTAAGGGAAAGTCTCATGAAGAGAATCAGTATGGTCGTATGGGTAGTATTTATGTTGATGATGATGAAGAGACTACAAATGATATGTGAGATGAAAGAATTGTTGAAGCTCGGTCAATGGTTTAAGAATGTAGTGGAATGATTACATGTTTATCTTGTGCAATGTTGTATAAGTAATCTCATGGTACTATGGAATAAAGAGTCATCTAAGTATTGTTACACTGTTGTCTTTCCTTGAGTTTTGAAAGTGTATGATTAATGATACCAGTATCTACGAAAGGTTATTCAGATATTTTTGGAATGTAGATGACATGCGCATAATGAAGGAATAAGGATAAAATTAAATGTTTGATAGTATTCATGAGCTCGTGACTGATATAAGGAGAAGGTTATATCATGGTTTGGGTATATAGAATTTTTGGATTTTGGTATGTGAAAAGTGTTAACTTTTAACTGCATTCATGTTTTCACTAAGGTTCAATGGGTATTTATTTTTCAAGAGAATACATGATTAGGGCCTTCGAATGTTTGGAATGTGACCAAAAAGACATATCTCATGATATACGGGGATCAACGATTGTATTAACATGCTTGTTATATGAACTCTTTGGTAATCGATTTCACTATAATATGAGATTGGACAGCAGTATTATGGATAAGCCTAAAGATTGGAATGGACTATGTTGGACATAAGTTATTATTGTTTAAGGATAAAAGTTTTTTTCGATATTATTTATGGGATGTTATAGTAATGTAGTTTTAGAAAAAGGACAACCTGCAGGACGGGCGACAACCCATCGCGTCAGACAAGGCTGTGGGAATCGAACCCACAACCAAAGTGCGACTAGCCTTTATCACCTACCACTGGCCTACAGAAAGTCCCTGATTAGTAGAAACTAGTTTTATTTTATTACGTGGTATGATATATGAAGTATAAGTTCATTTTTGGAATCATATACGATTAACCTCACCATAGATGGACTTATGTATTTTTTTTAACTTTTCTAACCTTTTGTTTGAGACAGATGGAATGACCCATCATTCTATAACATGATATGCTAACACATCACGAATGACAAATTCAACTTCTTTTCTTTAAGAGATGAAGTGGAAATTTTCCAAAGAACGACCAACGGTGAGAGTATACCAAAATCACGAAAGTATTTCTTCTAATTCCATCAACATTAGGGAAATGATCTTTAAAACCAAAAATGTTGTCCTAGTGCTCTTTATTCTGATGAATCAGATGGTACCTTAGATCGTCACAAATTTATGTCTTTGTGATTGCTGGTTTTTCCATATCCATGTTCTCTACCACTCTCCATCAGAACATGATGGTGAGATTTCTATTCTATATCCATATTTTCACCTATGTGGAAACCCAGTGATTAGTTTATTTGGGTAACCATTACGTTTCATACTTTTGTTTTTAAAGATTGGTTTTGGTATTCCTTTTTACGATATGGGTTTCCATTAAAGAAACTTTCGAGTAGTAAACCATTTATAACCCCGACAAATTTCGAGGGAGAAATTCATTTTAAGGGGGGTAGAATGTAACAACCCGAGATTTTATAAAAAAATATTCTTTTTAATTTCATTAATGTCTTGTGTTGTACGCTACACCAAAAGGAGCTTGCTCAACACGCATCCTTGACTTGCCTTGCATTACACGCAATCACGACCTTCCTCGATAGCGTGTGTAGTACGCAATACCGAGTTTCACTAAACAACCATATGCTATTAAAATATTATTAAAACTAGCCGTTATGAATAGTAATAACCACCTTTTAAAATTTTAGAAATTTTAGCTCTCAAAATGGACTTCATTTTTGGATTCGAAGTATCGAATTTATCCTAAGGTGAAATTTTGGTACTTTTCAGATAACTTTCATATTCTGATGAATAGTGAAAATTACTAAATTATAATTAAAAATAATTTTTTTAATCAAAATAAATAATAGTGATAAATTATTAATTTGAGTGGTTTTAAAATATATTTAGAATATATTTTTACAATTTAATACAATTTTGGTCATTGGATGTAATTTCACATTTAAACCAGTCATAAACAAGTGTCAATCTTTTGATAGTTATTATCTCTTAAGAACACACTATTTGTTTTGACGACGAGAATTAATTTTTAAATTAATTAATGCAACTGATATGTTTAGAATTTGATAAAATAGTCATCATTTTTGAATTCATAATATCAAATGTAGCTTAGATCTAATTTTTGGTATTTTTCTAGAAACTTTCATTTTTTGATGAATAGTGAAACCACTAAGTGGTAGTCAAAAACTGAATTTTTCCTAAAACTTAATTTTACCGCTTCTGTGAGTAAAATTTAGAAAATTGAAGAGACACGGTTAATATCAAGGACTAAAATGTGGTTCAATGAGATGACAATAATTTTTGGTGAATAATAACTTTTTACTTTTGTTTTACCACGGTTAAAAGTAAATAGGGAAATTAAGGGTAAAAATGATATTATTAATACCCTAACACATGTCCTAATTCTATTGGACAAGTGTAATTCGACCAAAAACAACCTTAGGAATAAAATATGACCATTTAGGCCCACTTGGATTAGATTAGGACATTTATTATTAATTTATTTAAAGAAGGGTTCAAATAGTTAAAATCAAAGTTTAATAACTAAATCATTTTTAATATAATGTTATACATAAGAAAAATTCTACTATAAATATTCATTAGAAATTTAAACATATTTCCTACATAATGATATTTTATTTGTAATTTTTAGACTTTAAATAATTTAATTTATTTATGACACAATGATGATGCAGTAATTACCATAATAGTGAAAAATTAGAATAATTGATATTATAAATACCTAAATAAGTATAATTTGAGACTTTTTATGAATTAAACTAATTTTATAGGATAATATGACATGTTAGGATTAAGTTAATTAACTTTGGTCGAAGTAATCATTCTTTTATGAGTTTCAAAAAAATCAACTATTGAATAGTGTCAAAATTGACATAAAATAGTTTTTAAAAAATATATTATATTATTAATTTTTATTTTATTCTTAAAAATATAATGTTCGGCCAAATGACTTAGATAAGGTTATATATATTAATAAAACAGAACTTGGGGGTCGCTTGGATGTATATGGTAAGTTTATTAACTATATAATATAAAAATAAAAAGTGACATGGTAAATGTCAATCTAATTAACTAAGAGTTAAAACTAAAAGATAAGGTTAATATAATAACCTAAACTTGTCTAAATTCTATTTGATGAGAGGATTTCGACCCATCCCCACCTTATCTTTGAAATAACTCAATTTGGAGCTATTTAAAACCGATCTTGACTTTATAATAAAATAATATTTTTAGTTATTCCAAAGGTGCCCCTCTCCTCCGTTATAAAAGGGCACCCCCCCCCTCTTCCTCACACCAATTTGAGCCATCAAGCTCGGCCAAACCCTGCCAAATTCTCTTATACACTTCCCTATCAACATCCTAGTGGTTTTGGTCTTCCTCAAAGAGCAATTTTAGTGCCCTAAAAGGAGATCTCAAAGAGGCGCTTCAAAGAAGAGGTAATGTCTGTTACCGATTCTTTCATCTTTATTTCTTCTTCCACTTCTTATTCTTTAGATTTTTCATTATGATGTAATAACATAAGTATCAATAATATACTTATATGTTATTATATGTATGAAACAACCCTATTTCACCATCTATCCATCCTACGAATAACGAAATCACCGCGCGTGCGTACGTACGGAATACCATCTCCACGCAGTGGTGTAATCTATTTTCCACCACCACCTTACTTGGATGGGTATAATGGTGTAAATAATGACTATATATGACTATTATAAAGTGACATTGATTCTGAAATAGTATACATACACTCCAATACAATTCCACGATCATAGGAACGATATCATCACTCATGCGTACGTACGGAATACCGTCTCCACGATGTGATGCGACTCGTTCTACATGATCTTCATTTCATAATGATTATATAAATTAATTTAATGAATGAATATGATATATATTACACTAAAGACATTCTGGAAATGAGGTATCTATAACCTAAAGAGAAGAATAAGAATTTATTCGACAAAACACGCATAAGAACAAAAAGTAATAAACACCCGAATAACAAGTAGTAATGAAATATTACTAATAATTAGCTAAGAATATGACCATATATGATATCATAAAAATAAGTATGATTCTGTAATAAGTCAATAAAATTATTTAAATCATTATATAGGAGGTTCGGACACGTACAAAGCATATCAGACCAAAGGTAAGGGAAATATCACAATCTCATTTTTATCCGAGATTGTTTATACTTTGGCATTTTCTCAGGTGTATTTTATCATCCACATACATGTTTCCTAAATATTTAATATTATTTCAATCCAACTAAAATTGTTTAATTCTAATTTTACCCTTAGGTGAGTTTTTAGTAAAAGATATGAAAGGAATCTTTTGTCGTTTTTCGTACGAGGTACTTTTTGACTTTTCCGACAAAAGTACGAGAAGAATGTTTTTTTAACTTATATGGCATGAATGGATTTTTAAAACATTATTTCCAAGAAGATTCCTTTACATGTTTTCAAGTTTATTTTTAATCAACTTCTTTTAGTTTAAAATTGTATGACATTTTAAGAATGGAAAAATGTTTTTGAAGTAGAAAGGATATTTTCCTCAAGAATGGAGTTCAAGTGTTTTATCAAAATTATTTTCCATCTAAGATAATAAAGGGTTCTGTTTTTATCCCTATTATTACATTGATTTGATTATTTTGTGATGGAATTATATTTTTATGAATTCCTTTATCTTATATGAATTGTTTTATGATGTCACGATGTTTAAGATTCCCATTTTTATTACATGGGTTATGCTATGATGTATGGTTTTCTGATTTTGTGGCACACATAAGAATGGTATCATTATGAGATGGGTGGGACATATATCTCCCTCCAATGAATTGGGTAAAGATTTTATATCTCATGAGATATAAATGGCTGGAATGGTAGGTTATACCGGTTCAGTGAAACAGGACTGAAACGAGGAGTGAACTCAGTTCAGAAATGGACTTTGTCCACTAAGATAGTCTTGGAAATGAGTCTTGACTAACAATAAATTATTCTATATGATTATGTGTGTATGCCACAAAGTTTCATGTTTTAAGTTATGATTATTGGTATTACATTTCACTTCTATGATTTATCCCATGTTATGATATTATGTTCTCTTTTGCAGGTTAAGATTTCCAAAAGTTATGTTCTTATGTATATGATGTGATTGATATTTCTTTTGTTTACCCTTACTGAGCATTTTAGCTCACCCTTTTATGTTTTCTTTTCCCCAGGATATAAAGAAAGGTTTTAGGTAAAAAAAAGAAGATCTTTATGGGAGATATTGAAGATCTTTCACCACGATTAGAAGATTATATTCTGAGTTTCCAAAGACACTAAACTATTACGATCCTTGTTTGTGTGTTTTTATTATGTACTAAGTATTCCACAAAAGTAATGTAATGTCCATGTACGTCAAGCTTTGGGTCTCTACATAAATAGCCTGTACTTATGCATTCACTACCACATAAGAAGGATCCCTATTAAATCAGAGGACACAGTCACGAAACTAGCACCTTCAAATCCAGGTATAAAATTCACAAGTTTGGGAGTACCACCACAATGGTACTATACCTACTCTATAATCCATGTTATAATACCTTTAAGATATGAATCCCCACCATACATCCACTAAAAAATGTTTTTTGGTGAAGAAAAAAGTGGCACCAGTGGACATTTTAAATTTTCTTAGGAGCCTCTTCCTAGAAAAAATCAATAGATTCCCCTAATATATTAGGATGACAGATCAATAATTCACTGACTAATTCATCTTGAAAAAATAGGAGTCTCTTCAAGGGGATCTGTCCAATAGCTTCCACGATCAACACTATGCAGCAGAAAGTCCTCAACATGATGAGTACACCAACCAACAAGCTCTATATCATGTCATTCAGGCTCAGGAACCCAAGTAAGATCATCTAGGGTAGTAATCAAACAAATGGGGAAAATATCACATCCATATTCCCACAAAATAAACCCATCAAAAAATACAATAGAAACCAATGAGCAGATGCAAATCCCCGCTTGTGTACATCAAGCCTTACGGTATGGTATGGAAGCACTCAGAGAAACAAGGTGCCAAATTCATGAAGAAAACAAAGGGAAGACACATATCTCCACCCAACACAAAAATAATATCAATATATACTGAAAATAAATTAAGGACATGAGTAGATATATTTCCATTCTCCAATATCAAAATGGGAATATATCACTATTCCAACCAATGATATTTCTCAACATGACCTAGAAATGATATAATTATAGGAATATATTCCTTAAAACATTCTAAAAATATTCCAAGATATAATAATGTTAATAAAAATAGTTAGGAGTCAGGTGAACAACACGACCTACTTAGTTAGAGTGACTCATCAGCATGTCATAAGAGTCACTCAAGAGGATACACATATTCTTACTCCCATCCAGGAAGGTTTTCAACAAAGTTCCATGATAAATGAAAAACATGATCAGACATATATACCCATTCCACCTAGGTTTACAAGTCCACTTCAGTAGCTTCTCCATGGTAGAAATATATCCCTTTAAAAACTTCATAATATCATCAGAAAATCTTGGTTGAAATACATGAGTCACTTCAATTATCTCCTGAAAATTAAATTCGTTATTCATATCATGTGACTCCAGTAGGACAAAGAAGATAACCCAAAAATAAGTCTATCCAAAGAAAAATTGAAAATCAAGAGTAGGCACTAAATACTTCTTTGCTCAATGTTTGTGTTATTTTTACCATAAAAAATTAATCAATTATGGCCCATGATCCTGATAATCCATCACCAAATTATATAAATAATTGTTTCAATTGAGAAGGTCCTCCCTACAAGTTTTCCACCATCAACTCTAGAGGTTCTCCCTAGAAATATTACTATGAAGGTCTCATTATGTTTCAAATGATTATTGATCATGAGAACCCATCTATTGATGAGTTCTACGTAAACCCTTTTCATTGTCATAATATCAAATGGGAAGAAGGTTCCCCCTTTCCATTGTCCCCCCGGAAGGTCCTCCATAGGGTATGTACCAATTCTTTTTTTCTAGTGATTGGACGTTAAGACATGATAGTAGTACAAACCATAATGGGATTTTCTATAAAAGTCTTCCCTATAGTGATACTTCATTTTTACAATAAGGTCCTCCTCTTTCCAAACCACTAATGGGAATGACTTCATATCATGAGGAGCTTGGGAAATGAGTCCAATCATGTCAGATACCTTTTCATTTAAAAGTGATATTTATTATAAACCAATAGATAGCTCAAATAAATGGTCATTGTAAAAACAACCCTTGGATTTTATTACTTCCAACATAACAGAGGAGATCCCTCATAATCCCACTACTTACAATAAAGAAGTTGAGAAACACCTGATTTGGTCAGTCTAGGTGGAGGAATATTCTACAGAAGATGTTGTGGATGCATTACATAAGAGGAATAAATTGTCTAAATACTGTATGCTAGTCATGTTTTTTTACCCTATCCAATCCTCAAAATGAAATTTTATAATCATTGTTAGAAGAGTGAATTCAAAACATTCACTTGAACACATGGATGTATATTTTTCACATAAGAGTCAAATTATTGATTTACAGTGGATATGAAAATCAATTAAATGTAATTGAAAAATCATTTCATCAAATTGACCTAGATTCCCTTCTATCTATGCTATTCAAAAAATTATGAAAATAGAAGGGAGTGTCAAATGTGGAAGTATTAATATGTCAATAAAGATACTTCAACTAATTTCAAATTCCTCAACCAATGTTTGAATAAGAGGATGGGATGAGCATGATGCATTGTGTTTTACCCTACCCCCTAATAAATAGAGATTAACATAAGTGATGTAATTAAATTTAATTGATTATAGCTGAATCTCAGAAGAAAAATGTGCCTATGACTAATGGTATTCTTAGGAAAAATTGGTCACAGACAAATACCAAAAGTGTTAGGACTGATGAGAGTGAGATATTGAAAGAAAATTTAGTGAGGAATCCAAGAAGCATGCGTATAATTATCACTTAAGGAAGTCCAATAATAAACTAATGACACTACTTACATGGGAAAACATCTTTCATGTAGATCACATGACGCATCCGACTCAATCTTGAACAAAGATCCAAAATATCAAGAGAATAGATATGGTAGTCATAACCATGGAATGACAGGAGTTGTTCCATCCCATAGGGCTGGGGGTATTTTTAACACAATCTTTCTCTATAATTCTGAAAAATATGGTACAAAAGTCTATATTAGTGAAGAAGGGATAGCCCCATCCTTCTAGGACAAAACATTTTTATCTCAAATCCCACCCTAAATGGAATAGAGTCTTTTCCTATCTTAGGGGAATTCCACAAATTGAATCCTCCCAATTATTCATATAGTATGACCCAAAATCCCCACTAAGAACATGCAAAAACAATTTCCTAGAGATTACATTAAGATCCCCCCATTTTTAAACAATTTGATGAGAACTAGGGAATGAGAAGACGAGGCCCCATGGTGGGAAAACGGAAATCAATATCTCAAGGGTATGACCACTCTTGGAGATCATGGTTCTTTTAGCATATATCCCCAAGACAGATGACCCTATTATCATTATGGTATTAATGTGACACATGCAATGTGTTATGTATCAGTTAATGTTGTTAGAACCACTTCAATAGATGTTAAAGAACATAAGGACGATACAAAATAATATAAAGAGAAGGTTTACGCTCGTAATATGGTCTAAACTGAAATTATTAAAGTAGTAATTTGTACCCAAAACCAAAGGCTTACTATGAATTTGTGTATACCATCACCTACTCAACTACCACCTCCTCGGTGATCATATTCTAAGAAAAAGGGTAATGGTGTGTCTCTATATCACCCACTGATCGAAGAGGTTGAACCCCTCACACTTGAGGAATGATTTTCTCAGTATGAGGAAGAGATGAAGGTGTTTGAAAAAATTAATGTGTAACTATTCTAAGGAAACAAACTTACTAGATATGTTATAAGGGTAGAGCCTCATCTTGTGCTCCCTACCGATGTACCTCAACAAGGAGGGTTCATCACGGTAACTAAAATAAAGACAAAACATCCACCCAATGAGGGGTACCAACAACCAATTTATTTAGACCTCATAATAGCATGATATCAAGAGTTAACACCATTAAGTTCACAACCAGAGATATGTCAGAAACATCCTCACAGACTGTGTTATATAGGTTACCAACCGCGAGTATAGGAAAAGCCTCCATAGCTAGCCCAAAATGATATTCCCCTTATTCAGGGACCAGTCCAGTTGTTCATTCCTCCCCAACTCATTGACACTATTGAGTAACTGGTGTATTGATTAGAAGATGTGGAAGGATAATGGGCACTAGTACAACTAGAGAGGAATCCTTACCTAAATGGGTGGAAGAAAATAATCCCCTTTAAAACATTGAGAATCCTATATTTACAATATTCAATAGTTTAGGGGATCCACAACATCATCTAATGCACTTTATGTCGTGATGTGTCCCCATGATGGGGCCCTCAAGAAATAAAAGGAAGCAAAGGTCATATTTTTTGTATTGAATTTAGACGGACTAGACTTCACTTAGTATACCGATATACTAAAGGGATCAATAAAATTGTGGGAAGGTATGTATAAACAACTCCTCTTTCAATTTAGCTATATTTTGTAGAATAAAATAGTTCTTGATCTCTCAAAATTTAGAAAACTGGTGAATGAGTAGTTTTTTGATTTCATTTCCAGGTGGAAGATTTTGACTTATCCCATGAAATTACTACTTCGTCAAGAAGATTTTGCATGTCTTTGCATTGAGAATATTCATTATGAACTACAAATATCTCTTATCCTAGTAAAGTATCTAGATGACTTTTGGGATCTTTCCATAATAACAAAAAGGTTAGAAGATTCTTTTTTTATAATCAAGTATAACATCCACCCTGTGTTGGAATCTAAATTGATGAGAATGGGTATAGTGGAAACTACAACAGTTACTTTAAAACCAACATTTATGCCAGCTCCAACTCCAAATCGCACTCCTCCTCGTGTGATACCTCATCATGAATGAAATTATCAGCTGCAGTGCCCCCATACCGATGAGATAAAGGAACCTAAACATTTATAGTTTGAGAACCAAAAGAATAAAATTTATTCCTTTTGAGATTAGCATGTTCTTGGTTACTTGTTACCAGCCATTGATAATAGCTTGATAAAGTTTATAGATCCCAAGAGACCAGATCAAATTTACCTTGATGACCACCCATATAACTATTCGTATCATCAAACACTGGAACACACCATCTGAAATTGATTTTTTATTTAGATAAATCCTACAAAATATGGTCGATTCTGGGAAGGTAATTCTAGGAAAATCACCAGTATAAGTGGCATGCATTTCCAATACCACTCTAGAAGAATCCAAATGGAAATAAGTTATGAACAAGGCTGAAAAAAAGTTTAGAGATTATATAAACATGAAAAAACCAATTGAACTTATTCTTTCCTATGGTAATAGTTGAATCAACCAATCACACCCATAATTACTTCTATCAGGGAAATATCAACTTCATCAGAACATCAGTCATATAAGAGTTAATATTCCAAAAATAAAAATAGCTAGAAGACCAGAAATAAAACACAGGAGGATGAACTCACTATAAGGCTAAATATAGCCTTAAATATCCTAGAATTCATGAATTCAGGCTTCAAAGTATGGGCACTATCTCACAAAATGGAACTATGAGAATTTTCTCACCAGGGAGAATCCCCATCAGATGAGGAAGTAATATTATAGTCCTTTAATTTCATCCACTTAATGGACCCTTTATCCGAAAATGAGTATAATTATGAACCTATGATACATATTCCAAATTATTGAACCATAGGGAGAGGCCATAGAGGATAAGGAGGAAATGGGACATAAATTCTTGATGGAGCCCAATATTTCTTCCACATAACCGCCAGATCCATTTATACTGCTAAGACTCATGGAAGATCCCTTCAATGAGAACATGAAGATGAAGAAAACATTAAAAAATTTGGTTAGGATATTTTAGGACTGATCATTATGGAATATTGACTAAAAGGGGTATAATAGTCTTTTCATCTCAAAAAAAGGGTCATGATAAGAAAAAATAAATCCAACAATAGAAAAACTTCCCTCAACATCCACTCAAATTCCCGATTCGTCTACCCTAGGAAGTTAAAAATCTAGAGAACCTATCAGGGAACAAAACTATATAGAAAAATACACTCCTTTGACTCAAAAATATTATATACTAAATAATCTGGTTTCAATTCCATCAAAATAGTTAATTTTGGATTCTCTTAACTTGTTAAAAAACCTCCGAGAAGAACTTGTAGAGGCCCTTCTAAGACCTTAGGAGTTTGAAGCCAAGGTCACTTTTGTTGAGGTATATCATTCAAAGAATAACCCTATAAAATATAATAAATTTAAATATTTTATAGAATGAGACAAGGATACTGTGATATAAGGTAACATCAGGACCCTGTATGTTTATGGAACATTAGATGACATTGACATCCATCAATATTTCATTGAAAATAGTTTAGGAGTTAACATTATTCAAGTCATAAAACTACATTGAATATAATAAAATTAAGTTGATCTATCCCCTTACACTTTTATAATTTAGGTATATGACAAGAGCGAGTAGAGGCCTCTTGACTAGAATAAGATTAGAACTCAGCTTCAGGACTAAAATGTCCGACTTTGAACTCTTGCTAGTTTATAAGGATACAACCTTAAATGTACTACCAAGAAGGTATTGGTTGCACCAAAATGTATTAATCCCTTCATAATATCATCAATGTCTCAAGTAATAAATCAAAGTGAAAATTTGGACACTATATATTAATAAATATCCATTTGAATCTTGAGAATCTCAATATATTGATGATAGTTTTATCAGAGAGAAGGGAAAAACCCATGATCGATGGTGTTTCTTGGGTTACGGTGCCAAAGAGTCTATAAATGACTCCAACCAATCCTTTAAATGGAATTAGAGATGATTATAAACTACCAACTTTCTAGATTAAAGATATCAGTTCAAATTCAGCTATATAATTATTAATACATATGGTATTGATCGTGCCAAATGAACCAATAAATTATAAAAAACTTTAAAGAACTCCTATTTGTGGTGGAACTTTAAGAAATAATGACCACAATATATCTCTGGTAGTTCAACAGATCCCAAAATCATCAACTAAATTTGATGAAATTTTTGTGTCTTCACTAATGAATGTGGATATTTATACCTCTGAATCCTATAATATTAATTATTTTGGTAACTATGAGGATCCCCCACCATCACCTTCTCATCCTGACATGGGAATAAAGGAAGAATAGAAGGAAGAAGAAGAGTAAGAGTATGATTAAGATGAAATTAAGGGTGCTCTACCAATTTTTAAGGAAGGTGTGTCCACCGTGGTCGGTGAACTCCGATAGGTAAATTTGGACATATAGAAAAATATGCGACCTATACTGATCAACCCAAAAATTTCCATCGAATAAAAATAGGCTAATAAATACTTATTAGAGAAACATCAAGATGTGTTTTCTTAGAATTAAATAGAAATACTATGTCCCAATCCTAATGCGGTTACCCATCACCTAGGCCTTCCATAAAATCATTGTGGTTATAAGCGACAGCCATAAGAACACATCCAACACACACTTCCAAAGTTGTGGTGGATGTTGGTAATCTCATAAAAGATAAAATCATTTAGAAATTCCAATACCTGAAATGGAAAAAAAATATTTTCCTAGTTAATAAAAAGAATGGTAAGATCAAAGTGTGTATCAATTTCAATGATCTCAAATGGAATTTTTCCAAAGAAAAATTCTTGGTTCTAATTATGAATCTTTTTATTGATACACCAGTTGGATTCCAAGCTATCTCCTACATGGATGTCTATTTAGGATATAATAAAATTTATATATCCCATGAAGATAAATAATCCACTACCTTCAGGTAACCATAAAGATTATATTGATATTGGGTGATTCCCTTTTGTCAAAAGAATTATAGTGCCACATACAAATAAGATATGCACTGCATCTTCAATCCCTTTTAGGAAAAGTCTATCGAGTTCTATTTCAATGATATGGTGGTGAAATACCATCAAATTGTTGACCATATTTCCAAACTTGAGATATTTTTCAACAAAATACCATAAAATATTCTGAAAATGAACCCCCAAAAATGTGATTTCATTGTAAGATAGAGTAAGTATCATAGCTTTATAGTACGCCATCATGGAATAAAAGTTGATCCTAATAATATAAAGTGTATCCTTGATGTGTTTCCTTGTAGAGACCTCAAGTAGTTGGGAGGAATACATTTAATCCTTTATTACATTTGAAACTTTTTATAAAATCTTGTTGGAAAGTTCTTTCCCTTCACCCATTTGATGAAAAAAGGGGTTATATATCAGTGGGATCATGGCTGTCAAGATTCATTCAATTGTCTCAAGAAACATTTTCTACGTCCACAAGTAGTAATGATGTATGTTGAGGGAATGCCAGTCATATTTTATGTGACATACTCAAATAAATCATTACGTTATTTCATCTCACCAAATAATGATGTTGAAAATGAAAAAAATACACTATTATCTCAGCAGACAATGCTAGATATAGAAAATTTTTATTCAAATATTGAGAAGAAGTGTCTAGAATTAATATTTGTGGTTTATAAATTTAGAAAATAATTTTAGAATCATGAGTTCCATTTGGTCTCTTACACTAATTATCTCAAGTTCATTCTCAACTGTTCCATGTTGAATGGATGTTTGTCATGGTGGGAAATCATCTTATTATTGTTTGACATATAATTCATACCACATAAGGACATAAAAGGGAAATGATTTGGAAAATTTCTTCATATAGCACCCTTCTATATAAGAAATACCTATTAATACCAAACTTTTGGAAAAAGAAATATAATATGTCCAAGGATACCTAAGAACATGGGAGATGTATTTTTATGGAGCATCAAAAATCCCAAAAATTAAGAGGATATAATAACCCAGGCTCAAAAAATTCATCGTGGTAGTCATTCTTTTTTCTAAATTAAAGGATGTCCTACATTATTTTTTCCTATTTTTAGAAGGATACAAAAATAATGAGGCAAAATAATATGACCTCATTACAGGATTATAACTTGTACTGAAAATTGTAGGGACCCATATGAACGTCCAAGTGATTCATATTTGGTAATAAAAAAAAATTCAATTGTAATTATGCTATCATAAAATAAGAGATTATACCCTTGTTTTACTATGTTCTTGGATTGATGGATGATCACCCTTCAGATCCAAAATTGACTCATGTCTTATGCTAATAGAATTCCCAAGAAGTTTCATTGTAAAATGTGGCTACAACTTCAGAAGATCTGGATAGAGATGAAACGGTTATCAATATTTCACATCACTAAATGATATTTTTGTTTGTTCTAAGTAGCATGAAAGTGATCAACAAGGTAAATTATACCCATGAATCAGATAATAACGTGAAAGTATGGATGGACCCCTCTTGGAATACATTAATATTAGAATTATGATAAAAAATAGGTCCATGAAAGAAGAAATATGATAATGGGAAGTCAACTTCATCATCCATGATAGTGCTGGTCAACAATATACCCTTTATAAATGAGATTTTGATAGAATTATCCTCATATGAATCAATGGATAAGTGACTAACACCACTATACAAGAATGAAATACTGGTTCTTGTAGTTCCCACCAGTCAAGAACTAATCTTTCTCACAAAATTAATAGTATTAGATATTAATATCCTTCAATGACATAAGATTTAACACAAAGAATTCGAGAAATACCCCTAAAATAAGTATAGATAAAAACCATTATCAATTTCATGAATTACAACATTAATACCGTAGTTGGTATCCCTTATAAAATATTGATTGACAACAAAAATGACTTATGTTCTTCAAAATTTAAATCTTATACCAAGATTATAACATTGAGTCCAACCATTCATCCCACTATCAGGTAGTAAAAAATGAACAGTTAGAGGATTTACACAAAACCCTATCAAACATAATTTAGAAGATGGTGGAAAAAGATAATAAATCATGGTCTAAAAAGCTTCTACATGCCTTGAGAGCCTACCAAACCACAACCCATAATGATATGAATGAGACCCCATATTCACTAGTATATGGGAAAAATGTAGTCTTTACCATAGAATTCCAATTTCCATTGCTGTTCATTACTATTTTCAATCAGTTATATATAGATGAGCAGTGTTAGAAACATTTAGATGAACAAAAATAGATCAATGAGAATAGAATGCAAACCTTATATCAATTAAATATTCACCAATAACGAAAAACATGATATTTCAACAAGAAATTTAATCTTTTTTTTTCATTCATGTAAGGGGAATTGGTTTTGGTCCTTCGAACCCCGATGATTCTCAGGAATAATCCTATTAATATTTAACCAAAATGGGAAGGAAATCTTTCCATTTTAAGGTCTATTTCAATGGAACATATTTATTTATCACTGTATACGACAATCATACTACTCCCCTACCAATATAAGATTTCTCAAGAAATATTTCCTTTGATTAATGATATATGGTCCTTGTCATATGACCTAAAACAACAAGACACCATTCATCCTTATCACACAAAACTATACTACATGGTTAGGTCCTTGCGCACAACCTTAAAATAATTGACCCATATCATCCTAGTCATAATACATTAAACTATACAACAACATCTTTATGACATGAAGTGAAAATATAGTCATAACATGTGTAACAAGAACCATATTACTCCGATAACTAAATCAATAAGCTTTATAACTTAATAAAGGGGTGCCTCTTACGCTATGATTTCCTGAATACCTAGACATCATTAATGGGTCATCATGCCTTCTTTTTCGTATCGGGTAACTTTAATCCTTGCTACATGACATCAAACTGCATTGTTGACACCCCCCTCATTCAACATTAAGATTATCCTAGAACTAAGAACAACTTGATTCCCATTAAAATGTGATACATAGATATGTATTGATACAATATTATGGACCAGCCACCACATGAAACCCCCCTAACTTTTTTTAATCACCTCTTTGTGGTGAAGTAAACCTTTATCATTCATTATTTCTCACACTGAGCATAGATCAAGGGTGATTAAGAATTTTAGTAAGGGATACCATGAAGGATCAAGGTGTATCATTTCATGTTAAGATTATCATGTTCTAGAATGCAATAGCTTAAAAGAAACACAATTTTTTTAACCACATGATGTTAAACTTCACGATTAACATCTCTTGCATGATGTAAAACCGTGAATTAATATGTATATAGACCAATAGGACCAATATTATTAGTGTTGGTCTACCACCACACCTCCACTCAAGAACTATGCGTGGATTGATTCTCATTCCAATGGGATACATAGTAACCCCTAGATCCTACATCCTGGTCTAATTGCAACATGATAAAAATAAAGCCTCCCAGCACAAGAGCTCAATTAGTGTGGAGAATTTATCTTATAATTATGTGCGGCTTGATTCTCATTCCAATGGGATATCCAGTGACACCAAGATTCTACATTATGGTTCATCCTCAATAAATAAAATTTCTCTCTTTCTTATGTATGGATCAAACTTGTGTGAGGATTTTTCTACCTAGAACTATGTGTGGAATGATTCTTATCTCAATGATATATGTAGAAATTAAGAAGTTATACATATAAGGAATATCCACAAAAATTCAAATAAAAAATTAGGATATTTCTCCACTATCCAAAGTATGATCTATATCTATGTGGGAGAGTCCAGTATGGTTCTCACCCTGTCTGTGTGCTCATATTCAAATAAAAAATGCCCTTCCCTGTATATGAATTAAACATTTCTAGGGAGTATTCCACTAAAAAATATGTATGTATGGATTCTAATTATGACATGATACATATTTATTCATGGGTCTCAAATCCTAGACTCAACCAAAAATGTCCCCTTTATTATATACAAGTCAGGAATCAGACGTATGCAAGGAAAAATATACTTGTTCCTGGTCAATTATTACCTAAAACCCCCTTCATACTCAGGAAAAATCCATCCACATAACATAATTTGTGCCATGGGATACTCAGATATCCATAATCATTCATTGGATATCAAAAATGAAATATTTTGAATCCAAAGGACACTACTGTTTTGACCAGGCATGATAGGCCTCAAACATGGTGGTCCTATCAACCAGAGGCATATTCTTCCTTTCAAGAAGAGTTATTTTATTAATGTGTGCCCTAAAAATGTCACAGTGAAAGTTTCTTTTTGAAGATGGTATGCTATCATCCTTTGAGAAATTTTCCCATATCATTTTCTTAGATACATGAACCCTTGGGCCATAACTTACCACCTCCCCCCTTTATGTCCAGGGATTACCAGAGCATTATTGGATGGATCACTATGAAATGGATGGTCCAAGTTTCAAGACGTTTAAAAATTACAATAGACATCTTTGTCATACAATGTCAAACTATATTGAAATTTTATTAGCACATGATGTTATACTTTATGGTTTACATCCCTATCATATAATGTAAAACTATGTGTTTTTGCGACCCTCACTTGAGTGGACCATCGTTCCTGGTGTCATTATCCCATGAAGCCTTCATATCTATAACTATGTGTGACATGATTATTATTCCAATGAGATACATATCTATTCCTAGATCTCTAATTCTTGGCCCAACCACCATGATATAGATGTTCTCTTCTTTTTCCCCACCCAAGGTTTCAATCCATGTAGAGAATTATGAGTGTGATCTCCCTCATTGATAAACTCATAATTTTTGCTAAATACCCCCTTCCATGCATAAAATTAAAATATATATATGGAATAAACCCCATATATGGAAAATTCTATCCTAAATTCTTCCTTCATCCTTAGACACATTTTTTTCACAAACCACACTTCATGGTCTTGAGAAACTATAATCATATCATACCTCCCATCGCTATCGGTAATAAGGATATCTAACACCAAAGGAAACATTTTTTAAACTCTAAATAATATTCTTAAAACATGGATTTGAATAGTGATCCTTCAAATATGTCTTTTCTATCAAAGGAATATTCATCTTTAGGATAAAATTACTTTATCTCTGCGCACTAGGAAAACATCATAATGGAACCCACTTTTTGAGTATGGTCTATGGTCTTTCTTTACATACTTATCAAATTTCCCTTATCTAGATTAGAAAATCCTAGGATCGCGTATTAACATTTACATCCTCATATATAGGAAGTGTTAGATCATTCTTGGACTATAATACCTACATGAGCCTTCATTCCTAGAAGTCTTGGTAAAACCTATTTGATATAACACATCAGTTGCATTGGTTTGTCTTGCAAGACCCAAAAATTCCAATGCAAAGAGATGTAATTCTTACCCGGACAAAAAACCACAAAGGGAACCATGTTCAATGTATAGTATTAGCTCTGTAGACATGCACACCACATGAATAAAGAGTCATAAAACTTGTTAGGCTGGATAGCCACAAAGGGGGCCTAATAAATAGTCAAGTCTTTATCGCTAAGTATTCTTTATATCTGAATTTGAAAAAAAATAATGTGACGATACATAAGACCCAAAAGATCATAGAATCCATTATGAGATTATAAGATTAGTTGAACTATGCTCTCTTGGTCAAAAGGACTAGGAAAAAATTGAACACACTCACATTATTATCATTGTGATTACAACACACTAACACGATTTCATTCAATTAAATGAGGAACTTCAGTGTTATGTTATAATTACAATGTGGATTGGAAAAAAAGTAAATTATTGAAAATATAACTCTTTTAATTAATAGATAAAAAATTCATATAAGTAATAAATTACTAGAGTTTATCTATAAATTATGATTGATTTCATCCATGAAATATTTGACATGTCTATGTGAAGCTTGAGTATTTTCTGTACGTTGATTAATTCTGGTCAACTATGTAGTGAAAACATCATCATCATGATGAATCTTCTCCTTCTATGAAACAAAAAAATCCATTACTTGGGCTGTGGCTCTCTTCATGGATTGGTGTAGTTGGAAAAAATCTCCCTTGATAGCATCCAAATCCTCTTGAAGGCATTCCATATGAAGATATGTATCATCAATACAAGGATTATTCTCTTCTACCTCATTAGAGTGGTTAATACTTTCCTTGGATACAGTAGCTATAAGAATATAAAACTGGGTAAGATGGTTCACCTTAACCTATTTTGATATTTTATCCTCTTATTTTCATTGGATGTTCAACTTTGTTACTTTGTGGATCATGTGGAGGTTTAATCCACCATACCCCCGAATGGCAATATTATTGGGAGTTATTAGAGCTACAAATGATGATATTCAAGAGGAATATCTGAAACTAACTTTCAAATATCTCTCCAAATGAAACAATATGTAGAGAAAAAGTCATATTGTGCCTCTAAGTCCATCTTAGAGACATTATCAGAAGGATAGATGTACTCTGGGATCAATTCAATCATGGAGGCAATGTCTATGGTTCTCTATGCGCTTAAATTAGCCTCACCTTGTGAAATTGGTTGAATGGACATGGAGGTCTCCCCCTTAAGACCAAATACCAAATTTGATGGCATTGAAATAAATATAGAACTCATCATTAATAATGGGGATGATAAATTGAAACAAAAGTAAGACAATAAAAATTGTCAATAATATTCACCTTTTTATGGGTCAACCACTTAGCTGGAGGTATCCATGGATTCCAAAGCTTTGAAATGCTAAGAAAGGACCTCCAAAAGAGATACACTTCTTGAGCCTAGGAAAGAAGGCTCCTATGATGTCTCCACACACAATTAAAAGACTAGCATCTCCTTCACTTGAAAAGTATGAGGAATTTTAGTACCCCACGACTTAATGACTTCAGTAATATTGTCCATGGTTAATTATACACAAGGTGAGAAGTTGAGATTACAAAATTTGACAAAATGTATTGGCTGTTCACAAATAAAGACTCACATCTAACCATCTATTTATTTAAATCCTTGAACTCCACTAGAGATATGTGAATATTAATATGTTCAAGCATGCCATAAATTTTCATATCATGAGTTCTCATTTCATGAATTAATACTTCAAGATCGGTGGAATCCTCATCAGTAGGGATATATGAGACATCTAGATTAAGATCCAAATTGGATCATCCAATTATTTTGGATTCCATTATTTCAACAAGAAACCCCTCTCTAGGCCCCTTCAAGTCAAAGATACCTCACCACCTTCATCATATGGCCTAAGGTTTTGATAATATATTTATGAGTAAATAATAGGGTTAGAAACTATCACTATAGGGTCCCACAATGTGTGTAGAAACCTAAATTATTATGAATAAGAGAGTAAAAAATTTCCATATGATGTCTTGTTACACATGATCGATATTACCAAGCTGTTCTTATCCCTCCATAGTGATAAGAACAGATGATGTACAATACCATAAAATTTATTTCATCATGGGTGAGGACTTTTCAGTAAGATTTCATGCCCCATATAGAGTGTATCCTTCAACTCCTAAGGGATCAGCACTAAACCCTTGAGGTATGAAAGTGAATCAAATCCTATAAATGGAAAGCATGATCATATGTTTATGTTAGGAATGATATAGGACTAAATGAAATTGGGAATACTTACTATGGAAGATTACGCATAGAAAATTTCATTTCTATCTTCTGTTTCTTCACCTAAGATGGTGAGAGGCCCATGTCATTCTTCTCAAACATAGATGATGGAGGTGGAAAGGGTCCCCCTCCATCTCCTAATCCATTTATATTTAACCCAGATACAACTCCCCATGTTTAGGGATAGACCAATCAACCATGATCAGGGTTCCCATTTAAGTATATCTTGGAGAGGATAGTACTTGTGATGCCTTTTTATTCAAGTCAAAGTGGCCACTTAATAATAGTCCCCATACTAAAAAACGATTATGGGTTCAAAGGAAATGGAAAAAAACTTACATAACTAGAATCTATGAATTTGTACCATTCATCATTGAATTGGTCACCCACTACATCAGTAGCACCTCAATCTAGAATATTGATTACCCACATTATGGATGAGATTCCGTCATCATTCACATATACTAACATCTCAAAATCACGAACATACTACCCCACCTCAGCAGAATTGGTGTAATGTTGGAGATGACATTTCACTAAAATATATCCAGGCTATGGGATATGTATGCTATCTTGAAGAAATAAAAAAAAAATCTTCATTTCCATGGGTTATGACTTTCCAGAGTTAGACTTCCTTAGACTAAAAAATAATTAGATGTTTATGTGTCTAGTTTTGAGAAATTCCTAACATATTTTGACATTAATTTCCTTTCATACATCTCTATTATAGAGGGAGGATAGGTGACCTAAGATCAAATATCCTCCTAGTAGTCATTATCAGAACTCATTGGATTAAAACATGTGGTATTTTCAACACTATCCTACTCCATGAACCGTGTATGATATTTTGTAGATGATTTTTGAGCCACAATGTTGTTACCCCCAGGATGAACCTTCATACCATGATTGCCTACTCTAGAAGTCATTATGCCCTCAAATATAGGGAAACATTCTGTTAAATCCTTGAGGGTAGGAATAAATTGAAGAATTATATCACCAAGAATTTAACCCAATAGACACACCCGGAGGAGGTAACAAAATTGACTCTTTGTATAACTTTAAATCTATGAGGATCCAAAATTTCTAGGCCACTATTTAGTGTTTCTCAAACCGTAAATGTGGGGGGGGGGGGAGATACATTTACCTTCCATAGAAAATTTAACTGATGATAATATCTATATGGAAAAATGCTTCATATATGACCTCACTGTGAATATTAGTTTTCGACATGATATATCTGAATAAGATCATGTATGGCCTCAGGTCATCATTACACTATCCATTTTCAATGAAAATTTTGGTAGGAGGATCACCATATATGAATAAGTTAAACCCTCATTGTAGAGACCCGAAGCCTGACATACATAGACATTAAATTACTTTTGCGGAATACTTATTACATAACAAAAAATACACACACAAGGATCGTAATAGTTTAGTGTCTTTGGAAACTCGAGAACGTAATCTTCTAATCGCGGTGAAAGATCTCCAATATCTCCCATAAAGATCTTCCTTTTTTTTATACCTAAAATATTTATTTATATCCTGGGGAAAAGAAAACATAAAAGGGTGAGCTCAAATGCTCAGTAAGGGTAAACAAAATAAATATAAATCTCATCGTATACACAAGCACATAACTTTTGGAAATCTTAACCTGCAAAAGAGATCATAATTTCATAACATGGGATAAATCATGGTAGTGAAATGTAATCACAATAATCATAACTTAAAACATAAAACTTTGTGGCATACACACATAATCATAGAGAATCATTTCTTGTTAGTCAAGACTCATTGCCAAGACTATCTTAGTGGACAAAGTCCCTTTCTGAATCGAGTAACCCTCGTTTCAGTCCTGTTTCACTGAACCGGTATAACCTACCATTTCAGCCATGTCTATCTCATGAGATATAAAATCTTTACCCACTGAATTGGAGGGAGATATAGGTCCCACCCATCTCATAATGATACCATTCTTATGTGTGCCACAAAATCATAAATCATACATCATTGCATAACCCATGTAATAAAAATGGGATTCTTAAACAACATGAAATCTTAAAACAATTCATATAAGATAAAGGAATTCAAAAAAATATTTCAATCACAACATAATCAAATCCATGTAATAATAGGGATAGAAACAGAACCCTTTATTATCTTAGATGGAAAATAATTTTGATAAAACACTTGAAATCCATTCTTGAGGAAAATATCCTTTCTACTTCAAAAACACTTTTCCTTTCTTAACATGTCATACAATTTTAAAATAAAAGAAGTTGATTAAAAATAAACTTGAATACTTGTAAAGGAAGCTTCTTGGAAATAATTTTTTTAGAAATCCATTCATTCCGTATAAGTTAAAAAAAACATTCTTCTCGTACTTTTGTCGGAAAAGTCAAAAAAGTACCTTGTACGAAAAACGACAAAAGATTCCTTTCATATCTTTTACTAAAAACTCACCGAAGGGTAAAATTGGATTTAAACAATTGTAGGTGGATGGAAATAATATTACATATTGAGGAAATATGTATGTGGATGATAAAATACACCCCAGTAAATACTAAAGTATAAACAATCTCGGATAAAAATGAGATTGTGATATTTCCCTTACCTTAGGTCCGTTTTGCTTTGTACGTGTCCGAGGCTCCTGTATAATGGTTTAAATAATGTTATTGACTTATTACAGAATCATATTCATTGTTATGATATCATATATGGTTCACTTATGACTTTATATTACCCATTCTTTTGTAAATTCCATGTTAAAGAAGCGTTTTGGGTAAAATCATTTCATTTATCGTAGGTGTTTTGACTTGTTGTTCTAGAAATTATTATTACTTATATCATGATTTACTTACTTCCAGAATATAAAATACGATTTATATATCATATATATTCAGTATATATATATATAATAGATAGATAAATGAAATGAAAAACATCGTTCATGGAGACGGTAGTCCGTACGTACGCATGAACGCTGTTTTCATTTCCTTATTGTCTTGAATGGAATTAAGTAGATGACATAAATATACATATATACATAAATCCAGTAGCTTTATAATGTCATATATTTCATTATTATTTCTTATATATACTTTTTAATCATTCTTAAATGGTTAACATGGAGAATGAATCTCATCGCGTCGTGGAGACGGTATTCCGTACGTACACACGCGCGGTGATTTCCTTTCTCTGTAGGATGGATAGAAGGTTAATTAGAGTTGTTTCATATTTATAATAACATATCAGTATATAAGAAATACTTATGTTATTACTTTATCATGAAACAACTAAATAAGAAGAAGTTGAAGAAGAAAGAAATTGAAAAGATCGGTAATGAATATTACCTCTTCTTTGGAACACCTCTTTGAATCCTCCACTTAGGGAACTAAGATTGGTATTTGAAGAAGACCAGGACCTCTAGGATTATTCTAGGGAAGTGGAGAGGCAAAAATGGCAGGGGTTGGACGAGCTTGAGTGCTCAAATTTGTGTGAGGAGGAGGGGGAGGAGGTGCCCTTTTATAAGGGAGGAGAGGGGCACCTTAAGAATATCTCAAAATATTATTTTATATTAAAGTCAAAATCGGTTTATAATGGTTCCAAAGGGTCTTATTTCGAAGATAAAGTGGGGAAGGGTCGAAATAATATCAACCAATAGGATTTAGACAAGTTTAGGGTATTATTTTAACCTTATCAATTAGATTTAACTCTAAGTTAAATAATTTAACTTTTACCATGTCTTTTTGTTTTCTTTCACTATATGGTTAATACACTTACTATAACATGTCAAACGAACCCCAAATTGTTTATTATTAATATATATATCCTTATATAAGTCATTTTGCCGAACCTTAGATTTTTAGGAATAAAATAACAATTAATAATATAATATTTTATTTAAAAACTATTTTGTGTCAATTTTGACACTATTTGATATATGATTTTTGTGAAAGTCATAACAGATTTATATGTTCGAACCAAGTTGATTAAATCAACAATAATATATCATAGTAACCTAGAAAATTAGTGGAATTCATAAAAAGTCTCAAATTACATTTATTTTTGTGTTTATAACATCAATTATGTCAATATTTCATTAATAAGATAATTACTGCATCATCATTGTATCATAAATAAATTAAATTATTTAATGTCTAAAAATTACAAATAAAATACCATTATGTAGGAAATCGTTTTATCTTTCTAATGAATATTTATAGTCGAATTTATCGTATGTATAACCCCATATTAAAAATGATTTACTTATTAAACTTTGATTTTAACTATTTTAACCCTTCTTTAAATAAATTAATAATAAATGTCCTAATCTAATCCAAGTGGGCCTAAATGGTCATATTTTATTCATAAGGTTGTTTTTGTTCGAATTACACTTATCCAATAGAATTAGGACATGTGTTAGGGTAATATTAATATCATATTTAACCTTAGTTACCCTATTAACCGCGGTAAAAAAGTAAAAAGTTACTATTCACCAAAAAATTATTTTTATCTCATTGAACCACATTTTACTTACTGATATCAACCGTGTCTGTCAGAATTTTGAAATTCCATTCACAGAAGCGGTAAAATTAAGTTTTATGCAAAATTCAGTTTTTAACCTACCACTTAGTGGTTTCACTATTCATCAAAAATTGAAAGTTTTCAGAAAAATACCAAAATTTCACCCTAGGCTAATTTCGATATTCTGAGTCCAAAAATGAAGTCCATTTTAAAAAATAAAATTTATAAAATTTCAAAAAGTGGTTATTACTATTCATAACGGCTAGTTTTAATAGCATATTGTTGTTTAGTGAAACTCGGTATTGCGTATGACGCAAGCTATCGAGGAAGGTCGCGATTGCGTGTAAAGCAAGACAAGTAAGTGTTGTGTAGAAAAAGATTCCTTTGATGATTTATATAACATAAAAGTCTCGGGTGTTACATTCTACCCCCCTTAAAAAGAATTTCGCCCTCGAAATTTGTCACTTTGTAACAAACAGATGAGGATACTTCTCCCTCATCATATCCTCAAGCTCCCATGTAGCTTATTCAAGTTGGTGGTTCCTCCATAAAACATTCACCAATCGAGTGGTCTTATTTCGTAGGACATTTTCGCTACGATCCAGAATCTCTATCGGCTGTTCTTCATAAGAAAGATCATGCTCCAGCGGTACAACTTCTGAGCTGAGTACATGTGAAGGATCAGGTATGTACTTTCTCAGGAGAGATACATGGAACACATCGTGAACTTGAGAGAGATTCGGTGGAAGCGCCAATCGGTAAGCTACCTTCCCAACACGATCCAGTATTTCGAAAGGACCGATATATCTAGGGCTCAACTTCCCCTTATTTCCAAATCTCATAACCCTCTTCCAGGGAGATATTCGTAAGAACACTTTATCACCCACTTCAAACTCTAGGTCTTTTCTTCGGTTGTCGGCATAACTTTTCTGTCGACTCTGAGCTGCTCTTATGTGTTGTTGAATAGATCTAACCTTTTCTGCCATTTCATCAACGAGATCAGGTCCTAATAGCTTTCTTTCCCCAACTTCATCCCAGCAAGTTGGAGTCCTGCATTTCTTTCCATAGAGAGCTTCATAAGGAGCCATCTGAATACTAGAGTGAAAGCTATTATTATAAGAAAATTCCACCAAAGGTAGGTGTTGATCCCAACCTCCTTTGAAATCCATAGAGCAAGCTCTAAACATATCTTCTAGGGTTTGAATTGTTCTCTCAGACTGACCATCTGTCTGGGGATGATAAGCAGTGCTGAAACTCAACTCTGTATCCAGAGTATACTGAAGACTTCGCCAGAACTTCGAGGTAAATCTCGGATCCCGATCAGATATAATAGAAAGTGGTACTCCATGCAATCTTACCACTTCCTTTACATATATCCTGGAAAGCTGATCTAGAGAGAAATCCTCTCTAATAGCAATGAAGTGTGCAGACTTTGTAAGACGATCAACTATAACCCAAATAGCATTATTGCCTTTGGATGTTTTAGGAAGTCCTGTGACAAAGTCCATAGTGATGTTTTCCCATTTCCATTCGGGTATGGGTAATGGTTGTAACATCCCCTTAGACTTCTGTCTCTCAGCTTTAACTTGTTGACAAACCAAGCATCGAGAGACATATTCAGCAACATCTCTTTTCATGCCATCCCACCAGATGTACTCTTTCAGGTCCCTATACATCTTCGTGCTTCCAGGATGAATAGAGAATGAAGAACTATGAGCCTCATCCAGCAGCTCCTTCTTTAATTCAGGGATGGGAGGAACACAAACCCGATTCCTGAACTTTATTATCCCATCACAATCAAGGTTGAATTCAGGAACATTTCTCACCTTCTTTTGTAACTCGACATCTTCTTTCTGTGCCTCCTTAATCTTCGCATGTATAGATGGTTGAACATTCATTTGAGAAAGATAAGATTTTTCCCCTTCCATTATAATTCCAAGATCCATCCTTTGTAAATCCATAAATATTGGATCTTTTGTGATCCTCATCATGGATAAACTAGCATGGTCTTGTCGACTTAATGCATCTTCCACCTTGTTTGCTTTCCCAGGGTGGTAATGGATTGAGCAGTCATAATCCTTAATCAGCTCTAACCATCTTCTTTGACGCATATTCAGCTCCTTTTGTGTGAAAATATACTTTAAACTTTTATGATCAATATAAATATCACACCTTTCACCATAAAGGTAATGCCTCCAAATCGTTAATGCAAAGATTACCGCAGCCAACTCCAAATCATCTGTTGGGTAATTTTGCTCATGGATTTTCAATTGTCGTGAGGCATAAGCTATCACCATATCATTTTGCATAAGAACACACCCCAATCCCTTCTTGGATGCATCACTGTAGATCACAAACCTTTCTCCACTACAAGGCAGTGTGAGCACAGGTGCACTGGATAACCTTCTTTTCAACTCCTTGAAATTCTCTTCACATTCCTCTGTCCAGACAAACTTAACTCCTTTCCGAGTCAACTTGGTGAGTGGATTAGATAATCGTGAAAAATCTTTTACAAAACGTCGATAATATCCAGCCAAACCAAGAAAACATTGAATCTCAGTTACTGTTGTTGGTCTCGACCATCTTTCGATAACCTCTGTTTTTGCTGGATCCACAGATATCCCCTCTTTTGAGATTATGTGACCCAAAAATGCAACTTTTTGAAGCCAAAATTCAAACTTGGTAAATTTAGCATAAAGCTTCTCCTTTCTCAGGGTCTTCAATATAATTCTCAAGTGATCTTCATGCTCTTCCTTGCTCTTTGAATAGACAAGAATATCGTCTATAAAGACTACCACAAATTGATCAAGATAGTCTCTAAAGACTCTATTCATTAGATCCATGAAGATATCAGGGGAATTAGTAAGACCAAATGGCATCACTATAAATTCATAGTGTCCATACCTTGTACGGAAAGCCGTCTTTGGTATATCCTCCCTTTTGACCCTTAATTGATGATACCCTGAATGAAGATCAATCTTGGAAAAGTATTGAGCTCCACGTAGTTGGTCAAATAAGTCATCAATGCGTGGGAGAGGATATTTGTTCTTGATAGTGATCTTGTTAAGTTCTCAATAATCAATGCAGAGTCTCATTGATCCATCTTTCTTCTTAACAAATAGAACAGGTGCTCCCCAAGGTGACGCACTAGGGCGTATGAATCCCTTATCAAGATTCTCTTGGAGTTGCTTCTTCAATTCCTGCAACTCAATTGGGGCCATTCTATAAGGTGTCTTTGAAATAGGCAAAGCACCTGGTACGAGTTCTATTGAAAACTCAACTTCACGATTTGGTGGAAGACCCGGTAATTCCTCCGGAAAGACATCATCAAACTCCCGTACAATGGGCATATTCTTAATCGTGAGTTTCTCACCAACCATTTGAGATAAATAACCTTCATTTAGTGGAATCAAGACCCATAATATGGAAGGAATTTCCACTGGAAGTTTATGTTCATCCTTGTATTGATAGACAATCGTAGATTGATCTGGAATATGAAATGTGACTTCCCTTCTTTGGCAATTGATATGAGCTCCATGTAGAGAAATCCAATCCATGCCAAGAATCAAATCAAATTCCACTAAAGGAAGGATCACAAGATTTGCAGGAAGCACTTTCCCACAAATTTCGATCGGAGAATAATTATAAACTTTTGATGCGACTGTTGTGCCATTAGGTGTTGTCACAGCTAACTCAACATCTAATTGTTGAGGTAGTACGGTGATACCCTTAGAAAATTTTTCAGAAATAAAAGAGTGGGTGGATCCAGAATCAAATAAAACATTTGCTACTTTAGAGTGGATGGTAAGTGTACCTTTCACCACTTCGTTATTTTAATCCACATCGCTGATAGAAATTGCATGTGACTTTCCTTTGTCTTTAGCCTTAAGATTTTGTTGACGTCGACCATCATCATCAACCCTTGGATTTGGGCATTGATTGGCATAATGCCCCATCTCCTTGCACTTGAAACATTGAAGTGTAATAGGTTCATTATGTGTATCCCTTCCTTTGTTTGCATCATTAGACATCTTCTTCCCATTATCGCGACATGCAAATGCCCGATGACCTTCCTTTCCACATTTGAAACATTTACTTGTCCCTTTAAGACAACTCCCTCCATGTTTCTTTCCACACTTTGAGCATAAGGGAAAGCTCATCTTCTTTTCTATGTGCTCTTTAGATTTTTCTTTGAATTCCATCTTCCTCTTCTTATCAAACCCATGTGACTAATGGGTTACTCCAATCTCCATCTCGACTTTGAGAGCACATCGAACAATTTCCTCGTAGCTATTGAAGTCCCTTATGGCTAACGCCCTTCGAAGACTTGGTTTTAAGCCACTAAAGAATCGATCGATATTACTCTCAGGTTGGATAATAATACCAGAAACGTACCTTGCAAGTCTTGTAAAAGTTTCTTCATAGGTACCAACAGATTCATAATCCCTTTGCTTCAGTTCAAGGAACTCTTTCTCCATCTTTGTTCGGAGAATACGAGGGATGTACTTATTGAAAAATAAGTTCTTGAACTCGTCCCATTCCATAGACTCAATTTCATCCCTTTGCCTCGTATTCTTAATAAGATTACACCATTGATCAGCATCTCCTTCCAAACGATACACTGCTAGGATGACTTTATCATGTTCAGAACATTGAAGAACTGAAAATATCTTTTCAGTAGTACTAATCCATTGTTCAGCAACTAATGGATCAGTAGACCCGCTGAAAGAAGGTGGACGCTGCCTCATGAAGGATTCAACAGAATGTTGCTCCTTCCTTTGCTCGTTTGGAAGTCCTGCATGATTCATAGCTTGAGAATGTTGTGTGAGCATGGCTACAAGATTTTGCATTCCAGCTCCCATATCGTTTGGTTGCTCAGGGGGACAATCATTGCATTGCCCATCGCATTCCGCATTAACACGGTTCCTTCGGGTTCCAGCCATTGACTAAAACCAAGAAGAACAATGTGAGCAACACTAATTATAATAGGAAAACCACATAATTCAAGAATAAAATTTTCATGCTTAAGGTCTTATCCTGGGTTATTCATGGCCATTTCTAAAACACTAAGATTGTGTTCTATTCTTAGACTTATCCTTAGGGTTCTTACTAAGGCTTTCACATCCTAGTTTCCAAAGGTTGACTATACCTTCCCTCTGATACCAACTATAATGACCCATAATTTAAATACATTGTTAATACTTCAAAATTGAAGCACACTTATTACAACATATGACAAAACCACAAAGGACCATATAGGTATAGTGTCTTTAGAAACTGGGAAACATAAACAACTGGTTCATAAATCTTCTACAGTGTCTCCCATTTATTTCATCATATCTAGGGTCCCTTTTAGCATATTCTACTTAATATCCATATTTCTTTATATCCTAGGGAAAAGAAAACATAAAAGGGTGAGCTCAAATGCTCAGTAAGGGTAAACAAAAGAAATATAAATCTCATCGTATACACAAGCACATAACTTTTGGAAATCTTAACCTGCAAAAGAGATCATAATTTCATAACATGGGATAAATCATGGTAGTGAAATGTAATCACAATAATCATAACTTAAAACATGAAACTTTGTGGCATACACACATAATCATAGAGAATCATTTCTTGTTAGTCAAGACTCATTTCCAAGACTATCTTAGTGGACAAAGTCCCTTTCTGAATCGAGTAACCCTCGTTTCAGTCCTGTTTCACTGAACCGGTATAACCTACCATTTCAGCCATGTCTATCTCATGAGATATAAAATCTTTACCCAATGAATTGGAGGGAGATATAGGTCCCACCCATCTCATAATGATACCATTCTTATGTGTGCCACAAAATCATAAATCATACATCATTGCATAACCCATGTAATAAAAATGGGATTCTTAAACAACATGAAATCTTAAAACAATTCATATAAGATAAAGGAATTCAAAAAAATATTTCAATCACAATATAATCAAATCTATGTAATAATATGGATAGAAACAGAACCCTTTATTATCTTAGATGGAAAATAATTTTGATAAAACACTTGAAATCCATTCTTGAGGAAAATATCCTTTCTACTTCAAAAACACTTTTCCTTTCTTAACATGTTATACAATTTTAAAATAAAAGAAGTTGATTAAAAATAAACTTGAATACTTGTAAAGGAAGCTTCTTGGAAATAATTTTTTTAGAAATCCATTCATGCCGTATAAGTTAAAAAAACATTCTTCTCGTACTTTTGTCGGAAAAGTCAAAAAAGTACCTCGTACGAAAAATGACAAAAGATTCCTTTCATATCTTTTACTAAAAACTCACCGAAGGGTAAAATTGGATTTAAACAATTGTAGGTGGATGGAAATAATATTACATATTGAGGAAATATGGATGTGGATGATAAAATACACCCCAGTAAATACTAAAGTATAAACAATCTCGGATAAAAATGAGATTGTGATATTTCCCTTACCTTAGGTCCATTTTGCTTTGTACGTGTCCGAGGCTCCTGTATAATGGTTTAAATAATGTTATTGACTTATTACAGAATCATATTCATTGTTATGATATCATATATGGTTCACTTATGACTTTATATTACCCATTCTTTTGTAAATTCCATGTTAAAGAAGCGTTTTGGGTAAAATCGTTTCATTTATCGTAGGTGTTTTGACTTGTTGTTCTTGAAATTATTATTACTTATATCATGATTTACTTACTTCCAGAATATAAAATATGATTTATATATCATATATATTCAGTATATATATATATATAATAGATAGACAAATGAAATGAAAAACATCGTTCATGGAGACGGTAGTCCATACGTACGCATGAACGCTGTTTTCCTTTCCTTATTGTCTTGAATGGAAGTAAGGAGATGACATACATATACATATATACATAAATCCAGTAGCTTTATAATGTCATATATTTCATTATTATTTCTTATATATACTTTGTAATCATTCTTAAATGGTTAACATGGAGAATGAATCTCATCGCGTCGTGGAGACGGTATTCCGTACGTACGCACGCGCGGTGATTTCCTTTCTCCGTAGGATGGATAGAAGGTTAATTAGAGTTGTTTCATATTTATAATAACATATCAGTATATAAGAAATACTTATGTTATTACTTTATCATGAAACAACTAAAGAAGAAGAAGTTGAAGAAGAAAGAAATTGAAAAGATCGGTAATGGATATTACCTCTTCTTTGGAACACCTCTTTGAATCCTCCACTTAGGGAACTAAGATTGGTCTTTGAAGAAGACCAGGACCTATAGTACTATTCTAGGGAAGTGGAGAGGAGAAAATGGCAGGGGTTGGCCGAGCTTGAGTGCTCAAATTGGTGTGAGGAGGAGGGGGAGGAGGTGCCCTTTTATAAGGGAGGAGAGGGGCACCTTAGGAATATCTCAAAATATTATTTTATATTAAAGTCAAAATCGGTTTATAATGGTTCCAAAGGGTCTTATTTTGAAGATAAAGTGGGGAAGGGTCGAAATCCTATCAACCAATAGGATTTAGACAAGTTTAGGGTATTATTTTAACCTTATCAATTAGATTTAACTCTAAGTTAAATAATTTAACTTTTACCATGTCTTTTTGTTTTCTTTCACTATATGGTTAATAAACTTACTATAACATGCCAAAAGAACCCCAAATTGTTTACTATTAATATATATATCCTTATCTAAGTCATTTGGCAGAACCTTAGATTTTTAAGAATAAAATAACAATTAATAATATAATATTTGATTTAAAAACTATTTTGTGTCAATTTTGACACTATTTGATATATGAGTTTTGTGAAAGTCATAACAGAATTATATTGTTCGAACAAACTTGATTAAATCAACACTAATATATCATAGTAACCTAGAAAATTAGTGGAATTCATAAAAAGTCTCAAATTACATTTATTTTGGTGTTTATAACATCAATTATGTCAATATTTCATTAATAAGATAATTACTGCATCATCATTGTGTCATAAATAAATTAAATTATTTAATGTCTAAAAATTACAAATAAAATACCATTATGTATGAAATCTTTTTATCTTTCTAATGAATATTTATAGTCGAATTTATCTTATGTATAACCCCATATTAAAAATTATTTACTTATTAAACATTGATTTTAACTATTTTAACCCTTCTTTAAATAAATTAATAATAAATGTCCTAATCTAATCCAAGTGGGCCTAAATGGTCATATTTTATTCATATGGTTGTTTTTGGTCGAATTACACTTATCCAATAGAATTAGGACATGTGTTAGGGTAATATTAATATCATATTTAACCTTAGTTACCCTATTAACCGCGGTAAAAAAGTAAAAAGTTAGTATTCACCAAAAAATTATTTTTATCTCATTGAACCACATTTTACTTACTGATATCAACCGTGTCTGTCGGAATTTTGAAATTCCATTCACAGAAGCGGTAAAATTAAGTTTTATGCAAAATTCAGTTTTTAACCTACCACTTAGTGGTTTCACTATTCATCAAAAATTGAAAGTTTTCAGAAAAATACCAAAATTTCACCCTAGGCTAATTTCGATATTCTGAGTCCAAAAATGAAGTCCATTTTGAAAAATAAAATTTATAAAATTTCAAAAGGTGGTTATTACTATTCATAACAACTAGTTTTAATAGCATATTGTTGTTTAGTGAAACTCGGTATTGCGTACGACGCAAGCTATCGAGGAAGGTCGCGATTGCGTGTAAAGCAAGCCAAGCAAGTGTTGTGTAGAAAAAGATTCCTTTGATGATTTATATAACATAAAAGTCTCGGGTGTTACACTCATAGTACTATCAGATTCATTATAGAATTTAAATACTTCATTGAAAGGGGATAAACACCATAAAAGTCCTCAATAATTGGATTAAAATGGCCTATAAGAACTTCAAATCCACTCAACGTGACATAAGAACTGAAGTGTGCCACAATCCACCCCAAAAACACATGAAATGGACTTGAAAATAGATATGGGTAAATCCTTATATATATGAGAAATAATCAAAGATATTTTTTTAGAAAAATAGTGATAGATATCCCTATGTTGTTTCTTAACACAATTTTGGCTATTAAGACAAATGTTACCAGCCTTAAACCACCATTATATTTGTCGACCGAAAGCAGGTTGGTGATTAGCCACATTGCTAGGAACCCAGTGAGGTGTGTTCTCATAGATAAATTAGACTTGAATTTATACCCTCACTGACCATATTGAAAATTTTCAAATGTTGGAAAAAATTTACCAGTAATTCGTTGGCCCTTCAATGAAGGACATCATGTTGGGTGCTGTAAACTTGGACCCTCTTCTCGTTACTCTTAGAAGACCTTCATCCACATATTAGAATGAATATTTTCCCTTGGTTGAGGGTCATTTTTCAGAACCTTCTCGTCAAAATTTAATAGATCATATATTGAAGCCTGTGCATATTAAATGTCACCCCATGTTGATTTTTATGGGATAAATTCATCATATTTTTTTTGAGAATACGCACTCCTGAGATCTTGTTGAAATTCCATTAACTAATACTAAACTCACTATGTGTTAGATGAAAATTATTTATTTTAGGGATCTTTTATCTCAAGATATCAAGTATGATATCTATATTCATGTACACATATTTTTAGGAGACCTAGATAGATTCATAAATTCTAACTTCTTTAAGCACAATTCAAAACTCTACACAATTTTGGCACACCAAATATTCCTACATCCATTCGAGTTTGAATCCCCCTATGGAATGGATGTACTAATCCTTATTTTATCCTTTTTAATATTTTGTCTTAGAAGCACAAAATATTTAAGAGTAGTAGTGATGTTTTTACTCCTGGGTGGGAGGCTTCAGATTTGGGGCACATAAACTATGTTGCATGATACATACAGAGGGTATTATTCCCTAATTTGTTAAGAGAACTATAGAAGTGATATTGGAAGTAGGATAGTTTGTGTAATATTGTAAATAAGAAATTTGGAAATATCTCTATGTCCTTGGGATAAATACATCTTTGAGGAGTCTGTGGTCATAAATTGGTAGTTAATCTCTTAGTGGGTACTCACAATCAGCTCTTTCCTCCTATTATAAATACTACCCCTGATCACCCTTTTCCACACAAATTCTAAGACTTAAATCACTATTAAACTCTACTCATTTCTCCCACAAACCCCGTTCTCTATAAACTCTAAGTATTGGTCTTACCCAAAGACCATTCCAAGGATCCTTAAGGGTAAATTAAAATGATACACCTAAATGAAATGGTATATTCTCACTCGAAACTTTTTTAAATTTTTCCTTCTTTTACATCCAATATATGGATTTCATCAACCTTTACATAGTAAAATCAGTATCCTAAATATATAAATATTTTATTATTATTATTGAATATCCATTTTCTATCCACCCATCAATTGATTCTAAAATAAAAACATTTTTCATATTATGGTCGGTTCACCACCCCCATGAATGAAAAATTTCATTTTCCACATCCACCTTCAAGGAAATATTACATTAAATTATTATTATTAAATATAGGTAAATGGGTATATAATAATTTTTCCATTATTCTAGAATGGTTAAATACTCTTCATGTTAAATAAAATTTTGAAATTTACACAAAGTTGGAAAACCCACCAAAATCAACTAATAAATAAATCCAATATTCTATAAATAATGTTTATTTAGGAATATTATTGAAATTTATGGAAGATACATTTTTACATGGGGATGAAAATATTTAGGGAAAAATACCTTAAGTATTATAGTAGTAAAGGGAGTCAAATAACTCACCCAAGTAGATGTTTTATAGTCCCCACCTATGTGAAAATAGGCTCACGATGGCCCAAGATCATGACCCAATACGGGAATCCAATACCTACATGAGGGTATTATGCAAGAAAAATATGAATTAGACCTATGTGGATGATTTCCTTCACCTAGAGTCCCATGTTTCTCTATAAATAGGGCTCTTGAGCTCCATATTTTACATGACTAGAAGACAATGATATTTCTTTAATCTATGCGTGGTCAAGTTATCCAAACCCTTAGGTAGTGTTGTATTCCAATAAAAAAGAGATAATTATTAAAAATCAATGTATTGAGGTGTATCAAGGTTTAAAATAATAAGAAATATTAGAGTAACCACCCCTAGTAAAAACCACTAGAGAGAAGGTCCCTTCCATGGCTCGTAACTTGAGCACCAGTCATCTAAAGACACCTGAGGAGACCCTTTGAAATTAGATCAAGGCCTCTCCCAAGTGTTGTTTCTTAGGGTTTTCATCACCAAAAAGTCATATAAAACTTTCTTAGGTCCACTATGTGTGATGCATCTCTAGATCAACCAGGTCCAACCAACACAAAAAATCTATAGCTCACCCAGGTCCACCCTACATGAGGAATCTCCATCTTGACCAAGTCCACCCTACATGAGGAATCTCTAGCTCACTAGGTTCACGTAAAATTAATCACCTCTAGCTCACCCATGCCTTACTTAGGTGAATTACATTTATCTCACCCAGTCCTTACCTAAGTGAAGCACCTTCTGGTCACCCAGGCCATTCCTATGTGAAGCACCAATATCTTTCTCAAGACTTACTTGATCTAAGCACTATGGCTTGCCCATTCCTTCCCTATGTGAGACAATTTCAACTCACCTAGGTCCATCCTACACGATCCATCCTCTAAGAAATATTCTTCACCACTTTTTATAGGGAACCCCTCTTACTAGGACACCTATATGAGGGAAACCATATTGAAACCCCCCAAAAGGCCTCATAATTTGAATGATCTTGGAGAAATACATGCCATTGTGTCCCCCATTTTATTATGCATACCAATGGTAAAATATGTCCCACATTTATCCTACCAAATAGGTAGGGTCCTCAGAATTATTGTAATTGTGCATTCTCTTGTCAATGAGGACCTCTATCATGGTAGAAGTTCTAGGTACCTCCATGTTTTAGGAATTGGGGGGAACCACTTGCTCTTCCCTTATATAAGGGTTAATACCTAGTCTTCCTCTCCATATATCAAAGGGTATTCACCTATAAAAATGTTCACCTATGGGAATACCTCCTGGAGTAATACCCTAGTATTTCTTATAGGGTATCCCCCTCCTTCAACATCCTCACCCTCATCCAATAGTGGATGAAAAATAGATTGATAGATCATCCACTTCCTCATGTTTCTCACACTGAGATTGACTCACATTAGCTTAGAGGCCAGTGAAAATCATGTCATCTAGAAATCGAATACAAAAAACATGGGCCTCCTCTATAGGTGTAATCCCCAATAATATTTAACTACATGGTATTTTATTCCTTTCAAAAAAGGATATGTTTGAATCCTCCATAAGGTTTAAATCGAACACCAAAAACTCACCCTAATATTCTCTAGGCCATATTACTAGTGGGTTCATAACCAACCTAGAGGGATATATTCCTTATGGATCCCCCCATCACCATCCTTATTAGGGCATATTCTGATTAGGTTCACATACAACCTAGGATTCTTTATCCCTTCTAAGCCCCTATCCTATTTTGACATAAGTCCTACACCATCCTTTACTAGGCGTCTTCATCCTAAGTATCCTTGCTTCAAGATTTTAAACTGAAAGGTCTAGTCTTTTAAAAATATAATTAAAATGTATAATGTGTCCCATTAAGTGGAATAAAACTACATGCATTATGATTCCTTTCACAAGAATATGTAGAGATTCCTTTTTTCCTTAATCCCGAAATTAATACAACTACCGTATTCTTGGATGATGGTAAATTCTTGGGAAGCCCACTACATGGAATAAAACAAACATCATGATAATAATCGACATAATAATAATATATAAATATATATATATATATATATATAATTGGAACATTTGATAGAGGACCTCATATACCTACCTATGTCTCTGCCAATGAAGAACCTAAGATATATACAGATGATTCTAAATCCAACACATGCTAATAATTGATTTTTAATATATGGGTAAACATTCTATATTTGGGATTTAATAAAGGATTCACAAATATGTCTTAAATTGATAAGAGATCACCATTGTAATAAATAATTCCCACTAAAAAGTTGTAATGATTCTTTCTACACATCCCCTCAATGAATGTGAGTAGTTAAGTGTTGTTGGAACTATTTCCCAATAACCACCTGCCTTTAGAAAGTAGGTTTGTGAAAAATCATGAACTAGATAACCATTGGGTGTTTCACGTTCCACAAATAAACCCTATTGAAAACCACCTAGAATGGATATGGAAATAAAAAGGTGTGTCAGATGTGAATGGTCATTCCACTACCACCAAAAAACATTATTCAAATACCACTTGATTTACAAGTTAAAAAAATTGTGAACCAGACATGAACCTCATAGTTATAAAAGAAAAAAGGTTTATGCATGTTAGGAAATTCTGTTATAACTAATCTAAACGAAAAATGGTGAACCCAACGTGAATACTTAACCAAAATTACTATGTCACCCACATGTTTGGCCCATTAATTTTCTCAAAAAATGAAAGAGGGATAAAAAGGCATCAAAAAAATTGATTACGCATGTGTTTTTTATTGATATGCTGATTTGATGAATTTTTTTTCTTATTTTTGTTTTTATATATACTTAGGAAATATCATAAGAACTACATTAAATCTGAATGGAATCTTACTAACTAGCATGGAATTATGCATTCACTACCACATAAGAAGGATCCTTATCAAATCAGGGGACACTGTCACCAAACTTGCACCTTCAAATCTAGGTATAGAATGCACAATTTTGGGAGTACCCCACAATGGTACTATACCTACTCTATAATCCATGTGATAATACCTGTAAGATATGAATCCCCACCATACGTCCACTAAAAATGATTTTTGGTGAAGAAAAAAGTGGCACCAGTTGACATTTTAAATTTTCTTGGGAGCCTCTTCCCAAAAAAAATCAATAGATTCCCCTCATATATTAGGATGACAGATCAATAATTCCCTAACTACTTCATCTTGAAAAAATAGGAGTCTCTTCAAGGGGATCCTGCCAATAGCTTCCACGATCAACACTATACAGCAGAAAGTCCTCAACATGATGAGTACACCACCCAACAGGCTCTATATCATGTCATTTAGACTTAGGCACCCAAGTAAGCTCATCTAGAGCAGTAAAAAAACAAATGTGGAAAATCTCACATCCATATTCCCACAAAATAAACCCATTAAAAAATAAAATAGAAACCAACGAGCAGATGAAAATCCCCGCTTATGTACATCAAGCCTTAGGGTATGGTATGGAAGCACTCAGAGAAACAAGGTGCCAAATTCCAGAAGAAAACCAAGGGAAGACACATATCTCCACCCCACACAAAAATAATATCAATATATACTGAAAGTAAATTAAGCACATGAGTAGATATATTTCCATTCTCCAATATCAAAATGGGAATATATAACAATTCCAACCAATGATATTTCTCAACATGACCTAGAAATGATATAAGTATAGGAATATATTCCTTAAAACATCCTAAAACATTCCAAGATATAATAATGTTAATGGAAATAGTTAGAATTCAGGTGAACAACACCACCTCCTTAGTTAGAGTGACTCATCAGCATGTCATAGGAGTCACTCAAGAGTATACACATATTCTTACTCCTATACAGGAAGGTTTTCAACAAAGTTCCATGATAAATGAACAACATGATCAGAAATATATACCCATTCCACCTAGGTTTACAAGTCCACTCCAGTGGCTGCTCCATGGTAGAAATATATCCCTATAAAATCTTCATAATATCATTAGAAAATATTGGTAGAAATACATGAGTAATTTAAATTATCTCCTGAAAATTAAATTCATTATTCATAGCATGTGACTACAGTAGTCTAATAAAGATAACCCAAAAATAAGTCTATCCAAAGAAAAATTGAAAATCAATAGTAGGCACTAAATACTGCTCTGCTCCAAGTTGGTGTTATTTTTACCATAAAAAATTAATCAATTATGGCCCATGATCCTGATAATCCATCACCAAATTCTATAAATAATTGTTTCAATTGCGAAGGTCCTCCCCACAAGTTTTCCATCATTACTTTTAGAGGTTCTCCCTAGAAATATTACTATGAAGGTCTCATTAAGTTTCAAATGATTATTGATCATGAGAACCCATCTATTGATGATTTCTACGTAAACCCTTTTCATTGTCATAATATCAAATGGGAAGAAGGTTCCACCTTTCCATTGTCCCCCCTGAAGGTCCTCCATAGGGTATGCACCAATTGTTTTTTCTAGTGATTGGATGTTAAGACATGATAGTAGTACGACCCATAATGGAATTTTCTATGAAAGTCCTCCCTATAGTGATACTTCATTTTTACAATAAGGTCATCCTCTTTCCAAACCACTAAAGTGAATAACCTCATATCATGAGGAGCTTGGGAAATGAGTCCAATCATGTCAGATGCCTTTTCATTTAAAATTGATATTTTTTTCAACCAAAAGATAGCTCAAATAAATGGTCATTGTAAAAACAACCCTTGGATTTTATTACTTCGAACATAACAAAGGAGATCCCTCATAATCCCACTGCTTACAATAAGGTAGTTGAGAAACACCTAATTTGGTCAGTCTAGGTGGAGGAATATTCTACTGAAGATGTTGTGGATGCATTATATATGAGAAAAAATTGGCTAAAGATTGTATACTAGTCATGTTTTTTACCCTATCCAATCCTCAAAATGATATTTTAGAATCATTGTTAGAAGAGTTAATTGAAAACATTCACTTGAACATATGGATGGATATTTTTCACATAAGAGTCAAATTATTGATTTACAGTGGATATGAAAATCAATTAAATGTAATTGAAAAATTATTTCATCAAATTGACCAAGATTCCCTTCTATCTATGATATTCCAAAAATTATGAAAATAGAAGGGAGTCTAAAATGTGGAAGTATTAATATGTCGATAAGGACACTTCATCTAATTTCAAATTCCTCAACCAATGTCTGAATAAGAGGATGGTATGAGCATGAGGCATTGTGTTTTACCCTACCCCTTAATAAACAGGGCTTAACATAAGTGATGTAATTAAATTTAATTGATTATAGCTGAATCTCAGAAGAAAAATGTGCCTATGACTAATGGAAGCTTAGCCAAAATTGGTCACAAACAAATATCAAAAGTGTTAGGACCGATGAGAGTGAGCTATTGAAAGAAACTTTATTGAGGAATCTGAGAAGGATGTGTATAATTATCAATAAAGTAAGGCCAATAATAAAGTAATGACACTATTTTCATGGGAAATCAGCTTGCATGTAGATCACATGACACATCCGACTCAATCTTGAACAAAGATCCAAAATATCAAGAGAATAGATATGGTAGTCATATCCATGGAATTACAGGAGTTGTTTGATCCCAAAGGGCTGGGTGTATTTTTAACACAATATTTCTCTATAATTTGGAAAAATATGGTCCCAAACTCTATAGTAGTGAATAAGGGATAGCCCCATCCTTCCAGGACAAATTTTTTTTATCTCAAATACCACCCTAAATAGAATTCAGTCTTTTCCTATCTTAGGGGAATTCCACAAAGTGAATCCTCACAATTATTCATATCGTGTGAGCCAAAATCACCACTAAGAACATGAAAAGAAATTTCCTAGAGAATCCATTAAGACCACCCCATTTTTAAATAATTTGATGAGAACTAGAGAATGAGAAGACAAGGCCCCATGGTGGGAAAACAAAAATCAATATCTCAAGGGTATGACCACTCTTGGAGATCATGGTTCTTTTAGCATATATCCCCAATACAGATGACCCTATTATCATTATGGTATTAATGTGACACATGAAATGTGTTATGTATTAGTGAATGTTGTTATAACCACTTCAATAGATGTTAAAGAACATAAGTCCGATACAAAAGAATATAAAGAGAAGGTTTAAGTTCGTAATATGGTCTAAACTGAAACTATTAAAGTAGTAATTTGTACCCAAAACCAGAGGCTTACTATGAATTTGGGTATACCATCACCTACTCAACTACCACCTCCTCAGTGATCATATTCTAATAAAAAGGGTAATGGTGTGTCTCTATCTCACCCACTGATCGAAGAGGTTGAACCCCTCACAATTGAGGAATGATTTTCTCAGTATGAGGAAGAGATGAAGGTGTTTGAAAAAATTAATGTGTAACTATTACAAGGAAACAACTTTACTAGATATGTTATAAGGGTATAGCCTCATCTTGTTCTCCCTACCGATGTACCTCAACAAGGAGGGTTCATCACGGTAACTAAAATAAAGACAGAACATCCACCCAATGTGGGGTACTGACAACCAATTTATTTAGACCTCATAATAGCATTATATGAGTTGACACCATTAAGTTCACAACCAGAGATATTTCAGAAACATCCTCACAGACCACCTTATATAGGTTACCCACCACGAGTATAGGCAAAGCCTCCATAGCTAGCCCAAAATGATATTCCCCTTATTCAGGGACCTGTCCAGTTGTTTATTCCTCCCCAACTCATTGACACTATTGAGTAACTAGTGGATTTATTAGAAGCTATGGAAGGATAATGTGCACTAGTACAACTAGAGAGGAAGCCTTACTTGAATGGGTGGAAGCAAATAATCCCCTTTTAAAAATTGAGAATCCTATATTCCCAATATTCAATAGTTTAGGGGATCCAAAACATCATCTAATGCACTTTATATCTTGATGTGTCCCTATGATAGGGGCCCTCAAGAAATAAGAGGAAGTTAAGATCATATTTTTTGTATAGAATTTAGATAGACTAGACTTCACTTGGTATACCGATATACTAAAGGGATCAATAAAATTGTGGTAAGGTATTTATAAACAACTCCTATTTCAATTTAGCAATATTTTGTAGAATACAATAGTTATTGATCTCTCAAAATGTATAAAACTTGTGAATGAGTGGTTTCTTTATTTCATTTCCAGGTGGAAGATTTTTACTTATCCCATGAAATTACTACTTTGTCAATAAAATTTTTCATGTCATTGAATTGAGAATATACAATATGAACTCTGAATATCTCTTATCCTAGTAAAGTATCTTGATGACTTTTGGGATCTTTCCATAATAACAAAAATGTTGGAAGATTATTTTTTTATAATCAAGTATAACATCCACCCTGTGTTGGAATCTATATTTATGAGAATGGGTATAGTGGAAACTACAACAGTTACTTTAAAACCAACATTTATGCCAGCTCCAACTCCAAATCGCACTCCTCCTCGTGTGATACGTCATCATGAATGAAATTATCAGCTGCAGTGCCCTCATACTGATGAGATAAAGGAACCTAAACATTTATAGTTTAACAACCATTTAGAATAAAGTTTATTCCTTTTGAGATTAGCATGTTCTTGGTTACTTGTTACCAGCCATGGATAATAGCTTGATAAAGTTTATAGATCCCAAGAGACCAGATCAAATTGACCTTGATGACCGCCCATATCATAATTCCTATCATCAAACACTGGAACAAACCATCTGATATTGATTTTTTATTTAGATAAATCCTACAAAATATGGTTGATTTTGGGTAGGTAATGATGGGAAAATCACCAGTATAAGTGGCATGCATTTCCAATACCACTCTAGCAGAATCCAAATGGAAATAAGTTATAAACAAGGATAAACAAAAGTTTAGAGATTATATAAACATGAAAAAACCAATTGAACTTATGATTTTTGAATGGAATAGTTGAATCAACCAACCACACCCACAATTCCTTATATCAGGTAAATATCAACTTCATCAGAACATCAATCATATAAGAGTTAATATTCCAAAAAGTGACATAGCTGGAAGACCAGAAAGAAACCACAGGAGGATAAACTCACTCCAAGGCTAAATCTAGCCTTAAATATCCTCTAATTCATGCATTCAGGCTTGAAAGTATGGTCACTATCTCAAAAAATGGAACTATGAGAATTTTCTCACCAGGGAGAATCCCCATCAGATGAGAAAGTAATCTTCTAGTCCATTAATTTCATCCACTTAATGGACCCTTTATCCAACAATGAGTATAATTATGAACCTATGATACCTATTCCAAATTATGGAACCATAGGGAGAGGCCATAGAGGCTAAGGAGGAAAGGGGACATAAATTCTTGATGAAGCCCAATATTTCTTCCACATAACCGCCGGATCCATTTATACTGCTAAGACTCATGGAAGATCCCTTCAATGAGAACATGAAGATGAAGAAAACATTAACAAATTTGTACAGGATATTTTAGGACTGATCATTATGGATGATCAACTAAAAGGGGTACAATAGTATTTTCAACTCAGAAAAAGGGTCATGATAAGAAAAAATAAATCAGACAACAGAAAAACTTCCCTCAACATCCACTAAAATTCCCGATTCGTCTACCCTAGGAAGATCAACCTCTAGAGAACCTATTAGGGAACAAAACTATATATAAAAATACACACCTTTGACTCAAAAATATTATATACTAAATAATCTGGTTTCAATTCCATCAAAATAGTTAATTTTGGATTCTCTTAACTTGTTAAAATACCTCCGAGAAGAACTTGTAGAGGCCCTTCTACGACCTTAGGAGTTTAAAGCCAAGGTCACTTTTGTTGAGGTATATCATTAAAAGAATGACCCTATAGAATATCATAAAACTAAATATTTTATTGAATGAGACAAGGATACTATGATACAAGGTAACATGAGGACCCTATATGTTTATGAAACATTAGACGACATTGACATCCATCAATATTTCATTGAAAATAGTTTAGAAGTTAACATTATTCAAGTTATAAAACTACATTGACTAGAATAAAATGAAGTTGATCTATCCCCTTACACTTTGATAATATAGTTATATGACAAGAGCGAGTTGAAGCCTCTTGACTAGAATAATATCAGAACTCAGCTTTAGGACTAAAATGTACGACTTTGAATTCTTGCTAGTTTAGAAGGATACAACCTTAAATATACTACCAGGATGGTCTTGGTTGCACCAAAATGTATTAATCCATTCATAATATCCTCAATGTCTCAAGTACTATATCAAAGGGAAAATTTGGACACTATACATTAATAAATATCCATTTGAATCTTGAGAAACTCAATATATTGATGATAGTTTTATCAGAGATAAGGGAAAAAACCCATGATCGATGGTGTTTCTTGGGTTACAGTGCCAAAGAGTCGACAAATGACTCCAAACAATCCATTAAATGGAATTAGAGATGATTATAAACTACCCATTTTCTAGATTGAAGATATCTGTTCAAATTCAGTCATATAATCATTAATACATATGGTATCGATCGTGCCAAATGAACCAAGAAATTATAAAAAACATTTAGGAACTACTATTTGTGGTGACACTTCAAGAAATAATGACCACAATCTACCTCTGGTAGTCCAACAGATCCCAACATCATCAACTAAATTTGTAGAAATTTTTGTGTCATCACTAATGAATGTGGATATTTATACCTCTGAATCCTAGAATATTAATTATTTTGGTAACTATGAGGATCCCCCACCATCACCTTCTCATCCTAACATGGGAATAAAGGAAGAATAGAAGGAAGAGGAAGAGTAATAGTAGGATTAAGATTAAATTAAGGGTGATCTTCCAATTTTCAAGGAAGGTGTGTCCACCGTGGTCGGTGAACTCCGATAGGTAAATTTGGACACATAGAAAAATATGCGACCTATACTGATCAACCCAGAAATTTCCATCGAATAAAAATAGGTTTATAAATACTTATTAAAGAAACATCAAGATGTGTTTTCTTAGAATTAAATAGAAATACCATGTCTCTATCCTAATGCGGTTACCCATCACCTAGGTCTTCCATAAAATCATTGTGGTTACACGCGGTATCCATAAGAACACATCCAACACACACTTACTGAGTTGAGGTGGATATTGATAATATCATAAAAGATAACATCATTTAGAAATTACAAAACTGGAAATGGAACAAAAATATTTTCCTAGTTAATAAAAAGAATAGGAAGATCAAAGTGTGTATAAATTTCAATGATCTCAAATGGATTTTTTCTAAAGACAAATTCTTGGTTCCAATTATGAATCTTTTTATTGATACACTAGCTGGCTTCCAAGATATCTCCTACATGGATGTCTATTTAGGATATAATAAAATTTATATATCCCATGAAGATAAAGAATCCACTACCTTCAGGTAACCTTAAAGAGTATATTTATATTGGGTGATTCCCTTTCGTCAAAAGAATTATAGTGCCACATAAAAATAAGATATGCACTGCATCTTCAATCCATTTTAGGAAAAGTCTATCGAGTTCTATTACAATGATATGGTGGTGAAATACCATCAATGTTTTGACCATATTTCCAAAATTGAGATATTTTTCAACAAACTACCACAACATATTCTGAAAATGAACCCCCAAAAATGTGTTTTCAGTGTAAGATTGAGTAAGTATTATATCTTTATAGTACACCATCATGGAATAAAAGGTGATCCTAATAATATAAAGGATATACTTGATGTTTTTCCTTGTAGAGGACTCAAGTAGTTTGGAGGAATACATTGAATCCTTTATTACATTTTACACTTTATATTAAATCTTTTTGGAAAGATCTTTCCCTTCACCCAGTTGATGAAAATATGGGTTATATATCAGTGGGATCATGACTGTAAAGGTTCATTCAATTTTCTCAAGAAATATTTTCTAAGTTCACAAGTAGTAATGATGTATGTCGAGGGAATGACACTCATATTTTATGTGACATAATCAAATAAATCATTAAGTTATTTAATCTCACCAAATAATGATGTTGAAAATGAAAAAATACACTATTATCTTAGCAGACAATGCTAGATATAGAAAATTGTTATTCAAATATTGAGAAGAAGTGTCTAGAATTAATATTTGTGGTTTATAAATTTAGAAACTAATTTTAGAATCATGAGTTCCATTTGGTCTTTTTCACTAACTATCTCAAGTTTATGCTTATCTGTTCCATGTTTAATGGATGTTTTTCATGGTGGGAAATCATCTTATAGTAGTTTGACATATAATTCATACCACATAAGTACATAAAATTAAATGATTTGGAAAATTTCTTCATAGAGCACCCTTCTATATAAGAAATACCTATTAATACCAAACTTCTGGAAAAATAAATATACTATTTCCAAGGATCCCTAAGAACATGGGAGATGTATTTTTATGGTGCATCCAAAATCCCAAAAATAAAGAGGATATAATAACCCAGGGTCAAAAAATTCATCTTGGTAGTCATTCTTGTTTCTAAAGTAAAGGATGTCCTGCATTAGTTTTTCCTATTTTTAGAAGGCTACAAAAATAATGAGGCAAAATACTATGACCTCATTACAGGATTATAACTCGTACTGAAAATTTTAGTGACCCATATGAACTTACAACTGATTCATATTTGGTAATAAAAAAATTCAATTGTAATTATGCTATCATAAAATAAGAGATTATACCTTTGTTTGACTGTGTTCTAGGATTTATGGACGATTACCCCTCAGATCCAAAATTGACTCCTGTCCCATGCTAATAGAATTCCCAAGAAGTTGCATTGGAAAATGTGGCTACAAATTTGGAAGATCTGGATAGAGATGATACAATTATCAATATTTCACATCACTAAATGATATTTTTGTTTGTTCTAATTAGCATGAAAGTGATCAACAAGGTCAATTATACCCATGAATCAGATAATAATGTGAATGTATGGATGGACCCTTATTAGAATACCTTATGAGTACAATTACGATGAAAAATAGGGCCATGAAAGAAGAAATATGATAATGGGAAGTCAACTTCATCATCCATGACAGTGCTGGTCATCAGTATACCCTATAAAAATGAGATTTTGACAGAATTATCCTCATATGAATCAATGGATAAGTGACTATAACCACTATACAAGAATGAAATACTGGTTCTTGTAGTGCCCACCAGTCAAGCCCTAAGCTTTCTCACCAAATTAGGATGCTTAGATATTTATAGCCTTCAATGACATAAGATTTAACACAAAGAATTCGAGAAATACCCCTTAAAGAAATACCCCTAAAATAAGTAGAGATAAAAACCATTATCAATTTAATGAATTACAATATTAATACCATAGTTGGTATCCCTCATAAAATACTGATTGACAACAGAACTGACTTATGTTCTTCAAAATTGAAATCTTATACCAAGATTATAACATTGAGTCCATCCATTCATCCAATTATCAGGAAGTAAAAAATGAACAGTTAGAGGATTTCCACAAAACCCTATCAAACATAATTTAGAAGATGGTGGAAAAAGATAATAAATCTCGGTCTAAAAAGCTTCTACATTCCTTGAAATCCTGCCAAACCACAACCCATAATGATATGAATGAGACCCCATATTCAATAGTATATGGAAAAAATGTAGTCTTTACCATCAAAGTCCAATTTACTTTGCTGTTAATTACTATTTTCAATCAGTTATATATAGATGAGCAGTGTTAGAAACATTTAGATGAAAAAAATAGATCAGTGAGAAGAGAATGCACAACTTACATCAATTAAATGTTCACCAATAATGAATAAAATGATATTTCAACAAGAAATTCAATCTTTTTTTTCATTCATGTAATGGGAATTGGTTTTGGTCCTTCGAACCCTAATGATTCTCTGGAAGAATCCTCTTAATATTTAACCAAAATGTGAAGGAAATCTTCCCATTTTTAAGGTCTATTTCAATGGAACATATTCATTTATCACTGTAGACGACAATCATACTACTCCCCCTACCAATATAAGATTTCTCTAGAAATATTTACTTTGATTAATGATATATGGTCCTTGTCATATGACCTAAAACAACAAGAAACCATTCACCCTTATCACACAAAACTAAACTACATAGAGAGGTCCTTGTGAAAAACCTTAAAAGAATTGACCCATATCATCCTAGTCATAATACATTAAACTATAAAACAACATATTTATTAAATGAAGTGAAAATATAGTCATAACATGTGTAACAAGAACAATATTACTCCGATAACCAAATCAAGAATCTTTATGTCTCAATCATGGGGTGCCTCTTGTGCTATGATTTCCTGAATACCTAGACATAATTATTGGGTCATTATGCCTTCTTTTTCGTATTGGGTAACCTTAATCCTTGCTACATGACATCAAGATACATTGTTGACACCCCCCCCCTCATTCAACATGAAGATTCTCCTAGAACTAAGAACAACTTGATTCCCATTAAAATGTGAAACATAGATATGTATTGATACTATATTATGGACCAGACACCACATGAAAAAACCCCCCTAACTTTTATTAATCACCTCTGTTTGGAAAAGGAAACCTTTCTCATTCATTATTTCTCACACTGAGCATAGATCAAGGGTGATTAAGAATTTTAGTAAGGGATACCAAGAATGATCAAGGTGTATCATTTCATGTTAGGATTATCATGTTACAGAATGAAATACCTTAAAATTAACACAATGTTTTTTAACCACATGATGTTAAACTTCATTATTAATGTCTCTTGCATGATGTAAAACCATGAATTAATATGTATCTCAACCGATAGGACCAATATTATTTGTGTTGGTCTCCCACCACACCTCCACTCAAGAACTATGCATGTATTGATTCTTATTCCAATGGGATACATAGTAACCCCTAGATCCTACATCCTGGTCTAATTGCAACATGATAAAAATAAAGCCTCCCAGCACAAGAGCTCAATTAGTGTGGAGAATTTATCTTATAATTATGTGTGTCTTGATTCTCATTCCAATGGGATATCTAGTGACACCAAGATTCTACATTATGGTTCCTCCTCAATAAATAAAATGTATCTCCTTCTTATGTATGGATCAGACTTGTGTGAGGATTTTTCTACCTAGAACTATGCGTGGCATGATTCTTATCTCAACGATATATGTATAAATGAAGAAGTTATACATATAAAGAATATCCATAAAAATTAAAATAAAAAATTAGGACATTTATCCACTATCCTATGTATGATCTATATCTATGTGGGAGAGTCCAGTATGGGTTGTCACCCCATCTGTGTGCCCAAATTCAAATAAAAATTCCCTTCCCTGTATATGAATTAAAACTTTTCTAGGGATTATTCCACTAAAAAATATGTATGTATGGATTCTAATTATGACATGATACATATTTATTCATGGGTCTGAAATCCTAGACCCAACCAAAAATGTCCCCTTTATTATATACAAGCCAAGAATCAGACTTGTGCAAGGAAAAATCTACTTGTTCCTGGTCAATTATGACCTAAAACCCCCTTCATACTCAAGAAAAATACATCCACATAACATAATTTGTGTCATGGGAAACTCAGATATCCATAATCATTCATTGGATATCAAAAATGAAATATTTTGAATCCAAAGGACACTACTGTTTTGACCAGGCATGATAGGCCTCAAACATGGTGGGCCTGTCAACCAGAGGCATATTCTTCCTTGCAAGAAGAGTTATTTTATTAATGTTTTCCCTAAAAATTTCACAATGATATTTTATTTTTTAACATGTTCTGCTATCATCCTTTGAGAACTTTTCCCATATCATTTTCTTAGATACAGGAACCCTTGTGCCATAACGTACCACCTCTCCCCCTTTATGTCCAGGGATTGCCAAAGAATTATTGGATGAATCACTATGAAATGGATGGTCCAAGTTTCAAGACCTTTAAAAATTACAATAGACATCTTTTTCATACAATGTTAAACTATATTGAAATTTTATTATCACATGATGTTATACTTTATGGTTTACATCCCTATCATATAATGTAAAACTATGTGTTGTTGCGACCCTCACTTGAGTGGACCATCGTTCCTGGTGTCATTATCTTATCAAGACTTCATATCTATAACTATGTGTGACATGATTCTTATTCCAATGAGATACATATCAATTCCTAGATATCTAATTCTTGGCCCAACCACCATGATATAGATGTTCTCTCCTTTTCCCCACACAAGGTTTCAATCCATGTAGAGAATTATGAGCATGATCTCCCTCATTTGTAAACTCATAATTTGTGACAAATACCCCCTTCCATGCATAAAATTAAAATATATATATGGAATGAACCCCATATATGGAAAATTCCAACCTAAATTCTTCCTTCATCCTTAGACACATTTTTTTCACAAACCACACTTCATGGTCTTAAGAAACTAGAATCATATCATACCTCCCATGGCTATCAAAAATAAGGATATCTAACACCAAAGGAAACATTTTTTTAACTGTAAATAATATTCTTAAAACATGGATTTACATAATGATCCTTCAAATATGTCTTTTCTATCAAATGAATATTCATCCTTAGGATAAAATTACTTTATCTCTGCGCACCATGAAAACATCATAATGGAACCAACTTTTTGAGTATGGTCTATGGTCTTTCTTTACGTACTTATCACATTTCTCTTATCTAGATTAGAAAATCCTAGGATCATGTTTTAACATTTACCTCCTCATATCTAGTAAGTGTTAGATCATTCTTGGACTATAATACCTACATGATCCCTCATTCCTATAAATCTTGGTCAAACCTATTTGATATAACATATCAGTCTCATTGGTTTGTCTTGCAAGATCCAAAAATTCCAATGCAAAGAGATGTAATTCTTACTAGGCCAAAAAACCACAAAGGGAACCCTGTTCAATGTATAGTATCATCTCTGTAGACATGCATAGCACATGAACAAAAAGTCTTAAAAATTGTTAGGCTGGATAGCCACAAAGGGGGCCTAAGAAATATTCAAGTCTTACTCGCTAAGTATTCTTTATATCTGAATTTGAAAAAAATAAGGTGATGATACATAAGACCCAAAAGATCATAGAATCCATTATGAGATTATAAGAGTAGTTGAACTATGATCTCTTGGTCAAAAGGACTAGGAAAAAATTGAACACACTCCCATTATTATCATTGTGATTACAACACACTGACATGATTTCATTCAATTAAATGAGCCAAATTCAGTGTTATGTTATAATTAGAACATGGATTGGAAAAAAAGTAAATTATTGAAAATATAACTCTTTTAATTTCTAGATAAAAAATTCCTATAAGTAATAAATTACTAGAGTTTATCTATAAATTTTGATTGATTTCATCCATGAAAAATTTGACATGTCTATGTGAATATTGAGTCTTTTCTGTAAGTTGATTAATTCTGGTTAACTGTGTAGTGAAAACATCATCATCATGATAAATCTTCTCCTTCTACGCAAGAAAAAAATCCATTCCTTAGACTGGGGCTCTCTTCAGGGATTGGTGTAGTTGGAAAAAATCTCCCTTGATAGCATCCAAATCCACTTGAAGGCATTCCATCTGAATAGATTTATCATCAATACAAGGATGATTCTCTTCTACATCATTAGAGTGGTGAATACTTTCCTTGGATACGGTAGCTATAAGAATATAAAATTGGGTAAGATGATTCACCTTAACCTATTATGATGTTTTATCCTCTTATTTTCATTGGATGTTCATCTTTGTTACTTTGTGGATCATGTGGAAGTTGAATCCACCATACCCCCGAATGGAAATATTATTGGGAGTTGTTAGAGCTACAAATGAAGATATTCAAGAGGAATCTATGAAACTAACTTTCAAATATCTCTCCAAATGAAACAATATGTATGGAAAAAGTCATATTGTGCCTCCAAGTCCATCTTAGATCCATTATCAGAAGGATAGATGTACTCTGGGATCAATTCAATCAAGGAGGAAATGTCTATGGTTCTCCATGTGATTAAATTAGCCTCACCTTGTGACATTGGTTGAATAGACATGGAGGCCACAACCTAAAGAACAGATACCAAATTTGATGGCATTGAAATAAATATAGAACTCATCATTAATAATGGGGATGATAAATTGAAACAAAAGTAAGACAATAAAAATTTTCAATAATATTCACCTTTTTATGGGTCAACCACTTAGCTGGAGGTATCCCTTACTTCCAAAGATTTGAAATGCTAAGAAAGGACCTCCAGAAGAGATACACTTCTTAAGCCTAGGAAAGAAGGATCCTATGATGTCTCCACACACAATTAAAATACTATCATATCCTTCACTTGAGAAGTATGAGGAATTTTAGTACCCCACGACTTAATGACTTCAGCAATATTATCCATGGTTAAATATACACAAGGTGAGAAGTTGAGATTACAAAATTTGACAAAATGTATTGGCTGTTCACAAATAAAGACTCACATCTAATTATCTATTTATTTAAATCCTTGAAATCCACTAGAGAGATATGGATATTAATATGTTCAAGCATGCCATAAATTTTCATATCATGAGTTCTCATTTCATGAATTAATACCTCATGATCGGTGGCATCCTCATCAGTAGGGATATATGAGACATCTAGATTAGGATCCAAATTGGATCATCCAATTATTTTGGATTCCATTATTTCAACATGAAACCCCTCTCTAGGCCCCTTCAAGTCAAAGAAACCTCACCCCCTTCATCATATGTCCTATGGTTTTGATCATATCTTTACAAGGAAATAATAGAGTTAGAAACTATCACTATAGGGTCCCAAAATGTGTGTAGAAAATCTAAATTATTATGAATAGGAGAGTAAAAAATTTCCATATGATGTCTTGTTACACATGATCGATATTACCAAGCTGTTCTTATCCCTCCATAGTGATAGGAACAGATGATGTACAGTACCCTAAAATTTATTTCATCATGGGTGAGGACTTGTCAGTAAGAGTTCATTCCCCATATAGAGTGTATCCTTCGACTCCTAAGGGATCAACACTAAAACCTTGAGGTAGGAAAGTGAAGAAAATCCTATAAATGGAAATCATGATCATATGTTTATGTTAGGAATGATATAGGACTAAATTAAATTGGGAATACTTAATATGGAACATTATTCCTAGACAATGTCATTTCTATCTTCTGTTTCTTCACCTAAGATGGTGTGAGGCCCATGTCATTATTATCAAACAAAGATGATGGAGGTGGAAAGGGTCCCCCACCATCTCCTATTCCATTAATATTTATCCCAGAGACAACTCCCCATGTTTAGGGATAGACCAATCAACCATGATCGGGGTTCCCATTTAAGTATATCTAGGGGAGGCTAGTACTTGTGATGCCTATTTATTCAAGTCAAAGTGGCCAATTAATAATAGACCCCATAATAAAAAATTTATTATGGGTTCAAAGGAAAGGGAAAAAAAACTTATATAACCAGAATTGATGAATTTGTACCATTCATCATTGAATTGTTCACCCACTACATCAGTAGCACCTCAATCTAGAATATCGATTACCCACATTATGGATGAGATTCCGTCATCATTCACATATACTAACATCTCAAAATCCCGAACATACTACCCAACCTCAGCAGAATTGGTGTAATATTGAAGATAATATTTCACTAAAATATATTCAAGCTATGGGATATGTATGCTATCTTGAAGAAATAACAAAAAAGTCTATATTTCCATGGGTTATGACTTTCCAGACTTAGGATTCTTTAGACTACAAAATAATTAGATGTTTATGTGTCTAGTTTTGAGAAATACCTAACACATTTTAACTTTAATTTTATTTCATACATCTCTATTATAGAGGGAGTATAGGTGACCTAGGATCAACTATCCTCCTACTAGTCATTATTAGAACTCCTTGGATAAAAACATGTGGTCTTTTCAACACTATCCTTCTCCATGAACAGTGTCTGATATTTTATAGAAGATTTTTGAGCCACAATTTTATTACCCCCAGGATGAACCTTCATACCATGCTTGCCTACTCTAGAAGTCATTGTGCCCTCAAATATAGGGAAACTTTCTGTTAAATCCTTGAGGGTAGGAATAAATCGAATTATTAGATCACCAAGAATTTAACCCAATAGACACACCTGGAGGTGGTAACTTAATTGACTCTTTGTATAACATCAAATCTATGAGGATCCAAAATTTATAGGCCACTATTGGGTGTTTCTCAAACCGTAAATGTGTGGGGGGGGGGATACATTTACCTTCTATAGATAATTTAACTGATGATAATATCTATATGGAGCAGATGCTTCATATATGACCTCACTGTAAATCTCAGTTTTTGACATGATATATCTAAATAAGATCATGTATGACCTCAGGTCATCATTACACTATCCATTTTCAATGAAAATTTTGGTAGGAGGATCACCATATATGAAGAAGTTAAACTCTCATAGTACTATCAGATTCATTAGAGAATTTAAATACTTCATTAAAAGGGGATAAATACCATAAAAGTCCTGAATAATTTGATTAAAATGGCTTATGGGAACTTCAAATCCACTCAACGCAACATAAGAACAGAAGTGTGCCACAATCCACCCCAAAAAAACTTGAAATGGACTTGAAAATAGATATTGGTAAATCCTTATATATATGAGAAATAATCAAAGATAATTTTTTTTAGAAAAATAGGGATAGCTAGCCCTATGTTGTTTCTTAACACAAATTTGGCTGTTAGGACAAATGTCCCCAGCCTTACACCACCATTATATTTGTCGACCGAAAGTAGGTTGGTGATTAGCCACATTGCTAGGAAGCCAGTGAGGTGCGTTATCATAGATAAATTAGACTTGAATTTATACCCTCACTGACCATATTGGAATTTATCAAATGTAGGAAAAAATTTACCAGTAATTCCTTGATCCTCTAATGAAGGAAATCCTGTTGGGTGCTGGAAACTTGGACCCTCTTCTCATTACTCTCAGAAGACCTTCATCCATATATTAGAATGAATATTTTCTCTTGGTTGAGGGTCATTTTTCAAAACCTTCTAGTCAAACTTTAATAGATCATATATTGAAGCCTGGGCATATTAAATGTCACCCCATGTTGATTTTTATGGGATAAATTCATCATATTTTTTTGAGAATACGCACTCCTGAGATCTTGTTGACATTCCATTAACTAATACTGAATTCACTGTGTGTTAGATGAAAATTATTTATTTGAGGGATCTGTTAGCTCAAGATATCAGGGATGATATCTATATTCTTGTACACATATGTTTGGGAGACCTAGATAGATTCATAAATTCTAACTTCTTTAAGAACAATTCAAAAAACTACAAAATTTTGGCACACCAAATATTACTACATCCATTTGAGTTTGAATCCCCCTATGGAATGGATGTACTAATCCTTATTTTATCCTTTTTAATATTTTGTCTTAGAAGAAGGAAATATTGAAGAGTAGTAGTGATGTTTTTACTCCTGGGTGGGAGTCTTCAGATTTGGGGCACATAAACTATGTTGCATGATACAAATAGAGGGTATTATTCCCTAATTTGTTAAGAGAACTATAAAAGTGATATTGAAAGTAGGATAGTTTTGTGTAATCTTGTAAATAGGAAATTAGAAAATATCTCTAAGTCCTTGGGATAAATACATCTTTTAGGAGTCTATGGTCATAAATTTGTAGTTAATCTCTTAGCGGGTACCCACATTCGTACTTCTTCAAGTATTTTTCCAAGTCTGAAAAAGTGGGGTTTCATATGTCATAGTAATCTGGATTGATAAAATTGAGCACTTATTTAACATGTGTGATATCTTGTTTATTATATATCCATTTATTTTACATTGTAAATATAGATATTAAACACTAATATATTCATTAGAGTCAAGGATTTGATTTTTTGTTTTCTTTAAAAGGGAGAAAAATCAATAAAATAATGACCTCACTCAGGTTACTAAATCATGTGACCTCACACTAGTTTGTCACTCAAGTGAGCTCATATAGGTCACTCAATCCAGTGACCTCACACAATTCACTCTATCATGTGACATCTCATATATCACTGGTTCAACAGATGTATCTCACCAAGTTCATTTTAGCATACATACTGAAGGTACATGAGATAACTAGCACAAAAGAGTAACAAAGTAGGGCTACATAGAATACTATCACAGTGAGAGAAAACATATGGTGTTAATGTGGAGAGGAATTATTTGTATATGAAACTCTATTTATAGACACTTGATCACCTTCATGGTTGACTTGCATGGCTAACCAATATCAGTAACCTACGTGATTAACCTGCATGGTGGACATCTGTACTCTATATTCCATATTTCTTCAATGAAATAAGTAAGATGAAATGTTCAAAGAGAATATTAGAGTATTCAAGAACATGGATATAAATTACTGAAGGATTCATCAACATCTATATTCCTCTCCAAATCAGGACCAAATCCTCTTCTTCCCATCATACCCAATCTCGAGGGGGTATTTGTTGACACTCCATTTTTTTTACTTAGAGATGAAAATATTTAGGAAAAAATACCTCAAGTAGTAGAGGATAAATTGAGTGAAAGAACATGCCCAATTATATCTCATACAGACCCCACCTACACATCAAGAGGCTCACACATGCCCAACCTATGCATCCATCTATGAGCAACCAATACTTGTGTGAGGGTCTTATGCTAGAGATCAATGCAAAAAACCAATGTAGATGATCATCTTCAATCAGGGTCCTATGTTTTTCTATTAATAAAACCATTTGTCTCCACATTTGACATGAATATAATAAAAAGAGTCCTCTTAAATCTATGCTCACCCAATTATTTCACCCATGTCCTTCAAACCATCAAGAAATTCCATGGGCCTACAAAATAAGATGAAATTAGAAATGGTCAACGGATTAAGGTCCCTTGATGTATAGAATACCAAGAAACATGAGCGGAACCACCCCTATTCAAAACCAATTAGGTGAAGGACCCTTATGTGACTCAACAATTGAGCACTAGTCATCCAAAGACACTATAGGAGACCCTTAGATCATAGATAAAGGCCTCTCTAAAGTATTATTTCCCAGGTTTTTCATTACCCAAGAGGAATCTACAGCTTTCCCAGGTCCATCCAGTGTGAGGCACCTCTGTCTCAGAAAGTTCAACCCTACATGAGGTATCTCAATCTCACCCTGGTCCAAACTACATGAGGTATCTCTAGGTAACCCAAGTCCACCCTGTGTGAGGAATCTTTAGTTTTCCTAGGACCAACATGTGTAAAGAACCACTATCTCACCCTAGTATTACTTGGGATAAGCTTCTTCAACTCACTCAGGCCATACCATAGAGAAGAACCTATATATTCCTTATTCCTTACCTAGGAAAATAAACTCTATATTTATCATTCCTTACATGGGATATGTATATAAAGATCAGTTAGTCCATCCTTGCGCAAGAAACATTCCACCCTATATGATCCACCCTCTGTTCCCTCTTTATCACCACTGATGATAGAGACCCCTCTACTAGGGTCTCTCATCTAAGGGATACCAAATAAAAACCTCCAATATGGATTCCATATTTTCATGATCACGGTGAAAGACACTCCACTCTATCTCCCCTTCGATTTTACATAACCTAGGTAGATTATTCACTAAATATAACCTATTATACATCAAGGTTCCTCATAATTATTATAATTCGAATTCCCTCAGTAATGAGGAACCCTATCATGGTGGAAGTTCCAGGTAAATACCTATTTGTGGAAGTGGGAGGAACCACTTTCATTCCCCTTATATAAGTGTTAATTCCTAGTCTTCCTCTCCACTTATCAAAGGGTCGTAACCTGTCAAATGGGTCGCCTAATGGAATTCATCCTAGAGTAATCCCCTAGTATATCATGCAGGGTATTCCCCCACATTCTACATAATTTCAATAATAGAATAGTGAATGAATGAAATTCTGTGTATTTATATATCTTTATCATCCTATTGTTTCTCACACCAAGCATGAATCATGTGGTATTAGAGGTTAGTGAAGATAATGTCATTACACAATAAAGTACCACAAACATATGAGTCTTCTATATGTATAGGTCCCAAAAATTCCAAACAATTTGGGATTTGATTCCTATCCAAATAAGAAATGTAGAAAGCCTCCCTAAGGTTGAAACCCATCACCCCAAATCACCCTAATATTCTCTAGTCCATATTACTAATGGGGTGATATCTAACCCATAGGTACATATTATTTATGAGTCCCTCAATCATCATCCTTATAGGTTCATATTATCAGTAAGTTCACATCCATCATGGGAGGCTATATCCCTTCCAGGACCCCTAGGTCATTTCAGTATAAGTCTCACACCATCCTTGGCTAGACACCATCCACCTAGAAATCCTTTTCATATGATGTTAAATTGTATGGCCTGGTCCTCATCACATGAACTTAAAAGTTATGATATTTCCAATTTATGTGGAACCAAACTATGGGGGTTGTGATTACTTTTAGAAGAATATGTAGGAATTACTTCTAATGGGCCCGATATCGATATCAAAACAACTCAAATCTTCCTAGATGTTGATACATTCTAATTCAGTCCATTACATGGCTTAAAACTAAAATCATGATAATAAATGAAATAGGAATATATAATCCATATATAAATAATATAGGGAATCACAAACATACAAATGTCTCCATCGATGCATAACATCAAATATATACAGATTTTTCTATCTCCAATAAAGGCTAACTATTGATTGTTAATATAAGGGTGACACTTTCTATATTTTCTTTTTAATAAAGGATTCACGAATATGTCTTAAATCTATAATAGTTACCCAGAGTAGGAAATAATTCCCAAAAAAATATGAGATGAGATAAAACACCCATCCTATCAACTAATGTGAGTCCTTACCTGTTATTAGAACCATTTCCCAAATAACAACTTTCCATTAGAAATCAAGTTTATGAAATATCACGAATAAGGGAACTGTTGGGTGTTTCTGTTTCCAATAATAAACACCATTAGAAACCACATAGAATATAAATGTAAATAAAAAGGTCTGTAAAATGAATTTTCATCCCACCACCACCAAAAAATTCAATTCAAACCCTAATTTATTTTCTTTGTGAAATAGAAATGGTAAACCTGATGTGAACATCAAAATTAAAAAATAAACAGGTTTATACTCATCGGGTGATTTTTTTATCACATTTCCCAATGATATAGTCATTTATAACCTTTGAAACATCAAGAGATACATTAAATACATAACATTATAATTATGTAGTTATTTACCCATTCTATAAGAACTTCACAATTACTAATAAAATAACCTATCCTTGAAATCATGAAAGAATGACTTTAAAACATTGAATATAGATATGTTATCTCAATAAAATGACTCAAAAATAACACGAAATCATAATAATAAATCAAAAATAATTATATTACGTTACCAATAAGGTGTTTAATAAATATCATTTGATTATAATGAATGTTATGGGAAATCCCTAGATTAATTCAGACTTGAGGAAAGGAAACTCTCTGAACCACAGTCTTTTCATGGAGTTATTCCTTTTCTCCTCTACCTAACATTATATCTATTTTTGACATTATGTAAAGATTATAAATTAGGTATATATGTATCCTACATATATAACTTTATTATTCTCATATTTTTTATTGGGGTTATAAATTCCTTACCTTCATTTTAAAATACCATCTTTAAAATCAAACCCATTTAAGGTAAATTTTTATATCCATTAATCCATTTATGTAATAATATTTTAATATATTTACTAACTCAAGATTTAATAAAATATAAACTATTTTAGTTTTATTAATTCTTTTAACAATTTTATCATATAAAATTCCATATTCTTTCCTTCAAAATTATTTCACTGATTACTTAATTTTTTTAAAAGAGCATTTATATACCCAATTATTTACTATTTATCATGATTTTATTTAAAATAAACTCTATATTTGATATCTATTCAAGTTGATTCTTATATTTACATAAAAATTATTTAATTAATTAATCTATTTTAAAATGTTTATGAAATATAATTAGATTATGCTTTAAGGAATGATTATACATCCCATAAATTTACATGTGTGTTTCTCAAGCTTATGTCTTATGCTTGATTATCTTATACAAAACACATATGCATGTACATGTTATGATGGGTGTGCCTGGATATCACTCCAATAAATTGGGTAATGTTTATATCTATTGAGATGATATATATTGGATTAGGTATTAAACCTAATCCATTATGATGCTATGTCCACCATGTTATGATGTCTTGGTAGTAAGACTTGACTTGTGCTTATGATGTCATGTATTATAATGTTTCCACATTTAAATGATGACATGATCATATAATTCCATATACTTTTTCATAATGACATGATATGATTATTCAGGACCCTTGTATTTTACGATATCATTTTATACCATTTAACCCATTTGGTATGCTTTTTTATCATGTTTATTCCTTTATTGGGATTTATAGACCACCCTTTTTTATGTATTTTCTCATGTTATCTTAGACAGTTTTATAATATCAATGGTATATAGGTGAAAATTATGGTTTTTTAAAATAAATATGTTATATTTTGGTTTCATGTTGATGTTTTATGCACCCAATCTTCAAAATACACTAGGTTATGGATCTTTGGGTTTTGTTCATTGGATATTTATGTGAAAAATAATGTATTAATTTTTATAAGAGGTTTGGGTTGTTATAGTTGGTATAAAATAAAGTTATAGTTATTTTGGGGGATTAGGAAAATAATATATTAGTAAAAAACCTTAGGGTAAGTTTATGTTTTAGAAAATATCCTGAAATTTTGGTAAAGTATATTGTGATTCATTTCTAAGCGATGAAATCCCTATATGGATACTCTGGTGGATGTGGATCCAGAAAAAATGTACCTAGGGTAATTAACACTAAAGGGATAATTGGGTATTAATTTGACCTATAATTGATTCCAAATAAAGAGTCCATACTATACACTTAGGTTTACACTCCCTGGGGATATGATATGGAAAATTCTCAAGATTTTTACAAACCATTATGAAGGAAATGAATAGATTCTTAGGTGATAAAACCTATTTTAAAAACTTCTATAGATAAAATTGATTAAAACCTATTGACTCATAAGTTAGGATATTAATTTAATTTATAATTTATTCATTCTTTGATCATATTTTACTTCTTATAATTTTATTATTTTAGTTGTTCTTATCCCTATATTTTAATTATTTTAGTTAATAACATGAAATAGGAGGAATTATGCCAACAAACAATGTGATTGACAATGATATGATTTCCCTAATGAGATACTTAACATGATAAAATTTAGATCTAAGAAAATCATGGTAGTACTAGCTAAACTAACTCAAGTAAGGAATACTAATTTGAATCAAGTAAAATACCTTCCTTTTATGAAAGATGAAGTTAAAATTGAGTTCTTTATCCAAAAAAGTCCCCTTATTTTAGTGGATTTTCTAATCCCGACTTCATGGAAAAATTAATTAAATATATTGAGAATATATTCATTGTCCTCCTCTAATTCTCCAAACAATAGGAATTTCTAGTAGTCATTTATTTCTTAGAGGGATAAGTCGATCAATAATGGACATTGATCATGAATAAGAATCCTAAAGAGGAAATCAAATCCATGGAATGGAAATAATTCAATAAAATATTTTTCAATAAATATTTTCTATACTCTCCCTGAAAAATTTGATAGGGAGTTTCATGGACTATAGAAAACTGATGATGATTGTATTGGGGATTATGAAGAAAACATCATAAGGAATTCTTCGTATACCTTTATTATTTTTATTGACACTAAATATAAGATAAAACACTTATGTTATGGATTAAATTGGTGTATATGAAAATATTTTTTGATCTAAGACTTCTAAATCAATATTGAGAGTATTTATTGTGACCTTTTTGTTAAAATAGATATGTTTGATTGTTATGGTATCTAGGGGATTGAGATAAATAGTAGAAAATGGAGTTTAATTCAAAAATTTCAATGGATAAATACCACGGTGGAAAGAAACCCAAATTTATAATATTTCAAATGTGTTGGATGAAATAACCTAGAAAACATCCTCAATTGAATAAGGAGACACTTAAATGCTGGGATATAGGGGTATCAAGATAATCATTATTGAAGGGAAGTAAAGAATACTAGTAATGTGACAGAAGAAAAGAATTTTATGATGAACCATTATCTTGTATTCTAGTGTTTAAATGGTAGGGAACATTGAAATTATACATGATAATTCCCCAAGCTAAGTGTTTTTAGAGATAATCAATGAGAACAACCTTCAAGTCAAGGAGAAAAAGGAAGGTATTATGCTATAACTACTACTGACGTGAACCCTGATAATTATGTGGTGATAAGTAAAATTGTTATTCATTCAAGAACAAATAATATTTTAATTTATTATGGTTATATACATTCCTCCATATCATTCAATTTTAGTAAAACTATTCAAACACCATGAGAAAAAAATGAAGTATAAGATATATTTGAGAAGAGAAAATGGGTTAGTTATTATATCCTAACATTATATCTCCCACCTAATCAATGTTTGTGGATTGGACCCCTGAAAAAATAATTTCACACTTTCTTTAGAGAACTTTTATTTTATATTGTGATTAAATTAGTTATGCTTATATAAATATAACATCAACTACTGGTAAAGTGAAATAACTCTATATATCCCAAATCATCCTCCTAGTATGTACAAGTGTAAGGTAAAATATGAAACTCATTTGGAATAGTATTCTCAAGAATCAATTTTACTACCTATTGTGAAATCATATCTAGTTTAAATGATTGATACAATGTAGAGAATCAAGTTTATGAATTTTACATCGAGAGGGACTATAAAAATGTATTAATTGAATAATTTCCTGGTCTTTATCATGACCTAGAGGTTCAATTATCAATTAGTCAAATACTTAGATATTTTATAATATCAATGAATCCCTACAGAATAATCACCATAAAATTGTAATAAATAAAGAAGTAGTTATAAGAGAATCCTGACAATGGTTTTATACACTCAAGCCCTTCACCATGGGGTGCGCCGGTCCTCTCAATCAAGAGGAAGGTTGGGTTAATGTGCCCATTAATTAATTATCATGAACTCAAGAAGGTATTTATAATGAATAATTATGCCCTCCCATGGATCGATTAATTGTTCAATTAGAAATATAGTTCCCATTACTTCTCTAATATGGGCCTTTGGTTGGGATATCACCAATTAAAAGTGATTAAGGAAGATAATACCAATACTTCTTTTTGAATAAGGCATGGAAATAATGAGATCATAGTGATTACCATTGGACACGATAATTATCCAGTAATCCTCACATATATAATGAATAAAGTCTTCAAATACTACCTTAGATAAGTTTTGGTTAACTTTTTAGATGATATTTTAATATACCCCAATTTTAATTATGGGAATGAGAAGAATTTTATTACTATGACAATGACATTGAGAAATGAGAAGGTATATTCAAGGTACATTAAATGTGAGTTTTGGATAGAGGAAGTGTCATTCACAGGGTATGATATCACTAAAAAATTGATATCTATGGATTACTTGAAGAAACAGGTAACTAAAGAGTGTCCAAAAAAATATTTATACTGTATATATGTTTTTTCCTAAGACTAGTTTGGTACTTTCAACAATTTGGGGGGAACTTCTCACTATTTTCAAACCCACAGACCAAGCAAACTCAGAAGGGTGTGTAGTTTTTATGGACCAATGAATATTAAGTGAGATTTATGTAATTAAAAAAGAGGATTATAACAACATGAATACTCACATTACCCTCATGTGGGGAATATAAGGTTGTATATAGTTAATATTTAATGAATATATTCAGCTCTATACTAATTCGAAATTATAAAGTGACACCCTTTTCCTTAAGGTCATAGAATGTATATGAGAAGAACTATCCAACAAATCATATAGATTTCAAAAGTAGTGATTATATAATTGAATCTCTAGTGACATTATCTCTATGAAAATAATTGTTATATATATATATATCATAAAATACTCAAATAAATATTCACATTGCAGGAGCTTATTATGCAGCAATAAATATGGATATAGTTGATCCATGATTATTAATCCTTAGTCCACTACTATCCTGGAATGGGAAATAATGTGGGATAATATTTAAGAAAAAAGAATCATTCAATATAATCAAATATAATAATTTATAAGGATCCAATCTTAATAGACTCTCAATGGATAAAAAGGGAAGTCATAATGGAAGGAACAACATCCTACACTGCTCAAATGATTTCTCAACCCTCCATTCTGGAGAAGATAAAGGATGCTAAAAGGGATGATTTAGAAAGAAAAATGGGGGATGTTATAATAAAATGGAAGCCCACATAATTAAAAATTGATAAATAAGGTGTTATTTGATTTGGGACATAACTACATGTAATATCAAATCCTGATATAAATAATGATCTATTGAATAATAGATATAGATTGGAATTTTATATCCTTCTAGGAAGAAAATGGATGTATCATGATCTCTGAGAGTACTACTTATGGGAGAATATGTATATGTAGATCAAAAAATACATATCAAAGTGCTTGGTATGTCAAGAAGTGAAGGAATAATGGAAAAAACACAATGAGATGATGCAACTATTACCCATAATAGAATGGAAATAAGTGAACCTCATTATGTATTTTTTTGTATTCCTTCTGAAGAAAACCAAAGGAAAAAATCCATGTAAGTTGTGGTAGACCTAATTAAAAATTTAAAAAATTTCATTACCATTCAGGAGGAATTATCACATGATCAACTTGCACTTATATACATCAGAGGATTAGCGAGGCCACATGAAACACTATTATTTATTATGTATGATCATGATACAAGATTCAACTCAAAATTCTTAAAAGGTTACCAAAAATTATTTAGACATATATCTGAACATTAGTATGGTCTATAAGCCTCACACTTGTGTCCAATATGAGTGAAAAATATAAAAACATGAGGATATGTTTAGAGAATTCTCAATGGTCTTCAAGAAAGGATGGAATCAAAATCTTTGATTGGTCAAGTTATTATACAATAATAGCTTCCACTCAAGAATTCATATGACTCCTTTTAATCCCTCTATATAAATAAATTTTTAAATAAAAGATGTTGGGATTAAGTAAGAGAATTAAATATATTATGAACCGTATTAGTTGATGAATTAATTAAGAAGGTTAATTCCATTCATCAACACATCAAAGCATTGTAAATTATAATAAATAACTATGCTGATAACCATTATCTAGAACTATAATTTGAGGTTGATTATAAAGTGTTCCTTTATATATCTCCTTGGAAGAGATTCATGAGGTTTTTGAATAAAGTAAAGCTAATTCTTAGGCATATTATACCCTTTGAGAATCTTTATTGCATAGGATTTAGGGCCTATCAAATTACACAACCATAAAACTCATCCCAAGTAAATGAATTGTTCCACACATCCCTCCTATGAAATTACATAATATATCCCTTAATTTTAATAAATATAGAGGTATTACATTTTTATAATGATAGCTTTTATAAGGATAAGCCATTGAATATCATGGACCACAGATAAAATATTCTACATAGTAGGACCATTCATCAATTAAAAGCAATTTGAAATAATCATAATTATAGATATCTTAATTAGAAACCTAAAAAATAAATATATAAAAATAACCTTATAGGTTTTAACCTTAATTCCTAAAAATAAAATTTCAAGGGAAAAATATCTTAATGGGGGAGAATCCAGCAACCTGAAATTTCCCTCTATTAATAATATAATTCATAATTTACTATGAATGTTTTATTATATTTCATAATATTTTAACATATAATATATTTTATATTTCACAAGAATATAAAAATTCATGAAACAATTTTGGTTATAAAAAATTAGCATTGTAAGGGGAGTTAAATAAATAATAATAATCTATATTATAACGTAAACTCCACTATCCAGGATTCTACCATAAAGATCACTCATGTCATAAAGACTAAAAAATAGAGACGCATCTCAAATACAACAGAAATTATTAAGGGAACTATAGAACCATGTAAGATATGTTTTGGATGATGAAATATGAGAATGGTGATGTATATATTTGGTGTAATGAGAAATATGAAAATTAAGAGCTAACTATTAACTAACCCTTACAATATGATCATTCTATGACCACTGTAATAGTTATCCGGCTATTGGAATAGTAGTTAGACTATTATGAATAGTAAATTAACTAGTGAAATAGTAAAATAATATTTAGTAAATAATATAATAACTTTTTATCCTAATATAATTAAATGAATGTGAAAAAAATTATTAAATATATGTTTGATAGAATGAAATAATAGCTATATTTTTGTCAAAATATACATGATTTATCATTTTTAAAATAAATTCTTATGATAAATTCAAAAATTTTAAATAAAATTTAATATTAAAAAAATTATTTCATTAAAATATATATATTGGAAGAAATATAATAATATTGTTTTATGAATCCATAAGTAATTTTCTATATTTTAAAAATTTGATCATTTCATAGAAAATGTTTTTAAAATAAATAAAGTTTTTATTTAAATTTTTATTTCTTATATTTAGAAAACTATTTTGATAAAATATTTTTCATTTTTTGTAATCATAACATTGAAATTATATTATGGTATATTTTTCAATTTTACTAAAATAGTATTGTTTTTGGTGAAATGTAAAATATAATAAAATATGGTATTTAACATTATATATTGAATATATGAATAACTGAGTCATAAATGATGTAAGACACTATTATCCAAAAATAACATCCCAAAATTAATTTATATAGTTATAAGATTCCTCCCTATTGATGGTTATAAGAAAAAAATAACAAATTAATGAATATTATGTTCAAAAACCCATATCCCCTCTTGTTATAAATACCAACCATCCTCACAATTTATTCTCACACCTTTTAAGACATAGAACATGTCTAAAAAAACCATTTATCTCCCCAAAACTATGTTTCATAACTTCCAAGTGGTCGGATTACCCAAAGACCATTTTAAGGGTCCTTAAGGTGTAGCCTAAGAGTGGTCATCCAAAGTAAGATGTAAATTATCAACCAAACCTCTTTCATTTTTTTATTTTACCTACCACATTTAAATTAAATCCAACTTGAAATAGTATTATAAAGATAATAAATATATTGATATTTTATTATTATGGTGGAATATCAATTTTATACCCTTTTCTAAATTGATTTAGAAATAAATACATTATTTAGGTTATGGTGGTTCACCGCCCCCATGAATGAAAAGTTTCATTTCCCCCCACTATGTTCATTATTGGTGTAAATAAAATTACTATGGTTAAAACTAAAAATAATAAGTATATTATTTTTTATAGTCTATAATGGTTAAATATTATAAATATTAAATAAAACCATATAAGTTAATCATGTTTGGAAGACCCACCAAAATGAACTAACCAATAAAACTTGTACTCTTTAAATCATGATTATTTATTAATACTATTGGGTATTAAAAAACAATTAAATATTTATAGAAATATTAACTCCATATCATTATACTAATGTAGTTATGGATATTATCCTTAATAATTTTCATAATTATTGTCAAATTCGTCTGACCTTGGAACAATGAAACAAATAACTCTTGGGATAGTGAATATTGAAATGGTATCTCAATTAAATGACTCTAAACATACATGAAAACATTATAATAAATAAAATATAGTTTAAATAGGTTTTATATCATGTTTTTTATAAATCTATTTTTTTTTATTTTGTAGAATTTATGTGATGTGAAGCATAAATGTAGACCTGAGAAAGGTGAGCTATCTGAACCACCCTTTTTTATTTAGGTTTTTTCCTTTTCCCCAACCTCACATCCTAGCTCTATATAATTTAATGGAATCATTCTGAAATATTTATATATTTATCTTAATTTTATATCCATATTATTTATCATTTATTTTCTAGGCTTATACTTTTCTTATGTTCAATTTGCAATACTTTGTAAAATTAAACCAGATTAAGGGGAACTTTGATATCCATTATTTGTTTCATGTAACACTCTTTTATAGTACATTAACCATTCATGATTTAAAAAATAAGAACTAATTTATGGTTAATTGTTTTGGTTAATATACACTTTCAAATAAAATACCATATTTTCACCTATATTAAATGTATTTTACCAATTTCTTAAAACATAGATTTAATGCTTTATTCCATACCGAATTCACTACCCTTTCACATGATTTTTTAAATATACTCCACATTTGATACATATTCTTATTGATTCAAATATTAATGTAAAAAATATTTAATTCCTTCTTCTATTTGAAATATTTATGAAATATCCTTTGATTATTATTTAAGGAAAGATTGTGTAACTCATTTAATTCCATGGGTATTTCATATTCTTATTAATTATATTTTATTACCTTATGTGGATCAAATATACAAGTACATATTATGATAAGTGAACCCAGGTAGTGATCCAATGCATTTGGTAGTGTTTATATCTCTTGAGAAGATCTGTATAGTATTAGGGAGTATACACAATATATTATGGGAATATGTCTATCATGTTATATTGCATTAGTTTTGATACTTGATTTTTTCTTATGATATCATGTAATATAATGTTTTCCCAATACTATGATTTCATGCTCTTATAATGACATTTTATGTACTTCTTGATCGCATATTATCATTTATGATCCTTTTATTTTTTTATCATTTTATTACATTTCCTTGATATTTTATGCTTCATTATCATTATTATTCCCTTAATAGGATTTATACCTTACCTTTTTTTATATTTAACTAGGTTAAACTATGTAGTTTTATAAGATCAAAGGGATTTATGAAAACATTATGCAGTATAAAATAAATATTTTTTTATTTTAGATTCATGTTGATGTTTTATGACCTATTCTTCAAAATTCAATTGGCCTATGTATCATTTTGTTATGTTTATTAGATATTTATTTTAAAAATCATGAAATAAATTTTTTATGGATATGGGGTTGTTACATCTAGTCATTTTCACATAATATTGAACTTTATTACACATGGTACTTATCCCATAACCATAAAACATATTACAAATTTGTCCACCATTTATGAACCTAATCCTCTTCGAGTGTCCTACTCCATGTGACTAGATATCTTCACCTAAGAGCCATATATACCTAAGAATTCACGATGTATGAACTACCCATTAAAATAATATTTAATTCATAAGTCTTACACAGACACAAAATTACACCTTTTCATTGTTTTGTATGGACTCTAACCAATACATGACAAGTCTTCCTCCAATAAACCTTCCCAAGAATTTAAAAAACCAAAAAAAAGAAAACCTTGTTTATAATTATTACTATTTCCACATGATAAGTTATAACATCCTTATGGATTTTCTCAATCATAGCTATGAGTTCCATTTTTACCATATTCTTAATTTCACCTTCATGTTGTGGTTCTCATTAATTCACATTGGATCTTTTCCTTTATCCTCTAAATATGAAAATATTTCATTTCATCCCCCTTATCCCCTATAATTGATCTAGATCTATATAAAGCATTTGAAGAACATAATTTTAACAAATTATATAATAAAATTAAACTATACATTGATCCATGGACCTATCTTCTCAGAAAATATATTCAAATGGATTCCTATTCACATAGGATGTGTAATGTTGTTTGGGTCCCCTATCAAGGACATAACCATAATTTTATTATTCACCCAATTTCTAATAAAATTTTCTCAGTGAGTAGGTATTCTTAATTATCCCAATATTAGGACATCATTAAATAATATACCACATTAAGATATCTTTGTTTTACTTGATTGATATTTCAATGGATACATATAACATCCTAAATCACATACCATGGATATTGTAAAAAAATATCTCCCATGTTCAAATATTCACCACTAATTCAAATTAATTAAATTGAATGATTATCATGTCAGGAAATTTTAACAAGATTTGAATACTTCATACTCAAATTTTAAACTTTATGTTTTGTGTATCTTTATGATGTAAAAAATTTCATGATTTTTTGTAAATATTATATCCAATCCAAATGGATCCCATTTTTATGTTAAATTCATATATAATATAACTCCTTGAGATTTTGGAAAATACTTTTCTCTCCAAATTAATACTATTTTTGATAGCTTTCTCTCCAAACAACATCAAACAAAACATAACAACACATTTTTTTTATAAATAAAATTTAGTTGAAATAAAAACTCTAATAAATAAATTATATTTTAATTATTTAGAAAATTAATACAAAATATTATTAAGAGCACATAATGTTTTTGAAAGATTTTTTTTAATAATTTATATATATATATATTGAATTTTCATATAAATTATAGATTTAAAAATTTTAAAAATTTAATATCGTAAAATAAACTTAATTTTTTAATTTTACATATAAAAATTTTCCTAAATTGATTATTTTATATTTTTTTGAAGATAATTAATTATTAAGTGAATAGTGAAACATATAGGTTTTACCAAAGTTGTATGTTTTATGACTTTATCAATATATGATAGAGATATACAAGTTTATAAGACCTTATAATTAATTATATATTTTTTTAAGAATTAAAAATAATTATATTAAAATTTTATTTTAAACATCGAGACAAAATGTTAATTTTTTGAAATAAGTAACATTTTATTTTAATTTATAAATAGTTTATGTTATTTTATTTTAATTATGCTTCATTTTTGTAAAATTTAGTTTTATAATGCATTGAATGGTTAATATCATATATATTTTTGTAGTAAACCAATTTTATCATGAAAATAATATTTGTATAGCCCCAACCAAATCCACCGGGTTCGAGCTGAAAGGTTACATGACCCATGAACACCTCCCCATATGTAAGAGGCTGTCGACTAGTAGTGAGGGTCTTAGTCCATCAGTGGGGACACTATACTGTCAGTATCATCTCACATGATCAATAATAGACTATCTATCATATAATAAATAACCAGAGTAAAATTTTAGAGATTAATGAATTAACTACATGTCATATAATTATATGAAGCTCCCACAATGGAAAGCATGTCCAGTGTATAAAGTAGTAGAAAAATAAAAAGTAAACAATAGGGTCCTCTAGAGGTTGTCCCGGTCTGCTACCATCTCTATTCTCCTATACTCAACTATCCACCATAGGGCCCTTTCCCTTAGTAGGATCTCTTTTTTGAAAACCTATAAGTGTTATGATCCTTTACTCAATTATCCACCATAGGGCCCTTTGCCTTCAACAGATCTATAGTAATGAAATATATGAGCCAACTAAAATTTCTAAGTAGGTTGTGTGTACAAGACTCCATAAAACATCGCCAATGTGTCCTTAAATAGGTGTGCTCAAGTATACACGTGTATGCGATAAAAATAAAACATTTGTAACAAGAATAAAGACATATAATCAAAACTAAACGGTCATGCACATACCATGCTACCACAAATCCCTACCCATACCTACTTCAACACCATGTTGAAAGGATAAATAATATAATGAATTAATCAAGGAATATCCATGAGGCTAATTAATTTGTTGATATATGAACTCATTGTATCATTTTTACATGATACTTGACAATTCGTAGACCTCAAGTACGACATGATACTCGACATAACAACAGGCATTAAGCATTCCACTCATCAGATCACTTAAAATCCCAAAACAGGGTACATGGTATCTGGTCATCGAGTACATACTTGACATGAAAATTTTACAGCATCATTATATCTCCAACCTATTCTTAGGTGCATCATCACTATTGCCATAAATCATGTGCACTTCCCCTCTAAAGGATAAACACGTCACAACGGTGCACCTATCATGGTCTCCAAGAAAAATACCATAGAGGCAAACATAACAGGGTAGAATACACAATAAAGAATTGAATATCATTACAAGTAAAAGATAAACATATAATATTGATGATCAATATTGATGTTGAATAAACAAGACACATATTTACTAATGGAATCAAATATCACACAAGGTTATCATGGGCAATGTACACACCCACATGCGATCAAAATCAAGAAAAGTTATCAAGTATTCTTGAATAACTGTTATATTATGGTAACAAGTGTAAAAAAGATCCCAAAATTAATGAATATCTTACATGAAATTCATTGATGTCAGAACCATGGATAAACCACCATTTGTGGTTCAAAATACATAGTGGAAACCTCAACAGTCAATAAAATGATCTCTTGGTCCATATTAAAGTAGTCGTTGACATGTCAACACTAGAGGTTCATCAGTGGTTCCATGAACTCAAACTAACTATTTTATTTCAGAAAAATAAAATATTATATGAAACAATACTTTCTATCTCTAGGATAATTAATAAATTATCATTTAGTTCAATACATGCTCTAGAAATTTCATCCTTAATAATAATTCAAATTCCAAATTAAAAAATTTATATCTATAAATTAATTTTAGAAAACATGCAGTATTCCTTATAATTATTCTTTTAAAAACATATAATTATCCCTGAAAAAATCATAATTATAATTTTTTTATAAATAATCCTTTGATAATTCAATATAATTATCTCTTGATAGTCCTCGAAATTATCCACTTATAATTTGATGTAAACATCTTATGATAATTTATGAAAATTATCCTTCGATGATTTCTCCATAAATTTTTATTGATTTTTTATAGATTATCCTTTAATAAATCAGTTTCATTATCATTTGATAATTAGTAATAATTATCCATGATAATTCCATAGTAATTATCTTATATATATATATTATCCCTGATAAATTGACGTAATTGTATTTTAAAAATTCTTCCCTCATCTCTAATAATTCATGTAATTATCCTTTAATAATATATTATAATAATGTTTGTTAATCTAGTTCAATTATTGTTTAATAATATTCTAAATTATACCTATATAATTTAATATTTATCAATCTATAATTCAAATATTTTTTATATTTTTTTAAGGAAGAAAGAAAATGGAAGAATAAATAAAATAAAATAAAATAAAATCAAATCAAATACCTTTGTAGAGACCTAGTTCTTGCCTGGTAAGACTTTGAAATATTTTGATGAATATTTCCAGAGCTAGGTGCTGAGACGACGTGCAATTCCGAGGACCGGTGTGCCTGAAATAAATTATTCAAAAATATTAATTATATTTTATACTATGCATGCAATGGAAATGGGATATCAATTAAAAAATATCTTGGATAAAAATATGAGGCAAAAGTTGATTTTGGAACCTGGAGTTTACCCTAAATAGGGTATAACTTTTGTGAGTGTGAGAATTCTGTGAGAAAAGTCACATAAGGGAAAAATTTTAAATAAAATAATTAAATTTGATTATTTTACCCCTAATTCCAAATAAAATAACTTTAAATGGGACTCAGATAGTAAATCCAAGACTGATGTTGAGTTCGGAATGGGTTGTTTTGCCAAGGTGTGACATAAAATGGGGGGGGGGGGGGGTGGCATAAGAATTTTAGATTTCGTGCTGAGCTGGACTTTTATAAATAAAAGATTAAGAATTTGAATTAGAGTTGGACCCTAATTATCTCTCTCTCCACAAAGCCTCTCTCCCTTCTCTCTCTCATATGTTCTTCAAAAAATCAAGAATAGATCGTTGGTGGATCAGAGAAGGATTGAGTCGAATTCATTACCGATGTTGAGCAGATCGAATCATGGTATGATTTATTCTAATTTTGAGTTCCAATTGAAATTTTAAATTGAATATCCTTCATTCCCCATTTATTTATTTGTTTTAATTATCATCGTCAATGGATAAACTAACACAACCATCAATCCATCTTGAAAATTGTTCTATTCATCATGTTCTTCACATGTTCTTTATATTCATTAATGTTTATTTTCAGACGCACTAATCGACCATGAGATCATCGATCGAGGGTTGTCCCCATGAAGGTTGTGTCATCGGGATCACAAATATACCCTCAAATCTAGAATCGGACATCCAGAGGTGTCCCACTCATCCACAGAAGAGACCATCAGAGTGTTGATAGCACAATGGCTGGTGTTGGCACACGGCGGTGGTGGCCATGTGGAGCTAGGCATCTAGATGGCCGGTGCACTGGATGGCTGTGTGGGACAGCTCGTCAGCACGACTGAGTTCCAAGGAAGAAGGAAGAGGTGGCTGGCAGCGTTCGGTGGATGGAATGTGATATGGAGGAGGCCAGAGTGGAGTGGGATATAGTATGTTGTAGCGTCAGTGGATGACGGGTCACCAGGGTGGACATGTGGGGATCTGAGGGACTGGGGGGAAGATAGAGACCCGTGTTGCGTGGGTTGCTCATTGACATGGAGCAGAGGGGAAGGGCCATCGGGCTAGAGATGTTGTAGCACGTCGGGATTAACTGGTGGTAGGTGGGCTGGTCCATGGTTGGATAAGCCATAGGCTGACGATGTAGACCAGGGTGGGCTAGCCTAGGTCGGCCCAAACTGGTACGAAAGACCTTCAAATTCCCTTATCTCCTAACCAACAATTCCATTTGATGTTCCATCAGTAGCCACACATCCCTCTTATTGATATAGATATTTTTAGACCAGTTCGATAAAATGAAGTCTTGGTCTCGGGGTTCAGTTGCATGAAATTCATAAATTTAATAATAATAATCTAATTATTATTCAAAAATATTGCAACAAACCTATATTCTAAACCGGATGTCCATTTGATGTGCTATCAGCAGCGACATGACCTTGAATCTTGTGCAGAAATTTCAAGACTACTTCAGGATTTTTAAACCATAGAAAAGGCATCGACCCCACAAGGTCTGGCTTACACGCTTTATGGTGAAATAAAACCTTTTTACCGAGTATCCATTTTGAATGAATGAGTAGTCCATATCGTGAGTTTTTTTGTGGGGATAACAATGGAACAATCTATATGATTTTTTTTTATGACTGAGGCATGGGCCCTATGTGACGATTTTCAAGTGAAATGCAGCAGCTTGAGACTCTTCCATCAGTAGTCTGATTGGGGTAAATAAATAGTTGATCTTGTATGTTTTTCAGTAAGAATCATCATTGTGCAATTTGTTTGGACATGCAGAGTCTTATTTACAGTCTCATTAAATGTGGAAACATGAAAGGTATATTGATGGAAGATACTTCTGAAGTGTTTAAAGAGAACCCACATCTTGGGTCAGCTACGACTCTTGTGAGAGTGGAGATGATGTATGAAGGGATGTAGTAAAATGTTCTAGGCCGTTGAGGAGTTGTGTTAGTGAAGTTACATTTTTAACCTCCTAACTAAAAATGAGCATTGTGCGCTCATCAGCCTTTTGACTAGACCTTCCATGTACTCTGGGAGTACACTAGCACACCTAGGGGTACTTGTTCACAATTTAGTACACGATAATGGTTAGTTACATGGCCCAAAAATGAGGTGGGGTCACATGACAAGTGGGCCCCACATGTATCATGTACTAATTTATGAATTATTATATCTCTGGTATCTCCTTCTTTTGGACTTAGATTTTGGCATACGAGTAGCCTATCTCAAGTGTTTTTCCACATAGAACATCATGGTGGCCTATGTATTGGATTTTGAGTTATGATGCGAGATGTTCTTGGAATGACATCCTTTTTTAGGTGATGTCCAATGATGAATTTGATCAGAGGTAACATCCAACAATAATGACCCAAGTTCCATGAAGCTTTCCTAAGAGGTACCATATAGTAGGGATGGTTAGAGCAGTTATGGATTTACCTCTAGCTATGCTGGGAAGTGGTCCTCGATGGCAGTTCCGGGCTTCCATCTAGTTGGGCCGAGTAGTGGGTCCCATCGATGAAATTTCGAGTAATACCCTACAGCTGGGCTGGGCAGTGGGTCCCTGTTGAATAATAGAGTGGAATCCCCTTGATTCATTAGGGAATGGGTAGCCTCTATAAGTCCTACTAGAGTGGAACCCCTTAACACATCAGGGCGTGGGTAGCCTCTATGACTCCTACTAGAGTGGAATCCCTCTGATGCATCAGGGCATGGGTATCCTCTTAAACATCTATCAAAGTGAAATCCTCTTGATGCATGAGGGAGTGGGTATCCTATACTTGGGTTTTACACCTCATATTTTTAGATCAGTGGGTAGATGCACTTTGATGCCACCTTGGACTCCTGATTAAGAGGGTCACTTACGCCACAAAGATTCATTCTGGTGACACAACCTAAAACCTTGAAATTTAGACAAACCCGACCAAAGTGGACAGTATCAAGGTGTGGTGTTTGATCCCCTTTGACTAGCAGTTCAGGGAATACTTGAAGATACTGTGTTTCAATGGTGTATACTTCTAGTATTTTTGGTTATTCACTTTTCCTGGGATGATATACGAGACAAATATCCCCTACTCTCTTATTCAGGTTTATTTCATTGAGCATATATATGTATCCCTTTTCAGGAGAAGGTATCAATGGTGTCTACTTCAGGCCATCCTACTGTGTATTTTTATACTCAACTCTGCTTGGGCTTTTCCTGCCCTTGGTGTGCCCTTGTAGACAATAGATAACATGACTGTGACATTAGTGGAGATTAGGGAAACAGGTGCTTAGGCCACATACAATGGTCATAACTTGGGATCTAGGAGTGGGGCTCTCTTAGTTGTTTTACCATTTCAGTTACTATCATGTTGTGGCACTTTTTTGGTTGGGCATGTATTTGGCCTCCTTTTTCTTTCAGTTTTCTTCACAGCACTTGTAATTGTACTGTTTAGAGGTCGATGCATGTATGCAGTTTATATATAGAATTTTTGTATCCTGTTTTCTTTTCCCTTTGCACTATTTGCATTGATTTAGCCATGTGTGTGAGTAAAAGTTCTTAGTTAAAGGTCTCCCCAAGTTTGTTGTGCCTTCAATGTTGGTCTCCACCCCTTGGACCATAGATCCAAGCATGAGGTAGTTACGACTCAAGCCCTATTGCGGTCCGAGTAATGAAAACCTTCTTCAACCCAGCCATATAGTGTAGAGGAAGAAAACTAGGGTGTCATGCACCTGACCTGGATATGGGGACCTGAGGTTGAATCAACATGATTCACCAGGTGCACATAAAGAAGATTTGAGGTCTCTCAGACTCAATATAATTAACCAAGGAAAAGTCCAAAATGTTCAAATATTTAAAAATCCCAAGTCATGTATTCCATTTCCAATTTCCAAAACCCTAATTTAATCCACTGTTTCGACAAAAAAAATTATGTTCGAGTGTTTAATTCCTCCCAATTAAATCATTACGTATTGAAATTGGTTAAACCAATTTTGATTTGGTGGTTTTATAAATCAATTGCATAAAGGAGGGGTTGAGTAGTGTATAAGATATTAACAAGAGAGATAAAACATAATTAATAATTAAAAGTACATAATAATAAAGCACAAATATTAAATAAGTTATCCTCTTGTTCTATTTCACCAAAACCCGATACAAACAAATTTTATGTCACACTCAGGGTAAACCCTGCATTCTGAATATAATAGTGGTCTCAAATTTCTTATATGATACACCATTTTGGTGATATTCCATTATATTGGAAAAATCATGCAAGTGTAATATAATATATTTAATATTTGTACTATATTAATAATGAGGCTCTATGGGCCTTAGAGTCTTAGTAAAATTGTGCGCCTAACTCTAAGAATTATCCATAGAATATTTTATAGTGTTAATAAGGCTTATACCCTTAAATAAAGCCTTTAAACAATTTATTAAGTGATTTTTATTGAAAAATTGATTTTTCACATAAAAATACTCATAAATTATTAACAAAGGGGGTTTTATTATCATTAAAAATTAAGGATATTAAAATCCTCCCCTTCTATTGACTTATCCTCACTAAAAAGAAACTATAATGGTTTTTTTAGACAACCCATGCCACTCTGCTCAAACATCAGACTCATCCTCCCACATCTCCTTCTGAATCTGTCTATACTACCACCAAATCTGAAAAATTTGTACCATCTTCCCTTGTATAAATTTCTTACCCTGGTTAATAATCCATACTATAATTCTCTCTTAAATTTCATCAGGTTGTAACTCTACATCCCTTCATTCAATGATATGCATAGGATTGACCTTGTACATCCATAGTCGTGACACATAAAATAGGTCATGCATACATCAGTTTCAAGAAGGAAGATCTAATAGATATTACATTATCGAAACCCATCTTGTGATCATAAAGAGTCCTATAAATAGTAGTTCTATCTTTCATTTCTTCTACATATGTAGGTTTTCTAACTAATGAGTCAATATTTAGAAAACCTGATCACCCATAATGAACTCCAATGGTCTCCTCTCACAGTCAACATATAACCTATGCCTAATCCAAGTAGTGATCGATCTCTTTTGAATAATCTTAACTCTCTTGGAGGCCTCCTGAACCAAACTAGTCCCCACAACGACTACTGCACATGCCAAAGGCCAATAATGCGACAAATTACAGGGTCTCCTATAAAGGGACATGCAAGGTTCCATTTAAATTGAAGCTTGGTAACTATTTTTTGTATGAGAACTAAACTAAGGATATATGATCAAACCATGATCCACAAAATCCTATAACACAATCTCTAATTATATCCCCCAATATGTTTATATTTCTCTCAAACTACCTATCTATCTGAGGATGGTATTCTATGATCAAATTCAACAAAATCTGTAAGGACTTATACACATCCTAACAAAATCAGGATGTAAAGAATGTGTTTAGATCCATAAAAATTATCAAGGGAACTCCATGTAGGTGTATAATATTATATACATATATCTTTCCTATATCCTCTACTAGGTTAGTCTATCTGATCAGAAATTATTGAGAATACTTTGCTAGTTGATCAAAAATAACCTAAACTATGTCACGAATCCTCAAGGTCCTATGTAACCCCATTAAAAAGTACATAATTATTTTCTTAAACTTACACATGTGTATATAAAGTGTATTTATAAAAAAACATATTCTATGGTGTCAGTCTTCACCCTCTAACAAGTACAGAATCCAGAGATGAAACCAGAAATGTCCCTATCCTTCCATAGCCACCATAACTAACCCCTAAAGTCATTGAACATCTCCATTAATACAAGATGTATTAAATATATTGAGGAATTCTAATCCTTATTCATATTCTCTCTGATGGAAGTAGGGACTAATACTCTACCATACACTATGATCACATCATCATCACCCAAAGTCCTCTAAGGTAATGTGTCACCCTAGCCAGTTGTTCCCCTATTATAGTGCACTCTAGGTAAAAATCTTAACTAGCCTTAAACTATCCCAAAAGAGAAGATGTAATCACTAAATGGGAATAATTAATCAATCCTTGACCCTCTAAATCATACATCCTACAATCAAAAAACAAGGTCATCTAGTGCCACTACTCCTCTAAAGTCCTCTCACCAAGCTCTCACTCATCCTACATCTTACAGCTAAGATAATATAGAATGAAATTACCCTTCCCAGGTGTATATTCCATCTCAATGTTGAATATATATATATAATCAATCCAAAACCTTAGTATCAGGTTTATGTCCCTATATGTGAAGATATATTGAAGGAGCTTTTGATTTTTGTAAACAAAAAACCTCTCACCAAAGCCATAATGTTGTCGAAATTTCAGAGCTTAGACTATAGATGCATGATCCAAATTAGGTGTAGGGTAATTTTACTCAAGGGGTCATAGATTATGAGACCATATGCTACTAATTTATCTCTATACATTAGTACTTCTCTTATACCAATTTCAGATGCGTCATAGTACACTGTATAACCAATATCATGTTTAGGGCATTCCAGTACTAGAGTTGTTGTAAACCATCTATTCAGATCAAGGAAAGCTTCTTCAAACAGGTATGACCACTATAATTTCAATACCTTATTCATAATAACTATTATGGGTGATTATATTTGGGAGAAATATTGGATAAATCATTTTTAATAACCATATAGGCCTAGGATGTTCTTGATATTAGATACATTCTATAAACATCTCCAAGAAATCATAACCTCTATTTTATATGGGTTTATAGATATTATTTTCTGAAAAACCGCATTTCCTGATAATCTCATCTCCCGTATCCAGAAGTCAAACTTCAATAGATTGGTGTAAATATGATGCTATTAAAGTGTACTAAAAACTATCTTGAGGTCTCTATCATGTTTATCTGGGGTTAGTGAGTAGATTAGAATTTCAGTGACGAATACGATAAAGGAATTGTCCTGGTATGGGTGGAATATTTTGATTATAATAGAAATAAAATTTTTTGGTTCTTTTGTTAATCTGAATGACATCACTATGTACTTAAAAGACTATAATTTCTCAGAAATGTTGCCTTTGGAATATCCTCTTCTATTACTCGCAACCAGTGATAGCCCAATCAAAGATAAATTTCAGAAAACCACTAGGCTACCTATAAATAATTTAAAATAACATTGATCCTGAGAAAGGGATGTATGTTCTTCACTATCATCTAATTCAAATTTTGATAATCCACACAAAGTCGAAGAATATAATATTCCTTCTTGGTGAACAACCCAGGTAAACCCCATTGTGAATTAATTGGCCTGAAGAATTCCTTCCACTCCAAGTCATCCATCTGCACCTTGAGCACCTTCATCTCGGTTGGCACTATATGATAAGGGTATATTTAAATAGGTTTTTAACCTAGCATGACATCTATCTAATAGTCAAACCCTCTATTAGTTGTAATTTCTATGAAGTCATCAGGAAAGATGTCCTGATAGCGATCCAAAACCGAAGTAAGAGTCAATGGGGGTTGTCACTTATCCTAATGAAAGAGTGAATCATACAATATGGGTCATGATCATACCAAACTAAATAAATTCAATTTTAACTCATCATACTCCCAATTCCCACTATTTTGTCATCATTTATCTCTCTCCCTTTGATGAGGTAAAAGATGAACGCCTACAATAACAATCAATGTGATTTTAGAAGATGGCCATCTAGTCTATTCGGATAAATACATCAAAAGTTTCCATCTCAAGAATCATGAATTCCCACAGATTTTTATAGCTAGTGATAACTAATGTACACTCTATGAATAAATGAAGATATTCAACTCTCATTCCTATTTGTGTATCAAGGGAGACTAACCCATATGATAGCTTGATCGATGGTCATATCTAGTAACTACTTGTGTAGATATGAAATAATGGGAAGAACCCATATTGAATAAGGTAGTAGATTTGATAGATGTGATCATAATTGTAACTAGAATAATAAATAGTCTATCCACACCATCTTACAGAGTTTTATTCACTACACACTGATGGAATTCATCTTTTCAGTGGTCTTATCCCTAATGTACCTGACCTATTGGAGTTCACTACTAAGAACCCTGACTAGATCCATGAGTCAAAGATCCTGAATTTCCTTTAACTCTAGATAAATATAAACTAATTTATTTATTGAATTAATACATGATATTTCCCATATTTCCAAAAATTCAACACTTTTTATGAGGTGTTGAGCAGGCCCTATGGTGATGTTTGACATCCCATAGTTTAAGCACTATGGTTTAACTCCCGAGGGAACAGAAGAAGCTAAACTCTACTACACCAACATGATAATTCTCTACCACATGAACCTGATATTCATATTCCATCTTATAGAAAAGTTACACACCACTATACTATGAGGTCCTCCCAAATGGGCACTATAGAGTAGAATAAAACCAACTACTCAACCTTCCTCTATGATCTTTTCAATATCTTCGACCTTATTCAAAACCACAATCTTGGTATCTTGGTCGAAGCTCCAGATCTACTATCTAATATTCGGATGAAGTATGAATGGTATGTTCCTAGTCTTATGGGACTTATTACAATTTATAAGTGAAGAAAAATGGAGGATCTTAGTAAAATGTGTGTGGTATGCTAATACTATCATGAAGCCTTACTACTGTTCCAAGAACTCCCATGCTTCTTCGAGCTTCAATATAAAAGGGAAGAAATCTCTGAAAAACTATTCCATGAATTCATACCATGAGAGTGCCTCACATCACCCATACTATCCAATAACTTTTAGAAAACATGTGGTGGGTCATTACAACTTGATGGTTATGAGATTAAGATTATTTTCTGTTGGTGAATCGATAAGAGTGAAGATAAACTCTATGATATCCACCAAATCCTCTAAATCATTTTCCCCACTAGCGCCTTGAAATGATATGGGATATTGGACATATAAATTATTGGTTTAGCCTACCATGGATCCCAATGGTGGTTGGAATTTGAACACTGAATGTACCATTAGGGGTAGTGCGGGAATGATATATGGAGTAGCCTTCTCAACCAGTGCTCCCACCACAAATTTATGAAGAAGAATACATTACAACAAAATAAAAATTTGAAACATAAATAGATCCTAACCAGTTTATGATATCACACAAGGTTATCCTTGGAGTCTCCCCTCAACCTAATGTACACTCTCCTATAATTAACCCAGTTCATTTTCCCAGCATGTTTGTCACAATCATCATATACACACACTGACAAAAAATCATACTCAATTGAACTACTTAATTACATTAGAGATATATTATAACAAAATGTAAAAAATATATAGCACACAAATATAAACCATCTCAAATATATATAAAGAATCAATTAATTTGATGAAAGAACTACTATGCACCACAACAATAGTTATATATATGTAATGTGAACCTCCCTGCCTAGTAATCATGCATGAATACACCTAAAATATCATAAATCACATATCAATATTATGTAAATCACCCAAGGTGAATTTAATCCATGTTAAGAAAAAACATAATTTCCCCTACACTATGGAAACTCAAAGGACCACAATAGAGGGATATCAAAGAAATAACATGGTTTCCTTACCCGAGTCACAACCATTATATCTCACGTCCACCCTATCCCTATCAAGGAAAAGAGAAGAAAACTGTTATTGATTCATGGTCCTCTGATACCATTTTGTAACCCCTTGACCAAAACCAATGGTTCTAAGTTAGAAGGTCACATGACCTCATGTACACTTCCCTATATGAAAGAGGATAATGACCAGTAGTGAGGGTCTGATTCCATCATTGTGGAGACTATACCCTTACTATCATGTAATAGGATCAATAATATAAAATAACCATACAATAAATAACTTGAGTAAATAGGTGAAAAATATTGAATGGAATACATGTCATACAATAATAAGAAGATAGCAAAGTGGAAAGATGATACAATGTATAAAAAATTAGATGGAAAAAGTAACAATGAGGTCCTCCAGAGTTTTTCATAGTATGCTACCAGCTCTGTGCTCCTATTCTCAACCCTCTACCAAATGGGAACTTTCCCTTCACCAAATCTCAAGTTATAAAATATACAAGCACACTAGAATGCCTATATAGGGTGTGAGTATAAGACTCATTAAGACACCACCAATGAATTGTTATCCTAATGTGCTCAAGAATACAAGTGTATTCCATAATAATAATAAATGTTTAACAAGAATAATGACATAACATCCAAAACTGAGCAGTCTCACTCTAACCAAGCTACCAAAAACCCCTTACTATACCTGCTTTGGATCAATGCTATAAGGATAATCAGGGTTTCATAAGAAACTAAGGGATACTAAAAAGGCTAATTAGTCTATTTGTCAATGACCACATGGAATCTTACATACATAAAACTCGACATACCCTAGTCCTCAACTAGATTATACTACTCATCATAACAATATGCATCAAGTGAGTTACTTAGTAGTTCACTGGTTATCAAATAACATGGTACATAGATTATGGACATTGATTTAATCCTATACACGAAATTTCCATGGAATCATCGCATCTACACCCTATTATTAGGTCTATCATATCTATTTTATCAAATAATTGGCACTCCCCCTCTAAGGGACAAATAGGTAATGATGGTGAACCTTACTTAGGCTCCAAGAACAATACCAAAAGGGAACACATACTAGGGTAGAATACCCAATAAAGTAAAAAATATCATAATAAGTAACATAGAAACATAAATTAAATATTATCAACACCTAACAGTAATAAAAAAGCTACACACATACTCATGAAATCAAATATCACAGAATTTTATCACGAGATACGTATACACCCACATGCTATTACAACTATTCATAGTTTTCATGTATGCCAACATAGGTTTTGTATCATGGTAACATGTGTAAACATTATCGCAAAAGTATGGAATACACCACCTCAAATTCATCAACCTCAATAGAAATGATAAGCCACATTTTTTAGTTCAAAAGTTGGAGTGGAAACCTCAATAGTCAGGAATGTGCACTCCTGGGCCTTATTATCATATTCGTTGAAATGCCAATACTCAAGGTTTTTCAAGTCTTCTTAAAACCAAAACCTTCTATTTTATTTTGAAAAGAAAAAAATATCACATGAAATCATACCTTATATCACCTTGATAATTTCTAAACTATCATTTAGGTCAAAAAATTCTCTAATAATATTATATTCAAGAATAATTATAAAACCAAATTCAAAAATTAATATATATAAATTAATTCTAGAACACATGTGGTATTCCTTATAAATATTATTTAGAAAAATATATAATTATCCATGAAAAAATCATAATATTCTTTTGATAATTTTTTTAAATGTTACTTTGATAATTAAATTTAATTATTTCTTAATAATACTTATAAATTATCCATTAATAATTCGATGTACACATCATATTATAATTTATGATAATTATCTTCTATTGGTTTCTCCATAAATATATTTTCATATATTTTTTAATATATTATACATTATTAAATTAATTTCATTATTGATTGATAATTAGTTTTAATTATCCATGATTATTCCATAGTAATTATCTTTTTATAACTTTATAAATTATCCTTGATAAATAGACATAATTATCTTTTGGTAATTTTTTTTATCTCTGAAAATTCACACAAATACCCTTTAATAATTTCATATAATTATCTTTTTTAACTTCTAGTAAATATAATTTGTTAATTTTCCAAATTATCCCTAGATAATTCATGTTTTATAATTTTATAATTCATCCATTTTGTCCATATTTTTATAAGGAAGAAAAAAAATGGACAAATAAATAAAATGAAATAAAATAAAAAAAATAAAATGACTTTTATAACCCTTGTGTGAAATGAATAGGAAGAAAACTAGGGAGTCATGCGCCTAACATGGAAACGAGGACCCAGGGTTGGATCAATGGGATTTACAAAGAGCTCACAAGTAATATTTGAGGTATCTTAGACTCGATTATATCAAACAATATGAAGGCTAAAATATTTGTCTATTTCAAAATCCCAATCCATATATTTGATTAGGAAATTCAAATACCCCAATTTAATCCACCATTTCAACTGAAAATTTAAGGTGGAATTTTTAATTCTTCCCCTTAAGGTGTTTCAATATAAAATGGGTCAAAATGGTATTGATTTATTGGTTTTATAAATTAGTTGTGTGAAAGAGGGGTTGAGTGTCATGGAGGAGATGAAAAGAATAGATAAAACATAATTAATAGTTAATATAAAATAATAACATAATAAAAATATTGAAATAGTTATACTCAAATATGACTTTACCAATCACTCGACACACATAAATCTTATGTCATACCTAGGATAAAACCCAAATTCTGGCCTTTAAGGTTGTCTACAATTTCTCATAGGAGACATCATTTTGAATATATTTCATTATTTTTGAAATATTACATATTGATAATATAATATATTTAATATTTTTATTATATCAATATGAAGGATCAACAATCCTCATAATGTCCCGCCAACTAAGTTTCAAACTCTAAAAATATTCCATATAATATTTCAACGTTTTAACAAGGCTTCTACCATAACATAATTTTTGAAAACCATTTATTATGTAATTTTAGTGAAAAATTAATTTTTTCACATAAAAATAATCATAAATTATAAAAAAGGGGTTTTTATCCTAAAAACTTTAGGATATTACAGAACAAATTGATGATTTGATCATGTATAAAAATTTTAATCATAAAAATACATGTTTTATAAAAACTGTTTTTTACATGTTACATGTGCTATTGTTAAAAATGATCTTTATTTAAATTTGTTTTTTAAAAAATGGATTTCATATTTTTAATCAATACATCCAAATTATTTAATAATTTATAATTACATTTAGGTATTAAAACTAATTTACTCAGGTAAAAATTACTTACCATAGTAAAAAATTATAAAAATAAATATTCTAGGAGTAAAGGACTTAAACACATGTTAAAAAATTTTTGAATTTTTTTTGAGTTATTATCAAACTTATCTCATCCCTTACTACAATGATGTCCATTTTGGAGTCTTTTTTTAAAGTGAATCATGATCTATCTTTATATGAAGTTGAAATTTTTATAAAAATTTCATTCTCACCATGTACTAAATGGGCCTCGAACCACCCCATCATGAAAAAACTAAAATTTTTATTTCCAACAGAAATAATTCCGTTTATTATTTCCCCTATAAATACATTTCAATTAGTTTATATTTATTTCAGAGGAATGTTTATAACCCCTTTATTTTAGTGGAGTACTCCAAGGGAAATCCCAAGTCCTCAACATGAGTAACAATATTACTTTAATTATTTTATATTCTATCATATAATCAAAAATATAATTTTAAAATTCATAAATAAATAACTCATTATTGTTTTTATAGTGAATTTTATTAAGCTAAGGGAATAAATATTAACCACATTACCCCACACCCATTAAGAAAAATGAAGACAAAATTTGTGTGTGTATGAAATTTCACCTTCATAAAGTAATGAATACTGTTTTTCATATTATTTATTTATTATTTTTTAATTATATAAAAATATGATTCACCATCTTTAAAATATCTAAAGAAAATTATTATTCTTCTATGGTAATGATATTATTACAGAATAAACCACATTCATAAAAGTACTCAACAATTAATTTTGGTATGTTCATGTTTGGGTCGATCTAAGAATCTAATTGAATAGTTCTATAAAAAGAATAATATAAATATACAAGGGTAAAACCAAAATAATTTAAAATATGAACACTATGATCGATCGAGTAAAAGACACACAACACTGAGTATAAATGAATCATGAAATAATATTATTTAAATATGACCATTGTAACCTAGTTGTTGAATTAATGGATATGAAATGGAATAACCACATAATTATATATATATATATAAATGTATTAATATATTCAAATTTATTTATTAATTATTAGGAAATAAGTACTCAATTTTTTGTAATCTTAATTTGTTCTTCAAAAATGAGTTTTCTTAAAAAATGTTTTTTATTAATTTTTAGTGAATATAATATATACTTTGTTAGAATTTTATAAATTGTTTTGATATAAATTATATTATTTTTTAATTCAAAAAAAAATATCTTAGGGTGAAATTTAGGGAATTTTCTGAAAGTATTGATTTTCCAGTGGGTAGTGAAAAATATCATTTTTTACAAAACATTCATTTATTTTCATTTAAATTATACATAATGATATAAATCTGACATAAAATTAACATATGTTTAATTTATTTATAAATAATATAATTAATTTTATATGAATCATAATTATTCTTGATTTTGGTATATGTTCATTTTTTTTCTTAATTGTTTTCTTCTAAAAACTATTTTTTCCTTATATTTTATGAATTAATATTAAAATTAAGTCCTACCCCTTATAGAAATTAAATATTTAAAAATTTACCCCATTTTTATAATCATGTGTTTCAAATTTGGTTAATATGTACCTTTTATATTTGGTTTTTATGAATATTAACTATAGTAAATATTTGTCAACTCAGTAAAAGAGGTAAAAATACCTGAAAACTAAGGGGTAAAGTTTAAAAATATCAAAAACACTTAACATTAGCATATTTTATGAGTGGATTTTGACCATATAAATTTTTTAATAGTTAAATAATGTATTTGAAAACATTATTTTAAACCTGGGAACCCATTATTGACCTTTGAGAAGATAAGTTATATTTTATTAAAATTAAAAAATATTTCTCAATCTTTTCATTTAATGTCAGGGTTGGAAGTTTCCATTATGTTTTGTATTAGTCCAAAATTATAAACCATTTCTTTATATATTATTTATCAAAATATATTCATGGAAACCAATGTATAATTTAATTTCAAGTTATATTTATTTTTATAATTAAAACACGTATTTTCTACAAATTATTTTTCATGAATCTTATGATGTTATATTAAAATTAATTTATTATAAATTTAGAATTATATATGATAAAATTTATTCCAAACTTAAAATCACAATTTCTAGAAGACCCCTATTACTTTCAGTAAAAAAATCATGTTATTATTTTAAAAATGTAAGTTATCCCGATTAAGGATAAAATAAGTTAAAAGTGGTTTAACATAGATATTAAGATTAAAATATATCAAATTCATTTATAAATATAATTGATTTAGTTTTTATACCACATAAAATATTATATTTTAATTATAGGATCATCGGTTCTGATTTAAATAATTATGATATATATATTATTTAATCTTTATTGAAATTTTAAATGTTTCCTTAACCTAACTTAAAAAGGGTACCTCCTCTCCTCTCTTCAACACACCATTTGGGAAATTAATTTTAGTGAATTATTTCCAAAATAACTTCCTAAAATACATCTTAATTTTCTAGAGGTATTATTTTTGTCATAAAACATGCCTTATAATAATTAAGGTGTACATAAAATGAGGATATCTGAATTATAGGTATAGATTTTAATTGAATGTTTTAATATTATTTCATCTCCAACCTAATTAAAATATACTTAAACCATTATGAAATAACAACATCAGAAACATAAATATACTCAGATGTTGTTATGATTATTTAATAACCTATATCCATATCATCTTCCATCAAATTGGCAATGAAACAACTATTCATGTCTATGTAGGACTACCACCTCACGAACTGATGTAATTTGTTTTTCATCACCGCCACTCATGGATGGTTATAATGATTGGTTTAATACAAATATACATATGATATTAAAGAAATAATTATAATTATATGAATATAACATATCATTAATTTTCTTAACTTTACACCCATTTAAAAAAGATATTGTTGTTTGTGTGTGCATGGGGATTACCACCTCCACGAAGCGATATGATTTTTTTCATCACCATATCACATGGATGATATATAAAAGCTTATTTAAAGAGATAATATGATATATATGAAATAATAATAATTACTTAAGTATAAAATAATAATTAATTTATTTCGAAAATGTTTTTTGAAAAAATGGAAATGACACTCTTACATGCGTACGACCCACTATCTCCATGATTGTAACATAATTCGATTTTCATATCCATCATCCATGGTTTATTTTAAAAGAATAATTAATGTATCAAAATAATAATAATAATATTATAATTTTTATATTTTTCACCAAACATACCATTCCCCATGGTAGATATATTGAAATCATTTTGAAGTTATGATTTGAACACCCTCAAAACACATAATGTGGACTTCATAGATTAAGTACTTATATATGTCATTGAAATATATGAAATAAATGGTTTAAGTTCAAGGTATTAATCTTGGAAAATTTTCTCATGAAATAAAATAATTGATATAAGATTATTATATATGTGATAAATGACATACATAGAAAGTATAGACTTGAGGTTAGAGATTTTGATTATATTTCCCTTTATTGTGGCATGTTTTAATGTTATACATCTAATTTATTTTATATAGTATTTATAATTACATTTTTAACATTTTATAATGAATCCTTCATTCTTTATGAAGTTTTAATTTACACTTAATATTATTTTATCAAAGGGTATTTGACTTGAAGGTTACAAAGCAATAAGGGATTTCAGAATTCAATTCATATCATTAGTATATATCATGTCTTTGTAGTATTTAATTTTACAAGATTATGTGTGTAATGACCTTTTATTATTTTAAATTTCATCTCCACTTTTCATAAATAGATTTAGAATTGTAACACATAATCTATCAATTTATTAACTCTTAATTCAATGACATGATCTTTATAAGGACTATTCTTCTCAAATTTTTCTTCTTTGGGACATGTATTTATGTTATACACCTATGTTATTTTATGAGGTTTATATATTTCCTCATAAAAATTTTATATCAAGAATATAATCATGATCAAGATATTTAAAGTTTTAATTGAATTTATTCTTCCATGTGGATATTGATATTAAATTTACATTAGTGCTATATGGTTTAAATTTCAATCCCATTTTAATATTAATTGTGTATGTTTGAATTTATATTGAGGAAATTAAATGATAATTAATCAATCAAACCATTTCATTTTAATATTCCACTTGATATTTCATGAAATTTTATTTTTAGTACCATCCTTTTGTCTTTGGTTCTCAAAATTATTTAGAAAATGTGTCAACCATATTTATCCTCTTTCATTCAAAAAATATTTATCTTCTATATCAATGTTTCATTAAAAGTTTTATTTAATTTTATTTTCTTTACATAAATTACATCATAAAGTTATTTTTAATGATCTTTGACCATTATTTAATATTTTATAAATGTAAATTTATAATTTTTTTATACTTGGTCAACATTTTAAGTCTTTATAGTAGTTTTAATGTTAGTTTTATATTAAAAATTAACAATATGATTATATTTTCTTACCTTCATGTTAGTTATTTACTTTATATCATACATTATATGTTTTTAAGGATATTTTCAATGAAAATTATTTTCAAAATATTTTAGGAATTTTTATTTTTTAAAATTTATTTTCAATGTTGAAGGGGTATTTAAATAATGAATGTTTTTAATGATATTTTAATGGTATTTCTATTCATCATTAAAAATAAACCATTATTTTACAAATGATCCACTCAGGATATATTTTAATTATATAATCCTAATTATTTTTCGAGATGAATTATAATTTTTTCATATATAGTTTCATGGAAAAAATTATTTTACCATTTTTAAATAAATAAATGAAAGGTAAAAGGATATTATAAGGTTGAAAAGTAAAATATGTTAGTTTTTTTATCAGGATATGGTATGCAGAAACTTTTGATAAATGTGGAATTTTTGATTGAACCCAAATAATTAATGGTGTTTACCCAATATGTCATAGGTTGGTCTGTTATACAACTCCAATGCCTTGGATACTAATGATAGAGTTAAATAAATATAAGTAAACCTAAATAGATGAAAAAGATAAATGGTTGACAAGTTACTCCTAATATATTTTAGGTATTAACTAGTTAAGGTTATCTCATCTTTAAGGGTTCTTATAAAGGTTTTAAAAAGGTAATGTTTCATGTGAACAACATGTTTTATTTATGCTTTATATGAGTTTAAAATAGATCCTTTGGTTAGGGATTTTCCTCACATGGCTCATAGATGTTGAATTATATGACCCATGCCTTATATTAAAGATTTATTACATGATCCATGTTTTTATTGGTATTAATTAAATTATGTTATTCTCATACATTTTGAATATGTCATTATACCATTATGCACATATTATGAACATTGTTGATATTAAATTTTTAAGGATTATTTATACCCTTATTAATAATTTGAGCTCACCCTTATTATACTTTCCATTTACATAGGTTATAAAAGAAGGTTTTTTGTGTGTTATGATTAATAAGTTTACTAGATGTGATAATCCTAGTGGAATATGCTATAGAATTTTATGAAATATTTTATATATATCCATGTTTCCATTTAAGAGTTTGTACTAATTATATAAAACTATAAACCTAAAATGTCCTTTGCTTATATAATTAATCTGAATTTTCAGTTCGACGTTATAGTTCTTTAAGGGTTAAAATGGGTCACATTTAGTAGTGTCAAATCTAGAAATATAAATATTTTGTTTTAGCATCAAATCCTGAAGATAAGGTTCTTGGTTGTTATAGTTTATATGAGATGAAAGTATTACATAGTATTTTAGATAATAATTTCATAACTTTGGTGATAACCTTGGGGATATGTCTAATATAATTATAACATCCTCATGTTTTATAATTACAAATTTTGTGGTTTTATATCAATGAAATCCATCTCTGGATATGGGAAATTGGATTCAACTATGGAACACATGCACCTTGGGTTGAAAAATTTGAAAGGGGTGAAGTGGGTGTTAACTTGAAAATCATATATGAAATATGAGTAGGAATAAGGCTGCACACCTAATCATATTTTTTAGAGTTTTTGTCCCAGTACCAAATTTTTGTAATTTGATTAGATGTATTTTCTATGTATTGAATATTAATAAAACTTATTATTACATATTTTTTTGTTATTATTCATAACCCTAATATAATAATGCCCTAGATTATACAACGCATTGATAAAGTCATAACAGTTCCCTGTAATGACAAGAGCCTTGATGTTCTATGATGATATTATCAAGTAATGATCTGTGGTTGGATAAAATACTATGATGGTACACATAGTAGATATACATTCAGGTGAAAGTACTCATAAGTTGATGGAGCATATTCTCACAAAGTCCTCCCTTGATAATCTCCAAGATAGAAGATTATAAGAACAAGCCCACTAGTAGGAATTCCACATGTTTTGGTGTTATATGATATTCTTATCTACGAGCATGTGTGATGATCCTTAGACTCTATGATTATTATTAATGAATTTTATAACTTGTTTACTTAGATGTATCTCATAAACCATGGAAATAAAAGTTCATGGTGAAGTTGTATATGTTTGGTGTGTCATGAGTGACGTGTTGTTAATGAATAATCAGGGAAGCATTTGTCCCTTCCATCTTTATGGAAGATTATTTCTCAACCCTTTAATTCAAATAAAACTATCACATTAGATTCAATGGACATGGTGTAATGATATGTTTATTTCATATAATCAAGAAAGAAATAACGAGCATATAGGTTGGTGAAAAAGATATACAACCTTCTTGATGATATATCGTGAAAAAAGGATTGTATTACACAGTGAGTGTTCATATGTGGTTGTCGATGTTGTGATATTATGTTCTTTCTCTTGGGTTCCTTGACCCATTACTAGATAGTAATCTTGGACTTTAGTCAATCCCACATAATTCCAATGAGAAGGAATCTTATAGGGTCACACACTAATTATTTCCTTTGGAATAAATTAAATTTTATTTGAGTTTAATTAATGGAATAAATATTATTATCATGTCTGAGGAATAACTTTATTCAAGTTATATTGATCTCAAAAATGAAATAAATATTTATTCTCAAGCTTGTGAATAAAATATTTATTTTATTTATTGAATATTTTTTAAAAAAATTATTTTTTAGATTGTGAATAAAATATTTAGTTATGAATAAAATATTTATTCAGTTATTCAATAAATGATAGATGAGTTAGAGCAGATGAATACCAATTCCAGTGATAAATATTAATTAATAAGTCCTTTATATAATATTTGTTTTCGTGAATGTTGGCACGCACCACAAAATAATAACTATATAATTATTATTATGCGGCATGGGATTTATTAAAGGTAATACATGTTATTTGACGGTTAGTATGTAATTAAATTATATTTTAACATAAATCTCAACATTATAAATATGAAGCTATGTCTATTATGTAGAGAATACAAAATTAAGAATAGATAATGGTTTTTCAAAATGAATTTTCTCTCAACTCCTCCTTTTCTATCCCTCTCAATAATGATAAGTGAAAGAGTGATTTCATTAAGATTGAAGAATGAGTGATCATGAACGAACAATGAAAGATATTTGACTCACCGCACTAGCTCCCATAGATCATGTGGTGCTTCTCAGAGATCATATGAGAATGTGTGGCTCACCATTATAGGGATTATATCCTTGGATCCCCACTACACAATGAAGGTAATTCGAAAGGGTTTTTTTTCTAATGATAAATATTCACGAATAAAGAAATTTTCTAAGTCCGGGTATTTATTTATTCAAATATTAAATAAATTAATTATAAATTTGAAATGCAAGATCATTACTCATGGTTTCATGAAAAATTATTTAATTTTTTTTAATATATCACCCACATATGCACACTTCTGAAATACTCAAAACCATCAAGTGATATCAGAGTTTTCATGTTTAAATTTATAATAATTTATGTAATTATTTATCTATGTGAAATTATGGTTATATTTTCATTTCAAGTTATTTGTTCTTTAATATAATTTAAATTAACATGTTATATACATATTAATCATGTTAGATTACTATTTTATTTTCTTAATGGTTTATGTAAAAATGAAGAATGACTGGAGATTCCATCAGGAAGTGTCGAATCCTTGGCTTCTAAAATTGGTTTACATGACATGCAGCCAGAGCACACATTGTATACCCATGCTCATTGTATCAAGATGCATTGAGAAATTAATTACACATGATGCTTTTATTACACACCATGTGTTGAATGAGCCAACCTGGTTCACAACATGTGGATATAGGGTGTGTAGCCAGAATGTACACACCGTGTAGTCTGGATGAGTTAAAATCATTAGTACCTAGGCACGTGACTTGGATATATGAAAATTGAGGTTCCTAGTGTGTAGATACATGTTCACAATGTTTAGTCTCCCATTAATAGTCAAAATTAAAATTGCATTAAATTTTAAAAAATGCACCATTAAATCCATATTTTATTGATTAAAACAACATTTTGTGCTGGAAAATTTAATAATGGATTTAAAGAATTTTAAATGTTCAGTTAATTTATTGTAATTAATATGTCATTATTGTCTCTTCTAATTATTTTCAATTAATTACATTAATTATGGGTATCTTTAAATAAGATCGGATGTTCAGTAAAAATGAAATAGAGTTAATTAATAAAAGTGAGTTTATCTTAAATAATAAAATAAAAAATATATAAATGAATGATAGCCATTTAATTTTTGGTATTTGTTTCATGTATGACCATTAATGAGCCTGAAAAAGATATGTGTATGTGTTGGATGTTTTAATTTAATTTATTGCCTGAGTTTTCAATTATTTAATATTAATTTAATTTATGGCTTGCAAGTTATCCCTCCCTCCATTATTTTGTAGGATCTACGTGTCTAAGGATATTTATACAATCCCCTTTAACCAATCCTTTGGTTCCCCTCCCCTACGTATGAGTAATAAATATTTTTAATTCATGGATAATACCAAGGTGCATGGAGGTGGTCAAGATAGAACCATAATGATACCAACCTAGGTGATACATAGGTGGGCAACTAGAATGATGTAACTCATACAAAGAACAACAATAAGAGTTATTTACCTGAGGTTAAAAGTTGATATAATGTACACTGATTAAATCAACTGTTATATAAATCTAATGAATGTGTAATTTAATTAATTAATTATTTTTTTAAATGAAATTATTTATTTTATATATGTAATGAAATGATCATATAAAAAAAATTAATGCACAAAGATAGAAATAAAATAAATGGATTTTGTATTAATATTCTTTCCAACATGGTTAATTATTTATGTAACATCCACTTAATATTAACGATATGTATAAAAGATAAAGAAAGATAAAATTTATTCGTATTAAATTAAAATATATAAATTAAATATTAATCAATACTAATCCTTCCATTACTTGATTAGGAATAAAAACATAGAACTAAGTGTAGTACATATCAAATTTCTGGACACTTACTTTTATCCAGAAGTTCTCATGATAGTTTTGGGTTGACTTAACTGAATTTGTATTGATTTTAATATCCAAGGTATGTTCAATAAAAATTTTGAGGTAGGTGTTGAGGAAATCCAAGTCAAGATTTCAGGTTAGGGGAATCAACTCAATGGATCAAGGAGTTGGAAGTCTACAGTTGGTAAGAACACATATCTAATTACATTATTATGGTTTTCATTACTGAAGTTTAGATTATTAAGAAAATTAATGAGGATCCTTTCAACTAGAATGTTAAAGCGACTAAACATTCTGAGTTAAATGATGAGGGAAATTGAGAGTTGATAAAATAGTGAGAAATTTAATAAATAAATAAAAATTTAATTTATTATATCTCGCTTATTTCGTGATCAATAAAAGTACTAATAATATTCTCTTTTTAATTGTAGAATAAAATGAAAAGTTCGTCATCCAAAATATCCATATGGTAAATATTGGAGAAAGATGACCTCCTAACTTACTGTAAATTCCATAAGTGGTTTAGATTCCTTTGGGTTTTGCAACACCATGAATAGAAATCTTACATGCTAGAATCCTCAATTCCTGATCTAGATGTTGAAGAGGCAAGTGATAAATATTTGTATTTTATGAAAAATTTGAAGTAATGTGATCAACCTTTAATGTTTGATGATTTCATCAATGTCTAGTGAACTAATGACGTCTCACAAAAACTTGGATATTTATAGCATGACCGAGAACATCTAAGGTCTTTACTAGGGGAGAAATAGACGAGAACATGTTGAGATTTATAAGGCTCTATTTCAGAGTAATCTTTGAGAGGTTACCTCATCTGGGCCTCACGTAGTTAAGATCATTCTCTACATTGAGCAATTAAAGGTTTATGGGTTTAAATTCCCCAATGAACTTGGCACCGACCTTATTCTATCATCACCCTCTCAATTATTCTCCAGATTTTTTGTGAATTTTAATATGACGAACATTGAGAATTCTCTACCAGATCGTTTTACTCTTATTCACCAAGTTGATAAGGAAACAAAGCATGAAAAAACTTTTGTCCTTATAGTGAGAAAACATAATGGTAATGAAAAGATATTTAATCCCAAAGATTCTTTATTCCCTTACAAGAAGAGAAAGATCATGGGGAAAGCAGGGGAACATGATGCTCTCTATTTCACATGTGGTAACAAGGCCCATTGGAAGAAAAGATAAACCCCTCCAAAGAATTAAGGGGAATATTTAGGTGAGTTTTTTATCAAGTGAAAATTATTTGTTTCTAAGAATTGGTTATTAGATATACCTTGTGGTGCTCACATATGTATTTAAATATAGGAACCAATTAGATTCAGAAATATTGTCTGAGGATAGCTGGATATTAGAGAATCCAATGGATCTAAACATGTTACTATAGCCATCGGGTAATACCACCTCACGTTGCCATTCATAATGATATTGGTTTTAAAGGGTTTTTATTATGTTCCTTTAGTTACCAAAAACATTATTTTAGTATTCAGACTTGATATGAATGGATTTATTTTCAAAATTGGGAATAAATGTTTCGTCTTTTATAGATATTGAATTTTTATGGTAATAAACACTTAAATAACTGTGTTTATGTGTTGGATTACATGGACCAAAGAATGGAAATTGATAAAAAAAAATTACTTCACAAGACTCACGCCACACCAAAATCTTCCATAACTGACTAGTTCATGTAAATGAAAATCACTTGACTAAATTACATCAAGCTGGATATTTAGATTATTTTAAACTAAAACCACTTGGTTTACATCACACATTCTTACGATAAAAAAATAACTAAACCCCCATTTAGTAAAAATGGTGAAAGTGCTATAGAGCTTCTTGAATTAGTTTATACCGATGTGTGCAGACCATTTACTATTGAAGCAAGGGGTTAGTAATCATACATCATAAATATTACTGATGATTTCAGTATATATGGATATGTATAATTAATAAGGTATAAGTTGGACTCTTTTGATAAATTCAAGGAATAGAAGAATGAAATTGAGAAACAACTTGGTAAGAATATTAAAAAACATCACTTAGATAGTGTCAAGGAATATATTAATCAAGAATTCATTGATTATTTACAAGCATTTAGGATTTTATCTGAACTCACTCCTACTTATATGCCTCAATGTAATGGTGTAATAAAAAGGAAGAACCACACCTTATTGAAAATGGTGTGATCAATGATAAGTCATGCAATTTTTCCATTATCCTTTTGAGGATACACATTAAAAACAGAAATATACGTACTAAAATGAGTCCCAAATAAAGAAATAGATGGTATACCATACAAGGTATTGAATGAAAAGAAACCTATATTTTCTTTCTTACATGTGTGAGGTTGCGAGGCATTTTTTAAGGCTTCTTCAGGTAAGAAGATTGCACAGCGAGGCACAAAGTTTATCTTTATAGGATATCCCAACTAAAAAGGGATACTACCTATAAAATAATTTAGACAAAAATGTTGTTATTGATAGACACACCATATTTCATTAGGAGGATATTATCTCTAAAATAGAGATTCGGGGAGAGATAGAATTTGATGAAGTCTAGACTCAAGATACATAAGATTTGGAATAGAAACAAATTCCACAAAGCCCCATGTAAGAAGAAACTATTATGGATACACTACTACTACGTAGGTGTACTAGGGAGGTTAGAGAACCATAATAGTATGGTTTTCTAGTCATTGAGGATGGAAACTCATTATTAGTTCAGAATAATGATCCTTTTGCCTACAGGGAAGAACTAAGTGGAATAGGTGTTTCCATGTGGAAAGTAGCCATGAATTATGAAATGGATTCCATGTACCAAAACCAAGTATGGGTTTTAGTAGATCCTCCAGAAAATGTAAATATTGTTGGTTGAAAATGGATATTTAATAAGAAACTGAACATGGAAGGAAAATTTAGTACCTACAATGTGTGACTGGTTGCAAAAGGGTTTAAACAACATCAAGGTAATGACTATGGAAAAACCTTTTCACTAGTTTCAATTCCAAAATACATCAAAATCATACATTCCATTATAGTTATTCATGATTATGAGAATTGGAAAATGGATTTCAAAACAACCGTCATTAACAACAACCTTCATGATGATTTCTATATAACACAACCCAAAGAGTTTGTGACTCCAAAGGTTTCCGACAATGTATGAAAGTTACAAAGAACCATTTATGGATTAAAGAAAGAATCTAGATAATAGAAGTTTTATTTTTATGAGGCCATAAATGAATTTGGTTTCATAAAGAATGAATCACAGTCATGTGTCTATAAATGGTTTAGTGGGAGTGCAGACTTTTTCTGAACAGTAAATGTTGATGACATAATAATCATTGGAAATGAAATAATAGTCTTATAGTATATTCAAGCATGTTTTAATAAATGATTTTATATGAAGGACTTGGGCGAGGAGGCCTATATTATTGGGATCAATATCCATCGTGATAGATCCAAGAGGTTTCTCGGACTAAGTTAATGTATATACATTGAGAAGATACTAAAGAGATTAATTATGAATGAACCCCATATGATATTGTTTCTAACATCATATGGAATTCACATTTCTAGGAAAACGTGTCCTCATACGCATGAGGAAGGAAATATAATGACAATGATTCTATATGTATCAGTGAATGGGTTAGTCATATATGCTATGATATGTACTAGGATCGATGTCACCTTTGAATTAAGTATGGTAGGGAGATATCCAGATGATCCAGGTGACCACCATTGGATGGAAGTTAAGAATATCATTAAGAATTTAAGTTGTAGTGAGGATATATACATGGTTTATAGAGGTGATGAGAAAATAGTCATCAAAGTATATGTAGATGGCAGTTTCCAAGCTAATAAAAATGACATGAAGTCACAGATGATCCTATATCAGAGTTTTATCATGGACATGCATGAAGTGGATAATAAAATCTACCTTGATAGAACCATTCTAGTAGATGAACCAGATAAATGAATTTTCATGGATACAACGTTGGGATCCATCAAATCTCGAGAATATATCAATATTTTTCATCCTATGCAACAGACATATAGGTGGGTGACCATGATGTGGTGTAAATAAATTCTATAAAAGATGAATTTTATTATTTGGAGGATATAGACCAATTCATTTCGATAAACGAAAATGTTCAAAGAAAGGTGGTTTATATTATTTCAAGGTTCTAGTTTTGTGATAAAACTAAAACTGAGTTAGATTGGAACTTATTTTTTGATGGAGATTGTGCTCACTTTTCAAAGAAGTTGTCCAACCAAAGGGTGGGGATTTAAATAAAGTGAGAAGAATCACAAACATTCACCTCCTTATGGTTATAAGGTGTGAAGGTTTGTGCTTATGACAATATGACTCATTAGATGGTTGTTTCCTCCATTTGTTAGGTTATTTTGGTGATGAGAAAAAGCATAAGAAAGGGATTCAATGTATGATAAACAAGTTTAAGGTTTGGTTAAATTCTATGATTATGGAGTTGGATTATTTTATTCATGGAAACAAGCCCTGGGTGGCAGAAAGAGGACTCATCTATAATCTTTCAAGCCCTAATGATAGTGCTCCTATTGGAATACAGTTCAAGAGGAATCCACCCAAACTAGGGTTTAAACATAATGTGGATGGTTCATGCATTCAAGGAGGTAAGAGAGGAGTTGGTATCATCCATGATGATATAAAATATATGATTAGTGGTTTTAGAACCTTCTATGGATTAGGAAACACAATTAGGGAAGATACTAGATACATATTTAGTGGAATCTCCTTATGAAATCCCTACGACATCAATATTGGGACCATTTAAAATGATTCCCAACTTCTGGTAAATTTCACAAGGGACATCAATAATACTCCATGGTATGTCAGTTATCCTATTTTAAAGTGAAAGGCCATTACAGCTAACACTATGGAGATAACTCACACCTTAAGGGAGGGGAATTTTTCCACTGAAAACCCTTCTAGTAAAGATAACCCTAATGAAACTCTTATTATTTATTATACCACTAGTATGATCCACCATGATATTAATTTCATTGTAAGAGGTGAATACCTAGGACTATATCAGTTCAGAGCTACTTGATGTAGGTTTTAATTTCCAATAAATGGTGATTTTTGAGTGAATTGGAATAGCTCAAAATAGGTTATGGTTGCAGATTATACAACAGAGTATGAGTATATTAAGGATTCTATGGTATCTAAAGAAGAAGTATGGATTCAAAAATTCATCTGAGATATTTATATGGTATCTAGTAGTAAATATCCTATCACACATTCACATCCGAACTTTTAAAATAATTTTTTTATTTAATCATAATTTGAAACTTTCTATCGAGCTGCAGGCCAAGCCTGTTTGAAGTTTTTGCATTTTGTTGATAAATAAATTCTTTGCCCTTGATAGTGTCCGGTGCATGGGCCAGGCATGTTCAAAGCTGTGCAGCTTTTCCCGAGTCACCGTAAGGCCTGCCTCATGTTCAAGAAAAATAAATTAAATGAGTTTTATTGAGTTATTTTAATAATTATAATAATGGTAGTAATTATAATTATTATTATTATGCTCACCAAGTTTATTAATATTGGGTTATTATTATTAATTTATTATTTTTAACATTCTATTAATTTTTTAAGTATATTAGGTTTATTAATATCATATTAAGTTTATTATAATTATTATGATTATTATTAATAATATCAATATTGGTCTTATTAATCTATTTACAATTATTTTAATCTTATTATTATTATTATGGTTAATAATAATATTATTATTATCAAGTTTATAAAAATTATTATTAAGTTATTATGACTATTAATTTTATCATTATTTAGTAAATTTTTATTTATTTTATTTTATTTTATTTTATTCCATTATTTTTTCTCCCTTTTTTCTCCCCCTATTTCTCGTCTTCCTTGGGTGTCGCATGGTACATCCCTCCCCCTGAAACCCTATTTGAATGGCCTTCCCTCTCTTGGGCCACTCTCCCTCCCATGGACTCCCTCTAGAGATCCACCATCGGTGCTCCACTCTCCCTCTCTCTCAGCCCTACGCAACCCCCTATCTGATCCATTTATGCTCATGCCGCTGCCTCCCAAGATCCCTTTCCGATGCGACTCAGGCAAACCCAGCTCCCCCTGTCTGGTGGTTTTCCAACACAACACACTTCCGGTAGCCCACTTTCTTGCTCGCTTGGCCTCCCGCACCCCAGCTATAGGTGCATTCTACTTCGAATAATTGTTTTTTATTTTTGATATACTTTAAGATTATGGTTTCATGTTGTAATTGGTTCTGTTTTTATGTTTTTGGTTTGATTTATTGATTTTAGGGGTCATCAGGTTCCGTCGAGGTCGGTTCTAGCCACTTCCATCATGGGTAGTGGGCTCGCCATGGTTTTCAAGTAAGGATTTTCAAATTTCTTCATTTTGGATTAATTTTGAGTTAGGGGTTTTATTATCTTTGAGTTTTCATGCACATATTTTTGGTGTGAAAGATGTTTTGGCAGTATATTAACTTGTGTTTGATTTTATATGGTATTATTGTGTGAAACAGGGTGCATTTTGGATATAAATCCATTTTGTATTTCATGGTTGTATTTTATAACTTGTCCACTTGATTTAATAGATCATACAAGGGATGCATATGATATTTTAGTATGGTGTTGGTGTGTTTTAGTTCACCATCAATGATTTGGGATAATGTGTTCCTTTTGTTTTGTTGGTTCACACCTCTATTATTAGGGTTTATGGATGTTGTTTACTTATTTTTAATTAATTGGTAGGGTGTTGGGTGGTGCTGTGTGATTTTGGGGTGTCATTCCCATTCATGGTGAGGTTTAAATCTTATTATTTGGTTTCATAACATCTTAATTAGGGTCTTTATTTGTTTTAAGGTTTATAATATTTTTGGTGTAGCATGTTGAACTCTGCTTTACCGTTTCATGTTGCGGCTGTCAAGAACACCTACATGTGCATTCATAAGGTAAGGAATATATATATATATATATATATAAATGATCTCATTGTACATATTCCCACATGGCATGGGGAATGTGTGCAATGCAGGTAGGTGTATTTATATATATATATGTATAAATGCATGTGCATGGAAGTGCACAGGGTCGGTTCGAGTGGTCATCGAAAAATAATGACATGTTTGAGGTAGGTCCCCATTGCACTTTCCTTTATATTTATAATTTATAAACTTCTAGTTAGTTCATTAAATTTTAGATTAATGGTAAATAATATTAAATAATTAGTTTTAGAATAAATTTTCATGGTGAAGGATAGTGGTTCTCTCTTATTTTGAATTACCTGAAAGTGTTTTCTTTTAATGTGCATCATTAGTGTTGATAATATTCCTGGTTGGCCTTTATAAGTAAATTATATTTATTTTAAAGAACAACTTGGGTTAAAAATGCGTTCGGATTTCTAAAATTGATTTATTAAATGAGGTTTCAAATGGTTTTGAGATTGAAAGCGGTGTTCCTTTGATTCTTTGGAAATGAGTTGGTGTGTACTGGTTCTTCTGAAAACATGTCGGTGTTGAGTGGTTAGTTAAGGCCGATTTGGCACTTTAAAGAAATTATATATTTTGAAAACCCTCTTTGGGGTGACTCAAATGTGGTATTATTGTGTACCTAGATTTTGTGAGTTGTGTGTGATGTTTTCACATCATGACTGGTTACTTGATTTACATTTTTGACTCACCCCTTTCCTTTTTATTATATGTGTTGACATGGGAACCCAGCAAAGTGAGTGAATCTTCTGAGAACGATTGCTGCACTATATTAGATTATGCACTGTCTAGTGGCCCATTGTAGATAGGTGTTTTTTTATTATTTCTATTGGATTGGGCCCCTCAACCAGGCCATGTAGGGTGATGGTCAGGATTTAGAGTGTTATGATGTCATCGAGAGTAGGCATGCCTTCGGGATGAGTCACATGTATAGTATGTTTTGGATTGTTCATGAGCTCTTAGGTTCAACCCATGTTGTTTTTAGTGATTATTTGTATGTGGCTGATGATGGGGAGGTCCAGTTTGGTTTATGGCCCTTGTGTTCCACTTTTTACACTGCCCTTGGAGTGTGTTGTGTGTTGTGTATGGTTTTCATTTTGATTAACAACTAAAATTTGGATTTCTAAATTGTTCGGAAAAAATGTTTTAAAATGAAATGAACCTGTTCCATTCCAAAATTAATCTTGTTTTTAAATTAAAAAGGGAAATGGACAGTTACTTGTTTTAGAAATGGAAGTGTGTGTCTAGAAACCCATATTTTATATAATTTAGTTCAAACCTAGAATTAGTAAATTCTTTATTTAGGGGTGGTGCATTGGGAATAGTTTTTTGGGTACACCTATTGAGATTTAATACTCACGATTATAGTGTTTTCCTATTTATAGTTTCTATTACAGGTTCAACTTGAGCTTGCTCGCCATGGGAAAGAGTTTGTTGTGGTTTGGTGAGAGACTCTCGGAGTCATGAGGAGTTCTGGTCGTGGCCAAGTTAGTTGGTTGTTGTTGGTCGTTCCTTCTTTTTGTGTAGTTTATTTACATTGAATTATTCTAATTTTCCACCAGTTTATTTATTTTAACTGGGAGAAATCGTTCCCAATTGTTCTCTATTGATGAGCAGGCGGTTGTCGCTAGCCCAGGAGGAACGGGAACGCCTCTCAGGCCATGTCACAGACCGACTTGGGTGACCAGTTCAGGGACGACATGGGTTGGTTCATGAAAAAATGGTATCAAAGGAGGCCCTTGTTATTTGGCGTGTTAGTAAGCTTGGTGATTAGGTGTATAGAGACTCAAGAGGTAGGTGCAAGAAGGATGTCATGAACCCTTGCCCGTCTCGAGACTCAAGTATCCAAGGGTAGTCTAGGATTTGAGTTTTTCTTTTGCTTAGTTTGTATGGATGAGGGATGAAAAAGGAAGTGATCCGGTGTTACACAATGAGCTTTCATGGAGTAGCGACCCATGTACGACCCCAGTGCATGGTTCAAGATACTTCCTGCGATGGCTGCTCACTCGGAGCATGGTCTACTAAGCCATGCTACCAGGTTGGCATAGCCACTAGTCCCTTATTTTTGAATGTTTTGATGTGAGTTATGTTTGGGGTTAGTTTTTACTAACTTGATTGGATTTCAAAGATGAAAGTGGTTCATAAAAAAAGGGGTTTTCAAAAGGGAATGTGGTTTTGGAGTGGAAAAAGTGGTTTTGCAATGGAAATTGTTTTCTTTTAATGGGATGTGTGGTTTAAAAGGAAAAAAATTAGAGGTGTTTTGAAAGTTGTTTAGGGATCTCATTAAAAAAATTTGGAATGTGAATTGGAAAATGTTTTGGAATTTAGAAATGTATTGCTTTAATGATAAGTGAATTTTTCAAATTGGTTGTGAATTTGTGATTTATGCTGAATGATTTGATTTGAAAATGAGAAGTGTCTTTAATTTACCCTTGGTATTCCTATGAGGGATCACATATATAGAGGTGCGCATGTGGCACAAGGTTGATTAGTGGCATGTGTGGATGGGTGCATGAGCTAGCACAATGGTATATGTATATGTGAGACTTCATGAGATACCAATGGTGGGTACTGAAGTCGTTTTTTCCTGAAAAATGGCTTTCAAAAAGGTAATTTAAATGTTTTTAAAGGTAATAAATTGTTTAGTGTTCTCTTTTCATGTTTGGTATTTTTTCGTGGGCTCTTAGATTTAACATATTTAATTGTGGATGGAATAGTGATTTGAGTTTGAGATTTAGTTTGTGATTGAGGTGGGGAATTATTATTTATGATGAATTTTTATTCGGATTTGTGCCTCTTGTTTTTGAGTATGCTACCCAGAAAAGTCTTAGAGGTTTCTAGTGAGTCTCTTATAGTTGTTGGTTCTACCGAGACTTTTAGCGGAGTGGTGGAATTGAATTATTTTCAGTTTATGTCCATATTCTGTGGTGATCGTGACCTATTGAAGGTAGCGGAATGGATTGGTGAAATCTTTGGTGTTTTCAGGTTATTAGAAACTCCCAAAGCTATGTGAGTCAGTGCTGGTTTGAGTTCATTTGAGGGTTTAACTTTGTATTGGTGTGAGAGAAAATCCCAACATTGTTTCATGATGGGATTTCTTAGAAGTTTTTTAAGACCACTTTCATCTGATGGTTTATACATAAGGAGGTGAAAGCGAGGAAAGTGGAAGAGCTAGTGAGTTTCCAACATGGCCAACAAATAGTGGAGGCCTAAGTCAGGCATTTCAAGGGGTTGATTCCCTTCTCTCTGGAGGTAGCATCGTGAAATCAGTTAATGTTTCTCTTGTTTGGGGTCTTCATATTGGGTTCAAGGACCGATTATTTTTGGCGTCTAGGATGGTTCCCCATTCGGTGAGAGCGAACCAGAGGAAACTATCTCAGACAAGTTTTATTGTAAATTCCATCCTCTATTAGTGGGGCCACTCTTCTGTTCGCTTCTGGTGTGACCGTTTTGGGTACATTATGTCTTCTTGTCATCATCTTTCAAAGACTAGTTGTCGGTGTGGCCATTTGGGGAACATAAAGAGGTTCTTATAGAGGCATTGTTAGAAGGAGTCTCAACCGGAGGATGTCAGCTACAGACTGTGGGGTAGTAGATACTTTAAGAAATCAAATCTCCAACCACAGGTCTCGGAGTGAATCCTTTTCACACAGTCAGCAATCGTTTTGTGTGGGGCACCTTGGTCTAATTTTTTTGTCTCCAATGCTGAAATGGGGATGATATAAATTTCTCTGTTCAATCTCCCTCATCATTAAAGGTTCTATTTTTCTGTAAGAGGCGAAAAGGTCTCTTTTTCTCATTGTGGTATTTGTTCTTTGAATACCACACCTTGGTTGTAAAAATTCATGGTGATCTTGTTTCCTTGTAATTCCAGTAGTTGTGCCTCATCAAATATAATATTCGAAGTTTTTCTCTTTACGGCTGAGAGTCTCAATGTTGGTTGTGCTAGTTGGGTTATTTTGGTGGGGAGAACCCTCCTCGTTTTCTGATGGCTCTTATCTTTATAGTTTACCTTAGAATTGGTCGGGTATGACTGATGGAGTGAAAAGTCACACCGTGTTTGTGTTTTTGTTAGACTCATTCAGTTTCAAACTCAAGTTTGTTTCCTTGTTTGGATGGGTGACTTTCTGGGGGCAGAAAGTTTTTATGGTGGGGAGAATTGTCACACCCGAACTTTTAAAATATATATTCTTGATTATTTTATTAGACTTTAATACTTTTTATCGAGCTGCAGGCCAAGCCTGTTTGAAATTTTTGAATTTTGTTGATGAATGAATGCGTTGCCCTTGACAACGTCTAGTGCATGGGCAAGGCATGTTCAAAGCCACACATATTTTCTTGGGTCACCATGCGACCTGTCTCATGTTCAATACAAATAAATAAAACGAGTTTTAATGAGTTATTTTAATAATTATAATAATGGTAATTATTATTATTATTATTATGTTAACCAAGTTTATTAATATAGGGTTATTATTATTAAGTTATTATTATTAACATTATATTAATTTTGTTAAGTATATTTGGTTTATTAACATCATATTAAGTTTATTATAATTATTATGATTATTATTAACAATATCAATATTTTTCTTATTAATCTATTTAAAATTATTTTTATCTTATTATTAGTATTATTATTATTAATATTATTATCAAGTTTATTAAAATTATTATTAAATTATTATGAATATTAATATTATCATTATTTATTAAATTTTTGTTTATTTTATTTTATTTACTTTTATTCCATTACTGTTTCTCCCTTTTTCTCCCCATCTTTATCTTCTTCCTTGGGCATTGCACAATAAAACCCTCCCCATAAAACCCAATTGCATGGCCTCCCATCCCTTCGGCCGCTCTCCCTCCCGCGGCTTACCTCTGGTGAGCCACCATCGGTACCCCACTCTCCCTCTCTCTCAGACCTGCACACCCCCTATGTCCGAGCCATTCCTTCCCACACCGCTTCCTCCCGAGCTCCCTTTCCAGTGCACCTCGGGTGAACCTGACTCCCCCTGTCCAGTAGTTTTCCAACACAACACACCTCCAGTAGCCTTCCTTCTTTCTCGGTTGGCCTCCCGCACCCCAGCTGTAGGTGATTTCTACTTTGAATAATTGTTTCTTCTATTTGATAGACTTTCAAATTACGATTTCGTGTTGTAATTGGTTCAGTTTGTATGTTTTTGTTTGATGTATTGATTTTAGGGGTCAACAGTTTCTGTTGAGGTCGGTTCTAGCCACTGTCATTAAGGGAAGTGGGTTCACCATGATTTTCAGGTAAGGATTTTCGAATTTCTTCGTTTTGGATTAATTTTGATTTAGGGGTTTTATGATTTTTGAGTTTTCATCAACTTATTTTGAGTGAAAAATATGTTTTGGAAGTATATTAACTTGTGTTTGATTTTTATATGGTATTCTTGTGTGAAACAGGGTGAGTTTTGTATATAAATCCATTTTTTATTGCATGGTTGTATTTTCTAACTTGTGCACTTGATTTAATAGATTATTCAAGGGATGCAGATGATATTTTAGTATGGTTTTAGTGTGTTTCGGTTCACCGTCAATGTTTTGGGGTAATGTGTTCCTTTTTTGTTGTTGTTTCGAACCTCTATTATTAGGGTTTATGGATATTGTTTACATATTTTTAATTAATTGGAAGGGTGTTGGGTGGTGCCGTGTGATTTTGGGGTGTCATTGACATATAAGGTGAGGTTTAAATCTTATTGTTTCGTTTCATAACATCTTAATTAGGGTCTTTATATGTTATAAGGTTTATTATATTTGTGGTGTATCACATTGAACTCTACATTACCATTTCATGTTACGGGTTTCAAGAACACCTACATGTGCATGCATAAGGTATGGAATATATATATATATATATATATATATATATAAATTCCCTCTTTGCACATATTACCTCAGGGCGCAGGGAATGTGTGTAATGAATCTAGGGGTATATATATATATATGTTTGTATAAATGAATGTGCATGGAAGTGTGGAGGGTCAGTTCAAGTGTTCGTCAACAAATAGTGACATGTTTGAGGTAGGTCCCCACTGCACTTACCTTTATATTTAGAATTTATTATCTTATTTTTATTTCAATAAATTTTAGATTAATGGTAAATAATATTAAATAATTAGTTTGAGAATAAATGTTCATTGTGAAGGATTGTCGTTCTCTCTTATTATGAATTACATGAAAGTGTTTTATTTTAATGTGCATCATTAGTGTTGATAAAATTATAGATTGGAATTTATATGTAAATTGTGTTTCTTTTAAAGAATGGATTGGGTTTCAAATGTTTTCAACTTTCTAAAATTTATTTCTTAAATGAGGTTCCAAATAGTTTTGAGATTGAAAGTGGTGTTCCATCGATTATTTGGAAATGAGTAGGCTTGTGATAGTTTTTCTGAAAATAGGATGGTGTTGTGTGGTTAGTTAAGGCCCATTTGGAACTTTAAAGAAATGAGATATTTTGAAAAATCTCTTTGGGGTGACTTAGGGGTGGTCTTATTATGTACCTTGATTTTGTGAGTTGCGTGTGACGTTTGCGCATCGTGACTGGTTACTTGATTTACATTATTGACTCACCCCTTTCCTTTTTATTATACATGTTGACATGGGAATCTAGCATAGTGAGTGAATATTTTGATAACTATTGATGTAATAGTTTAGATTACGCACTGGATTTTGGCCCATATTAGAGAGGCATTTTATTATTATTGTTGTGGGATTGGGCCCCTCGACCAGGTCAGGTAGGGCGACGGTCGGATGTTAGGGAATTATGATGTCATCAAGACTAGGCATGCCTTTAGGACGAGTCAGATATATAGTACATTCTGGATTGTTCACGAGCTCCTAGGTTCGACCCATGTTGTCTTTGTGTTTAGTTATATTTGGCAGATGATGGAGAGGTCTAGTTTGGTTGCTGGCCCCTGTGGGCTACTTTTTTCCATTACCTTTAGTTTGTGTTGTGTGTTGCGTGTGGTTTTCCTTTTGACTAAAAACTAAAATTTTGATTTCTAAATTGTTCACAAAAAATGTTTTAAAATGAAATGCACCTATTCCTTTCAAAAATTAAACTTGTTATTAAATTAAAAAGGGAAATGGAATGTTACTTGTTTTAGAAATGAAAGTGTGTGCATAGAAACCTATATTTTATATAATTTAGTTCAAACCTAGAATTAATAAATTCTTTATTTAAGGGTATTGCGTTGGGAATAGTTTTTTGGGAATGTTTACTGAGTTTTAATACTCACGCCTATAGTGTTTTATAGTTTCTAGTTTCTGTTGTAGGTTCGACTTGATATTTCTCACCATCAACGAGGGTTGGTTGTGGATTGTTGAGCGAATCTCAGAGTCATGAGGAGTACCGGTCGTGGGGAGGTTAGTTGGTTGTTGTTAGTCATTCCTTATTTTTGTGTTGTTTATTTACATTGCATTATTCTACTTTTCCATTGTATTATTTAATTTCACTGGGCGAAATCATTCCCAATTGTCCTCTATTGATTCCCTGGTGCTTGTCGCCATCCCAGGAGGATCAGGAACACCTCCCGGGCTATGTCGTGGACTGACTTAGGTGACCAGTTCAGGGTCAACCCGGTTGGTTCGTGACACACACTCAGTTGTGATAATACTACAGCGGTGGTTCTTGAAAAAGTTACAAGGTCGCATCAATAAATGAAGCACACAATTCAGAAGTATCATCTCATGAGGGATTTTTCTCAGAGAAGTGAAGTTGCAGTGAAAAATATTTCCACAAAAGAAAACATGGAGAAAACCTTGACTAAATCCTTAACTAAGAAGAAACATGAATATCATGTGAGATCTAGTATACTAAAGTTCATAGGTAGTTATCTCTAGTCCAAGTCATATTTTGTTGGAGTTGGTGTCCTAGGACCAACTGTTTGTACTTTAATTACATGAATATTCAATGCATTGAATATTGATAAAACTTCTCGTTACATAGTTTTTTGTTCTACATGTCTCTAATGTAATAATGTCCAAGAGTATATGTAACATTGATATGGTCATAGTAGTTCCCCTCTATGATGAGAACCCTAATGTGCTATGACTATATTCTCAAATAATGTTTTGCGGTTGGATAATGTACTATGATGGGACACATAGTGCATAGAGTATTACATGTGGGTACTCATAAGAACATGGGGGTTATTCTCATGAATTTTGCACATGGTAATCTCCTAGATAGTAGATTATGAGGAAAAACCCACCATTAGAAATTACATATGTTTTGGTGTCATCAGATATTCCTATCTACAAGCGTGGGTGATGGTCCTTACACTTTGAGATTATTAATAATGCATGTTAAAACTCAAATAATTAGTTGTATTTCATTACCAATAATGATAATATTTCATGACTATGTTGGATACATTGGGTGTTTCATGAGTGACATTTTATTAATGAATAAATCAATGAATTATTTGTTTCTTCCATCTTTTTGGAAGCTGATGTCTTGGCCCTTTGATTGGAATAGAACCATCACATTAAATTTCAAGTCCATGGTGTAACAATGTATTTATTTTAGATATTTAAAGAAAGATATATCGAGCATATAGGTTGGTGGCATAGATGTGAAACCTGGGTGATGAGATATTCTGATAAAAGTATTATATTACACAATGATCATTTGTATGTGGTTGTCGATGTTTTGATATAAAGTATTTTTTATTAGGTTCCTTGAACCATTGCTAGACTGTAATCTTGGACTTTAGGAAAACCCGCCTAATGCCAATGAGAAAACATCCGGGAGGGTAACACACTATGATTTTCTATTGATCTTAATTAAATTATGTTTTATTTTAATCAATGGAATAAATATTATTCTCAAGTCCGAGGAATAATTTTATTCAAGTTAAAATGATCACATATATTAAATAAATATTTATTCTCCAACGTGTGAATAAAGTATTTATTTTATTTATTGAAAATTTTAAAAAATATTTATTTTTTAGATTGTGATTAAAATATATATTTAAGAATAAAATATTTATTCGTTTCTTTGATTAATTTTAGAGTTCAAATGGACTATGACCGAGTCTGGTGACAAATATTAATTAACAAGAATTTTATGTAATATTTGTTGTTGCACAAGTTGGAATACACCACAAAATAATAATTATATAATTATTATTATACAACATGATATTTATTAAAGGTAATAAATGTTTTTTACTGGAATATATGCAATCAGAATAATATTTTAAGTAAAATCCCAACTCAATAAATAGACAGCTATGTCTATTGTGTAGAACATACAAAATTGAGAATAGAGAATTGTTGCATACAACGAATTATCTCCCAACTCCTCCTTATATATATATATGTATATATCTCAAGAATGAGATGTAGGAGATAGATTTATTTATGATCAAAGATTGAGCGATCAAGAATGAATAATGAAAGACATTCGACTCGCCATGCTAGCATCCATAGATCGAGTGGTGTTTCTCGGAGATCATAGGAGCATGTGTGGATCACCACTAGAGGGATTATATGATCGGATCCTCACAACATAATGAAAGTAATCTTAATGGGTCTTTTTAGACGATCAAAATTCACTGAAAAATAATTTTTTAAGTCCACGTATTTAATTATTAAAAAATTAAATAAATTAATTATATATTTAATGTGAAAGATCCTCACTATTGGTTTTAGAAAAAAATTATTAAATGTTTTTTAATATATCTCCCACCTATGCACAATTATGCTATGCCTAATACCATTAATAAACTCCTAGTGAATAGTTCATTCATTAATTAACATTCAATTTATAAACTATTATAAAGAATCATAGGATAAACCATATCCAAACTTATGATGAACCATATTTTTATGGGATAACTCTAAAGTGTAATGGGTTGATAAGCTTATGTTTTATCTTATTATTAATGGAATAGATACCCTTTTAGTGGTTTTATATGATGGTAAAACTTTGTAATATATTTATTGGGTTTTGATATATTTTTTACTTATTTTTTACCTTACATTTAAAATGAAAAAATTTTCTTTGAGGAACAATGCCCTTAACTTTTGTGGACATTAGTTTAAAGGTATTGATAAACTTTAGGACGAATATGAACTTTAATGATGAGGAAATTATAAGTTATTAAAATTTGGGTTATATCATTATTTATTTATTAAATTATCTATGTTTAAAAGTTTGTGTTATTATTGATTTTTTGTTGATTAATGTATTATTTTTTAGGTGATGTGTTATAAATTTTCGATATATCATACCTTATACTCACTAATAACGTTTTGGAAATTATCTAAAGGCAATAGTAATATCTTTTTAACCCTTTGTGGGTTATGTGATCCATTAAACGTTTATTTTACTACTTCAGGCTTGAAAAAAATCAACTTGAATATTCATTTCTTGGAGTAACATATGAGATCGAAAAAGGAATTGATCAAATCATAATAAAAGCATGAAATTATTATTATGAAATTTAATGAAATAAATTAAGTATATTTTATAATATTATCTTTGTTAAATAACCCATCAAAACTAGGAAAAGGATCTTTAAAGTAAACTATCATCTTATTACAAATATTTCTAATGAATTGATAGTCTTTTTATGGTCACATTGGTTTATGGTTTTGTGGTTATTAACATTATTGTAATCATTCAATTTTTTGTGATCAATAATATTTTTCACTATCTATCATTATTTTGGTACTAATTTTTCATTCATGTTAATATTTTTACTTCCCAGTAATTTTCTCAAATTTTGAATCTCAATTTTTGTATTATTCCTAGTGAATTTCATATCTCTCTTTCCTTTTTTAAAAAAGAAGTTTTATTAACCTTTTAAAGAAATGGGTTTTAAAAAAATTTATTATTAAATGTTAAACCCTTGATCACTAATTTTAAGATAAAACTACACGTTTTAAATTTATTATAGGGGGAGTGAATGTAGAACCATTAGTTTCTAAAAGATAAACCCTATATTCGATAGTAAAAAAGATATGCAACTCCAAGTTTAAACAAACTATGTAATATTATTATTTAAATATGACTATTATAACCTAAACATTGATTTTGAAGTTTATAATAGAAATAACTATATTATAAAATATATTGATCATACTCAATACAAGTTTATTGATTATTTTTTATCAAATAATTACAAAATATTAGGTGAAGTCATTATATTCTTCAAAAATACATATTCATAAAAAATATTTTATTGATTTTTGTGAGGGATTTCTATAATTATATTCTTAGAATTTAATGAATTTTATTTGATAAAAATGATATCAATTTTGAAATAATTTTTTCAAAATTATCTTATGGTAAAATTTTAGGATTTTCTGAAATGATTGACTTTTAAATTAATAGTAAGAAATACTATGTTTTTTAAAAATATCATTTATTTTCATATAAAGTATCATTATTATTTTTTATCTTAATTTTACACATCTATCCTTTAGATAAAGGAATACAATTACTCACATTGGAATTAACATTATACTTGATTTTTGTATAAGTTCATTTTTAGGTATAAAAAACATTTTTCTAAAAATTGTTTTTTTGGTCATATGGATTTTTTTAATAAAAATTTCCCTGAACATACATAAACTAACTAAAACACACTTTTCAATAATTTGACATAAAATTTATATCACTAATTAATGTTACAAATAAAATGTAAAATGTTTTAACCGCAACTGGCGCCCACATCCACCCATTCATATCAGCCTTGGTCTCATCCATATCCCTTATTTCCACCTACACTCTCACTTGTACTGATGCCTCGGCCTTCCATTCCTTTAACACCATCAACTAAGCCATGGCCAATGCCTTTTACTAGCATCCCCCCACCTTTTCCCCTCTATCTCTCCCTCTCACACCAAACCATAAAAAGCTTCCTATCTATACAATTTTTCGTTTCTTCTTGAAATTTATCAATAACATCATTAAGAACATAAAGTTACTTTATTTTATTCCCATGAATGTATCAATCGATCATCCTCCAACACTGGTCTCCATCTTTTGATATACATACGTATTCAAAGATATATATATTCATCTAAGTATCATAATTAACTAGATGACCATTGTTATTTCCCCCTTTTTTAGCTCCACACACATGTTGAAGAGAAAAAAATTTCAAAACCAAGGACCAAATAGCAACCAACAATATCTATGTGATGAAATATGATGATTTATTCTCTGATCCCCACTAATAACATTCCCAATATACAAAAGTACATGATTAATATGGAATTTCTGTTACTAAATTGGTTAACTGGAGTTAAAAAATGAATAACCAAGAAAAAATGGATGTTGAACGATGTATATAAAGATAGATTAGAGGAAAAAATGGGATAGATAAATTCCTTGAGAGGAAGGAAACATGAATTAGATTTTAAGACAAATTAACATGGAAAAAAGATGCTTTGGTTGAGGAAACAGATTAAAATTCCATGGTGTATATGAATCAAATCAGATGCCATAACTGAAATAGAATTGGAAGAAGGTTGGTGTGAATTTGGAAGGATTCTAATGTGGAGAAATCTTTGGAGTGAGAGGGATTTTGTACGGTTTTGAGGTTCTAAAAACTGTTGTTTGTTTCATTTTATGCATGTTTATTTAAATTAATTTATAAAACTTCTAAGCATTCAATATTGAAAAATGGATCCCATATTTGGAATTAGAAGGTTTAAATTTTATAAATAATTATCTTTTTTTATTATGAATAGTAATCACAGTAAATATTTTTCAGCTCATTAAAAGATGAAAAAACAGGGTGAATATAATGAGGTAAATCTTGAAAATATCAATAAATCTAACCTTTATCTTATTGGATGAGTGATTTATAATAAAATAAATATTTTAATAGTTAAAAATTTTATTTTTAAAAATTATTTTCAATTTGGTAACCCAATTTTTACATTTGGTTAGATAAGTTATAATTTATTCTCATTACAAACTAATTTTTGGTCATTTCATTTAGTTTCATCCTTGGAAGATGCCATTCAGATTTTTATTTATCCAATATTAAAAAACCTCAATTTATTTATTATATATTTTTAGTGGAGCATAATTTATTACATTATTTCGTCGTAAAATCATTTTTATGCTTAAGTAATTTATTTTCTTAAAAACATTTATAATGAATTTTATGTTATTATATTAAAATTAATTTCATTCCTCTTAATAATTTGAACTTGGTAAAGTTGATTCATAATTTATAATCAATTTTTTTAAAAAATATAAATAAAAGTTTTTGTTCATATAATTATGTTATCATGGAAAAAAGTTAAGTTATCACAATTAATCTTAAAATGAGTTTAAAGTTGTTTAACTATGAGATAAGGATTAAAAAGTATCCAATACTTGTTTAAATATGATTGGATGAGTTTATTTTGACCATATAACATATAATATTTTAATTTGGGTAGCCTATCTTCCAATTTAAATGATTATGAGATATATATATATATATAATGTTTTAAGAACTTTGAAGTGTGTCATTACTCTCACTTAAAAAAGGGAAGCACCTATCCTCTTTTACTCACACCTTTTGATCACTATCTTTCAGCCAATACCTGTCCAAATGACTTGTAAACATAACATAAATTATTCTAGATGTTATATATTGGGTATAATACAAACCTTATGGGACATAAGGTGCAAAGAAAATTAGGTTGTTCGAATAATAGATTTAGCTTTTAACATGAAATTTTAGTTTTATTTATTCTTCTACCACCATAAAATGTACTTAAATGATTGTGAATTAATAAAATAATTATATCTTATATAATTATATGTTTTAATTTAATTGAATAACCTATATACCTGTCCACTTCCATCAAATGTAAAATGAATCCATTGTTTCGCGTGTACAAAGGAGTACTGCCTCATGAATCGATGTGATTTATTTTGCATAATCACTTATCACAACAAGTTATAATGGTATATTTAACATATATATGATTTTAATGAAATAATTATAACTATATAATAATAATATATCATCCATTTTCTTATGATTCCATCCATTCAAAAATAATAATTTCGTTTGTACGTACATATGGTTCAACACCTCCACGAATCGATGTGATTCATTTTTCAAAAAAACATCACATAGATATTATATAAAAGTTTATTTAGATTAGTAATATAATATATATGATATAATATTAATTATTTAAAGATAAAATAATACCTACCATCTATCCCTAATTTCTTTTAAAAAATAGAAATGTAACTCATGGGTATGTACAATCTACCGTCTTTATAATTAAAACTTAATTCATTTTTCATAACCATAATTAATTATTTATTTTAAATGAATAATTAATGTATAAAATTATTATTCATTCTTGATTAATACTATAGATATGATTGAAAATATATTCCTTTGACTAAATTCAATATAACGATTTTATTTTTATGTTATGTACCAAACTTCATTGAAACACACAACATGGAAATAAATAGTTATGGAATTTAAATGTTTTATTAAAATAATTGATATAAATGGTTTAATGATATAGGATTAGTTGTGGAATATTTTCTTAAGAAATTAAATAATATATATATAATTTAATTATATTTATGTTAAATGATATACATATAATGTCTGGACTCGAGGTAAGGGATTTCACCTCAATTTCCCTTCATCCTGGAAAGTTTTCATGTTTTAAAATTGATTTATTTTATATGGTGTATATATTACCCTTTTGGATGTTCATTCCTAAATCCTTAATACTTCATTTTATTTTAATTTACACATCACATTATTTCATCCAAGTGGATTTTAATTGAAAGTTATAAATAAGTAAGGGATTACATAAGTCAATTTCATTCCATTGGGTTAAATGACAAAATCATTGTATTTGTTATGAAAATATTGTATGTGTAATGAAATATTATTGTTTTATATAGTATTTATACTTTTTTATGTGGATTTAATTTTTTTATAAATAATAGCTCAGTTCATTAATTCTCAATTCAATGATAAGGCCATTATAAGGGTTATTCGTCTCAAATTTTCTTCTTTGGGACAAATGTTTATATTATGCACCTATATTATTTTATAAGCTGTATATATTACCCCTTTTAAATTTATATCATAAATCTCATCATATTCATGATATTTAATATTTCATTTTATGTAATTATTTAATGGGTATTATGATTCAATGTCTATCAAAATGATAAGTGTATTATGTTTTAATCCCTTATTAATTGAGGTTATTTATGCTTGAATTTACATTGATGAAATTATATGATATTTAGTTGATAAACCCATTTAATGTTTCTTATCATTTATATATTTCAAGAATTTTAATATTTTTAGTACCATATTTATCTCTTTGGTACTCAAAATTATTTATAAAAACCTGTATAAGAAATGAATTCCTTACTTCTTATCCTTAAATCCAAAAATATTTCCCTTCTATATCTATGTTTTCCAAACATTTTCAAGAATGAAATTTTATAGACATGAATAATTTCCTAAATTTATTTTACATGATATTTGACCTTCTTTTAAACGGTTTTAAATGGAAATTTCTTAGTGTTTCCCACATGGGTTACTTTTGAATCTATTTACATATGTTTAAAAGGAATGATTATAATTAACAGTTATGACATGAATGTATTTTACCACCATCTGAACATTATTTTATTTTATTATTCCTTTTTATGTTTCTAAAGTTATTTTCAATGAAAATTATTATCAAAATATTATTTATTTATTTTTGTTTTTAAAATATATTTTCATTATGGAAAGAATATTTTCCAAAGGAATGTTTTGATGATATTTTTATGATATTTCTCTTCATAAATGAGAACAAACATTTATTTTATATATTATTCACTAGAGATATTTTTTAATGATACCATCAAAATTATTTCTCTATATGGATTATTAATTTTCAAATTTATTTTCGTGGAACTAATCTCTTTTCCATTGGTAAATAAATCTATGAATGAAAAAGGTTATTATTATTTTTAATTGTAAGAAATTTTAATTTTTTTTCATGATATGGTACTTAAAAATTATTTTTGGAATCATGATTGGGGAGTGACCACAAATCCTTAAGGTAATGTTTTCAATATGTTACTAGTGGTTTCATTATAGACATACAATGCATTTAGAAATTTTGATAGACTTGACTAAATATACGTAACTCTGAAGAGATTATGGAGCTAACTAATTAATTAGTTACTACTAGTATATTATAGGTATTTTTTAGGGATGGTTTGCATATCTATAAGAGTTATTATATGGGTTATATGAAGATAATTGTACAATATACCAAAACATTTTTCACAATGATTTCTATGAGTTTCTAAGGGATCCTTTTCTCATGGATTGTTTCCACATGGTTTGTGATTTTTTACTAATATGAAACTTATATTATGTTAATGATTTATGTCATAATCCTTGGTTTGATGCGTATGAATTCTCTAAAATTATTCTTATACACCTTAATCATGGTAAAATTCAATTGTTAATGCTTATGTTCATCCTTACAGATAATTTTAGATCATCATTCTTATATTTTCCATTTCCCAGTGGTGTGATTAATGGATTTATGTATATTATTCCAAAGAAGTTTACTAGAAGTGAAAAACTAAGTGAGAGATAATGTAGATTTTTAAAATATTTTTTTTTGTATTCGTGTTTCATTATAAGATTTTTTTTAAATCTATAAAACTACAAACCAAAAAGATTCATGGGTGTGTAAGTTATCCAATTTTTGTGTTTTACATTATATTTTTTGAAGGGTTATATTTAGATCATTGTTTATTGGTTTCAAAACCAAAATTTTAAAAATTATGTTTCAGCACTGAATCTAGGAGTGTGGGTTTGGGTCTATTATTATAAGAACATAAATACTAAAAACATGTGATATAAATAGTAAATAATAATTTAGTTTTTTCCTTGAATGGTAACATTAGTATTAATGTTATTAATTAAGATACCAATGCCAGTTCTTTAAAAACCATTGAAACATGATTATCACTGATATAATATTAAGGATCGTAACAAAAATTTGAATATAATAAAATTATAAAATTATAAAATTATAAAGAATCAATTATAATACCTTGTTTGATCAATATATGATGATATTTGTGAAAATAATGATTAACAAATCCAAAATTACAAAACTAGTTTATAAAGATAGAGATTACTCACACCCAATATTGAAAATAGGTAACTACTAAATAATATAACTATACATAATATTTATAAATGGAGTTCATAAAAGGTTAATTATATTAATATATTTATGAAATTTGTGATTAATATATTTATTTATTTTTATATCAGATATTTAAGCACTTTAGTGGTGGTCGGGAATTAACGCTTGGGGTTCTTTATCGTAAATTCAATTTCTTTTAACACATTTCATATTATGATTCATGATTCATTTGAGATGGTGTTATTATTTCATAGTAGATTTATTTTTTCCATGTTCATGTAATTTATGGGGATCGATGATCCATAAAATTTTATTTATATAAATAGCCTTTGATTCAAAAGATACCAATGTTGTGAGGGATTTTGTTAAACTAACTCCCTTTATAATGTTGTAATGATTCTTATTAAACTTAATTCTTCCAAAATTAGTTTCTTCCACCCTATGATGTAATTTCTTGATATATTGTCATTCTATTTGATGAAAATATAACTTTTTATTCAAATATTACTCCTTAATGATTTTAATCCCTACAAAAGTATATCAAAGTTGATAATAATTCCTATCATCTTTAATTATGCTTTCCCTATTAGAATTACAGGGAATATGGTAGAATAACCCAAAATGGGGAGAATTAGATTTTTCAAATAATTCTAAATATTATATCAGTGTTTTAAAATTTATCCAGTAAAAATAAAAAATTTGGTTGAATATTTTTTATAGTAGTTTAGGTCAAATAGATCCTACTATATAGGTAACCTATCTCAATCAAAATGTTTGATAGAACCAACTATATATTGAATATTACACTAATTTTTTTACACCTAGAGTATAGAAGGAATTTTCCCATCAGGGCCTAAAACTAAGACTACCCTAAATTTTTCTATGTGGAGGAAAAACCCTAGTATTCTATCCTTTTCCCCTCGAGACATAATACATACTGTCATTTTTTAGAGATTCCCAACCAACAGAAACGTATCTTTTAAAGGAATAGTATAACATACTTGATAAGGGGAAGAAATAAAAAAAATAATCACAACACCACAGAACCATCTTAGATAGTGATGACTTTTTACATTCTGAGTTTCAAAGAAGCATTACGTACTTTGGTCGCAAGGATCACATGATGTAGTAATCACACCAATGTCTAAAAATAACGATCAAATTAACTTGTATATGTCTTATTTGTTTTTCATTGGATCTATGAACTCTTTATATAAAGGTAATTTGGGCCCAAAATCTTTGAAATTTTATTTTTGTTATAAATCTTATTTCCCAAAGAAATACATGTACTTATCTTCAAAGAACTACTTCAAAGTTACTAGTTATTAATTTCACATAAAATGCATCACGTGTATTTCTCATAAATGAGTGACAATTAATATCATCATGGGTTTATTATAATTTATTGTAAGCTAATAACATGCTATAAAAAAGGTAAAATAATTAATTCATAAGTAAATATATAATAAAAATCAAGTAAATGATCCTTTTAATTCTTCTACAGGGCTCGAGATATTATATATTCACATTCATGAAATAATAAAACCTAAACACGAATTTTTCAAAATATCATCATTAATATTTATAACCACTTTATGGTATCTTTTATATATATATTTAAAATAATTTTAAATTAATATCCCCGTAATCTAAGATATTTATATGTAATAATATTAAATTTTACTCTATAGAAACATTCCTATCAAAATTTTTGTAAATAAAAATGTTAATGAACAAGTAAAATAGATTATATTTTTTAGTTCCATATAATAATGTAATTCACATCGATAATGTTCTATATATATCAAAAATTATTTTGAAATAATTAAATACATAGAAAAAATTCATGTAGCCAAATCAATGTAATAAAAATTAACATTTCCAAATACAAATATTCAAAATTCTCTAGTAATAGAATCTATGTAACCAATGTTATCACATAGCTGAATCTACATAACTGAAGATATCATATAGTTCAATACACATACCCAAACTTCTCATGTTTCAAATGATTTCACATATATAATTTTTTTCACATAGGAAATTTTCTAATAGATTTCATATTTAATGAAAAATAACTATTCTAAATGCATTGTAACCTTAATAAACATAAATAATAATTTCAAAAAAATATATGGCATTTTTAAAGTTGTCATAAATTATAATTACCCAATCAAAAATAAAATAGTGAAGTGTAAATATACCTTTAAATTAATCTTTATATGGGGAATAAAACCAATAATGTCTTCTAATTATCATAATATAAAGTTGTTAAAGGTTTCACTCAACAATTTCCCCATTTATGATAATTATAAATTTAGTTAAAGATTTAAAATGTATCACGCCTTTTGAAATTGTAAAAAAGACATGGTTTTTCATCTTAAAAAATAGCACATCTCTCATATTGTAAAACTCCCTTAGTTTTATAGTAAATAATTATTCTATTCTAAATATTATAATATTTAAAAAAATTTAAATTATGTATCAAGGATTTAATAAAGATAAATGACTTCATAAATTATAAAGAGTAAACTAAAAAATCAGATTTCCAATTACTATAGATTTCACATAAATATGAAAGCTTAAGTATATAAATATAGTCAAAATCACCCTAATTTCATTATATAAGTATTATGTTTTCATAATACTATGTTAAAAGTTGATTTTATAAAAAATAATAATGTACATGGGCCTAATAAAGACATATAGAAGCCAGTTTTCTTTAAAAATAAATACTATAGAATTAATTCCTTTTTGAAAATAATCTCTAAAAAAATGAAATTCAAAATGAATATGCTTATTATTAGAGAGTTGTATGAGATTTTAAGGCTTAACAATAGTATAAATATTGTCATATAATATAGAAACCATATAAAATTTAAAATCGGTAGCATAAAGTATTTTTTTAATCTATAATAATTGTGTACAACATGATGTAATAACTATTTATTCATATCCAACAGTTAAAGGAGTAGAAAAAAAATTCATTAAAACCCACTAAAATGAATATTTAAAAAGTAAATGATACATAAGTGAAGTTATATTTCTTTCTATCGTTCCTCTATATAAATTAGTAACCAAATAGATTATAAAATCAAAAGAGGTTTTAGCAGGATAAAATAGACCAAGTTTTGACAATCCTTTAATATATCTAATAATCCTCTTAAATGAATTTATTTTAATTTCATTTGGATCATTTAAAACCTATAATACATAAGAACTAAAATATTTAAATTAGGAATGTAATAATTTATGTATTATATAATTCTAATAATCCCTATAAGATTTTACATCAATTAATTTTTCATATTTATCTAAACCCAATTTATAAGTAGCACTCATGGGAGTATTTTCACATTTATGAGTCTAATACAGACCACTTTACAATCTCTTTACTATACATGGATTGATTTTTAAAATACCATAATTTATTAGAAATATTTGAAGAACAAAAATTAATTTCAATTCTACCATCAAACTCATATCAATTTCAGAAGCTATTAATTCTTATTTTTTAAAAAAATATTTTCACATGAAGATTAAAAAATAATGTTATCATACTTTGAAACACGATATCATTAAAGTCACTACGCACCAACAGTGGTCCCAGATATTTAGACATAATCATCCTTAAGAGTTCCCAAGACATCCTCTTGTGATTTTTTGTGGTCCAGCCATGGAAACCCACAAAGGTCCACATAGGTGCGTTAGGCTGATAAACCATGGTAACAATATAGTTTTCAAAGAAACCTTTAATTATAATATCAATATACTCCTTCTATAGTAGGAAAATACCTCCCTCATGTAGGATAATTTTATTCATTTTTAATTACATATTTCATTAGAAAGGATTTAAAATTATTACATGTTACTAATTTATATTTTTTCTTTCTAATTTCAATATATAAAAACCCAACACTCTTTTAACATATCTTCTCAAAAAATATGAAAATTTACACAACCTCTAATTTATGATTCATTAACATAATGTTGGTCATATCAGTGAAATAATTAATAAATGTGATAAAGTTAAAACCTATTATTTTTATTTATGTCTCTTCATCCCACAATGATCTTAGTGAATAAGATCCTGAGGTCTCGTAGACCAAGTTTCAATTTTTTTTGGATTTTACCAATCATATTCCCTTTTTAAAATGTTATAAAAACATTATATTCTTTTACTTTAAATGGTGGTAGGTTTATTAAAACATCTAATTTGGATTTTTTGTTCATACTTTTGTATCTATGATTCCCAATCACGGGATGCCGTAATTTTTTTCATAATCAACACTCAAATAACATGGGATAAAATGTCCTAAAATATGAAAGAGACTTATGATTATTATTTTTCCACCAGTTATAACATTTCAATAATATACATTTCTAATGACACATGTGTGTTTCCTAAATATAACTTACTTAACATCTTGAAAAAGTTGTCTCCCACTAAGTAAGTAGTGTTTGAGACCATCAATATATAAAACATCCTTAAATTTATGTTTCTCAAATTCAATATCTATACTTTCTATTTGTCTAATTTTTTTGGTAATATAGTTTATAAAAGAAATTTATACCCCTTAGTGTTTTTTAAAATTTTCAATATTTACATATCATCTATCATGTGTGAGAAACAAACACTGTCAAGAATCTGTAGTTTATTCCTATTTTACAGCTTTTAGTATTGTTTAAAAAAGAAGTTCTCCTTATTCAACATTCTTATCCTTGAACACCTTTTCTTTTATACTATATGTAACATTTCATTTAATAGTAGTAAAACGTTATTCATCAATTTTAATTGGTTGGTTACATCTTCCAAAAACTTTTTTTGGATAGCAAGACTAATTTTTTATTGGAAACATCCTGGAATCTTATGAATTTTCCCTTATTTCTTACTACAGATTAGGAAAGTTTATATCTTTTATTTTTTATTTTAACCCTTAATTAAAACCTATATATAGAGAGATATATGTTGTTCCAAAATGACAATATTTTTGAAAAGTTATAATGTAGAAAAAATGTCATTTGAATCACGGTCTTCCATAAAAATTGAATCCCCTCATGTAATTATTTTTCCTAGGTTGATTACAAATTTCTGTTTTTGTTTCCTCCTATTACGTGGAAAATTTCTTTTGGAACTTATTTAAAAATTATATTTATGTGGAATATTTTAAATATACCTTTTAAAACCATTTTTTATATATTTATTCTAGAATATACATGGTTAGTTAAATCATGTGACTTTTACATTTAGTGCATACATATTTCTACTTGATTCTTAGAGTTAGAATACTCAACAGTATTAGATGATTCAAAATTTATTTATGATGCATTTTTTAAATTTTCAATAATATTTCTTAGTGTTCCTTAAAAATTAATGAGATTTTATTTAGTTTTAAAATTCTTTTCTCCTATAAAACTATAATTTTTAGCATGACTATACACCATAAATAACTATGCATAGTCACTAAATTTGAGGTTTATGGTCTCCTAGATATATTAATATTTCTATTTAAGAACATATTTCTTTTATTTACCATTCATTCCAACTTATTTTTTCATTATTATTATTTCTTTCATGAGTTTTTTGTTGTGATCAAGACACACCACAAGTTTTGAAATGAGCTGATATTCCATATAAGTTTCTTCACCACCTCCAACTTTTTCATTGTTTGAAGAATCATCATTTTTCTCAACATTTCTAATTAATTTTATAAACTTTTATGAACATTCATATTATTAATAATTATTATTGATAGTGTAATATGAAACTTTCTAAATTAACATAATTTTTTGGTCCTAATTTTTTTTTCTTACCACTACTGGGTTTCATATATTTGTTGGAAGTTTTTCTGTACTTCATCCATTAAGGTTTTTATTAAAATAAATCATCATATATCCAATAATTCTTCTTAGGATAATTCATATCCAAATTCCCAATTCCTCCACACTCAAAACATTTGAGTTTATGTTTTCCTATATACATTCCTCTAACTCTGCATTAGGTTTTAGAGATGAAGGACCCCATTTTTTTATTCATTTAATAATTATCCTTATGGTTCTAATAATTGTGGTTAGAAATATTATCATTATATATTTTTATCTCTCTCATAGATTCAAAAATTATGTTATTCATGATCTTTTTTTCATATTTGGAGACTTCCTCATCTCATAATCAATAAGAAGATTATGTAATTTTTCAAGAGATAACTCATCTATATATTCTAAAGTATATATTTTGTATTCATAACTATCAAATAAGTTTCTCAAGAATTTCTTATAAATTATATAATTTTCCTAGAAATATTACAATCCGATGATATTTCAAATAACATCATTAAATCTGGTGAAGTACCCAGAAATATTTTCATTATCTCTCATTCTAATATCTTAATGTTTTCTTCTATAGATTTTTAACATTTTCTCTTTTACTTTTGTGTTTCCCTCAATGATATTATCTCATATAATAAAATTTTCCATATTTTTTTTGACTCTAATCAATTTCCTTAAAAAAATTTCTAATAAGGATATAAGAATAACATTTTTATCTTTCCCATCAACCTTATTGATTCTTTTGTAATAAAAATTCATAGTGGTATTTTTGTCAATAGCTGGAAACCTAATTGTTGTTTCATCAATAACCTCTAGGAAAAAGGAAAAAAGATTTGGTATAATTCAATTTTTTTATCCATCATAATTTTTTACATCAATGGTTGGAATACCAAAACTCTTAACTAAATTGGGATTATGCATAATAAGGATTTAATAAGGTAACCTATCTCTTATACTAATTAATGTTCCATAAATTTTTTGAACCACTAATAATGAGGGGATTAATTATTTTTGAGTTTTTTTAAAATTTCATTTATTATGAAATTTTACTCCAGAAAAATGTTAGAGTTATTTTTTCATATCAACTTTATATAAAACTCACAAAAATTAAAAGATAATAAAGTAAAAGGTATGATTTATTAAAAATGTTTGTCCTTAGTATGAGAACTTACCTCTTTTACTTGGTGGATCTTATTGATCCATGGAAATTCACTACTAGAAAGAAGTGAATATAACATTGAGCTAACTATCGTTGGAATCTATCTGTTTCGGTAAAGGTTTGATTACACTGACTCCCATAAATTTACATGTTTTGGTTACATAACTAATAAATAAAAAAAGATATGGAAATTATAATTTTTTCACAAAAATATTCATCTATAATGTACATCTATTTTTCACTATCAGAAAATGTTCATCTAGAAGGAATTTTCTATGTTTGGTAAATGTTTTTCCCTTACGACTCACTAAAACTATGACTATTTTATAACCTGAGATCTGTTTTATTATTAAAAGAAATACAACTCAAACTAATGCACCAAAACTCTGTCCACTTTTCTTAGTCTATTTTATATGAACTTAAAATAACATTTTCTAATTCCTTTTCACTAAAAATCTATCTGAATGTTCACATTAATAGAAATGAATACTTTGGTTGGAAACTTAGGATTTAATAAAAACATTAGAGTATCAAATTTTCAAACACACAAATGCTATCAAGTACACTTGTACTTTTTACCCCCTTTATATAGGTAGTCCATGAGGGTAAAAGGTGGTAAATCAATTTCAATTTCCCAATCACTAAAATTCAAAAATCAATAGTTCCCACTTAAATGTAATTTATTTGATAATTATCAAAACTTCTAAAACTTATAATAAGCTTCATTAATAATCCTATAACCATAGTCTTCTTTAAATTTTCATAACCTCTGGTTGATAAAAAATCTATTGAAGAATATACTTAACTCAGAGAGTTTATGTTTTGGGATATTACAATTTAATGAAATATTTCTCATAAAACATTTTCATATTTTTTTTTGTAATTACATAATAAAAACCATTCATTCCAATGAATCCTTCTTCATGTGATGAAAAAACATTGCTTCAATAATTTTTCTATCCAGTTGATTTTTTAGTCCGAAGACTTAAAAAAAATTCTCCATTTGATAGAAAATTCACATACTGAACCGTATTTAGTGTTTCTTCGGCCAATGCACTATATAAAAATCCACTAATCTATGGAATTAGGAAATATTTTTTTAGGGATCTTCATTTATTAGTATTTTCAATTTGAATCACCTCAAAATTTATAAACCACTTAATTTATTTTCATAGAAAAATTTATCTAGTGACATCGTGATTTTTTATAATGTTTTCCATTTCAATTAATATTTTTCTAGCTATCATTCCATTATTAGTGCTTATTCATGGAATCAAAACTTTAAACATTTTCCAATAAAAAAAGGTTTCTATATGATATTTTGAACGAGCTAACCCTCTAGAATACATATCTGCCTCTGTTTGTTTCTCTTGATCCAATGAAGATAGTTTATTTTTTTGAAACATATAAATACCTTTTTCACATGAAAATTTCTTCATTCGATATATTACATGGATGTATGATTTTTTTCTTTAAATTTTCCCAGATATTGAAATATGACTATTTATTAAACTTTTTATTTCTTTCTCATTTTACAAAACTATGTAAACTTAGTAGAAAAAACATTCTATGATTATGTTTTTATAATGATTTGGGTCTTTTTTTTCTGATGATGTTGTGAAAAATTACCCTTATATAAACTCATCAACCTGTAATAATATATTTTGTTACATAAACTTTGTCATGTATGTTTTTCTGGTAAATACCTTACAAAATTCAGTTGAAATTATCTCTTCTTCCTCAATAATCAACATGTATCATGATATTCTTCATGATGTTGGAAACATTGAATGAACAACATATCACCCTCATATTTGAAAAAAAGTTCTTCAAAAAGCTTATAAAAATTCCTAACTTTCCTCCAGTAAATTCTTAAAAAAAATTCCTGAAAAACACTTTAGTAAATTATTTATCACCTGTTTATGAAAAACCTTATTAAATAATGTTATTTGTAAAAAAATAAAAACTTATTTTTGAAAGCATCCCTATGGATATTCAAATCCAAAAGTGTAATATTGATAACTCTTCTCAGAAAAATTTGGAGATTTAATCTATTCAACCTTTGGAGTTCATTCACTCTAATTTTTGTGGGCCCATGAGGAAGAAATAAACTAATGTGTGTAAGTAATTTTGTAACTTTAATGATGACTTTATGTATATTACATGAGTTACATTTATAAAACACAACTCTGAGGCCTTAAAAATGTTAAAACAAATTAACAAGAGGTATATAAAAGGAGTTCAATTTTTGTAACATCCCAGGTAAATAAAGAATATGAAAATTTCATATTTATTAATATTTTTTAATTAAATATTAATTTTACATTAATGGGGATGCTATGTTTGATGGCATACCTGATACGCAACAATGGGTTTCATTGAAAACTTATGATGCACACAAGGTTGAGTTATACCAAAAAATAATATAATATTATTATTAGTTTAAATGTTAGTTAACGCCTAGACATTGCATTGGTTGGAAGGAGTATAACTAACTAGAATATGATTATATTTGTTTTGTTAATTTTTTTACATTTATCCAATAAATTTTAGAGGCTTAAAATGTGAATGAATCCAATTTTAAGCATAAATACTCTAATATTCTTTAAAAGGACGATTCACCGCCTTTTAATGGAAAAAGCTTTTTAAATATAATTTTTGTCACTTTTATATGTTATATTGTACAAAATAAAATTCTTCTTTAGAATTGGATCATAAAAATTTACTTTGGGTAAATTTTTGGTATTTTTCTGATAAAGTTCATTTTTTAATCAATATTGAAAAATATTGTATTTTAATTCATAACTGCCTTTTAATCTAATTTATTTATATGGTTAGATTATTTTTTTATATGGTTTTAAAGTTTAATTAGATTATATTTCTACCATTTAATCCGATTTTGGTCATTGAAAGCAATTTCACATTGAAATTGGATATAAACATGTGTCAATATTTTAATAGTTATTATTTCTTTAAAACAATCTTTTTGTTTTGACAATGCGAATTAATTTTTAATTAATTTATTCCACTTCTGCGTTATGAATTTTTAAAAATGGATTCCATATTTGGAATCATGAGGTCCAAATTGTGTAAATAGGTAAATATTATTTTTATACATTATGAATATCTACTTCAGTAAATATTTTTTCTACCATGGTTAAAGGGTAAATTGGGTTAATAAGGGTAAACAAATAATATTATAATAATATTAAATTTACCCTAACATGTGTCCTAATACTATTGGATAATAAATTTACAACCATGGGCATCCTTGGGTAAATTTTGGGACCCCATGGAGCCAAAAAAGAGTGATAATGACACTTTATATTAACTAAATTAAAGTAAAGACAAAAATGACATAAACATATATCTTTTAGTAAATCAATTTTTACATCGGGTTATATAAGTTATCTCCTAGTGTATAAATATTAATTGGAAATATAAAACTATTTACTACATCAAGATTTTTTGTTTATAATTTTTAGACATTAAATAAATAAAATTATTTATGACACAATAATGATGCAGTGTTTACCTCATTAATTACTGATTTAATTAAATAATATTATAGAAATTAAAAAAAAAATCAAAAACCTATCCAATTATTATTGTATGATTTTATTTATAAGCTCAGTCATATTATATTTTTCTTTAATGAGTTTTTATCTTTATAAACCTAAAATCATTATATAATAAAATTCTATTTTCAAACTTTCCTAAAGAACTCCTCCTCCCCCATATAAAAATCCCTCACCTATAACCCATTAATCAGACAACTTAAGATCCTTGGGGAATCAAAAATCTGCCAAATTAATCTCCACACATACCTATCTCCCTCTTAGATGTCTTCCCCGAGGCATAAGGCAATTAAAGTGAACCTTTTGGTTCAAACCAAAGGGAGATACCCAATTTAAAGGTAATATCTTCCCTTAAATTATTTTCTTTAATTTTACATGTCCACCCACTAAAATATTTTTATTCATTTATTTTATAAAAAAACCAGTATCATAAATATACTAGTTTATTGTTATGATAAGGATTCTAACTACACTTACACACACTTCCGTCTAATGGGTAAAGAACACATTGTTTCTGTGGATGACGAACTACTGCCTCACAAAACAATGATTGTTCAAATATCTCTAACAGGCTCTCATGGTGGCCATTATGATGACACTATATTTATATATGATATATATTAGGTTTATGTTTTCTCTATGTTTCTTTGTATATATTTATAAACATACCTTTATTGTTTCCAATATGTGTAAACACGATTATTTCATTTGAGGAAGTGCAGACTACCGACCCCTCAAGGTGATATGATTCATTCATGACATACATGGAACATATAAAGGATGGTGTTATGAAATTATGTAACATATATATTATATGATACTGGAATTATAATATACCTATATGAAATTAATTTTTCATTCAATTAAATATGAAATTTAAATGAAAGTAGCATTATGTGTACGTACGACTTACCGTCTCCATAAACGGTGCATTTCATTTATTATTCTCCAAATGTTAGGTACCGTTATATATATATACAATAGATATATATGATACATATTATATCTAAATCATGAATATAATTATGTAGATAATGAAATTTTTACCATAGGGACAACATATAATTAAAAGAAGTTTATTTTTGACTCAAGTTCCGAACATCAAAAAAATGTCCGATATGAACTCAAATAATTAAATAATTGTTATAGAAAGGTAATAAGTGATATAAAAGGAATAAAAAAATTGAAAAAGGTTTATAATAATGTATAAATTAACAAAAGTTTATTATTCATGAATAACAAGGAACATACAAGAGTAGTCGGGCTTGAGGTATGGGGTTTCTTATATCACTTTTAATTCTGTGAGATTTCCATTGTTCGCCACTTATTTGATGCATGTGGTGTATTGGGTACAACCATTTGATGTATATTATAATTATTATATTTATATTCATGTTATTATATTATTAATTTTGTGGTTATTAACTTTTGGTCTTACGTCTCGATTGATTACAAAGTGTTAAGGGGTTTTCATCACACTTTTTATTCCTGTGAGATTCATGCTATATTTTCCACAATTTCCTTTTGTGCAGTTTATGTACTACCCATGATCGTATTAACTATGTAATATAATTTAATTTATTAGTATTTACATCTTTATTTTATGATACTTCTTTCACTGGGTGTATGTTTTGTAAGTTACCAAATCGGTGAGGGAATCTTTCACCTTCCTCTTTTTAAAAGATTTCATTTATATTATGTATTTTAATTTACACTTTATTAAGTCAAGATATATTATTATATATCCTTATTGCTATAAATTGTATTTCCAAGTGATGATATAAATTTTTTTCTCTCATCAGATCATTTTATAAATTTTTAAGTGACACTATTAGGCTGTCAAATTTCTATTTGGAGACTTTTTAACCCAATTTCAATTCATTAGGTTAAACTACTACTTGTTGATCATGTCATGCTATGAAAATATGTGAATAAACTATGATTGTTTTAGAATTAATATCCAATCATATTTATTGTATTAATATTTTCCATATATAATTATATAATTTATTTATCCTTAATCTAAGGATACTGTCTTTATAAGGGATTTCGTCTCAATTTACATTCCATTGAGACTTCATTGTTGTTATGCACCAATTCACTTTTATATAGTGTATATACTATCCTTTGGCATATTATATCATTAATACTATTATTATCATGATATTATAATGTTTTTATGAAATGTTATTCTTCTATTATTTGTATACAATCATCTCTCATTAGGTTAGGAACTCCTTAACTAAAATATAATTTTAATGATTTAATCATCTAAATATTTTTCATTAATGTATATGTTTTCAAAATGGTATTAAGGATTTACTTATATGGACATTAATGTTTTAAAATGTTAATTAATTTAAAAGCTTGAAAGTGGTATTGGTAACTTTGATTAAAAAATCTCCTTATTAAATGTTTTAAATGGTTTTCAAAATGGTTTGACAAAGCATTGTTTATTTCAATATCTTGATATGATATATTGTGATTGGAATGTGGAAATGTTATCTTTACATTATGATTGTGTTTTTTGTTATGATTATGTTATTGTTATTGGGAATTGTTTACATATATAGGTGGTTGCGTGATAAACCTAGGGTGGGTGAGCCCATGATAGCTCTGTAATGCATTGGGCAATGTGATAGATGTAGACATTAATGTTTATCCTAAGAGATATATGGAATATAATATGATGGGTATTCCAACGTAATTCCCTATGTAGTTGTGATAGATAATATGTAAGTGTGATATGTATTCCATAGGTTACCATTATGATTTATGATTTCTGTATGTTATTCATAAATCATATGATTTCATAAGGTATGTTATGATTGAAAAGTATGGCCTCATTGACTTGTATTTATTGATTGACTAATGTTTTCTTTCCTTATTTTATAACCCTCATGGATCTTTTTATTCTCCTCCCAAGTTTTTTTGAAATGTTTTCTATAGGACTTGAAGATGAATAGGCTTAAGGATGGGATCAAGGAAACGTTATTCTGTTTGAAACATGCAACTATACATGTTTCTTTTTAATATTTTTTATTTTATAGAAAATGGATACTAAGTAGTAGTTTCTACATGTAATATTCAAGATGTTATGTAATAAGTATGGCCAAATTCTCTACAACTCTTAACCCAAAAAGATCCTCAATGTTAATTCTTGAAATAATTTAAGATTTTGTAATGTTTAAGGCTGGGTCCTTATAGTTGGTATCAAAGGTCGATTTAGACAACTTTAGGGATTATGAGTTTTCAATAGACACATGGTTAGTCCCTATGTATATTATTTCTATTAAATCATTGTTTTATAAATTTTTAAGATCAAGGAAAGTCAGTTACAGATGTATGGAGGAGGATCTCAAAAGAAATTCCTGTCTCTTTCTAATGACATTCTTGTAATAATGATTGAAAAGTCATGTTCAGATGGTTGTGAAACTTTTTCTAGAATAGAACTCCCTTGCAAGTAGTTTTTTGAGATATCAAACACCTCCACAATACCTCAATATCATTATGGGTCATGGGTTGTATATAATCAAATCCTATTTTCACAATATTCTCATATTTTAAAGAATGGTAAATATTATCAAGGAATTTTCAAATATTTTACCTTATCTCAAGATTTTGAAGAATATTATGATTTTGAAAAAGGTGCTAAAGAAGGATACCCTTGCACAACCTATTTATATTTTTTTTACTATATAGTCTCTCAAAACATACTTATGGTAATTTAAAAGGACCATTAATTGAAATTTTCAACTCAAATTTGGTGCGACTATTTTATAAAAATCATGGTTTGTTAGATGTTTTGAAATTATATGTCATACATGATTATTTTATAAAACTATTTTTCTTAAAACACCCATTTGACCCAAGTTGTACAAGATGCATTTGGATGAAGGAAGCAAATTATTTTGAAGGATCTACAAATCATTGTTGTAATGCATGGACCTTCTACCTATGTGAATAAGATGACGATGAAACCATATGGACACCATGATGAAGGTATGTTGTTCTTTCTATTTGGAATAGTTTTATTTAATCATATGGAGGTGAAATAAGAAAAAATGACAATATATACAAGGATTCATGAATTTAGATGTTGTTGTCTTAATGTATTGGGATGAAAATGAAAGGTATAAGGAAAACTTTGATGTTAAAACATGTTAGGGTTATTTTTGAGTTTTATAAAAAGGGACAACTTGTAAGATGGGTGAAAACCCATCTCGTCTAGAAAGGTCATAGGAATCGAACCCACAAACGAAGGGTGACAAGGGCGTATCTCTTACCACTAGCCTATGTGAAGTCCCTGGTCTTTATGACTTATTTTTTTAGTTAAACAATTTTATGGATCAAGAATAAGTTGATTTTGGGAACTTATGTTTTATCAAATGGATATACTTAATATAAGAAAATGATTTGGTGATTAAGTGAAAAAGGTTATTTTGGAATATGTTCTCTATTTTGGGGAACATTATATGCTTAAATGAAATAGAATACAATGGTATCTTATTTGTGAAGTAATAGGTGAACTTTTATTTTGAAATATTCTATGTTTTTATTGTCGCTATATAGATATTTGTGTTAATTATGGACATGATTAACCTATCATAAAGACTATGTTATTAGGTTAATTAAACTTTAGTATGATAATTTAAGAGTAGTCAATGCTATTTGGAGATAAATGTTAAGATTTATCGTGGAAGACTATGCGATCAAATTCTTCAGAGTTTTGGATTTTAATTTTAGTTTGGATTATATTGATTAATTTTAAGGATAGTTGTGTATTGAATGGTCTTTATTGAACATTGGGTATTATTTGTTGAATTTTGGAGATTAAGTGTAGTATTTCTATTTATAAAAGATTATCCTTTTTGTGGATTATTTGATCTTGAATTAAACTTTTTTGTTTTTGTTAATGTATAAAGAAATGGGAAATATATATTTCTTCTTTTGTGGATTATGTGATTCTATAGAAGTTGATTCTAGTACTTCAGGTGTGACCATGTCATCATGAATACTCATCATTTTGAGAAAAGATGAGTTTGTGGTAGGAATTTAGTAAAGGATGAAAGTCTACAGAACAAGTAATTATGTTTCCATATGTTTTTAGTTAATCTCAAAAATAAATTCCTCAAATTTATGAGAAGTTACTTAAAACAAAAAAAAATTTCTGTTAACTTTTACTTATGGGGAATCAAATACCATTTAACCCATCACAAGTTTGTGATTTTATGGTCATTATCTTTCTCCAAATCATGTTTTCTATTACTCTCCATTAGAACATGATGGATTGTTTTCTCCTCCATATCCATGTGTTCATGGAATCATAGTATGGGTTATTTCGGGTGACCATTGTAATTATCTTTATTTCTTTTAAATTGATAATTTTATTGAATATTGTTTTGATGTGGGACTTTCAATGAAGTTTCCAAGCCCAATTTTAAAATTGCGAGGACGCAATTTCCAGAAGGGCGAAGGATGTTACATCCCAAGTAAATAAAGAATATGAATTTTTCATATTTATTAATATTTTTGAATTAAATATTAATTTTAATTTAAAGGGGATTCTATGTTTGATGACATACCTGATATGCAATAATGGGTTTCTTTGAAAACTTACATTGCACACAACGTTGAGTTATGTCGAAAAATAATATAATAATATTATTAATTTAAATATTAATTAACACCTAGCCATTGTATTGGTAGGAGTGAATTGAACTAACTACAATATTATTATATATTTTTGTTAAATGTTTTTACATTTATCCAATGTATTTTAGAGGCTTAAAATGTGAATGAATCCAATTTTATGCATAAATACTCTAATATTCTTTAAAAGGTCAATTTAGCACCTTTTAATGGAGAAACCTTTTTTAAATATTGTTTTTGTCACTTTTATATGTTATATTTTACAAAATAAAATTCTTCTTTAGAATCAGAAATTAAAATTTTACTTTGGGTAAATATTTCGTACTTTTCTTATAAAGTTCATTTTTAATAAATATTGAAAAATACTGTATTTTAATTCATAACTGCCTTTCAATATAATTTATTTATATGGTTATATTATCATTTTAAATGGTTTTAAATATTAATTAGACTATATTTTTACCATTTAATCCAGTTTTTGTTTTTTTAAATAATTTCACTTTGAAATTGGGCATAAACAAGTGTCAATCTTTTGATAGTTATTATTTCTTAAAAACACGCTATTTTGTTTTGAAAAACAAGAATTAATTTTAAATTAATTTCTGTCACTTCTGTGTTTTGAATTTAGAAAAATGGATTCAATATTTGTAATCAGTAGGTCCAAATTATTTAAATAAGTAACATTTATTTTTAGACATTATGAATATTTACTTCAGTAAATATTTTATTTACCATGATTAAAGGGTAAATTGGGTAAATAAGGGTAAAAAAATAATATTATAATAATATGAAATTTACCCCAACATGTTTTATAATCCTATTGGATGATACATTTCTTACCATGGGCATCCTTCGGTCGATTTTGGGACCCCATGGAGCCACTTAAGAGTGACAATGACACTTTATTAATTAATTTAAAGTAAAGACAAAAATGACATAAACATATATCTTTTAGTAAATCAATTTTTAAATGGGATTATATAAGTTATATCTTCGTCTATAAATATTCATCAGAAATCTAAAAATATTTCCAGCCTCAGGGTATTTTTTTTATAATTTGTAGACATAAAATAAATAAAAAAATTTATGACACAATAATGATGAAGTGTTTACCTCATTAATTAATTATTTCAATAAATAAGATTATAAAATTTTAAAAAATAACCAAAACCTATGAAATTATTAATGAATGATTTTATTTGTAACATTATTCATCTTATATTTGACTTTAATGATTTTTGGACCTTTAGAAAGAGAAAATAATTATATAATAAAATAATATTATCAAACTTTCCTAAAGAGACCCTCCACCCCTTATAAAAAGCCCTGACCTATTACCCATTACTCAAACCTATCATGCCCCTTTTCTAATCCAAAATCTTCCCCAATTAAGTTCCATACATCTATATTTTTCTCCTAGAATCCTTCCTCTAGGAAGAAGGCAATTCATGCAAACCTTTTGATTCAAACCAAAGGGAGATACCAAATTTAAAGGTAACGTCTTCTCTTAAGTTATTTCCTTTTATTTTTCTCCTCTAACCCTCTAAAATATTTTTATTACTTTATTTTATAACAAAAATAGTATCCTTAATATACTAGGTTGTTGTTATGATATGGATTCGAATTAAACAAACACACACCTCCATCTAAAGGTTATAGAATACACTATTTCTATGGACGACAAACTATTGCCTCACAAAACAATGATTGTTCAAATATCGCCAACCACCTCTCATGATGGCCATTATGATGGAAATGTATTTATATATGATATATATTATGTTTAATTTTTCTCTATGCTTATGTTTTTATATTTACAAACATACCTTTATGCTTTCCAATATGTGTAAATACGATTATTTCATTTGAGAAAGTGCAGACTACCGCCCCCTCAAGGTGATATGATTCATTCATGACATACATGGAATGTATAAAGGATGATTTTATGAAATTATGTAACATATATATAATTTGATACTAGAAATATAATATACCTATGTATCATTAATTTTCCATTCCATTAAATATGAAATAGAAATGAAAGTGGCGTTTATACGTACATACGATTTACCGTCTCTGTGAACATTGCATTTTATTTCTTATCTTTAAATGTCATGTACGATTATAAATATATATATATATATACACTAGATATATATTATATATATTATATATAATTAATGAATATCATTCTAGATATAATGAAATTTATACCAGATGGAAAACTTGTAATTTAAAGAAGTTCATTTTTGACTCATGTTCCGACCATCAATAAAATGTCCGATATGAACTCAAATAATTAACTAATTGTTATAGAAAGAAAATAAGTGATATAAAATGAATAATAAACATGAAAATGTTCTTAATAAATTATAAATTAACTTAAGTTTATTATTTTTGAAGAACAAGGAACATACAAGACAAGTCAGGCTTGAGGTAATTGGTTTCTTATCTCATTTTTAATTCTGTGAGATTTCCATTATTCACCACTTATTTATTGCATGGTGTGAATATTGTACTGAAATTTGATGTATATTATCATATTTCTATTTATATTCATGGTATTATATTATTAATTTGGTGGTTATTAAATTTTGGTCTTACAAATCGATTGATTACAATGTGGGAAGGGGTTTTCATCTCACTTTTTATTCCCATGAGATTTATGCTATATTTGCCACTATTTTCTTTTGTGTGGTGTATATACTGCCCATGATTATATTAATTGTGTAATATAATTTAATTTATTGGTATTTAAATCTTCATTGTATGATACTTCTTGCATGGGGTGTATGTTTCATAATTTACCAAATCGGTGAGGGAATCTTTCACCCTCCTTGTTTTAAAAGACTTCATTTATGTTATGTCTTTTAAGTTAATCATTTTTATGTCATGATATGTTATTATATATCATTATTACTATAAATTTTATGTCCAAGTGATTATATACCATTTTCTATCTCGTAAGCTAATTTTTTAATTTTAAAGTGATGCCCTTAGGTTATTGAATTTCTGTAAGGGAACTTTTTAAGACAATTTCAATTATTTGGGTTAAACTTATACTTGTTGATTATGTAATGCTATGTATATTTGTTAATGAAATTTTATTGTTTTACACTAAATATTCAATCATATTTAGTGTATTTATATTATTTACACATAATTATATATTATATTTATCCTTAATGATTGGATACTGTCTTTATAAGGGATTTCGTCTCAATTTACATTCCATTAAGACTTCATTGTTGTTATGCACCAATTCACTTTTATATGGTGAATATAGTATACTTTGGAATATTATATCATGAATACCTTTATTCTCATGATATTATTAAGTTTTTATCAAATTTTATTCCTCAATTATTTGTATTCAAGCATCTCTCATTTGGATATGAACTCTTTAACTAAAATATCATTTTAATGATTTAATCTTTTAAATATTTCTCATTAATGTCCATGTTTTCAAAATGGTTTTAAGGATTTATTTGTATGAACATTAATGTTTTAAAATTTTAATTCCTTTAAAATAATCAAAGTGGTATAGGAAACTTTGATTAAAAAATCTCTTTATAAAATGTTTTAAATGGTTTTGAAGATGGTTTGATAAAGTATTGTTTATATAAATATCTTGATATGATATATTGTGATTGGAATGTGGAAATTTTACCTTTCCTTTATGCTTTTGTTATGTTTTATGATTATGTTATGATTATTGGTCATTTTTTATGTATACGGGTGGTTCGGTGATAAACCAAGGGCGGGTGAGCCCGAGATAGATCTCCAATGCATTGGGTAACGTGACAAAGGTAAACGTTAATGTTTATCCTAAGAGATTTATGGAATATACTGTGATGGGTATTCCAATATAACTCCCTATGTAGTTGAAATAACTATAATGTAAGTATGATATAGATTCCAAATGTTACCTTTATGATTTATGATTTCTGTGTGTTATTCATAAATAATATGATTTCATAAGGTATGTTATGATTGAAAAGTATGGTTTCATTGATTTGTATTTATTGAAGGACTAATGTTTTCCTTCCTTATTTTATAACCCTTACTGATCTTTTTATGCTCATCCCAAGTTTTTTTGAAATGTTTTCCATAGTACTTAAAGATGAATAGTGTTAAGGATGAGATCAATGAAAAGTCATACTGTCTAAAATATTGAACTATATATGTTTCTTTTTAAGAGTTTTTATTTTATGAAAAATGGTTACTGAGTAGTAGTGTCTACATTTAATATTCAATTTGTTATGTAATAGTTATGTCCCAATTCTCTAAAACACTAAACCTAAAAATATCCTCAATGTGAATTGCTGACATAATTCAAGATTATGTAATGTTTAAGGCTGATTCCTTATAATTTTTCTCTTAAGAAAATACAGAAAGGAAATTGCATTGGGGATATAAATGGGAAATTTGAATCTTATTTAGATAATCTTGAAATCCAAAAGGAATAAAATTCGCTATAAAAAAATATTCTGGATGAATAAATGAATAGGTGTTTGGTTGAAATGGATTTGAAAATTCAACTCTAGTGTGATGCATCTAGATATTGTTTTAGGCAAGATTTTTGTGTAGTGTATTACATTAAAAATCATTGTTTACAAAGGATAAATATATATATGTCCCTCTATGATATGTATTATTGTAAATATACATGTTTTAAGTGTATTTGAATATTTTGTAGCCCATGTATTGAAAAAGTGAAATGAATTTTTTTATAAGATTAATCCAAGATGAGTATTGGAATTTTCATTTACTATCCTCTTAGTGTATGGGGATATATATGCTTTAATAAGGAGACTAATAGAATTATCAATACAATTAATGAAAATATTCTGAAATAATCAAAGAAGGAAGTAAAACATGAATATACAATTTCCAAAATCATTGATGACCATAACATTTTTATTAAAAATTCCTAATGAAATATAAAACATAGATAAAATGAATTAAATCTGTATGGTTTGAGAATAAGATTTAACAATTTCATATGATTTGAAACAATCATATTTATGTAATCAAATTCTGAGAATACAAGTATTGTTTTAAAATATGACCAGAGATAAAAATTTGTCGGTATAAATGATGATTACTCTGAGGAAAACACCTAATAGGTCATTATTCTCTCAATTTTAACTTAAATATGTTTAAAAATAATTAATGCATCAAGATAAGTTTGATTCCATGAATGAATAATTGGTCAAAATTGAAATGAATTAATTTTGGGAGCTATTTCCCATACAAAACTAAAATGATATGATAAGAAAAAAATTGTTATTCCTAAATTATTTAAATGGAAAGGGAGAATATGTGAGAATCAAGGAAACATTATTGTTTAATAGTGATTAATAGGTTAAATGTAATGTGACCCAAACTAATCATAATTCAAATATTATTATATTTTCATGATTAAATAATATATATCAAAAATATCCACAACCCAAGGATTGAAAGGTGTAGTTTCATAAAGATTATCCCCATAAACATCTTATTTTACTACACTTACTAACATTTCCCTTTAATCATGCCCCTCTAGACCCTTTTTCTATATATCTTACATAAAATATTCTTCTTCATAACCTATGGAATAAAATAATAAGTAGGGTGATATCAGATAGTAAAGGAAAAACATATTATAATGCATTTGATAATAAAAATGATCGAAAATATAAAAACTGAACACTAAAAGCCCAGTTTTGGAGATTATTTTACTATATTAGAATAAGAATAAGTAATATAACCCCAAAGGGATGAATTGTTTAATAATATTGGGAGACTATATACATACACGATTATCACATTAACTAATAAGAAATGAAATAAAATATAATATTTCTTGGGAGGTAGTTAATATTTCTTTTAGTAAATCTTTGTATTCATTCATAGATACCTTATTCATATATTATGGAAAGGAGAACGTAATAAAAGTTATGCTCAAATGCTTAGTAAGGGAAATTGCACAATAAACACTATAAAAAAGTAAGTAAAAGATTAACAATATTATTGAGATAAAAAATAGTCAAATATAATATATATATAAATCTATAAAAGGGTACTAAATATATGGATTAAATGATAACATAAAAAATAACTTGGATAATAATAACTTGTTTCATAATAATTGAATTCATAATGTTATAAGTTATAATCTTACCATCAAGGACTTTTGCCAAGAAAATATTCATCAATAGAAAATGTGTACACAAAGTACTAAAAATAGGTTGTCCCATGAGACCAACCGATGCACTGATAAGATATAGTAGACCCCACCCATCACTTACTAAGTCCAATGCATTTATCAAATGTAAGGGGTGTACCATAATCAATGTAAACAATCATATTAGAAAACTAGTGTATGAAATGTTAATAATTATCCAATAAACTAACATAACCATTACCAATAAAGAGTAATATGGTGAATGGTATGAGAAGACTATATACCCATCAAAGCAAAATATTCACCTAATAATTATGAAATATATGAATACACTTTAAAAAGATCACAGGAATATTGCTTGAGGAAAACACCATTTTCATTTTAAAATAACTTATTAAAAATATAATGTTCTCCAAATATCAATGGAATCATGTTTTATAATTAAATATGGTAAAGTCTTAATTTAAATATTTAATCAATTAGTGGTAATGGATTTAGAAATTTTGGTTCATGCATTATATGTTAAAAAACATCCCCTTCACAGTTTTGTAAAAAGGTCAAAAGTAACTCATTAGGAAAACGACAATAAGATTCATTTTAATCATTTTTTTAAAATTAAAACATGGTTAAAAATGTTTTAATATAAAATTTTATAATAAAAAAACATTATTTTAGAAATATTTATGGAAATATGGTGATGGAAGAGAATTATTCTCGATTGGGTAAAAAAATAAGGCTGGTTTTCCTTAAAAACATTATTTCAATATATTGAGTACATAAAGAGTGGAAAATGTAAGGGAAAAAATTATTTTATATAAATATATGTATATTAATGAAATATATTGGGTTTAAGAGATAGGGATCAAATAATTCCCCTAGTGGAGACTTAAAAAAATCATGGATAATGACGAGATCGTTAAATAAACCATTACCTCAGGTCTGACTTATGTTGTAAGCTATTTTAGAATCATGTGTAATAATATAAATTTATTATAATTAAAATAAAAATTTATATAATTATAATATCATGTATTTTCAAATTATCACATTTCAATACCCATTTATCAATAATTATCTATTAACTTAGTCGTTATGGAGTGTTAATTATTTCATTTTTCTTATAAGTTTTGGTTCTATAGTTTCATTTTTAAGACATTGATCATGGTTTCATAATATATAGATTTATAATAATTATATAAATATAATATATATTAATTATATATATATTTATTGTTTTCTATATAAGTTAGAGGTAGGAAAATGAAGTACACTGTTCATGGAGATGGTATTCCATGCATAAGCATGAACATTGTTTTAACTTTTTGATGGATAAAATAAATCGAAGTTAAATAGTAATTCAAATTTACCAAGTTTTTATCATATCATATATTTCATATATATTAAATTATATTTTACTTATTACCATCCAGGACAAAATAAAATGAAAAATAAGTCACATCGCTTCGTAGTGGTGGTAGTCTACAAGTACGCATGAGCAGTGTTATCATTTTACAAAAGATCAGAAGGTAAGTAGTTAGATGAGGTATTATAATTTAAAAATTATAATTATATGATAAATAATATATATATATATATATATAAATTCATTAAATTGATCATTATATCTTATCATGAAATGTGTTGATGGGAAATATATTACATCAGTTTGCAAGGCTATAGTCTTCTGTACACACGGTCAACGATTTCACTTCTCATTTTATGGAATAGGAGATGAATAAATATTATCCCATAAAAAAATTACATCTTATTATATTTTATTTATTTGTGTTATTATATTTGAATTATTGATACCTAACTAAATGTGATAGAAGAAGAAGTTAAAAAGAAGAAGAAAGAACTTGGTGAAAAAGACTACCTTTACTTAGAAAACCCTTATTTGGATCTCTTATTAAGTACTATATTGGTGGTATTTGGGGAATAAAATAAGATCTATCACATTGATAAGGAATTTTTGGGAGGGATTTTGGAAGGTTTTGGTCAATATTAATAGCTCAAGGATTGTGAAGGAGTGAGGGGACGATATGGTCTAATATAATTGATCTGAGTGGCACACTTGTAATTTTTCAAAGTTTTAAAATAATATCAAGTCAATTTCATGTAAAAACGAATTAAAAATAGATAACAATCAAATTTGATAATTTCAGTGTTAAAATCCAAACTAAAATTGGTTTTTTGAATGTGTATTGTTCATTTTAACCCTTATTATTTTAATGTAGGCTCCAGTAAACCCGTTTTAACCTTAACCATGTTAATTATTTTTTATTGTTTTTACAATTTATTATGAAAAAAATTAAGCTAAAATTATTCCATGATATTAATTATTCTTATTAAAAATATGTAATCCATTTTATCAATTTCATTTCATATAAGTGGTATAATTTAATTTAAAATTAAACCAACAAATCGTGTTGAAATCCATTTTTAAAAAATATGAAATTTTCAAGTATAAAATTATTTTCCATTAACAATATGTTTAATAAAAATAATCATTTATATTTAAATTAATATATTTAGATATATAGCCTATTAATTCTATATAAATCATTCATCATTAATTATTTTTATAATTAATTAAAATGGAATGACACTATTACTTTTCTTAAGAAAACCAGTTTTCTAAAAAATAGACCTTTTTACCTCAAAATGAAATTATCTTTATTTCTATAAAATTGAAAGTAAATAAATTTTTAAAACTACATATTATAATATATTATTATAAATAAAATGAAGAATATTTAGATACGATATTTTTAATTATTATTGATACTTATTTATAACAGAAAATTTTAAAAATTTATTCTAGGATTATTTTGAATTATTAATTTAAATTGAAATATTAATCATATAAATTTTTAATTATTATTATATAAAATATTAAAAAGGAATTTTTATTATATTTTTATTAAAATTTAATGTTAAATTACTATAATTGAAGCCTAGGTGTTACATTTTTCCCTTTTAAAATAATTTCATCCATGAAATTTTCATGGATTTTACTTTCTAATCAAATGAGGGTGGATATTTTTTATAAATTATATGGTTCCCATGTTTTTTACTCTGTTTTATGATTTTTAAAAAGTACATTTACTAGAAGAATCATCTTATTACATAATAACCTCTCTCTAGTGTTAAGAATTTGTAGAAGCTCTTGACAGTATAATAGTTCAGATCCCAATTCTATTTCTTCTTAGGTGAGAATATGCATTGGGTCTAGAATTTAATTCCTTAACAATATGATATAGAACACATCATATACATTAGATATTCTTTTTAGAATTTCTAAATGGTAAGGAATAACTCCAATTATTTATATAATTTCAAAAGGTTTGATGTACCTATTTCTCAATTTTCCTTTCTTATTGAAACTTATATCACCCTTAAATGGAGGTACTTTCAAGAAAACATGATCTCCCCTATGAAATTAAAAATAATTCCTATGATTATAAATATAAATACTTTTCATTATTTTATTTTTAGTAGTATTTACCTCTTTCATTGTCTCCTCAACAAGTTATATTCCAACTAACTTTAATTCACCAACATCATTCTAACAAGTAGGAGTATGAAATCTATTGACATATAATGCGTCATACAATTCCATTTTAATACTTGAATGAATTATATTATTATTAAAAAATTATACCAAAGTTAAATATTGATCCCACATACCATGAATGTAATGTTATTAGGACCTCATTATATCTTCTAATGTTTGAATCATCCTTTCTAGTTGTCCATCGGTTTGAGGGTAATAAGAGGTGCTAAAAAATATCTTTGTATCAGGAGACTTTTAAATAATTTTCTAGAATATAGATATAAATCACAGTTCATGATAAGACATAACTGAAATAGGTTCACCATTAAGACTTACAAAATTGTTAATATTGACCTGTGTATGGTACTTAAGAAGTAAATGTTCTCTTATACCAAATAAATATTAATATTTTTTATGTATATCAACAAGAAACCATATTATATCAATATTTTTAGGAGTAATTGTTAATCTAGTGATAAATTACATAGTAATATCATCCCATTTACACATATAAATATGTATAAGTTGCATGAATCCTATAGGATTATGTATTATTAAATTCAATTATTGATAAACCAATCATCTTGATACATAATCAATAAATTATTGATTTATATTATTATAAAAAATTTTCCTTTTAAATCTGTCAACATATTGGTGGTACCATGGTGTATAGAGATTTTTTAGCTATAAGATTCATCCAATAATTTAGTTTTTAGCTCAGATATAGATATAATATATAGTGTCTTTGAAAATTTCATAATTCCATCTAAATATATTGAGCCATCAAATTTTACATCATTCAAAACCATAATTTTTTATTGAAAATTTTAATTATTGGGGTTAGGAATTTTTATCTACTCCAATAAAAATGGATTGAAAATCATTTTAAAAAGGAGTGATGTCTCCCCATCCTTAATAATTCCCATATCAATCATTACTATATCCTTGAACATAGGATTCATTTATCCTCATTTTGGTTATTAATCCAAAATATTTTTGGGGAAACATATCCAATACCTTATTTACCTTCCTCAGGTAGTATTGTATTGAGTAATCATAATCCTTGAGTAGATCGAGTTATCACCTTTCCCTCATATTGATCTATACTTATGAATTTTTTTATTTCAATCTCTTATGGTCTATATATACATCAGATATTTCAACATTGATATGATATCTCTATATATTTAAAAAATATCATATCTTCCAACTCAGGACCATGTGTTTGGTAGTTTTGTTCATTAGTCTTTAAATACCTTAATTCATAGGCAATAACATTACCATTTTACTTAAGGACACAACCAAGTACATTCTTTAATGCATCACTATATATCACAAATCCATTATTTATTAATGGTATAATCAAAATTTAATCATTTTATAATATCTTCACTAGTTCATTAAAAGATTATACACATTATATTATACATATAATATTAACACATTTATAAGTAATCTTAGTTAAATGGTCAACTAATCGATATTTTGTTTGAACTAATTAAAGATATTAACCTGTAAACCAATATATCTACATACCTTAGTTATGTTTGTTACAAAATTACATTTTTGAAATAAATTTGTCTTCATAGGATCAAATGATATTCAATACATATATATAATAAGTCTAAGAAAAGAATATTTCTGAATCTATAACTCACAATTGCTAAATTCCCCATATAAAACAATTTTTATATAATTATCTAGAATTATTTCCAATTGATTCTCATGTTCATAAAAACTCACAGAGTACACCAATATAACATAAGTAAATACCAAAAAAAATTCAAGATATTAATTGACTACTATATTCTTTATATCGATAAAAAAAGGATCAATAGTAAATCAAAATGGAATTATTGTAAATACATGATTTACATACCTCGTTCAAAATATTTTCTTCAGAATATATTTCTTCTTCAGACACAATTGATGATTCCCAGAATGAATTTAAATATTTGATTAATATCTATCTATATGAATTTGATCAAATAATTCATCAATGCATGGTGGATGATACTTGTTCTTTATCAGAATAATGTTGATTTCTCAATAATCAAAACAGAACCTCATATATCCATATTTATTCTTAACAAAAAGTGCATGGGATCCCAAAGGTGAAGCATTAGGGAATAGAAATAACTTTCTACACAATCCATATAGTTGTCTTTTTAAGTCTAATAATTCCACAATGTCCTTCCAATTGTTATTTATTAATATATGTATTTCATCAGGGATTAAATTAATGGAAAACGAAACTTCACTCTATTGTGAGTTTCTAAGATATTCCTCTAGAAATACATCAATTTATTCTAATAAAATATGTATATTCTCAATTTTAGGATTACCTTTTCAATATGTAGAGTGTGTCTTACCTTCTACACCATGAATATATCTTATAATAGTTACTAGGGTGGATCTATAAATGAATTAGATAATGAAGTGTACCCTATAAAGAAAAGGAATTCCACATCTTCATCAAGGATCATAATTTTATTCTCTTTGAAAAAAATTTTACCATATTTTTAAAGTCAGTCCATATGAATGATTATATCCTAATTGGCCATATATATTACTGCACACCCGGTTAGAGGTAAGTAGACTTTTTATGCCTTTTTATGTGTTTAAATTTATTGGGATTATTCTAGATGAGTTTGGGAGTGGTTGGGAAGGTTTTGGAAAACATTAGAAGACTTTTTAAGGTTTCACAATTTGAGTATGGTTTGGAGAAACCGTGAGAGATAAACCATGCAGGCAGTGGGGTACACACAGCTTGCGTACAATTTTACAAACCATGCAGGGTGGTCCATGTGAGGTGACCCTTCGAGATAGTAGCATTCTCATGGTTAGTGCATGAATCGTCTAACCATGCGAGCTAACTGTGCGGCCTATAATAATCAGTTTTTTAAAAATCTGGGATTAGTCAGGTTTTCCCTAAAAACACCCAAACTCTCTCCCACTCAAGACTCACTCATTATTTCATCTTTTTAAGGGTTAGGGGTGCTCTTACACTCGTTGAATAAAATGGTTTTATTGGTGTGGTTGAGCTGATTCTTCTCTGGTAAGTCTCCTCACTTAGTTCTTTGCGGTTTTCTCTAGATATACTATTCTTTATCTCTCTTGGTTTTCTATATACACGCCCATTATGTATAGATATAGTGTTTTTGTTTCATTTTTTGTTGATTTAAAGGATTTTTAATGATATGAAAGGGGGTCTAGCAGTTTTAGTAGAGCGGTTGGTTGGATTGGGGTGCAGTTTCTTGTGGGTCAAATTCACTGGAACCCTAAAGGTAGGTTGCTTCTCTCTCGAATCCACTTAGTTACAACTAGTGGTTTTTGTTAAAATTAATTTGTTTTTCTTGAAATTAAATGTGACATTGATGTGTGAATATTTTTGGAAACCCATTTGGTTGTGATTTGGGAGATTTTTATTAAAAATAGGTTATTTTTGCAAAATAGGGCTTGTTATGTGATTTTAAAATGTTGATATTATTTTCGTTAGTGGTTAGTTATGAAAAATGTTTTGAGAAATATGGTTTTAAATAAAGATGTTATTTATTAAATTGTGGTTGGTTGTCGAATGTTGGTTTGATGGTGTTTTCAAATAATGAGTGATTTATTGAAGTGAATTGGCATGTGTTGGAAATAATGGTGTGCTTATTGTGTGACATTGATGTTTTGTTATTGTTATTTGATTAAGTTTTATGGATTGTATTGATTATATGGAAGTGGGAAGGATATCTCACTTTACAAGGTGATGGATAGTGGATGGAAGGTCCCCCATTATGGGTAGTGGTTGGGAAGTACCACTAGTTGCTAATGGGTGAACGGGTTTGACAAAAGCTCCACTATTTTGGTTGCCTTGTTTTGTGTTTCTTTGCCAGATATATTTTTTTGTGCTATTGTGAAATGGTGATATGGCTTATGGAATGGTTTTTTGGATTTCCCTTGGGTTTCATTGTTTGGGTAATGTGGCTTGAAGTAAAGGAGATGGATGGAATATGTCATGATGTTTGATTTTGACTTAACATACACACCAGGTAAGGGAAATTCAGTGGAATATGCATTAAGAGGAAAATAATATGACCAGGTAGTGAAACAGGCATCAGATCAATGGAAGTTGATATTGGTTTTAGACGACATGTAGTTGGAATGTGAGGACCAGAGTGGAAGAGTAGTCTTTTTTCCAGTCTCATTGGTTCTTGACATGGCTGGTTTGGTTTAAGAGGCATAGTAATCTGATTCTAAATGTGCGGTGATGATGTCAAAACTCAATAGTGGGGAGACCATTAAAATTTTAGAACTAAATGGGAATTCAGTCTTGTGTTTTCAGAATTGGATGGTGGTACCAGTGGATTGTCAGGGGGAACTTATTAGAGTTTATCATTATTCTAGTTGGACAGTCCATGCTAGAATTCAAAAAATGTATAAGGAATTGAAAGCATAGTTTTGGTGGGATGGTATGAAAAGAAAAGTGGAAGAGTTTGTTTTGATATGATTGAATTGTCATCATTTCAAGGTAGAGCATCAGTAGCCAAAAGAAATGTTGCAGTATTTACCTCTCCCAGTGTAAAAATGGGAGTAAATAACAATGGATTTTATGACGGTCTTCCGAAAATGGTCAGCAAATAGGTTTCCATATGGGTGATTGTGGATCGGCTCATAAAGTTAGTCCATTTCATCTCGATTTGTGAATCTCATACAATGGAGGATCTATCCAAAATATATATTTGGGAGGTGGTAAAGAGGCATGGTTTTCCAGTTTCAATTTTATTAGATATAGATGCAAGATTCACATCTTTTTTTTGGAAATACTTACAGCAAGCCCTTGGGACACAGTTGACGATGAGAATGGTGTATCATCCTCAGATGAATGGCCAATATGAGATGATGATACAAACTATGGAGGATATGTTAAGGTATTGTGTGATGGATTTTGGTGGTTCATGGGAGGAACATTTACCATTGGTTTAGTTCTCTTATAAGAAAAGTTATTAGGCTTCAGTACATTTGGCTCCATTTGAGGCATTGTATGGGTATCTATGCTGTTCTCCACTATGTTGGGCGGAAATCAGTGAGACTTCAATGATTGGACCTAGCCTTGTCGAAGTGACTATATAGAAGATCAAGTTGATCATAAAAAGGATGGATATGGCTCAAAGTCATTAGAAATCATATACGGACCATCGTCAATAGCCCTTGTCGTTCGAGGTGGGTGATCATGTGTTTTTGAGAATCTATCCTAGGTTGGGCCATCATCGGTTTGGAAAGTAGGGTATGTTATCGCTAATGTATATCAGAACTTCTGAGATAATTGAGCAGATTGGAGAAATATATTATCAGTTGGCTCTTCCACCATGGTTTAGTGTGGTGAAAAATGTGTTTGATGTTTTGTAGTTGAAAAAGTATCAACCAGATCGTCACCAAGTGATTCGTTGGGATCATGTTCAGCTAGAACTAGATGCTTCCTTGGTGCACATGCTAGTATGGATAGTGGATAGGTAAGAGAATGTCTTGCATAGTAAAAGCATTGGTTTAGTTTTAGTTTTTTTGTAGCATGGTCAGATTCAGGTGGAGACATGGGAGTGGGAGAAAGAGATGGTCGGGCAGTGGCCCAAGATCTTTCGATGAGATGGTTCTCTACTTTCCGAGGATAGATGATACAATGTTTGGAAGAATTTAGCACCCCCAGTTTGAGTTATGTATCCTTTCTTGCCTTTTTATGTGTTTAACATTCTTTGTATTAGTTTGGATGAGTTTGTGATAGGTTGGGAAGGTTTTGGAAAACATTGGATGCCTTTTTAAGGATGCATGACTTGAGCACGATTATGAGAAATTGTGTGAAATGAACTGTGAAGGCAGTGGGGTACAAACAGATTGTGACGATTTTCCTAATTCTACGGGGTGGGCTATACGAGGTGCCACTTTTAGACATCAGTAGGTGAATGGTTAGTGTACGGTTTATCTAACTATGTGAGTTAATTGTGTGGCCCATAAAATGGTTTTTTTAAAATCCGGGGTTAGTCAGGATTTCCATAAAAATACCCAAACTCTCTCCCACTTGAGCCTCACTTGAAATTTCCTCTTTTCAAGGGTTAGGGTTGCTCCCCCACTAATTTTGGAAGAAAATCGAAGGGTTTTTCATGGAGTTTTTGATCCGATTCTTCTCTTGTAAGTCTCCTCACTTAGTTATTTGGGGGTTTTCTCTAGATCTGCACTTCCCTTTATGTCCCTCACATTTTTCTAGATCTACTTCCGTTATGTGTAGATATAGTGTTTTTGTTTCCTTATGTGTTGATTTCAAGAATTTATGATAACAGAAAAAAGGTATAGAGCAGTTTTAGTGGAGCGTTTGGCCGGATTGGGGTGTAGTTGCTTGTGGGTCGAATTCGCCGAAACCTTAAAGGCAGGTGGCTTCTATATCGACTCCACTTGTTTTGAACTAGTGATTTTTGTTAAAATTAATTTTTTTCTTGGAATTAATTGTGATATTTCTATTCAAATCTTGTTGGAAACCCATTTGGTGGAGATTTGGGTGATTTTTGGGGAAAATGGGTTATTATTGCAAAAGGGTCTAGTCGGGTGATATTAAAATGATGATTTAAATGCCGTTAGTGGTCGGTTATGAAAAATGTTTTGTGAAATATGGTTTTCAATAAAGATTTTATTTATTGAATTTTGGTTGGGTGTGGAAAGTTGGTTAGATGGTGTTCTCAAATAATGAGTGATTTACTAATGTAAATTGGAATGTATTGGAAATAATGGGGTGCTTATTGTGCAGCCTTGATATTCTGTACTTGTTGGTTGATTAAGTGTCTTGGCTTGTGTTTATTTAATGGAAGTGGGTGGAGAGTCTCACTATAAAAGGTGATGGATAATTTACGGAAAGATTACCATTATGTGTAGTGGTAGGGAAGCTCCACTAGTTGTGAATGAGTGAATAGGTTGGATGGATGCTCAACCGTTTTGGTTGCCCTATCTTGTATTGATTTGCAAGATAGAATTTTTGTGATAATGTGAAATAGTTTCATGAGTTATGGAATTTTTTATTGGATTTAACTTGGATTTCACGGTTTGGTTAAGGTGTCTTGGTAAAGGTGTGTTTGGATTTTTGGAAAATCCTAAACTATATAATGTTTTATATAAAATGCTTTATATAAATGTGCTAACAGTTCTATCCCTGTGAAGTGTGTCAGGATGTAATTTGGAAAATTTTTACTGAGTATTATTACTCACCCCTAATTTGGCACATGGGTTCTTTTGTAGATTTTCTATTCCATGACACAGGTAAGGGTAAATCATCTCATTTTCAAGCGGTTCGTCGTGATGGTTTGACAGTTTTGTAGAGCTTGGAGCACGTAGCTTGGTATGGTGCTATGGATGGTGTACTAGTTGTTTGGGGTCTCATGTGTAGTCTTCCATTATCACACTTATTTTTGTTTAGTTCTATTTTTTTTGGTATTAGTGATGGAAAATATTTTCCGCCTTTTGACAATGTATGGTTTGGATTGTTTTGTTGACATGCATCATATAGCATTGTTGGTAATAGATTTTTTGGTTGGTTGATTTTATCTTAAGGGAAAATCATTCCATAATGATTCTTGAAGCCCTTCAAATTTATTTATAGACTTTGGAACCTTGGTAACATAGCATGAGGCCATGTATAATTCTTCTGCCCTCTCAATCCAATGGGATATGGAGGTATGTTACATATATAATAATAATTATAGAAAATAGAAAAAATTTATCTGTCATAATGGTAACTGACTAAAGAATCATTATTAGGGTGATACATCCATTAAGATTCTTGAATGATAACTGAAATCATATGTTTCTAGAAAAATATATAATTTTCTAGGAAAATATGAAAGATATAAAAGAGTGAGAATATCTAGAATCAAATAAATCATTGACCAAATTTGAGGTTATGATTAATGTACCTCCCACTACATATTTAAGAACTTCACACTCATATGTTGTGATCACATAAGCATGAACTTACTCCATTTTATTTCTCAAATTAAACCACCCTTTACTCATTGGAAAATCATTTTTATAGTGTCCCATCACATTATAGTTTAAGCATCAAACATTGGATCCTTATTTCTTTCCTTTTAAATCATGATCCAGATGGTCTTTGTCTCCACACATGGAAAAAAATCTAATTCCTAGAAAGCATGTTCTATGGTGTTTCTTTACACATTTATTAAAAATTATAAATTCCACGCTTCTTCCCTTTTTTGATAATTTTCTTTTTCAGAGTGGTCATCCACCCTCTTCTCGTTATTCTTTATTATGTCATAATACATTAAGAATTATTTATCTATATTGATAGAATATGATACTATGTCCTCATATAATTAGAAGGTTTGGGAGAATAGAACCATTCAAAGGATTGGCATTTTCCCACCATTGAAAAATTAAATATTACTCTTTGGATTGCATATGTAGTCTATATCATTCCTTACAAACATTGTATGTTTAGATTCATTTGTAGAAACATTTACATCTTTATATTGAATTAGACTCAAGAATTGTCTCTCCATGTGAAGTTTTTTCTTGTGAAGCAATTATTTTTCCATAAAAGTACCTTAAAATCATTCCACTCAATTTTTATATTTATTAATTATCCTTAGTGTTTTGAATTAATGATCACTATTGAACTGCATCCCTTCATTGAAGATGAACTACCAAAACAACCTTTTCCCTTTTATTACTTCCAAAAGTAAGAAGTATATTCTCCAAGGAATATATCCATTGATTGAACACAAATGGGTTGGTAGTTACATTGAATTAAGGAGTTTGTTGATGCATGAAATGGTCGAATATTGTTTCACCATGTTTGGGTTCAGAAGGATCCTTCATATGGGCATGGTTGTTGGTCATAACCTAAGTTAGCTATCCCAATACACTTATAAATTTTAAGCTCAAGATGAAGCCTCAGTTCAAGGTTCATTATCCTACCAGGAGTGAAATAATAAATAGATTTTTTTTGTTGATATGATTCACATTCCTTCTTTTAGGTTCCACTTCTAAATAAAGGAATACACTAGATTAGATCATAAAATTACGAAACACAATATATAATTTTGAAACATGTGAATCAATTGATGTGAATTTAAAATTTAATCACATATAATCATTTAATAATGAGATTATTATAATTAAAAATATTCTTAAAAATTTTCCATCCTTAATAATGGTTTTTAATAAAAATTATAATTAACCGAAGCATACCCTTAGGACTATAAAACCAGGTGTGTAGTAAGAAACCGCTCACCATGCACCTGAATGATGGCCAAGATATACTTGACCCACTATTTTTGGCATTATTACCCATATATGAATCCATGACAAAACCACATCCATATTTAGTGTCTAGAAAATTATGTATTTCTAGGGAAATCCACATAATCTCTACCTTACCCAAAGCATTTTGATATTATTCTACAATTAGACACATCTCAATGTTTTCTATAGTGATATGTTCTATAATTTATGTTTTTATAAGTATATTTCCCATGGTTTGTACTAAAAACCCATTGATACCAACTGTAACACCTTGAATCTAATAGCTTGGGGCCAATGATTATTTTACTACTTCAGTACAAGTATAAAGGACCACATCATAAAGGGATGCATAGTTTAATAGTCTTTGGAGAATGGATACTTACATGATTCTCACATTATTTAAGAAAACATAAAATATAATATAATAATTCATATGAGAACATTATTATTTCTTCTTATAAATACCTTATTTCATTCATATATCCCTTCAACGTATTACAGGTAAATGAAAACATAATAAAGGGATATCTTAGATCCTCAGTATGGGAAATCATACAAAAAAAATTAAGAAGTATGAAAAACATGTATTATATGGTTGAGATAAACAATCATAAAATATTATATATAAATAATACAATAAAAGGGTAATAAATCCATATATAACATAACAAAATAAATAATCACTTGGACAATAATAACTAGTTTCATAATGATTTAATGGATAATATTAGACATCCTAATCTTTCCAACAAGACCATTTCCAAGGAAACATACATGAATATTTAAGGCATACACAAAATTTTGAAACTAATTTTTCTCGTGAGACCCAGCTATGAATTTATGGGTTATAATGGGACTCTCCCATCTTATACTAACTCTAATTCATACATCATATAAATAGGGGGAAACATAATTCACAAAAACATTCATATTGGAAAACCAACATAAAAAATATAAATAATCTCCAATCAATAAATATAACAATAATCCATCTAGAGTAATTTAGAGATAGTATGATAAGATTAAATCCCCATTAAAGATTAATATTCAACAAATAATTCTAAAATAGATGAATATAATTTAAAAAGAACTTTGGAAAATCCCTTGATGTAAATAACCTTTTAGTTTTAAAATAACTTATTCAAAATATAAACATTATAAAAATATTAAGAATTTTTTTATTTGAATATAATCTTGTAAAATTTTAAAGGTACCTTCAAATTAATGATCATACTTGATGAAAATAAATACTTTTCATACCATATAAGTTAAAAATAACTCCATTCACACTTTTGTAAATTGGTCAAAAATACCATGTTTGGAAAATGAAATGACAATTAATTTTAAACCATTCTGTAAAAAATAAAACATGGGTAAAATTTCATTAAAAATCATTATAGAATATAAAAAATATTATTTTATAGATTTTAAGGGAAATATGGACTCTAAGATAATGATTATTAACTGGGTAGAAAAACAATGTAGATTTTTCTTAAAAACATTATTTCGATGTCTCAAGTACTTAAAGATAAGATAGTGAAAGGAAAATTATAATTTAAATAAATAACAGGAGAAGAATAAAATATATTGGGATTAAGATATAAATATCAAATATTTACTCCATTGGAGAGTTAAACACAAACAATCCTAGATAATGATTAGATTGTTATCTAAACCCTTACCTATTTTCTGAATTGCATTATAGGTACTTTTAACCACCTGTATAATAATATAGATTTTATTATTATTTTAAAATATTAATAAATATATAAATATAATATCATATATGATCCAACTAAAAATTTTTAATACCAATTTTCAATAATTATTTATTAATTTCAATGATTTTGAGTTTTTTCTGTTTTATTTTACATGTTAGTTTTGGTTTAGTAGTTTCATTCCTTTTAATTTGATCATTGTCACATAATATCTATAAATATAATAATAACATATATAACATATATATTAATTATATATATTCATATTTTTTAATATATGGTAGATGTATAAAAACTAATTATACCATTTATGGAGATGATATGTCGTACGTATGAATGAATATTGTTTTATCATTTAGATGGATGGATGAAGGAAACATAAATAGTAAATAAAATTCCTAGAATAATTATTTTATCATATATATATATATATATTAATTAAATCTTTCCTTATTAACATCTTTGTAAAAATAAAATAAAAAATGAATCACATCATTTCGTGGAGGTGGCAGTCTATACGTACGCACGATTGACACTATCATTTTCCAATAGATTGGAATATAAGAAGGTAGAAGCGATAATATAATTATAGAAGAATACTTATTTCATAAATTTCATATATATATATATATATATTAAATTATACATTATATCTACCTATGATAGGAAGTGATGGAAAATGAGTTACATCAGTTAGCGAGGCGGTATTCTATCGTAAACATGATCGACAATATCGTCTTCCATTTGATAGAAGAGGAGATGGATAAATATTATTCCATAAACCTAACAATATCTCAACATATATTATATATTTATGTTATTATATTTGTATTATTAAGAATCTATTTATGGTGGTAACATAAGAATTAAAAAAAGAAAGGGCATTGTGAAGACTATAAACTTTGCTAAGAAAAACCTCCTTTGGATCTCTTATTAAAGACCCAAGGGTTAGTGTTTTGAGAAGAAAAGTATCAGTAGAATCAGGATAAAAACATTTTAGAGAGATCTTAGAAGAGTTTTTTTACCTAAAAGTCTCCATATGTGTGAAGGGGTGAGGGGATGAGGGGTCCTTTTATAAGTGAGGTGAGTGATAAACTTATAATTTTTTCAAGGTTTTAAAATAATTACAAGACAATTTCTTGGATAAATGGATCCAAAATGGATAATATTCAAAGGTAAAAAGTATAGGGTCAAAATATATTCTATTAATGGAGTTTTAATAAGCGTATAGGTTATTTTAACCATTATATTTTTATTTAACCCCCGATAAACCCACTTTATCCTTTACCAAAGTAATTAATTTTTAACATTTTTAGTATTCATTATGACAAAAAATTATGTTTAAATTATTTCATATTATTAAATATTTTGATTCAAAATATGGAATCTAGTTTATAAATTTCAATTCCTAGAAGTGGATGAATATAATTTAAAAATAAATATATAAACTGTTTCAAAAATAGTTTTAAAAAAAATACATTTTTCATGAATAAGATGATATTACATTAACTATATGACTTATAATCATAATTATAAGAATTTATATTAACATAGTTATATATATAATCTATAAATCTTATTTATATCATTCATCATTTAATATTATTATATTGAATTAAAACATAAGAATATTATTCCATTTTTAAAAAATAATTTAATGAAAAATCACCCTTTTTACCACCAAAATATTTCGTCTTTATTTATATAAAATTTATAGTCAATGAATTATTAATTATACATATTATAAAATATTATTATATATAAAATTATTAATATTTAAATAATAAATTTTCAAATTTTCAAAGAACTTATTTATAAGATAAATTTTCAAAAAATTATTCTAGGATTATTTTGACCTACTAACTTCAAAATAAACCTTTATCCTATCAAATTAGAATTTTTGTGCCATGAAATATTAAATATTTTATTTAATTTAATTTTTTGAAATAGAATGTTCACTTACTATAATGGAAGCTCGATTATTTAATATCCAACTAAATTTTCCTGAAACTCTATATGATGATACAAAAACATTATAGAGTAAAATAAGATCATAAAAGGTCATTAAGGAAACATAAATTTTGTGACATGGATAAAAATAAATATAAATAATCATAAAACATGTGATCATGAAATAAGGGTTTATAATAATTTAAAAAAATTATGTGACATGAAAATATGTCATATCATGAAAATGAAATACATCTTATCATTATAGAATAACATGATAAAAAATAAAGAATGTGAAACAAACATAAGAATAGTAAAAACTCTATAAGAAAACTCATAATGTTGTTACCTATGTAAACAAGATCATTATTTCCACACTTAAAAATGGGAGAAAATTAATTAAGCCCATTCCTATGTGATCAATCACATTATGTCAAATAAAGTATATCAACTGATATGTAAACATAAAACAGTGAATTAGAGAGTGATGTAACACCCCACCCTTAATCGTCCTTAAAAATCAATACCACTTAAAATTAATCATTATCATATCATGATGAACCCATGGAAAAATAATTGGTTTCATAAACGTTTCCAAACATATAACATAACATGAACTTATGAAATCATATTATATCAAAAATATCATTTTAGAAAAACAAAAATATCATAATAAAACATAAATGGTGATAAAAACATTACATCATGAGATATAAACTTTAGCAGAAAAATATAATTGAAAATACAAACATTTCGAAAAAAACCTATTAAATATGGATATAAAATATGGACTGCAAATTGCATTCAAACAACTTTTTTACAATAAAAAGTGAATACATTTTAAAACATTATGATAAATAATTTAAAATTAATTTTCTTTCAAAAAAATGAAAAAAATCCTAGCTAATAAACATGCAGTTATGAATAACAAAAAGTAACACCTTCATTAAAATTTTTAGGTAAATGTTTTAATAAAATACCATGGATGAAAATTGAAATATATCAATTTCATAAATTAGGTAAATTAAAATAAAAATAACATAAAATAAAATACATATTAAAATTTCCTTAAATAATAAAAAATTTATAGAAACCACTTATACATGGAAGAAAAAGATCCATCAGTAAGAGTGGGATTTATTCTAATAAATGTAATACTTTTATTTTGGAAAACATTTTATCAAATAAGTGGTTATTGATAATGAGAAGTAATTTCCCATGAGAATAAGAAGAAATTATATATAAAATAGGTGAATTAAATAATCAATGAAGCATGAAATGTATCTTCAAGTAAGAAATACTATGAAATAATGAATCCTAAATTGAGTCAATGAAACCATTACATTTAATTCATGATTTGTTGATCACACTACAACCTCTAATATAAAAAACATAACTATCTTATTCCCATATTCCATAACCATATTTATATCCATAAAATTTTATAGAAGTTATTTAAATTTATTCCCTATAAGTATATTAGTTAGTTATTATCAATTTCCAATATTTGGTGTGATTACTCTTGATCATTTTAACTAGTTTCATAATAGAAGTATTGTTCTTCATTCTTCTGCAACATTTCGTCATTCCCAAATCTTACTATGTAATAGAATTAATTAATTAGGATATTTCATCATAATATACTTAGGTTTTAAAATAGGAAAAACATGTCAGATAACGTGTATGACTTGTAACACCAATCTTGGAATAGAATGTAACACCTCAATACTTTATGATATGTTTCTTTAAATTCAATCGCTTCAATATATTATGATTTACACAACACTATGTCTGAACGAAACACACTACTCAATTAAAATATTATTATTTAAACATATCCATTATAACCTTTCCATTAAGATGGTTGGTATCAATGGTAAGGAATAAATTATAAAAATTATATGGTTTAGACATGTAAAAAACAAATTCAATTGTTATAAATTTTTTATTTTTAAAATAAAAACCATTTGATAGAGAAAGAAATGTTTTCGAAAAATTTTTATATTAAAAGGTTGATTATCCGTACTTTACATACATTCTTTAAAATTTATTTTTACCAATTTTTGAAAATTTATTCTAAAAAACTAAGATAATTTTTTTAAATTTACTTGTCAAAATTATCTTTTGTTTAATTTTTTTATAATTTTATGAAAAGATTCATTTTTTAATGAATATGGAAAAATACTGATATTTATTGAAAAAAACCTTTTTGTTTAAATTATTTATAGAGTTAAATTATATTTTAAATGGGTTTTAAAGGATAATTTGTTCAATTCTATAAATATTTAACTAATTTAGGTCATTGGAATCAATTTCATATTGAATTTTGACATTAAAACTTTTTCAACTTATAAGAATTCTCTCTTGGGAAAACTGCTCTTTTGTCACGTCAGGGATTTAATTTTAATTTGAATTTTGAAACATTTATTACATATTTAAAATCATAACAATATATATTATCTATCATGATCAAAATAAATTTTGACCATAACAAATAGTGAAATCAGTAAAAAATAATTACCACAGTTAAGGTTGCAACAAGTTTATCATGTGGTTAAACTAAATCTATAAGGGTTAAAATGACCTAAAAAAATGTCCAATTAATATTATCTACAAATATTTATACCCTTATCAACATATTATCTATTTTTATTAGTTTATGGGATAGTTATCTATGAAATATACGTACATAATAATTTTTTTAATGAAAAAGAAAAAATGTCATCCTCTTACTTTTAAATTTCAATTATGTGTTCACATAGGCACAAAAGAAATATGTGAACGAATATGTATGGTAATTTTTAGGATAATGAGATTAATTTCCCAAAGATAATTTATTTTTAATTTTTAATAATCATATTGTTACATTAAATGCATAATCCATTCCAACATTGTAATTATTTAGTTAATAGAGAAAATAAAATATATGATACTAAAAATATTAAAATTAAAATAAATTGAAGGAATTATTATATTACATTATTTTTTTAGATACAAATCTTATTATATATAGGTTTTAAAATAATATATTTTAATTCCATCATTCTCTTGATAATTTTTAAATTCAAATTAGATGAATAATGTCAAAATTGAAATTAACTTTATTTTATAATAAATGATATTTTCTTAAATGATTTAAAATTTATAAAAAAAATATTATTTAAATTTATTTTTAAATGTTAAAAAATATAAACTATAGTCCATTTATGAACCAATTTTTCTTTTATAGTGAGTATATTGACCCCCAATAAGTAAAAACTTTGTTACCTCAGTTAAGGTTAAAGCGATGTTTTTGAACATTAATGTGTTTGTGTTAATATTAATCTTGATAATATATAGGATTTTTTTAAAAAAATTAAATTATAATTTATAATAATTGGGTAAAAATTATCTAATAAGAATCGTTTTATTTTATGATAAAAGACTAGTCATCATAGTGAAAAAATAAAATGTTAAAAGTAAAGAAACAAAAAAGTTAAGGAATAACATTTTTAAAACATGTTTGATTATAGTGGAGGCATGGATCAACCATTAAATACCTAAAAATATTTAATTTTAAATTTTTTAGTAACTTAGGGAGAGAGTTTCTACTCATTATTAAACAATTTTGTGTATTTTCAAGAATGTCACTCTCCCTCAATTATAAAAGGGAACTCACTTAACACACCTATTCACAACTCTCAAGATACTTGGATTTATAAAAAACTAAAAAATTCCCTCCCCATAACCCTTATCCGTATTGTAGAGATTAGTTTCTTCCCAAAATACCAACCCTAGCGTCCTTAAGAGGAGATATAAGGAGGTTTCTCTAAGAGAAGGTACTTTTCTTCACTAAGTCATTCTATTTGTTTCTTATTTTATAACCTTAAATTATTTCATAAAACATTAAATATAATAAAAATATTATCTCCTATATAATTATATATTATTATGTTGAGGAAATAATGTTTATCCCTCTCCATATCTGTCAAAAGGGAAAGGAAATCATTAATCATTTGTACAACAAAGTACTTCCTCATGAACTAGTATAACTCATTATCCATAAAGACTTATCATGATTGGATATAATTATGGATTTAATATATATATATATATATATACATGTATACATAAATAATATTTTCGATATAATTATACTACCTTAGCTATAATATCACATATAACTTCATAATTTCCATTTTTTTAAAACACGATAACGTCGCTTGTGTGTACGATGGACTACGACCTCGAGAATCGATGCAATTAATTTTTTAGTAAATATTTACTTTTAAATTAATAAGAATAAATTTAATTATTATATATTATATATATTAAATTATATATATTTTTTAAAATTAATTTATCATACAATTACTTATACTTTTACCCTTTAAGGGAATGATATCTTTGCTCGTACATAAGTATAACCTACCGTCTCCATGAAGCGATGTGATTCATTTTATATATCCAATTTCTAAGAATCATTATAAGGATATATATAATGAACAAAAATAATATTTATAAAATCAATATAATTAATGATATAGTGTAACTATGTCCAATGTAAATGAATCGGAACATTACTAACAAAACATGCATGAGAAACTAAGGTAATTAACCCCCGAAACAATGGAAATAAAGAAATATTATTAGTAAAATAGTAGTAAAATGTTATAAGAGGAAAATATATAGTATGATATATACGAGTATGTTTATGTAATAGATTTATAATAAAACTTTATTTATTATTCTAGAGGTTCATAAAAATACTAAGGTAGTCAAACCATAATTAAGGGTTTTTCGTCTCGATTTTACTTTCGTGAGACATACAACATATTCCCCACTTATTTATTTCTATGGTGTATAAACTACACCTTTTGGTGTGTTATATCATGTATATATTTATCTTCCTTGTATTTTATTTTCCTTTTTATGTTAATTATTTCTTGGGGATTATGATTCAAAAGTTATAATAGTGGTAAAGGGTTGTTTCAAAATATCATAATTATTCAGGTTTATTTTTGTTTAAGTTTCCCATTGGGGACTTAATAGATTTTTCTGTAAAACAATAAATATATTTTATTATAAACTCATTATTCATGAACTTTATCAAGTAATTGTACCATTTTCCTCTATTTGGTACTTAAAATGTTTGATAAAATTTTATTTTGAAAATATGATCATATTTATCTATTTGATTAAAAATAATTTTTCATCAAAGTCCTTATTTTCTAAAAATGTTTTAAATTTTTTTTTAATAATTTTAAAAATGATTTATTAATTGACTTTTTACCCATTTTTACTTTTTAAAAAATATTTTTAAATGGATATTCTTGTCATTTTCAAAATAAGGCCCATTTAGCTTTTATAGAAAATGTAAAAGGAATATTTATATTAACATGTACAACATGAATAGAATTTTACACCTTCATGACCAATCAGTGCTTTAAATATTATTCTACCATATTTGAAAGGTTATTTTAAAGGAAAATTATAATCAACATTTTGGTGAAATAATTTTTTTAAAAGGTGATTCTCAAAGCAGAAATTGTATTTTCATGAGGATTTTTTAATTACGGTTTTATAGTATTTCTATTCATCAAAAACATAAATCCTTTGTTATACTTATATCACACCGAGAATATGTTTTATTGATAAAATCTTTATTTTTTCATTGAATGGTTTATGACCAGTTTAAATGAATATATACAGTTTTATTAAAATTCACCATATTATTCTAGATGGTATTTGATTATGTTTTTTATTGGGGTTAGTATAGAAATTTCATATGTTTGTTTATTAATATGAATGATTATGCTGATTATGTTTCACCCATTTTATATGAATAATTTATTGGGCTTAGTATGTAATTGGTGGGGCCTAGTTATAGATAGCCACTGGATGTTTCGATAGGTCTCATGAAAAAAATAAACTGGCCAAATCAGATGGGTTTCTACCCACATATTTAAATAGTCATGTGAATGGCCTTAACAGATTCAGATATCTAGTATTATGAGTTCCTTTATTATGAGATCAGTTTCTTCCATGTTATTATTTTATTTGTTAGAATTTACTTTTGTAAGTTTCAATCTTTGTGATTGTTTATATGGATTTATTTTATCATTATTTATTTTTGTTGTATTATCATTAGTTTATTGATTAAATGGAATGTGTTTCAGTTTTTTATCTATTAATATTGATTATTATTATTTATTCATTATAGGTTCCACCATACACATACACTTACTAAGAATATGACCCCACCCCTTTCCTATGTTTTAATTTTTATAGGGTACCAAGAAGTGTTTTGTGATTAATATGAAAGAATATGCTAAGGGGAAAAATGAAATTCATAAACAAAACACATTTTGTATTTTATGAATAAAATATAATGTTAAATTCATAGATGTATCTATTTTGAAAATAATAATAATAATATATTAGGTCATTGGGGATGTGATATGTTATATATAGTGACAATATAATAAAGTAGACACCGACTCCAGGTAACCAGCGTTGGGATCGTTACAATTGGTCTCAGAGAAAAATTTCAGAAACATAATTCTATGATATAAATTAAATAAATGTATTAAATAATATACCAATGTTTTGGTTAGGTAGAGATTATGGGGTTATTCTTATAAATACATCCTTATCAGGATTTTACAAGTGGACGTGGTTATGGAATAAATGTATATAGGGGTAACAACTCTAAAAAAGGAACGTCGATCTTGAATCAAGTGTTACATAGTACCCAACAAAAGGCCATATTTTAAATATTATTTGACACTCCCAGAGAATATTCATAGGATAATTAACACATTGTTTAAAAACTATTCTGAAGGATTTAAAAATATGATTATGATTTTTAACCATTCCTCAATGAAATCATGTTTATGATTATGAGATAATCCATGCATAAAATTTTTAATTTTTCATTAATTTTTTCACTATTTTTTATTATACATTATTTTCATAATGTTATGATCTATTCTAGTGAATTCCATTATTTAAAAATGGAACGTAGTGGAAGGAATGAGAATCGTATCAATGCACATAATCCAAATAATAAGTGTGATCATTTATTTAATGGGATTAAGCCAATAATTCGAAGGGAACTATTTTCCCAAAAATTATTAAAATACATTGAAATAATATCATGTTTTCTCAATAAAGAGAAATAATTATCGAATTATAATGTATTTTAAGGGAATGGAGAGAATAAAAGGGTAGAAGAGAAATAATTGGATAAGGGGAATAAGTGAAAAATGTTTTCTTCTGTGATGACCCAGACCCTCACGGTCCATCCTTTTGCCAAATTTCAGATCCTAAGGGTGATGTCTCGGTGGTAGGATTCCATTTCGGTGTGCGACCGATCGGCGCGACCGATCGGGGCGACTGATCGGCGCGGCCGATCCGTGTCACCCAGCCTTGTTGGGTTTCTCTTCTACAGTTTTTACAATAACACCTCTTTTGGGACTTTTTAGCCCTTTTCAAGTGGTTCAAATCCATTTAAATCCTATAATTAATACCCAAAAATCCCGAGGAACCTCCCTAATGGGGGATATTAAATAAAAATTAATCCCATCGTGTGTAACCACCCAACCGCATGGGGAACCATGATCCGAATTTAATGTCGTTCAAATCCCAATATCCTGTAACAATGGGATCTTATCTATTTATTGCACGGGAATTTCTTTTTTCCTTCTTCTTTCTCTTGGATGGATTCCTTTTCTTCGTAGTGCGTTTGGAGTTCCCGACATCCATCCCCCTGTAAGTCGGGCTTTTGCTCTGTTCTTGGCGCGTGTGGAAGAACTTCGACCTTTGATCAATCACATAGGTATTTTTCCTTTGTCTCTCCTTACTGTGTATCATGCGGGGTGGGTACATTATTGTTTCTATGGGGATTGATGAAACCAAGCTTAATGAAGATAATGAACGGACCTTTAAATAATGAAGGGGGGGTGTGATCGATATTTTGTTGTACTCTTTTATATTGATATGTGTTGTGAATTGTGTGGGCCTATGCTCACTGAAAATCATGGTCGTTGGTGGTCTATCCTTTCGTTCTAATAAGCCCATGTCTTTTGTGATGACTAAATAACTGTAACATAGAAATTGGATAGTCACCTAAACTCAGTTGGTTTAAATGAATTTTTAGTAAAACAAGAACCCCTATGTGACCACCCTAGTTAACAAACAGAAGGAAGAACCTAATTAATGATGTGCTTGAACCTGGAAGTTTCCCACTCTGTTTGGTGGTAGGTGTGTTGTTCTTCTTGGTTCTTATGATAAGGTGTGGATGGGGATGGGATCCTCAGTTTTCGTATGGTTGTTGGTTGTGAATCTGAAGCTGTGTGGTTGCTCTGCTATGACACAAACTCGGGTGGGATCCTCTATTGTTGAGAAACCGTTGGTTCCTTTTTTTGGGGACATGGGGATGTGTATCCGTTTTTTTTGTTTCCAGTACTTCGAGGGATCTCACTTATCCCTTTTTGTGAGGTTTTCATTGGTTCCAGTACTTTGAGGGATATTACATATCCCTTTGTTGTTGTGACTTCACAAGAGAACTGGGTGTGAATGCTTAAATTGTTGTTTGGATGTTTCTCTTTTACTGGCTTGTGGTTATGCCTGTTAGTTGCCCAGTACTGTAGAATCCACCTAAATGAGATCACTCGAACATGTAAGCAAGAATGGTTTAAAGGGGTATTAGTTTTGGGAATGAGTTGTGACTCGGCCGTGAGTGTTGTGCTATTCTTTTATGAATTAATAGTAACAAGGTGGTTTGTGATTAGATTATGGAACCCTAGGTTGGGATGAGTGCTTGTTACCTATAGATATATCTATATATTTTGAGTTTCTTATTCTCACCCCACCCAAGGTGAGAACTTAGTGCTGAACACCCCCATTTCATGGGGGAGGGTGTTTTTCCCAACACTCCTCTGAGTGGCTGGTTATTGACTCCTTTTCTGCTCAATTTCCTGAATAGCCCAAGACTCTTCGGGTAGGCTATGATGGCCTGAAGTCCATTATTAGCCCAAAAATCTTCAGGCAGGGTAGTTGTGGTGGTTGGCCCAGGTGTTTGTAGGAAGGTTGTTTCCCAACAGTCTTCGGGATGAGGCCCTGGTGTCTTCGGGCATGGCAGTGGTTGTTCTATCCAAGGTGTGTGCAGGTGTGGTTACGTGTGGTGGTAGTGGCCCCGGTGTTTGCGGGCAGGATGTGTGGTAGTTTCCTAGGTGTCTATGGGCGGGAATGGTGGTTGTGGCCCAGGTGTGTGTGGGCAGGGTGTGGTAGTGGGACTACAGCGAGAATGGAGGGATTGGTTCGATGCGTAGGATGTCTTCAATGACCAGTGGGGAAGTGGCGTGGGGTACCCAAATATCAATGTTCTATTACTATACATTACTTGACTTGCGTTATTTGGGGAGTGTTCCTTGGTGAGGCTTGGGTGGATAGTTTTCCTTGCTAGGTGCTTTGGTTATCACTTTTTTCACGGGACATTAGAATGTCTCCACACTTGTGCATGAGAGTCCTTGGTTTTTCCTACTGGGTATACTTGTATGCTCACCCTACATATATAAAACTGATTTCAGGTTTCCAGGAGGACTTTATGGATCTTGTGGGACCGTACTAGATCAAAACATGGGGATGTTACTGTTGTCGTTTTCCTTTTTATTTCTAATTTACCTTTGGAGTTTTTGTGGCTTGTATCATTTTCTGTTGAACATGCATATGGGAATGGGTTACTTTTGGATTTACCTCTATTTTCTGCCTTGGTGTTGTTGGGGTTTCTATCTTATCTCTTGATCCTATAAAAAATAAAAGGGCAATTCCTTCCATTTTGTGTGAGATTCTATACCCTTGGCGCTGGTCACCACCCCGGGACCTATTGGAGGTGGGTTTTGGGTGTCATTATCTCTCCTTCAACTTAAAGAAGGAAAGGACTAGAAATCTGTTATCCCTTCCCTCCTTTTTGTGAATTAGGGTCATGAAAGAATGGTATCAAAGGTGAGGTTTGAGATATAGTATGGAGTCTGATGTTAGGTCCAATGAGGATTGCATGGGGTGGTAGGGAAATAGTGTTGGGTGAACTTGGTGTGTGAATTAAGCCAGGGAAGACTGGCTAGGACACAGGATTTTAGGGTCCCCTGTGATCTGATGCAAGGACTCTGGACCTATCGAATGACCAAGTGAGGCTACACTGATTACAGGGTAGAGACCCTAGTAAAGGTACATACATCATAATGACTTGTGTTCTTATGTTTCATGGGTGTCTTGGGAATTCAAAAATAAATAAATAAGTCTATGAAAATTTAAAACAATATTCTACACTAATCGAGCTTAGGAATTTCCTTGTTTACCTTATAGCTATGACACATGGGAGGTGACCACGAGTTGTGCGGGTGATCAATACCCAAGAGGTTGACTTGGCAGATCGGTAGAGAACCGACCGAGAGGAGGAGGATGATTAGTGGCATAAGACGCTTTGAGCCTTTCAGTGACAGACCCTCGAGAAGTACGAGGGCAGCATCTCAGACATGGAGATGAAGAGCTGGCTAGAGGAGCTGGTGATAGACTTCAGCTTGATCCAGGCTATGACAAAGTACTGGGTTCCTCTGGCTGTATGCCAGATGCGTGGAGCAACGCGTCAGTGGTGGATGCTTTATCTTGGGGAGAAGAGAGAGACCGAGGTGATGTGGGAAGAATTCGAGAAGGAGTTCCAGTCAGAATTCCTCACTTCCATGATGAAGGCTGAGAAGAGGTCGGAGCTACTATCCCTACAACAGGGGAGTATGTCTGTGAGAGAGTTTGGGATCATGTTCAATAATCTCATTCGCTTCACCCCGAACCGCTTTCTGGATGAGGATCCTCAGGAAAGATGTTTAGAGGAGGCACTCCCACCTTCTCTTCAGTACACTGTTACTCCCTTCACCCTACCGACATACTTAGAGGTGCAGAACAAGGCTCAAGTGGTGGAGAGGATGCACAAGCTGGGAGGTGTGTCATGAGAGAGGATCCAGTTGGGCTCGTCAAAGGGGAAGGTCGTCAGCAGCAGGCCTCCAGCATCAGGACCCTCTAGATTTCAACTAGAAGGGAGTTGGCCTCAACAGTTCCAATTCCGACCTTCCAGCCCTCACCCTTTTCTTTTAGTCCCAGGTCCAAGATGCTTCATCTATAGAAGCCATGGGAACCTTCGGAATCAGTGCTCGGACAGAGTATAATACGGTGGGGGTGGGCTGGTCTAGCACCCACCTCAATAGCAGTAGTTCCCAGCTAGGCCCTTTCAGCAGCAGCAGCTGAGGAAATTGACTGCCACTCCGCCGAGGGTAGACATTGTGGGAGGAGGCCGACCCCAGGGTGCTCCTCAGGGACCTCATCATGGGCATGGTCGGGGAGTTGTCCGATATCCAAGAGGCAGAGGAGCTAGGTGTGGGAAGTTTCACGCCGTAGAGGCAGGAGTTCTAGTAGGGCCAGAGGTCGTTCGAGGTATGACCAACTTGTTTAGTACCCTTTCATATACCTTGTTCGATACAGGAGATTCACACTCCTTTGTTACACCCAGTCTAGCCCATGCTCTGGGTTTAGATTCTAAGAGACTTATGGTGCCCCTGATGTTGAGCACACCAGTCGGAGGTTAGACTGACTTGTTGTACATTTTTTGAGGATTAAAACTGATGATAGGGCCACATTAGTCAGTCAGAGATATTCTACTATTGAAGATACAACCATAAGATGTCATCCTAGGAATTGACTAGCTGTTCTTTGTATGTTTCGTCATTGACTGCTTCCAGGGAAGGGTTGTGTTTTCAGACCTGGGTGGCCGATAGGTGACTTTCATCGGCGAGCAGAGTTTCCAGGGGAGTAGCATGTGAGGAGAACCCCTCCTCTCCTTATTAGCTGACTAATCAGTGGAGTCGGTGGATGCATAGATGGTGGAAGTTACATGGGCTGTCAGTGAGTTTATGGACATCTTCCCTGAGGAGGTGACGACTCTACCCCCTCGACATAACATCGAGTTTGGGATAGACTTTCAACTTGGTGCTCATCTGATTTTGATGGCTCCCTACCGAATGGAACCTTCAGAGCTATGGGATTTGAAAATTCAGATTGACGATCTGTTGAAGAAGGGTTTGGTTTGACCAAGTGCATCGCCATGGGGTGCTCCAGTCCTATTCGCCAAGAAGGCGGATGGTGGTCTCCGGATGTGCATAGACTACCGGAGACTGAACCAGGTAACATTCAAGAACCGTTACCCCCTCTCAAGGATAGACGATCTCTTTGACTAGCTGAAGGGAGAAGGTTGGTTCTCTAACATTGACCTCCAGTCAAGATACTACTAGCTGAGGGTGAGGGAGGGTGGCATCTCGAAGACTGCCTTCAGGTGCAGATATGGACACATTGAGTTTGTAGTCATTTCATTCAGTGTTACGAACACTCCAGCTATTTTCATGGGGCTCATGAACTCCGTCTTCTGGGAGTACTTGGATTGGTATGTAGTCATATTTATTGACGACATCTTGATCTACTCAAGATCAGAGGAGGATCATGCTGAGCACTTGAGAGCGGTTTTAGAGGTCCTCCGACAACACCAACTCTATGGGAAGTTTTCCAAGTGAAAGTTCTGGACACAAGAAGTGCACTTCATTGGGCACATGGTGTCCGAGCAGGGGATAGTAGTGGACCCATCAAATGTTGAGGCGATTGTTTCTTGGATAGCACCCAAGAACGTGGCTGAGGTTTGTAGTTTCCTTCAGCTGGCAGGTTACTACCAGAGATTCATGCCCAACTTCTCCTGAGTTGCAGCACCCATGACAGCTTTGACGAAGAAGTATCAAGCTTTCGTATGGGATGGGAAGTGTGCGGAAGCCTTCATCCATCTGAAGGAGAAGTTGGTTAGTGCCTCGGTGCTAAGGTTTACAGAATAAGGGGCAACATATGATGTGTTCTGTGATGCTTTAGGGAAAGGCCTTGGATGTGTGTTGATGCAGCGGCAAGTGGTAATCTCCTATGGGTCTAGGCAGTTACTTCCCCATGAGCGTAACTATCCCACCCATGATCTGGAGCTTGTAGTAGTTATTTTCGCACTAAAGTTGTGGCGGAACTACCTTGTCGGAGAGCGCTTCGTGGTGTTCACTGATCACAATAGCTTGAAGTATGTCTTCTCCAGCGGGACTTGAACTTACGGCAGCAAAAGTGGATGGAATTACTTCAAGACTACGACTTTGAGATTTCCTATACCTCAGAAAAGGGGAATGTGGTGGTTGATGCCTTGAGCTGGAAGTCGTAGAAAGATGTAGTCTGAGAGTCAGCAGATGCTTGTAAGGCGATGGAAGAGTTGGATGCCCTACACCTTGATGCAAGGGTGGAAGGTGGAAGAGGTTCCCTGTGTCAAATGACAGTAAAATCTTCTCTACTGCGGTATGTGGAGGAGTATAAGTGGGGAGACTCAGAAAGAAAATTGGTGCATGACCAGGTTAATCAAGGTGATGCTCTGGAAGGGTGGACGGAGGATGGTAAGAATCAAGTGCTTTTTTGAGGAAATATGTTTGTTCTGGAGGCGATGCTCAAGAGAGTTCTTGGTGAGTTCAATGACTCACCCCTAGAAGTGCACCCAGAAGTTTCCCAGATATACCAGTGCCTACAGAGATAGTTTTTTTTGGCCCGAGGTAAAACAGAAAGTAGTAGAGTTTGTAGCCAGATGCCTAGTGTGTCAGCAGGTGAAGGCTGAACACCGTGTTCCAGGCGGTTTGCTGCAGCCTTTGGATTTCCCCGAGTGAAAGTGGGATGACATCACAATGGATTTCGTCACTGGACTACCCAAGGTTCAAGGAGGCTACGACACTATCTAGGTAGTAGTTGACCAATTGACGAAATTGGCTCAATTTCTTGTGATCAAAGAGTCGAGCGTAGTGGATGCCTTAGCACAAAGGTATGTGGATGAGGTGGTGCGATTTCATGGAGTTATGAGGTCTATAGTGTTGGATAGGTATGCACGGTTTATCTCACGAGTCTGGAAGGGATTACAGCATGATTTTCGCACCCAATGACGTCTTAGCACTGCTTTCCATCACCAAACAGATGGATAGATAGAGCGCACTATCCAAAAATTGGAGGATATGCTACGAGCATGTATTCTGGATTTTTGGGGGATCGTGGGTGCGACACTTTCCTCTGGTAAAGTTTTCCTACAATAATAGATATCACTCTACCATTTTCATGGATCCATTCAAAGCCTTGTATGGGAGGCCATGTCACTCACCCATGTGCTAGAATGAGGTTGGGGAAGTAGGTGTTCTTGGCCCGGAAGTGGTGCAGAGCACGACAGAGAAGGTGAAGCTTATACGGGAGAGGATAAAGGTGGCTCAGGACCGACAGAAGTCATATGCCGATAATAGGAGGAGACCCTTGTAATTCGGGGCCGGGGACCATGAATTCTTGAAGGTCTCCCATCGGCATGGGCAGTAGAGGTTCAGAATAGGAAGTAAGCTTTCTCCCAGGTTCGTCAGACCCTTCCAGGTGTTTCCACGGGTCAGCGAGGTGGCTTACCAGATTGCGTTTCTACCACAGCTACAAAGAGTGCACGATGTCTTCCATGTGTCCCAGCTTCATTGGTATCTGCATAACGATTGACACATCCTTGACGGGGGAGAGCTAGATATCAGGGATGATGCAATGTTCCTAGAGAGACCAATGATGATCGGAGGTCGTGAAGAGAAGGTTCTTCATGGAAGAACCATTCCTTTGGTTCGTGTGTTTTGGAGGCACGGTGGGCTTGAGGAGAGTACTTGGGAATGGGAAGCAAAGATTCGTGCCCAGTACCTAGAGTTTTTTTGAGTTTTTTGATGTTCTATTTGTACTTGTTTGTGATGGAACGCTTTACCTTGTTGGATATGAAATAGGTGGTTTTCCTTATTATCTGAATGTGTGTGAAAAGTATTGTCTATTGGGAGGGGAGGACCTGATCCCTAATCAAGATGCATTAAGGTGGATGCGATTAAACCCGTGCAGGTGATTCAGTAACAACCAAAGAGGATAGTATCTTGACATGGGGGAAGAGACTCCCCAAAACGTAGGACTGGGCAGTTTGACCCTTGTATGTTGCCTGGTTTCTTGAGGGAGAGGTGTTTCTAGATGACGGTGAGGTTCACTCTTGAGAGGTATCTTTTGAGGTGGTTGTTCAGACCCCCCTCCTTTCTTCAGGTCTAGTTTCAAATTGTTGAGGACGAGAATGCTTTGAGAGGTATCTAATGTGATAACCCAGACCCTCATGGTCCATCCCTTTGCCAAATTCCAGATCCTAAGGGTGACTTCTCAGTTGTAGGACGTCATTTCGGTGTGCGACTGATCGGAAAAACTGATCGGGGCGACCGATCAGCACTACCAATCGGTGTCATCGAGCCATGTCAGGTTTCTCTTCTACAGTTTTTCCCGTAATGCCTCTTTTGGGCCTTTTTAACCCTTTTTAAGTGGTTCAAATCCATTTAAATCCCATAATTAATACCCAAAAATCCCAAGGAACCTCCCCAATGGGGGATATTAAATAACAATTAATCTCATCCTGTGTAACCACCCAACCGCATGGGGAACCACGATCCGAATTTAATGCTGTTCAAATTTCCATATCCCATAACAACAAGATCTTATCTATATATCGCACGAGAATTTCTTCTTTCTTATTCTTCATCTTGGTTGGATTCCTTTTATTCTTAGTGTGTTTGGATTTCCCGATGTACCTCCCACTGAAAGTCAGGTTTTTCCCCTATTCTTGGTGCGTGGAGACGAACTTCGATCTTTGATCAATCATGTAAGGATTTTTCCTTTGTCTCTCCTTACTGTGTATCATGTGGGGTGGGTATGCTATTTTTTCTGTGGGGATTGGTGAAACCAAACTTAATGAAGATAATTAACGGACCTTTAAAGAATGAATGGGGGGGGGGGGGTGATCGATGTTCTGCTATACTCTTTTATTTTGATATGTGTCGTGAATTGTGCAGGCCTATGCTCACTGAAAATCATGGCCGTTGGTGGTCTTTCCTTGCATCCTAATAAACCATTGTCTTTTGTGATGACTAAATAATTGTAACATGGAAATTGTTTAGTCACCTAAACTCAGTTGGTTTAAATGAATGTTCAGTAAAACAAGAACCCCTATGGGACCACCACAGTTAACAAATAGAAGGAAGAACCTAATGAATGATGTGCTTGAACATGGAAGTTTCCCACTCTGTTTAGTGGTAGGTGTGTTATTTTTCTTGTTTCTTATGAGAAGGTGTGGATGTGGATGGGATACTCAGTTTTTTTATGGTTGTTATATGTGAATCTGAAGCTGTGTGGTTGCTCTGCTGTGACACGAACTCGGGTGGGATCCTCTACTATTGAAAAACCGTTGTTTCCTAGTTTTGGGGACACGGGGTTGTGTCTCGGGGTTTTTTCGTTTCCAGTACTTCGAGGGATATCACTTATCCCTTTTTATGAGGTTTTCTTTGGTTCTAGTACTTTGAGGGATCTCACTTATCCCTTTGTTGTTGTGACTTCACAAGAGAACCAGGTGTAAATGCTTAAATTTTTGTTTGGCTGTTTCTATTTTCCTAGATTTTGGTTATGCATGTTAGTTTCCCAGTAGTGTACAATCCACCTAAATGAGATCACTCAAACATGTAAGAAAGAATGGTTTAAAGGGATATTGGTTTTGGGAATGAGTTGTGACTCGGCCGTGAGTGTTGTGCTGTTCTTTTTTGAATGAATAGTTACAAGGGTGTTTGTGCTTAGATTTTGGAACCCTTGGTTTGGATGAGTGCTTGTTACCTATACATATATCTGTATCTTTTACATTTCTTATTATTTCCCCACCCAAGTTGTTCACATAGTGTTGAACACCCCCATTTCATGGGGGAGGGTGTTTTTCCCAACACTCCTCCGAGTGGCTAGTTATTGGCTCTTTTTCTGCTCCCTTTCTCGAATAGCCCAAGACTCTTCGAGCAAGCTGTGATGGCCTGAAGTCCATTATTAGCCCACGAATCTTCGGGCATGATAGTTTTGGTGGTTGGCCTAGGTGTGTGTGGGCAGGTTTTTTCCCAAGAGTCTTCGAGATGGGGCCCAGGTGTCTTCGGGCGTGGCAGTGGTTGTTCTAGACCAGGTGTGTGTGGGAATGGTTACGTGTTGTGGTAGTGGCCCAGGTGTTTGCGGGTGGGATGTGTGGTAGTGGCCCATGTGTATGCTGGTGGAAATGGTGGTTGTGGCCCAGGTGTGTGCGAGCGGGGTGTGGTAGTGGGATTGCATTGAGAATGGCTGGATTGGTTCAATGTGTAGGATGTCTTCAATAACAAGTGGGAAAGTGGTGCGGGGTACCTGAATATCGATGTGTTATTACTATACATCACTTGACTTGCATTATTTGGGGAGTGTTCCTTGGTGATGCTTCGGTGGATACTTTTCTTTCTAGGTGATTTTGTTATCTCTTTTTTTCAAGGGGCATTAGAATGCCTCCCCACTTGTGCATGAGAGTCTTTGGTTTTCCCTACTGGGTATACTTGTATGCTCACCCTACGTATATAAAACTGCTTTTAGGTTTTCAGGAGGACTTCAGGGATCGTGTGGGATCGTACTATCTTGGACCTTGGGGCATTTTCTATTGTCATTTTCCTTTTTCTTTGTACTTTACCTTTGGAGTTTTTGTGGCTTGTATAATTTACTGTTGAACATGCATATGGGAATGGGTTAATTTTGTCTTTACCTCTACTTTCAGCCTTGGTTGTGTTGGGGTTGCTATCTTATCTCTCGATCCTATAAAAAATAAAAAGTGTAATTGTAACAGCCCGAGATTTTATAAAAAAAATATTCTTTTTAATTTCATTAATGTCTTTTTTTGTACGCTACACCAAAAGGAGGTTACTCAACACACATCCTTGACTTACCTTTCATTACACGCAATCACAACCTTCCTTGATAGCGTGTGTAGTACGCAATACTGAGTTTCACTAAACAACGATATACTATTAAAATATTATTAAAACTAGCCGTTATGAATAGTAATAAACACCTTTTAAAATTTTAGAAATTTTAGCTCTCAAAATGGACTTCATTTTTCGATTTGGAGTATCGAATTTAGCCTAAGGTGAAATTTTGGTACTTTTCAGATAACTTTTATATTATGATGAATAGTGAAAATTACTAAATTATAATTAAAAACAACATTTTAATCGAAATAATTAATAGTGATAAATTATTAATTTGAGTGGTTTTAAAGTATATTTAGAATATATTTTTACAATTTAATACAATGTTGGTCATTGGATGTAATTTCACATTTAAACTAGTCATAAAGAAGTGTCAATCTTTTGATAGTTATTATCTCTTAAGAACACGCTATTTGTTTTGACGACGGGAATTAATTTTTAAATTAAAAAATGCAACTGATATTTTTTTAATTTGATAAAATAGACATCATTTTTGAATTCATAATATCAAATATATCTTAGATCTAATTTTTGGTATTTTTCTGGAAACATTCATTTTTTCATGAATAGTGAAACCACTAAGTGGTAGTTAAAAAACTGAATTTTTCCTAAAACTTAATTTTACTGCTTCTTTGAGTGGAATTTCGAAAATCCGAGAGACACGGTTAATATCAAGGACTAAAATGTGGTTCAATGAGATGAAAATAATTTTTGGCGAATAGTAACTTTTTACTTTTTTTACCACTGTTAAAAGTAAATAGGGTAATTAAGGGTAAAAATGATATTATTATTACCCTAACACATGTACTAATTCTATTGGACAAGTGTAATTCGACCAAAAACAACCATAGGAATAAAATATGACCATTTAGGCCCACATGGATTAGATTAGGACATTTATTATTAATTTATTTAAAGAAGGGTTAACATAGTTATAATCAAAGTTCAATAAGTAAATCATTTTTAATATGGGGTTATACATAAGATAAATTCGACTATAAATATTCATTAGAAAGATAAAAATATTTACTACATAATGGTATTTTATTTGTAATTTTTAGACATTAAATAATTTAATTTATTTATAACACAAAGATGATGCAGTAATTATCTTATTAATGAAATACTGACATAATTGATATTATAAATACCTAAATAAGTATAATTTGAGACTTTTTATGAATTAAACTAATTTTATAGGTTAATATGACAAGTTAGGATTAAGTTAATTAACTTTTGTCGAAGTAATCATTCTGTTATAAGTTTCAAAAAAATCAACTATTGAATAGTGACAATATTGACATAAAATAGTTTTTAAACAAACTATTATATTATTAATTGTTATTTTATTCCTAAAAATCTAAGGATCGAACAAATTACTTAGATAAGGTTATATATATTAATAAAACACAACTTTTGGGTCACTTTTATGTATATGGTAAGTTTATTAACTATATAATATATAAATACAAAGTGACATGGTAAATGTCAATCTAATTAACTAAGAGTTAAAACTAAAAGATAAGGTTAATATAGGAACCTAAACTTGTATAAATTCTATTGGATGAGAGGATTTAGACCCATACCCACCTTATCTTCGAAATTAATCAATTTGGAGCTATTTAAAACCTAATTTGACTTTATAATAAAATAATAGTTTTAGTTATTCCAAAGGTACCCCTCTCCTCCCTTATAAAAGGGAACCTCCTCCCTCTCTTCCTCACACAACTTTGAGCCTTCAAGTTCGGCCAAACCCTGCAAAACTCTCTTCTCCACTTACCTAGAAATATCCTAGAGGTTCTGGTCTTCCTCAAAGACATATTTTAGTACCTTAAAGGGAGATCTCAAAGAGGTGCTTCAAAGAAGAGGTAATGTCCCTTACCGATTCTTTTATCTTTATTTCTTCTTCCACTTCTTCTTCTTAGGTTGTTTCATTATGAAGTAATAACATCAGTATCAATAATATACTGATATGTTATTATAAGTATTAAACAACCCTATTTCACCATCTATCCATCCTACGGAAAACGAAATCACCGCGCGTGCGTACGTACGGAATACCGTCTCCACGCCGTGGTGAAATCTATTTTCCACCACCACCTTACTTGTATGGGTATAATGGTGTAAATAATGACTATATATGACTATTATAAATTTATATTGATTATGAAATATTATACATACACTCCAATACAATTCCACGATCATAGGAACGATATCATCACTCGTGCGTACGTACGGAATACCGTCTCCACGATGTGATGGGACTCGTTCTGCATGATCTTCATTTCATAATGATTATATAAATGAATTGAATGAATTAATATGATATATATTACACTAATAACATTCTAGAAATGAGGTATCTATAACCTAAAGATAAGAATAAGAATTTATTCGACAAAACACGCATAAGAACAAAAAGTAATAAACACCCGAATAACAAGTAGTAATGAAATATTACTAATAATAAGCTAAGAAAGTGACCATATATGATATCATAAAAATAAGTATGATTCTGTAATAAGTCAATAAAATTATTTAAATCATTATACAGGAGGTTCAGACACGTACAAAGCATATCGGACCAAAGGTAAGGGAAAATATCACAATCTCATTTTTATCCGAGATTATTTATAATTTGAAATTTACTGAGGTGTATTTTATCATACACATCCATGTTTCCTCAATATGTAATATTATTTCCATCCACCTACAATAGTTTAATTCTAATTTTACCCTTTGGTGAGTTTTTATTAAAAGATATGAAAGGAATCTTTTGTCGTTTTTCGTACGAGGTACTTTTTGACTTTTCCGACAAAAGTATGAAGAATGTTTTTTTAACTTATACGGCATTAATGGATTTTTAAAACATTATATCCTAGAAGCTTCATTTAAAAGTTTTCAAGTTTATTTTTAATCAAATTCTTTTATTTTATAATTTTATGACATGTTAAGAAAGGAAAAGTGTTTTTGAAGCAGAAATGATATTTTCCTCAAGAATGGAGTTCAAGTGTTTTATAAGAATTATTTTCCATATAAGATAATAAAGGGTTTTGTTTTTATCCCTATTATTACATTGATTTTATTATGTTGTGATGGAGTTATATTTTTATGAATTATTTTATCTTATAGGAATTGTTTTATGATGTCACGATGTTTAAGATTCCAATTTTTATTACATGGGTTATGCTATGATGTATGGTTTTCTGATTTTGTGGCACACATAAGAATGGTATCATTATGAGATGGGTGGGACCTATATCTACCTCCAATGAATTGGGTAAATATTTTATATCTCATGAGATATACATGGCTGGAACGGTAGGTTATACCGGTTCAGTGAAACAGGACTGAAATGAGGGTGACTCGGTTCGGAAATGGACTTTGTCCACTAAGATAGTCTTGGAAATGAGTCTTGACTACTAAGATATGATTCTATATGATTATGTGTGTATGACAAAATGTTTCATGTTTTAAGTTATGATTATTGGGATTTCATTTCACTACTATGATTTATCCCATGTTATGAAATTATGCTCTCTTTTGTAGGTTAAGATTTCCAAAATGTTATCTTTTTATGAAAATGATGTGATTGATATTTCTTTTGTTTACCCTTACTGAGCATTTGAGCTCACCCTTTTATGTTTTCTTTTCCCCAGGATATAAAGAATGTTTTTAGGTATAAGAAAAAAGAAGATCTTTATGGGAGATGTTGAAGATCTTTCACCACGATTAAAAGATTATATTCCGAGTTTCCAAATACACTAAACTATTACAGTCCTTGTGTGTTTTTTTCTTATGTATTAAGTATTCCGCAAAAGTAATGTAATATTCATGTACGTCAAACTTCGGGTCTCTACAGTTGGTATCAGAGGAAAGGTTTAGTCTACCTTTGGAAACTAGGATGCGAAAACTTTAGTGAGATCCCTAGAGATATTTCTAAGGTATGTCTAGGGATGCCCCTAAGGATAAGTATACGTATAGGATATAGTCCTAGAAATATGGTAAAGATCTTAGAATTTAACGTAAGATGTTAGATATTGAAGTTACTCCCCCTTTATTATGATTTTTTCCTCTCACACTATTCTTTTTGGGTTTTAGAAAATGGCTGGAAACAAGATGATTCATGATAATGGAGGATATGATGGACAATGGAATGATATTATTCATGAGAAACCAAATGAAATGGGCTTTGGAAGTCCAAACATCATTATTATTCCGAATAAACAATCTCATAATATGATCAATAAAGTAAAATTTGTTAAGTTTCCTGACTCGGCTAATAAGAGAAAGATGGAGTTTCATGATGATCATAGAGGAAAGAAAGGTCAATTTCCCCTATGTAAATCATGTGGGAAGAGGCATCAAGGAGAATGTTTCAAAGGAACTAGAAGATGCTTTGGGTGTGGAAAAGAAGGACACAAAGCCAGTAAGTGCAAAGGAAAAGGTTCGGTTAACACTAGGGATGAGGATAATGGTATTGCTACGACATCAACAATGGTTAAATGTTTTAAATGTGGAATGTACGGGCATTATGCAAACCAATTCCCTAAGGGAAAGTCTCATGAAGAGAATCAGTATGGTCATATGGGTAGTATTTATGTTGATGATGATGAAGGGACTACAAATAATATGTGAGATGAAGGAATTGTTGAAGCTTAGTCAATGGTTTAAGAATGTAGTGGAATGATTACATGTTTATCCTGTGTAATGTTGTATAAGTAATCTCATGGTACTATGGAATAAAGAGACATCTAAGTATTGTTACACTATTGTCTTTCCTTGAGTTTTGAAAGTGTATGATCAATGGTACCAGTATCCAAGAAAGGTTATTCAGATATTTTTGGAATGTAGATGACATGCGCATAATGAAGGAATAAGAAGAAAATTAAATGTTTGATAGTATTCATGAGCTCGTGACTGATATAAGGAGAAGGTTATATCATGGTTTGAGTATATAGAATTTTTGGATTTTGGTATGTGGAAAGAGTTAACTTTTGACAACATTCATGTTTTCACTAAGGTTTAATAGATATTCATTTTTCAAGAGAATACATGATTAAGGTATTTACATGATTTGAATGTGACCAACAAGATATATGGGGGATAAATGATGGTATTCACATGCTTGGTTGATGACATTTCAAGTAATTGTTTTCTTTATAATATGAGCTTGGACCGAAATATTACGGATAAGACTAAAGATTTGAATGGACTATGTTAGACATAAGTAAGTATTGTTTAAGGATAAAAGTTTTTTTTCGATATTATTGATGGGATGTTATAGTAATGTAGTTTTAGAAAAAGGACAACCTGCAGGATGGGTGACAGCCCATCGCGTCGGACAAGGCTGTGGGAATCGAACCCATAACCGAAGTGCGACTGGCCTTTATCACTTACCACTGGCCTACAGGAAGTACATGTTTAGTAGAAACTAGTTTTATTATATTAAGCAGTATGATATATGAAGTATAAGTCCATTTTAGGCACTATATATGATTAATCCCACTATAGATAGACTTATGTATTTTTTGATAACTTTTCTAACCTTTTGTTTGAGACAGATGGAATGACCTATCATTCCATCACATGATCTGATAAAAAATCACAGATGACAAAATCAACTTCATTTCTTTAAGAGATGAAGTGGAAATTGTCCAAAGAACAACAAACGGTGAGACTATACCAAAATCATGAAAGTATTTCTTCTAATTCCAATTTCATCAACTTTTGGGAAATGATCTTGAAAACCAAAAATGTTGTCCTAGTGCTCTTATATATGATGAATTAGATGGTACCTTAGATCGTCACAAATTTATGGCTTTGTGATTTCTGGATTTTCCATAGCCATGTTCTCTACCACTCTCCATCAGAACATTATGGTTAGATTTCTCTTCCATATCCATATTTTCACCTATGTGGAAACCCAGTGATTAGTTTATTTGGGTAATCGTTACATTTCATACTTTAGTTTTTAAAGCCAAGTTTTGGTATTCCTTTTTTACTATGTGGGTTTCTATTAAAGAAACTTTCGAGTAGTAAACCATTTATAACCCCGACGAATTTCGGGGGCGAAATTCATTTTAAGGGGGGTAGAATGTAACAGCCCGAGATTTTATAAAAAAACATTTTTTTTAATTTCATTAATGTCTTGTGTTGTACGCTACACCAAAAGGAGCTTGCTCAACACGCATCCTTGACTTGCCTTTCATTACACGCAATCGCGACCTTCCTCGATAGTGTGTGTAGTACGCAATACCGAGTTTCACTAAACATAGATATGCTATTAAAATATTATTAAAACTAGCCGTTATGAATAGTAATAACCACCTTTTTAAATTTTAGAAATTTTAGCTCTCAAAATGGACTTTATTTTTGGATTCTGAGTATCGAATTTAGCCTAAGGTAAAATTTTGGTACTTTTCGGATAACTTTCATATTCTGATGAATAGTGAAAATTACTAAATTATAATTAAAAACAAATTTTTAATCGAAATAATTAATTTTGATAAATTTTTAATTTGAGTGGTTTTAAAGTATATTTAGAATATATTTTTACAATTTAATACAATGTTGGTCATTGGATGTAATTTCACATTTAAACCAGTCATAAACAAGTGTCAATCTTTTGATAGTTATTATCTCTTAAGAACACGCTATTTGTTTTGACGACGGGAATTAATTTTTAAATTAATTAATGCAACTGATATGTTTTGAATTTGATAAAATAGACATCATTTTTGAATTCATAATATCAAATATAGCTTAGATCTAATTTTTGGTAATTTTCTGGAAACTTTCATTTTTTCATGAATAGTGAAACCACTAAGTGGTAGTTAAAAAACTGAATTTTTCATAAAACTTAATTTTACCGCTTCTGTGAGTGAAATTTCGAAAATCCGAGAGACACGATTAATATCAAGGACTAAAATGTGGTTCAATGAGATGAAAATAATTTTTGGTGAATAGTAACTTTTTACTTTTTTTTACCACGGTTAAAAGTAAATAGGGTAATTAAGGGTAAAAATGATATTATTATTACCCTAAAACATGTCCTAATTCTATTAGAAAAGTGTAATTCTACCAAAAACAACCTTAGGAATAAAATATGACCATTTAGGCCCACTTTTATTAGATTTAGACATTTATTATTAATTTATTTAAAGAAGGGTTAAAATAGTTAAAATCAAAGTTTAATAAGTAAATCATTTTTAATATGGGGTTATAAATAAGATAAATTCTACTATAAATATTAATTAGAAATATAAAATGATTTCCTACATAATAGTATTTTATTTGTAATTTTTAGACCTTAAATAATTTAATTTATTTATAACACAAAGATGATGCAGTAATTATCTTATTAATGAAATACTGACATAATTGATATTATAAATACCTAAATAAGTATAATTTGAGAGTTTTTATGAATTAAAATAATTTTCTAGGTTAATATGACATGTTAGGATTAAGATAATTAACTTTGGTCGAAGTAATCATTCTGTTATGAGTTTCAAAAAAATCAACTATTGAATAGTGACAAAATTGACATAAAATGGTTTTTAAAATAAATATTGTATTATTAATTGTTATTTTATTCTTAAAAATCTAAGTTTCGTCCAAAAGACATAGATAAGGTTATATATATTAATAAAACACAACTTGGGGGTCTCTTGGATGTATATGGTATGTTTATTAACTATATAATATAAAAATACAATGTGACATGGTAAATGTCAATCTAATTAACTAAGAGTTAAAACTAAAAGATAAGGTTAATATAGGAACCTAAACTTGTCTAAATTCTATTGGATGATAGTATTTCGACCCATACCAACCTTAGATTCGAAATAAATCAATTTGGAGCTATTTAAAACTGAATATGACTTTATAATAAAATAATAGTTTTAGTTATTCCAAAGGTACCCCTCTCCTCCCTTATAAAAGGGCACCTCCTCCCTCTCTTCCTCACACAACTTTGAGCCTTAAAGATCAGCCAACCCATGACAAATTATCTTCTCCACTTACCTAGAAATATCCTAGAGGTTATGGTCTTCCTCAAAGACCAATTTTAGTTCCCTAAAGGGAGATCTCAAAGAGGCGCTTCAAAGAAGAGGTAATGTCCATTACCGATTCTTTTATCTTTATTTATTCTTCCACTTCTTATTATTAGGTTGTTTCATTTTGAAGTAATAACATCAGTATCACTCATATACTGATATGTTATTATAATTATGAAACAACCCTATTTCACCATCTATCCATCCTACGGAAAACGAAATCACCGCGCGTGCGTACGTACGGAATACCGTCTCCATGCCATGGTGGAATCTATTTTCCACCACCACCTTACTTGGATGGGTATAATGGTGTAAATAATGACTATATATAACTATTATAAAGTGATATTGATTATGAAATAGTATACATACACTCCAATACAATTCCACGATCATAGGAACGATATCATCACTCGTGCGTACGTACGGAATACCGTCTCCACGACGTGATGCGACTCGTTCTGCATGATCTTCATTTAATAATGATTATATAAATGAATTGAATGAATGAATATGATATATTTTACACTAATACCATTCTGGAAATGAGGTATCTATAACCTAAATAGAAGAATAAGAATTTATTCGACAAAACACGCATAAGAACAAAAAGTAATAAACACCCGAATAACAAGTAGTAATGAAATATTACTAATAATAAGCTAAGAATATGACCATATATTATATAATAAAAATAAGTATGATTCTGTAATAAGTATATAACATTATTTAAATCATTATACCGGAGGTTCGGACACGTACAAAGCATATCGGACCAAAGGTAAGAGAAAATATCACAATCTCATTTTTGTCCGAGACTGTTTATACTTTGAAATTTATTGGGGTGCATTTTATCATCCACATCCATGTTTCCTAAATATGTAATATTATTTCCATCCACCTACAATTGTTTAAATCCAATTTTACCCTTCGGTGATTTTTTATTAAAATAGATGAAAGGAATCTTTTTTCATTTTTCGTACGAGGTACTTTTTGACTTTTCCGACAAAAGTATGAAGAATGTTTTTTTAACTTATACGGCATGAATGAATTTTTAAAACATTATTTCCAAGAAGCATCCTTTACAAGTTTTCAAGTTTATTTTTAATCAAATTCTTTTAGGTTATAATTATATGACATGTTAAGAAAGGAAAAGTGTTTTTGAAGCAGAAATGATATTTTTATCAAGAATGGAGTTCAAGTGTTTTATCAAAATTATTTTCCATCTAAGATAATAAAGGGTTATATTTTTATCCCTATTATTACATTGATTTGATTATGTTGTGATGGAATTATATTTTTATGAATTCTTTTATCTTATATGAATTGTTTTATGATGTCACGATGTTTAAGATTCCCATTTTTATTACATGGGTTATGATATGATGTATGGTTTTCTGATTTTGTGGCACACATAAGAATGGTATCATTATGAGATGGGTGGGACCTATATCTCCCTCCAATGCATTGGGTAAAGATTTTATATCTCATGAGATAGACATGGCTGGAACGGTAGGTTATACCGGTTCAGTGAAACAGGACTGAAACGAGGGTGACTCGGTTCGAAAATTGACTTTGTCCACTAAGATAGTCTTGGCAATGAGTCTTGAATAATAAGATATGATTCTCTATGATTATGTGTGTATGCCACAAAGTTTCATGTTTTAAGTTATGATTATTGGGATTTCATTTCACTACTATGATTTATCCCATGTTATGAAATTATGCTCTCTTTTGCAGGTTAAGATTTCCAAAATGTTATGTTCTTATGAAAATGATGTGATTGATATTTCTTTTTTTTACCCTTACTGAGCATTTGAGCTCACCCTTTTATGTTTTCTTTTCCCCAGGATATAAAGAAAGGTTTTAGGTAAAAAAATAAGATCTTTATAGGAGATGTTGAAGATCTTTCACCACGATTAGAAGATTATATTCCGAGTTTCCAAAGACACTAAACTATTATGGTCCTTGAGTGTTTGATTTTATTATGTATTAAGTATTCCGCAAAAGTAATGTAATATTCATGTACTTTAAGCTTCGGGTCTCTACAGTAATGCCTTCCATTTTGTGTGAGATTCTATACCCTTGGTGCTGGTCACCACCCCGGGACCTATTGGAGGCAGGTTTTGGGGGTCATTATCTCTCCTTCAACATAAAGAATGAAGGGCTTGGCAATCTGTGGTCCCTTCCCTCCTTTTGGTGAAGGAGGGTCGTGACATATTCCACATGTGATAATTGTGGAAAGAAACAACTTGGTAATTTATTAAAGGGAATGGATGTTTTCTTTATTTTTATAGAGAAATTCCACCATTATTTTAATTTCAAGGGAAATAACTAAATTTACAATGGTCAATTATTTAACTATAAGGACATGGGGAACTACACAAATGAATTCCCCAATCATCAAGGTAATATACCTCAAAAGAACCTAATAGATCATATTCAAGATTTTTATATTACCAAATAAAAAGTGAAATATTTAATTTTATTGTGTTTGGAATCATGAATCATGTTATATTATTATCTTATCAACAATATTGTGTTTATAAGAATCTTGAAATGTATAATGATTTTACTACAGTACTATTCTATAAATGATTTGAGAGCATATGATGAATAGTACCGATGACTGAGAGAGGAGATTTAGGGACAAGTTAAACCTCTTGGAAAACACATTATTATCGGGGATATCCCCTAATATTTTCTCAATGTTGAGATAATAATGAGATGTTTATAGGAGAGTGTTGGAGACCATGAAATTTTTGTATGGGTTTGAAGCTTTATATCATCTTGGCTCAATTTCACTGCATGTATTGATTATGGAATATATTCAACAACATGGAATTATATTTTTGGAAGAACACATGTTTTCATTAATGTTTTATGGTGATCAATGTATTCCCATAGTTTGAATGTGACATTAATACCCACTTTATATTATCTGGTGAATATAATGTTTATTTAGTGACCTTCCTTCAAAATCTTTAGACTTTCAATTTTGCATAGACATATTTTGTATGAGTATGAATGTTAACCAGTTAATAAATGCGTTAAGTATAATTTTTAGAGTTACTATTAAAGTACTGGAGACTATTATATTATATTTTATATCTTTTAACCATTTTGGTTTTATCAGAGACATGAGGAATAACTTGTTACTCTTTTAAGGATCTTATGATATGTTAAATATTAATTTTAGTTATTTTGGCACAAAAATATTCATTTTATATACAAATTTCCTTGAGTAAGAAATGAACTAAAACCAAAGGATGAAATTATGCTTAATAAATGTATTAAGTAAATATATTTTTTTTTTGGTGTTATCTATCATGAGAGTAAATGAATTCCTCAAATTTAGGAAAAGTTCCAGGAAATAAATGTAATCCTTTTAACTTCATATATGATGAATCAAAATGTCAATTTATCTCATCATAAATTTATGGTATTGAGGTCCTTAACATTGCATTGATAACTCACTTTATTATGATCAATGATATCTATCTCCCTCTATAAATATTTATTATTCTATTCTTTGTTCACATCTTCACTTCCCACTAATGTTATCCTACTTAGAAACCTAGTAATGTTTTATTATAGATGAAGTTACTACATACCTTTCTATCTTATCAATATTATATTATTTTAAAAAAATTTATAATCTGATTTTTAAAAAAATGAATTTTTAAATTCAAATCCTTAATTTTTCGGATCAAGATTAAATTACGAGGATTCAATTTATCTAAGGGGGTAGAATGTAAAACCCTAATATTTAAAAAGATGAACATCATGTACAATAGTGTGTACAACATGAAATTCCAAGATTATAAGAGAATATAACACCTTGTGACTTTAAATTATGTTTCCTTAAATCCAATCTTTTTGATAGATTGTGATGCACGTAACACCGAGTTTAAATGAAACATGATACTATATTAAAATATTATTATTTAAATATGATCATTATAACTTTTCCATTATGATAGAAGGAATGAATAGTAATAATGTAATTAGAAAAAATATATGGTTTAAACATGTATAAAATAATTTAAATCATATCTATTAATTAGAATTAAAATAATAACTATTTTAAAGAGAAGGAAATGTTTTCTGAATAACTATGTTTTTTTTGAAAGACAGATTGTTCACACTTTGCACACATAATTTAAATTAATTTATACCACTTTTTAGTAAATTTATTTTAAAAAATAAAATTTATTTTTGTAATAAATATTTCATAATTATCTCTGGGTTAATTTATTATAATTTTTTGAAAAGATTAATGTGTTAATGAATAGTAAAAAATATTTTTTTATTGAAAACTATCTTTTTATTTAAATTATTTATAAAGTTAAATTATATGTTGAATTATTTTTAAAATAAAATTAGTACAATTATATTAAAATTTTTCTAATTTAGGTCATTGGAAACAATATAATATTTTATTTTTATATTAAATCATTATCTACTTATTAGAATTCTCCCTTTGGAAAACCACACATTCATCACTTATACAGTTTAATTTTAAATTGGATTTTCCACTTATATGAAGTAAATTTTGAAAATATTAATTCTATATTTGGAATAAGCCTAATTTATATTATCTAGTATGGCTGAATTAATTTTTTACCATAATAAATAGTACATGAAGTAAAAATTAATTACCAGAGTTATGGTTAAAAATAGTTTATGATGGAGTTAAACTAAAGCGATAAGGGTTAAAATGACCTAAAAACATCTCTATTTCATATTTAATGGAAATATTTGAAACCTTATCTCAATATTATCTATTTTTATGAGATTTTTGGACACTCTTCCTCAAAAGTGACCAATATAATTATTTAAGTAAAGAAAGAGACAAAATTTCACCCTCCTTCTTTAAAATCTCAATTATGTGTTCATATATGTACAAAAAATATGTGAATAAATATGTATTTTAATTTTTATAATAATAAAATTAAATTTATGATCATAATTTGTTTTTAATTTTTAGTAATTATATATTTACTTTTAATACTTAAGCAATGCTAAAATAATAATTATTTAGTTAATAGGAAAATAAAATAAATGGAAATAAAAATATTAAAAGAAAAATAATTTAAATGAGTTATTAGGTTACATTATTTTTTTTGATAATTATATCATTATATAAAGTCGTGAAAAAATATATTCAAATTCCATCATTCTTTCGAAATTTTTTAAATAAAAATTTATTATATAATGTTAAAATTTACATTAGTGTTAATTTATAATTATTGATATTTTACTAAATGATTTAAAATTCATAAAAATACTATATTTTTCCAATTTATTTGAAAATGTTTCATAATATCAACTATTATCCATTCATGAACTAATTTTTTTATAGTGACTATATTGACCACTAAATAGTAATATATTTATTACTGTGGTTAACGTTGAAGTAGTGTTTTTGCATGTTATGTGTGTTTGTATTAAAATTAATTATGAACAGATATGATATTTTTATTTGATAAATTTGATTTATAAATTAAAATAACTAGGTAGAAATTATATAATAATTATCATTTAATTTTAGTCTTAAAGTATAAATTACCAATGTTTAAAAGACTAGTTATAGTAGCGAAAAACCAAATTGGTGAAAGTAAGGAAACTTATAATTTAAGGAACAACATGTTTAAAAGAATTGTTTTTTTGAGGCATATAAAGACCATATAACCCCAAAAAACTTTAATTTTAATCTTTTTGGGACACTTTGTGTGAGAGTGACTAACTATTATTGGATAGTTTTGTGTATTTACAAGAATTTATATCCTCGTTGATTATAAAAGGGAACTCACTCCCTTCACTTATTCACACCAATCGAAACATTCTTCTCTACCAATCCCAGTAATATTAACTCCCCAAAATCTGTAAAAATATTTTAGAGTTTCTTTATTCCATAATGGCCAACCCTACGGTCCTTAAGAAAATATCTAATGGAGGTTTCTCTAAGAGAAGATAGTTGCCTTCACTAAGATGATTCTTTTTCTTTCTTCTTTTACGACCATAAATTATGTATTAACACCTCCAATATAAAAACAACATAATATAATATATACATAGATGTTATTATGTTGGTGTTATAATATTTATCCATCTACACTTCGATCTAATGGGAAACAAAATCATCAAATTTGTGCGTGATGATCTATAGCCTCGTGAACTGATGTAACTTATTTTCCATCAAAACTTTCCACTGTTGGATATAATGATGGATTTAATGTATATATATAATATTAGTTATATAATTATACTTATATAGTTATAATATTACATATAACTTCTTAATTTCTATTCCATTTAAAATATATTGATGTCACTCATGTGTATGGAAGACTACCGCCTCACGAAGCAATTTGATTTGTTTTTCAGTTATGATTTACATGGAAAGAAATAAAAATAAATTCAATAAATATATATGATGTTAATAACATGATATAAATTATACAAAATTAATATATCATACACTTCCTTAAACTTTTACCCTTTAGGGGAATGATATCGTCCCTTGTGTGCATACGTACAACCTACCATCTCTCTAAAGCGGTGTGAATCGTTTTATATGTACAATTTTAACGAATGGTCATTTGTATTCATATAATGAAAAAAATATAATACTAATATATTAATATGATTCGGGTGATTATGAATCTATATCAAATTTACACTAATGAGAACATTCATGAAAAAACAAGCATGAGAAAAAAAATGAAATTAACACCCAACACAATGAAAATAACGAAATATTATTAACAAACAGGTAGTAAAATGTAATAAGTGTATCATATATGGTATGATATATATGATTATGTTTATGTAATATATTTATAAAAAATATATATTTACTATACTGGAGTTTCATACAAAGACGAAGGTAGTCAAACCTGAGGTAAGAGTTTCTTGTCTCACATTTATTTCCATGATACATACACCATATTCACCACTTATTACTTTGTGTGGGGTATATAATAACCCTTTTAGTTATTTATATCATAAATATATATCTTCATGTAATTTAATTCTTAATTTAATGTTATTCCTTTCGTGGGACTTAGGATTAAAAAGCAACCATAATGGTAAGAGATTATCTATAATCTAATCATTATTATAAATTTTTTTGCTTAAGTCTTATATGGGTGAGTTATTTGATATTTCTATCTTGAAAACAATATATTCTATTATTCTTTAGTTATTCTCTATATTTTTTAATTAATAGAACCACTTTTATTCTCTTAGGTACTTAAAATGTTTAATAAAATGTTTTTATAGAAATCTGACGTTATTTCTCTCTTCGGTAAAAATTCCTTTTTTATCCCAATCAATTTTTTTTCAAAAATTATTTTATCATTTTTAAAATGATTTATTTAATTATTTTTTACCCATTTTTAGTTAGAAAAAATTAACTAGTATTCATTATATTTTCAAAAAAACATTCCCATTTGGTTTTTATCATATATGAAAAAGGAATCACTATTTTAACCTGTACATCATGAACACAATTTTATTTCATCAGAAAAAAAATAATATTTTAATTCCTATTATAAATATATTAAATTTTTATTTTTAAATAGAACTATTTTAATTTTTTTTATTCTTTAAAAGGTAATTTTCAAAGCGGAAAAGATATTTTCCTTTCAAATGTTTTTAATGAAAATTTTATGGTATTTCTATTCATCAATGGAATCAAACATTTTTTTACTTATGATCCAATAGAAATATTTTTTTATGATACACCCTTATTATCTCTTTGAATGGTTTATTATTATTTGGACTAAGGATGTAAATTTTTATTAACATTGACCATATCACTCTGGATGTTTTATGATTATGTCTATTTTATTGGGTTAAGCATTAGATTTTTTATATTATCTTATCAGTATAAATGTTTATGATGATTATATTTCACACTATTCATATAAGTAGTATATTGGAATTAGTATGTGATAGGTTGGAATCAGATATAGATATACCCTAGATGCATCGACAATTCTCATGAGACAAATTAGTTTAAAAAATCAGTCATGTTTCTACCCGTAGATTTAAACTGTTCTGTGAAAGGTCTTGATAGTTTCAGATGGTCTACATTATACACTCCTTTATTATAAGATAATTTATTTACATGTTATTATTCTATTAGTTATAATATCCATGGATAAGTTTCAAGATTATGTGATTCTTTATATGTCTTAATTTGATCATCATTTTTTTCAACTATATTTTTCTTACATTATTAATTACATATAATGTGATCCAGTTATTTACCTACCATATTTATTATGATTATTAAATCACAAAAAATTCTTATATATACATACCCTTACTAATAATCATAACTCACCACATTATTATGTTTTATTTGAACTAGGATACTAGGAAGTGTTTTGGGATTGATATGTAGATATATTCTAAGGGGAATAATGGAGTTCAAAAGAAAATACATTGTATATTTTATATTAAAAATGAAATTTTATTTTCAAGTATGTATCTAGTTTTCTGAGAATAAAAAACTATCCAGTCCTTCTAGATGTGATACCATTTATCTGGTGCTAATGTAATAAAGTAGACACCAGATCTGGGTTACTGAATTCCTGGTAATAACATTTTTAAACATAAAATTTCATTTAATGAGAGTATAAGTTATAGTTTTTCTATATAAAATTCATTGAAAATATATTTTGGTTATTTTTAACAAATGAAATATGGTAACATTATTAATGAGTAAAATTTTGATATTAAATTTATATAACCACAAAAAAATCATTATTAATTTTTAATAAAAATAATATGTTTACAATTCCATACTTGATAGAACTTTATATCATTTTTTATTTTGGGGGTTAGACTAACCCAACAAATAATATGTTATAATATTTGTGTGAGTATTGATATTGAAGATATATATTTTTTATAACATTTTTTTTTCAAAAGTATATAATTAAATTATTTATATTTTATTATGGTCATGAATCATAATTATGATAATTTATAAGAATAAAGTAGATGAATAACATAATTTCAATTATAAATAAATTTTTTTCCCTTGGTGTGACTATTTTAGACTATTCGTATTACAATGATTTATTATTTCTAGTTTTAATTATATAAAGATGAATTTATATTTACATATTATAATACATGACATAAATGAAATATAAATTCAATAAATAAATTTCTAGATACATCTTTGAATGTTGGGGATGAAAAACAGAAAGTATCTTTCATGAATACGGTAGTTCACATGTAAACATGAGCAACATTTTCATTTTTACAATTTAATTATGAGATTATAGATAATTATTATTACATTAATATAATAAAAAAATTGTATATTATATATATTTATTTCATTATATACATATGGTTAGACTTTGTTTGGAGGTGGGTGGATGAGATGGATAAATAATGGAAGTTAAAGGGTAACTAATACTTACATTTATAATTAGAACCATATATAGTATTATCCAATGGAAATAAAGTAAACGGGGCATATCGTTGGGATATGGAATAAAAAAGGTGTATTATGTCTCTATAATAAGTTTTTTGGAGAGAGTATCTTGTGAATTTCAAATATGGGGTGTTCTATAAAAATGGTGGAAGTGTGATATTTTTATATGTGAAAAAGAGTGAAAAACCATTGAAATGGACTTTTAGGTATGGGGTATCACTATAAATTCATTATAATTATGTGGGTAATGTTTTTTGAGACACGTAGGCATGACTTACCAAAATTAAAAATTGTTTGTAGAGTGTATAACTATCTAATTGATCTAGTTAAATTTTAGCCACATTTGATTACCCATTTTAACACTTATTAATCTTGATTAAATATTAATCATGGTTAATAATTTTTTAATCAAAATATAATATGACCCTTTTTACCAAATCATTATAGAAAAAATAAAAATTTAGACTATATTTAATGTAATTAAATTACTAAATATTATAATATTCTCTTTTAAAATAAAACATTTAATGCGTTGAAAAGCTATTCTTATTGAAATAAATGACGTGTTAATCATTAAGTGTTCATATTATTATTTCATATTTATAATGAATTAAATGTATGTCAATTAATTTTTATATACTATTAAACATCATGTTAGACTCATAATTTAAAATATATCCATTTAAATTTAAAAAAAATATTTAAAAAAGTACCATTCTTTGAAAAATAACTATTTTATCATGGTAACTAATATCTACCTCTGTAACATAATTTTATTCCTATAAATGAAATTGATACCAAAACCTAATTTGAAAATTCTTATTAAAAATATTAAAATAATTTTGTGTGTTTCAATTAGAAAAAGTTACCAAAATCATTTTTAATATAATAATTCATAATGAATAAAAACATGTTTACATAACATGTAAATTCTAATCATAAAATAGAATTTTTCATTATATATTTTTATATATTTTGTTACAAATTTGTTTTATCTTTTGATACATAAAAATATAATGTTTATAATATAATAGTAATGTAAATATTTTTATTATGGTAATGTTATTTTTGTTTCAGTTCGGTGTTGCATGCAAAATAATTCTCTCACATGGTATTTGAATAAGGGAAAATATTTACCACAATATTGAGTAATTTCATTCTCCCCCTAGAATAATTATATCATCATAATTTCATTTCTTAGAGGAAATAGATTTACAGAATTTGTTTTTCATCATATCCTCATGTTACCAAATAGACTCCTCAATCTTTTGATTCAGTCATATAGCATTTAATAGATGGGTTTTATTATTTCGTAAAACCTTATCTCATTAATCCATAATATTTAACATTTTTTATTCATATGAAAGGTTATGTTTAAATTGTAAATATTTTTATACAGTTAAATGTGAAAAATCATCCATGAAAATTGTAAAAAAATGATACATGGTAAACATCATAAACTTGAGAAAGAAATAGAGGTAGTGTTAAGTGATATGCTATAACCCCCACATGATCTATAATCTTAAATTGGAAGATGTATTTAAGACTCAACTAATCATTCTTCTAAAATCCCATAAACTGAAATAATGGATATATTAAAAAGAATAACATGACTCTAAAATCAAACACTAGATCTTTCCAATGAATATATGCATAACAATTTGGTCAAATTTTTACTATTTTTATATATTTTTTAATAGTTTAAACCTTATCTATCATTTCTTGGACATTATAAAGACCTATAAACATCATCCCTCCATATTTTTTTCATCATTATGGTTTCTTATATATATTTTCATAGAAAACTTAATACTGTTTCACTTGGGTACTATAATAGAAATGGTTATTATATTATAACTATACTATGGGAAATTTTTGATCACAAAAACCTTTGAAATCCATAATAAATATCATACCAAATCCTCTAGAGTTTGAATGTCCCTTTCAGGATAAGAAACTATCTGGGGATTATGAGGATTAATCAAACTCATATCTATCACTAATTATCTATCATTAATTCCATAAAATCTCAAGGTAAAACATTGTTCTTGATCAGATACATAGAGTGTGTTAATCCATTCCTCCTTACCATATCCCTTTTGTATATCATGGTGTGTTTTTAAAGAGAGAAATATTTTTAATGGAAATAAAATTCCCTGACTATATAAAGATATCATCTAAAAGCCAAATAGAATAATTTCATTTAGATTTAATTTGGATTCCTATAATGAAATCCATGGTGATGTAGTCACATTTCTATACCAGTATAGGAATTGGTATCAACATTCCCAGATACCTTTTTCATTCATCCATAATATTCTTGTATACCATTCATCGAGATTAGTATTCTGTAATTTATCACCTCATGATATCGTACTAGAAATTATTTTAGATGTCTATAAATCTCTATATTTACTAGATGAATTGAGAGAGATTATTTATGTGAATAATAAAAAATCACCCTCATATTTTCTAGTATTTAGGGGATATATATCTGCATTTCAAACCCTATAAATTGGACCTTATCAATATTGAACCCCATAACATTTGCTACTAATTCTTTTTCTCTATATAATATTTATTGGATTCATTGTTCTTTATGTGAATGAATGGTTAATTAATTGTTTTTAAAATATATTATTTGTATCTATGTTATAGGAATTTAATATTTATCTTCTATAAATCCATTTGTATTCAGTCATTTTCAGTCATTATCCCAGCTGTAGTAGCATGGTCTTCGATGATCAGATCATCATCCACCTTATTTTCTTTACCAATGTGGTAATGTTTTGAGTATTAATATATATTTATTAACTAATACCATATTATTTGGTACATATTCAACCCATTTTATATTAATATATATTTCAATATCTTATAATAAGTATATTTATAGCTTTTTCTCTATAAAGATAATGTCAAAAAATCATCAATATAAAGATACAGTTTACCAATTCTAGAGCATGTGTTGGATTATTTTTCCCATGAATCATTATTTTTCCTAAGGAATAACCAAATACAATTTAATTATACATTGGGACAGAACCCAAACCATTTTTTTGAATATTACTATATATTACAAACCCTTATCCACTGTAAGTAAGTACAAGAGAAGTGAAAAACCTCTTTTTCAGTTCCTTGTAACTTCCATTGCATTCATCCGAAAAAAGGAACTTTAATAGCTTATGTGTTAAAATATTTAGTTTATTTTATAGTTAAGATAAATTTCTCACAAATAATCAGTAATATCACATTAACCCATGAAAACGACATATATTGGTTATAATGGTCTGTTTAGGCCATTTATTGATAAATGCCACCATTGATAGATCAACTAATATTCTTATTATTGTAAATACTAAACCCAAGAATGATTCTCTCTAATAATATAATTAACAATTAAAAAATTTGTGATATAATTTATCATTTCTAAAAATTATTAACATAATAAAAAAATGATCGTTTAGGAAATTAATTCCCAAAATGACTTACCATTAAAAACCATCAAATTATATCTCAGCTAATCCTAAATTACTGTTGGTTCAAACTAGGGTTTTTAGGTTGGGTTTAAGAAACCCCAAACCTAGTAACCCATAATTGGATTGAAACTTATTACATTCATATAAGGTCCAAAGGATCTCTTCCTAAATGACTGATCAGTTGAACATTCTTGAAGAACATGATACATACATGATTACCATTTTAAATTGGAAATATAAGATACATAGAATAAATAATTATACCATCCATGATATTATTCAAATTATCTATCTTCATTATATAGGGAAAGTGAAAAAATAAAGGTAAAACTTAAATGCTTTGTATGATTTATTTTCAATAGAATATATCATGAGTAAATAAGACATAATAAATTTGAAAAGGTAAATAATTGAAATACATTCCATTTAATCAGTTACATGGTCCTGAGATTATTCTGTGGATAATATAAATTTATAAATCTCATAGATAATATAGTCGAAAATTTCAATAAAGGAAATTCCTAATATTGTACATTATGATCCTATAAATCATGATATCTATACTAACAAACCCATGTTCCATGACAGTATAATTGATGGGTATGTGCGTATTAGAAACCAATTTTATTTGACAATATGATTTTTCTCTTGAGATATATAAATGCATCGAGGGGATATATAAATCATGGCCCCACCCATCACTGAATGTCAAATGTATTCTTTATTTGTTTAATGATCTATACAATTCATAAACAATATTTATTATCAAAAAATATTTGTATTGTGTAATGAATATCGATTTATCAGGTTTTTCCATGGTCAATAAAATAACATTCATAGTAAAAAACGAAATGTAGAAATGATATAATACATAATAAATAATAATATCCATGACATATATTTATGATAAATATAATTTCCAAAAAAAACTTATCACAAGAAAGGGAATGTTTTTAGAGAATGTTAATGATAAAAAAATTAATTTGAGATTAAATACATCCATCAATTCATCATATGTATAGGTTCTAAAATAAATTCTAGTATTTTTTATAATATAAGAAAATGGATAATAAATATTAAAATAACCATTGTTAAGAAGGTTTTCTTGGTAAAACCTTTTAAAACTTATAGAAGAAGAGAAATAACATAAAATAGATATGGTGATGGGAAAATCTGTATTTTTTTTGTACATTGAAATTGAAACATTCATTTATACGTTTTTTATAAAGAAAGTAAAAAATAGACCTTTCAAAAAAACATTAGATAGATTCCATCCAATCCTTTTAAAAAGTAAAGGATGACATACAATGTCCTTTTAGTAAATAAAAGGATTTTTTTTCAATTTTGTTTGAATAATGTGAACATGTAAGATAAATATTCTTTATAAAAATTAAATTATATCAGCTATTATTTTAAATACATATCTTCTTAATAGAATTTTGTCACATATTTTTAATAATAATTTATTATTATCATTATTTTGGGTCTTTACTACATTGTTTTTCATGTATGTATGATTTAGTAGTATCAGTCCTTGCATCTTGGTCATGGATCTATTATACTGATAATTTTATTCATGATATAAATTTGATATATATTCAGTATATTGATTTTTATAATCATCCAAAAAAGATAGATATTGAAAAATTAATTACACTATTCATGGAGACGGTTGGTTGTACGTGTGCATGAACATTATTTTCAATTTTGGAAAAAATAGAATGAATGAAGGGTAAATAATCATTAAACTCTAATATATCATTGGTATATATTATATAACTTATAAATTCATTAAATATTTCCTTATTAAAATCTATTAAAATTTTAAATGAAAAAGGGAATCATATCACTCCATGGATGAGGTAGTCCATAAGTATGAATGAGTGATGTTATCATTATCTAATGAATTTGAAAATGTTTTTAAAATAATAAAAATAAATTAGTTTATGGTTCAGTGGAAAAAATTATTACTGTTGGATCACTTGAGAAATCAATTCACACGCCCCAAAATTTTGAATTTCTTTTGACGATTGGTGCTTCTCCAATCATTTTTGTAGTGGTGCTGATCTCACTTCAACCTTCAGAGATCATTAATATAGACTCCTACCCTCATTTTGGTTCATTGGATCCATGGATGAACTCAATTTAATACAGATAAATGGTGTAATTGATGTCTATAACTTCTTTCAATGTGGTTTTTCTCTGGCCGACCCCTCCTTCTCGGTCATTGCCTTTTCCCTAGATTCTAGAAATTTCTGCCTCGTTGGTTTGATCTATTTCAGAGGATGGATCCCCTGTGATTTATTTCCCTATCTCATCCATTTTAGAGGATTTGAATATTCACAATTAGACCTTGGTGGCAATATATTTGGCTAAAAATACCTCTCTCATGTTTTTTAGTCCTTCATTGGATCATGGGGCATGGACTCCCCTACTAACGTCTCAGTCCTCAAATTGCAATCTTTTTGCGTCATCCTTGCCTCCCGAGAGAATTTTTTAAGGCATGGTCACTGAGTTCCTGATCCATTGGATGTTGGGGGTTCAATATCTTTTGTTGGTCCATGTATGTGCACCATGGGAAGGATTCATCATATGTGGAGGTTTGAGTTCTTTTACCAAGGTTATCTTTTCCTTTCTTCGACATCTCCTTTCTACGAAGGATTGAGGAATCTCTTAGAGAGTTCCTCTATGTAGATTAGCAAACAATGCAGCTTTGAGATACATTATTTTCACAAATATATATCTCCATAAAACACTCTTGATCCCCTACATCCCAGATCCTCCTCCAAGATGAAGATACCTCAAAGTGGTGTAAATACCTCTCTTATCCATTACCACCGTGGTACTATAGGCACTGTCACATCCATGGTCACAATGTGTCAGTATATAGTCACCAATGTTTAGGCTATGTGGAGTTACATCGACATGCTTCAAATTCCACAATCAGGTTGCCTCTAGTTCCTTTCACTGACCAGTCTCACGAGGTGTTCCTTGATCAGATCATTTCATCCATCGTCGGTGGTGTTTCTCCACATTCCTCTCTCTCACTGCATGCATCTTTTCATGATTTTTCTACTCTTCCTCATCCATAAACTATTATTCTGTCTAATCCACCCCTTGCCTAGTGCTAGTTCCTTACCAGTTAAACCTTATAGTCCCTCTTCAACCTCGGGTGATTTAAGCCATCCCAGTGTCACAAGACTTATCTATAGTCAGTGGCATGGAGTTAGTGCACTTGGTTTCTCAACCCAATGATACCTCTTTCGGTGCACCTATTCACCTAGTTGAATCTGATGTTGTTGCTGAATAAGATCTTAGTGTGGAACTATATGAACATAAGTTCATCCCCTAGGGTGATAACTCCTATAATTCAGTTCTGATATCTATCTCTCTATTTCATGTTTCTAACTCGTACAAGTCATTATCATATGTCCTCGAGGATGAATCTATTTTATCTCTCTCACCTCCTTAGTTTTTGTGTGGAGTATGCATGAGGTCTTGATCCAAGAAAGAGTTTTCCTGTCAGATTATTCTATCTAAAATTCATTCTTTACCTGGGGCCAAATTCAATTGCACCTTGTTTTTATGATATCTTTTATTTTTTACAACCCTCGTGGCATAGGGGAACAAGTGAAAATGAATTTTTAGTCCATTGAAATATCTAGAGATAATGTCTGAATTTGTAAATTTTGGAACCCAAACAATATTATTCTAATATTAGAAATTTTGTGATCAATATGGGTTTGTGTAGGTTCATGTCTGGTGAGCCCAAAAACCACCATATCTGTCTTTTTTGGAGGAACTCAGTCTCTGTGGATCTTATGAAAGTCTCTAATAAATATATCATGGTGAAGTTTGTTCATGGAAAGGATTCATATCTAATTTAACTTGTATATTCTAAGTGTGACCCAAATTTTAGGGAGTAGTTATGGAGGAACCTGAAAATCTATGATCTAGGAAACATGGCTTATCTGATCGGAGGGGACTTCAATGTTATAATTGATCCCTCTGAAAAGGGTGGAGGAGTATATGACTAGATTGATATGCATGAGCTTACTTATTTAATGTCTTGGAAAGGAATTTTGGGCTAATGATTTGTTGGGGATAAATTTATCTACTGAAATAATCATATGGGATGGAGAAATATGTAGTACATGCTTGATCACTATTTAGCTAATATCTATGTTGTCTCTAAATTTCCTAATACCAATGTTCTAAATCAGGTTCATGCTCTTTCAAACCACTAACACATTCTTGTTTGTATTTTTCCTGGAGATCTAATGGACTATAATCCCTCCTCTAAACAATGGACAATAATTATACACTACTACTCAATAGTTCATTCTTATTAGAGAAATCCCATTGAAGACACTTTATAGCTCAATTTTCATAAAACAATTAGGTGATTGAGAGGATATCTTTAGACCTAGATTCGAAACCAACCATCAAGAATCCATGATGTAAAAAAGGTGAATTAAGAGATTGATCTAGATGAATCCAGTCATTATGAAGGTAGAGATGATACACTTTTTAATGACCTTACTAACATAAAAATGTTAACAGGGTTGTTACATGAATATGATTGGGTTGCTCAGGAAAGATCTAAATAGAAGTGGATGAAGGAAGGTGAAAAAAATAAATCAATTTTTTTCAGGACTGTATCAATGAGAATAAAAGGGTTATATCCCATAACATCTGTATGGAAGACACCTCTTTCACCAATGATATGGATATTGTGGGAAGGATGGTGGAAAATCATTTCAAAACCCTCATTTCAGGTGTCAATCCTTCCACACAGGATGGGTATCCTAGTGGTTAGTCGATCTTATGGGAGGCTATACCTAGTGTGGTATATAGTAATGTCAATTTGGAGCTTGGGAGAATCCCATATGACAATGAGATTTGGGATGTGGTTTCTTATTCAAATCAAGAGAGTTCCCCATGGCTTGATGGATTTCTTGGTTCTTTCTATGTGGCCTCTTGGATGGTGATTATGGATGATTTGGTAAATATTATTCTAGATTCTTTTCATGGGGGTAATTTTACATGGGTGTCTTATACAACTAATCTTGTTCTCATTACAAAGTTTAGGGACCTCTCTTATATTAATCATTATAGAACTATTAATATATGTAATTTTACATAAAAGATCCTTTCTAGGGTGATCAAAATGATAATTTTTGGCTATATTCAAGAGTGTATTTCCGAGGTACATCATGGTTTCATTAAAGGAAGGTACACCCTGGAATCCATTTCTCTTGTATGGGAGATGATTGGGAACATTAATAGGAAGCGTCAGAGATCTAACATGGAAATTAAAATCAACATGTACAAGGCTTATGATGGGCTTTAATGGGGATTTATCTTAAAATTTATTTCATCCTTGGCTTTCTATTGGTATTAGTACAACTAGTTTTTTAGTTTATTCAGTTCCACTTGGTTTTCAGTAAACCTGATGGGAAAAAAGTGGGATTTTTCAAAGAAGTGAAAGACCTGAGATTGGGTGATCCTCTTTATCCTATCCTTTTCATTCTGGAATAAGATTCTTTTAGTAAAATATTGACCTATTCAATATATAATAGAAGAATCCTTATATTGAACTATGGGAATCACTTCAGTGGAATCTCTCAGCTTCCTTTTGCATATGATATTCTTTTCATTATTAATGGGAGTATGAGATCTCTTTGGGGAATTTTTGAGGTTATGGAAGAATATTGAAAATAGAGTTTCCAATGTAATAATTATGATATGAGTAGTATTTATGTCTCTAAATATTTCCCTAATATTCAAACTAAAAATACTGAAGACTTTATGATAATTAATAGAAATCTATTTTTGATGGATTAATTTGGTTCCCCTATTTCTCTAGGTGGTTTACATATCCATAATTATGGGGGAATTTTTGAAACAATTTATATATTTATCAATAAATGGAAGAAAAAATTCTTCTCTTTTGTGGGACATATTACACTAGTCAATTATGTTCTTTGATATATTCCAATGAATTTTCTCTCCATGCTTAAAGTCCCTTGAACTATGATTAAAAATATTGAATATACAATGTCATCATTTATTTGGGATACTCATATTAAGGGTATATGTCACTAGGTGTCATGGGCCAGAATGAAAAAACCAGTGGAGTCTTGTTGTATTGGACATAGATGTGTGGTTGTGGTCATGTATAACCGACAATCTATATTAACATGGGACACACTGTAAGGGTGTTATTTTTAGGTAAATATTATTAATGGAAAATATAAAGATGTTTTTAGTTCACCAAGAAGAAAGGTCTCCTCCCTATGGAAAATACAGAGAAATTATCTACTAGAGATATAGTGAAAATCAAGATGTATAGTTGGTTGTGGTGAGATAAAATATAGGAAACACGACTGGGTTAGTAAATATCTTAGATTTCTAGGTTTCTCGACACCTGATGTTTAGTTTTCTGAAGATTTATTCTTTCCAAATTTCATTCACCTGACCCTTGATGCACACCATCATGACAATTTTGAATGAATTCAGATTTATCATGATTTGGACAAACATGTCTCCACTAGAGTAGCATTAGAGATATTTTTTCCAAGGAATTCCATCTATCATTACAATCCAATCGTAAAGTGGGAATGGGAATGTTTATTCGGTGCAATGAAATTACAATCAAATAAAACATTCTTGTGTGTAAAATCTGCTACCATACTCTTCCAACCAACAACACGAAAAAGAAAAAAGGCATCATTATGGTGTCAAATTTTTTGTTTCCATATCTTTCTGGAGGAATAAGATAAGATCATTTTCTTTGAGGGTGATTGGGATGGAATTTTCTAGAATGAATTTGGGAACCTTACTCGCATCAATATTCAGGTGGGTGATGGTGATGTATTCTTCCTCACTTGGTTTCAGGGTAAAAAAGGAAATGTATTGAAGAGGAAAGACATGACCTTTTTGATTTCTGATGGTTTCTGGACCATTTTTAATGATAGAAACAAATATCACGTGGATTTCCTTTCTTGTTATTTCTTGAAAATGGATGCTCGGGTCTAGTGTCTTGTAATGGATCTAGGGGTTCTTCTGAAAGGCTGAAAAAATCAAAATACATGAGAATTATCATGAATAGTAGGATAATTTCAGCCCCTTTTCTATAGGGGTCTTCCCTATTCCTATGGATCTGATATAAGCCATCATGTAATGGCTTCAATCTCAATACTAATGACTCCTATAGTATGGGCATCATTATAGGTGGAGGTATTGTCTATGAATCTTGTGGTTCAGTGTTGATTTATTTTTGTAGTTTTTATGTTCATGGAGACTATATTATTATGGAGATGAATTATTTTCTTAATGGTTTATATATCTTTCTCTTTAATAAAATATCCCTCAAAGATACAGAAACTGACTCTTTAGTTACATTAAACTCCCTTCAAGGGAGGTGTGACCCCCTGGTCTATAATTTATATTATTCGAAGATGTAAGGAGTTTATTAGTCATACTAACCTAAAGCATAAATTGAGCGATATAATTTTTTTGAGGATAGAATTTACTCAAAGGAGAATCATATTAATCCTTACATCCTTTATTCTACTCTGGTATCCATACCCACTGAGTGTGTTAATTTTGTAAAGGATGATGCCCTGGGTCTTCATTACTTTTGTCCACCCTGACATTGTTGTTTGTCACCCCTTATGATTAATAAAATTATCCTACCTTGTTGATGATAATAATAATAACATCTATATATATTGATAATATTAGAGTTATTATTTTAGAATTGGTATAAAAAATTAATATAAAGTAGAAGAATAAATAAATTTGAAAGTGTCTGTATGAGTACCACTTCCTCGATAAAATTCATTTAGATATACTCATAAGTCGGAAGGTTCCTAACCTTCACTTTGTTGATTTGTAGCTACCAATCTTGATTTCAGAGTTCTATGCAGCCTTGAGTCTTCTAGATATGACCCTGGTGGCCCACTTTAGTAATCAAAGGCCCTCGGTTGATGAGTTCGATCGCTTCATTTTCAGTAATTGGGACTTGCAAGACCGCACGGTCGTGGGTCTTCTTGAAAAACGCCACCAGATAATACATTTTTCTTCAGAAGAAGACCTGATTTATGCGTGGTCTAGGGCTCCCCTCAGGTGTAGCGACTGCAAGTTCTTTCTTATTCGATGGGCATTTGATATCTCCATGAATAGGGATGCTCCTTCGGTCACGACATGGGTAAGTTTTCATCATCTTCCCCTGCCTTTTCAAAATCCATCAATCATCCGTATGCTCGGAAATTTGGTGGGAAATTTATTTGTTTTGATAATCATACATCCTCTGTGAATCACTCGATAAATTTGTGGCTATGTATTGAGGTGGATGTCTCAAAGCCACCAGTCAAATGGATCTGGATTTCGGTAGGAGAGGAGTTTAGGTGGATGCAAGCCGTTGTTTTTGAATCTTGTACTGAATTTTGTTCGACTTGCTATCGACTAGGCCATATGGAATCCACCTGCCATGGTGGAATTATGAATAGAAGGCTTGACAGTTCGAGGGAGTGGCTTAGAATGACCTCCGCTCATAGGCCGATGATCGCAGTAGAAGCTAGGGAAGGCAACGCTTCTGGTTCGGCGGGCTTGGAGGACTCAATTTCGACTAATCCTGCATGGGTGATGACAACCACTATAGTGGGGTAGGTCAGTGGAGGAGATTTAGTTGTAGTGAAAGATGTGGAGGCGCTAGGGGTTCTCTCTGTTGATGATCTTGGGCGTGAGTTCAACCGTATTCCTGCTGACCTCCCGGTTAAACCCTGTATTAGGATCCCTGACCCACACATGGTGGACGTTTTTTCTAAGATAAGTAGTGATCTAGCTAGTGGTAAGAGGGTAGAGCTGGTCATGCATGAGGCTGGTACTTCCTTTGCTGATAAGGTGAAGTCCAGTGGTTTGGGTAATGGACTGGAGATCGTTCCCTCTATTGTTCCCAGTGCTGATGTTGCCTTTGTAGAGGCAAGGGGGTTGTCCGAGGTGCCTATTTCCTCTGGTCTGAATGCTGCTCTGTCTGATTAGCCTAGTGACCCAGGTGTGAAAATAGTTCCTCATCCTCAATAACCTATAGGGCCAATTCAGATTCACAATCAATTCACATGCTTGAGTGCTAATGTAAAAGAAAATGCTGACCCGAAAGGATGGCAAACACACACGTCAAAGTGGAAACTCAAGCAGGTCAAGAAAAGGTCTCCCGAGGACACCGAACCAAGTGACATCAAATAAGAATCTTTGGTATCAATAGAATATGAGGAGGAATCCCAAATGAAACTATGAGAAAGCCTCCATTTAGCGGCGGGTTTTTCACAGCTGTTTAAAAAACCGCCGTGAAATGCATTTCGGGCCGGCATTTCGCGGCGGTTTTTAAAACCTCCGCGAAAAAACCGCCGCTAAACGGAAAAAAAAATTATTATTTTTATTTATTTTTTATTTTTTTTAAATTTTATTCAATGATTATCAGTGGTTTTTTTAAAAACCGTCGCAAAATAACGGCAGTTTCAGTAGAACTGCCGCAAAATGAAATGAAAAAATAAAAAAACACGAGAAACCCCGAAATCACTAAAACAACCATAACTTTCGATCCGGGCGTCCGATGAAGCGCCATGACCAGTCAAATCGAAGCTCATGAAGAGATATAGAGGCAAATATAATCAAAACCGTGAAACGGTATAAGGTGCGGAAGATATTAGAGTTATAAGAAAGTTGAAAAAAGTTCTCCAACTTCAAACAGCCATAACTTTTGCTCCGGGTGTCCGTTTGGGCTCTACCACATATCAAATCGAAGCCAGTGAAGAGAGATATGAACCATATCGATAGAAGTTTTCTTCTGTCATGTTTTTTGACCCCAAAAATCCCTCCGAAGGCCTCCAAAACCCTTTTTTCGTCACCGGTGTCCTGTCGAACTTGTCTTCAAACGGACCTAACTTTCGATCCGCATGTCAGTTCGGCCTCCTCCACATGCCAGATCATAGCTCGTTTCATGAGCTTTAGTTTGACTGGTCGCAGCACCCACATGCACTCCCAGATCATATGTTATGTCCTTTTTAGTGGGTATCAGGTTTGTTATGTTTTTCAATGCCTCGTTTCTAGCACCCGTTCCCCGTCAGCTTTTTTTTAAATGGTTGTAACTTCCGATCTGTCTATCCATTTGGAATCTTTCTCCTTTCAGGTTGAAGATCGTTTCAGGATCTTTGATTTGACAAGTCGTGGATCTAAAATGGACTCTTGGATCATAAGTTATCTCTGTTAATGCGAGTCTAATGTTTTTGCCTCTTTATGACCGTTTTGACGGGTTTTAACAGTAGCTCCATATATTACTGTTTATTTGGGTTTCCATGACTTGTTATCTTTATCAATGGTGTTTTGTGGGTTATTATGATGATTATGTTGAATTATTAAGGTGTTTTCCAGAGTTGTCACGAGTTTTCATGCGTTCTCATTCTTTCTAATGCCTCATTCTTCATATGCTTCTCCATCCTTTTTCATGCGTTTTCATGATTTTTCATCCCTTATCACGTCTTTTCATACTTTTTCATGTGTTTCCTTTATTATTTATTATTTATTATTTATAATATACTTTAATTTATTTATTATCTATTATTTGTAACTGGTTATTTATTATTTATTTTTTATTCTTTATATTTATTAATTATTTATGTTTATTAATTATTAATTATTTATTATTTATTATTTATATTTATTTATTATTTATTATTTATTATTTATTATTTATTATTTATATTTATTTATTATGTATTATGTATTATTTATTATTTATATTTATTTATCATTTATATTTATTTATCATTTATATTTATTTATTATTTATTATTTATATTTATTTATTTATTTTTATTTATATATATTTATTATTTATTATTTATTATTTATTGTTTATTATTTATTATTTATTAATTATTAATTACTAATTATTAATTATTATTTATTATTTATTATTTATCTTTATCTATTATTTATTATTTATTATTTATAATTTATTATTTAGTATTTATTATTTATTATTTATTATTTATTATTTATTATTTATTGATTATTGATTATTTATTATTGATTATTTATTATTGATTATTTATTTCTTTATTATTTATTATTTATTATTTATTATTTATTATTTATTATTTATTATTTATCTTTATTTATTATTTATTATTTATTATTTATTATTTATCTTTATTTATTATTTATTATTTATTAATTATTAATTATTATTTATTATTTATCTTTATTTATTATTTATTATTTATTATTTATTATTTATTATTTATTATTTATCTTTATGTATTATTTATTATTTATTATTTATATTTATTATTTATTATTTATATTTATTTATTATTTATTATTTATTATTTATATATATTTATTATTTATTATTTATATGTATTTATTATTATTTATCTATATTTATTATTTATTATTTATTATTTATTATTTATATTTATTTATTATTTATTATTTAGCGGCGGTTTAAACCGCCACGAAACGAAAAAAAACCGCCGCTAAATGCCTTTTTTGCCGTAGTGTGATGGCCAGGTCTGACTCAAAAAAGGTGAAGGAAGGGATCCTTACCTTTGAGGATTTCCTAGCAAATAAGGGGGGGGGAGGCAAGACCCCTTGAAGACTACTCAAACACCCCGAAGACTATAGTTACTAGATCCTCAGGGAAGTCCAGGGAAAATGGGATTGAGAAAGGATTGGGTGACCCAATATCTATTGAAAAGGGTCAACAGCTGTCTGAAGAGTTGGGCAAGCCAATCCCATGAAAGGAATTCAAGACCTCTGAATAAGGGTCCATGGTTCCATACGTGGAGCCAACACCGGATCATACCAAAAGCAGTTTGGAAGATGAGGTGGAAGCGGGGAATGGGGGAAGTCTTGAGGTAGTCTTACATTGTGAGGGGGACAAGATTGAAGAACCACTCAAGATAAATGCCTCACCGAAGGTTGTCTGGAAAATGTTTGAGTGGATGCTAAGTGTTAAGACTAATGAAGAACAAGGTGAGTGGATCAAAAAAAGGACCTCATCCTAGCACGGGGCTTCAACGATAGGAAGATCAACGTGGAAGAATTTATCCAAACCTGGGAGAAGATGGTAGATTATTTAGAAGATCTTCTCAAGAATGATCCAAATACTTAGGTAACATCTCTTAATTGGAAGCTTTATAGGGTGGTAGACTCAAACATCCTTAGTCTTGTTTTTGATAACTTTGTGGGTTCATTTTGCAGATAACCCCTTGGATATGGACTTTGTGTGGGTTTCTCACTTTTTTCTTAAAAGCATTTTGAAAAAAAAAAAATTAATTTTCAGGTCTAGTGTCTATTTATAAGTAATTTAAGAGGAATTTTTGAATTTTATTAAAGTGTTAAATTAATATAAGTAATGTTTCAGGTAAAAATGGATCCAAATATCTATAAATCTAAGATAATATGAGGATGAATATAAATATTCTCATACAATAAAATTTTGATAAGTGTTTGTTATATTTTTCACTCTTATATTTAAGTTTTAACTCATGTTATCTCTTTTGACAATTACCACACTATTAATGTTTTCCACTCTTTAAGGATCATTAATGTTACAATAAGATGAAAAATTACCCCTAAATGGATCACGGATGAATTTTTAAGGCATAAATTATTCAACTGTACAAATATATTATCATTATTAATTTTAAACCATTTAGTGAAATATTAAAAATTATAAAATACCATTTCTGTCAATTTTGAATCTTCATTTAATTTGACTTTAAATACATCATGAAAAATATGGGATTTGAAAATAATACTTTTAGAAATATATAAAATGTAAAATGGATGTTAAAAATTAATGTTACACAATAATTAATTCAATTTATATTTCTTTAATTATTTTTAAAATCAGTTATTATATTTATTTATTAATTTAATATATATTGTGTTAGTATTCTGTAAGTATTTAAGATAATTACTCAATAATTATTGATTGAAAATAAAATAACACAAGAAAAAAATTAAATTCCTACATAAAATAAATATTTATAAATTAACAATAGTTTTTTATCCATATTACAACATATTATTGAAATTAAATTTAAGATAATGACATTTTTTAGAGTGTCTTTCACTTAAAAAATATATTGTTCAATATAAAAGATAAATGGAAAAAGTTAATATTTTCAAAGTATGGATGATTATGAAGAAAACTCATATAATGAAATAAATTCATGTACGAGATATTTTTTTAATGACCTATAATATCATTTTCAATCTTAATTACCTAATTCACCCTTTTCTAAGTTGATAAATTTTACCACTGTTTCTATTCATAATGAAAAACTATAAAAGGGAGCTATTTAAAATATTTGACCGAGTTTATTTAAAATATGGAATCGATTTTATCAAATTAAATTTCCATAATTGGATGTAGTAAATTCATATAAAGATCATAAAATGATAAAAACGGTTTTATGAAAAATTATTTTTCGTGTTAAAAAATTTAGCTTATACAAAAATTAGGTCTAATAATTATTCAAAGGAAATTAATTATATTATCTATAAATATTATAGGAATATAAAAATTATTATTGAATTCAATGAATTATGTATTTTTTAATTAAATGAAATAACAATATTATAGAAATTGGTATTTTTTACTTTTCAATGAAAAATAAATATTTTTTGAAAAATTTCAAAAATTCAATCTAAAAGTATATTTAAATGTTTACTTACAAAATTATTTAATTTTATTATAATAACATTTTAATAGGATGTTGCAGTTCATTTAAAAATAGTTTTTCTTTCAAATCAATCTATCGAATAAAATTATTTAAAAATAAATATATCATAAAATCTCAAGATGATGCATTCTACCACCCTTATAAGAATCTAACCCTCAAAATTCAATCAATATAATATAAAAAACTAAGGATCCATTTTCCTTATAACATTATCATATTCCTACATAACTTCTTGAATATTATAATTTCACCACAAAACATTGACTAAAAAAGTGCTCTTGTTTCATATTACATTCCCTCTATGATCCAGAATTTCCACCAGGTATTCATTATAAGAAAGGTTGTTATCCAGTGGTATAACCATTATGATAAATACATGTGAAGGATTGGGTATGTACTTCTTAAAGAGAGATATGCGGAACACATAGTGAACTTGAGAGAGAATTAGTGGATTCCCCAAAAAAATCTCCAGTCTCGAGACAATCCAAAATTTCAAAAGGACCCACATATATAGGGATCAGTTTTCCATTCCTTAAAAATAAAATTACTATATTCCTAGGAGATATTCTTAGAAATAGTTTTTCACCAACTTCAAACACTATAACTCATGGATGATTATCATTATTACTTTTTTTTCTATGATCCCCTTAGGTGATACTGAATAGATCAAACATTATTTTACATTTCCATATCTATATTAGGTCTGAGTAGATTTATTTCAAAAACTTCATCCCAAACTCATCAGAGTTCTCAACATACTTATATAGAGGTATTCATAATTAGCCTTATTTATTTATAATTTAAAGTTATTATTATAAGATAAATATACCAAATAATGGTTTTTATCACAAACACCTTTTAAATCCCTTGAGTAATATCATGAAATTGATTCTAGAGCCTGTTAAAGGATTCTATATAACATTGATGTAAAACTGGAATCTTGATTATATATTATTGAAGGTGTTACTTCATGAAATCTAAAAAAATCCTTAATTTATAACTGATAAATCTAGTAAAAAGATAAATCTTCTATAATAGCAATAAAATATGCTAATTTCCTAAGGTGATTGACTACAACCCAAATAACATTGTTAGCTTCAGATGTTTTTTGGATTCCAATGATGAAATCATAGATAATGATTTACCATTTTCATTTTAGTATAGTAAATTCTTGTAGCTTACCATAAAATATTTTTTCTCACCTTTAACCTACTGACACACTCAGAATCTAGACACATACTTGACAATATACCTCTTCATTTTATCCTAATAGAAATATTGTTCTCATTGTTATAAATCTTTGTACATCTAGGATGAATCAGGAATAATGAAATAATTGATTAATCAAATATATCCTTCTTAATATCTTGTATTTAAGGGACACATACTTACTTAGTAAACCTTATCATTTTTGTATGATCATGGTTGAACACCAAAAAATTCCCTACTTTCTTCTGTAATTACTTATCTTCCTTTTGCACCATCTTAATCTAATCATGGATGGGTGGTCAAACATTCATCTAAGAATTATAATACCTTTCCCAATTCATTATAATTTTATTATAAAACTTTTAACAATACATAAATTCTAGATCAATTTCAATCCACATCATAGAAAAAAAGGAACAATATTTCAGACATAGAGCATCATCCACCTTGTTCACCTTCCTGGGTTGGTAATGTATCGAGCAATCATAATGTTTTATCAACTCCAACCATATTTACTAGAGTATATTGAACTCATTATATATAAAATTATACTTCATGATGAAATTATTATTGTATATATATATATAACACATTCCACCATATAGATAATGCCTCTATATATTCAATAAAAAAATTATATCTATCAGCTCCAAATCATGAGTTGTGGAAATTCTACACTTGAATTTTTAATTTCAAGGATGAATAAAATATCACCAAATATTATATATGAGTATGCATCGACATCCCTTCTATGATGGATCACTATAGATAAAAATCCCATATCTACTATAGGTAAGTGAAAGAAGAGCTATGCTGACCAACCTTCTCTTAAATTGTTTAATATTTTACTCATATTCATTAGTATAAACGAACTTAACCCCCCTTTGAATCAACTTTTTTAAAGTATGAGATAGTTTTAAGAAATATAAAGTAAAGTGTCATTAGTATCTATCCAACCCATGAAAACTATGAATCATTGTAACCATGGGTTCTCTTGAAAATTTCTCAATAACTTTCATCATTTAATGGTCCTATGATATACTTTATCTTGATATTATTTGAAATATGAATGAGAATTTTTGTATCCAAAATTCATGATTGATAGAATTATTATATAAATACTCCTTTCTCATGGTCTTCCTTAGAATTATAAAATGTTCTACATTATCATACATTCTATTATAATATATAATAATATCTTATATAAATACAACCACAAACTGAACAAGGTAATATATAAATACCATATTCATTAAATTAATGAATATTTCATGAGAATTGGTATGATCATAGAGAATTAATATAAATTCATAATGACCATACTTTATTTGAATGACTATCCTGGGTATATCCTCCTTCATGACCATTAGAAGATGATATTCATATCAAAGATCCATCTTGGAGAAATAATGTGCCCCTTGTAATTGATCAAACACATCATCAATAGGGGAAGAAGATACTTGTTATTAGTAGTTATTTTGTTAAGTTCCAAATAGTTAATGAAAAGATGCAACGAACCATATTTATTTTTAACAAAAAGAAAAAGTACATTCCATTAATATTCAGTAGGCCGAATGGATACCTTTTCAATATTATCCTTGAGATGAATCTTAAATTCTTGAAAACTAATCATGACCAATATATATGATGTATTTAAAATATGTGTATCTCCATGTAAGAGTTATATTGAAAACTCTATATCATGATTTGTGGGAATAATTGGTAGCACTTTTGGAATGAACTCAAATAACTATCATAAAATATTTATATCTCAATTGTTGAGTCTATCCCCTACCATCTAAGATATATATACCTCATGAATAGGTATTAAAACCCATATAATAAAAGTAATACCCATTAAGAGTTGAGGTTCATATTTATAAGGACCCCATCTTAAACATATCTTATTATAGTGTTTAGTAAGGTACATAAATAAAGTAAATTGTTAGTGAAATGAAAACATGATAACACATTAAAAAAATTTCTTAAAAACTTATTAGAAATCATATAAAATTATGTTGGTGCCTTGCAAAATCATTACCATATCACTCTTATAATCACCCTTACAAATGGAATAACTATACGGTCGAATTCCAACTCAAGAATACCCAATGAATTAGAGATCTATAATGAGGATCAGTATTCATATAAGATATATCAGGTTCCCCTTTATTTCATGATCTATCATAGGGATCAACTCTTCATATAAGCTATATCGGGCTCACCTATGATCTATAATGGGGAACAACACTTCATATAATCTATATCGGGATCACCCATTAAATTTCCGAGTAAAAACACATATAATCTTTAAAATTTCAACATGTCACTCATAAAATTTTATTTTCAATCAAAATATAAACATTCCATTTTAAAAAACCAATCTAAAACATTTATAAAAGAGATTTTTGAATCAAAGTGTCCCACACAACTTTGAAACTTATAAAATAATATTCAAGAATTATCATTTTAAAAATTTATATCCATATAAATAAATCCATAAAATAATTTTGAAAACATTCACATAAATGATAAAAATTTATAAGAAAATATATTTAAAACACTTAAAACAATGTTTTAGTTAAAGAGTCTCATACAACATTGAACATTTAAATTAAAATCCACATGAAAGTATAAAATTTTATAAAACATTAAATAACATGAGTATAGATAAAATATGTATATGAAAAGTAAAAGGGTATGTATATACACTTTATAAAAAATAAAGGTGCATATCATCATGAAATGTCTTAATGAAAGGAGATTGAGACGAAATCCATTACCTTAAGTCCAAATTGTCACATACAATCTTTATCCTCAGGAATAATAGAAATCGGTAAATTATTTAATTTCTTAAGAACCTTTATAAATTTTATTATTCCTTTTATATTACTATTATCATGTCATAAAAATTACTGAATTATTTATTTTCACATCGATCATTTAGTCTATATTTATTACTAGAGTCGAAAATAAACTTGGTAGGATGTCAATAGTCCATGAGGTCATAAGTCCATCATATCTATAAAATTATTCATGAAATAAGAATAATTTTTTATATAAATTATACCTTTAAATCCATTAATTAATTATTTATATGAGAAAATGAATAATGTTACAATCATAGAGATGATAAGTCGTATATATGTATGGATAACATCTTCATTTTTCAATAATCATTATGGAAGGAAGTTAATTACTGTTTTATATTTATAGAATTAATATAAAATCATTAATACCATAAAATTAATTTAAATATACTTATATATATCATACAAGTGATGTAGGGAATAAAAATGAATCACATCGCTTCATATAGGTGATAGTTCACATGTACGCACAGATAATGTAATCATTTTTATGTGAATGGAAAATAAGAACATAATTGATATATTATCATAATATATTGATTAATATGTCATTAATATCACATATTAAAATTAATCTTTTAATAATAACCACTCTTTAAAGACGGTTATGAAAAAGAACTATATCGGTTCACGAGGCGGTAGTCCGCCGTCCACACAAACGAAATGTTCATTTCCAATTTGATGAAATTAGAGATGGATTCTGGTAATAATATTAATATAATAACATATAAATATGTTTAGGATACTGGAGTTATTATTTCATCATTTATGGAGGATATTTTAATGAAGTGGGAGAATAAATAAAATTGAAACACTAAGAAAACGATCCCTATTATTCATTTGATCCCCCTTGAAGAACATATTAACACCTCTAAAGAGGGTTTTATGCCTAAAATAAGTAATAAATAATGTGAGGAGGGATTCTAGGAAAGGTTTTGTACAAATATTGTCCAAACTAAAATGTTTTTTAAGTGTGAGTAATAGAGAGTAATGAGTTTTCTTTTATAGGAGAGGGGAGAGGCACTGTTGGGATTATTAAAAGTATTAAATTAATATAAATTAATTTTATATTCCAAATAGTCCTGAACTGATTTATTTCTAAGATATGATGCATTTAGGTCTAATACTCATCATAAAATTAATATTAAGCAAGTTTGGATATTTTTTAATTTTTATCTTTTGGTTTTAATCCACTTTAAATCTTATTATTTTATCAAGTAATATACACTTTAAGAGTTAAAATAATTACCAAATCAGGAAAAATGACCAATTAATGGGTAATTAATGAAAAGTTTTGACTTATATAGACATTTTGGCCGAATTTTATAATTTTATAAATTTTATATCATTAAATAAAATATTTTTTTATTTTAAAATATGAATTATGTCAATTCTGAAAAAATTCATTACAAGACTTGTTTAAAAAATTATAAGTTGATTCCTTCCAAAAAAATGCCTTAAATAAATCCTAACATGTCATAGTAATCCAAAAAAATCATTTATGGCAGAAAATATTTTCAATTATTTTTATTTTAATATTATTATTATCATTTATTTGATTCTTTCTTTAATAAATATATTACTGCATCATCTGTGTGTCATAATTTAATTTAGTTATTTAATTCCTAAAAATTATAAATAAATTTTCTGTGATATAGGTAATATTTTTATATTTATAATAACTATTCATAGTCTAATATTTCACTTACAAAACCCCATATTAAATTTTTTTTGTAAGGAGAGACAAATTTATGACATATTTTCCTTTACTTTAACTTAAATGTTATAAATGTCATAATCAATTCCATGTGGCTCCCAGAGATCAAATTTAGTCCCAAGGATGGTAATTTTCAATAATAACTCCATCAAATAAGATTAGTAAAAGTGTTAGTGTAATTTTATAATAATATAATATTTATTTTACCTTTAATTACCATATTTACCTTTAACCGTGGTAAATAAAATACTAAAGTTACAATCCACCAAAAAATATTTTGATCCTATTGGACCAAATTTTTCATAATAAATTAAACCATGTATATAAATTTATGAAAATTAAATTTAGAAAAGTGGATAAATTAGGTATAACACAAATCATATTGACAGATCGAGAAAACAAGTTTTTTAAGTAAAATGTTCAAAAGTTCACATTGTTTTTCTTTTTAATTTTAATTTTAAATTGCATAAAATGAACAAAATTAGATTAAATAAAAAAAATTCATATAATTATATTATTAAACCATATATAAGGATAATATAAAAATCTAAACAAATTAGATGAAAAGGTAGATTCAAATTAAAATACAGTATTTTTAACTAATTATTAAAATAAGAAATTTATCAGAAAAATAAAAATAATTCAAAAAAGGTAAATTTTCATATACCTAATACAAATAAGAAATTTATTTTTTCAAATAGAATATATAAAATTGAATAAAACTAAATTTAAAATGGGTTTTCCATCAAATTATAACAAAACTACCTTTTTTGAAAAATACTTATTTTATTCCTAAAATCAAATTTGTTCTTATATTATGATTAGAAAATATATAAGTTGAATTTTAAATATTTAATTAAAATTATTTCATATATATTTCAATAATATAATCAAACATGATTTATTTGATTATTTTATAAACACAATTATTCGCACTTAAATAGTTTTTCATAAAACACATCATTTATATTCTTTTTATTTTTAATTTTATTTAAAATTAATTTTATAACCAATTAATCATTATATAAACATATGTATACCTTGTTTTCATAATTAAATTAATACTATTTATTCCTACCATTCTAATTATTATGTTATAATGGAAATATTTAAATAGTAATATTTAATTATTCATTTAAACTTTATGTGGTGTATCATGTATGATATCGAACATAGCCCTTAAAAAACTATGTTTTTTACATTCTCCCCCCTTTTGGAAATTTCATTATCAAAATTCTGAATTAGGGATAGGTAAATAAGGTAAGAATTTTCATAATACCTTTAATGTAACCCTACATTAAAAAAGGATTAATAAAACTTCAACTTTAAAAGTAAAAAAGGTGAGTATTAAGGTCACCTAATATAACACATACTAGGATTTCATGTTGGAAAAAATATATATAGAAGAAAAAATAACCATCATGTTCTGATGAAGAGTGATATAAAACATTTTCAGGAAAAATTTAACAATCTCAAAGCTACCAATTTGTTATGGGTTAAACTGTCTTTGACCTGGTAGTTGGAAAATTAAATAGTTTTTTTTGTTTTAAGATCCTTTTGACAATGTTGTGGAATTATTTTACTTCATTGACTAATATCATAAAGATACATGCTTACTTAACAATTATGGATTCATCCTTTAATAAATTTGCACCACAAACTCATATTTTTTTCTAAACTATGAGTATTGAAGATGAATCAACTTCTATTGAATCACAAAATTAACCAAAGATTAACTATCCATTTATCTTGTCTTGAAACATTAACCAAAACCAATATAGTTAGGATACGATAAAAAATAAACCATTGAATGATGAAAAACTAATTTTAATCTACCAAATTAAACTATAATAACAAAAGTTCATCATAGACCATTCAAAAAATAACTATTTGTAAAATTCCTCAAAAATATTATAACTAATATTAAATCCAAAAATTTAGAATGATTTAAACAAATAATTTTCCAAGATATGTTTTAACATTTAACTCCAAATAACATCAACCACTCTTAATGTCTCATAACAAAAAGTAATTAATCTAACCACATATTCTTCATGATAGGTAAATTATTTCCATAGATAACCTAATTACCCATAATTCCACAAATGAAATCATAGATTATTCAAAAATATAATTCAACCACTAATCCTAAATTAAAAGTTCATGGTACTATATTTACCTTAATCATTTAATGTTCCCAAAATAATGAATGACTTCCAAAATAACATTTATCACATAATCACCAAATCATTTTACAATACCAAGGATATCCATTTGATAAAACTTATGTTCCATAAATAAACTTATTCATATTTAATAAACTATTTTAACCAAAAAATAAAATGTTATACTAAATAGGGACTTACAATGGGCCAGTGGTACGTGATAAAGCCTTGTCGCACTTCAGTTATGGTTTTATTCCGATGGCCTTATCCAACGCGATGGGTTGTCACATGGTCTGTTGGTTGTCCTTTTTAAAAAATATGTGATTATTATAATATTCCCAAAATATTATAGAGCTCAAAATAACCATACATTTTTTAACCTCAAAGGGTGGCTCATACCTTTCATTTTTCATCCTAAAGAGTAATAACCGATAATTCCCACAAAGGTGAATATCTCCAAAAATACCATTATTCACCCTAACATTTCATAACATAAAGCCGAAAAAGGGATTATAAGACATTAAAAATATAATAAAACATAAAATTTTAAACACATTATGATATATCTAACTCTTAACAAGTCATTATAATATCCAAAGTTGTCCTAACCATTCTCTAATACCATCTTTAAGGACCATCCTTAAAAATATCTTATTGTAGTGTTTTTAACTATAATTAACATTATAGGATCTCTTAAATTTAGTGTTATATATAATTAGGACAAAAAACTCTTACATATTTAACCCGTACATGGCAAGTGGAAACTTATACTTAGTATCCATTTTTTTACCAAAGGAAACCCATTTAAAATAAAACATACTTTCCTTTTCATGACACCTCATTAATAATTTCATCAAGGAATCTTCTTTGTCCTTACCAATATTTAGACAAGTGAAAAACATTTTATAACTTGGGTTGATCCCAAAATCTCACTATGAGACACAATGAAAGTAAATATTTAGTACAATGAAAACATGAAAACACATTAATTTTTTTTCTATAAAACCTATTAGAAAACATAGAAATCATGTAGGTTCCTTGGGACATCCTTACCATATCACTCATAAAATCACCCTTAAAATGGAATAACCATATGGTCGACTTCCACCCTTGAAAAAAAAATGAAATCGAGAGCTATAATGGGGCTCACACTTATTATAAGCTACATTGGGCTCACACATATTTCATGAGTAATAATGGGTCTCAACCCTTCGTTTAAGATATATCAGGCTCTCCCATAAGCTATAATGGGTGTCAAACCTTCACATAAGCTATATTTGGATCACCCATTAAATTTACAAGTACCAACACAGATAAGATTTCAATTTTCAACATTTCACATATAAAACTTCATTTTCATTCAAAAGATAACCAATCCATTTTCAAAAAACAATTTAAACCACATCTAAAGGAGATTTTCGCATCAAAGTGTCCAATACAACTTTAAAACTTTTAAAAGATTATTCAAGAATGAAAATTTTAAAAAATTTATGTCTATATAAATAAATCCATAAAATCATTTCGAAAACATGGATATAAATGGGAAATATTTAAAAAAATAAAATTTTAAAACAGTTAAAACAATGTATTAGTTAAAAAGTCCAATACCACATTGAACATTTAAATTAAAATCTAAATAAAAGTGGAAATTTTTTAAAAACATTAAATAACAATATTATAGATAATATATTGATAAAAAAATTTATAGGGGCTATATATACACTTTATATAAGAATAAAGGTGCATATCATCAATAAATGTCTCAATGAAAAGAGATTGAGACAAAATCCATTACCTTAAGTCCGAATTATCACGTGCAATAATTATATTCCAAAATAATAAAAATATGTTAATTATTTAATTTATCAATAAATTATATATATAATTTTATTCATTTTATATTACTAATATCATGTCATAACTATTAATTAATTATTTATGTTCACATTGGGCGTTTTGTCGATATGTGGTAATCGAGTTGAAAATGAACATGGTAGGATGTCAGTAGTGAATGAGGTCATAAGTCCATAATATCCAGAATAATATTAATGACATAATAAGAAATTTTATATATCAAGTATACCTTTAAATATATTCATTAAATGTGGATACAAAAAACAAACAATATTACAATCATAGAGACAGTAAACCATACATATTCATGAGTAACATCTTCATTTTTCATTGATTATTATTGAAAGAAATTAAGTACTATTTTATATTTAAAAAATGATCATAACATCATTAATATAATATTAATAATTTAAATATACTTATATATATATATATCATAATAGTGATGTAGTGAATAAAAAAAACCACATCGCTTCATGTAGGTGATAGTTCAAACTTACGCATGAATGACATTATCATATTTATGTGCATCTAAAGTAAGAACTTAATTGATATATTATTGTCATATAATGATAAATATGTCAGGAATACCACATATGAACATTAATTCTATGAGTACAACCAGTCTTTAAAGATGGTGATGAAAATGAACCATATCGGTCCATGGGTCGGTATTCCGCCGTACACACGTAAAAAAAGTTCATTCCACATTTTATGAAATTAGAGATGGATTCAGGTGATGATTTTAAAATAACAACATATATGTATATGAATTTTGATGTAGTTATTATTTTATCATGTAATGATTAAATTTAAAGGAAGTGGAAGAAGAAATGAAATAGAAATACTTAAAGAAAACGATACCTATTCTTTGGTTAACCACCCTTGAAGAACAAATAAACACATATAAGGTGGGTTTTACGCCTAATGAATCGCGAATATGGGAATGGATTCTAGGATGTGTTTTGGGTATATATTTTCCAAAATAAATAGTTTTTGAATTGTGATTAATAGAGAGGAATTGATTCCCTTTAATCGAGAGGAGTTGGTCACTCTTGGAATTATTAAAAGTATTAATTTATTATAAATTCATTTTCTTTCCCAGATAGTCCCAAAATGATTTATTCCAGAGATATGAGGTTTTTTGGTCGAATAATAATCATAAAATTAAAATTATACAAGTTTTGAATATATTTTAATCCTTATATATTTGTTTTAACCCCTTTTAACTCTTACTGACATATCAAGTAATTATACTTTAAGGGTTAAAATAATTACAAAATGGTGAAAAACGACCAATTAAGGAGTCATTAATGTAATTTTAATATTTATATAAATTTTTTTGGATGAGTATTATATTTTTAGAAATTATATATAATTTAATTAAAATTTAATATTTTAAAATATGAATTATGTCAATTTTAACACTAAATTACATGTCTTTTTTAAAAACTTATAAAAACATAATTAATTCATAAAAAATACATAAAATAAATAATAAAATTTCATTGTAATACATAAAATTTTTTATGGCATAAAATAGTTCAAATTATTTTTATTTTAATATTATGAATATCATTTAATTGATTCTTTCTTTAGTAAATCTATCACTGCATCATCTTTGTTTCATAATGAAATTTAATTCTTTATTTCCTAAAAATTATAAATAAATTACCATAAAGTAGGTAATATTTTTATATTTACGAATAAAATTCATATGCAATGTTATTACTTACATAATACTATATTAAAATTGTTTTACCAGGAAGAGACACATTTATGAAATATTTGTCTTTATTTAAAATTAAATGTTATAAATTTCATAATCACACCCAAGTGGATTCCAAATGTAAAGACCCGTAAATTTCAAGGGAATTTTTTTCTTAAATTGCTTTGAGATTTTACGAGTACGCAGTTTCTGACGGCACCTGATTCCGAGGCCCGGTGTGCCTGGAATCAATTTCTGAAGTTTAGCTCGGGTATGTTCAGTGAACGCACAAGCAGGTTTTTCTAACTTTTGAACCGGTGCTCAGAATCAAAATCCGAGGGCACCGATGGAATCACAACACTGGTAATTTCTTAGGAACACCTTTTCTGGAGTTGTGTTTGCTCGGGTGAGGTTATTAAAAAAATTGTTTAACTAAGGAAAGAATTATAAATTGTTTTAACGTATGCATGGTGGTTGGAGTGGGACCCACTACATCCTAACTCCCCTAGGTAGGATATTAGTGAAGTGGGGCCTACACAAGCCCCACCCTTTCAAATCCCTTAAACCTTCCACGAGCAATTAATTGTGTAACTCACCCACCCCCCAATTTAATGGAAAGTCAAACCTCAAAGATTAATTTGAATATTAAACTCTCTTCAATTAATTTAATTAATTTAATGAGATATTTTTGAATTTCAAATTAATTTCTTGCGTGAGTGTTAATAAAATAATATAGTGTCTTATTTTATTGGGGGGTTGATTCGTTGTGCAGAAACAAGTAGAGGACTCTTGCGCTCTTGAGGAACATCTTCTTCCTCGACGAAGAACTCCGAGTCTACGACGAAGAACTCCATCACCGCAAGGGAATCTCTGTGCCATCTCCTCACCTCTCCACATCCGGTGAGAGACACCTTCTTCGGAGAACGATGACATGCCACATCCTTCATCGGGCATGCACCGACGACGTATACGGAGCCCCGTTCCGCGACGCTGTCTTCCGTGACACTGTCTTCCACGATGTCGTCTTCTGCAATGACCTTTCTCCACGCAAACATCATTCGACAAATCTTTGAGGTAGGGGTTAATTTTGTTCGGGAATATTCTTTTTCGTTCATCGTCTTTTATTTTGGGCCGCCTGTTATCGTTATAAAGGGAGGAGGTTGGACCGCACGAACACGACCGACCCTCCTCCCTCTTTTTTGTTGTTCTTGTTGCGGAATGAACAAAAGAAGCGTGGTGCAAAGACACTGCGCGAGAACAAGGAGGAACATGACGAAGAAGCACAGCGCCATCGCACCACGCCGTTGAGGCCAAACGAAGCCGCGGTTGGAGTCGGGCCGCAGCGAAGGGGGCACGGCGCCATCGCGCTGCGCCGGAGAACCATGAAAAGACCGTGGATGGTGCTGGGCCGCGGAGGAGGGCCGCGGCGCCTTCGTGCCACATCGGTCGGACCAAGGCTGTGGCATAGTAGGGGAGGGGGGTCGGAGCCGTCGGTCGCCGATGCGCTGGAGGGCGGGACCAACCGGTCCCGCGGGGTGAGCCGGTCGGCCGTTACGACTGGCCAAATTTTGGAAAACCGGGGTTTTTAACCCCCGGTCAACCCCAGTACGGCGAACCCCCACAGGTCCGCCGTTTCATCGAAGGGGGTGGTGGTTCTTCCCCTTATGTGCTCACATGGCGTGCGGCGCCGTGCCGGCCTGGACCGGCCGTGCCGGCTGGATCGGCCGCACCGGGCCGGGCCGCCAACGTCGGTCCGGGCCGCTCCAATTGGGCCAGGCCGACTGGGCTGAGCCATGCCCTGAAAGGCCAGACCCGGACACCGGTCAGGTCGACCCGGTTCGGGCTGACCCAGGGGGTCCTGGGCAAGGTCGGTCCGGGCCCAAAACCCCCTAAAACCGGACAGGTTCGTTTATATGCCTGTAACTTTGGCTACAGACCTCCAATCGACACTCCATCAGTTGAGATGCAATCCTTGGATCGAGACAGTCATTTCAGTATATTACACTCAAGGTTTCGAAAAACAATGGGTACGGTCGGGTTGGTTCGAACACGAAACCAACAGGGCCCTCAGAGCGGAAACGCTTATAACCTGAGTTCCGGACGTCCGATTGACGTTCCGTCGACTTTGTTGGATTACTCTTTGCGAGAAGGACCTTTTGGCTTACTCAGATCAAGGTTTTGATGCAGTTGGAGTATGGTCAGGTTGGTTTTGACTTAAAAACCAACCGGACCCCTGGAACGAAAACGCCAATAACTCTCAGACCGGGCGTCCGATTGACGCGCCGTCTGTCACGTTGAGTTCCTTTTGCTGATACGGAACATTGGGATACATAAACTCCGGACTACGTGTCAGTTGATGTATTGATGCCTTGGATTGTGGAGCGGACCCTCCCAGAAATGAGCATGATGTGTGCGGGAACCTTAGAGCTGACTATGACTACGACGACGACGACGACTGCACTGAAATCCTCCGTGGGTTCGGCAACGACGACGACTGCATTGAAATCCTCCATGGGTTTGGCAGCGATGATGACCGTACTGAAATCCTCCATGGGTTCGATGGCGATGACTACTATTCTTGTATCCTACGTGGGTCTAGCAGTACTACTATTCTTGTATCCTACGTGGGTCTGACAGTGTTTGAATCTGTTCTTGTATCCTATGTGGGTCTGGCAGAGTAGCTGGTCTTGTATCGTATGTGGGTCCCACAACTTAGCTGGTCTAGTATCCTATGTGGGTCCCAGATTAGATGAATCAGTGGCTACATCTGACCATCTCTATCACCTTAAGAAGAAGAATACCTGTGTGAGCTGAGTCTTGCCTTTCAATCATTATCTTCGATATGATTGACTTGTTTTCCTATGTGTATTGGGTTGTGCTTTCCTATATGGATTGTGTTGTATTATCCTTTGCGGATGTGATCGAAATTGGGCTCGGATGTTGGATCCAAACTAGAATTGATGATTTAGGTATATGTATGGTCATATACCTAAATAGTGTTGGATGTTACTTCGTAATTGTATCTTTCCTTTGTGGATTATCCTTTTTGGATTCTGGGAGACCTTCAGTGTCTCAGGGTCCCTACTGAGTAGTGTATACTCACCCCTACATGGGCTATGCCCGTACTATGTTGTGTTGGATGCAGACGACGGACAGCGCTGATCGCAGTTGAGGCTTGTGGAGCAAGTCGGTACCTGGAGGTGGACCACTGGGAGGGACGTACACGGAGTGGATGACTGGACCCGAGGACCGGAGGAGGCTATTTGTACCCACCCTTCAGGTGGGACTTCCGTTGGATGGCTCGACATTGCTGCTTTACTTTTCAGTTGTTGTACTTTCTTTCAGTTTTACTTTACTTCAGTTGGGTTTGTATTCTGGCCCATTTACATTCCAACACTTACAGTTGTACCAAGTTTACTTAGTGTTTACCTCATCTTACTTAATCTAGTGTTTGTTTACTTTATAAAGGCAATTCCTTCCCTTTTAATTGGGATTTATGGATTTGGTGCAAGTTTCCATCCCCTGGCCTATGGGAGGTGGGCTTGGGGTAGTCACGACATGGGCCCCGAGGATGGGTCGTGAAAAATTGGTATCTGAGGAGTTCGGTTCTACCGCAGAACTCATGAATCTAATCTTTCTTCTATGTGAAGTAATAGTGTTAAGAGTATTGAGTGTGGTTATCAGTCCAGGGATTCCAGTGTTGGTTCGGCAGCCGGCGTATCCGTACACCAGGTCCCTGACTTCTGATTTCTGACTAAGTGCACGAAAACATTGATTGCTTGTGTGTTTCAAAATTTTCATTGTGATTACTTTGTGTCATCTCACCAGGTATACTGTTTTGACCGTGGCCCACCTGTTTCTTTTCAGGATGTCCCCATGACAACAGCCAGCTAGGGTTCCGAGATTTGTGCGAGACGACAGCCCACCGAGTGACGAGGCCTCGGTGTAGGGCCCTTTTACAGCAGAGGCACCAAAAATACCTCTACCCACCGAGCCTCCGATGCCACCAGCCCCAGCTGCTGAAAATGCACGTCGCCTTAGTGCACTGCACGAGTTTCAGTGTCAATGATCGCCCAGGTTCCACGGGGAGACGGACCCTATGGAAGCCGAGGATTGTCTGGAGGCAGTTGTGCGAGTTTTCAGGTTAGTGGGGACACCAGCTGACCCCATGGTGATCCTTGCAGCGAGCCTCCTGCACACGACAGCAGGAAGATGGTGGAGCTTGATGCTCCAGGTACACGACGAGGCATACCTCCTCTGGACGGACTATGAGAACCTCTTCCGCTCAGATTTCGTCCCAGCCACCCTCCATGCGGTGCACATTCAGGAGCTACTATAACTGTGGCAGGGCAGCATGATGGTCGCCCAGTACTCGGCGAGATTTACCGACCTCTCGCGCCATTCGACGGACATGGTATGAGACCCATTCTTTCAGGCTCGGACCTTCGAGTAGGGACTGAGGCATGATATCAGGGCATCAATGATCTCCCTCAACATTCCGACACAGGAAGGAGTACCGGAGCAAGCCCTTCTCATATATAGATTTCTTGCTGAGCCTACACCAGTAGCGAGACCTACCGCAGGGCAGCACGTAGTAGAGTCGTCTAAAGTTTGCAGTCGGCGAACATCACAGGGGTCCAGGCGGACCAGAACATCAGGAAGACGACCTCAGGACACTGGCTCAGAGGTGCGGGGAACACGGCGCAGAGCCAACCTTCTGAGGAGCAGACAGTGCTACACATGCGGCGGGCAGGGCCACATGGCTCATGACTGCCCGACCCGCTGTGCAGAGGAGAAACAGACGGTTGAGGGGCCACCCAGGCAGAGGCAATGGGTTGACGTGGCGGTCCACAGAGAGAATTCGGACGAGGAAGGGGAGTTGGCCAAGCAGCAGGTGGTGGGCGACGCTTTGAGGCTTTACCACCACTACCACCAGGAGGTCCACCCCGACCACAGGGATCTGGAAGACAGAGGCAGGCTCAGCTTCAGGCAGCAGAGGCCTATGACCACGGCACGCCAGAGATGATTTGAGGTACTATCTATGTCTACTCCACCCTTGCCGTAGTTCTTATAGACATAGGAGTGAGTCATTCATTTATTTTCGCTGTCCTTGTTCGGAGCTCTGAGATTCCGACGGAGCCGTTGGCTCGATCCTTACGGCTAGAGACTCCTACGGGAGCAGACTCGACGATTACGCACTGGTGACAGTATTTTGAGCTTACTCTAGGAGGTGAGAGCTTCGGCTGAGATCTTCTTATAGCAGCGTCGAGGCCTTACGATGTCATCTTGGGCATGGATTGGTTATCTACAGTACATGCTCATATCAACCGTATTAGGTGCAAGGTACAGTGTGTCTGTACTGACGGGAGCAGGTTCACCTTCACCGTCGAGAAGGGAGCCTTTGCAGTGCAGGATGGACTCACGTAGAGGAGAGGACAGCCCATCACTAATTAGTTGGCTAGCCACATCCTAGGAGCGGTTGACATGCGGAGTCCGAGTTTTCCTGTAGTGGTGGATCAGTATGCGGATGTTTTTCCTGATGACGTTCCAGGACTACCTCCTCATAGTGAGGTAGAATTTTATATTGACCTGTACCCCGAGACAACCCCGATATCCACTCTAGCATATTTAATGGCTCACACTGAGCTTCGAGAGATGCAGGTACAGCTGGAGGACTTGCAGGGCAAGGGATTCATCCGACCCAGTGTTTCACCCTAGGATTCCCCGATTTTGTTCGCCAAGAAGGCGGACGGGAGCTTGAGACTGTGTGTCGACTATCGACTCCTGAACCAGGTGACCGTGAGGAACAAGCATCCTCTACCGAGGATTGACGTCCTCTTCGATCAGCTCAAGGGAGCACGGTGGTTCTCGAAGTTAGACCTCAGATGAGGCTATCATCAGCTCAGATTTCGGGATGAGGACGTACAGAAGATGAACTTCAGATGTCGGTATGGCCACTATGAGTTCTTGGTTATGCCTTTCGGCCTAACCAACCCTACAGCAGTGTTCACGAGTCTCATGAACATTATATTTCATCCATACCTTGATCGATTTGTTGTGTTCTTCATCGATGACATATTGATATACTCGACCACTGAGGAGGAGCACGCCTACCACTTACGGGTTGTACTGGACACACTCCAAGAGAACAAGATGTATGGTAAACTCTTGAAGTGTCAGTTCTGGTTATGTGAGGTCCACTTCTTGGGACACGTCATCTCTGAGGTGGGAGTTGTGGTGGATCCTGCGAATATTGAGGTAGTGCTATCTTGGGAGCCACCCAGGAGCGTGACAGAGGTGTAGAGTTTCTTGGGGATAGCTGGGTACTACTGGAGATTCGTTCCAGACTTCTATAGAGTGGCGTCACCGCTCTCAGCTTTGATGAAGAAGAGGAAACCCTTCATGTTTTCCGACAGATGTCAGCAGAGCTTCCAGGAGCTGAGATATAGATTGAATAGTGCACCTATCTTGAGGCTACCAGAGGAGGGAGTGGGGTACGTAGTCTACTGTGATGCATCAGGGACCAGACTCAGATGTGTCCTGGTGCAGGAGTGAGCAATGATGGCCTATGGATCACGTTAGTTGAGGAAACATGAGCAGAACATTGCCACCCATGACCTGGAGTTGGTAGCAGTGGTCTTCGCTCTAAAGATGTGGCGACACTATCTGATGGGAGATCTCTTTACAGTTTACTCTGACCACCAGAGTCTCAGGTACATCTTCTCGCAGAAGGACCTGAATCTGAGATAACGATGATGGATCGAGTTCCTCTAGGACTATGAATTTGAGATAGTCTATACTCCTAGAAAGGGGAACATAGTAGCTGACACTCTCAATAGGAGGACGGGCAGTCAACTAATTGGGGAGGAGACAGAGCAGCTAGCCGCTTTGTAGAAATACTTCGTGGATAGAGATGGAGCAGCCTTTCTTCATTCACTCACAGTAACTGCTCCACTTATTCAACGGGTCAGAGTGGCACAGCGTGGGGACATTGACTGTGAGACGTGGCGTGCATAGATATCCTCAGTACAGTCATTAGATGGATTCTCTATGGGAGGAGAGAACATCGTCCATTTCAGAGGACGTACCATGGTACCATCTTCTTTGCAGGAGGTGGTGCTGAGAGAGTTTCACACTTCCCCTTTAGCGGTATATCCAGGAGTGGCGAAGATGTACCAGGATCTCAGATGACAACACTGGTGGCCGGGTATGAAGAAGGATATGGAATAGTTCGTTTCTCGATGCCTCACCTTCCAGCAGGTGAAGGCGGAGCACCAGGTACCAACAGGCTTGGTACAGCCCTTGGAGGTCCCGGAGTGGAAGTGGGACGAGATATCTATGGATTTCGTGACTGGACTTCCACGTATGTCTAGAGGTCACGACTCCATTTGTGTGATTGTCGAACGACTCACCAAGTCAGCTCACTTCCTACCCATCAGAGAGCAGGGCTCAATAGAGAGCTTGGGACGTCTCTACGTTCAGGAGATTTTAGGGCTTCATGGTGTTCCATCATCTATCGTCTCCGATCGAGATGCTCGCTATACTTCTTGGATTTGGAAGGGGTTGTAGGAGGCATTCAGGACGCAGCTACATCTGAGCACCGCCTTTCATCCTCAGCCAGATAGTCAGATGGAGAAGACCATTCATACTCTTGAGGACATACTCCGTGCATGTGTCCTCGACTTTAGTCGTAGCTGGGAGGACCAACTACCCTTGGTGGAGTTTGTGTACAACAAAATATACCACTCCACCATTAGGATGGCACCATACAAGTCTTTGTATGGACGAACTTGCAGATCACCTCTGTGCTGGATAGACGCTGGGGAGTCATCACTTGTGGGACCAGAGATGGGCCGGGCCATGACAGAGAAGGTCTAGGTTATCCAGGAGTTGATGAGGACAGCTCAGAGCCGGTAGAAGTCTTATACTGACAGGAGGCGGAGACCACTAGAGTTCGAGGATGGCGACCACGTATTCTTGAGGGTCTCACCTCAATGTGGATTATAAAGATTTGGCCAGGTAGGCAAGTTATCTCCGCGCTTCATCGGACCATTCCAGGTTCTCAGCAGGATAGGAGGGGTGGCTTATCACTTGGCTCTACCACCTCAGTTGCACTGGGTGCACGACGTCTTCCACGTATCTCAGCTGAGGAGATACGTGCACTACCCGATTCATATCATTGACAATGGGGATTTGGACATTGATGATGAGGTGACTTTTGTGGAGGTCCCGGTGGAGATTTAGGATCGAAAGCAGAGGTTCCTACGTGGGTGGTCGATTCCTCTAGTGCACATCAGATGGCAGCATTGGAACCTCTAGGAGAGAACATGGGAGCGGGAGGCTCAGATGCGTGCTCAGTACCCTCATTTGTTTCCCTAGTTTGTGATGTATCTTTACAGGGACATAAATCCCTGAGTGGGAGTAATGTAAAGACCCGTAAATTTCAAGGGAAATTTTTTCTTCATTTTATTTGAGATTTTACGAGTACGCAGTTTCTGACGGTACCTGATTCCGAGGCCCGGTGTTCCTGGAACCAATTTTCAAAGTTTAGCTCGGGTACATTCAGTGAATGAACGAGGGCACTGATGGAATCACAACACCGGTAATTGCTGAGGAACACCTTTTATGGAGTTGTGTTTGCTCGGGTGAGGTTATTAAAAAAATGGGTTAACTAAGGAAATAAATAAAAATTTGTGCAACAATTTTTATTTTCTATTCTATGTAGTTTTAACCTATGCATGGTGGTTGGATTGGGACCCACTACATCCTAACTCCCCTAGGTAGGATATTAGTGAATTGGGGCCCACACGAGCCCCACCCCTTCAAATCCCTTAAACCTTCCATGAGCACTTAATTGTTTGACTCACCCACCCCCCAATTTAATGGAAAGTCAACCCTCAAAGATTAATTTGAATATTAAATGCTCTTCAATTAATTTAATTAATTGAATGAGATATTTTTGAATTTCAAATTAATGGCTTGCATGAGTGTTAATAAAATAAGACAGTGTCTTAATTTATTGGGGGGGGGGGGGGTTGATTCGTTGTGCGGAAACAAGGAGAGGACTCTTGCGCTCTTGAGGAACATCTTCTTCCTCGTCGAAGAACACGAAGAACACCGAGTCTATGACGAAGAACTCCATCACCGGAAGGGAATCACCGTGCCATCTCCTCACCTCTCTGCAACCGCTGAGAGACACCTTCTTTGGAGAACGACGACATGTCACATCCTTTATCGGGCATGCACCGACATCGTATATGGAGCCTCGTTCCGCGACGTCATCTTTCGCGACGCCGTCTTCCACGTCGCCATCTTCCGTGATGCCTTTTCTCCGCGCGACCATCATTCTAAACTCTCCGAGGTAGGGGTTAATTTTGTTTGTGAAAATTCTTTTCCGTTCATTATCTTTTATTTTGGGCCGCCTATTATCGTTATAACGGGAGGAGGTCGGACCGCACGAACATGGCCGTCCCTCCTCACTCTTTGTTGTTGTTCTTATTGCGGCACAAACAAAAGAAACGCGGTGCAGCGGCACCACACGAGAACAAGGAGGAACACGGTGAAGAAGCGCGGTGCCATCGCGCCGCGCCGTTGAGGCAAAATGAAGCCGCGACTAGAGTCGGGCCGCAGCGAATGGGGCGCGGCACCGTCGCACCGCGCCAGAGAACAATGAAGAGGCCGCAGCCGGTGTGAGGTCGTGGTAGAGGGGCGCGACGCCATCGCGCTGCGCCGGTCGGACCAAGGCCGCGACCTTTGGCCACGGCAGAGCAGGGGAGGGTGGATGGAGCCGCCGGCCGCCGGTGCGCTGGAGGGCGGGACCAACCTGTCCCGCGGGGTGAGCCAACCAGCCGTTACGGCCGGAAAAATTTCAGAAAACCGGCGGTTTTAACCCCCGGTCAACCCCAGCAGGGAGGACCCCCATGGGTCCGCCGTTTCATCAAAGGGGGTGGCGGTTCCCCCTCTTACGCGCTCACGCGGCGCACGGCGCCGTGCCGGCCTGGACCGGCCGCACCGGCTGGACCGGCCGCACTAGGACGGGCTGCCCGCGCCGGGCCGCACCAGCCGGGCCAGGCCGTGCCCTGATGTACTGGAACCGGACTCCGGTCAGGTCGACCCGGTTCAGGCCGACCCAGGGGGTCTTGGGCCTGGTCGGTCCGTGCCCAAAACCCCCTAAAACTGGACAGGTTCGTTTAAATGCCCGTAACTTGGGCTACGACCCTCCGATCGACGCACTGTCAGTTGTGATGAGATCTTTGGATCGAGAAGATTGTTTCGGTATATTAAAATCAATGTTTCGAAGAAATTTGGGTATGACCGGGTTGCATCAAACACGAAACTAACCAGGCCCTCAGAGTGGAAACACTTATAACTTGATCTCCGGACGTCCGATTGACGTGCCGTCGGCTTTGTGGGATTCCTCTTAGTGAGACAGACCTTTGGGCTTACTCTGATCGAGGTTTGGATGCAGTTGGTGTACAGTCGAGTTGGTTTTGACTTAAAAACCAACCGGGCCCCTGGAATAAAAAATCCAATAACTCTCAGACTGGGCGTCCAATTGACGCACCGTCTGTCACGTTGAGTTCCTTTTTCCAAGATGAAACTTTGGGACACATAAACTCCGGACTACGTGTCAGTTGATGTATCAACCCCTTGTCTCATGGAGCGGACCCTCCCAGAAACGAGCATGTTGTGTGCAGGAACCTTAGAGCTGGCTGTGACTATGACGATGATGACGACAACACTGAAATCCTCCATGGGTTCGACAGCGACGATGATGACGACTACATTGAAATCCTCCATGGGTTTGGCATCGATGAAGACCATACTGAAATCCTCCATAGGTTCAACGACGATGACTGCTGTTCTTGTATCCTACGTGGGTCTGGCAGTACTACTGTTCTTGTATCCTACGTGGGTCCGGCAGTGTTTGACTCTGTTCTTGTATCCTATGTGGGTCTGGCAGAGTAGCTGGTCTTGTATCCTATGTGGGTCTGACAGCTTATCTAGTCTAGCATCCTACATGGGTCCCAACTTAGATGAATCAGTGGCTACATCTTATCATCTCTATCACCTTACGAAGAAGTATACCTGTGTGAGCTGAGTCTAGCCTTTCAATCATTATCTTCGAAATGATTGACTTGTTTTCCTATGTGAACTGGGTTGTGATTTTTTATGTGGATTGTGTTGTACTATCCTTTGTGGACGTGATCGAACTTGGGATTAGATGTTAGAGCCGGACTGGAATTGATGACTTAGGTATATGTATGAGCATATACCTAAGTAGTGTTGGATGTTACTTCGTGATTGTATCTTTCCTTTGTAGATTATCCTTTGTGGATTCTGGGAGAACTTCGGGGGTCTTGGGGTCCCTACTGAGTAGCGTATACTCACCCCTGCACGGGCTATGCCGACACTTCATTGTTTTGGATGCAGACGACAGACAGTGCTGATCGCGGTTGAGACTTGTGGAGCAAGTTAGTACCTGGAGGTGGACCACTGGGTGGGACGTACACGGAGCGGACGGTAAGTTCGCATAGTATTTTTAATTTTCATTTGAAATTTCATCCAATGAACTAAATTAGATTAAATGGTAAACACTTCATATAATCATACTTTAAAACCATATAAGAGGATATTTTGTTAATATAAATTAATTATATGAAAATACAGTTTTGAATTATAATGTAGTATTTTTCACTATTAATTAAAATATAAATTTTAATAGAAAAATACCAAAAATTGAACCGAGATAAATTTTGATTTCAAAATTCCAATGAAGAATTTTATTTTTAAAATATACTATATTAAAGTTAAAAAACTAAATTTAAAATGGGTTCTCCATCAAAAGGTGGTAAAACTACCTTTTTTCAAAAATACTTATTTTATTCTTAAAAACATATTTTTTTATATTAGGAATAGAAAATACATAATATGAAATTTAAAAATTAAATTAAATATTTAATATATCTTTCATTAATATAATCAAAAAATAGTTATTTTATTATTTTATAAACACACTTAAATAGTTTTTCATAAAATACATTCTTTATTTTCAATTGGTTTTTATTTTAATTTAAAATTAATTTTCTCTCAAATGAATTTTTATATAAACATGTGTAAACCCTATTTTCATAATTAAATTAATACTATTCATTATCACCATTATAATGAATATGTTATAATGAAATCATTTAAATAATAGTATATAATTTTTCTTTTAAACATGTTGTTGCTTATCATGTATGCTATCGAACATAGTCAATTTTTAAAAAAACATAGGATGCTACATTATTCAAATTGATAGAATATTGTAGTTTTATTAGGAATATAAGATTTAACATCAAAAATCTCAGAATATATTTTCAATTTAATTAATCCATTGTTTAGCTACTAATGGATTAATAGTGCCACTAAAAGATGAAACCTTCTGTCATGTAAAGCAATCTGTCATAGAATAATCATGATGTGGAAAAAGAGTATACTCCACATGGGATTTTTTATTCTTTATAACCTATGTGATATTCCCTAATATGACTATAATTTCATATATTCCAATACCAGCTGTATTGGCTTGCTAAATAATGAAACACATAATGTTTATTCCATCACTAAATAATGAAACACATAATTTTTTCTCATAATCCACATTAATATTGAGAAATAAAATTAAATCCCATATAATGGTAAAATTTCTCAAAAACTATAATTGATTATATTTATTATCACGTTATCTATGTTTATTTAAAATCTTGTTACCAAGGTTTCTACTAAATATTTTCAGATACCAACAGTAGAAACCCAAAATCAATTAACCCTTGTCTGGTGGCTAATATATTAAATTTTTATAAGATATAAAGGATATCATCCTGATTGAATGATTAGTTTAATAGCCTATATGAATCATATATATATATATATAATTCCCATATTAAATTCTTAATATAAAATAAATATAATAAAAAAATCTCTTATGCTTTATATTTTTCATAATATTATTCTTCATATCTCATAACTCATGATATCTATACTTCCAATGAATTTTTTCCAAAAAAATTTAGTCGATGAGTATGTATACACTAGAAGCCAATTTAATTTGTCCAATTGATTTTTCTCATTTTGTAACATCCCGAGATTTTAAGAAATATATCATTTAAAATTAATTTAAATTATTTTATAGCTTAAATTATTTGTATTGAAAATTTTAAATTGTGTTAAATTAATCACAAAATTTACCGGGCATTATATACAACATCGAGTATCTTCGATACTATGTGTTACATGCAAGAGCATGTTTTACAGAATGAAAATATAATATTAATATTTAATATGATAGTTGTAACCTAGAAATTAGAATGAAGAGAATGAATGAAATTAACTATATTATGAAAATATATTTTACACATTTTTATAAATTTAATTCATTGGTTTTACATTAATTTTTAATGAATACAAAAACCAATTGAATATAAACGGTGTGTTTTTATGAAAAATAATTTTTATGTCCAGAAACAAATTTTTTCATAATAAATTAAATTAATCACTATCAGTGAATGATATAAATTATATTTATATGTTATATATTTTATTATTTTACATTCATCCAATATATTTGATATACATAAGATGAGAACAAATCAAATTTTTAAGCTTAAAAAGATCTATTTTTTAAAAAGTCTGTTTTACCATCTTTTAATGGATGACTTGTTTTAAAACTAAATTTTAAAACATTTTTTAATTTTATATGAAAAAATAAACTTTATTTTTAAAATTGAAAAAAATTTCACTTTGTTTTAATTCTTGGTATTTTTTTGAGAAGTTTAAAGTTTTAATGAATAATGGGAAATACTGGATTATAATTGAAACAAATTTATTTTCTAAATACATTATAGAGTTAAATTGTAATTTTAATTGGTAATAAAGAATAATTATATAAATTATATGTCATTTAATCCAATTTAGGTCATTTTAATCAATTTCAAGATGAAATTTGAAATAAAAACTATTCAAAATTTTGTGCTTTGACTTTAAAATCCCGCTTTCTAGTTCCACATGTAGGATTAATTTTAAATTAAATTATTCAAATTACGTGATTGGAATTTGAAAACATGTATTAAAAAATTTGAATCATAATAATTTATAATCTCTAATAATTTCAACTTTGTTTTTTTCAAAAAAATTTAGTGTAATCAATAAAAATTAATTACAACAATTAAGGTAAAAGTTAATTTACTTAGTGGTTTAACATTAATATTATGGGGCCAAATGACCTAGAAAATTTTCCAAAACCCATTGTATGGTACTATTTTTACCATATACTGATAAGGATATATTTTGGTTCATTATTTTTGGAACATTGTTTAAGGGAGACCTCCCAATAATGGTTACCTTTTTATATTTACAAGAATTCCACCCCTCCTCAACTATAAAAATACACTCAATCTCCAAAATTAATAGCACCTATAAAAAAAATTTCTCAAAAAAAGAACAAAAATAAACTAATCAATACCTTTTATTAACTCCAAATAATTATTTTTTACATAAAGGAATCCAAGTAAGTGCATTACTGTAAACCAATTGGAGTTACTTGAAGAAGAGGTAGCATTTTTCCAAAATAATTATATTTTATTTCTTTCTCCACCCCCTAAATTATTATTATTACAATATTATATAATAAAATAAGTAAGATGAATATACTAATAAGTTATTATGCAACTACTTATACCTAAAAATACACACAATTTCATCAAATGGGTAATGAAATCAATGTTCATGTGTATGACAGACCATCGCCTCACAAAACAAAGTCGTTCATCTTTCCTTTTCCACATATCATGGTTGGGAATTATGGTAGACATACAATTTTTATAAGATATATATTATATTTATGATTTATTTACTATTCTGTAATAATTACCAAACACATACCTTCATTCATTCCATTTTGTGGGAACACAATGATATTATCTGTAGACGTGTAGACTACCACCACCTCAAAGTGATGTCATTCATTCACACTTTACATGGAATGAATTAATTATGGATTCAATAAATATATATGATATAAATTAAATAATTTTAATTCTATAAATATAATATATCACATTATTTCTTACCTTTTCACAAATTGAAAAAGTGATAACATCAATTGTGGGCCAGATGACTACCACCTCCTCAAAGCAATGTGATTTTTCATTTTTCATCGGCACATTAAAAAATGATATATATAAGTATATATAATTAAATAATATGTTATTTATGAGATAAAAGTAATTATTTAATGATAAATATTACTTACCTAATTTCTATAATGATCATTGATAAATTGGGAACACTAATCAAGCATACGTACGACCTATCGTCTCCATGACTGTAACGTTGGTCCATTTTTCATAACCATATTTCCTATTTGATTTTAGATGTATAATTTATATAAAAATTTTATAATTATTTCATGGTTATTATTCTACACATGTTTAAATAATGACTTTATTTACCTAAGTCGAGATATCAAAGTCTGTTTTGGCACGTAATCCAAATATGGTCAAAATATCATACATAAATATTATTTATTAAGTAATTGTATATAACTTGTTTATAAGTGAAATAAAAGTAATAATCAAATTTTGAAGTCTTATGAATCAATTAAATAATTAAAATCAGTTTATTATTTAGGAAGATAGAGGAAAACCTTGACAAATCAGACTCAAGGTAAGATATTCTATTCTCACTTTTTACATTTATCCGATAAATGTCATTGTCATCAATTTCTTATTTTTTACAGCTTATAAAATGATTATTTATATATATTATATCATGATTTATTTTATATTTATTATATTTAAATTTTAATATTTGACTATTATTACTTTTGGGGTTTTTGATTCAGATGTTACCATAGTTGTAAGATGTTTCTTCTCAATTAATATTCCATTGAGACTTATTTGTAATTATATAGCTAATAAAATTTATATGGTGTATCTAATACCCTATGAATTGTTATATAATGATTTTAACTTATTTATCAATATTAAATATTTCAATTTATTTTATTCCTTCGTATATCTCATGATTTAAAATTTACTCAACTTGTAAGGGTACTTTTAGTCTCACCATTTTTTCTGCCTGACTTATAGAATATTCACCACTTATATTTGTTAGGTGGTTCATATAATGAACATGAATGTATTGTATGATTATTAAGCTTAAATTAATGGGGATTTACATATTCACATGATGATCTATCTTTATTGGGGTTTACATTTTCAATGTTACCGAAGAGGTAATGGAATTTTGTCACCATTTTCTTTCCTTATGACATTGGATATGTTATACACCGATATTATTTTACAAGGTGTGTATATAGGAACTTTTACATATCATAAAATTAATTAATTAATTCTATTTTTTTAAATTGTATTCCCTTATGGGGATTATGATTCAAATGTTTCAAAGTGGTATGAGAAACATTTAATGTTTAAAGATTATTTTCTTAGAAAATGTTTTAAATGATCTTTTAAGTTTATAAACATCAATATCCTATATTGTTACTTATCCTCAAATGGGTATATTTTTTATTTTTACCATCATCATTTTTTATTTGTATATATTGAAATTGTTTCAAAGATATTGTTAAGGAACTCATTTCCTTAACACTGGATAATATTATTTCAAAATGATTATCATGAAGCTCATCTCTTTTCTAAGAGTTAATCACATTTCAATGAGATTTTTATGGAACCTTTTTTCATCAGATTACCATTTATCAATGATATTATTAAGGAACCCATTTATTTTCCACGGGTTAATGTTGTTTCAAATATATTTTTAGGAAACCTATTTGTTTTCCATTAGTTAATCTTGTTTCAAAGATATTATTAAGGAACCTGTTAATTTTCCATAGGTTAATCATGTTTGAATGATATTTTTATGGAACTTGTGTTTTTCCATATGATAAAAACATTTCAAAGATATTTTTATTGAACCCATTTCATTTTCATGGGTTAATCATGCTTCAAAGAGATTGACATTAAACCCATTTCTTTTCCATTATTTTATAAATTTATAATTAAATAATGATTGTGTGTATGAGTTTTATGATATTTTTATTCATGAAATGTTACTGGAGAATTATATGAAACTGGTTATCCTGATACAACTTTTATGAAGTGTTGAACCCCATTATAGATCATGAAAATAGGAGAGACCAATATAGCTTATACGAAGGGTTATACACATTATAGATATCTGATGCATTGGGCAATGATTTTATTGGAAGTCATATATAAAAAATTATTCCAATTGAATGGGTTTTGAAAGGGTATTATGAAATTGATTCATCATGTTACCAGAAAGAATTTTAATTGCATTTTATGAGTTTATAACACTTCTAATAATCATGATTTAAATCACTTGGCTTTCAATTATTGATTTTGATAACTCTTTACTTTTCCATATTTTCATATTTGATGATCCAAGTATTGATTGGTTACAGTTATTTTATTATTTGATAATGGAATTTGTTTATGTCATCATACCCTTATGAAATCTTCTGATCATTGATGACATTCATTTATTAGAGCTTACATTTTCTCTTTTAGAGCATTTAATATCACCCTTATTATGTTTCATTTTCTAGTGGTTTTAAAGAATTATGTTGAATTATTTTTGTCTATAAATTATTTTATAAGTATGATGTTGATGACATATTGTGATATATTAAAGTAGAGTTAAATTGTATAAATGTTTTTATGATGACTCATGAATTGTTTATTTAGATGTTTTTAAAAATTATATAAAACTTTAAACATAAAAGGACCTCCATTATATAAGTTATAGAAGTTTTACTTTTGATTTTATAAGTTTTAGATGAAACATTTGGGTCAATATTTTCAAAATTAATATTGGGAATTTTAATTTATTGATTTTAGAAGATAATTTAAGATTGTGGGTTCTGGCCTAAAATAGTAGGTATCAAAGGTAATATTAGATAACTTTAAATATTATGATATTAAATGTGTGATTATATTAAGATTTAAGGCCAAAATCACATGAATATAATCTTATGGATGATCATAAGTTTAATTTTATAGAAAACTTATTAGAGGGTTATAATTAGAGAAAACCTATTGAGGTTATTAACAATTTTTTTGGAGAAATTTTATTAGTGTCGAAGTATATGTAAAAAACTGGTTTAATTTGAATTATTACTTTACTTTTTATGGAAATAATGTTTAAGGTATGGATAAATTTTAGAGATTATATGATCTTATATATTGAGGTAACTATTGGGACATAAATATTATCATATAGACAACCACATGATTAAAAAGAGATTTGGTGTAGAGGTAATTAATGTAACATTAAAATAAGATCTCCATATTTTGGGCTTTGAATTTAGAAGGTATGAGATAATATTTGATGTTATAAAACTCTTTAATTTTTATGTTATTGAGGTTATTTAGGTTATAATGTTATAGATTGATTTAGTTTTAGCTTTGGGTATTACTATTGAATTTGAATATTGTTTTATCATATGAAGGTTTATTCGTTTTAGGAATTATCTTATCATGTGCTAACCATATTGGTGTTTGTTAATGTATAATGACTATTGGAATAGGTTTCATATATATTTTACAGTTATGTGGTATTTAAAAGTCAATTTTACTGCTTTATGAATAAAAAATTCATCATGATTACTCATAATTTGGAAAGGAAATATGAGATCGTGGTAAACGATGAAATTCACTTGTCATGTATGTATATTTCTTATTGCTCTAAGTATAAAGAGTGAAATAATCCTTCAAATTTAGGAAAAGTAACTTCAAATAAAATTTTATCCTATTATCAATTTTTCTGATGATATTAATGACCTTTCAACACTTATTTTTTCTGGAAAATATTTGTCACTGTATTCCTCTTGACCACATTCTCTATCACTCTCTATTTGTCCATATTAATTAGTTTTACCTTCAAAATTCATTTTTGATTCCACACCAATGTTCCCCCTATGTGAAAAAATAATTATATCAAACTTTAGGTGAAATTTATGTTCTTATAACATTAAACTTTTAAGGTATAATTTTTTTATTTCATTTGTACAATGTGGGTTTCATAAAATAATTTTAAATATCCTTTGATAACCTAGAAAAATTTCAAGGGAGAAATTATTTTTAAGGGTGTAGGATGTAACATCCTAATATTTCAATAAATATATTCATTAAAAGTAATATAAATTATTTTACAGCTAATATTATAGAAAATTAAATTATACCTTGTGTTATACTCAAACCATTTTTTATATTGCACTGTATGTAACATCGAGTCTCTTTAATAACGTGTGTTACATGAAAGACTATGTTTTATAAAACAATAATATAATATTAATATTTACTAGGATATTTATCACCCAGCTATTGGAATGAATGGAATGAATGAGATTAAAAAAATTATGAAAATATATTTTACACATGTTTATAAAATAAATTCTTTAGTTACCAATTAATCATAAATTAATATAAAAACCACTAGAATATAAATGGTGTGTTTTTTGAAAAATTATTTTAATGCACCAAAAGGTGTTTCATCTTAATAAATTAAATTAATCACTATAATTATTTAAAATTATTAAAAATTAAGTTTTATATATCCACTTAAATGTTTTTAGATTTATCCAATATATTTGATAATCATAATATAAGAAGAAATTTAATTTTTAAGCTTAAAAAGTTATATTTTTCTTAAAGGGAGTTTTTTTCCTTTTAAGGGAAAACATATTTTAAAACTAGATTTTGAAAATTTCATAATTTTTATGTGAATAAATATAATTCATTTTTTAAATTGAATTATCAAAAATTAATTTGGGTTATTTTTTGGTATTTTTTATTATAAGTTATATATTTTGATTAATAGTGAAAAATATTGGATTTTAATTAAAACCATTTTTTATAAAACATTTATAGTTTTAAATTATATTATATATCTATTTTAATGTATATATAAATATATTTTTTATAATATAATATTATTTATTTAATTTTAATCAACTTAAATTTGAAATTGTATATGAAAACATTGCAAACATTTAAACTTTGTACTTTAAAAATCGGCTTTCTCATTCCATCTGCAGCCTTAATTTTAAATTAAATTATGGAAAATAAAATATTTGAATTTGGAAAAATAGATTCCATATATTTAGTAATAATAATTTCTAATTTATATTAATTTAATCTTAGTTTTTGACAAAAAATATTAGTGAAAGAAATTAAAATTATTTACAGTGATTTAGGTAAAAATGAGTTTACTTTATGGTCAAACTCTAATATTATGAGGCCTAATGACCAAGATACATTTCAAAAACCCATTTTATGTCCATACGTAGATCATGTATACACTTTTATATAATTTTTTTTTTCATTTTTGGTGGCACATGGTATAAGGGAGACCTCTAGATAATGTTTACCTTTTTGTATTTAGAAGAATGCCACTCCCCATCCATTATAAAAATGCACTCACTCTCCTTAGTTCATCACACCTATCAAGCCATTTTGGAACATAAAAAACCCAAACCAAATTACTTGAAATATCCCTCCAATAATCCTAGAATCACCACTTTTGGAATAAATCAAACCAATTAAGTCATTTAGTGGAAACCAAAATAAGATACCCGATGAAGATGTAACGTTTTTCAGTGAGAACTTTTATATTATTTATTTATACACCCATTAAATTAATTTTATTCCAGTATTATATAACAACATAATAATCCTCAATAAATTTATATGATTTTATATTATGTTTTTTAGCTACAATTACACATATTTCTATCAAATGAGTAACAAAATATCTGTTTTTGTGTATGGTGAACTACTAACTCATGAAATGATGTCATTATTTTTTCCTTTTCCACCTCTAATAGTTGAGAATTATGATGGAAATAATTTTTTTTATATTATATATATGATAATTCAGATGTATTTATTTTTATTTAATTATTATATAACACATAACTTCATGCTTTCTGTTTTGTGTTAATATGATAATATCATTTGTGGATGTGTTGACTACCACCTCCTCAAAGTGAAGTGATTTATTATCACTCTACATAAAATGTATTAAGGATGTTTTTAAAAAATATATTTTTTTAAAATTATTTATATATTATAATAAAGACAAAATTTTCCTTCCTTAAATATAATATGTCATTTCCTCCTTAGTTTTTCCCACACTAAAAAAGTGATAACATCATTCTCAGATATGTGGACTACCACCTCTTCAAAGTGATGTGATTATTCATTTTTTCATCAACATAATAAAATAATTATATATATAAGTATATATAATTAATTAATATGGTATTTATTATATAATGGTATTTTTGGAAATATAAATTTTACTTACATTTGTTTCATATTGATCATTGGAAAATGGGAACGTTACTCATGTGTACGTACGACATACCATCTCAATGATCATAACATTGGTTCATTTATGATAAACAAATTAACTTTTTTTAAAATATAATTTAATTAAAAATATGGTAATTATGTCTTTTTTATCATTCTATTGATTTTTAAATAATTACCTCATTGACCTTGGATGACCAATCAACGTTGTTTTTGACATATAAGACAAATATAGTCGAAACATATGACCTAAAAATTATTGAAAAAGTAATTTTATATAAAATATTATAAGTGAAATAAAAGTATTATAAACTTTTAAAAGTTAATTAATTAATAAAATAAGAAATATAAGTTTATTACACAGTAATATAGAGGACACGCATGAAAAATCAGACTCAAGGTAAGAGATTTTTATCTCAATTTTTTACATATGTGAGATAACTTTAATAATCACTAGTTAATAATTTTGTGTATTTTATATACTGAAACTTATAATATATAATATCATTAAATATTTTATCATAATGGTATTTAAATATTTAATTTTATGATTATTACTTTTTGGGTTTCCGATACAGATGTTACCACAATTGTAAGTGGTTTCATCTAAATTAACATTCTATTGAGACTTATTTGTTATTAGGCACATAATTACTTTTATATAGTGTATATACTACCCTATTACTTTTTATATCAAGATTTTAATTTATTTCATGATATTAAATGTTTCAATTGATGTTATTCTTTCATGTATCTCATTATTCAAAAGTTACTCAATTTGTAAGTGGATTTCTTTCCTCACTATTATTTATGCAAGACTTATGCCATATTAACCACTTATTTTTGTTATGTGGTGTATATAATTACCATTAATTTATTATATTATTATTATAATTTAATTTATTGGGATTTAGATTTAGATTTTTTTATATCTATTTCTCTAGTTTTACAGTTTTGATGTTACCAAAGCGGTTATAGAATTTTGTAACAATTTTCCTTAATTGTGATGTTTGTTATGTTATACAACTATTTTATTTTACAGGGTGTATATAAATACCATTTGAAATATAATATCATGAATTTATTCATTCTAATGTCATTTATTTTTTTTTAAATGTTATATCATTTTGGGGGTTATGATTGAAATGTTTCGACATAGTATGGGAAACATTGAATGTTAAAAGATTATTTTACTAATAATATTTTTAATGATATTTTAATGGAATTTAAATTAATTAAAATAAAAAAACCTTGTTTTTACATATCCTCTATAAGGTATATATTTTATTGATACCAGATCCATTATTATTTTTGATGTATTATGTTTTTTTTCCAAGATATTTTTAAGGATACCATTTCTTTTACATGGGTTAATCTTGTTTCAATGAGGTTGTTATGAAACCCATTAAATTTCCATGGGTTACTAATGTTTCAATGAGATTGTTATGGAACCCATTTATTTTCCATGACATAACCATGTTTTAATTAGATTCTTAAGGAACTTGTTTCTTTTCTATTGGTTAATACTGTTTAAAATAGTTTGTTATAAAACCCGTTTATTTTTTACATGTTAATCTTATTTCAACGATAATGTTATGGAACACATTTAATTTTCATGGATTAATCATGTTTTAATGAGATTGTTATGTTTCTTATTTCTTTTCCACAAGATAACCTTATTTCAAAGAGATTGTTATGGAACCTATTTCATTTTCACAGGTTAATAATTCTTCAAAGAGATTGATATAAACCCATTTCTTTTATATGGGTTTATCAGTTTATAAAAGAACAATGATTGTTTCTATGAGTTTTATGATATTTTTTTTCATCAAATGGTACTTGACTATTATTTGAAATGGGTGAGGCTGATACAACTTATATTAAGGGTTGATCCCCACAATATCTCATGAAGAACGGGTTAGTCCTATATTGCTTATATGAAAGGTTCTCCCCATTACAAATCTTTGATGCATTGGGTAATGATTATATTAGATGTCGACCGTAATTTTATTCCAATTTAAAGGGTTTTGAATGTGTTTTGAAATGGATTTATAAATGTAATGTTCTATGTTACAAAAAAGAGTTTTAATTTCTAATTACGAGTTTATAAAATTTCTAATGATTGAGAGTGATATCCCATATATTTTGATTATTAACTATGAAAAATCATTCCTTTTATAGATTTTAATATTTTATCATCTAGGTATTTATAGTATTGAGTTATTTTAGGATTTTCTCATGAACATTGATAATTCCATTATACCCTTATGTAATCTTATTTTTATTGATGAAATTCATTTATTAATGCTTACATTTTCCCTTACAGATCATTTGAGATACCCCTTATTATGTTAACTTTTCCATTGGTTTTAAATAATTATGTTCAAAAAAATATGTGTATAAATTATTTCGTAAGGATTATGTTTTTTACCTATTGTAAAAAAAGGAAATCTGGGTTACATGAGAGAAATGTTCTTTGAATGACTTGTGAATTGTTTATATAGGATTTTTTTACTAATTTTCTAAAACTATAAACCTAACCAGTCTTGTAGTATGTTAGTGATCCGAGTTTTAATTTTGCTGTTTTAAGGTTTAGATAAAAAATTTGGTGCACATATATCAGCATCAAAGATGAGAATGTAAAGTTATGAATTTCAGTATAGGATCCCAGAGTGGGGGTTATAATATGTTATATGTTTGATATGTCAATGCATAATGTGGATATATAAATCTAAACCCATCATTTCATTCCATGTCCAATGAATTCCACATATTTCTCATTAGAAATTAAATTCTTAAAAAATATACCATATAAAAAAATACATGTATTGAGTAAATAATATTGATCTATCAATTTTTTCCATTTTATATCAAATAACATTCATTGTAAAACAATTTATATAGGATTTAAGGCTTAAGAAATATGTATATACATTGTGGACATTTAATAGAAACATAATTTAATATGAAAAATGATAATAATAATATAAATGTTTAAAGATAAATTTAATTACTAAATATTAATATGATATAAAAGATGATATTTAATTCATCATAAATATATTATTTGAAAAAAATTCAAGTCTTTTGGAGAACAAATTAAAATGGATAAATTATATTAAAATAAGATTAATCAAAAGAGTTTTCTTTGTACAAAATTTTAAAAAATATATATGAATCTAAAAATAAGAAAAGAATATTTGTATTGATAAAATATATTAACCCTATATATATTAAAAAAGAGACATTCCTTTTTTACTTTTTGTAAATAAATTTGAAATTTACCTATTCCGAAAGCATTAGAAAAGATTCTATTCAACCTTTTAAAAGGTAAAAGATAACATAAAATTTCTATTGAGTAAATAAAAATTACTTATATAAAATAATTTTCAAAAATATAGACACTGAATAAAAACATACTCTATTAACAATGGAATAATATTTGTTATTCATTTAAAGATATCTTTGTATGATTCATGTAATAATGGGGAAAAAATTTAACGAAAATAAGAAAAATAATTAAATGAGGAATCTTGAATATAAAAATAATCATATATATATATATATTAATGTAAAATACCTCAAAGGGGAATTATATAAACCATATAAAATTTAACAGGGGAATTATACCAATTATGTCTCAATAGAGTGGAAATGGAGGCGAAATCCCTTACCTCAAGTTCAAATTTCGAAGGTGGTTCCATATCCTAATGCATTATAAGTTTAAATTTATTATAATTACCTTGAATAATATTATTAATATCTATAATATTATTTATGATCTATTTATAAATTTTTATGTCATATTTATTAACAATATTTTATTATTATAATTATTTTCAGTGTGAACTGCTTTATTTTTCATGTGTGTTTTGATTCAGTAATCTCAGTCCTTCCATAAAGTTCATGGTTTCATCCTATATATAATTTTATGAAATATGAAAAAATATTATATATTCAATATATGATAATTTATAATCATACAAACATATAGAGATAGAAAAATAAGTTTCTCTGTTAATGAAGACAGTAGGTCGTAGATACACATGAATGTTATTTTCACATTTTGACAGATGGAACCAAATAAAGGTGAATAATATTTCATCTTTAACAAATTAATTTTATATAATATATATCATATATATTCATTAAAATTATAATTATTATCTTTCATGTTAATTGGAAATGAAAAAAATTAATCATATCAATTCGTAGAGGTGGTAGTCCACACATAAACATGAGTAACACTATCATTTTCGAGAATCTTGGAAGATAAGAAGGTATAAATGGTATTAAAATTCTTAAAACATAATATTTTCATAAATAATAGTTATAATAATTATTTTCATCTTTATAACCATCCAAGTAAAGTGGTAATAAAAAAAATTACCCTGCTATGTGGAGATAGTAAGCTGTACAAACACATGAGCAATGTTTTCTCTATTCATACTATAGAAAATAAATGGAAATAGTTGTAATATAGTGATAATATAATGTAATTATATTTATGATACCATAATTATTATTTCATTATGGGTACAAAAAAATTAAAATGATGTATAAGAAGAAATAAACTCAAAAGAGTTAGTAAAGATGATTAATTCTTCTTCAGTAGGAATCCTTTAGATCTCCTCTTATGGGACATAGTGTTAGGCATTTGGGAATACCATAACCTCTAAAATAAGTATAATTATATTTGGAAGATAAATGTGTTGGGTTTGATCATACTAGGATACTAAAGGCAATGTAAATAAAATAGATAAGAGGTGTATTTTTATAGGTGAGGAGAAGGGAATTCTGGGAATTTATCAAATTATTAAAATAATAAATATTTTTTAAATATCAAATGGATAAAAATTGATATAAGTAAAATATAAGATGACGATGATTAAAAAATATCTCATCTAATAAATCTTGTATATGTTTTGGTTATATTTTTAACCTTATCTTTTAGTTTTAAACCCCTTATTATCCCGTTTGACAATTAATGCACAATTAAAGTTTTCTACACATATAGGGTCAAGAATGTAACAATAATATGGGAAAATACCCATAAATGTTTCATGAATTATGTTTTGAATATTACACCTTACACATGGATGCAGATATTATTTTTATGGATTTTAAATCATTTAATAAAATATAATTTATTATAAAACATTATTAATTTCATTTTTTCCACAAGTCATTTAATTTAAGTTTAAATACATCAATAAATATACGGAATTATAAAATAATACTTTAAAACATTAAAAAAGTTAATATGTATCTAAAAAATTCATTTAACATAATAATTCATCAAATTTATATTTCTTTTAGTATTTTTAAAATCATTTATTATATATTTTTATTAATTGAATATATATTGGTTTGGGGTCCTGTAAACATACAAGAAACTTATTCAATCACTAAAAATTTAAAATAAATTATAATGGTAAAAATTGGTAAATAGTTTTAAAAAACATTTATAATCAAACTTAAGATGTTTTAATCACTACTATAAATTTAGGCTATAGTCGCAGTTTGAAACTGTGTCTATAAGCCCAAAAGTAGTGGCTATAGGATATAAAAATGGTTCAATGGACCATGGCTGGTATTGGCATGGCTATAGGGCATGGCATATAGCCACAATTTCAGACAATGGATAAAGACCTATAGCCACAGTTTAAACCATGGCTAAAAGCCTATAGACATGGTTCAAAATGTGGATATATCTATACAACCATGGTTTGAAACCATGGTAGAACATTAATACACACATGGATTATATCCATAGTTTAAAAATTTAACACCCCAAGATTTCACGATACGCTTCTCTTTCAATAATGCAATAGCTTGCATTGTACACAAGTTTGAGATTCTAACACACCGCGACTAATCAAAGTAGCCGTTATGAATATTAATATCCACCTATTGAAATTATATAAATTTTATATTTCAAATTTGACTTCATTTTTGTTTTCAGAATGTCTAAATTATCCTATGTTGAATTTTTTGTAATTTTCTGAGAACTTCCAATTTTCTATGAATAGAAAAAATACATAAAAACCACTTTTTTAATCAAAATAATTTATAGTGATATATTATACTATTGAGTGGTTTTAAAGTATAATTAGAATATATTTTTACCATTTTATCCAATGGTGGTCATTGTAATTAATTTCACACTAAAATTGGACTTAAAGAATTGTCAATATTTTGATATATATATTGTTTCTTAAAAACACACTATTTGTTGTGACACCCGGAATTAATTATTAAATTAATTAATTCAACTTATATGTTTTGAATTTTGTAGAATAGACATCATTTTTGAATTAGGAATATCAAATATATATTAGGGTGAATTTTTGGTATTTTTCTGAAAAACTTCAATTTTTGATGAATAGTGAAACCACTAAGTGGTTGTTAAAAAACTATTTTTTCATTTAAATGAAAAATTAACACTTAAGTGAATTGAATTTCAGAAATCTGACATACATGGTTGTAATTATTAATTAAAATTTGGTTCAATGGGATGAAAATAATTTTTAGTGAATAGTAACTTTTAAGTTTTATTAATCGCGATTAAAGGTAATTAATGTAATTTATGGTAAATATTATGTTATAATAATATGAAATTACCTTTACACTAGTCTTAACCTTATTTTATGAGTCATGGACGACCAATAAAATCCATGGGTCAACTTGGGGACCCCATGGAGCCACTGGGGTAAGAAAATGACATTAATAACTTTTTATTTAAAGTAAAAATAAAATTGTCACAAACATGTGTTGTTTTACTAAAACAATTATTAGAATGGGTTATAAAAGTCATATTTTTTACTATAAATATTCATTGGAAATATAATAATATTTCCTAAATCATGGTAATTTGTTTATAATTTTTATGCATTAAATAAATAAATTTATTTATCACACCATGAGGATGCAGCGATTACCTCATTAATTAACGATTTAAAAGAATTGAAAAGATGATGTAAAATATAAGACTTACACATGTCTAAAGACTATTTTATGGGTGGATTTTGAACCATTATCACCTTATCCTAGAAATATATCATTGTGGGACCTTTAAAATCTGAAAATCATTTCATAATAATGTAACATTTCCAGACTTTCTAAGAGTTCCCCTCCTCTCCTCTTATAAAAGACAGCCACCACTACCACCTTATTCACACCTTCAATGCCATTTGGCTTGGCCAAACTCTTTCGAAATACTCTCTCAACTTCCCTATCTTACTCCTAGAAGAATCCCTTTGGGAGTAAGTCTTCCCAAGGAAGCCTTTGGCTCAAATCAAAAAGAGTTTCCCGATTTAAAGGTAATGTATTCTCTTATGTTCTTTTGTTTTATTTTGCTTCTCCAACCCCTTAAACTCTTTTTATTCCTTTATTTTGTAACAAAAACAGTATATTCAATATACTAGGATGTTTTTATGATAAGTATTTTATTTACACTTGCACACCTCTTCGTCTAATGGTTAAAGAACATACTATTTCAGTGGGTGGAGAATTATAGCGTCACAAAATGATGATTGTTCAATATTATTTTAACACCTATCATGGTGACTATATTTATATATGATATATATTATGTTTATTTTTTCATTATGCTTAAATATTTTTCATTCATGGAATACTTTTATGATTTCCATTATGGTTAAACACGATAATTTCATTTTAGGAAGTGCGGACTACCGCCCCCTCAAAGTGATTTGAATTGTTAATGCCATATGTGGGACATATAAAGGATGGAGTTAATGATATTATATACGATATTATACTAGAATTATAATAAATCTTTATATAATTATGATTTCATTCCATTAAATACAAAGTATAAATGAAAGTATCATTCATGCGTGCGTACGACATACCGTCTCCATGAACGGTGCATTTCATTTCTTACCTCTAAATTTTATGTAATATTATAAATGCATTAATATACTGGATATATAGGATATATATGATATCTACATCATGAATATAATTATTGATATAATGTATATTTTACCACATGAACAACTTGTAATTATAAGAAGCTTATTTTTGACTCAAGTACCAAAGATCGACAAAACAACCGTTATTAACATAAATAATTACATAATGTTTATAACATGGTAATAAGTGAAATAAAAGTAATAATGAACATGAAAAAGGTTCTTAAGAAATTATAAATTAACTCTAGTTTATTATTTAGGAAATTAAAGAACGATCGAGTCAAGTCAGACGTGAGGTAAGGGACTTCGTCTCAATCTCCTTTCATTGAGGAATATTTTGTTTTATACACAACTTTATTTTATAGGGTGTATAAACCCCTTTGAATTTTACTTATAATCAAAAGGAATCTTTTTATACAAGAATTTTTACTAAATGACAAGAGGAATGTTTTGTCTTACGTATGCGGTGACAATGACTTCTCCGCCGCCGTGACCATTATTTGAGTTTTGACTTCCTCTACAAGTCATAACTTTTTTAAAATAAAAAATAAATACCAAGTTTTAATTTTATTTTATTTTGGTATTGAAAATGGTATTGATAATGTTTTTATTATATCAATGTGTTGTATTGATATCTTCTGATTGAAATGTGGAAATGTTATGTTTCCTTTATGCATGTTTTATGTGATACGATTATGTTATGGTTTATGATATGTTTAAACTATAACGACCCATACTTTACATACATTGTTAATACTTCAAAATTGAAGCACACTTATTACAACATATGACAAAACCACAAAGGACCGTATAGGTATAGTGTCTTTAGAAACTGGGAAACATAAACAACTGGTTCATAAATCTTCTACAGTGTCTCCCATTTATTTCATCATATCTAGGGTCCCTTTTAGCATATTCTACTTAATATCCATCTTCCTGACCTGGGGAAAAGAAAACATAAAAGGGTGAGCTCAAATGCTCAGCAAGGGCAAATAAAGGAAATAAAAATCATATCATATCTTTTTGAAAATCATAACCTACAAAAGAGATCATAATATCTTAACATGGAACAAATCATATAAGTGAAAATGAGATCCCCATAATCATAACATAAAACATGAAACTTTGTGGCATGCACACATAATCATGGAAAATCATTTCTTGTTAGTCATGACTCATTGCCAAGACTATCTTTGTGGACAGAGTCCCTTTCTGAACCGAGTCACCCTCGTTTCAGTCCTGTTTCACTGAACCGGTATAACCTACCGTTCCAACCCTGTCTATCTCATGAGATATAAAATCTTTTCCCAATGCATTTGAGGGAGATATAGGTCCCACCCATCTTATAATGAATCCTTTCTTATGTGTGCCACATAATCATAAACCATACATCATAGCGTAACCCATGTAATAAAAATGGGATTCTTAAACAACATGACATCATAAAACAATTCATATAAGATAAAGGAATTCATAAAAATATTTCCATCACAACATAATCAAACCAATGTAATAATAGGGATAAAAACAAAACCCTTTTATTATCTTAGATGGAAAATAATTTTGATAAAATACTTGAACTCCATTCTTGAGGAAAATATCCTTTCTACTTAAATTTTTTTTTTCCTTTCATAACATGTCATACGACTTTAAAATAAAAGAAGTTGATTAAAAATAAACTTGAAAACTTGTAAAGGAAGATTCTTGGAAATTTTGTTTTAAAAATCCATTCATGCCGTATAAGTTAAAAAAAACATTCTTCGTACTTTTGTCGGAAAAGTCAAAATGTACCTCGTACGAAAAAACGACAAAATATTCCTTTCATATTCTTTACTAAAAACTCACCTAAGGGTAAAATTGGATTTAAACTATTGTAAGTGGATGGAAACAATATTACATATTGAGGGAACATGGATGTGGATGATAAAATACACCCCAGTAAATACTTACGAATAAACAATCTCGGATAAAAATGAGATTGTGATATTTCCCTTACCTTAGGTCCGATTTGCTTTTTATGTGTCCGAAGCTCCTGTATAATGGTTTAAATAATGTTATTGACTTATTCCAGAATCATACATATTGATATCATATCATATATGGTCATATTCTTAGCTTCTTGTCAGTAATATTTCATTGTTACTTGTTACTCGGGTCTTTATTGCCTTTTGTTCTTATGCGTGTTTTGCCGAATAAATTCTTATTCTTCTTTTAAGGTTATAGATAACTTATATCCAGAATGGTATTAGTGTAACATATATAATATTTATTCATTCAATTCATTTATATAATTACTCTGTAATGATGATCATGTAGAACAAGTCGCATCACATCGTGGAGACGGTATTCCGTACGTACGCACGAGTGATGATATCATTCCTATGATCGTGGAATTGTATTGGAGTATATATATATTATTTCAGTATCAATATTACTTAATAATAATCATAAATAGTTACTCATTACACCATTATACCAATCCTTGTAAAGTGATGGTGGAAAATAGATTACACCCCGGCGTGGAGACGGTATTCCGTACGTACGCACGCGCGGTGATTTCATTTTTCTGTAGGATGGATAGAAGGTGAATTAGGGTTGTTTCATATTTATAATAACATATCAGTATGTAAGTAATACTGATGTTATTACTTTATCATGAAACAACTAAAGGAGAAGAAGTTGAAGAAGAAAGAAATTGAAAAGATCGGTAACGGATATTAACTCTTCTTTGGAACGCCTCTTTGAATCCTCCACTTAGGGAACTAATATTGGTCTTTGAAGAAGACCAGGACCTCTAGGATTATTCTAGGGAAGTGGAGAGGAGAAAATGGCAGGGGTTGGCCGAGATTGAGTGCTCAAATTGGTGTGAGGAGGAGGGGGAGGAGGTGCCCTTTTATAAGGGAGGAGAGGGGCACCTTAGGAATATCTCAAAATATTATTTTATATTAAAGTCGAAATCGGTTTATAATGGTTCAAAAGGGTCTTATTTCGAAGCTAAAGTGGGGAAGGGTCGAAATCCTATCAACCAATAGGATTTAGACAAGTTTAGGGTATTATTTTAACCTTATCAATTAGATTTAACTCTAAGTTAAATAATTTAACTTTTACCATGTCTTTTTGTTTTCTTTCACTATATGGTTAATACACTTACTATAACATGCCAAACGAACCCCAAATTGTTTATTATTAATATATATATCCTTATCTAAGTCATTTGGCCGAACCTTAGATTTTTAGGAATAAAATAATAATTAATAATATAATATTTGATTTAAAAACTATTTTGTGTCAATTTTGACACTATTTGATATATGATTTTTTTGAAAGTCATAACAGAATTATATGTTCGAAAGAAGTTGATTAAATCAACAATAATATATCATAGTAACCTATAAAATTAGTGGAATTCATAAAAAGTCTCAAATTTCATTTATTTTGGTGTTTATAACATCAATTATTTCAATATTTCATTAATAAGATAATTACTGCATCATCATTGTGTCATAAATAAATTAAATTATATAATGTCTAAAAATTACAAATAAAATACCATTATGTATGAAATCTTTTTATCTTTCTAATGAATATTTATAGTCGAATTTATCTTATGTATAACCCCATATTAAAAATGATTTACTTATTAAACTTTGATTTTAACTATTTTAACCCTTCTTTAAATAAATTAATAATAAATGTCCCAATCTAATCTAAGTGGGCCTAAATGGTCATATTTTATTCATAAGGTTGTTTTTGGTCGAATTACACTTATCCAATAGAATTAGAACATGTGTTAGGGTAATATTAATATCATATTTCACCTTAGTTACCCTATTAACCGCGGTAAAAAAGTAAAAAGTTACTATTCACCAAAAAATTATTTTTATCTCATTGAACCACATTTTACTTACTGATATCAACCGTGTCTGTCGGAATTTTTAAATTCCATTCACAGAAGCGGTAAAATTATGTTTTATGCAAAATTCAGTTTTTAACCTACCACTTAGTGGTTTCACTATTCATCAAAAATTGAAAGTTTTCAGAAAAATACCAAAATTTCACCCTAGGCTAATTTCGATATTATGAGTCCAAAAATGAAGTCCATTTTGAAAAATAAAATTTATAAAATTTCAAAAAGTGGTTATTACTATTCATAACGGCTAGTTTTAATAGCATATTGTTGTTTAGTGAAACTCGGTATTGCGTACGACGCAAGCTATCGAGGAAGGTCGTGATTGCGTGTAAATCAAGCCAAGCAAGTGTTGTGTAGAAAAATATTCCTTTGATGATTTATATAACATAAAAGTCTCGGGTGTTACATTCTACCCCCCTTAAAAAGAATTTCTCCCTCAAAATTCGTCACTTTGTAACAAACAGATGAGGATACTTCTCCCTCATCAGATCCTCAAGCTCCCATGTAGCTTCTTCAAGTTGGTGGTTCCTCCATAAAACTTTCACCAATCAAGTGGTCTTGTTTTGTAGGACTTTTTCGCTACGATCCAGAATCTCTATCGGCTATTCTTCATAAGAAAGATCTTGCTCCAGCGGTACAACTTCTTAGCTGAGTACATGTGAAGGATCATGTATGTACTTTCTCAGGAGAGATACATGGAACACATCGTGAACTTGAGAGAGATTCGGTGGAAGCGCCAATCGATAAGCTACCTTCCCAACACGATCCAGTATTTCGAAAGGACCGATATATCTAGGTCTCAACTTCCCCTTCTTTCCAAATCTCATAACCCTCTTCCAGGGAGATATTCGTAAGAACACTTTATCACCCACTTCAAACTCTAGGTCTTTTCTTCGGTTGTCCGCATAACTTTTCTGTCGACTCTGAGCTTCTCTTATGTGTTGTTGAATAGATCTAACCTTTTCTGCCATTTCATCAATGAGATCAGGTCCTAATAACTTTCTTTCCCCAACTTCATCCCAGCAAGTTGGATTCCTGCATTTCTTTCCATAGAGAGCTTCATAAGGAGCCATCTGAATACTGGAGTGAAAGCTATTATTATAAGAAAATTCCACCAAAGGTAGGTGTTGATCCCAACCTCCTTTGAAATCCATAGAGCAAGCTCTCAACATATATTCTAGGGTTTGAATTGTTCTCTCAGACTGACCGTCTGTCTGGGGATGATAAGCAGTGCTGAAACTCAACTCTGTATCCAGAGTATGCTGAAGACTTCGCCAGAACTTCGAGGTAAATCTCGGATCCCGATCAGATATAATAGAAAGTGGTACTCCATGCAATCTTACCACTTCCTTTACATTTATCCTGGCAAGCTGATCTAGAGGGAAATCCTCTCTAATAGCAATGAAGTGTGCAGACTTTGTAAGACGATCAACTATGACCCAAATAGCATTATTGCCTTTGGATGTTTTAGGAAGTCCTGCGACAAAGTCTATAGTGATGTTTTACCATTTCCATTCGGGTATGGGTAATGGTTGTAACATCCCCTTAGACTTCTGTCTCTCAGCTTTAACTTGTTGACAAACCAAGCATCGAGAGACATATTCAGCAACATCTCTTTTCATGCCATCCCACCAGATGTACTCTTTCAGGTCCCTATACATCTTCGTGCTTCCAGGATGAATAGAGAATGAAGAACTATGAGCCTCATCCAGCAGCTCCTTCTTTAATTCGGGGATGGGAGGAACACAAACCCAATTCCTGAACTTTATTATCCCATCACAATCAAGGTTGAATTCAGGGAAATTTCTCACCTTATTTTGTAACTCGACATCTTCTTTCTGTGCCTCCTTAATCTTCGCATGTATAGATGGTTGAACATTCATTTGAGAAAGATAAGATTTTTCCCCTTCCATTATAATTCCAAGATCCATCCTTTGTAAATCCATAAATATTGGATCTTTTGTGATCCTCATCATGGATAAACTAGCATGGTCTTGTCGACTTAATGCATCTTCTACCTTGTTTGCTTTCCCAGGGTAGTAATTGATTGAGCAGTCATAATCCTTAATCAGCTCCAACCATCTTCTTTGACGCATATTCAGCTCCTTTTGTGTGAAAATATAATTTAAACTTTTATGATCAGTATAAATATCACACCTTTCACCATAAAGGTAATGCCTCCAAATCTTTAATCAAAAGATTACCGCAGCCAACTCCAAATCATGTGTTGGGTAATTTTGCTCATGGATTTTCAACTGTCGTGAGTCATAAGCTATCACCATATCATTTTGCATAAGAACACACCCCAATCCCTTCTTGGATGCATCACTGTAGATCACAAACCTTTCTCTACTACAAGGAAGTGTGAGCACAGGTGCACTGGATAACCTTCTTTTCAACTCCTTGAAATTCTCTTCACATTCCTCTGTCCAGACAAACTTAACTCCTTTCCGAGTCAACTTGGTGAGTGGATTAGATAATCGTGAAAAATCTTTTACAAAACGTCGATAATATCCAGCCAAACCAAGAAAACATCGGATCTCAGTTACTGTTGTTGGTCTCGACCATCTTTCGATAACCTCTGTTTTTGCTGGATCCACAGATATCCCCTCTTTTGAGATTATGTGACCCAAAAATGCAACTTTTTGAAGCCAAAATTCACACTTGGTAAATTTGGAATAAAGCTTCTCCTTTCTCAGGGTCTTCAATATAATTCTCAAGTGATCTTCATGCTCTTCCTTGCTCTTTGAATAGACAAGAATATTGTCTATAAAGACTACCACAAATTGATCAAGATAGTCTCTAAAGACTCTATTCATTAGATCCATGAAGATAGCAGGGGCATTAGTAAGAACAAATGGCATCACTATAAATTCTTAGTGTCCATACCTTGTACGGAAAGCCGTCTTTGGTATATCCTCCCTTTTGACCCTTAATTGATGATACCCTGAACGAAGATCAATCTTGGAAAAGTATTGAGCTCCGCATATTTGGTCAAATAAGTCATCAATGCGTGGGAGAGGATATTTGTTCTTGATAGTGATCTTGTTAAGTTCTCGATAATCAATGCACAGTCTCATTGATCCATCTTTTTTCTTAACAAATAGAACAGGTGCTCCCCAAGGTGATGCACTATGGCGTATGAATCCCTTATCAAGATTCTCTTGGAGTTGCTTCTTCAATTCTTGCAACTCAATTGGGGCCATTCTATAAGGTGTCTTTGAAATAGGCAAAGCACCCTGTACGAGTTCTATTGAAAACTCAACTTCACGATTTGGTGGAAGACCCGGTAATTCCTCTGGAAAGACATCATAAAACTCCCGTAAAATGGGCATATTCTTAATCGTGAGTTTCTCACCAACCATTTGAGATAAATAACCTTCATTTAGTGGAATCAAGACCCATAAGATGGAAGGAATTTCCACTGGAAGGTTATGTTCATCCTTGTATTGATATACGATCGTAGATTGATCTGGAATATGAAATGTGACTTCCCTTCTTTGGAAATTGATATGAGCTCCATGTAGAGAAATCCATTCCATGCCAAGAATCACATCAAATTCCACTAAAGGAAGGATCACAAGATTTTCAGGAAGCACTTTCCCACAAACTTCGATCGGAGAAGAATTATAAACTTTTGATGCGACTGTTGTGCCATTAGGTGTTGTCATAGCTAACTCAACATCTAATTGTTGAGGTAATACGGTGATACCCTTAGAAAATTCTTTAGAAATAAAAGAGTGAGTGGATCCAGAATCAAATAAAACATTTGCTACTTTAGAGTGGATGGTAAGTGTACCTTTCACCACTTCGTTATCGTACTCCACATCGCTGATAGAAATTGCATGTGACTTTCCTTTGTCTTTAGCCTTATGATTTTGTTGACGTCGACCATCATCATCAACCCTTGGATTTGGTCATTGATTGGCATAATGCCCCATCTCCTTGCACTTGAAACATTGAAGTGTAATAGGTTCATTCTGTGTATCCCTTCCTTTGTTTGCATCATTAGACATCTTCTTCCCATTATCGCGACATTCAAATGCCCGATGACCTTCCTTTCCACATTTGAAACATTTACTTGTCCCTTTAAGAAAACTCCCTCCATGTTTCTTTCCACACTTTGAGCATAAGGGAAAGCTCATCTTCTTTTCCGTGTGCTCTTTAGATTTTTCTTTGAATTCCATCTTCCTCTTCTTATCAAACCCATGTGACTGGTGGGTTACTCCAATCTCCATATCGACTTTGAGAGCACATCGAACGATTTCCTCGTAGCTATTGAAGTCCCTTATGGCTAACGACCTTCAAAGACTTGGTTTTAAGCCACTAAATAATCGATCGATCTTACTCTCAGGTTGGATAATAATACCAGAAGCGTACCTTGCAAGTCTTGTAAAATTTGCTTCATAGGTACCAACAGATTCATCATCCCTTTGCTTCAGTTCAAGTAACTCTTTCTCCATCTTTTTTCGGAGAATACGAGGGAAGTACTTATTGAAAAATAAGTTCTTGAACTAGTCCCATTCCATAGACTCAATTTCATCCCTTTGCCTCGTATTCTTAATAAGATTCCACCATTGATCAGCATCTCCTTCCAAACGATACACTGCTAGGATGACTTTATCATGTTCAGAACATTGAAGAACTGAAAATATCTTTTTAGTAGTACTAATCCATTGTTCAGCAACTAATGGATCAGTAGACCCGCTGAAAGAAGGTGGACGCTGCCTCATGAAGGATTCAACAGAATGTTGCTCCTTACTTTGCTCGTTTGGAAGTCCTGCATGATTCATAGCTTGAGAAAGTTGTGTGAGCATGGCTACAAGATTTTGCATTCCAGCTCCCAAATCGTTTGGTTGCTCAGGGGGACAATCATTGCATTGCCCATCGCATTCCGCATTAACACGATTCCTTCGGGTTCCAGCCATTGACTAAAACAAAGAATAATAGTGTGAGAAACACTAATTATAATAGGAAAACCACATAATTCAAGAATAAAATTTTCATGCTTAAGGTCTTATCCTAGGTTATTCATGGCCATTTCTAAAACACTAAGATTGTGTTCTATTCTTAGACTTATCCTTAGGGTTCTTACTAAGGCTTTCACATCCTAGTTTCCAAAGGTTGACTATACCTTCCCTCTGATACCAACTATAACGACCCATACTTTACATACATTGTTAATACTTCAAAATTGAAGCACACTTATTACAACATATGACAAAACCACAAAGGACCGTATAGGTATAGTGTCTTTAGAAAATGGGAAACATAAACAACTGGTTCATAAATCTTCTACAGTGTCTCCCATTTATTTCATCATATCTATGGTCCCTTTTAGAATATTCTACTTAATATCCATCTTCCTGACCTGGGGAAAAGAAAACATAAAAGGGTGAGCTCAAATGCTCAGCAAGGGAAAATAAAGGAAATAAAAATCATATCATATCTTTTTGAAAATCATAACCTGCAAAATAGATCATAATATCTTAACATGGAACAAATCATAGAAGTGAAAATGAGATCCCCATAATCATAACATAAAACTTGAAACTTTGTGGCATGCACACATAATCATGGAAAATCATTTCTTGTTAGTCATGACTCATTGCCAAGACTATCTTAGTGGACAGAGTCCCTTTCTGAACCGAGTCACCCTCGTTTCAGTCCTGTTTCACTGAACCGGTATAACCTACCGTTCCAGCCCTGTCTATCTCATGAGATATAAAATCTTTACCCAATGCATTGGAGGGATATATAGGTCCCACCCATCTTATAATGAATCCTTTCTTATGTGTGCCACAAAATCATAAACCATACATCATAGCGTAACCCATGTAATAAAAATGGGATTCTTAAACAACATGACATCATAAAACAATTCATATAAGATAAAGGAATTCATAAAAATATTTCCATCACAATATAATCAAACCAATGTAATAATAGGGATAAAAACAGAACCCTTTTATTATCTTAGATGGAAAATAATTTTGATAAAATACTTGAACTCCATTCTTGAGGAAAATATCCTTTCTACTTCAAAAACATTTTTCCTTTCATAACATGTCATACGACTTTAAAATAAAAGAAGTTGATTAAAAATAAACTTGAAAACTTGTAAAGGAAGATTCTTGGAATTTTTTTTTTAAAAATCCATTCATGCCGTATAAGTTAAAAAAAACATTCTTCGTACTTTTGTCGGAAAAGTCAAAATGTACCTCGTACGAAAAAACGACAAAAGATTCCTTTCATATTCTTTACTAAAAACTCACCTAAGGGTAAAATTGGATTTAAACTATTGTAAGTGGATGGAAACAATATTACATATTGAGGGAACATGGATGTGGATGATAAAATACACCCCAGTAAATACTTACGAATAAACAATCTCGGATAAAAATGAGATTGTGATATTTCCCTTACCTTAGGTCCGATTTGCTTTGTACGTGTCCGAAGCTCCTGTATAATGGTTTAAATAATGTTATTGACTTATTCCAGAATCATACATATTGATATCATATCATATATGGTAATATTCTTAGCTTCTTGTTAGTAATATTTCATTGTTACTTGTTACTCGGGTCTTTATTCCCTTTTTTTCTTATTCGTGTTTTGCCGAATAAATTCTTATTCTTCTTTTAAGGTTATAGATAACTTATATCCAGAATGGTATTAGTGTAACATATATCATATTTATTCATTCAATTCATTTATATAATTACTATGTAATGATGATCATGTAGAACGAGTCGCATCACATCGTGGAGACGGTATTCCGTACGTACGCACGAGTGATGATATCGTTCCTATGATCGTGGAATTGTATTGGAGTATATATATATTATTTCAGTATCAATATTACTTAATAATAATAATAAATAGTTACTCATTACACCATTATACCAATCCTTGTAAAGTGATGGTGGAAAATAGATTACACCACGGCGTGGAGACGGTATTCCGTACGTACGCACGCGCGGTGATTTCATTTTTCCGTAGGATGGATAGAAGGTGAATTAGGGTTGTTTCATATTTATAATAACATATCAGTATGTAAGTAATACTGATGTTATTACTTTATCATGAAACAACTAATGGAGAAGAAGTTGAAGAAGAAAGAAATTGAAAAGATCGGTAACAGATATTACCTCTTCTTTGGAACGCCTCTTTGAATCCTCCACTTAGGGAACTATGATTGGTCTTTGAAGAAGACCAGGAACTCTAGGATTATTCTAGGGAAGTGGAGAGGAGAAAATGGCAGGGGTTGGCCGAGCTTGAGTGCTCAAATTGGTGTGAGGAGGAGGGGGAGGAGGTTCCCTTTTATAAGGGAGGAGAGGGGCACCTTAGGAATATCTCAAAATATTATTTTATATTAAAGTCAAAATCGGTTTATAATGGTTCCAAAAGGTCTTATTTCTAAGCTAAAGTGGGGAAGGGTCGAAATAATATCAACCAATAGGATTTAGACAAGTTTAGGGTATTATTTTAACCTTATCAATTAGATTTAACTCTAAGTTAAATAATTTAACTTTTACCATGTCTTTTTGTTTTCTTTCACTATATGGTTAATACACTTACTATAACATGCCAAACGAACCCCAAATTGCTTATGATTAATATATATATCCTTATCTAAGTCATTTGGCCTAACCTTAGATTTTTAGGAATAAAATAAAAATTAATAATATAATATTTGATTTAAAAACTATTTTGTGTCAATTTTGACACTATTTAATATATGATTTTTGTGAAAGTCATAACAGAATTATATGTTCGAACCAAGTTGATTAAATCAACACTAATATATCATAGTAACCTAGAAAATTAGTGGAATGCATAAAAAGTCTCAAATTACATTTATTTTTGTGTTTATAACATCAATTATGTCAATATTTCATTAATAAGATAATTAATGCATCATCATTGTGTCATAAATAAATTAAATTATTTAATATCTAAAAATTACAAAACAAATATCATTATGTAGGAAATCTTTTTATCTTTCTAATTAATATTTATTGTCGAATTTATCTTATGTATAACCCCATATTAAAAATGGTTTACTTATTAAACATTGATTTTAACTATTTTAACCCTTCTTTAAATAAATTAATAATAAATGTCCTAATCTAATACAAGTGGGCCTAAATGGTCATATTTTATTCATAAGGTTGTTTTTGGTCGAATTAAACTTATCCAATAGAATTAGGACATGTGTTAGGGTAATATTAATATCATATTTAACCTTTGTTACCCTATTAACCGCGGTAAAAAAGTAAAAAGTTACTATTCACCAAAAAATTATTTTTATCTAATTGAACCACATTTTACTTACTGATATCAACCGTGTCTGTCGGAATTTTAAAATTCCATTCACAGAAGCTGTAAAATTAAGTTTTATGCAAAATTTAGTTTTTAACCTACCACTTAGTGGTTTCACTATTCATCAAAAATTGAAAGTTTTCAGAAAAATACCAAAATTTCACCCTAGGCTAATTTCGATATTCTGAGTCCAAAAATGAAGTCCATTTTGAAAAATAAAATTTATAAAATTTCAAAAAGTGGTTATTACTATTCATAACGGCTAGTTTTAATAGCATATTGTTGTTTAGTGAAACTCGGTATTGCGTACGACGCAAGCTATCGAGGAAGGTCGCGATTGCGTGTAAAGCAAACCAAGCAAGTGTTGTGTAGAAAAATATTCCTTTGATGATTTATATAACATAAAAGTCTCGGGTGTTACATAAACCTTTTCATATAAGGAATGAATTGGACATAATAAGTGATGGGTAGAGCCCGCTATAGCTCCTCGAAGCATCGGTAGGTCTCATGAGAAAAACTAGTGTCTTGGCACGAGGCCTTGACAAAATCTTATTTTTAAGTCTTGGCATGAGGCCTTGGCTACGTGGTTATGATAGTCTGACATTATGAATTCCATCATTATAAAAGTGGTTATTGATATTGCATGTGATTATTCGACTAGTAGAATATCAATGTGAATAAGTAAATGGAATTATTTCATTTTATTTTTTCCATATTATACTGAAGTTCAAGTTTAAAAGACTTTTTTTTAGTTATACATTGCCTTAAATGATTATGTTTATTTATGAAAGTTTCCGCTGTATTGTTATCCTTATTGAGCATCTGAGCACACCCCTTTCTTTGTTTTATTTTCCCCAGGATGTGAAGAAATATTTTATGACTAACCTACAAGGATAGTCTGAAGGGGATATAAGTGGGGACTATGGAGACTATGATATTGTGATTTTTCACTTTATGATGTAATGTAACATTTATGAATGTATCTTGTGTTTCCAAGGCTACTAAACTAATCGCTATTTCGAGACTTGATATTTTGTGATCATGCCAATGTTACGCAATAATGCACCGACTCTGGGTAACTGGGGTCAGGGCGTTACAAAAGATTTGTCCACAAGAACATCCTATTTCACAAAAAAACACCCCTAAAGCCCCCCCACTCCCACTACAACCCCTCCCTCCCCCGAGACAACCCCCCTAGCACAACCCCTCCCCTTTTGCACACCCCAATCTCCCCTAGACATACCCCTCCTTTCAACCCCCTGGACACCCCCACTGGACACCCCGTAGACACCCCCTGGACACCCCTACCCCCTAGACACCCCCTGGACACCCCATAGTCACCCCCAGACACTCCCAATACACCCCATGGACACCCCCTTAGACACCACCTGGACACCCCCTCCTCTAGACACACCCCTAGACACCCCCTCTCCTCTTGTACCCCACCCTCCCCCCTAGACAGTCCCCCAGCTGACCCATATTGCACCCTCTTGGACAACCCCCTCCCTGGAAAACCCCCCTTGCACTGCCCTGGAAAGCCCCCCAGGACAGACCCCCTTCCTCCCCCTCCCTCCTTTCACACCCTACATACCCCACTCTACCCCTGAATAGACCCCCATACTGACCCACCTTTCACTCCCCTAGAAAACCCCCTCCCTGCACAGAACCCTTAGCACCCCCTGGATAGCCCCCAGAGAGACCCCGCTAGACAGACCCACCCTACACCGCTTACACACCCACTATCCCCCCTGGACAGACCCACTTGCTGAACCACCTTTCACCCCTGGGAACCCCCTCGGACAACCCCCTGGCACCCCCCTGAACACCCCACCCCTCCTTGACACCCCCTGTACACCCCCTAGATCCATCAAACTAGTATTGAAACCTCATATTAATGTTATGGATCTAGAAAATTATAATATGTAAGACATTTCAATTTGTGAATTAATTTCTCGTAAACAAAACCATTCAAGAGATGGTAAAAATATAGGAAAAAGGATACTAATTACAATGTACATAACATTGTACTTTGATGTTAAAACATATTATAGAAGAAAAAGAAAACCAAGAAATTCCTGACAATCTGCCTCAACTATATAAAATCCCTAAAAAAGTAGAACATGTGTAGTAAAAAAGGGTCCATTTGTGCCTCATACGTGTTTTTATGCATTCTGTGTAGAGTTTAATAATTATGTGTGACATATGGATGTAAAAATCGTGAATACTAAACTAAAAAAAAGTTCAAGAAAATACAACACTTTATTTACCTAGAATTTTATTTGTGAATAATAGGTAATAATCCAAGAGTTCACCACCTAAAAATTCATCCAACATGTATATCTACAGATACAATAATGTTTAAAATTGAAAATACATACTAATAAATTTCCATGTATTATAGAATTTAAAGAATAATAACCAAAATAAAAAGTGCTACAATAAACATGTTTTAACTATAAAGATACAAATACAGTTATATAAAATAATTATCAAAGTAGATACCTTCCCCCTGCACACACCTGCACAGCCCTTGCACACCCCAACACGACCCTTCCACCCCTTCCACTGCACACCCCTCCCACCTCACCCTGCACCCCCTACACACACCCCTTCCCTCTTCCCCAACACTAGCCCCCTCCCCTACACACCCCACACCTCTACCACAACATCAACCCCCTCCCCTGAATAATTGTAAAAACACACCTCCCCTCTTCTCCAGCACCCCTAATACTTGTAAAAACACCCCTCACACTACACATACCCACTTCCCCTTCCCACTTCACCCCCAACCCGCACACCCCCACCACTCCCCTACAAACACCCATTCCCTCTTCCCCAACACCATCCCACTCCTATTCCCACCCCCTTACCTCTTCCCTAGCACCACCCCCTCCCTTGCACACCCCTGCCCTCTTCCCCAGAACCAATCCCCTCCCATTAATACTAGTAAAAACACCCCTCACCCTGGACACCCCGACTTCCCCTTACCACTGCACACCCCCTCCCCCCTCACCCTGCACACCCCTCCCCTGCACACACCCCTTCCAAATTCCCCAACACTAGCCCCCCAGACAACCCCTCCCTCTTGGACACCCCCTGGACAACCCCCCCTCCACCTGGATAGCCCCACTCTCCCCTGGATATCCCCTCCCCCTAGACACCCCTATACACCCCTTCCCCTGAATACTTGTAAAAACACCCCTCACCCTACACACCCCAACTACCCTTTCCCATTGCAAACCCCCTCCCCTCACCCTGCACACCCCCTCACCTACACACACCCCTTCCCTCTTCCCCAACACCAGCACCCCCTAAATACTTTTAAAAACACCCCCTCACCCTACACACCCCCACTACCCCTTTCCACTGCACACCCCCTCCCCCCTCCCCCATGCACACCCCACCCCTCCCATGTACCCACCCCTTACCTCTTCCCTAGCACCAGCCCCCCCCCCCACACATCCCCTACCCTCTTTCCCAGCACCATCCCCCTGCACACTCCTCTCTCCTCCGACACCAACCCCCCACTTAATACTAGTAAAAACACCCCTCACCCTGCAGACCCACACTGCCACCTTCACACATTACACCCCATCCCCTACACACACCCCTTCCATCTTCCCCATCACACCCCCAAACAACCCCCTCTCTCATACACACACCCCTAGACACCCCTACCCCCACCCAGAAATCCCCCAAAAATCCCCCTCTCCCCCCGAACATCCCCTTCCTCCTGAAGACCCCCTCTCTCTCACCAACAATTCTAGTTATCTATATCAGGGAATCATTTAAATTATAATTCTAACCTTAAGGTAGCTTATTGAAATCATATACCATCAAATAACAATTAATGAGTAATAAAACCTATCACATGTTCACAATAGCCTTGAGGGAGCTAATTTGAATCACATATCAAAAACTAACATTTAATGGGTAATTAATCCAAGCAGACATGTTCCAAACAGAGCTTTAAAAAGATGCAAGTCATGGATAAACATCAACCAAATTCAAAATAAATTAAATGTGCACAAATTTTTGGATTCCAATAAACAAAATAAATAACTTAGACATGCTTGTAAGGATGTAATTCAAGCATTCTAATTACATAATTAAAATACCATCTCAAGTAGATTGTAATGTTTTTTTTAAAAAAAATCACCAACTATAAAACTAAAAAGTTCCTAATTGGAATACTTACATGTAAAGAAACCCAAAATTATCTTCAACAAGGATGATACCTTTATCAAAGTTAATATCCAAACCATATAGAATCTTCCAATAGCTTTTTCCCTACAAAAAGTAATCTATAAGTCACAATTGAAAATTTATACAACCATAACTCTTGATGGTCAGTTAAGAGACTGTCCCAAACCATATAGTGAATTTGAAGTTTCTAATAATTCTTACAATGAACTCAAATTTTTGACCCATTATAAAATACTACCTTCAATCCATTGGGATTAATGTCCATCATATATGTCACCATTCCAATTTTCATGTCAGTGAAATTAATAGTTTCATTTGAGGATGCACTATATAATGATCCATAATTTGTCCAATTACACCTATCAAAAATTTTGTAACCAGGGTTTATGCAGCACACAAATGGCTGAGGAGGGGGGATCATCATTAAGGCTCTATTTGACAACACATCTTATAGCACTTATCAATGATCACTTTTGATACAGTCTAAAAAAATAAGAGGTGTTTGTTTTGATATTTGGACATTGGTGTTAACATGTGTGTGTGATAATGCACATGATTATTCCAAGGAATAAAAATAAATGTGCATCTTATACAAAACATTTAGGTGGACCTTGTATTCCAATAAACATATAACTCAAATCATATTGTTGAGTATGAAAGTGTGTATGTTTCTGTACACCGACATTTCATAAAACTTATTGTAATCCCAAACACCATGTTGTCCTTTCTTTTCAAAGGAACCAAGGGAAAAACCAATATATAAACGAATAGAATAAATACATACTTCTCAGAATATATTCATCAAAAGGATACTTAAAGAACCAACCATATCCCAAGACAACATAATGGCATTATTTGCAGGATGGAATTCCAAGCATGTCACTCACCTGATGTGATGCCATAAGACTCCACATATGACTTCATTAGGGATCACATATAAATGTTTAATCTGCACAAAATGATCATTACATATAACCCTAGAAATAAACTGTCAAAGTAAATTCTGAACCTCAATCTACCAAATCCAATTATTTCTATCTTTTATCTTTTTCTTTCTGAATGCAAGCTCAATTGAATTTCCATATTCATTTTCGACCCACTAAAATTCATTCTTGTGCTTTTGGAGCTCTCTAAAGTATTATTTTCCTTATTTGTATGTTCTTGGACCCAACCCCTAGTACACAGAAAATAAATATCAGAAAAAAAATTTGAAAACAAGGCCTAATTTCTTTATTATAGAAATGAATATCAATTATATAACATTTATATGAATTGAATCTAAAGCACATAATGCCTAAAACATCTAAACCATTTCCAAAACTCTTCATCCACTTTAGTATGACCAAAAATTTTTACTCGATCGGATATTGCTGTCGCCAAAATATAATAATATTGGAACAAAAAAGAAAATATTATCATAGAAAAAAATGTAGTTACAAATCATAAATTAAAATAATTTATGGAAGATTATATATTTAAAAATAAGTCTATGACCCCAAAGTTTCTTGCTATAAAAAAACATACCGTCGGAGGTGCGCCATAATGGTTTCACCTACAGAATATATTTAAAAGATAAAAAAATGAGGGGGAGAAACTAATAGTATAAAGAGAAAAGAATCATAAAAAAATAGAAAATTTAAATACATACCGTCAGAGGTGCGCTTGAGGTGATAGAGGGGCCACCTCAAAGCAGCATCAGTAGGTAGGTACGATGGTCGCATCAGAGGAGGATAAAATTCAATATAGTAATAATAACACAATACTACTACATAAAAAAACATACATCATAATACAATAATTCAAAAAATGTAGAAATAGATAGAAAAACCAAAATATAATTCAATATTAAAATAATCAAACTACGCTGCATAATAAAATTACACATGTTAACAATGAAAAATATACAATTTACATCAATAATGAGTCTCAATATCAGTATCATCAGAATCATGATATTCCTCATCCATACCTCATATAGTAACACCATCACCACCACTCACCCCACCAGAATCATCTTCATCATCAGCTATAACATCCCAAGATTCTAAAGTATATTTCCCTTTGAATAATACAATAGCTTGCGTTGTACGCAATTTTAAGTTCTAGAACACCACAACCAATCAAACTAGCTGTTATGAATTGTAATACTCACTTTTTGAAATTTTATAAATTTTATATTTTAATATGGACTTTATTTTTGGATTTTAAATATCAAGATTTGTTTAGGTTAATTTTTTGGTATTTTTCTGAAAACTTTTAATTTTTTATGAATAGTGAAAAACACTGCGTTGTTGTTTAAAACTGATTGTTCGTTAAATAATTAATTATTTTATTTAAATTTATTTCAATTCAAAATAGATACATAATAACTATGTTATTTAAATGAAATTCATCAGATTCATTTTAAAATAAAATTAGATATATAAAATTTTATTGAACTTTTTACCGTCTTTTACCCACCTTCTAGGCACGTTAGAAAATTTGCATAAAACAAAATTTTACCTCTTCCGTGAATTGAATTTCAATAATATGAGAGAAAAGGTTGAAAACAGTAAGTAAAATGAGGTTTAATAAGATGAAAATAATTTTTGGTGAATAATAACTTTTGACTTTTACTTACTATGGTTAAAAGTAAATAGGGTAATTAAAGGTAAAAATGATATTATAATTACCATAAAAATGTTCTAATTCTACTAGATAAGTGTATTTAGTCCAAAATCAACCTTAGGAATAAAATATGATCCTTTTGTACCATTTGTATCAGATTAGGACATTTATTATTATTTTATTTAAAAAAGAGTTAAAAGCGTTAAAATCAAATTTTCATAACTAAAACATTTCTAATACAGGGTCACAGATATGATAAATTTGACTATAAATATTCATTATAAATCTAAAAAGATTTCAAACATAATGGTATTTTATTTTTAATTTTTATACATTACATAATTAAATGTATTTATGACACAATGATGATGTAGTAATTACCTTATTAATGAAATATTAAAATAATTCATATTATAAATATCCAAATTAATGTAACTTGAGTTATTTGATGAATTTCAATAATTTTATACGTTAATATGACATGTTAGGGTTGACTAAATAATGTTTTTGAAGTAATAAAGTAGTGATGGCTTTTAAAAAAATCAGATACTAAATAGTGTCAAAATTGACCTAAATGAGTTTTTAAAACAAGTACTATATTATTAAATGTTACAATAGTCCTAAAAATTTAAGGTTTGGACAAAGGACTTATATAATAATTAATATGTCATTAATGAACCACATGTGGTTCTCTTGGAATTTTATAGTATGTTTATTAACCATATAATATAAAAATACAAGGAGACATGGTAAATGTTAAACTATTTAACCAAGAGTTAAATATAAAGAATAAGTTTAATATGGTGACCTAAAACTATCTAAAACCAATTGGTTGAGAGTTTTGGGACCCATAACCACCTTATCCTTCAAATTAATTCTTTTGGAGCCAATATAAATAGAATATTATTGTATAATAAAATAATATTTCAAGGTTTTCTTAAAGTGACCCTCACCTCTCTTATAAAATGGTACTTCCCCTTATCTTAATTCCACACCTCCAAAGCCATTTTCTCGGCCAAAAACTACTCAAATATCCAACCAACTACCCTATATTATACCTATAGTCCATACATTTATTATAAATCAAACCCAAGGAGTAATTTTGATCAACTCAAAAGGAAACACCCGAAGAAGAGGTAATAATTTCACCACCTTTTTCAAAGTTCTTTTCTTCTTCCACTTATTCATTATTTGTTGTTTACATACCAAAATAATAACTCCAGTACCTTATACATGCTGTGATTTTATTATAAACATGGTATGAAAATATTGATTATTCTATCCATCATATGAATGACAAGTCACCTTTCGTGCATACGTACGACTTACCGTCTCCATGTCATAGTGTAGTTTTTTATTCAAACACTTAATTATTTGGAGGTGTATAATAATAAATATAATTGATATAAATAATAAATATAACATGTTAATGATTCTATATATGATATACCATCCAATTACATATGATTCCACCATCAATATAATGTTATTGTCGCTTGTGCATATGTACGAAATACTATCTCCACGGATGCGATGAGATTCATTCCTCATTGTTACCATTCAAGAATAACCATTCAAGAATAAATTTCATTTCATAATTAAAAAATAATGTTTAAGAACTTAATATAATTATGGATACAAATAAATATATCTTATACATAACAAATATTACTTACATAACAAAACATATAAAGGAAAATGAATATGTTAACACATAAAATGATGATACTACAGAAATATTATAAACAAAGAAATATTAGAAGAACATATATGATATCATATTTATATATCTGGTTCTTGTATAATTTAATAATAATTATTAAACTATTTTAAATGAGTTTAACCTACCATCGACTAAGGAAAAGTACAAGGTAAGGGTTACTTCCACAATCTCTTCATTATCTGAGGTTTTTTATATGTGAGTATCTACTGGGACATATTTATCATCCACATCCGTGTTTCATAAAAATTTATTTCAAAACATTTATAATATTTCCTATAATATTATTTAAAGTCATTTATACCCTATTTTGTCTTTTTATATAATGTTAATAAAATAATCTTTCTGACGTTTTCCAAATAAGCTACTTTATGACCTTTTTGAAAAATTAATGAAAGAACGTCTTTTTTAACTTATACAGAGGGTGTGACTATTTTCTAACATTAAAACACATTTGAAGCATCCCTTACAATATTATAAGAATATTTTCAAAATAAATGTTTTCTTCTATAATTATGTGAATTTTAAATGATTTAAATATAGAATGATATATTTCTCTCAAATAGTTTTGATTTCATCTTTTTCAACATCCTTTGATGGATTTTACATTTGTTTGAAGTTGGTTTATTGTGATAAAAATATTGCATATTTTATTGAAGGTTTTGTGATTTGTTTTACTGTGGATGTGTCATTTTCAAACCATTCATGGTTTATGGATAAAGTATTGACATTTCATATGCTAGTTTTAATATGAATTTTTAAGTTATATTTAACTGTTTTCATATGAGGAATGCATTTGACTTTGTAAGTGATGGGTGGAGCCCGCTATAGCTCCTCGATGCATAAGTAGGTCTCATGAGACAAACTAGTGTCTTGGCACAAGGCCTTGATAAAATCTTATTTGTATTCCTCGCACGAGGCCTTGACTATGTGGTTATGAAGTCTGGCCTTATGCATTCCATCATTATGAAATTGGCTATTGATATTACATGTGATTATTCGACTAGTAGAATATCCATGTGAATATATAAATGGAATTATTAGATTTATCTTTTCCATATTATGCAGAATTTTAATTTTAAAAGGATTATGTTTTAGTCGTATACATTTCCATAATTTTTATTCATATTTATGAATGTTTCTGCTATATTGTTATTTTTACAGAGCATCTGAGGTCACCCATTTCTATGTTTTATTTTTCCTTGGATGTGAATAAGTATTTTATGGTTGACCTGAAGGGATAGGATAACAGATAAAAGTGTGCTAAAAGTGTACAAAATTTTGTTGTTGCTTTTATTTCATGATATAATGTAAAACTTATGTTTGTTTCTATTACTTTTAAGGCTACTAAACTGATCGGTTTTTTGGGACTTGATCCCTTGTGATCATGCCAATGTTATGTAATAAGTAACCGACTCTAGGTTACTATGGTCGGGGTGTTACAACTGGTATTAGAGGAAGTTTTGTACAAACCATAGAATCTATATTTTGAAAAACTCTGATTAGAGAACATTACCCTAAGATAAAATTTGAGGATTAGTATAGAAGAACTTCCTAGAATTTTTTTAATATAATGATTTTGTGAGTTTTCCAAGAAATACATCCCTAGTTGGATATGAGAAGGTAGTGGTGGCTCTGACACAGATATACCTCAGAGTGAAAACTCCGACAAGGAGTTTCAGGCTTGACCCGTGGTATCCAGGTACACGACAACGAGCCTTGCTACACTCTTGGTTAGGACACCTCCTGGAGTTATGCATAGGATAATTCAAATTTTCTTTAAAAACCATCATTAAGAATTTATGAGTATATACCACTTCAAAGAATTTTCTTATGATTAGGGATTATATCCATAAATAGTTCAATTTATGTTAAGTGTTTTACAAGTTTAGAATTATGTATTGAGATTCATAAACTAATATAGTGTAAGCCAATGTTTAGAAATGGAAACTAGTAGAAGGAATGGAAAGCGTATAAATGCACGTAATCCATGTAGGTATTGACCTTCTACTAAAGATTATTATAGTGGAGCTGGTGATGAAACTGGTGCTGATCATCTTATCACCATACTTGGACAACTCACTCACGTGATGAATAATAACCTTACCCATTTGGAGCACCCTAATCTACAACGCGGAGGATAAATGTTTCACCACTTTATGAGGCAACCACCACCAACATTCAGTAGGACTAAAAATCCATCGGTATCTATGCAATGGATAAGTTCCTTAGAGAAAATATTTCATTCTTTGGGGAGTATCGAAAGGAAACAAGTTTTCATGGTTGTTTATAGAATCATGAGAGATGCAAATCAATGGTGGTCATTAATTAAAAACACAAAGGAAGTTAAATAAGTATCAAATATGGAATTTAGGTAGTTTAAAGATATTTTCATAGAAAAATACTTTCCCATTGACCATTGAGAAGATATGGAAAGACAATTTCTGAGTCTGAAGCAAAAAGAGGTTGAGAATGTTGCAAAGTATGAGGATAACATTACAAGGTTATAAATAAATAAAGAATATTATATACATAACCCAAGAATTAATATTGATCAATTATTTAATGGGTAAAAACCATTTCTTGTTCTAGAATTAGTTTCACAATCCTTCTCATCATACGAAGATATTGTGTCCTATGCCATGAAGGAAAAAAAAGAATTATCTAAGTCTTATAACTTTAAAGAAAAGAAAGAGAAGAAGAGATCTTTTGAACACTCTGTAAATGGAAATAATGGGAATAAGGGAAAAGTTAAATATCCATACTATGGTAAATGTGGGAAGAAACAACCCCGTACTTGCATGAAGGGAATGGGAATCTGTTACAAGTGTGTTTAAAAATACCACCAAGCTCAGGATTACAAGGGAAAGAAAGATTCTATCAATGTTGAATGCTAAAATTGTAGGAAAATGGGAAATTATGAAAATGAATGTCAAAATCACCAAGGAAAATAACTTAGAAAAGTCCAAGGGATCAAGGCCTAGCTTATGTGATCACTACTATTGAGGATGAAGCTCTAAAAGACATGGTGGGAGGTAATTTAATGGTTTCCTTAAGTTTAGACAATGATTTATTTCATTCTAGATCATTTCATTGTTTCATATCTTCCCAGTTTTCTAAAAAACATAGATATTTTCAGTTTGATTTAACAAGGGAGTTGTTGGTCAAAACTCCTAAGAGAAGTATCATTGCAACAAAGTTATATGAATTGGTTCCCATAAAGAAATATAAATGTTCTTTATTTGCTGATCTCATCATCATACCCATGATTAAATTTGATATAATCCTCATTATGGATTTACTTTTGGACCATGATTTGAAAATTTATTGTAAGAAGAAGGAGGTTACAATTTTCAATGATGATAAGGAATACCTTATCTTTAGAGTAGAAATGTCACTATCTGATTCTTATCTAGATCCACCCCCAGTAGCCCTACTAAATTCAATTATTGGGGAGGAAGAGAATGAAATAACTATGGGTGAGGAAAAGAATTTCTTAATAGAGGACATACCTATTGTACAAGAATATGTTGATGTGTTTCCAGAGGATTTACATAGACATCTTCCAGAATGATAATTTGAGTTTTCCATTGATTTAATTCCTGGTTCAAGGCCCATATTAAAAACCCCTTATAGAATGTCCACTATTGAATTAGTTGAACGAAAGAAACAAATAGAGGGCTTGAGTAATAAAGTATTTATCCACCCTAGGTTTTCTCCATGGGGTTCCCCAATTCTTTTTGTTAAGAATAAAGATGGATCTATGAGGTTGTGTATTGACTAGAGAGAGACCAATGCTATAACAATAAAGAACAAGTATTCACTACTTCATATTGATTATTTATTTGACAAACTTCATGGAGCTCAATATTTTTCAAAGATTGAACTTTGATCTGGATATCATCCGTTGAGTGTGAAGAAGGAAGAAATTCTGAAAACAACATTTTGAACCAGGTACGAGCATTACGAGTTTACAATAATGCCTTTTGGATTGACTAATACACCGTATACTTTCGTGGGTCTAATGAATAAATTTTTCAAGGAATATATTGATGCTTTTGTAGTAGTATTTATTGATGATATATTGGTATACTAAAAAGGCTATGAAGATAATGAAAATCACTTGCACACTATTCTAAAAACCCTCTGAAGAAATGAATTATATGGGAAGATTAGCAAGTGTGAATTCTTACTTCAGGAAATTTCTTTTTCATGGCCATATTGTCTCTAAGGATGGAATCATTCTTGATCTTTCTATGATAAGAGAGACACTATAATGGATAGTACCAATGTGTATAACTGTGGTACGCAATTTTATTGGTTTAGCAGGTTATTATCAGCGTTAAATCTTGAATATGGCCCGATTGGAAAACCCATTAACCAAGCTCACACATAAAGGGGATAATTTGTTTTGGACAAAAGGATGGGAATAATTTTTTGTTGAACTAAAGATATGATTAGTCAATGATTTTATCTTGACTTTACCATTAGGGAAAAATGGGTTTTTTATTTATAGTGATGCATCAAAGGAAGGAATTGGTTTTTTCTTTATGCATAATGATAGATTTATATCTTATGCATCACGATAGCTAAAAATTCATGAAAAAAACTATCCCACTCATGATTTTGGGTTATCAGCTGTAATATTTTCTTTGAATATTTGGGGACACAATCTCTATGGTGAAAAATGTGAGATATATACCGATCACAAGAGATTGGTGTATATTTTCTCACAAAAATAACTCAACATGAGGCAAAGACGATGGATTGAACTACTCAAGGATTATGATTTCACAATATACTACCACCCAAGGAAGGAAAATATGGTGGTAGATGATTTGAGAAGAAATGATCATGGAGTTTTGAACAAGATGAGAGTTGAAGGAGATCCTATGTTCATGGATCTAGTAAAGATTGATATAGGAATATTTATGGAATGTGAAACATCAATATTTTTTCAAATGGTTTCCAAACCATATTTACTTGAAAGGATAAAAAGTTCTAAAACTGATGATGAGGTGTTTCAAAAGAAAACTAAAACGGTGAATGATGCGAGATTGATCAACTTCATATATGATGATGGAATTTTGAAATTTGGGAAGAGAATTTGTGTTCCTAACATACCTGATCTAAAAAGGGAATTGTTAGATGATGCTCATAACACCAATTTATTTATACACCCTGGTAGCACAAATATGTATAAAGATTTGAAGGAATATTTTTTGCGGGACAACATAAAGAGATAGATTGCTGATTATGTTTCATGATGTATGGTTTTTCAACAAGTGAAAGCTGAAAGATAATATCCTAGAGGAGTCATGAAACCTCTTCCCATACCTGAGTGGAAATGGGATGATATTACGATCGAATTTGTCATGGGAATACCAATTAATCCTAGAAGGAATGATTCAATATGGGTCACTGTTGATTGTATAACCAAATCAACACTTTTTTAGCTATAAGAGAAGATTTACCACTTGAATGTTTAACAAGACTATATATTAATGATGTTTTAAGACTTCATTGTGTACCCCTATCGATTGTTTTTGATCGTGATCCCCATTTTAGATCAATATTATGGAAAATCCTTCAGAAGGACACAGATACAGAACTTCATTTGAGCACTGCTTACCACCCTCAAACTGAAGGACAATCATAATGGACTATTAAAACCTTATAAGAAATGTTGAGATCTTTCCCACTTGATTTTCAAGGTATGTGGGATCAATATTTACCTATGGTAAAATTTTATATTAATAATAGCTTCCATTCAAGTATTTAGATGGCACCATATGAAGTGTAATATGGAAAGAGATGTCACACACCAACTTGTTGGGATGATGTTGGTGAAAGAAAACTCATAGTCCCAGAACTTTTTGAGGAAAAAATGGAAAAGGATAAGGCTATCCAAACCCACCTCACAAAATCTCAAAGTAGGTAAAAGATCTATGTCGATAACCAAAGGAAGGATTTGAAATTTCAAGTAGGTGATCATGTTTTCTTGAAGGTATCTTCATGGAAGGGTGTTATATAAATCGGTAAAAAGGGTAAATTAAGTCTCAGGTACATCAGACCTTTCAAAATTCTAGAATGAATTAGAGTTGTATCTTATCGTTTGGAAATGCTGCCAAGTATCTGCAAAGTTCATGATGTGTTCCACATATCACTGTTGAGAAAATACATGCCTTACCCAATGCGTGTACTAACCATTGAAGAAATTGATATGGAACATGATCTTTCTTATTGTGAAGTGCATATCAAGATTCTTGATACAAGTGAACAAGTGTTGAGAAACTGGACGACTCGTCTGGTAAATGTTCTATGGATAAATCATAAGATGGAAGAGGCAACATGGGAACCCAAGGAAATTATGAAGAAACATATGAATCTTTTTATGCAGTAGTATTCTAGAAATTTTGAGGATGAAAATTTTTGATGGAGGGGATAATGTAACACCCCAAGCTAGCATGGTACGTTTCCCTTTGAATAATACAATAACTTGCACTATATGCATCTTCAAGTTCTAGCACACCAAGACTAATCCAAAGAGCCTCTATGAATAGTAATACCCACTTATTGGAATTTTAAAAATTTTATTTTTCAAAATGGACATCATTCTTGGAATCTTAGTATCAAAATTAGCTTAGGGTGAGCTTTTGATATTTTTCTGAAAACTTTCAATTTTTGATGAATAGTGAAAACACTACGTTATAGTTTAAAACCAAAATTTAATTTAACTACTTATTAATTTAATTTAAATTTATTTTAGGTAAAAATAGATACATAATACCTATATTATTTCAATTCAATTCATTGGATTTATTTTATAATAAAATTATATATATATATATATATAATTTTTTTGAACTTTTTACCATCTTTTACCCACCATCTAGGCACATTAGCAAATTTGCATAAAACGAAATTTTACCGCTTATGTGAATTGAATTTCAAAAATCCAAGAGACATGGTTAACATCAGTATGTAAAATGTGGTTCAATAAGATGAAAATAAATTTTGGTGAATAATAACTTTTGACTTTTATTTAACATAGTTAAAAGTAAATAGGGCAATTAAAGATACAAATGATATTATAAGTACCCTAATACAAGTTCTAATTCCATTGGATAAGTTTATTTCAGACAAAATCCACCTTTGGAATAAAATATGATCCTTTAGGTCTACTAATATTATATTTGGACATTTATTATTATTTTATTTAAAAAATATTTAAAAGTGTTAAATTCAATTTTTCATAAATAAACATTTTTAATATTGGGTTTCACATAATATAAATTTGACTATAAATATTAATTATGAAGTTAAAAATATGTCCTACATAATGGTATTTTATATATAATTTATATAAATTAAATAATTACATTTATTTATGACACAATGATGATGGAATAATTACCATATTAATGAAAGATTAAATTAATTGATATTATAAATATCCAAATAAATGTAAATTGAGACTTTTGAGAAATTTTAAGAATTTTATAGGTTAACCTGACATGTTAGGGTTGATTAAATGATTCGATTTCCGAATTAATCACGTTTTTAAGACATTATCAAAAATCAGATACTAAATAGTGTCAAACTTGACATAAAGGAGTTTTTAAAACAAATACTATATTATTAAGTGATATAATATTCCTAGAAATTTAAGGTTCGGCCAAAAGACTTATATAATAATATATATGTCATTAATGAACCACTTGGGTTTTCTTGACATTTTATTGTATGTTTATTAACCATATAATATAAAAATACCAGGAGACATGGTAAATGTTTAACCGTTTAACAAAGAGTTAAATCTAATAGATAAGGTCAATATGGTGACCTAAAATGATCTAAAACCAATTGGTTGAGAGGTTTTCGACCCATAACCACATTATACTTGAAATAAATTCTTTTTGAGCCATTATAAATAGAATATTATTGTATAATAAAATAACATTTCAATGTTTTCTTAAAGTGACCCTCACTACTCTTATAAAATGTTACTTCCCATTCTCTTAATTTCACACCTCCAAAGCCATTTTCTCATCCAACACCTACTAAAATATCCTCCAAAATACCCTAAATTTTACATATAGGCCTTAAATGGATCTGAAATCCAACCCAAGGAGCAGTTTTTATCAAATCAAAAGGAAACTCCCGAAGAAGAGGTGATAATTTCACCACATCTTTCAAAGTTCTTTTCTTCTTCCACTTCCTCTTTCTTTGTTGTTCCCATACCAAATTAATAACAATTTTACCTTATAAATATTATGATGTTATTATAAATATGGTACAACCATATTCATTATTCTATCCATCCTATGAATGACAAGTCACCATACGTGCGTACGTACGACTTACCGTCTCCACGTCACGGTGTAGTTTGTTATTCAAACACTTAATTATTTGTATGGATATAATAATGAGTATAATTGATATAAATAATAAATATAACATGTTAATTATTATTTATATATGATATACCATCCAATTACATACAATTACACCATCAATAAAATGGTATTGTCGCTCGTGTGTACGTACGGATTACCGTCTCCAAGAACACGATGAGATTCAATCCCCATCCTAACCATTCAAGAGTAAATTTCATTTTATGATTAAAAAATAATTTTTAAGAACATATTATCATTATAAATATGAATCAAATACATTTTATAAATAAAAAAATGACTTATGTAACAAAACATATAAAGGAAAATGAATCAGGTAACACGTGAAACGGTGATACTACTGAAATATCATTAACAAAAAAAATTTAGAAGATCAAATATGATATCATATTTATGTTTGTGGTTTTTTATAGTTTAATAACAATTATTTAACTATTATACATGATTTTAATGTACCCTTGACCAAGGAGAAGTACAAGGTAAGGGTTAATTCCATAACCTCTTCATTATCCGAGGTTGTTTATACTTTAGTATCTACTAGGACCTCTTTATCATCCACATCAGTGTTTCTTAAAAATGTATTTCAAAACATTTTTACTATTTCATAGACTATAAGTTAAAGTCAGTTATACACTTTTTTAAATTTTTATAAGATGTTTATAAAAGAATATTTTCGTCATTTTCCAAACAAGGTACTTTATGACCTATTTCGACAAATTAAGGTAAGAATGTCATTTTTAACTTATACGGCAGGTGTGGATATTTTTTTCCATTATAACACCTTCGAAGCTTCCCTTACAAGATTATAAGAATATCTTTAAAATAAATGTTTTCTTTTATAATTATACATCTTTTAAATGATTTCAAAATATAATGATATATTTCTCTCAAATAATTTTGATTTCATCTAAGTCAACATCTTTTGATGGATTTTACACTTGTTTGATGATGATTTATTATTATACAAATCTTCCATATTGTATTGAAGGATTTGTGATATATTATAATGTTGATGTGTCATTTTTATAACATTCATGGTTTATGGATAAAGTATTGACATTTCATATGCTAGATTTAATACGAATGTTTATGTTATGTTTAAAACTTTTCATATGAGGAATTCATTGGACTTGGTAAGTGAGGGGTGGAGACATCTATAGATATTTGATGAATCAGTAGGTCTCATGGGACAAAATAGTGCCTTGGAACAGGACCATGAAAAAATATTATATTTAGTTTTGGAATCAGGACTTGACTTTGTGGTTATGAAGTCAAGTATTATGCATTCCATCATTATGAAATTAACTATTGATATTAATGTGATTATTCGACTAGTAGAATATCAATGTAAATAAGTAGATGGAATTATTTTATTTATCTTTGCTATAATATTCTGAATTTTATGTTTAAAATGATAATGTTTTAGTCTTATACATTTACTTAAATGTTTATGGTTATTTATGAATGTTTCCGCTATATTGTTATCCTTACTGAGAATCTGATCTCACCCCTTTCTATGTTTTTCCCCCCGATGTGATGAAGTGGTTTATGGTTGACCTACAGGGATAGGCTAAGGTATATAGGTGTGTTCAAAGGGGAAAAAATGTTTTTGTTGTTTTTATCTCATGATGTAATTTATAACTTATGTTTGTATCTAGTACATTCAATGATAATAAATTGATTGGTCTTTCGAGACTTGATCCCTTGTGATCATGCCAATGTTTTGTAACAATGCACTGACTCTGAAATTTGGGTCAGGGCATTACATTAGCATCGGTACCGGTACCGAAATTGGGTTCAGATCTGGCTCCAACTCCGGCTTCAGCTCCAACACCCCATAAATATTTTACATTCTATACCATTTTTTAATTTATATCATTGTCCTCATTATAATCAACCATAATTAGTATGTGTCAATTTCAGACCTCTCTCATTTTTGTGCAGCCTCGTCATCTGGTAGAGGCTTGAGATAATCATGATAAAAATAATAATAAAGGAAAATATTATATATGAATTTATCATTAATCACTAACTATAATGTTTAAACAAATACCGGTAGATGGGAGATCTACTAACCCATGAAGTGTTGTGTCTATAGGGGGAGTATCGTCAATGGTAGGTGGGATATCTATAAGAGTACTATGAATAATATATGATAAGTGAACTGATGGAGGGAGAAAACCTGATGGATAACCCAGTACAGATGAGGGTGGATATGGATATGGATATGGCAGTGTGATATATGGGGGAGTAGTTCCTTATAAAATGGATGGTGGAAATCGAAAATGGGGGATGAGAGTCTAAGAACTACCATCCAATGTGGGTGCTGGTAGAAAGGGATATGGAAAAGGTGGGTATGGATAATATATTGGTGGAATAATGGTAGGATGACCTCCTGGTGACTCAAGAGGTAAAGTATTAGGCTGAACTATAGAATAAGTACCACCGCCACACTATTAGCCTCAGTGGAATAATCTAATCATCTCCTCAATGATGTAGCCTAAAATAACCCAAATGATAAAATAAAATATACTATAACAATATAAATAATATGAAATACCATAATATTCAAACACAAATTGTACTTATAGTGTTTCCAAATGGAGACCTATATTGTTCATTTCTCTGTATTCTTCTATTTCTTCTAGTATCATCATAAACATAAATTTTGATCTGTAAATTTATAATAATATTAACAAATAAATATAAATAAAAAAATGTTAAATATTACAATTGTATCATAGAAGAATGAGATACATTTTCATGTGTGATATTTATATTGATAAAATAACAATACGTTTCTATGTTCATGAATTACTAGAGATGAGCTTAAACATAAATTGGTTAGGCTATTAATAGTTTAATATTCAACAGTGGTATAAAATATACTAGTTAATTTTATATCATGTATGAATGTTTTAAAAAACATACAATATTGTGATAATATTAAGTAAATTTTTTAATAGGTGGTGACTCAGTCAAATACCAAGGCACAATTTATTGAAATAAAGAGAAAACATGCTACAAAAGCCTGAAATACGTAAATTTCTTACAATCCTTATCATAAAAAGGGATCAAATCTCCCGGAAAATCATCTTTCCATGTAATTTCCTTGTTGAAACCCTTATTTTCAAGACCATTAGAAACCATGTTCGCTTCATGAAAGGCATGTGTATAAATGTAGTTGATATCCGAGAGAAAGGTAAGGCAATTCATCCAACGGGTGGTAAACGGCCAGGCAAGATGCGTCACCCCCTTTCAAATAGCTTGGACTATTGTAGTTGAATCACTTTCAATCCAAAGGTTAGTCCAAACTTTTTGGATGGCCAAGTCCACGACATGAATAACCCCCCAACATTTCTTCCTCCAGTGATGAGTTCGTCCCATAACCTGCAAAGAAACAACCATGACACCTACTAAGATAGTCTCTGAAAATTTCTCCACATCCAACAGGTCATGGGTTTCCTTTCTAAGCACCATCAACATTCACTTTTATCTGTCCTAGAAGAAGATCTTGTTAGAATACTTCAAAAGTGCGTCATGGTTGCCTATAGGAACCAGCAATCCATATATGGTGAAGTATCTCAAAATAACAAATATTGTTGTAATAGTGAGCTTTCTAAATTGAGTCATCCTCTCATATGGCAATGAGGATCCGTGCCTTACTTGCATTAAGACTGGATGAGCGGTTATTTAAAAGGATATTATTTCTTTCATACCAGATCACATGAAGGAGTTCAGGAACCACAACTAAGAAAAGATTATTGGTTTGTTGAGAAGAATTATAATCAACACAATGATGCAATCGAGAACTGATAGAATTAAGAAATAACCATCTTCAACAAAAAATGTCAATGATTTAATTCCAAAGGGCTGCTACTGTAGCGCAAGATAGAAAAAACTGATTAGAATCCTCTCCGTGTTGGTTTCACATGTGGCATCTAGAGAAAAGATAAATCCCAAAAGATTTTAGGCAAGCTTCTGTAGGTATCCTATTATAAGAAATATGCCAGAGAAGCATAAATCAAGAGGGTTTTATCCATGTATTATTAAAGGCTTTCAACCAATATAGATCTGAGTCAGAATGTATGAAATTGTGGAGGTAAAAATTTTTAGAGTCTAGAACACCATTTCAAGAAGGTTCCAAAATAAAGAAATCCTCAGAGTTGGAAAAGGGATAACGATAATATTAGGTAAATAATTACAAAATTTTCAATGCTATCTGGGCTCTGTGAAAATTTATGTTTCACAATCTGTTCTAAAAATTGCATCATCTGTGTCATCAAATGAAACATTTGAATAAATACAGATAGTTTCATCCACAACATCATTTTCATCCATGTATTCATCAAAAATATGTCTATTAATGACATCAAAAACAACACCAAATTATTTTTGTAATGGGTCACTTACATAAAACACATGTTTAATTTGTGATTCAATAATATAAGTTTCATCGATATGAAGTTAGAGCTTCATATCAATCACTCGAAATCCATAGTTATCAATATGCATTCCTTGTCATGTAATTAAATCAAACCTCTTTCATTTCATCACTTTGAGACGAAAATGTGCATAGTAACATAATAAAATGATTCTTTCAACAACACCATAATATAATATAATTTTGGATCGAGGTTTCTCTGATGCACTCACATAACAATCTATTTTGGCACTTATTGTGAAACTACCATACTGTGTTTCCATTTTTTTCACATCTATTTATAACAAATTTAAATCCATTGACAACCATTTCCTTACAATCATGTACCACATCATTTGGACCAAAGTATAATGCTCTTATTTTATCTAATACTTCATTAATTGGTAGAGTTAAAACCTAAAAGATTAGAACATAGAATATAAAATAGAGACATGTCATTATTTTATGAGAAGAGAAAAAAATAAATCTATTTCCTTTGACTTTTACCAACCAAAAAATTATTTATTGTGAAACAGTTCATTCATCTTAATAGATAGAGAGTGATGTCTCTTTTTTATAATTTCTAAAAGTTCCCTATAGATATTAAGAATAAAAAAAAATAAAAAAATTCGTATTTATTAGTTTACTTACTTGATATAATTATCAAGAAAACCACTATTGAATAATACTATACCATGAGTCATTTCCCACTCTTCCCTACATGAATTACACAATGAGTACGATTCAGATATCCCCCATATTTGAGGTAGTGAAAAAATTTAGGATCAATGGGATCAAATCGCTCAACTTCAGTTCTCCTTATTCTATTAGACCTCGTAGTGACATTAGCCAAGTATGATGAAGAACAATCCAAGCATTATTGTGCTAAATAGAATTTCAAAATAGAGCCTTTGGGATGATATTTATTTCTCACATAATATTTCAATTTAAACATCATTATTTTTGTAGGATATATTCACTGATTCAAAACATGACCACCAAAAAAAATTTCTTTCAGAATATGCACAGTCAGATTTACCAAACATGTGAAAAATTACGGTGGAGAAATTTTCTCCAAGTCATAATGAATAATCGGTGCATCTTTGAAATTTTTGAACAAAACTTCTAATCAGTCTTTTGGAACCAAGGTCTTGATAAAAATGACATAACCTAATGACCTCAACTCTAACATTATGTGATATTAAATTCCAAATGGAAATGGGAGTGAACTCATGTAACAAGACATGATAATAATGGGTTTTAAGAGATTTTAGTTTCACATCTTGTGTATTCACCCTTTTCAAAACAGTACCTAAATAAACCTATGGAAACTTCAAACATTCCATGAACTGAAGAAATTATTTCTTCTCTACAATTTTCATCGAATAACTGGAAAAAGGTACTTTCTAATTATTTTGACCTATTAACTTAGGATGTAGTCTTTCTATTATACCCCAATCCATCAAATCACGAAGAGCCTACAAATTTTATTTTGTTTTTCCTTTAACATTTAAAATAGTAGCACATAACAACTCACAAATATTTTTCTTGCTATCTATCACATCCAAACAATGACACAATAAATTCTATGACCAATACAGCAACTCAAAGTATATGATTTTCTTTCTCCAATTGATCTTGGAATTTGAATTAACCTGATCTCGCTTTCTAATATTATATTGAATTTTTCCAAGAACAAAATACAAATCATGAAGTTATTTAACAACATCAGTACCTAACATTTGTTGAGGTGTCTCATCTGTCTCGATGGAATTATCAAACTGTCTCTGATTTTCCCTATATGGATGATCCATTGGTAGAAATAATAGATTCCCTATGAAGCTGAAAGTTTATTGAAAAATTAATCTTTGGGAATGTGTATTTTTTATAAAAATATAGAAGGATAATTTAACATTATTACTCCACCCAAAAATCATTCTGTATGTAGAGAAATCATTTATCATCTATAATAAAGCTGCACGAAAAATAAAGTACTCCTTCTTAAATGCATCACATTCTTGTCCAACAATAATCTAAAGCTCCTTTAACTATTATATTAACGGCTACAAGTGTATATCAATATCATTTCCATGATCATTCGGTACACATATCAATATACTAATGATAGTCAATAACTTCTTCATACACATCCATGAAGGAAAATTATAAATTTGAATGAAAACAGGCCATGTACCATGTTCAATATGAATTTGGAAAAATAGGTTGAAACCATCATAGGATAATCTGAATATAACATTTCAAGGGTTAACTGCAAAATCAGAATGTAACCTATCAAATTTCCTCCAATACAACCCATATATAGGATGCATTATTTCATCATTATCCTCATCTATTATATCTTCATGCCATCTCATATTACTTTACATTTGTTCTGACATAAAAATGTTCTAAATACTGGGAATTAAAGGGATTTTCAACATCACTTTCTTTGGTATATGAGATTAAGATCTGTATTTATTAGTCTTCCACCTTTATGTGCCACATTATTTTCACTAACTCAAGTATGAATTTTACTTCAAGAATAGAGAACAATATTTTGGGAAATAATAAATCTTAGTAGATGAAAATCGAAAATTTTCAACCAACATTGATGCCATGTAATAATTTTCTAGAATACATGCATCATTAGGCAGTAAATTGTTAATAAATATAAGGATATAGTCGACCGCAGTATTACTAAATCCATACATTATTTTCCCATGATATAATAGCATTAAAAAATCATGTTTTCTCATTTTTTCACATGCCTAATATACTGTGGTATTTGCATCTTCCATCATCTTTCTAACACTCTCAATGTCATCATCCTGATTAATAGAAGAAAACTATGTTCCTGTATTAATTTACAGTTTCACTGGTCTACATGTAGAACTGGCTTCAGAAACAAAAGGAAACCGATTAGAAATCATATTTTTCATACAAATCCGTTCCACTGAATCGATGTCATTAACCACTTGAGATTTTACTCCATTGTGACAAAACAAATGATATTTTTTTTGAAAACTGTATTTAGTGATTTGGTAACTAACTTCCTCAAAAGTTAAAAATGGTTTTAAAACACAATAAAAACACATACATAAAATCTATTTTCCATCTAAATAATTAGTGAATGTAATGTCCAAAAACTATCCTATCTCCTTTTGAAATTCAATAGTGATCCGATCAACACTGTAAATCTAGTATCTATCCATTCTGAGGAATATAAACATACAATAAATAAATAATATAGAAAATGAATTTACATTATATGTATTGTTTTATAAGATAGTAAGTAGTCATCAATAGCATGTTAATAAAAAAATCATAACAAGTATATTAAAATTATGATTTAGAGAATTCATAAATGTTTTAAATTATAAAAAATCATAAATAGTCACACATATGTTCCATGAATGAGGATTGATTATAGTAAAAAGAGTTTATATGAAATATATGAGATAATAATAATCAATTCCCAAAAGTGATCGGATTAATTAATAATGAGTTGTGATGTTTTTTATTAATTCTAAAAATATTTTTTGAAATTTAGAGACATTTTAAAAAGACAAACCATATCATATACCATAGTGTGTATAAGGATTCCAATATACCATAGTGTGTTGAAGGATGTCATTCAATCGTTGATTTTTTATCATAGAGTATAACACTACTTCACGATGAAAATGGGAATGATATTAGATGCCATTTGATCAATTTTCCAATCTGATAATCTTGTGTTCTTAAATTTTGAACACATAATTTTGTAATGTGTTCAATAAAAACAAAATATAAAAAGTTTTAGAGTTTAGATTAATCCAATAAGTGTGATCCAATATATTAATTTTATGTATGCGTTCTATAAATGATCATGGCCATGATCTCAATAATTAATAACATCTTCCATAAATAGTTTTTCACATGATTTAGTTATTGAATAGTGTATTTGTATTGGTCAATTTAAAATCCCTATGAGTCAATCTCCATTAGATAGTTTATGATGTGGACTAAGGCCTGATTTTTTTTCAGTGTTAGGTCAAACATAGGATATGGGTTTAAGGGCCCGATATATGTTTTTCTTCTTGTAGGTCAATACCAAATCAAAGCCTTAGTCATTATGGTGTAGCATATAGTGTCCTTTCATTCTCAATTTTAAGGTATAGAGATATGTAATATTCTAAAAGGTTTAACAAATGGGTTTATGATTAGGAGACAACCATATCTACATTAGGGTTAGTACAGTAGATGTCTCCTAGGAGGCTACATAATAAGGTTCAACATGGAGGGGTGATGTGTCATGTGTCTTGGTTCAACATCAGAGTGGTGATCGAATTAAGAAGCACATGTCCCTAGGGTAGTGGATAAATGGTGGAGGGCCTTGGGAGGTAGAAAATTATGTTTTATCCATTGGTTGATTGTATAATGGATCCTTACTCCACTACATAGCCTAATACTATTATGAGAACTTAGATCATGGCCCCTGTGGTCATGCTACAAGGTGTCCTCTCTTTTTTATTTATGTGGTGAAAAATCATCATCATTTCATGGTTGGACTCTATTTTATTTTAGTGTGAGAGTGTAATTGAGAGAGTTATATTTGGTTATCTATCTTTCCATATATATCCCTATTCAATACCCCATGTGTAGTGAAATCAATATGCTTTTCTATGGTAATTTATGTCGTGTTATTATATTTTCCTATCTATTCATTATTTATATCGGTACCATATGTTGTTGATTTGATCTCAGGATATGTATTTTTGATAATTTCATAATATCATGATGGACTTATGATGAATTATTTTAGTTTTACAGACTCATATAAGTGCTCATGGGGTGTTATTTTCTAGTATGATTCAAGGATAGGGTTTTTAGAAATAGAAAAGTGCCTGATGTGGTGACAACTCTATGAATTGAGGTAGGAATACATGACTGTATTAAGATGGGTTTACCATATGATTGAATGAAATGGGTTTTCTATCAACCATTCATTAATTGAGAAGTAAATTATTTTTATTGTGATGTTATTAAGAAAGATATATTGACTGAAAAAGATATGGTTAGACTTCCATGAGGTAGATGGGGTCTTGGTTGTAGTGTAAGATGTGGAAGGAATATGGGAATGTCTTAAGTGAGATAGTGGGTTCTAGATAATTTGAGTGATTTGATTTTTGGATAATACCCCTTGAGTGATGTGTTATATCCTCAATTGATGAGATGAGACAAGATCCAAGACATAAGGTTCTACCCAAAAACATTGGATATTTTTTGGGTCTTCCAAAATAAAATAACCTTTTTTTACTAATTAGATGGTGAATATGGAACATGCAGATAAGATAATATAATGGAAATAATGTAGGTATGGTTAGACATAACGATTTTCTATGTATCAAATTGACGTTCAGCAAGTTCATGAAACATGCCGACTGTTGTGATTTTTGGGTTAATGAATTATGATATAGTGACAATGTTTATTTACATTAATTGTTTTCCTCATGCATACACATTAACATTTAAGTTTATATTAGAGGGGAATAATGAGACCCTATAAATTAATACATTCACACCGTACACAATAACCTTAGTGTGAATATAGGAATTCTTTTATATTTTAGGTTTATCAGAGGATGTGCAATGGATAGGTATTGTTTTGGTCGATGTGGTTTTGGGGAATGGGATGGGATGATCCAAGACCATGGATTTAGATATAATTCTTTATTTTTATTCCCTTTTAAATTTGAAATATGTGATTATTACTTCATGTGATTTGTTTTTCTGTTTGGTTTTATGTTGTATCCCATTTTATATGGATTTTTTAGATTTATTTTGAATATGATGATATTAATGATTTTGTTGGATGTGTTTATTTATTTTATATATAGTTTTACTTAGTTAATATTGAATATTCTCCCCAGTGAATGTTTTAGGACCTCACTTTCAGTCAAAAGCAATTGACATAAGGGGAGGTGTGCCTGAGGTCAAGAATATCTAAATCCAAATATAAAATCGTGACATTTTGGAAGGTCACCTACCCTATGACCTTCTAAACTGTAAGGATTTATATAAAAAACTCAATAATAACTCTTATTGTGAAATGATCGAAAAATATTCTAATAACTGAATATTATATTTGTATAAATTTTAGTGGTAGAACCAAATCCCCAAAACGAAAACTCCCACCATTTATTGTATCAAAACTTAGGAAGAAATGCTCACATATTTTCATTAAACTAGGTCAAAACATATGGATATATTCACTCAATCAAAATAAGAATTTAATATAAAATGAATGAATGTATTGAAATCACAAGGAAATTTTTTTTCCATAAATTTCATCCCATGTACATGGGGGAAGAATGATTCATTTGTATTTTCCTAAATGATACATGAATATTATATTAAATATAAATTATCACCTATATAGATCACTAATCTTAAGTAATTGTGGTAAAATTATGAAACTGTTCTCTTATGTAGTTAATCCAATCACCTAATTTCACTAATCTTATATAGTATTCCATGGATTGAACTAACCTCAAGTGGATTTAACCCTTTTTAAATGTTTTCCATCATCTCCCAAGCCTATAAAATCCAAAACAATTGCTATTAACCATAATCTTAGTTATTTATAAAATATTTAAAATCAAGGAGGACCATCACCAGGAGGGGTTTCTATGTTTAAGGAACACTGGATAGGAGGTGTAGATGCGGAAGGACCCTAGAACACTATGAGAGCAGTGGCGCGAATCAGTGTATAAAATTTTTCATTTAAACTGATGGATCTTGTCCCTAAGTTGGTAGGAACTTATTAAACCTGTCTGAAAAGAAGTTAATAAAATAAACAATCACATGAAAAGTAATGACACAACAATTTTACTTGGTTCACCACTAAGGGATGCGTCCAAGGAGCATACACCGATAGTGTATCGGTTGTAACAAACCCACTAATCTTCATAAGTTTTGGAATGAATGTTTTTAGAATAGTTACTTTGTGCCAGGAACACAGCCTTTACATGGTTCGGGGATATCACACTATATCCCTCAGATCACTTCCACTGACCCCCCTTTCTCATTGCATTGGATGAATCATCACTTAGATTAATGACCTAAAGGTCACTTTAATGGTTTAGCATTAATTCATGCATCGTAAACTGTAAATGGATGCTCTGTTGAATCCACATAATCACAAACAAATGTAGTTTATTTTCCTGTACACTGATATGTTATGAAGATTAATTTCTCAAACTAATTTGGCCAATTTTAGGCTTTCATGGGTGTTCCGCATACTACTAATATTTCCACATACTATCTAGCTCTTCCATGTACCATCCAGATCCTCCTCAAACTACACTACTCCACGTTCCTCCCCAATTAGCATACTTCTCCATACCTCCACGTACCATGCTTCTCTATGTACTGCTTTTATCCACCGTGTACTGTGAGAGATTCTTGAGCCATCCACTAACACTTATACATACTATTTTCTTTACGCAGATGAGTCTCTCTGCATACCATCTTCTCCTCCACGAACCACATCAGTCTTCGTCAGATTTATCCTCAAAATTTTAATCTCCAATATCCTCCCTTAACAAATGAGATTATTGTTCCTTAAATAGGCATGTAACTCCACAAATTTCGCTAAACTGATATACCCAAACATTCAATGTGGGATAATATTAACTCTATTTGCATATGGTAAGCCTTAACTGTGTACCACTCCTATTTCATGAACTGCAGAAATCCCACCAACCTTTATCATTCCACGTACTATATTCCTTCACTGTGTACTATTGCTACAAACTATTTTTCTGTTCCATGCACCGTTCCACGTACCATTACCGCTTCCTCCATCGCATACCACATACCTTCACTATGTACCATGTGCCTTTACTGTGTACTGAGCACCTTCACCGCAGACAATGTACCTTCACCATTGACCATTGCTAAACTTTTGATTTTTAAGGCCCAAAAATATGGAAAACACTGGGAAACTACACCACCTTCAATACTGCTTTCAACCTCAATCATATGAACTCATTACTTGCAAACTACCTAGTCATCTGTGTTCAAATTGACAACAAACACAAACAAAACTCCATTATTATCAACAAATATCCTTGGTTCCAACATATTCTACCTTAGAGAAGTATCGGTTGGGGGAGGTGGGGTGTATGAAGTTCAGTGGCAACATTCGAGGAGGAGGGTTGGAGATGACAGCTCATGGTGGGCCTCATTTGGTGGCAGTGAGGGGAACTTTTGGGGAAGAAGGGTCATTGAGGAATAAGGGTCATATGAGTATCATCAGGAGAGGAAGAAGGGTCGAATGGGTATCGTTGGGGAAGAATATTGATGTAGGCATCTTCGAGGGTGGAGGATTGGGGAGAGAAGAGAGGGAAAAATTAGGGAAGAAGGGTCGTGTAGGGAGAGGGGGTTGTAGGGATTTGAGGAAACCAGATTAATAAAACCCTAATTTTATCTGTATTATTTGATGTGTGGCTATAAATTAACTTAAATCCGCAAAACTATATAACTGTGGCTATAGGTTAGTGTCTATAAGTCAATTTTCTAGTAGAGAATCACTGTCAAAAAATATTATAGACAAACAAAGTAAGAGAATAACATTTCTGATTATACCCTTTACATAAATATTTTTAAGGTCCAAATCAAAGTTAAATGAAAAAAGTAATATTTAAGATATTTGGATGATTTTGAATAAAATATAATCAATGAATGAAATAAATTCATCTTCTGGGTATATTTTTAATACCTAATAATAATACATTAAACCTTAATTACATGATTTTCCTTTTACTAAGGTGATAAATTTTACCAATGCTACTATTAATTAAGATAAAAAATAAAAGGGAAGAATTTACCGAATATGAAAATCTTGATTCCAAATATAGAGTCCATTTTATCAAATTCAATTCATATTAATGGAATTTTATAATTTATATATAAACCTAATTGTTTTTAAGGAGAATGATTTTCTGAAAAATTAATTTTAATGTCTAAAAATGAATTTATAATAAAAGAAGGTATACTAATTATTTTAATGAAATTTATGATATTATTTATAAAAAAAGTATTATTATGTTAATTTAATATTTAATTCAACTAATTATGGGGATATTTAAATTAATCCAAATTTCATTTTTACAGAAATAAATATTTTTCATTATTCACTAAAAAAAATCTTTTCAGAAAAATTCCAAAATTTTATCTTAAGATAATTTTGACATGATGAATTAACAAATTATATAATTTTTAGATAGTAATATTTTTATTGTATTTTATGATTCGTTTAAAATTGTTGTTTAATGTAAATAGATTAATTATAAAAATTTATTTAAATAGAAATATATCATTAAATTTCATGCTATTAAAAGGTTCTACCATACATCCTATCAAAATTACATAACTTAATATATACTTCATAATGGATTTAAATGAGAAATTTTTTAATAAAAAATCCCCCTAGGAGATTCAAACAAAGTGTGTAGTTATGCCTCTTTGTCATACACTGTTTGAAGACTGAGTAAATACCATATACCACCCTATTAAGGTTATAACCCCTATCCACATATATTCTAAAGACATAATCAACTTACAATATCCATTTATAATTTCTATGTAATCCTAAAAATCTCTACAACACCAAAATATCCTAATATTATCCCATACTTAAGCATATCCATTATACATATCCCTAGGTTTTCACTAACGTTATTTAATATAATGTACAAAATAACTAAACCATCCTTTGTTACTAACTAATGTGACTCAAGCTAAACCAAACTTAATTTATATAATAATTTTTATTTTTAAATAATACGTTTCATAAATTTTCTCAACCTAAGGACTTAAAGGTTTAGTTTCTTAAAGAATAGATATATATAAAACTTATTTTACTATACATTAGAACAGTTCTTCATTAATATTTATCCTATAGAACCTTTAAATTAAAAATTCACATGAATTAATAATATTGATAACTAATGTAATAGAAACATAATAAAGTGGTGAGATTATATGCTTAGTGAAAAATGCATCATAATATATTATATCATTAACATGAAGTAGACCATGAGGAATATATCAATGTTGTAGTAAAACATCATGAGACTATATATGATAATAATAAAACATGATAGAGAAATATAAGGTGATAAAAGTTTATTTAATAAGGCATAAAAGTTAATACATGTATCAGAATACATCTTAAAAATCATAAAACATTTGATCATGGAATAATAATACATAATAATTTAAATGTATGGTGTATAATAAAACTATGAAATATCAAAAAAAATTAAATGAAACATGTAATCATGGAAAATCGCAAAAAGAAATTAGAAATTTAGAAAAACCATAATCAAATGAAACCCTTTTTGAGAATACTCATTATTAAGATGCCTACGTGAATGAAATAATTATGTCTACTCCTGAAAATGTGGTAAATATATTTATGACAACACATATATGGGAAAACTCTGTATGTCCATATTTTATCTTCTCTTGATATATAAGAGTAACGAATTACATAGTATAGAGTTATGAGGCCCCATCCATCATCATCCTATTATATATTTTCCACTTCAAATGAATCATTATTATATCTTAAGGAACCCATGGAAAAATGTTGTATTTCTTATTTTTTTTAGAAAAATCAGATAACGTTATCTTAAGAAATCATTGGACATAAAAAATTTAATTTTGTTAAATGAATTATGTCATAAATAAATATAGATTATGATCAAAATATCACTTCATGGGAGATTATACTTAGAGTAAAAATAGAATTCAAAATTCAAAAGTTTTCACAAAACCATTAAGACATTGTTATAAAATATGAAGTGGAAATCAATCTCATAAAAAAATTATAAGTTAATGCATATAATTTTTAAAACCTTATAATATTGAGTTAAAAATAAATTATCCTTGAATGTAATGTAAAAACAATTATGCTAATAAATATGGAGTGGTGAATAATATAAAATAATGCCTTTATTAAAGTTTTTTAGGTTGTTTGAAGAAAAAACCCTTGTAGGAGAAACATTGAATGTCATTCATTTCATATAATATGTAATGGAATAATTTTAATACATAAAATAAACTATTTTTTTATTTCATTAAAGAAAATCTCATGATAGGGATAACATGTAAATGAATGAAAAAGATACATTTGTAAGATTGTGAGTTATTCTTACCAAGGTTATAAATTTATTTCAATTTTTTTTCAAATGAATATTTATTGAATATGATAATTAATTTACCAATAGAAAAATATTAAATACAATATAAAATAGTTTAATTTTAGGATCAATTAAAGGATGAAATTTATATTCATGTTAGAAATATTAAGACCCAATAAATCAGAAATTGTTTAGATATATCTCTTACAATGAATTTCCACATAATTGATCTCACTTGAACCAACTATATAAAAAACATAAATATTTTAATAAAAAATTTTAGAAACTTTTCTCATATCAAAAACCTTTTATAATATTCATTTATAATTATTCTATACATGAAAATTAGTTACTTGTTATCTATTTTCAATATCCGGTGACAAGAATCCTCATCATTTTTAACTAGTTTCATAATAAATATGTTATTATCAATTATTCTCCAAAAACAAATCATTAATATAGCATAAAATGTACTGGAATTTATGTTTTATATTAGTTTATAAAAAAATAATTATTTTTTTAATACGATAAAATATTAATTTTCCAATTCCATACTTGATAAAAAGTAATAATATTTCTCATGTAGGTTGTTAAATTAACCAGATAAGAATATGCTACAGTCTATGCATAAGTATGAATATAAAAGAAGTTATTTTTTTATAATATCATTGTCAAAAAATAAAAATGAAATATTTATATTTCATTAAGGTGATTAATTAAAATTTGGAGGATTTATAAGAATATGGTAATTAAAATAAAAGTGTTCATTTATAAATAATATGATTTTCTTCTCAATTAGTTAATTTTAAGTGGTTAGTTTCACAATGATAAAATATTTATAATATTTCTTAATGAATTAGTAATATATATTTAAAATAATAATAATTACATAAATAAAATATATATTCACTAATTCTATTTCTAGAACCATCCATAAAACTTGGTGATAAAAAATAAAACATGATGTTCGTAGAGACGATAGTTTGTACACACACATGTGCAACATTTTTTTTAATTTATTGGTTGGGATTAGATAATATTTTTACAATTAATATAATAACATGCCAATATATTATATATAATTATTTAATTATATATATATGGTCATATTGGGTTGGGAGTAGGGTGTATGAGAAAGATAATGAAAGGATGTTAAATGGTAATTAATACTTATATTGAGAATTTGGATATTCTCTTGAAGTATAATTTATAAAAAAAGGACATAAAGAACATAGTTGAGTTTATAGAATTCAAAACATGTATATGAGATCTAATATATTTAAATTTGATAGAGTTTAATCATAATTTTTAAATATGGGTGTGGCTCAAAAAATGGTGGACGTGAGCTCCTTTTATAGTTGAAGAAGAGGAATAAATCATTGAAAAATAAAGTTAGGTAAGGGGTAAGAAATAATTTGGATGAGAGTTAGGAGGTTTAGGTGGGTAAATTTCATTGATACATGTAAGAATGAATTTATAACATATTAATGGTATTATAAAATATCTAATGGTCAAGTTGATTGAGTGTAATTTGATCCACATTAGATCACCTAATTTAACACTTATTAATGTTGATTAAATATTAATCACGATAATTATTTTATCAATAAAAATAAAAGATGACGATTCATATAAAATATTGACATGTAAAATCTTAATTTATAATAAATTTAATATAATTCAATTTCAAAATATGAGAAAAATTGACTTTTAAATTAGAACATATAAGGTGTTGAAAAACTATTTTAATCATTAAGTGTTTATAATAATATTTTACATTTATTTCCAATTCAATATGTTTTACTTGATATCAATATTTTTTTAAACATCATATTGTAGTTTAATTTAAAATATATTCATTTAATTTTAAAAATTAAAATATATAGAAAAATATCATTCTTTTAAAAATAATTGTTTTATCATGGTAAATAATAATTATGTTGGTAACATAGTTTTATGACTAAAAATGAAATTGATCCCAATACATTATTTGAAAATAATGCATAAAAAAATTCAAATAATCTTTTTCTGTTTCAATTTCTAAAATTAATCAATTTAAATGTAAGTGTGGATAATGCATAATTTGTTTAAGAAACACATATATTCTAAGAATAAAATGAAATTTGTTTTATTATACAGAACATATATATATTTTATAAAGGGGTTACACATTTTGATACCAGAGTATTTAATGATTATAATATAATAGAAATTATTTACAATGTTATTAATGTGAAGTGATTTTTGAATTAGTTTACTGTTTCTCACTCAATAATTTTATCAAAGGGTATTTAATTAGAAAAGCATTTACAAAAATCTTGGGTTGTTATAGATGAATTTGTTTATGATTAAACACTTCTACTAGTTTATACCAGAAAGGTTTGGGGTAAAACCCCTTTATTAAAAGAAAAGAAAAAGACAGTAAAACCTTTTGGAATGGGTAAGGTAAAACCCATTAAAATCCCACAGGCCTATTGAGACAAATCCCAATCAGAGACACCACCCAAAACATAAGATCCCAATGGGGAAAACCACAAAAAGTGACCAATAGAACCATAAGAGGAAGAACACAACCCAAAGGTAAAACCACAAGGCCCAACGGACCAAGTCAAAGTTGTCACTCTGGAGACATGGCCATCAGAAAAGAACCTTCCATCGAAGTAGGAAAAACCAACCATGCAGCCCGAGCCATCCTAAACCACCACGACGCCACCAAAATAGTGTGTTGGATGTGGTGGTTTATAATAAGAAACCATGTGGGTTCTTTCCTAGAGAATGTGAGAGATATATTTACATGTTAAATAAGGGTTTACATGGGCTAATATAAGATCCAATATATTTCTATTATAAGATATATTCTTCCATGAAGATGATTAATTTTTTATAGGGATGTTTGGAAAATAATATATATATATATATATATATATATATATATATCAAAAACAACATGGGGTATACATCTTAACATTACTATTATTTATGTAGACAACATTATTTTTTCAATAAATAGTGAATAATATTTTTACATTTTTTCTAAGGAGATGAAGGATTTATTTGAAATTTTTAAGATTATAGAAATGAGGAAATTTATTACATTATAAATATATCAAGATAAAGAAAAAAAATTCATTCTCTAAATATATACACTAAGGAACATTTTAAATGGTTATTAATTTATGATTCAAAGCCTATATCCACACCAATTTCAGTTGGAACAATGTTTTCCAATTATGTATAAAGAAATAAAATTTTCCAAATGAATTTTATAAAATTAGTTGGATGTTTTTTATATCATTCAACTTCAAGATCATATTTGATATAGGCTACCACTTATTGTTCTAGGTTTCAAAGTACACCTAAAAAATATAATTTTATATAAGGAAATTTATTTCCAAGTATCTAAATCATATAATAAATTTTGGTATGACATATGTTTGTAAAGGGATGTTGGATCTATTTGGTTATATAGATGTATATTGGGCAAGTTGTGTTAATGAAAGAAAATCCACATATGGAGATGTTTTTATTCTTGGTGATAGTTGTGTTGTTGTATTCCCACTGAGTAGAAGAGTTAAATGATATTCATCACTACTCACTTATAATATGTTGTGGTAACTCAATAAAAAAAAATCAGTTAATTTTGATGAGACACAGTTAGAGGATTTTATGGTTGAAGTAAATCTACCACTTTATAGATTTGTTGACCAAAGTGTTATAAATTTTTCCATGAACACTACTCAACATTAAAAATGAATTAAAATTTATTTTTAATATTATTTTATCAAATTTATTTTTAAGATGAATTAATTTATATTGGTGTATATTTATATAGTGGAGCACATATCTGATGTGTCCACTAGAACACCATATAAGCATGGTTATCAGTATCCGAGGTTAATGATTGGAATTTAACCTCAAACATATCTAGGATAAGGTATGTTTTTCAATTTCCCTATATCATCTTTTCATTTGAAACTGTTGAGGGAGTTTTAGAAAAATATAAAAATAAATCTTCTAATATTTATTCACTAAGAATTAAAAAGGTGCTAAATTTATTTTGAGAGTATTCATTGAAATATATTTTACCTACATAGGGGGAGCATTTATTTAGGGGGAGTATTTTAAAGTGGAAGGAATTAAAATAAGAAGTGTTTCATGCATGAATTATTTTATTAATTTTTATGATGTGGATTTAGGGATTTTTATACTAAAGATTCTATGATAAGTTTAAAGAGATTCAAGTTTTAAGAGGTTTGAATATAAATAACTATTTTCTAATGAATAATGTGATTTTTTTTGTTTTCTTAGTTCCTACATTAATCCACTCATGAAGTATTAGACTTATTTAATGAGGTTTCATTGATATGTTTCATACATTATCAAATGATTTATGAACCTTGGTTTTAAGAAAATATCATTGGGGGAGGAGTGGGAATAAGCATGAATAAATAGATTTGAAAATTTGGTTATCATATTTTTGGAATGTTGTATTTCTTTTAAGAAACTCAAATCAAATTTTTTTTTTGATTTTTGAATTCATCATCAAATTATACAAGAAGTTATGAAACATTATTTAAAATTTTTGTATTAACGTTTGAAGGTGTTTGAGATTTATTTTTGGTGGATCTAGATGTTTCTGAGTAAGAATTTTTACCAACATAAATACAATTAAGAAGTTGTGGATTGGTAACTTCAAATTTTTATTTGTCGCGTAAAGGAATCAAGGAAGCTTCATATATACCTAAATCGCTCTATGGACTTTTTTATTTGATTTTTGGATAATACCACTTCTAAGGGTTGAAGGAGAACCCTTACATGACTCGTAGGCATAAGGCCTAAGGCCCATACATGACTCAATATGTGACCTCAAAGGCCCAAGACCTGACACACTTGGAACAGTCCCTCCCCATCATCTGCATCTTGAAGTTTCCTAGCTCCCCACCTTGCATGGCTAATTGGATAGAATTCCCCCGCACAGAGATGCACAATGCCTGGTCCTGATGGCACTTTCTATACCTTCTTATTCTTCTAATCCATTAAGAACTTCTCTGGTGGTAGCAATTTTTTCTTTGAATCCTCATCTAGGGTTTCTTCCATGTGGTATGCACTTCTTTTCATATTTTTCTATTGCCTGAAAGCCCTGTGGCCTAAAGTCCCTATAGACTGACAACGCTATGGCCCAAAAGCCTTTGGTGGCCCGAAGGCCCTGAGACCCGTAGGCCCAAACTAGTTGATCGAAGGCCCAAATAAAATAAATAGTTCCAAATGATATATTAACAAACATTACCTATGATAGTAACTACTATAGTACTACTACAATACTGGAAATTCACCCTCACCAAATTTGATCCTAGGTCTCTTGGATGCCAAGAAGGAGCCTCTACAAATAAGGTACATGCTCATTGGTTCAAAGAAACTTCACAAAGGAATCATGATTCACTGCTCATGTAATTGTATATATGGAGTTATTTTTCTCAATTAAATTATTAATTAAATGTAGTTTACTAAAAACACTATCCACGTATAGGTTAACCTTATTGCATAAAGGTTATATGAAGAAAGTATAAAATGTCAACATTGATCTCCAACACACTTGTGTAACCATCCCCCAGTGCTACATCAAAGTAATGTTCTCTTCCACATAAAGGTAAATGGGGATATATAATAAGTAATGGGAATTTTACTAAATATATAAAGGTACTTAGAAGATGCATCTATGTGTTTTCCCTTAATAGAAAAAGAGTAAAGCATACAGATGAAGAGGATAGCATGGTTTATTCAATATCACCATGAGATTGATCCACTCACCCAATGTTTTATGGAAGATTCAAATATTATAATCATAGTGGTCTATCCACTATCAAAATGATCCTTATAAATTCATTCCACTAAGAGTAATGTACATTGAGTTCAATATTCAATGTATAATATGCCTTTTGTTTTTGAAGACCATACAATATTGTGTAAAGAATAAAGAACAAAATAAGATATGTGGATGTTAGGTCTTCTATGTTTTAATGAAAATAATATTAGAAGAATATATAAAGTGATACTAGAAATTGATAGAGATGGAGAAAAAAACCTTATTGGGAAGTTAAACATAAAAACTAGAGTTGATAAACTATAAATATACATTAAGATTTTGAATTTATTCAACCATTTTATGAAATGTGTTTTTTTCCTCAATGATAAAAAATATCATGATTTTATATCATGATGCATGATTCATTATGAAGAATTATGAAGGATAATTATTATGGTGTTCTAGATGATGAATAAAGAAGCCATAATTGCATACATTTATAGATCATTATAAATAATATTTATAAATGAATGAAATGAATTTAAACGCATGAAAGTATTCATTGATAGAAAGATATTGTTGCAATATAGAAAGATATGAATAAGGAATAGATTTTATATATTATCTAATGTTAAAAATATAGTTTATAGGATAATGAATTATCTGTGAGTTTCTATGATGATAAATCTTGGAGAGTATTATTATGTGTGTGAATATATATAGATAAACTAAATGTAAAAATTTTTAGGGTTAAGATGAATTCCATAATAAATATGAGAATTATTTCATGCATATATGATGTTATTGAATGCGTAGAATATTATGGTAAGAAGGAAATAAATGTTATATTGTTAAATAATGAAAAATACCATGATAATATGTAAGTTATTGTTCAATGTTATCACATAAATGTTACATCATTTATAAAGAGAACCTGTGCAATCATTGAAAAAAACACTCGATCCTTTAGGGAATTTAAATTTTAATTCTTTTAATAGTTATAATGTCTGAGATCCACTAAATAAAGATAAAAAAGGTGGATTTTAATCTTGTATCTGTGAATATATATTTATGCGTGTTAAAGAAAAAGTGTTCTAGATAACTATATTTTTTTGAATATATTTATAGTTAAATAGCTGGTGATTTATCCATGAATTTACTACGAAAATAAATAGAGAAGAATATCAATGAATAAATTGTTGTGCATATAGGAAGAAGAAGATACGTGATGTGAAAATATAGAAACATAAAGACTGAAACACATACGAAAACATAATAGTAGTTTACTTGAGGAATATGTATAAGTTATTTCCAAAAATATTGAATTTGGTAATGTTTATGATTGAATTGTGTGTGAGATGAATTTAAGCATATACAGGAGACAAGAAAATGTGATTTTAAAGGTTGTTCCACATTTATTTTACTAACATTATGATTCTTGTGGATAGTGTTGTCCTTGAGGAATCTATATCAAACCAAGGAAAATGATTCTAATATTTAGAGGAAGAATTTTTAAATTTAATGTGATCCCACGTATTGGTGTATGTGTCAGTGTGAATAAATGTTATTTTAATGTAATTTTAATAGTTTGAAAAGGTTGTCTTTGAGAAAATTAAAAATAATTGCGATCACTAATTCAATCCCCCATCTCTTTGTCATCTCCCACAAATTCTTTATGTAATTTCTCAATATTTTTAATAATTGGCCTATTGAAATTTCAAATTCTGGAGAATCCATGGTTATTGGTCACAAACTTATTGTAGAGACCCGAAGCATGACGTACATGAATACTACATTACTTTTGAGGAATACTTAATACATAATAAAACCAAACACACAAGGACCGTAATAGTTTAGTGTCTTTGGAAACTCAGAATATAATCTTCTAATCGTGGTGAAAGATCTTCAACATCTCCCATAAAGATCTTCTTTTTTTTTACCGAAAACCTTTCTTTATATCTTGGGGAAAAGAAAACATAAAAGGGTGAGCTCAAATGCTTAGTAAGGGTAAACAAAAGAAATATCAATCACATCATTTTCATAAGAACATAACATTTTGGAAATCTTAACCTGCAAAAGAGAGAATAATTTCATAACATGGGATAAATCATAGTAGTGAAATGAAATCCCAATAATCATAACTTAAAACATGAATCTTTGTGGCATACACACATAATCATATAGAATCATATCTTATTAGTCAAGAATCATTGCCAAGACTATCTTAGTGGACAAAGTCCATTTCCGAACCGAGTCACCCTTGTTTCAGTCCTATTTCACTGAACCGGTATAACCTACCGTTCCAGCCATGTATATCTCATGAGATATTAAATCTTTACCCAATGCATTGAAGAGAGATATAGGTCCCACCCATCTCATAATGATACCATTCTTATGTGTTCCACAAAATCAGAAAACCATACATCATAGCATAACCCATGTAATAAAAATGGGAATCTTAAACATCATGACATCATAAAACAATTCATATAAGATAAAAGAATTCATAAAAATATAATTCCATCACAACATAATCAAATCAATGTAATAATAGGGATAAAAACAGAACCCTTTGTTATCTTATATGGAAAATAATTTTGATAAAACAATTGAACTCCATTCTTGAGGAAAATATCATTTCTGCTTCAAAAACACTTTTCCTTTCTTAACATGTCGTACAATTATAAACTAAAAGAAGTTGATTAAAAATAAACTTGAAAAATTGTAAAGGAAGCTTCTTGGAAATAATTTTTTAAAAATCCATTCATGCCGTATAAGTTAAAAAAAACATTCTTCGTACTTTTGTCGGAAAAGTCAAAAAGTAACTCGTACGAAAAACGACAAAATATTCCTTTCATATATTTTACTAAAAACTCACCGAAGGGTATAATTGGATTTAAAAAATTTTAGGTGGATGGAAATAATATTACATATTGAGGAAACATGGAAGTGGATGATAAAATACACACCAGTAAATTTCAAAGTATAAACAATCTCAGATAAAAATGAGATTGTGATATTTTCCCTTACCTTTGGTCCGATATGCTTTGTACATGTCCGAACCTCCTGTATAATGATTTAAATAATGTTATTGACTTATTAGAGAATCATACTTATTTTTATGATATAATATATGGTCATATTCTCAGCTTATTATTAGTAATATTTCATTACTACTTGTTATTCGGGTGTTTATTACTTTTTGTTCTTATGCGTGTTTTGTCGAATAAATTCTTATTATTCTCTTTAGGTTATAGATACCTCATTTCCAGAATGGTATTAGTGTAATGTATATCTTATTCATTCATTCAATTCATTTATATAATCATTATGAAATAAAGATCATGCATAACGAGTCGCATCACATCGTGGAGACGGTATTCCGTACGTACGCATGAGTGATGATATCATTCCTATGATCGTGGAATTGTATTGGAGTGTATGTATACTATTTAATAATCCATATCACTTTATAATAGTCATATATAGTCATTATTTACACCATTATACCCATCCAAGTAAGGTGGTGGTGGAAAATAGATTTCACCACGGCATGGAGACGGTATTCCGTACGTACGCACGCACGGTGATTTCATTTTCCATAGGATGGATAGATGGTGAAATAGGGTTGTTTCATAATTATAATAACATATCCGTATATGAGTGATACTGATGTTATTACTTCATAATGAAACAACCTAAGAAGAAGAAGTGGAAGAAGAAATAAAGATAAAAGAATCAGTAATGGACATTACCTCTTCTTTGAAGCACCTCTTTGAGATCTCCCTTTAGGGCACTAAAATTGGTCTTTGAGGAAGACCAGAACCTCTAGGATATTTATAGGAAAGTGGAGAAGAGAATTTTTCAGGGGTTGGCTTAGCTTGAAGGCTCAAAGTTGTGTGAGGAAGAGAGGGAGGAGGTTCCCTTTTATAAGGGAGGAGAGGGGTACCTTTGGAATAACTAAAACTATTATTTTATTATAAAGTCCAATTCGGTATTAAATAGCTCCAAGATGATTTATTTCGAAGATAAAGTTGGGATGGGTCGAAATCCTCTCATCCAATAAAGTTTAGACAAGTTTAGGTTCCTATATTAACCTTATCCTTTAGTTTTAACTATTAGTAAATTAGATTGACATTTACCATGTCACTTTGTATTTTTATATTATATAGTTAATAAACATACCATATACATCCAAGAGACCCCCAAGATGTGTTTTATTAATATATATAACCTTATCTAAGTCATTTTGCCGATACTTAGATTTTTAGGAATAAAATAAAAATTAATAATATAATATCTGTTTTAAAAACTATTTTATGTCAATTTTTTCACTATTCAATAGTTGAATTTTTTGAAACTCATAACAGAATGATTACTTCGACCAAAGTTAATTATCTTAATCCTAACATGTCATATTAACCTATAAAATTATTTTAATTCATAAAAAGTCTCAAATTATACTTATTTAGGTATTTATAATATCAATTATGTCCGAATTTCATTAATAAGATAATTACTGCATCATCTTTGTGTCATAAATAAATTAATTTATTTAATGTCTAAAAATTAAAAATAAAATACCATTATGTAGGAAATCTTTTTAGCTTTCTAATGAATATTTATAGTCAAATTTATCTTATATATTACCCCATATTAAAAAATGCTTTACTTATTAAACATTGATTTTAACTATTTTAACCCTTCTTTAAATAAATTAATAATAAATGTCTTAATCTAATCCAAGTGTGCCTAAAGTGTTATATTTTATTCCTAAGGTTGTTTTTGGTCGAATTACACTTGTCCAATAGAATTAGGACATGTGTTAGGGTAATAATAATATCATTTTTACCCTTAATTACCCTATTTACTTTTAACCGTGGTAAAAAAAAGTAAAAAGTTACTATTCACCAAAAATTATTTTCATTTCATTGAACCACATTTTAGTCCTTGATATTAACCGTGTCTCTCGGATTTTAGAAATTCCACTCACAGAAGCGGTAAAATTATGTTTTATGAAAAATTCAGTTTTTTAACTACCACTTACGGGTTTCACTATTCATCAAAAAATGAATGTTTCCAGAAAAATACAAACAAATAGATCTAAGCTATATTTGATATTATGAATTCAAAAATGATGTCTATTTTATCAAATTCAAAACATATCAGTTTCATTAATTAATTTAAAAATTAATTCCCTTCATCAAAACAAATAGCGTGTTCTTAAGAGATAATAACTATCAAAAGATTGACACATGTTTATGACTGGTTTAAATGTGAAATTACATCCAATGAACAACATTGTATTAAATTGTAAAAATATATTCTAAATATACTTGAAAAACACTCAAATTAATAATTTATCACTATTAATTATTTGGATTAAAAAGTTGTTTTTAATTATAATTTAGTAATTTTCACTATTCATTAGAATATGAAAGTTATCCGAAAAGTACCAAAATTTCACATTAGGCTAAATTCGATACTCCGAATCCAAAAATGAAGTCCATTTTGAGATCTAAAATTTCTAAAATTTTAAAAGGTTGTTATTACTATTTATAATGGCTAGTTTTAATAATATTTTAATAGCATATCGTTGTTTAGTGAAACTCGGTATTGCGTACTACACACACTATCGAGGAAGTTCGCGATTGCGTGTAATGCAAGGCAAGTCAAGGATGCGTGTTGAGCAAGCTCCTTTTGGTGTAGCGTACAACACAAGACATTAATGAAATTAAAAAGAATATTTTTTTATAAAATCTCGGGCTGTTACATTCTACCCCCTTAAAATGAATTTCGCCCCCAAAATTCGTCGGGGTTATAAATTGTTTACTACTTGAAAGTTTCTTTAATATAAACCCACATCGTAAAAAGGAATACCAAAACATGGCTTTAAAAACTAAAGTATGAAATGTAACGATTACCCAAATAAACTAATCACTGGGTTTCCACATAGGTGAAAATATGGATATGGAAGAGAAATCTAACCATCATGTTCTGATGGAGAGTGGTAGATAACATGGCTATGGAAAAGCTAGCAATCACAAAGCCATAAATTTGTGACGATCTGAGGTACCATCTAATTCATCAGATATAAGAGCACTAGGACAACATTTTTGGTTTTCAACATCATTTCCCTAAAGTTGATGAAATTGAAATTAGAATAAATACTTTCCTGATTTTGGTATAGTCTCACCGTTTGTCATTCTTTAGACAATTTCCACTTCATCTCTTAACGAAATGAAGTTGAATTTGTCATTCGTGATGTGTTTGCAGATCATGTGATAGAATGATGGTTCATTCCCTCTGTCTCAAACAAAAGGTTAGAAAAGTTATCAAAAAATACCTAAGTCCATCTATAGTGAGATTAATCATATATAGTTCCTAAAATGGACTAATACTTCCTATATCATACTACTTAATATAATAAAACTAGTTTCTACTAAACAGGGACTTCCTGTAGGCCAGTGGGAAGTGATCAAGGCCAGTTGCACTTCAGTTGTGGGTTCGATTCCCACAGCCTTGTCCGACGCGATGGGTTGTCGCCCGTCCTGCAGGTTTTCCTTTTTCTAAAACTACAGTACTATAACATCCCATCAATAATATCGAAAACAACTTTTATCCTTAAACAATACTAACGTATGTCCAACATAGTCCATTCCAATCTTTAGGCTTATCCGTAATATTTCAGTCCAAGATCATAGTATAAAGAAAACGATTACTTGAAATGTCATCAACCAAGCATGTGAATACCATCATTTATCCCCCATATATCTTGTTGGTCACATTCCAATCATGTGAATACCTTAATCATGTATTCTCTTGAAAAATGAATATCTATTAAACCTTAGTGAAAACATGAATGCTGTCAAAAGTTAACTCTTTACACATACCAAAATCCAAAAATTCTATATACTAAAACCATGATATAACCTTCTCCTTATATCAGTTACGAGCTCTTGAATACTATCAAACATTTAATTTTCTCCTTATTCCTTCATTATGTGCATGTCATCTACATTCCAAAAATATCTGAATAACCTTTCATGGATACTGGTACCATTAATCATACACTTTCAAAACTCAAGGAAATACAACAGTGTAACAATACTTAGATGTCTCTTTATTCCATAGTACCATGAGATTACTTATACAACATTACACAAGATAAACATGTAATCATTCCACTACTTTCTTAAACCATTGACCGAGCTTCAAAAATTCTTTCATCTCACATATCATTTGTAGTATCTTCATCATTATCAACATAAATACTACCCATACGAACATACTTATTCTCTTCATGAGACTTTCCCTTAGGGAATTGGTTTTCATAATGCCCGTACATTCCACATTTAAAACATTTAACTGTTGTTGATGTCGTAGCAATACCATTATCCTCATCCCTAGTGTTAACTGAACCTTTTCCTTTGCACTTACTGGCTTTGTGTCCTTTTTTCCCACACCCAAAGCATCTTCCAGTTCCTTTGAAACATTCTCCTTGATGACTCTTCCCACATGATTTACATAGGGGAAATTGAACTTTCTTTCCTCTATGATCATCATGAAACTCCAGCTTTCTCTTATTAGCTGAGTCAGGAAACATAAAAAATTTTACTTTATTGATCATATTATGAGAATGCTGATTCGGCATAATAATAATTTTTGGGCTTCCAAATCCCATTTAATTTGGTTGTTCATGAAGAATATCATTCCATTGTCTATCATATCCTCCATTATCGTGAATCATCTTGTTTCCAGCCATTTTCTAAAACCCAAAAAGAATAGTGAGAGAGGCAAAAATCATAATAAAGGGGAAGTAACTTCAATATCTAACATCTTAGGTTAAATTCTAAGATCTTCACCACAGTTCTAGGACTATATCCTATATGTATACTTATCTTTAGGGGCATCCCTAGTCATACCTTAGAAATATCTCTAGGGATCTCACTAACGTTTTTGCATCCTAGTTTCCAAAGGTTGACTAAACCTTTCCTCTGATACCAACTGTAGAGACCCGAATCATGACGTAAATGAATATTACATTACTTTTGTGGAATACTTAATACATAAGAAAAACAAACACACAAGGACCGTAATAGTTTAGTGTCTTTGGAAACTCGGAATATAATCTTCTAATCGTGGTGAATGATCTTCAACATCTCCCATAAAGATCATATTTTTTTTACCTAAAACCTTTCTTTATATCCTGGGGAAAAGAAAACATAAAAGTGTGAGCTCAAATTCTCAGTAAGGGTAAACAAAAGAAATATCAATCACATCATTTTCATAAGAACATAACATTTTGGAAATCTCAACCTGCAAAAGAGAGCATAATTTCGTAACATGGGATAAATCATAGTAGTGAAATGAAGTCCCAATAATCATAACTTAAAACATGAGACTTTGTGGCATACACACATAATCATAGAGAATCATATCTTATTAGTCAATACTCATTGCCAAGACTATCTTAGTGGACAAAGTCAATTTCCGAACCGAGTCACCCTCATTTCAGTCATGTTTCACTGAACCGGTATAACCTACCGTTCCAGCCATGTCTATCTCATGAGATATAAAATCTTTACCCAATGAATTGGAGGGAGATATAGGTCCCACCCATCTCATAATGATACCATTATTATGTGTGCCACAAAATCAGAAAACCATACATCATAGCATAACCCATGTAATAAAAATGGGAATCTTAAACATCGTGACATCATAAAACAATTCATATAAGATAAAGGAATTAATAAAAATATAATTCCATCACAACATAATCAAATCAATGTAATAATAGGGATAAAAACAGAACCCTTTATTATTTTAGATGGAAGACAATTTTGATAAAACACTTGAACTCCATTCTTGAGAAAAATATCATTTCTGCTTCAAAAACACTTTTCCTTTATTAACATGTCATAAAATTATAAAATAAAAGAAGTTGATTAAAAATAAACATGAAAACTTTTAAAGGAATCTTCTTGGAAATAATGTTTTAAAAATCCATTCATGCCGTATAAGTTAAAAAAAACATTCTTCCTACTTTTGTCGGAAAAGTCAAAAAGTACCTCGTACGAAAAACGACAAAAGATTCCTTTCATATATTTTACTAAAAACTCACCTAAGGGTAAAATTGGATTTAAACAATTGTAGGTGGATGGAAATAATATTAAATATTGAGGAAACATGGAAGTGGATGATAAAATACACCCCAGTAAATTTCAAAGTATAAACAATCTCGGATAAAAATGAGATTGTGATATTTTCCCTTACCTTTGGTCCGATATTCTTTTTACGTGTCCGAACCTCCTGTATAATGATTTAAATAATGTTATTGACTTATTAAAGAATCATAATTATTTTTATGATATCATATATGGTCATATTCATAGATTATTATTAGTAATATTTCATTACTACTTGTCATTCGGGTGTTTATTACTTTTTGTTCTTATGCGTGTTTTGTCGAATAAATTATTATTCTTCTCTTTAGGTTATAGATAACTCATTTCCATAATGGTATTAGTGTAATATATATCATATTCATTCATTCAATTAATTTATATAATCATTATTAAATGAAGATCATGCAGAACGAGTCGCATCACATCGTGGAGATGGTATTCCGTACGTACGGACGAGTGATGATATCGTTCCTATGATCGTGGAATTGTATTGGAGTGTATGTATACTATTTCATAATCAATATCACTTTATAATAGTCATATATAGTCATTATTTACACCATTATACCCATCCAATTAATGTGGTGGTGGAAAATAGATTTCACCACGGCGTGGAGACGGTATTCCGTACGTACGCACGTGCGGTGATTTCGTTTTCCTGATAGATGGTGAAATAGGGTTGTTTCATACTTATAATAACATATCAGTATATGAGTGATACTGATGTTATTACTTCATAATGAAACAACCTAAGAAGAAGAAGTGGAAGAAGAAATAAAGATAAAAGAATCGGCAATGGACATTACCTCTTCTTTGAAGCGCCTATTTGAGATCTCCCTTTAGGGCACTAAAATTGGTCTTTGAGGAAGACCATAACCTATAGGATATTTCTAGGGAAGTGGAGAAGACAATTTGGCAGGGGTTGGCCGAGCATGAAGGATCAATGTTGTGTGAGGAAGAGAGGGAGGAGGTGCCCTGTTATAAGGGAGGAGAGGGGTACCTTTGGAATAACTAAAACTATTATTTTATTATAAAGTAAAATTTGGTTTTAAATAGCTCCAAATTGATTTATTTCGAAGATAAGGTGGGGATGGGTCGAAAGCCTCTCATCCAATAGAGTTTAGACAAGTTTAGGTTCCTATATTAACCTTATCATTTAGTTTTAACTCTTAGTTAATTAGATTGACATTTACCATGTCACTTTGTAATTTTATATTATATAGTTAATAAACAAACAATATACATCCAAGCGACCCCCCAAGTTGTGTTTTATTAATATATATAACCTTATCTATGCCATTTTGCCGAACCTTAGATTTTTAGGAATAAAATAACAATTAATAATATAATATTTTTTTTAAAAACTATTTTATGTCAATTTTGTCACTATTCAATAGTTGATTTTTTTGAAACTCATAAAAGAATGATTACTTCGACCAAAGTTAATTAACATAATCCTAACATGTCATATTAACCTAGAATATTAGTTTAATTTATAAAAAGTCTGAAATTATACTTATTTAGGTATTTATAATATCAATTATGTCAGTATTTCATTAATAAGATAATTAATGCACCATCATTGTGTTATATATAAATTAATTTATTTAATGTCTAAAAATTACAAATAAAATACCATTATGTAGGAAAGATTTTTAGATTTCTAATGAATATTTATAGTTGAATTTATCTTATGTATAACCCCATATTAAAAATGATTTACTTAATAAACTTTGATTTTAACTATTTTAACCCTTCTTTAAATAAATTAATAATAAATGTCCTGATCTAATACAAGTGGGCCTAAATGGTCATATTTTATTTATAAGGTTGTTTTTGGTCTAATTACACTTGTCCAATAGAATTAGGACATGTGTTAGGGTAATAATAATATCATTTTTACCCTTAATTACCCTATTTACTTTTAACCGTGGTAAAAAAAAGTAAAAAGTTACTATTCACAAAAAATTATTTTCATCTCATTGAACCACATTTTAGTCCTTGATATTAACCGTGTCTCTTGGATTTTCGAAATTCCACACACAGAAGCAGTAAAATTATGTTTTATGAAAAATTCAGTTTTTTAACTACCACTTAGTGGTTTCACTATTCATCAAAAAATGAAAGTTTCCAGAAAAATACCAAAAATTAGATCTAAGCTATATTTGATATTATGAATTCAAAAATGATGTCTATTTTATCAAATTCAAAACATATCAGTTTCATTAATTAATTTAAAAATTAATTCCCGTCGTCAAAACAAATAGCGTATTCTTAAGAGATAATAACTATCAAAAGATTGACACTTGTTTATGAATGGTTTAAATGTGAAATTACATCCAATGACCAACATTGTATTAAATTGTAAAAACATATTATAAATATACTTTAAAACCACTCAAATTAATATTTTATCACTATTATTTATTTCGATTAAAAAGTTGTTTTTAATTATAATTTAGTAATTTTCACTATTCATCAGAATATGAAAGTTATTCGAAAAGTACCAAAATTTCACCTTAGGCTAAATTCAATACTCTGAATCCAAAAATGAAGTCCATTTTGAGAGCTAAAATTTCTAAAATTTTAAAAGGTGGTTATTACTATTCATAATGGCTAGTTTTCGTAATATTTTAATAGCATATCGTTGTTTAGTGAAACTCGGTATTGCGTACTACACACGCTATCGATGAAGGTCGCGATTGCGTGTAATGCAAGGAAAGTCAAGGATGTGTGTAAACCAATCTCCTTTTGGTGTAGCGTACAACACAAGACATTAATGAAATTAAAAAGAATATTTTTTTATAAAATCTCGGGCTGTTACACTTATGACATCATTTATTTTTCCAAATTAAAAGATGGTGATCTCATACTTTTTTCCTAGAAATATAGCCATTGAGATACACTGTCATCTATCCCTATAGAAATTTAATTATTCTGCAAATACTATGGGTAATTTCATGCCATTAAACTCAAATAAGCAACTTCTAATTTCAAACCAAGGCCGTCATACAAATATTTTTGTGTTTCCATGATGGAAAATACATTTCTATAGTTGAACTAGTTTCCCTCACCCTGTTATGAGAATATTTGGATGTTGGTATCCACCCCTAATGAACATTTCCAAAAGTACTTATAGTCAAATTCTATGATTTAACATAGACTTGATCTAGTATCCCCATGTTTTATATTTTTCATCATTTTAAATTTATATGTATGTTATATGAGACCTATGTCCATATTGTGTTAGACAGGTCCTCAGTTGACATTGGTATTAAACCATGAGACTATAAAATTATTTGTTTCGAGGATACATTCACCCAACCTACATATAACCCAGAAAATTGTTTTGTGGTCTAGGTTTCAAGAATGGAGTTCCAAAGGGTTCATGATAAAATTAGATCATATCAAAAAACCAAAAAGGACATTTAAATTTAATGATGAATTGGATTATAAATGGTAGTGAACAACCAAGATCACTAAGGATAGAAGATAGAGACTAGATATTCAGGAATCACCAAATTAAAGCCGTGTTTCTTAGCTATGGTGGGATGACATAATTATAGAGGAGGAATTCAACAATAAATTCTCTATATCGATGTAGTCACTATTGGTAGTGACAACATCATGTGTTTCGAATCACCATAATTGTGTGCACAAAATTCCATCATTAGAGATGGTCTACATCCTCTAAACTGAGCATGAACTCTTATTTAATAAATTATCATTCCAAAGTATTATCTTCGATATAAATTTATCCACTTTTTTCCAGTTTATATCAATTTTTTATAGGGAAATTTTATATCACTAATTTTGTTTCAAAAATAAATCTATACTAAACTTCTAGAAACAATAAATAGTGGAAATACAATGTATCTTATTCTAAAAGACCCCATACGTCACACCCCTAACTCATTTAGTTATCCTTATCACCATGATCATATCTTTTGGAAATCATGTGACCTTTTCACCCCACACATACGTCAAATGGTGCGACTCTTAATGCACCCAGGTAGTTTTGGATGGATTCAATAGTATTCCAAGATATCAAGTTTAATTTTATGGTAAAAAGGATTCCCAAACATCCATTTCCATACATAGATAAAGTGAGTCACACTTGGTTAATAACATACACAAAATTTCCAAACTAAGTGACACCAAAGGAAAACACTGTAAAAAAAATACTCCCAAACTTCCCTTCAAGTGATCTATCAAGTTAAATCATAAATAGAGAAATAATAAAGAAGGTTTATTTTTTCATATAATGATTTTGACATTCAAAACCTTAATTAATGACCACATTTTCCTTGAAATACTAAGGTTAAAAGTTAATAATTTTTCCAAGAAGAACTTTTTATAATCATGGGTTCCAATTTACCAAATCCTGCTAGGTATAGTGGGGAAAATTTTTATCTTCCTTTCCAATGGGCACTAGGACCTCGAGTTTTCCTAGATACTTTCTTGACTTTTTGACCATGGTTTCAACACATTTCACCCATGATTTTTTTCACAATAGTGGTGTGGGTAGAATTAAATTCTATACCTAGAAATCCCACATTCCTTGGTACACTACATTGAAAAAATTCAACATTTTCTCACAAACGTCTAAAAAGGAAACATTTGAATGTAATTGACTTGTTCAATGCCCCAAAATGTCATTCAATAGAGCTTCTCAATTTCCACCATATATAATTTATTGGTTCATTTAGTACACTTATGTGGACTCATTTTATTATGTATTCATTTGATTATAATAATTACATGAGTGATTATCCCAAATGTTTTGATCATGTGAAATAAATTTGATATATATTCATTTAATAATTATTTTCTATACTCTTAAAGAAACAATTGGGTCTTTGATGGACCAAAATAATCATCATGGAAACTCTAAGCAGTTTTAGATAGATATCATGTTTCTAGTCATCCTTCTTGGGTCCAACCAATATTCTAAGCACAAGAAAATAGTTTTTGAATCAACGTTAGTCCCATTTTATTCCAATAAGTCCATATATTTCATGTTTCTAGTCACACTTCAACAAATAGTAACCCTAATAAGGGAGACTATAACATACCACTACTTGAGAGAACTAATTAGTGACCATGAATTAATTTGAATAGATTTTAGATTTAAATGAGAAATTACTTTTTGATGACAGTGAAGTTGTTCATTACGGATTTAAACAGCACAAATACATTAAAGTGTGTATATTCCATGAATAAAATAAAAGAATATAGATTTTAGGTATTTCATTAGGGATAAAATTAATTTATCTAATTTTATTGAATAATGAAAATGATCTTACATCGATGCTCAACTATCCATAAAAGAATAAAAAATTATGATCGGAACCAATTTGAGTGATAATGAAGAAGGGATGAATTTTTATAGTTTTCATAAAAATATAATAAGATATATTAAAGTGTTTCTAATGAAAACTATAACACTTAAAAATAGGCATTACACAGTATAGAAAAAATGATCTGATTCATAATTTTATAAAATTGAGAAGACTTGTAAACTTTGATTTTTTTAGAATATTGTTGAGGATGATATGGATGATACTATTGGTGAAATTATCAAAATATATATTCATCCAAACCGAGGAAAATGGGAATAAAGTGGGAAAAGACATTTGAGTAAATTGACATGGAAATAATTTTCATGATGTAGATATTATTTTCATCAATGTGTATAAAATTGGTTATTCCTAAAGTCGATATTTTATAGTAGGTATTTTTTTATAGAGTAAGAATTATTCAAAATTTTATATATGAGGAAACTAATATTTCTGGGATCTATTTAATTCTCTTAAATGAAGTACTAAATTGATGGGGAAATTTTTGGTATCACCACTACTATGAAATTTTGTGTGTATATATTAATAAAACTACTAAGTAGATGAGAGATCATGTATAGTATTTTGAAAAAATATTAAATATAACTCTTAAATATGAATAGGAATGAACGATACTTAATATAATTTTATGTTGAATATTACTAGGTATCAATTCTTAATGAAAAACAAGGATCAAAACATTTTTATGATATTAGTTTGAGTAATCCAAAGACCGAGAAGAAGAAAATAAATCTCAATTCTAAACTATTATAAAAATTTCTAAATATTGGATTTGAGCATTCAAAATAATGATATGTTTATGGGTTTGAATAAAACAAAAGCCACATGAGTGAGGAAGCTAGAGTTCTAGGTTCTGAATGTCTATGAATCTATGTTTCAATGAAGTTACTGAGATACATAGTTTTATTGAAGAGTTCCATTAATTCGATATAGATGATATTTAGTTGATGTAATTTTTTTATAAATGTATAAGCTTCCTATAAGATGGTTTTTCATCTATTTCGAATGTGAATGTGAAAGAAACCACTTACATGTATATGGTTGAGCCCTATAGAACCTGTGTAACTCAAGGTATGCATGGAGATCAAATGTTGTCTTTGCAAACATGGTGTGAGGTTATAAAAGGAATTCCATTGATATATAGGAATTTATATGTCTAGTTAGACTCTATTAAGATAATTACCTTGACATATGGTCATTATAGACATTTTGATACGTAGTGTTGTCATAGGAAACACCACTCATTATATTTAATATCAGATTATAGTAGAGAATCCTTGATTAAGGTGAACAACCAATAAAGGAAATGGGTGAGTTTTAGTACCGATCCACATAAATATATTATGTTCCACTTTATAGCTTTACTGGAATTTCAGATAGTTGATTATTTTTAGGTTAGTTATAAAATAGATATATAGGAACTAACAATAAATAAGGGTCAAATTCCCAATGGTTTCCAAGATACTATGGAATGTATTAAATTGCAGTCAACATATGATTAACTACATTACATAGGTTTCAAAACTAGTAATATTTGGTATATAAATTCATATCAGAGACCCGGTTCCTCTGGTTGGTTCTATTTTGGTTGACCTAATTAATTTTATTTGAGTTTATGAAATACATATTCAAGACACATGAAAACCCTCATATAGAATGACTAGAATCTATTTATGATTTTATGGATGTAGAACTCTCACCCAAGACGATGGAATAAATGGAAGGATAAATATGTTATTATTATAATAAAATATTATTAGAATGATGGAATTATTCCAACATGCCAAATTTAGTTAGTGTAAAGTTAATAGTTTGAACAATGAGGAAACAAAATATACCATGGTTGTAGATTATCTCTACTACAAGGTGGGGGATTATATGATTAATTTTCATTAAAATGTTGTTACAAATATATTTGAGTCTATTAATGTGCATGATAATGAAAAATCACAGCATTAGTTCAAGTGAAAGCCATCCAAAATGCATTTGTTGGAAAGTTATAAAATTTTAACTCACTGATCATGGAGTTAAAAACTAAGGAACAATACATGTAATTTAATATATTTTTTCTCAATGTAAGAAGAACACAATAAATAATTTATTGATGAGAATAATAATTTTATTTATTATTATGAAAATAAAATCCATTCATAGGGATATTCACATGAATTTGTTATTAGTTTCATGAATTATCATTTGGAGATAAAATCAAAAGTGATGAAGGAGCATGAATGCACCCTTTATGACAGAGACAAATTCTTGAAGTTATCATTCAAAAGTTGAATAAATAATGGAAATGGAAACCATACATATTTAAATTTAAATGGAACAAATTTATTTTACTCTTTATTTAACTGGAATTAAAACTTATGAATTTGGAATGTGATAAGACTAAAAAACCCAATGTATTTTAAAATAGAAATGAATCTACTCAGGTTTTAGAGAGTTAATTTCCTCAAAATTAACTATACATATTATTAAATAGTTATTAAAAGGAATTAGAGTGGAATGAACCTCAATAAAATTTAAGAGGAACACCCACAATAGAAAAGTACATGTATTTACTGAATCTATTTTATCAAACAGTGCTAGGATAACGTTAAATTCTATTCTATTATGGGTAAAAAAAAGTTATGGGTTTCCCACTAATAGATGAAGAGTGGTGTTATGTAATACCTAGTTGAATAGATTAAAAAAACGAACCCTAAATTATTATGAAGAAACTTTAAATGTGCAAGGTTTTCAAGATTTAAATTAAGAGGTTTGTTATAAATAATAAAAATAAAAATATTTATTGGATAATTTTAGTATTTTTGGAGGTTTGGGAATATGTTAATAGATTTTTGGAATAATATAGACACATAAGAATGCTCTAGAAGGAAATTATATAAAGGATATAAATATAGAGTGATAAAAAAACATATTATATAGATCATATAGGATTAAAAAAGGATAAATTTATAATGTATTTAAAAATATAGAGAGATTATTTGACTCTGAAAAAATTTATGGCCCCAAATATGAAGACTGTTGGAATATATAAAACAAAAATAGATCCTACCTTAGGGATAGAAGAATACCAAAAAAACATATGAATAAGAAAAATAGAAATATGTCTACCTTATGTAATCAGAAATGTATGAAATATATTAAGAATGAAACTCCCAATAAGAAACAACCAATGGATTAGAAGTTTCTCAAGAGTGGTAAATCAAGGAATCCTAACATATTATTCATTAGGTGTACTCAAGATAGAATCACTATAGATATTTGTATAAAAAGACTAACCTAATATATGGAGAAATTGAATAATATTTAGAGATTTTTCTTGATCCCAAATGTCAAATGACATATCAAGAAAAAGTCCATTGAGGTGATGAAATCCTTACTACCACCAGGTGTTCAATTCTGAAAACCTAGAGAAGTTACATGAATAAATAAAACCAGAAATTTTATAAAATTAATTAAAATGGAAAATATATTGAGAATGATTTCTAAGAAACATTATCACAATTTTGAAGGTGATGAGGTCTAACTTTTTACAAAATCAATAATGATTGTGTTTCAACATTAGTGATAAAAGTAGAGGACTGTTGGATGGCTATGTTACATGTATATCTAGGGAGAATAACCATCACGGTGGAAAACAAATTAAATTTATGTTTATTTTGATATTGGTATCAGTCACCTTATAGTATCAAATACTTGTACATCATTACGGTTTTTAAAAAAACATGTTGATAAAGTGTGGTGTACACATCTTTAGAGGGGGAAACTGAAGAAGAAAAGTCTACAAGAGACTTCTTATATTATTAAATTATATAATTTAGATATACCAAACAAATTATGATGTTTGAGGTGTGATACACACTCTCGAAGACCATTTATGATATGTGATTATTATATTCATTAAGTGGTTCTTTCTATCTAACAAAATTGGAGAAACCATGCACTTGAAATCTTTGTATATATTTTTTCAACTGAGAATAAGTTCATAAAATTTTATTGAAAATAATCATTTTTACCCCCAAAAGAAGATAGGTAAAACTGGTATCACATATAAAATTGGGTACAACATTTTTTTATAAACTTATCTCTATGGTTTTCTATAAAGTGACAGACTAAATTTTCTTGTATTTCATTTTTTGATGAATCATTATAAATATAAGTGTGATTACAAGAAAATTCAAAAACAATTATGCCAATAATCATGTATGATAATCACTTAGAACTAGTTAGTAATTATTCTACCTTAATAACTTCTATATAGTAATTTATAGATATGTTGAAAAACTAATTAAGTGTAGACCATGTCATGTGAAGGTTATTTTATTAAAAAACTATATTAGGATTAATAAATATCAACTAGTTTCTAAAAATATCAAACTTTTCTGAAGTGAAACATTTTAGTCAACATAAAGAGAGAATTCTTATTCATAAATTACACTTAGTATAATAATATGTGGGAGAGGAATATAATAAATATCCTACCAATTTATTTTAATTGGTTAAAGTTTACAACACAAATTGTATTTCAAGTGCTATTATACTTTAATTGGTACCAAATCTCTAGTTATTCCAAAAATTATTTTTAGATAAAGTTTTTAATGTGGAGGATGTTCTCCTAAATAACAATCTTATCAATTAGGGGGAGAAGAAATTCACCCTTCCATTTAAGGGGACAATAATTTCCTCATCTAATATTCTTAATCAATTAGGAGTAAGATACATTTAAATGATTAGTACTTTTGAATTTAAAATCATCTCAAAGGGGGCGATTAAGGTGATCATGGAATATCAAAGGGGGATATTAATGTTCACATAGACATGAAAGTGATAGAATTGTATTTTTTTAATAGTTTTCAATATAAAGACATTCAATTAATTCCTAAAAAATATGGATGATGGAATGAGTATCCACCCATTAAATGGAGCTTAAAGGTGTTTCTCATGCATTGTGGGGAAAGGAGAACTATGTTACAGACATTGGAAATAAAAAGTGAGTCATGTGTGTAGAAAATATAATAAGGATAGATGTATTTATTCTTAAATAAGTTAATGGGATACATTGATTAGAAACATATAACATTAGGAAATTTAAGTTTTCGTCTTCATATTTTTGAAAAGTAAAAAAAGTAATTGATTGTTTTCTATAATAGTTCAAGATATAGAGATACAAAAATAGTAAGGTTGTTGTTGCACCTATACTGGAAAAATTGTATGATTGTGAATAGAAAGTGTAAAATATTTTTAAATTTTAGAGAGTAAGAAAGAATAGTGTTTAAAAATACATACCATAATACCGATGCATGAAGGATAATGGAAAAAATGTAGAAACACACTTGAATGAAATTTTAGATTTACTAAAACTAAAAGATCAATGCGTGATATTAATGTATTGAAATGGGAGAGTTTTTATTTTTTGAAAAGTGATTGGGGACCATTTTTAAATTCTTGATATGTTTGTGGAATTCCTACAAGACTATTAATGTGTTTATGTAAGAAAAATAATGGATAGAGTTGTACTGGTGGGAGTATGTTAAAAAATGAAAGAAGACTTGAATTACAGGTTTCATATAAGTGAATTATAGTATATAGGAAACTCTGAGTATTTGATGTCATTGCATTTTTAATTGTTGTCATGCAAGAAGACCAACATATATGAGTTTAACAATTCAGCCTAATGACCCATGTACACAATGTTTGTAGAAAAGATCATATAAATATTAGATTTTGAGAACTATGTAGATAAATGAAGACCCACATAGCCAATTCTAGAAATATAGTAGAATTTTTCAAGATTAATACCACTTTTTATAATTTACAACATCAATATTAATAGAGAACCATTTATTAAAATCCATATACATGAAGCACCACTTAAGTTAATATATAATGTATCAGATTTTACATATATGATATTGAAATTAATGTAACTGAATTTCCCATACTTTATGGGTGAAAAAATATATATTTCTAGAAAGGATTTTGTAAGGAAAAATTCAACTGTGATATTTTCAATTTTTTTCCTTAGGGTAATAAATACAAAAAATGATATGGATGGTATGTGATTAAAGATTGGAAAATTTAGTTACTGATTTTTATGTTATGGGAGAAAAATAGAAAAGAAATAGTGAAGTTCTTCAATTATTTAAAAAACTAATTTCTTTTGAATAAATTCAATATTAAATGAGAAAACTATTTTGGATGATGTTTAATTTGTTATCTAAGGATTTATTCATCCCTAATATCTTGAAAGTTATGTGATCCATTCCTAAAATTTAATAAGATCCACTATTCATCCATCTGGGGCTTTAGGCCACCGGTTTGGTCATCGTGTCATGCAAGGCTTTCGAGCGACCCAAGGTCTTCAGGCCAGTTGATTCTCAAGGACTTCGGGCCAGCTTAAGGCCTTAGGACCACCCCAAGGCCTTTGGGACACATGAATGCAAGACCCAGACACACTACAAAAGAGGAGCAGCCCCAGAAGAGGATTCAGAGTAGGTGCACTCACCAGAGCAGATCCAAATGGATTGTCAGAATGAAAGTGTATGGCTATGTCATCAGTACCAGCCTATGCTTGCATGGGAAGTCTAGCCAGACGGTCATGAAAAGGTGGAGAGCTACTATACGGATGCAGATGCTGGGGAGGGGTAGTTCCTTGTAGATAGTCTGGTTGAATTCCCTAAGACCTTTGGGTCATGTAATCTCCTAAGCTTACGGGCCATGTAATCTCTGAGCCTATGGGCCCTGTAAGGGTCCCCGTCATCCCTTGAAAGGGGGGTTAGGAAAAATCAATAAAAATGAAGGGCTTTAGGCCATTCAGACATATGAATACTCTCAAACATAAATAGAATATTTCTAAATCATAGAAGAAATAAAGTGTTTTATATTTTCATACAAGGGAGAAGAATTGTATGTTGTGAATTTTGAGGAATCCTATTGATAAAGTTTAGGATGATCCTTTTGGTAATATTATATGGTGATGTATTATATCGAGTGATGATAAATTAAAATAAATAAGCAAACATAATTTAAAAAAATCATCATGTTAAACCTTCCACAATAGAGATATCTTTGATATTATGGTGTGGAAACATTATGCTTCAAAAAGTAAAATTTTTATAACAGCTCATTTTTCATTAAGAATAAAAATAATTCATTTTTTAAATATGAGGAAACTAATTTTAATGGGATCCACTTAATAATATCAACTGAAGTACATGAGTGAGATGGAAAATAAGTGCATCACTACAATTTTGAAATGTTTGTGTATATATTGAGAAGACTATTTAAGAGTTGATAACTGTTGTGTCTCGATATAAAAAAAATTGAATAGAATTTATGAAGAACAAGTAATAGGTCAGGTACTAAACTAAATCTGATGACTACTATGTAGTCACATTGAAGTAAGAATATGGATCCATTCATCATTTTGCGATAAGTTTGATAGAGATAATGTTTTAGAAGAAGAAAATGCATCTTCAATTTGAAACATTCTATAAGTTGTCAAATATTTGTGTTAAGTATTAAAACTAATGATAATATGCTAGGTTTAAATAACAAAGAATATAATTTAGTGAGGAATCCATATGTGTAGGTTCATTATATCTATTACTATTAGCTTCAAATTAGTGACTAATTTATAGAGTTTCATTGATGATTTATTGGGATTTTAATGAGTTATTGTTGAGTTGGAATGAATTGGATTTATATATTTTGCAGAATCCTGTGTGAAGTTATAGATGTCCTTCAAATAAGATATTCAAAATAACCAATTATATATATATTGATACAACATATAAACTTTTATACACAGAGTAAGTCGGGATATCAAAATGAAACTCTATGAAAATAGAGTGAAAATGTAGAATGAAGTCTGGTATGAGAAATAAATTTTAATTTCTAGAATGATTCTGTAAAGAGAATACGTATCAGACTCAAGAATTGTAAACACTATGCTATGTGGTGTTGGTTTTGGAAGCACCCCCATATTAATGATCATTACAATATAGTGGAGAATCATTGATTGGGTAAAGCCAATAATCAATTAAAGAAGTATCTCATTGTACCAAAGCTTGTAAAAAAATTGGGTGGTACTTTACTAATATACTTTATGTGCATATAATGGATGATTTCAAGGTTAAACATAAATATTATCCATATGGACTAACTATAAAAATGGTTAAAGTTCCAAATGGTGTTTAGGATACATTGGAATTTTTTAAAACATCATCAAGACATGGTTCACCACATTTTTGGTGTCTATACCAATACTATTAGATATATCAATTCTCAAAACCCAACACATCCTATATATCACAAATTATATATGCTTACACCTACACTATGCATCCATGGAATGGATCATCATAGTGGGATTAAAAAGATATCTGTATATCCTTGTTTCATGTTTTTTATGATATAAAATAACCCTAAAATATTTTTATTGGTCGATGGTTCTAACATCATCGACAATTTTAGGGGGTAGTTACTTCTATCCTGGAACACCAGGTGTTGCATCCCTAGCCCGATTCACCCATATTATTACCAATATAGGTGTTTCATACCCCGAGTACACCTCCATGTTCAAAAATAAATTTTGACTGATGTTTAGGCTCTATATATATAGTGGGGTCACTATACCCTATATAGTATTGATAACCATAAATCATTGTAGAAGAAATAATGATCAACTATTTGAATAATAGAAAATAGATAAAAGTGAAATCACAACTTAATTCTATCGACAAGTAAATTATAATACTTACGTTATAAGAAAACTATATTCACTTTAAAATGATTTAGCCTCCAAAAAAATTGAAGTCACCAATAGTCTTACCATGTATAGGATATCCAAAATATTCAAAATAAAAGAGTTTTAGGTTGAACAAGTTCTTGGGTCTGTAACAACCCAAAGTATTTCAATGGAAATTATCTTCTTATAAATATGTCATAAAATCACATGAAAACACAATAAAAAATGAACTACTAAGTGCTATGTGGCCTTTAAACATAATACTGTCACTTATGTTTTGGTAATTTGTAAAATCTGACATACACGATTGTGTTCAAGATGATTTTTGGAGTCTAATAAAACAAAAATAATTTTTAGTGAATAGTAACTTACCCTTATGAATAGTAACGTACACTTATGAATAGTGATATTTCCTAATGAATAGTAACCTTACCTATGATAGTATAAAAATAATATTCAAGTGAAAGTATGATGTACCTATATTTTAGAATAAGTAAATGAATGATTTAAAACTGGTTTTTAATAATAAATTACGATTTTTATTAAATATTAAATTAATCATATTTAGAAAATTATTTTTGAAAAATGGACTTCATTTTTGGATTCTACATGTCAAAAAAATGCTTGGGGTATATTTTTGGGATTTTTTTGAAATACTTTAATTTTTTATGAATAGTGAAATACCTTAATTTACAAAATAAGCTAAATAAGCTAATTATAGGGTAATGTGTGATGTTCTGCTGATGTAAGCCCACTTGGTTCGGTATTACATTATAAAATTACTATTATTGGTTATGGAAGACTCACTATTCCTTGTATTGTGAGGAAATAATAAACTAATGAATTTTATATTAAGAAAACCCCTCTCCCCTCCACTATATATACCATCCTTCACTCCCTCATTCCCTCACACCTCTCAAGCTTCAAGACTTTCCTAAAAACTACCCAATCATCTTCCCTAGCCCCACTCCCATGTACAAGAGCTGATGGTCTCATCAAAAGACCAAGATTTGGCCCATTTAAGGAGGATCTCCAGAGAAGGATTCAAGAGGTAATTTCTTTCCCTCTTCTCCTTTAATTCCCTTTCAATTTCAAGTTGTTTTCTTATTTTCTCCCCACCTATATTTTTAAAAACGATATGGTAACTCTATTAACATACATATAATGTATTATTATGATACTAATGGGATATTATATCATCCAAACCCCTTTATCCACTTCTTTTTATTTTATTAAAGAGAACGTTGTTCGTGAGGTGTTAATTTATCACCTTCAAGAACGACATGTCATCTTATTCGATTTATACCATCATATCTAGTCATAAAAACATTTTTATGGTTGAACCAGAATATTTTATATTTATCATGTCCTATTTTAATTTCTAGAACTAACTTATGTACATATTACTAAGTGATAAATTAAAACAAGTTTGTTGTGATCGAAAATCCACCCAAATTAACCCAAACAATCATCACTTAATTTTATCTTATGATTCATCCACATGGTATATAATATAAATCATTATATGATAATTTTAGATTCTGTAATGTCATTTATAACATTTATTATCAGTTCTGGATGTTTACCCATGTTCTAACTGAACTTCAATTTATGAATACAAGTGAACCACTCAAGAAAAACCATAAAAACAAACATTTCCGAACAATGTTTTTTAAACTCTATAACTTATCAAAAGGCCCATAAAATAACATAATGAAACCAAAATTACCTTTATTAATGTATAAAAGGTTCTATAATTTTTAATTAATGAATATAATGTGATTTTACAGGACATTAAAGATAAGGAAGCGTTCAGATACATGGTATGGGGAAATTCTCGAACACAAATTTCATCATTCGGGTTCTCCCTCTTTCACTCCATTTTTGATATGGTTACTCCAAAAAAATAATTTTTTCATCATTATCTATCCTTTTCTAGTATGTAAAAGTTTACCACTATTGTTTATGTGAAACAAAATGTTTTCCAAAAGAGCTCTTCTTTTATGAACTCACCTTTTACTTCTCATTCAAGGATGGTAATTCTTGTATCAAGTAAGTTATGCCCTCTTTGTTTTTGGAACCCAAAGATTACGAATGTGTTCTTATGAGATGAAATACATCCCTTTTCATGGGTTAGTTATGTTCATTTTTGATATATGTTCAATGTTGCATGCATGATAATGATAATATATTGATGTGACAGGTGCACACGGAATTATATAGCGCAATATGAATGTTTGAATGTGACGGGTGCACCCAGAATTATATAGCACTCCAATGCATTGGGTAAAGTGATGAACCTCATGAGTATATTTGAAATGATTTGGAAACGATTCAAGCTTTGTTCATAGTTATGTGTGGTAGTTAACCACTAAGACATGATGTTTCATTTTTATGCATTACCACACTTCAAGTCTTTTGTTTATTTTTCCCCTCAAGTTCATGATCTATTTCCCATGTTATGATTATACTCAACCCATGCTGTATTGTTTTTATGTATCCTCTTACTGGGCTTTTAGCTCATCCCTTTTGATGTATATCCTCAGGTGGCTACATGTCCTAAGGAGAGGTCAAGTTCCAATAAGAAGCTAGAGAAGAAGAAATTAAATAAATGTTTATGGTTGATGATATAATTGCTATGTATGGTCATAGTTTTCCCAAGACACTAAACCGTTGGATCCTCTATGTGTAATACTATTATGTTTTTTATCCTTAAAATGATTTAATTGTAATGTAAGAAAAGGTTGGGTCGCTATAGTTGGTATCAGAGGGAGGTTTAGTTAATTTGGGAATTAAGATTAGTGATCCCTAGAGAAAACCTCTAGCATGAGACTAAGTACAAATATGAACATAATAATCTATACATAGGGATCCCATATGTTATGCTTTTATTATAAATTGTGAAAATGAATAAGTTATGTATTGATGACATGTTGACTTATGTTTTGTTCAATCCTTTTTTATTTTAGAAAATGTTGGGAACTAGGAGAAACCAGGCAAACAACTCGTGCGAGGACCAATGCAACGATTGCCCAAACTACATCCCCAATGATTTGGGATGTGGAGTTCAAAACTTTATGGGGATGATTACCCAATTTTCTTAGGTTATAAACAATAAAAATAATAATGGGGAATGTCATATTTCACCAAAGAGATAGAAACTGTCTATTGAATGTTTTATGCAGCAAAGACCACTGACGTTTAGTGGATCTTCTGATCCTCTAGTTGTGGAATAGTGGGTCAACACCATGGAGAAGATTTTTTTGTGCTTCACTATTCTGAGATGGAGAAGGTGACTCTATCCATTTATCATCTAGATGGAGAGTCCGATCAATGACAAGATTTGATTAGGAACACCAAGACAAGGGAGGAAATTGAAGAGATAGAATGAGAAGACTTTAAGATCTTGTTTCTTAATAAGTATTTCCCACAAACTCGCATGAAGATGGAGAGAGAATTCATAGAGCTCAAGTAAAAATAATGAGAATCTATCACAACCTATGAAGAAAATTTCCCAAGTCTTGCAAGGTATGCTTCGAGTTTTGTTATCAACAATGATAGAAAAATTGATAGATTCTTTAGTTAACTAAAACCAAACCTTTTAAAGGATCTTTCAATTCGAGAGTTTGGGAGTTATGAGGATGTTGTTCGGTGTGATCTCAAAGTGGAGATGGAGTATGGATAATGGTCCCATGACTATGGTGATAAGAAACAAAAGATGGAGTTTCAGGTCGGTGGATCTAATGATAAAGGTGGGAAGAAAACTCAACGACCCACATGCCAAAAATGTGGGAAGTTGCACCATGGGAACTGCCTTAATGGGACGAGGAAATTCTACAAGTGTGGGAAAGAAGGAAACCATCCTCAAGAGTGTCAAAAAGACATGAAAAGGAAGGATAATGTGGTGGAATAAAGGAGAGAACCACTCATGGTTCAATGCTACAATAGCAGGGACCTAGGGCACAATTCAAGCCAATGCACTAAACCTTGAGTTCTTGGGGGTAATCAGCATCAGCAGCCACTAAATCCAAATGAACAAGGGAAGTCATATGCCATCACTACTGCATAAGTGGATCATGATAATGAATTCGTACATGGTAGACTTCCTATTCACTCAAGAATGGAAGAAGTATTATTTGATTCTGGTTCTACGCATTCCTTTATATCTTGAAAGTTTCTAGAACTATAGAATCAAAGCCCTGAAAAACCTTGAAGTAGAGTTATCTATAAAAAAAACAAGTGGTGCAATCACTGCAACCCAAGTGTTTGACTCTTCTCATATTTGCGTATGTGGGATGATTCTTCTGGCGAATCTCGTAATACTTCACTTGGTGGAATTCGACGCTATAATCAGAATGGATTGGCTCTCGTTATATAGAGCACATATCAACTATTGGGAAAAGGAAATACCTTTTCATATTCCAAACCATCCCATGCTCCTTTAAAAATGCAAGGAAGATCATAAATCTCCTTTGAAATGACCTTTATCTATGTGGATGTTGATTCCCTATGAAAAAGAATACCTCTCCCAAATGGTTGGGTCGAAGGATAGTTCCAACCTTGCGGAAAAGACCATCATTAGGGAATAAGAAGATGTATTTCTTGAAGTGTTACCCAGAATTCCCTCTGATCATGAGGTAGAGTTCTCAATTGAACTCATACCCAGAGCTACTCCTATCTCAAAGTGTCCCTATAGGATAGCTCCTATCAAACTGGAGGAGTTAAAGTAGCAGCTACAAGAGCATCTGAACAAAGGGTTCATACACCCCAGTGCATCACCTTGGGGTGCGCCAGTGCTCTTTCTGAAGAAGAAGGATGGAACAATACGGTTGTGTATCGATTATCAGGAACTCAAGAAAATCCCCACAAAGAACAAGTATCCTCTCCCAAGTATTGATGAATTGTTTAATCAGTTAATAGGAGCTCAATACTTCTCAAAGGTGGATCTTCGTTCTAGATATCATCAGGTAAAGGTGAAGAAGGAAGATATTTAGAAGACTGCCTTCCGAAAAAGGTATGGGAACTATGATTTTTTGGTGATGCCTTTCGGACTTACTAATTCCCATGTAATCTTCATGGATTTGATTAATAGAATCTTTATAAATTACCTCAAAAAATCTATGGTAGTGTTTATTGATGATATTATCATATAATCCAAGAGTAAGGAGGAATATGAAGAACATCTAAGACTTGTGTGTTGGAGACATTGAGAAAGGATAATTTGTACGACATGTTCAGCAAGTTTGACTTTTGGATGAAGCAGGTCATGTTCTTGGGACATGTGATCACAAGTGAAGGAATTTCTGTGGATCTTTCAGAGACAAAGGTGATTGAGGAATGTCCCAAGTTATCTAGTGTCACATTAATCCATAGTTTTCTTGGATTAGCTGGGTACTACTGACATTTTGTGAGAAACTTCTCACAATTCTCAAGGCTGCTAACTAGGTTAATAAGGAAAGGGGTAAAGTATGTCGGGATGGAAGAATGTGAGGGAAGCTTCAAGGAGCTAAATAGAAGTCTAATCACTGCACATGTACACACACTACTGAAAAGTGGAGAAGGTTTTGTGATATACAGTGATGATTCAATGAATGGATTGGGGTGTGTACTCATGAAAAATAATAATGTGATAGCCTACGCCTCACGACAGTTGAGGATCCATGAGAAGTACTACCAAACACATGATCTAGAGATGGTAGCCATGATTTTTGCCTTTAAAATATGGAAGAACTACCTTTATGGAGAGAAGTGTGACATATACACCGACCACAAGAGCTTAAAGTATAAATTCACACAATAGGAGCTCAACATGCATCAAAGGATATGGTTAGATCTAATCAAAGATTATGATTTCTCTATTCACTACCATCCTGGAAAGGTGAACAAGGTAGCTGATGCTCTAAGTAGAAATGAACCAACTACTATATCCATGTTACAGATTGAGAAAGACCCTATCTTCCTCGATATGCAAAGGATGGATTTGGGAATCATAAGGGTAGGGGATACATCTTACCTTTCCCAAATGATTGTGAAACCATCCATCCAAGAGAAGATTAAGAAAGCACAAAGGTATGATGTGGATATTAAAAAGAGGGTGAATGCAGTAATAGAAGGGATGATGCATGAGTTCCATATCGACGATGATGGTGTGATTCGGTTTGGAATGTGGCTTTTTGTGCCTTCATCACCCGGGATAAAGAAGGAGCTATTGGACAATGCACGTGGCTCGACATTCTCTATCCATCCTGGGAGTACCAAGATGTACCGTGATCTCCAAGAACACTTCTGGTTGGATAACATGAAGAAGGAGATTGCTGAATATATATCATGGTGCTTGGTATGTTAGCAAGTTAAAGAAGAGCGACAAATTTTCAAAGGATTGATGCATCCATTTCCTATACCCATGTGGAAATGGGAAATTGTTACTATGGACTTTGTCATGGGTCTCCCAAAGACGTAGAAGGGAAGTAATGCGATATGGGTTGTTGTTGATTGATTCACCAAGACTTCCCATTTTATCTCTATTTTGGAAGATATATCAATTAAACAAATTTCAATGATATATGTGAATTAAGTGGTGAGACTGCACGATGTTCCACTCTCAATTATCTCTGACTGTGATCCAAGGTTCACATCTAAATTATCGAGGAGCCTTCATCATGCTTTGAGTACTGAATTAAATTTCAGCATGGCCTATCACCCCCAAACTGATGGCCAGTCTGAAAGGAGTATTCTGATGCTTGAAGATATGCTAAGATCCAGATCTCTAGAATTAAAAGGTGGATGAGATCAACATCTCCCATTGGTTGAGTTCTCATACAAAAATATCTCCCACTCGAGTATTCTGATGGCTCCATATGAAGCTCTGTATGGAGAGATATTTAGAACTCCAACCTGTAAGGATAAAGTTGGAGAAACAAAGATAATTGGACCTGATATTGTTCAAGACATGACAGAGAATGTTCAATTCATCCAGAAACACATCAAAGCTACTCAGAGTCGGCAAAAGAGCTATGCTCACAACCGTCCAAGGGACTTGGAGTTCGAAATTGGAGATATAGTATTCCTTCGAATATCACCCTGGAAGAGAGTCATGCGGTTTGGAAAGAAAGGGAAGCTAAGCCCAAGGTACATTGGCCCCTTTGAGATCCTTGACCGCATAGGAGTCGTAGCCTATCAGCATGAACTTCAACTGAAAATGGCTCAAGTTCATGATGTGTTTCATGTATCACTCCTGAGAAAGTACATACCAGACCCCTATCATGTACTTAACTCGGAGGTGGTATAGCTAGAAGATGATATATCTTATGAGGAGCAGCCAGTAGAGATTATGGACCAGAGAGAAAATGTTATACCCAATAAGAAAAACCACCTTTTCAAAGTGTTGTGGAGGAACGATAAGGTTGATAAAGCTACTTGGGAATTTAAAGAGGCGATGAAGGAGAAATACCCTCACTTATTTGTGTAAATTGAAATTTCGAGGGAAAAATTTCATAAGGGGGGAAGAATGTAACCACCCAATGTTTTTTAATGGAAACTACCTTCTTATAAATATGTCATAAAATCACATGAAAGCATAACAAAATGAACTAATAAGTCATAAATGACCTTTAAACATAATATTGTCACTTATGTATTGGTAATTTGGAAAATCTGACATACATGGTTGTGTTCAAGATGATTTTTGGAGTCTAATAAAAGAAAAATAATTTTTGGTGAATAGTAAATTACCCTTATGAATAGTAACATACCCTTATGAATAGTTATATACCCTAATGAATAGTAACCTTACCTATGATAGTATAAAAATAATATTCAAGTGAAAGTATGATGTACCTAAATTTTTGAATAAGTAAACAAATGTTTTAAAAAACGATTTTCTAATAATAAGTTAGGATTTTAATTTAATATTAAATTAATCATATTTATAAAATTAGATTTGAAAAATAGACTTATTTTTTGGGTTATAAATGTCAATAAATGGTTGGGGAAATTTTGGGGATTTTTCTGAAATACTTGAATTTGTGATGAATAGTGAAATACCGTAATTTACACAATAAGATAAATAAGCTAATTATAGGGTCATGTGTGATGTTCTGCTGATGTAAGACCACTTGGTTCGGGATTCAATTATAAAATTACAATTCTTGGTCATGGAAGACTCATTATTCCTTGTCTTGTGGGGAAATAATAAACTAATGAATTTTATATTAAGAGAACCCCTCTCCCCACAATTATAAATACCACCCTTCACTCCCTCATTCCCTCACACCTCTCAAGCTTCAAGCCTTGTCTAAAATCTACCAAAGAGTATTCCCTAGACCCTCCCCCACGTCCAAGAGCTTATATTCTCATCAAATGACTAAGAATAGGCCCCTTAAGTAGGATCTCAAGAGGAAGATTCAAGAGGTAATTTCTCTCCCTCTTCTCTTTTAATTCCCTTTCAATTTCAAGTTGTTTTCTTATTTTCTCCCCACCTATATTTGTCCAAATGGTATGGTAACTCGATTAACATAAAAATACTCGAATGTTATGATAATAATAGGATATTATATCATCCAACCCCCTTTCTCCACTTCCTTTTGTTTTATTAAAGCGAACGTTGTTCGTGAGGTGTTAATTTATAACTTTCAAGAACGACATGTCTTCTTCTTCCATTTCTACCTTCAGATCTGGTCATGAAACCATTTTTATGGTTGAAACTGAATATTTTATATGTATTATGTCCTATTTAATGTTCTGGAACTAACTTATGTACATATTACCAAGTGATAAATTAAAACAAGTTCGTTGTGACTGAAAAACCGCCCAAATTAACCCAAACAAACATCATTTAATTTTATCTAATGATTCATCCAAATGGTATATAATATGACTCATTATAAGATCATTTAAATTATTTAATGTCATTAATAACATGTAATATTAGTTTTTGATGTTTACCCATGTTCTAACCAAATTTTAATTTACGTATACAAGTGAACCACTCAAGAAAAACCATAAAAACGAACGTTTCCAAACAATGTTTTTTAAACTCTATTACTTATCAAAAGGTCCATAAAATTACATAATGAAACCCAGTTGACCCCTATTCATGTATAAAAGGTTCTTGAATTTATAATTAATGAATATAATGTGATTATATAGGACATTAAAATGAAGGAAGCCTTCAGATACAAGGTAAGGGGAAATGCTCGAACCCAAATTTCATCCTTCGGGTTCTCCCTCTTTCACTGCATTTTTGATATGGTTACTCCAAAAAAATATTTTTTTCATAATTTTATTTCCTTTTCTGGGATATAAATGTTTACCACAATTTTTTATGAAAAAAAAGTTTTCTAAAAGAACTATTCTTTTAAGAACTCACCTTTTACTTCTCATTCAAGGTTGATGGTTCTTGTATCAAGTATGTTATTCCCTCTTTGTTTTGGGAACCCAAAGATTACAAATGTGTTCTTATGAGATGAAAAACAATCCCTTTAAATGGGTTATTTATGTTCATTATTAATATATGTTCTATGTGGCATGCATGATAATGATAATATTAAGATGTGAAGGGTGCTCCCGGAATTATGTAGCGCAATATGAGCATTTGAATGTGAAGGGTGTGCCCGGAATTATACAGCGCTCCAATGAATTTGGTAAAGTGATGAACCTCATGAGTAAATGTGAAATGATATGGAAAATATTCTAGCTTTGTTCGCAATTATGTTTTGTAGTTAACAACTAATACATGATGTTTCATTTTTATGCATTGTCACACTTCAAGTCTTTTTTTATGTTTTCTCTCATGTTCATGATCAATTTCCCATGTTATGATTATACTCACCCCATGATATATTGTTCTTATCTATCCTATTACAATGATTTCAGCTCACCCATTTTTATGTATATCCTCATGTGGCAACATGTACTAAGGAGAGGTCAAGTGCTAATAAGAATCTAGAGAAGAAGAAATTAAATTAATGTTTATGCTTGATGATGTAATTGCTATGTATAGTCCTAGTTTGCCAAAGACACTAAACTGTTGGATCCTCTATGTGTAATAATATTATGTTGTATATCTTTAAAATGAGTTAATAGTAATGTAAGAAAAGGTTGGGTCACTATAGGGTCCATACCCAGTCCCATCTCTTGACTCTATTAAGAATCTGACAAATCATCAAAATAATGAAGGGGATTTTACATTACATGTGGCTATAGAAATTAATTATTCTTAATTACTATGGTAAAAAATCTGGGTGTGATTATAACATTTTAGGAAACCATCAATAGTTTCCCAAAAAATTTATATATATAAAACATGAACTATGTGACATGATAATAAGGAAATTGTAAATTGTAAAAGAAAGAATAAATACCACAACCATGGTTCCACCCAAGCCATCTAGGGGTGACCAAACCATATTCGGTCAATTTTGGGGTCTCTATTAACATATCACATGAACAATTTAAGGTAATCTTGTACTAATTCTTATAAAGTTGGAATTTTATCCCAACATGCACAAAAACAAACTGATCAGTTTAATTTCTTAATAGAAACTCATAATGGTGGGAATAATATCTTAGCAATATTGGTCCATAGATGGTATAATTTCTCCAATAATATACATATACATGGTAATCACATCCCTAATACAGAATCCATGGATGATATAGAAACACTATATGAGAGAAACTAACCAAAAGTAGAAACATCCCATGTCTAGATTTTTATCATAAGTGATGCTTTCTTGTACCATAAATAACCAATCTCATACCAGTAATTCATCCACATCAATAGAAGCATCAAACCATGGGTAATACATCCCACATACAATATCAAAATAAAATAAACAATCATAGTTCCCTACATCCATCATTACCAATGACACATGGACATTATGTTCTATGTCATGGTGGGAATTGCTTCTTATGGTAATGGTTATAATTACATTTCCATATAACTGGAATAAAATACCTCATCATAATAAAAAAAAGGAAATCATTAATTACATCCCATATAAACCCATCCAATATCCAGTAGGGTATATCATCTGATATACTTAACAAACTCTCATTATGGAATAATCATTATCTTTAGAATAATAACATATAGATTTTTCATTTAGGTTGACATATCATCCAACTCACATTTAAATATATGTTAAGTCAATTTCAATATGCTACACCTACAATCATAACCATATCCAAGGAATAACATATCCTGTTATGTGCATTCTAGTAGGGAGGGAAAACTCCCCCAAAAAAATTAACTAAATTAACCAAAATGCTATAGGTCATATCACAAGTTCCATATAGGAAATGAATTAAAAAATATCTCTCAATTAAACACCTCTCATATGTATTATGAGGGTAGGGGAACCTATCATGGTATATTACTTAATATTATAAGTAAACATAATACCACATGATATTCACGTGTCAGGTTTATGTAATTTAGTTCAATACCACTGCAATAAACATTCATAAATAAATTAATAGTTTTTTAAGATATTATTATGGCCTACAAATCCTTACCCAACTCATAAATTCAAAGAGAGAATTATTTAGTTTAGTTTTTTTTCACTCATACATGGTTTATGAGGCTTCATATTACAAGTTTTATAAACCACAAAAAAAATCATTGAGAATGGTTTTGGACCACCAACCTCAAGATAATTTATGTGAACTTGTGTAATACCACCCATAAATTCAGAACCGTATTGTATATATCTAGAAATATGATAATATCCTAAAATTTGAGAATAAAAATTAAGGAAAAAAATAAATTTAGAAAAAACATGAATAAAAGTAAGAGGAAGTGTTTTGTTACCCACGATTACCCAACATAGTGATCATAAAAAAGACCATATAACAAATGTGGTGGACCTGGAACTTCGAGAGGGAGAACAAAGAAGAAAGGATGATGAGTGTGAGAAAATTCAGGCATAAAAGGATCAACAGAGTAATTTTTTTTATAAAATTATGTAAAATAATAATAAAAATAAGTAGAACTATAAAATATCATAACCACCCAATAGGTACACACCAAGTATCAATCGGGTATATTCCCCACAACAACCAACAACTTGGGGTCCCATTTAGAGATATTTTACCACATCCATCCACCACTAAGTACCCTTTTTAGGTATATTGAAAACCCAAGGAATAATTTATATTGAAAATTGTCTAGTAACCATACCTAAATCATAAAAATAGACCCTTAGGCCCCCATAAAAACTTAAATGATCATGAAACAACCAAAATTCATAATTTTATAAATTAATTGTATATAAACACAACTCAAAATTTTTGAGGTGTTATAAATTTCATATAATGTTGTATTTCATCTATTAGATGAAAAACTATTCCTCATTATTAAGAAAACTCTAACTACTACACTCACATATCAAACTCCCACTTCCATGTCTCCTCATAAATATTCTCATGATTCCACTACATGCATACCAATTTTATTTTCATTACATAAAGGATCTTATCATTCCAATTAATTATAATAACTATTAATTCCTTGAACAATGCATCATGATACATTTATAAATCATCAAAACATAGAACATGAGAGGGATTGGTGTGGAATCCCATTAGTGGTGATACATGAAATACATTATATATAATATTAAAATACTAAATAATTATTAATTGATATGTCAATATACTATCCCTATGGACAACCTAAATGATCCAAACATATATATAAGTTCCAGGCATAGTAGAAGAATCAAATGAGACATTCCCGAATCTTCTTTTTATTATAGTCAATGATTAATCTAATATTTACATGATGATATATTTCATGATCAATGGAATTTAATAAAATAATATAGACAATATAAAAATGCTAGAATCAAATCACATGATCATCATTTATTATTATAATTAATTTAAGTGATTAAAGAAATAAATTTCTAGAAATTAATTCTACATTGATAGATCGGACAACATCTCCAAATTGTACCATCAGTGCATTGTAGGAATAATGAATAGATCCCCAATAGTAGTGATACACATGTGTTACCTAAACCTCTGAATGTCACTGTAGGAATCTCCAAGTCGTAGCATGGAAGATCCTAACGCTTTTAATGAATGCCTTTGATTTCAATAAGAATGGATTAAAAATGATTCTCCTTGATCTCCCTATAGATTAAAGATCAGAAGGTTTTGGAAGATCTATCTCCCTTCTTAAGAGCATTCTAGGATTGGGGTATCTCTAGGGATTGAGTGGATTCTCTATAGATGTTATTGTGTACAACTCAAATGAATTTGATCTGTTAAGAAAAAAATATAATTGGGTTTATATATAACTAGGGATAAAAATAATAACTATAATTAACACTTTATTATTTCATTAATCACTGTAGAACCCCATGTCTATGATAAAAATAATAATAATAATACTATTTATTAACATGTGTGAAACACATGAATTAAATTAAATATTATTTAATCAAATAATATTCAATATATATTATTTCTCACAAGAGCATTAAACATGATTCTCTATTCCTCCATAAAATTTATCAGGAAGTGAATAATGAATATTTATTTAATAAATAAATAAAATTGTATTATTCACCAATAAATAAATAAATAAATATTTAATTCACTAATTAGAGAATAAATATTTATAGAATATTAAGCTCAAATAATATTCTCTCGAATAACTGGTGAGAAATATATGATATGAAGTAAACATTAATAATTATTGAACCATTTGAGAGAATAATATTTATTTAACCAGTTAAATAGTAAATAATAATATAATATTTAACTAATATTTGGGATACATGTAGTGTGTGACCCTTTAGGCATCTTTCTCTGTGGCCATAGGTGAAGAATCCTATAGTCTATAGTCAGAATCTAAAAATATATAAAGGCACCCATAGAGAAATAATTTAATTTTGAAATGGAATAATACCTTATACGAATGTAAATTGAGTTATATAATCCCTTTATTGTAATATCTCAAATCACATAGGCTGTATACTACTTCAATCAACCTATGTGATTGATGTCTCTTTCTTTGAATTTTTGAAGAAAAAAACATTCCAACATAATAGAATATCCATGGATTTATTTAGGATATATCATTTCTATAAAATAAAAATAGAGACCAATATCCATTTATGAATAGAATGGAAAAATCCTTTCACTCATTATTCAATAATGAAATACTACTTGTGATGTACCCAATGTATCCTACCTCATCGCAAACATATGTCTTCACAATTTTCAACAATAAATCAATGTACAAGACTTATAGCACTCACTAATAATAATATTTAAGTATAAGGATCAATACACATTTCCTTATATAGGAGTATTCAATGAAAAATATAAATTTTGGATTTCCTACTATTAGGTCTCATTCTCAGAATATCCTACACTGGGTATTACCAAGGTCCTATACCATGAGAAGTTGCATCAATATATTATGCATCTCAACCCATGATATCCTGTATCATCTCTTTCCCTAAAATGATTTCATTTGACTATAAAACAAATATTTATGAAAAATGATGAGGAACTTTTGGGTTCTTATCGAAGTGTGGAATTTCTATGACCTTTCAGTACGAAAACTACTCTCAGAACATTATCACATTCTATATTACACAAAAAAGAAATAATAATGTTATAATAAGTTTATTAATTTTAAAAACCATGAATATAGGTTATCATAAAGTACGAAAAAGATGGTTTCAGTGAACCAAATCCAATAGACCCCCACATGTACTAGAGTCAACTACTAACAAACTTTAGTACTCTAGATCTCACTTGATACACATGATTCTACTAAGATAGGCCTTCAATCAAGGGGTCCACCAAACTTTCTTCTATGGGAACTCTGATTACTATAACTTCAACCCTTTAAGAAAAATATTTTGAGAGTTTATACTTCCTAATTATGTTCTTTGTTTGATGGTGAGACCATGGATATTTTTTAATAGACACCACTATCATATTATTATAATACACTATGATATAGTCCTTACAACTATGTACCACATCAAGCTCTTGTAAAATGACTTTTATCATAATTTCTTCCTTAGAGGCATTAAAATTTTCTATATTCTTGGAATATATTTTGGAATTATTGAAAAATATCTACATTGATCTCTTCTAACTCATATATCGTCCACTAATACAGAATACATATCTCGACTATGACTTCAGATCATTCAGGTCTATTTGAAAACTAGCATTAGTATAACCTTTAATGACCATCTTCTTGACTCCTCCATACATTAGGATGATATCCTACGTTCTTCTTAGATATTTAAGGATATAATTAATACCAAACCAATATTGTTCCCCTTCATCATATTGATATCTTCCTACCATGGTCAATGTATAGGAAACATAATATCTAGTACATGGCATGGAATACAATATTGATCCCATCACTAAATAATATGTGGTATTAATCATTCAATATTTATACTATTATATTTGATGACACATTTTCTTAGAAACATATATACCATGAAGCACTCTAACCAACACCCTATTAGATTATTCCGTACTAAATATATTTTGTTTTATGTAAATTTTTGTACTTTGAAATTATCCAATCATCCCTTTGGATCTATTAAATATTATCTTGATCCAAAAAATATAGGATGATTCACTAAATTACATTATGGAGAAACACTTTTTAACCTATCCTTAATAGTCCATAATACATGAATATCATTTCAAGTAAGTAATATATCATCAACATATACTTTTAAGATAAGTAATGAATTCCCACTAAACCACTTGTAAATGCAAGGATCACATTCATTTTCAATGGAACAAAATTCTTTTAACGGATCATAGAATTGAATGTTCCATGTTCTGGATGCTTGATTCAATCCATAAATGGTTCATTCCAACTTGAAAATATTTTTGGCATCAAATAGTTTCCCAAACCCTTTGGGTGGTGTCATGTTGACATCTTCTTGAAGGTTCCCATTAAAGAAATATATTTTTACATCCATCTACCAAATTTCATTGTCATGGTAAGATTATATATCAGGTAAATATATGATGGATTCAAACATTGAAATTGGTTAAAATGTTTTATTATAATTAATTCTTTGCCTTAGTTTAAACCCTGTAACTACTATCCTTGATATATATGTATAAACATTACCTTATATGTCTAGTTTACTCTAGAATACATGTTTCACCCTATGATATTTATATCAATTGACACATTGACCAAAACCCAAACTTAGTTTTGATACGTGGATTTCACTTCAGAATTCATGGGTTATTTCCATCATGAAGATTCTAATATATCTACTTCCTCATTGTTGGAAATAGGTTTATCATTTTCAACCAATAATGAATCACCATCTTTGGTGACTAGAAAACTATATCTCTCTCATTTTCTTACATATTTAGTTATCCTATGAAATTATTTTTTTCTTAAAAAAATACTTCTTCCATGGGTACCTATGGATTCAATTTATATACCAACAGTAGTGTATCTTGAACATCAAATTCATCTAAGTCAATCTTTGTCCCATTATAATTTTGGGGATGTTCTCCCTCTCATGAAATATGAATTTTCTACCAAAATCCATTCTCTTATCCAAGTGGTTCTGTAGGTAGTATCCCTTTGTTTCCTTTGGATACACAATAAAGATGCACTTTGTGAATTGGGGTTTTACTCTGTTTTCTATGAAGACCTTAAAATATTCCACACAACCTCATACATGTGTATGCATAAAACTAGGTCATTTCTACTCAATAACAAAAAGGGAATTCCATTTCATGATTTATTTAGTACTAAGTTTAGTGTTTATGTTTTAGTTTCAATTCATTCCCCCAAAAGGGATAATAGTTTATCTTTATGATTCATCATCGACCTTACCTTTTCTCACAATGTATAATTACCCCTTTCACTAACACCATTCCACTAGGCCAGTAAGGTGGAGTGAGTTGAGATAGAATCACTGACTTACATTAAAATTCAATAATCTCTTGAAAATGACATTAACAACCTTGATCTGATTGAAGCTATTTTATATTCTTTCTATTTTTATTCTCTACTTCATTCTTGAATTATTCTGATTTTTGAATGGACTTTGACTTAAACCTCATCATGTAGACATATCAATATCTACACAAGGCACCAGTAAAAGTTATTAAGTTAGAATTAACACCTATATCTTCATCTATAAATGGTCCCTACACATTAGTGTGTATCAATAATAAAACATATCTATCCCTTTCACACTATCCACCAAATGACTGTTTTTTCATTTTACCTTGTAAACAGTCATGATACATAACAATTAGTTTTACATAAAAAGACTCTAAATAACTATCCAGATAAATATTTTTCAAAAATTTCTCATTTACATGGACAAGAGGGTGATTCTATAGATAGTGTTATTTGATTCATGTGAACATGATTCATTATATATTACAAATACTTGGTTTTTATAATTTATTATATTATTCATGTTATCTAAATTATACATACCAAAACATTGGTTGTCTTTATAGAAGAAAAAAATTTATTTCTAAACTTGAATATAAAACCATCTGCATCTATGCATGATATAGAAATTGTATTCTTATTAAAAATTGGTACATAATAAAAATCCCTTCCAATATCATTAATGTTGGAAATGAAATGTGGTAGTAACCATTGGATAGAGAATACATCCTTGCACCAATAGCAGCTCACAAATCCACCTATCCTCTATCAATATTTCTGAATCTCATTAGTTCATGAATTTTGATACATATGGGAGTAACATAAAGTTTATCTAATTACCAATTTTTAGATATTTAAATATTGAAATCGATAAAAAATACAACTAATCTTCCCCTTGATTATGGGTTTTGTTCATCTTCATAAAGCCCTTTTTTCATGTGAAAAAACATAATGCCTCTATTTATTTTCCCTACCTATGGATCTTCCTTTTCTTTAAATTATGGTTCTCTAGGGATTTAGAGTTTTATAGGCCTTGGTCCCCTTCATAATTTTATTCCTTTTCTTATTAACCAAAAACATTGTGGTTCTGTCATGCCCCATGTCCTTACCTACTTGTAGAATCAAGTTATAATATTTTGAAAGAATATTATTATTATTGTTAATATTATAATTAATAATAGTAATGGAGAATTATTTGGGTAATGAGGAAAATATGAGATCTATAAATAGATCATCTAAGAATTTAATCCCTAATATGTCAAGGCATTCAATATATCCAATAAGCTTAAATATATGAGGCTTAGTAAGTTCTGAATCCCCTATCATTGTTTTGAATAGAGCATTGGAGATCTCATATATATCTTTTATCACCTTCTATCGATAAAGATCCTAAAGGATAGATATCATGTTATGCACATCCAGACCCTAATATTTCTTTAAAAGATCATTGGTTATAAATGATAGCATAAAATAATGAATATCAATAGAATTGTTCAAATGTTTCTCCTAGAGAGATAGATCTTCCTCACTCTCCTTTATAAGGTTTATAAAAATAAGTTCTTCTAGCACATTCAATTTCTTATTTGGGAATAGGATGACACATATGAGCCTTTTTCCTTATTATAACTTTTTTTCAGTGATAAGGTTGTTCTTATCAATTATAGATCATAGTGACATTTTTGTATAAATTTTATTACTTTTTTAAATAAATAAAATGAAAAATGTTTAGTAAATTATAAAATAAAATTTAGACAAATAGATAAATATTATTTTAATTAATCTTACACTATATTATTGAATCCTAAAATCCCTCACCATTTTCTTAGAAATATATTGCATCTAGGATATTCTTGTGGGAAGGATCCATATTCCACTTCTCATCACCCCAAATTTGCATGATCAAGCAATTTGAAGGTGTTTAGGTAGGCATTAAAATTTCCAAATGTGTTAACTCATAGTTCATTGATCTATTAAGTGGAATCCCCAATACTAAAATCATGAAATTCGATTTCCCAAACCTTTTCATCTTAGTTACACTAAGTACTACTTTAGAAATAAACCATTGAAGTGAAATAAGTTAAGTATCACCAAAAAATAATGTTATAATTCCATGATAATTTAAATCACCCAAATTTTGACTTGTTAAGAACTTCAAACTGTGGTTTGATTTTATGTAAATTATTACAAGGATATACTAACATAATATATATCAAATTAATTTATCATTGTGATTAAATTTACATTACTATATTTATTAAATTATTATTATTATCCAGATGTACTTAAGTGATTAACCATGTATTAGATCATTTTATGCGCAAGAAAATTATTTTAGTTTTATCATTCATGCTTGTTAATTCAACAATTATTGTGATCATGATAAGATATCCACTATGAAATGACCATGAAACTTGAAAGAAATAAAAAACAAAGTGATATGATCATGATATTTTACTAATAGTTAGTTTATATAGAAGATAATAAAATAACAATCGACCTAGGGGTAAAAAACCATGAACAAATAGTGATTCATAATTCAGGTTTCCATATGACCACATATGTATATCTCTTAGATTGGTTTCACCTAATCTCTAAATTTGAACCAACTCTGATTTCTTGGGAGCTCTATACATTATATATAAATTTACTAACATGTAAGAGAGGTGTACTAAAGGATTGGTTAGGGGGTTTTCATTAAATAAACCATGTGAACACAAGCCATTAAAAAAATGTGAAGATAGATGTCACCCAAGCAAAGAATTTAATTTAATAATTAATTAAAATAAAATAATCACATAAAATGGCCTTTTCTTGGATGATTACCATCCACACACCTGAAATTAATTATAAATTTAATAAAAAATAGTATTAAAATATAAGAATTATTATTGAATATAAATCAATCTCAAATAAATAAATTTTCTTATTTTTTATTAAAATATTTTATTTTAATTCTCTTCCATATTTTATTGATATTCATATACATAATAATTTTCAAAAAACTAAATAAATATATATAAAACTAACTATTTAAAAAAATTCCTTGGAGTCCACACAGTGAGTACCTGTCCAAACTACCCAATGTGTATTATAATTGAATACTGCTAACTTTTGCAACATGTGGCGTGCTAAATTTATCATATAATTTCACAAAATTTATTACAAATTAACGGACACACATAATAGGTGATATTTACGTATCAAGTTATATTTCCATGTGCATAGAGTAATAACTACAATATGATTTATACATGATATGTAGATCTAGATATTTCTCCAAAATTAATTCGGTATATATATATATATCCCACAATATGGTGTATAATAAAAACATAATGACCACTTGAAACACTATTGGTAATATTTTCTCAGTAAAATAAATTATTTTTTAATTTTTTATAATTTGGTAAAAGTATATAGACAACGTTATTCTCATCATATTTCTAAAGTAAAGGCCTAGGGACTCGTTATTTAACCATGGCATGGAAAATAAATGGTGTACACTAAATGTACATGGGATACATGGAATGTGGTCTCTGAGTTAGATAGTCACTAGTCATGTAGGCCATGTAAGAGGATACACAAACCATCTAGGACTAAGGGAATACACATTGTGTATGGAAGTTATACACCCTATACTCTAACTATCCATGCACTAGGATGGCCCAATCAACACACAGAGTATGAATAAATTCAACTCGTGTAATTAATTCAAATTCATTAAATTAACTATAAATTAATTCATGGAGCATTAAAAACTAGTACACAACATGTACATCTGGGTTACACATTGTACACTCTTATTTTATCTAGCTAGACTGCTCAGAACCCCTGAATGAGATCATCAAATTTATTTAATTCATAAAATTAATTAATTTGACTATATTTTGGAGAAAATAAATGGAAGAAATTAGATATCATAATTCAGATTAAAGAATGATTAAACTAGAATTTAAAAAAATAAGAAATCAATAAATCAATAAACTATAATTAAATAACTATAAATAATTATCTGACCCCTCTTATATATCTTCTAGGTTCTGGGTGTAGTGGAAACATCAAATTGGACATGAACAACTTTATTTTTTTCTCTGATCGATGACTAATCCCTGGGTTACATAATGACTAATTCTGTGATTAATGGAATTTAATCAAATAATATATACAAAACAAAACCCCAAACCAAATTACATGATCATCACTTAATATTTATAATTAATTTAAGAAAGTAAAGAATTATCATGTGATTTATTTTCTACATTGATGTATCTAACAATGTCTCAACCTCATACCACCATTACATTGTAGGAATCAAGAATATATTACCCCAGTAGTGATCCACACATGTTCCATTAACCGTTTAATGTCATTAAAATACTCTATGGAAGCTATCACTACAGATACTAATGATTTTTATATTTTCCTTTTATCTCCCTAAGAATCTCTTACAATGGATTATCCTTGATCTCTCTCTATACTTGAGAGTGGAAGGTGGAGGAATATCGCTCTCCATTCTAGAGATCATTCTAGGATAAGGATCTCTCAGGGGCTTGAGATAATTATCTCATGATGTTGTGGTTCACAACATAAATGAATTCTATCACTTAATAAAATAACATTATTGGTTTGATATACAATTATAGGTAGAAAATAATAATTTCAAATGATCCCTTTATTATTTTTGCAGTCCCCACAGAATCCCATGACTATAATAATAATAATATATTATTATTTCATGATATTATATAAACTCATTAATTAAATTAAATTTTACTTTATCAAATAATATCCAATATATATTATTTCTCACTAGACTGTTAAACTCAGTCCATCATTCCTCCATAATATTTTTTTGGTAATGAATAATGTCCATTTATTTAATAATTAGATAATACATTATTATTCACTAATAAAAAAATAAATATTATATCCACTAAATAAAAAATAAATATTTATTAAACATTCATCAAACATAATGCAATGTCGAATAACATGTGATAGAATATATGCCTTCAAAAAAATGTGAATAATTATTAAAAATTTTCTTGAATAATATTTATCTAGTTTTTTAAATTATAAATAATAATATATTATTTAATAGAGATACTGAATAAAAATTGTGTGTGACACACTAGGCCAATTTCTTAGTCGCATTATTTGAAGCAACCTAAATTAAATGGTTTGCATCTAGAAACACATTAAGGCACCCATAAAAATGTTAATTTTGAAATGATATAATACCTCAAATGGTATCTTATTGGGTAATATAATCCCCTTTTCATGATATATCTAATCAATTAGGATGCATACTTGTTCCATCAACCTATGTTCTTGATATCTCTTTCCTTGACCTTATAAAAATCGAACTTTCTTATAAAACATCATGGAATTGGATTTATTTAGGATATATAATTTCCATAAAATGGCCTAAGACATAATCTTTTATTAAATAATTGAAGGTACAAATCCTTTCTCACATTATTCATTAATTTAATATTACTCACGAGATACACCACGTATCTTAGCTCACTATGAACATATTTCAGATGGGTTTATTTAATAAATCAATATAAATCAATTATAACACTCATTAATAATAATCTTAAACTCTAAGGATCAATACACACAACCATTGATAGGAACATCCAATGACACATAAAAATGTAAATTTTTTACATGTAAGTCGTGTTCTCATAATATCATATTTTGGATATTACCAAGGATGTATCCCATGAGAATGTTCCTAAATGTCCAAGGATACTCTACCCTTTATAACTTGTATCCTTATTATACCTAAAATGATTTCAACTATCTGTAGAATAATAATATTTGAATACTTTTGTGGAACTTCAAGATTCTCATCATTTTTGGGAACTACTATGACCTTTTAGTGTGAAATATATTATTTGGTTATTATCACATAATATGTTACATAGAAGATAAATATTGATGTGATAATAATTTAATTATGATTTCAAAAAAATTAATATAGGTTATCATAAATTATAATGCAGTTGGTTCTAGGGTTCTAACTCCAACATTATTTGTGTGTCATTTTTTCCTACCTCCAAATATGATGTGGGTGATAAACCAAGTATAACATGAATATAATTTATATTATTTCCATAATTAAGAATCACATCGTTCAATTAAAACAAAAAATACTAGGAGAAAAAGTCTTTGTTTCATTAGATATTAGTAACATAAATGTCTTAGAACACAATATTTCTTGAAAATATCTAATAATATTCTCTGTAATTGACTTCATCATAGTAATAATCCTTCATGTAATTTCACTGGGGAATGAAAAACATAATAGGTACCAATCTCAAATACTCAGTAATGAAAAATATTTTCAACAATTTATAAAGGGTTAGATCATAAGAAAGTTAGAAAACATGAACAAAGGAGAAATGCCGGATTAAAAATAATAGGAAATCATAAAATATTATCATAAGACACTATAGAATAATATAAATCATATAATAAAAAAATATAACCTCAAATAGATCAACATGAAAGAATATATATACCATGGAATAGAAATGTGGAAGTATGAGACACTAATCATGAGCCATGGATCCTAACACAAGAACAATAAAAAGGGATGAGCATAGAAAATAAAAAAATATTTCAAGGTTTATCAGAAAGGCCATAATTTAATATTTTATCATGAAAATCATTTTAAATACCATAATGCATTATCAAACACAAACTATATCACATAAAATAATGGATAAAGCTTCATAATATGTCTTCTATAGTAGATCGAGCATCACTACACTTTTCCCATAAAAATATCTATAGTTATAATTATTCAACCAATGAGTTAGAGGGATATATGGAACCCACTCCATACATAATTATAATCCATACAAAAGTGTCCCCCATTAAACCAATCATATAAAAAATAATGATTAACCCACAAAAATAATATGTGTTATATAACATCATAAAATGGTACCATATATGTAATAAAAAACAATTGAATAATTTAATACTTAAAATTCAATTACCTAAAATAATTATACCATAATTAAAATATATACACAATATATAAATTCAATGGTGGGAATTATTTTAGAGATAGAGTGAAAAAAGAGAAATCACAAAAATGAAAATTCCAAAATTTATTCTAATCTTGTTATAAAAAATAAATAGAAAATATTTTTCAAATTACTTTTCAATGGGTGATAAGAAGGATTACTTTTTTTTCTAAATAATCTCCAATATTAGATCCTAAAAAATAAATAATGTCTTAGTGAAATAAATGTGAAGTGACAGATATAAAAAATATGAAAGTGGAATGAAATATATTTTTTATTTTTAAATGTATTTAAATAATCACAAATCATAAAAAGAAATATAATATTTCCTTTTAAAAAGAGAGAAATATAAATTTGAATAGCTTGGAAGAGAATAAATATTTATCATTCAAAATTAGAAAATAAATTATTTAATGTAAGAATAAACCTTGACATAGAGGATAGATAAACTATATAGAGGATGATAATTATTATTAACAATTTCTTTTTTTATTGAGTAATAAATTAATCAATGAATAATTTATTGATATGAAAAATTAATTTTCCAAAGAAAAATGTAAATTCTATTGGAAATATTGCAATGTAATACTATTATAAACATAAAAGAACATATTCAGAGGAAAAATATTATATCCCAATGAAATGAACATAGAGTCCATGAAAAACATAAATGATATCATTCATTACTGAATTATTTTTAACCATTAATTAATCAATCTTTCTAAAAATAAATTTTCAGGTGTTGATTTCATCAATATTTTATGATATATTGGTTATAAAGATTCATGTCCTTGTGAATTTTTCATGTGTTGATCACCTCTATAATTTTCATGGATATTATATAAGACTATACAATTATTCATTAAGTCTCATGGTCATTTTATGGAGGTTAAGGTCTTGGTATCAAAGGAATTATTAAAATGAACTTTTATTGAATATTGAATTTATAAAATAATTAGACTTATTGGGGAATATACATAGAAATATTACTATTATTGGAATATGAAAACATGTTAAATCATGTTCTATTATAAAATATTTTTAATATTTAGTTTTTTCAAAATCATTAACTTTGTAAATTGTATGGTATTTTCCATTTTGGTGGTAAAACCAACCCAAACAAGAAGTTTCATAACTATTGAAAGATAATGAAAATGTTATTTTATGTTTATAATATATATTTTTATAAGACTAATGATTTAAGAAACATGACATTAAATTGATGAGTTATATAATATAATAGTGGGATAATGAATATAAATAAAATTGGTTTGGGAAGTTAACAATTATTTTAATGGGTTGAATCATTGCTTAGAGAACCTTTTGGAAATTTAGTATTTATGAATCCTTTTTAAAAATTATAACTTTGAAAATGAGGGAGAATCTTATTTTTTGAGAATTTTTGAAGGTATTTAAAATAAAATTAAAAGAAAAGAAAGTTGTTATGTGGGTAGAGGATGGGTCCTTTTTTTGGGGAGCATGGGTTGAATTTATTCAAACACCAATTCTATAATGTTTATGGTATGAAATTTTACTTTTAATATGGATCAAAATTAAAAAAATAATAGATTTTTTAATTAATCAATTATTTTACACAATTTAGAGATAGGTTTTGAGATTGTTTAGGTCCTTACCCAATAATTTATCTTGTTGACCACATTCTACCATTATGGTGGTAAATTAATTTTTTACCTTGTTAACTTATTTTTTGGATAAAATTAAAACGAAACATTTTACGTAATTTTTTAATTTTGATCCAAAATATGAAATTTATTTTATTGGATTATATTTTTAAGGTTACAAAAAATTAATTTTAATATAAGAATATACATTTCATAAAAAATATTTTTTAGAAAAATATAATTTCAAGTATTAAATTTACTTTATTATTATTCCTTGAAAAGTAATAATATTTATATCAATGTTAATTTAGTTGTGCATATATATTATCAATACAATTTAATTAAATATTTATTTATCATTGATAATTTTAATTATATAAAAATAATATGTCTCAAATAAATAAAAATTCTTTGAAAAAATTCCTCATTTTAAAATAAAATAATTTCATTACCAATTATTTATTATGTATTAATTATTTAGTATCCATTAATAAAATTTTATCAATAAATTGTTATTAAAAATATAAATTTCATTTAATTTAATACATTATTTTAAATAATAGTTTATAAAAATTATAAAAAATATATAAAAATATACTGAAAAAATGAATATATATTAATATTATCATTTATTACATTAATAATTACATACTTAGATATTCTGTAAATCTACTTGAAATACCCATAAATACCTAAGCATAACTCCAAAGGATGAGATAAGTATCTGTGAAAGTCGTTATTAGTGATTTATTTAGCATAGATCACATTGTGATTTCCCTAAGCTTGAATATCTCTCATTTTCCCTAAATCGATAACTATTAAAGTTCAGATTAAGATAAATATAGAAAGAAACCTCATGATACTAATTACTTTCAAAGATTATGTGAATATTACTCAAATGAAAATTTTATAATACTTGATGTCATTGTTTCTTCTTTCAAAAAATATTCCATAATTTAATTACTTTCCTTAACACCTATAAATTCTATTAATATATTTCAATGGTTACATTTTAATTGAATATTATTTTAAATAAAATTAAAATCTATATCATTAATTAATCTTATAAATAATGATTTTATCAATGGATATATAATCCAAAAAAATATATTCCTAGTAGCCATATATGTTAGGATCGTATATAGAGTAATCATATTACATTTCTATATATAACCTCACACAATTCATTAAAATAATTCATCACATTATGTCAATTATTATCTAAATTTTTTTATCATATGTATAATGATTTATATTGTTTCCATAGGTATGGTAGACAACATGATCCTCATGGAAAATGAGGGTAAGTAATATTTTAATCTTTTCGGATTTTTATTTAATTGTGATTTTATTTATTTTTTATTTTATTTTATTCCATATACAAAATTTTAAATGTAAATAATTTTTTATTATAATGATTTATAGTAATTAAATATATAATTTTTCATTTTAGTTTAGTGTTGTGTGTATTACATGCTATGGGATTTAATAAAGATAAAATCATAATAAAAATATGGGTTTTTACATTCTTTCCCCATAAAAAATTCATCCATGGAATCTCATTACTGAAAAAATGACGGTTCTTCCAAATAATTAAATTCTTAGGTTCCTATGTACCTTCCTCAAAATTTTGATTTCATCACAGATTATTGTCTAAGTGTAATTCCCAACCCGAATCACCCATTTTGGAATAGGAGTCCATATAACCTCACATGTGGCACCCCATATCTAATAAGTTTTTGAATTTTGGAAAGGGTATGATGTAATGTGGGGATACTATACCTTTATAAATCATACACATTAAAAGATAATCCAATATAAATATAATCCAAATATATAGTAAAAAAGAATATATTAACAAAAATTCTAAAATAGATTCCTTGAAAATTCTTAATTATATGATAAAACAGACCCACAATGTGGTAGGATAACAAGTACAACTAGAATAAATAAATAAATAAATAAAAGTGTTGTGGTATCCAAACAGGGTCTATCCAAATACTGCCTCCATCTCCTTAATCCCAGATCCTTAACTACCTATCATGGAGCCCTTTCCCTTTACTATATCCCTTGTCATGAAATGTTTATGTGCATCAAAATAACCATTGAAGATGTGATTATAACCTAGAATGACACAAAACATTCATCCTTAACATAAGTTCACAAATTCATAGATGTTTAGGAAATGATGAAAAGGTAAATGTTTATAAAATGAAACAACCAATCATGTACTGAGTTACCACACACAAAACAAGATTCCATGAACCTCCGTCATACGTACTTTGGTTCCATGTCAAAAGTATAATAAATTAGTACCGCATGACTTATTTCAGGCCTTGTAATTTCACACACATTTAAGGATATACATTCTTTACCATTATGGAACATCCCATCTTTAAGGGAAATTCTTACATATAAATCATGGTCTCCAACTCACCTATGATAGTATGCCAACTTGGAACACCTATATAATAGAATCTATCTCTTAAAAAAGGGTGTTACCCATAGGAAGATCAAATCAAAATATATGGACATTCTTCGAAATGTGATAAACCATACCCTTATACATTCTAAGACTAAGTGATAACCACCCTTTGAAAATACATCACAATTTAGTTATCTAATCTACACTCCCACTATATGGTTTTGGTTAAGTCTGTAAGGGAAAACTATCATCCTAAAAACGAAAGTATATATTCCACAAGCTATGAAAAAAACCACATACAAGGGACAACATAACAAGGAAAAATATATCAAAATAAGTAATTATAAAGGCTAAGAAAAATTAAACATGTAATAAATGAAATATAAAGGGAAACAGAAGACCTAAATAAGTAATTTTATCATTTAAACCCTATGAACATAAAATATGTTGACTATGAAAGGGTCTATATACTAGGAACATGCACAAGAAAAATATGCAAAAAAAATTGACAAAAAGGAACAAAATTATAATGGATTCATACCTCATGCTTACTGATATCAAATAAAAGGGTTTTCCAATACATCACCACTATAATAATGAATATGTATTAATCCGTTCAATACAATATCCAAGGATTCCCAAAAACTATCCCATAAAAAATGTGGTACCCAATAATGTAAGAGATGGAGAGTTCTTTCGTGCCTAGAAACTACAATAAGAACTAGTGATAATGCAATAATAAATCTAAGATCTATGATAAATATATTCTTGGTTGCATATAAACAAGAGGATATTAAAAAAAATTAGGTAGAATTTTAGTTATTTTTAAAATATCACCAAGCTGTTCTATCTTGTAGATTTGAACCCCCATATTAAAAATACCTTTTAACATTCCTTTGAAGAAAATATTGATTTTTGAGTTTCTAAAATATTTCAAAATAATATTTACTGACTTAAACGGGTCAAAATAATTAGTTTCCAAAGATTTTAGGAATTTAAAATCATGTAAAACATTTATAGGTTCTATCTAAGAAGAGATAAAATGAAAAACATGGTTAAAAACACCGTTTATGCAATAAAGAGTAAAAATTAATCGTAACATGGTTTTACCCTTATGAAGCACATAATATTTTATGATGGTATTGAATTTTACCCTTACATAGGTTATAAACATATTTATACAACTATGTAACAGTTGTGTTTCCCTTATATAACCTTTTAAAACATAGAGTTACCATTACACAACCTAGAATTATCCATACATAGGGGATGGGAAGACATATATAAAAATGATAATTAAAGGTTTAATTTTGGTAACTGTTGAAGAATTAAACATACATTTTTATAGATCCTGAAAAATAGCTAATATAAGGATATGAAATATTTACCATTTTATAGATCATTGAGTCTACATATGGGTTAAAATTAAATTTCAAATTATCTACTTTTCACAGAAAAAAGAATTTAAATTTTACAAAAACGGTATAAGATCCTTAAAATATTAGGATGTTATAATTATCCCCATCTAATATCCTCTAAACCATGAGAAGTGTCTCAGTTAGTGTTGATTGAAATGTGGGGCCTACTACGCCCAAACACTAGGATCATACTCCAAAGCGTCATCTTGAATATGCCAATAATTCCATTAGACTCTGAAAAGTGTCACTATCATCCCAAATTACACTTTATTGACCCGGTCTATGATCTGCTCCTAGTACATCATAAACGATGCATTAGAATCTTGGTCAACATTATCATATTCGATCACATTCATAGGATCATGCTTGTATCTCTAATGCTGAGAGACATAAAAAAGCGTGAATAAATAAATATCATAAAGGAAGATCCAAATGGAAGGCCATTATTCCATCGTGCCTATTCATCCTGAATATTCCAATAATCCTAATAGGTAGCTTCCATTCTAAAACCGCCAATACCCATGTCAAGGAGTTGTTCGGAAAAAAAAATTCCCATTGAAAACACAAAGGGTCACCTACTTCTATAGGAATATGACCATTGTCTTCTCTAATAGGTGATTAACCAATTTCTTATCAACTAAAATCTCTTGGAGGTCTCCTATAACAAACATGGAACCATATATATTGCCTCACCATGCTGGTTCCAACAGACTGTTTAACAATACAATTGACCCAAAAGTACATCATAGCGGGCCATTGGAATTGAAACCTAGATGTAATTATTGTATGAAAACTCAACCACGACTAGGTTATAATCCTAATATTCATAAAAATCTTGAACTTAAGACCAACATATATCCTTTATTATCCAGATAATCCTATCAGTCTACCCATTAGTCTATGGAAAATATGATGTACTCAGTTTCAGCTACATACCTAAAGCCTTCTATAATACCTACCAAAAACATGATGTGAAATGAAAATTTTTTTATGATTCGATGCTTAAAGGTTCTCCATGAAGGATTATAATATCTCATACATAAAACATAAATAACTCATCCACTAAGTGGGTTACTCAATTTTTTATGAAATAATATACTTTCATTAGTCAAGCAACTATCACCCAGACATCATCACAAGTCCTCAAGGTTATGGGTAATCCTATCATGGAGTCTATCATCACATTATCACACTAATATATATGCATTATAAGTGGATCAACGAAACCATAGTTTTTTTATGATCGACCTTTATGCTATGTAAAGTAAGGAATCTTGACACAAAATGTGTGAAAACACATTTTAAACCTAGACAACAATACTGATGTCATATATTATAATAAATATTATTTGACCCGAGATTCACTACCCACTTCAAATAAAGGGATTACATCATCAAATCCACCATCAAAGAAGTTTTCTCAACTACCCTCCCATAAACATAAATTACGACATCATCACTAAAGGACTATCCTTTCACTGAGTCATCCCACACCATGTTCTCCTACATCATTAAACACTTAGGAACTTACTCCTGGGGGGAATTAGAATATTCCAATGAATAATATGTGATAATTAAAAAAATATATGTCATAACTCCATGATACTATGATGTATCCATGATAAACTCATCCATACAACTCATCAGATGGAATTCCTCCAATGACGACCACTCTCCATGATCATGTATTTTTTATATCATACTACATAGACCGTCTACAAGGATATTACTGTTACCTAGAGAATAAGAAAACTCATAGTCCAAAGTCTATGGATACTCTACCTAATTACTCTACCTTATATTGAGGTCCCACAAAGACAATATATATGGTAGTTTCTATTTTTCTTCTTGTATAATGCATACGTCTCACCGAATAGATGGTTCCACCAACAAATATGGGCATAGAATGCATCTACCAACTCTAAGTCACGTGTTCGGTAGTTCCTATAATGAGGTCATAGATGACAGGACCGATAAGAGACTACCTGATATCTCTACATAAACACCACTCCTAACCCAACAATTGAGGAAATATAGTAAACTATGCTTCTAATCCCCCAATTTTGACGGTTCAAAATTGGATATGTCATCAATATGAAATTTATCCCTAAGAACTCTTAATATGGATTAGTCCACTCAATCATCATCCCCTTTTTGGCCAAATCCTTCATAAATTATACCAAATGGTAGAATTCAAAGATGAATAATTGGTAATACCCTATAACCTATGAATGATCCAGATCTAAAACACATTCCATATATTTGACTAGGACATCACAAAATCTACCTTATCTAGGTCCACTAATATCCCTACCTCATAAATCACATTCCTAATGAAAGACACCTCATAAAACCAAAAAAATGGAAATTAAACATTTTGGTATAGAGCCGCTGTACATGAAATGTACTAAAAATAGTCTCTAGTTTCCTAACATATATGTCTAATGTATTAGAATATATCTTGATATCATCCACAAATTAAATGAAAAAAGATTCAATATACTGATGAAACATGGAAAACCATTGGGCTCCCAGTTAATAATCAAACAGTTCATCAATCCTGGGTAAAGAGAATCTATTCTCCACAGTTACTGGATTCAAATTATTATAGTCTACAAAAGATCTATAGACTACCATATTCTTTCTTGTCAAACAAGGTTGTAGAACCTCGAGGCAATGTGCTCGGTCTTATAAATCCTTTTCCCTCCAAATCCTCTAATTGTACCTTAAAATATCTCAACTAAGTCAGTTTCATATGATATGGAGGGATCCATATTGGTTTCACAATAGTAATGACATCAATATCAAACTCAATTCTCCGGTCTGGAGTAATTAATGAGAAGTCATCTCAAAACACCTCTTAATATGACCCCCACATGAGGGAAGATAGTGGGGGTTGCCTCTAATTATTATTCAAGATCCAAGATAAATAATTTCATTTTGATATCTCTAAAAACATTCTAGTCTACTCCCATACTACCTACATTGATATCTCAGTTTATTGTTAACACAAAACTCTTTCCTCTAGGCATAGTTAAATACACATATCTCTTGTAGCAGTCACTATGAGATCGATTACTGGTCAATTACATCATTCTTAATATCACATAAAAACTAATAATTTATAATATTATGATTTTCTACTAATTTATGTAGCTAGTAAAATATATGGAAAATTCAGGAAATATATAGAGGTTATCTATTTGTTTTCCAATTGATGTGTCATGAATGATAAATTGAAATGATAACATAACCAGAAAATATAAGACTATAAAAATGTGAGATGATATGAATGAGTGGGAAGATCATGTATTAAAAAAAGTAATAGATAACATATATGTAATAAATACCATACCTCAAAATTATTTAATGTAATTCTATTCTAGTTTTTGGACCATTATCCCTCACATAAATCATTATTATCTCTAAAGCACAAACCTACCTCTATGGATCATGCCTCACCTAAGTCACCATAGTTTGTGGTTCCCATTAGAATACTAAGGACCCAACTCATAAACCATTCTAATATCATCAAATATAGATATCGTGTCTTAAAAAAGTGAGAGAGATGACCCAACTTTCCACATCATTTTCATTTATCAGGTGACCTCAAACACAACATACTAAATTAAAATTTACAACCACAATTACAACACCTAGTAAAACATAATCCTATAAAGGGAGTAATAAAGGCCCTAATGTACTCTTAATGGTATAAAACCCATCATACATCCTCAAGATTCCTCTTCTAACCACCAAAAGTGTCTCTCTCTACAGAAATAGGATATATGTTCATCAATGTAGAGTAAGATAGAATAAAAATAATGATTCTTTCATCCTATATAAAATTATCACAATTCAATGACTTGTTAATCACCTGAGCATGCATCATGTGGTAAAAACCAATAACCTGGCATCTGAGCTATGAAAGAAGGCCATTTTTAAACTTTTTAACTGTTTTTGTTTCATTACCATAAAAAATATGAGAAAATAATTGCATCACCTTGAAGAAATATGTGTATGATGAAATTAAAATAATTTACTACTAAATCTCCATAAACTCATAAGATTAGTTCATATTCACTATGTTGAAAAAAAACTCTTTAAATAATTGATCCTTAAATGCCTCTTGAGTTAGACCCTCACACATTAGTACCTAACCCATAATGACACAACATATTCTGGAAGGTCCCTAAAGCATAAAGGTAGCAAGCTTCAAATTTTAATCCCTAAGAGTCTCTACTAGGTCAAATATTCACTCTATTATATCATTAAATTCATCATATTTCATAAAAACTTTTATTCCTTGTAATTTTGAAAGATGATGAAGCTGAAAATTTCATCCATAATTCACCATCATTATTTTCTACCCTCCATCCTGTGTTTTACCAATATTTATAAAAGTAGTATTGATTGAGTTGACCACTTTAGCCACTAAAATAGTTGAGGAAGAATGGTCAATCACATCATATTATATAGTATGAGATGGAATGATTGTATCATCCCAACCAATATCAACCTGTTAACTCCGAGGTAACATTTTATTGAAATCTCAAATGAATATTTAGAATGACTGTAACAACATTCTTATGATAATAAAATAAGATGTATTCAAACACACATATGGTAATTTTATGGAATGACCTACCTAACAAGATACCGAAACACAAGGTATTACCCTCCTAGTTCTAAATAAGGATCATACCTAGTCCTCTATAAATACACATAAGTCATAGTTATATATATATATATATACAAATCATAATTTAATTCCTGAGTTTAACTACATAATGTAGAGAAATATTTCACAATAGTAGTGAATAAAAATATACCACTCAGTAGTTATGTAGGAACCCATTATTTATAAAAAGTTAAAAATTATAAAGGAATTTATTTTTTCCTTAGTGGATGAGATCAGTCTTAAACCATGATTAAAAAGGTAATTTTGAGATTTAAAATGTAAAAAAGTGTTTTATTTCAATATTTAATGCGACCTATAGGGTGATTTTGAAGTTTTTGGAGTTCCCTGAGGGTTCTGAATCTAAAATGGAGATTTTGGAACAAATATAGTCTTTTCACATGATTAGTTTACAGTCAACACTAAAAATGTGCCATATTCATTGTAAAGACCTGGAATTTCCATGTAATTTTTTTTAAAATATATGGGAATTTTAAGAGTTCGTGAAATCTAACAGTGCGCAATTCTGAGGCCTGAAGTGCCTGGAATGATCCGTCAAAGTTTTGTTAAGCTTAAGTTAACGCGCGTAAGCAGTTTTCTAGAAAAAGCAGAATATCTCTTAAATGGTTACTCGGATTAAAAATCTGAGGGAACCTCTATGCTCAGGATGGCATGTTTACCCTAGGTGTGACTTAAGATTAGTTGGCGTGGGCCTCCGGTGAGAAAACCCAAAAAAAATGGAATAATTGTAAATAAAATAATTAAATAAATTATTTTATTTTTCAAATTATTATAACTCAGAAACGGCAACTCAAATTAAAAATCTAAGATTACCACTGAACTCATGAGGGTATTATGTCTTTATTAAAATACAAACTTTGTCCAGCACAGGCCACAAGAGAAAGTTTGTTTTTGGCAAGAAATAAAATAATTAAGTGACAATAATTTTATTGTAAAATTCATAACATATAAATGGTAAATCGAATTGAAAATACGAGAGTACCGTTGGGGTTTTTGGGACGTGTTTCACCAAGGAAGAGCCTAAATATGATGTATGTTAGTAGAGGGTGACTGATAATAATTTTCCAAACTTTGTTTGGGTAAGTTCAGTAAACGCATGAGTGGCGTTTTGTAACTTCTGAACCGGTGCTCGAAATTGAAATCCAAGGGCACCGCTGAACTCACAGTGCCGATATTATCTTAAAGAGACTTCCTCCTTGATGAAAGTTGGTCGAGGGTGAAAGTTAGTTTTTGGGTTTTTTGTGGAAACAAAGAAATATAATAAACACATGTTTTATTTTATTTTATCTGTTGCAACCACCCATGTGGAAGTTAGAAGTGGGGACCACCACACCATAACCTCACATGAGAGGTTATGGTGGTGGGGACCACCTGAGGTTTATCCCTCAATATGGGAGGGGGATGGAAACCTCTCAACTCCCTCAATTTAATTTTATGTGTCAACGTAAAATTAAATGATTGCAATTAATTTTATGTGTCGACATAAAATTAAATGCTATCCATTAATTTTATGTGTTAACCTAAAATTAAAATCTATTAATTAATTTTATGTTTCAACATAAAATTAAAATCTAACAATTAATTTTATGTGTCGACATAAAATTAAACCCAATCAATTATTTTGATGTTGGATTGACCCCCTTTTAAATTAAGTAATTGCGTCGTCAGAATTTAGGAAGGTTCTTAATAAATGAACCATCATAAATTCCACGATCATTACTTACCTTCCCCCCTCCCCTATATATATGGAGCTTGGGAGAAGGTTTTGGGATGACTTTACCAAGTGAAAAAGTGCTAGTAAAGTGACGTGACGCCGAACACTTGGAGGATTATGCTCTCCAATGAAGAACGCTCCACCGACGAAGAATGCCGACGAGGAACTCCTTCGACTACGAAGAATAACATCATTCAACCTTCTTCCTTGTACTCCTTCGACGTAGGACGTGGTCATCGACAACCAATCGATGTCTGCCTTCTCATGCCAATGTCGACGAACAAAGGAAAAGGTAAGAGTTTTATTTGATTATGATATTATTCCTTTAATTCATCCCTTCTAAGACAAATAATTATTGTGTATGATTTTCCTTGCGGGTACGGATTGTTTTTGTGGGAAGGTGCGGGTTGTTGATAGACTATTATTCTTCTATCATCTATTCTTGATAGTTCTCTATAATTCAAGAAAGAATTGGTCTGCTTGATGCCACCCTAATCACGGAGGGTGTGAGACAAAACAACATGGCCTGACTCCTCCATCGTTCTTGTTTGTGATGTTCTTCGGCATGACGACGAGGTGAAGTGATGAGAAATGCGACACAGGCAACGGTTGCGCTACCCGTGGCCTCCGTGACCCGTGTCGAATGTCGGCCGCCCCATCCACTAGCCGAACTAGTCCCGGCCACCCCGTCCGCTAGCCGAACTGGCTCCACCGCCCAGGGCAGAACCGCGGTGCCCTCTCGGCCACCCACGCCTCCTAGCCCCGCCGACCTGCCTTGCCCCGGCCGAACCTCACCGGTCCCGCCGACCTGAACTGTGCTAGCCCATAGCCCCCCTTGCGGCGCCCTGACCAAACCGCTTCAGCACCGCTGGCACGACTGCACCATCATCTGGCCTCCATGCACTCCACACACCCCATGCCCCCGCTGGCCGAACCGGCCTCAACCATCCGGGCCGAACCGTCTGAGCCGCGCCCCTTGCAGCGGTGGCTGAACTGGCCCTGGCATCCCGATATGAGTCGTTAAGCTGCACCACATGCATGCCTGGCCGATCCAGCCTCTTTCACCCCTCCCGGCGTCTCCGAGCTCAACCGCCTTTACACCGACCCGCGACTGGTCCACGCCCTCGTGACCGATCCGCGCCCTCGCCACCAGTCCGCGCCCTCATGCTACTCGCGGTCCTCATGGAAAACTAGGCCAGGACCAGTAGGCTAGGCCAAGCCCAATGGGTCCGTCCGAACCAAACCTGAACCGGGTCATCCCAGACTAAGTCGGGTCGGGTCGGTCCGACCAGGTCAGACAGGATCTGGGCCTACAACCTACCATTTACTTTCTTTTGGTCATATCTTTGGTACCGAACGTCCGTTTGAAAAACTATCAGTAGTGCTGGTATTCCTAGAGTGTGATGGTCCCTTTGTGTATACCCCACTAGAGTTTTGGGTATATTTGAGACACTTTCAGGTTGGATTGAGCATCAATCCAACCGGGCCCCTGGTACTAAAAGGAAAATAACTCATAGAACCGACGTCTGGTTGACACGCCGTCAGTTGCGTTGAGACCCCTATGATGTGGCAGACCTTTGAGATAATTCTTTATGGGACATCATGGTAGTTGATGTATCAAAACCTGGACTGAGGAGCGGACCCTCTCGGAATCAATCATTCTTTGTGTGGGAACCCTATGACTGGCTACTATCTGACTACTGTTCTAGGATTCTACGTGGGTTCGATAGCTCTGACTACTATTCCAGGATCCTACGTGGGTTCGACAGCTCTTAATACTATTCCAGGATCCTACGTGTGTTCGACAGTTATGACTACTATTCCAGGATCATACGTGGGTTCAACAGCTCTGATTACTATTCCAGGATCCTACGTGGGTTCGACAGCACTAAATACTGTTCAAAGATCCAACATGGGTTCGACAGCTCTGACTACTGTTCCAGGATCTTACGTGGTTTCAACAGTTCTGACTACTGTTCTGGGATCCTACATGGGTTCAACAGCTCTGACTACTCTTCCAGGATCCTACATGGGTTTGAAAGCTCTGAATACTGTTCTAGGATCCTATGTGGGTTCAATATCTCTGACTACTATTCTAGGATCCTATGTGGGTTTGATATATCTGACTACTTTTCCAGGATCCTACGTGGGTTTGACTGAGAAGATGATTTAGTGGCTACATCTAATCATCTCAATCTTTCTACTTAAGTTGTATAACTGTGTGATATGCGTCAGTAACTTTTGTGTTTACCTCATGATTGAGATGGATTACTTGATAACTTAGGTATATGTATGGGCATATACCTAAGTGGGGTTATCTATTGATTTCATACTTTTTGGTTTATCCTGGTTGGATTTTGTGAGACCATGAGGGTCTCGAGGTCCCTACTAAGTATCGTTATACTCACCCTTGCACGGGATATTCCTGTACCTCATTGTGTTGGATGTGGACGATAGACAATGCTGATCGAGGATGAGGGTGTCTAGAATGGATGGTACCCGGAGGTGGACCTTACGACAAGTCAATACACAGAGGAGACTGATGGATGTGAAGTACTGAGGAGGATATCTATACTTACCCATCAGGTAGGAATCCCAGAGGATGACCCATTAGCTACTTTTCTTTATTTTTCTTAAGTTGTATTATTTTCAGTTTTCCTTGTACTTTACAGTTGGGCTTGTATTTTCATCCCCTTTAATTTTCAGCACTCTTTTGTTATACTATTTACCTAGTTTTTTGTATCTAGTTGTGTGCATTTATAGGTCATAAAGGTAATTCCTTCCAAGTTTTAGTGAATTACGCCTTTGGTGATAGTCATCATCCCCTTGCCTATGGAAGGTGGGCTTGGGGTAGTCATGGAAAAAGCCCTAGGGGACGGGTCGTGACAAATTGGTATCAAAGGATTTGGTTCTACAGCAGAACTTAGGACTCTAATATTTTCTGTAAAGTAATAGTGTTACATGTACTAAGTGTGGATTTCAATTTTGGGAGTCCAGTGTTGGTGCAGCGGTCGACGTATCCATACACCAGGACCCTGACTTCTGATTTCGGACATAGTGAATGAAAACATTGATTGCATGTGTGTTTTCTTTGTGATTTCTTAAGTCAGCTCACCAGGTCAGCTCACCAGGTATAATCTTTTGACCATGTCACATCTGTTTCTTTCTGGATTCCTCCACACAGACAACGAGTTAGAGTTCTGAGATTTGTATGCACTGATAGCCCACCGAGCGACGAGGCTCTGGTGTAGAGCCCTCTTACTATGTTGGCACCTTCGGGTGGTGTACCATCAGCACCACCACCCACTGGGTAGCAGATATAGCCAACAACACTTGTAGAAGTTGCACGCCGACTGAGCGTATTACATGAGTTCCAGTAGTAGAGGCCTATGAGGTTTTGAGGTGAGATAGTTTCCCACGCAGCTGGGGGTTGTCTGGAGGCGATTTCTAGAGTTTTTTGTCAAGTTGAGACACCAATAGAGTAGACGGTGATCTTAACTACTAGTATTATTAAGTGAGTGACCATGAGGATGGTCCTCTTAGTGATGAGGCTTTGGTACATGGACCGTTTCCTGAGATAGTACCTTCGGGTAGTGTTCCGGTTTTATCACTACCTATTGGTTAGTAGTTACAACCGATAGTATCTGTAGAGGACACATGTAGGCCTAGTGCTTTACACATTTTTTAGCATCAGATACCCCTCAGGTTCCGAGGAAATCCCAAATCACAGGTAGCTGAGTACTGGCTCGAGGAGGTGGTTGATATTTCTCTAGAACATCTACAGCTTCGGCATGATGACATATCGGTAGCTAAGTATTCATCGAGGCGTACCGATCTTTCCTAGTACTCGATGAATACAATACGATCATTACTTTAGGGATCAAAATTACGAGTGAGGTTTGTTTAAAGGACACCTGATCCAAAACTATTACTCTATGCATTCCTACTTATGTTAGGGTACTAGAGAGAACCTTTGTGGTTGAATTTTTTTTGGTTGAGCGGATACAGCCAGTGAATGTTCACAGTGGGAAAGTAGGAAACTAGTGCCAGTCTCAGAGACTTGGGCATGTAAAATATTTCAGGAAGAGGATGTGTTAGGGATAGATAAATCTATAGGGCAGTAGACGTGGAAGTAGAGCTAGGGGAGTAGCATGTGGTGGTGCAATTTTTGACATGTTACAACCACCCCTTTTTTTTGGGACCCCGCCAGGCTCAGGGAGTTGGAGGATAGTGGAAGAGAGTAGTTGCATGCAGTTATGGAATGTGACCCAAGGACTCTTGGAATGATTCGTGGTATGGTCTATTTCCACTAATAGCTGCCATATCAATAGACATATGTACCAATCATTCATTCCTTCCATGAAGTTTGTCTAGGACATAGAGTTTCTGGTTAAACCGTTGACTTGACCGTCACATCTAGAGATACCTTTGGGAGGAGGCTAAATAATCACACTTACACTGATAGTGTGATCTGACCCATGACATGAGAGTTTTAGTTGGAACCTCTTGGTGGCATCATTGAAGCCTTACGACGTTAGTTTGGGTTTGGAATTGACATCCATAGTTCAAACTCACATTGAATATATTTTTCAAAGAGGTTGTAGTTTATATACAATGTTGGGATGGGGGTTTCCTTAGTGGAGAAAAAGGAAAACTAGGAAGTACATGATAAACTCATTCATAAAAGGGTGTAGCCAATAACTCGTGAGTTGGCCAACCTCACCCTCGTGGAAACATAAGTTGACTGTGAGATAGTCTATACTCCTGGGAAGGGGGAAATGGTAGCAGATGCACTCAGCAGGTGGTATGGCCTACATCTACTGAGTGAGGTGACAGAGAATCTAGTCGCTCTGCAGATATTTTTTGTGGATTGAGTAGGAGATGATTTTCTTCAGCCTCTTATAGTCACTCCCACACTCCTTCAGCGAGTCAGGAAGGTGCAATTTGGAGACGCTGACTATGAGACACGACGTGATCGTATATCCACAGGACAAGAACCTGATGATTTTTTGAAGGTGGGGAGAACATCAAACTCTCTAGAGGACATACAATGGTACCAGTGTCACTTCGGGAAGATGTTTTGAGGGAGTTCCACAAATCCCCTCAATCGGTACATCTAGGAGTGGTGAAGATGTACCAGGACCTCTGATGACAGCACTGGTGGCCAGTAATGAAGAAAGTAGTAGTGGAGTGTGTCTCTCGGTGCCTCGCATGTCTGTAAAGGAAGGCAGAGCATCATGTACCAGTAGGCTTGGTTAAGCCTTTAGAGGTCCTAAAATGGAAGTGGGGTGGGATATCAATGGACTTTGTGATAGGATTTCCATGTACATCCAAGGGTCATGACTCGATTGGGGTGATTGTCGGCCGACTCATCAAGTTAGCCAACTTCCTACCGATCAGAGAGAAGGGTACAGTAGAGGGCTTGGGACACCTTTATGTAAAGGTGATTGTATAGATACATGGAGTAGTTTCAACGATTTTATCCGATCATGATGAATATTTCATTTCCCATATATGAAAGGGGTTGTAGGAGGATTTTGGGATGCAACTTCGTTTGAGTACCACCTTCCATCCTCAGATGGATGGTCAAACTGATCAGACCATTCAGACTGTCGAGAACATGTTGTTTGGTTGTGTACTCGATTTCACTTGCAGATTGTAGGATCACATACCTTTGGTGGAGTTTTCATACAACAATATCTACCACTCCACCATATGGATGGTACCTTTTGAGGTGTTTCAAAGGCGACCTTGCAGATCACCTTTGTGCTGGACTGACCAAGGGTAGTCAGCACTCATGAGACCAGAGATGATATGTCCTACCACAGAGAAAGTTCATATCAACCATGATCCGATGATGACTGCACAGAGTAGGTAGAATTCGTATGCTGATAGGAGACAGAGACCTATGGAGGTTGAGGATGGTTGCCACATCTTCCTACAGGTCTCACCTCGATGAGGTCTATAGAGATTTGGCTGAGTCGAAAAGTTATCTCCGTGATTAATCGGACCTTTTCAGGTCTTCATCTTAGTTGGTGAGGTGGCTTACCTCTTAGATCTTCCAACTCAGTTGCACCTAGTGCATGATGCCTTCTACATATCTTAGCTAAGGAGACACGTGCATGACCGTTCCCATGACATCGAGTAGGACATCGATGATGGGGCAACGTTTTCAGAGGTTCTAGTGGAGATTGAGGTTTGATAGGATAGAGTCCATTATGAATGGTCAATATCTCTCGTGCACATTCGCTGGCATCATGGGATCCTCCAGGAGAGAACATGGGAGCGGGAGGCTCAGATGCGTGCTCAGTACCCCCACTTGTTCCCTTAGATTGAGTTGTTTCTTACAAGAACATAGAGCCTTTATGTGGGGGGAATTTAAAGACCCAAAATATCCATGTAATGGTTTTTAATATATGAAAATTTTATGAGTCCGTGAAATCTGACGGTGCGCAATTCTGAGACCCAGAGTGCCCAAAATGATCCGTTGAATTTTTGTTAAGATTAAGTTAACGCGCGTAAGCTATTTTACAGAAAAGGTTGACTAACTCTTAAATGGTTACTCATATCAGAAATATAAAGGCACCATTGCTCTTAGGATAGTGGTTTTACCCTAGGTGTGACTTATGATTAGTTGGAACGGGCCTCCTGTGAGAAAATCCAAAAATGGCATAATCGTAAATAAAATAATTAAATAAATTATTTTATTTTTCAAATGCTTATAACTCACAAACAGTAACTCATATTAAAAAGCTGAGACCACTGCTAAACTTGTGAGGGTATTCTTTCTTTAAGCAGATACTAACATTGGATGGTGCATGCCACCAGACAAAGTTAGTTTTTAGCCGCAAATAAAATAATTAATTGGAAATTATTTTATTATAAAATTCATAAATACTAAACGGTATGTCGGATTGAAAATCTGAGAGTACCTTTGGGTTATTTTGGTCGTTTTTCACCTAGGTGGATCCTAACATTGATGACAGTTAGTCGACGGTGACTGATAAAAATTCTCCATGGTTTTTTGGGTACATTCAGTAAACACGCGAGCAGTGTTTTGTAACTTTTGAACCGATGCTCAGAACTGAAATCTGAGAGAACCGTTGAAATTGCAGAACCAGTATTTACTTAAAGAGACTTCCACCATGATGGTAGTTTGTGGAGGGTGAAAGTTAGTTTTTGGGTTTTTCGTGGAAACAATAAAATAAAATAAACACATGTTTTATTTTATTTTATCTATTGCAACCACCCTTGTAGAAGTTAGAATTGGTGACCACCACACCTTAACATCCCATGAGAGGTAATGGTGGTGGGGACCACCAGACATTTATCCCTCATTATGGGGGTGGGGGAAGGACACCTCTCAACTCCCTCAATTTAATTTTATATGACAACGTAAAATTAAATACTTTCAATTAATTTTACATGTAAACATAAAATTAAATGCTATCAATTAATTTTTTGTGTCAACATAAAATTAAAATCTATCAATTAATTTTATGTTTAAATAAAATTAAAAACTAACAATTAATTTTATGTGTCGACATTAAATTAAACCCTATCAATTGTTTTGATCTTGGATAAACCCCATTTTAAATTATGTAACAGCGTCGTCGGAATTTAGGAAGGTTTTTAAAAAATGAACATCATAAATTCCATGATCCTTACTTACCTTACCCCCTCTTCTATATATACGGAGCTTGAGAGGAGGTTTTGGCATGACTTCACCAAGCGATGAAGTGCTGGTAAAGTGATGTGATGACCAACACTTGGAGGATTATGCTCTCCAACAAAGAAAGCTTCACCGATGAAGAACGCCGACGAGGAACGTCTTCGACTACGAAAAACGATCTCCTTCAACCATCTTGCTCGGACTCCGTCGACGTAGGATGTGTTCGTCAAAAATGACACGATGTCTGCCTTCTCGTGCCAACGTTGACGAACAACGGACAAGGTAGGGGTTTTATTTGAATATGATATTATTTTGTTAATTCATCCCTTCTAAGACAAAGAATTATTGTTGATGATTTTCCTTGCAGGTTTTGAATTGTTTTTGAGGGAAGGTGCGGGGTGTTGTCAGACTTTTTTTATTATATATTATTTTCTTGATATTTATTTGTTTTTCAGGAAAGAATTGGTCCACTTTCTACCACCGTAAACGTGGAGGGTGCAGGCCAAACCAACATGGCATGACTCCTTTGTCGTTCTTGTTTGTGATGTTCTTCGGCATGGCGACGAGGCGACGAGACGAAGAATGTGACACATGCAACGGAAGTACCACCCATGGCCTTTTTGACCTACACCGCCCGCCGACCGCACCCTCCACCAGCAAAACCAGTCCCCACCACCCCGTCTGCCGGCCGAAGTAATTTTCCGCCTCGGGCCGAACCACGATGCCCTCCTAACCGCCTGCTCCTCCCAGCCCTGCCGGCCCACCTTTCCATGACCGAACCTCACCGGTCCTGCCGACCTGAACCATGCCGGCATGTCACCCCCCTCATGGAACCCCGGCCGAAACGTGCCGGCCCAAGTCGTACCAGCCTCCCGCCTCTGTGTGCCCCGCGCCCCCACTGGATGAACCAGCCTTGGCCATCCAAGACGAGCCATCCGAGTCGTTCCCCTCACGGCAGTGGCCTCACCGGCCTCATCCTCCTGGGCTGAGCCATTGAGCTGCGCCCTAGGTGTGCATGGCCGATCCGGCTTCCCGCGCCCCTCGTGGTGTCTCCGGGCCAAATTGCCTTTACACCGACCCACGACCGGTCCGCACCATCAGGGTACTCGTGGCCCACGAGGCCTACTGGGCCCGGCCGAACCCAATGGGTCAGGCCAGACTAAACCCAAAATGGGTCGTCCTAGACTAAGTTAGTCGGGTCAGTCTGACTGGGTCAGACTGGACCCGGGCCTACTACCTACCCTTTACTTTATTTTGGCCATATATTTGGCACCGAACGTCCATTTGACGAACTGTCAGTGACATCGATATTCCTGGAGCGTGATGGTCCCTTTGTGTATACCCCACTGGAGTTTTGGGTATAGTTGAGATATGGTCAGGTTTGGTCGAGCACGAATCCAATCGGGCCCTTGCGACTAAAAGGCTAATAACTCACAGATTGGGCGTCCGATTGACGCGTCGTCAGTTGCGTTGAGACCCCTATGACATGGCTGACTATTGGGATACTTATTTGTGGGAATTTGTGGAAGTTAATGTATCAAAACTTGGCTTGAGTAGCGGACCCTCCCAGAATCCAGCGTGGTTTGTGCGGGGACCCTGTGGCTGGCTACTCTCTAACTACTATTCTAGGATCCTATGTGGGTTCGACATCTCTGACTAATGTTATAGGATCCTATGTGGGTTAAATAGTTCTGACAACTATTCCAGGATCCAAATGGGGGTCGACAGCTCTGAATACTATTCCAGGATCCTACGTGGGTTCGACAACACTGAAGACTCTTCCAGGATCCTACGTGGGTTTGATAGCTCTGACTACTATTATAAGATCCTACTTGGGTTCGATAGCTCTGACTACTGTTCCATGATCCTATGTGGGTTCGACAGCTCCAACTACTGTTCCAGGATCTTACGTGGGTTCGATAACTCTGACTACTCTTCCAGGATCCTTGGTGGGTTCGACAGCTCAGACTACTATTCCAGGATCCTACATGGGTTCGAAATAGAATATGATTCAGTGGATACAACTAATCATCTCTATCTTTATACATATGTTGTGTACCTATGTGAGATGAGTCAGTAACTTTTCTGTTTACCTCATGATTGAGAAGGATTACTTGATAACTTGGGTATATGAATGGGCCTATACCTAGGTGGGGTTATCAGTTGATTTCATACTTTTTGGTTTATCCTTGTTGGATTTTGTGAGACATTGAGGGTCTCAGGGTCCCTACTGAGTATCGTTATACTCACCCCTGCACGGGTTATTCCCGCATCTTGTTGTGTTGGATGCAGACGACGAACACTGCTAATTGAGGCTGAGAGTATCAGGACTGGACGGTACCTGAAGGTGGACCTTATGACGAGTCAGTACATGGAGGAGACTAATGGACATGGAGTACAAAGGAGTTTATCTATATCTACCCTTCTAGTAGGAATCCTAGAGGACGGCCTAGTAGCTGCTTTTGTTTCTTTTTCATCAGTTGTATTGTTTTCAGTTGTCCTTTTACTTTACAGTTGGGCTTGTATTTCCGACCCCTTTACTTTTTAACACTCTTTTATTATACAATTTACCTAGTGTTTTGTATCTAGCTGTGTGCGTTTATGGGTCATAAAGGCAATGCCTTCCCAGTTTTAAGGAATTAAGCCTTTGGTTCTAGTCGCCATCCCCTGACCTATGGAAGGTGGGATTGGGGTAATCACGACACACGCCATGAGGGATGGTTCGTGACATTCTTATGACCTATTTTGTATGGGAACATGGTTTAAATATCCCTACAAGGTGGCCTAAAAAACAGTGAAAATATTGAGTAGAAGTTTTGAGACACTCATATCTTTAGTTCATGGTTTTAATAACCATGAACTGCAATTGAGTGGGGTAGGAGAGATTGGGGAAGTAGCTTCACACAATTGGATCATGGTTTATAAACCATATGGGTAAACTGTATATCTTAAGAGTTCTTTGGACAGTGGAACCACACAGTTGGTGCATTGTTTTTCTAACCGTATGAACTAACCATGCAACTATTAAAAATTAGAAAATTTCTATTTCCCCTGTGACATTAAAAAAAGGTTTAAACATATTCCCCCCCCATTTATATAGGAGCTCCCTCCACATGCACCTCCAACCTATCCGCTTATGTAGGATGATTATACCTTGTTGTAGGTCTAAATAAAATATCATCAAGTGTATTGGTTGTGTAATGGAAAGTCCACAACTCCCCTTTCCTTGTTTTCTATTTTCCTCACCTTGAGAAATGATATTTTTGTGTGAGATAATATTCCCAATTTAGAGGTAATTCATCTGTTTTATAATTTCTCCTCATTCCCTATCGAACCAAATCCTAATAATGGATGAGTAAACGATCAATGGAATGAGGTAGGGGTCATGTTTATTTTCCCTCAAAGTCTCACCATTTATTAATTTTTTATTGTTATGTATGCTAGAAATCCCACTCATTTATCTTAAAATATGGAATGACTTGAATTAAATTCATTAACCATGAAAGTGATGTTACATAGAACCATTATAAGTGTTGGAGTTTGGCTAACACAACCCAAATCACCACATAAGGTGATTTTGATTAAATTATTTTAATGACCATTATTTTCATATTTAATAAAACCACCCTTTGGGTGTGTTTACCTAACCAATGATTATTTGGATTCCTTAAATGAATCCAGATGAATTATAATGAAACATTAATAATTTCATGGACATTTTTTGTTACTTTTGAGTGATTTTATAAATGTAATTTAATGAATTCTTAAACGAATTGGATAATCCATTTTGTCTATGGTCACATAATTTTTTCATAACAATTATGAAGGAATAACCTAATTTAATTAAATTAATTAAATTGAAGTTGATTTATTGATTTTAATCATTGTGTATTTCAAATTGGAATGTATGTTTCTATGGAAATTCTTGTTTTTTTATAAATGAAATTATCCAATGGAATAAATTGAATTGTTAAATGGCATATATTTTATTACTTAGAATTAAACTAATAAAACCACCCATCTGAATCCTTATATGATATGTTGATAATTTATAATGTTGTATGAAATGAGAAATGGATAATGTGATATCACATTAATAACTGATTTTTTTTGTTGGGAACCAATAATTGAGAATGATGTGTGAAAATGACATGGGTTATCATGGTATGCGACTAAAAATGGGTAATGCGGTATAAAAAAATGATGTTTATCATGGTATAGAAATGATGTTCCTCCTATATTCAGAAAAAAATAATATTCCATAGATTATCCACTTAGATCAGACATGATTGGACCGCATTAGATTATCTCTTTGGTATCCACTCATGTATTTTCCATGTTTACCTTGAACATGTTGAGGATTCCCTGGCTGTGTGTCATTTGTTCTTTTCCTTTTTATGTATTCATTATTTTCAGTTCATAGACCCGAGAAGGATGAATTTTTCAATGGTCTTTTTTCCCAGACCTTGTATGTATAATACATGTTATAGTTGGTATATCCCAAGGATGATTGTATTATATTAATATATTGTTACTCTATGTTCATATAAATATCTATAAATAGACTTTACTTATAGACCGAGATGCATAACTATCTTTTTTTACTTATTACTTTTGATATTTATTCACAATGATACATTTTATATTGATATAATAGATAGAATTAGACACCATTTGTGCTAGAATACTGGTTTTACTCACACCCTATTTGGGAAACTGATTGAAACAGAAATAGACTTCTTGTATGGAAGGAAAAATTAAGGAAAGCACTGAAAAATTGATGATATATCTTATATACTAGGATAGAGTGTTGGAAGAAAAGGATAAATTTAGTTCACTAAAGTATAGGACAATGTTATTGTTCATGATGGTAGAGAAGATTTTTCTATTGGAATTTGCTTATTTATGTGAAAAATTTATTATATTGTATTAATAGCTGTATTGACTGCTTATGTTATGAATCAGCATTTTCATTGATGTTTGTATTTATTTGAAATTTCCAAGAGATATGTTTACTATTGATTTTCTATCATTATTATGTTTCTTTTACATTCCTCTATTTTGATTATGATTTATTTATTACTGGACCATAGGGAATATTTGTCCCACTCTACCACCTTTTGACCCTCACTACTAATTAGAGGGATCTAGAATAATGGGAGGCATGCTTGAAGGATTTTCAGTATCGGAATAAAGGCACAATTTTAGTGGCTCTAAGATCGGGACATGAAAAATTAGTGTCATATATATTTTATTTCCTTTATATTACTAGATTCCGATTGTATAAAAGAGACTAATAATGTGTTGGCAGTTAGTAAATAGCTCATATATGGGACTGGACAGCCCACACATTAGGGAAAGATCATGTTGTTGGGAATGGGAATGTTTTTTATGTTCAATATTATTATTGATTACAATTTCACCTTGAGTGATTGATGTAACTATATTGGATATTGGTTTATGGTATTTACTACATTTCCCGATATAGTTATAGAATGGGTGCATTTATCAATTATTTCAAGAACATAGGATTAAAATGTCAATAGAATGATTATCAATACACCATTATTGGGATATTATGAAGCAAGCATATCAATATTCCATGCTTATGTGATTATGTAATATGCTAATCTATATACCATGTTTAGGTATGTGTTTGGAATTCTTATATATATAAATAATTGAGAGATAATTATCATGAAAATATATATTCCTTGATGAATTTTTTTTACTTTCATTCATGACTATATTGTATTAGTATGTGAAATATTTCTTAGTTATGGTTATGAGGTATGTTTTTTTAAATAAAGTGTCAAAATAAACCAAAATGGAATTTTCCCACATATCATGATTATGGAATTATATCTAACCAACCAAAAATTGATTAAGGATATGAATATATTTTGAAATTTAATCTTGAAAATAGCAAGTAATGGGATAGTTTTTAAAATAATTCTAGCTATTACATATGTATTTCAGTTAAATGGTTTACCATTTACAAATTTTAAAGGTTACATACCCTCATAACATGGGAATTTTGACCTGTGTAACTAAATACTGAAATTCTTGAATCCACCCTTGTATGTGAGTTTTCATATTATACACTTCTGATATGAAACCATTAATGATGTGACTAATTGTAAATAAACAAATTGTTAATGGTTTGTAATTAAATAGCAAGCTAATAGTATTTTACAGAACATTTCCCTATAAAATGGAAATGGATCCCCATATAATTGAACCTAGATTGGTTTGATGGGACCCTCATAGTACTTTATTAACTCCATTTTTAGTACATAAACGTATGGGTTTGTATTCATGTTAAATGGAATGTTGATTTAAAGTGTTCATAGGAAATTATATGTTGTTTTATATAGATAAATGGCGGAACCCTAATTAACTGATTTCCCAATTAAATAAAAATACCATTTTCAAGATTTTTAGATTTACTTACATAAGGTGTTACATAGTTGAAATACCCATCACAACCTAAAGGGAGGTTTCCCCTATATCTTGAAATTTACATTTACTTTAACTAATCTAATTGTGAGAAATTATAGATAAATTAAATGGTTTAAAAATAAATTATAATATAATTTTTCTTTAATTATATATGAAATAATATAAATAAAGTATTAATGATAGTTTTATAACATTTCCTTTATAATTGGTACTTCACATTTTCTAGGTATGAGATTATTGAAATTTCAATAAAAGATAATCTATGAAATGGATTGAATAAAAACCATTAATGATGTTGAAATATTTAACCCTTCGGAAAGAGTAAGAATTATTTTTTCCCTTGATAGATATCATAAACGAGAATACAATTGTTTTCCTAGAGTACCATATGGATTTATTCGACTATTTCATGGACCTATAGATTTGGCAGTAGAGAAAAATGATCTTTATGGAATGACTCTAGTTTTGAAGTTAATGGCTTAAGTTGGAATAGGGGTTATCCCAATTATCATAGCACCCTTGGAGATATGAAACCGGTATACTCTTGAACCATGTTCCTAGTCATGATAAGGGGTTTTACTTGATTATTTTAGATATATAGGGCTGTTTATGATGAAATGACACCCTATATAGGTGGGTGGTTAGTCGATAAGTTGAAACTCAAGGGGGTATTATTATATACATATACCTAGTGAGTTTCAAATCATTAACCATTTACACGTGTATTTTGACTATCCAGGGATAAATCCCCTATGGGAATACTCTAAGAGGATTAGGGCCATGTAGGAGATGATTTGAAGGAGACATCGTTATGCTATGGTGGTAAGTTTTTGGCCCTCGAAAGTCAATGAATTTTTTCATGCCATTAGTTTTACCTCTTTATAGATATATTACAAGTGTGTTGGCCATTATCTAATAAAGAACCTTATGGGGAGTATTATTCTCATATGAGATATATTAAGGCTATGTATATGTTCCTATGGTGGGGAGAAGGATGTTGGTCACTAATGGGAGACAATATTGTGATAAGGGTCATGGGACCCTAATAATAGTCTTGTGATAATCCTTTTGGGTCTTAAATATAAATGGATAAATTATATAGTTCACACTTGGATTTCATAGAAAATTTAAGGTATAGGTTTGAGTACAAACTTGGTAGAGTCCGAGTGCGGTCATTACTCCTAAATAACTTATTATGATCCACAGATTCTGTATATATTCTATGCTAGTTCTTTTGTTAGGGAATGGTTTTCGGTTTTTAAGAAAGGTTGGATTATCAAATATAAATTAGTGAAAGCTAAGAAATTTTCATAACTATTTACTATAGGAAGTTTGAATCGAGTTCTCTTGTAAAGTGGTACGTTTACATTGAGTAACCGGTTCTATAACATCATAGGGATGAGATAGGTGTAGTGGAAAGGTCACCCTTGTATTTTAACAAAAAATATGGTGCAACAAAGTTGATCTAGGTTGATTGAAATTCAAATATTTTGATAAAATCATTTATCCACAACAGTTTCCACATTTGGGAATGGATTTTGTTTGCTGTGAAACATATTAGAAGTGTTGTTAGGATACTATGTTAATTATTTTTTAGAAAATTCTAGTAGAAGATGTATCATGTCTTGGAATTTTCTATTGAAAATAAGAAACTATGGTGTGGAGTATCATAGGTCAGTAGATGAATGAGATGATTTTATTGTAATGTAATTGGTTAGATGGTATCAAGTAATAACTTACATAATATTTCTTATTTTGATACAAGCATAAGAAAAGTTTTTGTATATTGAGTATCGTATACTAAAAGGGTTTCTTAGGGGTGTGTTTGGAATTTAGAAACACAACACAACCAGTTTATCCTATATTCATGGACCAAGTTGGTTGAGTGATTTTTTATTGTCACACAAGGCTTATCAAGGATGTCATCTTCTATGGTGGGGAGTTTTTAAGATCTCATTTTTTGGAATGGGTTGAAATTTATAAAGGAATATCAATTTTTCATTGGTGGATGGGGTAAATATTAAATTGATAATCATAATGTAATTATGAGAGTTGGAACACTTAAGCATGATTTTTTTATATGTTTAATGAGGCTTGAAAGGTTTCATAGTGGTTTTAAAATAATCCCGATTTTTTTGGACCTGAAATAAAAGTGTTGGAAAATATATCCTTGGAATATGTTTGGAGAACTATTAGTACTAACCGTGAGGCACAACCATTCATAATATTTTGAATGGGAACATGGTTTAATACCCATATGAGGTTTATAAGACAACCATTTCAAATAGTGAATATTTTCTAAGAGAAATTCATTGTTAGGGCATGGTTTTTATATCTGTTTGCTACAACCATGCAAGGTTGAAGTACTTAGCAGAAGTAGCTCCACACTATTGGAGTGTGGTTTGTAAACCATCCATGGAAACTGTGTGTCTTGGTATTTCTCTAGAAGTTGTTTCCATATGATTAGAAATTTTTTTCCTAACCATGTAGACTAACTACATTCCTATTAAAAGGTGTAATGGTTACCATTTTAACCACTAGACATAATATGGTTTAACCCTGTTTCTTCCCCCATTCAGCCAGGTGATCCCTCCTCATGTTCCGCCTCCATCCTGGCTTCCATGGGATGATTATCCATCATTATTGGTCTAAATCAAACATCATCAGGTGAATTGGATGTATAATGGTGATTCTAAAACTCCTCTTACCTCCTTTCACTATTTTCCTGAATCGTATAAATGTAAACATTGTGCAAGATAATATGCCCTATATGGGGTCTTCCTTCAGTTATTCATTTTCTAATAGTCCAGCTCAAATTCATGATTGATAATGGGAAATTTAATCCTCCTTTCCATGAGCTAAGTGGTATAGTTAATTTTCCATCAGGTACTCATCGTTTATATGTTTTTTTCATTGTACCTCATGCAGTTACTCCCACAAGTTTCTACTAAAATGTAAAATGATACAGAGTAAATACTAATACCGCGTCTTAGATGTTTCTTATGTGCCTTAGCATGGATGAAGGTTGAAGAACTCAACCCAAACATCCATGTATGGTGAGTTTGGTTTTATACTTATAATGATGGCTATTTTCTTATTATATCAAACCTTTCATTGGGTGTGTTGACCTCACTAATGGTTAGTGGGATTCCTTACATGAATCAAGATGAATTAGAATGTAGTATGTAAAATTTTATGTATCATATTTATCACTTGGGATTGATTTTATAAATGGGATATGATAACATTCTAAATCATTTGGATAAACCATTTGGTCCTTGGTCACTTACTTTTTTTTCTGGAAAATTATAAAAGACTAGCCCATTAGAATTAATGGAATTTAATCCCAAATTCTTAAGTGACTTAAATCATATTGTATTAAAAATTATCATGGATGTTCCCACATCCATTATAGTTTTTTTAAATAGAATGATCTGGTGTAATAAAATGAATTCCAAAATGGCACATATTATATCACTTTACCTTATATTAATGAATGGAATAGAAATTAACATGGAACCAATTGAACCTTTATATGATATGTTGATAATGGATAATGCAGTATGTAACTGATAATGGATAATGAGGTATATAACCAATAATGGATTGTGTGGTATGGAATCAAAGATGGGTAATATGGTGTAGAATAGATGAGGGTTATCTCAGTATGGTACTAATTATGGATAATGTGGTATGACATAGATGAGGGTTATCATGGTACGAAACTAATGATCATCATATATTTTCTACAAATTTGGACACCTTGGATTATCTCCTTGGATCCAGCTTGATCTGACCACCATACATTATCTCTTTAGGTGACCCTCAAGTCTTCACTGAGTTTACTATGGTATTTATTAGGATGCCTCAGGCCTGGTCCCTGGGTTCCTAGCCCATATATGTCTAAATTATATCGATTTATTGGAATCAAGGTGGTGGCCTTGATTAATGATGTTGATTCCTATACCATATAGGTGTAGTACCTTATATATCTGGCATACACCATATCTTATTGTTTTACTTCAGTATAAACATACTATATTTTCATAAAATTATCCTAAAATATCTTATAACAAACCAAGATATTTCACAATTTTTTTACATCTTACATTTGATATATATACGCACTATTACATTGTATATTCCAATAATAGATAGAGTTTGACACCATTGGTGGTGTACCACTGAGTTTTACTCACACCTTGTTAGAGCTTAAATTTTGATCCCAAACAAACTAATTATATGTTGGTTAGGATCATGAAAAGTTCCTATCCATGGATGGTAGATCTTATATAGTAATATAGAGTGTAAAACAGTGGAACAATATAGAACTCATGATTCTTGTGACGTTTAGGTTTTCCGATTTTACGATTTATGTTTATCATATATTATATTGTATTGTATTCCCTACTGTATTTATCTCTTGAATTATGACTCATCATGTTTATGAATGTTTGGATTTATTTTAACATTCCACGTGATCTTTTTAGTCTAGATTTCCTAGGATTATTATCTTCCACTATCATTCATCTAATATTCTTCCACTATATTTATCACTGATCTAGAGGTTATAATCTCCCCACTATACCATTTTTAGACCATCAATTCTAGTCTATATCCTTTTTGGTATAGTGAGTAACCATTAAGGCCCTTATTACCCACTGGATCAAGGAACCCTTTTAGTGGATCCCAGTTTAGAATGTGATAAAGTGTAACATCCTTAGACAAGTGATACGTAAAAGAGACTGAATGTCACTACCCATTATAATTTGGTTCACATTAATTTTTAGGATATGTCATGATGAGAACTCCAAAGTTTATGGAGCTTTTAATGGAGTATTTGTTAGGGTGGTTGAACCTTAGTTAATTTTCATACGGTGTATCTTAGTGGGGACTGAACACACTAAAATAACATGTGTTAGACTATAAGGATTGTCATTAGTTAGAAAAGTGACCCAATTGGTAATAGAAAATGGTGTGTTGTGAATTAAACGAAGGTATTATAGGAAATTAGTGGAGTTAGATGACTGGATTCGTTTCACATTCAATTTTAATTAGGAAAAATAGTATCACAGGTAATTCCCAGCTAGAAGTGTAGTGGTTATTCATAGGTTTGAAGTTTGGGTTCCACAATATGAGTTTTGTGCTATTCCCTAACATTTTTGTGACATGATAAAACGTTTTCCTGTTTGGATTTAATCTTTTATTTGAAAGATAATTTGTTTTATCTTGTTATTTTAATTTTAATTTTTATTAATTAAATAATTACCTTAAGGTCTTACGCAATGCTGACACAATTTTCATTCAATTAATAGAAAAATAATGCAAATTATTTTGAAAATATTTAATATAATATAATATGGATGAATTATTATGTAAGATGAATTTTAAAGATTTAAATATCATACTAGGGATCTATGAAAGTATTATATTCAAATTAAATCTTTTTATTTGTGAGTTTAATATCAAATTAAATGTTTTTTAAATTATATTAATAATATTTTATGTAACTAGTAATTTATTAAATTACATAAAAATCATAAAAATATTGAATGAGTGAATGATGGTATGATATAGTAAAAAAATCCATTCCCTGGCACTTTATGGTTCAATTTTACTTTTATAATATCATTCATGGTAATTTACAATAAAAAACATTGTAATAATCATAATTTTCCAAAAGTTTAACGGGGGTTAAAAGAAAGAGATATGGGTGCAAAAATAACCTAAACATGCTAAATTTATATTATATGAGATTATTTCAACTAATAATCAACTTATAATTTAATATTATTTTTTTGTATCTATTTGGACATGTAAAAAAATTATATTAATTTAAGACTTTACAATATTTTGATAATTCCCCTCCCTTCACTTATAAAAGTACATCCCTTCTCTCTTTATATTACACCACATTGATCCATCTCACTCGACCAAACCGAAAAAAATTATCTTATCCAATTACCTAAACACACACTATAGGTTTTATTATTATTAAATGGCCATTTAAATTGTATATAAGAAGGAACCTAGAGGAAGAATGTCGAATAATTGGAAATCACCATTATCGAGGATTTTATGTTTATTTATTATTTTATATCCTCTAAATATACTATGACCATAATAAAATAATAAATTTAGTATCATGAATATATTAAAATTTTATAATGATCATGATACATAAATTTTCAATTTCTTTTCCATCCTTTGAAAAGAAAAAATATATCTTGTGCGTACGTACGCCTTTGCATCCATATGAAGCGGTGCATTTCATTTTTGATCACCACATTATATGGGGGTTATAAATAAGAAAATGATGAATATATAAGATTATTTTGACATAATTATTCTTATTAAATCATAATATATTGTCTAACCTTTTTATCTTACTATCTATTGTAAAATGATAATGTCACTCGTGCGTAAATGTGGACTACAGCCTCCATGAAGAGATATGACTCATTTTTCATTTACATTTCAAGTGGATGAAAATAAGGAGAGGTTTAATAAATATTTAAGTAGAATAAAATATAAAAATTATCCTATAATGTCGAATTATTATTTGTGTTTCACTCATTCCATCCATCCCAAATTAAAAATAGCATTCATATATATGTATGACTTACCATCACTATGAACAATATAATTCATTTTTAAATCACTATATTTTATGGTTGACTATATATACATTGAATATATATGATGAAACACCCCGACCCCAGTTACCTAGAGTCAGTTCATTTTTACATAACATTGTCTTGATACAAGGAATCATATCCCTAAAGACCGATCAATTTAGTAGCCTTGGAAGTACTAGATACATTCCTATGTTTTACATTAAATCATGAATTAAAAACATCAAAAAAAATTTCCCCTTTGAAAACACTTATATCCTTAGCCTATCCATATAGTTAAACCATTAAATACTTCTTCACATCCTGGAAAAAATAAAACATAGAAAGGGGTGAGCTCAGATGCTCAGTAAGGATAACAATATAGCGGGAACAATCATAAATAAGAATAAACATTTAAGTCAATGTATATGACTAAAAAAATCCTTTTAAACATAAACATAATCATAATATGAAAAAGATAACATAAAATAATTCCATTTACTTATTCACATGGATATTCTACTAGTCGAATAATCAAATGAAATTTCAATATCCAATTTCATAACGATGGAATGAAAAATGCCAGACTTCATTACCACATAGTCAAGGCCTTGTTCCAAGACTACAAATAAGATTTTTCCATGGACTTGTCCCTAGAAAAAACATATCTCATGAGACCTACTGATGCATCCAGGAGCTATAGCGGGATCCACCCTTTACTTACTAATTCTAATGCATTCCTCGGATGAAAAGGTTTAAACATAACATAAACATTTATATTAAAACTAGCATATGACATCTCAATACTTTATCTATAAACCATGAATGGTATAAAAATAACACATGCACAGTCAAAAAAATCATAAAACCTTCAATATAGTATGGAATAATTGTATCATAATAAATAAAAATCGATCAAGAATAATATCTTGTAAACGATGTTGACATAGTTGAAAATGATCAGTAAAAATCTTTGAGAGAAATATCCCTTTTTTATGAAAACATTTAAATGTCTCTCTATTTATCAATAATCTGTTTAAAATAGATTTTTGAATCAAAGTGTCCCATACCATTTAGAAACTTTTAAAAGGAATTTCAATTTCAAAACATTAATGTCCATATAAATAAAACCTTAAAACCATTTTTAAAACATGAACATTAATGAGAAGGATTTATAATAATAAACTTTTAAAACATTTAAATTTATATTTTAGTTAGAGTTACAGACCAAATGAGAGAATATTGAATAAAAATAATTGAGGTCACAGAAACTTTATAATATCATGAGAATAAAGGGATTCATGATTGTAGATGTCAAAAAGTGCGTAAGTGCCAGAGAAAGTTCCAAAATGAAAAAGTGAAGTCATATTCAGACCTGGAGGCCTGGTTTGGAGGGCCCTGAGGTGCTGCGTGAAAAAAGGATGAAGTGCGTGAAAAAATTTGTCCTGTGCGGAAGGTACCGGGATTCGTGAATTGTCTCGGTGCTGGCGCAAAATAATTTCGCACCCGTGCCCCGCGCGGTTGATATTTCATGCTGCCGCCTCCATCGCACAAAATATTTCGTGAAAACTTGAATTTTGCTCTGCCGGATGCCTATAAATAGAAGGAGACCCCCATCCATTTGAGGGATGAATAATTCGAACCACATCTCGTGCACGTAATTACCATTCTTCCCGCGCGCAATATGGCCTTCAGGTAGGGTTATTTTTTGTGCCAAGTCGTCCCGGGATCTGCCTTTACGTGAGATCCCCCTGGCTTAGACAAAACATCAACCCCCTCGGGGTCTGCCCCCCTATAATAAATTCCTTCCATTGTGAGCAGGGCTGTCAGTTGCATGCAATATTTGCGCGCCCCTATCCTTATGCGTGGCCCTTGCTGCCTGCGCGTAATTCTTCCCCCTTGCGTGAAATCCTTTCAAGATGGGAAAAAGCATCAACCCCTCCGTCTCGCACAGGAAACCCCAATTTTGTGGCAACCTGGGGATTTTCGTGCCAGACTCCACTTATTTCGTGCACCCCAAGGGCTGCGTGCAATCCTTTGGTGTCCTTCATATCGGTGCTCCCTGGGCACCCCCTGTGGATGAGTACCCGATGCCCTCCTTTTGGGTGCCATTTGCAGGTGTCCTGTGTACCCTAGACATTCGTATCTTGTATGGTTTTACCGTATGGCCTTCTCGGCTCATACGAAGTAACATTAAAGTCCCTTGTACAGTCCTTCCCATTGTGTTGCTTCACCTCATGCTTCTTCGCATAGGCACACTAACGACTATTGTTTATTCGCATAGCACGCTAACGTGGACCCCTCGATGGTTTCCCCCATGACACCCCCTCAGTATGGCCTTGTCGGTGCCTTACCTTCCACAAGGGGCATAGGGAACTGGTTATGTAATCCTAGGGGTACAGAGCCAACCCAACTCGTCTGAGCTGCATGACGTTAAACTGCCAAGCACCTCGTCCTCAACACATGACGTTAAACTATGACCTAGACCCATGCCTCGCACACAGGGTCCCCCCGCCTTGGATAATATCTACACCCACTCATCTCAATGGGGATGATGAGGTCATCCCTCATAGGGGATTATTTATTGGAGTGGAATTTGTTTGCAGGGAAGGGAATCCACCTTGGTGTAAGCCCCTAGCCTTCCTTTTAGGAGGCGGCACCCCCACCCCTCTTCACTTCCTCATTGCTAGGGCTAGTGGAGGGCGTGATAAGGAATGAGACTACTCCTCCTTTATTCCATCCAAAATCCCTCTCCCATTGTTCTTTTTTGCACTTGGGCCTCCATCCTGGTGTAAGTCCCGACACCATGGGTTGCACAACGCATAAGCTCCTCTTCGCTTCCCACGGACGCACCCTTCACGACATGATCGTTAGGTCCCTGCAACCTCTTGTTTCTCACACTGAGCATGACTCCTGTGATCTTAGAGTGAGCACCGACCGTGATACCCCATGGGATGCCTCAGAGCATATGCCCCAAATGCCCCAGTCCCGCATGATGTTAAACTGTATACCCGAACTATGGGGACTTTGATCCATGCTAAGGCATGCTATGTAAGAAGCCTCCATGAGGTTCAAGCCCCACCACCATGGGTCGTATCAGAGTGTAAGCCCCATCTAACCCGAACTATGGGGACATTGATCCATGCTATGCCATGGTACATCAGAAACCTCCGCGAGGCTCAAGCCCCAGTACCATGGACCACCTCAGAGCATAAGCCCCAAATGCCCCCATCCCGCATGATGTAAAACTATATACCCGAACTATGGGGACTTTGATATATGCTAAGGCATGGTATATAGGAACCCTCCATGAGGTTCAAGCCCCACCACCATGGGAAGTATCAGAGTGTAAGCCCCATGCAACCTGAACTATGGGTAGTTTGATCTGTGCTAAGGCATGGTACGTAGGAAGCCTTAACGAGGTTCAATCCCAACAAACCATCGGCCCCGACCGTCTCCGTGTCGGTGTGCCAAGCCCCAACCACCTTGGGCCGCCTCAGAGCATAATCCCCAATCCATCAAGACCCCGATTACCCCTTTACGTCAGTTTATCAACCCCATATCCTTGGGCCGCCTCAGAACGTAAGCCCCAAATGTCCCCATCTAGCATGATGTTAAACTGTATACCCAAACTACGAGGAAATTGATCTATGCTAATGCATGTTATGTAGGAAGCCTCCACGAGGTTCAATCCCCACCACCATGGGCCGTCTCAAAGCCTAATCCCCATCCAACCCAAATTATGGGGACTTTGATCCATGCTAAGACATGGTACGTAGGAAGCCTCCACAAAATTCAAGTCCAAAAAACCATCAGCCCCGACCATCTCCATGTCGGTGTGCCAAGCCCCACCCACCTTGGGCCGCCTCAGAGTGTAATCCCCAATTCGTCTGGACCCCGATTCCCCCTTCAAGTTGGTTCAATGAACCCATATCCTTGGTCTGCCTTAGAGCGTAAGCCTCAAATGCCCCAGTCCTGCATGACATTAAATTGCATTCCATCAAACTACGTGAACTTTGATTCCCCGCCACGGGGATAAGTAGGAAACCTCAATGAGGTTCAAGCCCAACACCCATGTCTCATCCTAATCTTTCCCTCGAGCCTACGTGTCTCGGGAAGATCATTCCCTAGCCTAGAGGTCTTACTTCATTGAGGTCCCATACAAGTGTCCATTCTCACAGGTTGCCTCTTCAGGTGTCCCATCGCTTCATGAAACTACATAGAATTTGATTCATTGTCACGAGGATACGTAGGATGTCTCTTTGAGGCTCAAGGCCAAGACCATCGTCGATCCTGATTCTTACCCAGGCCACCACATCCCAGTGGGATCACACCACTTCACTCTTCACTCCCCTCCATAGTATTTGGGAAGCCACCCAAGTGCTGGCCCCAACATCGGTGTTCCCTCTAGGGGTTATTCAATCTGATCCACTCTAGCTAGTGTTCCAATTAGTCTGATCTATCCCTTCTAGACGTTAAAATTGTGTCATACCCTGTGTTAAACATGGGAATCTGAGTAAAATCTCAGATACATGCCTATGGCATACAATTTCCCACTTTCGATGTGGGATGCGTCGGTCTTCTACGCCCTCAAGAAGCCCTATGATAAGGGAAATAAGACAGACATGCTAATTACCTAGCGTCAAGACATGACAATGATGCCCCCACATGACTACTTTCCTGATCGAAGCTTTCTGCCCTGACCGGACCCCTTGGAAGGTCCTGACAGAAGCGTCGTAATTAACCAGTGTCCATGAGGATATGGCACCAGGAAGAGCTTCATGAACCACATCTTAAATCTATGAGGGAGACCAGGACTAGGTGATGAGCTCCGAGGAGGAATCCACGGAAGAAAAAACCGACATCCCATCATCCCAGTATCGATCAAGAAGCAGACGTCCCTGAATAAGGATCATATGTCACCCACCTTTGGAAAGTGGGAATGCAGGGCTACAGTAGCGCACCCTCTGCGTGACAGACGCGCGTGTCCCTGATGAAAGCATCGAAAATAGAAAAATGGTGAAACCTACGTGAAACTCCTCTCCTTAGAATTGTGGTTAGTAGTATTTCAGACATCAGGGGATAATCATGTCTTCTGACCTCATCATCTGATACCAGGTCCCACTGAGTAGGCTTGACGTGAAACTCACTAGAAGGTGGGATAGTCAAGACATTGAGCATTCCGTTCTACGATGTTGTCAATTTGGATCCCTCTTTCCAACCATGGAAGATGGAACGATGCTGGGGCACTCATTTTCGATTTCTTTTCATAGCAGTATTAATGAGTTCTTCTCCTAAATTCAGGAATTAAGCCGTTGCCACCGGAGCTCGATCACCTGTCCATCGACGCTGGGGTAGGGGAAATATCACTGCGGTTAGCCTGTGCGATTCGAGCTCTTCCATGATGGCCATGACTGCCATGACTGCTGGGTGCCCACGTCCCCTCTCCCCCTCAGAGATAAGGCAACGAAGGGTAATCAATGACCTTATACGCAGGTACCAGGAGGAGGGGGTCATCCCCACCTGAAAAATGTGAACCTCCTAGATCTTGAGGCAGCTGTGCCTCACTGCCCAAGCCGTCCCTGAGGGCTGTGCGGGGAGCTGTTTCTCCCCACCCCAACATTTAATCACTTCTATAGATTGTCCCCGGAGAGCCTCAACAGCTCCCTCCCCTATGGTGACGAATTTGGAGGTATCCGGGCCAGCCCTATTAGAGTCCCGCTTCAAGGGCTCCCGGTAAGGGCCCCCACCAAGCCGCATGAGTGACGACGCCCAGTTCCCTTGGATGAGGAGCAGGTATTCCACACACCTGCACCACCGGCTCCAGTCCACCTCCCCTGATGCCAATGTCGGTCGCAAAGGGAAGAAGACGCTCGCTGTGGGGCATCAAAACTAGCGACCAGTGTGGCCCGAGCCACCACAAACTCATACCTCCAGCTCCATGAATATATTGAGCAGGGGAAGCTATACGCCCAACCTGGATCGAGGTCCTAGTCACCCCATGGGCAGGTTTAGTCAACTCTCCCAGTCACCGGCACAGGTGCTGGCTTCTGCAGACCAATTTACAGTAGTTCCGCCCAGTGCAGAGGCTCACTCCGCACCAACACTATTGAAGGTACATTCCCTCCATGATTCGAATATAGGCTTGGAGGTCTTCCTCATGCCACATTCAACCCAGGCGAGGGTCTCCCCTATGATAGCAAAACCCCGTGTGGGGGCCTCTCCTGCGCTCACTAAACTAGGCATGGAATCACTCCCCTACCGCAAATAGCGAGCATGGAGGCATTGCATGTCCGGTCACTCTCTAGCATAGAGGTCCTCCCAGTGTCCCTTTAGACATTTCTCCTGGTGCCCCTCGCACCCCATCCTCCTCGAGTGGGAACTTTATCCACCCTGGTGCAGGTATAGCCGGGTGACCCCATCTCGGAAATTAGCCCTACCCTGATGAACCATCCAGGGGCAGGAGAACAGGTCGCCATCACCGCAAGAGGAATCCTGGGGAAGCCCGGACGAGAATCAGGCTGGTCTGCTTCTCAGAATCTGAGGTAGAGTACGATTCAATGCAGGAGCCCTCCCATTACTCTTCTGAGTCAAGGGTTGTGGAAGGAACGAGTCACATTAGCCTCGTGATCCCGGAATGCAAAGCCTGCAGGATCCTTGTTCCCTCTGAAGGTATATCCAAGAGGACGAGACCCTGGCATGCTTCCAGGGGCTAACCACACAGTCGCCACCATCATCTCCGGAAGCAGCCTCTACCTCGAAGCTATTTTGGGGGTCAGTGACTGAAGATCCATAACATAACCCACCCCTGGTAGACACTGCTGCCGTGTCAAGGGTTCTAGTCGTCGGTCCATCCTATCGTGACATGGTGGCCAGGTCGGTGCAATCCTCATGGGACAACCCAATATTCGGTGGCCAATAAGCCCATTCTTTGTATTCTTCCCTGGCCAACCTGCCGTCCCAACAGTCTACCTCAGTTCCACTATGATTTACTTAGACACCCTCAGTTGATGAGTGGGAAAATCAATGGCCAGACCCCAGATCTGAGCTGGGGAACTTCTGGACCGTCCTCACAGCGGGACACTTCACCGAGCAGTTTTGGCAGGTTACAGGAATGAATTTTGGTACGCCAGAATCGCTGACCCCGGAGGAGTTTGAATGTTTCTTCCAGACCCTCTGGGAGACTCACCTCTGTCTTTTCCACCAGCAGGTGACTTAGCCTGGGAGCCAAGAGCACCTCGAAGGCATCAGTGAACAATCCTGCCTGGTTTACCTGGCCACACTCCATGCGGTCTGACACCTCGAGTGACCTGGCCACTATAGGGCCCTCTAACAACAGTGCATTCAGAGTTTTCAAGTACTTCACAGAGTTGTCGAGGAGGCTACCCCCATGTGCAAGTGCGTAGCTGGGGGCAGTATGTTGCCCTCCTCTTCAATACAATTCGCTGGTAGCCTGACTCACTTGGCGGTAGTGAGGGAAAGCCCCCTAGGAAGAGTGGCGGTCAACATGACCGTCCTGAAAAGAGAGTCGAATGAGCTGGGACTTCTCAATGGTGGTATCCCCCCTGAGGACGTGCTACCATAGGAACCATCTGGAAGGATTACTCACCAGAAGAGGAACCTCCTAGGTCTCATTTTCCCACCGAGTCAATGGTTCTGAGCCGGAATGTCAGTAAAGGAAAAGAGCATGTTGGAGCTATCAAGAACTCCGACCCGTCAGCCTCAATGCAGAAGATGGAAGAGGACCCTGAGAAGGCCGCACTGTGTCAGCAGCTTGCTGAGAAGAAGAATTTAGTCAATGAACTTCTGGCTGAATGCATTGCAGAGCGGCGACCCGACTACGAGGATCGTAGGCCGGGGCAGTAGGGGCAGGAACAACTACCCCTCGGCGAGATTCTCCCAGGAAACCCTAATCATACCATATTCGTTGACAAGGCAGAAGCCGGAGCCCATGGAAATAGGGCGCGGTATGTTTCCCCAGACAATCATTGAGGGTGCGACCACCCAGGGAACCCCGTCAGGGCTCCTACAGCCTCCCCATGGGTCACCCCACCAGCCGCTCTACGAACCACTGAGCTCAGGTACCACATTGAAGAGCCCGAAAATGCACTAATGGTTAGGGATCCTTTTCAGGACAGGGACACCCACCCAGAATATCTGATGGCAGTGTTCATTGCCAGCCTGGAAGCTTTGGAAACGCGGCAGGTGGCCATCCCACCTGATGGCCGGCCATACCCGGTATGGGTGGATGACATGCCGGCACCCCCAGGATTCATAAATCCCACTTTCTCCCCCTTTAATGGGACAGGGGACATGCCGCATCACCTGGACCACTTCAATTCGAGGTGTGGGTCTATGTTAGGGTCCCCAGTGTAGCAGGAGCCTGCCAAGCTCTGTTGTTTTGTTCAGACACTGGAGGGGCCGACATTCGTTTGGTACAACCAGCTCCCCATTGGATCTGTGACTAGCTAGGAGGACCTTCGCAGGAAGTTCCTTTACCAGTTCAACTCTACCACCTGGAATATGAACATCGCAGACCTCTTCAGGTGCAAGAAAAATCCTGATGAGCAATTCACATACTTTATCACCCGGTGGAAGGTACTCACATACTCCCTTAACATGCCATTGACTCATGAGAAATTTTTGACGATGTGCATGGGTAATGTCAAGATGGAACTGGTTTCCTCCCTGATCACTCAGAATTATCTCGTATGGTTCCGAGACTTCTCAGATAAGGACTAGCACCTTGAGGAATCCCTACAACAGGCTGGCCAGGTGCGCCTGCTGCCCCCTGCAATTCCAGCAAGGGGATCCTCTAGAGCCGATCCTGCCATCGTGGCCCAAATAAAGGCCCCCAGTCAGCTAGAGTTGCTACTAGTGGAGCCAGCTCCGTAGCCTCGTATAGGCCCTCCACCTTGGGCACAATTTCCAGCCCAGTAGTGCCCACCCCAGAATCGGCAGGCGCCTCTTCCCAACCCGCCGCCGCCGCCCATGCGAGAAAATCAAGTTCTACCCCCTCGTTAGGCTCCTCTGACCCCACTTCAGGGTCAGGATCATAGAGCCCCCTTTTTGGACAGAAGGAATCAGAGCTACTCATTCGATGAGGCTCAGGTCCTTGGCTACTTCCGTAGTGCCTTAGATCAGAGAATCCTGCGGCTTCCTGAGTGCCGGAAGCTGGAAGAGGTGCATCTCACTGATCACCCGAACTACTGCCCTTATCATCGGATCCTGGGGCACACCATCAAGCAATGATACATGTTTAAGGACTGGATCCAAGACCAGATTAACAACAACATAGTCAGGTTGGGCCTAGCCCCGGTACAAGTGGCAGGTTTCATTGTGAGATTAGATAGTAGTAGCGACGACAGAGGCGTGAGGAAGCAGGTCCCTGACCACGGGTCCCATAAGTATAATGATTGGATGGCTCGCAGGACGGTCGACCGCACCCATGGAATTATCCATGCATGCCTGAATCAGCCAGAGCCTTCAGAAGCTACGACCACCGCTTCAGTGTCATCATCTCAACCGACCTCTTCCCAGAAGAGAAAACATCGACGCCGCAAGAAGAAGCAGCACACCCCACATATACCATCTTCATCCTGCACTCTTGGAGACATCACGCCCCCAGAGATGAAAATCCCCCCCAGAATCCACCTAGTGGTGGATGATTCATTAGGTGACAGTCAGGGGTATGCTTCAGTTAACACCGTCGAGTTGGTAAATCCCTATATGACTTCCGATGAGGGGGAGCACCAGAAAAACCTCCCCAATGTCCCCAGCTGATGCCAACGTTGGTGGAACTGTGGCCATATGGGTCGCTAGGGCATTTTAGTTGGCACCTCTAGCCAGGTCGTGCACACCACTAAGACCAGACAACATGTCCAGCATAGAACTCAACACGTGCAGTCTCTCCATCTAGTGTCGACAGGCCCTCCTCCGCCATTATTTGTGTTACTGGATTAGGAAGAGCCACTTCGACTGTACCGTGACTAGCTTCACCCCACCACATGATGATCTTAGTCACCCGATCCTCATCTAGAAGCTACCCTCTGAGCTCCGACTATTGAGCAGCGGAATTTCCCTAGTACCAGTCATATGTCGGTCCAGCCGGTAGGGTCCGCCATTCCTCCAGTCACAAAGCGGCCTCCTGTAAGCAGAAGTTCGCACCTGGAGTGGAAGAACGATGTTCTGAAGCACCTCGTCAGTATCCTAGCAAGGCTCTCCATCCTTTAAGATCTTCTCCTGTTGCCAGATATGCACGAAGAACTCATTGAGGCCTTAAAAAGAACCCTCCAGTTCGAGACGGAGGTAGCAGCTACAGATGCCTTCCATGCTGAAGCAGTTGAGAATGGAGAGTGTTAGGCCATCATATCATTATATGGTGAAGACAAAGACCCTCCCATACTAGGGCACATCCGCCCACTATATATCATTGGAAAGTTCAATGGAATGGAGGTTCTCTGCTGTCTCATTAACACTGGATCCATGATCAAATTTATCCCGACACAGATGCTGCGGAAGATAGGGTTATCCAAGGATGATCAGACTCCCTCTGATTTAAGGATCCAAGGATATGACAGGACAGAACAGACCCTGGTTGGAAAAAACTTCCTGAAGACCCAGTTCGGTGGACTAGTTTCCAGTACTTAATTCATGTTTGTCCCCTAGGACACTACATACAATTCATTGATGTGTAGGCCATGGCTCGATCTACACGCAGCCTTCCCCTCATCATATCACCAATGCCTCAAGTACTCCCTTAATGGTTGAGTAGGCATAATCCAGGGTGATGTAGCTCCTTTAGCCTCTTGCGAAGCCCACTACTTGGATGCCGATTATTACAAGAGAAAGGATAAGAAAGTCCAGGCAAGTGAGGTTGAGCCCGTTGCCACTATGAATGACCCTTGGACATTCCTGAATAACACTTACGTCTTCCCGATCCATTGGTTAGAGGCCACAACCCCCAATATGGGGTAGTGTTTTGTAATTTCCGGAATGAGAGGCAAACATACTCCCAAATCCAGGTGGCATCAAAGGATCACTTCGTATTCTTATATGAACCATGCTCCAGTGAACCCAGATGCTCCCACTCTTGTCAAGTATCGAGATGTCTGGCTCATGGAAACGACAGTCCATCATACTTTTCTGTTACGCCGGGCTGGGATAAGTTGGCTCTGGCCGACGCACCACTACTTCTTTGATATTATCAAGCATGGCCCCTTAGGAATAAGACCAAATGGGATTGGGTCGACATCCTTTATAGTCATGGTCTCATCGACGCCAGAGTGCCCTGATGCAATGACCACATCTGCACAAACGGGTTGCAGCTTCCCTTCAGGGTTTTATAGCTCAAAAGAAGCTCCCACTTCGGATGGTCCCTCCCTAAGTGGAGAAGAATATATGGAGGATTCTCCCCTACCTTTAAGGAAGGCATCTTAGCCACGATCGATGAGTTGGTACAGGTGAACCTCGGATGTGAGGCTGATCCGAGACCCACATTGATCAGCGCCACTATGTCTCACAAGGAGTAGCAGCGGTACATGGAATTCCTCAAACAACACTGTAATGTGATTTCCTGGAGTTAAGATGAGATTTCTGTACTGGAACCTCAGGTATCCATCCACCGCCTCGGTCTCCCTAAAGAACATCGCGGGTTCAAGCATCCTCCCAGAAAGATGAACCCTTCTCACGGTGCCTTGGTCGAGGCCGAAGTTGACAAGCTTATCAAATCCAAATTTAAAGAGGTTCAGTACCCCAAGTAGTTGGCCATCATTGTACCAGTCAGGAAGAAGAAAGGGCAGATCAGAGTCTGTATCGACTTCTATGATCTCAATCGCCACTGTCCGAAGGATGATTTTCCCCTTCTAGTGACGGAATTGTTGATTGATGATACGACTGGATTCCAAGCTCTTTCTTTCATTGATGGTTACTCTAGATATAATCAGATCTAGATGGCCCTCGAGGATGAAGAATCTATTGCTTTCAGGGAACCCCAAGGTACCTTCTATTACCCGGTCATGCCATTCGGCCTGATGAATTCAGGTTCCACCTATCAATGGGCCATGCATCGCATATTTAATCCAATCCTCATTACATTGGTGGAATGATATGTGGATGACCTGGTGGTAAAATATCACTAGCACCAGGACCATCTCAATGACCTAGAGTAATAATTTGGTTTCCTTCATTCCCTCCACATGAAGATGAACCCATTGAAGTGTGCCTTTTGGGTCACCTCTAGAAGGTTTCTCGGCTTTGTTTTCCCACACCGGGGCATCAAGATCGAACTATAGAAGATTAAGGCAATCAGCCCATTGCCCCCCGAGGAATATTTGAGAGATAAAAGGTTTTCAAGGCCACTTAGCCTACATACACCGACTCATTGAGAATACAGCAGGCAAGTGTGAGCCCTTTTCTTGGCTCATGAAGAAGGGAACCTCTTATCAGTGGGATGAGGAGTTCCATACTGCCTTTGAGGAAATCAAGAAATATTTTCTCCAACCTTCAGTCTTGATGCAACCTGTCTTCAAGAATCCTTTGATTCTCTATGTCACTATCCTGGAATGATCCTTTGGTTCCCTTCTCACCCAGAAGAACAATGAGGGGATAGAGAATAGACTCTACTACTTTAGCCGCATGCTCCTAGATACAGAGAACAGATACTCCCCCATAGATAAAAGCTTCCTGCCACTCATATTTTCCATGCAGAAACTGCGGAATTACATACAGCACCATAAGGTATAGTTGGTCTCTCGAGTAGACCCACTGAAGTACATTCTGAACTACCCCTTGTTTACTGGCCGACTTGCATAGTGGGTGGTAATTCTCCACCAGTTTTACATAAGTTTCATGTCCCAAAAGGCTATCAAGGGGTAGGAATTGGTAGAATTTCTAGCTTCCCATACAACCTCTGCGGACCAGTCCCTAGACTTGGATTTTCCAGATGAGGCAATTCTCTTGGTAGATCAAGCCGTCCCATGTTGGCAGATGCACTTTTACAGTGCCTCCCGAAGCCCCACTGATAGGATAATCAATGATCCTAGGCTCATCAAAGTAGGCCTGGGTGTCATCTTTATCACCCCAGAGCAAGCCATTTTTGACTTACTCATTCATGTTTTCAGAAGGCTGCACCAACAACGAGGCAGAGTATCAAGCCCTCATCACTAGTCTCGAGCTGGCCCTTGAGATCGATGTTCCTCATTTTCATGTGAAAGGTGATTCCGAGCTGGTCATCAAGTAGGTCAATGGTGACTATGTTTTCAAGAATCCAGAGCTCGTACCATTGTTAGAGCGCACTCTCCGGCTAATGGCCCAGTTCCTTTCTCGTCCAGAGGTTATCCATGTCCCTTGGTCACAGAACGGTCGAGCATATGCTTTGGACAACCGGGCCGCATTGCATGCAGAGCCCGAACAGGATGATCTGATTATCCACATAGAGCACCGAAGAGTCATTGCTCCTGTTACCCTAGATGATGATGACGGCCTATGGATAAACCATCTGACCATTAGTGCCTCTACATCAGGAACCTCGGGTTCTTCAGATGCAGTGATCGATGTAGTTTCCAATTGGAGGACACCCTTGGTGGAATACCTCCAGCACGGTAATCTCCCATCAGACTGGGCCATGTGTGAGCGAATCCGACGCTGCGTGATATATTTTACCCTCTAGAGTTGTCCTAGCCTTGAGAAGATCCTCTATAAATGCGGATTTGATGGTATTCTCCTCCGTTGCCTTCAAGGAGTAGAGATTCCATAGGTCATACAAGAGGTTCATGCCGGTTCCAGTGGTGCCCATCCGGCTGGGCAAAAACTGTCTCACCTGATTTGGAGACTAGGGTATTTTTGGCCCTCCAGGATCCATGACTACATCGAGTTTTCCAAGAGGGGTCATGCATTCCAAGTTCATGCTAACTTTGTGCATAGGCCACCAGAGCCTCTCCATACCACCAAGTACTCTTGCACCTTTGCAGTAAAGGGGTTAAATATTGTGGGGCCATACCCACCAGCAACGGATCGCCAATGCCAGTTTATCTTGACCGCTACGGACTACTTTTCCAAGTGGGCAGAGGAAATTCCACTCAAAGAATTCAAGGCCCATTCTATCTTTGACTTCACGAGTTCCAATATAATCTATCAATTTGGGGTACCTCACGCTATCCTCACTGATAACGACACCAACTTCCGAGAATCTGAGCTGAAGAAATTGTACGCCACATACAACATTCTCTCCAACCATACCTCCCGCTATCATACAGAAGAAAATGTCTAGATTGAGGTGTTTAATAAAACCCTCTCTAACATTCTGTAGAAAATGGTTGGTTAGAACAAGAAAAGTTGACCGGATAAGCTCCTCAACACCCTCTGGGCATATTTCATAACGACCCCTAATTCCACCCAGGTGACCCCATATTCCCTGGTGTACGGAATGGAGGTCATCCAGCCCATTGAGATTCAATTTCCCTCATTGCGTAAAAAGGTCTATGACCAGCAAGCTCCAGATAGGGTTGCTGAAATCAGTCTAGTAGAATTGGAAGCACTGTAAGAGAATTTGTTTCATGCCTTGAACAACCTAGAGAGGCATCAGAACAAGATGGCTTGAGATTTCAACAAGAAGTTTCACCTTTCCTCTTTCCTGCAAGGTGACATGGTATTATCCATCAGAGCGCCAATGATTCCCTGCAGGAAACCACCCAAGTTGGAGCCCAAATGGGAAGCTGCTTTCATTTTTCATAAGGTTTATCCCAATGGAGAATACTCCCTGGTGACCATGGATGGTGAGCGTATAACTCCTCACACCAATTCCAAGTTCCTCAAGCAGTAATTTTCCTTAGCCTATGGTCCTGCAAGACCCTAAACTGCATCGGGTCCTGCACGATATTAAACTGCATTTGGTCCTAAAAGACCTTAAACTGCATTTGGTCCTACATTTGGGCCCCTATGGTCCCGCATGAGCCTAAACTACATCAGGTCCTGCACGACATTAAACTTTATTTGGTCCTGCGAGACCTTAAACTACGTTTGGTCCTACATTTGTGCCCCTATGGTTTCACATGACCTTAAACTGCATCAGGTCCTGCACGACATTAAACTGCATTTGGTCCTAAAAGACCATAAACTGCATTTGGTCCTACATCCAGGCCCCTATGGTCCCACATGACCCTAAAATGCATTGGGTCCTGCACAACTTTAAACTGCATTTGGTCCTACAAGACCATAAACTACATTCGGTCCTACATTCAGGCCCCTATGGTCATGTATGACACTAAAATGCATTTGGTCCTACAAGACCTTAAACTGCATTTGGTCCTATATTTGGGCCCCTATGATCCTAAATTACCCTAAACTGCATCAGGTCCTACACGATTTTAAACTAAATTTGGTCATGCAAGTCCTTAAACAATGTTTGGTTCTATATTCGGGCCCCTATGCTCCCGCATGACCTTAAACTGCACGCTCGTCCCGCATGATGTTAAACTGCAAGCTAGTCAGGCCTTCCTAACCGAGGCCCAGCCTCAGGCCCTTTGCCCTTCTTGGGCTCTAGCCCCAGTCCACTCCGGATTGTATGGTGTGGTGTGGGATTATGTCCTCATTCATGTCGGGTAGCTCACCGTTCCATACACATCCCCAGATGAGATGCCTCTCATCACCCTACATGATGTAAAACTATGCTTTTAGAACTACGTTTGGCTTGATTCCCATCCTTATTAGATATGTAGGACCGCCTGAACACCTAGATTTCAGGTCTAGCCCCATATCTTAAGAGATCTCATGATCTCCCGGTTACCTCAGCCTCTTGTCCTGTCCCTCTCCACAAGGGAGATATATAGATGTGGTCTATGGTTTTTGGTGCCATACCCCCCTTCTTGAGGGAATCCTCTATCTTTTGGCCGCTCTCAAATTGAGACCTTGACCCTTTTCAGTGGCCCACTAATGTGTTCAGAGTACTCTATTCTAGGAACTGTAGTGTCAGATTCAACTTAGAAATGTTCAATATACTTGTAAAGCTTCGTGTTCCCCTTCATTCGGGCCCCCATTATCTTTCACACCTGGAGGGACCCCCGAAAAATGGCATGGATACAACGCTTAAGGGCTCTCCTACCATTACGGGCCAACTTCCCCGAGGGTCTCGGACAAAATTTTGATACAAATCCTATATTTAGAACATGGTCAGCGGTCAATGCTCATTTCTTTGTCCCCATTTCAGGATAACACGACAGGGTGCTGTGTTGCGAGCATGGTCAGCAGTAATCATCCGTTGTCACGCCAGCCCCTTCAGGCCCTGAATGTTGGTTGGGTGATTCACATTATGTTCCACCCCATCGTGTCCAGGTGGAATCTCAACACTCTTTTCACTAACCATCACTGCACCTCTACACGTCAGGTAGACAAAGCTGCAATACGACGTCCCTTAGGGCTCCTGCGATCAGAGCACTAATTCTATAGGCTGGGATCTTCTCAATGAGCCATGCACAGCCTGAACCTCATCCCCATGGGATATGTGGGGTCACCCAAACATTGCATTTTGGGCCCAGTTCAGCTGGAATCTAGCGTCTCCTGCCACTTATCCTCTAAAACTCGTCGCCCCTTGGACCGAGGCTCCTCTCCTACAATCGTGCATGGTTGTGGTGTGGGATTATATCCTCATTCACGTTGGGTATGCTTTATTGCGTCATGCACATTCCCCTAGGTCCAATACATACGACCTTAAACTATGCTGCTTGGTCCTACAACACGACTATAACCTGTGATGATATCATCCCAGCTGCACGATGAAAAACAGAACTGCATTGTGATGACCTCTCCATAGAGAAAATCACATTGGGTATCAGTCATTTACCTTTCCATTTTTCAACGCCTTTACACATCTAGATTATTATGGCGATGCCAATATTTTTTACCCTAGTCCGGTCACTCCACAAAAGAAAAACCATTCACCTTAAAGGACAAACAAGATACATCAAATGATGCATGTTTTTGTGCGAGGGGTATACCCACACGCCCCTTTCATCATGTGAATAGGTACCATACCGTACCATGCCAACCTCTAAGAACTATGTGTGTCTTGATTCCCATCCTTATGGGATACATAGGAATGCTTGGACATTTCTTCTCAGGTCCAGCCACGGGAATCACAAGTCTATCCCCCCCTCATTGTCGGCCCTTTGGCCTGACTTCTCAGGGATTTTTGTAACTGCAGCATTTTCCCCGAATAAGATCGGTATGCCGCATAATAATGTTGGGAGGCGACAATTCCCTTACCCGAGAGGTCCTATATAAAAGTAGGGATGATCCATGTCTATATTAATACATCCGGATAATGTGTCTCCATCATGGTGGCGTAATCTTGGGAGTGTTGGATTCTGTTCAAACAAACCACCACTTCATTTTCCATGCTTTGCGTGCCCCTTTATTCGGATCCTCATCCTCTTTCACGTTTGAAGGTACCCCTTAATAGTATGGATGCTCGACCTATGGCCCGCCTGCTGTCCTGGGCCAATGTTCTAGAAGACTGGTCATGTCTGGAGGGACCCCCTAAGAGTATGGATTCTCGACCTATGGTCCGCCTACTGTCCTGGGCCAACATTCCGGAAGGCTGATCGATGATATTTGAGTTAGGACCCATTTTGGAAACATGGTCAATGGTCAGCCCTCATTTGTTTTCCCCATTTTAGGATAATGTGATATAGATGTTGCGTTTCCTATATGTTCAACAGCTATCCCCCATCGTCATGCCCCTCCTATAGTGTTTTGAATTTGGGTAGCATGATTCGCCTTTTTCATCTCCCTATGTTCGAATAGATTCCAATGCCTCTGGCATTTCCTTGCTTGTGCGCTAGATCATGTTGGGAAGACGATTCATCGATTGGTCTGAGGTCCTATGCTTTCATTTGGGCCTCCCTCGTCTCCTTGGGAATCTGGGTTCAGATTTCGAGTTCCCGAAGTCTGGTTGACACTCCCAAAATGAACGAAGTGATAGTACGAACCTCCTTTGTTTCTCACGGCCAACATGTGCTTAGGGATGGATTTCTATTTATTTCAGGATTATGGATGATCATGTAAATCCAGAGGGACAAGTATGTTAATCAAAGGGGAATGTATGTAAATTTATCCATACATTCAGTTTAGGAAAACAACAGAAAGCAGTAAAGATGGACAAGTGTACAGGTTTGGCCAAAATAGTGCCCCCTAAGTGTTGGAATCATGCATAGATCTCTCCAATGCCGCTTCCTTTTCATTGGTGGCCTCCAGGACTGCCTCCCGTCCCCGGAGAACTCTTTCTTCATTAGAATCTGCAGAGCGCACCTCTCTGGCCCTAGCTTGTGCCCATGCCTATTCAGCCTAGAGTTCGGTTATCTGGAGACTCACTTCTATGAGTTGATCTTGGGAATCCATAAGATGGGCCCTCAACTACTCCACGAGCTCAGAATGGTCTCTGATGAACACCTCCTACTTCATCTCCTGCTCCTCGAGGCGTCAGACCTCCTGCTGCACCCTCAGAAATTCACAGGTACTCCCCGACTCCTCCTGGCACCGAATGACGTCGGCGCACCGATTTCACTCCCGTATCATCTCGACCATGTAATCACGGATCATTAGATGTAGAAGTTGAGAATCTTCCCCTATAATGCACAGGAAGTGCAGCCAAGTGTGGAGTTACCCCATCCTCTTCAGTCATTCTGCTTGGGGCTGATTGAGAAAACACCGGATGCACTTCCATCCCTTGCGTCGTGTCATCTGGCTCTCCTCGTCCACTTTCAAATCAGAATAATCGATTTCTTTGGGATCAGTGGTTTGATAATTAGGGAAGACAGCCACCAGGGAAGTAGAAGGGTCTTCCTCATAGATTCCCCCAAGGGGAATAGGTTTCTCAGTATCTGGATGACCTTCCTCTCTTCCCTCGGTTCCGGTGGCACCCACATCAACATCTGACCCTGCCCTGATGGCAGCACCACCAATGTACACCCCTCCCTGCACACCAGTTTTGGTAGCCAAATCGGTTTGGGGGGCATGTTCTGGAAGGGATGACATGTTTTCCATCAGCGTGCTAACAGATGGCCCAGTATCAGCAACCCGATGAGCCTCCAGCGCCGTGATCACTGTACAGACAAGGAGCACCCTGATCTATTGAGTCCTCTGACAGTGAGTACCGGTGTCGAAGGAAGGAACCTACAGGAACCCCAAGGCATCTTCCTCTATTGCTCCGGCCACTAAAAGAGATGTCATGGCAGTGGATCCCTCAACACTTGTTAGCTCGATAACGAGCGTCAGTGCCCCGCCTTTCCCTATTGAATCCTCCTCCCTTATTTCGGCTGGAGAATCTTGGTCAGAACCGATGTTCTCCTGAGTAACATGAGAAAAATGGATTAAGGGCTTATAAAGGGAAGAGAACACAGGAGAAGACAACGGCTGAAGCATACCTCGAGCAGTTCGGTCACATCCATATCGAAGCTGACGATCTCGTCGCTCTCCCAGAGACTCCCTTGGTGGGATTCCCCTTGCGACCCTTCACCTTCAGGCTCCCCTTATCCTTCTACTTCAGCTTCCCCTTATCCTTCACCTTCCACTTCCATTTATTCCCACTCTCCTGTTTCTTCACCATCTGATTCGTCGCTGTCATCTACCCCCAGCGGCATCCTTTCTGTATCATGCTCCTGGCCGAGCAACACCTTCACCAAGAGAGGTGGATCCGCGTGCCGACCCCATTGGTGTACGTATGTATCCATGTACATCAGGTATGCACACCGTCGATGGAAGATCACTTTTTTGGAAACCTGGAAAAGCCCGACTTCCGGTTGCTGGATCCCGTCTCACACTATCTTCTGCCAGAGGGATTTAGTACTCATTGACTGCCACAAGGTTATCCAGGCTGACCACAGTGCAGGGAAGATGACATACTAGGAAGGTTGAAGTATGCTTTTTATTTTCTTCCCAGGAATTTCTCTAGCTGCACCATGGCCCCCTCCTCCTACAGGTAATGAGGGCGCAGCCACGCCATGCGACATCCCCACCGCTGAGGTGCTAGCCTGCATAGGCCCTGTTTCCTGAGGCGCTTCAGGTCCTCCTCTATTAGCAGAACCACGCCTGCTCTCTCACCACCGAGGTTTCGCACTAACAACCTTGAGCTGCCGGGCATGCTTCCACAGAAGCCCCTCACTTTATTCTATAGTTAAATGTTCAGCATACTCAGTTGAGAGGCCCACATCGACTACGGTGGGTGGAAAAGTGATGATGTCACCAGAGCCGTAGGTTGTGAACATTAGCCACAACTATAAAAGAACACTGGGTTGAATCTCCCCTCAAACATCTGTGTATACCCTCTTTATCATTCACTAGAGACATCCGAACTGCCTAGAAAAATGGGACGACACATAAGGCTAGCATAAAATCTTCCTAGCAATCCGGGGCATGAGCACCCTGCCTCTGATGCTTTGGAAGTACTCCTTCTGCTCCAACAAGACTTTACCGTTGTCTACCAGCTGACCATTTTGGGTGGGCAATTTGATGAAGGAAATGTTAGTGTGGTTTTCAATCTTGATCCGTACCCCCTCCTCATTGAGCGTCATTGGCGTGACCCCAACGATATTCAGCAGAGAGGGTCGCATGCCATTTCCGGGGGGACGGATGGAATTTTGGAAGGTGTAGCCGCCATAGTGAGCCACAACACAGCCATGAAAGATTTTGAAGGGTATACATATTCGCCTAGTCGATCCCCCTATCGATATGCGTCCCAAGATGGCATATAGCCGAGCCAGCATGGGGACCGCTAGACTGAATCTCTTGTTGGCAGCCATGATGCCCGCCATCACCAGGGTCACTGGGAAGACGCCCATCCTTGCATCTCGTATCGGCAAGAGCCATCCGATCAGGAATGTGGTGAGGAATCCGGCGTACCAGACATTTGGGTCCCGGGCTTCGTTAATGTTGTAGCCCCATGATTGGTACTACCCCACCTCCAAGATACTCCAGTAAGATCCACTCTTTCTCTTCTGAACAAAGGTTGGGAACCGCTTTCCACGCCCTAGCATATTGACCTCCATGTCCTTCTCCAAGAACAAGTAAAACCAATCCTTATAGGTGATTTCCTTCAGGAAGTCCTTGACCTTTAGCCTATCCTTTTCCAACTCCAGTATGTGCCACGTCAGTATAGGGGTTCGAAACTTATCACCCCAGATATTCATCGGCGGGAGGAACTCATCGTACTGATGGCCCTCCAAGGGGATGCCTCCAATGTAGTGGATGTCTCGGAGACTGATTCTGACTTCCCTGTGGTGAAGATAGAATGTGTTGGTGTTAGGGGACCACTGAGTGAACAGTTCCGGTCCAAGCTCAGGCTGCCGGTAGAAGTGCAACTATGATGTCCACACTGCCTCGAACAGACCAATATGCCGAAGCTCGGCCCCGAATTGGTCGCATGTGTGGCAAACCCAGTATGCCCAGGCCCACTCACTGGTAAGTTGCCTCCGGCCCGAAGATCCCAGTCATGCAACCATCCTTTGGTCTCGTTAGTGATGCTCTGATGGAATGTGCTCATGTAGAGGGCCAGTGAGCTCTCCACAATAGGATCACCCCCCACAATGGTCCTGGTCCTGGGATTTAGAACATATAAATCCATATGCCTGGTTTCTCTTGAAAGACGACCATTGTTTGTGATGTTGTATCGAGTAAGGTCATCTTCGCAGGTCACCCATGACCGCGGTGTATCGACCTTGAAGCTCGACGGGGGAACCTCTTCTAGAATGCCGATGTCCAACAATGGAAGATTATCTGATAGGGCGTACTCTTTTTGGGCAGGAGTTATCATTTTGTAGAGCGTGTGGTTATTGGATACCACCCTCTTCATGCCATAAACCTCTGGGTTCGCATCCATCTCCGCCCTCCGTGCAACGACCTCCCCTTCATCAACCTATTTTATAGCCATCTTATTCAAGCTAAGTGTTCAGAAGTGTTGTGTGAAATATTGGAATTTGGTGCAGAATCTGGGATTCGGGCATGTAAAAGCAGCGGCTTGCTCACAATCTCAGAGTGTTTCATGGAAAATCTTGGGTTTGCGCGTAATAGGCCGCTAAATCTCGGCGGTATTATGCGCAGCCAAGAGGTTTGAGAGTAAGAATAAAGCAATTTCTCGCATGAGAGCTCAATTCTAGTCTCACAAGAAATGCTGTATAGAGCATGGTAACTATGGTGGATTTTATAGGATATGTCCAGGTTCCGTGCCCATGCATAAAAAAGTTTTTCGTGCATGACCGGGGTTTTTTGTGCCGCTCGAGTTTTTTGCTTGCCAACGGCCCATGAGCCTTGTATTTCGGCGTTTCCCTCAGAATCCAATAGTTGCGACCCCTCACCAATATAATTCTGAGGGGGGACATTTTTAGACCCTGAAAATTGTGTAAGTTCCAGAGAAAGTTCCGAAGAAAAAAGCGATGTCATATTCGGACCCAGAGGCCCGGTCCAGAGGGCCCGGAGGTGCTACGCGAACCTGAATTCCACACCGATGGATGACTAAAAATAGAAGGAGATCCCCTTACTTTTGAGGGATAAAGAATTCAAACCGCCTCTTGTGCACATAATTGTAATTCCACACATGCACTATATGGCCTTCAGGTAGGATTCTTTTTTACGTCAAGCCGCCTCGGGATGTGACTTCGCGCGAGATCCCCCATGGATTAGACAAAACTCCAACCCCCTCAGGGTATGCCCCCTGTGCGTAATTCCTTACATTTCACACAGCACTATTAGTTGCACATAATATTTACACACCCCCTATCCTTACGCACGACGCTTGCCGCCTGCACGTAATTCTTCCCCCTTGAGCGCAATCCTTTCAAGTCACGCAAAACCCTCAACCCCCTGTCTCGCGCAGGAAACCCCGATTTCGCACCAACCCAGGGCTTTCTGTGCTAGACTCCTTATATTTCGTGCAACCCCAAGGTATGTGTGTAATCCTTTGGTGCCCTTCATATCAGCGCTCCCTGGGCACCCCCTGTGTGCGAGTACCCGATGCCCTCCATACGGGTGCCATTTGCAGGTGTCCTATGCACCCCGGGCATTCGTTTCATGTATGGTTTCTCCGTACGACCTTCTCGGCTTGTACGATGTATCTTTAATGTACCCTAGACAATCCTTCCCATTGTGTTGCTTCACCTCATTCTTCTTCACATTGGAACGCTAAAGGCTATTGCATCTTCACATAGTCACGCTAACATGGACTCCTCGATGGTTCGCCCCACGACACCCCCTCAGTATGACCTTGCTGGTGCCTCCCCTTCCACAAGGGGTAGAGAGAACCAGTTATGTAAGTCCAAGGGGTGCAGAGCCAACCCACCTTGTATGAGCTACAGGACGTTGAACTACCAAGCACCTCGTCCTCAACACATGACGTTAAACTGTGACCTGGCCCCATGCCTCACACGCAGGGTCCCCCCGCCTTGGATATTATCCATTCCCACCCATCTCCATGGGGATTATGGGATCATCCCTCATAGGGGGTGATTTATTGGAGTGGAATTTGTCCGTGGGGAAGGGCAACCACCTTGGTGTAATCCCCTAGCCTTCCTTTTAAGAGGCGGCACCCCCGCCCCTCCTCACTTCCTCAGTGCCAGGGCCAGCAGAGGGCGTGATAAGGAATGAGACTCCTCCTCATTTCTTCCATCCCAAATCCCTATCCCAATGTGCTTTGTCTCACTTGGGTCTCCATATTGGAGTAAGTCCCGACACCATGGGCCGCTCAACGCGTAAGCCCCTCTTCACTTCCCACAGACGCACCCTTCACGACGTGATCGTCAGGTCCCTGCAACCTCTTGTTTCTCACACTGAGCATGACTCCTGTGAGCTTAGAGTGAGAAATGACTGTGACACACCATGGTCCTCCTCTGAGCATAAGCCCCAAATTACCCCATCCCACAAGACGTTAAACTGTATACCCGAACTATGTGGACTTCGATCAGGGCTAAGACATGGTACATAGGAAGCCTCCACAAGGTTCAAGCTCCACCACCATGGGCCATCTCAGAGCGTAATACCCATCCAAACTGAACTACATGGACTTTGATTTGTGCTAATTCAAGGTATGCAGGAAGCCTCCACGAGGTTCAAGCCCCACCACCATGGTCCACCTCAGAGCATAAGTCCCAAATGCCCTCGTCCCGCATGACATTAAATTGTATACCCGAGCTACAGGGACTTTGATCTGTGCTAAGGAATGGTACGTAGGAAGCCTCCATGAGGTTCAAGCCCCACCACCATGGTCCGTCTCAGAGTGTAAGAACCATCCAACCTAAACTATGAGTACTTTGATCCGTGCTAAGGCATGGTACGTAGGAAGCCTCGATGAGGTTCAAGCCAATAAAAACATCGACCCCGACCATCTCCATGTCGGTGTGCCAAGCCCCACCCACCTTGGGCCACCTCAGAGCTTAAGCCCCAATCCATCTGGACCCCGACTCCCCCTTCACGTCGGTTCAGCGACCCCATATCCTTGGGCCACCTCAGAGCCTAAGCCCCAAATTCCCCCATCCCGCATGACGTTAAACTGTATACCCGAACTACGGGGACTTTGATCCATGCTATGGCATGGTACGTAGGAAGCCTCCATGATGTTCAACCCCCACCACCATGGGTCATCTCAGAGCGTAAGCCCCATCTAACCCAAACTACGGGGACTTTGATCCCTACTAAGGCATGGTGCGTAGGAAGCCTCCATGAGGTTCAGGCCCAACAAACCATCGGCCCCGACCATCTCCGTGTCGGTGTGCCAAGCCCCAACCACCTTGGGCCACCTTAGAGAATAATCCCCAATCCATCTGGACCATGAGTCCCCCTTCACGTTGGTTCTGCAACCCCATATCTTTAGGCTACCTCAGAGCGTAAGCCACAAATTCCCCCATCCCTCATGATGTTAAACTGCATTTCATCGAACTACGTTGACTTTGATTCCCCACCACAGGGATACGTAGGAAACCTCCATGAGGTTAAATCCCAACACCTGTGTCTAATCCTGATGTTTCCCTCGAGCCAACGTGTCCCAGGAAGCTCATTCCCTAACCCAGAGGTGTTACTTCCTCTTGGTCCCATCCAAGTGTCCATTCTCACAGGATGCCTCTTCAGGTGTCCCATCGCTTCATCGAACAACGCAGACTTTGATTACCTTCCACGAGGATACGTAGGAAGTCTTTTCGAGGCTCAATCCCAAGGCCATCATCCATCCCGATTCATACCCGAGCCACCACATCCCGGTGGGATCATGAAACTTCACTCTTCACTCCCCTCCACAATATTCGGGAAGCCACCCACGTACTGGCCCCAACATCGGTGTTCCCTACAAGGGGTTATTAAATCTGATCCACTATAGGTAGTGTTACGATCAGTTTGATCTGTCCCCATTGGACAATAAACATACGGCATACCCTATGTTAAATATGGGAAGCTGAGGAAAACCTCACTTACATGCCTATGGCATACAATTTCCCATGTTCAATGTTGGATTCCTCGGGCTTCTACGCCCTCGAGAGGCCCTAGGATAAGGGACAAAAGACAGAAATTCCAATTCCCTAGCGTCAAGACACACCAATGATGCCCCCACGTGACTACTCTCCTAACCACAGGTTACTGCCCTGACCGGACCCCTTGGAAGGTCCTGACAGAAGTGGCGTAATTAATTTGTGTCCATGAGGATATGACACCAGAAATAGCTTCAAGAACCCCATCTTAAATCTATGAGGGAGACCCGGACTAGGTGACGAGCTCCGAAGAGGAATCCATGAAAGGAAGAACCGATATACCATCATCCCAGATTCAATCAAGGAGCAGGCGTCCCTGAATAAGGAACAAATGCTGCCCGCCTTTGGAAAGCGGGAATTATGGGATACAACAACGTGTCCTCTGTGTGACGGACGCACGCGTCCCTGACAAAAGCACCAGAAAAAATGGTATACTATTTCAAATTATAGTATATACAAAAAATAAAAGTGAGTTGGGGCATAACAACAAAGAAGTCTCAATGAAATGTAAGTTGAGATGAAATACTTTATAAAGACCATATACTTTGGTTAAGGATAAATAAATGATATAATTATATGTGGAAAATATAAATACACTCAATATTATTGGATATTTAGTTTAAATCAATCATATGACATTCACACATATTCTTGTAAAAACAACTCCAATGACATGGTTGTTTAACTCAATGAGTACAAATTGAGTTAAAATTACACTTATCAAGTTTATATTGATGATTTGAGAATTTATCAATGGATTTATTATTTGTATCAAAAGTATATCCACATAAAGGGGAGTGGAAATTACAACATAAGTAAATAAATAGTGATTTCACACACAATTTTGGAGTAATGTAATCAATGAGGTTTGTGTAAAACCGAATGTGTGGAAATTGAAATTTGAATTTACCTTACTGATTTGGTAACATAAAAAACATAAACCTCATGAAATAAGTATCATCCAATGATGATGTAAATACCCATAAATTAAAGTATATTATGCAAACAATCCAATCTTGGGTAGTACATACACCACACAAAAGGTAATAGTGGAAAATATAGCATGAATCTAACATGAATAAAAGTGAGAGGAAAACCCCTTACCTTGTACTTTGCCTTAGTTAAGGGTACGTTAACCTCCTGTATAATAGTTAAATAATTGTTATTAAATTATACAAGAACCAAATAAAAACAATATTAAATCATATATGATCTTCTAATATTGATTTGTTAATAATATTTTAGTGGTATCATTATTTCAGGTGTTAACTGATTCGTTTTCATTAATATGTTTTGTTATGTATGTCAAGTTTTTTATGGATATGATGTATTTGATTAATATCCAAAATGATATCATGTCTCTAAAAATTATTTTTAACCATCAAATTATAATTAGTCTTGAATGTTTATGATGGGGAATGACATCTCATCACGTCATGGAGACGGTAAGCCGTACGTATGCACGAGTGACAATATCAATGTTTTGATGGTGAAATAGTATATAATTGGATGGTATATAATATATTAAGAATAAATAACATGTCATATTTATTATTTAAATTATTTATTCCAATTATTATACCCATACAAATAATGATGTTTTAAATAAAAAACTACACCACGATGTGGAGACAGTATGTCGTACGTAGACACGTATGGTGACATTGTCATTTATAGGATGGATAGAATAATGAATATGGTTGTAAAATATTTATAATAACATCATAGTATATATGATGTACTGGAGTTATTTTTTTTATGGAATTATCAAAGAAAGAGAAAGTGGAAGAATAAAAGAACATGAAAGAGGTGATGAAATATTTACCTCTTCTTCGGGTTCTTCCTTTTGATTTGATCTAAAGGGATCCTTAGGCAGAATTTATAACCAAAATAAGGCATTTAGGATAAAGGGAGTAAAGTTGGGAGGATATTTGGGTTGGTTTTGGCAGAGCCAAATGGCTTTGGAGGTGTGAAATTAAGATAAGGGGAAGTACCCTTTTATAATAAAGGTGAGGGTCACTTTAGGAAAAGCTTGAAATATTATTTTATAATAAAATAATTATCGGTTGATAATGGATCCAAAATGATTTATATCTAGGATATGGTGGGTATGGGTTGAAAAAATCTCAACCAATAGGTTTTAGACAGGTTTAGGACACCAAATTAACCTTATCTTTTAGATTTAACTCTTCGTTAAATAGTTTGACATTTACCATGTCTCTTTGTATTTTTATGTTATATGGTCAATAAACATACTATAACAAGCCCAAAGAACCCAATGTGGTTCATTATTAATATATATAACCTTATCTATGTTCTTTTTAAGAACCTTATATTTTTAAGAAAATTATATCAATTAATAGTATAGTATTTATTTTACAAACTCAATTATGTCAATTTTGACACTATTTAGCATTTGATTTTTTTCGAAATCCCTAAAAACATTATCAATTTGAATAAGATTTATTTAACCAATACTATAATGATATATTAACCTAGATAATTAGAGGAATTCATCAGAAGTCTCAATTTACATTTATTATGATATTTATAATATCAATTAGTTTAATATTTCATTAATAAGGTAATTACTACATCATCATTATGTCATAAATAAATCAAATTATTTAATGTCAAAAAGTACAAATAAAATAAAATTATGTTGGAAATCATTTTATATTTCTATTGAATATTTATAGTCTAATTTATCTTATGTATAACCCAATATTAATTTTTTTTATTTATTAAACATTGAATTTAACTCCTTTAACTCTTCTTTAAATAAAACATTAATCAATGTCCTATTCATATCGATATGGACCAAAGGGGGTCATATTGTTTTCCTAAGGTTGGTTTTGGTCGAATTATTCTTATCCAATAGAATTTGGACATGTGTTAGGGTAATTATAGAATCATTTTTACCCTTAATTACCCTATTTACTTTTCATCATGGCAAATAAAAGTCAAAGATACTATTCACCAAAAATTATTTTTAGATTATTGAACCAAATTTTAAATACTAATATCAACCATGTCTCTCAGAGTTTTGAAATTAAATTCATAGAAGTTGTAGAATTATGTTTTATTCAAATTTTCAAATGCTCCAAGAAGGATAGTAAAAAACGTCAAAAAAATTCAATAAACTTTTATACATATAATTTTATTATAAAATGGCTCCAATAAATTAAATTGAACTAATATAGGTATTATGTATCTATTTTTAACTAATTTCAATTTAAATAAAATAAAAAATTATTTAAACAAAAAGTCAATTTTTAAACAATAACAGAGGGTTTTTCACTATTCATCAGAAATTGAATGTTTTCAGAAACATACCGAAATTTTACCCTAAAATAATTTTGATATTCTGAATCCAAAAAATTATTTTTATATTAAAAAATTAAAAACATAGAAGTTTCATTTATTAATTTAAAATTAATTCCCATTTTCATAACCAAAAAGAAGGTTTTTGAAAAGTAAAAAGTATCAAAAGATTGACATGTGTTTATGTCAAATTTAAATGTGAATTTCTTTATAATGTCCAACATGCTATTAAATGATAAAAATACAATCTAATTATACTTCAAAACCTTTAACATTTAAAATTTAACACTATAAATAATTTTAATTAAAAAATTTATTTTCAGATAAAATTTAGTATTTTTCCCTATTAACCCAAATATAAAAGTTATCAGGAAAACACCAAAAATTTATCGAAACTAAATTTATATGTCCCAATTCTAAAGAAAAAGTTAATTTTGTTAAATTGAATATATAAAATTGTCAAATATTGGATTTGAAAAGGGTTCACCATTAAAAGGTGGTAAAATTGCATTTTTTGAAAAATACTTATTTTATCTAAAAAATTGAATTTGTCCTTATATTATATCTAAGAAACATAGAATATGAATATTAAAATTATATGGGATATATATAAAATTCAATATATAGTTATTAATATTCAGAACTGATTTTTAAACAGCTGTTTTGATAGGTCGTGGCGTGCTTGAACTCAGTGTTGCGTACATCGCATGATATTGTATTACTTAAAGAGAAGTGTACCGTGGAATATTGGGGTGTTAAATAAGATATCTATATCATGAATAAAGTTTGTGATAATATAGAACCATTAGTAGGATACAGGTACAAATAATATCAAATCAAAACATATATGGGAAACAAAGTAATTGACACCTGAAATAATGATAGTAATAAAATATTTTTTAAAAAATATATCATATATGATATTATATATAAATTCATATGTTTATATTATGTAAAAAAAATAAATGTAAATTTATTATAATGGAGGTCAAAATTATTTACTAGGAATATCGAACTTGATGTAAGGGGTTTCTTAACTCAATTTCCATTTATTGGGTTATACGTCAACTTCATTGACTATGCTATTCCATGGTTATGATTGAAATTACATCTAAGTGTACTATGTTTTATTTCCCCATTTTTGTGATTTAAATTTTATATTCATAATCACTTCATTGACTAATTCTATGCTCTACTGTATGATATTTTTAATATATTTCATCTCAATTTCCACTCTATTGAGACATATTTGGTATTATGCAGCTATTAATTTTTATGTGGTGTATATACTACAAATTTTATGTATTTAAAAATAATATATATTTATTCATGAGTATTAATGTACAAATTCAAGTTAATATTTCAAGAGGCTACAATTTAAAGGTTATAAAGGAAGTAAGAATTTATTTTACAATCTTATGATTCTATGGTTGCCATTATTTTTCATTGAAGAATTAATAAAATATATCCTAAATAAAATACCTCTCAGAACATTCCCACTCTTAAAACATGAATTATGAAAATTAATATTTAAAAGAAAAGCTGACCTTATTTCACTTCATGTTTGTTAATGTTTTTCTTCCATGTATATTTTTACAAAATTATTTTATAAAAGTCATTTTTATTTACCCCAATGATATATTAATTAAATTTTATGAAATTATTGACTTTATAAAATATTTTAAAGGAATACTTATAAAGTTTTATGAAAGATTAATTTGTGAATTTATTTCAAAAATTCAAAAAAATGGATTTTAACATATACAACATTGAAAGAAATTCCCTCCTCTCTAAGCATTACCACGTTTTCAGCTTATTCTACAAGTTCTAAATATCATTAAAAGTAAATAAATCCAGTGAAAAATTATTCAAAAAATTCACTTTTATTTTATTTTATTCTCTAAAAAAATGAGTTTATTATAAAACCTGTATTTATGATGAATTTATGGTCATAATTTATCTCTTATTAATTTTTTGGTTGTTAACTTTCTCTTGATATGTTCACATTTTTTTGATCAGTGGAAAATAAATTTCTCTTAAATATCCATATCATTTCAAGCATGGACATAATTATTTCCTAAAACATAAACCATTTATACATATTATGTTTTACGATGAAATTTATTTGATTTATTGTGTAATTATTGACATTCCATATTCATCACTCAATATAGAAATTCTGTTGATAAGGAATATTATTTATAAATGAAATTAATAGTAGAATATATGAGGAATGTGTTTGAAGTGTACTGATGGGTGGAAATGGAATTATATAACACATGTATGCATCAACCTATATAATCAGACACAATAATTATCCAAAATTATTAAATGGGGGGTTTTGAGTATACCTACCCATAGAATAAATGTCTATGAACAAGGATTTGATGGTAAATATTTTTAGATTTTTGTGATCATGATGACCAATGTCATGTATTTCCATTATTAATAATCTAGTTATTATTATTAATTAAATTAAATCAATTATATAATCCATTTACGTATTTTATGATCAAGTTATCAATTTATTTCCATTTTTCTATTTTTTTACCATTCCATATTCATTATATTTAATTTATACCTAATCTCTTCAATTTTACTCAACACTTAGTGATCATTTGTTCTAAACCATATTTATTTCCTTTTCTAGATATATGAAGAATAAATCATTGAATGAATTTTGAGGATGGATTTTATTATTCTATTATGTTTTATATATTATTTCCATTGTAAAATGGGAATCCTGTTTGTATTAGGTTATTCAATGATACTAATACAATTAGTCTGTTATGATGATATCCCTAGTATATTATGCCCATGTAATAAATTAGATATCATCTCTGGCTTACTAGTGTTGGGGTTATCTACAATTTGTATCAGAGGATGTTTAGTGGAAACATTAGGGATAAGATTTTGTGAAACATATAGTAGGGAATATAAATCAATTATACTCTTTAAATATAATGGTAATTATATGATAACATCATAATTTTTGGGTATCATAGAGGTTATAGAGTTTTTTTCTAGAAAAACATCCTTATCTGGATATTATAAGTGGATATTCTAATGACCCAAACATTTATTAATTAAAATTCCTCTTGATCTGATTAAATGTCTTATTTTGTAAAATGGCTATATAAAACATAATCACATCATTGGTTTTATATTATAGGATTTTAATATACTCTTAATATTTTTTACCATTGATAATATATCTGGCGAACAGTGACCACATGATTATTATAAATATAGGGCTTTAACAAATCCAATTTACATAGACAAAGGAAGTGATGGCCCCATCCAGTAGAATTTATAGAAATGAATCCCATTTTTCAGATCCCAGAAAGGAGGTGGCATAACTAGGCATTTCTCTTGATGAAGACCAAACCATGTTTCAACACGTTACTCTTGAATGAAACTGCCTACCTGAGAAGTCGATGTTAATAAAGATTACCACCGAGCAATGTTATCAAAGCCTCCCCAAGAGTCTATGACCATCACAAACCTTACACTTAGGTATTACGAAGGTGTTATAAGGAGTCATGTAACAAGACCCAAACTCTTTTATTATTTGCATTATTTTTTATTGAATAATGAATATATATACTTTTTATTATTGTTTCTTTGAAAATAGTTTTTAATGAAAAAATTGTATTTTTAGTTAATATTCAATTAAGAAATATATTTTGATGAATTAATGGATTTTTTAATTAAATAATAAAATATTATTAGTAAATTACTTTTTGTAAAATATAATTTGTTATATAATGTTTTTGAATATAATTGTAAATTTTATTTTAGTTTGAAATCTGTTTTTATCAAAACCCATGAATTTTCAATAAATGTCAGTTTCTATTTGAAAAGTAAAAAATAACATATTTAGAAAATTATTTAGATAAAATGAATATAATTTTTTGAATCAAGACGTCAAAATTATCCAATGGTGAATTTTTCTTAATTTTCCAAGACTATCTATTTTTTGGTAAAAATTATATATCATTTAAAAATATAATGTGTTTTATGACATCATAATGACGCAATATTAATATAATAAAATACTATAAATTAGATTTTTGACCAATTTATGTTTTAAATTTAAGAAATATGATTTTATATTTGTTTTATTTATTTTACAAAGCCTTAGTGGACCCTCCAAGACTTATAAAACATTTTAGCATTTTTAAATGATTTCTTTTAGAGTGTGACTCACCTCCACATAAGAAAGCCTAATATTTTAATAAGTTAGGAAATTGGACTTATGAAATAATGTTTTCGACACCCCTTTGGTAAAAAAATGTGCAAAACCCATGGGATGGTTTGTGGTTTTAATTAGTTTAACGCGTGGTTTCCAAAACCTAATTAATAATGAATTCTATCTCTTTTCCTATATAAAACCACCCAAGCTCACATTTCTCTTCACCAAAACCCCTTGGAGAATGTCCCTACTCTTCCCTAATCTCTCCAGAATCTATCCAAGGTGCGCCAAGCTCCCAATAATCCTCTCTCAAGCCTCTCCCTAGCCTTTGGGATCACACTTCCAAGTAAGGGATTTCTTCATTTCACATTGTTTGCCAAATTTCATTATGTTGTTATACCCTTTTGTTTTAAATTAAAAATGTTGGGGTATGATTTTTCACCTATATAATACTTCAATATTTATGTTATAATGATGTGGGACCTCTTTTTCTCTCGTTAATGCCTCCCATGTACACCCATTACTATGCCAAAATTTCCTAAGGAATTTCTCTATTCTCATTTACATTCATTTAATTCTTTTATATTTTGCATCAAAATTCCATTAAATATCCTAGGACCTGTATCTATATGACCCCCATTAAAATAAATTACATTTAAATATGATTATATACCCCTTTCTCTCTCATAAATAATTTATTATGAATTATTATGTCATGCCATTATGCTGGAGAAATTTCATTGTGATTTTCCAATCCAAAGTCATTGTGTAGTGAATACCATGCCCATTTCTCTATCAAGGATATTCACATTTACAAACTTTTAATTATTGATTATATAGTTTCCTGTATTTATTCCACATTCCTTTATCATTGAATAAATTATGGTGTTAAATTATTCCATGTTGTATGATTTATGTGACACACTTATGCAAGAAATGAAATGATTAGAAGGGTGTACCTTGATAATGCTCCAATGCATTAGGTAAAGATTAATATCATGATACGTCATGTTCAATGAGGGTTTACTCATGATAATTCAAGTTCAATGAAGGGTTACTCATTCTCCATGTGCAATGAACCTTTTCTCAGTCTAATATCATGTTAAATGTTGTTTCCACATTTCCATGTTCTGATTATCATGTTATATCATGCCTTTATGTTCATGTTTCACTTATGATCCATTGATATTGTTAATTCTTAACATTTAATATATTATTCATGTCATGAATTTTTTACACCCCTACCGAGATTTATATCTCACCCATTTCTTATGCATTCCCTCAGGTTATCCGATGAAATACTAAGTATGAAGGAATCTTGTGGTCATGTAAAAGATGTTTCCAATAAAGATGTTGTGTTTTATGTTCTATGCTGTTATTTAATTTCCTTAATTTACCAATACACTAGACCTATCGATCCCCATAGTTGTCTTACGTGCATTTTTATGTAATAAATCATTTTTAAGTGTGTAATAAAGAGCAGGGTTGTTAGAATTATGGTTTTGGCAGAGATGCATCATGGGTTAATAGCCTAAAAAACAATTATAAGATTATATCGTGACAATCATTCTGCTATATTGAGAATATACCCTTAATGTACATGTGATTTGAAACTCCTCGGAATATTCTTGGGTTAGATCATATTTTATTTATGAAGGATATTAATCTATTAATATCATAAATTACCTAGGTTGACTTGGATTCAAGTATTCATTATTTAAACATCTTACATATTATTTTTTCATGATTTATGACTATGATTAATGTTTCTCGTAAAATTATTTTTGGTTTCATTCAACAATAAAAACTAGAAATAACAGTTTAATGATAAATTTTATGGATGATAAAATTATATATCTCATGGGAAACTAAATAAAATGGGCCTGGAAGGGAAAACTTGTGATTCTTCCTAATCAACTATCTCGTTTTGTGACTAATAATCTCAACCTGGGTGAGTTTTCTAACTCTTATAATATGACAAAAATGGATATCCATGACGAATATAAAGGGAAGAAGATTTGGTTTCCTATATGTCATGTATGTGGGATGACACACCCAAGGAAATGTATAAGATGGATGAGAATATTATTTATGTGTGGGAAAGAAGGCCATATAGAAAGTTATTACCAAATAAAAATGATGAGTTCAATGTATAGATACTAAGGCCATCCTACGGTACCATTTATAGTTCAAATACATATTTTTTTTAGAATAATGAAATTATATAAGTCAATTCATCAATAAAAGGGTTAACTCATGTACCATTGAAAGATATAGTCCACACCAATCATTAATGTTAATGGATTAAAAAATTTATGTATTTAGATTGGATAATTATGTTGTAGAAGTGTTATAATAGGGAAATTTGAGTTATATAAATCATTAACCATCTATGTTTTTTTTAAAGTCATTTTTTAAGGATTTGAAAACATATGTGTAATGGAACCCCTAACCATGTAATGTGATTTAGTTGAAAGGTGATGTTTTTTTGAAAACACCTAATTATGGGAAGGATAACCCCTAATATGAGACTCATGTTGAGTTAATAATTTCTAGTTGGGATAGAGGAATGTCTAGGATTGATAAATTAAATGTTACAGTATGGTTAACATTGAATTTTGTTAATTATTTGATGAAAAATATATTTTGGTCATAATTCATTCTATTTATTTCATTTATGGAATATACTTGATAGTCTGTCATTTTATTTAAGGAATAATTATTTTATTAACATGAGAAACCATATATTTAATACATTTAATTGCATGATTTAGTACATAAAAATTCACATTATACAATTCTATAATATTTTGAATCCTAATGTTTTTGGGAAATTAGGTACATATTATAACAACTTGAAACAACAATACAATGAAATTATTAAAAACATCATCAACATTCTCCTAAAATTTCATCATTCTTCAAAAATAACAAGGGATAATTTAAGAACATATATAATAAATGTGTGAGATATAAAGAACAATAAGGATATAAAAGATCATTGAATAAGGTAAAGAACTATATGTGAGCCAATAGGCATATCATCATTTTTTGGGGAAAAAATATCAAGGTATCATTGAAGCATTTTTGGGTTGAGTGTGTTTTTTGGAAATAAGTGTTTACTTACTATGTTTTAATATCCAAGAGATATTATTGAAAATTGATGTTGATGAAGAACCATGATAAAGGAATGGATGATCTAGAGGTGGTATAAAAAGAACTCATACAAGGTGGTTCCAATTTTTAGTGTTTTCTAAATTTTTGGGCCTCAAAATCTGAAAATGGAGCAACATGATTTTTGGAAAAGGAAGTTGCACGCAAAATTGAAGGTGAGTTGGAAACATGATCACAAGACATCTTTCAGGATCAGAATGTTGAAAAATGGAAAAGTCGTGAGGTGTGTAAAAGTTTTCAAAATGTGTGCGAAAGATGAGGTTGGGTGAAAGAAACTTACATGCCCAATGTGACATAAATGTGGTTTTGTGTGCCCAGAGAGGATCTTGTATGACATGTAAAATCTTATATAAAGGGTTCAATGATGACTATAAATAAGTGGTGATCCCCCTAATTCAAATAATCTCAATACTTAGAGAGAATCTGAACTCTGGATCAGGTAATAATTTCATGAAAATGGAGTTTCATGAAAGAATTGGAGTTTTACATAATCTAAGTAAGTTTCACATAAGATTGGAGTTGTGTGTAAGATTGGAGTAGTGTGTAATGTTGAAGTTGTGCTTAAGAGTAGGTTTTGTGGGCAAGGCATAAAACTTTTGTGTAAGGAACAATATGGGATGTGAGGAAAATTTGAATTTTACTTGTACATTTACGGTAAAGTGGTATTTATTAGTGGATGAAAGTGGGACATAAATAGAGAATATACATACAGTGGATGATGTATTCATTAAAGATAATAAAGGGAACTATAATCCTATAAACTATGACTGGATATCCTAAAGATGTATTGCATACACTTCAATTGAGAGAGTACTGATCTTTCAAATTGAGATTGGTTGTAATCTAGGAGGGATAGTGAGTCCACTCCAAACATTGTAAAAATTAGTGCAATTTTAGTGGATTTTTTACATCATAACATCACTGTTGCATCCTCTCGGGATGTAGCTCAGTTAGGGTGAACCAATTCAAATCATTGTGTCATGTGCATGCTTTAATTTCTAATCATAACTTGAAAAGAGAAAGAGAGAGAAGAGATTTTTGTTTAACAATGAAACAAGATTAAAAGGGGTAGTTGTTTTACTATTTCATACCCTAATTCACCCCCATTGTTTGGGTATTTTTCCTAGTCGGCCTAACAATTGGTATCAAAGAAAAAGGTTAATATCAATGTTTCCTTCTCAATGGAGGCAATCAATCAAAAATGGATTCTAATATTCAACATGAATATTTTTATGTTATGGAATAATATGATGAAGCAATACATCCGATCATGAGGAATATATGTCTTTACAGTAACGATGCATGGTATTTTAGCTGATATATCAGAAGTTGAAATAATGGAATTGGAAGTTGAGGCCAAAGGAATCTATTATTTAGGTGTATACCTATCCAATGAAATATATACTAAGGTTATGTTATGTAAAATATCACAAAACATTTGAGAAAATCTATTGAATTTATATGAAGGCGATTCAAAGGTTAGAGAAGAAAAGATGTAGGTTTTTTGGAACAAGTATGAAGATCATACAATGAACACAAATGGGTCTATTGATGCATTATTTTGACAGGGTAAATGTTGTAGTGGAAGACCTGTGAAGTCAGGGAGAAGTCATTGAATATATAAAGATTGTGAATCATATCTTGAGGAAACTTCCACCTTAGTTCAATTAGAATGTTTCAGTATTGGAAGATATATTTATGAAAGATATAACATTGGATAACATGCATTGTACCCTTGTAGCATATTAAATGATAAATGATGACAATGATGCTATAGAAAAGGGGAAATCTAAAGATGTGGAATTTAGAGCCATAAAGAAGCTTAATATTGAACATTCTTAGGAGGAAGAAGATATATAAGGGTTGATGTCATTCCTTTCATCAAATATATAAAGAGGAAAAGGAATATTCAAGGGGAAACTTCCACATGCTTGATTTTTATGTTGAAATGTTGGTCATTTTGTAGCACGGTTCCCTAAGAAGTTCGAATAAGTTGTTGAGGATGAAGTTGAAATACCTATGAAGAAATCGTCATCTTATGTGAAAGGAATGAAAAATTTTAAGAGAATTTTTTTCATCAAAAGAATCTTCTTTATGAAGAATGTGCCATTTTAGATGAATTGGAAGGTGAAACGGTTGAAGAGATAGAGAACTATAAATATGTTGGAGAAAATTATATGGTAGAAGTTGTTCATAGAACTCAAGAAAAAGAATAATCCATTATTTATGAAGAGTAATTTGAAGGAAGAATCGATATAGAGGCTGAATTAGAAGAATATCCTAAGGAGATAGATGTTTGGAGAGATAAAATTAATAAAGACAACAAATTGGTTCATGACACCAAACTCTACATGAAGAAATAGGGTGAAGAAGATTTTTAGTTAATGAAAAAAATTGATAATATCAAGCTTTCATTTCCAATGGACTCAAAAATAGTTAGTGAGCATAGAATCAAGGTTCAATATCAGAGAAGAGAGATTGATGGTTTGAATAAAAAGTGGAAGATCAAATAAAATTCATTAAAGAACTTGAAGAAAAGGTCACCGGTCTTTGAGAAAAAGTTAAGAATTGATAAAATCTGTTAATCCCCAATGTGACATCAGGAAAGTTGATAATTGAAAATATGGAAAAGTTAGAAGTGGAGCATAGAGGTCCAAAATAATGAATAAAAAAAGTCAAATCTAAGAGATAAGGCTGGTATGGTGCATGATCAAAAAAGAAAAAGATGTCATGATTGAAGTCATACCTCAAGCACCCACTCCAAGATTGAAATTTTATTTGGGTATAAAGAAGAATAAAAAAATTCAGATAACCCAAGGGGAAACTAGATGTGTAGAAGTAACACACAGGAATGCACCTTAAATCAGGTGTTATTTCTATGGAAATATGGGACATTCAAAAAATGTGTGTTCTATAGACCGAAGATACTAAAGGGAAAAATAGAAACAATTGAATCCAAATAGAGGTCAACACTCTAGAATATCCTTCGATGGAAAATGTTTTTAGTGTAGAGGATTTTTTCCCATCGGTAGATACTATACATCAACCATTAATATGAATGCGCCAAAGCAAAATCGAAGTAGTCACAAACATCAAATCAATTAATAAACAGTTGAGTTGAAAATGAAAATTGATATGTTGCTTTGTAGGATGAAGATATTCCATAATATTATGAAGAAGATCATGGTTGTCAATAAATACCATGTAATAATTAAAAAACATGGATCAAGAAGAAGAGATATGAGAAGGTAGTGGTTGATAAAACTCCCGTTAAAAAATTATATCATTTTAGTGTATAGATCCTTGATTAATGTTTCATACCCCATATAAAAGGGAATAAGGATCCTATTATTGGAATAAATTATGAAAAAGAAAGAGTTGTCAAATTTATAAATGATGAAGGCTTGAAAATAATTGGTTCGGGGAAGGCCGTGTTTGGGGAAATGAAATGAGACGTGCTTCTATCCATGTAGTAGAAGGTCTCAGTAACAACTTTCATAGTGTTAGTAAACTATGTGACTCAGGGTATTCTCTCAGATTTACAAAGAAGATGTGTATCATAAATTGAAGATATCGTACCCTTTTTTTGTAGGGTAAAAGTATAAATGGAAATCTATACCTTGTAAGTGGTGAAGATGATATGTGATTTTTATCAAAAGAGGAACAAATAAAGTTATGGAATAAAAGAATTGGTCATGTATTACAACCATACCTAGAAGATATGGTGAAGTTTGATGCATCTTGAAAGCTCCCTAAGCTATCACATGATCATACTCATACGTGTGATGCATGTCCAGAAGGGAAAATCTTCAGAAAGACGTACACGAAAAAGGAACCGAATTTAATGAGAGTGCTGAATTGGTGCATGCGGATGTATGTGGATCTATCTCACCAATATCTATTAATGGGAAGATATATTATGTTATTTTTTTAAATATTGCGTAATGGAATGGTAATTTTTCATTTCCCATAATTATGATGCGTTCATTTGCATAAAATGGTATCATAGGGAATCTGAAAGGACTCTTGGATAGAAAATTCTGAAGATTTGTAATGATAATGGTGTAGAATTCAAAAATAGTCAAGTGGAAGACTATCTCGAGAAACATAGGATAAGGAATAAATTATCTTCATTGATAACTCTTCAATATAATGGAGTAGTTGAGATAAGAAATCAGATCATCAATAACATGGAAAAAATGATGCTTATTGAAAAAGACATACAATATAAATTTTGGAAGGAATAAGTCTTGACATCGACCTACATATCTAATAGAGATCTATTGTTCCAAATGTAAGGAAATAATTTGTGTGAGGTGTGGTATAAAAATAAGATAATATTAAAACACTTCTTAAAAACTAGAAGTAAGTGATTTATCCTCAACAAAGAAATACCAAGGAAATTTGAGTCACGTGTAGATGAGGGGATATTATTTGGCTACTCAAGAAAGAGAAAATAATATAAAGGTTTCAATTAGTGGATGAGAAAATTAATAGAGGGAAATTCTATAACTATAGTGGAAAATAAAGAGAATATTAAACAACACAATGAACGGTGTCCTAATGAAAGTGATGAGGAGGGAAGTAACACTGGGTGAGTAGATGTGGAAGGTGCTGATTCAGAAGAATACACTGATAATGAGAAGGAGGAAGTCAAGGTTGTTTCTATGCAAATGAGAAAGAGTCGATCTGAAATTGACATTAAATATATAATTGATGATCAGATAGCTCCGGTTCAAACATCAAAGAATGAAGTTATTATAACAAGAATCTTTCCTATCTCAGGTAAAGCATAAATGTTTTGATGATGCATCTCGAGATGAAAAATGGGTTCAGTAAATAAACAATTATCTAGACTAGATTGAGAAGAATCAAACAAAGTAGATTGTTTCGAGGCCAAAAGATAAGAATATCATCCAGACTAAAAGGGCCTTTCACAACAAGATGAATGAATAGGGTGTAGTGATTTTTAAAAAAAAACACAACTAGTGTGTATATGATACTACTAGATAGATGGTGTCAATGAAAATGATACATTTTTACCTGTTAAAAGGCTGGATAAAATCAAATTATTCATGGCCATTGCAGTGTAACCGAATTTAAAAGTTTTCCAAATTGATTTAAAATCAGAATTTTTTAATGGAGTTCTAGAAGAAGAAGTGTATATCAAGAATCCGGATGGTTTTATCATTCATGAAGATGAGAAAAATGTTTTTAGGCTAAAGAAGGCTCTATATGGGTTAAAGAAATCATCAAGATAATTGTATTTGAGACTAGATAAGTATTTTAAGAAGCATGGATTTCAGTGTGGTGGTGGTGATTTTAGTATCTTTGTCAATAATGATAGTAATTAAAGGATGATGGGGGTGGTTTATATTGATGACATAAAATTTGGTGGATTGGATGAATAATAATGTTGATAGTTTCCTAAATTCATGAAAAGTGAGTTCGAAATGTCATTGATCGGTGAGCTGACATTTTTCCTTAGTTTACTAGTGACACATGGAAGTAGTGGAACATTCATTTCTCAATAAAATTATGCTAGTGTGGTTTTAATAAGGTTTTAACTGAATAAGTAGAAGGAGATAAAGACTCTAGAGGATACTTGGATGAAAATATCAATGGATAATTATGGAAAGGTAGTTAATATCACAAATATAGGTAAATCATTGGATGCTTATTGTACTAGACAACAAAAGTACCTAATATTGTTTTTTCCACATGAAAAGTAGCAAGATATCAAATAAATCCCAAGAAAAGCCACATGATTATAGTGAAAATAATACTTTGGTATATCAAGGGAACAATGAATTTAGATTTCATGTGTAATGATATATATCAGTTAGAGATTTTGGGGTATATAGATGCAGATTGGGCCGTTTTAGCAGTTGACATGAAATCATTATCCGGAGGTTCTTTCTATCTTCGTGGATTGTCTATTTCTGGTTTAAAAAAGAAATAAGATTGCATTTCATTAAGCACAGTAGAAGATGAGTATATTACAACCACTCAACCATGCACAATGTTATTAAGGATGAAGTATGAGCATAATGATATGTCAGTTGAAGTAAAGTCTCTGATTATAATACAATGTTATAATTCAAGTGCTATCAATATTAAAAAAAATTCAGTCCATCCCTAAAGGACTAAGAACATTGAATTCATATATCCTTTTATCAAGGATAACTTGTACCAAGGTCTTTTGAACTTGGATTATGTTCCTATAGAACTACAGGTTGCATTCATTCTGACAAAGGCCTTATCCAAAGAACTATTTAAGAGGCATCGACAGACTCTAGGAGTATAGTCATCTCACTGCACTTGAAAAAGTATGGATATTGGACCCCCTCTCTCTGATGTATGGTGTGTTTTTACCTAATGTACTGATACATGTTATTTATCTTATTTCATACCACAAAGGAGTGATATTTTAGTTCATTGACAAAGGGGGAGAAGTTGTGACTATTAAAGGGGATAAAGTGTCTTAAGTCAAGAAATGGGGATAAGATGACATGTGAAGAAGCGATATAGTGGGAGTAGTAAGATTGGTGAAATATTAAATTTCATGATTACAGAAGTGATCAATCAAAGAATATATATCACAACAGTTGTGTTTTGTGATGAAATTAGTTGATTTGTTTCAATAATTGATGTCAGTAATGAAGTGATTCATTAATGAACTTTTCAACATACTCTTGTTTCTCACATCGAGCATTGATCATGTGGGCTTAGACTATGTGTTGAGTAAATATGTGATTTCTATTTGAAACAAATAATGTGAATGGTTGTAGAATATGGGTGAAGCCAAAGATTTATCAAATCCTGAAATAAGTAACAACAAACCCAAAGGGGGATATTGTTGGGGGAAAAACCCTCAAGGTAGTATTTAAGGATTTTGGGGCTAATTATGTTTGTTGACAAAGGCAGATTCTGTGGGGAGTTGTCATGTTCAATTGGTATTGTTGACAATCAATGTTGAAAAAGAACCATAACAAAGGAACCGTAGATCTGTAGGTCGTACAAAAAAGAACAAATACAAGGCGACACCATTTCCAGTGTTTGCCAAATTTTTGGGCATCCAAATTTGAAAATGGAGAAAAATATTTTTGGAAAAAGAAGATGCACCCAATATTGAAGGCTATCTGGAAACTTGCATGAAAGGAATATTTCAGAATTAGAATTTTGAATAATTGAAAAGGCACGAGGCACTCAAAATATTGAAAAATATATGTGAAATCCGAGGTTGAATGAAACAAAAATTTGGTCCCAATGAGACGTTAAATGTGATTTTTCATGCTCATAGATGATCTTACATGACACGTCAATTATTCCGTACAGGGGTTGGCGATGCCTATAAATAAGAGGTGACCCCCTTGTTTGAAGAAGTTCAAAACGTTGATAGAATGCGAGCTTCAGATCACATAATAATTTCATGAAAAGGGAGTTGCATGAAATAATTGGAGTTTTTCACAAGCTAAAGAAGTTGAGCATAAGATTGGAGTTGTGCATAAGATTGAATTTGTTCTTAAGAAAAGGTTTTTCACACAAGGCATAAAACTTGCAGAAAATGTGCAGTAATGTTTGCACAGAAGATTTGATGTTTCCGAATACATCTGCAGTGAAGTGGTATTTATCAGTGGATTAAAGGGAGAAATCAATAGATCATCTATATATAGTGGAGGATGCATTAATTAGAGATAATGAAGTGACCTATATGTCTATAAGCTATGAGTGGATATTCTAAATAAGAAGTTAGCACACATATGTTAAGAGTGATGTGAGATTTTAAATTTTGATTGGCTGTGAACCATGAGGGACATTGAGTCCACTCCCAACATTGTAAACAACAGTTCACATCTAGTGGATTTGGTACATTATCAAATCACCATTTGTATGGTCCTTGGACATAGACCAGTGAGGGTGAACCACATAAAATTGATTTTTCCTATGCATGCTTTAATTTCTATTCATACCTTTCTATGAGAAAGAGTGAGAAGAGAGTTTTTTAAACAAATAAACATGATAAAAATGGGAAATTTATTTTAATAAGTCATAAACCAATTCACCCCCTCTTTGGATATTTTACCAAGTGAAACTAGCAATTGGTATCAAAGGTAAAGGTTAATATCAATGTTTCTCTATCAATGGAGGCAATCAATCACGATGGAATTTTGATCTTCCACTAGAATAATATTCCGTTATGGAAGAATCATATACAATACTACTTCTGATCATTAGGAAAGGATTTATTCATAGCAGTGATACATGGTATTTTAGCTTATATCAACATTGGTACATTATAAGAAGCTAAAATAAGGGAATTGGATGTTGATGCTAAAGGAATTTATGCTTTTTGAGAGCCTTATCTAATGAAATATATATGAAGGTGATGTCCTTTAAAACATCACATTCCATGTGAGAAAATATATTTGAATATATATGAAGGTGATTCAAAGGCCATAGAAGTAAAGATGCAGGTTATGTGGAAAAAGTATAAAGATCTTAAAATGACCCCAAATGAGTATATAGATGCATTTTTTTACTTGGTAAATGTTATGGTGTAAGACATGTGAGGTCTTGGAGAATTCGATAATGATATAAGGATTTTAAATCTAATCTAGATGAAACTTCCACCTCGGTTAAATATGAATGTTTTTGTACTGGAAGATGATGATCCAAATGAGCTGACACATGATAACATGCATTGTACCCTTGTAGCATATGAAATTACAAATGATGATAATGATGCTATAAAAAAGGTGAAATCTAAAGCGGTGGCATTCAAGGCCATGAAAAATATTAATATTGAATATTATTAGGAAGTATAAGAGACAAATGAGGTGATTTCATTTCATTCTTTAAATCTACAAAGAGGAACAAGAAAGTTCAAGGGGAAACTTCCAGTTACTTGATTTAGATATGGAATGTTTGGTCATCTTGCATTAAGGATCACCAAGATGATCCAAGAAGTTGACAAGGATATATGTAACATACCAGGTAAATAAAGAATATTATTTTTTCATATTTATTAATATTTTTGAATAAAATATTAATATTATTTTAAAGAGAACTCTATGCTCGATGGCGTACCCAATACGTAACAATGAGTTTCTTTGAAATCTTACGTTGCACTCTAATAATAAAATAATAACATTTTAAATGGTAGTTAACACCTAGACGTTGTAATGGAGGAAATGAATAGAACTATCTACAAAATTATTATATATTTTTTTCAAGTATTTTTACTTTTTACAATAAATGTTAGAGAATTAAAATGCGAATGAATCCAATTTTAAACAAAAATATTCTAATATTCTTTAAAAGGTTGATTAACCGCCTTTTGATAGAGAACCCTTTTTAAATCCACTTTTGACAATTTTATATGTTATATTAGACCAAATAAAATCCTTCTTTAGAATTGGGACATAAAAATTAACTTTGTGTTTGTTTTTGTTATTTTTTTCAATAAAGTTCATTTTTAATGAATAAGTGATAAATGTTGTATTTTAATTCAAACCCACTTTTTAATCTAATTTATTAATATGATTATATCATCTTTTGAATTAGTTTTAATTTTCATTAGAATATATTTTTACCATTTATTCCAATGGTGGTAACTGGAATTAATATCACTTTGAAATTGGACTTAAATTAGTGTCAACCTTTTGATATATTTTGTTTCTTAAAAACACGCTATTTGTTTTGAAAACGGGAATTAATTATTAAATTGATTAATTAAACTTATATGTTTCTAATTTTGTAAAATAGACATCATTTTTGAATTCAGAATATCAAATATAGCTTAGGGTGAATTTTTGGTATTTTTCTGAAAAATTTCAATTTTTGATGAATAGTGAAACCACTAAGTAGTAGTTAAAAAACCGATTTTTCATTTAAATAAAAATTTACCACCTCTGTGATTTGAATTTAAAAAATCTGACATACATGGTTGTTATTAGGATGTAAAATGTGGTTCAATGGGATGAAAATATTTTTTGTTGAATAGTAACTTTTAAGTTTTATTAATCACAATTAAATGTAATTAGTGTAATTTAAGGTAAAGATAATGTAATAATAATATGAAATTATCTTGACACATGTCCTACCCTTATTGGATAATTCATGGCCGACCAAGACAATCCATGGGTCAACTTCTGGACCCCATGGAGACACTTGTGTATGAAAATGACATTAATAACTTTTTATTTAAAGATAAAATAAAAATGTCGCAAACATGTATTGTTTTACTAAAACAAATTTTACATGGTATGTTTTTTTATAATTTTTAGACATTAAATAAATAAATTTATTTATGGCACCATGATAATGCAACGATTACCTCATTAATGAACGATTTAAATAAAATGAAAAGATAATGTAAAATCTAAGACACAAACTTGTAAAAAACCTGTTGGATGGGTGGATTTTGAACCCTTATCACCTTATCTTGGAAATATATCTTTTTGGGACGTTTAAAATCCGAAAATCAATTTAAAATAAAGTGACATTTGAGGAATTTCCAAGAGTTCCCTTCCTCCCTCTTATAAAAGGCCTCCACATCTACCTCCTTACCCACACCTCTCAAGCCATTGATTCGGAAAAAATATGATAATTTTATACCCCCACATCTATATATTCATCCTAGAAGCCTTCCCGTAGTCATAAAGCTCTTCAAGAAACTCATTTGGTTCAAACCAAGGGGAGTTAACCGATTTAAAGGTAAAGTCTTCCCTAAAGTTCTTTTGTTTTATTTTGCTTCTACAACCCCCTAAACTCTTTTTATTCCTTTCATTTGTAACAAAACCAGTATCTTAAATATACTAGAATGTTGTTATGAGAAGAATTCGAGCTACACTTACACACACCTCTGTCTAATGGTTAAAGAACATATTGTTTCTGTGGATGGTGAATTAGTGCCTCACGAAAGGATGATTGTTTTATCTTCTCCTACCACCCCTCATGGTTTCCATTATGATGGAACTATATTTATTTATGATATATATTATATTTATTTTCTCTATATTCTTCTTTATTTTATATTTAGTACATACCTTAATGCTTTCATGTTGTGGAAATGCGATATTTTCATTTGAGAAAGTGTGGACTACCAGCCCCTCAAGTGATGTGACTCGTTCATGCAATACATGGAATGTATAAAGAATTAAATTGATGAACATATGTGAACTATATAACATATATATTATACTAGAATTATAATATATATATATATATATCTCATCTAGTTTTAATTCCATTAATGTGCCAAAAAATGAAAGTAGTGTTAATGCGTACGTACGGCCTACCGTCTCCATGAATGGTGAATTTCATTTATTTTTATCTAAAAACATTATGGAATAGTATAAAATGAATATATAAAGGATATATATGATATTTAAATAATTAATAATATTATGGATATGATATAATTATAACTACATGGAAAATACTTTTCCAACAAGTTCGATTTTTACTCATGTACTGAACATCGACAAAAACGTCTGATATGAACTCACATTATTAACAATTTATTATAACATTATAATATGTGATATGAACTGAATAATAATCTTTAAATGATGTCCTTAATAAATTATATATTGAACAAAGTTTATTATTCATTAATATAAGGAAATGAACAAGACAAGTCGGACTTGAGGTAAGGGATCCTACCTCTCTCTTTCTTTTAAGTACTCTATTTTATGTAATTTCTTTTAAAATAATATTTATTATGTTTGTGGATGTTGTTTTATATTCCTCATTTGGTAATTTTTATTTTCATATTATGATAGACCCTATTTGATCTCATAAATCTATTTTTGGATGTTTTTAGTGGTGCTGTTAGGCTTCCATGTTTTCCTAACGGATTTCTCATCTCACTTTTATTCCCGTGATATTTATGCTACTTTTCCACCATTTCCTTTTAGTGGTGTATGTAATTTCCATTATTCTACTCTTTATGTAATATTCTTTAATTTATTGGTATTTACATCAATTTTTTTATAGTCCTTCTTTCATGGGGTGTACGTTTCGAAAGTTACCGAAATCGGTAAGGGAACCTTCCACCTGCCTCTTTTTAAAAGACTTATTTTTTTGGGTCTTTTAATTCACATATTGTTATGTTGGGATATGTTCTTATATATCCTTATTGATGTAAATTTTATTTCCAAGTGATGAGGTACCATTTTCACTCTCATCAACTCATTTTCTGAATTTTAAAGTGATGCTGTTAGGCTATCGAATTTTTGTAAGGGAACTTATTAACCCAATTTTAATTATTTGGGTTAAACATATACTTCTTGATTACATTGTGCTATGAATATATGTGGATTTCATCTGATTTTTTTACACTGAGTATCCACTTATATATGGTGTATTTATATTTGTCACGCATAATTATTTCATTTCTTTATCCTTGCTCAAATGGAATGATCCTTGATTGGGATTACATCTCAATTTCTTCTCATTGAGACATTTCTTAATGATATGCACTTTTATTCTTTTATAAAGTGTATATATAGACCCTTTGACATTCCATATCCATATTATGTCTATACTATAGTCATTTAAATGTCTTGAAAATGGTCTACTTTCTTGGGGCTTATAATTTAAATGTTCAAAATGGAAAAGGACTCTTTTATTAAAACATTGTTTTAAATGGTTTTAAAAAATTATTATTTTAAACATTTATCATCCATTTACATGTTTAAAAAATGGTTTTAAGGATTTATTTATATGGAAAAGAATGTTTTAAAAACCTTTCAAAAGTTTCGAAGTGGTATGGGACACTTTGATTCTGAAATCTCTTTTAAATGCTTTCTTTTAATATTTTCAATGTATAAAGGGATTTTTCTCTCATATAGTTTTAATGATTTTATTTGATGTTTTTATTTATGATAATATCATGATGTGATCTCTTGTGATTGAAATGTGGAAATGTTATCATTCCTTTATAATTGTTTTATGTATTATGATTTTGTAATGGTACTTGGACATTTGATGGGTGGTTACGTGATAAACCATATGACAGGTGGTGCTGTGAATACCAGGATGAGTGGTTACATTATAACCTCCAATGAATTGGGTATGGAATCCAGCCGTATGGCTATTCTATGTAGTGATATGTGTGGAATTTGACCGTATGGTTATTCCATTGAATTATGTTAATGTCCCAAGTTACCTTTATATGTTATGTGTTCTTTATATGGGTTTATGGTAATCTTTTGGTTACAATGGATAAGTAGTGATATTTTATTCAGTGAAGAGTATTTACTACTTCATAAAGGAGGAAAGTATTACTTTGATAAATTATTCGTGGTTTACTTGTTGTTTTGAAAAACTAACAGTTTTCTTTATTTGTGTATCCTTTACTAGGCTTTTTATGCTCATCCCATGTTTTTGAAATTTTTTCCAGATGACTTAAAGATGAATAGGGTCAAGGATGGGATCAAGGAAAGACATGCCATCTAAAACATGGAACTAGACATGTTTCTTTTTAAGAGTTTTTATTTTATGGAAACTTAGTAGAAGTGTCTACTTTGTAATCTTTGGATATGTAATAGTTATTTACTAATTCTCTAAAACTCTAAACATGAAGATATACTCTATGCGAATTATTCAATTAATTCATGATTATGTAAGGTTTTAAGTCCGGGTCCTTATAGTCGGTATCATAGGTCGGTTTAGATAACTTTAGAGGTTACGGTATTCTCTAAGCATTAGTGGAATTACCATAATGGTTAGGATTTCAGAAAGAGTCATAGTTTTAGATAAAGTGAATGAGTAAGTATATCTTAGTGTTTATCTTCGTCATTAGTACATGATAATTTTGATGATATACTCAAACTGACATTTTTTGTTTTAGTAAATGGATGGATCTAGCAGGCACCAAAGTGACAATGGGTTTGAAGGAAACTGTGGTGGTTCTCTAATTAAGAGATTGGATGAAATAGGGGATTCAATGAGGAATCTTGTGGTTATTCTAAATCAACTATCAAGGAGTCATGATTAACCACTTGAACCTTGGTGAGTTCTCTGATGCATCATGTATGAGAGAACCAACTCAATTTGGATGTTCAGGTAATAATTATAATGGTAACCATTAGGGTTTATTTGATCCTTACTTTTGAGGTAATTATGGGTTACTATTTGATAGAAGATGAAAGGCATGAGGTAAAATTGAGGTTAAATTGTGTTATGGTTATTTTTGATGATTTTATCTCTTTTTGGGGAATTTTTTAAGAATTATATAGTTTTGGAAAAAGGAAAACACATAGACCGTGTGACAACCCATCGTGTTGGACAATGCTATGTGAATCGAACCCACAACCAAAGTGCGACTGGTATTTATCACCTATCACTGGACTACGTGAATTCCTTGGTTAGTATGACAAATTCTTTTTAGATATATAATTTATGAATCAAGAATAAGTTGATTTTGGGTTATCTAGGAAAATATTGACTTTTCATGGAGGATATATGATTAGGTTAATTACTTTTCAATATGATACTTTAAGAGAAACTGATGTTATTTGTAGATAAATGTTAATTTTTACCTTGGAAGACTATGTAATTAAATCCTTGAAATATTTGGGTTTCAATATTACTTTTTTTTTTACTTTTAATAATTTTATGGAAATTTTTTTTATCAAATGGTCTTAGTTGAACTTTGGGTTTTGTTGGACAAATTTTGGAGATTAAGAATAGATTTTCTTTTTATAAAGGATTATCCTTTTATGGATTATCTGATCTTACTCTAACAATTTTGTATTTGGTAAGGGTCTAAAGACACAAGAAATATATAGTTCTCTTTTGTGGATTAGGTGATTCTCAAGAAGTTGATTATAGAGCTCTTAATGTGAACAAGTCATCCTAAATACTCGTCTTTTGAAGAAAATATGAGTTTGTGTAAGAAATATAGTAAGAGATGAAAGTCTACATGACAAATAAGTAAGTTTCCTTTGGATTTAGTTAAGCTCATAAATAAATTCCTCAATTAAAAGTAACTTAAAACAAAAATGTTGTCTCTTAACCTTTCCTAGTGGGGAATCAAATACCGTTTAACCCATCACAAGTTTGTGATTTTCTTATGGTTAAATTTCTCCCAATCATGTTTTCTATCAATATCCATCAGAACATGACCCTTTGTTTTCTCTTTCATGTCCATGTCCTAGTATGGGTTAACGCGGGTGACCTTTGTAATTCCCTTTCTTTATTTTAAAGTTATAGTTTAATTTACGCCTTTTCTGATGTGGGGATTTCAATGAAGTTTCCAAGCCCAATTTTAAAATTGCGAGAACGCAATTCCCAAAAGGAGGGAAGGATGTAACATCCTCGGTAAATAAAGAATATTAATTTTTCATATTTATTAATATTTTTGAATAAAATATTAATATTACTTTAAAGGGAACACTATGTTTGATGGCGTACCCAATACGCAACAACGAGTTTCTTCAAAATCATACGTTGCACTCTAATAATAAAATAATAACATTTTAAATGGTAGATAATGCCTAGACATTGTAATTGCATGAATGAACAGAACTAACTATAAAAATATTATATATGTTTGTCAAATATTTTTACTTTTTTATAATAAATTTTAGAGGATTAAAATTCGGATGAATCCAATTTTAAGCATAAATATTTTAATATTCTTTAAAAGGTTGATTAACCGCCTTTTAATGGTGAAACCTTTTTAAATACACTTTTTGAAAATTTTATATGTTTTATTGGACCAAATAAAATCCTTCTTTAGAATCGAGACATAAAAATTTACTTTGTGTATGTTTTTGTTAATTTTTTTAATAAAGATAATTTTTAATGAATAAGTGAAAAATTTTCTTTTTAATTCAAAAACTCTTTTTAATATAATTTATTCATATGATTAGATCATATTTTGAATTTGTTTTAAAGTAAAATTAGAATATATTTTTACCATTTAATCCAATGGATGTCATTGGAATTAATTTCACTTTGAAATTGGACTTAAACTAGTGTCAATCTTTAGATATATTTTGTTTCTTAAAAACACGCTATTTGTTTTGACAAAGGAAATTAATTATTAAATTGATTAATGAAACTTATATGTTTTAAAATTTTTAAAGTAGACATCATTTTTTAATTCAGAATATCAATTATAGATTAGGGTAATTTTTTTGGTATTTTTCTGAAAAACATCAATTATTAATGCATAGTGATACCACTAAGTGGAAGCTAAAAAACTGATTTTTCATTTAAATGAAAATTTACCACCTCTGTGATTTGAATTTAAAAAATCTGACATACATGGCTGTCATTAGGATGTAAAATGTGGTTCAATGGGATGATAATATTTTTTGGTGAATTGTAACATTTAAGTTTTAATAATCACGATTAAAGGTAATTAGTGTAATTTAAGGTAAAGATAATGTTATAATAATATGAAATTATTTTAACACATGTCCTACCCTTATTGGACGATTCATGGCCGACCAAGACAATCCATAAGTCAACTTGGGGACCCCATGGAACCACTTGTGTAAGAAAATGACATTAATAACTTTTTATTTAATGTTAAAATAAAAATGCCACAAACATGTATTGTTTTACTAAAAAAAAATTTAACATGGGGTTATACAAGTCATATTTTTGACTATAAATAGTAATTGGAAAGATCAAAATATTTTCTAAATCATAGTATTTGTTTTATAACTTTTAGACATTAAATAAATTACTTTATTTATGACACCATGATGATGCAGCGATTACCTCATTAATGAACGATTTAAATAAAATGAATAGATAATATAAAATATAAGACATAAACTTGTCAAAAACATATTGTATGGGTGGATTTATAACCCTTATCACTTTATCCTCGAAATTTATCTTTGTGGGACCTTTAAAATCCGAAAATAATTTTAAAATAATGTGACATTTCATGACTTTCCAAGAGTGCCCCTCCTCCCTCTTATAAAATTCCCCCACCTCTACCTCCTTACCCACACCTCTAAAGCCATTGGATCAGCCAAAATCAAATCCTTTTATTTCTCCACATCCCTCTCTTCATCCTAGAAGCCTTCCCTTAGGTAGAAATCTCTTTAAGAAACCCTTTTGGTTCAAACCAAGAGGATTTACCAGATTTAAAGGTAAAGTCTTCCCTAATGTTCTTTTTTTTATTTTTCTTCTACAACCCCTTAACTCTTTTTATTACTTTATTTTGTAACAAAAACAGTATCTTCAATATACTAGGATGTTTTTATGAGAATTATTAGATATACACTTATACACACCTCAGTCTAATGGTTAAAGAACATACTGTTTCCGTGGATGGAGAATTACTGCCACACGAAACGATGATTGTTCTATTTCTCCTACCACCTCTCATGGTTGCCATTATAATGGAACTATATTTATTTATGATATATATTATATATATTTTCACTCTATACTTCTGTATTTTATATTTATTAAATACCTTTATGATTTTCATGTTGTGGAAATACGATAATTTAATTTGAGGAAGTGTGGACTACCGCCCCCTCAAGTGCTGTGACTCATTCATGCAATAAATGGAATGTATAAAGAATGAAATTGATGAACTTATGTAACTATATAACATATATATTATACTGTAATTATAATATATATATATATCTCTCTCATCTAGTTTTAATTCCATTAATGTGCCAAAGAAATGAAAGTAGTGTTCATGCGTACGTACGGCCTACCGTCTCTATGAACGGTGAATTTAATTTCTTTTTATCTCCAAATATTATGGAATATTATAAAATGAATATATACTGGATATATATGATATTTAGATCATTAATACTATTCTAAATATGATGTAATTACAACTACATGGAGAATTATTTTCCAACTAGTTCGATTTTTACTCATGTACTGAACATCGATAAAAACGTCTGATATGAACTCACATTATTAACCATTTATTATAAAATTATAATATGTGATATGAACTGAATAATAATATTTAAAGGATTTACTTAAGTAATTTTAAATTGACCAAAGATTATTATTCAGGAATATAAAGAAACGAACAAGACAAGTCAGACTTGAAGTAAGGGATCCTACCTCTCTCTTTCTTTTAAGTTCTCTCTTCTATGTCATTTCTTTTAAGATCATATTTCTTATGTTTGGGAATGTTCTTCTATATTAATCATTCTGTAAATTTTATTTTCATATTATGAGAGACCCTATTTGATCTCATAAATCCAGTTTTTGATGTTTTAAGTGGCGCTGTTAGGCTGCCAAGTTTTCGTAAGGGATTTTTCATATTACTTTTATTCCCGTGAGATTTCTGCTACATTTTCCACCATTTACATAAGTGGTGTATGTACTGCACATTATTCTACTCTTTGTGTAATATAATTTAATTTATGGTCATTTACATCAATTCGGTATAGTCCTTCTATCATGGGGTGTACGTTTCGAAAGTTACCCAAATCGATAAGGGAACCTTTCATCCTCCTCTTTTTAAAAGACTTCCTTTTATTTGGTATTTTAATTCACATATTGTTATGTTGGGATATGTTCTTCTATGTAAAGACCCGTAAAATTCAAGGGAAATTTTTTCTTAATTTTCTTTGGAATTTTACAAGAACGCGGTTTCTGACGGCACCTAATTCCGAGGCCCAGAGTGCCCGGAATCAATTTCCGAAGTTTGGCTCGGGTACGTTCAGTGAACGAACGAGCGGGAATTTCTAACTTTTGATCCGGTGCTCGGAATTGAAATACGAGAACACCGATGAACTTGTAGCGCCGATATTCACTTAAGGAGATCTTTTCCGAGGTTGGGTTTATTGCGGGACGAAAGTTAGTTTTTGGGAGAAATTATAAGAAGTTAAATAAAAATGTTGAAACACTTTTTATTTTTATTTTGTTGGTTAACTTCTCCCAAAGGGAGTTAAAGGTGGGAGCCACATCCACTTAACCTCCCTTGGGAGGATTAAGAGTGGTGGGGCCCACACGAACCCCAACTCCTCATCTTATCTCAAACCTCCCCTATAACTCCCGTTAATTAATGTTGACACTTGGTTTAATTAATTAAGGTGGATTGATTTGAATTTCAAACCTTTGAAATTCAAGTTGATGATTGTGTAAATAAAATAATCCTTAGCTTATTTTATTTTGTTTAGCCATCTTGAGAGGATTTGGGAGCTCCTTCTTCTTCTTCAACTTTGACGAAGAACGCGAAGAACCTTCGAGCTCCGACAAAGAACTCCGCTCCTCTCTTCTTCGTAGCCGGTTGTTTCCGAAGATCGACGACGCCTTCCATGTCAACGAAAGGGAACACCGCTTCCTCCTTGGAAATCCTTCGTCGGCTTACGAAGATTTCCCAACGATGTACCTCTTCGGACGTACCTCTTTGTCAACGGAATTGACGAACGATTACCACGACGCCCGACGTCCGCGACGTTGTCTTCCGCAGGTCGTTGACGATCATCGATCTTGAAACCAAGGTAGGGGTTTGTTGTGGATTATTTCATTTACTCTCATTCTTGGTTCTAGCATGATAATCTGGTGGTTAAATATTTATGTGTTATCGTCTAACGAGAGGGGGGTCGGACCGCACAAACACGGCCGAATCCCCCCTCCTTTGTTCTTGAGTTTTATTATTTTTCTTGTGGATGAACGAGATGGCGTGGTGTCGTTGCACCACGCAGGAATTCACACGGTTGTATTGCACGGCGCCGTCATGCCGCGCCGTGGAAGGATCATCAAGAACGCGACGTTGTCGCGCCGCATCGAAGGAAATCAAAGGCGCGGCGGAGGGGCGCGATGCCGTCGCACCGCGCCGGACGACGAAGGCCGCGGCGGAACGAAAAGACCGGCGGCTTGCCGGGCCGCCGGTGTCGGAAGCCGGAAAGGGGACCGGCCTTGCCGGTCCCGTTGAGGAAGGACCGTCCGGCCATGTCGGGCCGGCCGGAAGGGAGATGGACCGGGGGAATAAATTCCCCCAGCTGGCCACAAACCGGCCCCCCATAAAGGGGGGGGGGGGGAAACGCCCCCCCCCCCCCGTTTTTCCTCAAAGCAGGCCCCCCACGTGAGGGGGGGGGGGGTTCACAAAGGGGGGCATCGCCCCCCGTTTTTCCAAACAGCAGGTCCCCACGAGGGGGGGCCGGTTTTCTCAAAGGCGCGGCTTCAGCCGCGCCGCCAGAGAGGAGGCGAGGGCCTTGCCCCCCGTGCGCAGCACCCGTGCGGCACCAGGCCCCACCGCCGCGCTGGACCGCGCCGCCGCGCTGGACCGCGCCGCCGCGCCGGGCCGCGCCGCTGCGCCGGACCCCGCCGGGCCGCGCCGCCGTGCCGGACCGCGCCGCCGCGCCGGACCGGGCCGCCGACCGGTCCGGGTCGGACCCGGTTCGGGTCGACCCAGGGGGTGGGGGGGGGGGGGGGGGGGGGGTGGGGGTCGGGCCGGGTCGGGTCGGCCCAAACCCGGACCCCCCCGTTTTCGAATCGACTTCGGTATTTTGCTCATAACTTGAGCTACGGACCTCCGATCGATGAACCGTCAGCGGAAATACGATCCTTGGATCGAGACGATCGATTCAGTATATTGCACTCATGGTTTTGGATTACTTTGAGTTCGGTCGGGTTGGTTCGTACACGAAACCAACCGGGCCCTCGGAGCGGAAACACTCATATCTTGAGCTACGGACGTCCGATTGACATGCCGTCAGCTTTGTTGTGTTCCGCTTAGTGAGACGGATCTTTTGGCATACTCCGCCCAAGGTTTGGACGCAGGTGGAGTACGGTCGGGTTGGTTTTGCCTTAAAAACCAACCGGGCCCCTGGGACGAAAAAGACAATAACTCTCAGACCGGGCGTCCGATCGACGAGCCATCTGTTGCGTTGAGTTCCTGTTGACGATACAGAACTTTTGGATACATCAACTCTGGACTTTGTGACAGTTGATGTATCAGCCTCTCAGCTCGTGGAGCGGACCCTCCCGAACGATCTTGCTGTGTGCGGGAACCCTAGTGCTGGCTGTGACGGTGACTGCTACTGCTACTGCTACTGTGACTGCGACGACGACAGTACAGAGATCCTTGGTGGATTCGACGACAACTACAACACTCAACGATCCTACGTGGATCAGTGCTACAGGTCCTGTGTGGGCCCGATCATGTGTGGGTCCAATCCTGTGTGGGTCTTTGCGCTCAGCGGTCCTGTGTGAACCAGCGCCTACAGGTCCTATGTGGGCCCGATCCTGTGTGGGTATTTTGCGGGGGTTAGTTACCTATCGATCCTTCGTGGGTCCGACGACTTAGATGGATCAGAGATCATCTTTATCGTCCTTTGAAGAAGTATACCTGTGTGAGATGAATCCTGTTGCTTTCCTGTGTGGATTGAGTTGTTCTATCCAATGTGGATTTCGTTTTGCTTTCCTGTGTGGAATACGTTTACTTTCCTGTGTGGACTCAGTTGTACTTGGGCTCGGAGGTTGGAGCGTATTGGAATTGATGACTTAGGTATATGTATGGGCATATACCTAAGCAGTGTCGGTTGTTACTTCGTGTTTGTATCTTCCTTTGTGGTTTATCCTTTGTGGATTTTGGGAGACCTTCAGGGGTCTCGGGGTCCCTACTGAGTAGCTTATACTCACCCCTGCACGGGCTATTCCCGCACTATGTTGTGTTGGTTGCAGACGACAGACAACGTTAATCTTGGCTGAGGATTGCAGAGCAGGACGGTACCTGGAGGTGGACCACTGGGTGGGACATACTCGGAGCGGACGGTGGGACCCGTGGAGCAGTGGAGCTATCTGTACCCACCCTTCAGGTGGGATCTCCAGTGGACAGATCAGTGTAGCGGCTTTTACTTACAGTTGTTTTTTTCCCTTTCGAGTTATACTTTACTTTCAGTTTGGGTTTGTATACTGGCCCATTTACTTTTCCGTACTTTCAGTTGTACTCTGTTTTTACTTAGTGTTTACTTTCCGCTTGCTTACTCTGTGGTGTTTGTTTACTTTACAAAGGCAATGCCTTCCCTTTTTACCGGGATTTACGCCTTGGTGCTAGTCGCCAGCCCCTGGCCTATGGAAGGCGGGCTTGGGGTAGTCACGGCACGGGCCCTGAGGACGGGTCATGACAAATTGGTATCAAAGGAGTTCGGTTCTACCGCGAACTCTGATCTTTTCTCTGTGAAGCAATAATGTTTAGTGTATTGAGTGTGGTTATCAGTCCAGGCAGTCTAGTGTTGGTGCGACGGCTGACGTATCCGTACACCAGGACCCTGACTTCTGATTTCCGACTTAATGCACGAAAACATTTATTGCGTGTGTGTTTCAAAGTTTTCATTGTGATTACTTATATCAGCTAACCAGGTATACTGTTCTGACCGTGGCGCACCTGTTTCCTTTTCAGGATGTCCCCACGACGGCAGCCAGCTAGGGTTCCGAGAGTCGAGTGTGACGACAGCCCACCGAGCGACGAGGCCTCGGTGCAGGGCCCTTTGTCACCAGTGGCACCGGCGGTAGCTCTACCCTTCGAGCCACCGATACTTCCAGCACCAGCCGCTGACGATGCACGTCGTCTCAGCGCACTGCATGAGTTTCAGCGCCAGCGACCACCTAGGTTCCGTGGGGAGACGGACCCCCAGGCAGCAGAGGACTGGCTGGAGGCAGTGGTACGAGTTTTTAGGCTAGTGAGGACAACTACAGACCTCATGGTGATCCTCACTGTGAGCCTACTACACGCAGCAACGGGCCGATGGTGGAGCTTGATGCTCCAGGTGCACGTTGAGGCATCTCTACTTTGGACGGACTTTGAGAGCCTCTTCCTCTCGGAGTTCGTCCCAGCCACCCTTCATGCGGTGCGTATCCAGGAGCTTCTTCAGCTGCGGCAAGGCAGCATGACGGTCGCTCAGTACTCGGCGAGATTTACTGATCTCTCGCGCTACTCGACCGACATAGTACGAGACCCATTCTTCCGGGCCCGGACCTTCGAGCAGGGTTTGAGACATGAGATCAGGGCATCGCTGATCTCCCTCAGCATACCGACTCAGACAGGAGTACTGGAGCAGGCCCTTTTGATCGAGAGTTTCCTTGCAGAGTCTACACCAGTGCCGAGACCCACCGTAGGGCGGCACGTGGCAGAGTCATCTGCAGCAGGTAGTCGATGGATGACTCAGGGGTCCAGGCAGACCAGACCTTCAGGAAGACGACCTCAGGACACTGGCTCAGCAGTGCGGGGCACACAGCGAGGAGCCAGTCTTTCAAGAGGCAGGCAGTGCTACTCGTGCGGCGGGCAGGGCCACATGGCTCGTGACTGCCCGACCCGCCGTGCCGAGGAGCAGAAGACGGTTGAGGGACCACTGAGGCAGAGGCCTAGGGTCGATCGTGGCGGTCCGCAGGGAGGAGGCGGATGAGGCAGAGGAGCTGGCCGAGCAGCAGGTGGTGGGCGACGCTTTGAGGCTCTGCCACCACCACCAACAGGAGGTCCACCCCGACCACAGGGAGCCGGCGGGCAGAGACAGACACAGCTCCAGGCAGCAGAGGCCTATGACCACGGCGCACCCGAGATGATTCGAGGTACTATCTGTGTCTATTACACCCTTACTGCAGTACTTATAGAAACAGGAGCGAGTCACTCTTTCATAGCCGCTGCCCTTGTTCGGAGCTCGGAGATTCCGACAGAGCCGTTGGCTCGATCCTTACGGCTAGAGACTCCTAAGGGAGCAGACTCGATGATTACGCACTGGTTCCGGCAGTGAGAACTTACTCTAGAGGCGAGAGCTTCGGCTGGGATCTTCTTGTAGTAGCGTCGAGGCCTTACGACATCATCTTTTTATGGATTGGCTATCTACGGTTCATGCGCATATTGACTGTTTTAGGCACAAGGTGCGATGTGTACGCACCGACGGGAGCAGGTTCACCTTCACCGGCGAGAAGGGAGCCTTTGCAGCACAGGATGGACTTCCGTGGAGGAGAGGACAACCCATCACTCATCAGTTTGCTAGCCTCATCCTTGGAGCAGTTGACGTGCGAAGTCCTGGTTTTCCTGTAGTGGTGGATCTGTTTGTGGACGTTTTTCCCGACGACGTTCCAGGGCTACCTCCTCGTAGAGAGGTATACTTTTATATTGACTTGTACCCCGTGACAGCCCCGATATCCACTCCATCATATTGGATGGCCCCCGCCGTGCTTCGAGAGCTACGGGTACAGTTGGAGGACTTGCAGGGCAAGGGGTTCGTCCGACCCAGTGTTTCACCCTGGGCTTCCCCGATTTTGTTCGCCAAGAAGGCAGATGGGAGCTTGCGACTTTGTGTTGACTATCGTCGCCTGAACCAGGTGACAGTGAGGAACAAGTATCCGCTACCGAGTACTGATGACCTATTTGATCAGCTCAAGGGAGCACGATGGTTCTCGAAGATGGACCTCAGGTCAGGCTATCATCAGCTCAGAGTCAGAGACGAGGACGTGCAGAAGATGGCCTTCAGATGTCGGTATGGCCACTATGAGTTCTTGGTTATGCCTTTCGGCGTAACCAATGCTCCAGCAGTGTTCATGGACCTCATGAACATGATCTTTCAGCCATACCTCGATCGGTTTATCGTGGTCTTCATCGACGACATTCTAATTTACTCTACGACTGAGAAGGAGCACACCTATCACTTGCGAGTTGTACTAGACACACTCCGAGAGCACCAGATTTATGGTAAGCTCTCGAAGTGCCAGTTCTGGATACGTGAGGTCCACTTCTTAGGACACGTCATCTCTGAGGAGGGAGTTGCAGTGGATCCTGCGAAGATCGAGGCAGTGTTAGCTTGGGAGCCACCCAAGAGCGTGACTGAGGTTCAAAGTTTCTTGGGATTAGTTGGATACTATCAGAGATTCGTGCCAGACTTCTCTAGAGTTGCGGAACCACTCACAGCTTTGACGACGAAGGGGAAACCCTTCGTGTGGTCAGACAGATGTCAATAGAGCTTCCAGGATGTAAGACAGAGATTGACTAGCGCACCTATCTTGAGGTTGCCTGAGGAGGGAGTAGGGTACGTAGTCTACTGAGATGCATCAGGGTCCAGACTCGGATGTGTTCTGATGCATGAGCGGGCAGTGATCGCCTATGGATCACGTCAGTTGAGGCCACATGAGCAGAACTACACTACCCATGAACTGGAGTTAGCAGCAGTGGTCTTCGCTCTGAAGACATGGCGACATTACCTGATGGTTTCTCCCTTGGAGAAGAGCACGACACCCTTTTCAGAGGACGTACCATGGTACCAATCGGTTTGCGAGAAGAAGTTCTGAGAGAGTTTCACACTTCTCCCTTGGCGGTACATCCTGGAGTGGAGAAGATGTACCAGGACCTCAGACGACAGCACTGGTGGCCGGGCATGAAGAAGGATGTGGCAGAGTTCGTTTCTCGATGCCTCAACTGCCAGCAGGTGAAGGTAGAGCATCAGGTGCCAGCAGGCTTGGTACAGCCCTTGGAGGTTCCGGAGTGGAAGTGGGATGGCATATCTATGGACTGTGTGACTGGACTTCCACACACTTCCAGAGGTCACGACTCCATTTGGGTGATTGTTGACCGACTCACCAAGTCGGCACACTTCTTACCCATCATAGAGCAGGGCTCAGTGGAGAGCTTGGGACGTCTCTACGTTCAGGAGATTGTGTGGCTCCACGGTGTTCCATCATCAATCGTCTCCGATCGAGATGCTCGCTTTACTTCCCGGCTTTGGAAGGGGTTACAGGAGGCGTTCGGGACGCAGCTACGTCTGAGCACAGCTTTTCACCCTCAGACGGATGGTCAGACGGAGAGGACCATTCAGACTCTCGAGGACATGCTCCGCGCATGTGTCCTTGACTTTGGTCGTAGCTGGGAGGACCACCTACCCTTGGTGGAGTTTGTGTACAACAACAGCTACCACTCCACCATCGGGATGGAACCGTACGAGCCGTTGTACGACCGACCTTGTAGATCTCCTTTGTGCTGGACAGACCCTGGGGAGTTAGCACTTGTGGGACCGGAGATGGTCCAGGCCATGACAGAGAAGGTCCAGGTCATCCAGGAGCAGATGAGGACAGCTCAAAGCCGGCAGAAGTCATACGCTGACAGGAGGCGGAGGCCACTAGAGTTTGAGGATGGCGACCACGTCTTCTTGCGGGTCTCACCTCGACGTGGTATTCGGAGATTTGGCCGAGGCGACAAGTTATCTCCGCGCTTCATCGGACCCTTCCAGGTCCTCAGCAGGATTGGCGAGGTGGATTATTGCCAGGCTCTACCACCTCAGTTTCACCGGGTGCACGACGTCTTCCACGTGTCTCAGCTGAGGAGATACGTGCACGACCTGACGCACATCATTGACCATGGGGAGCTTGACGTTGATGATGGGGCGACTTTTACGGAGGTCTCGGTGGAGATAGAGGATCGACAGGAGCGGGTCCTACGTGGGCGATCGATTCCGCTTGTGCACATCAGATGGCAGCACGAGAACCTCCAGGAGAGAACATGGGAGCGGGAGGCTCAGATGCGTGCTCAGTACCCTCATTTGTTCCCCTAGTTTTTGATGTATCTTTACGGGGGCGTAAATCCCTGAGGTGGGAGTAATGTAAAGACCCGTAAAATTCAAGGGAAATTTTTTCTTAATTTTTTTTGGAATTTTACAAGAATACGGTTTGTGACGGCACCTGATTCCGAGGCCCGGAGTGCCCGGAATCAATTTCCGAAGTTTGGCTCGGGTACGTTCAGTGAACGAACGAGTGGGAATTTCTAACTTTTGATCTGGTGCTCTGAATTGGAATCCGAGAACACCGATGAACTCGCAGCGCCGATATTCGCTTAAGGAGACCTTTTCCGAGGTTGCGTTTATTACGCGACGAAAGTTAGTTTTTGGGAGAAATTATAAGAAGTTAAATAAAAATGTGGAAACACTTTTTATTTTTATTTTGTTGGTTAACTTCTCCCAAAGGGAGTTAAAGGTGGGAGCCACATCCACTTAACCTCCATTGGGAGGATTAAGAGTGGTGGGGCCCACACGAACCCCAACTCCTCATCTTCTCTCAAAACTCCCCTATAACTGCCTTTAATTAATGTTGACACTTGGTTTAATTAATTAAGGTGGATTGATTTGAATTTCAAACCTTTGAAATTAAAGTTGATGTTTGTGTAAATAAAATAAGCCTTAGCTTATTTTATTTTGTTTAGCCATTTTGAGAGGATTTGGGAGCTCCTTCTTCTTCTTCAACTTTGACGAAGAACGCGAAGAACCTTCGAGCTCTGACGAAGAACGCCGCTCCTCTCTTCTTCGTAGCCGGTTGTTTCCGAAGATCGACGATGCCTTCCGTGTCAACGAAAGGGAATGCCACTTCCTCCTCGGACTTCCTTCATCGGCTTACGAAGATTCGCCAATGACGTACCTCTTCGGACGTACCCCTTCGTCAACGGAATTGACGAACGATTACCGCGACGCCCGAACTCCGCGACATTGTCTTCCGCGGGTCGTTGACGATCATCGATCTTGAAACCAAGGTAGGGGTTTGTTGTGGATTATTTCATTTACTCTCGTTCTTGGTTCTAGCGTGATAATATGGTGGTTAAATATTTATGTGTTATCGTCTAACGAGAGGGGGGCCGGACCGCACAAACACGGCCGAATCCCCCCCTCCTTTGTTCTTGAGTTTTATTATTTTTCTTGTGGATGAACGAGATGGCGTGGTTCCATCGCACCACGAGGGAATTCGCACGGTTGTATTGCGCGGCGCCGTCGCGCCGCGCCGTGGAAGGATCATCAAGAACGCGACATCGTCGCGCCGTGTTGAAGGAAATCAAAGGTGCAGCGGAGGGGCGCGATGTCGTCGCACCACGCCGGACAACGAAGGCCGCGGCCGGTTCCGGGCCGCGGTGGAACGAGAAGACCGGCGGCTCGCCGGGCAGCCGGTGTCGGAAGCCGGAAAGGGGACCGGCCTTGCCGGTCCCGTTGAGGAAGGACCGACCGGCCATGTCGGGCCGGCCGGAAGGGAGAAGGACCGGGGGAATAAATTCCCCCGGATGGCCACAAATCGGCCCCCCATAAAGGGGGGGGGGGGCGTGGTTACTCCGGGGGGGGGGGGGGGGGCAGCGCCCCCCGTTTTTCCTCAAAGAAGGCCCCCCCATGTGAGGGGGGGGGGGGGTTTCACAAAGGGGGGGCAGTGCCCCCCCGTTTTTCTAAACGGAAGGCCCCCACGAGGGGGGTCTGGTTTTCTCAAAGGCGCGGCTTCAGCCGCACTGCCAGAGAGGAGGCGGTGGCCTTGCCCCCCGCGCGCAGCACCCGTGCGGTGCCAGGCCGCACCGCCGCCGGTCGGGCCGCGCCGCCGCGCCGGACCGCGCCGCCGCGCCAGGCCACGCCGCCACGCCGGACCTCGCCACCGCGCCGGGCCGCGCCGGACCTCGCCGCCGGCCGGGCCGGGGCGACCCGGTTCGGGCCGACCCAGGGGGGGGGGGGGGTCGGGCCGGGTCGGCCTAGACCTGGACCCCCCCGTTTTCGAATCGACTTCGGTATTTTTCTCATAACTTGAGATAAGGACCTCCGATCGACGAACCGTCACCGGAAATACGATCCTTGGATCGAGGCGGTCGATTCGGTATATCGCACTCAAGGTTTCGGATTACTTTGAGTTCGGCCGGGTTGGTTCGTACACGAAACCAACCGGGCCCTCGGAGCGGAAACACTCATATCTTGAGCTATGGACGTCCGATTGACGTGCCGTCAGCTTTGTTGTGTTCCTCTTAGTGAGATAGATCTTTTAGAATACTCCGCCCAAGGTTTGGACGCAGGTGGAGTACGGTCAGTTGGTTTTGCCTTAAAAACCAACCGGGCCCCTGGGACGAAAAAGCCAATAACTCTTAGACCGGGCGTCCGATCGACGCGCAGTCTGTTGCATTGAGTTCCTGTTGACGATACGGAAATTTTGGATACATCAAATCTGGACTTTGTGACAGTTGATGTATCAGACTCTCGGCTCGTGGAGCAGACCCTCCCGAACGAGCTTGCTGTGTGCGGGAACCCTAGTGCTGGCTGCGACTGTGACTGCTACTGCTACTGCTACTGTGACTGCGACGACGACAGTACAGAGATCCTTGGTGGATTCGACGACGACTACATCACTCAGCGATCCTACATGGATCAGTGCTACAGGTCCTGTGTGGGCCCGATCCTTTGTGGGTCCGATCCTGTGTGGGTCTTTGCGCTCAGCGGTCCTGTGTGAACCAGCGCCTACAGGTCCTATGTGGGCCCGATCCTGTGTGGGTCTTTTGCGGGGGTTAGTTACCTATCGATCCTTCGTGGGTCCGACGACTTAGATGGATCAGAGATCATCTTTATCGTCCTTTGAATAAGTATACCTGTGTGAGCTGAATCATGTTGCATTCCTGTGTGGATTGTGTTGTGCTATCCTATGTGGATTTCGTTTTGCTTTCCTGTGTGGAATACGTTTACATTCCTGTGTGGACTGAGTTGTACTTGGGCTCGGTGGTTGGAGCGTATTGGAATTGATGACTTAGGTATATGTATGGGCATATACCTAAGCAGTGTCGGTTGTTACTTCGTGTTTGTATCTTCCTTTGTGGTTTATCCTTTGTGGATTTTGGGAGACCTTCAGGGGTCTCGGGGTCCCTACTGAGTTGCTTATACTCACCCCTGCACGGGCTATGCCCGCAGTACGTTGTGTTGGTTGCAGATGACGGACAACGTTGATCTTGGCTTAGGCTTTCAGAGCAGGACAGTACCTGGAGGTGGACCACTGGGCGGGACGTACTCGGAGCGGACGGTGGGACCCGTGGAGCAGTGGAGCTATCTGTACCCACCCTTCAGGTGGGATCTCCAGTGGATAGCTCGGTGTAGCGGCTTTTACTTACAATTGTTGTTTTCCTTTTCGAGTTGTACATTACTTTCAGTTTGGGTTTGTATACTGGCCCATTTACTTTTCCGCACTTTCAGTTGTACTCTGTTTTTACTTAGTGTTTACTTTCCGCTTGCTTACTCTATGGTGTTTGTTTACTTTACAAAGGCAATGCCTTCCCTTTTTACCGGGATTTACGCCTTGGTGCTAGTCGCCAGCCCCTGGCCTATGGAAGGCGGGCTTGGGGTAGTCACGCCACGGGCCCCAAGGACGGGTCGTGACATTCTATATCCATATTGATGTAAATTTTATGTCCAAGTGATGAGATACCATTTTCTCTCTCATCAACTCATTTTTTGAATTTTAAAGTGACGCCGTTAGGCTGTCGAATTTTTGTAAGGGAACTTCTTAACCCAATTTCAATTCTTTGGGTTAAACCTCTACGTCATGATTATGTCATTCTATGAATATGTGTGGATCAAATATGATTGTTTTACACTGATTATCCACTTATATTTGGTGTATTTATATTTTTCACTCATAATTATGTCATTTCTTTATCCTTGCTCTAATGGCATGATCTTTGATTGGGATTACATCTCAATTTCTTCTCATTGAGACATTTCTTAAGGATATGCACTTTTATTCTTTTTTAAAGTGTATATACAGACCCTTTGACATTCCATATCCATATTATGTCTATAATAAAGTCAATTAAATGTTTTGAAAATGGTCTACTTTCTTGTGGCTTATAATTTAAATGTTGAAAATGGAAAAAGACTCTTTTATTAAAACATTGTTTTAAATGGTTTTAAATATTTATTCTTTCAAACATTTATCATACATGTTCATGTTTTAAAAATTGGTTTAAGGATTTATTTATAGGGACATGAATGTTTTAAAACCCTTTAAAAAGTTTTGATTTGGTATGGGACACTTTGATTCTAAAATATCTTTTAAATGTCTTATTTTAATATTTTCAAAGTATAAAGGGATTTTTTCTCCCATAGAGTTTTATTGATTTTATTAGATGTTTTTATTTATGATAATATCATGATGTGACCTCTTGTGATTGAAATGTGGAAAAGTTTTCTTTCCTTTATAATTGTTTTATGTATTATGATATTTTAATGGTACTTGGACATTTGACAGGTGGTTATGTGATAAACCATATGACAGGTGGTGCCGTGAATACCAGGATGGAAGGTTATGTTATAACCTCCAATGCATTGGGTATAGAAGTTGGCCGTATGGCTATTCCATGTAGTGATATGTGTGGAATTCGACCGTATGGTAAATCCATTAAAGTATGTTAATGTCCCAAGTTACCTTTATATGTTATGTGTTCTTTATATGGGTTTATGGTAATATTTTGGTTACAAAGGATAATTAGTGATATTTTATTTAGTGAAGAGTATTTACTACTTCATAAAGGTGAAAAGTATTACTTTTATAAAGTATTCATGCCTTACTTGTTGTTTTGAAAAACTAACAGTTTTCTTTCTTTGTGTATCCTTTACTGGGCTTTTTATGCTCATCCCAAGTTTTTGAAATGTTTTCCACAAGACTTAAAGATGAATAGGGTAAAGGATATGATCATGGAAAGACATGCCATCTAAAACATGGAACTAGACATGTTTCTTTTTAAGAGTTTTTATTTTATAAAAAATTATTAGAAGTGTCTACTTTTTAATCTTTTGAGATGTAATGGTTATGTGATAATTCTTTAAAACTCTAAACCTGAAAAGATCCTCTATGTGAATTATTCTTTTAATTCATGATTATGTAATGTTGTAAGGCCAGGTCCTTATAATATTGTTGAAATCCCTATGAAGGAGGCTTTAACCTATGTGAAAGGAAAGAAAATTTTTACGAGAAATTAATCCAAGAATTAGAATCCTTATTCAAAATAATATGATAGTTTAGATTAATTGGATTTTGAAAAGGATAAGGGGATATAGAAATATAAATATGGTGGAGAAAACACTATGGTTGAATTTTTTGGTAGTACTCAAGAAATAGAAGATTCCAACATTGATGAAGAAGAAGTTGAAGGAAGAATTGATATGGAGGGTCAACTAGAAGTATATTTTGAGAAGATAGATGTTTGGAGAGACAAAATGAAGAAAGAAAACAAAGTGGTTCATGAACACAAACTCTACATGCAGTAGAAGGATAACGAGATGTCTGAGTTAATGGAAGAAATTTAGAATCTCATGTCTTCATTAACAATGGACTCAAAAATAGTTAGTGAGCACAAACTCAAGGGTGAAGAATATGGAAAGGAGATTTATGGTTTGAATAATAGGGTTAAAGATAAAATCAAACACATTGAAAAAATTGAAGAAGAAGTTATCAGACTAAAAAAAAGTTAAGGATAAAGAAAAAATCTTAAACAATAATGTGACACTGGGAGAATAGATCATTCAAAAGATTGAAAATCTGGAAGTAGAGCATAGGGGTCCAACATAAATAAAGAAATAGTAAAATTTAGGTGTTAATTTTAGTATGGAGATTGATCAAAAATAGAAATTAATAATGGTTGAAGTCAAACCTTAATAACTCTCTCTAATATTGAATGTTTATTTGGGTACGAATCAGAATCAGAAGATTAATAGAACCCAATGGAAAACTATCAGTGTAGAATTAACACATAGGAATACACCTTACATTAGGTGTTATTGCTGTGAGAGATGGGACACTCAAAAAATGTGTGTTCCATATCTAGGAGATATCAAAGGGTACAAAAACAAAAATGGAAACACAATAGAGCCCAATACTATAGAATATCATTTGAGGGACCTTGTTTTTAGTGGGGAGGATTTGGAAACATGGCTAGATATTATACACCAACCATTCAGGGGAATGCGCGTAAGCCTAATCCAAGGAGTCTAAAGCATCAAATCAATACCTCAACAGGTGATTTGAAAACACCAAATAGATTTGTAGATTTTCTAGAGGAATTTGGTCCATCATATTCTGAATAATATCATGGTTTTCAATATAAACCGAGTATGAATTCAAAAAAATGGATAAAGAAGAAGAGAGATGAGAAGGAAGTGGTTTCTAAAATTACCCTTAAAGTGCCAGATCATTTTGGTTTATGGATCCTTGAGAATATTTTAACAACCCATATGATAGGGAATAACGATCTTATTATAGGTATAAAGGATGAAAAATAATGAGTTTTCATGTTAGAAAACGATGAAGTCCTGAAGATAATTGGTTCAGGGAAGGACATGTTTCGGGGAAAGGAAATGAGACGTGCTGGTGTCTTGGTAGTATAATGTCTTAGTTAAAACATGATTAGTGTCAATTAACTATGTGACTCGGGGAATTATATCAGATTTACCAAGAATATGTCTATCATCAAAGAAAGAGATGGTGCAGTTTTTCTATAGGGAAAAGGGACAAAGGGAAATCAATAACTTGTATGTTCTGAATAAGATATGTAATTTTTATCTAGAGAGGAAGAAAACATGTTACGGTATAAACGACTTGGTCATCTATTCCAACCATACCTATAATATCTGGTAATGTGTAATGTATCTACAGACTGCCCTAACATATCAGGTGATTCTTCACATATGTGCGAGGCATTACAATAAAGGAAAATCATCAAAAATTTGTACAAGGAAAAGGAATAGAAGTCAACGAGAGTGCTCTAATTGGTTCATGCTGATGTATGTGGACCTATATCACTAAGATTCATTGATTTTATGAGATATTATATTCTTTTAATGGGTGATTATAGAAGAATAGAATATGTATTTTTCATTTACCATAAGTTTGATGTGTTCATCTACATAAAACAGTATCAAATGGAATCTAAAAGGATTCTTGGATTGAAAATTATGAAGATTCCAAGTAATAATGATATGGAATTCAAAAATAGTTATGTTGAATACAATCTTGAGAAACACGGGATAAGAAATAAAATTTCTTCAGTGATAACACCTCAATAAAATGGAGTGATTGAGAAGAGAAATCAGATCATCAATAATGTTGAAAGAATGATGCTTATTGAAAAAGTTATACTAGGGAAATTTTTGAAGGAAGTTGTCTTGACATTGGTCTACATCTCTATCCAGGCTCTGTTATGTCAAAAGGAAAGAAAGACTCTTTATAAGATGTGGTATGGAAAGAAGCCAATGTTAAAATAATTTGGAATCTTTGGAAGTAAGTGCTTTATTATCAATATTGAAAAACACAAGAAATTTGAGTCATGTGGAGATGATGGGATATTACATGCCTACTTAGGAAAGAGAAAATAATATAAATACTTTAAAAAGAGTTTTAGAAAAGTTTTTTAGTGTAATGATATAATTTTACTAGAAAATGAAGTGAATATTAAATGACATAGTGAACCATTTCCCAACGAATGTGACGAAGATGAAAGCAACATGGGAGGAGTATAAGTGGAAGACGATGATTCAGAAGAAGACATTGATAATGATCTAGAGGAATTCAAGTCTATGTCTATGAAGAAGCTAAAGAGTAATGAAAAAATTGGTAGGAAAAATATCACCGGGGATCAGAAAATTCCTATTCAAATAAGAAGAATAAAGAAATTACAGTAAGAATATTTCCTATCTCAGGAAGAGACTAAATGTTTTTCTGATGTATCTAGAGATGCAAACATGGTTTAGGAAATGAATGATGAGATAGAACAAATTGATAAGAATAAGACATGGGATACTGTTTCAAGGGAAACAAAAATGAATTTCATTGGGACTAAATAAGTCTTTTGTATAAGATGAATGAATATGGCACAATGATTTGAAGAAAATAATGACTTGTGTTAAAATGATACTCCCAGATAGAGGTATTGATGTAAATGATTAATTTTCACCTATTTTAAGATTGGGGAGAATTAGATTATTCTTGGCCATTGTAGAGAAATATAAGTTCATTTTTTTGAAGATGAATTTCAAGTCACCATTTTTGACTAGAGTTCAAGAAGAATAAGTGTATATCAAACAACCTGATGATTTTCTCAATCATGAAAATGAGAACAATGTTTTTAGGCTAATGAATGCTTTGTATGGGTTGAAGAAAGAACCCTGAGCATGGTATTCAAGCATAGATCAATATTTGATGAAGCATGGATTTCAGTGTGGTGGTGTTGATTACAATATCTATTTCAATAATGTCAGTAATAAAAAGATGATGGTGATGGTTTTTGTCAATGAAATAATATTTGGTGTATTAGATGATGAAAAATGAAGATATTTGTCTAAATTATTGAAAAAGGAGTTTAAAATGTCAATGATTAGTGAGATGAAATTTTTTTCCTAGGTTTATAGGTGACACAAGGAAGGAATGGAACATTCATTTGTTAATAAAATTATGTAAAAGAGGTTTTTAGAAGGTTTAAAATGGATAAGTATAAGGAGATGACAACATAGATGGATTACAAAATGAAAATATCTAAGAATGATGATGGAAAGGTAGTTAATATCACATAATGCAGGACAATCATTAGAAGTTTACTGCACTTGATAGCGATAAGACCTGATATTGTTTTTTCAAGATAATAATCATCAAGATATCGAAGAAATACCAAGGAAACCCACCTTCTTGCAATGAAAATAATTCTTCGGTATATCAAGGGAACATTGTATTTCGGTTTGATGTATAATGACAGATCTCAGTTGGAAATTTTATGATATATAGATGCAGATTGGGCTGGTTCAGCAGTTGATAGGAAATCAATGTCATGATGTTCTTTCTATCTTGGTGGATTGTGTATTTCCTGGATAAAAAAGAAATAGTATTGAATTTCATTAAGCATCACAAAATCTGAGTATATTTTAGCCATTGAAGCGTGCATAATGTTATTTTGGATGAAGAAACAACTTGATGACATGGGAGTTGAAGTGATGTCTATGATCATATTTCATTATGATAATTCACATGCTATCCATCTTATAAAAAATATAGTCCATCACTCAAGGACTAAGAACATTCAAATGAAATATAATTTTTTCAAGGATAAGGTGGATCGAGGTCTTGTGAAGTAAGATTATGTTCCTATAGAACTACATGTTACATACATTCTAACAAAGGCCTTAACTCAAGAAGTATTTAAGAGGCATCAACTGGCTCCGGGAGTACAGTCAACTCCCTGCACTTGAAAACGTGTGGATGTGGTACCCCCTCTCCCAAATGTATGTTGTGTTTTTCCTTAATGTAACGATATGTGTTCTTTACCTTATTATAGAACAAAAAAGGAGTGATCTTTGGATTCATTGAAAAAGGGGGAGAAGTTGTGACTATTAATGGGGAGAAAGTGTCTTATGTCAAGACACGGGGAGAAGTTGACAGGTGGAGCAGTGAGATAGGGGAAACAATAAGATAAAGGGAGTATTAAATCTGATGATTCTAGAAGATATCAATCAAGGAAGATATATCTCAACATCTAAGGTTCACGATGAAAGTAGTTGATTGGTTTCAAGAATAGATGTTAGGAATGAATTTATTCATTGATGACCTTTTCATCATTTTTTTCCTCTGCTGAGCATTGATCGTGTGGGCTTAGAGTATGGGCTGAGTAAATATTTGATTACTATATGAATCACATGAAGTGAAAATTGGTAGAATATGGATGAAGACAAAGAGGTATCAATTTATGAAATAATTATCAACAAACCCAAATGGGGGAGATTTTTGGGAAAAAATACCTCAAGGTAACATTGAATCGTTTTTGGGTTGATTATGTTTATTGATAAATAGGGTCTCTATGGGGAGTTATCATGTTAAAGTGGTATTTTTGAGAATAAATGTTGAAAAACAACCATTAAAATGGAATGGATGATCTGGAGGAGGTACAAAAAAAAATAGATACAAGGTGCCACCATTTTCTAGTGTTTGACAATTTTTTAAGCCTCAAAATCCAAAAATAGGGAAATGTACTTTTGGAAAAGGAAGTTGCGTGCAATATTGAATGTGATTTGGAATATTTCACTCAAGGAATGTTTTCATATTATAATGTTGAAAAATGGAAAAGTCATGTGGTGCGAGAAGGATTACCAAATGTGTGCGAAAGATGAGGTTGCATGAAAGAATGTTACACACCTAACGAGACGTCAAATTGGATTTATCATGCTCATAAAATTTCTTTCCCAATATATCAAATCATTCATGTAGGGGTCGATGATGCCTATAAATAAGTGGTGAACCCCTCATTCGAACAATCTCAACACTTGGAGATAATCTGAGCTCCATATCGTGTATGAATTTCGTAAAAAGGGAGTTACGAGGAAGAATTGGAGTTGCACACAAGATAAGGAAGTTGAGTGTAATATTGTAGTTGTGCATAATACTGATGTCTTTCATAATAGGGGGGTTTTCACGCAAGGAATAAAACTTGAATTCAAGGAATATTAAGGGTTTCATGGAAGAATAGATTTTTTCAAGTAAATAAGTAGTTATTTCGTATTCATTAGTGGATAAAAATGGGACATCAATATAGAATCTAAAAATAATGAAAGATGATTTAATTAGAGATAATTAAGGGACCTATGAGTATATAAACTATGAGTGGATCTTTTGATGAAGCAGTGATCACACATCCGGTGATAGAGTAGTGATCATTGAAATTTTGATTGGCTGTAAGCTAGGAGGGATAGCGAGTCCACTCTGACATTGTAAACAATAGTGCACTTTTAGTTGATTTGGAACATCAAAACATCACCATTTTATTCTCTGTGTCCATATTTTAGTGAGGGTGAACCCAGTAAAATCATTTTGTCCTGTGCATGCTTTAATTTATATTCTTACCTTGCTACGAGGAAGAGAGAGAAGAGTGTTTTTTTAACAATGAAACAAGATTAAAATGGTAGTTGTTTTAATCATTCATACCCTGATTCACTCCCACTTATGTTATTTTACCTAGTGGAACTAATAAAAAAACATAATATATTTGAGAACCATAATATTACAAAATGAGGCTTGATATAATTTGATATCATAAAGGAAACATGGGAATGTGGAAACATTATAAAATATGACATCATGAACATAATTCAAGTCTATCTTCCCAGAAAAAATAACAAAGTGTTCTTCTGATAACCTCTTATTCACTACATGTGAAATATCATGAGATAAAAACATTACCCAACACATTGTCGGGCTATATAATTTTTCTCCCACTCGTCATATTCATATCTGGGTCATGCATAAGTGTGCTATATAAATATTTCATCATATGATCATATTTAATAAATTAAAATCCCATAATTAATGATTTTTTTATAAATATATGTAATTCCCAAATCAATGAATTATAGGTTCATTTGGGTGAACACCCTTGTGTGGAAATGGGGATGAGTATTCCCAACACAAATGTTTGGAATGGAAAATCACATGATAACTTTGGTAGTATAACTAGGGTAAATAAATTTTTATAAAATCGGTGAAGGAGAGAAAAAGGGGTATCTAATTACATGGGAATCATAAGGTAAATAAGTGGTATTTAATAAAACATACCCCAAATTGAAAAATTGGAAATAAAAATGTATGAAAAAAAGAAGGTTCTTGAATAAAATGGATAAGGAGAGGATCTATTACCTAAAGAGAGTACTTCTAAAATCTTGGGAGGAGATTCTTGGGAGATTAGTGGAACCTTAAAAGGATTACCTAATGAAAAATGAAGAGTTATTTTATATTACAAATATTTTTAGTGAAGTTAAATGAGAGTTTGGGAGAGTTTATTTAAAAAAGAGAGAAAATTTATTTATTAATTTTCAAATAAGTATTGCAATCTTTAAGATAATGTTATAAAAAACACAAACCATGACATGATTTTACCATGTCTATTCCAAAGAGTAGTGGTTTAAATTATTTTATATGTCTATAAACTGAACACCATAATATAATTACCTCGGTGATGTGGAAGGGAGTGATGTTTATAAGGAATTTAATTTAAAACTATAAAATATAATATTGGGTATTTAGGATTCATTGTAGATTTATAAAATTAACCAAATAACATAAAAAATTATTTTTAAGGGGAAATATATGTTTTATTTTTATACCTTTTATGGAATATATTACATCACTTTTGGGTCACTGTGATTTTATAATATATACCATATATTTATACAATATTTAAATTTTACAAAAAAATTAAACTCTCTAAAAAAATTATTAAAAAATGGCCATTAGATAATTTTAATTATTTGATTTATAAAATAGATTTTATTTTATAAAAATATATTTATAAATATTATTATTTATTCTACTAAATAAAAATACACATTTATGGGAAATACTGGTTTATTGAAAAAAACAGTTTTTAACCCTTAATAAATTTTTTGTGTTCATAAAATTATATTATAATTCATGTTTATTAAATTATATTTAATAATAATAATTTATTAAAAAAGTTATTTAAAAATTATTTACTTCAATAAAATTAGTGTCTAGATTGAAACAATATATATTTCCCAACAAAAATTTTTTGTTTGATCATATCAAAATATAGTTTTTTATCGAATTCATTATTAAATCATTATAAAAGTTCATATTAAAATAATATAAATATAATAATTTATTAATTGAAAATAAAATATAAAAGTTATTACTATGAAGTTTTATAATCATATACCTTTATTACACTAGTGAATTACCTAATAGTAAGGTGTGCGATGATGCCATTTTCTTAAAGTGGTTTGAGAAACATGGTTTGACCAGTGATCTCAATGGGCTTGAAATTAGGATATAATTTTTTTTGATTTAATTGTTGAGTACCAGGTTGGTATTATTAAATTAAATATCTTAATGATGTTATATCCCTTGGAAGATCTATTAAATGGGCCTCACAGTGTATAATCATAATTGTTGAGGTCATAGCTTCTTCCATCTGTTTTAATTTGAATTTATCATAACCCTTAATATATTTATCTTAATAATCACTATTAAATTGTTATATAGTGAATGGTTATGATTACCAGTGGTATTTTAAATCCAACATACAATACATATCAAGTATAACTAAATTATTTCTTGTGTTTTTATAACTAAATTACCTAACAAGTCATTTATTCATTCAAAAAGGGAATTTTATTTATAAAATTTCTATTCATTTCATTATTACCTTTTCAAAAAATTCACCATTTAAATTTTCATTTCATACACTAAAATAGGTGAGGGTATTCCTATTTCATCACCAATTCTGGTTTCAATTTTTCTTCCTTGAACATGAGTTTCTGCCGCAACACTTTGACTAGGTGAGTTTACTTATTTCATAAAACATTACATATATGATCTAAAATTTTCACCAGTTACTCCTCATGTGAAAGATAATTCAAAAATGGTACCACCACTAGATCTATTACATCTTAAGAGAATGGTATGTACATCCTAAAGATATATACATGGAAAATATCTTATACTGGAGATAGCTTAGTTGGAAGTTATAATCGATTGGCCACCGCTCCAATAAAACCATGGATCTCAAAGTTCCCAATGTATCTATAAATAATCATTACCTTACTCCCAAACCACATAAATTTATACCATGATGATATATGAAGGGACACTTTTTCCCAAAATTCATACTCCAAGTCTCATCGATGATTGTCAGTATATCTTTTTTGTTAATATTTGTTTTGGATTTCATATGATGTATAATTTTTTAAAAATTATTTTTATTATTTTGGATAAGATAATTTCCCATTAAATTATTCTCTCTACCTTCATCATAAAATGTTGGAGTCTAACTCCTTTTCCATTATGAAGCCTCCTAAGGTTCCATTTAAATGCTATAATGGAAACTGTTGATGAATGAAAACTCCACTTGGAGAAGGTGTTGGTCCTAACATCTTTATAAATCCATTGAACATGATCTTATCATATACATTAATGTTTGAATAGACATATTATAATGACCTAAAATATGAGGGTGATAATACATTATAAATCTTATTTTTATATCCTATGCTTGATGAAGGATTCTCCAAAACCATGAGGTAATCCTCGGTTCTTGATCAAATTCAATAGAGAGTGGAAATCTATACAGTCTCATCAATTTCCTTATGTATTTATATATTGAGTTGGTAAAGACAGAAATATTAATTGATACTAATGAAATGTGATGGATTTTTAAAAATATCAATTACCACCCAAATAGTTCTATTGCTTTTTGGTGTTTTGGGGAGCCCTGTGAAAAAAATCCATGGTTATGTTTTCCTATTTCCAGTTTGGTATGGGAAAGGTTTCATCATAATTTTAGACTTATATCATTTTTCCTTAACTTTTTGGCATTCTAAGCATCAATATAAAAACTATATATCTACCCTCTACATGTGATACCGCCATGGGGTTCACATAAAATATCTATACACCTTAGTTCATCTAAGATGAATACAAAGGTATGAGTTATTCACATCATCCAGAAGTTCCCTCTACAATACTGGTTTTGATGGGACACATATTTGTGTTCAAAAAATTATAATTCCCGCTTTAGAAAAGTCGAACTCTGGAATATTATCTACTTTCATCTATAGTAACTCATCTATTTTCCTGTCCTCCTTGATCCTCTCATGAATAAATGGTTGAATTTTTTTTTGGTAAAGGTAGGATGAATATCCTTTTATTATTCCCATATCTGTCCTTTTATTTTCCATAAAGATTTCATCCCTTTTAATGTTCATCATGAATAGGGGTTTAGGGTCATTTATAATTAAATAATCTTCCATTGTATTTAAATTACCAGAATGGATATGTATTAAACAATCACAATCCTTGATCATCTCTAACCACCTTTTTTTAAACCCATCAATCTCTTTTTATGTTAATATATGTATATAAATATATGAGGCTTTTATGATCTATATATATGTCACACCTCTCTCTATATAGATAATGTCACCAAATCTTCAATATGAACATCATTGAATCCAAATATATATTAGGGGTTAGATATTTTTTCACATGGATATTTAATTGGAAGGATTCATAATATATCCTTTTATCATCTTACACAAGTACACATCCAAACCCCATTTTGTATTAACTACTCTAGATCACAAATCTATCCCTACATATGGGTAATTTTAGTATATGTGTAGTTATTTTACTCTTATTCATCTCTTTAAATATTTACTTAAATTCATAATTCTAGAAAAACATAAACCCTTTCGAGTTATTTCGGTTGGTAGGCGTTCTAATCATGAGATGTTTCTTATAAATCGATGATAGTACCCAACTAATCCTTGGAATGTGTGGATTTCCATCATAGGAGTTTTTCTTTTCCATTATTCAACATAATATATTTGTAATGATCAAAATATATACATTTACTGGTGATAACATTCCCTAGGAATGTTACCTGGTCTAGGTATAGGATTGATTGAGGACTCAACCACTCATTTAGGATGGATACCATGAAATTCTTCAGGAAACACATCAACAATTTCCCTTATAATTGGAATTTCAAAATGTACGATCTTTCTCTTAGTATAAATAATGTGTTCTAGATATGATTGTTCATAAGGAAATGATATATATGATTGTGTTTATGACACCATAATAGATTCATCTTCCTACATACAAGTGTATATAATCATAGGGTGATTTATGATTTAGAGGTTTATTTTCTTCTCTCATGATTTTGTGCTGGATCTATACAAGGAGGGGTAACCCTTACCCAGAAATTCATCAAATTACACTAAATGTATAATTATAATATTTTCAACAAAATCCACATAATCGTAATCTTGTGATAAAATAATCCTATAATTTTTTCCATAACGATATCTAATCATTTGGGTTAGTGAATTGAAGTTCTTAGAAAACATTCAAAATATATTAATATGGAATGGGTTGAAATAAAAAAAGATAAAAAGAACTTTGAGTAAAGGTTATGCATAGCCGAATCATTATGATCTATCTCATTATATGAAATTCTTTATTCCCATGGTCTTAGAAATTTTTCTTTCTCATCATTCTTGTTAGCCCAAAAAATAGTGAACTGTCTTGGATAATGCCCAAATTTTCTAAATTTATGATATAAAACTATTAATGGTTCTTTATATTTATATTTATTTCCATCCATTATATTAAATAAAATATTATTTTTAATATAAATTATCTAATTTATTCCCTATTTCTCCACTCATAAAATATCTTCATGTGTCTCTTTGACTTTACCTTGGTCCATCTTTATTTATTTTTGACACATAGGAAATTGAATCTTCCATCATTTATTAACATTATCAATTGATCTTCCTTGAGATGTCTTCCTCATCTTTGTTTTCACATTGGGGAATCCATCTATGTTCCAGTTTTTAATAATGATTCGTGATAGATGGTTTGGAATAATCTCAAGATGTATTACATTATCTCCCATCATGTTAGGAATTTCATTTGGATCATCATCAAATTTCCCATAACATTGGTTGTATACTTAGTTTATCCTGTTTATATACACTAACTAAAAATAAAGGATAAATTAGGGATGAAAATTTATGAACATTTAAAGACATAAATGTAAAACCTTTAATATTAAATAGATTACTCAATTATAGAATATATTCCTTAACCTATGAATTTATAGTTTTCAGTATATTTTATCCATGAAATATTTCCTAAAATAAAATCTTATAAGAATTTTCCCCATAAAAATTGTTTGTAAGGAGATAATGAATTTAAAAAATCATATCCCCAATGTGTGTCAAAATTGGTGTTCATTAAGGCCCACTATCATGCACTAGGTGGTTATTGATTCAAGCTCAATGTTCCCTTTTCAATGTTATTACCCCTAGGTAACACTGTTCTAGAGCCACATCTACATGTAGTATCTTGAAATGGATGAATTTTCTAGAAAACCAATTACCCTATACATTACCAAAATTTAGTTATGTTTTACAAGGATTAGTCCTAAAATTAATGAGTTCACCATTGTTTTTTAATCATAATCCCCAAAATAACTAGGCATTCATCTGATAGTAATTATGATATCCTATATATCTAATACACATTATTTCATGATTTATTACATAAAGTTATACATTATAAAATCATAGAGGACCATGGATCCTAGTGTTTGGGAAATTATGTACACATAATAACAACCTACTTGATAAATATAATGAAAATGATTGAAACATCCTTAACATTATATTAAAATTCCACCACTCTTCTAAAACTATGTGGGATAACCCAGGGATGTCTATAAAAACGAGGTCATCTATAAATCCTAGAATATAAATAAATAAATAATATAAAAAGGTAAATTAGTACATGTGAGCCAATAATCATGTCAAAGTAACTTAATAGGGGTAATAATTATAATATTGGACAATGTGGATTGATATATCATGATAGCATAAAGGCAACATGGGAATGTGGAAATAACATAAAATATAACATCATTAGAATAAGACCATGATAAATGCCAAGAAACCATAAAAAATGAACTTATTATGAAGTCACATGCACCTTAAATGAAATCACATGAGATTAAATCATTAACCACTAAATTATAGGGCTATATGATTCTATTCGGAGCAGTCACATTCATACTCTATACATGCATATGTGTACCACATAGATGATTCGACAAAGGATCATATATCATGACGCATAATAAAAAATTAAGGTGTTCGGGATAAATAAATGGAATTCCCAAAATAAATGAAGTATAAGTATATCTAGGAGAAGACACTTGATTTTAAATTTGGATTAATATTTTAAAAAAAATTATCATTGAAAATTATAGAATAATTTCTGCAGCTTAACCAGTGTACATAATGGTTTAAAAAAGGGGTGAATGAGACAGAAAGGGGTCTCTGATTACTTTGGAATAATAATGATAATAAAATTGACATATTTAAATATATCAAAACATGAAAAAATTTCAAAAAAATGCATGAAAAACATATAGTTATTAAATGAATAAGTGAAGGAGAGGATCCCTTACATTGATAGGTCGCTTCTAAAATCATAGAGAGAGATTATTAAGAGATTGTGGGAATGTTGGGAGGACTCTAGATAAAATAATGTAGTCTAATCTTATGATCCAATATTTTTGTGTAGATAGGAATGTTTTTTTGTGTGGGTTAATAAGAAATATGATATGATAATTCTTTAATTAATTTCAAAATTGGGCATTGGACTCTATACGATAAAGTAATCAAAAACAAAAACCATACCATAGTTTTTTTACATGGTTACTACCAAAGAGAAGTGGTTTTAAATATTTTACATGGATATGAACTAAATACATTAAAATAATTCTCTTTTTTATCTGGGAGTGAGCCATGCTTATAAGGAATTGATTTTAAAACCTTCAAATATATATATGTTTTAGGAGGATTCATTAAGGAATTATAAAATGGGTCAAAAAACATTAAAGATACATTATTTTTAAGGGTATATATATATCTGAAAATTGATAAATTTATAGGAATATGTTACATTATTTTTTGGGACATTAGGATGTCAAAATACATACTATATATTTATACCATATATAATTTTTACATATAAATTCTACTATATCAAAAAAATATGAAAAAATAATTGATGGATAATTTTGATAATCTAATTTAAATAATAATATTTATTTTATAAAAATAATTATCTTAATTTATTAATACACACTTTTAAATAAAAAAACCCATTTATTGAAAAATATTGATTTTTAATAATAACATTTATATAGCCCACATAAAAATTATTTTTGACTACATAAAATTATATTACATTTTGTAATTAATAAATATTACATAATGATAATAACTTATTATAATATAATTCATTTCAAAAAGTGTTGAATTAATTAAAATGTGTATCTTGATTTAAGATAAATATTTAACGAAAGTAAAATTTGTGTTTCATCATATAAACATTTTTTTATCAAACTCATTAATTAGTAATTTAAAAGGTAATATTAAAGTAGAAAAATATAATCAGTTTTTTATTCAAAATAAAAAATATTTTTTTATTATTATGGTCTAGATGCGTAGACTTTTATTACAAGATCATATTACCTAAGTGTAAGGTGCGTGTTAGTGTGATTATCTTAAGGTGGTTTAGAGAAGAAATTTTGGGCCATGATTTTTATGAACTTAAACTTCTCCCATAAGTGGATTCATTCAAGCTTTAATTATTCGATATTTTCTTCGGATTGGTCAAGGGAAATTCTTGGTTATGTTATATTCCTTAGAAGCTCTGGTAAATGAGATTTATAGGGTTTGATCTTTCGATTTGATGACATAACTTCTTCCTTTTGGGTCAAGTGGATTTTATAATAAGCCTTAATATACTAATATTTATGGAAATTTTTCAACATCTATATTATGAATGGTTTTGATGAGTGGAAATATTTTAAATCCCATAAACTATAACTATACAAAATAACTAAATTATTTCACGTGTTTTCTATAACTATATTGCCTCATATGGAATTTATTCATTCAAAAAGGGAAATTCATTTATAAAAGATTGGGTTTTACATTTAATTTTTGAATAATATATGTTTTAATTAAGGTTTTATGGTGATTCAGGTAATCAACATTTTTTAAGAGAATAAATGATCAAGTAATTATCATGATTGGTATGTGGCATGATGAGATACTTTATGATATCTAGAGAAAAATATTTCTTTAGATATATTTTTTAGGTTTTGAAGGAATCTTTATTTTAAACATTTATGGATTGAATTATGTTAATCATGGGGGTTATTGTTGATGTTTTAGATATTAATGCATTGTATCCATACTAAATATATTATATTAACCATTTTGGTTTTGGTAAATATTTAGAGGAAAAATAAATAACTTATGGAGATAATGATTCATTAACTGTTTATTTCAATACCTCAAGTATTAAAAATTCATCTTGAATATCCATTTCTTGGATTAAGTGATAAAATTGAATTTATCAAAGTGTATCCAAAAAAACTGATTATAATTATAAAATAGAAATAAATAAAGAAATTAAATTTTATATTGTACTCTATCTAACAGTAAAGGAATCCCTCAAATATTTTAAAATGATCTTCAACAAAAAAAATCATTTTCAATTTAATTTTTTATAATGTGACGGTCTTTACACCCTTAACCGATTTACGGTTTTTTGGTTGCTAACATTTTCATGACCTTATTATCTATCACTATATGTTAGTTGTTGGAGGTTATAATTATTTTCTATATATGTATTTGAACTTCCCACCAATTTTATCCATATTTGGGAGCCAAAATAATATTTATTTATGGTAAAATTTATGGTTATATTTTTCAATTTTCAAAAGATGTTTTATTATCACCTATATAAAGAGAGTTTTCAACAATATTCGAATATTTTGTGACAAAGATATAATTTAATGGGCATAAGTTATTTAAGGGGATTGGAATGTAACATCATGATATATTATGATATATTTCTTTTTATATAATTTTAAGTGTCCAATTTCTATCTTAACACGAAACACCAAGCTTTAAGTTAATTGAGATACATTATAGAAATATATTATTATTTAAATGTGATAAACTAGATACTGAATTGGTGGGTATGAATATAGTTAAGCACATTATAAAATTTATGTATAATGGTTCTAATAAAAAAAATTCATGGATTAATTTATAGGAAATAATCACCATATATCCAGGGAAGTCATCTTCAACATTAATAATGTATTTTCCTCCAAAAAATTTATTTAATTTTGTGTATAGAAATTATAATTAATTTATACCACATCTAGAAATTTTATTTTTAAAAATGAAATTAATTTATGAAATTGTCGTGTCCAAAATATATTACTGTGAATTTTGAAACTTTTTTGAACAGTGTTTTTTAAGAATAGTGAAAAAATAACGATTTTTATTTAAAAATTTATTTTCATTTAAATCATTCAAAATGTTACATTTTTAAATTAATTTAAAAGGAATATAAGATAATTTATATTTTGAACAGACCAATTGTTTTTATTTTAATTAATGTTTTTTGGATTTTGGTATAAATATATTTATAACTAAGAAATATTTTTTCTAACAAATAGCTTTTCATTGAATTTTTCATATTTAATTTTAAATTAAATTATTCCAATTATTTTAATTTTTTCTTGGAAAATGGGTTCCATATTTTTAATCATGGGGATAAAATTATAAAATTTGTTCCTTTATATTTTTCTCATTATTAATAGTAATCCATGTGAATATTTATAACCTCAATATGCATAAGATGGGTAAAATTGGGTTAAAACATTTATATAAGGCATTAAAATTTCAATAAAACTTTACTTTATAATATTGTATGAATTAATATCATAAATATTCAAAAAATTCTTCAGAATATGGACACATGGTGATATTTATCTTTGATATTAACTATTATATTACATTATTTAATGAATAAATAAAAATTGATACTCTCATGAATTTAATATCACTAATATTTCATCATAAGGATAAAAAGAGGGTATCTTAGGTTAAAAATATAAATTTTAAATATAAATTAATATTTTTTCAAGGTAATTTATTTTTTAATTTCTAGTTATTGAATAATTACCTTGAATACTTTTACAACACTGACACAATATTTCTTTAATTAATAGAAAAATAAAATAAATGAATTTAAATATATTTAAAGTAATAAATTTTGGATGAATTATTGTGTTCCTATTATTTAATATATTAAAATATAATATTAGGGATGTATTTAATGATTCAACATGAATTAAAATTTTTTTAGTGTCTTTATTTTTAAATTAATTGAATGGTGTTTAAAATTACATTATTGATATTTTATGAACCTTATAATTTATTATATTATTTAAAAATAATAAAAATAATTAAATAAGACAATTAGGTTATTATATAGTCCAAAATTGTAAATTTTTCCATTTATGATCCAATTATCCTTTTATGGTATCTTCAGAAGCACCTATTTTGTCAAAAACATTGTTATCATCATAATTCTCCAAAGAGTTAACGAGGTTTAAACAAAGATATAAGAGTAAAAAAATAACCTAAAGTTAATAAATTTTTATATTATAATATTATTTTAAAACATGTTAATTTTATATTATAAATATATTAATTTTGGCCCTTTTTTACAAGAAAAATATTTTTTATTAATTTTTTACTTTAAAAAATCAAAAAATGTCCTGCCCTACACTTATAAATTGAAACCCAATCTCCATTTAAAATACCCAAAATTAATCCATTCAGATTGAGAAACCCATAACCATTTATAATCTAAATATAACTATTCATAACTTATTTGTCATTTTTTTCTTAAAATAGCATTGAATGTGTCCTTAAAAAAGAAATCTAAAGGAAGTCTGCGGAAGAAGAGGTAAACGTATTTACCATCACTTTCAAGATTATTTCATTTTCTAATTCATATAAATATTTTTTAACATTCTAAATTTATAATGAAAATATCATAAATGTATTTATATTTTTTTATTATCGTGGAACAACCAATATCCATCTCTTTTCTATCATGTGAATAGTGAAAATATCGACCGTGTATACGTATGAGTTATTGTCTCTCGGTAACAGTGAAATTGATTTTTTAATTACCAATTTAATTGGAGGGTAAAAAAGATATAAATAATTAAAATATATGATATTTATTAAATAATTATACTTATGAAATTATAATATAATATCTACCTTCTTACATTCCAATCCATTGGAAAATAATAATATTGAAAGTGCGTACATGTGGTCTACCCCCTCCATGATGTGATGTGATTCATTATTCATTTCCATTTTATATGTATGGTAATAATGTTAAATTTAATAAATATATACTATTTATATGTTATATAAGTGATCTTATAAAGGGGAATTATTACTTAATTTTCTCTTGTTCCATTCATTGAAAACTGAAAACAGTTCCCATGCGTACGCATGACTTACTGTCTCTATGAGCGATGCAATTAATTTTTATAACTCTATATTTTTTAGATGAATATAAATATCTATACATTGATTATATATGATATTTATTTTATGAATAATATTCATTATATTATTTAACCATGAGTGGGATGAAAATACTGAAACTACCGTATTTAAACATACAAGAAAATAATGCAGTTTATAGTCGAAAGAATTATAATAAAAAAATATTATTAATAAAATTACTAATAAAATGTCATATATTGACCACATATGGTATTATAGATTTGTATATGTATATTTTATGTAAATATAATTAATTTAAATTTATTATTCATGAGGATAAAATCACTTACAAGGCATGTCAAATATGAGGCAACTAGTGTTATAACTCAATTTCCATTCACTCTGTTGTTCTTAAACTTAAATGAATATGTCATTACATGATTATGAGTGAAATGACATAGTATTTTATTATGTTTTATTTCCATTTTTTTATTTAAAATTTTTATACAGAATCAGGTGAATTATTAATTCTAAAAGCAAATATGTCATATTTTTATTGTATTTCATCACAATCTCCACTCCATTAATAAATATTTGGTGTAACGAACCTATTTAATTTGATGTGGTGTATATAAAGGCCCTTACATGTATTTAACATTAATATATTTTTATTAATTTTGATTGAATTATAATTCATGTTACCCTTTAAGGGGATTTGAATTTATATGTTACCAAATATTTAATAATTTATTTTACAATATCATTTTTCTTGGGTTGCTTATTTTTCTCATTGATAGAATATTATAATATATAATTCATAAAATCCATATATTTTCTTATCATATATATATATTTTATATTTTTCTCTATTTTATTCAATATTTTCATATATTTCTCACTTGAATCACACAAAAAAATGTTTAAAAGTAAAAATTGACCTGATTTCAATTTTTGATTAGATATGTTTTTCTTCCATGTACATATTTTTAAAAATTATTTTTTAATGAAGTTCTTTTTATTTACACAATAGTTTCATTAAGGAAATTTTAATATATACTTTACATTTTATTAGGATTTAAAATATTCTTTTTAATGTTTTTATGAAAATTCTATTTTCAACTATCTTTATAAAAAGTGATAAGTAATGGTTTTTTAACTAATATTACATTAAAAAATATTCACACTTCCATATCGATTTTGAAATATTAATATTATTATATATGATTCCAATGGGTTTAAAAATAAAATGTGGTTAATAAAATTATAATATTTCACTTCTATTTTCATTTACTCTCTAAAATACAAGAAATTATTTCAAAAAATTGATATATAATGAATTTATGGTCATAAGTTATCTCTTATTTATTTTTTGTTCATTAAATTTCTCTTAAAAAATTCAATTTCATAGGATAATTTTATTTTAAAATTATCTTAAAAATATGTGCTTTTTTAATCATGGATATATTTTTTACTAAAATATTTACCATTTATTGAGTTAGGAAATATTGAAATTCCATATTATTTACTCAGTATAAACATTTTTTTCTAAGGAATATTTTTTGTTAATTAAATTTATCATTCAATATATGAGGATGGTATTGTATATATAGTGGCTGGTGGGGCCTTAAATTATATGACCACTAAATTCATTAACATGTCTCATGAGACAAATCAGTTGCATAAAATTAGAAATTAGGTTTTTGGTATATACATACCCTTTGATTAAACTTTCATGGGACAAGGATTTGATGATAATGATATCATGACGTCTGAGAACAAGAAATCCAATATTTATCATTTCCTTCATCAAGAATCTAGTTATTATTATCCATGATATTACTGCAATGATTTTACCTATGGATGTATTTTTTAATAGAAGATATCAATTAAATGCCATGTGTTTTAATTTATTTATCTTTCCATATTGATTACTCCTTATTTAATCATAATAACTTCCATTTTACTCAACCATTATTTACCATTTGATCCCAACTTTATATTTTTTCCATTCTCGAGGATATGGAGATGAAATTTTTGAATGAGATTCAAGGATTCCAAACATTTTATTTTGTTGTGTTTTATATTTTATTTCCATTATAAAATATGAATAATGTATTCATATGGTTCATTAATAATACTAAACTAATCAGTCCTTTGGGATGAAATCCCTTTAATATTATGTCAATTTAATAAAGTAGACACCAGTTCTAGATTATAGGAGTGGGTATTTTCTACAAAAATAGTATGATCAGATGAACCCCAAAAGTTGTAGGTCAACCAGTACAACTAGAATAAATAAATAAATGAATAAATAAATAAATAAATAAATAAATGAGATATAGAAACCATAAAGAGTCTCCCTCGATACCGAATCAATCTCTTTGCTCCATGATCCTCATCAAACTTCTATAGGAACCTTTCTCTTCACATGATCCCTAGTCCTGAAATCTTGATGAGCATTAAGATTACCAGGCAGGGTGTGAGTATTGCCAATTAGTATAACACCAATTCATATTCAACATAAGTGCACATATTTATAGAAGCGTATTACATGAAAAAATTGTTAAGACATATATAATATAAAACCAATCATGTACCGAGATACTATGTACTAACCGAAGCTTTTGTAAACCCCATTCAGACGTTATTCTACATTACGATATAAGAATAACATATTATTACCAATTGATATATTTCATGCCATTTAATTTTATCCACCTTTAAGAAATGAAACAATTAACCACTTTGGAAAAACTCCAAGCTTCACTTTAAGGGGAATTATTATTTATAACTCATTGTTAATTTCTCCCTTGTAATGATACACACACTTCACACACCAATATAACATACTATATCATATACAAGGTCATTTCCCATCATTATATCATTGGAGAATATATATAATCATATAAAAATGAGAAATGTTATTACCCCATTCATTCCATGCTACGGTTCTTACTATCCTATGAAAATACTTCATTAATGAGTCATGTAATCCATACTTCCCCTCTAAGGGGTCAACTAAGTCTATTAGGTCTACCTGTCACATGAACACTAAAGAATAGATTCACCTAGAAATACAAAAAACACTATATAAAGAACAACATATAAAAGAAAAATATATCACAATATGTAATTTAATAGGATATGAAATATTACAAAGGTAATTAACAATATATAAAGGAATATATAACACATAAAAAATTAATTGTTTAAGGGATACCCTATGCATGTCAAGCATGGTGATCAATAAAGGGTCATCTTAATAACCACATATACATGAAAATATTTCCAAAAAAAATTAACACAAAAATCAAAGATGGAAAGTATATCTTGAATCAACTGTTCCAATTCCAAACGTATTGGTTCTCTAAGAAATAATCACTCGAATGAAATATATATATTAATTAATTTAATCCTCTATCCAAATATTCATGGAATTTATCACTTAAAAAAAGTTTCACACTATAATATTGGAGATAAATATGGAGTCTGGGATACCTGGAAATTAGAAAATAAACTCTGAATGGTATAAAAAATCCAATGATCTTGGATAATGGAGTTATGGGCTACTTGGGGTTTGGTGGATATAAAGATAATATAGAGGAAGCAGTTTATAATGATCACAAAAGTTTTATAGATTAGAGTGTTGAAACATAAAATTTATAAATACTGTTTAATTTATTTTTTAATATAATCATGAATGTAGAGTGTCTAATGTCTTCCAAATTATGAGTTACCAACTTAAAGGAGTGAAAATAATTAATCTCCCATAATTATAGGATTCTAAAAAAATGAAACATATATATTAGTTCGTGGTGGGAAGATAAAAACTATATAAATTGTTAAAAACTACCTTTATGGGAAAAATAAAGTGTATAATGGTTACATGGTTATACCCTTATGCATATCACAACTGTCACATGAGGGTAAGGTGTTTTACCCTTTCTTCGACCATTTCTTTTTAAATTCCATTATATATAGGATAGATTACCCTTACGAAAACATTCAATACTAAGAGTTAGTGTTATGAAACTCAGACATAACCTTAAATAGGGGCTTTGACACCCTTATATAACCCTTTAAAATTAAGAGTTACCTTTACACAACACCTAAAAATTCTTCATAAATTTATATATCTCACATAAATAGACATAGATAAGGGAATAATGTATTTACCTTTATGTTTATCTAATTGTATACATAAGGGTAAAAATTAAAACTAAAATTATTAATTTTTTACATAAAAAATATTATATAATATAACTAAATGTACCAAAATAACATAAAAAAATAGGATGTTACACCAAGTGTGCATTCTTCTTTTGAAACACATTTTCTACAAGGTCCATGATTTCAAAGGACTATTATATATAAGGGAGATCATGATCCAATTTCCCTACTAATGATTTTAACACTTCTGTTTGATATAGAATATACATCCTAAAAAGTGATTCATATAACACATCATTAACCATCAAGGGGTTTAGTGGAAGTTCTCACAGATAAACAATATTCTACAAATGATTCATATTCTTAAAAGTGATTATGCAACTTTTGTTTAGTTTTAAGTTCCTCCAGAATCTGATATGATTCTTCCAGAAATATTTTTATGTAATAAATTATTTATAAAATATATATATAGATCATGTAGAAATTATTTTTATATATCTTCTAACAAAATTTCATTTCATTTAAATATTTTTAATTATTTTGAACATTCTCTTTCATTTCAGGAACAAGATTGGGTTCCAATAGAATCCTCTTAATAAGTTCAACATAGAATATTTATGTTTTTTTATCTCTACCCATATATAGCCTCATATGGTTCCATTTGGATGAAAGCGTTGAAACTATTTTATATAATTATTTTAATATATTATGATATTAATCCCAATTCCCTTTGAAATCCATTTAGCGTGATATATATATATCCTCAAAATTATGAGTTTTCCTTTAGGATTGACCATATAACTTAATATGATATTATTTTATAAGTAGTAGATTGATATCCAATTATTGTTGGATAGTACCATTGAATATTTAGGTAAGTATCATATCCCAATAAAATACAATTTTAAGTAGTACTCCATGAAGCCTTATCAATTGTTGTACACACATATTAACAAGGTGTTCAAGTGAATAATTCCCTCAAATTGGAATGAAATGTTCTTACATTTTTATTCGATACACCTCTATATGAATAACATTTTTTTTTCTATATACTTATTGGTAAGACCAATAAAAAAATAAATGGTGATGTTCTCTATCTTCCATACCGGTGAGGGTAATAGTTTTATCATCACGTTAAACAATTGATGTTCAGATTTTACTTAATGAAATAAATATCATCATGATATATACTCTATAATATTTCTCTTCATGTTCTCTATTCCTAATTATCACTGTATATTCGTATACATATTTAATATTTCTGGGTTAATAGAGAACGTTGAGATACATGAATCATTTAAACATTCTTTATTACCTATGATATGGATATGACACATATACTGGATAATAATATTATGAATCCAACATTATAAAAATTTAAATATATAATATTTTAAACCCTCTTTTATATTTCCATATTCTCCTTTTGTGTTTCTTTAATCTTTATTTTGATGTGCAGTAGAATTTTCATTTCGGAAATATTGAATTTTTTCAATTATGTTATGATTTTCATATCCATATAATAAATATTCATTAATATTGTATCTCTTTCAATCCTCATTATATATAGGGTAACATACACATTTTTTCATATAGCATTAGCCATAGTGTTTTCCTTTCTATGATAGTAATGCATTGTGTAACCATAGTCCATTATTAACTCCAACCATCTCATTTAGTTCACGTTCAACTCTTCCTATGTTAATAAATAATTTAATATAATTTAATATATATATATATATATATATTAAATGAACTCCTCTCTATTAGGATAATTATTCGAAATCATTAATGAAAACACTAAACACAACTAACTCCAAATAATATTTCATTTAAATTTGTATATAATTAGTTTTTTAACAATGAGAAATTTGATATCACATTTTTATTTTTCCAATATAAACATCAAAAGAACATATTTTATACGTAAATATATATAAAAATTATTTAACCCTAAAAGTTAGTATTAGTACAGGTGTAGTGATTAACCAATTCTTATCATTAATTATGTTGTTTTCAAATTCATCAATCTAGAGAAAATTTTCTCTCTTCCATGTCAACTTCATTTAGAGGATTTGGAAATCATGATAAATTTATCACAAAGCATCAGTATTATCTAGATAATCCATAAAAAATATGATTATTTATCATTAATGATGTTTGAGGACATTATTCAATCATCTATTTCCCTGATGGATCTATAGATATACACCCACTTATGATTACATGGCTTAATAATGATAGATTTTTTAGTTAAAATTCATTATTCATAATGACTATTTTTATCCCATTAAAATATATTTCAAGGAATATTAAAATGATATTCATGTTATTATTTATTTTTAAATTTCTAAGAATATCGTCATCAAATACTACCATAAATTTTGTAACATAATCTCTAATGAAAATGTTTACCAAATATCTTAATATAGATGAGAGAATTTTTAAATATGAATGGAATAACTTTTAATTCATTGTTTCTATATATTATGAAGAAATTTATCTTGAGTATATCTTTCAATTTCACAATTATTTAATGGTATCCAAATCAGATATACACTTTTAATAATTAATATTCCCCTCTAATTTGATAAAAAACTATAAAAATGGTGTAGAAGACACTTTTTCTAGAACATGATTGTGTTAGGTTAATGATCATCAATGCAATGATACAGTTATCATTCTTCCAAATTAGGAAACATAATTATTAAACCAGATTTTGAGGAACATTAGTGAATAAAAACCTTGTCTATATTATAATGAGTTTTCATATAATAATATTTCTATTCAATAAGGTTATTATATAAGAAATATTATTTCATGGGAAAAAAACCATATATGTGTTTAATAGAAAATAAAAAATAATTTTTTGGGGGAAAAATAATAAATTATTTCAAAAATACATCAATATAATCCCACACAATTCATACATCTTCAATGTTCAGTTCCTCCTAAACTTGTTGACCCAAGTATCTCATATTATTGTGTATCAATACCCATAATTTTGAATCAATTTACAAATAGAGTTAACAACCATCATAGAATTTATATTATATCAGGGGATGATTGGGATATGATATGATATTTCCTTATTCTAAAAAATGATTCAGGGAAATTTAATAGAAAATCAATCTTTAACAAACCTACTTGCGATAACCTGAACCAACTTTCTAATGGGGATGAAGGGTGTTCTTGATCAACTTAGGTTGGAAACTAATTTATATAAATTGAATGGATATATCTAAGTAATGATTTACCTTATGAATGAATAATAAAAAACTAAATTAAAATTACTAAGAACCAAAAATGGTATGACAATACATTGGACGAACATATATGTAAAATAAACCGATCTTTATAAATGAAGGAACAAAAAACTCATAACCAATATGTCTGATTCAACACCACTATAAAAACACAAAACATTAATAAAATGAACATCCATATCACAAAAATAAAGATTATAAAGGTATATTATACGATACCAAATTGATAAAAAAGTTGATATGAAAATATTAATACGACAAGACAAAAATGGTGACACAAAATATATAAAAAAATCCAAACTGAAACATTAACCAACAAAACAAACTCCACGTGACTCGTGTCCAAACACTACCTCTCGATACCACCTCTAAAGGGACAACCATTAGAGAATGAATAGTGGAAAAAATTATGCTCCTGAAATATTACATAAGAATTAAATACACATAGAGGTGTATAAAAGGATCACTTAAAATATTCATAGTAGTATCTAAGCAAGGAGAGTCTTGAATTCATAATAAATATCATTTCAATATTTCTGGTTTGAAAATTCATTTAAATGATATATTGTCACCATAGAGTGATTAAAGAATAAAATCAATGTCTATTCATTTTTAAAATATCCATTCCAAGACCTCAACCATTTTAAATTAAAAAAATTCACTTTAAATTAAACACTTTGATCCTTAAAATAAAAAACCCCACTTTTTTATAAAAACTAAAAAATAAATATATGGTAAATTTTTATAAAGACAAACATTACCATTAATAAATACTTTTCCTTTTTCAAACTATTTTTTTAAACACTATAATTTTAAAATAATTTAAAAAATGAACCAAACCATGAATGTAATAAAGTAACAATCACATTGGAATAATAAGTTAATTACATGTAAATAAAATGAAGAGAAATTAAAAACAACCCTAATATTTATTTCAAATTAATTAAATATTTATTATATAAAATTACACTTAATAAAACACATATATGATAGATAATTATTGTGTATTTTGGAATTGGGTACATAAAATAAAATTTTAAACATGGGATATAATGAAATTATTTGAAACATTCTTAACATGATTCTAAAATTCCATACATTCAAAACCTCCATGGGATAATCTGGTGAAATAAAGAAAGGGGTGAGCTATAAAGCTTAGTAAGGGAATAAAAATGGAATAAGATGATAAATGATAATGAAGGGTGGGGGATATAATCATTTATAAATCCATTATATAGAAAGGGAAATATGGAATAACATATCCCATCATGAAAAATTGAAACAAATGAGCATATCTTAAAGGAAGTGATCGAATTAAAATGAGAAGAGGGAAATCCCATACAAAATTTTTGAATAGTAACTGATTTGGTAAAGATCAGAATGAGAGAGAATAAATTAAATAATATTAAAATAACATCTATTTGATAGTAGATCAGTTTTATAAATAAATTAAATCACCAAAAATTGTAATTAATCAGACAAATCCTAAGGAGGTTCTTGAATTTAAATAAGGAGAGGAAGGTGAGGGTGCCTTACATGATTGTGTGACTCCAGAAGCTAGGTAGTGGATTAATAAGAGCTTGTTGAAACATTCTTAGGACTATATATAGTGAATTCAAGAGTATGGATGTGCTCTAAGTAGTTTTAATAAAGAGAAACATGAGATTGGGTGGGTCTATAAAATCAATAAGGGGGATTTATTTATTATTTAGATTTTAGAGTATACATAATAAAATATCCAAAATAAAAAACCATCCCATGGATTCTAAAAAATGGGAGTTTGTTTTTATGATTTTATAAGCATAAGGTCTAAAATTATTAAAATAATTCCCTTACTTATGTTAAGGTGAGTGACACTCTTAAAGAAATGATTTTAAAAACATTAAATATATTATAGGTTTTGGAGGATTCATAATTGATTTAAAAAATAATTCAGATTTTTTTAAAATAAAATTAATTTAAATTGAAAATATTTACATGGTCATGTATCCCATTTATAGTTAATATTACATCATTTTGGGTCATTATAATATCATGAAACACAAATTATATTTATACATTATTTATTTTTTACCCAAAAATACAACTCTCTCAGAAAATAATGAAAAAATAACAATTGGATAATTTTGATGTAATTATTTCAAAAATTGTATTAATTTTATTGAAATAATTTTACAAAACTGTGAATTTTTACTTTTAAAATCAAATATTCATTTATTAAGAAATGTTGGGTTTTTGAAGAAAAAAATAGTTTTTGAATCCATATAAAAATTACATTTGACTTCATAAAAATTATGTGATTATTTATATTTGATAAAAATTATATAATAATATTAAAATATTATTAATTTTAAAAATCCAATAATTCATTAATTCATTAATTGAAATTTAATATAAACCAAAAATAAAATTCATTCGTTACTGTATCAAAATAAAAATAATTAAAACTGTAATAATAATAGAATAAAAATATAATCATTATTATATAAAAAATAATTTATATATTAATATTGATAGTTTCATGATACATATCCCTTTAATACAACAGAAACCTCCATAAGAGTATGGTTCATGATGGTGGCACCTTCATGCGGTGGTTCAACGAACATTGTTTGTGGCATGATCTCGATGAGATTCAACTTCTCTCATAATTGGTTTCAATCATTCTTAAGTTGTTGGATCTCATATTGGGATTTTTAAAGTGAAAATACCATAAATAATTTCTCCCTTGGGATCTGCAATAAATGGGATGTATAGTGTACAATCCTATAAGTTACAGTGATCACTTCATTTATCTGTATCAATTGGATTTGTTAAAACCCTATATTTATACTAATCACATGTTCATTGTCTAATGAATATATTATCAATAGTAATGATAAAAAATTTTATTTTAAATACAATTGAATATAATGAAACAAAATATGTGCATGAATTTTCTATAAACATATTACTAAATAAGATATTTAATTAAAATATAAAAGGGTATTTTATTTATAACAATCTAAGTTGTTACAATATTCCCCCTTATGAACTTTTACCATCAAAATTTTCAATTTCCAGCACTAAAACACAGGAGGGTAAATATTTTTCATCACTTCCCATATTTCCCACAACACTTATTCAAACATTTTGTTTTTCTAAAACATGTTAACAAGGGTCATTGTCTTATTTTGTAAAACCTTGCCTCTATAATCTATAATATTCACCAGTTTCTCCTCTTATGAGAGATAATTATCCAATTGTACCACATACATATTGAGTGCATGTGAGGGGTATGGTATGTACTTTCCCAATAGGGATTCATGTAATACATCATGTAATTGAGATTGGTTTGGTGGGAGTGCTTGTCGGTATGACACTGCTCCAATGTGATCAAGGATCTCAAAGGGGTCAATGAATCTTGGACTAAGACTTCCCTTATTCCCAAATCTCATTATTTTATTCCATGGAGATATATAGAGGAATGAAATTTCTCCAAAATCAAACTCTAGGTCCCATCGAGGATTGTTATCATATATCTTATATCGACTCTAATTGTTGTTGATGTGCTACTAAATTGTCTTAACATTTTCCACAATTTCCTCGACCATTTCAGGACTAAGCAGTTTTTATTCCGCTACATCATCCCAAAAAATTGGTGTTCTATAACTCTTATCATATTGGACGTCATATTTATCCATTTATATACCTGATTCACACCTATTTAATGTCGTGTATAAAGTAATTTTAATTTACTAATGGAACATTGAGGCTAACCAGGGTCGTCTCACTGGAGAATCTCTCTCAGTTGTTCACTCACTAAATCTAATTCACCTAAATGACATAATTTTGTTGTTTTTATTTAATCTAGTAATGTAATATAATTGAAATGAATGAAAATATTAAAGTAACATGCAGTTAAAACAATTAATTAATGAAGAATGAACTTAGAGTTTATGTCTTGGTTCATGGGTTTTATCATTCTCTTTATTGGTGTTTAGGATTATGTGGAATAATTATATTCTAAGACCTCCTTTATAAATTAATATTACTTTATTTAGTCATGTTAAATATAAAAGGTATTTAGCTATATTAATTCCACCTCCTCCTGTAATGATGGTATTTTTCACATCTCAATCGAGAGTTTGACATCTCCTAAGACCTAGCTCCACCATATGCCATTTCATCCACTAAATGGATCAAATCCACCATATGAGGAGCTTGTATCTAGTAAAAGGGAGGGAAAAGATTTCAAAAATAATGAAAATTAGTTTGAGATCATTTTTGTGGTGGGTGAATTACACACCCATGTACTTTTACTCATTGTCATCAAAAACATAATTATATATTAGAATTTTAGTACATAATGAATGGAATTTCCACATACCACTCCCAGGAAAAGCCCCAGGTTAGCCCCTCATTTTTCAGTGTAATCAGTCACCATAGTAATATGATAAGGAAGATAAGGGTAAAATAAAAAAAATTAATAATGAGTATGAGAAAAGAATAATAAAAACACACACATGAAATCCCAAAATAAAAATAAAAGTAAAGAAGATAATATTGGGAAGAATATATAGAAGAAAATAAGTGAGATAGGTAAAAAAGGCACAAAATTAAAACAATTATTGAATTACATTGTATTTAAAATAAACTAAATTAAAAATTATTTCTAAATATAAATAATAGAGAAAGAATAAAAATAAAACTTATGAAATAAAAATAAATGGCTGTAGTAGCTTCCCCTCAAGAACTTGTCTCCAGAAAGTTGTCTTCTCTTTAGAACACCCTATCGTCAAATCACCCCAAGGTCCCTGCTTATTGGTTGTTAAAAATTTATTTTCCTATCATATATCCAAATTTCAAATTTTTTTTACACGTATTTTTAATTTTGGGAAATTATTATTGAGTGTGAATTTCTTTGTTGAGATTTCTAGGAATATTCCTTCAATTTATTTCATTAAATTTCTGTATTAATGGTCAAATAACTCAATGAAATCCATTGGGGATACTCAGATCTCTGTAATAGTAAAATTATAATAGGAATAATCTTAATTGGATGTGTGTATCCTGATTTATAGTTCAGTTATAGAGGTTGGGTCCATACTGCCCGTTCAGAATGTTTTTGAACTTTATAGATTTTTTTGGGCCTCTAGATGTTAGAATCATCATTTTTCATGAAGACAAATATGAATATACTATTTAAAGTAGGAAAGAAAACTAATAACTCAAATTAGATTTATAGTTTAAAATTAATTCCCATAATACCATTTTGATTATAATCTGTTAAATTTATAGAATGAAGATACTTTTACAATTTTTCTCAAAACACTCTATAAATAGTGAATTGATGAAATATGCTAATATTGACAACTGGGGTTGGATTAAGTAATTTAAATACAAAAAATAAATGATTAAAATATTATTTCTATTAATTCCGCCACACTTAAATCATGATTTTCCTCAAACATAAAACCTCCACATTGAATATCAGAGGTTACTGATGTTATCAATATTAAAATTTCAAAGAAATATAATAAAAAAATATCAATATCAATTCAAATTTTAAAATTACACATAAAAAATTAATTAAATTTCCCATTTTTCAAAAAAAAACAATCAAGACTTGTATTTTTCTTTTCCCCATTGAAAAATGTCAGAACATCTTCTTTCATTAATTCATGCTCCTTTATTAATTGTTATCAAACATTAAAAGTTATTATTTAACTCAATTGTTATTATTTTTTCTAATCACTCATGAAAAAATTTATGTATAGTTATTATCATATCCTTAGAACATGATCCTTAATCATAATACTGTAAAAGAAACACTTTCTCCACTTTATGAAGACAAAATCACTTAAAATTATGAGTACTTTTAATTAAGGTTATAATGACTATGATTCCTAAATTTATTAGGATTTGATGTTTAAAAATAATTCTAAAGGAGGAGATTTAACTCTTAAATCCAAAAGAATTATATTCAAAGTAAAAAAGTTTAATGACATTATCCCTTTAAAATTGTGGAAACTCCCAAATTTTTTGAAGACTCAAAGTAAAGAAGATTATTAGTTTAAACATAATGAACAATTTATTCCCCCTTTTGAATATTTTGTTTAATTTTATTCATTTTTTTCAAATAATATTTTGCATTTTGTTTCTAAATTTATTCTTTATAATAAACCTCACATCCACCACCTAACCACATATAATAGAAATCATAGGGATAGTGATGATTATTTTTGGTTTACCCAAACAACATCCCATTGTCTTCTTATGATTTTTGGTTCTTTTTATCATCTTCATCTTTTTATATTCAATAGGGGGAAAAATAGAACATAATGAACCATTATGCAACATCTTGAAATTACCACAATAAGAACCCACTCACTTTATCTATACATTTTAAATCATCCCATTTACAGGATTCCCTTCACCCACACACTTCAACATTAAAATATCATGAAATTACTAAGAGTTGTGTAGGAATGGATAAAAATGGCTAGAAACATGGAACATCTCAAAAGGCCATTCATCGTCTCCCTGGGATATAGGAAGATTTATTTAATGGTGTTATTTTAAGAATAAATGGATTTTCAAAGGATACCTCAATAATTTTATATATATTTTTGCACAGTCATAGATTTTAAATGTTAAATTTCATGTTCTAGCTGGTGGCATGTCGCAAGATCACTGAAGAAGTACGTTTAAGATAAAATAGGAAGTGCTATTTCTATAAATACCCTTGGGAATGGTAAATGACTTGGGAAAATCACTCATGGAATGATTAATAATAACAAATCAACTCACAAGAGTTTTTGAAAATCATAGCTTGAAAAATTATTGGGAAATTTTATTTACATGAATAAATTTATTCCTTCAAATCATGAGTCTTCATATTAATATCAATTATTCAAATAAAAATTTTAATTCTCTTTTTTAGTCATTTAATCATATCAACATTAAAATCTAACACATGGAATCATATACTTCCTACAAAACACATGTCTCGTAGATTATTCAAGTTAATCATAATTAAACCATGGGAATGAAATTTTAACATTAAAGATCAAGACATGTTTTTGGATATAAAAAGTAAGGAGTTAAAAAGATATAAAATGAACATGAACTCCCGTTTCAGGATTTTTATTCATTCTCTTCCACTATTTACTGTTCCTATCAGCCATCATGAACCTTCAAAATATAATTACACAATTATTCAAAAGGATCATTTATTTTAATCTTGAAAATATATAGAAAGGTGGATGCATGATACAATACTTCCTAAGAAATGAAATTAAAATCTAAATTCCTAGAATGAAAGGGATATGTCATGGTACGATACCCCATGTTGTACCTAATTTTTTATTTCCTATATAGGGAAATAATAGTTATTATCCAAAGTCATATAGTGGATGAAGCATCTTTTATTTAAACCACCACATGTGGTTCCTTCCATCTTGGATATGTTCTTCTCAATTGAGTAGGACTCCATGGATAGAATAAAAAAGATCCCGACATAACAATTAGGTATATATTTTATAGTGGGGGTGGGATGAAGTATGGATCATTCTCCTTCTAGGTGGCTACTTGTGTAACCATTTCCTTATCTTCTAGTACTAGATTTATATTAGCTTTAAAATGATAATAATCTCTCTTGATTTCCTCTGGCTTAACAACATGTATATCCTTATTGGGATCCTCAAATTAAGGTTTATTGAAATTCTAGAGCTCCATGTGTTCCTCAGTAGGTGTAATTCTAGGTTCTTCATCCTCCTAGAAGGCATATCAGAAATTGTATGATTATGTATTATAAAAACTATAAAGAGTGACACACAATTAAAATTTAACAAAATTAGAAGTTATCTAGTCAAATAAATATTAAACACCTTGCGTTTGTACAGTTTCAATCAATACATCAGTGGCATGTTTCTCTTGGTTTATATTCTCTGAAGATGGAGGCAGGTAGTCAGGATCACCCACCTAGAGTATGGCCTCAGCTTCATGGATGTATTTAGTTAAATTAGTAAAGACTATTGGCACTTCTTTATAAGCCTTGAATCTTTTCATGTCAATCTGGAGTTCTTTCATCAATCTAACCAAACCTTATGATGAGATACATGACTTTGGCCTCTTTGAAAATATTTGAACATTATCATAAGAGAATCATCCCTTCCTTGTAGCTCATCCTTAGTATAACCTATTTTTTCCCTTTTAACATTGAGTAATTGTTCCCTGAATTGAAAATTTGTAAATTTACAAACATCATTGAAAAAGAGTTTTTTTTAAAATTTTTAATAAAGTAAATAATGAAAAATATCTATAAAAAATTAATTTTTTAAAATTGATCAAAATAATTGATTAGCTCCCCAGAAATGACCCCAGTTTTGATGCATGACTATTATAGGGTGTGGTAATTTTTTTTAATTTCCTAATGTAGTATATAGGTAGAACAAGGTCCTCTCACTAGAGGAGCTTTACCAGTTGCTCAAATAGATAATATAATTAATATAAAATAATTAATTTTGGTTGTTTTAATTTAATTGGGTAATGTAATATTATTTAAATTAAATAAAATATTAAACTAACATTAAATGAAAAAAATGTAATTAGTGAATAAAGAACTTATCCTTTGTGTTATGGTTCATGGGTTTCATTATTCTATTTATTGGTTTTTTAGAATATGTTTGGTAAATACTCTATGAGATATCATTAATGAATTACTATTATTTTATTTAGTCACGTGTAATTTCGAAGGAATTTAGCAATCTTAATTCCACCTCCTCTAATAATCACGGTTTATGACACATCTCAACTGAGAGTGTGACATCTCCCCAGAACTAGCTTCACCATATGAAATTTCATCCACTAAATGCCTCAACTCCACTATATAATAGTTAGTATCTAGTATAAGGGAGGGAAAATATTTCACAAAAAAAATGAATGAGTTTTAGAGTAGGTTTAGGTTGGAAGACTGCCACACCTATTCACTTTTACTCTTGATCATAAAAATATTAATTAAACAATAGAATTTAAGTGCATAATGAATGAAATTTCGATATTCCTCCACAGAACACACTTAAGGTTAGCCCTAATTTTTAAGGGTAACAGGACATGGTGGTAATATGATAAGGGAGATAAGGGTAAATGAAAAGAATAAAAATTGTAATAATGAGGATGATAAAATAAGAATAAAAACAGACACATAAAATCCTAAACTAAAAATAGAAGAAAAGAATAGAATAATGAGATAATTATGAAAAATAAAATAGGGCATATGGGTAGAGAAAGACACAAAAATGATAACCGTACATGAATTAGATTTTATTTATTAGAAACTAAATTAAAATTACATTTTAAATAAAACAAAAACGAAATGAATAAAATGAAAAATAATAGAATAAAAATAAATGGGTGCTCAGCTTCCTCTCTCGATTCTATCCACTAAAAGTTGGATCCTTTTATCACACCCTACATTTGAATCACCCCAAAGTCCCATATTATAGGTTGTTCCAAATTCAATTTCCAATATTCTCTGCAAATTTCACATTAATTGGACTCATATTGTAAATGTTATGGAATTATTAATAAGTGCGCCTTTTTCTGGCCAAAATTTCTTGGAATATTCCTTAAATTTATTTCAATAAATGTACTTATTAATGGCCAAATATCTCTAATTAATTCATTATAGAAAGGATCATATATTTACTTGTTCAATTATAAGAGAAATGACCTAAATTGGAGGTGTTTATCCAAAGTTATGCTTCAGGTATGTTAGTATTATTCACATTGTCCGACCAGAATGTTTTCTAACGTCATAGATTTTTTCAAGCATCTATATTTTCGAATAATAATATTTTTGAATAAAAATTTGATGAAAATAAATCAGGGAATTAGAAAAATAACTAACATTTCATTTATAATTTAAATTTTATTCCTAAAATACCATTGTGATTAAAAAATGTTAAATTTCCAAAAGTAAGAATGTTTTAAACATTTTCTCAAAAAACCCAATAAATAAAAAATTAACCCAATGGATCATATTGATAAATTAGTTTGGATTAAATCCTTGAAATTTATATAATAAATGATGAAGATATTAGCTCAATCAATTCTTGAGTATAAACTATTTTTGTAAGAGAACATGACCAAATGATGATTTTGGTTCTATCCTCCCTTGAAGTCCATAAAACATGCCCTCAACACATCTTTAAATGTATTAATAGTCCGTTCAGATTGGGCCTCAATTTGAGGATGATAGGTCATACTAATGTTCAACTCAGAGTTCAAAGAATGTTAGACACTTTTCCTGAACATGGAGGTTAATCTCAGATCTCGATGAGATGCAATCGATAATGGTACTACATACATCCTTACCACTTATTTAATGTATATCCATGAAAATTGAACTAGTTATAAATCCTAAAAAATTATGATAACTTGAGCTATCATTATAAGATAACACAAAAAAAACCCATATAAAATTGTTTCTTCTATATTTCTTCAGATGATCAATGATAAAGTCCATGGTGATGTTTTCCCATTTACATATTGGTATGGGTAATGGCTTAATCATCCCCTTAGAATTATTCCTTTCAGCCTTCACTTGTTGATATACATTGTAATTTGATGTATATTTAGTGATCTCATTCTTCATGTTATACCAATAATATTTCTCATTGAGATCTTGATACATCTTTGTGATTCCTGGTTGAATGGAGAAAGTCAAAATTTGTGCATCATCTAAAAGTTCCTTCTTTAACATATGATTTGATGGTACACATATTTGTGACCCCAATATAACATCTCTATTTTAATTTACATTAAAATCTAAGTATTTCCCACACAGTTACCACTTTCTTATGAATTCCCCCATCAACCTTTTGAAAATCCTCTAACCTATCCATAAATGATAGTTGATAAATAATTTGTGAAAGTATTGATTATGTTCCTTTCTTTTTTATTCCCATATCCATCCTTCCCAAATATTAGAAGTTCAGATCCCACTCAATCCTCATCAATGATAGAATTGTTGGATCCTTTATTCTTAGAGTGTCAGCCACTTTAATCACTTTCCTAGGATGGTAGTGGATTAAGCACTCATAGTCCTTGATCATCTCTATCCACCTTCATTAGAAAATATTCATCTATTTCTAGGTGAATATATACTTAATACTTTTATAATCCGTATATATTTTACACTTCTCCCAAAAATGAAATTTTTTTCCATATTTTCAATGTTAAGATCACTATATCCAACATAAAATCATGTGTTGGATTGTTTTGTTCATGAAATTTAAACTATATTGAATAATAGGAAAAGAAATTGTTATTTTTCATTTACACACATCTCATACCCTTTTTCAAAGTGTTACTATACACCATGAAACATTCTACACTTATATATAGTAGAGAATATGTTCAGTGATATTCCGCCTTTTCTAATCCTAAAATTTCTCTTTAGATTCATCATTCAAAGAAAACTTGAATCTCATAAGAGTTATCTTGGTAAAAACTTTTGAAAATAATGATAAATTTCTCAAAAATTGATAGTAATACCAAGATAATCAAATTATTATTCAAATATCTGTCATAGATATTCTCCACAACCATACTTCAATTGTTTCTATCTTTTATGGGTCCTCAAATATCCCATTTATTTTGATGATATGTCCCAAGAAAGAGAAGTCCTTTAACTAGAACTCACATTTTCTATACTTGGAAAAAATATTATTATTTTTAAATGTCTTTAGCATATTTATTAGATACTTCTCATGATTCTTCTTGGTTTTAAAGGATATTAGAATATCATCAATAAAGACTACTAAATGTTTTTCAAGGTTATCTATAAGAACTATATTTATCAAGTCCAAATAGATTTTCAAAGAAATAGTGAGTCCTAATGGAATTACTATAAACTCATAGTCCTTGTACCTTCTATAAATAGTAGTTTTGAGGATATCATTTTCCACACCCATACATGGTAATATCCATAATGAAGATCCACCATGGAGAAGTATTATTGTCAATGTAGTTGATCGAACAAGTCATCAATCCAGAGAGTTGAATAATTTTTATTTATAATGAACTTGTTGAACTCATGATAATCTATGAAAAGTTTAATTGAACCATTCTTATTTATGACGAAGAGGACTGGTTTACCCCATGGTGAAACAGTTCAGTGTATGAACCCTTAATCCAAATTTTCCTAATGTTTTTTCTTAATCACCTTAATTTCTTCATTATAAATCCTATAACATGTATGGATCATTGTAACTCCCTAGGTTTAATCAAAAATGAAAATTACACCTCTTGTCTAGTAGTAAGACCAGAAAATTCCCCAGGAAATGCATCAGCATATTACCTCACAATAGGCATGTCTTCGAGGATGATCATTTCATTAAACTCTATCATTTTATCTAGATAATATTTCTTGTAGGTCATTAATTTTCATTATTGTAATTTTGGTGAGAAATAAGATTCATAACCCTCTTTTATGATATTTTATTCCTTTTAAAACAAATATTTTTTTTACATTCAATTTGGTGTAAATATGAAAATTTCATTTGAGGAAGTGTGGACTATTTCTCCCTCAAAGCGATGTGATTCATTCACACACTACATTGAATGTATTAAGAATGAATTTAGTAAAATTATATGAAATATATAATATAATAATTATAATGGAATAATTATATATATAATCATATATTTCATGTACTTTCATTCTTTCAATATTATAATTAAAACCGGAACAATGTTCATAAGTATGTAAAACTAACCGTCTCTAGGAATGTGGTATTCTATTTCATAATTATATATTACATGGATCATTAGAATAACAATATTATAAAAATATATATGATATTTATACCATGATTTATATTATGTAAATCATTATATAACTATATGGAATAATGATATAACAAATTAAACCAGATGTGAAGAACAAAGAGGATATTACATGAAGTGAAACCATAACATAGAATTGTTAAAAAGTGGGTAACATAAGGCCCTAAGAAACCATATATGGTTTTAGGTATAATAATATTATTCTATCAATTATATATAATAAACATACAATTATATATTGGAATCCTATATGAGTACAATGAGAGTCAAGAAACAAGGTAAAGGAATTTCATCCCAATTTTTATTTATGTGAGATGCATGATTTATTCACCACGATTTTCATTTATGTGTTGTTTATATTAACCATGGATGTATTATATTATTATTATACTTAAAATTATGAGTATTTAAATATAAATTACATGATATTTTTATCATGGTATTTATATTTCAAATGTTACCAAACCGATAAAGTAATTTTGCCTCAGTTTTCTTTCTTTGAGAAACATGCCCTGTTATTAATCAATATTTTACCACGAGGTGTATATACTACGTTTAAAATTTTATATTTGGAATATAATTATTTTCATGATATTTTATGATTCATATAATTTCATTTTCTTACATGGTTAGTATGGTTCAAAGTTACCAAGTTCTAAGAGTTTATTGAAACATTCTCATTTATTTTCGAGATTGTTTTTTTATGATTCATTTGATGAAATATTTTGATACATATATCAAGATCATTAATATAATTTCTTATTTTATAGATATTCATGATTTATTCATGTATTCATACCATTTTTCTACTATTTCTTACTTAATATTGTTAAGAAGGTGATTTTTAAGAAAGCCCATGTTTACCCTATATTCGGTTAGGAATATATATTATTTCAAAACCATGTTTTCTAAAAAGGGATTCTAAGAATATTATATTAATATCCTATAATCATTAATTTCTTTTACCTTTTTTCCTTTTACCAAGGATTTCAACATAATCATCTGTTTTTTTTCTAGAAAAGTAAAAATTTTCTATCCTTTTACTATACCAATGGAATGTTCATTTTACCTCATATGGAATTTTAAGATTTACCCATAATCATTTATATGAATCATAAATTACATGTCTAAAAGGTCAGTTTTTTAGAATATGTTTTCAAAAACAATTTTTTTTAAAAAAATTGTTTTCGATTGTTTTCAATTTTCTTTTAAAAAATTTCAAAGAATTGTTTTGCAAATATTTTTCAAGATTTTTTATATATTATCAAGGAAAATGGGTTTCCAATGATTTTCAAGCATTATTTTTATTTTTTAAATGAATTATAAATGAAATGGGTTTAAAAATGTTTTCATGATTCATTTATATGTTTTAATGGAAATGGGTTTCAAAATATTTTAAATCCTTATTTAAATGTTCGTAATATTTCTTCAATGAAATTATTTTTAAAACCTTTTCAAGATCATTTTATAAGTATTCAATGAATTATTTTTTTTCTCAAAAGTTCTTAAAGATACCATTATATGGTTTAAAAGGAAAAGTCTTCCAAAAGTGTTTAAATGATTTCTTTATAAGATTTAAATTTTATTTTCGTGAAAATGGTTTTGAAATAGTTTTTTTTGTTTTAAATAAACTTTTTCATAAGGGAAAGTATATATTCTTCCAGAAAATGTTTCAAAATATATTTTCAAGTTATTTTACACCTATGATACCATCTTTTTATGTTACTCATTCCCTTTTAAGAAATTATCCAAAGGTTACATTCATATTATTTCATTAATGGTTTATATTTTTAGGGAAGAAAACTTAATAAATCAATTTCTCTTTCATGGGATATATGTTTATGAAATACATTTCTCTTTCGTGGGTGATATGTTTATGAAATTGGTTCCTCTTCCATGGGTTTTATGGTTTTAAAACCCAATTTTTTTCACGGGGTATGATTTCATGTAGTGATTATGTAACCTATCTCTTTTCATATTTTATGATGTGATGAAATTTTAATAATACCCATGTCATTTCATGGGTTATGATTTTATGTCTATAAAACCTTTCTTATTTTATTAGTCATGATATGATGAATGTATTATTTTTTATAACATGATTGATTGATTTTATTATGAGATGGTTGGGACCTATATCTCTATCTAATTCATAGGTTAATGATAAATGTTTTATGAGCTTAGTGGGTACATGGGAGGGAATCCCATCCCCAAAACAACAGGGTAAACAAGAGGACATACCATGCTAAAAAAATAGGGTACACAGGAGGACATGCCAATATTGAAAATAAAGGGTACATGAGAGGACATACCAATCCCGAAATGATAAGGTATACAAGAGAGAATACAAAGCCTAAAAGAAAAGGGTACATGTGAGGACATCCAAGTCCGAAACAATATAATACTCACGAGGAAATCCCAAGCCCAAAATAAGAGGGTACACATGAGGGAATCCCTATATCGAAGCCGGTACATGAGTGATTGTACAAATCAAAACATGTTAAGAATATCTTGGTAGGAATACTAGACAGAAGATTTTATATTCTTATGTGTTTTCCACAATTCCATGTTTTTTCCTATATTATTATTTCATAGTTTATGTTCATTATTTTCTTATTATTCATGTCGTATGAACTACTATGCCTTATTCCATGATTCATTTATATGATAATTTTTATATAGGGTATGATATTTTATTCTCATGATCAAGTTATCGCACTGTTATTCTCATGATTATGCTTATATATCTCCCCGGTTTACCCATACAGAGAATTTGAGCTCAACCATTTTTATATTTCCTTCCCCAAAGTTATGAAGATATGTATTATGTTTTATGTGTTTAAAAAGGGTTACATTAGAGAATAACCTAGTGGTAGATAATGTATCTCACTTATGCACTAAAGATCATGTTTACATATTTCCATTGGCACTAAATTAATTTTAATGTATGAAAAAATAGGGTACATATAGTTGGTATTAGTTAAATCTTTTATTTAACCTTTGTAATGTTGGATGGGAAAAATTTAGAAATATACCTTGGAATATTTCTAAGGATATGTCTTTGGATTTCTCAAAGGATAAGTATAAGAATGAGTCAACATTTAGGAAAATGCACTACAATTTTTTATGGATACAATGAGTATTTTCTTTGAAATACATCCCTATATAGATACTATAAGTGTATGTGGCTCTAAATTATATGTATCTAGGAGTAAAAACTACAACAAGATGTTCTGGGCCTGACTCAGGGTAATCTGGTAAATATAAAGGGCGTTGTTTCACCCCTAGTTTGAAACTCACAAGGGTTATGCTTTGGAAATTCATAGACTCTTCAGAAACCATCATGAATGATTTAAATATAAGTTGGATATGAATAAACTATTATAAAACAAATGTTTCATAGATTAAGGAAGGTGTCATGATTTAGACATCCTATAAGTAATTCTTTTGATGACTATGTGGTTGTCTACAATGTTAAGTAAAGTGGAAACTATGATTCTTATTTAGTCAATTGAATGTACTAGAAGGAAAAATATTAACATTGAATGTGATTGAAGATTTTATGATGAGAAGTCAAGTGGGGTGATCACTAGAGTAAAAGATGTTGTGATCATCCCTTAACCAGTTTTCACAGAACATGATTAACAACATATACCTTAACCAACTCTCAAACTAGCCATGTGAAAGTGCCCAGCTAGGGTAATTCTGTCACTGAGAGGGGGAGGGTTGAATTTGTGATAATTTTTCTTTTTATGGCTTCTTTCAAATGCAATTTTCCTATAAACCTATTAAATATTTCCTTCCCTGATGAGAACTAAACAAACACACATCCACAAGAACACAAGTATTTATAGGGTTCACTATTCAATAAGAAAAGCTACGTCCTTGGTAGGGTATGGAAATGATCGAATACCACACAATCCACTAGAAAACAATATTGGTATTATAATGTGTAGGATATAAAATTTCATTCAAGTAGAACTATGTAAATGACTAGTATAGTGTGTGTGCACCCTTTCAACACAAATAGGCTAAGACAACAGTTGTGTAACAACACATATTACATATGATTCTTTTCAATCAAACAAATGTATTCTTGTAAAAAAATCTTGATTTTTTAACTATAATATGGTAAGAACATCTTATACATTGTTAAGGAAAATTCAATCAGATTTCCACATTACATTTTTTCCAATCTGATTCATCCGAGTCTGATTATCCCCAATTCGAATATTTTTGGTATGATTCTCCCAGCCTAATTCTCCAGAGTCTAATTCTTCTCTATATGATTTCTCAATACAAAAATATATAACATTGGATGAGTATGATTGAGACAATTTAAAACTCCTTCTTCATCAGTTTGGAAATCCATTCATTGATATCCTGATTTGAAAATCCATCCCTATATGATGGTTAGCCAAATACAATTGATAATATGAAAAAGGTAATAAACTAAGTTCAATGTTCACTGAGTACAATAGTCAGCTGAATATAGTGTTTCAATCTTGTCTCGTATTCTACGTATCTTCTCCTTCATAAATTCTTCAACAAAAACTCAATACAAAACCCTCTTATTCTCAAAAAAACCTGAAACATGTCTTTCTTTTGCGATGAAAAATACATTGGCCAGAAAAAGTGAAAAGTACACTTCACCTTTTTTAGGTGACCAATGAATATTTTGGCAATAATACAAAAATATTTTATACTCAAAAAATTCATCCAAATCTCAATTTCTCCAAAAATATTGAGTGCATTTGTGACTTCCTCAATGCTACTCGATTCCTCTCAAATCTTTTACAATATTATCTCCTTATTAAAACCATCATTTCATTTACAAAATTATTTCAATCCATGAGTCTAGTTATCTGAATACTATTTATTCAATACAATTCTCTATACCAATTTAATTTAAATGAATTATGAAATGGATACCACTTTCATATGCTGAATATGATTCTCTTTGACAATTTAATACACTAATTAATTTGAATTCCAAGCTCCCGAATGATTTTTTTATCAAAATCCTTTATATCTTCTCTCAAAAAACTTTTACTTATTCACTTTCTCTCTTCACCAACATGATAATTCATCTGTAATGAAAAAAATGTAATTCAACCACGTTGTAATGGTTGAAAACATGGTTGATCCATTTTTATCATTATGATTTTATCTGCCTTAACTCATTTTCATCAACATCCTTCATTCACAAACCTGTTCTAGTGTCATGAATTCCTTCATAACATTAAATTAAATTGAGAAAAGTTTTAGCATCATCAGACTTCAATTAGAATGTATCATAACTTTCCATTCATTCCAACTTAAATATTTTATTTTCAGCGAGATTATAATATTTTTTGAATATTATTGACCATGATATGATATTTTATGACTATGATCTTCAGCATCCTTATACTTATTTTCCACCCAAATCCCATTAAACTGGGAATGATTGGGAACCCCTATTTTTCTTTCTCTATTGGCTGATCAATCTAAAAACTATTGGCTATATTTATCTCAGTCTCCCTTTCTTTCATAAATATTGTATCATATGTTTCGCAACTTACTTATGATTTATGACGATTAAAAATCAAAAAAATAATTATCATATTTACATCAGTTCAATTTTGAATCCTTTTACAATCAAAACCTCATTATGATCTTCTCATATTCTAGGCCGAAGGTGAGTTTCATGAAAATCTTTTCATCAAAATAGATTCTTCTAAAAATTATGGAATTTATTAAACAAAGAAAGTATTTTTTTTATAAAAAAATATGTTTCACTAAATAAAAATTGAGGTGATTTCATTTATTTACAAAATTAGTCAACAAAATAGTCTAAAGGGGGATATTGTTAGGACCAAGCTGGTGACGAATGTGGTAGTTTTAAAGTGTTTTATTTTGCTAAGAAGAAATTTTTTTGAATAATGGAAATCACCTCACATTTTATTTAGTGAAAAAATGCTTTTAAAAAAATCATACTCACTTTTGTATTCCCCATCATTGTCAATTCGCAAATTCTTCAGTGAATACTCACATTCGTTCTTAGATTTCCTTATGAAACTCTTAAATCTTTTCAAAGAATCTGATTTATGTTTCATATTAATAACACAAGTAATATGATTTCAATAATCAGTTAATGTGATAAAGTACTTATTTCCATTTGTTTAATGTTTTCTCATTAGGCCAAAAATATCATAATGATTCAGATCCAAGGTTTTTTGAACAAATATCAACATTATTATACATTTAGTTTGTAATATTTATTTTCTGATAAATAGTGAAACATTAGTCTATTCTTTTGGAAAATATGGAATGTGTCAAATGCTATATATTTTAGATAACATTCCCATATTTATTTGACACATGTGTCCCAGCCTTTTATTCCATAATTGGTTTTCTTCCACTATGCTAATGTAATAAGAGTTATGTATTTCACCATTTTGAAACAAGTTTCATTTTTTATGCTAGCCTCCTATAATAATTTTTTCATCTTCATCAATTTTCACAAAGAACACATATTTTTTGAAGATAAATTTGTTACCATCACCACAAAATTGTGAAAAGCATTTCAAATTTTGTTTCAACCCATCATCATACAAATATTTCTATGATTTCATATTTTCTTTCAAAATTATAGTTGAACCAACACCTTTAATTTTCAAGGATTTATAATTTTAACAGTCACTGTTCCTTCTTTGAAATCTTTCAAATTCTTTAACAAGTTCAAATCTCCTATCATATGAGAAGAACATACACTATCAAGAATCCATGTTCATTCTCATTTTCTTGATTTAATTTGGTATCCGAGTATAGGTTACATTCTTTTTTTCTTAATTGATTGAGAATTTGAATTGTGTGAATAGTTATGGTATTCTGATTTTTGAGGGAAAGAGTTATCATATATGGAATAATAAAAGGTGTCACTAACTAATGTTTATTGGATATGAATTTATTAAATATGAAACTGATGGGTTTCCCCCTATTGCTTATAAATACCCTATTACATATGTTGAAAATAAGAATCTGAAGAATGTGGGAAGGGAAGAGAATGAAATATTAACATCACTTTCTAAAATTTTATTCATATTGGTGAAAGATGTTGCCACAACCAAAGGTATATTAGAAAAATTGAAAAACATTTACAAAGGCAATACAAAAGTGAAGAAGAAAAAACATCAAAATTAGATATTGAAGTATGAATACATAATGCTTGGTGAGTATGAATCTATTGATGACTTTTTTACCAGAGTAAATGAAATTATTACTAATATCATATGTATTGGTTAAAAGTTAAATGATTCTACTATTATTAAAAATATATTAAGAATCCTTCCTGACATGTTTTATGAAATGTTTTCTTTATTAGAAGACATAAACCCTAAAACATTATCTCATGATGTTTCCCCCTGAAAAAAATTCACACAATTTTCAATTACCAAAAAAATATTGAGTTCATTTATGACTTCATCAACTCTTTAGATACTTCATGAATCTTCTAAAATATTTATATCTTTTTGAGAAATTCAATTCAATTTCTAGTCTAATTTCAATTAATGTGTCTAATTTTATAAATCCAATTTATTTAATATAGTTCTCAATAAAAATTGAATATAAATTCATATAGAAATGGATACCACTCTTATTTCTGAATACGATGCTCGATATCAATTTAATATAATCATTAATCTGATTTAAAAACTCCACCTTGATATAACATTTAAAAAACACCTTCATATATTCTCTTCAAAAACTTTTACTTCTTCACCCTTTCTATTGACCCACTTTACAATTTTCTTGAGATATACACAATGTAATTAAACACCGTTTGAGTGGTTGAATACATTATTGATTAGTTTTTGTCATTATGATCTTCATCAGCCTCAAATCATCTACAACAAATTCCTTCTTTCATAAACCTGTGTTTTTATCATGATATACTTCATGACTTTAAATTCATTTTAGAACCACTTCAACATCGTTAGACTTCAATTGGAAAGTATAATAAATTTATATTCATTCCATCTTCTCTCTTTTCTTTTTAACCCGAGTATGATCTTTTGTAAATATGATTGGCCTAGCTACGATATTTTCTATGTACAATCTTCAAAAATCATCTTCTTTTCCACCAAAATAGGATTAAATTGGGTATGATTGGGAAAACCTCTTTTTCTTTCATTTTAGGTTTGATGAATCTGAAAACAATTGGAGGCATTTATTTTACTCCCCTTTTCTTTCATCAAGATTGTATCATAATTTTCAAAACAAAATTATGAATTATGATAATTACAAATAAGAAAATAATCATCACATTTACACCAGATCCATTTTGAATCTAATTACAATTAATACCTTATGATGGTCATCACCAATTCCAGACCCTAGCTGAGTCTGATCAAATCCTTTTCCTCCAAACAAAATATTTTTAAAAATATGGAATTTCATATACGAAGTGAGACCTATTTTTCTAAAAATGATTTTTTAACCAAATAAAAAGTGTGGTGATTTAATTTTTTCAAAAAAATTTATTGGAAACAAAAGACCACAGTTGAAAACAACCACCATTATTATCATCTTAGTCCTACCACCAAGGAATAGAAATAATGAGATCACTGTGAGTTTGGGTAATGGAGACCATAGAGGAAAGAATATTTGGTTTCTTTTATGTCAAGAATATAGAAATAATCAACTAAGTGAATGTATTAGAGGAATAAGAAGATATTTTTATTGTTGAAAAGGACCCAATTCAATTGAATAATAGGAAATAAGGAAGAGTTTGATTAATAAGAAGTATGAGAATATTGGAATCCTTAATACATCATCAAAGGTTAAGTGATTTATATATTTAATAAATGGTCATTATGTAACTAAATTTCCCATGACGAAAGCTCTCGAAGAGAATCAGCTAGGTTGTATAAGAAATTGTTATATTGCTGATGACAATGAGACTAAAGAATAAATTTGAAGGGAAGTATGTATTAAATAATATGATGAGTTAAGGTTCTTATGGATTTGAGATGAAGTGGAATAGTCAATATTTTTATGTATTTGGATTGAAGAATTATGTTATATAAATGATGAAATATACAAGTTTTTTTTACCTATTTTTCACTCAATATTTACAAGTTTATGTTGAATTTTTCTAAAAGAATAGTAATGCGATTTGTTGAAAATATTCTATTTTGACTAAGGAAAGATAACCATTAATACGTACTTTATGTTATGATAATATTTTTTAGATAAAGATATTTGGGATATGAATAAGTAAATTATATGATACTGTTACCTTGAAACTAAGTTAGGACTTGTCGACAAGTGGTTTGTACTAACATTGATGAAGTTTACAACATTTTTGGATTTAAGTATTATGTAAAATATAATTTTTACTATGGAACAATTCATGTTTCCAAAAAGTATTTTTGGTAATTCATTTCGTTACCATGTTTCAAGAGAATAAATGGTGAAGGAAATCACATTTTTGGAATGTGAAAACCAAGAGATACTTTGTTATATATGTGGGAATCGATGTTAATATGATTTCATAACCATCTTTATAATATTTTGGATCTTCATATTTCATAAGGGTTATAAGGATAATCATTTATGCAATGTTTAAGTAAAACTTCAAATGATGTTTTTTGATGTTAAATTATTATCTCATAACTAGAGGATTCCTATATATTGGATAAATTGTTCAAACCAATTTATGTTGATTGTAACTAAAGATAGATGAGATAAATTATCATAGATCTCTTGACATGTTAATGCTTTAGTAATGAAAAATCAACCCCCATTTCATGGATTGAGAGATGAAGTGGAATTTGACCAAGGCACAACAAAGTGTATGGTTTTCATGAAATCATGAAAGTATATGTTTTAATGAAAATTATTATATTCTAACCAAGGTTGGTATTTTCTTGAAAATGGAGCATGGTTTCTATTTTATTGGTCAATACACAGTAGTTTGATCCAAGATTTTGCAAGATAAGTGAAATTATAGTATATGATGACAATGGTGTTAATTATGACATACTTTCATAGTGTTTTCAAAATATTCATGCTCCAAATCTATAGGAAGGACTAGCATCGTGAATGGTTGTTTTTTGTAATAAACTCTTCCAAAATATTGTAAAGTCGTGGATTTTGAGAAGAATGCGATGATATTTGTGAAGATATAGATAATTGTGATCAGTGATGGTGTTCTCAATAATAATGAGAATTGGGGAATTGCAAGCATGTGATTATTTTACATAAAGCTTTGTGACAAGATCAAATCTCAACGGAGAATCATGAATTAAGGATCACCACAAAGATGTTTTTGAATGATCTAAAAATTATTTTGAGGTGGTGAAACATCAAGAAAAACTGATCCAATAAATATAATTCTACCCCACTTAATTTTACATGAAATTATACATGGAAAATATGGAATTTCTTTGATCTTGTAAAACTAGCAGAGTTCCACGAATCCGGATTTCTATGTGAGACTGAGCATCCTGAAAAGACTAGTTTAGTCTAGATTGATGCCAATGATTCTATATAAAGTATGATTTGCGATGATGGGATATTCTAAATTGACTCAGTGAGATTCATGAAGGAATTTAGCTTCGCAAAGGGTAGATCCTTTTAAAGTATCTTCGCAAAAGGATGTTTTAAAACACCAGTTTTCAGTGATCAGTGCTTTCAGAGTGAAAAAACATAGGTCTATTGTGCAAGAAGAGTCTCACGCTAGTCATGGAAAAAGACATTATTTCCAATACATTTAAGAGTACTTAAATTATATAAATATAGTTAGAATTATCTCAAATATGTGATCTAGAGGAGTCAATAGAAGTGTTCTGAGGGATATAGTGTGCTATCCCTAAAATCTTGTAAAGGCAGTGCGCATGGTATAGAGTTACAATGTATAAAATATTTTTTTCCACAACTAGTGAAGACTAGTTTATTTACATAAGACTAACACACTTTCAACATACTCTCCATGGACTAGCCCTTAGTGGTGAATTATGTAAAATTGATGTGTGACCTCTTTACATGTGTTTTTTTGAATTCTTCATATTCCCTTGAGACTAGATTAATTGGTTCCTACCAATGTGAGAATAAGTTTCATCACTTTTGATGAAAAATTTGAAACCCTAATTCACCTCTACCCTCTCATGGTGTTCTGGGGCCCTTCATATTTAACTTTAGAAAAAAGGATATTGAAACCAAAAATGAAATCCAAGTAACTTCATTACTAATGAATCAAATAGCTCCTTAGATCATCACAAATTTATGGATTTGTGATTGTTAACTTTATCCAAACAGTGTTCTCTATCACTCTCCATCATAAATTGAGAGTTTTATTTATCTTCCATATCCATGTTTCCATTTCCGACTTATGTTCTCTTATATATAAACCAATTTTTATTTTTCTTTGGGTAACTGTTATGGTTAAAAATTTCCCTTTTTAAGGGAAGTTTTACGACACATTTTTACGATATGGGTTTCATTGAATGAAAGTTTAAAGTATTAAACCTTTGATTACCCAAAATAATTTTGAGGGAAAATTTCAACTTAGGGGGGGGGGATAATGTAACAACATTAGATTTTTTTGAATTATTTTTTGGAATTAATTTATCATCTATCATATTTTTCATTTCTCGTAACATTAAAAATGGTTTATTTTATATTAAGGCAAAATTTTCAGATTATGTTATATGAAAAACCATGTTAATCTTTCACTACACACAAATAAAATTTTTTCTTTACCTACACAGTACAATGATATTAGGTTGTGTTACATGAAATATTGACTTTCCATGATGACTTGCATAAAATGTAAGACTGAGTTTTACCGAATAATAACATATTATATAAATCTTATTATTTAATATAATAAGATATAACCAGGATGATAAATTAGATTTTATGAATATTATTAAATAATTTATAAAAATATATGGTTTACACAAATATACTATGAATTCATAGGTAACCAATTAATTAGAAATTAATATAAAAAATGATTGAATATATAATGAAATATTATTATTTTTATGGTCCTAAGATTGTTTTACCCTAATTAATTAAAATAAAAAATTTGTGAGTGATATTTATTTTATTTATATGTTATATATTGAGTAAAATATTTTTCTTATTCATTCAATATATTTTATATACATAAGATAAGAAAAACCCCAATTTTATATTTTAAAACATATATATTTTATAATGGCAGTTCTACTGCCTTTAAATGGGGAACACAGTATGAATCAATATTTTGGAACTTTTATAGATTTAATATTTAAAAATTAACTTAATATATGAAATATATTATAAAAATTAGGTTAGGTTAATTTTTTGGGTATTTTTCTATAAGGTTTCATTTTTAATGAATAGTTAGAAATACTGAATTTGAATTCTAAACTAGGATTTAATCTTATTAATTTATAAGGTTAAATTACTTTTTAAATTGGTTTATAATTTTAATGAGATAATATTTTTATAAATTAATCCAATTTATGTCATTGAAACTAATTTCACATTTAAATTGGATATAAAAACATAGAAAACTTTTGATCATTTTTTACTTTAAAAACCTACAGTGTCATCCCGTCAGTCAGATTAATTTTAAATTAATTTCATCTAATTATGTTTTTTGAATTTTTAAATATAGATCCCATATTTGAAATAATAATAATTTGTATGGTCTAATATGGTCAAATTAGTTTTGAACCAAAAATTTTAGTTAAAGTAATTAAAATTAATTACAATGATTAAGGTTAAATTAATCCCAACAAGGGAATAAACATTAATCATAATGAAAAAAATCACCAAGACAAATAAAAAAACATGATGGATGGAAAATATTATTTATTAAGATTCCATTTTAGAGTTTGGTAGGTTTTTATGTATTTTTCAGTTAAAAAGTTGGGTACAACTAACTTGTTTTAATAAATACCAAGTGAGTACTTTACCTACCCTATAAAAGGACACCATCTCTCCATATTATTCACACCTATAAAACCTCCCTAGTTAGCCCAAAATCTAAAAAAATACACTAATAAAAAATCTTCCATTCCTCATTGATGACTTATTTTTTTGAATAAATTATTCCCTAGAGTTGCTTTGGTGGAAACCAAAAGCAGTTACCTAATTAAGAGGTAACACCCTCCCTCAAGCACGTTTCTATTATTTTTTTCTCCACCACCTCAGTTGTTCTTATTCCATGATTAAAAAAACAATAGTATCCTAATTATATAAATGTTTTCTTATGCAAATGTTTCTACCTAAAATTACACACACATCCATCTAATGGGTAACAAACATACTATTTATGTGTACACCAAACAACCGCCTCACTAAATGATGATTTCTCATTTTTTCCTTTACCGCCTATCATTCTATAAAATATGATGGAAACTATGTTTATATATTTAATAAATTATATTTATAATATATTTAATCGTATTTATTCCTTTTACAACACATTTATTTTTTTACATTCCATTTGGTGTATATATGATAATTTTGTTTGAGGAAGTGTGGATTAACCGACCCCGCTCAAAGCGATGGGATTCATTCACACACTAAATATAATTTATTAAGGATGTGTTTAGATAAAATATATGATATAATCATGATACTATAATAATTATATATATATACAAATATTTCATGTACTTTATTACATTCAATACGATAATAAAAATTGAAACAATGTTCATGTATACGTACAACCTACCATCTCAATGAATGTTGTATTCCATTTCATACTTCTATATTATATAGATATTAATATAAACATATAATGAGTATATTAGATATTTATACCATGGTTTAACTTCTATAAATCATGATATACATAAAAGGACGAAATATATATCAAATTAAGACACATGTGAATAACAAAGAAAATATTACTTTAATTGAAACCTAACATAGAATTATTAACAAGTGGGTCCTATAATTTCATAAAAAACCATATATAATATTAAATATAAGAGTAATATTATGTAAAAAATGTATAATAAAAATATATTTACTATAAAATAAACGTTTTTGAGTACGAAGAGAGTCAATATAGAAGGTATGGGAATTTCATCTCACTTTTTATTTCTATGAGAAACATGCTTTATTCACCACCCATTCTTTTTTATGGTGTTTATACTACCCATGGATGTATTATATGATTATTATAATTAAAATTATGTTTATTTACATATCCGTTTTAGGACCTTTATTTCATGGGATTTTTTGTTCAATAGTTACCAAATCAGTAAAGTAATTTTGTCTCAGTTTGCCTTCTTTGAGGCACATGCCAGGTTATGCACCTATATTTTCCAGGAGGTGTATATACTACATTTGAAATGTTATATCATGAATATAATTCATTTCATGATATTTTATGTTTCACATAATTTCATATTCTTCCATGGGGGCATGGTTCAAAGTTAAAAAGTGTTACGAGTTCAATAAAACAATCTCATCACTTTTCAAGATAATTTTAGTTTATCAATTCTTTGATAAAATATTATGATTAATATCTCAATAACATTTATGAATTTTATTCTCCTCAGGTTATTCATGAATTACTCATGTTTTTTCCCCATTATTCTAATCTTTTTCACCTAATATAGTTATGAAAGTTTTTTTTAAGAAATACTAACTTTCCCATTTCTTTAGTCAGAAATGTAAAATCCTTTAAAACCATGTTTTCTAAAACTAGTTTCCAAGAATATTATACTATTCTATTATAACCATGAAATTTGTTCCCATCGTGTCTTTTAATAATGATTTAAATGGAATATTATTTTCACTTTTCAAACAATTAATTTTTCTAACCTTTTACCATGAAAACTGAATATTCTTTTTACCACATACTACATGTATAGATTTACCTACCATCATTAATATAAAAGTTCTTTTTATTTTTAAAAGATTATTTTTTAATAATTTTTTTATTATAAAAAACTAATATTTTAAAAAAAAATAAATATTTTTTCAATATTCCTTTTAGTGTTTTCAGGGATATTTTTTTTCAAAACCTTTTAGGTTTTTTTATGTTTTAAAGGAAATTGATTTTTAAATGATTTTCAAGACTTATTTATAAGTTTTCCAGGTTTTTTAAAAGAAATATTTTTCAAAAAAAATTAATATTATTTTATATGATTTCAATTAAAATGGTTTTAAAATGATTTCTAAGCCAAATTTATAAGTTGTTAAAGTATTCTCAAAGAAATGATTTTCAAAACATTTTTAAGACCCTGTTATAAGTTTTCAAGGAAAATGGATTTCAAAAAAATTTCAATCTCCCTTTATTTTTTTTCGAAGAAAATGGATTCCAAATGGTTTTTAAATATTTATTTATATTTTTTATTTTTTATTTTCAATAAAATGGTTTTTAAAAGTTTTTTATGTTTTGAAGAACCCTTCTCCAAGAAGAATGGATATTTTCCTTGAGAAATGTTTTCAAAACATATTTCAAAGTAATTTTCTATCTAAGATGAGTGTTTTTATTTTACTCATGACCATTCAAGAAATGATCAAATGGTTTCATTCATATTATTTATTTAATGGTTTATGTTTTTTATGGAATGATGTTTATAAAATCTATTTCTCTTTTACGGGTTAAATGTTTATGAAATCAGTTTCTCTTTCACAGTTTATATTTTTATGAAATATGTTCCTATTATTTGGGTTTTATGCTTTTTAAACCCACTTCTTTTCATGAATTATGAGTTCATGATGTGATTTTGAAACATATCTCTTTTCATAGGTTATTATGTGATGAAATGTAAATGATATGAATTTTATTTCATGGGTTTTTATTTTTTGTTTATAAAAACAATCTCTTTAGGTGGGTCATGATTTGATGAATGTTTAATTTTTTGGAACTTGGATGAATGATTTTATTATGATATGAGTGGGATCTATATCTCCCTAATATGAATTGGGTAGTGATAAATGTTTTATAAGATCAATTAGTACACAAAAAGGCATCCTAAGACCAAAATAAGAAGGTTCCAAGGAAGACATATGATGAATGTAGTAATAGGATATATGTGAAGTCATCCCAAGGTAATAAATAGATGGTACAAGAGAGGAAATCCCAAGCCCAAAATAACAGGGTACATTAGAGGACATCACAATCCCTAAAACAGAGGGTATACGAGAGGGAATCCTATTCCTGAAGTAGTTACACATTTTATTAGACCAAGCCTAACATGTTAAGTGGGTCTTGATAGGTTTCCTAAATAAAATATTTTCTCTTCTTATGTGTTTCCCATAATTCAATGTTTTATTCTTATGTTACGATTTCATGGATTTTGTTATTTATTTCCATATGATTCTTGTCATATGAACTACCATGCCTTATGTCATTATTTTTATATATGATCATTTATATGAAAGGTATAATAATTTATTTTCATTATTATTTTCTCATACCATTATACTCATTATTATTTCTACATATCTCCCTTGTTTACCCTTACTAAGATTTGGGGCTCACCAATTTTTATTTTCCTTACCCATTGTTTTAAAGATATGTATTATGTTTGATGTGACTAGGAAGGGTTATATTCATGATGAACCAAGTGAGGTATAATGTAGCTAACTTATGTACAAGTGTTTATGTTTCCATGTTTCCAAGAAACTAAACTAACATGGTCTTGGGGCATCCATAAGTATAATGTTGGTTGGAGTAGATTACTCAATGGGGGGGGGGGTGAATTGAGTATTCTATAAAACATTTTATTAACACTTTTTCTTAAAAATGTTCCCCAATAAAATTTAATACAAACCAGTTAATCAAGGTAATATGGTTATGAAAGTTTGACTATTCAAATAACTTCTTAGAATATTGATTAATTCTCAGTAATCTCAATATTAGTTATTCAAATTAATTTTGAAGATATTATAATAACGCAACAAAATTATAACTTCTATCCAAGATTAACTATCAAAGTAAATATATTGATTTATAATTTTATGATATAATAGAGAAAAACTAAATTTAACAACGCATCAGATAAAACAAGTGGTTTAGTCTCAAGCCGAGACCTAATCCACTCCACTTGGTGATCATGTTCCACCATGTAGTTTATATTAATAAACATGATCCACACCCTAGATCTGGGTAAACAATAGTTCATAGGACTATCCAGGTCACATGACCTCTTCCATATTTAATCGTGGGTAAAAATAGGTGTAAATATATATTAGAAGAAGAATCACAACTCGAAAATGGGTCTATTCCCACACAAATATACCCATGGTTTTTAATACCACAGGTATAGGTAATATATTTCTATCGATTCCCATGGTTTTATTAAAACCATTGGTATAATAACCCCAATTCGAAGATTTTATTAGCATGAACCTCCCATTTTTCTATTTCCTCACCCAGACCTCCCTATGCCCTGGCCTCTCCACCCTCTCATCCCCTCCCCAACCACGAACTCATACCCTGGACTCCGCCTCCTAGCCCCACCTCCCTACCTCGAACTTCTTTCCCCCTTCCCCGTATACATGTCCACCTCTTCCTCTGCTTCTTGGCCCCTCCTCTGCCTCATGACCCTTGTCTCTACCTCCACGACTGCCTCCCCCTTCACCGCCTGCCGGACTCTGCCTCCTCTCAGCCTCCAACTCCTAGCCTTGGCTTCCTGTCCTTAAAAAATATTCCCCCTATTCTACTCACCTCTTCATTTTTTCATTTATTTTAATCTCTATCAATGAATTATATATTTTTTGGTGAATCCCACCTATGCATGGTATAATTAATCTTCATTCTAGGGATATCAATTATCATGTATAAAAGAGGCTATTGTGGGCATACTGCCAACCATTTTTCTCTACTTTAATGGAAGGTGTCCAAGGAATGTTGTGTCTTAAGGTTTTATTGATTTTAGGGTCAAATTTAGGGATACTATATTGATGTTATTCATAACTATAGGCTTGTGGTACATTGGGTTAATTTTTTTAAAGTTTATTGCATTGGTTTTCCTTAGGTATTAGTTATTATTAGATTATAGTTATTATAGAAGAGAGTTTATTTTGTGATATAAATTGGTTTTTTATATTTTAGGTGATTCTTTATTGTTTTTTGGAGTATGAAAGATCACCTATGATCTTGGTCTATGATCTCGACATTTTTTATGATAAATTCATTGGACACATTATGACATATTAGGATTAGGTATGTTATTGTTTCATATAGTTCATGTATCTTGATAATGGAAAGATTGTGATATTATATTTATATTTCAAAAGGTGATGTATATTTTTAAAAAACCTTGACAATGATTGATATTCATTTGTAGTAATTAATAATGTATTAGTTTTTCTATAAAATAGAGTATTGTGTGTGACATAATTACTTGGATTTTATGGTGTTTTTTAGTGTACAATTGTTTTTTTCGACAATATAGGATTTATGATGAATTTTTTTTATAAAAGTATTGGTTTTAAAGGAAAAAATGAACTTCTTCCTTACTTAGGTGTTTTATCAAAACGTGTTCGTAAATGAACACACTCCTTTTCCCATTTTATATTTTTTTTTTATATTTTAAACCAATTTATTCTAAAATATGAGTTGTAACAGCTTATTAAAATAGTGATTGAGGAAGCTTTTTTCCAAACATTATTTTAGGTCATGGGAACTTCTAACATAAAAAATAATCTACATACGTGTTATATATGAGATACTTTTTTCCTTAAAGATGAAGTCTTAAATTAATGATGTCGAGATTTAAAATATATTAGTCTAGATTATCATTTATGACAAACCAATTTTTGATAAATAATTCCTTACAACCTTGTACTTATGATTATTAGAAATATTTTTATACTTATACAAACACAATAGCTGGTCTCCAGCTTATGACTCATTTTTTTTGTCTATACCATGTGTGATATTGTTGTGTAGGACATGACTATAGCTTCATTTGAAATCTCCCAAGTATGTATTAAGGATTTAAAATGGAATACCCATTCTTTATTTGGATTGAGATTATCATGTTTGATTGTAGTATTGTTATATTTTATTTATGAATAGTTTAATAGATTTTTCATGGTTAAATATCATGATTATTATTATCATAATATCATGGTGTTATAATAGTGCATAGTGATCATGTTCAATTTGATTTAATTTTATTTCATGTTTATTTACTTTAGCACAGACCCAATCTACTATTTTCCTGTAGGATATGTTTAATTCTTTGACATAGAACATGTCTATTATATTAATGGGAAACATTTTTATTGTTTTATATAGAGCACATTTTTTGGGTTTTTATCTAGGTTGATTCTTAATGTTTAGGGATCTTGGGTCTGATTGGCCTTTATATGAAAATTGTTTCACGTGGAATGAAAAAACCCAACAAAATAAAAGGAAACTTGTACCTCTCCAAACAGAACTGAAATGTACAAACCCACGCTAAACTGACATGAACTGATTATAACCAAACATTATTGAATTGAATCAAATCAAATCCATGTTACACAATACATAATTGACAGCATAAAACCAAAAAACATTGAATAAAATATTTTAAATAATATATATGTCATATGGCAATTAATGACATGGTTGATTAGATGTTATTATACTAATTGTTTTACTATATTTGGTCTTAATGTTCTTATTCATAGCTTATTTAAATCTCATTATACTGTTATAATTGTAAATTTTGGATATAAAATCATGACCAACATTTTTAATATTGAACATAAAAATTGTTATAATTGAAAAGTATTTGAGAATTGATTATATTTTTATATGTAGATCATGATTTCACCCTATATTATTAATAATTATTGTTGATATAATTAGTAATGTTTTCCTAAGAATGGATACTATTTTAATAGATTTTTGAGTACACTATAAGGGGTCTATATATTTTTGTCATATAAAATAAAAAAATGGTTTTTCAACCAATGATGTATATGGTAGAATGGGATATGTCTTACACCTTGTCTACACATATCCATTTTCCATTTCCACCAATGGGATGGGACCCTGAGCACTTAATCTAGTATACACTTTCACATTTCCATGTAATGGAGGACTTCTACTAACCTCCATAGGTAGAAAATACATACACATGGTTTGTGGGGATGGGTCATCGAGTTCCCCTACCCCACACATCTCAAATTCCGTGTGTCAGCCTTAATCAGATAATATTAGTGTGGACCCTCTCAGTATTGTGTGATATTATTTATAGCTAGGTTTTTATATATAAATACCTTTCTTCATTAACATTATTATTCTATCATTTTTAACTCCTAGTAAATTTGTTTTATTATATTTATTTAACTGAGTAGTAATTATCATGTATACAATTGTTTATTCTCCACTGTGTTAAGGTATCATAGGTGGTTTCTTACTAACCATGTATATACTCATACCCTTCATAGGAACTCTAGTAGACATACATCATATGCACTTTAGATAGGTATGTTGTTATGAATTAGAAATATATTGCCTAATTGATCTTGGTTGTTGTTAGGTACCTATTTTGTGGAGTCCAGTTGGGGTATTTTTGTTTCTATGATAGTCACATAGAAAAATTGCAGTGGGGAAATCTTGGGTTGATCTAGAGGTTTCCCCATAGGTTGGACATATCTTTTTAGATTTTTATGTCCTGTTTGGTTTTTTTAATTTCTTATACATGTGGAGTTTATTTAGTTTCTCATATTTTAGAGATTTTTAAATTATTTAAAACTTGGTTTAAGGTCCATGCATTCTCATATTGATTATATATTTATTATAGTGTACAAATTCTATAAGAAAATTATATTGGTAGTGACATAAGACTCTGAGGGTCTGGTGGAATTCCCATCATGGAATCTATTTGTGATGTGAAACTTTTACTAGGTAAACCACCTAACACTATTTAGTTTTCAGCCCTTTTAGTTTATTTCAACATCTAGTGATATGGAGGTGCGCCTAAGGTGATTTGGGGTATCATTTGGGAATTAGAATATGGGGAGTATAGAGATAGTCATTCTTTTTGGGTTTATATAGATGGTATAGTGAATGCCTTGAAGATGTTCGATAGGTTGTTGCATCCTTTGTGTATTAGGATATCTGGGTGGTTGGTGACTGTTATTAGTTTGGAAGTCATATAGTAGAGCATGTTGGGGTCTTGGGTTTGTATTGGTATGTTAGTTGTCTGTGTATTTTCGAATTCTAATAATTTTTGGAATTTGATGAGTCATTATAGTGTTAGGAGTTTTTCATTATAGGTATATACTGATGCCTTGACCTCTACATTGACCTCGGCATCGACCTCGGCTGCGACCTCAAACGCAACTTGACGAGTCAATATGGTGTTTGGAGTTTTTCATTACATGTCTATAATAACACCTCAGACTCTTCCTCTGCCTCGACCTCAACCGCGACCTGGCCCTTGACCTCAACCATGACCTCAACCTCAACCTCGACCTCGACCTCAACCTTGAACAATAATGTTATGGTGTGAATTTATTCTACTATGCAATGACATGAATTTTGAGTGTTTGAAATCATCATTAATTGGAATTTCTATGACATGAGTTTTGATTCTATCTAGCTACCAGGGGTTGAAACAATCATCAAATCAAAAATGATTTATTTAATTATAAACTCTAATACACATATTAATTTTTAAGACTAAAGGATATCATTTTTATTCTATGAAATATATTTTGTACATTCAAAACTTTTCTAATTCATTTCTATTTTTAATAGAAGGATGTCTACAATCTCATGATAGCGGTATGATGTGAATTATTATTCTTCTAAATAGTCCTTCGAAACTAATTTCTACAGTATTATGTTGTGTTATTATATGCAGTGTTTTTTATTCCAATTCTATTATGGCTTGTATCGATTGGTCTTTATAAGTATTTGAATCCATTTATTGGATTTCTCTTCCAAATCATTTTCATCTCCCATTTAATTCCATTATTCAATGGATGGCTAACCAATCTCCTTTACTCTGCTATGGGAAGAATTATTGTATTATGATGTTTGGAGGTGCTTGCATAAAACCCTGCCTTTAGTACTGTAATCATTTTGAGGATGCCACTCAATGTCAGTATGGTTTTCATGACCACGACGCTATTCAAGATTTTGTGGGAACCCATTGGAGCCTTCCCTCAAACCATGATCTCTATGTCCCTATCCATGGTCCCCCTAAAGAGATTGGATCATTACATTACCAATGCTGAATTATCTGTTGATTAAATAGAGAGAGTGGAGCATTAAGATGGTTCCATCACCATCGAGGTCAAAATGGATCTTTTAGCTTGGATGACGATGATTATAAAACCTTTTTGAGGAATTTTAACCTAGAGATTCATAGGGGGAGCATGGAGTCATAGTTGGGACTGTTGGATTGAGGAAGTCTTCTCCCTTATATTCAATTCTTGGTAAAATTTACAAAACAAGTGGGAAGGTTTTTACATGGGAAATTACTAATTTTTGATTTATTAGTTCATTAGTTGAATGTATTTATTATTCAATATATTTGTATGATTTATTTCCTTTCACCTGGTCAGGATTTTGGCAAAACTACATACATTGCCCAAATATCAGGGTTTCAAAGCGGTACCATTCAAGAAAACAAAATATTTATCTTAACAATGAACCTATAATGATACATGGAAGTCATATGGGCCTGTTTTTTGGAGATATACTTGGAAATGATGTAATCCAAGGACTAGATTTAAATTGGGGAGCAGGGAATCGACCCAGTGGTGCCCAAAAATAGTGTATACAGCTTTCCAGAGTTGTTTATCAGGATCATGATATTTACCTTCTTGATGATGTTTTTAATGTAGTAGATGCCCACACTATAATTTTAATAATATTATATATCATTTCTAATATATTCCATTCTTTTTTTAGGAATGCGTTAGGGGGATTCTCAAATGGAAGGCCATTTTACTGGATACCCATCAAGTTTACTACTTGCATAATTTTGAAAGCATATATGTGAGTTTCCTTTATTCCATTTTATTATTCGTGAAGTGGATCTCTACCGAGTTGACATGTAAAATATGGTATGAGAGATGGGAAAATAGTGAAATCAAAGAAGTACAATGATATACTTGAATCTAGCATGGATTTAATGATTTGCGGATGGCCGATGATAGCTCAATGGAACTAGAATAAATAGGCTACAATGTGCCTACCATGAGTTCCCCTAAAACACCAAACTCAGCATAAGTCTTGTTGTAATGTTCAAACTCCACCAATGAAGGAATTTATCTCAAATATGATTTTTCACCTCAAGTATCATATGAACCACCTAATTCTATTTAGTCCTCATTTATGGTTGTATAAAATTTCAATTTTGACTTATAGATGACTTTTTTTGTAGGTCCCTAGTAGTTGGAGGATTATATATGGTTTGGATATTAACTTGGATAAAGTTCTTGTCCTTGTTGCAGATAATTTTGAGTTTTTAAAAGTATGTATTCCGACTAGAAACTTTTTAGATTTACAGTTGGTGATTTTTTTAAAAAACATAAAAATATACTTGATATTTTATTTTAATTATGTAATTATAATTCATGATATAAATTATTAAATGAAACTCTATGTTATTTATTTTTTTGATTGGATTCCAAAAATCTGGGCTTATTTAAATTATATTGAATGTGGTTGATGTTTATCCATAACATTCATTTTTTGAATATCTGTTTGAAACATGTATGCTTGGTTTTATTACTCATTCAATGTTGGTAATTGATATATGATTCAAATTAGCTACCTCAAGGCTATTTCAAACATGTGTTAGGTTTTATTACTCATTCAATGTTATTTGTTGGTATATGATTCAATCAGTTACCTTAATGATAACATTATAAATGAAATGATTCACTGATATAGACAACTAGAATTGTTGAAGAGGGGGTATTGAAGGTTAGTTTACATTATAACTGAAATGATTTACTGATATAGTATACTAGAATGAACTCTAAAGAGAGAGGGGTTGTCGGGTTGGGGGGGGGGGGGGGGGCTGGGAAAGGGGTAGTGGTTGTGTGTGTGTGTGGGGGGGGGGGGGGGGGTTCTGGGGAATATGGTATGGGTTTGTTCAAGGGGGTGTAGTTGGAATGGGGTTGTGTGGGTGTGTAGTGGGAAGGGGCCAGAGGGGTTTTTTTACAAGTATTCAGGGGGGCGTTGTGTGAGGGGGGGAGGGGGGTGAAGTGGGAAGGGGCAGTGGGAAGGGGGTAGTGGGGGTGTTTTTACAAGTATTCAAGGGAGGTGTGTGTGTGGGGGGGGGGGGTGTCGCTGGGGAAGAGGTAAGGGGGTGTGCAGGGGGTGGTGGTGGGAGGGGGGATGGTGCAGGGGAAGAGGGCATGGGTGTGTGCAGGGGAGGTGGGGTGAGGGGGGAGGGGTGTGCAGTGGGAAGGGGGAGTTTGGGGTGTGCAGGGTGAGAGTGGGGGTTACAATTATTCAAGGGGTGTTGGGGAAGAGGGTAGGGGTGTGTGCAGGGGGGTGCAGAGTCAGAGGGGATGTCTAGGAGGTGGGGGTGTGTGATGGGGGGGGTAGTTTGTAGTGGACAGGGATGGGTAGTGGGGGTGTAGGGGGATGTGAATATATGTAGGTTTAGGGTGCTTGGGGATATGGGTGAAGGGGCTAGGGTTGGGGGTAGTGTGCAGGGGGTGTGGGGGTGAAAGGGGGAAAGGGGGCAAGGTGTGTGGGGATGTAGGGGGAGGGGGGCTATCCAGGAGTTTGAAGGTGGCAGGGAGGGGGGCTATCTCGGAGTGTGCATGGGGGTAGGGAGGGGGGCATTCCAAGAGTTTATAGGGAGGGGAAAATGGGTGTGGGGTGCATGGGGAGGGGAGATATCAGGGAGGGTGGTATGAATATATGCTCGTGAAATTTCTCAAAAGAGAGTCTGGCTTCCAGTTTTTGTCTTACTAATGGATTTTACTTTTAAATCATTTGTCAATTTTGATTACATGTATTTTTATGTAGGATACAGATTCAGGATTTTTAGAAAACCATAAACAGAACATAGCCGATGCAATTGATTTGCTTCCATGACATGCAACTAGGATTGACGTGAATATAAAATTAAAGAGGCAATGTTTATTTGATACCAATATTTTCATGAAATTAGTAACCATTTGTTGTGTTTTAATAAAATTTTCCTAGCATACCCCATGATTGTAGAATTGTTGATTTCGTGTTTACTCAAGAGTGTGCACTATTCGATATTCTTGACATTTCTCTGTATCATGGTTGGATAGTTTATCCCCATGTATGCACTTTTGAATCATGTACCTTTATATTATTTTAGAAAAAATATTTTATACATTCTCTTACATTACAATTTTACTTTTTCCTTTTTCTTATTTCATTTTCTTAATATGAATGTTTTACGTATATTCATGCATGGGGGTGTCTAGGTGGTTTCCAGGGGGTGTCTAGGGTGGTGGGATGTCTTGAACATGTGGTGTCTTGGGGGGGGGGGGGGTCCCATGGGGGGTGTCTGGGGGGGGAGGGGTTGCCCAGGGGGGATGGGTGTCCAAGAGGGAGGGGGTTTCTAGGGGTGGAGGGGGTGTCCCAGGGGTGGGGGTGTCTAGGGGGTTCAGTGGGGGTGTCCAAGGGGGTTCTGTGTGTGTGGGGGTGGGGGGTGTCCAATGGGGTGGGGGGTTTCCAGGGCGGTCGAGGGGGTGTCCAAGGGGTGTGTCTGGGGGGGGGGGGTCCAGGGGGTGTCTAGAGGTGTCCGGGGGGGGGGGGGGGGGGTTGCAAGGTGGTTCTATCTAAGGGGGTGTGTAAGGGGGTTTGGTAGAGGGGGAGAGTGGGGTTGTGCGAGGGGGAATGGGTGTTCTGGGGGGTCTTTTTTGGAGGGAAGGGAGGGGATGTAGGGGTGTCTAGGGGGCGAGTGTGGGTTTTCCAGGGGGAGGGGTTGTGCTGGGGGGGGGGGGTGTCGGTCCAGGTTGGAAGGGAGGGGTTATAGAGGGAGTACAAGGAGATAGTGGAGGGGGATGGAGTTCAAGGTTGGAGGGAGTGTGCTAAGGGGCCTATCCAGGGGGATATTGGGGGTGTGAATGGGGTAGGGGGAGTGGTTTCATAGTGGTTTTCATTCTAGTTTACAGGAGCAAGGTGAAACCAAGGAGGGAAGGTGTTGTTTCTGGGGAAACCAAATATACCCATTATTCGAAAAACCATGGGTATAAATGCTACTGCATAACTATCTATACCCACAGTTTGTTGAAACATGGGGATGTGTGCTGTGAATAAACCTTTCGATACACACAATTTACTTAACCATGGGTATATAATTTCTGCTATAAAATGTATACCCATGGTTCTGTAAACCATGTGTATAGATGTGTATACCCACAGTTTACTAAAAGAATGGGTATAATGAAATTTCAGTGGGATATAACCACAGATTCTCAAAAAAAATGGGTATAGGATAATCCTGATGCCTTGGGATCCCATAGTTCATCAAACCATGGGTATAATCTATACCCTTGGTTTTATGGGTTGTTCCCCAAGTTTCAAACTATGGGTATAGAAAAATTTTCTAGTAGTGAATATATTATATCCTTTGGTTTAATGTAGGAGATAGTGTGTGTATTTAATATAGATACACACCCACTACTCAAATTCAAAAACAATACACAAAAGTGAAAAGATGACGAGATAAGGTTAGAAGTTCTTTGGGTGTTATTCTATGCAGCTCTGGACTTCTAGGATGATGCAGATGCATGTATCGATTCCTCTTGTGAGAAATAGAGTATCACAAGTCTAGTGGTCTGGTATACAGTTAGATATAGCATGTTTTCTTCATTGATTTATTATTGAAAAGATTATTTGGATATGATATGTGGTCTTCTAGATTTTTTATTCGAGAAATATTTGTGTGTTCTTCATATGTATCTTGGTGTATGTATCAGTCAACTTTTAAAGAATTCTCACGCTTCTCCTACACACTACTACACGTCGTCACTTATTTTAGGGGCACATTTTTTTATTCTTGGAGTGCATGTGTTGGAGATGAAACAATGAATGTATCTTGGAACTCCTACCTCGTACTATCAAGTGACATGTTTACAATGAAATATTAATTATGTCAGTGCATTTAAAAGACTCAAATATGACGGTTAGAAATTAAATTGAAAATGAAAAGAGATATTAATGAAAAGTTTCACAGTCTGTATAGAAACAATGTCACTTGTAAATAGTGTCACCGCAAAATGGTTTCTTCATCTTTAACTTTGAGTAGTGAGACAATCATGATGGAATAATTGTTTTGAGATCAGGAACCCGTAGCGAAAATGTGGTGTTAGGATCACGGTGATGGGCCCTTTTCCAATCTTTGAACGATGTCCTAATAAGGAACCAGTGTCACCGAAATCATGAGATCTGAAACTGGTTACGATGTCTTGTCGTAGTGTCTGGTCACGTTGTTTGGGTCACTGTGTCAAGTCACAGTGTCTAGTCACGGTGTCTTGTCACAATGTCTGGTCAAAGTGTCTGGGTCACGGTGTCTGGGTCCATTTCCAGAAAACTAGAACCAGTGGTAGACACACGGTTTCTAAGAATAATCCAAATATCTATATATAGACTTAAGTAGTAAAATTCACCGAATGAATTAGACTTAATCATTCATAAAATAAATCATTATAGAACAAAGTTAAATATACTTTAAAATTATCAGTGATGATTTATAAGAATCAAGATCTTGAGAAAAATTATTTTAATCATAAAGAAGCCAATCAAATCTACACATGATATATGATAGATTAAACATGAGTAACTATTTTTGATCATTAAAACATGATTAAAACATGAGGAGTCCAATAATCTCCCACTTTTTGATGATCACAAATCATATGAGTGAGATATATGTACATAGTGTGCTATCACTCCCTTATCGTACGTGTCTATCCCCCTTTTAAGATTATCAAAATGAGTACAAAAGGTAAATAAGAGAATAGATAATAAAAGTTCACAGTTCATTAGATGGAGAAAGATGATTCATTACGAGCAGTAGACAACAAAAAAACAAAATATCCCTATCAAAATATAGTGTTCACTTTTCTTTAGCACTGGTTGTCTTATCTTTTCCCATGTAAGCAACATCAAGAGGAGCCATAGGAGTAGAGGTAGAACATGAAGAACGGAGTGAACTAATTGTTAGAGATGGAAGAGGGAGCCCTCCAAAAATAGAGGGTTCCAAGATAGGTTTGGAGGAAGATTGATGTAGAGACCCAAAACTTGACGTACATAGACATTACATTACTTTTGCAGAATACTTAGTACATAACAAAAACAGACACACAAGGACCGTAATAGTTTAGTGTCTTTAGAAACATGGAACATAATCTTCAAATCATGGTGAAAGATCTTCAACATCTCCCAAAAGATCATCCCATTTTTCTTTCCTTACCTAAAATATTCTTTTAATCCTGGGGGAAAAGAAAACATAAAAAGGGTGATCTCAAATGCTCAGTAAGGGTATGCATGGATAAAATAAAACATACCATATACATTTGAACTTAAAAAAACATGAACATTAAAAATCTTGAGCAACGACATAAAATATGGAAGTACATAAGGCATAGATCATAATGGAAATAAATCGTGATAAAATAGCATGGGAATAAAACATGTAATTGTGGCATCCATTAAGCACATGATATGATTTCCATAGTATCCAAGTAATTGCTGCCAAGACCATCTTAATGGACAAAGTCCCATTCTAAATCGAGTTCACTCCTCGTTTCAGTCTTGTAACACTGAACCGGATTAACTTACCGTTCCAGACATGTCTATCTCATGAGATATAAAATCTTTACCCAATGTATTGGAGGGAGATATAGGTCCCACCCATCTCATAAATAAATCATTCTTACTTGTGCCACAAAATAAACATACATCATTCATCATAACCTAATAAATAAAGTTGGTTTCATAAACATCATCCCATCATCTCATAATCCATATAAAAAAAATGGAAATTTATCATAAGAAAAGTGGAACCATGTAAATCATAAATACATTAAACTTTAAACATACACATAAGAAATAATGTCATCTTAGATGGAAAAAATGGTTTTGATAAAACACTTGAAATGAATTCTTGAGGAAAATATCCTTTCTTCTTCAAAATCAATTTCTTTTCACAAAACATCTTGAAATTTTAAAAGAAAGAGAATTTTTTGGATATAGTCATGAAATATTTTAGAGGAAGCTTCATAAAATTAAGGATTTATAAAACCATGAAAATCCTTTCATGCCTTATAAGTTAAAAAAACATTATTCTCGTACTTTTGTCAGAAAAGTCAAAAAGTACCTTGTAGGGTAAATAAAAGGAAGATTCTTTCCATACCATGGGGTAAAAGTCAAAATGGATAAAAAGTACATTAAACATACATGAATACACTTTTATAAAACATATACATGGATGGTATAAATAACCCCAGTAAATACTTATGAATAAGCAATCTCGGATAAAAATGAGATTTGAAAAATTATCCCTTACCATAGGTCCGATATGCTTCGTACGTATCCAGACCTCCTGTATAATTATTTAAATAATTTCATTGACTTATTACAGAATCATATTAATTGTTATTATATCACATATGGTTCACTTATGAATTTATATTACCCATTATTTTGTAAATATATGTTAAAGTAGCGTCTTGGGTAAAGTCGTCTCATTTTTCCTTCGTGTTTTAACTTGTAATTATTCATATGATTACTTAGATCATGATTACTTATATCTAGAATGTAAAACATGATTTATATATAATATATATTCAGAATATACATATATATAATAGATCGATAAATGGAAAGAAATACACCGTTAATGGAGACGGTAGGCCGTACGTATGCATGAACGTTGTTTTCGTTTCCTTATGGAATTGAATGGAATTAAGTAGATGAAATACATATATATATACATAAATACAGTATCATTATTATGTAATATATTTCATGATTACTTATTATATATACTTTATAATCATTCATGAATGGCTAATCATTGAGAATGAATCTCACCGCGTCGTGGAGACGGTAGTCCGTACGTACGCACGAGCGATGATATCATTACCATGATCATGGAATTGTATTAAAGTGTATGTATAATATTTCAGAATCAATATCACATTACAATAATCCTATATAGTCATTATTTACACCATTATACCCATACAAGTAATGTTGTGGTGGAAAATAGATTACACCACGGCGTGGAGACGGTATTCCGTACGTACGCACGCGCGGTGATTTCGTTTTCCGTAGGATGGATAAATGGTAAAATAGGGTTGTTTAATAATTATAATAACATATAATTATATTAGTGATACTGATATTATTACTTCATAATTAAACAACTAATAAAGAATAAGTGGAATAAGAAATAAAGATGACAGAATTGGTAACGGGCATTACCTCTTCTTTGAAGCGCCTCTTTGAGTCCTTCTCTTAGGGCACCAAAATTGGTCTTTGAAGAAGACCAGAACCTCTAGGATGTCTCTAGGGAAGTTTAGAAGAGAATTTTTCAAGGGTTGGTGGAGCTTGAAGGCTCAAATTGGTATGAGGAAGAGAGGGAGGAGGTGCCCTTTTATAAGGGAGGGGAGGGGCACCTTTGGAATTCTTAAAAATATTAATTTATAATAAATATAACCCCACTTAAAAACCTCCAAAAATGACTCATATTACAATATAAGATGATATAGGGTTGTAATCTCATAAACCAATAAAATTTAGACATGTTAGGAAATTATTTTAAACACTATCAACTTGATTTATCCATACTTAATCAATTTTATTTTATTTGTGGTAATATCATTCTAAATTTTATATTATAGAAAAAAAATTAATTATTTGTTCTGAATTGTCCATAAATGGATAATTTATGATATTTTAGACCATATAAATTTAGATTTATAATTTTTAAATATTTTTGTGATTTTTAAACAACTTTATAATATGTTATTTTTATAAAATAACAAAAGTGTCAATTTTGACACTATTCATTTATATGAATTTAAATAAAATATATACAGAAGGTTTGTTCGAAATAAAAGAATTAATAGATTCATAAAAGGACATATATATTTATAAAAGTAGTGGAGAACATTAAATAGTTCATATAATATTTATTTTATTATTTTTAAAACTATTTGTTTGGTTTATCTCTTAATAAAATAATTACTACAACATTTTTATATAATTATTTAATATACTTATTTGTTGCATAAAAATTAAAAATAAATCCTATGATGAAGGTAAATATATTACCTTTCACAATAATACTTTTACTAGAATTTATAATCTTAAAATCACAATATTTAAATTGTTATATTTATTAAAGTTTGAAGGGGACAACTTTGGCATCATTTAAAATAAAATAATATAAGTGTCATAATCACTTTTATAAGACTCAAAACGGTTATATATTAGTTAATTAGATGATTATGGTATAGATATACACTAAAAATTAGTTTTGGTCAGGTTTTTGGGCCTTTTAATGGGTATTATTATTTCAATAAATACTATATTACTGATTTTTCACTTAATAAATAATTTCTGCAGCATTAATGTATCACCATTAATGACAATTATTTAATACCCAAAAATTATAAATGAATTATAATGATATATATAATTTCATTAGATTTCTTGAGACTATTCGTGTTCGATGTTTTATTATGTTTATCACTAAATTAAAATTAATATACTTATAAGATTTAAGAGAGTGACATGTTGTCACTTTCTTTGGTTTTAATAATAATTAAATTATTTTCAAGGTAAAAAGTCCATAAAATGAATATAATCCGACCCTTAGGTGATATGGGTCGACTTTTAGCCACCAAATAGAATTTTTTCATGTGTTAGTGTAATTTTATAATATTATATTTACCCTTAATTACCCGATTTACCTTTAACTATGGTAAATAAAATTTACCGTAGTTACTATTCATAATTCCCAAAAATAAAAAGTAGCCTATTTACATAATTTGGACCAAATAATTCCAAATATGGAATCCATTTTTTCAAATTCAATACACATAAGTTTCAGAAATTAAATTAAAATTAATCCCGCTGTCGAATGAAAACAGGTTTTTGTTTAAAACATTGCAAAAGATTGAATTGATTTAACCTACGAATTCAATGTAAAATCAATGATAATGACATAAATTATATTACATGGTAAAAATATATTCTATTTATACTTTAAAACCACTCAATATTATAATTTAACCACATAAGTTATTACGATGAAAAAAGTTGTTTTTAATTAAAATATAGGATGTTTTTACTATTCATTAAAATATGAAACTTATCAGAATAATATGAAAAATTTATCCAAGGTAAATTTTATATCCTGATTCCAAAGAATAATTTTATTTTGTAAAATTGAACTTATAAACATGTCAAAAACTAGATTTAAAGTGGGTGCACCATCAAAAGGCGGCAAAACTGCATTTTTTTGAAAAATACTTAATTTACCCAAAAAATATATTTTGTTCTTATACCATGTTTTAGAAAATGTGTAAGATGAATAATAATGTTATAAAATTAAAAATTTAGTTAATACTAATCATAACGGCTAGTTCATAATAATATTATAATAATATATCATTCTTTAGTAAAACCCGGTATTGCGTACAACACACGCTATCGAGGAAGGTTGAGATTGCGTGTAATGAAAGCCATGTCAGGGTTGCATGTTGTGCAAGAATCCTTCATTGTTCCGTATAACAGAATCCAACCATATTTCATTTATACATTGAATATATATATATATATATATATACATACACACACACACACACACACTCAACATTGCGTAGAATGACTATTACAAACCGAACATGAAATTGTGTGTAACACGATCCAAGAATAGCGTTATGTATACTGCAAGCTAATACGGTGTTGTGTATAGTACAAGCTAAACCTGGTGTGCTGTATAATAGAAAACATCAATGGAATTAAAAGAATATTTTTCATAAAATCTCGGGGTGTTACATTCAACCCCCCTTAAAATGAATTTCACCCTCAAAATTCGTTGGGGTTATAAATCGTTTACTATTCATAGAAACCCACATCGTAAAAAGGAATACTAAAAATTAATTTTAAAAACTAAAGTATGAAATGCAAAGATTACCCAAAGTAACTCATCATTGGGTTTCCATATAGGAGAACATAGGTCGAAATATGGATATGGAAGGAAAATCTGACCATCAAGTTCTGATGGAGAGTGGTAGAGGACATGGCTATGAAAAAGCAAACAATCACAAAGTCATATATTTGTGATGATATAAGGTATCATCTGATTCGTCGGATATAAGATCACTAGGATAACATTTTTGGTTTTCAATATCATTTCCCTAAAGTTGAAAATTTTGAATTACAAGAAATACTTGCTTGATTTTGGCACTATCTCACTGTTGTTCATGCTTTGAACAATTTCAACTTCATCTCTTAAATAAATGAAGTTGTATTTATTATTTGTGAAGTTCTAACAGATCATGTGATAGAATGATGGGTCATTCCATTTGTTTCAAACAAAAGGTTAGCAAAAGTTATCAAATATACATAAGTCCATCTATGGTGTGGTTAATCATATCCAATTCCAAAAATGAACTTATACTTCATATATCATACCGCTTAATAAAATAAAAATAGTTTTTACTAACCAGGGACTTCCGGTAGTCCAGTGGTAGGCAATAAAGTCCAGTCGCACTTCGGTTGTGGGTTCAATTCTCACAGCCTTGTCCGACGCGATGAGTTGCCGCCAGTCCTGCAGGTTGTCCTTTTTCTAAAACTACATTACTATAACATCCTATCGATAATATCAAAAAAAGTTCTATCCTTAAACAATACTAACTTATGTCCAACATAATTCATTCCAATCTTTTGGCTTATCTTAAATACTTCAGTCCATGCTCATAGTACAAGAAAATGATTACTTGAAATGTCACATAAAAATCACGTGAATTCCATCATTTATCCCCAATATATCATAAGATATATCTTGTTGGTCAAATTACAAGAATGTGAATACCTTAATCTATATTCTCTTGAAGAATGAATACCCATTCAATCTTAGTGAAAACATGAATGTAGATATAAGTTAACACTTTCCTCGTACCTAAATCCCCAAAATTCTTTAAACTCAAACCATGATATAACCTTCTCCTTATATCAGTCATGAGCTCATGAATACTATCAAACAGTTAATTTTCTCCTTATCCCTTCATTATGCGCATATCATCTACATTCCAAAAATATCTGAATAACATTTCATGGATACTGGTACCATTAATCATACAATTTCAAAACTCAAGGAAAGACAACAGTGTAACAATCCTTATATGTCTCTTTATTCCAAAGTACCATGAGATTACTCATACAACATTACACTTGATAAACATGTAATCATTCCACTACCTTCTTAAACCATTGATCGAGCATCAACAATTATTTCAACTCACATATCATTTGTAGTCTCTTCATCATCATCAACATAAATACCACCCATATAGCCGTACTGAGTCTCTTCATGAGACTTTCCCTTAGGGCATTGGTTTGCATAATGCCCGTACATTCCACATTTATAACATTTAACCATTGTCGATGTTGTAGCAATGCCATTATCATCATCCATGGTGTTAACTGAACCTTTTCCTTTGCACTTACTGGATTTGTGTCCTTCTTTTCCACACCCAAATCAACTTCCAGTTCCCTTGAAACAATCTCCCCGATGCCTCTTCCCACATGATTTTCATGAGGGAAATTGAACTTTCTTTCCTCTATGATCATCATGAAACTCCCTCTTTCTCTTATTATCTGAGTCGGGAAACTTACCAAAGTTGAGATTATTGATCATATTATGAGATTTCTGATTAGACATAATAATGATGTTTGGACTTCCAAATACCGTTTCATTTGGTTTCTCATGATGAATATCATTCCATTGTCCGTCATATCCTCCATTATCATGAATCTTCCTGTTTCCAGCCATTTTCTAAAACCCAAAAAGAATAGTGTGAGAGGCAAAAATCATGCTAGGGAAAAACATAGTAAAGGGGGAGTACCCTCAACATCTAACATCTAAGGTTAAATTCTAAGATCATTACCATAATTCTAGGACTATATTCTATACGTATACTTATCCTTAGGGACATTTCTAGACATACCTTCGAAATATCTCTGGGGATCTCACTAATGTTTTCACATCCTAGTTTCCAAAGGTTGACTAAACCTTTCCTCTGATACCAACTGTAGAGACCCAAAGCATGACGTACATAGACATTACATTACTTTTGCGGAATTATTATTACATAACAAAAACAGACACACAAGGACTATAATAGTTTAGTGTATTTGGAAACTTGGAATCTAATATTCTAATCATGGTGAAAGATCTTCAACATATCCTATAAAGATCATCCCATTTTTGTTTCCTTACCTAAAATCTTTCTTTAAATCCTAGGGGAAAAGAAAACATAAAAAGGGTGATCTCAAATTCTCAGTAAGGGTAAGAATGGATAAAATAAAACATACCATATACATTTGAACTTAAAAAAACATGATCATTAAAAATCTTGAGCAACGACATAAAACATGGAAGTACATAATGCATAGATCATAATGGAACATAAATCATGATAAAATAGCATGGGAATAAAACATGTTTTTGTGGAATCCATTAATAACATGATATGATTTCCATAGTATCCAAGGCATTGCTGCCAAGACCATATTAGTGGACAAAGTCCCATTCTTAATTGAGTTCACTCCTCGTTTCAGTCCTGTATCACTAAACCGGATTAACTTACCGTTCCAGCCATGTCTGTCTCATGAGATATAAAATCCTTACCCAATGTATTGGAGGGAGATATAGGTCCCACCGATCTCATAATGAAATCATTCTTACTTGTGCCACAAAATAAACATACATCATTCATCATAACCCAATAAAAAAATGGGTTTCATAAACTTCATCCCATCATCTCATAATCCATATAAAACAAATGGAAATTTCATGATAAGAAAAGTGAAACCATGTAAATCATAGATACATTAAACTATAAATATACACGTAAGAAGTAATGTCATATTAGATGGAAAAAATGGTTTTGATAAAACACTTGAAATGAATTCTTGAGGAAAATATCCTTTCCTCTTCAAAATCAATTTCTTTTCACAAAATGTCATGCAATTTTAAAAGAAAGAGAATTTTTTGGATATAGTCAGGAAATATTTTGGATGAGGCTTCATGAAATTATGTATTTTTAAAACCATGAAAATCCTTTCATGCCGTATAAGTTAAAAAAACATTTTTCTCGTACTTTTGTCGGAAAAGTCAAAAAGTACCTTGTAGGGTAAATAAAAGAAAGATTCCTTCCATACCATGGGGTAAAAGCCAAAATGGGTAAAAATGACATTAAACACACATTAATACACTTTTATAAAACATAGACATAAATGATATAAATAACCCCAGTAAATACTTACGAATAAGCAATCTCGGATAAAAATGATCTTTGCAAAATTATCCCTTACCTTAGGTCCGATATGCTTCGTACGTATCCAAAACTACTATATAATGATTTAAAAAATATCATTGACTTATTACAGAATCATATTCACTGTTATTATATCACATATGGTTCACTTATGACTTTATATTACCCGTTCTTTTGTAAATTCATGTTAAAGTAGCGTTTTGGGTAAAATCGTCTCATTTGTTGTTCGTGTTTTAACTTGTAATTATTCATATGATTACTTAGATCATGATTACTTATATCCATAATGTAAAACATAATTTATATATAATATATATTCAGAATATACATATATATAATAGATTGATAAATGGAAAGAAATACACTGTTCATGGAGACGGTAGGCCGTACGTACGCATGAACGTTGTTTTCGTTTCCTTATTGAATTGAATGGAATTAAGTAGATGAAATACATATATATATATACATAAATCCACTATAATTATTATGTCATATATTTCATGATTAATTATTATATATACTTTATAATCATTCATGAATGGTTAATCATTGAGAATGAATCTCATCGCATCATGGAGACGGTAGTCCGTACGTACGCACGAGCGATGATATCACTACCATGATCATGGAATTGTATTGAAGTGTATGTATAATATTTCAGAATCAATATCAATTTACAATAATCATATATAGTCATTATTTAAACCATTATACCCATCCAAGTATGGTGGTGGTGGAAAATAGATTACACCACGGCGTGGAGACGGTATTCTGTACGTACGCACGCGCGGTGATTTTGTTTTCCGTAGGATGGATAACTAATGAAATAGGGCTGTTTCATACATATAATAACATATCAGAATATTAGTGATAGTGATTTTATTACTTCATAATGAAACAACTAAATAAGAAGAAGTGGACGAAGAAATAAAGAAGAAAGAATCGGTAACGGGCATTACCTCTTCTTTGAAGAGCCTCTTTGAGTCCTTCTCTTAGGGCACTAAAATTGGTCTTTGAAGAATACTAGGACCTCTAATATGTTTTTAGTGAAGTGGAGAAGATAATTTTTCAGGGGTTGGCCGATCGTAAAGGCTCCAATTGGTGTGAGGAAAAGAGGGAGGAGGTGCCCTTTTATAATGGAGGGGAGGGGCACCTTTGGAATTCTTAAAAATATTAATTTATAATAAATCTAACCCCACTTTAAAACCTCCAAAAATGACTCATATTCGAATATAAGATGAGATAGGGTTTTAATCTCATCAACCAGTAAAATTTAGATATATTAGGAAATTATATTAAACATTATCAACTTCATTTATCCTTACTTAATCAATTTAATTTTATTTGTGCTATTAACATTCTAAATTTTAAATTATAAAGAAAAAATTACTTATTTGTTATTAATTGTCCATAATTGGATACTTTATAACATTTTAGACCATATAAATTAAAATTTATATTTTTTAAATATTTTTGTGATTTTTAATCAATTTTATATTATGTTATTTTTATAAAATAAAAATAGTGTCAATTTTGACACTATTCATTTATTAGAATTTAAATAAAATATATACAGAAGATATGTTCTAACTAAAAGTTTTAATAGATTCATAAAAGGCCATATGTATCTATAAAATTAGTGGAGCACATCAAATAGTTCATATAATATTTATTTTATTATTTTTAAAACCATTTATTTGGTTTATCTCTTAATAAAATAATTACTACAACATTTTTTTATAATTATTTAATATACTTATTTCTTGCATAAAAAATAAAATTAAAATCCTATGATGAATATATATCTATTAAATTTCACAATAATACTTTTACTCGAATTTAGCATCTTAAAATCACTATAGTTAAATTGTTATATTTATTAAAGTATGAAGGTGACAACTTTGGCATCATTTAAAATAAAATAATATAAGTGTCATAATCACTTTTATAAGACTAAAAACGGTAATATATTAGGTCATTATATGATTATGGTATAGATATACACTAAAAATATGTTTTGGTCAGGATTGTGGGCCTTTTAATGCGTATTATTATTTCAATAAAAACTATATTACTGATTATTCACTTAATAAATAATTTATCCATCATTAATGTATCACCATTAATGACAATTATTTAATACCTAAAAATTATAAATAATTTATCATGATGTAGATGATTTTATTATATTTCTGGATACTATTCATTTTTGAAGTTTTAAGATGTTTATCACTAAATTAAAATTATTATACTTATAAGATTTAAGAGAGTGACATGTTGTCACTTTCTTTGGTTTTAATAATAATTAAATTATTTTCATGGTCAAAAGTCCATAAAATGAATCTAATCTGACCCTTAGGTGATATGGGTGGACATTTAGCCACCAAATAGAATTTTGGAATGTTTTAGGGTAATTTTATAATATTATATTTACCCTTAATTACCTGATTTACCTTTAACTATGGTAAATAAAATTTACCGAAGTTACTATTAATAATTTCCAAAAATGAAAGGTAGTCTACTGACATAATTTGGAACCACTGATTCCAAATATAGAAACTATTTTTTCAAAATCAATACACAGATGTTGAATAAATAAAATTAAAATTTATCCCGTTGTCGAATGAAAACGGGTTTTTGTTTAAAACATTGCAAAAGATTGAATTGATTTAACCTACGAATTCAATGTAAAATCAATTTTAATGACATAAATTATATTAAATGGTAAAAATATATTCTATTTATACTTTAAAACCAATAAATATTATAATTTAACCACATAAGTTATTATGATGAAAAAAGTTGTTTTTAATTAAAATATTGCGTGTTTTTTATTATTCATTAAAATATGAAAGTTATCAGAATAATATGAAAAATTTTTCCAAGGTAAAATTTTATATCCTGATTCCAAAGAATAATTTTATTTTGTAAAATTTAACTTATAAACATGTCAAAAACTATATTTAAAGTGGGTGCGCCATCAAAATGTGGCAAAACTGCATTTTTTGAAAAATAATTATTTTACCCGAAATATTTATTTTGATCTTATACCATGTTCTAGAAAATGTGTAAGATGAATAATAATGTTATAAAATTCAAAATTTAGTTAATAATATTCATAACGGCTAGTTCATAATAATATTATTATAATATATCATTGTTTAGCAAAACCCAGTATTGCGTACAACACACGCTATCGAGGAAGGTCGCGATTGCGTGTAATGCAAGCCAAGTTAGGGTTACGGTTGTGCAAGAATCCTTCGTTGTTTCGTATAACATAATCCGACCATATTTAATTTATACATTTAATATATATATATACATATACACACACACACACTCAATATTTCATAGAATGACTATTACAAAACGAACATGAAATTGCGTGCAACACGATCCAAGAATAGCGTTGCGTATAATGCAAACTAATACGGTGTTGTATATAGTACAAGCTAAACTATGTGTGCTGTATAATAGAAGAAATCAATGAAATTAAAAGAATATTTTTCATAAAATTTTGGGGTGTTACATTCTACCCCCCTTAAAATGAATTTCGCCCTCGAAATTCATTAGGGTTATAAATCATTTACTATTCATAGAAACCCACATCGTAAAAAGTAATACTAAAAATTAATTTTAAAAACTAAAGTATGAAATGAAAATATTACCCAATGTAACTCATCATTGGGTTTACATATATGAGAACATAGGTGAAAATATGGATATGGAAGGAAAATCTAACCATCATGTTCTGATAGAGAGTGGTAGAGGACATGGCTATGAAAAAGACAACAATCACAACGTCATAGATTTCTGATGATCTAAGGTACCATCTGATTCGTCGGATATAAGAGCACTAGGAAAACATTTTTGGTTTTCAATATCATTTCCCTAAAGTTGAAAATTTTGAATTAGAAGAAATACATGCTTGATTTTGGTACTATCTCACTGTTGTTCACGCTTTGAACAATTTCCACTTCATCTCTTAAAGAAATGAAGTTGAATTTATTATTTGCGAAGTTCTAACAGATCATGTGATAGAATTATGGGTCATTCCATTTGTTTCAAACAAAAGGTTAGCAAAATTTATCAAATATACATAAGTCCATCTATGGTGTAGTTAATCATATCCAATTCCAAAAATGAACTTATACTTCATATATCACACCGCATAATAAAATAAAACTAGTTTTTACTGACCTGGGACATCCTGTAGGACAGTGGTAGTCTATAAAGGCCAGTCACACTTCGGTTGTTGGTTCGATTCCCACAGCCTTTTCCGACGCGATGGGCTGTCGCCAGTCCTACAGGTTGTCCATTTTCTAAAACTACATTACTATAACATCCTTACAATAATATCGAAAAAATTTCTATCCTTAAACAATACTAACTTATGTCCAACATAATCCATTCCAATATTTAGGCTTATCTTAAATACTTCGGTCCAAGCTCATATTTTAAGAAAATTATTACTTGAAATGTCACATAAAAACTACGTGAATTCCATCATTTATCCCCCATATATCATAAGATATATCTTGTTGGTCAAATTACAAAAATGTGAATACCTTAATCATGTATTCTCTTGGAGAATGAATACCCATTGAATATTAGTGAAAACATGAATGCAGTTAAAAGTTAACACATTCCATATACCAAAATCCTCAAAATTATTTATACTCAGACCATGATATAACCTTCTCCTTATATCATTCATGATCTCAGGAATACTATCAAACATTTAATTTTCTCCTTATCCCTTCATTATGCGCATATCATCTACATTCCAAAAATATCTGAATAACATTTCATGGATACTGGTACCATTAATCATACACTTTCAAAACTCAAGGAAATACAACAGTGTAACAATCCTTAGATGTCTCTTTATTCCATAGTACCATGAGATTACATATACAAAGTTACACTTGATAAACATGTAATCATTCCACTACCTTCTTAAACCATTGATCGATCTTCAACAATTATTTCAACTCACATGTCATTTGTAGTCTCTTAATCATCATCAACATAAATACCACCATGTAGTTGGGGTTTGTCATAGTGGTAATCACCCCTTAAATCTACATGAAAAATGGGGGTTCAAAACCCATTGGGCGCAGGGTACTGTAGCAGTAATGTAGCAGCGGCGACACTGTAGCAACGGCGGGAGCTGTAGCGGTGGCAGGTCCCTATAGCGGCAGCATGTCATTGTAGCAGTGGCGGGTACTGTGCAGTATTGTAGCAACGCGGGTACTGTAGCAGTAATATTCACAGAATGGGCTTTGGGCCAAACAAAATGGGCCTACGAGTCATGTAATTGGCTAAATGCCAACTGGGCCTTCGGGCTACCTAATGGGTCTCCCTCTACCCAGTTAAAGAGGTCTTTTCTTTGCTTTAATAATAAAAATGATGCTTCGGCCCCATCCTTAAAAAAATCAACATAAATTCCACCCATACGGCCGTACTAATTCTCTTCATGAGACTTTCCCTTAGGGAATTGGTTTTCATAATTCCCGTACATTCCACTTTTAAAACATTTAACCATTGTTGATGTTGTAGTAATGCCATTATCTCCATCCATGGTGTTAACTAAACCTTTTCCTTTGCACTTACTGGCTTTGTGTCCTTCTTTTCCACATCCAAAGCATCTTATAGTTCCCTTGAAACAATCTCCCTGATGACTCTTCCCACATGATTTACATGAGGGAAATTGAACTTGCTTTCCTCTATGATCATCATGAAACTCCATCTTTCTCTTATTATCTGAGTCGGGAAACTTACCAAAGTTGAGATTATTGATCATATTATGAGATTGCTGATTAGGCATGATAATGATGTTTGGACTTCCAAATCCCGTTTCATTTGGTTTCTCATTAATAATATCATTCCATTGTCGGTCATATCCTCCATTATCATGAATCTTCCTATTTCCAGCCATTTTCTAAAACCCAAAAAGAATAGCGTGGGAGGCAAAAATTATGGTAGGGAAAACAACATAGTAAACGGGGAGTACCCTCAATATCTAACATCTTAGGTTAAATTCTAAGATCATTACCGTAATTCTAGGACTATATCCTATACATATACTTATCCTTAGGGACATCCCTAGACATACCTTAGAAATATCTCTAGGGATCTCACTAACGTTTTCACATCCTAGTTTCCAAAGGTTGACTAAACCTTTCCTTTGATACCAACTGTATAGACCCGAAGCTTGATATACATAGACATTACATTACTTTTGCGGAATACTTAGTACATAACAAAAACAGACACACAAAGATCGTAATAGATTAGTGTCTTTCGAAACTTGGAACGTAATCTTCTAATCGTGGTGAAAGATCTTCAACATCTCCCATAAATATCTTCTCATTTTTGTTTACTTACCTAAAATCATTCTTTTAATACTAGGGGAAAAAAAAACATAAAATGGGTGAGCTCAAATGGTTAGTAAGGGTAAGCATGGATAAAATAAAACATACCATATGCATTTGAGATTAAAAAAACATGAACATTAAAAATCTTGAGAAACGACATAAAACATGGAAGTACATAAGGAATAGATTATAATGGAACATAAATCATGATAAAATAGCATGGGAATAAAACATGTAATTGTGGAATCCATTAAGCACATGATATGATTTCCATAGTAGCTAAGGCATTGCTGCCAAGACCATCTTAGTGGACAAAGTCCCATTCTGAATCGAGTTCACTCCTCATTTCAGTTTTGTAACACTGAACCGGATTAACTTACCGTTCCATCCATGTCTATCTCATGAGATATAAAATCTTTAACCAATGTATTGGAGGGATATATAGGTCCCACCCATCTCTTAATGAAATTATTCTTAATTTCGGCACAAAATAAACATACATCATTCATCATAACCCAATAAATAAAATGGGTTTCATAAACATCATCCCATCATCTCATAATCCATATAAAACAAATGGAAATTTCATCATAAGAAAAGTGAAACCAGGTAAATCATAGATACATTAGACTTTAAACATACTCATAAGAAATAATTCCATCTTAGATGGAAAAAATGGTTTTGATAAAACACTTGAAATGAATTTTTGAGGAAAATATCATTTCTTCTTCAAAATCAATTTCTTTTCACAAAACGTCGGGAAATTTTAAAAGAAATAGAATTTTTTGGATATATTCATGAAATATTTTGGAGGAAGCTTCATGAAATTAAGGATTTATAACACCATGAAAATCCTTTCATGCCGTATAAGTTAAAAAAACATTCTTCTCGTACTTTTGTCGGAAAAGTCAAAAAGTACCTTGTAGGGTAAATAAAAGAAAGATTCCTTCCATACCATGGGGTAAAACTAAAAATGGGTAAAAAGGAAATTAAACATACATAAATACACTTTTATAAAACATAGACATGGATGACAGAAATAACCCCAGTAAATACTTACGAATAATCAATCTCAGATAAAAATGAGATTTAAAAAATATCCCTTACCTTAGGTCCGATATGCTTCGTACGTATCCAAATCTCCTGTATAATGATTTAAATAATTTCATTGACTTATTAAAAAATCATATTCATTTTTATTATATCACATATGGTTCACTTATGACTTTATATTACCCGTTCTTTTGTAAATTCATGTCAAAGTAGCATTTTGGGTAAAATCGTCTCATTTGTCGTTCGTGTTTTAACTTGTAATTATTCATATGATTACATAGATCATGATTACTTATATCCACAATGTAAAACATGATTTATATATAATATATATTCAGTATATACATATATATAATAGATATATAAATGGAAAGAAATACACCGTTCATGAAGACGGTAGGCCGTACGTACGCATGAACGCTGTTTTCATTTCCATATTGAATTGAATAGAATTAAGTAGATGAAATACATATATATATATATATATACAAAAATCCAGTATCATTATTATGTCATATATTTCATTATTACTTATTATATATACTTTATAATCATTCATGAATGGTTAATCATTGAGAATGAATCTCATCGCGTCGTGGAGACGGTAGTCCGTACGTACGCACGAGCGATGATATCATTACCATGATCGTGGAATTGTATTGAAGTGTATGTATAATATTTCAGAATCAATATCAATTTACAATAATCATATTTAATCATCATTTACACCATTATACCCATCCAAGTAAGGTGGTGGTGGAAAATAGATTACACCATGGCGTGGAGACGGTATTCCGTACGTACGCACACGCGGTGATTTCATTTTCCGTAGGATGGATAAATAGTGAAATAGGGTTGTTTCATACTTATAATAACATATCCGTATATTAGTGATACTGATGTTATTAATTCATAATGAAACAACTAAATAAGAATAAGTGGAAGAAGAAATAATGATGAAAGAATTGGTAACGGGCATTACCTCTTCTTTGAAGCGCCTCTTTAAGTCCTTCTCTTAGGGCACGAAAATTGGTCTTTGAAGAATACCAGGACCTCTAGGATGTTTCTAGGGAAGTGGAGAAGAGATTTTTTCAAGGTTAGGCCGAGCATGAAGGCTGAAATTGGTGTGAGGAAGAGAGGGAGGAGGTGCCCTTTTATAAGGGAGGGGAGGGGCACCTTTGGAATTCTTAAAAATATTAATTTATAATAAATCTAAACCCACTTAAAAACCTCCAAAAATGACTCATATTAGAATATAAGATTATATAGGGTTGTAATCTCATCAACCAATAAAATTTAAACATGTTAGGAAATTGTTTTAAACATTATCAACTTGATTTATCCTTACTTAATCTATTTAATTTTATTTGTGGTAATAACATTATAAATTTGAAATTATAACAAAAAAATTACTTATTTGTTGTGAATTGTCCATAATTGGATACTTTATTACATTTTAGACCATATAAATTTAAATTTATAATTTTTAAATATTTTTGTGATTTTTAAACAATTTTATAATATGTTATTTTTATTAAGTAACAATAGTGTCAATTTTGACACTATTCATTTATATGAATTTAAATAAAATATATACAGAAGATATGTTCGAAATAAAAACTTTAATATATTCATAAAAGGACATATGTATCTAGAAAATTAGTGGAGCGCATTAAATAGTTCATATAATATTTATTTTATTATTTTTAAAACCATTTATTTGGTTTATCTCTTAATAAAATAATTACTACAACATTTTTGTATAATTACTTAATATAATTATTTGTTGGATAAAAAATAAAAATTAAATCCTATGATGAAGATAAATATACTAACATTCACAATAATACTTTTACTCGAATTTTTCATCTTAAAATCACAACATTTAAATTTTTATATTTATTAAATTATGAAGGTGACAACTTTGGCATCATTTAGGAGAAAATAATATAAGGGTCATAATCACTTTTATAAGACTCCAAACGGTTATATATTAGGTCATTATATGATTATGGAATTTATATACACTAAAAATATGTTTTGGGCAGGTTTGTGGGCCTTTTAATGGGTATTATTATTTCAATAAAAACTATATTACTGCTTTTTCAGTTAATAAATAATTTCTGCATTATTAATGTATCACCATTAATGACAATTATTTAATCCCTAAAAATTATAAATAAATTATCATGATGTATATAATTTTATTAGATTTCTGGATACTATTCATGTTATATGTTTTATGATGTTTATCACTGAATTAAAATTATTATACTTATAATATTTAAGAGAGTGACATGTTGTCACTTTCTTTGGTTTTAATAATAATTAAATTATTTTCATGGTAAAAATCCATAAAATGAATCTAATCCGACACTTAGGTGATATGGGTCGACTTTTAGCCACCCAATAGAATTTTGGCATGTGTTAGGGTAATTTTATAATATTATATTTACCCTTAATTACCAGATTTATTTTTAACTATGGTAAATAACATTTACCGTAGTTACTATTCATAATTCCCAAAAATAAAAAGAAGCCTATTAACATAATTTGGACCCACTGATTCCAAATATGGATTCCATTTTTTCAAATTCAATACACAGAAGTTGCAGAAATTAAATTAAAATTAATCTCGTTGTCGAATGAAAACAGGTTTTTGTTTAAAACATTGCAAAAGATTGAATTGATTTAACCTACGAATTCAATGTAAAATCTATGCTAATGAAATTAATTATATTAAATGGTAAAAATATATTATATTTATTCTTTAAAACCACTCAATATTATAATCTAACCACATAAGTTATTACGATGAAAAAAGTTGTTTTTAATTAAAATATAGCGTGTTTTTACTATTCATTAAAATATGAAAGTTATCAGAATAATATGAAAAATTTATCCAAGGTAAAATTTTATATCCTGATTCTAAAGAATAATTTTATTTTGTAAAATTGATCTTATAAAAATGTCAAAAACAAGATTTAAAGTGGGTGCGCCATCAAAAGGAGGCAAAATTGCATTTTTTTTAAAAATACTTATTTTACCCGAAAAATTTATTTTGTTCTTATACCATGTTCTAGAAAATGTGTAAGATGAATAATAATGTTATAAAATTCAAAATTTAGGTAATACTATTCATAACGGCTAGTTCATAATAATATTATAATAATATATCTTTGTTTAGTAAAACCTGGTATTGCGTACAACACACACTTTTGAGGAAGGTCGCGATTGCGTGTAATGCAAGCCAAGTCAGGGTTGCGTGTTGTGCAAGAATCCTTAGTTGTTTTGTATAACAGAATCCAACCATATTTTATTTATACATTGAATATATATATATATATACATATACACACACACACACACTCAAAATTGCGTAGAATGACTATTACAAAATGAACATGGAATTGTGTGTAACACGATCCAAGAATAGCGTTGCGTATACTGTAAGCTAATACGGTGTTGCGTATAGTACAAGCTAAACTTGGTGTGCTGTATAATATAACACATCAATGAAATTAAAAGAATATTTTTCATAAAATATCGTGGTGTTACATTCTACCCCCCTTTTAATGAATTTCACCCTCGAAATTCATTGGGGTTAAAAATAGTTTACTATTCATAGAAACCCACATCGTAAACAGGAATACTAAAAATTAATTTTAAAAACTAAAGTATGAAATGAAAAGATTACCCAATGTAACTCATCATTGGGTTTCCATATAGGAGAACATAGGTGAAAATATGGATATGGAAGGAAAATCTAACCAACAAGTTCTGATGGAGAGTGGTAGAGGACATGGATATGAAAAATCCAACAATCACAAAGTCATAGATTTGTGATGATATCAGGTACCATATTATTCGTCGGATATAAGAGAACTAGCAAAACATTTTTGGTTTTCAATATCATTTCCCTAAAGTTGAAAATTTTTAATTAGAAGAAATACTTTCTTGATTTTGGTACTATCTCACCGTTGTTCGTGCTTTAAACAATTTCCACTTCATATATTAAAGAAATGAAGTTGAATTTGTTATTTGTGAAGTTCTAACAGATCATGTGATAGAATTATGTGTCATTCCATTTGTTTCAAACAAAAGGTTAGAAAAAGTTATCAAATATACATAAGTCCATCTATGGTGTGGTTAATCATATCCAATTCCAAAAATGAACTTATACTTTATATATCATACCTATTAATAAAATAAAACTAGTTTTTACTAACCAGGGACTTCCTATAGGCCAGTGGTAGGAGATAAAGGACAGTCACACTTCAGTTGTGGGTTCGATTCCCATAGCCTTGTCCGACGCGATGGGATGTCGCCTATCCTGCAGGTTGTCCTTTTTCTAAAACTACATTACTATAACATCCTATCAATAATATCGAAAAAAGTTATATCCTTAAACAATACTAACATAATTCCAATATAATCCTTTCCAATCTTTAGGCTTATCATAAATTCTTCGGTCCAATCTCATAGTATAATAAAATGATTACTTGAAATGTCACATAAAAATGATGTGAATTCCATCATTTATCCCCCATATATCATAAGATATATCTTGTTGGTCAAATTACGAACATGTGAATACCTTAATCATGTATTCTCTTGAAGAATGAATACCCATTGAATCTTAGTGGAAACATGAATGTAGTTAAAAGTTAACACTTTCCACATACCAAAATCCTCAAAATTCTTTATACTCAAACTATGATATAACCTTCTCCTTATACCAGTCATGAGCTCATGAATACTATCAAACATTTAATTTTCTCCTTATCCATTCATTATGCGCATATCATCTACATTCCGAAAATATCTGAATAACCTTTCATAGATACTGGTACCATTAATCATACACTTTCAAAACTCAAGAAAATACAATAGTGTAACAATCCTTAGACGTCTCTTTATTCCATAGTACCATGAGATTACTTATACAACATTACACTTGATAAACATGTAATCATCACACTACCTTCTTAAACCATTGATCGAGCTTCAAAAATTATTTCAACTAACATATCATTTGTAGTCTATTCATCATCATCAAAATAAATACCACCCATACGGCTATACTGATTCCCTTCATGAGACTTTCCCTTAGGGCATTGGTTTGAATAATGCTCATACATTCCACATTTAAAACATTTAACCATTTTTGATGTTGTAGCAATACCATTATCCTCATCCATGGTGTTAACTGAACCTTTTCCTTTGCACTTACTGGCTTTGTGTCCTTCTTTTCCACACCCAAAGCATCTTCTAGTTCCCTTGAAACAATCTCTCAGATGCCTCTTCCCACATGATTTACATGAGGGAAATTGAACTTTCTTTCCTCTATGATCATCATGAAACTTCATATTTCTCTTATTATCTGAGTCGGGAAACTTACCAAAGTTGAGATTATTGATCATATTATGAGATTGCTGATTAGGCATAATAACAGTGTTTGGAGTTCCAAATCCCGTTTCATTTGGTTTCTCATGAAGAATATCATTCCATTGTCCGTCATATCCTCTATTATCATGAATCTTCCTGTTTCCAGCCATTTTCTAAAACCCAAAAAGAATATTGTGAGAGGAAAAAATAATTCTAGGGAAAAAACATAGTAAAGGGGGAGTAGCCTCAATATCTAACATCTTAGGTAAAATTCTAAGATCATTACCATAATTCTAGGACTATATCCTATACTTATACTTATACTTAGGGACATCCCTAGACATACCTTAGAAATATCTCTAGGGATCTCACTAACGTTTTCGCATCCTAGTTTCCAAAGGTTGACTAAACCTTTCCTCTGATACCAACTGTAGAGACCCGAAGCTTGAAGTACATAGACATTACATTACTTTTGCGAAATACTTAGTATATAACAAAAACAGACACACAAGGACCGTAACATTTTAGTGACTTTGAAAACTTGGAATGTAATCTTCTAATCGTGGTGAAATATCTTCAACATCTCCCATATAGATCTTCCCATATTTGTTTCCTTACCTAAAATATTTCATTTAATCATGGGGGAAAAGTAAACATAAAAAGGGTGAGCTCAAATGCTCAGTAAGGTTAAGCATGGATAAAATAAAACATACCATATATATTTGAACATAAAAAACATGAACATTAAAAATCTTGAGCAACGACATAAAACATGGAAGTACATAAGGCATAGATCATAATGGAACATAAATCATGATAAAATAGCATGGGAATAAAACATGAAATTGTGGAATCCATTAAGCACATGATATGATTTACATAGTAGCCAAGGCATTTTTTCCAAGACCATCTTAGTGGACAAAGTCCCATTCTGAATCGAGGTCACTCCTCATTTCAGTCCTGTAACACTGAACCGGATTAACTTACCATTCTAGGCATGTCTATCTAATGAGATATAAAATCTTTACCCAATGTATTGGAGGGAGATATTGGTCCCACCAATCTCATAATGAAATCATTATTACTTGTGCCACAAAATAAACATACATCATTCATCATAACCCAATAAATAAAATGGGTTTCATAAACATCATCCCATCATCTCATAATCCATATAAAACAAATGGAAATTTCATCATAAGAAAATTGAAACCATGTAAATCATAGATACATAAAACATAAAACATACACATAAGAAATAATGTCATCTTAGATGGAAAAAATGGTTTTGATAAAACACTTGAAATGAATTCTTGAGGAAAATATCCTTTCTTCTTCAAAATCAATTTCTTTTCACAAAATGTCATGAAATTTTAAAAGAAAGAGAATTTTTTTGGATATAGTCATGAAATATTTTGGAGGAAGCTTCATGAAATTAAGGATTTATAAAACCATGAAAATCATTTCATGCCATATATGTTAAAAAACATTCTTCTCGTACTTTTGTCGGAAAAGTAAAAAAGTACCTTGTAGGGTAAATAAAAGAAAGATTCCTTCCATACCGTGGGGTAAAAGTCAAAATGGGTAAAAAGGACATTAAACATACCTGAATACACTTTTATAAATCATAGACATGGATGATAGAAATAAACCTAGTAAATACTTACGAATAAGCAATCTCAGATAAAAATGAGATTTGAAAAATCATCCCTTACCTTAGGTCCGATATGCTTCGTACGTATCCAAACCTCCTGTATAATGATTTAAATAATGTCATTGACTTATTACAGAATCATATTCATTTTTACTATATCACATATGGTTCACTTATGACTTTATATTACCCGTTATTTTGTAAATTCATGCTGAAGTAGCGTTTTGGGTAAAATCGTCTCATTTGTCGTTCGTGTTTTAACTTGTAATTATTCATATGATTACATAGATCATGATTACTTATATCAAGAATGTAAAACATGATTTATATATAATATATATTCAGAATATACATATATATAATAGATCGATAAATGTAATGAAATACACCGTTCATGGAGACAGTAGGTTGTACGTACGCATGAACGTAGTTTTCGTTTCCTTATTGAATTGAATGGAATTAAGTAGATGAAATACATATATAAATATATATATATATATATATATAAATCCAGTATCATTATTATTTCATACATTTCATGATTACTTATTATATATATTTTATAATCATTAATGAATGGTTAATCATTGAGAATGAATCTCATCGCGTCATGGAGACGGTAGTCCGTACGTACGCACGAGCGATGATATCATTACAATGATCGTGGAATTGTATTGAAGTGTATGTATAATATTTCATAATCAATATCACATTACAATAATCATATATAGTCAGTATTTATACCATTATACCCATCCAAGTAAGGTGGTGGTGGAAAATAGATTACACCACGACGTGGAGATGGTATTCCGTACGTACGCACACGCGGTGATTTCGTTTTCCGCAGGATGGAAAAATGATGAAATAGGGTTGTTTCATACTTATAATAAAATATACGTATATGAGTGATACTTATGTTATTAGTTCATAATTAAATAAATAAAGAAAAAGAAGTGGAATAAGAAATAAAGATGAAAGAATCGGTAACGGGCATTACCTCTTCTTTGAAGTGCCTCTTTGAGTCCTTCTCTTTGGGAACTAAAATTGGTCTTTGAAGAAGACCAGGACCTCTAGGATGTTTCCAGGGAAGTGGAGAAGAGACTTTTTCAGGTTTTTTCCGATCATGAAGGCTCAAATTGGTGTGGGGAAGATAGGGAGGAGGTTCCCTTTTATAAGGGAGGGGAGGGGCACCTTTGGAATTCTTAAAAATATTAATTTATAATAAATCTAAACCCACTTAAAAACCACCGAAAATGACTCATATTCGAATATAAGATGATATAGGGTTTTAATATTGTCAAAAAATAAAATTTAGACATGTTAGGAAATTATTTTAAACATTATCAACTTGATTTATCCTTAATCAATTTAATTTTATTTGTGGTAATAACATTCTAAATTTTAAATTATGACAAAAAAATTACTTATTTGTTGTTAATAGTCCATAATTGGAAACTTTATAACATTTTAGACCATATAAATTTAAATTTATAATTTTAAATATTTTAGTGATTTTTAAAAAATTTTATAATATGTTATTTTTATAAAATAACAACAGTATCAATTTTGACACTATTCATTTATATGAATTTAAATAAAATTTATAAAGAAGATATGTTCAAACTAAAAGCTTTAATATATTAATAAAAGGCCATATGTATCTAGAAAATTAGTGGAGAACATTAAATAGTTCATATAATATTTATTTTATTATTTTTAAAACCATTTATTTGGTTTATCTTTTAATAAAATAATTACTACAACATTTTTCTATAATTATTTAATATACTTATTTTTTCCATAAAAATTAAAAATAAAATCCTATGATGAATATAAATCTATTACCTTTCACAATAATACTTTTACTAGAATTAATCATCTTAAAACCACAATATTTAAATTGTTATATTTATTAAAGTATGAAGGTGACAACTTTGGCATCATTTAACATAAAATAATATAAGTGTCTTAATCACTTTTATAAGACTCCAAACGGTTATATATTAGGTCATTATATTCTTATGGTATATATATACACTAAAAATAAGTTTTGGTCAGGTTTTTGGGCCTTTTAATGGGTGTAATTATTTCAATAAAAACTATATTACTGATTTTTCACTTAAAAAATAATTTCTGCATCATTAATGTATCACCATTAATGACAATTATTTAATCCCTAAAAATTATAAATAAATTATCATGATGTAGATAATTTTATTAGATTTCTGGAGACTATTCATGTTCGATGTTTTATGATGTTTATCACTAAATTAAAATTATTATACTTATAAGATTTAAGAGAGTGACATGTTGTCACTTTCTTTGGTTTTAATAATAATTAAATTATTTTCATGGTCAAAAGTCCATAAAATGAATCTAATCCGACCCTTAGGTGATATGGGTCGACTTCACCCAATAGAATTTTGGCATGTGTTAGGATAATTTTATAATATTATATTTACCCTTAATTACCTGATTTACCTTTAACTATGGTAAATAAAATTTACCGTAGTTACTATTCCAAATTCCAAAAAATAAAAAGTAGTCTATTAACATAATTTGGACCCACTGATTCCAAATATGGAATCCATTTTTTTAAATTCAATACACAGAAGTTGCAGAAATTAAATTAAAATTAATCCTGTTGTCGAATGAAAACGGGTTTTTGTTTAAAACATTGCATAAGATTGAATTGATTTAACCTACGAATTCAATGTAAAATCAATGAAAATGACATAATTTATATTAAATGGTAAAAATATATTCTATTTATACTTTAAAACCACTAAATATTATAATTTAATCACATTAGTTATTATGATGAAAAAAGGTGTTTTTAATTAAAATATAGCTTGTTTTTACTAATCATTAAAATATGAATGTTATCATAATAATATGAAAAATTTATCCAAGGTAAAATTTTATATCCTGATTCCAAAGAATAATTTTATTTTGTAAAATTGAACATATAAACATGTCAAAAACTATATTTGAAGTGGGTGCACCATCAAAATGCGGCCAAACTGCATTTTTTGAAAAATACTTATTTTACCCGAAAAATTTACTTTGTTCTTATACCATGTTTTAGAAAATTTGTAAGATGAATAATAATGTTATAAAATTCAAAATTTAGTTCATACTATTCATTAAGGCTAGTTCATAATGTTATTATAATAATATATCGTTGTTTAGTAAAACCTGGTATTGCGTACAACACACGCTATCGAGGAAGGTCGCGATTGCGTGTAATGCAAGCCAAGTCAGGGTTGCGTGTTGTGCAAGAATCCTTCGTTGTTTCGTATAACAGAATACAACCATATTTCATTTATACATTGAATATATATATATATATATATATACAGACACACACACACACACACTCAACATTGCTTAGAATGACTATTACAAAACGAACATGAAATTGTGTGTAACACGATCCAAGAATAGCGTTGCGTATACTGCAAGCTAATACGGTGTTGCGTATAGTACAAGTTAAACTCGGTGTGCTGTATAATAGAAGACATCAATGAAAATGAAAGAATATTTTTCATTAAATCTCGGGGTGTTACATTCTACCCCCCTTAAAATGAATTTCTCCCTCGAAATTCGTAGGGGTTATAAATCGTTTATTATTCATAGAAACCCACATCATAAAAAGGAATACTAAAAAATAATTTTAAAAACTAAAGTATGAAATGAAAAGATTACCCAAAGAAACTCATCATTGGGTTTCCATATAGGAGAACATATGTGAAAATTTGGATATGGAAGGAAAATCTAACCATCATGTTCTGATGGAGAGTGGTAGAGGACATGGCTATGAAAAAGCCAACAATCACAAAGTCATAGATTTGTGATGATCTAAGGTACCATCTGATTCGTAGGATATAAGAGCATTAGGACAACATTTTTGGTTTTCAATATCATTTCCCTAAAGTTTAAAATTTTGAATTAGAAGAAATACTTGCTTGATTTTGGTAATATCTCACTATTGTTCGTGATTTGAATAATTTCCACTTCATCTATTAAAGAAATGATGTTGAATTTGTTATTTGTGAGGTTCTAACATTTCATGTGATAGAATGATGGGTAATTCCATTTGTTTCAAACAAAATTTTAGCAAAAGTTATCAAATATACATAAGTCCATCTATGGTGTGGTTAATCATATCCAATTCCAAAAATGAACTTATACTTCATATATCATACCACTTAATAAAATAAAACTAGTTTTTACTAACCAGGGACTTCTTGAAGCCCAGTGGTAGGCGATAAAGGCCAGTCACACTTCAGTTGTGGGTTCAATTCCCATAGCCTTGTCCGACGCGATGGGTTGTCGCCAGTCCTACATGTTGTCCTTTTTCTAAAACTACATTACTATAACATCCTATCAATAATATCGAAAAAAGTTCTATCCTTAAACAATTCTAACTTATGTCCAACATAATCCATACCAATATTTAGGCTTATCTTAAATACATCGGTCCAAGCTCATAGTATAAGAAAATGATTACTTGAAATGTCACATAAAAATCGCGTGAATTCCATAATTTATCCCCCATATATCATAAGATATATCTTGTTGGTCAAATTACAAACATGTGAATACCTTAATCATGTATTCTCTTGAAGAATTCATACCCATTGAATCTTAGTGAAAACATGAATGCAGTTAAAAGTTAACACTTTCCACATACCAAAATCCTCAAAATTCTTTATACTCAAACCATGATATAACCTTCTCCTTATATCAGTCATGATCTCATTAATACTATCAAAAATTTAATTTTCTCCTTATCCCTTCATTATACGCATATCATATACGTTCCAAAAATACCTAAATAACCTTTCATGGATACTGGTACCATTAATCATACACATTCAAAACTCAAGGAAAGACAACAGTGTAACAATCCTTAGGTGTACCTTTATTCTATAGTACCATGAGATTACTTATACATCAATACACTTGATAAACATGTAATCATTCCACTACCTTCTTAAACCATTGATCGAGATTCAAAAAATATTTCATCTCACATATCATTTGTAGTCTCTTCATCATCATCAACATAAATACCACCCATACGTCCGTACTGATTCTCTTCATGAGACTTTCCCTTAGGGAATTAGTTTGCATAATGCCCGTACATTCCACATTTATAACATTTAACCATTGTTGATGTCGTAGAAATGTCGTTATCCTCATCCATGGTGTTAACTGAACCTTTTCCTTTGCACTTACTGACATTGTGTCATTCTTTTCCACACCCAAAGCATCTTTCAGTTCCCTTGAAACAATCTCCCTGATTCCTCTTCCAATATGATTTACATGAGGGAAATTGAACTTTCATTCCTCTATGATCATCATGAAACTCCATCTTTCTCTTATTATTTGAGTCAGGAAACTTATCAAAGTTGTGATTATTGATCATATTATGAGATTGCTGATTAGGCATAATAACAATGTTTGGACTTCAAATCCCTTTTCATTTGGTTTCTAATCAAGAATATTATTCCATTTTCCGTCATATCCTCCATTATCATGGATCTTCCTGTTTCCAGCCATTTTCTAAAACCCAAAAAGAATAGTGTGAGAGGAAAAAATCATGCTATGGAAAACAACATAGTAAAGGGGGAGTACCCTCAATATCTAACATCTTAGGTTAAATTCTAAGATCATTACCGTAATTCTAGGACTATATTCTATACATATACTTATCCTTAGGGACATCCCTAGACATACCTTAGAAATATCTCTAGGGATATCACTAATGTTTTCGCATCTTAGTTTCCAAAGGTTGACTAAACCTTTCCTTTGATACCAACTGTAGAGACCCGAATCTTGACGTACATAGACATTACATTACTTTTGCGGAATACTTAGTACATAACAAAAACAGACACACAAGGACCGTAATAGTTTAGTGTCTTTGGAAACATGGAACGTAATCTTCTAATCGTGCTGAAAGATCTTCAACATCTCCCATAAAGATCTTCCCATTTTTGTTTCGTTACCTAAAATATTTTTTTTAATCCTGGGGGAAAAGAAAACATAAAAAGGGTGACCTTAAATTCTCAGTAAGGGTAAGCATGGATAAAATAAAACACACCATATACATTTGAACTTAAAAAAACATGAACATTAAAAATCTTGAGCAACGACATAAAACATGGAAGTACATAAGGAATAGATCATAATGGAACATAAATCATGATAAAATAGCATGGGAATAAAACATGTAATTGTGGAATCCATTAAAAACATGATATGATTTCCATAGTAGCCAAGGCATTGCTGCCAAGACCATCTTAGTGGACAATGCCCCATTCTTAATCGAGTTCACTCCTCGTTTCAGTCCTGTAACACTGAACCAGATTAACTTACCGTTCCAGCCATGTCTATCTCATGAGAAATAAAATATTTACCCAATGTATTGGAGGGAGATATAGGTCCCACCCATCTAATAATGAAATCATTCTTATTTGTTCCACAAAATAAACATACATCATTAATCATAACCCAATAAATAAAATGGGTTTCATAAACATCATCCCATCATCTCATAATCCATATAAAACAAATGGAAATTTCATCATAAGAAAATTTAAACCATGTAAATCATAGACACAGTAAACTTTAAACATAAACATAAGAAATAATTCCATCTTAGATGGAAAAAATGGTTTTGATAAAACACTTGAAATGAATTCTTGAGGAAAATATCCTTTCTTCTTCAAAATCAATTTCTTTTCACAAAACGTCATGTAATTTTAAAATAAAGTGAATTTTTTGGATATAGTCATGAAATATTTTGGAGTAAGCTTCATGAAATTAAGGATTTATAAAACCATGAAAATCCTTTCATGCCATATAAGTTAAAAAAACATTCTTCTCGTACTTTTTTCGGAAAAGTCAAAAAGTACCTTGTAGGGTAAATAAAAGAAAGATTTCTTCCATACCATGGGGTAAAAGTCAAAATGGGTAAGAAGGACATTAAACATACATTAATACACTATTATAAAACATAGACATGGATGATATAAATAACCCCAGTAAATATTTACGATTAAGAAATCTTGGATAAAAATGAGATTTGCAAAATTATCCCTTACCTTAGGTCCGATATGCTTCGTACATATCCAAAACTCCTGTATAATGATTTAAATAATGTCATTGACTTATTAAAAAAAATCATATTCATTGTTATTATATCACATATGGTTCACTTATGACATTATATTACCCGTTCTTTTGTAAATTCATGTTAAAGTAGCGTTTTGGGTAAAATCGTCTCATTTGTCGTTCGTGTTTTAACTTGTAATTATTCATATGATTAATTAGATCATGATTACTTATATCCAGAATGTAAAACATGATTTATATATAATATATATTTAGAATATACATATATATAATAGATCGATAAATGGAAAGAAATACACCGTTCATGGAGACGGTAGGCCGTATGTATGCATGAACGCTGTTTTCGTTTCCTTATTGAATTGAATAGAATTAAGTGGATGAAATACACATATATATATATAAATAAATCCAGTATCATTATTATGTCATATATTTCATGATTAATTATTATATATACTTTATAATCATTCATGAATGGTTAATCATTGAGAATGAATCTCATTGCGTCGTGGAGACGGTAGTCCGTACGTACGCACGAGCGATGATATCATTACCATGATCGTGGAATTGTATTGAAGTGTATGTATAATATTTCAGAATCAATATCACTTTACTATAATCATATATAGTCATTATTTACACCATTATACCCATCCAAGTAAGGTGTTGGTGGAAAATAGATTACACCACAGCGTGGAGACGGTATTCCGTACGTACGCACGCGCGGTGATTTCATTTTCCGTAGGATTGATAAATGGTGAAATAGGGTTGTTTCATACTTATAATAACATATAATTATATGAGTGATACTGATGTTATTACTTCATAACGAAACAACTAAACAATAATAAGTGGAAGAGGAAATAATGATGAAAGAATCGGTAACGGGCATTACCTCTTCTTTGAAGCGCCTCTTTGAGTCCTTCTCTTAGGGCACTAAACGTGGTCTTTGAAGAAGACCAGGACCTATAGGATGTTTCTAGGGAAGTGGAGAAGAGAATTTGGAAGGGGTTTTCCGAGCATGAAGGCTCAAATTGGTGTGAGGAAGAGAGGGATGAGGTGCCTTTTTATAAGGGAGGGGAGGGGCACCATTGGAATTCTAAAAAAATATTAATTTATAATAAATCTAACCCCACATAAAAACCTCCAAAAATGACACATATTTGAATATAAGACGATATAGGGTTGTAATATCATCAACCAATAAAATTCAGACATGTTAGGAAATTATTTTAAACATTATCAACTTGATTTATCCTTACTTAATCAATTTAATTTTATTTGTGGTAATAACATTCTAAATTTTAAATTATAACAAAAAAATTACTTATTTGTTGTGAATTGTCCATAATTGGATAATTTATAACATTTTAGAGCATATAAATTTAAATTTATAATTTTTTAATATTTTTTGTGATTTTTAAAAAAATTTATAATATGTTATTGTTATAAAATAACAATAGTGTCAATTTTGACACTATTAATTTATATGAATTTAAATAAAATATAAAAAAAGATATGTTCGAACTAAAAGCTTTAATAGATTTATAAAAGGCCATATGTATCTAGAAAATTGGTGGATCACATTAAATAGTTCATATAATATTTATTTTATTATTTTTAAAACCATTTATTTGGATTATCTCTTAATAAAATAATTACTACAACATTTTTTATAATTATTTAATATACTTATTTGTTGCATAAAAATTAAAAATAAAATCCTATGACGAAGAAAAATCTATTACCTTTCACAATAATACTTTTAATCGAATTTATAATCTAAAAATCACAATATTTAAATTTTTATATTTATTAAAGTATGAAGGTGAAAACTTTGAAATCATTTAAAATAAAATAATATAAGTGTCATAATCACTTTTATAAGACTCTAAACGGTTATATATTAGGTCATTAGATGATTATGGTATATATATAAACTAAAAATAAGTTTTGGTCAGGTTTGTGGTCCTTTTAATGGGTATTAGTATTTAAATAAAACTATATTACTGGTTTTTCACTTAATAAATAATTTCTGCATCATTAATGTATCACCATTAATGACAATGATTTAATCCCTAAAAATTATAAATAAATTATCATGATGTATATAATTTTATTATAATTCTGGAAACTATAAATTTTCTAAGTTTTATGATGTTTATCACTAAATTAAAATTATTATACTCATAATATTTAAGAGAGTGACATGTTGTCACTTTGTTTGGTTTTCATAATAATTAAATTATTTTCATGGTAAAAAGTCCCTAAAATGAATCTAATACTACCCTTAGGTGATATGGGTTGACTTTAAGCCATCCAATAGAATTTTTTCATGTGTTAGAGTAATTTTATAATATTATATTTACCCTTAATTACCAGATTTACCTTTAACTACGGTAAATAAAATTTACCGTAGTTACTATTCATAATTCACAAAAATAAAAAGTAGCCTATTAACATAATTTGGACCCACTTATTCCAAATATTGAATCCATTTTTTCAAATTCAATACATATAAGTTGCAGAAATTAAATTAAAATTAATCTCGTTGTCGAATGAAAACGGGTTTTTCTTTAAAATATAGCAAAAGATTGAATTGATTTAACCTACGAATTCAATGTAAAATCAATGCTAATGACATAAATTATATTAAATGGTAAAAATATATTATATTTATACTTTAAAACCACTCAATATTATAATTTATCCACATAAGTTATTATGATGAAAAATTTGTTTTTAATTAAAATATAGCGTGTTTTTACTATTCATTAAAATATGAAAGTTATCAGAATAATATGAAAATTTTATCCAAGGTAAAATTTTATATCCTGATTCCAAGGAATAATTTTATTTTTTAAAATTGAACTTATAAACATGTCAAAAACTATATTTAAAGTGGGTGCGCCATCAAAAGGCGGAAAAACTGCATTTTTTGAAAAATACTTATTTTACCCGAAAACTTTATTTTGTTCTTATACCATGTTATAGAAAATGTGTAAGATGAATAATAATGTTATAAATTTCAAAATTTAGTTAATACTATTCATAACAGCTACTTCATAATAATATTATAATAATATATTGTTGTTTAGTAAAACCCGGTATTGCGTACAACACACACTATTGAGGACGGTCGTGATTGCGTGTAATGCAAGCCAAGTCAGGGTTGCATGTTGTGCAAGAATCCTTCGTTGTTTCGTATAACAGAATCTAACCATATTTCATTTATACATTGAATATATATATATATATACACACACACACACACACACACACTCAACATTGCGTAGAATGACTATTACAAAACGAACATGAAATTTTCTGTAACACGATCCAAGAATTGCATTGTGTATACTGCAAGATAATATTGTGTTGTGTATAGTACAAGATAAACTTGGTGTGATTTATAATATAAGACATCAATGAAATTAAAATATTATTTTTCATAAAATCTTGGGGTGTTACAATTGGTGTAGTTGATGGCCGAGGATAATAAGTCTGATCTGACATAGAGCTTGAGAGATAGACAAAGAGGTAGAGGAAAAGGCAGTGGATGAGGAGGGAGGAAAACCAGGTCATAGGGGTGCAATTACAGGAGACACTATATTAGTTCTCTACACATAAAGATAATGACACAATAACTTAATGAAGTCAAAAATAATCTCACCACCATAATACATTTATTTCTCAAAAGCATCTTTGTTTTCCATGAACTTTTCCAACAAAGGAGTGAAATCTATCTATTTTTGAACTTGTGTTTTAAAAGTTTGAGTGAAAGGAAGAATTTTCAAATTCTCTACAGGGTAATTGAAATGGTTTGTCATATCATGATTAGAGAATATCCTATCGAAGTAGAAATCTACATTCTTAGTAATTTCTTCATGAGCTTCATTTTTAATATTTGAATGAATCCTTACCAATTCAAGGACATTGTTGCTATTTTTTACAACCATAGATAGACTCTCCTTGTCAAAGTAACTTAGTAGTAATAGAAGTTCATCATTAATAATAGTTCTGATCATATCACTGTCAAAGGGTTGAGATGAATATCTATAGGTATTAGAGGCTGTAACAGTTGAAATGAGGGACTATAGGTAATTCAGAACATTATGTAGACATCCATTGTATTCAGCAGTCAATTTGATGAGACCAATAAGAAGCTTGTGCATTTATTGAACTATATGATTGTTTCTCTCAATAACCATATCAAATAAGGGAGTTAGGTTTTGTTGAATCATAGAGGTAAATTATTATTAAATTTGACCACTTACATCCTCAACAGGATGAGCAACATGACCTAGTCCTGATTTCAACACTTTCTTCATATCTTCAACCATTTCTCTGAGAGAATTCACTTCATTACATAGTTGTTTGTTCTCAATTTTGACCTCTTGAATTTCATGAATCATTATTTGATAAATCTTCCATATGATATTTTCTAATAGATGTGAAGCATCTCTTTCACATAAGTTTGTTAAAATAGAAGGTTGAGTGTTCATGATCTTTCCAACTCCAGAAAATAAAGTAGATCCGAAGTCTTTAAGATCTTTCCGACTCATGAAATTAGGAAGTTTTTGAGATGGTTCAGGAATAGGAGTTGAGATAGTCTTAAGTTCCTTTGAAGAGATTACTTGAAGAGTATATACTCATTTCAATTGAATCAAAGTAGACAGGTCTATGAATTTAATTGAGGATTCCTGGGTATCATTCACATAAATGTAGCTAGTGAAGTTATACTATGTGTCTAATGTGCTTTGATCAATAGGGTTTGGAATTTCAACACTTTCTAGACTATGGTGTTACTCCCCCTCAACAGGTTCATCTCTCATTGGACTAAGATATTCAATTCTTGGATCTATTTCCATGATTTCATCTCCAATATCCTCACCCATTTCTTTTCTATCCCACTGAAAGGATTTCTCCATTCATTCCTCAATAGAGAGGATAATATGAGGATCATATTGTTCCTCCAAGTGTTCCTCAAAAGGAGCTTTCTTCTCAAGAGAAAGTTATTCTTCTATATTCTCTTTCATAACATCCTTTTCCCTTACATTAAAAATAGACACTTCTCTAGAGGCAGTTTCTTCTTCCAAATCGACAACTTCTTCAGGAACAGGTACTTCCTTCACAACTATGTCTTGAGGAACTAGTTCACTGTCTTCCCTGTTTTAGACATCTTCCACTTTAGGTGCAACAACATCCTCATTTTCTTCTTCAACAGGATAGTCAGAAATTTTATATGGTTCCAAACAAGGTTCAGAGATGTCCTTAGGTTATGAATAATGATAATCTAGATTAAAATTTTCATAAAACCTTTCATTATTTCTCACCCAACCCTTTTCTATGTATTCCTACTAATTTTCATAGTTTTTAATGTAACCATTGAGATACATAATTCACAGTCCTTGATGACTTCTTCATTCAGTCTAACTATTCCTTTATAATAAATCATAGTAGATATTAACCTTGAGTAGAACAAGGATGTTTACTTTGAGGATTATTTAATCAACCCACACATAAGAAGTGTAACATACTTGCATAGGTTAATTTTGTGTCCATTCATCATAAGATGCATCAAAAATATATCTTGATATTTGAGGGTAGAAATACCTCTTTTTCATAGACTAATCAGATTCTGAATAAACATAAACAACAATTTGATTTCACCATCCAACTCAGCAGTAATATCTCTTCTCTTTGTTTTATTGCCCGTCAAGCATCCCATGGATTCTTATAAAACAAAGATATCACGAGGAGGATGGGGACCTCTCTGATAGTCCTCAGAAATTCCTTCATGAGTTATCCCTAGGAAAGCATCAAATTACCTAGATAAAAAATTACATTTGGGTCATTGATCCGGCTTCGTACAAAAAAATCATCTTCTATATTAAAAGGGAATTGAACAAATAGATAGAACTGAGCAACTATCTTGGGGTCAATCTCAATGTTTTATTTTGTGAACTAGGCCATCCATCCCTTCACTTTCAGTGATTTCAACACAAAATAATTAACATAAATAACTTAAGGAAGATTTCCTTTTTTGTTACCACTATTCTATTAACAAGATTCGGATTCAAAGGACCTTTGGGGGCTATATTCGGTGTTCTTTTAATTTTTTTCTTTGATATGTGCTTCTCAAGAGTTGATGAAGATTAGAATTTAATTTTGGGCATTTAGAAATGGTTCAAGAGACAGAGAGAGAACTGAAGGGTTAAATGAGGACTTATGATTTGAGTGAAGAAATCTCAAGTGAAGAAAAAAGTGAAACTTATTTCATTTTATCATTTAGGTATATCCAGCGTCATAAATTAAAAAGTACAAGAAATAAAAACTATAAAATAATCAATCACAGTGATATAGGTTATAATATATAAATAAAAAAGGTGTTATTACAGTGAGATCAAAATAAATTTTCATGGTGAGTCCGTAACAGGTTTTCATGGTGAGACCATAACAGGTTTTCAAAATGTCATCTCTGTTGTGTGACTTCGAAACGGTTCCACTGTATTGTTTGGAACAGTCTGTGAAAAATGGTAACTGATAAATAGTAACCATGAGACTGTAAACATGAGAAAACAACATTAAGATAGTAACTTGTAGAACTTTGAGAGTGAGACAGTACTTCTAAGATAGTGACTCATGAAACCATAAACTGTGAAATAGTACACTTAAAAACTTAAGATTTAAAATTCCTAATTCATGTATGATGTAATATTTTTTTTGAATTTAATGATTTGGTGAATATATCATCAAGAAGATATTTAATTCCAATGAATTCCAAAGCGATATAACCTTTTTGATAATGATATCTCAAAAAGTGATGTCTTATATGAATATGTTTTGTTCGAGAGTGTGAAACATGATTTTTGAGATGTTAATAGCACTTTTGTTGTCAAAATTTATAGGTACATGCCTAAATTGATAACCATAATCTAGTAATGTGCGTTTCATCCAAAAACTTTTTGCACAAAAACTACTAGAAGCAATGTATTCATCTTTAGTATTAGATAATGAAACAGAGTTTTGTTTCTTACTACACCGTGATACTAGAACTTGCCTAAAATGCGACATGTTCCAGAGGTGCTTTTTCTGTCTAACTTGCAACCACTGAAATCATCATCAGAATAAATAAAAAACTCAAATTATTCTCTTATGGGATAGAATAGTCCTAGATTGGGTGTATGGTTGAGGTATTTAAAATTCCTTTTAATATAATTTAAATGATATTCCTTAGGGTTTTCTTGCAAATGAGCACATATACATACACTAAACATAATATCAGGTCGACTACTAGTTTAGTAGAGTACGTATCCAATCGTCCCTCTGTAATTGGTTTGATCAACAGATTTTTCATCTTAATAAAGATCCAACTTACAATTAGTACTCATTGGAGTGTCACTATTTTTAGTGCTATCCAAGACAAAACATTTTAGAAGATCTTTAGTATATTTGATTTGATTTAAAATAATACCATCACTATTTTGAAATATTTGAAATCCAAGAAAGAATTTTAGTTCACCCATTAAACTCATTTCAAATTTGTTTTGCATCATTTTAGAATATTAAATACATAATGAATTTTTTGAAAATCCAAATATAATATCATATGAAAATATTTTAACTACAAAAACATCATTATAAATTAGTTTTATAGAAAAGGTAAAATCTGTTATTCCTTTTGTAAAACCTTTGGAAAAAAAGTACTTAATATTTCATACCAAGATCTTAGAGCTTGTTTCAAACCATACAAGGCATTTTATAATTTTAAAATATGATTTGGATAATGAGGATTTGTAAAACTAGAGGGTTTCTTGACAAATTCATCCTCATCTATATACCCATTTTGAAATTCACTCTTAACATCCATTTGATATATTTTGAAATTTAGATGAGCAGAATAAGAAAAAATGATTCTTATGGTTTTAAGTCTAGCTAATGTTGCAAAGGATTCCTCATAGTCAATTCATTCTTCTTTATTATATCCTTGTGCAAAAAAATATAGCCTTGTTTCACACTATATTACCCGCTTCATCTACCTTATTTATAAATTACCACTTAGTGCCTATGGTAAATGTGTATTTAGGCTGGTAAAAATGTTTCCAAACATTGTTCCTTTAAAACTGATTAAGTTCTTCATGAATATCCATAACCCAAAATTCATCATTGATAGAATCATTAATGTTTTTAGGTTAATGTTGTGACAAGAAAACTTGATGTTCAACCTAATTTCTAATAGAACTCTTAGTTTGAGTTTCTATATATAAATATTCTGCAAAATCATCTAATGGATGGTTCTTAAGGCTTCTAATAGCTCTAGATAAAGAGGAACTAGTGATTTCTGGTTCATCAGTAGATTCAGGTTCATTTTGACTGGAATTTTGATAATTTTTAGAACTAGAAGTTTTCACAGATTCCTTTATAGGGTGGTTAGAAGATTTAGCATTGATTTTTATATTTGACATATCATCCTCTAGGTTATCTAGAGTGGTCTAAGGCTCATGTGTATCTGTATGATCAAACATGACATGGACATATTCTTCCACACATTTAGTACTTTTGTTAAACACTCTATAAGATTTTATAGAGATTAAATATCCTAGAAAAATCCCTTCATCACTCTTGGATGCAAACTTTTCAAGATTTTCGTTAGTAATAAGGATATAGACATTCCAACCAAAAACATTGATGTAGCATACATTGGGTGTTCTATTTTTCCAAAAAACATATGGATTTCTTTTAAGAATAAGTCTAATAAATACTGTATTAATAATATATCATGATTTATTTAGTAATTCATCCCAAAAATAAATAGGTAATTCATATTCACTAAGCATGGTTCTAGAAATTTATTGCATGGTTATATTTATTCTTTCTATATATCCATTTTTTGAGGTGTTCTAGGAGTAGCGAAATTATAACTATATCACTTTTTTTAGCAAAGGGATAAAAACTCATGATTTTCAAATTCACACCCTTGATCAATTCATAAGGATTTAATTCTATGTACACTAATATTTTCTACAATTTTAGCATATTTGGTGAATTGAGAGCAGGCTTCACTTTTGTGGGCCAAAAAGAAAGTGCAATTATAACTAGAAAAGTCATCTAAAAGAACATTAACATAGTGCTTCCCATTTAAACTAGAAACTCTAGAGAGTTCAAACAAATCAATGTGAACCAGTTTGATTGGATTAGAAGTTGAAACTTATTTCTTTGGTTTAAAGGAAATTTTGTATTTTTTCACTTTTGAAAAGGATTAAAAACATTATCATTAGGAAAATCATGTTTGCGTAAGTATTTGATTAAACATCTTATAATTAGCTTTATAAGGGAGTGAATATTACAGTGTCCAAGTCTCCTATGCCAAATCCAATAATCTTTATGAAATACACTTAAACATGATGTATTTTGAGAAACTAAAGAATCTAATTTAATAGAGTATACATTTTTATTTATCAAAGCAGAAAAAACTAATTCATTTCTAGAATTAAAAACATTTCAAGCATCATTATAAATTTTAACATGAAATCCATCTTCACATAGTTGTGAAATACTAAGAAGATTATATTTCAATCCATCAATAGAAAGTACTTTGGAAATTAAATCTAAGTTAGAGATACCGATTTGGCTAAGGGCAATGATTTATCCTTTGGCATTATCATAAAAAGTGAAATTTCCATCATAAATTTTAATTAAGTTCTTGATGCATGAATAGTCTCCTGTCATGAGTCTCGAAAAACCATCGTCCAAGTACCATAAGATTTTTCAAGAGATCTTTAAATAATTTTCCTAAAAAATAGTCAAATAAAAACATAATTTGGTACCCATATTTGAATTGGTCGAGTAATATTAGTGACTAGTGATTTAGGAACCCACATCTTCCTCATAGGTTTCTTATTATAATTATGTAAAGTACATGAAAAATAAACTCTATTTGGTCAAGAAAAGATTGAAATGGTATAGAGTGTATCATAACATGAATTAGAAGAATTTTTTCTTGAACATGGAGTAAAGTTTTAAGTTCTAGATTTACAAACAAAAATGGTTTTTCCAAAATTTCTTTTACCAGGTTGATAGCCAATAATAGTAGTATATATATGAGCAATCTCCTTACCTAGATTTTGTAACAATGTATCTTTACCATTTGTAAACTATTCATGGTCCTTTTTCAATTTCTCATTATATAGATTTAGTTCATTTTTTTTCTTTGAGTAATTGAACATTATTCTCTCTTTCTAGAGCATGTTATGACTTAAAAGTTTTGGTAATAGCAGTATTTTTCTTTAAATAATTGTATTTATCTTTTAGTTCATTGCATGTCTCTTAAAGAATATTTCAATACTGAATCATTTCTTTTTTGGACATATTATTAGAATCACATTCATAACCAAAATAATAGGAATTTTGTATAGGATATTCTAAGGTTACCTCAAATGTGATTTTCATGAAACCCATATTGGCATTGTTTGTCTGTTCATCATGGGAAGACTCTGAGTCACTTGAACTATCCTCAGAAGCACTCTATGTTTCTTTCATTTCCTCTTTATACATTCTTTCTTTGTTTTCATATTTTTTTATACTTTATCTTGGTATGGTCAGCCTTTACATGTATCTTTGACTTACATTAATATCATACTATCTCATCATACATGTCACTTCTTTTCCAATATTTCTTCCAGATCCCCTTTTGATCATATCTTCCTTTGAAGTTAGGCTTTCAGAAAACTTTATTCTTTTTGTAAAATTTCTGAAACCCTTTGACAAATTGAGCCATATCATCGTCAATTTTAGGATATGATTGTTCTATTATTTATCTTTCTACCTAGACTTCCAATCTAACTTTTTTCATTGTGTTTAGAGGTGGTGGTGTTGAATGCAAAAAAAATTCCTTTGGGTTTTTCATACTATTCCTTATTGACTTTCATATCCTCTTCATACATCATTAATTTCCCAATGATTTCTTTGACAGGTAATTTTATGATGTCACATGAATCTCTAATATATTTATAGTATCCTCTCCATTTATCATGTAGGAAACTGAGAATCATCATGATTTTTTCATTGGTAGTAACTTCTCTTCCAAGATAAATCGTTTTGATGAAAATTTCATTGAACATAAGATACATGTTAGAAATAAGCTTATATGGTTTCATTTTAAAGTTATCATATTTAATAATATAAGTATTAAGTTTCATTTCTTTCAAACTAGAAGTTCATTCATGTGAAACAGACAAGGTATCCCAAATTGTATGGGTAGTTTTACATGCATAAATTCTGTTAAATTCTTCATCTTTTAAAGAGAAATATAAAGAATTCATGGATTTGGAATTTTTATTGTAGGAAGACTTGGTTTGGGTCATCCCAAGTAATTATATTAGTATCATTAATCTTACAATCATCTATAATTGAATACAAAATCTCAGAACCCAAACTTTTTAAATGAATTTTCATTTTAATCTTCCATTGTGAATAATTAGTTCCATTAAAGAATGGTGATCTATTTGTTACAACACCTTCCAGTCATTTATCCCTAAAACATCAATACTTTTAATGAGCTATAAATTTAGAATTAACAGAAATTTTTAGATCATTAATGTATAACCAAAATCATAGTTGAATAGTTTCAAAAATAGTGTCTTAAAATGCTCCCCTGATACTAAATATTAGTCAGAGTAGATTACTCAAGATGGGGAGGGGTGAATTTAGTAATCTATAAAAATTTCTATTAAGAAGTATTCCAAAAAATGGTCCTCCAATAAAAGTAAATACAACACATTTAGTCAAGGTAATACAGTTATGAATGTTTGACTATTCAAATTACTTCTCAGAATATTGATTAATTCTCAGTAATCTCAATATGAGTTATAGATATTAATTTTGAAGGTATTATAATAAGGAAAAATAATTATAAATTATATCTAAGATTAATTATCAAAGTAAATCTAGTTATTTATGAATTATATAGTAAAATAGAGGAAAACTAAATTAAACAACACAGTGGATAAAATAAGTTCCTCAGTCTCAAGCCGAGACTTAATCCACAACACTATGTGATCACCTTCCACCAAGCAGTTTATATTGATAAACTTGATCCACACATTGGATCAAGGTAAAAAACAATGCACGAGACTACCCAGGTCATACGACCTCTTCCATAGTTATTCGTGGGTAAAAACCAGTTTAAACATATATTAGATAAAGAATATCTTGTATCCTCTAGTTTAATGCCAGAGACAATGTGTGTATTTAATACAAAAACACACACACAAAACTCAAAATCTAAAAACAATACAAAAAAGTTAAAAGATAATGAGATAAGGTTATAAGTTCTCTGGGTGTTATTATATGCAGCTCTAGTCTTCTAAAATGAAGTAGATACAAGTAACGAGTCCTCTTGCGAGAAACAGAGCATCACAAGTATGGATCTCTGGTTTCTAGTTAGATCTAGATCATGTTATTTGTCGAGTTGTTTTTACGAAGATGATTTGGCTTTGATCTGTGGTATTCCAACTTTTTTGATTCAATAATGCTTCATATGTTCTTCAGATGTATCTTGGTGTACATATCAGTCCACCTTTCAAGAATTCTCACAGTTCTGATACACACTACTACACATCATCACTTGTTTTAAGACCATGCTTTTATTTTTATTCTTAGAGTGCATGTGTTGGAGACGACATGATGCATGTATCCTGCACCTGATACTATATAATTTCATGTGACTAGTCTACAATGAAATATTAATTATGTCAATGCATTTAAGAGAGTCAAATATGACTGTTAAAAATTAAATTGAAAGAAACAAAATAGATGAAATAACGACATCACAGTGTGTATAGAAACAGTGTCACTTGGAAATAATGTCACCATGAAATGATGTCTTCTTATTTGAATTTGAGTCGTGAGATAGTAATGATGGAATTATTTTATTTAGATCAGGAACTGGTAGCACATATGCGGTGTTAGGATCACAATGTCTGGTCCTTTTCCAAACTTCGAATGGTGTCTTAGCAAGGAACCAATGTCACAAACTTCATGTGATCTAAAACTAGTTATGGTGCCTTGGGCAAGGTGTCTGGTCACGGTGTTTGGGTCACAGTGTTTGGTCATAGTGTCTGGGTCATGATGTCTAGGACATGGTGTTTGGGTCATGGTGTACGTGTCCTTTTCCAGAAAACTAGAACCTATGGCAGACTCACGATTTCTCAAACTTATCCAAATATCAGTATACATATTTAAGTATTAATACTAACTGGATGACTTATAATTAATCATTCATAAAATAAATCACTATATACCAATGTAAAATATTATTTACAATAATCATTCATGATTTATAGGAATCAAGATCTTGATAAAATTTATTTGAAGCATAAATAAACTAAGCATACACATGATATTGGATAGATTAAATAGGAGTATCAATTTTTGATCATTAAAACATTTTTAAAACATGAGGAGTATTACATATAATATTACAGGTATTTATAAAAGTGATGTAATGATAATGTATGAAAAGAGGAGGTTGCTATAATATGTTAGTTTAGGATTTGAGAATTATGTTCTAGGGCCTTTTGTGTTTTCATAATATTTTTTTCCAGACGAGGAGTCTCGTGCGAGGCATGTTGTGAAGGTAATATATCCTACAATCCTATATGCAGTTACTCCCTTTACATTTATAATGTATCTATTGGTTTATAAGGAGGAATAGTTAATTGATAGAATTCACTCATTAGAGGGTTTGTTATGGTATTGGAACTAACAAGGTTACTTGAGGAGAAATGTTGTCAATGGAAGGTCTCTCGTGCCAATACCTTCGAGGTTTTGACCCTCAGGGAGTCAACATCACATAATTTTCCCCAACATTTTAGGTAAAAAGGTTTTTGTGTTTTTCATAGAGAATTCATTGTAGTGTGTTTTTTCTATGGGGTCGTGTTCATTTCTAGAGTTAGTTCTTAGTGGTTCCTTGAACATAGTTTGGATGGTGGAAGACTGGTTGTTACAAACCAATGCCTAGAAACCCAGAGTTGGTGGTCATTTTTTTTAAAATTAATTGATACAAGATATAAAATCACAATGTAATGATCGTTTTATTAGTCCCAAATACACTAGATACATGTATGGTACCCTTATTACGTTGTAAAAAAAATAGACAAAGAACATAACAATGAAAAATAAACTGATTCCTGGACACTTATTCAATGATTTTATCTTCAAAATCTATAGTTAGAATTTAAATATAAGGGTTATCTCAAATTATTTGTAATTTTTATATATATAAGAAACATAAATCAATAATAAGTGAACGAAAATTAGTTGGGAATAAAAAATATGGCGTGGTGAATAATGAAAAACAACATTCAAAATAAATACTGTATGTAAAAGGGAATATGAATAAGAAAATAATCATATACATGCTAAAATAATATAAATATTTAATTGAAATGAAATCTCACAAGAAAAATTGTTTCAAATGTGAAGTATATATACTACATAAAATGATTAGGCTAACTCTACCATGTAAGTCTCTATGAAATAGAAATTAAGACGAACTCCATTACCTTATGTTACAATGTGTTCCGCACAAGATCTTAATGTCATGGTTAATTAGATAAAATCTATTAATTAATTAATTTAGAACCTTTTATACATGTATTTGGTTTAATATTATTTTTTTTATTTTCAATTATTCTTATTTTGATAAGTTATTTGATACACTATTATTGTTCAGAATCATTCGTTTCCTTGGTTTTCATGATCACTTTATTGTATACATGTAAAAATAAATCATGTAATTTTAAGAAAATTAGTCCATAATTGAAATAATATATTATTAATTATCTTATATAATATCAAATTGTTATATATTTAATTATTTTTTATGTTATGATGATGAATCATTAGTTAAAATTTAGTGAAAAATAATGATTATTTTGGTTTTTTATAACCATTAATTAGTTTTGTTTTATTAATTAATATTATCAATATATACTGGTTCTAGAAATTTAAAGAAGATATAATAGATATATTATAATATTTTTTTTCCATAAAAATAGTTTTATTACAATCCATATTTTTGAAATTTAAAAATGAAAACACGTCATCCATGAAGGCGGTAAATGGGCACCTCAGGGTTAATGTTTTCTGGGAGAGGAGAATGGGCTTGTTGATGAATATTAAATTATAATAATAAAATTACAATATAAATAAGATACTATAGTTATCATTCATGTTTTTAAGATGATTTAAGGATAAAATAAGAAGATAATAAATTAAATAAAAGTAAAAAAGAACAAAAAAAAGATCCACCTTTTGAATTTTTCTCCGCAAGAACCTCCTTAAGGGACTTAGAAATGGTATTTTTGAGAGACCAAGATGGCCATAAAGTGGGGGAGTGTTTTGGGAGAGAAAATGGGTAGAATATAAGTAATCTTAAAGTCTTTTTATGTGTTATGATAAGGGGTGGTATTTTTACTGGTTGAGAGGTGTAATTTTTGAAGATTCTATTCATTATTTTATTATTATGGCTCAAGAAAAGAGAAGGTGATGATTATAGTGACTTAAAATAGTAATTGGTACATGTGAGTTAGAACCAATGGTGCTTATATCATCTATAAATCATCTATGACTCAATAATTTATGTATTTAGTATATACCATAAATTACCATATATCACTATTTACAACAAATTCATCTACTTTAAAAAAATTCCAAAAATTAACCCCAACAACTTTTTGATGTGTATAATTCAAAACATTAAACCAACTTGATGATAATAAGTTTTTAAATATGATAAATTTTAATTTTAATTAAAATCATCATTTACTTGAAAAATACTGATGTTAAAATTATAACTAATTTTATAACACTTAGAAAAATTAATTAAGTTCTCATAAAATTTTCTTATAATAAAAATAAAATAAAAATATTAATTAATTATTATATTTTCTATAAATAAATTTTCATTGTAATAATTATATAAATTAAAAATTATAAATAAACATTTATGTTTTATAAAAATACCAACACTAAATTTTTTATTTTCAAATTTTTTTTTACTTGTAATGAGATATAATTATTTTATATTTTTATTTATAAGATGCGTAAATTTTATTTATACATTATTATGTGAGGTTACTATTCCATTGGATTAATTTATATTCTTAATATTTACATTACTATTCTAAAGGCCGCGTTACAATTTCATTGGTATATGTTTCTCAATTTCTAGAAAAACCATACTATTTCATTAATTATTAATTATATTGTTTATTTTATTTTCTATATATGATTTATTATGGTTAATACTACATGAATTATTTTTTTTTAAAAATCATGCTATTGAATTAATTGAATTCATTTATGAGGATACATACCATGTAATCTTGGGGTGTAATATTCTTCCCTCTAAAAAGATTGTACAAGAAATTTTCCCTGAATATTTCCCTCCAAACAGATGTGGGTGGTTCTTCTCCATAACATCTTCAGGTTCCGATATTTATGCTTATATCATATTATTTACTAGAGAATGCTTACCATTAATGTAATATGATTTTTTTAAAACATTCTCTCTTGTGTCAAGAATCCTGATAGGTTGTTAACAGTAATAAAAATAAGGTTCTAGTTATATTTCCTCATAGGTGAGTACTTGTGTTGGGTATGAAATGTACATTTTTAACAATGATTTGTGTAACACATCATGAACATTGGAGATACTTAATGACATTGCTAATTGGTACACTAAAAATATAATTCTTTTAATAATTTCAAGTGTTCTGACGTACCTAGTGCTATGTTTCCCTTTCATAAAAAACCTAAAGACACCCTTCCATGTAGATACTTTCAAAAAGACATGATCATACACTTGAAATCCCAAATCATTTCTTTGGTTTCCAAAATAACACTTTTAAATATTTTAAGCTACTTTAATATAATACCGAATTATCTTTTCCTTTTCAACTGTCTCTTTTACATGTTTTGGTCCTATATGTTTATTCTCACCAACTTTATCCAAATAAGTTGGAGTTTGACTTCCCTTTTAATATTATGCTTCATATGACACCATTTTAATACTAAAATGGAAACAATTATTGTAGGTATATTTTACCAAAGGTAAATAGTTATCTGATATATCTTTAAAGTCAATTGAGAATGATATCAACATGTATTCCAATGCTTGAATAATTCTATTACACTATCTGTCAGTTTGAGGGTTATAAGTCGTAATCATATGAAACTCAGTATCCAAATCCTTTTAAAGACTCTTATAGAATTTTGATCTAAATCTAGTGTCTTGATTAGACATAATCGATAGAGGTTCACCATGAAGTATTACAACTTAATTAATGTATATACTTTCTAGGCAGTCAAGAGGTAAATATTCTCTTATAACAAGGTAATATGCTTATTATTTAAGAAGATACACAATAACCCATATTACACCATTCCTTATAGATTGTATTGGTAGTCTTGTCACTAATTAAATAATAATTGCTTCCAAATTCCACATAGGAATAGGTATAGGTTTCATTAATCCTCTAGGATTCTATATCTTGACCTTCACTTGTTGAAGAACTAGGAAACTTGACACGTATTCAGCAATTTCCCTCCTCAAATTATCCCACAATAAGTATTCCTTCAAATCTCTATTCATCTTGGTACTACCAGGATGTATAAAGGAGTTTGAGATATGAGAATCACTTAATTTTTCCCTTTTATCTTAGATATTAATGGAACACATAACCTCTTTCCAAATTTTATAAATCCATCCTCATACATGAAGTCTATCAATCTTCCATCATTAACATATTTATTTATTTCTAATTATAATCATCAGATATAAAGCCTTTTATCTTCTCTAGTAATTATGTTTTAGCAATAATTTGAAAAAGGAGTGATGTTTCCTCTTCCCTAACAATTCCCATATACATATTTATTAGATCCATAAACAAAGTATCTTTCTCAATCCTCATTTGGGTTAGTAGTGCATGATCATTCCTAGGAGGTAGTGTATTGATAAATCATAACCATTGAGTAACTTGAGAAATCATCTTTGCCTCATGTTGAGTTCATTCAGTTTAAAGAAGTATTTCAAACTCATGTGATCGGTATATATGTCAAATATTTCAACATAGAGATAGTGTATCCATATCTTTAGTTCAAATATTCTGTCTACTGGCTCATGATCATTAGTGGGATAATTTCATTCGTGAGTCTTCAACTACCTTGATGCATATAAAGAAATTTATTATTTTTCAAAAGGACACAACCCAGTCCATTCTTCAAAGCATTAATGTATATCATAAACACATAATTTCCTTATGGAAGAGTAAACATTATATCATTGAAAAATATTTTATTCAATTACTTAAAACATTCATTAATTTTTTTTATCCATATGAATTTAACCCCTTTTCGTGTAAGATAGATTAGCAAGTTAGCCAACCTAGAAGCATTCATAATGAAACACTAACATTAACCTTCTTAACCTATAAAACTACATACCTCGGTTATGTTCATTTGAGTATGGAATTTTTGGATTTCCTTTTTATTTAGATGGTCTTATGAGATTCAATCCATTGAGACAATATATCCAATAAAAGAATGTAATGACCCAAAGTTTCATTAATGGAAATCCCTCTTGATCTAATTAAATGTCTTTTTATGTTTATATAAAATATCAACTTCTTTAGTTTTATGTTAAGAATTTTTACCATTGCTAATATATCTGTTGAACAGTGATCACATGATTAGTATAAATATAGGGCTTTAACAAATCCATATTTACTCAGAAAAAGGATGTGATTGCCAAATCCAATAGATTTTCCCCATAAAAGCCCATTTATCAGTGCTCGGAAAAGAGTTGGCATCTTTGGGCATCGATCTTGTCCAAGCCCAAGGTGAGCTTCACCATGTCAAGCATGAACGGGACCGTCTACGGGAGAAGTGGAAGTTGATAGAAATTACCACATGAGCGATGTTATCCGAGCCACCCCAAGAGTCTGTCACCATCGCACACCTTACCCTTAGGTCTTATGCGGCTATCTTAAGGGGTTATGTAACAATTATATAGTACTATGTTCATGTACATTATTTATTTATATAATAATGAATATAATTTCTTGTCATTATTGATACATTATAAATAGTTTTTAAAGTACAAATGGTGTTTTTTAGTTATTATTTAACTATGAATACTATTATATTATATTTAGGGATTTTCGAATTAAATAAATTTTTAATAAAATATTATTATTATTATTATATTAATTTTATTATATATAAATGATCATATAATTGTATGAATGCAATTATAATTTTCATTAATGATTGAAAGCCATTTTTGTCAAAACCCTTGAATTTTTCATAAATGTCAGTTTTTATATTAAAAGTGAAAATTAACATATTTAGAAAATTATTTAGATAAAATAAATATTATTTTTGGAATCAGGACGTCAAAATTATCCAATGGTGAATTTTTCTTAATTTTCTGAGACAGTCAAATTTTTGAGTTAAAATTAAATACCGTTTAAATATATAATGTATTACATGACTTCATAATGACCCAATAGTGATGTAATAAAATACTATAATCTTTATGTTCGGCCAATATATGTTTTACCATTAAAATAATGTGATTTTGGGTTTGTTTGGCTTACTTTGCAATGCATTAATAGACCCCTCAAGACTTATTAAACACCTCGCCTTTTTAAATTAATTTCCATGGAAGTATGACTCACCTCCACAGAAGCAACCCTATTATTTTAAGAATTCAGGACTTTGGACTTATAAAATATTGTTTTCATCTTCCCATTTCCAAAAACCATGGGAAAAAAACATGGGATGGTTTGTGGTTTGGATTAATTTAATGTAAGGGGACCCAAACCTAAATAATAAAGAATTCCCTCACCTTTCCTATACAAACCCACCCAAGATACCACTTACACCTCACTCAAAGCCTATAGAGTTCGTCCAACCTCTGCCATACTCTATTTAGAATCCTCCCAAGGTGCCCCAAGCTCCCAAGAAGCCCCCCACAAGCCTCTCTCTATCCTTTGGAAGCACACTTCCAAGTAAGGGTTTTTTCGTCCTTTCTTATTTTTTTCCAATTCCCTTTAAGTTGTTTTGCCCACTTAATTTCAATTATTATTGTTGGGGTATGGTTTTTCACCTCCCTCATACTGCCCTATTTATGTTTTAATTATGGGAGAACCCTTTCTCTTTCATTATATGCCTCCCATGTACACGTGATACTATGCCGAAATTCCAAAAGGAACATCTCTCTCCTCTTTTACATTCAAGCAATACTTTTGTATCATGAATCTAAATTCCATTACAATTTTTTGGACATGTATCTATATGACCCCCTTACTTTCCATTTCATCTAAATATGATGAGACACCCATTTCTCTCTCATCAACCATTTTTCTGAATTCTTATGTCACGCCGTAACACTGCCGAAATTGCACTGATTTTCTAAGCCAATGCCACTGTGTAGTGAATACCATGCCCATTTCTCCATCAAGGGTATTCACCATTATGAAAATTTACCTTTTGATTATAATGTTTTATGTGTGAATTCAACATTACTTTATCATCGAATAAATGATTATGTTTTATGAATCCATGTTTTATGATCCAAGTGGCACACTTATGCATGAAATAAAATGTTTATGAAGGGTGCGCCCTTATAGCGCTCCAATGCATTGGGTAAAGTATAGTATCATGATATGTCATGTTCAATGAGTGTTGAATCATGATCATTCAATTGCAACAAGGGTTTACTCATGCTTCATGTTCAATGAGGATTTACTCATGCTCCATGTGCAATGAGCCTTAGCTCATGCTAATTCCATGTTAAGTGTTGTTGCCACATTTCCATGTTATGATTATCATGGATTATCATGCCTTTATGTTCATGTTTCTCTTGTGATCTATTTACATGCCTAATCTCTAATATGTATTTTACTTTTCATGTTATTCCATTTTTATTCCCTTACTGGGCTTTATAGCTCACCCTTTTCTTATGCATGTCCTCAGGTTATCCCATGAAATGATAAGTACGAGGGAATGTAGTGTTCAGGTAAAAGAAGTTTTCAATAAAGATGTTGTATATCATGTTTCATGTTTTTATTTAATTATCCTAAGCATCGAAGACACTAATCCTATCAATCTTCTTTGTTGTATCAAGTGATGTTTTATGTAATAAATCATGTGTATGTTTGTAATAAAAGCAGGGTTGTTATAGTTGGTATCAGAGGATAGGTTTAGTTATTTTTGGGATTAGGATTAGAAAATCGTAGCAAAGCATTAGAGACACGACTAAGTATAATAAAAACATCCCTATGTTTTGGTGAGTATTGAGTAATTGGGTTATCAAGAAAATACATCCCTGTCTGGATACGAGCAGGTAGAGGCGATTCTGGCACAAATGTATCCTAGGGGTAAAACCCGAAAACACCGCTTTGAGCTAGACTCTAACGGGAACTGGTGCATGACAACGGGCCTTGCTGCACTCCTGGTTATGACACTCCCATGGGATATGTTTTGATAAATTCACAAGTATAGTATGAACCTTTATTAATGGAATTAAAAAAAATTCCCATAAGAATATATTTCAGATGGTAGATAATGAAAATCCTAGATTGAAGCCTATAGAATCATGAGTTAAGGAAATAAAAGTTTATTTATAAGTCATCAACTTTTGTCTTTGGATTACCCTTTATGTGTTACCCCTAACTTTCTTTTTATTCCAGCCAATGGTCGGTAATAGGAGGACTCGGGCTAACAACCGTTGTGAAGATCAATGTGATGATTATACTAATGAGATGCCCAATCCAATGAGAGCGAGAATCACTGACTTTGTCACCCTTCTCTCTTAGTGAACTCAATTTTTTAATAGAAACACAGGTCAAGGGGAATGCTCAACCGCCCCTAAGAAAGAAAAAGTCGCAATAGAGAGCTTCATGAGACAAAGGCCTCCTACTTTTAGTGGATCATCTGATCCCACGATCGTTGAACAATGGATCAAATCCATTGAAAAGATCATATCCATCCTTCAATGTTCTGAATAAGAGAAAGTTCTCCAAGTGGCTTATCGTATGGAGGGTGAAGTTGATCAATGATGGATGTTGATAAAAAATATGAAGCCTGAGGAGGATACCGAGGTGTTGGAATGGAAGGATTTCAAGAAGATTTTTTTCGAGAAATATTTTCCACGCACCCTCCAGCTTAATATGGAAAGGGAATTACTTTCACTATGGAAAAAAGATGAAGAATCTATTTGAACATATGCGGAAAACTTCACAAGGCTTGGATGATATGCTTCCGGATTTGTCGTTACCCCCGAATGGAAATTTTACTGCTTCTTTTATGCGATGAAGCCTAGCCTGCAGAAATCATTGGCGATCCATGACTTAGACAACTATGAGGAAATTGTCTGATGTTCCCTAAAGGTCGAAATGGTGATCGGAGGATCACATGGGAATCATGGGGATAAGAAGCATAATGTGGACTTCAATTATGGTGGTGCGATGGATATATAAAATGGTGCTAAGAATATCCAGTACCCCATATTCCAAAACTGCAGAAAGAAGCACCCTGGAAATTGCCCTAAGGGGATGAAGAAATGCTTCAGGTTTGGAAGAGAAGGGAACATAGCTGTTAACTGTTGGAAATAAAGACTCGCAGTTGCAACATAGGAGAGTAACACTCTGTTTGAACCTCAATGCGTTGTTCAATGCTACAAATGCAATGAATCGGGTAATTTTTCAAATCAGTGCCCTAATCCAAGGGTTTTCGGAGGCAACCAACAACCTCCATGGCAGCAAGTAAGATCTTTTTCCATCACTTCTGCCAAAGTGAATTCCTACAATGAAGTAGTGACAGGTACGCTAGTTATTCATTCAATAATAGCGAACTTACTTTTTGATTCTGGTTCTACGCATTCTTTTATATATCGAAAGTTGAGTAGAACAATCTCATCACCACCACAAATCATGGAAGTGAAGATGTCAGTGAGTATGGAAAATGGGGCAATCATTGCATCCCATGAATATAAGTCCTCCCCTGTTATAATATGTGGATTGAATTTCCCGGCGAACCTCGTCATACTCCTTTTTGTGGAATTTTCTGAAATTCTTAGCATGAATTGGATTTCCATATATAGAGCCAACATAAATTGTTGGGAGAGGGAAAACACACTCCATATAGAGATTCGACTTCTGATTATTTACAAGTGTAAGGAGGAAGATGAATCTCCTTTAGCTCTATCATCTCAAGCATGGATATTACTGCCTTATGAGCGCGCGTATCTGGCTCAGTTGATTGAGTCTAACGAAGAAACCATCCTTGAAGAAATGCCTATTGTAAGAGAATTCGCTGAAGTGTTTCCCGAGGAACTGTCTGGTCTTCCTCCTAAAAGATATGTTGAATTCTCAATTGAACTTATACCCAGGGCTTTACCAATATCCAAGAATCAATATAGAATGGTTGTTGTAGAGATTGAAGAGCTGAAGAAATAACTACAAGAGAATCTCGATAAAGGTATTATACGCCAAAGTGCTTTACCATGGGGTGCACCAGTCCTCTTCATCAAGAAGAAGGATGGGTCAATGCGGCTTTGCATCGATTATCTTGAACTTACCAAAATCACGATAAAGAACAAGTATCCTCTCCCAAGAATTGATGACTTTTTTGATTAGCTACGTGGAACACAATACTTCTGCATATTGGACTTGCGGTTGAGATATTATCAAGTAAGGGTGAAGAAGGAAGATATCCCCAAGACTGCTTTTCGCACAAGATACAGGCACTATGAATTCATAGTAATGCCTTTCGGACTCACTAATGCTCTAGAAATATTCATGGAATTAATGAATAGAGTCTTTAGAGATTACCTAGAAAATTTTTTGGTAGTCTTTATAGATGATATTCTAATATACTCCAAAACCAAGGAGGATCATGAGGAGAATCTAAGAACAAAACTGCAGAATTTGCGCAAGGAAAATCTCTGTGCAAAGTATAGCAAGTTTGAGTTCTGGTTGAACGAAGTCTCATTCTTTGGCCATATCATCACAAGAAATGGGATATCTATGGATCCCTCCAAAACAGATGCAATTGAGGGATGGCCGAGACCAACATCGGTAATAGATATCTGTAGATTCTAGGGGTTATCTGGATATTATCGACGATTCATGAGGAATTTCTCACGATTGTCCAACCCTATTACCAAGCTAACTCGAAAGGGAGTAAAGTTTTCTTGGAGTGATGAATGTGAAGAAATCTTCAAGGAGTCTAAAAGGAGGCTTATCATTGCACCCGTGCTCACTTTACCCACAAGTGGGGAACTTTTTGTGGTATTCAATGATGCTTCAAAGAAGGTCTTAGGCTGTGTGCTGATGTAGAATGATAAAGTGATATCCTATGCCTCAAGGCAGTCGAAAATCCATGAGGAAAACTATCCAACACATGATCTGTAGTTAGCGGTGGTGATCTTTTCCTTGAAAATCTGGTAGCATTATCTCTATGGAGAGAAATGTGAGATATATACTGACCACAAGAGTCTTAAATATATATTCACACATAAAGAGATTAATATGTGCCAGAGAATATGGATAGAGCTCATCAAGGATTATGATGGTTCGAACCATTACCACCTTGGGAAAGCGAACAAGGTGGCAGATGCCCTAAGTAGAAAGGATCTAGCGATTCTATCAAAGATGAGAATTGAGAAGGATCCAATCTTCTTAGACATGATGAAGATGGACATGGGAATCATAGAGAATGGAAAAACATCAATCCTTTCACAAATGATTGCTCAACCGTCTCTTTTGGAAAGGTTAAAGGATGATCAAAAGGATGATGTCAGAATTCAAGAAAAAGTGGAAGCTATCGAAAAATGGAAATCCTCAGAGTTTAATGTTAATGAAGAAGGAATTGTACAGTTTGGGAAAAGACTATGTTTTCCATCAAGTCTGGAGTTGGAGAAGTAACTTTTGGAGGACGCACATAGTTCAAATTTCTCTATTCACCCAGGGAGCACAAAGATGTATCGAGATCTCTGAGAAAACTTTTGGTTGGATAATATGAATAAGGAGATCGCTGAATATACATCAAAGTGCCTGGTGTGCCAGCAAGTGAAGACAGAGAGGCGGGCGTCTAAGGGGATGATGCAACCATTTCACATACCAGAATGGAAATGGGAGAAAATCACCATGGACTTTGTCACCTGTTTTCTGAGGACATCCAAAGGCAAAAATGCAATCTGGGTTGTTGCGGATCATCATACAAAGACTATACACTTCATTGTTATTCATGAGGATTTCTCTTTGGATCAACTGGCATAGATATATATCAGGGAAGTGGTAAGGTTGCATGGAGTACCACTATCTATTGTGTCTGACTGAGATCCAAGATTCACCTCTATGTTTTGGAAGAGTCTTCAACATGCTCTGAATACTGAACTGAAATTCAGTACGACCTATCATCCTCAAAATGATGGCCAATCCGAGCGGACTATCAAAACACTTAAGGACATGTTGAGAGCATCCTCAATGGACTTTTAAGGGAGGATGAGATCAACATCTTTTTCTGGTTGAGTTGTCTTATAATAACAGTTTCCACTCAAGCATCAAAATGGCACCATATAAAGACCTTTATGGGAAAAGATTCATGACACCGGCGTGTTGGGATGAGGTTGGTGAACGTAATCTTCTTGGACCGGAAATGGTTGAAGAAATGGTGGAGAACGTGAAAACCATTCAGCAGCATATCAATGCAGCACAAATTTGACAGAAGAGTTATGAAGATAACCATCAACGAGACCTTGAGTTTAAATATGGAGATATGGTTTTTCTACGCATATCTCCATGGAAGAAGTTCATGAGGTTTGGAAATAAAGGGAAGTTAAGTCAAAGGTACATCATCCCATTCGAGATTCTTAATCGTGTCGGGGCTGTGGCCTATTGACTAAAACTTCCACCCACCATGGCCAAAGTACATGATGTCTTTCATGTATCCCTCTTAAAGAAGTACATACCGGACCCTTCACATGTACTCTTTTCTGAGGTAGTAAAGTTAGAGGATGATCTTTCTTATGAGGAGAAACCAGTGAAGATCTTAGATTGTAGAGAAAAAGTTCTACGGAATAAGACAATGCCCTTCGTAAAGGTGTTGTGGAGAAACAAAAAGTTTGGAGAAGAGACTTGGGAATCGGAGGAAACGAAGAAGCTGAGTTACCCACATCTATTTTAGTGTGGGAAAAGGAAAAACATTTTGAGGGAGAATTTTCTAAAGGGGGGAATACTGTAACAACCCAAAGTTTCATTAATGGAAATCCCTTTTGATCTAATTAAATGTCCCTTTATGTTTATATAAAATTTCAACTTCTTTGGTTTTATGATAAGAATATTTACCATTACTAATATAGACGTTGAATAGTGATCACATGACTAGTATAAATATAGGGCTTTAACAAATCAAAATTTACTCAGAAAAAGGAAGTGATGGCCTCATCCAGTAGAATTTCCCCATACGAAGCCCATTTATCAGAGCTCAGAAAAGTGGTGGCATCCTTGGGCTTCACTCTTGACCAAGCCCAAGCTGAACTTCACCATGTGAAGCTCGAATTAAACCGTCTACGGGAGAAGTGGAAGTTGATAAAAATTACCACACGAGCAATGTTATCCGAGCCACCCCAAGATCTGTCACCATCGCACACCTTGTCCTTAGGTCTTATGCGGCTGTCCTATGGGGTTATGTAACTAATCGATAGTACTATGGTCATGTACATTATTTTTGTATATAATAGTGAATATAGTTTCTTGTCATTATTGATACATTGTAAATAGTTTTTAAAGTACAAATGGTGTTTTTTTAGTTATTATTTAATTAAGAAATCTATTTTATTAAATAAAGGGATTTTGGAATTAAATAATTTTTAATAAATTATTATTATTATTATTATATTAATTTTATTATATATAAATGATCATATAATTGTATGAATGTAATTATAATTTTTATTAAGGTTTGAAAGCCATTTTTGTCAAAACCCGTGAATTTTCGATAAATATCGATTTTTATTTTAAAAGTTAGAATTAACATATTTAGAATATTATTTAGATAAAATAAATGTTATTTTTGGAATCAAGACTTCATAATTATCCAATGGTGAATTTTTCATAATTTTCTGAGACAGTCAAATTTTGGAGTAAAAATTAAATACCGTTTAAATATATAATGTATTTTATGACAACATAATGACCCAATAGTGATGTAATAAACTAATATAATCTTTATGTTCGGCCAATATATGTTTTCCAATTAAAATAATGTGATTTAGTGTTTGTTTGTCTGACTTTTCAAAGCATTAATGGACCCCTCAAGACTTATTAAACACCTTGTCTTTTTAAATTAATTTCCATGGGAGTATGACTCACCTCCATAGATGAAACCCTATTATTTTAAGAAGTTAGGAATTTGGACTTATAAAATATTATTTTCCTCTTCCCTTTTCCAAAAAACATGGGAAAAAACCATAGGATGGTTTGTGGTTTGGATTAATTTAATGTAAGGGGACCCAATCCTAAATAATAAATAATTCCCTCACCTTTCCTATATAAACCCACCCAAGATCCCACTTGCTCCTCACTCAATGCCTTTAGAGTGCGTCCAACCTCTGCCCTACTGTCTCTAGAATCCTACCAAGGTGCCACCACCTCCCAAGAAGCCTCTCACAAGCTTCTCTCTAGCCTTTGGATGCACACTTCCATGTATGTTTTTTTTCATCCTTTCTTATTTTTGTCCAATTTTTCTTTAAGTTGTTTTTCCCACTTAATTTCAATTATTAATGTTGGGGTTTGGTTTCAAACCTCCCTCATACTACCATATTTATGTTTTAATGGTGGGATAACCCTTTCTCTCTCATTAGATGCCTCCCATGTACAACCGTTACTATGCCGAAATTCCGAAAGGAACTTCTCTCTCCTATTTTACATTCAAGCAATACATTTGTATCATTAATCTAAATTCCATTAAAATTGATTGGAAATGTATCTATATGACCCCCTTACTGTCCATTTCATATAAATATTATGATACACCCCTTTCTCTCTCATCAAACATTTTTATGAATTCTTATGTCACGCCGTTACACTGCCGAAATTGCACCAATTTTCTAAGCCAATGCCATTGTGTAGAGAATACCATGCCCATTTCCCCATCAAGGGTATTCAACTTTATGCACATTTACATATATATTATAACTTTATATGTATTAATTCCACATTCCTTTATCATGAAATAAATGATTATGTTTTATGAATCCATGTTTTATGATCCTTGTGGAACACTTATGCCTGAAATGAAATGTTTAAGACGGGTGCGCCCTTATAGCGCTCCAATGAATTTGGTAAAGTATAGTATCATGATACTTCATGTGCGATGAGTGTTGACTCATGCTAAAAAAATTGAAATGAGGGTTTACTTGTGCTTCATTTTCAATGAGGATTTACTCATGCTCAATGTGCAATGAGCCTTGGCTCATGCTAATTCCATGTTAAGTGTTGTTTCCACATTTCCATGTTATGATTATCATGCTTTTTTAAGACTTTATGTTCCTGTTTCGCTTGTACTCTATTGATATGCCAAATTTATAACATTTATTGTACTTTTCATGTTATTCCATTTGTATTCCCTTACTGGGCTTTATAGCTCACCCTTTTCTTATGCATATCCTCAGGTTATCCCATGCAATGCTAAGTACGAGGGAATGTAGTGGTCATGTAAAGGAAGTTTTTAATAAAGATGTTGTATTTCATGTTTCAAGTTTTTATGTAATGATCCTAAGCCCCAAATACACTGAACCTCTCGATCTCATTTGTTTTATCAAGTGATGTTTTATGTAATAAGTCATGTCTATGTTTGTAATAAAAGCAGGGTTGTCATAGTTTGTATCAGAGGATAGGTTAAGTTATTTTTTGGGATTAGGATTAGAAAACCATAACAAAGCCTTAGAGACAAGACTATGTATAATAAAAACATCCCTATGTTTTGGTGAGTATTGAGTAAGTGGGTTATCAAGAAAATATATCCCTGTCTGGATACGAGCAGGTAGAGGCGGATCTAGCACAAATGTATCCTAGGGGTAAAACCTGAAAACACCGCTTTGAGCTTGACTCGAACGGGAACTGGTGCATGACAATGGGCCTTTCTACACTATTGGTTATGAAACTCCCAGGGGATATGTTTTGATAAATTCAAAAGCATAGTATGAACCCTTATTTAGGGAATTAAAAAAATGCCCCTAAGAATATATGTTAGAAGGTAGATCATGAAAATCCTAGATTGAAGCCTATAGACTCATGAGTTAAGGAAATAAAAGATTATTTATAAGTCATCAACTTTTGTCTTTGGATTAACCTTTATGTGTTACCCTTAACTTTCCTTTTAATCCAGCCAATGGATGGTAATAGGAGGAATCGAGCTAACAACCGTTGTGAAGATCAGTGTGATGACTGTACTAATGATATTCCCAATCCAATGGGAGCGGGAATCACGAACTTTGTCATGATTCTATCTAATCTAACTCAACTTTGAATAGAAACACGAGTCAAGAGTAACTTTCAACCCCCCTATGAATGAACAAGTTGCTATCAATGTCTCCATGAGACAAGGGCCTCTTACTTTTAGTGGATCATTCGATCCCACAATCACTGAACAATGGATCAACTCCATTGAAAAGATCTTCTCCATCTTTCAATGTTTTGAACAAGAGAAGGTTCTCCTGGGGGATTATCTTATAGAGGGTGAAGATGATCAATGGTGGACGTTGATAAAAAATACGAAGCCTGAGGAGGAGATCGATGCCTTGGAATGGAAGGATTTACGGAAGATGTTTTTTGATAAATACTTTCCACACACCCTCTGGATTAATATGGAAAGGGAGTTCCTTTCCCTCAGGAAAAAAGAAGAAGAATCTATTGGAGCATATGAGGAAAACTTCACAAGGCTTTCATGATATGCTTCCGTCTTTGTCGTTACCCCCAAATGCAAAGTTGACCTCTTCTTTGTTGGGCTGAAGCCTAGCCTGCAGAAAGAATTTGCAATCCGTGACTTCAACAACTATGAGGAAATTGTCCGATGTGCCCTCAAGTTCAAAATGGAAATTGGATAATCATAGGGGTATCATAGGGATAAGAAGCATAAGGTGGAATTCAATGCTGGTGGTCCGATGGATAAATACAACGGTGCTAAGAAGATCCATCACCCCACTTGAAAAAAGTGCAGAAAGAAGCACCATGGAAATTGCCTTAAGGGGATGAGGAAATGCTTCAGGTGTGGAAGAGAAGGGAACCTAGCTGTTAACTATCGGAAAGAAAGACCCGCGACTGTGACAGAGAAGAGGAACACTCTGTTCGAACCTCAACGCGTTGTTTAATTATACAAATGCAAAGAACCGGGTCATTTTTCAAATCAGTTCCCTAATCCAAGGGTTTTCGGAGGCAACTGATAACCTCAAAGGTAGCAAGGAAGAGCCTTTTCCATCACTTCTACCGAAGTGAACCCCGACAACGAAGTGGTGATATTTACACTAGTTATTCATTCAAGAATAGAGAATGTACTTTTTGATTCAGGTTCTAAGCATTCTTTTATATCTCGAAAGTTTAGTAGAACAATTCCATCACCACCACAAATCATGGAAGTGAAGACGTCATTGAGTACGTAAAATGGGGCAATCATTGCATCCCATGAATATAAGTCCTCCCCTGTTATAATCTGTGGATTGAATTTCCCGGTGAACCTCGCCATACTCCCTCTGGTGGAATTTGATGCAATTCTTGGCATTGATTGACTTGGCTTATATAGAGCCAACATAAGTTGTCGGGAGAGGGAAATATCACTTTATATGGAGAATCGACCCTCGATTATTTAAAAGTGTAAGGAGGAAGATGGATATAGTTTAGCTCCATCATCTCAAGCATGGATATTACTACCTTATGAGAATGTGTATCTAGCTCAGATTATTGAGTCAAAGGAAGAAACCATCCTTGATGAAATGCCTATTTTGATGGAATTCGCAGAAGTGTTTCCCGAGGAACTGCCTAGTCTTCCTCCTAGAAGAGATGTTTAATTATTAATTGAACATATACCCGGGGCTTTTCCAATATCCAAGACTCTATAGAGAATGGTTGTTTTAGAGTGTGAAGAGCTGAAGAAACAACTACAAGAGAATCTGGATAAAGGGTTTATACGCCCACGTGCTTCACCGTGGGGTGAACCAGTCCTCTTCATCAAGAAAAAGGATGGGTCAATGTGGATTTTCATCGATTATAATGAACATAAAAAAATAATGATAAAGAAAAAGTATCATCTCCCAAGAATTGATGACTTGTTCGATCAGCTACGTGGAGCACAATACTTCTCCAAGGTGGACTTGTGGCCAAGATATTATCATGTAAGGGTGAAGAAGGAAGATATCCCCAAGACTGCTTTTTGCACAAGATACAGGCACTATGAATTCATAGTAATTCCTTTCAAAATCACTAATGCTCCAACAATCTTAATGGAAATAATGAATAGAGTCTTTAGATATTACCTTGAAAAATTTGCGGTAGTCTTTATAGATGATATTGTAATATACTCCAAAACCAAGGAGGATCATGAGGAGCATATAAGAACGGTACTGGAGACTTTGCGCAAGTAGAAGCTCTATGAAAAGTACATCAAGTGTGAATTCTGGTTTAAGTAAGTCTCATTATTGGGCTATATCATCACAAGGAATGGGATATTTGTGGATCCCTCCAAAACAGATGCAATTGAGGGATGGATGAGACCAAAATCGGTAACAGATATCCGTAGCTTCTTGGGGTTAGCTCGATATTATCGACGATTTGTGAGGAATTTCCCACGATTTTCCAACCCTCTTACCAAGCTAACTCGGAAGGGAGTAAAGTTTTCATGGAGTGATGAATGAGAAGAATGCTTCAAGGAGTTGAAAAGGAGGCTTATCACTGCGCCCGTGCTCACTTTACCCACAAATGGGGAAATTTTGTTTGGTATTCAGTGATGCTTCAAAGAAGGGCTTAGGCTGTTTGCTGATACAGAATGATAAATTGATATCCTATGCCTCAAAGAAGTTGAAATTCCATGAGCGAAACTATCCAACACATTATCTGGAGTTAGCGGCGGTGATCATTCCCTTGAAAATATGGCGAAATTATCTCTATGGAGAGGAATGTGGGATATATACTGACCACAAGAATATTAAATAGATATTCACACAGAAATAGATTAATATGGGCCAGAGAAGATGGATAGAGCTCATCAAAGATTATGACTATTCAATCCATTACCACCCTAGGAAAGCGAACATGGTGGAAGATGCCCTAAGTAGAAAGGATCCAGCGATTCTATCAATGATGAGAATTGAGAAGGATCCAATCTTCTTAGACTTGATGAAGATAGACATGGGAATCATATAGAAGAGAACATCATCAATCCTTTCAGAAATTATTGCTCAACCGTCTATTTTGGAAAGGTTAATGGATTCTCAAATGGATGATGTGGGAATTTAAGAAAAAGTGGAAGCTATCTAAAAAGGGAAATCCTCGGAGTTTAATGTTAATGAAGAAGGAATTGTGCGGTTTGGGAAAAGACTATGTGTTCCATCAAGTCCGGAGCTGAAGAAGGAACTTTTGGAGGACGCACATAGTTAAAATTTCTCTATTCACCCAGGGATCACAAAGATGTATCGAGATCTCTGAAAAAAAATTTGGTGGGATAATATGAAGAATGTGATCGCCTAATATACATCAAAGTGCCTGGTGTGCCAACAAGTGAAGGCTGAGAGGTAGAAGTCTAAGGGGATGATGCAACCATTGCCCACACCAGAATGGAAATGGGATAACATCACCATGGAAATTGTCACCAGACTTCCGAGGACATCCAATGGCAAAAAATCAATCTTGGTTGTTGTGGATTGTCTTTCAAAGACTACGCACTTCATTGCTATTTGGGAGGATTTATCTTTGGACCAACTGGCATGGATATATATCAGGGAAGTGGTAAGGTTGCATGGAGTACCACTATCTATTATGTCTGACTGAGATCCAAGATTCACCTCTATGTTTTGGAAGAGTCTTCAAGATTCTATGAATACTGAACTGAACTACAGTATGGCCTATCATCCTCAAACTGATGGACAATCTGAGAAAACTATCCAAACACTTGAGGACATGTTGAGAGCATGCTTAATGGACTTTAAAGGAGGATGGTATCAACATCTTCCTCTGGTTGAGTTCTCTTATAATAACAGTTTCCACTAGAGCATCAAAATGGCACCATATGAAGCCCTTTATGGGAAAAGATGCAGAACACCGGCGTGTTGGGATGAGGTCAGTGAACGTAAGCTGCTTGGACCAGAAATGGTCGACGAAATGGTGGATAAGGTGAAAACCATTCAGCAGCATATCAAGGCAGTCCAATGTCGACATAAGAGTTATACAGATAACTGTCAACGAGACGTTGAGTTTAAAGTTGGAGACATGGTTTTTCTAAGAATATCTTTGTGGAAGAAGGTCATGAGGTTTGGAAAGAAAGGGATGTTAAGTCCAAGGTACATCTACCCCTTAGATATTCTTGATCGTGTCGGGGTTGTGGCCTATCGACTAGCACTTACACCCACCATGGCCAAAGTACATGATTTCTTTCATGTATCCCTATTAAGGAAGTACATACCAGACCCTTCACATGTACTCTCTTCTGAGGTTGTACAATTGGAGGATGATATTTCTTATGAGGATCAACCAGTGAAGATCTTAGATTGTAGAGAATAAGTTCTATGAAATAAGAAAATGCCCCTCGTCAAGGTGTTATGGAGAAACAACAATTTTGAAGAAGCGACATGGGAATCGGAGGAAATGATGAAGCTGAGTTACCCACATCTGTTTTAGTGTGGAAAAAGGAAACAAATTTTGAGGGAAAAATTTCGTAAGGGGGGAATATTGTAACGACCCAAAGTTTCATTAATGGAGATCCCTCTTGATCTAATTAAATATCTCTTTATGTTTATATAAAATTTAAACTTAATTTGTTTTATGTTAAGAATTTTGGCCATTTCTAATATAGCCGTTGAACAGTGATCACATGATTAGTATAAATATAGGGCTTTAAAAAATCCAAATTTACTCAGAAAAAGGAAGCGATGGCCTCATCCAGTAGAATTTCCCCATACGAAGCCCATTTATCGGAGCTCAGAAAAGAGGTGGCATCCTTGGGATTCTCTCTTTACCAAGCCCAAGCTGAGCTTCACCATCTCATGCTCGAGCGAGACCATCTACAAGAGAAGTGGAAGTTGATAGAAATTACCACATGAGCGATGTTATTCGAGCCACCCCAAGAGTCTGTCACCATCGCACACCTTACCCTTAAGTCTTATGCGGCTGTCTTGAGGGGTTATGTAACTAATCAATAGTACTATGTTCATGTAAATTATATTTTTATATAATAATGAATATAATTTCTTATCATTATTGATAAATTGTAAATAGTTTTTAAAGTACAAATGGTGTTTTTTAGTTATTATTTAATTATGAAATATAATTTATTAATTAAGGGATTTTTGAATTAAATAATTTTCTAATAATATAATATTATTATTATTAGATTAACTTTATTATATATAAATGATCATATAATTGTATGAATGCAATTATAGTTTTTATTAATGATTGAAAGCCATTTTTGTCAAAACCCATGAATTTTCGATAAATGTCGGTTTTTATTTTAAAAGTAAAAATTAACATATTTATAAAATTAGTTAGATAAAATAAATGTTATTTTTGGAATCAAGTTGTCGAAATTATCCAATGGTGAATTTTTCATAATTTTTTGAGACAGTCAAATTTTTGAGTAAAAATTAAATACCGTTTAAATATATAATGTATTTTATGACGTCCTAATAGTGATGTAATAAAAAACTATTATCTTTATGATCAGAAAATATATGTTGTAATATTAAAATAATGTGATTTTGGGTTTGTTTGGCTGAATTTTCAAAGCATTAATGGACCCCTCAAGACTTATTAAACACCTTGTCTTTTTAAATTAATTTCCATGGGAGTATGACTCACCTCCACAGAAGCAACCCTATTATTTTAAGAAGTTCGGACTTTGTCCTTATAAAATATTTATTTCCTCTTCCCTTTCCCAAAAACCATGGGCAAACACCATGGGATGGTTTTTGGTTTGGATTAATTTAATGTAAGGGGACCCAAACCTAAATAATAAACAATTCCCTCACCTTTCCTATATAAACCCACCCAAGCTCCCACTTCCTCCTCACTCAATGAATTTGGAGTTCGTCCAAACTCTGACCTACACTCTATAGAATCCTCCCAAGGTTCCCCAAGCTCCCAAGAATCCTCTCACAAGCCTCTCTCTAGCCTTTGGGAGCACACTTCCAAGTAAGGGTTTTTTCTTCATTTCTTATTTTGTCCAATTTTCTTTAAGTAGTTTTTTCCACATAATTTCAATTATTAATGTTGGGTTATGGTTTAACACCTCCCTCATACTGAACTCATTATGTTTGAATGATGGGAGACCCCATTCTCTCTCATTAGATGACTCCCATGTACACCTGTTACTATGCTGAAATTCCGAAAGGAACTTCTCTCTCCTCTTTTACATTCAAGCAATACTTTTGTACCATGAATCTAAATTCCAGTAAAATAGTTTGGACATGTATCTATATGACCCCCTTACTGTACATTTCATTTAAATATGATGAAACACCCATTTCTCTCTCATTAACCATTTTTATGAATTCTTATGTCACGTCGTTACGTTGTCAAAATTGAACTGATTTTCTAAGCCAATGCGATTGTGTAATGAATACCATGCCCATTTATCCATCAAGGGTATTCAACTTTATACACATTTACTTATTTTTTATAATGTTTTATGTATGAATTCCACATTCCTTTATCGTGGAATAAATGATTATGTTTTATGAATCCATGTTCTATGATCCATGTGGCACACTTATGCATGAAATGAAATGTTTAAGAAGGGTGCGCCCAAATAGCGCTCCAATGCATTGGGTAAAGTATAGTATCATGATAAGTCATGTGAAATGAGTGTTTACTCATACCAATTCAGTTGCAACGAGTGTTTACTCGTGCTTCATGTGTAATGAGGATTTTCTCATGCTCCATGTGCAATGAGCCTTGGCTCATGCTAATTCCATGTTAAGTGTTGTTGCCACATTTCCATGTTATGATTATCATGAATTATCAAGACATTATGTTCATGTTTCTCTTTTTCTCTATTGATATGACTAATATGTAACATTTATTTTAATCCTCATGTTATTCCATTTTTATTCCCTTATTGGGATTTATAGCTCACCCTTTTCTTATGCATGTCCTCTGGTTATCCCATGCAATGCTAAGTACGAGGGAATGTAGTTGTCATATAAAAGAAGTTTTCAATAAATATGTTGTATTTCAGGTTTCATGTTTTTATGTAATGATCCTAACCCCCAAATACACAAAACCTATCGATCTTATTTGTTGTATCATGTTAAGTTTTATGTAATAAATCTTGTTTAAGTTTGTAATAAAAGAAAGGTTGTCATAAAAAAAATGTGTGATCCTATAATTTACACATTAAAAACATCCTTTGTAACTCTTTTTATATAATATTCTTCTGAAAAATTCGCAAGGGGATATCATGATCCTCATAGATTTTAGAATATATCAATATATAATCAATAAATACAAAAATAAATTGTCAAGATATTCCATGAACATTATGTTCATTAGATTGAAAAAAACAAAGGTTGAATTAGTCAGTGCAACAGGAATTACTAAAAACTCAAAATGTTCATACCTAGAACAAAATAATTTCTAAGGAATACATTCATTCCACACACACATTTGAAGATATCTAGAACAAATGTAAACATTTAAGAAATGTTAAGCTCTGTGGAGTTGATCAAATAAATCATCAATGTGAGGTAGAGGGTATTTATTCTTTATTACAATAGCATTAATTTCAGTATAGTCAACACATAGCCTCAAGGATCCCTCTTTCTTCTTAACAAATAGAACATGGGCTCCCCATGAAGAAACACCAGGGTGAATAATTCCATTATTACTAAAATCATCTTGTTGTTTCTTCATCTCTAGAAAATATTATATTTTCCATTATATAAGTAGTAGTTTATATTAGTCTTTCATCAGGGATTAGATCAATGATAAATTTAAATTCATGCTATGGGGGCGCCTAGATAATTCCTAAGGAAATAAATCAATGTATTCATATACATTTGGTACATCCTTATTCCAAAATTACTTTCTTCATCCCTAGATGGTGTTTTTTCATCACACCAAGAATTTCATTTAGTAGAGATACTATCAGTTGATGTAGAATAAAATAAGATAATGTTGTTTCTTCTCTAATGATAAACTATTCTACATCATCCTCACAAATTGTAATTTCATTATTTTTGTAATAAATGTTTGAATCATATTTTTAAATTCATTCTATAGTGAATATTATATCAAAGTCAATCACGTGTATGATGATAAATTCAGCAAGTAATGTAAATGTATTTGTCATAAAAGGGGATGACGAAGAAATTTTTGTTACAATGAGTCTTCCCTTAAGAATTTTAATTAATAACCACATTGTTAATTTATAAGTTAATTTTTTATTTTTCATTAAAAACTAGGTAGATATAAAAGACATTGATGATCAAAAATAAAATAATCCATTGGATATATTTGAATATAATATTAAATTACCATCCACAACATCATTGGGTACTTTTATGTCAGTTGTGGTGATCGCATAAACTTTGAAATCTCCCATTGGCCTCTTTTATGGTAGCCTCCCCTAATTCTTGGTTCATTGATATGAATAATTCTCTATTTCATTGTAGTTGAAGCATTTAACATCATTGGCTTGTTGATTTCCCTCATATTCATTATATTGATGACCCTTTTCTCCACTCTTATAATAAACTCTCGTGCCTTTCTAGCATTTACCATGACTATTCTATCTACAATTTTCACATAATGAGAATTTATTCATTCCCATATTCTTTTTTGGTGCTTCGTCTTTTTTCATGATCACCAAAAGACCTATTTTTATCTGGATTTCTCCTGAACACATAGGATCTAGCAAATTATTTGTCCATTTTGATGGAACATAATACTATTTCATCATATGATGAATAAGGTTTGAGGAGTTAGTGCCCTTAGAAGATATAGTTTAACAACTTCAATGAAATTATCAATATTGTTTTTTGAATCCCATAAATAATCTATATCATATCGGGTTAGTCTTGTGAAGGTATCCTCATAATCTGCAATGCTATCTTCTTCTATTTCCATTAAGATAATGAATTTTCACATCATTTCAGTTTATTTCTCATGACAGAAGTATTTGTGAAAGAATGTTTCTTTAAAATTTATCTATTCTCTGTCTTTTGTTTCATCATCCTCCTTATTATTTCTTATCAATGATCATCACTAATCATAATCTTCCATGAGACAATATACTTCTAGTACTAAATTATAATTGTAAGTGCATCGCAATGAAAGAAATATATATTCAAGGGACTTGATCCACCAATCAGCTACTACTAGATTATTAATCCCACTAAAATATATGGGCTTATGCCACATTAAACTATCCTACATAGGTGTAGTATGGTTATTCATTCTAACCTTTGTAATTTGTCCTAATATGGTCACGAGTTGATCAGATCTAACACTAACTATTCTCACATTACGAGTTGGTAAATCCATACATTTTCTTTAGGAATTGATTCCATTATTTTTATTATGAACCATTTGTAAATAATGGAATACACCATATAAGGGTTTAAATCATAATGCATAATTTAGATCTAGAAAAACACTTAACATAAATCACATAGCTAATCTAAAGATCATAAGCATGGATTCATTACCCTTAAATATGTTATAATGGATTTTAAAAAAAATCACTCATCCTATGAATATTCCCTGGGATTCTCAAACCTAATGTGCAGTAAGGCCCATTTTCGTGTACTATTTTTTCCTGAGTGAGGCCAAGGACACCTTGTCAAAGTTGTTACCCCTAGTTATATCTATTCTAGAAACATTTCCACTTGTATTATCTAGTTATGAATGGGTTTAATAAGAAGATCCACATTATATCAACCTTAAAAAAACCAAAGTATTTTATTCTATCATTATCCTCAATTTCCCTCTTCAGGTTATATTCCCTAAATTTTTTTTCTAAATATACTTCCCAATGTTTCTACTAAACTTCCTCTGATAGCAACTATAACAATGCAGAACCTAGTTTCCTAGAGTTAGGGGTTGTTTTATGTTATTGGAATGCATACAGAAGATCAGATCACCAAAGACCTTTCAATTTAGCAGCCTTGAAGAAACTAGATATATACATGCTTCCCATATTACATTGAGAAAAATAGAGAACATAACAAAGTAAAATAAACAACTTCCATGACACTTATTCGTTGATTTATTCATCAAAATATGGGTAAAATAAAATTCGAAAAGGGTGAGATAAAATTATTTGAACGGGTTACATATAGAGGGAACATCAATCAATAATAAGTTAATAATAATCAATTATCCATAATTAATATGACATAGTGAATATCTGAATACACAAACCATCAATACACTGAGAATGAAAATACATCCATTAATTTTTCATATTGAAAATACTTTGGTTAATGAAAATAATAATGAATGAATAAAATTCATAATTATTAGACTTCATATACCTAGAACATGAACCATCATACTGTCAAGATGGTTTTTGTTTATGGGTAAATACTTATCTGATTTGGTTTTGTAAACAAACACTAAGGGTTTTCCCCCAACTATTTTGTCTCACGAGGCATGTCGATTTATCAAGGGGATATAAAGGACCCACACATAACTTAAAGTCCAAAATATTCTTCATATATAGACTTATTTCATGGAAAATATTCCTAATAAATATCTATATTGAGTAGACGATACATATTCATCAATATTTCCCCAGTTAAAACAAAAATCAAAATAAATAGCATATGTAAAAGGGTATATGCCTAAGAAAATAATCATATCCATTAAAAATGGATATTTAATAGAAATAAAATTAAAATGAAAAATGACCTTAAATGGGAAGTATATTCACTAAAAAAATGAATATGTGAACAATACCATGTAACTCTCAATGAAATGTAAATTGAGACGAAGTCCATAAACTTTTTTCTGAATGTGTTTTTCACTTGATCTTAGTGTCATGGATTATCAGAATAAATATACTAATCAATTAATTTAAAAAATTTCATACATGTATTTTATTTATTATAATATTATTAAGTTTATTTATTCTATTTTTAAATGTTATAAGATATAATTTTATCGTTCGAGAACTTTTGTTTTTCTTGGTTCTCATGATCGATTTACATGTATATAGTTATTGAAAAATCTGGTTAAGGGGAATAGTTATCCAAATTTGAAATTATATGTTATTAATTAACATACATAATATTAAATGGTTATATAATTTAATTGGTTTTATTTTATGAGGATTAATAATTAGATAAAAAATTAGTGACAATCGTGATTATTTTACAATTGTTTTAACCATCATGAACTAGTTTTGTTTTATTAATTACTATTTTTCATATATATTTGTTCTAGAAAATTAATAATGATATTATAAATAAATTTTAATCTTTTTTAATAGAATTTTTTTATGACCAGTATCAAATGTGTAATTGAAAAATGAAAATATGTCATCCACGAAGGTGGTTAATCGGCACCTCACAGATGATATTTTCATTTTTAGAATAAACGCGAGAGGAGAAGAGGTTTGATGATGAATATTATATTATCTTAATAAAATTAAAGTATATATAAGATAATGGATTTATTATTCATGTTTTTAATGAAGACTTAAGGATATAAAAATAGGAAAAGAAATAAAATGAAATTTAATGATATCAAAAAATGACCCACCTCTTGAATTCTTCTCCTTGGGAACATTTTTAAGGGACTTAGAAATAGACTTTTTGTGACACCAGTAAGACCAAAACATGAGGGAGAGTGTCGGTAGATAAAATTGGGAGAATATAAGGAAGTTTAAATTCCATGTATGTGTGAGGAGAATGAGTGGTGTGGGGTGGTATTTATAGTAGAGGAGGGGGTGTTCTTTGATTTTTTCTTTATTTTAATATTTTTTCTCATGAAAAGTAATAATGGTGATTATAGTGATGAAATACAATAATTAGTGCATGTTATTTCAAACCAATATTTCTTAAATCATCTATATATCATCTATGACTCCATAATTCATGTATTTAACTTATAATGTAAATTAGTATATTTCACTATTCACAAAAATAAAATATATTAGAAAAAACCCAAAAAATAACTCTAACCATTTTTTAATAGGCACAATTAAAAATTAACTCCATTTTATGAAAATAATTTTATAAATATGAGAAATTTTATTTTTATTTAAAATCATTATTTACTCCAGAAAACAGATTTTAAAGTTATAAATGATTTTATAAAACATTGAATTTTAAATTTAGATATCATTAAATTATCATATAATCATATGAAAAAAATATTAATTTAAAATTATATTTTATGAAAATTAAATTATCTTTAAAATCATTATATTAATTATAAAATTGTAAATAAATATTTAAGTTTCATAAAAGTAAAAACACATGACTTTTTATTTTCAAAATATTTAATTACTTATACTATGATACAATTATTTAATATGTTCATTTATAAGATGCCTACATTTTATTTTTTATTTATTAGGTCTGGTTATTATTTCATTGGTCGAATTATAATTCCTAAGGGTCACATTATTATTCTAAATCGAATGTTTCAATTTCATTGGTTTATGTTCCTTAAATAATAGAAAAATCCTACTATCTCATTCATTTTTCATCATAGAGTTTATGTTGTGTCATTTATGTGATTTTTTTATACTATATGAAATAATTTTATTTGAAATTTAATATATAGAATTAGTAGAATTTATTTAAGAAGATAAAAACTTTGAACTCTTGGGGTGTTATTCTGGTTTCATGCCAGCCTCATCACAAGTTTCCAATGAGACTATTTTAGTTTTTGGATTGGTAGAGTATGCTTAACGAAGGGTATATAGAATGGTTAGACTCAAAAATTTGGATTCTACGCATGTATAGGGACCTCTAATAGATAATGTTCATGAATTTGGTTTTCATGATATAGATAGAGGAGATGAACATGGTCAGTTTCCCATAGTAGAGGTAGTAGTTCTAGAATGTACAAAGATTATTTGTGGTAGACTAGGGTTTTCATCTACTATTGTTATCACCTTATTTATTCAAGATATTTACACTCATGTGATTTACCCTCTATATCATGTACTCCATTACTAGACATAGTGAGGCTTCTCATTACCCTATTGTTTATTAGTCCATTTAGAGTCCAAACTATCTTTTTGGATGTGTTCTGGTGGTTTAGCTTAATGATGGGGCTACATTAATCCCATGGAGATATTTTCAACTTTCATATATATTCATAAAATTTCATTCTTGGCATCTAGTATTTGTATTTTGTATATTCTATTATCGAATTCTTCTCTAGGATATGAGTTTTTCTAATGTGGACGACCAATGTGTGATTTTCATTGGAAAATTCGGTTGTCATGTGGGTAGTTGGTGGGTGGATACCCATATTTGTTTGATGGAAATGTTGTCAGGGGAATTATAAGAGGTAGTGACGATGGAGGTTCTTAGGATTTTTGGGAAATTTTATGATGTTTTTCTTGATTTATTGTGATACTAAACCATTGATGTGATATTGATTTTAGGATAGAGTTATACCATGGTGCTTCTTTGATTTCAATTAACTTTTTGGATAGATCCTTCTGAGTTGTAGGATTTCAGTCTTCAGATAGATGATTTTATGAAGATAGGTTTTATCTTTCCCGGTGTATCACTATGGGGTGCTCCATTATTGTTTCCCAAAAAGGAGGATGGTAGTAATAGGTTTTATAAAAACTACTAGAGGATTATTTAGGTTGAAGCTGAGAACCATTACCTTATTATAAGGATCTGTGATATTTTTGACTAGACAATAGGGGTGATTTGTTTTCTATTATTGAATTATAGACCAAATATCACCAGTTGTGGGAGAATGTGGGTGATATCTTGAAGACTATCTAAAAATGTAGGTCTGGAAACATAGAGTTTGAATTCATGTCATTTGGTGTCTCAAATGCAATAGTTTTGTTCTTGGGTATTATGAACTTTGTGTTCCATGAATTCCTAGAGCAGTTCGTAGTCATGTTTATTAATGAAATTTATATTGACTTGAAGTCAGTGGAGGAGAATTCTAATCATATCATTTTGTTCTTGTAGGTTCTTAGACTCCAACAACTCTATGTAATGTTTTCCAAGTGTATATTTTTGATGTAATAGGTTTATTTTCTAGGGAAAGTAGTGTCTCAGTAGGGTTTAGTAGTAGACTCATCAAAGGGTTACGTAGTTGTTTCTTAGAAAAAATATGGTAACATGACTATGGATTTACGTTTCCATGGTCTTAAAATATATTATTAGAGGTTTGTGACTAATTTCTCATGAGTTTAATCATCTTTGACATATTCAACATTAAAGGAGAATGACTTTTTATGGCTAGTCAATGATGAAAAACATTCAGTTTAATAATATAAAGTTATGATAAAACTCTAGTGTTTTAGTTTCCAAAGGAGGGATTGATGTTTAAGGTGTTATTTTACTCTTAACACATGTATGGGGACGTGTGTTGATGATAAAGAGAGTGGCCATATCAAATTTATCTAGGAATCTATTCCCCCATGAATGTAAAAATGATACCCATGATCAGGAATTTGTTGCAGTTGTGTTTGTGCTGATGTTGTGGAGGCCTGACCGTATTGTGAAGTTATTTATTTCCCTCATAGATCTGAGTATCATATGTTGTATCTTTTAATAATGTTATTTGAATCTGAGATAGTGGAGGTGGATTGATTTTCTTCATGATTATTATTTTATGATCTCCTATACCTCATCAAAAGTGAATTTTATGGTCGATTCATTAAGTAAGAAGTTGTGGATGGATATTGTTTTGGAGTCTATAGATTCATGGGGAGAAATAGAGGAGCATTTATCATTGAAATTAGATTTAAGGGTGGGGTATTTTGTAGGTTTCTTGTTTTATATGATGCAATGGTTTTATTTTATGCAACATGTGGTGGAGTCTCAATGCGGTGACTTAGAGGAAAAGGTGATTCATTATCGTGTAAGCCATGATATGCTCTGTAGGGATGGTCATAGGATGATCAGAACCTAATGTTGTTTCATGGGATATTTTTTAGTAGTATAATTCATGAGGGAGTCCTTATTGAGCTGAACAGCTCATATTTGGAAGAACACTGAGGAGTTTTGAAGATGTAACATGGCTTAAAGATGTAGTTTTTGAGGCTCGAGAAAAAACAGGTGGAAGCCATGTTCAGGGTGGGGTGTTTTGTTATCTAGTAGGTAAAGGATAACATCATGTTCTCAGTAGTTTTTTGTATAAATTTGATGTTTCTAAGTAGAAATGGGAAGAAATATTGATGTATTTCATAATAGGGTTATCTTGTGCTCAGGTAGGTTGAGATGTTTTCTTGGTGATCATGTATTTGTTGATGAAATCATCTCACTTTATTGAGATCAAGATGTTGGTCACAATGAATGCTTTGTATAAGTGGTATGTGGATGATCTGGCTCGATTTAAAGGATTTATGAGGTCAATTGAATCAAATATTGATGTACATTTTACATTATGAGTTTGGAGGGGACTACAACGTTTTTTCACTCAGTTACACCACAACACTATTTTCCTCTCTCAGAAGAATGAGAAGATGGAACTGAATATCCATACATTGGAAGATATGTTACAGGTGTTCATCTTATAATTTTTCAAATCATGGTTATTACACATTCATTTAGTTTAGTTTTCTTATAATTACATCTATAACTTAACCTTATACATGGAACCATTTGAGGTTTTTATGGGTTTCTATGTCATTCTCTATTAAGCTCGGCATAGGTTGTGGAAGAAATAGTTTGTAGTTCCAATCTTGTTCATAGCATGATAAAAAAAATTTAGTTGGTTCTAGATAGGATTAAAGAAGAATAGGACTGGAATAAGCGTTAGAATGATCATAGGAGTATGCCCTTGTATTTTGACGTTAGGGACCACATGTTCTTGAAGGATTCCCCTTGACATGGGATGTGGAGGTTTATCCAGGGGAGTAAGATTTATACCAGTTTTTGGAACATTTTTAGTACTAGGGTGAGTTTTTAGAGGTGGTGTATTAGTTGTGATTTACACTAGAAATGGTGAAGATCCATGATGTATTCCCCATCTATTATCCTCATCGAAATATTTACGATGAATCCCATGTCATTTACTAGGGAGAGTTTGATATCGAGGATGATGATAAATTTGTGGAGTGGACACAAAATATCCATGGTCATTAACATAGTGTTTTATATATGGACCATTATGTTCATTCTTGTGTTTTGGAGTCATGGTAGCCTAGAAGAGACTACATCAAAGCTAGAGAGGCAGATTCAGGCCTATTACCTAATTTTTATCCGAGTTTGCAATTTTTTTTAATTTTTCTAAATGATGTGATGTTTGAAACCTTAATTTTTTATCTTATGAAAAATTTACCTAATGGCTGATGTGTATAATGGTTACAACATATAAAAATATGAGTACTTGATTCCTAATCACCATGCATTATAAAACTATTCAATTAAACAAGTGTGGGTGAGTGAGTTCTATCTAGAGAAGATAATAACTTGAAATAGGGGAATAAATTCCCAAATTCATATGTTTAAGTTAGTATGGTTTGTTGGTTGTAATAGTTGTAGGTTTGGGCTATGTGGAGTTTGTTATAGTTCTTTAATAATTGTGTGGTGTGAGGCGGTTTTTGTCTAGTATCGTATGATATTGTGTTGTGCCTAGTGAGATATGGTGATGAGGTTTTGTAGTGTTGTGGTTACATAATATGTCTTCTAAGCATTTAAATTGGGTGTGTTTGGATGGGGGTAGAATTTGAGGTGTAATAAGATCCTTGAGAGGTATCTCAATGGGTGGGTTTTTAGGACCCTTTCCTTCATTGGGTTAGTTTTGATTATTAAAGACGAGAATCAGTTGAGATGTATTTGATATAATAATACATTCCTTCCTAGCCTTTTAATTTCCAATTTTTGGTTATTTGAGAGTGTTGGAGATGCTTTAGAGGAAGACCTAGAGGGTTTATTGAGGATGAGGTTGAAATAGTACTTTAGGTGGTGGTTCAAGATGTGAACCAGATTCACATCATGATAAGGTGATTCATGACATGTGTATCCATCCAATTCATGTCTTATGTGTGAGAAAAAGTTGAATATGTGAAATAAATTCATTTCATGTAATAAATTTATGATTTATTTCAATTCAGTCTGTGAAAATGTCAACTTAGGTGAAAACATGAGATATGGGACTTTTGTGCCTTGTATGTGGTTCACAGCTAGTAAACCATAGGACTCTGTGAATTAAAAGTCATTAAATTGTTACCATATGTGAAAGTCATGAGATCCATGTTTTAAATCCTATTGTTTAGATTATATTTAATCAATCAGTCATACCCCACTCTCTCTAACTCTAGTAGATTCCTGTTGAATATTTGTGGTGATTTCTCCTATCTTCCAAATGGTGTTACTTTGGTTCTTCTTCATATATCCTATAGGGTGGTTATTTTTTGGTTTAGATGTGAGTTATGCTATGTTTTTATGATCCCAAGGTGAATTATAGTTTGATCAGTGGGTTTTAGGCAGTTTTAATTTAAATGAAAATATTCCATCACTTTATGGTACACAACGAGATTGAAGATCTCTTTTGAAGTAGGGAATCTTTTTTTTATCACTTTTTTGTATCGCGTGGGAGGTGTATTCTCTTGTTTCACTATAGGGTTTGTTTTGTGACGGACTAATCAATGATAAAGAATTGATTAATTGAAATTGAAGTTTAAAATGTAATTACTTACATTCTTTTACTAATTTTTTAGTATTTTGAAATTGTGGATTGTATGATATTTATGCCAAACTGAAAATTGTTGTTGCTAGGTTCTTTTTGAGATTGATGATATGTGGTTTGAATAATGTTCTTGTTGTGACTGTGGTTATATCACCCTAAATGGAAAATTGGTTAATTACATATAATTGTATAATGAAATGGTGTCCCTAGGAAAAGGACTTGTGATAAAATCCCCATATAACAATGACCTGGAATTGATAACATTGCCTTGCTAAATGTTTAATTTTTTTGTGGTGTGGTGATGGTTTTTTTGCCATAATTTTGGGGTAGTGAGGTTATGGTTATTTTGGCCTTTCTTTTGGGTGTGGTGAGGTGACATATTATTCAATCATTAATTTGGAGTGAATAGGTGATGGTATTCCTGTTCGTTATTTTGGGTGATAAGGTGATGAATCAAAGGGGATGATGAGATGGTTATTAGAATGTTAGTTTTGTTATAGTTTCTTGGGTAATAATAGAATTGGTCTATTATTATTGAAATGGTTGGGGTTTGGTTTTCTTAAAGGTATGTACATTGTTAATAAATAAATAAATAATGGTTGGTGTAGGTTAATGTGGTTTATTTCTAATAATTAAAGGAATGGGATTGATAATGGATGGATGGATACCCTATAATTCCCACTCTCTATTCTAGGAGAGAAAATATGAACATGATATGATTTTTAGATGTCTCATTGTGCACTATTCGATGGCCTTAGTGTCTTCGGGTGAGATGTGATGTGACTGTCTTAATGGGTGGTGGCCTAAGTGTATTCGATTTGGATGTGATGTGATCATGTTATGCGGTGGTGTCCTAGGTGTCTTTATATATTATGTGATGTACTTGTTCTATGTGGTGGTGGCCCAAGTTTCTTTGTGTGAGGTGTAATGTGATTGTGTTGTAGGGTGATGGAATATGTTATTCAAATGATTTGTAAGCACCAAGACATATATGATGTTGGGGTTTGTGAGAGGAAAATTAGTGGGAATGTGGTATTGGGTTCCATTTATTGATATTCTTATAATTTTTCTATTATAGTTAGCTATCGTTATTTGGAGAGTGTGCCTTAGTGAGGTTTGTATGGGTATTTGATATAATTTGGTGTTGTTGGTTCAAAAACTTTCTCACAGGGGCATTAGTATGCTTCTTTCACATGTGCATGAGAGACTTTTGATTTCATACTATGTAAACATGTATGCTCACCCTATGTATAAAAAATAATTTTCAGTATTACAGGATGATTATGTGGATCATGATAGAAAATACCAACTCAGACTTTTTTTGACAGTTGCAGAGTCACTAATTAAGATTTTATTTGGGGTATTTACTCTATGGGAATTTATCTGTATATGTATTATATGTTCATGAATTATGCGATGGTTTAGGTTTACAATTACATTATGTCATGGAGTTTCTTTTTTTATTCAAATAATCTATTGGTCTGGTTAATATTATAGAGGGTGATGACTCAAATTGATGAGATTTTTATACCCTTGATTCATGTGACCAACCTAAGGTCTAATGGAGGTGGGAATTAGTGGTCATTATCTCCCTCACCTCATTATGGTATCTTTGGTAAGAGTGGGTGCTGACAGTGGTGGATGGAACAGATAAAAAACAATCAGGAGAAGTTAACATGTCACGAACCAGATCTAGTCTCCATCATAACTGGCACCCGCCCCGGACCTTAGTAAGACTCGAAGGGCATTCCCTATCCCCACGGGATTGCACAGGTGCCTGAGTATCATAATTAATTGGTTGGGAATGATTTAATAGAGTTTAGAAACATTAAAACAACCAACAACAATTAATAAGATGAATCTGAAAATTATCAACCAAATTATCCTTAAATAAAATTGAAATCTGAAAACATGGATTTAAGAAATAAAAAATAGGTAGACAACTTTAAATTAACAGAAATTACCACACTAAAACCATCACATGGTAAGTAACATCACCCCTAGGCCTTCTGCACAACACCAAACCAAGGAAATAAGCTAACATCTTGAACCACCATCTTTAAAGACCTTTCTCTTACCTATGTCAAACATGATCAAGTTTACTTACAGCCAAAGGTTTATGTAGGGTGTGAGATAATTCCTATAAGGATTCCATTGAGAAAAGATTCCCCACATAATTATTAAATGAAAAAATTTTGATGTTTAATAAATAGAAGAAAATAAATTCTTAAACAATTTTAATGAAAACAAATTTAATGATAACACTATAATGGAAACAACTAAAATTATAACACAAACAAAAATACTTTTATGATAAACCATATGTTACAATGCATACCAAAATTGAGTGTAAAGTAAACAAGGAGTACTAAATATGATAGAGTCCATATACATACTAGTGAATTGTGGGAATCTTGAACATCATGTCTCGGTGAAAAGACTTATAGGAACCACAACATGTGTTCTTATGCACAAGCCACTAGTAGAGAATAAAGAAATAATCTAGTAGTCCCCAATCATCGTTCCAATGTTTATTTAGTGTTTTAGCATTAATATATCTAAGTGAAACTAGATAATTCCACTTCTGGATCACCAACACACTAGTTTTAGTCGGCCCACCTAGTCATCGAGCATGTCATTTGTGCTAAGGATATTCCATGTTCACACCACATGTAATATTTGAAAAATAGATAACATGAGGAGTTACTAATACCATATTCCACAATTTCACACAAGATTTCCATTTTTGAAATAATACACACACCAAAAACATTTCAAAACATAATAAGCACCACACACACAATTAATTACACCAACTGCACAGTTAGAGAAAACACTTTCATAATTTAAAAAGAAATGAAAATAATTTACTAAGAAATTTAAAAACATGTCTCATGAAATTAAACACAAAAGACCACACAAATTGTGTTTTATGAAAATACATGGTTTGACACTATGCCAAAACTCAAACTACATAGCTAAAAATATCATTTCCATGATTAAAAATCCATAAAAAATTATTAAAAAATTTAAAATATCTATCCCAAAACTAAAAAAACAAAAAACTCACTCTAAACAACTTTTATAACAAAAAAACCAAAAATCCACACAAAAAACCAAATATAACCCTTATAAATTTTAATAAAACAATAGAACAACTTATTAAACACTATGAATGTCTCAACATGGGTTTAAAAAAACAATATACTGATATAATATAAAAAAACTACTAAACACATCAAAAACGTATTAAACCTCAAGTAAAATAAAATTAAAACAAAACAAACTAATTAAAAACCTAATAAATTAATTAGAAAAGAAAACGAATTAATTAATTAATAATAATTTGAGGAACCACCTACCATGGTGTAGAAAAACATTTCAACATGGCGTGACAACATCACAGCATATCAATCACACCACAATGGACATAAAGTGAGCCCTAGTTCATGAAATTGAACCCAAAAACAATAAAATAGAGACCTAAAATTCAGACCCTATGAGTTCAAAAACCCTAAGGAGCTCAGAATAAAACATTCTAGTTCGAGCAGAACTTGGGAGAAAAAGATGGGGGGGGGGGGGGTTGGTGGTGTCGCGACCAAGCAAGTATGGGGGAGGGATGTCAGCCAGTTTTTTTAAAAGGGGGGGTGTGACCAAGGAAGGTACGAGGAATTGTGCCGAGGTGGTGCAAGGTAGAATGAGGAAGGGAGCATGGGCGGCGCAAGTCATCAGGGGGGCGGGGTGGTGAACTTTTTTTAATGCCGCTGGAGGAGAAAAGAGGGGAGGTGATGTGCAATTCGATGAAGGGGGGTTGGGGTGCTATAGCATAGATAGTAGGGTTAGGAGAAAGGGGAAACATGATAAAGATGGGGGAGAAAGAGAAGGGCAGGAAAACATAAAAGATAAATAAAAATAAAAATGAAATAAAGCTAAAAAATACTTAACCAACTTAAAATAATAATAATTATTATTATCAATTTGACTAAAAAATAATGGCGTTAATATATTTATAATGATGTTAATGATTTAATAAAAGTAATAATATATTTAAAACATTGTATAATTTAATAATAATATTATTATTATTAAGATTATTATTATTGTTGTTATTATTATTATTAAAATAGTTCCAAAATAATTTTATTTTTCTCATCTTATTTCTGCATTGATTTTCATGTTCATCCAGTTAATAAGTTGACTAAATGCACACTGGGCAGGCTTCACGGTTGTGTGGTGAATCCACATGGCATCGACCATGCCCTACGTGTTCGTTAGACATTACCAAGCCAAAATGACCATTTATTATCAAAAGCGCAAAAACTTCATTCAGGATCATCCCACACTAAGACACAACCAATTTAATGGCCGATAAAATTATAAAACATTTATTATGAATGTTCATGTATAAAAATTCTCCCCCATATGACACATTCTTCTCCCAAAAAGTCCCAAATGATTTGGTCAACCCAAGATTCTAAGATAGTCTGTGGATACCCTAAGATATTTAAAAAAAACAACAATCGCTTGAAGACCGATCATTGAAGACTCCCATAACCTGAAACACTATTGATCTCAAAACTAGAATCACCACGAAAAATTACCAATGATAAGGAATTCACCTCCAATAGAACTTTATCCTTGACCACTCCATCCCCAAACATAGGAATCACAAGGGCCTTCTTGAGACCTCTAATAACACATGTGAACCAACCCATTACTTGAGCAAACAAATTACAATGTTTAGGGTCAGTCAGAGCAGATGTAAGGGATTACCCCTCTAAGAAAACATTGAAAACATGGAATTCCGCAAGTTCGTCCCATGGTGACCTCCCAACTTTATTAGGAATCATGTTAATCATTGGTAATCCAAACCAAAATGACTCAAAAACATAGGTAAAACCTTTAATAAGGGATTCAACATCCAAGATCCCCATGTTATACCAACCAACATAAGAGGAGACACTGGCGAGACCCACAATGGGTCTCCCTTCCATTTTTAAATTTTCTTAACACCGTGACATCTGCGTTACATTCCCATTTTACCCGAAGTGATACGAACTGAACTTTTCATCATGAGCACACCAACATGGGGTTACCTATATTGGAAATTCCCACACTATCCAATACTACACCACATGGGAGGGTTTTGATATCACAACCCTATCCAAGCTACAAACCAAAGAGGTGCACATCAATTACACAGGTCATGAGAATCTCCAAGATGAGTACACCTTTGATCCATAACTTACCTAGAAGATGGTATACTATTCAAAATTCTGCATTCATAGAGGTAACCCATTAGATTTTTGGGAATTAAAAATATCCTATCCTCATTAAATCCTAATAGGGACTCCCATAAATGAATACAACAATAAAAAGACCAGGCCATTCTGCACCTCAAAACAAAAAAAGATGCCTTCAGAGACAATACATCAATAGGGAAACTCAAGATATCCATATCCTTACACTACGAACATAATAACACCAAAACCCTCCCACGAATGAGGACTTTTAACTACACAAGCTTCTCCCCAAGACATATGGGTGGGGCCCTAATGTGTGAAGAATATACCACCTCACATTCATAAGCTGACCATCTCTAACTGGCTCCTGAAAAATTAACCTGCAGAATTCTCCTCGTGTCCTAAGCGTCCAATCTGTCAACATACCAACTGAGAATTATAGTGAATGACTGAGAGTACCCACTAACCTCACTATAGAGAGGCAATTGAGTGGTCTGTTAGACACAAAATATGATTTGATGGAAGGAGACCTCCAAGAGTAGGTCCCTTTGGTTCGCAATCCTCATCTGATGAGGAACCTTCACTTACAAACAATATGGACAAGATCATCAACTATTAAGATCTTTAATCTGTGAGCTCCACTCTACCTCTAAGGAACATGGAACTGGATCGCTGGAAAAAACACACACCTCTTCACCATTTGTTGACTGGTCAAGCACATACAAGATCAACCACTTTCTCTCAAATTCACTTCCTTATGTATAACCACATGATATCTATAGACGTGATGATCACTCAAGACATCCCCAATCACAAAAAAATCAGAACAATCACCATTTACTAGTCCAAAAAAACTTCTCCAAACATACTCAAGACAACTTACACCCACAGAACATTTGGAGATCATAACAAAAGAGAAACACTCCCAACCATCCCAATGTATTCAACGATATCCAACTGACCTCAAAGCCTCCCAAAATCCAACACAACCTAGAAAAACCCAACACTTACACTCCACTGGGTGTCTGGGATGATCCATGAACTAAGAGATACCTACTTAAAACCCATGAGACCTTTCTAGGGTGGATATCCTGAATAAGAAACACAAAACCAACCTTCCACAAAACCAGGAACCTCACAAAACAAACATCCACACTTGATAGACATATCCAATAATTCCAACTTAATACATCAATTAATTCTCAAAGATAAATACCCACTTAAAAAACCAATATTTCTACAACAAATCCCAAAATAGCTTTTGAAACCATTGTTTTCAATCAAGACTCAAAACCATTTTCCAATTACAAATTCATTTAAGCACAAAAACCCATTTTAGAGAAAACACGGTTTTATTCTCAGGTCCCCTCAAACAAAATCATAACAGTACTCCTAAAATCCCTAAAACACAATGGATATCATTGGGAAATTTCTTGTCCATTTATAAAAATAAACTTTTCAAGAAAAAACAAGCAGCCTAAGAAATAAATCCCCACCACTGATATTCAACGATGACTTGTAGATATAAATTTGTGTTCCATTTAGGCACCCATACACACAATACACCAACTATACATTAATCACACCCACATAAAAATTCAAGAACCCCTAGGAAGACCACTAGAAAAATCAAGGCTCTTCAACTTTCAAAATGATACATTTCTAATATTCTAGAAACAGTTTTTCCAAACCCACTTCAATGGTTGAAAACAATTTTCAAAATTCATTCCATTTCTAAAATAGCTCAATTAAATTTCAAATAACCGAATACATTATTTTAAAAATAATATTTGAACACATCAATAACAAAATTCCATAAACAAGGTCCAAGGAAAAAACCCCAAAAATCAGGTCAAACTGGCACCAAGAGAAAATTGGAGCAACTCCAAAGTCCACTTTCATTTAAAAATCCCCTTCATGCCAACCCAAAACTAAGCAAAAACATCACCAACACTAAATCACCAGGACAAAGAACTATAAATCATGCCTAACTTGACTACATGGTTTAGAAAATGATGCCCCAGGAAAGAAGAAACCACTCGGAGTGTCAAACCGTACTCTCAGGCAACACATGGGTTGCTACTCACTATGAGACCACACAGAGTACCAGATTACTACTACTGTCATTCTCCATCCACACAGAACAAATCCAAAAACCTAAATCCTAGATTACCTCTGATTACTTGAGGATCATAATGAGAGATAGTTTGCGAATATTTCCCCACTCCTTCCACTCGAGTCCCGATAGTAATATCTATGGTCTACATAGCATGGGAAATAGCAAGAAAAAAACCTCCTATGATACCATTTGTCATGTACCAGATATGGTTTCCGTCAAAACCGGCACCTGACCTGGCTTGGGGAAAGAACCGAATGGCATTAGTTATCCTCCCATTATAGAACAAGAGATCTAGTATCATAAATAATGGATTGGGAAATATTTACCCAAGTTTAGAAACATTAAAACAACAGAAAATAATCAATAAGATAAATCTGAAAATGACCATCAAATCAATCTTTAAATAAAATTAAAAAAATGAAAACACAGATTTAAGAATAACACCATGGTCCACGACCATAAAATTGCATCATGTTTAACACTAAAACTATCACACAACAAAGTGACATCACCCCCATGCCTTCTCGACAACACCACACCATGTAATGAAGATAACATCTAGAACCTCCATCTCTAATTACCATTCCATTACCTATGTCAAACATGATCAAGTATACTAAAACCAAATAGTGTAAGTAGGGGGTGAGATAACCCCCATTAGGATTCCACTGATAAAATATTCAATGCATAATTATTAAACAAAAGATTTATTTTCATGGTTAATAAATGAATGAAAATAAATTCTTAAACCATTTTAATGAAAGAAGTTTTAAGGATAACACTATAAAGTAAAAAAAGTAAACTAAAACACACCCACTTACTTTTATGATAAACTATACATTACACCATATTCCAATGATCGAAATAATTTAAATAAGGAGCACCAAATATGGGAGAGGCCATAGAGGTACAAGCAAAAATTGGGACCCTAGAACATCACGTCTCGGTGAAAATTGGTATAGGAACCACAAAAACATGCACTCTCATGCATGATCCAATCGTATGGAATACACCCATTACATAGTGGTCTCTAATCATCATCCCAAATTTTAGTTACTATTGTAATACCAATCTAGCTAAGTGAAATCAGGCTAATGCCACTTCCGTATCATAAGAACACTAGTCCTGGTCTTCCCAACTAGTCCCCGATCTTCCCTATTGGGCTTAATATATTCCATGTTTATACCACATTTCATATTCAAACAAACAAGAAAATGAGTTTCTACCTATAACCAATGCTAGAATTACACACAAAATTTAGATTTTTGAAATAATACACACACCAAGAACAATTTAAAACATAATCTGAACCACCCACACAGTTAAATAAAACAACTTCTTGGTTAAAGAAAACACTTTCAAAATTAAACAAGATACTAAAAGAATTTACTAAACAATTTCAAAACATGTTGCATGAATTTAATAACAAAAAACCCACCCAAATCTTCTCTTATGACAAAACACAAGTTGACGCTACACCAGAACTCTAAAAACATAGTTAAAAATACCATATCCATGATTAAACCAACCACTTGAAAATTTATTATATTTTTTAAAAAATATATCACATGAATAAAAATACAAAAAAAATCACTCGAAACTTCTTTTACAACTAATAGAACCTTGATTCCACACCAAAACACCAACTTCAACCCTTAAACATTTTAATAACCCTATAACATAGTTTATAAAACACTAATAATGGCTCAAAATTGGTTTTAATAGAAACGATATACACCAATCATATAAACACACTACTAAAAACATCAAAAAAATATTAATCCTCAAGTAAAACCAAATGTAAACCAAAAAAACTAATTAATTAAAAAGATAAATTAATTAAATAATAAAATAAATTTATCAATTAATTCACATATGCATAACCACATACCTTAGCATAGAAAAACATCACTACATGGTGTGCAAAGTCCACTGCACGTCAACCATATCACAATGGACCTAAAGTGAGACCTATTTCAAGAATGAAACCCAAAAAATCACTATGGTGGAAAAAACAATCTGACCTTATGAGTAAAAAACCCTAAGGACATGGGAATAAAACTTATTAGACCAAGAAAAACTGAGGATAAAAAGAGGGGTGGGGGTGGTAGCATCATGGTCAAGCAGGGATGGGGGCGGGATGCAGGATGATTTTTTTAAAAGGGGAGTGAGACCAAGGGAGGATGTAGAGTGTTGTATTGGGGAATCACTAGGTAGAACGAGGTGTCCTAATGAAGAGATCAGTGGAGGTGTGAGTCTCGAGGGGGGGTGGTATGGTGCACTGGTTTGAAAGCCCCCAGATGGGAAAATAGGGGAGGTTCATAGGGATTCCAAGAAGGGGGGGGGGGGTTGAGGTGTTGTAGCGCGATATATAGGGTTTGGGTAAAGGTAAAATGCGATCAAGATGGGGGCGGAAGAGAAGGAAGGAAAAAAGAAAAAATAATTAAAAATAAAAATGAAATAAAAGTAAAAAAATACTTAACCAACATAAAATAAAATTAAAAATAATTAGCAATTATAATAAAAACAAAACATTGAAGTTATTATTTTTATAATAATGTCAATGATTTAATAAAAAATAATAACCAAATTAAAACATTAATGAAACCAATAAAAAGAATATTAACATTATTATTATTATTAAAACAGTTCAAATATAATATTTTGTTTCACATTTTATTTTTTCATTGACTTTCATGTCCATCCTCTTAATTTATTGACTAATCGCACACCGGGTAGGCCACATGGCAGTGTGGTGAAACCAAACAGTTTCAAACATTCTATTTGCATGCATTATACATTAACAAGCCAAAAATGACTGTTTGTTAGCAGAAGCATACAAATATCATTCCAGCTCATCCCGCACCTTGGTAAAAAAAATTTAAAGCTAGATAAAATTATAAGAAAAATTTATTATGGATGTCCGAGTTTGACATAACACATATGTTCAAGGTTTGAATCCGATCTTATAGAACCTTTCAAAAATGAATTATTTAGGACTCCTTATAGTTACCAAAAGTTCTAAAATAAGGTAGAGAATAATTTGAGATAGAATTATGGAAGTTATTAAAGAAAAAAATTAAATTAGTTTATTGTGGTTAGTATAAGAGAGTTCCATCAAGAAGTTAGCATTAGTTTAATTACCAAAAATACCCATTCTTTAATGTGTTAGAAATTCCATTTTACATTGAATTTGGATCAAAATTTGAAAAATAATTTATATGGATTTTTAATTCCCTCATCCACACAACTAATAAATATTTCTTTAGATATTTTAGGTCATTACTCACCAGTTTATCCATTTATCTCATTTTACCTTTGCAATGCAAACATATTTTTTAACTCAGTAACTTATTTTTTGGATAAATACAAAATTAAGCTTATTTTTTAATTTTGAAATGATGATTCCAAATGATAAATCAATATTATTGAATACAATTTTTGAAAGTGATAATAATAATTTTGTTACAAGAATGTATAACCTATAATAAATAAAATATAGAAAATTATATTTTTATGTAAGAAAATAAATTTATTATTATTCTTTAAAAACTAATAATAATTTGATGAATGTTAATATATATATATTATCATTAAATATCATGAAAATATTTATTTAGTAGTGTCTATTTCAAATATATGGAAAATATGAATAGCATAAAAAAGGATTTGAAAAATTACCCTTTTAACATTAAATGATTTTATTCCTAATTTTTAAAAATTGATTATTTATTTTAAAAAAACTAGTTTGATTTTATAAATAAATTTTTATTACAATATAAATTTATTATAATTATTTAATTCATTATTAAGAAGTAATATTTATAAAAATTCAAAATATATAAAAGTACATGAAAATACAAATAAAAATATATTTATTTATAATATCATTTACTATGTCAATAATTAATTCCATATGTCATATGAATTTATAATTAAAAAACCCCTCTAGATTTCTTCAAAAAATGTGTTAGATTAGAAGTAGTGGTAATCATTGGTGGTGATTCTACAATCGTGGATCACATAGTAATTTCCATGGTATTGAACTTATCCTACAAGTGATTTTTCTTAGGCCATACTTGTGGACGTGCTTCATGGGATTTGATTAAGTCATACCCTAGTGATTCCACCTCCTCTCCAAGATCATATAATTGAACCTCATAAAGAAAAATTCTATTACATAATTCTATATATCTTCCTTTATATATAGATTTCATAATGTGGGTACTTATATTAATACTCACCTATTCAATGGTAATGTTACTAAAATCAGAATTTAATTTCACAATCCTTTAAATAAACATATAATTTTTCCCATTCATAGATATTATGTACAATGATGTTATTAATGGATATATAATCACAATATCTATATAAACCCATCAATAATATAACTAATGATCATATACATAGTGGTGATATTACATTTCAAAATCTAACCTCACACACTTCATCAAAATCATTCATCACATTTTGTTATTTATTTCCATGATAAATTTATCAAATTTATAATTTATTATGTTATTTACATAGTTGTAATAAGTCGTATGATCCTCAAGGTAGATCATGATGGAGAATATTTTAATATTATGGAATTTTTATTTACATGTTTTTTTATTTATTTAGTAAATTTTCAAATCCTATTTCATTTAACTATCTTGTAATGTGTTTCATATTATATTATAATATTCTACATTAATGAAACATGAAATTATTCTTTTTATTTTACAAATCCATATAAAAAAATCTATATAATTTAATTAAGAGAATTCCATGCTAGAAATAGGAGTGTTACAGATGTTTTCCTAAATGAGGTGACACCCACAAGAAAACCCTGGATCCCACCTCAAACACTAGAGGATAAAATCTATAGTTATTATAAAAACATTTCCTTATATATATTGTTAGTAATATATTTCAGAAATACATAATGAACTCTGATGTCTCCTGAATGAGACTCAATCCAATAATATTAAACTCTCCTTCCACTTACAAGGATAATGGAGTTGGGAATGGAATTATCTGTAAGGGATACAATAGTGTCATAAAAATAATTATTAATAACTATTTTTATAGAAAAACTCATAGAATGCAAGATGAAGCCCCTATAAACCACTAATGTCCCTGAAATAGGATAATATCTTGTCTAATAGAATCTATATAATTTTCTAAGAAATTACATCTCATTGAAGATGGTATACAATTATCAAATTCACTATAATATTAGAAACTATCTTTAGAACCTTCTAGAAGTGATATTTGATATGAGAATCCCGATCATCAACGATAATTTTTCAAGCACCATTAAAATTTAAAATCACATATTAAAATAATTGAAACCACTATTCAAAAAAACATTTGTCTCATTGATCAGTAGAATTTGGATGACATTTTCCAACTATAACATAGTAAATCACATTATATCACTATCTCTTGGTGACCTCAGTAACCCTGTTATGAAGTCCACCATCACATCACCTCATTTTCACATAATAATGTGTAATAATTAAATATTACATCTAAATTAGTGATATATGTCCTTCATATACTAACTGATGAAGATTCAAGAAATAATCCCTAAAATGTCCTTATTCAATCATGGAAAATAGAACTACCTAAGAATACAATTGTATATATTGGTTAGCCTTAGGTGGACAACCCATCATGAGGCATTTTAATTCCCAATCAGCTCTTCATGCCAGCTCTTGGGAACTAAAAATCATCTTATTTATAAAATATTTGATCTTCATGATGGGTTATATTATGTAGTAGATCCCAACCATATATTTTCCCCTCATGACACTGTAGTCTTAGTCTAACAACTTACCCTACTTCATCCCCTCAAGGTGTGAGGAGGTAATAGTTAAGGATGTCAGAGTCTACTTTCCAATACAATCATGAAAATCTAAATTCACATCAATAAAGAGGGTTATCATCTTTCACTTTCCACTTGACTCATTCTACACAAATCATTATCCATTACATTAAATTTTCAATGCGTATATTGAATCATAGAGTTGAAGGACTAAATGTACTAAACTGAAATTATTTTCTAACTGTTCATGTAATTCTAGAAAAATATATACCTAATGCTCTTATGGTAACATTAAAACACAATCCTCTTTATCCAATGCTACTTATGGAAACATTATAACTTGTACACTTCTATATCCAACTATAAGTAATGGTTCAGATATTTCTTATAATAGGACATGAACTTCCTAGACCTGTATGTAACAAAAAATATTTCATACATCATCATGATTCCCAAAATAACTCTTAATGAAATGAAAAATAGGGCATACATCATACATATCTTATTTAAAGATAATACAAATGCATATGTAAACATTCCCTTTAGCACATTGAAGTATTTATGAAAAATATCATACCACTCAATCATATCACACTTCTTGGATAGGTGAGTCATTATGGATTCCAATCAGAATTGGTTATATAAAATATCTAATGATCACTTTTTAAAACAAGAATGATACAGATCAAAAAACAACTCTTGGTCCACTCCCATGAAAGCACATACTGAACCATTAAAGGGTCCACTAATATACATAACTTGGATATCGTTTTACCAAATAAAAGTTTTTCATCAATATATTAATAAAAACTTTTAATTTATCATAATTCTAATGATCCCTATGCGTACCCAAAATGATATTCAAATTCCATGAATGTTCCTCCAATGATAGGGTTTCTACCAACATATTTTCGGAAACATACACCTTAATAAAATCTAGATATGGATGGAATGCCCAATTCACCATGGCCATAAAAATTTATAAAATGTTCATCAATTCTAAAGCAATAATATATACTCATACAATCCATAATTTCTCTTTAAATAGGTATGGTAAATATCTAAAGGATTGATGTTGGGTAGATAATAACCTGACTTCAATCTCATCTTAGAGACATACTTTTATCACCATAAGAAGTTAAATAGTTCATTAATATGAAGAATAGGACATTGGTAATTTATTTTCACTTAGCTAAAAATATTGTACACAATTCACTAGTGAAAATAATAGTCCGCTTCGTAGGTGTTAAAAAGAAGAATTATATGGATATGTGCTCAGGTGAGTAAATCACTTTTCCTCTACGTACTCTAATTGATGCTTCATATGTCTAATATTTTAAGGAGATACACTATAAAAGTAATGGACATTGTCCTAATACATTGTATATGATTGATCTTAAACATTATCTTTCATTTTGGGGAAAACCTTAGATATCCTCTATAAATACATCTTAGAACTACTCGGTAGTAGTGGAAAAGACCATCTAATGTGTCTCCTAATCATCTATAAGAACACTAACTAACTAGGATAAAAACATCCAAATATTTTAATGTTTAGGTCCTAAATTTCTTTCTAGTGAATACCACATAATTAAAAGTGTTTAACAGTCACCCTCAATAGACAAGAAAGATACTTTTCGGTAATCATAGTTGACATGCAATCGATACAGAATCAACTAATCCACATCTTGGATCATATCAAGGTTAGGTATCTATAATAAAAATGTTACATGAAGATTTAGATCTCCACTGATTATGAAGTAACACTTATAACATCTCTTAATACCTTAAAATCATACCCATAAGGGTGTATATAATAGACATCACCCCATAAAGGTACTTTATTGGTTTTCAAAATCCATAGAGAACTGAAAATTAAATTAACAAATTATAAAAAATATATTGAATAATGTAGATATAAAGATAAATTATACTATGATCATACGGAAAATATATGACAACCACTCATCATGATTGGATGGTTTTGGCTTGATGGTATGAATTTATCCTGAATATGGGCCTCTTACCTATAAACGTGATATATGGATACATAGGAAATAATTACTCAACTATATCTGCTGGCCCCATGCACTATGAATACAATCATTTCCTACTGAAATGAATGAAAATCAACAAAAACCATTATTAAATCACTTAATCCCACTTCATGGAACTAAGAATAACCATCACCATTGCCAATAATAGGAAGATAACGGATTTAGAAAAAATTGAAAATTCCTCATTTAAAAACAAGAATTATACTCCATAGGTGATTGGGTGAACTATTGTAGAGTATTACCCAACCCCCACATTGCTAGCATACTGATGGGAACCACCAGAACATAACATTTGGTTACATAAAGATCCACATACGGGACCATTGTGATATCCAAGCTCAGTATAAATCATATACTTAGTGTGGTACATATAATTAATGTTATCCTAGTCCATGGGCATATATAAACATAAGATTTGAAATATATTTACCCTTGATTGAATCAAATATCTCAATATATCCTAAATACCTAAAAACATGGCTACATCTTCACATGAAAACACTATAGAAAAATGAAATAGTTTGAGCAAAACAGGTTCATAGTGATTAGTGACATTTTCTGCTAAAATATTTCATAAACTCCCAATCTTGTTCACTTTAAACATCTAAATAAAGAAAATCTTGAAGAAACTATCATAAATATCATTATAATACATACCCAAAAGAATATTTTCTAGGGCTAGAAAATTACCCATATTCTTAAATTTCCATCAAGAATTATACGTAACAAGATTCACCCAAATCTAATAGGGTATTCGATAATGGTTGAAAAGATTCATTTTAGACACAACCCAAATATATTCAGCATAAATTAAACCATATCCACAGAATAGAAGTTTATTTTGTACCTAACACTCTATACTCTAATATTTCATGGAGGTATGAACCATCATAAATGCACATTCCCTGTACTAAATCATCATAACAATACTCTATGTGATATTCTAGTCAAAAAGGGTTCTGGAATAACTAGGGGCTTCATTGGTTATATCTATTAGGAAATTTTTCCCCATCCTTCTAGAGCTCAATAAGAAATAATTGTAGTAGAATTTAACTAAAATACAAAACATGTGGCCTGGAATCAAATAAATATTAATTATTTATGTCACATATTGGATAAATAGTAACATAAATTGAATACCTCTATGCTATACATACATCATATATATAGTGGGTCTCACATAACATTTAGTTATTAATATATATCACTGGATATTCATTCTTAGTGTTATAAATAAATACATATAATATTCAAAATAATATCTAATAATAAAAAACATAACAACATATTGGATAAGAATAATTCCACCATCAAGTTATGTATGGAATGATTGTATAATTTTCTTTTGACAATTGAAATAAAAAAACATTGTCCCATGTAACATATACATTCTTGATTTTTTTGGTTGATATACTTATGAATAAGACCATTTATAGACTCCAAACATGGTCTATTGATTGTATAAAATATATAAAATAGTATGAAAAATAAAAAACAAGGCGATGATACCACATTATAGTGTCTCTAAACCAGTTCACCCCAACTATGACTAAACCGAGAACTACTAACATCAAGTGTGTCTTCCCATATTCCAAAGTCTACTGATAAATAATGAGGAAAATTTATATCATGGAAATATTATACCCACTCTATTAAAGATAGTTATAAATAATATTGGAAAAAATATTAATCAATTATTGATATAATATAAAATATAGAAAATAGAACATATCCACTACATGCCATCAATAATTAAATGATAATTCTCATGCTATAAAAAAATAATATTTTATGTGATGTTTCACAACATATAACACAATTTTTTTCATTCATATAAGACTCAAATACAAATATTTCATAATAAACAAAAGAAATGTGTCTGTTGAAAAACCAGTTCCCATTTTATTTTCTGATCCCATCTCTAAACTATATATAGACTCTACCTACTCAACCATCAAATACATGTCACTTTAGCTTATATATACTTACATATATGAAGTCTTCTCGAATAAAAATATAAAGGGATGCCTAGAACATTTTATCCAGTACACATGGTGTCCCTAAAATAAACTAATATACATAGTTTTTGAATAATGTGATATGATCATAAATAAATATTTAAAATATATAATGAATAAACATCATCACCACGGGTGTGATATAAGACACTAGCTATGACCATACCTTGTCCAACTAGTGATGGGGTATCTCTAATATTCTAAATGAACATTTTGTGTGCATCATATCCCAAGTCATATTAAGTTGTCATATCACACCATTTATAAAAAAACAAATATATCGGGAAAACATCACAAAAATAAGTCCTAATAATGTGTATATTTTCACAATGATATTATTTGGTAGAGGGAATTGTTTCTTGGAGAATCCATATATACATGGGAATCATTTCCCAACTACAACATCAATAGAGGGAATAATGTCTATATGCATGGAAACTATCAAAATGGAAAAATTGTACTAGTCTTGATTTGTGTCAAAAGAGATGAAACAACATCCCATATGAAACAATTTTCTTAAGGTATTCTTATCAACTTAAATTGAATAATTAAAACATGGGACATATGTCCCACATATAAGAATAATTAATAATAGTTAGTCATATCATACCACAATCATTATTACTAGGTCCATTAGTAAATACATTATATATCATACTGGGCATTACATCCCATTATAATAGGCAGAATATCTTGGTCTTGAGGATATTGTATATTAGGAATAACATCCCTCATCATAATCAACACAAGGCATGTCAGAGTTATATATTATCTCAACCCATATATTAGCTATACATGAATATAGTGTAGTATACTTAATCAAATCACATTATGGAAGAAACATTAGATTTAGCATCATAACATGATATTTTCAGAATTAGGTTGGGATATCATCCAACTCATAATTAATTATATATTAGGTAGTTTTTGGTATTTTATACCTATATTTGTAACCATATACATTGAAAAACATACTATATATGGTCAAGATATTAAGGGATGAAAAATAACCTCTAACACCAAATGGGGGACTAGGTACCCTTTGGTTAAAGGGGAGGTACCAGATACCCCGTTGTAATTTTTATAACAAATTAATTTATTAATTTAAAATAATTTCTATTATATGGGCGTTTTTATCATTTTTCAGAAATCACTAGGTCACATGACCCTCTCTTTTTTCTTATTTATTGGTTGTTATAGGATTCAAGTTCTTTTGGTCTCTAGGTTCTTTGATGGTATTTTTATCCATCTTATTCACATGCATCATAATTTATATATTGTATTTACAATATTTCCACTATTTTATGCACTAATATGGGTATTTTGTGTGATGGTATTTATTCCTATAGATTAGAATTTATTTTTCATGTGATACTCAATGGGTGATCTTTCATTAGAATAATGTATGTGGTCCCAAACTAATTTTTATATTTTATAATTTTTTCATGTGATGTGGGATAGATGGTTGTTCCATATATTTATGATTGACTAATATATAATTTAAATGGTTTCCCCTAATTTTATTTGAGTTGGGTAAGGATTTTTAGTTCCATGATGGATCCTTTGAGATTTATAACTTGTCATGGTGGCCACCAATAAACATAATAGTGACAAGATTTGTGTGGTTCTTTACATATAAAACTCCTTCTATGGTTTTATTTGGTTATAACATTTCAAATTAACCTATATTGGTTCCATTAGTTCCCTTTGTATTAGGAGAGATATGAACTTCAAACATTCCATCTTAGACTTGGTCTGTGGAACTAGTATATTTCCATTTATAATTTAGCCAGTTGAGTTAGATTATAGTGAGTATTCCTCCCCCACAAGGTAGTGAAACTATTTAGGTTATGCCCTGGATATATTTATTGACTTAGGTTGAATGTGTAGGGAATGACCTAATTATAATTTAATATTTATTAGATAATATTCCAATCATAAATATTTTTTTGTATTAAGATGTTAATACAGTTTATTTTTATTTATTGGGTTGTTGACTATGTGTATGGTATTATATTTATTAATTACTAATTTAGATTATAATTGAGATTAAATTCACACCTGTGATGTTTTTTCCATGATGAGTGGAACTATGAACATTTGATATGTTGTAACGGGGATACTATGATCAAGGTAATGGTATGCTATACCAATATTTTTTAAATTTCTCTTAGAGGAATGGAATAAATCCCATGATGAGATGATTCCAATTTAGGGTATGCAATAACCATTTGAGATTGGTTATAGTAGGATGTTATTACCTACTACATGTGATGTGGCATAGGGCTAGGGACACACAACCCACTACAGATTATGCTCGTGTCATGGGATGTTATACCCTCTATTAAGGATGTGGTTGGGAAGTAATTTCAACTATTTTATATTTTCTATGGGTCTTTATACCCACGGTTTATATTATGTAATCAATACATTCATCCCAAGTATTGATTGTCATGTTTCTACATGGATGTTATTCCCCTTTTACTAATAAAACTTTTTCGTTGCATTGTGACTGTATTGGTCATACTAATTTTATTGATCATTAAGACCATTAATGACCAATATAAATGATATGTTTAGTAAACTGTTATGTTATATGTTCAGATACACATCAAAAATATAATAACCAAGTGTGGTCACACTTTAGTGTCTATGTAGAACCTTTTTCCAAGACATATTATTTATTATGGTAATTTCCTAATAAACATTACTTATGATAATAATCACTCTTTCAAACAATATTATTATACTATAATGGTTGGGGAAATAATTTTTTGTGTCCTATTGAGTAAAACTCACACTATACTCAATCTCCCTAGTACCTAATAAAAATATATATCTTTATCTAGGTAGAGGAAATAACCCATTATTTGATAGATAGTCTGTTGATCTTGGTAGGAATTGGGAGATGGGACCAAACTTGGTATTAGTAAAAATTTTGCTATGATATTTGTCTTATTATTACTTTTGGGTTTTAGGTTATACAATATACATATCAGGGATACTATTTTTTATGTAGGAATATTTGAAATTATATCTTATAATGTTTTATAATGAGGGTAATTTTATTACTATATATGGAATTTAGTTATGATAATCCCTTCCCTATTAATTTATATTATGATTAAAGTTATTATATTTCATTCATCATATTTTCTAGATATATATACAAAATATGGTGTAGTCTCCCCAAAAATATACATAATCCATCACTACAGATTAGTAGAATCTATCGCATGGGGAATAATGTAATGGTTCAGATTTTTTCTGATTTTATTTTTATAAATTAATTGGAAAAATTCTAAGAATAGGAACTGAGACGGTGTGTGGTTTCGAGGCTCGGTGTTCCTAGAATAGTTCATTGAAAAATGTTACATTTTAATAATGTGTGTTGATAGTTTTTATATTAAATGGGAATAACTTCTAAATGGGTTCCCAGATCAAATATTCGAGAGCACCTTTGTGTTCAGAACATTGACTTTATCTTAGGGGGGCCTAACCTCGACCAGAATGGGTTGAGGGTGAAACTTAGTTTTTGGACATATAAATCACTAAAATATTTAATAAAACTCTTATCTTTAATGTTTCATTGGTTTATTTTAGGTGTGGCATATTTGCAGGAATCTAGGGTAATACCATAACCCTATAAATCCTCTGATACAAGGATACAAAGCTTCATCCAACGAATGACGATGGATTGGAAAATTAAGGATGATGAAAATTGGATTCAATGGATCAAGAGGATTGAGAATTGTTTCCCCAGTGGAGTGGAGTAACTCATCAATAATGACAAAAAATCTCTCTTCGTCAACAATCAATCCAAACCTAGAGGTAGGGAATTTCTTATTAGGGATTCATTCCCTACTCCTAAATTCAATGATGAACAAATACCAACAAACGAATAGGTTGATCCATGGTTTAGTCATTCTTGATGGATGGTTAATTTTTGGGGTTTAAAAGGGGAGATATAATCTGTGCGATTTGATAAACCTTCATTATTCATTCTTACAGAATGGATTAAGGCTGGAATGAACAAAGAACAAGGTTCATTCCTCGGGTTGTTCCTTGTGCTTAACCCCTATATTCTATATGTCTTACATGTTCTTCATGGTTTATGAATGAGTAATTTTTCACCATTGATTGATGGTGAATAAATATGAGATCAAAGGTATGAACCTATGACAGCACAATGGAGGTGTGATGAGGAAAAATATAGAACTATCTAAGTGATTCCAGAGATATAAAATTTCAAATGATTTTCATCGGAATGGATCATGATGAAGATCTGATTCAGGTGCAATGAAGAATGTAATTAAATGTTCTAATGTGTGTCTTAGTTTTGAAAAATAAGAACATCAAATGTGATATAATGGCCCATGGTAGGGGCCACTGATGCACTGGTGGTGGTAGTAGAGGCCGCGTGAATGCAATGGGCTGCGTTGGACCCGCAATGGTGGGAACATGTTGTGGTAGTAGGATATGGAGATGACTAGGAAATGTGGTGAGGGGAATCACATCAACCACTGGGGAATGCAGATATGGTGGGCTGCGAGGGGCATTGCGGCAGAACCGTATGCATGAGGGCCGAATCGGGTGGAGTCGAGACGCTCCAGTAAGTCATGCCGGTTAGGGAAAGACTAGACTAGAGAAGGATCGATCAGGATAGCCAGACCAGGTTGGGGTTGGGTTGTCTAGACCAGATCAGTTTGGGTTGGTTCCGGTGGGTCGGATCGGACCTAAACTAGACATGGGTCATACATTTTTAGTAAAATAGCCATAACCTTCAAACCGTGGGTTTGTTTGATGAGACTCTTATAGCATTGGGACCCTTGCGATGAGATTATCCCTTGAGATAATCTAAGTGAGTTGTTGTGAATGTTGGCCTATATCCTAATGGATTTTGGAGTAGGTTCTTCTTGTACAATCATGTAATGAGCGGAACCCAGAGGCTGGAAATGACTTAGTGACTATATGACATGATGGTTACATGACTTAGTGAATACATGATTTGTGGGATGCATGAATTATCGAAACCACATGTTTTATATCCACTCCACGTGTTATAAAAAATCTATGTGTTATCGAAACATAGCGTGTTATTGACACTCTGTGTGTTATAGACACAATGTATGTTATTGAAACTCCTTGTGTTATCAAAACTATGCATTCTGTGTAATACATTTGATAATCCTTATTTTCGTGCTATAGACTTATACATGTGTGATCTGACTATACGTTGTATGTTTTTATGGTATACATAGTGTATTTATTAGTGGAATACATATTTTATCTCTTTGTGGAGTACTTAGTGTATTTATTATTTTCATTCCTTTTCGGTTTGATGGTGTCCTACCAAGTATTGTTTTACTCACCCCTTTAAGGGATTTTCTGGCATGTGTCATGTCTTATGCCAAGGATCGAAGATTTGATAGAGTTTTAGGTGGACTAGTAATAGGTGGTTCTTAGAGTCCATAGACAGATGTGGTGTGCTTCTATGGCTTTAGACAACTATTCTACACCTACACTTATGGTATGGTTTTTTTGGTGACAAGTTTCAGGAACTTGTGTATTCACTATTGCAGACACTTTCTTTCTTGGACTCCTATTATGACCATGTTTACTTCCCAGTTTCCTACTGTCATACTATGTGGTTGGTATCTTAGTTTATGCATGCATTGTCTACTCAATGTCTATACATTTCATCATTTTGGTCTTGGAGATTGTGTGTGTGTGTACATGTACGTAGTCAAATGCCTCCCAATTGTGACCCATGAACAATTAGAGGTGGGATTGGGGTAGTCATGGTATGAGACCCTCTAAGATAGGTCATGACAGAGTGGTATCAGAGGGGGGGTTTCTACTTAAGGACCAAGCGTATGTGAGGATGGTTTAGGGAAATATTGTCGAGTGTGTCGAGTTTGGAATTTAGGCTAGGGAATCCAGTGTTGGTGTGACGACCAATAGTTCCATACACCAGGACTCTAAATTTGGAATTTTGACTCGGCACATAATAACCCTAGTTTTAGGGAAATTAATGGTACATGAACCATATAAGATTTTAGTGTGTCCTCATGTCATTCTTGAGTCATCTCAATTGGAATACACTATTGACTGTGTTACATCTTGATCACTTTCCAGATGCCTCCACACATACAACCATCCAGGATCCCAGTATGTGATCATGAGGATGATCTACCAAGAGATGAGGTGTCAATATTGGGTCCTAGAATGAAGATACTGCCTAAACCAGAGATAGAACCTATGAGTGGTTTACAAGAAATACCACCACCTGTCAAGATGCAATTACTACCAGCGCTACCGGTTTAGGATGCATGTAGGATTAATGTTTTTTATGAGTTCATGAGATAGTGACCTCCTAGTTTTAGTGGTGAGCCAGACCCCCAGATAACAAAGGATTGGTTGGAGGTAGTTACATGTGTCGTCTGCCTTGTGAGGACACCATCTTATTAGTTGGAAGTCCTAGATGCAAGTCTTTATTAGATCTCAGTGAGGTGATGGTGGGGCTTAGAGACAAAGAAACATGATGTGGTGAATCTATCTGGGGGTTAATTTTAGTAACTCCTCATAGAGGAGTTCTTCCCAACTACATTATGTTTTTTGTGCATACAAGAGATCCTGTATCTGTAGTAGGGCAGTTAGACTATGACATATTACTTAGTGATGTTTACTAATCGTTCTCACTACTCCACAGATATAGTGTGAGACCCATTATTTAGATAAAAAACCTTCAAGAAGGGGATACACTAGAATATTAGGTAATCCATGATATCGCTTAGCATACCTACACAATATGGGGTACTGGAGAGATCAGTTCTCTCGGAGATCTTTCTTGAAGAGAAAACGCCAGTGGCGGGAGTTACCAATAGACACCAAGTACTTGAGAATTCGACGATATGTATCCGAAAATAGATGCATGCTTCCAATCAGGACAAGAAATCCAAGGGATGACTCAAGGACATAGGATCAGTGGTGTAAGGATATTTGGAAGAGTGAGTTATCTAATGTAGAGGATATCTTACTCATGCAGCGGCCTGGGATATCATGAATGAGATTTCCTGACCCATTATATGAATGATCAAGAGATGATCGAGGGACCACTGATGCATATGAGAAGGTATGATTAGTGTGGTCCTTTTGGCGGTGGATGTGGAAGTTGAGAAAATAGAGTAGTTGTCACTGGGAAGAGGTTCGATGTGTTACCACCACTAGGTAGTCCACCACGGGCTTAGGGAGCTGGTGGTCATAGATGAAGATAACTACAGGAAATGGAGGCCTGTGAACCATGTTCTTTAGGGATGATTAGGGGTATGATCTTTGTATTTTTCACCATATTTTTAGTTTTAATAGGCACATGTTCTAATCATTATTCTCTCTTGATGACCCTTATTCGATACTCAAAGATTCCAGTTGAACCATTGAATCGACCCTTACGTTTAAAGATTACTATAGGATGAGATTCGATGAACACACACTAGTGCTAACAGTGTGACCTTACTATTGGAGGTGAGAGTTTCGGTTGGTATCTCTTGGTATAGGCATTGAGGCTATATGAATTCATTCTCACTATGGACTGGTTATCGACAGTCCATGTACAGATTGACTATTTTAGGTGCATAGTACAATGTTCCCATGGGGATGGGACTAAGATTTCCATTAATGGAAAAAAGGAAACACAGGTAGCGTCGAATGGACCTACTCAAAGGAGGGTGTAACTGATTACTCATCAGGTAGATAGTCTCACCCTCAGTTTAGTGGATGGTATGAGTCATATGTTTCCTTCAGTGGTGGATGATTATGAGGACATATTTCTTGAGGATGTCCCTAAATCGACTCCTCGTCAGTAGTTTGATTTCAATATTTATTTGTACCTCAATATGGAAATGATATCTACACCAGCATATCAGATGAATACTATGGATCTTTGTGAATTGAGGGTATAATTGGATTACTTACAAATTAAGGGAATTGTGTGACCCAGTGTTTCAGTGTGGGAGGACCCATCTTTTTCCAAGAAGGCATATAGATTGTTGAGGTTATGTGTTGACTTTCGGAACCTGAATCAGAATATTGCAAAGAACACAGATCAACTATGAAGAATTGATGACCTCTTAGATCAACTGAATGGAGTGAGGTGGTTCTCGAAGATTGACCTCTTGTCTGGATATCACCAACTTCATGTGCGAGATGAGGATGTACTAAAGATAGCCTTCAGATGTTTTTACAACCACTTCGACTACTTGGTATTGTTTTTTGGTGGGTAAAACGCCCCAACAGTGTTTATGGGACACATTAATAGGGTCTTACAGCCTTACATAGACCGTTTTATGGTGGTCATCATTGATGAAATCCTAGTGTACTCGACAACTGAAGAGGAACACATGGTACACTTGACGATGGCCCTAGACAAACTCTGAGAGAACCAGATTTATGGTAATCTCTCTAAGTGTAAGTTCTAGATTCGAGAGGTCCACCTTTAATGACATGAAATTTTTGAGGCTGTAGTTTTGGTGGATTCAGAAAATATTGAGGTGGTTCTTTCTTTAGAGCCAACAATGAGTGTTATCGAGGTGTGGGGTTTCTTGAGTTTGGTTGGGTACTATCAAAGGTCTTTACTCAACATTTCCATAGTTTAAGAACTCTTGATGACATTGACATGGAAGGGGAAGCCCTTCATGTGGAAAGAGAAGTGCCAGTTCTTCTTTCAGAAGAAGAGGTAGTGATTGACGAGTTCTCACATCATGGGACTACCATAGGAGGTCAACAGGTGTGTAGTTTTCTGCGATGCATTAGGGATTAAGTTGGTTGTATCCAGATGCAAGGTCAAGTATTGATTGCCTATAGTTTACCCTTATTGATACAGCATGAGAAGAACTACCCGTCACATGCTCTTGAGAAAGTGGTGATAGTCATCACATTGAATATGAGGAAACAATACCTGATGGGCAAGCCATTACCATATAATCTGACCACAAGATTATCCTGTATATCTTCCATCAGAAGGTTCTGAACTTGAGGCCAAGGAAATGGCTGTAGTTCCTCTATGAATATTACATTGAGGTTTTCTATACACATGGGAAGGGGGACATAGTGGCATACACTCTCAATAGTAGATCCAGCTTGTAGTTGCTGAGTGAGGAATCAGAGCAGTTGTATGTGTTACAAATATCCTTTATGGGTGTAGATGGAACAACTTACCGCTAGTCGATGGATTTCACCTCCCACCCTTACAATGATTCATGGATCCACTACTTGAGGATATTTACAATGAGAATCGATGTAATCAGTTATCCATGGGGAATACCCCTGATGTATTTTCAATAGGTGTGGAGCACATATTTCTTTTTCAGAGGGTATATAGTGGTACCAAGGGCATTGCTGGAGGAGGTTCTGAGGTAGTCCCACATATACCCTTTGGTGGTTTTTAAGAGTGTAAAAAATATGTACCAGGACCTTTGATAACAGTTGTGGTGGCCGAGGATAAAGAAGGAAGTGGAAGAGTTTGATTCTTGATTCCTCACTTACTAGTAAATTAAATTTGCACACTAGGTTCCTATAGGCTTGACCCAACCACTTGTGGTGCCAGAGTGGAAGTGGGATGGAATACTGATGGACTTCATAAAAAGTTTTCCAATCATTTATAGGGGACATGATACCATCAGTGAGATTTTTCATCGACTCACAAAGTCGGACCACTTCTTACAGATCTAGGAGCATAGTTTAGTAGAGGTCTAGGGATGACTCTATGTGATGGAGATAGTTTGGATTCATGGAGTTCCATCGATGATCATTTCAAATTATGATTCTAGTTTCACATCCTGGTTGTGGAAGGTATTTCAGGAGGTGTTCGGGACTCAGTTATGCTATGGCATGTCTTTTTGTCCATAAAAAATGACTATACAGAGGGTATCATTCAGGTTCTTGGAGACATTCTATTTAAATGCATCGTAGAATTTAGTCACAGTTGGGATGATCACCTTTCTCTATTGAAGTATTCATATAGAAATATATACCACTCAACCATTGGTTTGATTTTTATTTAATGCCTTTTTTGGGGGAATATATAGGTTACCACTTTTAAAGACTAGACCAGGAGAGTCAGCACTCATGGGTCCAGAGTTGGTGCAGGATATTATTTAGATTGTATAGATCATCCAGGAGTGAATGAGGACTACAAAGAGCTAACAGAATTCGTATTATTATAGGAGATAGATGACATTGGATCTTTATGGGGGAGATCATGTTTTCTAATGGGTCTCACCTCGATAGGGATTGCATAAATTTGGATGGGGTGAAAAGTTATCTATGAGATACATAATACCTTTTTAAATTCATCATAGACTTGGATAGGTGGTGTACCTCATGGATCTTCCCCCCATAGATTCACTGGCTTCATTACGTCTTTTATGTGTCACATCGTAGGTGGTATGTGCATGATCTATTGAAATTCATCAACTTGGGTGAGCTGAACATTATCAATGGAGTGAAATTTATAGAGTACCTAGTATAGATCTTGGATCAAAAGGATATGATCATTTGTGGGTTTTTAATTCCCTTGGTGTGAGTCCAGTGTTATCATGGGAATCTCTAAATGAGAACTTGGGAGCAAGAGGCTCATATCTGTGCTCTATAACCCAACATTTTTTGTGAGAATCCCTTGGTTTATCTTTCGGGGACATAAATACCTAAGGAGGGGAGAATGTAACAACACATATATTCCTTGATTTTATATTTATAAATTAATTGTGAAAATTCTGAGACCAGGAACTGATGGGGAGTGTCGTTATGAGGGTATATTTTCCGAAAATAGTTCATTGAAAAATATCATGTTTTTAAAAAATCATGTGAGAATTTTTTCAATGGGAATAAATTATTAATGGGTGCATGGATCATAAATAAAATGGTTCATTTGAATTTGGAACAACCTATTTACCTTAGGAGAGGACCAATCTTGACTAGAATGGGTCATGGGAGAAAGTTAGTTTTTGGGTGTAAACATCATTAAAATATTTAAAATATATATATTATTTTACGCTACATTGGTTTCACTTATGTATGACCTATTGAAAGTAATACTGGGTTATAACATAACCTAAGAAATCCTATGAGGAAAGAAGATGGAGATTCCCCAAATTAATACTGATGGATTAGAAAATCAAGAATGATGAACATCAGATTCTATAGATTAAGCGGATTGAGAATCGTTGTTCCAGGGAAGTAGAGGAACTCTTCGACGATGGAAAGAATATCTCTTCTTCATCAATCAATCCAAAACATGATGTAGAGAATTGATTATTTTTTATTATTTTCCCATTATTAAATTCAATAATGAATATAGACTAAACAATGAATAGGTTGTTCTGCGGTTCAGTTGTTCTTGCAGGATGGCTAATTTGAGGGGTTTAAAAAAGGGAGATATAATTTGTGTGATTTCATAAACCTTAGTTTCTAATTATTATGGAACTGATCAAGGATAGAATGAACAATGACCATGGTTCTTTCCTCATTTTGTTCTTTAGGCTTTTCTCCCCCTGATATTCTTGAGGTTCTTCATGTTCGTTGTGGTTTATGAATGAGATATTGTTGTGCCTTCGATTCATAGTGCAATAACCCAAGATCAGTGATATGCCCCCATGGAAAAAAAGATAAGGTGTGAAGATGATAGAGGTGGATGTATTGAATCAATTCAAGAGATATAAACTTTCAAATGATTTTCATCAGAATATATCGTGATGCTGATTCAAGGCTAGGTAAGAGAAGAACGTGACTTGAGGATAACATGCATGCCTTTGTATGAAAAAAGATCACCAAAAGAGAACCGGTGGCATGTGGAATGTTACATTGGTGCGTAGGTGGTGCACGCTGTGGTGGATACCACTACATGAAAGTAGTGGTGAGCACAAGCCATGGTATGAGGTTGTAGCGCTGACCATGCAACGAGGAGAGGGGCTCCACATCGACTAACGAGGCATGAATTTAGTGCGGGCTACATGTGGAAAGGGGCCCAACCCTCGTTCATCTAGGATAGATTGAGTGGAGCCGGGTTGGGTTAGGTCATGTTGGACTATGGGTTGGGTCATGTTTAGCAGTTCAGGTCAGACCCAAACCGAACATGAGTCATACCTTTTTAGTAAAACAACTGTAACTTCAAAACCATGTATCTGTTTGATAATTTTTTTTGGCGTTAGGACCCTTTCAAAAAGAAATCCATTTTTAGACACTCTACATTTGTTTTTGTGAATGTTATCATATGATCTAATTGATTTTTGAGTAGGTTCTCCCAGTACAATTGCGCTAGGAGTGGAATCATGTGGGTGGCTATGACTTAGTGACTGTGTGAATTGACAAATACACGACTTGGTGACTACATTCTTTGGGGGATGTATAACATATCAAAACTCCATGTGTTATCAATACTCAGTGTGTTATAGAAACTCTGTGTGTTATGTACACTTCATGTGTTATCTATAATCAATGTGTTATCGACACAAGGTGTGTTATCGAAACTTAGTGTTTTGCGGACTACGTCGGATAATTCTTCTCCTTGTGCTCTAGACTTATACCTATGTGAGGTGACTGAAATTCATGCGTTTTTTCGTGGTATAATTCATGTATTTATTAGTCAAAGACATCATGTATTTCTTCATTGTGTATTTAATAGTGGTATGTATTTATGGTCTTAGGGTGTTCTACTGAGTATTGTTTTAATCAACCTTGCAAGATATTTTCCCGCACATTTCATGTATTGTATAGATGATCAACGCTTTGAATAAGTTCTAGATGTACTTGGACTAGGTGGTTATTAGAGTCCTTGGATAGATTTGGTGTGCTCCAATGGATTCAAATATATTTTCTACACCTACCCTTCATGTAGGGTTTTCTACAGACGAGTTTTAGGCACTTGTGTATTCATTGTTGCAGAATAGTTTTTTGGTGGACTTGAATTTTCTGATTGTCTACTTTCTAGTTTTATACTATCATACTTTGTGGTTGGTAAATTAGTGTATGCATGCATTTTCTAATTTTTCATTTTATCATTTTGGGCTTGGAGAATATGTGCGTGTGTTGATGTACATATGAAAATGTCTCCGATTTTTTGTGATATTTCTACTCAGTGCAAGTCGTTATCCCCTGGTATATCGAAGGTGATATTGGGATAGTCATGGAATGGGCCACTTTAAGATAGGTCATGAAAAGTAATGATATAGGTATATTCCACCCTATATAATAATAATTGAGGGGAATATAATGAAGGATGTTATAAAGATTTATCAGAGACATTTATTTTTATTTTTGAATATGTTAAATAGAAGATATGATATGTTTTAACTTTGTTTAGATCTTTTTCTAAGTGTTACATAACCCATATATGAGAGGATTCTAGGTTTATGATATGAGACTATTATTCTGTGTTTTAATTTTAATTGGTGGGTTACATTTCCAAATATTATTTATTTTGATATTGATTTAGGGTTTATTAGGATTTACTCTTGGTATGTGGTGGAATGATTTTGTGATTCCATGTGTAATTTTTGGTAGAGATGATTCGTATTAATTTAATTTTCTTTCCTATGTTTGACAATGCAGATTATGATATTTGGTTAGTTTACATTAAGTTTCAATGAAAAATTATATAGTTCTTTCTTATAAAACATGATGGTCACATTGTAATTATATGTGCTATGATTAGGTTATGTTATTATTAATTAATAATTTTAATCCCATTTTATCTTATTCTTAACATGAGAAAATGATATATTTTAATTATATATAGATAACCAAAGGTTTTTTAGTACCCCTCGTTCCTAGGTAGTGTGCACAGTGTAGCAGGATTCTTTACTTATTATAGAATCTAAAATATCATAAATCTATAATTACTATATATTTAATTCTAATTCTTTAATTTGTAATTATGGTGAAATGATAGTATTATAACTAAATGATGATAACCAAGAGGGTGAAAATGTGAATAACCCATTGATTATTGAGTTGGAGTCCACAATCGCACTCATGACTCCTATTGATCAATATTCCTATGTGATTCTTTTTGATGGTATTTAGTCTATGGGATAGCATGCTATGAAAGGAAATACTTACATGTCTAATATGATCAGGGAGTTTTAGATTCTTCACCCATATTTATATACTTTATTGGGTGGGACTCATACTATTGAGACATGGGTTAGTTTATATTGATTATTTTAAAACATCTAGAGGAACCCCTTAAGATACGTGTGATGATATTAATGTTTATACAACCATGAATTAAAATGAACTGGATGGACATCCTTATTAAGGAATATTAGCATGTGTCTTTATCCTATAAGAAATTTTAAGAACAGCTCTTTCTGATTTTTTTTCTTAAAACCCTAAATGCTAACAAAGCTTGAAATTTTATGCATCTAATTTAGGGTATTACATTAGTGATGAACTATGATGCTCATTTTAATATCTTTATTTATTTTTCTCCTTTTACTGGTGAGGTATTTGACCACCAACATTCACCATTTTGAGGATAGACTATGACATTCAATTTTTTCTCTATTAAATATGTTATAGATGATAAATTTTTAGGGCCTATGAATCATACCCTAATTATTGGGAAAACCCATGTTGAGGTTAGTGCCTATGGTCATTTGGAATTTAATTCATGACTATAGAGTGGATATTTGGATATCTAGATGTAGGGGATTAGTGGTTATTGATGGAGTGATAGTGGGATGGCTAGTCAAATTAATGATTATTCTACGTAAAATTGTATAACTCTAGAAATACGTTATCAATGTAATCATATGGGTCATAAAAAATTTTAGTTCCCACAACATCAAGTTCATTTTCATTCATAGGAGTAGATGGTCCATCTGTATCACTTTTTTATAACTCTTCTTAGTTAGGTGGTGGTGTTTTTTAAGGATTGGATCACAGACTAGTTGTTAGATCAAGTGAATTAATGTAGATTGGTAGTTGGTGTGTTTTTGTGGTTAAGTAAAAGAGGAATCCATTATTATTATGGTTAGTAGATACAATAGTGTTATCCTCCATAGGAAATCCTAGTATTATGATTATATGGAATAATCTCATATTTAGGCCAACTTCATATCACTAAGATGAAACCTACAAACCATGATGATGAGACACTAGTTATTATTGGTATGATCATACCAGAATCCTCATTTCCATCTTCATTGATTGATATGAGTCCATCGAGTTCATCGATATGTACTCAGTATATTAGTGAATATGGTTTTACTATCGATTACCTATATATATTGATGTCTATAAATACTATAGTGACCTATATATTCAAATGGTTGAGACTGTGAAATTTTTGGAGTATTAGAGTCCCTTGTTTTTTAAAATGGTATAATAGTAATTTCATCATATAAAAATACCTAAATAAAATTTTCTTATTTTATTTTTTGTTCATTATATGTGGTGTTTAATATTTATTTTAATTTTTCTAAATTTTCATGAAACATAAAATTCATGGAATTAATACTTATTAAAAAATTTTATTTTCATGATTAATAATATTTATACCTCTTAAATGAGAGCTCAAATAAATATTATGGAATGTAAGTTATATCCAAAGTAGGTTTTGTTTCTTAATTGTGTTTCTAATTATGTCCATAGATGATAATCCATAAATGATAAATCTAATTTCATAAATAAAACAAATAGAAAATCTAATAAAAAACCCATTATTTTTATTTAGAGTGGGGTTTCAGGAGTGGCCATATGGTAGTGATATTTTGTATGTGTGGAGAAGTTGGTATAACATGGAATTGGATAATGTTAGAGAATTTCATTTTGTGAATTTTGAAAACCCATAATTCGTGAGATTGATTTGGAAGATAAAATAACATTTAATCTGTGGTTATACCTAGGTTTAATGGGATAATGAAAAAAATTCATAATGGAGAAAATATTTCTCCACAAAAGTATTACCTCCATAACGAGGAGAATTAAATTGCTCACCATTTTTAATGGTGAGAGAAACAAACCATTAGATAATTCTCTATCACTGTACTTATATCTCACACACACTCTCTCATCTATATCCTTCTCTACAACAAATAATAAGTCCCCATGTTATTTGATTTCGTTGTTGTAAAGGTACAAAATAATTTAGAAGTGTAATGGTGATATTGAATAGGCCCCATTTCAATGACGAGGATCAATCACTAAAAATATTTTGAAGTACCACTGGTTATCTCCAACGAAGAAGAATGATTTTACTTCTTTTTAAACATTATTAATCTTAGTGTCTTATGATCCTCCTTCCATAAATGTTGGGTCACCCTGAATTTTATGGTATTATTTTGATAAAACATAGAATATTGAACCACTAATAATCTTAATTTTTTAGGTAAATGAATCATCGATTTTTATTATTAATAATTATTTTAATATTTTTCCATATTTCACATAAATTATAATATATTCGAGGAAAGATTATTTTTACCCTTAAAATTAATTTTTAATTATTTTAAAAATAATTAATTTTCCTAAACATCAATAAAATTTTGATGAGGATTAATGATATTTTTTCCCTATTCCTAAAAATAATTTAATTTTAAAATATTTAATCACAATAACAGACATGTATAAAGATTGTGGGTAGGAAACTTTAGGGTTATTAAATAAGAAAATGTTTTTATTTATATTATCATTAATGAAATATAATCTTTACTCATTTTTATTGAATAATAATATATTATGAATTCTATTAATGAAATTTTTTGTCAAATTATTTGAAAAATAATACTTTTGAAAAAGGAATTATATTAAAGGATAGTGTAATGAATATTTATGTACAAATATTTAGTTGAATAATTGAATTTGATTTTTTGTCCTTGTGTGGAGGAATTTTTTTTATAGTAAAATGATATTTATTGTAATACCATACAATATTGAGTATATGATTCATTTTCATAATCATATGGATGAATAATATGTTTATCCCGAATAAAATTCATGAACCTTCTATGGTTTTCTTTTTTAACATTATTGTTCATGAATAATATAATTATTTTTTATATTTTTATTGTTCTCAAGGAATTGTGATCACCACATAATAAACATCAAACACTATTGACAAACATATAGAAATGGGGAAGGATTCTAAAAAACTAAAATAGTGAGGTGTGATGATTAGTTCATAGGTGATAGATTTGGTATGTAGTGGAGGCACAATTAGAGTTGAATGTAGTAGTGGAATTCAAAAACAAGAAGATAAATCTTTGGTATTCTAGGGATTAATGATTACACAATATGTAGCCCAAAGTTTCCCACCATGTAGGACCAAAACTATAATTTATATTTTAAATGAAATTAAAATGACATATCTTTTTAATATATAGATCATGTAAGTTTCAATTTGACTCAAGTTTGGTTGGAACGTTAAATAAAATACTTCACATTTTGTTACATTTGTTCAAATTTATTGAGTAGTGGGACTTTTTCCCTTGGATCTTACTCTTCATACAAACCCATAAAAATACAAACCCATATTCCATGTATAACTATTATAAGCACCACGTATCTCAGTATGTTCATGGTTAGGTTTAATTTATTTCTGTAAAGATGATATTAAATCATATATAAGATTATTAATATAAACCAAATTTTATGTATATTCCAAATATACCATATGTAACTGGATATGCCACACTGCATATATCTAAAGTATAATTCAACCAGCATAATAATCCCTACACACTATTTATTTTATCTAAAAGGAGATTGAGAATAGTAGTACACGACCAGTATGGATGAGGGTTCCAACATTCTCTATACCCTAATGTATGTACCTAGTATAGTATAATATATAGTATTCTTTGTTTCTATCCTCCCAGGTATTTATTTTGGATATATTAGTGTTCTATTATATATTTTTTTATATATAACATGATCATATATACATTGTCATCATATGAGGTTTATATTAATGGAGGTTAGTGTTTTGTATATTAGTTGAGGTGATGACATAGGATTTCCAAAAACTTGAGAAACCATGGTGTTAGTAACCCACATGGTAAATATTGGTCTCCAATGTGTTGGTTCTCCATGTGTATAGTAGAGTAGGTAACACTCTCATTGAGATAAGGTATGGATCATCCACTAATGGATTTATTTACCCTCTCAAATGACCCAAATGACACATGTTTGAGAATAGGTCCTTTATAAGGGCTAATTACCCACTTGACTGTGGTGTAGTGAAATGAGGTATGAGTAAAATATTACTATTTATATTTATATATGATATAGAGGATATAGTTATATATAGTGACATAAATATAAATTATAAACTATTTTTAGTAATTTAGATTCCTTTCTTGTTTTTTGAATATATAGATCTAGGTAAAGATAATTTATAAACAATATATTTATGTTGGGTTGTTTTTGAAACAATTTTTTTTTTATGAGGGAGGTTGAAGAAATCATGGATTTTTCGAAACAAATTTGTTCCAAAAAAGTTTAAAAATTCACTTAAGGGGATGGATTCAGAAAGGTCTAATCCTCTCTGACTGACCATAGCTCAAAGAATTCCCCGACTGTATAATTCTTGAGGTGGTAACCTTCACAAAGAGTAACTTCTATTCATGGAAGTCCTCAATAGCCTAAAAGATGAGGTGATAACCTTGGTGAAGCGTAACTATGGTTTAGAAAGTCCCAGACCACATGAATCTTGATATGGTAAACTTCACGCAGTGTAACTCTAGTTTTCGGAACATCATATGATCGTGAAGCTCATAATCAACCACTAAAGCCTCCACCATTCAGTAAACCAATTCGATTACCTTTACTGGGACTATAAATACCGATTATTTATGATACATTAAGATATTTGAACTTCCAGTGTTCAATAAAAGATATGAATTTGTGATACTCAAAATCTTGATGTGAGAGTGAGGAGATGAATATCCAAAGGTATAAATCTTTCATAGAACTGCCTCACATGTGGTTTTTAGTAACTAAATCCTTGGAAGAGATTTCATTTCCAAAATTATTTGACATTCATGTAAAAAGAAATCCCTTTTTGGATCTTAGAATTTCATGAGATAATTATCTATCACAAAACCTTACCCCATGGGAGCTAATACATCACCCTATGGTTGGTTCATCTTGTTTAGAAAAAAATATTATTTCATGATTCCCACAATCTCCATGAGACCCCTTAACATAATGAGACCCCTAGCCTTCATGAATCCAAAATCATTAGAAAAACAACGAATTTAAAGAAACCCAAACCCCACGACACCTTATAGTGCATCATTTCACCCAATACCATTTTGTGGAAGTTTAGATCCTAGGGTACCCATACCAATCCAAGATAATTTCAACTTCACCCCAAGTCCCCATGTGACTGGTACCACCAACCATTGTGTCTTCCAACTTTTCATTAAGTGTGTCCTCGAACATTACTATGCATGCTTATCCTAAGAATATGTACCCTAATTCCATTTTATACTATGGATAGGAACCCTAATGTTGGGCCTCTTTATTTACACTCATCGACAGCAGTTCTCATACCAATCCACACCCAATGGTGTATTGGAAGTAGACATGTATGACCTATGGGTGAAATCACCAATGTAAAAATCTTTTCTATCTTGGTATAGTGTAAATTTTCAAGATCTTCTTCTCATATTGACATGGTTCCCTTCAAGATGTAATCCCCATACACTTTCGTGATACATGACGTAAAACATACTACCTTCACATGCAAGTCTTATGATGTTTAACTGCATGAAATTATCCTCAGCACATATATTAAACTATAGTCTTACCCCATGTGATGAGAATGAGAGGACCCATGTACGATCATCATGATATGTAACGTTCTCGCCTTACAAGGATCAAAATCCAACCCTGAGTATTTTTTATGCATTACCCACACAAAATCCCTAATTAACACTATTTAAATGACATTTGAATCCTTATCACATGATGTTAAACTATATGCACTAGTCTAGTTATATGAACATAAAATCTGGCATCAAACTATATGGGGTTTCATCCCTATTAACTGACAAGGTATATAGGATGAATCATTGTTGTTTAACCACAATAACCAAAATTATGAAATATTCCCTCGGGTACACACTCCATAAAACCCCGAGTGTGAAATGTCCCCCATAAGAACACACTCTAACCAAATCCCATGTATAAAATCAACCCCTAGGGATATACCTAACCAAATCCAAAGGTTTAAATATTCCCACCTATGTACACACTCCACCCAACACACAATTGTGAAATCTTTCCCCCTAGGTACAAAAATAACGAAATCCAAAGTGTGAAATATTCCCCCCGGGGACACACTTGACAACCCAACCATCTCCACAAGACAATAAAATTATTACATGATCTGTAATCTTTACCACATACAAATAAAATTCTATTTATAAGGTAACAATAATCTTAAAACATATTCCATATTTAATCAACTACCTCATGGTTGAAAAATGACCCCTTAGGTTCCACAACTAATATGCATCATATGTGATGCATCATACTTAAAAAGGTGACAACATTATAGGTTTAAACCAACCAAATATCCAAACATGAAAAAAAAATTAAATGTTAGAACCTCCTATGATCAATGATTGCTTCCCTGTCAAGATATAATGAGTGTAATTAACTAATTCCCATATCAATATGAAACTATGAATTAGTTTCATGAACATGGCTTATATGTATGAGGGATACACGAACTAGGCGATGAGATCCAAGGAGGAATCTATTAAATAAGGAACTGACATCCCATAATCCCATTTTCATTAAGGTGATGACATCATTAATTGTTGTTATAGAAGTCACCCACCTTGGGAAATAGGGAATGAATGGAAAACGACCATGTAGTGTGTGGCCTTGAATAAAATCAGTGAAAAAATGATTAGAATAACATGAAATTATTCTCCTTTAGAGATGGCGATGTGTAATTTTTGGACACTACCAAATTTTCACATCACTAGATTTAGATATTCAGTGATAGATCCCACTGAGAAAGTGGTGGTCCCAGTGTGAAATTCAACTATAACCCGAGGTAGATAATATTGAGAATATTTGGATTGTGACGTTATAAGTGTGGATCCACCATAAATTTTAGGAAGAATGGATAAATTTTGGGTTTTGGGAATCAGTTTTACTATATATATAATGACGTCCCATTATACATGATTAATAATAATCGAGCCATAGGAGAAAGGTGACCGAACACCTGCAGATATAGGGGTAGGGGAAATGTATGTGTGACAATACCACATGACTATACACTTACCATGATATCCTCCACACCTTCATCTATCGAGAAACTATTCCCTGTTTCACCCTCTAAGATCATATAAGATGGTCATTGATACCTTTGATCATTAATATGAGCATTAAGGGGTCATTATCACCAGTGAAATGGTCTCTAAATAGCTTGAAACATTAATGCCTCAATGACACGACCACCCCTGAGGCATTCATAGGTGGGAAAACCCCTATTCTAATAGAAAACCTTTCCAAGAGACTCTCCTTAGAGTTATATGATAGTTAAATCCCATATTCTGAGAATGTAGGGGATGATCAAGATTTACCTACCCTAGAAACTATTTAAGAGCTTCTTAGGAGGGCTCCCACCAGGCCATGACTGTGTCAAAACTGACTAGTACCATAGGTCGATGAGCGGAATGACTTCATCCACACACTATCGACCCATGTTTTGAACATTTGGCTATAATTCTAGGAACTAAACCATAACATTTCAAAAAAATAGGAATCATCTACAGCACCAGTGTCCCCTACCACCACTGGAATATACCATCAGGTCCCCACTATTTCTCAAGGGGCATCCATCTTCCCCCACCAATGATTGAGACCCCTACTTCCACTGAAGTAGGTTGGGATGACTCCCTCAGTCCCTAGCATGACTGGATGATATGATGGGTCATCGTGTGATGAGGAATAGCAATGAAAAGGTCCACCCCACATCACCAGAAACTAGTGAAAAGGTCTCTCCCACACCACTAACTACTAATGAGACGGTCCTCCCCACACAACTATCAACCAATGTTGAGGTCCTCACTGCACCTATATCAACCAATGAAAAGGTCCTCCTTGCACCAACGTCAACCAATGTGGAGTTCCCACCACACCACACAAAAATAATGAGGATCCCCCCCCCCCCACAAAACCAACATTAACTAGTGAAGAGGTCCTCCCCACACTAACACTAACTAGTGTGGAGGTCCTTCCTATCCTAAAGACATTCCCTACTATGATAGACCATTATGGGGAAGGAGGGTGAACACCTATAATGGGGGATATGACCACATATTAGGCTACAACCCAAATTAGGGAAACCAAAGTGGATCTCAACAGATGATGCTTAGATATGTACAACACCATTAGAGGCAAAAAACTGAGAAGCAATATTTCATCATTGACCGCTCAGACAATGAATTGATATATGACTCGATGAGGGAAACGTCACCATCATTAACATAGTTTTGTAGTAGATGACTCTTGATTGATGCTTTCAATCATAGAGTATGAGGTTTTTAGGATCCCTAGATCGCTCCATAGATAGCTTTAGGTAGATAAATTTCTGGTCTTTTTCTAATGATATGCAGAGTAACCATATCCATCACCATCAGTTTCCATCCTCTCTACCTCCATAGAATAAGTTGGAGTGATTTAAATGTCTTATCTGATGATTTTAGATGATGGTGGGAACTTCACAGAGCCACGAAGGGATAATACTACTCTTATACATGTGGAAGTGGTAAACATCCTATCCTATATTGTTATGATCTTGATGTTGGATCCCCTACTAAGAGACACCCCAAGATGTTTTAGTTATTTGTACTATACAGAGCCCTAGTAGATCCGATGAAATGTAGATCTGCATTGATTTTTTCACCATTATCATGGCCCACACCAATTGGGGATTGGGCCAAGAAAGAGCATGACAATATCCTTAGTTGTGAACAAGGTAATGTTGGGGATCTTCTTGCATACGAATAGTTATCACTAAAGATTTGGTAACCTACAATAGAAAAATTATTTCATCCCTATGTCTCTCACTAATGACGAGGTAGTGTTTACCACTAGAATATATGGAAAACACTTTTCTACCTTTAGGATCAGAAACTATCTTACCCTGGGAGAAACAAGAACCTTTATATCATCCACCAATAGTGAATGCGGGTTGAGATTGTAGTGTTACGAGAAGTTCAACAACTTGGGTCATACCGATAATATAAAAAATATCCTGAAAACCTATATTAAGAGCCTCAATTTTCTATACCGAGTCATGAAAGAGGTGTCTCAACATGCATACATTAGAGTCTAGGGGAAGTATTCTTACCTCTATGTTAGACATATCCTACGACAGTGATAGGACAATCAATTTCACCAGCCTATAGAAAGTGAAGGTTCCTATATGAATTCCACCAAAGATAATGTTCTCACCACTGACCTATTAGAGGAATAGAGAAATCTGTCCACTTATGTTGGGTGGAATAGGCAAACCCCGCCTCAAGGGGTGACATGATACAATGTATAACACTTATAAAGCCCTCACAATAGGTAGTAAAGAATATTATAGGTCTAATAATTTACCCCAATTAATTTTTATCATATTATACTTTAAATATCAACAAATTAAAGGAAAATTATGAATCCACCAACTCATACGAGGTTTCACCAAGAGTGGAGTCAGACGCTAGGATAGTTATATTACTTCCGGAACATGAGGAATATAAAAAAATAATAAGTGAATACATTTATAAACAACATCCAGAACATGAAAAAAATAAAGGAAATCATCTCTCCTATAATGGTACACCCTTTCCCCTATGTCTAGACAACATAATTTTAACATGGTGGCCCCATGCACCCGATTAGAGTAGAATCTGGGGGATATAAAAAACTGAGTAATAAGTCTCCCACAACACATGAGTAGAATGACTATCTATATTGGAATAAATTAGAACTTCTACGCTAGTTGGTGATCTTGTTAATTCAATTTTTCCACAAAACCATTCAAAAATGACCTGATATTTGATTTCATTACCCATGTCAAGGATTTGAAAACACAATAGGTGGCAGTTCTTCCTAAAGGAAAGTTGTACCCTTCTTGGGTGGACCATGTTTGAGTGCCCCCCTGAGTTGGGTAATTCTAGATTTACCCCCATTTAATAGGATAGATTATCTTCTATAGTATGTATCCCACATTTCATTAAGGTACAACCTAATGTTTGGAACTCTAGAATAGTATGAGGCCACCAAGCTCCAATGTTTTTTCCTGTCTCTGGAAGGACATGTGTTTTTATAGTATATTCTGTTTAGCACATGGAGCACTACTGTTTTGTAGGATTTTCATAGATATCTCCTATACTAGTTCAACTCTACCTCACATGAGACAACCATCACCGACCACTTTAAATGAAAACATATGACTAAGGAGAGATTTTATAGCTTTTTCACCTAATCGAATGGAATATAGTAATCACTTGATATATATATTTCATATTACTCAATCATTACAATGTGAATTGATAATTTTATAAATGATATAGTCCCTAAAATTATCTCTCTGAACTAACCAAGTGGATTTTTGGAGTTCTACAAGAATAATTAACGTCTGGAATAAGCCTTGTAGAATACTAAACAAATAGTTATAACCATTTCCCTTTCCATATCCCATGAGATAGACCATAAATGAATAGGTAGTTTAATCTATTCATGAAGAGGTTCTTAAGGTGGAACACCTACTGGATACTTTTTCTGATGAGCCTCTCTAAGAACAACCTCACCCAGTGCTTCCCCACCAAGTTTATCCTTGCTAAGCATAGCTGCCTCGATGAGAGAATTTTATATAGACCTATTTAAGAACAATATCATAGGATTCCAATCACAAAAAATAAGGGAAATAATTATTCATTCCATTTTGTGAAGGTCTTGAGATATTTCATTTTCACCCTATATAAGTGGATCCTATTGTTTTAAAAATCCAAGAGACCTTAGGAGGCCGAACTCACTAGTCATGAAAATCATTTTCTATATTATAAAATCCATGGAAACACTATCAAAGACTGCATATTATTCAAATAATATCCCTAATTGAATGTAGATCATGAATTATTCAAGTTGGGTGACATTGTAGCATAGTTGATATGTGTCTCCCCTGACCATGATAGTGACAGTGATGACTCTGGTGAGTGTAAATAGGTTCCCAGCTGTATTCAAAAAAATCATAATAACTTTTTGAATCATATATTAGTCACTGATTCTCATTGTATCTTCTACGATTTCCTGAACAATATAGAAACCTCAATGGTTGTGAGTCCTCCTCAGACTGCTACCTCTACATCAATATCCCAACATCCAATGTCTTTGAGAAATAGACATCTATTACATAAGGAAAATCAAAGTCTTTCATTGGTTTTGAATCCAACTCAAAAACTTGGTGAATTTATGCCTCCAAAATTGGGTGTTTCACATAGGGCATTCTCATCCCTAAAGTACTCCCATTATAGAGATAAATAGTACACCTCCTTGACTGATGATGAACTAGTGTACAATTCTACAACACCCGATGGTGAGGAATTTCATGTGCACCCCTTGGGAACCTATGAATGATGTCTTCGAATGAGAGTCAGAGAAAGCACGAGTAGAAATAATTCTCATGTTATCACATCAAACTAGGTTGTTCATTCTACTAACAATAGGAAAAACAATCCTTACACTAGGTTTACTAAGCATAGCCATCCTGTTCCATATAACCTTTTATGTCTCTATAGCCAACTATATTAGTTGATTTTATATCTTAGTTGTGATCATGTAAAGATCAACCACATCTATACAAGGCTTGGATCCAGATGATGGAAACTCGACCATCATATTTTCAGATAAAACTAGCCTTCCATTTATAGAATATTTTTAGTACTAGCCATAACTTAGCGCCTCATAAAACATCAACCATTCTGTCCCATGCCAAAGAAAGACCGCCCCCCAAAGTCTAAAATATTCCCATGGAACAAAATTATTCTATTTTAAAGCACCTTAATGACATACCAATGATGTTTTTAGTTTTATATGAACTCCATATATCAAAGGAAATGCACGAGTCCCTTATCGATACTATTAAAATCCATATTTTGTTAGAGGTAGGGGTAGCTGCCACTGAGACCTTGTATGAATAAGAGATCTAGAAAGAGGATTGTAGAGGATTTATCTCATATTTTGGAGAAGTTAGGGGTGTTATCATTTATGGTCACATACACCCAATATATATAACATTTTAGTTCAATGTCCTCGAAATATACTATTGTCTAGTGGATAAAATATCTGGAATCAACCTCATCCTACCCAAGATGATCTATAATATAGGACTTATAGAAGTAGATCAGAACCCTCCTTACTTGACAATTATTTGGTATGATATGAGTAAGTGTAAAAATTGAAGAAAAAATTTAGTCGAAGGCCCAATTAGGTGGCTCGGTATCATGCATTGAATTTATGTTATTCTCATAGGGTACTACCAATAATGAGCTTCTAGGGAGACCCTATCATCATTTTCATACTACAGTCTCCTCTTTATACCACCATCTCCTCAAATACTCACTTCGCGGTCGATTAGGGGTAGTCCATGGAGATGTGTCCCCTTTTAATTCCAATGAACACCGCTATGTTGATACTGGTTACTACAAAAGGGAATAAATATAGGTCCATATGAATGGGTTTGAGTGAATCAATTCTATAATGATCAAATGTCCACTGTAGTGGTCCCATGGATATAATTGAAAGAAATTTTCATTCCCCAAATTCAATGTTTATAATTCATGATGCTAGAGATATGGGGTTGATATATTATATCCATGAAAAACAAGTGCTCCCAGATTACCTTATACTCCACAATGAACAATCCAAACTGATATGAGAACTCTTTACTCATTTTATGTTCTAATAAGTTCATCGCATGGCCCCAAATCCATGGAATTCCGATATCATACATAAATCAGGTCTCTCTTGGAGGAGGATGACTCGTTTTCATTATTTTGATATTTAGAGTGGACCTTATAGCCATAATTCAAATAAAATTGGATCAAAATATTTTGTGTACACAATCACACATGAATGAGAACCACTCATAATGGAATCTATATTCACTATAAAAGACACTAGTACTCTCCCTAGATCATTTATCCTAGAATATTCACCTCCTCCCTATGAACCATCTATCTCATATGATGACGTTGATTCAGAGGATTCCACTCTTATATTTGAAGATGTTTTCACCACTAATATTGATGATTTTTCCTAGGTAAACATTGGTACTAAGGATCATATGAGATCGAAAATGATCTAAATAGACATGTCCCCATTGGAGTAGTAGTAGTAAGTTTCATTCCTGATACAAAACCACAATGTATTCTACCTGATCTAGGATGAAATTCCAAGTCTAGACACTCAACTTTTTCACTCATCACCTTGTCCTCCAAGTGAGTCTTAATGGGTTAAAAGAACCTCAGAAAAAGAAACACCCCTCTCACAATGCTATGATCAAGAATTAATCTAAAGAGCATATTTAGTTGAAAATATTCATGGATGGCTATTATGCTATGTGGATATCCAATATTTTCCAATTTTGGAAGAATATTGGGAAGATTAGAGTTTTAAAAAACAACTCAAATCTCAACCACCATTTTTTGAAATAAGAAATTACCCTTATAGTAATAATGCTATTGATTAATGCTATGACTGGGTTCCAGGAAATATTCATCATGGATGGATATTCAATGTATAATTAGTTCCTAATGGACCCTAAGGATTATGATTGCACCATATTTGGGACACATTAAGAAAATTTATACTATCGGGTGATGTCCTTCAACTTGAATGTTATCAAATCTAATTACTAGTGGTATATGAACCACATATTCAAGATAATTCATAAGGAATTGGTGAACTGTTACATGGAAAATATGGTGGTTAAATCCCACTAGTGTCTAGACCATCTTAAAGTTCTTGGGAATGTTTTTGTCTTCCTCCACACTAGATACATGAAGATGAACCCCCCAAATAGATAATTTCTTGTTACCTCTAGAAAATTTATTAGTTTAATTATAAGATACATATTCTATGATATTGGCCAAGAAAAAAAATTCAATTATATTAGTCAAATTACTCCCTAAGAAATATCCATCAGTTTTGGGGACTATAAGGAAACATATTCTACATACTCTGATTTATCTCAAATCTTTTTGGGAAGTTTAATACATTATTATGAATTAGGAAAAAAATATTTCATTTACCAATGGGATAAAGACTATCATAATACCTTTGAGGATATTAAGTAGTACCTTTTATAGGCTCTATTTCTGATACCACCTATCTTAGGAAAGCATTTGGCCCTTTATATAGCCTCCCTAGATTGGTGCCTCAGAACCCTACTATCCAAAAAAATATGATTAGGGATGACATCATAAACTATCTCACCCACATTCTCATTAACATGGAGATCAGATACTACCCCCACCGAGCAGATTTTACTCACGTTAATTTTTTTAGTAGAGAAGTGGAGACATTATTTGTTGCACTATGATATTAATATACTATTCAAAGTAGACTCACTAATTCATATACATAATTACCCTATGTTGATAGGATGAATAGTGCATTGTCCGGTAATCCAATAGTGTTTGGACATCATGCATTTCCAATAAAAGGTTTTCAAAGGCTAGAAATTAGAAGAATTAACGACCGTACATCCATCCTATGAAGAAATACCCTTAGATGTTGATTTCTCAGATGAAGCTAATATTTCAGTGGATTAGGTTTAACCTTCTTCGTAGATGTATTTCAATAGTGTATCTCAGAGCCTTACTAGTATAAGGCTAAATGAAACTAAGATTAATAAGGTAGGATTAAGAATCATTTTCATCACACTATCATAGGATATCTTTCCAAACTATTTAATATTGTCATAAGGCTACACCAAAAATGAGGAAGAGTACCAGGTCCTTGTTTATGGTATTGAGTTGTCGCTAGATATTTATGTCCTATATTCAAATGTTAAGAGAGAATCCAATTTAGTAATTAAGTAGATTTAGTGTAACTATGTCATCAGAAAGAAGGATCTAGTTATCATACTAGAATGTACCTTATAGACGATGGATTAGTTTACTTCACAACCGAATGTGACATATGTTCCTCGATCACAGAATTATTGAGCGAATTATTTGGACTGTTTAGGTGTATATCATGCAAACCAGTCCAGGATTACCTGGTCATTCATGTTGCATACCAGAGGGTAATCTCCCCTACTAATTTAGATGATGGAAAACAATGGGTATTTTAAATAACCATCAATAATCTATTATAGGGTCCTCAGGTACCCTCATAGTCGAGGAAACACTTTACTGGATGAATCCCTTTGTCAATGGTCTTCAGTATGGCATTCTCCAACCAGAAAGAGCCGAGGATGAGAAAATATTCCTATGTGTTTCACCCTTAACCCTCCAAGGTGGGCCTAACCTTGATAAAAAAAATCTATAATTGTGGGTTCTATGGAATTACCCTATGTTACATTCAAGGCAACGATATACCTCATGTCATGTAGGAGTTCCATGTGGGATCATATTTCACCCATTAAGTGGGATTAAATATCTCCCACTGAATTCACAGATTCGAATAATTTTTGTCCACCATGGTTCCCAATTATATTATGTTTTCTAAGAGGTTTCATACATTTCATATCCACACCTACATTGTGCATTAACCACCCGAGCTTCTCCATGAAACCAAATATTCTTGTCTCATTGTAGTATGGAGAATCAACATTGTGAGACCCAACCCTATTGTAAAAAATCAATAGTAAATGTTCATTTTGACAACAACTGACTTCTTATATAAGTGGGTTGATAAGATTACCCAAAAATAATTATGAAATAGTTCTATGATTAAGTTATTATTATCCCAAATCATCCATTGGTTTGGGGTTCCTCACACAACTCTCACAAAAAACAACACCAACACCTAGGCTACTAAGATGAAGAAATTGTATGCCCATTACAACATCTAATCCAACCATAATTCTCATTACGATTCATCTAAAAATGAGTAGATTGATGAGTTTAATAATACTCTATCTAACATAATTCATAAAATGTTAGGCATGAACAAAAATTATTGGCTTGATAAGATCCCCAAAACCATTTTGGACTATCAAAATACATTAAAAAATACACCCATGTGACACTATACTCCCTTTTGTATGGAACAACAAGAGTCTTACCGATTAGAGTTCAATTTTCATCACTCTAAATAGATATTTATGACCAAAATATTCCATAAAAAATGGAATAATCCCATATATATATAATTTAGACCCTCGTGTAAAACAGTTTTTAGCCCCTACAATACTTAGAGAGGAAGTAGAACAAGATTGATATAGTGTTCAATAAGATGCTTTTCATCCAATTCATTATCCTAGGTGACATGGTAATAGCTCTTAGAGCACTATTGATGCATCAAATATGCCACAAAAGTTGGAGCCCAAATGGGAAAGACCTTACAATATCCAATGTGTCTATTAAAATTGAGAAACACATTTAATAATCATGGATGGAGAGTGTATCATACCACCCACCAACACCAAGTTTCCCAAGAATTACTTCACATGAATCCTTTGGTCCTAAATCTATATCCATAAAATAGGAATCATAGTCAAATATAGAAGACCGTACACAATATAAACCAGTGTCCTGTATATATAACATTAAACTGATAGTATCCCCATAGTCTAAGAATTATGTCCTTAAACTATTTTCATCCCATTTGGTCCAAACATGATGACCATAAACTATGACCCATGGTCAAATTTATGCGACCTTAAACTATAAAAACTATGTTTGAGATCTTTAAACTTACACTAATAAAAAATCATTGGTCCGAACATTATGACATTTTTATTCCCTTTAGTTCGTGCTCATGACCTTAAACTAGTAGTATCCATCATTTTAGTTTTATGAATTTAAACTACAAAACACAATGTCCTCAGTGCATAATTTTAAAATCAAGAATTACCATTTGTAAAGAAACAAGATTCATCTCATACTAAATTAGATGACCAAAAAAGTGAACATCCTCAAAACATGATGATACACTATAGCCTTACCACATTAAATAAACATAGGATACCCCATGGAAACTGTGGGATGCTTCAATGCCCTCGTTAGAGAGGATCCCTCCAACTTCTAGTGTCTATCTCCTACCATGTTGTGTAACCATAAATATTTGTTTCTTGATTTCAATTTACATGGGATACACAATGACCCATTGAACCTCTTTCTTCGATACCAACCTCCAATTCATCATAAATTGTTTCCCTAGGAGGGATAAATTACATGTAGTAATATTTTCCCATTTAGACCCACTTATGGTCCACGAATTATAACCAAAAAATATCTGATGTTTGTTTCATGGAATTTTTGTGGCATTTGGGATTGCATCTCCCCCCTTTAATGAAGGGTTTTACCACATTCATCCCACACAAATATCCTTGAAGAAAATATTCCCCCAGTCCAAGAATCATGACTCTAATAGTTTTTCAAGATTCACCTTGGTCCTAGCAGCATGACCTAAAACTAAATCTGAAGCATATTTCTATATAGAATTTAAACTTTAGAATATATGTTCCATCCTTATTATAATGGATAATACCACATATTTTTGGGCTTGGTATTCTAACATACCACATCTCCAAAACTATGTGTGGCTTGATTCCCATTACCATTGGGTAAGTATTGTTTCCTAGACCTCCTTCCTTAATGTGACACCATGAATTCAACACAAAAAAAAACCAATTACTTATAACACTATCACTCCAAAATTCCATTGGGCCTCTTCTTTAGTTGTTATCCAAAAACTATATTCCTTGACCCAGTAGTGGGATGAGACACCCTCACGGTCTGACATGTGGGGGGAGAATGGTAAGCTCAATGCATAATCCCCTCACACATCCTTTTAACATGAAATTAAACTATAGTTTACCCTATATAAATCTAATATTCTATATTTGATAAATATTATATGAACCAAACTAATGTCCTCATAACATGATGATAAACAATAGACTTACCCTATATAAAAATAGGATGCCTTATATGATAAATCTGAGATGAACCAAACTAATATCCTCCTCAGAGAATGTTAAACTGTATCCTTATCCTATATAAGCTTGAGATGCCTTAAATAATAGATATGAAATGATTTAATGTCTTCCTCTAAGAGGAAAATACCTATTCGGTGTTGGAATTATTTTACAGTATCTCCTAAAACTATGTATGGATTTATTTTAATGCAATATTGGTTATGTAGGGATGCTTGTATCCAACGTCACATGCCTACACTTAGAAACAATTTTATTTTGGGGATTCCTAATAGTCAAATACATATGTCCTTAAATAGGGTAAAACTGGTTTCAAGATTATTTTTTATGGTGAAGATTCTCCTTAAGTCCTTCATATCGAGTTTTAACACTATGGAACACCCCAAAAATCCACAAAATTCCTTCTCTTGGTACAAGCATTATGACCTCAATTTATGTTCATTCAGTATCCTTGGTCTGATATTCCCATAATTTTCTTCACCATTATAGTTACGGAAATCCAATGCCCACTTCTCTTTTTCAATTTCTTCAATCATGAGGATAACCCCTTATTTGAATTCTTATTCTAGAACAAAAAATTCTAGAATTATATTTATATTGATTCCCATTTCCATGGGATATGTAGTGCTGCCCAGATATCATGTCGTAGGTTTATCCCCCTTTGTCGACACATTACGAGGAATTTCCTCCCCTAGTATAATTGCATCAACTTGGGTATATGTTGTCATGTTTTATGTGGATGAGGGTATATTTATACATAATTTCATGTTAGGTTATCACTATTTCATTCCACACATTCCTCCTTAATACCCTCACACCCTATGGTTCATGATGCATGAATTTAAATAATAAATTTACCCTATAGTCTGAGATATCTGACCTTAATCTAGTAGCACACATAATTTGAGTTGTTATAATTTAAAATAAAGATCCCAATGTCATCAGTACATGAAGTTAAACTATAACCATTCCCCCATTTAATATCAAAATTCTTAATATGACAATTATGGGATGTTGAGAAAACAACATCTTGGGAAGATACTGTTAAACTATAGTTTTACCTTGTATAAATCCTAGATGTATCATATGAAAATTATCAGATGACCAAGAAACTACATCCTCAAGTCATGATATTAAACATTATACATAAACCATATAAAATTGGGATGCGTCATATTAAAATAATGGGATGAATAGAAAAAACCATCATCAAAACAAGTTTCTAATCATTTTCCATACAGTGTATAAAACATAGATAACCTATATGATATGTACAATATAACTAAAACTAATATCATTAGTGGACAACTTTAAACTGAAATATTACCCTATGCATCAAACATAGTATTACTCATATGACTAGTGTGAGAATATTTGATATCCTCATAGGATATGAGACTACCACAACCAGCCTCAGTATTCTACTATGCCAAGTTACAGAACTATGTTTTGCTTGATTTACATTCTCATGTGATACACAGTGATGATCATATACCATATCCTGGTTATATCTATACCATCTACCCATTTTGGGATCCCTCTCCCACTTTTGTTCAAGGTATTATATTTTCTTACCATCATAGTCATCTTTCACATTCGATCATATGATAGAATAGCTCATACGGAACTCAATAATTCTTTAGAGACATTTCAAACTTATAATTTCATAATTTCTGATTTATTTCTTATGGATAACCATCATTATCTCAATATTAACATGCCCCCCAAAGGCAATTGTTCTTGGTCACACTGGCTCACCTGCCATCTAGGGCTCATGCCTTAATGGATCCCTAGTAATAGATAGTGTCTCATGTGTTTCAAACATGTTCAATGGTTGATCATTCATTTGTTCACCCATCCTAAACAAAGGTGGGTGTAGAAATTGTGTTTTGAACACTATAAATAGTTATTACCTACCAATTGGTCATCTCATTATCAATATATTGGTCTTAAAATTCATGATCTCCCCTCATGATACTTCTTTAAGTTGTTCACTAATTCCAATTATTATGTTCTCCACTACAAAAAATGGGAACTCCACATCACTATTTATTTATCAATTCAAGTATGGATCACATAGGATTTGGACTTGATAGGGAGTTTTCCTCAAGAAAGGGTGAGATGCATTGAATCCCCATTTGTTCTGACCTATAAAACCTTAATCTATGAGCATATATCCAAGAATCATGGATTTAAACAGTTTTCATGTCATCCTATAAATGTTTCTTGTTGTGTGAAGTCTCATTGGGCCTGACTTCATTGTGGGTTGTCACTCCATCATTCCATACATATTATTTTATCCCATTCACAACATTTTTTCTGCAATATATGACCTTATGCTATGATCCTAAGTCCAATAATCATATCATTAAACATAATACAAGTCACCCTAGGAATGTTTCATGTGGTGTTTGACCACTTTTTACCAAACATCACATTGGGTTTTCACTATTACATTCCATGCATGTTCATTTGGGTCATTAAAACCTCTTTTGATCTTATCTCTATTGCCTTAAACTAGCACTCAATGTCTATGAATTGAAACCTTATAATATATGCATGTCATACTAGGAATGTGTAATGTGGCGTCTCGCTTCCTTATCCCTCAATTTACAATAGGTCACCACCATTCCTTTCCATGTGAACTCCTTTGGGACATTCATCCCAATACACATGCAATATGGCCTTAAAATATTATTAATCGATCCAAGCTATATAACCTTAAAATCATAGACCAATTTAATAAATCACGAAAATTAAACTATGTGCATGTTCTATCTGATATGATTTGTGAAAATGGGGCTTCTAGGATCCCCATTCACATCAAGTTACCTACCCCCAAAGCCACACACTAGAAATTAAGATAAAAAACCACGTTGTCTAAGAATTACAACCTTAAACTATGTTTGGCTCACGCCAGATTATTTTTCTTGGTATATGACCTCCTAGGCACATAATTTCTATTTATTTTGAACCCTCCAGAATTATATAGAAATTTCATGGGGAAGCTCATTAGGTCTATGAATTAAGACATTAAACTATTTTTAGAACCATGGTCAATGATCTATAACCTTAAAATAGGAGCTGCGGTCTGAGAATTTTGATCATAAAATATTTTCCACCCAATGGTCTGTGCATTATAACAGTAAACTATTTTCACCTTCTTGGTCCAATTTGTATAACCATTGTCTATCAAAGGAAATATGATCAAATATTTTTTAGGTTGAATACCCATAAGGGAAACCTGGGGAAGAGTCAAACTCCCCTTATCAGGTCACTCCAATGAAATGGGAAAAAATAATGGGATATGAAGAAACAAGTAAAAAAGACAACATGGATCTACTATGGACCTTAGAAAAACCTGTTTGTGCTCATTGAACCCATTAGTTCTGGAAAATCATAGAGCCAAATCTTAAGCTCCCATTGCCTCACAAGCCCCACTAAGGATAAATACCATTATATTTTCCTCTTATACAATTATCAAAATGGATATATGGGTATTAATCACATCGGATCACATATCCCGATCATAAGATGAAAAACTGTGGTATGAACATCGGAATCACATGACGTTAAAATGTGTGTTACATTATCCTCACCATATAATGTTATATTGTATCTACATCATCCTCATAATATGATTTTCTATTACATGTCTATAATATTCATTGCATGATTTCAATCTTGGAATATTTTAAACCCCCACCTAAGAATCCTCTTTCCCCCTTCGGTACCGGTCAACTACCACATTGTTCATGTTCCTCAACCATCACATGTAACCTGAGATGATTATCCAACTAGAAGATGAGTCTGTCCTTTATTAAGAAGAATAATCCTACCCAATGTGTTCTAATCCATGGAGGTTTAATTTTAATATTGTTTAAATCTATTTGAACATTCAATTATTTCACCCCCATAGTTCACCTCTCCATTAATTTGGATCTCCGCCATCTTCCATTTATGAATGGGCCACCCTAATGATTTTTTGTTCCACACCGTATCACCCACCACCATATACACAGAACATGAAATAATTTTTAATACATTTTCATATATTTCCCTTTTTTTTAATATGGGTAACGTTCAACCATAATTTTTTTCCACAATCATTATAAAACAATAATAGATTCTGTGTTTCAGAAAAGGTCGGTTGTTTTCCCCCATCACCAAACTATCCTATTTATATTCTAGATCATGGGAATCTTGATTCACACTGTTAATCATACCTATATTTGGGTAGAATTTGAAACTCCTAGAATTACCCCTTTTATTAACTAGAACTTGTTGAGAATGATAGTAAGCAATGTAAAGAGTTTCATGGTCCAACCAAAAATATGTTGTCCTTAAAACTCCTTGGTGGTCAATAAGTTTCTCCAGACCCTGAGTGTTAAGAATTTTTCTAATAATCTCATATAAATGAGAAATATTTTCCCCATGTTTTCCACAATATGCCTAAATCACATGGTCTTATGGTTACATTTTTGGTTTCCATGTTAATATGATCAGATATACGGAAAAAATAAAAACTTTTTAAAGTACACATTTTATTTAGAAGAAGCCAACCAACATTTTGGAGGTTCATCCACATGTTAGATCCTATCCTTAATTTCAAGATAAGATAAATTTTTCTAGGGATCAACCCTAGTGACCCAATGATTAATCTCAGTAAATTTCTATTGAGGAGCCTCCAGTGTCTGTTACCTCTCTGCTAGATTGCTTTCCTCCTCCTCAATGATATGTTCAACATCTTCATAACTCATTCACAAATAATAAGACTAGGTTCGATAATCATCCACTGGATATGCCATATATACTAATTTTTCCTCATCCACCGATAACTAATACCTTAGTTGGACAATTCCCTCTCCTCAAGCAGTGGTGATGGCTTCATGCACTCACTCCCACTCCCCTAGATAATAAATCTCTTACTTAGATGCCTAATGTTTTTATGTACACTCATCTTTATTCTTGTGCTAGATGATATAAAACTCCTTCCACTCAGATTTTACTCATTCAACGAGGTAGTCCTATGCTAGTTCATATAGGCTGCTAGAATTCACCCCACCAATCCCTAAACTGACTATGAAACAGAGAATAGATCCCATTGGGTTTTTGAGATCAACGAGTGGAGTGTAGGTGGTGAAATATCACATTCTCTTTTATTCCTTGTGTCAGATAACATTGTTACCCTCAACAACTTCTGATATTGTTTGTTCTATGTAATTTGGGTGTGCATGCACATTTGGGTGGATGATCACCAAAACATTAGTATATGGGTATTCTAAAGGTATATCCTCAGGAAGTTTGAGCCCCAGGATTAGTAAAAGTTCATCCTTGTCATTCCTCTAATCCGTGGAGGAATCCCCAACTACCTCTTATAGAACCTTCATCATAGGATCAGCCACTCTAAATTCATTAACTATATCTGTCAATGGAAAAGTAATTACCACTATCGTTAAGGCCTCAACACTAGTAGCCACCACCGACGACACTTCTGAGATAGTCACGGTCATCATGACCTCCCCAATAATCTCATTTTACAGCATGATTTTCACCTTACTTATTTTGGTTTCGACTCTATAAGCCTCATTTTTTTCTTATATGGAAATTTCATCCTCTACAACTTCTTTAACCACCTTCATCATAGTAATATCCTCATCATCCACTATTACCCCTAGATCGATCATCATGATAGCTGGAGAAGCTCCAAAAGGGTTTGAATTGTTGTTTAAATCATAGGGTTATCCAAGAATGACTTATAAAAGAGAAAACATGAAGGAAAAGGTAAAAATATGGAAGGGATTACATGTTTTTTACAAGTAGATGATAAATTATGAATGGTTCATGGGTAATCCCTCATGTGAGGGAATTCCTCTATAGACTCCACCTCATTTGAGGGTGCCATATAAATTGGTGGTTGTCTATCTATGATTGTATCATCTAGGAGATACTCCGTAATTTCCCCCTAAATGGTTAGGGATCCCTCATCATCGTTCATATGTTCATCATGAACCACACCCTACACTTTTATCCTTGATTCCTATAAAAGTAATGAAGGAAATAATAGGTTGTTTTAAAGGATGGGAAATATCCAAGGAATATAATATTTGGATGTTTACCATATAAATGGTAGTATTTTCATTCCAATGGGATCCCTGATAGGAGTCCTTTCCCCATGAAACCTATGATTCTCTCCATTGGACACACCAGTAGCTATTTGGAAAAAAAATATCTAGAGGGAAAGGAAATCCCTACATCACATTTACATAGCTTGTAAGAGGGATCACAATTCTTATATCTCTATGAGATATTTAATCACCTCACCTTAGAAAAAAATGATGTATTATCTTGCATGGACCAACCTTTGAAGGCTCACATTCTCAAAGTGAAAATGTTTCTAGATCTCCATAAGGGAGTAGATATATCTTTCGATCCCCCAAATCTCCCATGATTTTGGAAACACTGCTACATTGAGTATATTTAGGACATATATTCACTTATTTGAACCCTAGATGTGTTCCCTTGGGACTTACTACTGGGTTATAATTTCTCCCAAAGATACATATCGGAGAGTATTGGGCCCTTTGATGCTCCCCTCCCTACGGTTCCCACTAGAGCATGACCAAGAATTTTCGGATATGTAGCTATAGGATCTACCCACCAAACTGGATCTACCTCAACATCTTTACTTACCCAACTCCTACACTCAACCCTGCATCAGTGGGAACCATTATTCCTTATCATATTGAGTGAGTTGATACCACAACATGTCCCTGGGATATGTATTATCCCAAATCAGTGCATAATCTTGGATTAGCCTATAAGTAGTAGTGGGTCGTAGAAACTCCTTCTGAATGTTTCCATATTCTCTCAAAAACATCAAACATATAATTATTTGGACCGAGGGTTAGACTTCACTATGAACTCCCATGTATGCCTTCATATTCAACCACTAGTGGCATCAATAATTATTCACAAACCAATGTGGTATGTACAGTTCATAGATCATCAACCTAGCCACTAGTAACCCACCTCAAAGGTTCAGGAGGTATGAACGTTGTTCGAGGGTCCCTATTCCTACATCCATCTCCATTTAAATATGGGGAGGAAATAGATGAGAAATTAAATGATCCTACAAACAAATCCTCTCTATCATGTCTTAGGATCCCAATTCGAGAGGGCTAATACTGATGATATTTGAGATCAATGGCCAGAATTCTATGCTTTGAGATGATATTGGGTTTGGATATTCATATTCCCCCATGTGTGTGGCAGCCCAACCAAATAGGAAGTGTTAGAACTCTCATACAATGAAAATATTCTTCCCCTATTGGATATGATAGAGATTTTTGTATAACTTCAGCAGTACTAGGACCAATAAGTTTATGTGATTCCCCATTGCCTGCATCACCTCCAGGATCATGTTTCTTTTCTATACACTAAAGTTCACATCTACAATAGAGAAAATCCATCCTTGGATCATCATGACAATGAATTCCACCAGCCTTACCATAGAAGGCTAGGAATTAATGCGGTATCTCCATGAATACCACTAGCCTACCACTAAAATCCTCAAATAGGGGTTCATCTTGATTTTTTGGTTCATATTTTGACATTGAAAAAACTCCCCATCTAGACATTCCATTGTTTAATTCAATAAATACATGAACCATTTCTTGAAAGGGCTATCCTTCATCCCGGGATTGTTTTCACTCATCACCTACACCAAGTGTAGTGACAACCTTATTATGACATGATGTTTCTTCTAATTATCTTAGAAATACTCTATAGTGATGAATTCATCATATATGTCCCCTTAAAATTTTGATTCTAGCAATCTGGTACAGATCCCACAAGATGATGTCGACCACCCAGTGGTGAAAATGGATTGTGTTGGTCTCGAGTGACCACCATCTTAAAATATATGGCATACTGTTAAAGTGTCTGTATACATGGAACTATGAGGACCATTATGAATTATATAGAACAACCTGATTAATCTAAACCTAAAATTCATAAAAGTACTAGAATTACCAGTATTCATAAGAACCGTCATCTATGATGTTGTGACCCTACCACATGTCTCATTCTGTATTCCATCCATTAAGTCGTTTTGTCTGATCCTCCAAGGTAATATTCGTATACTGATGAGGTGATACCTCTGTCTATAAATCCTCTCCGTTGACATTGTTCATGTGTTTCTATAATGTGCGTGTAGTAAGAGACACATGGTTCTTTAGGATGTGGCCCCCCAACTTCCCCATTCTAATAATGTTGTCCATGCATGCTTTAAAACTAGTAGGAAGGCTCATTCTAATTAGAACGACGATAAACACAATGCCCCTAAGCCAAAAAACAATATATGACTAGATTCTCTCATAGTGGTAATTAATTTTGATACTCCATCATCTATGTGGTGAGTGTGTCTTGATTTGACATAGTCTGAAAGCTCCTCTTAATCATGAGGTTGTCATCTATATCCTTTTTTCAGTTAGGGTAATAATCAAAACCCTCAATGTCCATTGTTCAAGAAATTAAATGAATTTTATGATTTTGTTATCAGAGGTTGTTTTGAGGTGGATTTATCCTAAAGGTTGATTTCACATATTTATATTCATGGAATCTTGTTTGAGGAAGTATGTTCACAGAAACACAGTATATAGAAGAGGCGAGTTTCACTAGAAGTGATGATCAAAATCACAAAACATCTTGTGGAGGTATTTATTTTTGTGAAAATAGTGAACTTCCTATCTTTCATGAAAAGATCATGGTCTCCTAACCGACCCCACAAATATTTATAGATGTATATTTAGATAGAGTTTCATGTTTAGGGATTTCCAATAGATTTTTTTTTGTGTTTCTACCTCAGAATTTGTTCCCCTATCGCTTGTTGGATTGAATTCTGGGGGGGGGGGGGGTTTATGGAAACATATTTATGTCCTGGGAGATGTTGAGGAAGGTGTGGCTAGTTGAATAAAAATTCTATCTAAATTGATGAAAAATATATTTAAGGGGTGTGTTTCACAATTTTCTAAACCTTTTTGAATAAACATAACATCTAGATGTCCCTGACCACATAAAGTTTGATGCGGTAACTTTCCTATAATGTAACTCTAAGTAAGGAAAGTCCCAATCCATGTGAATCTTTAGGTAGTAACCTTCACATAGAGTAACTACAATTCATCAATGTTCCCAACCACAAGAATATTGATGAGGTAACCTTCTCATAACATAACTCCAGTTTTTTAATCAATTTAGTTTGTGAAACTCACAATCTTCCATGAAATCATTTTTATTTGGAAAAATAAATTCCCTCACATATTCAGGGCCTATAATACCCCATGGGACTGAAATTTAAGGGGTCATGAAATTTCAAATTTTTAGAAAAGATTTGAATCTTTGATACTAAGAAGAATCATGATTGAGAGAGGATATAGATTTACAAAGGTATCCATCCTTCATGAAACAAACTCCAATGTGAGTTTTGAAAACATCAAACCATAGTGGAGATTCCTTTCACAATATTATATGGACATAACATAAGAATAAATCCCTTTTTGGATCTAGAGATTTTTTTCTTCTGAAAATCATCTTTCCCAAAACCATCCATATGGGCACCGAGACTTTACTTCACGGAAGAGACATACTATTTTGAAAAATGTATTCTTTTGTGGGATGTCTGACCTCTGTGAGACCCATGAAATTCATGAGACCCATGTCCTTCCCAAATCCCCAAAACATCATGAAATTATACCCCTAAAACTCATTATGGTTACTTCATTAAGATAATATCATTTAAAAAATATGGGTACTCAGCTCCCCCATAAAAATATCGGACTTGTTGAACCACACCCCAAATCCCTATCTGATAGATACTAACTACCTTGTGTCTACTAGCATTTCACTAAGTTAATACTGAGGATTTAACCTATCTATTTCTCAAAACATTGGTACCATAATCCCATTTTCTTCTACGGTTTGTCACCCTAACATTGGGCCTCCTAATTTCCACTACCCCCACAGATGTGTTTACACCATTACTGACCCATATGATCATGAGAAATGGTAATGTATGCTATAAGGATGGTAGTGAGTCTTTTTTATGGATCTTGATGACACTATAACATGATCCCCCTTAGGGTTTAATCCCCATCCACATATGAGTTGTGACACATAAAACTCTCTAGATCAATGTCCAAATCATATGATGTTAAACTACAAAACAACATCCAGAGCTGGTGATCTTAATTTTATTATTAACCCTTATAAATAGAATAGGATTACCTATGTAAAATCATTATGGAATGAAACCTCCTCCCCTACCATGAGATGAAACTTTTTCACCAGTTAGATTTTATGTATAAGACCCACACCATCTCACAATGATGCTCCTTATGTGGAATGAGGGCACTTACCACATGGAATTGAACTACATGGACCCATCCTATTGCAAATCCTTAAATATTGGAATCAATCTTTAGGTTGTTTGATCCATAATTATTTACAAGGTATATAGGAACCCTCCATCTGGTTCATTCTAGAAAACATTAAGTGTGAAATCTTCCACTCGACGATACACATAGTCAAACCCTAATAGTGAAATAATCCCCAATGGGGAAAACATCCACCCATCTCCAATGTGTAAAATCATCTCCTTTGGTTACAAACACAACTAAACACAATGTATGAAATATTTCCCCTAAGGAAACAGTCCACCCCACTCCCATGTGTGAAATATCCTCCCTAGGGAAGCACATAACCAAATCGAAAGTTTGAGATTTCCCACCCAGGGACACACATAACAACCCAACCATATGTAAAAGAAGGTAATCTTCTGACATGATCTAGAATATCTATCAAATAAAATTAAAATGTGATTCTTGAGGTAAAAATCCTCAGAAAACATATCCCCAATTGAAAAAACTACCTCAGGGTTGACCAAGAATTCATTATATTTCATTCCCAAGATGCTTCATATGAGATGAATCTAACATCAAATGTATATGACATTATAGGTTCCCAAAATACCACAAATCTATAAATTCCCATACATGTCAAATGTTACTACCTCCTCTAACCGAATGATTCTTCCCATTTGAGAATAAAGAAGCACAATTAATTGGCACCCACCTTGAGATGATAACGAAAATGAGTTTCAAGGACATGACTAAAATATATGAGGTAGAGATGGACTAAGTGACGAGATCCATGGAGGAATCCATGGAAAAAGGAACTGATATCCCACCAGCCTGTTTCAATCAAGGAGGCGACATCATAGATTAATGTTATGGGAGCTACCCTCCATTTAGAATAGAAATGCAGGGTATAAGAACACCCAACATGAAACCTCGACTGAATTAATCACAAAGAGTAGTAACACCACATAGTTTTAGAATGGTGATGAAAAATTGTTTTTGAACTATCATGATAACATTTATTCATTGTTATTGTAGGGTTCCTTGATCACATGAGTAATGATGATCTAACCACTGATAAATTGGAGTGTTCTACCTACACCCCAAATCATCATCAATGAATGACTTAAATTTTGTTTGTGGATTTATAACACCCTATGAAATACATAAAATCGAGTTCCTATGGATATGTGTATGATGTGATTTATTATAGAGATTAGTTAATCTATGGTAAAAAGAGACATCCTATTGTTCCTATTTTTCATCCCTAAAAATCATATCATGGATTTTACTTTCTCATTACTATATTTATTTGGTAGTTTAAACATGACATGTTACTTTTTTATTTTATTGTCATTTTGGGGAATTATAATGGGTTTATTGTGTCCCAACCTTTAATGTAACCTATTCACATATGTGTTTTATATATGTTGATGAAGCATAGTTCAGAAATGAGATGAGTTATCATGGATTTGGATATTTTTATGTATAGAAGAACCATTGTAACACATGGTTGTACCAAATGATTGTATTTTTTTGATGATAAACACTTCCCATGAGACTTTTCCATACAGTGGTAGATGGTGTCTCTTATTATGTGTCCCAGATATGAGGAGATTGTGTTCACTCTTTAAACATACAATGGATAGTGTATCAATTCCACATGTTTTTGTTACCTTTCTAGTTCATTTATGAGATGTAATGTTGTATATATGTTTTCAATACATTCATTTTTTAAATTTAATTTTTGATTTTATGATAATATTAGTAGCTGGTTATATTTTTAATATTTTTTAAATCTATTTTAGATAGTTATATGTTAAGGCCTATCATGTATTATTATAGTTTCTTGGACCCTGTCTCAAATCATTGGAATATAAGTGGAAACCATGGGGTGTATCATTAATATCATTATCAACACAAGAGGAGTCTTGGTGGGTTTGATCATGTATGAATGGTATCAATGACGTTTGATTCTGAAGGACTGAGTCTGTGATTTTTTATTATAGTAATGTTTTGCTAATTAAATTGAATAGTGGTGTTGAGGAGTTCCGAGAATTAATAATAGAGCCTAGAACTCAATGTTAGTGTAGAGGATAATATATCTATTTACTAGGAAAATAATAATTTATTGATCACCATGAATGAAAAAGGAATCCACTATTGGTTAAATTGATAATGGTTCATGATTCATATAGTATAAATTCATGGGTTTAATGTCCTTATATTGTAAGATCCACCAAATATGATTTAATCATTATCATTTCATCCCATAAAATAATTGATTCCACTGATAGATATCCCAATATTTTTTGGAGGATGTTTTGTGATAGTTTATATCAGTGCTTGAGTCTCTCACCACTAACCAGCTAACTAATTACAAAACAATTTATAGAATCATTTAATAGATATTAATTCCCATTGAATGAGTAATATTCTATCCCCCATTAAACTTAATGTAGCCTTATTTAAAGTTGTTGGGAGTCCTTACTGAGTCATAAGAGACTACACATGCATATTTTATTATTTATAAGACCTATAAACATATGTTTTAGTGATATTAATATGACCATAATCGTCTTATGGTAATGAGTTGGTTTGAATTAGTGACTTTCACATTCTATATAGTTTGGAAAATAATTATCATGATGTTGATTCTTTCTGATGTCCCCTCTTGGTAATGTATTTATTTTTTGGATATCTGATTTCATAAAATCATGATGGGAATAGATAAACATGGTTTTAGTTTTAGATCTTACTCCAAAAATCAGTCTTTCTTATGGAAAAATGATGATTCAAGTTTATGATACATTGGAACCTCTTCAATAATGACCATGTTGGAGTAATCATTGAGGACAAAAAACCTCATAAGGAACACCCTATATATTATTTATAGTGGGAAATTTTGATCCCGATATTTTGAGAAATTCTTGTAGTGAATGTGTTTGGGCTAGTGTGTACCCCTTTAAATCCCCATATGTTCTAAAAAAACTGGTGAGAAGATTGGTAGCCAAGAGGTTCTGGGAAGAGGAATACCCTTGTTTTGGTTAATGAGACTGATTTTCAACTATATATAGAAATTTTTATTTCATAGAATGAACTCCATATTAATGAAAATGTTGAGACAATGGAAGTTCCAATTAAAGACATAATAACCTTCTTGCTATTTAGATTGTTTATTTATGTAATCAATATGAAAGTAGACGTTGGTGGATTACTCTTCAATCCAAACACACCAATAACACTAACAAATTATTGTTATTGAATATGGAAAATTATAGGACATATCTTTGGGATGATTCTAGAAACAATTAATAGGATCATATAATTTCTATTGTGGTTCATGGTAAAATTATCATCTTATCCTTTTGAATCATTATTATTATCAACAAAGACCGGTGTTATTTACCTAAAACTATTTTTATAGAATATTTATATTCATGTGGATATTATTTCTAGACCCATGTAAACTACATCATCCCCAGTCATGGTAACCAAAATTCACACCTATCAAGATGCGTGTTTGAACTTAAGAGTAGAGGTGATATTTCATGTTATTGGATTATGGCAGTGATAAGATCTAGTAGTATAATTTGTTATAGATATTTAATATGCATTAAAAATATTTTATGTTTATGTGAAGAAAATTATATTGAGAGATGTAACACCCTAGGATTTCATAGTGCGTTATCTCTTTAAAGTAATTCAATAGCTTGCACTGCACGCTACACTGAGTTCGAGCGAACTACGACTTAAAAAACAAGCCGTTAAAAAAGAGGTTATGAAGAGTAATAAATTAATTTTGAATTTTATATACTCCACATAATTTTAAAATTCATTTTATGACATAATAAAAGAACAAGTTCAATTTTTCATATAAAAGATGTATTTTTCAAAAAATAAAAATTTACCACCTTTTAATGGAAAACCATTTTTAAATTAAATATTTGACACTTTATATATTAAATTTGACAAATTTAACTTCTTCATTAGAATAGGGTCAAAAAAATTAGTTTTGATAAATTTTTGGCATTTTCTGAAAACTTTCATATTTTGATGAATAGTTAAAAATACTTAATTTTAATTGAAAACAACTTTTTAAATCAAAATAACTTATAGTGTTAAGTTATACATTTGAGTGGTTTTCAATTATAATTAAATTATATTTTTACCATTTAATCCAATTTTGGTCATTGAAATTAATCTCACTTTTTAATTAGACATAAACAAATGTCATTCTTTTGGGAGTTTTTTATTTCATAGAAACCCGCTTTTTGGTTTTGACAATGGAAATTGATTTTAAATGAATTTCTGCCACTTTTTTGTTTTGAATTTTGAAAAAATAATTCCACATTTAGAAGAAGGAGTTCCAAATTGTGTAAATAGGTAACTTTTATTTTTAGACATTATGAATAGTAAGTTCACTAAATATTTTATTTACCATGGTTAAAGGGTAAATATAGTAAATAAGGACAAAAAATAATATTATAATAGTATTAAATGACCGTAATAAGTGTCCAAGACCTATTGTAAGATACATCTATGACCATGGGAATCCTTGGGTAGATTTTGGGACCCCATGGAGCCACTTTTAAGTGAAAATGACACTTTATAAAAATTAATTTAAAGATAAGAAAAATGTAACATAAACATAGATCTTTTATTAAAACATGTTTTATATGAGGTTATATAATTGAACTATTAGAATATAAAGATTACTTATAAAGATAAAAATATTTCCCACATCATGGCATATTATTTATAATTTTTATAAATTAAATAATAAAATTTATTTATGACACAATAATGATGTAGTATTTTCTTTATTAATGATGATATAAAATAAATTATATTATAAATATTAAAATAAATTTAAATTGAACCTATTGATGAAATACACGAATTTTATAGGTGAATATTCCATGTTAGGTACTATTCAATGTATTTGTTTCTATGTAATCAAGTTCTTATGACTTTTATAAAAACTATATACTAAATAGTGTCAAAATTGAAATAAATTATTTTTTAAAACAAATACTATTTTATTAAATGATATAATATTTCTAAAAATCTAAGGCTAAAAAAAGGACTTAAATAATGATATATATGTAATTAATTAACCACTTAAGGTTTTCTTGGTGGTTTATAGTCAGTTTATTCACCATATAGTGTATGAATACAGGAAGACAAGGTAAAAGTTAAACTATTTTACTAAGAATTAAATTTAAAAGATAAGGTTAATATGGTGACCTAAACTTGTATAAAACCTATTTATTGTGAGATTTTAGACTCATACTAAACATATAATAGAAATAAATCCATTTATATCTATTAAAAACAGAAACTTATTTTAGAATAAATTAATATTTCATGCTCTTCTTAAAGTTCCCCACACAGCTTTTACGAAATGGTACTTCCCTTATCTCAAATTCACACCACCAATGCCATTTGGATTAGCCAAAACCTACTAAAATCACTTTACCATCTTCCCTAAAATAAACATAAATGCCTTAACTTGAGAATAAAACCATACTTAGGAGCCCATTTTTTCAAATAAAAACAAAACACCCGAAGAATATGAGGTTAAACATACCCTCGACTAAAGTAAAGTACAAGGTAATGATTAATTCCTCAATCTCATTTTTATTTAATATTTTTTATGTGTAACTTTTTATTGGGGCATATTAATCATCTATTGGCCATGTTTCATAAAAAGGTCTTCCAAATGAATCTTTTATGGTTTTATGGAAGGGACTCTTTTACTAGACCATCATTTTAAATGTTTTAAAGATTTATTTTCCTAAACATATTTAATTAATGTTCATGTTTTCAAAATGATTTTAAGGATTTATTTATATGGGCACGATTTTTTTAAAATTTTAATTCCTTTAAAATAGTTGAATTTTGTATGGGAAAAATTGATTCAAAAATATATTTTAAATGACATCCTTTATAAATTGTGTAACTTTTAAATGATTTCATGAAAAAGTGATATTTCTTATAAAGGAGTTTTACTAATCAATTTCAAGTATGTAAACATTTTTACTGGATATTATTTTTGACCGGGTTTGATTTATTAAAATACAATATTATATATTGTAGTGAATGAGTTATGATATGTTTGACTGTGGATGTGCTATTTTTATACCATTCATGGTTTATGGTTAAAGTATTGACATTTATTATGATAGTTTTAATACAAATGATTATGTTATGTTTCACCCTTATCATATGAGGAATGAATTTGACTTAGTAAGTGACATGTGGGGACCACTATAGCCCCTCGATTCATTAGTAGGACTCATTAGAAAAACTAGTTTCCTGGAACAAGGACTTGAAAAAATTTATATTTAGGTTCTTGGCACGTGGCCTTGACATTGTGGTTAAGATTTCTGGAATTATGCATTCAATAATTATGAGATTAGTTATTGATGTAACATGTGATTATTATACTAGTAGAATATCCATGTGAATAAGTAAATGGAATTATTTGATTAATCTTTTCTATATTATGATTTTGTTTATGTTTAAAGCCTTGTACTTTAATTTTATATCATTCCCTAAAATTTTGTGATTATTTGTGGTAGTTTTTTCTATATTGGTTATCCTTAATGAGCATATGATCTCACTCCTTGATTAGGTTTTATTTTCCTATGATGTCAAGAAGTGCATTTTGATTTATATGCTTGTTTAAGATATTTGAATATTGGAATTATCAAACGATTATATGTGTTGTATTTTATATTTGAAATTGTATTGTGAAGTTCATTAATATAATCTATTCTCAAATACTGATAAACTGACTGGTCATTCATGACTTGATTCCTTGTAATCATACCAATGTTATATAATAATGCACCGGCTTCGGGCTTCTGGGGTCAGGGCATTACAGTTGGTATCAGATGAAGTATAGAAAAAACCATGGAAGCTCAATTTAGATAATCATTGATTAGGAAACATTACCCTAAGATAAACCTTGAGGATTAGAATAGAAGAACATCTGAAATTTTTGGTAATGTAGATATTATGGGGTTTTTTCAAGAAATACATCCCTTCTTGGATACTAAAAGTGGACGTGGTTCTGGCACAAATGTATCTATGAGTGAAAACATTGAAAAGGAGTTTCAGGCTTTACCTAGGGTATCCTAGTACATGATAATGAGCCTTATTGTGCACCTAGGTTGACAATCACATGGGGTATTTTTAGGATAATTCAAATTTTATTTAGAAAATGATGAATTTATGAGTAAATATGTCAGTAAAGAAACCATTTTTATGATTATGAGACTAGATGTGTGAAAATATTCAATCCATGTTGATAATTGTTCTAGTTTTTTTATTATAAATTATTATACGATTTGACCCAGTGTATTTCATCATTTAGAAATGGTGCCCAATAGAAGGAATAAGAACTCCAGCAATACGCATGCTCCAACGAGTAAGAAGGATCATATCTTTCATGGTCTTAATCCAATATTTAGAAGGGAAATAGTCTTCCCTATATTATCATCATATGAATAAATAATATCATGTGTTAATAAGATAAGAAATAAATTCTCCACGTCCAGTGGCTTTGAATGGAATCAAGAGATGAAGAGGGTGACAAAGAAAAATATGGATAATGGGAATAAGGAAAAGAAGGATTTTCCTAAATGTGGTAACTATGGAATGAATCCCCTTGGTATGTTATTGAAGGGAATGAGAGTTTGTTATATGTATGGAGAAAAAAGACACTATTGTTGAGATTTCAAGGATTATAAAAAAGCTTTCAAATGTACAATGCTTCATCTGCAAGGATTTGGGACACTAAACAAATCAATTTCCAAATCATCTAAGTGTACTCCAAATGATGCTATTGGGTAATAATAATGTCATTTTACTACCAAATATGAAGTGTAATGATTAGTGTTCTTATGTTTTTATTAAATAATTGTGTCATTTTAGTGTTGTATTAATTATGTACATGTTATATGAATTTTGGAAATAAATAAGGATTGTACTGAAATACTATTACATTTAGGATTTGAGATTGTGTGGTACCAAGAAAATTTACTCAATAACAATTTAGTCATTTTGGAAAATATATGGTTAAGGAAAAGATAAACCTCAAAGTAGTCTTGATGCTGAGGTAATGATTTTTGAATAAGAGATGATTTATTTGGATAAATTATATTAGATATTCTTGAGTAGCTTGTAACTAATTAATTGTCTGTTGTAGTTTACAACCTTTTTATATTTTAGGAGTATATCTGGTATTATATAAGGAATAAGGGAGCATGAACGTATTCAATAATGTTTTATGGCAGTTTAGGTTGTTACCATGTTTTCATAGAATAGAAGATGAAGCTATTCAAATGTTATTATACGATAAAAGAGATCTTCCTTATTTAATGTTGACCTTCCTTATTAATTTTTGGAATGTGAGTTTTGTCACAAGTATTTTGGATATTTATAATGGTTGTAATTGATTAATTTGGACATTGGATACTATTTTAATGGTTAAAACATTTCTTAATATTATTTTTGAATTGTTATAAAAAGGACAACCCAGAGGTCGGGCGACAACCCATCGCATCTGGAAAGGCCACGAGACTTGAACCCGCAACCGAAGGGCGACAAAGGTGCATCAATTAACACTGGCCTACATGATGTCATGGTAGGTATAATGAAGTATAGTTTTTAAAATGGTCTAACGAATGAATTATAAAATTATTTTTTTGAAATCCTATGCAATTAGGTTAAAAAGAATATTTTTGAGTTCTATTATCTTTTGTAGTGAAAGACGAGTTTGTGGTAGAAACTAGTTGAAGTAGGGAACTATAATTGTCCATTTTTTCCCCCAAACTTTATGGAAGGGATCTTAAAACAAAATTTTTTTATCCTAATACAATATTTTTGGTTTAATCAATGATATTTTAAATCATCATAGATTTATGGCTTTGAGGACCTAAATTTTTACAATTATTGTTCACTTGTTTGTTATTGAAGACTTCAATATCTACCTATAAATATTAATATTTTCCTCCAATTAAGTTTCTATAATTTCCATCAATGTTCTCCTATTTGAAAACCCTAATTTGGTGGTGACTTTCTAATTTCCCTTTCCATATTATTAAGACTAAATTTTAGTAACCCTATTTCTAATGTAAGTTTTCCACAAAGGTATTTTCAATTTTCAACCATTTATTTTAGAAGAAAAATTCCAAAATTGCATGGAAAAAATTTATTGAAGGAGAGGATAATGTAAAACCCCAGGATTTCATAATATTTTATCTCTTTAATGTAATTCAATAGCTTGTGCTACATAAAACATTGAGTTTGAGCACTCAACGACCTACCAAAATAGCCATGAAAAAAGAGGTTATTAATATTATTAATTGAATCTTGAATTTTATATAATACATTTAATTTTAACATTAATATTATGACATAATATAAGAACAAATTCAATTTTTCAGATAAAAGACGTATTTTTCAAGAAATTAAATTTTACCGCCTATTAAGGGAGAACCCTTTTTAAATTCAATACTTTACACTTTTATATATTAAATTTGACAAAATAAACATATTATTAAAAATATGGATATTAAAATTTAGTTTGGATAAATTTTAGGTGTTTTTCTGATGACTTTCATATTTTTTGAATAGTGGAAAATACTAAATTTTAATTAAAAACAACTTTTTTAATAAAAAATAATGTATAGTGTTAAATTATACATTTGACTAGTTTTAATGTATAATTAGATTATATTTTTTCATTTAATCTAATGTTTTTAATTGGAAGCAATTTCACTTTTTAATTAGATATAAACACATGTAACTCTTTTGGTAGCTTTTACTTCTTAAAAATCTTCTATTTGGTTTTGACAACGGCAATTAATTTTAAATTAATTTTTGGAACTTCTGTGTTATGAATTTTGAAAAACGGAATCCATAGTTGAAATCAAGAGGTACAAGTTGTATAAATAAGAATCTATTATTATTATACATTATGAATAGTAACTTTAGTTAATATTTTATTACCATAGTTAAATGGTAAATCTGGTAAATAAAGGTAAAAAAAATATTATAATAATATTAAATTACCCTAACACATGTCCTCACTCTATTGACCAATACATGTCCGACCATTGTCATCCTTGGGTCGATTTGGAGACCCCATGGAGCCACTTATAAATGAAAATGATACTTTATAAAAATTAATTTAATGATTAGGAAAATGTAACAGAAACATATATCTTATAGAAAACTTTTTTTATATGAGATTATATAATTGATATATTAGACTATTAATATTCATTATAAAGATAAATATATTTCCTAAATCATTGTATTTTTTTATAATTTTTAGAAATTAAATAATTAAATTTATTTATGATTCAATATTGATGGAGTATTTTCAATATTAATTAAATAATCAAATAAAGGATATTATAAATATTAAAATAAATCTAAATTGAAACTTTTGAAGATATAAAATAATTTTCAAACTTCATATTACATCTTTAAAATGATTTAATATATTGTTTTCGAAGTAATCATGTTGTTATTACATTCATAAAAACAAAATACTAAATAGTGTCAAAATTGACATAAATGAGGTTTTTAAATAAATAATATTTTGTTAAATGATATAATATTCTTAAAAAAATAATGTTCAGACAATAGAATTATGTAATGTTATATATATCATTATTGAACCACTTTAGGTTCTTTTTGTAGTTTATAGTATGTTTTTTAACTATACAGTGTAAGAATACAAGAATACATGATAAAATTTAAACTATTTAACTAAAAGTTAAATATAAATGATAAGGTTAATATGGTGATATAAAGATGCATAAAACCTATTTGTTGAGAGGTTTTGGACCCATAACCACCTTATACTAGAACTAAATCCATTGGGAGCTATTAGAAACATAAAATGATTTTAGAATAAATTAATATTTAATGCTTTTCCTAAAGTTCCCCTCACCTCTCTTATAATAGTGTACTTAGTTTCTCTTAAATTGACATCTCCAAAGCCATTTGGCTTAGCCAAAACCTAATCAAATATCATCCCAACTTCCCTCACTTCAACTTAGAGGCCTTACCTTGAGCATAAAGCCAACCTAAGGATCACTTTTGTTCAAATTTAAAAGAAACACCTGAAAAAGAGGAGGTTAAACATACCCTCAACTAAAATAATGTATATGATTACGGTTAATTCATCAATCTCATTATTATATGATATTGTTTATGTGTATCTATTTATTGTAAAATATTCATCATCTATGTCCATTTTTCATAAAAATGTTTCAAAAATAATCTTTAATTGTTTTATGGAAGGGAATATTTATCTAAATCATCATTTTAAATGTTTTAATGGTTTATTTTTCTAAATATATTTAATTAATGTCCTTTTTTTTCAAAATTATTTTAAGGATTTATTTATGTGGACATTATTTTTTTTAAAATTTTAATTCTTATGAATTTTTATAAAGCGGTATGGGACACTTTGATCTAAAAAATAAATTTTAAATGACATCCTTTATAAATTGTGTAACTTTTAAATGATTTCAAGATAAAGGGATATTTCCCTCCAAGGGGTTTTACTGGTCATTTTCAACTATGTAAACATCCTTAGTAGATATTATTCTTGATTGGGTTAGATTTATTAAAATACAATATTCTATATTGTATTGAATGTGTTATGATATGTTGGACTATGGATGTGATATATTTATACCATTCATGGTTTATTATTAAAATATTGTCCTTTCCTATGATAGTTTTAATACGAATGATTATATTATGTTTCACCCTTTTCATATGAGGAATTCATTGGACAGAGTAAGTGACAGGAAGGGACCACTGTAGCCCCTCAAGGCATCGGTAGGTCTCACGAGAAAAACTAGTGTCTTGGCACAAGGCCTTGAAAAAATTTATATTTAGGGTCTTGGCATGAGGTCGTCACATTGTGGTTAAGTTGTCCAACATTATGCATTCAATCATTATGATATTAGTTATTGATGTTACATGTGACTACTCGAATAGTATAATATCCATGTGAATAAGTAAATAGAATTATTTGATTTATATTTTCCATATTATGCTGATGTTTATGTTTAAAGGGCTTGTACATGAATTTTGTATCTTACCACAAATGTTTATGATTATTTATAATAGATTTTTCTATATTTTTTATCCTTACTAGGCATCTGATCTCACCCCTTTCTTATGTTTTATTTTCCCAGGATTCCAAGTTGTGTATTATGATTTATATATAGGTTTAATCTCAGAGAATAATAAACATATCAAAATATTATCTATGTTTTACTTTATGTATGGAATTTTATTATTAAGATCATGTATATAATCTATTTTCCAAGAATACAAAACCAATCAGTCTTTTGGGACATGATTTCTTATAATCAAGCCAATGTTATGTTATAACGCACAAGATCTGGGCTTCTGGGGTTGGGACGTTACATGAGATATCCACCACAGTAGTAAATTAGAACCCCAAATATTGAGATTATAGATATTAATTAGGTTTAATTATCAAACCTCACAATGGGTAGTATGTGTGCATAATTAATAATTATTGTATATTAGCGGATTATCATTTTTTGATTGTTGAGGTATATGTGATGTATTTCTGAAGGGAGTCACATTATTTTCAAAAACATAAGGGTCCAATATATGGGATAGTTTTTATCCCAATTTTATCCAGTATAATTTTTAGTTACCCCAAAAGTATATAAATTTAAATTTTAGGATTTAGGATGCATCCATAATGGTAGTGGGTTTAGTCACTCAAATTTTTTTGGTGTTATCCTAGAATTTATATCCAATATAGAAATGTAATATTCATATTAATGATAATATAATTTTTATTATTGTGGAATGGTTCATCGACAAGTAGTATTAAGTCATTAGGTATATAGAGGATTTGGGTAGTTTTTTCCTAAATTAATCACCATTAGGTTTTCAGAATGAGAGACAATGGAAAAATAATTTTTTAATGTTATAGTGACTGTATTACGGATTGGAAATATTGATTTTTAGTTTTTATAAAATATGAGTAATAATTCTATGTTTTTATTATTCCTTGATCTCACATATTTGGTGCATAAACATTTTGGAAATTGATAATGAAGAGTTGAATCATACCTAAGAGAGCATGCAACCTACTACATATCTATGAGCTAGTATAAAATCATCATGTTGATCTTGACTAGGGTATTTTATGAAGAAAAACACTTTCTATATAAAAATTATCTAGAATAATCGTTAAGGTGGGGAGTAAAATTCCCCCACATAGGGTATTTTTGGTTTAAAAAACCATCAAATAGATATCGATAAATCATGTTTTAATTTCATTCAATGTTTTTGAATTAACATTGAATAAGTGTATAATGATTTATGGTTAAGTCATTGATATTCACACATCATATGAGTATATTATTCTACTAAGGTAATGATTTGTAGTATTAATGATTCAATAATGATTTCCTATAGTGTCCTCTTAGGGAATAATTATTTAGGGATATGCAATGTAATAGTATAGTCCTTAATTTATATCATTGCATTCATTTTTCACAGAACTGGGACCACCAATGGTAGATTGTAAACATGTGTGAATGGGGTGTCTTTTATATGAGATTATATTGAGTTCTCTATATATTTCATGTTGAGTTGTTCACTTTTTATAATTAAAACCATTATATTTGAGGTGGATGTAGTGATAAACATTTTTAGTTTGTTGATACATACTTCTTCTGAGATTTTTGTTTTCCCAGACCATTAAAAATTGTAAATTTGTAATTTAAAACTATAAAACCATCATGAAAAAAAATTTACTAAGTTATTTTCTGATCTTATAACATGGTGTATACCATTAGATTAAATTTTTAATCTCTAAGATACATGAACAATTTAGATTTAATATTTATTTATAAATAAATTTTCATTCTATGATAATGAATATTTATATCTATAAAATGTGTGATTAAGTGAAAATATTGGCACCATAGTTGTGTTCAAAAATCTATATTTTCCGAAGTACATATATAAATTATATTTTTAAAGAATGAGTCACTTAATGAGTAATTTTCTTATTTAAAATAAACCAATATATCACCCAATAAAAGAAATCAATTATTTTTTTGTGGTGTGGTGGTTTTGGAATGGCCATATTGTAATGACATGGTGCAAACTTGACATAGTTGTTATAATGTGGTGTTGGAAGATTCTAGATAAATATTTTCCAATGAGTTGACTCCGTGTTATTAGAAGGATTAGCTGTAAAGGTAATAAATTATTTAATATGTGGTTATGCAGTGGTTTGATGGTAGAAGTATAAATATTAAATATTTAGAAAATAATTATTTTAAAAAAGGATTTCCTCAAACATTGGGAGATTCAAATCTATATTATTTCTCATGTGTAGATGAAAAACGACCATAGAGAAATCTAAATTTATATCCCTATCCTTTCACATAGTAAATAATGGGTCCCTAGGTTATTTGTGTTTTTCGAGGTGGAGGAAATGATAAATAGATAATTCCCGATCACGATAATTTTATTTTTAATTATTCAATGGGGAAAAACACCCATCCATCCACGAACCCAAGAAATCAAGGAGGCCTAATGTGATGATGCCTAAGGGCACCCCCTAAGAAAAAACCATTACAATCTGGAGGCAGAGACCCTATTCTAGTGAAAGTTAACATGGGTTCTTCAAGAATACACCCTCGAGAAAGGGAATCCGCAGAAAAGTTGGACTCTCTTAGAATATATCAAATAAAAAAACCATTAGGAATCACAATGATGTAGCAACAAAAAAGATATGTCAATGAACAAGGTTCCTCAATTTTCCCAATTAAATCCCGGATGAACACGTCAGAATCTGATTCCACTTTAGAAATCATCAAGTAGAACCTTTTTTGAAGAAATAAACCCATGTGAAATGCTTGAAATTTATCCCCCCAATGAGCTTCCCAATCCATGAATGTTTCTAATATAAAATAACACTGAGGCATTCCTATCCCACACTGGTCATCCCCCTCACATATGTCCATCCATAAAGGACCCATTATCATTCAATTAAAAACCATTTCCTTAGAGGTTTCTATCTAACCTAGCTACCTTGTGAAATAATTTGGCCCACAGGTTTGTTCGGTATGTTACAAAGAGTATAATATTGATTCCCCCCTTTTACCAGTGAATCTAATTCATGCAGAAGTTACTACATTCTAACTTACTGCATCAATAATTTTGTTTGATCCCCAATTATGGAATTATTCCAGGTCTCCCATGGAGTCCATAATTTTACAAAAAACCATGACACTACGAGCCTTAGACTCCATCCCATGATGATCTGATCCCATAAACCAAAAACTGAGAAAATACTACATGGAAGTGAAATACCTACTAAAACTGCACCATCTATCCACACAAGACCATAGACTAATCTCCCCTTCACTCTTGAGAAATATATGAACCACCAACTCTTCCTAGTAATTAGAACAGCAGTATCATCGGGAAGCTAATTTTATGACCTCATTTTGAATATTTTGTCCGTAGATAACTCATGTTTCTGAGCTCTCCAAACCATAAAGTTCATCTTATAGGGTAAAACCTTTCACCACAAATGTGTCCCTTATTCATCTCACATCCATTTTTTCTGATCAACCCAAGATAACTCCCCATTTACGTACCTAGATCTAGACTTCATTAAACCACGCCAATCCACCTCCTTAGAAAAAAAATATTTTTGAAGAAGTTATTCTACTCCGAACTCAAAATGGTGTCAAGTAATTTGTGGTGCCTACCAGCCTCTATTACCATTATCTCTGGCCCTGGTCAGTGCAGGGAAAACAAATTCTCGCTAACCCAATTGTCTCTCTACAAAATTATCTCCCATAGTCCCCCCACCCATTACAAAGACCCTTGAAGGATTCCTAGGTGAACCCCCACCATTTTCCCTTAACCGAGATAGTTTTCTGGTATCCCAATCCTCCCAAATTTTTTGATACATACATCAAAGAGTTTGATCCCTCAACGATTTTCCAACCAAAAAGTCCGAAGCCAGACACACTTGCATTGCCTACATGGAAACTGAAATGTCTCTGAGACCAACACCTCCCTCTTCCATTGGTTAAGCCACTCGATACCAGCCTGCCTTGTGAGATCTACCAGAATTTTTAGCATCCAAAAGAAACCTGTTCAATAGCTTCTCCATGGATGATATAATCCCATTTTTCAGAGTAATAATGGAGAAAACCTGCATCAGAATGGATAGGATCACACTGTTAATCAACACCAACCATCCCCCAAAATAGAGAAACATGTATTTCCAATTCAAAATCCTCCCAAGAATTCTATTAAGAAGGTCCTCAAAGAAAAACTTCTTCACCCATCTGTTAGAAATTGGTACCCCAAGGTACAATATTGGAAACAATTTTTGATTAATTCCCAAGATATCTTTTATAAAATGTATCCTTTTTTATGATCATTTATTTGATAAGAAGGAATTTATCTTCCTCCTGATTATATTTTGACCACTTACGATATCATATATTGCTATAAGTAGTATATTTTTGACAAATTAAGATCTCCTTACATTTTAAAAACTAGAATATCATCGGTGAACCAAAGGTGTGAGGAGTAACCATCTGACTAGGGAGATATATTAGGAAAAATCCTTTGGTCCATCAAGAACCTATGGAAATTTTGAGTGAGAGCCTCATGTGCAATGACAAATATAATGGGGGGAAAGGGGATCTCCTTTCCACACACCCCTAATATTCTTGAAAAAACTAAAACCTTACCTAGAAGAATAATAATGAGACAAGGGTAAGAGAAACAAAAAAGCAGAGATCACACACCCACTCATGAAAACCAAGATTCCTCATTACTTGAATAATGAAACTCCATTCTATCTTTTCATAAAAATTATCCATATCCACCGGTAGAATCATATTGAACCTAATCACATTCTTGGTCACAAGTCAAAAAATAACACGTGATGTGACAATAACTAAATTTGATCAACTTAATGGTGTTTCATCACATATGTTTATCATCAATGTGGAATGAAATTTGATATATTTTTATACCATGTCTCTATTTGTGTGGTCGAACCCTCCTTTAGACATGGTCAAGTCAACCTAAATTCTATTGAAAATATTTGATAATGAAATAAATAATATTTTAACTCTGAATATTAATCAGATGGTTTATGTTAATTCAATCAATGATATTAATCAATCATAATTTTTGTAATGTTTTTACTTGTCTAACATAAATTATAAACCATCAGTTAAGAATTAGATTTTTTTATTAAAAATAAATGTTTATGTTATTTTCATAATAATTAATATACTAAAAACATGCTCTAATGGTTTTTTAATTATCTAATATATTTTTATCCATTCTATTTTTATTATTTTTTAAGGTTTTTTTCATAATAACAACCCAAATTACTATTCAAAAGCTAGAACATTTTGTTATTTAATAGAAACAAAATTGTAAATATATTATCATTCATTAATTTTTTTTTATAAAATCCATAAAATAATATGATTTTATATATTCAATTAATTATGATTTATCATTCTAATTATTTGATAAATAATATAAAATATTGAATCAGATTTTATGACAATGGAATGAATAATTATAAACATATATCTGATTGAATAAGTGAATTGAATTATATTTTAATCATGTGATGGAAATAGTTTTTATAACTCAATGATATTCTCTTACTAAACTATTTGTTCCTGAGTATTTTATTAACAAGGAAAAACATGGGGATGAACCTAAATGTTTTACAATAATATTACTTCAAAAACCTTTCATGGTTTTCTTTTCTAATGAATGTTTTCATCGTAAATATAATTATTTTTTATTATTTTGAAATTATTTTTGTAATCACAAGATGATTGGTGGAAATAATGGATGATTGAAAATGAATGATGAAAATTTCATCCCAATCACCCTTGTGAGGTATGATGATGATTCTGAAGGTGATGGATTTGGAAAAAAAGTTTAGGTGTGGCTAGAGGATAATGTGGCAGTGAGAATCAAAGTAAGAAGGTAATGTCTTAGTCTTTTATGGATTCATTAATATAAGAAATGTATTCCCAAATTTATGTTTTTTGATTTCTAGTTTGAATTACCATGTTAAATGAACTCCACATAGTGTATAACTTGGATATACATGTAGTGTGACTCTTTATTCGACTCACATTTGGGTGACATGATAAATAAAATACTACATGACATGTGACGATTACCATATATTAGTTATTGCAGGATCTTTTGCCTCAATGTGTGCTCCATGTAAACAGTTGGACATTTAAGTCGACCCACACATCAGGTACAACATTTTTTCACACCATATATCCCAGTATACATAGTAATAGATTGATTTTTCTTCTATGTATGTCATATTCAATTGAACATATGATTACCTATGTAAATAAAATGAAATGTACTTTCTATTGAGATCATGTACAACTAGAGAGGCTAATCAATATGTATCTAGAGTACATTTCAACAGTCCTAAGATAAAATATACCCTATATAGCATCTTGTATATATTTTTTATATTTTATTTACATGGATTGAGGAAAGTTAGTAAATTACTATCGTTCATAAGTGTATCTACACATTACGTACCATATTGGGATTTTGTGTTTTGGAAATTTTGTAATATTCCTTATATCTACTTTCCCATGAATAATTTTTTGTAAGAGTAGTCCCTTATAAATATTTTTTTATCATGAAACATTATGGTACATATATATTTGCAATATGATGTTTATGTTCATAGTGGTTATACTTTTATAAAATTGTAGATTTTATTACATATGTGTGAAGAAGACCGAAGCATACATAGGCTGGAAAACCGTTTTATAATATATATATCTCCTTGGTATGGCCATCCATGTATATATTGGAGTAGATAAGACTCTCTTAGAAAATTAAAAGGAAGTGCAATCCTATTGAACATATCATATTCAAGTAAGTTTGTTAGATAACCCTCTCTCAAGGATTATATATCGATCCTACAATCAAGTATTTGGTAACCCTCATCAATGATGAAAATTAATTATGTAAGAGTATAGTTAATATATAGGTTTTTTCTCCCTATATATTAACATTTCATACAATAAGGTACATGCCCCACATTAATACCTCTACTAAGGAATGGTAAAGAGGTTAAATTTTTGAGAAATTGAAAGAACTATGGGTTTTTTATTATTCTTGGTACTTTATATTTGTTTTTCATTGTTATAAATATGTAGAGGTGAGTAGTAGTGATTGATATAAATTTTCCTAATAATGAATAATTCCACCATTTAGTCCAAAATGGCATAAGAAAGAATTTCTTAGTGATGAACTATTTAGATGATGTTGATTATATGATATCCTTGTGTTCCTTTAGTATAATAGTTTTGAGTACCAAACCTCTTGGGTTATGAGGAGTTATACCTACACCCCATATTATCACTGAGGTATAACTTACATTTTGGATATGAATATTTTAAACTCTCTAACCTACATACACCTAAGTGTCCCTATATTATAATATGAAAACATTTTTTATAGATAAAAGATGAGATATGGTGATAAGATAATAACTTATGTTCATGTGTATAATTATTTTAAATAATATCTGGGTTTTTTTCTTTGGGATTACTATCTTAGAATAGAAATTTATCAATGCATTTTTATTCAACATTTTATTTTTATTTTCATGAATACCATTATTTATATTTATTCACATCAATGTGTGGGTATTGTGCCCATATAAGTTGTTTCGGTTTAGATGACACACAATTCAAAAATGGTCTTGGTGATCATCTACCTATAGTAGTCTAGGGATAGTTGATGCATGGTGACACATGGTGGTACCTTAGAGTAGAAATTTTATTGGAAAAAACCCATAAAATAAGTATTTGGAATATGGTGGCATGTTATGGATCATCTCAGGTGCCATAGCTATGAGGAGATGGTGTTCTCTGTATACAATTTTATTAAAAAGTGTAGTATTATATAGTGTCTTGATCACCATTAATAGTTTTTTTTGAGGAGTGGTATTGTATAGTAACTATTCATAAATTAATTATTTAAAAATTAAATTGTTCCTTTATATTGATGTCAGTATATGATTATAATATCAACATATATATATATATTATATTTCACATTTATTATAGTTTATTATACGATATATCCTCCCACATATGATTATGACTTATTGATGCTTTTCTAAATCCAATGGACTATTGGAGCTGAGCTAGTAGTGTCCCACTCACCTCATCATCTACCTAAGAGGGGTCCTAGTTGGTTAGGTGCTATCAAATACACTTTTAATGGAGTAGTTTGAGGTTATTTTTAGATGTTATGAGTCCACAATCATGGAAATTTCAAATAATCATCTATGGTATTTATTATTATTAAATATGCATATTTTTATTTAATATTTGGTTTGGATTAGTTAGATTAGTATCTAAAATACATTTAATGTCATCATGGATGAGTATATTTCATTCCAAGTTAGTTTCATATTAAAAATATTTCTATATGTGAAATTTTTAGGCCGTCTACTCATGAACTACCTATATTTAAGTGGGGACGTTTTCCAGCTATTTTTTCAGAAATATTCTGAATAATGAGGATGTGCATAAGTATTTCATTAACCTAATCGTAGAATCATTCAAGGATACATTTACATTGGACATACTAGGGTTCCAAACCATGATATTGGTTAATTTAATGATTGATATTGTTCTAGTAATGTACCCCATATTGATTCTTCTTTGTAAGGAAGTGCGTGCAGATCATTATGAGTTAAAGGCTCAATAAATGGATTTGGAGGTGAAGGGTTTTATCAATATCAACCTGACCCCTTTGGGTACTATAGGTTTATTTAACAAGAATATGGATGATTCATTCTGATTCTATGGGGATTAATTATTTTTGAACTAGTCTATTGTTTTGAAATAATATCATATTCCATGTATTGCTTATTTGACTATCTAAGGGGTTCCTTTTGGTTCTCCAAGATTGAATTGAAGTTGAGTTATATTCAACTTCATGTGAGGAATTATTCTATTCCCCAAAAAAATTCTGGATGAATATGTTATATATTAGTATATTAAGATGCTAAATTGATTGGAGAAAATTTTATTATAGTTTACGTCTACAATTAATAGTGTTTTCTATCCTTATATGGATACTTATTTTTGTGTAAAAAAAATTCTGGTGTACTCTTAGTTAAGGGAATAAAATTGCCTATATCATGATATCATATTGATCACATAGAGAGATAATAATATTTATTTTGAACATTCAATGTTATAGTTTTATATTAGTGAGGTTTTCTTCACTGGGGAAGTGATAATATAGGTATGCATATTAATGGATATTGAGAAGGTTAATTTGATGGATTCGTGGGTGGGACCCAATAATGATTCATTGATTTTTTTCCTATATTATAACACTAATAATATCCCTTTATAACATGTTTTTTAAGTATGTGTTATCTAATTCTTAATTGATTTCATTCAAAGAGTTAAAGTGAGTATTGGAATATATACTAGTTCTAACCATTCTAGGGATTCAAAAGGATTATGAAATATATTATTATACATTATGGGTTGGTTTTAGATTCATTATAATATAGCATGCACATTTTTTCTCCTTTTATTAAGGTTTTTAAGGTTTTGTACAGAAAATCATTTAACTGAAAACCTAGAGTTGTCGGTGATAGTACACACAATGTGGGGTTTCAATCACTATCTTCTAGGTGATATGTTTTTATTACATATATATATATAATAGACTTGTTTATATATTTTTATAATGTATCAAAAAACTTTGGTATAATAGGTTGGGTTATTATCAATAACCTTTGTATTTAAAAATAGTATATATCCTTGTAAAGTGGAGTTTATTTGGAAAATTCACTAAGCTGGAAGACATAGGTTCATGAGGATATTGGTGATAGGAATATGATAAGATTATTCATTGATATTCATCTCATACGTTAAAAGTATTAGGGTTGATTAACATTCCATCCTTTTGTTTTAGTTACTCATTCCCCACTAGTGCGAAGGACAGTTAGTTATCTAACTCAAATTGTATCATAAAGATGGATAATATATATAGGGGTATATAACACCCAATTATTTCCATCATATATATGAGGTTATTTACATTTGGGATTTTTTGGAAGTCCCTATGAGCTTTTTCAAAGAGTTGATATGGGATTCACATTCCTTAAGATGGATTGTTCACCATTGTCTCACCATAATGTTCCATAATGTTCCAAAATGGTACTAATCACCCATGGTAAGAAAGGATATAGATGTTTTGGGTTTATGATGCGTTACCTACATGTGGGTAAAGGGTAATAAAGAGTTACCCATATGTATTATTCAATAAATTCCAATTCATGAGTGGATGTGGGGTTATGTGACTATGACTTTCATGATGGGTTTATCAAGGTCACACTGTAAAAATGATGTGGTATGGGTTATTGTGGATTGGTTTACAAAGGTTTTACAATTCCCAATGATAAGAGATACCCCATTAGTTTATTACCTTAAAATATTATATGTTCATAAGAATTTTTATATTCTCAGGGTTCCTCATAGTATCATTTAATATCATGATTCCACATTACTCATAAATATATTAGGGTAAGTATAATGAATTAGATAAATTGGTTACCTAATCTGTTTCTACCATCCTCAAACTAGTATGAATTTTGATCATAATATCTAAATTATGGGGGAAAATATATGAGCACATTTCCTTGATTTTGTTGGATCATGGTAAAGTTATCTTGTTCTTTCTGAATTCATTTATAACATACATTTATCAGGCACCAATTAGTATTTCACTATTTATCGTCTTATAAGATCGTTAGTTTACTTTTTTCCTAAAATATTTAGAGGCAAATATGCCAACTATCTTTGGACCATTCCTTATTTAGGTGATGTTGAAGTGTATTTTTTTTCTCCTAGAAGATATTAGATAATTCATAGAGGAATAATCATTCATGTACCAATTAATGACATATTTCACCTGAGTATTAGGTATGAAGTCATATTTTCTTATGAGTGTCAAAAAATTGGGACATCATCATTATAAATGTTAGAGTATGATAGAACACATGTTCATGGGGTCATTTTGGGTTGTTTGGTGTTTGGGTATCATGGAATGTTGGTTAGTAACCAATCATAGATAGATTTTTATACATGATGTATTCTATGTATCTCCTATTAGGAGACACCATTCCATTATCAATAATGTAATAGACATAAGGGATATCCAGTTGGAGTTGGATGCATCATTCGTGATGTTATTGTTTAATATATTAGATCGATGTGAAATAACTATTCACACAAGGATAGATACTATGGTATGGGTGTATCACCCCAAGCTTCCACGGTACGTTTCCCTTCGAATAATGCGATAGCGTGTGTTGTACGCAACCTCGAGTTCTAACACACACCACAACTAATTAAACTAGCCGTTGTGAATAGTAATACCTACTTTTTGAAATCATATATATTTTATATTTCAAAATGGACTTCATTTTTGGATTCGGAATATTGAAATTAGCCTAGGGTAAAATTTTGGTACTTTTCGGATAACTTTTATATTTTGATGAATAGTGAAAATTACTAAATTTTAATTAAAAAAAACATTTTTAATCAAAATAATTAATATTGATAAATTATGAATTTGAGTGGTTTTAAAGTATATTTAGAATATATTTTTACCATTTAATTTAATGTTTGTCATTGGACATAATTTCACAATTAAACCAGACATAAACAAGTGTCAATCTTTTGATAGTTATTATCTCTTAAAAACACGCTTTTTTATTTTAACAACAGGAATTAATTTTAAATTAATTTCTGCCACTTCTGTGTTTTGAATTTGGAAAAATGGATTACATATTTAGAATCAGGATGTCCAAATTATGTAAATAGGTAACTTTTATTTTTACACATTTTGAATAATTACTGCGGTAAATATTTTATTTACCATGGTTAATGGGTAAATCCGGTAAATAAGGGTTAAAAAATAATATTATAATAATACAAAATTACCCTAAAACGTGTCCTAACCTTATTGGTGGACACATAACCGACCATGGACATCCTTGGGTCGATTTGGGGACCCCTTGGAGCCACTTGTATGTGGTAGGGACACATTATATTAATAAAGTTAAAATAAAAATAAAAATGGCATAAGCTTACATCTTTTAGAAGAACAATTTTTAAATAGGGTAATACATGTTGGATTTTCAATAATAAATATTCATTAGAAATCTGAAAAGATTTACTACATAATGATATTTTATTTATAATTTTTAGACATCAAATAATTTAAATTATTAATGACACAATAATGATGCAATGTTTACCTCATTAATAAATCATTTAAATAAATAAGATTATAATGATTAAAATATTATCTAAAACCTGTCCAATTCTTATTGGTTGATGTTATTTAGAATATGAGTCATCTTATCTTCGACCTCAATGATTTTTGTACTATTATAAACTGAATATAATTATATTATAAAGTAATACTTTCACTCTTTCCTAAAGAGCCCCTCCTCTCCCTTATAAAAGGAGACCACTTCTACTCATTCCTCGCACCTCTCAAGCCACTTGGCTCGTCCAAACCCTGCCCAAATAAGCTCCCCACATCCCTATCCTCCTCCTTGAAGCTTCCCCTTAGGCATAAAGCATTTCAAGAAGTCCTTTGGTTCCAACCAAAGTGAGTTACCTAAATTAAAGGTAACGATTTCTCTTAAATTATTTTCATTTATTTTGCTTCTCCAACCCCCAAAATCTTTTTATTTCCTTTCTTTTGTAGCAACACCAGTATCCACAATATACTAGGATGTTGTTATAAGAAGGATTCAAACTACACATACACACAACTCCATCTAATGGATGATGAACATAATGTTTCTGTGGATGGAAAACTAACGCCTCACGAAACGATGATTGTTCAAATACATCTTACCGCCTCTCATGGTGGCCATTATGATGGAACTGTAATTAAATATGATATTAATTATATATATTTTATATATAAGCTTCTGTAATTCCATTTTATTTCATACCATTATTCGTTTCATGTTGTATATACATACGATAATTTCATTTGAGGAAGTGCGGACTACCGCCCCCTTAAAATGATATGACTCGTTCATACCACACATGGAACGTATAAAGGATGGTGTTAATGAACTTATGTAACATATATAAAATATTATATTATACTAGAATAGTAATATACCCATGTATCATTTGGATTCTATTCTTTTAAAAATAAAAATTAAATGGAAGTAGCGTTCGTGCGTACGTATGGACAACCGTCTCCACGAACGCGATGAGATTCATTCTCCATCGTATCCATTCAAGTCTTATTCTCATTTTAGGGTTAAAAATAATGTTAATATCATTCTGATTATGAATAAGATATAATCTATCCATTACAAACATGTCTTATGTAACCAAACATTTAAGAAGAACGAATCGATTATCACCCGAAACGACGATAATACTAAGATATTATTAATAAAGCAATGTTAAAAGATCATATATGATATCATATTATTGTATATGATTTTTCTATAATTTAATAACAATTATTTCACCATTATACAGGAGGTTAACCTACCCCAACAAAGGAAAAGTACAAGGTAAGGGTTTATTTCGCAATCTCTTCATTATCCGAGGTTGTTTATACATAATAATCTACTGGGATCTCTTTATCATCCACATCCATGTTTCTTAATAATGTATTTCAAAACATTTTTATTATTTACAAGAACATGGGTTAAAGTCATTTATACCCTTGTTTGACTTTTTATAAGAGGAATCTTTCCTTCGTTTTCAAAACAAGGTCCTTTTTAACCTTTTCGACAGAATTAAGATAAGAATGTTTTTTTAACTTATACGGCGGGTGCAGTTATTTTCCGCCGTTATAAAATTGTCAAAGCTTCCCTTAAAAGCTTATAAGAATATTTTCAAGAAAATGTTTTATTTTATATGGCTCTTAAATGATTTCAAAAATAGAAAGAGATATTTCTCTAAAAAGTGTTTTGATTTCATCTATGTCAACATCCTTTGACGGATTTTACGCTTATTTGAAGTTGATTTATTATGATACAAAACTTCTATATTGTATTGAAGGTTTTGTGATATGTTTGACTGTGGATGTGCTATTTTTATACCATTCATAGTTTATGGTGAAATTATTGACATTTCGTATGCTAGTTTTAATACGAATGTTTATGTTATGTTTAAACCTTTTCATATGGGAATGCATTGGACTTAGTAAGTGACAGGTGGAGCCCGCTATAGCTCCTCGATGCATCGGTAGGTCTCATGAGACAAACTAGTGTCTTGGAACAAGGCCTTGGCAAAAATCTTATTTGTAGTCTTGGCACGAGGCCTTGGCTATGTGGTTATGATAGTCTGGCATTATGCATTCCAACATTATGAAAGTGGTTATTGATATTGCATGTGATTATTCGATTAGTAGAATATCCATGTGAACAAGTAAATGGCATTATTTCATTTTACTTTTTCCATACTATGTTGAAGTTCATGTTTAAAAGGCTTTTGTTTTAGTTATTCATTGCCTTAAATGTTTATGCTTATTTTTGAATGTTCCGCTATATTGTTATCCTTACTGGGCATTTGAGCTCACCCCTTTTCTATGTTTTATTTTTCCCAGGATGTGAAGATGTAAGTTATGAATGACCTGCAGGGATATTATGAGGGGATTATAGTGTGGACTGTGGAAACATTATGTTTTTGTAGTATTTTTTCTTTTTATGATGTAATTTAAAACTTATGAATATATCTAGTGTTTAACCAATCGGTCTTTCGAGATTTGATCTTTCTTGTGATCATGCCAATGTTACAAAGTAATGCACCGACTCTGGGTAGCTGGGGTCGGGGCGTTACAATGGGCATAGCGGAAGTACAAGAATATCCAAAAGTTTTCATGGGAATGATATTTAGATGTGTCGGTATAGTAGCTATAGTTTTTCACCCCTGAGTATTGGTGATACAACTCAATGATGAGCTACCCTATTCTGGGGAGGTTGTAATACCCTTGGTTTTTTGAATTAAATTCTTGACAAAATTCTCATCACACCTCATTTATTTTTGTTCTTTTTTAGTCATTATGGTTTTTTAGGATCCTGTTATAACACAACTAGACATTAGATAGATTATCAAAGAATCTAAAAACTATTAAAAATGATACTAAGTAATCGATTTTCAAGTACTATATACCTGATTGGCCCTGAAGGGGAGGAAGTATCCCCAGTCGAGCACTTGAGTGTCTGGAAGCCCTGGTGTGGGTACCCTATGGGGAAAATGTACCTATTGATTGTGGGGAAAGTAACAAACAACCCAAAAATACTTTTATATAAAAAAGTATTTAAGTAATCAAAACTCAATTCTGTTAAATAATGATTTCTATTATTTTTTGAACAACACCAGTTTATAATCCCCTTTTCACATTTCATCTCCCACATTACTTCCAATGTTTTCAATCTCCTTTGGATCTTTTTAGAGTCATGTTTTTCTAGTCTTATAGGTCTATATTGTGTGATTCTATCTAACCTCTACTTTCAATTTTATTTTTTTTTCTTGTGAATTTAGTGTATTTTAATCATTTGTGATTTCATTTTGGGTGGTTTTATCATGTATTTTTTATTCATATCAATTTGATATAATATCATGTGATAATTAGATAATGAGAAACCATTAGACTATGGAATTTGGCCCCTAACTAATCCTTATGGTTTATTCTCATTCTATGTGATGTGTCATAATTTTTTCCCATTTTCCATAATTGATTTGAAAATTTTAATTGAATTGGTTTCCCTTGAACCCATTAGAGTAGGGTAAAGATTTTTAGGGACATGATGGTCCCATGGGGTATTTTTACTCATTGTATTATAATTTTAAAACTGTCATTTTCAATTAGTTGTTATAGAACATTACAACTGAAACCCCACTGCTGGTTGATGTGGCTATTTTGTATATGTTCATTTCATATCGTATATAATGATATTAAATTAGTTAATTATATATTTATTTAAAATTAATTATCCTATGATAAAATCATAATTCATAGAATATTTAATTTAAATTGTGTGTTTTTAGTAAAAACTATTAAAATGATCCATGGATTTATTTTATTACATATTATGTTTAAATATTTTCTTAAATTTGAATTTAAAATTTAACAATAATTTTTTAAGAACAATAAATGGTGTTGGAACTGATCTTGGTCACCATAACAAATTTTACTTTAAATATTAAAATTTTCAATGGGGTTTCAATTTCAAAAATTCCATGATATGATTTTAAATTTCATTGTTTGAATTTTTATTTTAGTTGGTTTTATATAGGGAATTATTTTTATATTTTCATTTTTATTAATGGTTTCATAATTATTATTTGTTTTTGTAGTAAGGTTGAGTTTTTTTAATGTCACCCCACTATTAATTTAAGTATAATGCTCTCTAGAAAATAAATTTTGATAAAATAAATTCCAATGTTAGTTAATAAATTAATTTTCATCAGTGGATAGTGATAGTAAGAGAACTTATTTCAACTGGTTTCACAGAACCCCATAATAGAGTTATATTTCACTTATCATAAAAGGATTCTATAATCATAAGGTAAATATGTACAATTTATTATAAATTAGAATCTATGTTTTATGAAAATGATGTATTAATGGATATTCATCTCCCTAAAATGAACCATAAATGTCTTGATGTTGAAAAAAAAGATGCATTATTTGGTTATCAATTAAAGATTCACCAGCCTTCTTACATAAGAAATCTAACTGAGGAAGGGTGAAAGAAATTTAATGAATATAATCCATTTATGAACTAGTGACCCTATATACTTAATAAAAAAGTTCCCAATATAAAGATAAAATATGTGGAGATAATAATGATGTTGTTCCAGATTGAAATTTGAGTCACAGTTAAAATAAGTTTTTTTAATTTTGTATCCATCCTTTAACCAATGCAAAATAATGACTAAGATTTGAGGATTTTAAATCCCGAGTCATTTGATAAAGGGGATGACCAAAATGTAGTACCACTATATCACTATAAGGCTAACATCCAATCAAATAATATGTCTCCTATAAATACGATCACTTTGATTTTGAAGTTTTTTCATGCATTATGACACACAAAGCCGATGTCAAATGAACAAGATACCAATAGAGTTGTAAATCCATAGCTAATATAGAGGTGTTTTACAAGAAATCCTGACTAATACCCAGCGATGAACTTGAGTCAAACCACATCAATATTATTTATGAATGAAGCTACTAATTATTAAGAACCACATTTGATGTGAATGCTTCATCCAAATTTTTTGTTGGTGAAGCATGATCTAAGCTCAAATATTTTATTTGGATAGAGTATTCATCAATGTATTTGACCATTTGTGAAATTATCTTGATGTTTGGAAGTTGAATGATATGTATAATTGTTTATTATGGGAGATTCATAAGTGCTTGAATAATATTTGGTCATATCCATATTGAACCAACATAAATGGTGGTCTATAATGAGGCTATTTTTATTGATCTAATGTTGTACAATGGTTGTGTATTCATAATCAATGAAATGCCATTTCTAGTGTTTTGGTGTTATTTGATGAATTTAATGAATATGGAGGGTCCTTAATATCCTCTATTGTTTTTCATTTTTCATTGAAGATATTTATTTCAAAAATGTTCTATGTAATTACCTAAATAACTTAAGATATACATTTTTTTCTCAAATTTGTTGGAAATTGAATAAGAAAACTCATAGTTGGAAATTACATCAACTAGAACATTGATCATTTGTACTGTAATTGGTCAGAGGTTTATTAATTGAAAATAAAAAATAATTTTCAGGTCCCAAATTAATGACATCATTTGGTAGTCGTTGTGTAAGTTGAAGCATTGATTAATTAAGTAGGTAGATTGTATTTTTGTAGAGGTATTTAAGAGTGATAATATAGGTGACAGTAGGATTAAGGGAGGGAATATTGTCAGTTATGGTATACTTTTTAAATTATAAAAAATAGACTGTGTAGTAATACATTGATTGGAAAAAAATTTAAAAGTTAAAATCATAGAAAACATAGAGATATTGACAGATATAAAAGATGATAATTTTTAGGAATGAACCAAACTCTGGATGAGAGTATGAGATATTATTCAGAAGAACCGGTAGGTGCTTCATCATATGGGTCATAGTTATACCTGAATCAAAGTTATATTGAATTAGACTCATGGGATAAGTTTTATTACCTACATAACAATATATATTATTGTTTCTATGTTTCATTCCATCATGTTTTCTATATGTAGAATAATTATATTTTTAAATTTATTAAGAAAAAAATCAATACTGTAATGTTTTCAATATTTTCATTTTCTTTATTTTTTTCTTTATCAACTACTTATCATTCATTCTGATTAATATTGTAGATCAAGAACCTTAAATTTTATAGGAGTTATTTAAATTCTTGAGGTACATTAAGAAACTTCTAACAATTCACTTTCTAGTTGAGTTGAATCTTATATTAGTGAAAATCATTTCCATTCATGAAAATATAGTGAATATTGTATTGGTAATTATCTTCTACTTTAGATGATATTTGATATAGTTTAGTTTTTAACTAAATTAAAACATTATTTCACATCATAATTATGTTCCCATTGTTCGTATATTGTAAAATCATTTTCATTCTATGTATTTTGTAGTTTAGGATATTTATAAAATCTCAAACATCCAATCACATTTTGTACTTTGAATCAAGCATAATTTTCATTATCTTATAGTTATTAGATGTTTGGAAATTATAATTTTTTCCATATCAATGAACACACCATATCAAAATTTATCAATATAATATTAACATTTATTAAAAAAGTTTTATGGATAACATATATAAAAATTAGTTCTCATCAAATTCCTCCAAAATTATGTATTTAATGACTTCAATAGATTAAGAACTCAAATTCAATGGAATAAAATCAATCCTCAATTTGAAAATGGTAATTCCCTAAGAATTTATTAGTATAAATGATTTTATCTGATGGATCCTCTTATATGAAATATATAAATACCCAATGAAAACAATTTGGTTTCATTTAAATATTTAATTACTATATTAAAAAACTATTACTTCCAAAAATCATTGAATCTAATTAATAAAATATCAATACATATTTATCTGAAAAATTTAAACATCTATTTAAATCTAGGTGATAAAAATAATTTTTTTTGAATACAAGTAATAAAAAAATGAATAGATGAGTGAGTAAAATAATTATAATTAATCCTAAATAATGCATCTAATAGTTGTACCATAAAAAGTAAAATAATTTAGAATGGAGGAAAAAGTTTTCAATAAAAAATAATATTTATTTTACAGCTCATTAAAATAAATCTGCTAAAAGTTTTAGATTAATCAAATGGTTTCAAATTCAATGATTATTATATATCATTATTTAAAAACATAACAACAAATAAATGATTTAAATAGTGAAGGAAATTAATAAACCCAATTGATATTATGGGGTGACATAATCTTTTGAAAGTAGAATTAGAATATAAAAATGTATCACTATAGAAATATTCCTAAACAATTATTAAAAATGAAAATATTGAAATATTTTATAGGGAATTTGGTGGTTTTATATTAAATAATTTTTTATCTCAATGAGTAAGACCCCCAACCCCATGCATAAAATTCATCAATGTACTCATTTATTAACCTCAATGTAAAAGAAAACACCTAAAAAATAATCCCAACAATATTTTTTAACTTTAGTAGTTCAAAATATTGTTTAAGGGGTATAATTCAGTTCACAAATAATTCTTCCAATTATTACATCACTTTTCTAAAATTGAATTTTAAAATTCACATTATTTATTATACTGAAAATTAAAGAAGGATATTTAATGTTTCTAAAAAAGAATCATGTTTATTATTGATTTTCCTCCAGATAAACTGTTGAGTCCAATGGAATTTAATAGGTTCTAGATTATATTTTTAATGTTGAATCAAGATTGTTTTCCCTGAATTATATTATAGAAATTTAAATATCAACAATTTCATACATACCTACAAAAACAATTTTAAACAGGAAATAATTTCCCCAAACACATAGTTACCAAACAAGGGTAAAAATAAATCTAAAAAATATAAGGAAGTAGTCATGAATTTTAAAAAATATTATTCATGAAGATTAAATACTTAAACACCCCTTAAAATTTTTTCATTATTTTTATAAGCTTTTATAGGCTTTAAAATACTTTAGTATTTCAACTATTGTTGTCCTCTCTAATTAAATTAATTTTTATAGTTAACCATAAAGAGAATTAGACACATAAATTAAAATTCTAAAATATTAAACGAAGGGAATAATGAGAGGGCCCAGTAATGAAAAAATATTCATATGAAATAGAAATAATGGAACCAATTTCAATTATAATGTTGGAATTATTTAATTTAAATTAGAAAAAAATAATGTAATGATAGATTTTTATTATTTAGTGAAAAAGAAGAAAAAGAATTTTTTTATCGAACCATGGGTTGACACTCATACAACACTATATTTATACTCCCCATCCTAAAATTCCTATAAAACTAACCATATTCACTAGGATGGTGAAATATTTTATGTAGGAACACCCACATGTAATTTTACCTATTATTTTTACTAAAAATCTTAATTATTAGGGAACTAAGACTTCGAATTCCACAATGTACTCACATAAAAGATGAAAATTGACATAGAAAACACCCTTCATCATTCAGTAACATCTGAATAGAGTCTCCATATGGATCATATTAATCATAACCCAATCCCACATTCTATGTTATTTCACGGAATATAGACTCTAGGGGAAAATAAGTTAATCCGTTTGTATCTTATAAGAAAATCCTAACTTCAACCATAAAAAATATATCATAAAATATATTTTTGATAGTAGAGAAGTAATTTTATTGATTTAAATATAATTTAAAACTTTTTAAATTTTCATGAAGTTAAAGAGGATTACAAGAAGAATTTAGATATGTTACATGAACTTTAGATCCTCTTACCTCACTTACAAACTATAAAATATTTGAAAAATGTGTGGAAATGTATGTGTTGAGTAATATTTTGATATTATTCACCTATATTCATTTATAATGTTTATATGCATCCCATTTGACAATTTATATCATGAATTTATCTATTATCATGAAATTAATATTTTTTAATTTAATTCTTTAATAGAGCATACAATTAAACTATTACCAGGTGATAATGGATTATTATTTAAAAAATTTCTACATTAATGTTTTCCTTATAAATATTTTGTTCCATTCCCTTGTTTTTAAATTTTTTATGCGAATTTTTATTTGAAAAAATATTTATAAAGATAATTTTAAGTTGTCTCAAATGTTTTAAAAAAGAATCTATTTTTTAATGGAACTTTTTTATAGAGGAAAAGTGGAATATTATATTCTTAACATACATGATGACATCAAATGTTACCACCATCATGGAAGAAGTTTAATTTATAAATTCATTTACATTCATACATGTTTTGTTCGATGAAAAACCATCATGACCTATTGCTACATATTTTGGTATTGAAAATTAATGTATAAATTAAAATCGTATTTTTATATCTGAAAGTGTTTTTCTTGAGAGATTAAAATAATTTCCATATGTTGTTTGATGAAAAGTAGAAGAAGGAAATATTTTATTCATGTTGTAGTTCTAAGACAATATATATGATGGGTGCATCCAGATAGTGCTGGGTAAGCCTGATATAGATTATAAAATTGGTGTACCCAGATACAATTCCAATTCATTAGGTAACAAATATTTTTTATATTGAATCATATTATAAGGTGATGGTATCATTATTTCAATTTATAAGGATTTTTATGGGTTTTTAAGGGTTCTATGACATAATTTCCCAAGGAAAATACATGATTTATAATTATTGATAATGGGTGTCCATGGGAATATTTTTTTAAATGTAATAAGTGTTTTTTAAAAGAAATATAATTTACCTTATGGATAAAATGATATGTTTTGAAGAAAAAATTTTCCATGGGTTTTCAGGTTTTTCATTGGATTAATTGTCTTCTTTTTATGTCCCTTACTATTATTTTCATAATCATTTTGTTTTTTGGAAAAGTATTACAAAGAATTTAAGTATGGGTAAGGAAAAATAATATGCTAGGTTTAAAGGCATAAAGAGTTTTCAAGAAAATAAATAATGTTTTGTTTTAACTATTTTTATGATGGGAAAATGTATAATGACTAGAAGTTTCCTCTTTTTGTTACACGGTATTTTTGTGTAGGAGTTATGAATTAATTTAATAAAATTAAAAACTAGAAAGGGCCCTCACAGTTAACTAAATTAAAATTCTTGATTTAAACTCAATATTATGTAATTTTTAAGGCTGGGTAATTATTGTCACAATCAAGTTAATAGAGTGAAGATAAATATATTGGATAAAATTAAACATATTATATTTTAAAATTTTCAATTAGAAAATAATATCAAGGTATGATATTAATCATCATGTATTAAACCTATTAACGAGATCATATAAATCAGTGATGATGAATTGGTACTCATTGCTGACCTCCATATGCAGTCTAGAATATTAGAATGTTATGATTACTTATAATCAACGACATAGGAGGAAAATATATGGGATTATGTTCTTTGAAATTTTTGGTATGTATATCATTATAATGATGAACATGATAATTTTTTAAAATATTTTGTATAAATTGAAAACAAAAACAAAAACATTTATATTTTAGATAATGATAATTTTATTCATATACTACAAAGAAATTACAAATACATTGATAGATTGACTATAATAAATATTTTGTTATGTTGGTTAATGGATCCTCGAATAGCAGAAAAGAATTTATTATTATAGGTCAAGGAGAAAACAGTGGAAAGTTTTATATGATATATTTTCCAAATCATACGATAGAATATTTGAAATGAAATATTGATTCCAAAACCAGGGATTATATGTTAAGTCATATGAGTTAAAAAGGAATTATGGTTTTAGTGGTTAATGGAATCCTACTAGATCTAAAATCTATTAACATTGGATTAATTGAATATTGTTGATGTAACAATATTTCCATACATTATTTCATATCAATTTTTTATTATTAATTGTGTCTTTAATGAAAGAAATGTATTATAATGGAGAATTAAAAAATTATTATAAACATATGGTGTTCTTTCGATTTTTTAATGATTTTAACTAAAAGAGGAACTTTTCTCTTGAATTGATTATAATTTAAAATTTGATCATTATAGTGAATAAATAATAATTAATTAACTGATTATATGGAAAAGTAAGAGTGCATAAGTTATTAATGTTTATTGATAAAATTTATATATATTTTTAGAAACAATTGTTTCTGGTAGGATATTTGGGGAATTGATTCCTTTATGTTTTGATCTTATTAAATTAATGGAATATGATTTTAACCTTTTTAATGTTTTATTTCATTACATTATATAGAATATTAATTAACAGTTAAATATAATATTTTTTCATTTGTGGTAGGTTCTATCAACTTACCATGAATATGAACCCACCATGTGGAATTGACAATAAGAAAAAAGGACATATCTCATGCTGCTACTTTGGAAATGTCCCAAGCAACCAAATGACGAATATCAACCTACGAAAATCAGAAAATTGTAAGGTTGAATATAAAGTAAAAAATCATATATTGTGTTGTAAATCCATCATATTAATACAATGTAACTTAATGAATGAATAAAAGATATAGCATGAAAAAAAACATTCCACTATATGGAAAATTTAGCTCCTGTATGTGGGAAAATCAAATCAAGCAAAGTTTAAAAAATTGGTATTCTGGAACCTAGATTAACACAAGATGATCGAATTGGATAACTAATAAAATCATATTAAAGATGTCTGAACATAGAAGTGACAAAACCACGAACCAATTATGAATCACGTAGACACCCTTACATTCAACTAATTAAGTATTTGTATTAATGTTTCAGACTAGTAGTAGAGATCAAATAATTTATGCGGGGTGTGGAGTCTCATTGAAAAAATCATTTTGATAAGTTTTAGCGTCAAATGAAACCATTAATCATTCATAGAATATTATTTGATGCTCTATTGAGATCAATCATGATCGTATCAACCCACCTATGAACCGTGGTTGCTAAATATAAGGTGGTGTAAATGGGATTTAGATACCATCTTCTTACATATAATGAGCTTAATTGACGAAAACCTACTACAATGTAGTTGAATTAAATTGGGGGTGAGGATCAAAATGTGATTGATGGGGGATCATGTAGTGATGATAAAATTGTATTAATGACATGTTCTCTATATAGGTTTAGGATAATGAAGAAAATCATGGAATTTGGAGTCTCTAAATTTAATGTTTTGGTGCTGAAGAATGGTGCACCAAGATTAATTGATGAATTGTGACAATTATTAAAAAAACACAATTAGAACCCTATTATATCTAGATGTCGAGGTGTATACTTTTATATGACCATCTAATCTCTTGTGATACTTCATATTTCCCTATATCCATTTCATTTTATTGATATAAATTGTTTTTTCTACAAACATTTTAAGTTATGTAGTTATGGTAGATTTTTTTGAATGGATTGATTAATTTAATTATCTCTTCCTACAACATTTTAATCAATGAGGATTGTTTCACATTTCATTTAGAGTTATCACATTCTATTCTTCATGAAAATATTTTTCACACTACCTCATATATCAATATGTTAAGAGTTGTGTTAATTTTTTCCTTGGAAATCACAATGAAATAATGCACTGGAAAAGTTTTTGGTCTCCTCTTCTCTATGAGAAATAATATTCATCTACAATTCTATTATAATTAATAGATCATAAGATATATTTCTAAATATTTTATTTTATATAATGATAGGTTAGTATTGTAATCCTCTATAAATAGATTCATAACCTCAATGATTAATTCATTAAAGGGCAGTTTTCATCACTATAAATTCTATGTAATAATGTTCCCCTAACTCTATAAAATATTGCTTCCCCGTTTACTTTATTTTTTTCACCACTTCTTACTTATACTCACATCACCATTATTACTGTCACAATAGATTCCACTATAATTTTCCTTATTTTGTTTTTTTACTAAAGTTTTTTTTTGTTTTCTTACAGACATTTCTCCTTCGTAGTGGAAAATCACATATTAAAAAAAATAACAGAAGTCAGCATGATATATGGAAAATGATGTTATCATGCCTCTATAAATCTATATATTGTTCTAGACACAATCAACTATAAGATGATGATATCATGTTTTTAGTTGGTTAAATTTCTGATTAATCCAAGATGGGGGAACATCGACTCTAAGTTAGAATTGTTATCCAAAAGAAGAATTTATCATCTGGCCATGAAACTGCACGAGAAGATATACTGACAACTTGTAGTTTCTAAAGGGTTTAATAAAAATGGAAAAAGTGATGAAGTGTTCATGCAGTATATGAAGTGATTATAAGATCATGTAACATTGCTTCCACTAAATCTACCACAAGAAAATGGAAAGAAACTATTATTTTTAATATATATTCTAGTGACTATATTAATATTAATCAACCATACATGGATTCCAATAATCCACAAAATATTTTGATAACTATTAATTATAAGAGGATATTAAAGTTAAATAATCTTTCTCAAACTCAATAACTCAAACCATGGTTTCTATTTCATTGATCATATCTTTCTAATTACTAATGTTACTCTCTTTGAAACATATCAGAACAATAATTTAGAAATGGGGGATTCTTTTTAAGGTTAAAGGGGAATCATCAAATTAGGTATACTCAAATTAAAAAATCATATACTATTAGCGGAGTGTTTCATTCTTTCATGAAACATTAAATTACATCTTACCATTTCTTTAATCTTCATGTTGTTAGGAATAAGTGGGGTTGTAAATTTTCTATTCAAATATTATTGAGTATATATTTCCTTAATTGGATTGATATTTTCTGATATATAGACCATTGAAAACAATTTTGAACCAAATTTCAAACATATCTAACACCATATAAATTCCTTTCTATTCAAATACTATGACTAGATTTTGGATTTTAATGGTTTTGAAATTATTTGATTTTTTTTGAGAATATTGAACTAGAAATATGAGGTTGAATACTATTATTTATTGATTACTTCTAATTTATAAAAATCACTGCATGCATGCTGATTTTTGGGTTTCTTAAAATTAATTATTGAACTCACTCAATTATTAAAATGTAATTTTCAAGAAAATTTGATTCCGTACAAAAACAACATGGTAGTGTCTAGTTATAACTTTTTTATGTTCTAAATATTTTATATTGTTTGTGTTTTATTTCAAGATGACTTATGAACTATTCTATAACCATTTAAAAATTTTCGAGCTACTAAAAAAATAAAAATTTTCATCTAAATTTTCTAAATGTTTCCTCGCCTTAGGATTCATCATTTTACTGAATTTTTGCATTAAAGGTGAAGTATATGGGTCAAAAATGTTCTTTATCCATTATTTAATGTTGTATACATCAAAAACCCACAAATGATTTTACAAAATTTCCTCCCTTTATGAAGGTTTTTTTGATTTGGATATTATTATAATCAATAAATAATATCTACATGTTTCTTTCCTTCTATTTTATTTGTTAATGTGTTTCTATATTAAGAAAATTGAAATTTAATTTTTCCTTCCTAGTGGGGAATGTTTTTACTATTTTGAGGGATTTCAATGATTCATCAATTAATAAATTTGTATTATTTTTTTGTGATTTTACAAATATTCTAATAGACGTTCATCATTTTTTTCTAGTAAAGGCAGTGTGATAAGAAAATATTTATGGAATTTAAATTATATCATAAAGAAACTATATTTTTTTTAAACCTACAAACATGATTGTTTTGAAAAATAACAACCCCTTAACAAAACTCAAATGATAGTATTGTATTTTCATTTAAACCTATGTAAACTAGAGAGTCAAGATACCATAGTGAATCCTAGATATATGGGAACTTGGGGTGTGTTCTTATAAATAAAATCCATCTATTAATTCTAAAACTTATTTTTCAATAAATGGTTTTAAAAAATTCAAAAAGAGTATTTATGTATCCAAAATGAATTAATTCTAGTGAAGGGGATATTGAAGTCTAATGAAGAAACATGTGACCGACTTTTAAGAAAATCATTTCATTTGTACTAATGAAGTGAAAAATATATCATTGGTTTGAGTAACCTAGGATATTGTGATTGTTGAAATTATTTATTAGGATTTATCTCTATATAAATCAGACCTTTTCACAATCCTATAACTTGAACATGGGTATATATTGAAGAACGTATAATGAGTATAATTTACATAGGAGGCAAGAAATTTCAATTTATAGATAGTTATTTAATTTATCATATATATTATGCGTATTTGAACTTTTTTTGGATAATGAATTTATCATTAGGGTTCATTTAAATACATAAAATCAATTTTTTCTTGGGATTAAAATTTATTAATTTTGGAGAATTTTGTCTAGAATTATTTTATTAATTATTTCCATATCTGTTTTAATGAATTTAGTGTTTCATTTAAATTTAAAATGTATTTTTAATAGAGAACCAATTAATATTTGTGAAAATATTATATTCTTGTTATTCATTTAATATTTTCATGAAAATAGGGGGTTTTTGTTTAAATTATTATATTTTTTCATTTTAATCATTCAATAATGAAATATTAATTCATTATGGAAAATTTTGAGTTCTTATGTAAGTAATGTTTATAACGTTAAATTCTATACATTGTAAGGAACATCACCTTGTTATTTCTTGTTGAATTCACATGGTAAATATTTAATCAAACTATTCTAATGATTTCCACTATACGGGATATTAATTTATTCATGTTTTGTTAAATTTAATTATTGGAATATGGATTTAATTTTTATAATTTCATTATTTTAAAATATTTATTCTTTTAATTGATTGTTTTATTTATTAATTTTTTTGGTTCGTGAACTAACCATATATTTATATCTATATTGAATACCAACATGACATGATTGATTTGTTGTAAGAACAATGGATCTACCATATGTTGATTTTTTAAATTCCCAAGTTGATTCATGAGGAATCACTCTGAAAACAAAATTCTAGAAAAATTAATAAACTAGACATAAATTGAAAAACCCACTTAAAATTCTACAATTGAACAACTATCTTTGGAAGAATTAGAAGCTACAATAACAAAACATGTTTCAAACTATCCTGCTATAAAGTGGAAGGAAAACCTAATTTAAAAATACATGATAATAAAAAAATTCACGTTATCATGTGGAAGATTAAACTATAATATTAGGGGAAATCTAATCCACCTTCCCAAAAATATATTTTGATTATGGAACCCTGATGATCCTAGGATGACTCAATCCAAAATCCAATAAAATCTTCATCCTGATTCGTAAACATATAAGTCACAATACAAAGAACAAATTATGAATAAATTCTATAACATCAAAAATTACTGATGAAGGACTAATATTGATTCTTGGGAATGGGTATAAAGATTGAATAATATTATAGTGATCTATACTTTCATAGAAGAGAGGAGAAAATCAACAAGAATGATGAATTTGAGTGTTAGCTGAAACCAATATCTCATTATAGAAGGTGATTTGAAGATTGATTTAGATATGTTGACGTTTTTTCAACCCACCAATGAACGAGTGGTTCAGAATGTGAGTAGATATATAAGGGATTTATGGATCATCAGTTTCCTTTTTTATGATCTTGATCATTGTGAAGATGTTATGGATTTCGTTGAATTCAACTAATTGACTAGGGATATTGATTATAGATTATCAAATTATGTTTTGATATTTTTTATATGTCTATTAGATGATGATTATGATGACGAATGTGTTTGGTATCTCGAAGGATATTGTTCTAATGAAAAAATAACTATGCATAAAACCTATTCGACGAATTACCACAATAATTTGAAACCAAAAAAAGTTGAAACCTATGGATACTAGGAATATTATATGATCATTTATAATCCTATGTTATTTAAATTAAATTATTGGTTTTATAAGGTTATGAATACATGCCTGTGGATTGCGTGTATGAAAAAAACACAGTTAGGGTTAAGATCAAATAAGTTGTAATCATGATGAACTATTACAAATCAATGATTCTAAGTATATTTGAATCTTGTGGAATATTGATCTAAGATGGAGTTATGTAGTTTTGAAAAATCATGACCTGAGACTATGATCCTATGATTCTTAAAATTAGTGTCCATTTAAAGATATTTAAATATCATCACTAGTTTGGATGGGCATAACAACAGTAGTCCATAAAGGGTAATTTAAAAATTCTTAAATATACATCAAGGATTAAAAAATATATCTGTAGGTTTCCCATAAAGATAATGATAATTTTTTTCAAATCAAGGATCTCTACCTCAATTCAAATTTACCATTAATTATCATGGTTTAGATAAATGAGGAAGTTTATCCAAATTTATACTCACATCATTAATTGGGATACCTAAACATTTCATTTTGAGAGTATCCAAAATCATGTATATAATCACTACTAAACACTATATTGTTTTTAGAGAAACACATTCAATTAGAATACTGATCAGATATTATCACACATTAGAATGAATATTCATAATAAAAGACAACACCCATGGGGGATATTGAGGCATGGTCAGAGGCTATTGTGGGCCTTCCGCGTCACAAAAAGGTGCTTCCCACTATCCCGGACTACTGTGGTGCTCCTCCTATCCTGTATCGTGGGTCTGCTACGTCACATATAGGCGCTCCCCACTGTGGGTTGGCCGCGTCACATAGAGATGCTTCGCTTTTTAGCCTGCTGAGGTACTCCTCCTGTCGAGTGTCGTGGGGATACTGCGTCACACATAGGGTCTCCCCACTGTGGGTCTGCCATGTCACACAGAGGCACTTCCTACTAGACTAGTCGAAACACTCTGAGTCGAAAGGTCAGAAGTCGTCAGGTAACAACCATCTACTAGGTCTCCATAATCTGCTCGTTTTTCACCAATAGGATCCACTGCATGAGGTACTGGTCGATAATCCAACTGTCATGAAGTTCCATGTGTAAGTATCATAATGGCTCACCTTGTCATAGTGGTCTCAACAAAACAGACGGTGTGTCAATCGGATGCACAGTCTGTGAGTTATTGGCATTTCCGTTGTAGGGGCCCAGTTGATCTTTAGGTTCAAACCAACCCAACTATATTAAAACTATGTCTAAACCTCATGTGAGATATTTAAATAGAACGGTCTCACTCTAATATTTCTGTCACCGTAGAAGGTTCATCGATCTGGGACCCGTAGCCCAAGATATTGATGAAAAGGTGTAAACAGGCTGAAGCAGGTCCGGACCGGTGTCCGACCTAGTCAGAGGGGGCGACCTGGCCTGAGGGTGCAGCCTGGCTCGAAGGGGTGTACCGACCTAAGTGGACGACCCTGCTCGAGAGTGCGGCCTGTCCCGAGGGCGGCCCGACCCGGTGAGCTGGCGGCCCACAGGGCCCGGCTGGCTGGTGCCGCGTGACCCGACTGGCTGGCCGCCGCGGGGCTTGGCTGGCCATGTGTGTGGTGGGGGGGGGGTGTCTCACCCCCTGCTTGTCAAACGGAACCAGTGCTAATCGCCGGTCCGGATGCCATGGGACCCAGGGTGTCCCGACTTGTCCGACTGGTCTGAGCGGCCCGCCAGTTTCACACCACCAGCGGTCGGCCCGACGTCGGCTGCCCCTTCTCCTCCACCATGGCCCGCCCTGTTCGCAGCTCACATCCACCGTGCAGTACGATGACGCCGCACCACCTCCACCGCTGCCCGGCCTAGCCGCAGCCTTCTGCACCTCCGTGCAGCGCGACGACGCCGCACCGCCTCTGCCGCGGCGGGACTCCCCCCCCACTCCTCCATGTGGCACGACGGCGCCGCGCCCTTTCGGCAACCCAGAGGCCTTGCGCGACCGGTTTATTTGCGGCCGGCCCGAAGCTGGTTGTGTTGCTTCGCCTTAGCCATCATCAAATGAGAACAATCAAAGTGGAGGGTTGGGCCATGTTTGTGCGGTCCAATCCCTCCACGTTATGTTGATATCAAATGAAAATTCTCAATACATGAAAAATATTGACGTACCATGGAAACAAAAATCAATTCAAATCCCCTAACTCATTTGTCAATTGTTGTCGGTGGAAGGTGAGTTTGGAGAAGATGAAGTCGAAGATGACGTCAATGATCTTCGTGGGTGATGCTTCCCCTTTCTTTCCCTGGTTGAATATATTTCTTCATTGGCGGATGAGGCGTTCTTCATGGGCAACGGTTATTCATTAGAGATTTCTTCTCCTCCCAAAGCTCCACCAAAATCCTAGGCCCAAAATAATTGAGGAATCATCTATTATTTGTTGAAAAAACAAAAAAAATAGTTGTGTTTAATTAAATGAGACAACTCATTTAAGTAGTGGGGGAATTGATTCAAAATTCAAAATTAAGGGAGGTGGAAAGTTCAATTAAATTAAGAGATGTGTTCAAATAATTAATGGGAAGTTAAAGGGGGATTAAAACCCATGTGTTCCCCACCAAGGATATGCTCCCAAGGGAGGTTATGTGAGGGTGGGACCCACCATGATAACCTCCCATGGGAGATTAGGCTGTGGTGGCCCCCACCACTAACCACCTCTGGAGGTTTTAACCACCTCAATATAAAAATAATCTCACACTAATTTTAATATAACTTTATTAAAAACCCAAAAATATAACATCCATTCTCGACCATCTTCCATTGAGGTGGAAGTATTCTTAAGTGTATATCAGTGTTGTGAGTTCAACGGTGCCCTCAGATTTAAATCCCGAGCACCGGTTGAAAAGTTATAAAATCCCTCTCTCATGTTTACTGAACGTACCTAAACAAAACTTCTTGAAATTGATTCCGAGCACACCGGGCCTCAGAATCATGCGCCGTAAATTTTTGCGGACTCGTAAAAATCCCAAGAATTTAAGAGAAATAATTTCCACAGAATTTCTGGGACTTTACATTCTCCCCACCTCAAGTATTTACGTCCCCGTAAACTACAACTCGAACTAAGGGAACAAATGGGGGTACTGAGAACACATTTGAGACTCCCGCTCCCATGTTCTCTCCTGGAGCTTCCCGTGATTCTAGAAAATATGCCCTAGAGTTATCATCCGTCCATGAAGGACCCGCTCCTGTCGATCCCTGATCTCCACTGGAACCTCTGAGAAAGTCGCCCTGTAATCGATGTCCAGCTCTCCATGGTCGATGATGTGGGACGGGTCGTTTACATATCTCCTTAGCTGAGATACGTGGAAGAGGTCGTGCACCCGGTTCAACTAAGGTGGTAGAGCTAAGTGGTAAGACACCTCGCCTACTATGTAGAGGACTTGTAAAGGTCTGATGAACCGCATAGATAAATTGCTGCCTCGGCCAAATCTCTATAATCCTCATCGAGTTGAGACATGTAGGAAGACATAGTCGCCATTCTCAAACTCTAGAGGTCTACGCCTCCTGTCAGCATACGACTTCTGCCTACTCTATGCAGTCTTCATCTTCTCTTGGATTATCTGCACCTTCTCCATGGTAGCACATACCATCTCTGGTCCCATAAGTGTTGACTCCCCTTGGTCCGTCTAGCATAGTGGCGATCTAAAAGATTGACCATACAAGGCCTCAAAAGGTGACAGCCCTATGGTGGAGTGATAGCTTTTGTTGTAGGAAAACTCCATGAAAGGTAAGTGATCCTCCAAACAATGACCAAAGTCGAGGAAACATGCATGGAGCATGTCCTAAAAGGTATGAATGGTCTGCTTAGTCTGACCCTCAGTCTGAGGATGGAAGGTGGGGCTCAAGCGAAGCTGTGTCCCGAAATCCTCTTGTATCCCATTCTATAGCTAGGAAGTAAACTGTGCATCACGGTCAGAGAAAATAGAATAACTTACTCCATGTAAATGCACAATATCCTGCACATAGAGGTGTCTAAAGCTCTCTATTGAGCCATTCTCTCTGATCGGTAGGAAGTGGGATGACTTGGCGAGTCGGTCGACGATCACCCATATCAAATCATGACTCATGGATGTATGTGGAAGATATATCATGAAGTCCATGGATATCCCATCCCACTTCCACTCTAGGACCTCTAAAGAATGAACCAAGCCTGCTGGTACTCGGTGCTCCGCCTTCACTTGATGACAAGTGAGACATCATGAGACAAACTCAACTACTACCTTCTTCATACTTGGCCACCAGTGCTGTCATCGGAGGTCCTGAAACATCTTCGCCACTCCTGGATGTACAGCTAGAGGGTATGTGTGAAACTCCATCAACACTTCCTCTTGAAGTAACATTGTCACCATATTACGTCCTATGAAGAGGATGATGTGCTCCCCACCTTTAAAAAATTCATCAGGTGCATGTCCTATGGATAACTGAACACGTCGTGTCTCGTAGTCAGTATCTCCACATTGTGCCTCCCTGACTTGATAAATAAGTAGAGGAGTGACTCTAAGAGACCGTAGATAGGCTTCTCTAACGCCTCTCCTAGAAGATGTATAACAGATATCCTACTGAGTGCATCCCCAAAAATGTTTCCCTTCCCAAGAGTATAGACTATCTCAAAGTTATAGTCCTGGAGGAACTCAAGCCAGCGCTGCTGTCTCAGGTTAAGGTACTTCTGATAGAAAATATACCCGAAACTCTTGTGATTAGAGTACATGGTAAAACGCACGCCCATCAGATTGTGTTGCCACATATTCAAGATGAAGACCACAGCTGCTAACTCCAGGTCATTGGTAACGTAGTTCTGCTCATGCTATCTCAGCTGCTGAAAACTATACACGATCACAGCTCGCTCTTGCATTTGGACACACATGAGTCTGGTCCCTGATGCATCGTAGTAAACTAAGTACCCTACACCCTCCTCTGGAAGCCTCAAGATAATGGCACTAGTCAACCTCTGCCTCAGCTCCTAAAAGATCTACTGGCATCTCTCTGACCACACGATGGGTTTCCCCTACTTTGTCATGGTATATAGTGGTGCTAGAACTCTGGAGAAATCTATAAAAAATCTCCGGTAGTAACCCGCCAAGCCTAGAAAACTCCGTACCTCCGTCACACTCCTCGGTGGATCCCAAGCAAGTACCGCCTCAATATTCACTGGATCTACTACAACTCCAGCCTTCGAGATGACGTGTCCCAAGAAGTGAACCTCTCGAATCATAAACTAGAACTTAAAGGTCTTACCATAAAGATGGTTCTCTCGAAGTGTGTCCATTACTACCTAGAAATGGTAGGCATGCTCCCCCTTAGTTGTCGAGTAGATCAAAACTTAGTCAATGATGACTATGAAAAAGTGATCGAGGTATGGCTAGAAGATCCTGTTTATGAGACTCATGAACACTATTGAAGCCTTGGTTATGCAGAAGGGCATAACCAAGAACTCGTAGTGGCTGTAACGACACCTGAAGGTCGTCTTCGGTACATATTTTTCTTGAACTATTAGGTGGTGATAGCCTGATCTGATGTCTAACTTTGAGAACCACTGAGCTCCCTTTATATGATCAAAGAGGTCATCAATCCTCAATAGTGGGTACTTGTTCTTCACAGTCACTTGGTTCAGGCGACAGTAGTCGACATAGAGCCTCAAGATCTCATCTTCCATCTTGGCGAACAGAATCGGGGTTTCCAAGGGAGAAACACTGGGCCAAATTAATCCCATTCACTGCAAGTCCTCTAGCTGTTTCCGCAGCTCACGAAGATCCACAAGAGAAATCCAATACGGTGGAGTAGATATTGGTTTCGTCCTAGGGTACAGGTCAATATAGAAGTCCACATCTCTGTGAGGAGCTAGTCTTGGAACATCATCAGGGAAAACATCCACGTACAGTTCCGCCATTGTAGGATAAGTCGAAATCTCCACATCAACTGCTCCAAGGGTAAGGCAGGCCAACTGGTGAGTGATCATCTACACCCTCCTCTGAGTAAGTCCGTACTATGCAGCAATGGTTCCCTTCTCGCCGGTGAAGGTGAACTTAGTCCCATCAGGGTGGAAACACTACCCTTTGTGCCTAATACAGTCGATCTGAGCATGGACTGTAGACAACCAGTCCATCCCCAAGTTGACGTAGTAAGGCCTCAACGCCGCTACGAGGAGATCCCAGCCGAATCTCTCGCCTCCTAGAGTAATCTCACACTAATGAAACAAATGCGTAATCATCAAGTATGCTCCCATAGGAGACTCTAGCTGTAATGATCGAGCCAACGGATTCGTCGAAATCTCCATGCTCTGAATGGGGGCAATGACAATGAAAGAATGACTGGAACCTGTGTCTATAGGAACTTGTGCTATGGTGGAATAGACATAGATAGTAACTCAAATCATATATGGAGCACTATGGTCATATGCCTTAGCTACCTGAAGTTGAGCTCTCCCATGTCCACCTGCTCCATGTGATCGAGGTGGACCTTCTGGTGGTGGTGGTGGTGGTAACACCTCATAACATCATCCACTGCCAGTAACATGACTAGCTCCTCTGCCACGTCCGCCTAATCCCTATGGACCGCCTTGATCGAACCTCTGCCTCTACCTAGGAGGTCCTTAAACTATCTACAGATCATCTGAATGGAGGGTCAGACAGTCACGAGCCATGTGACACTGCCCACCGTAAGAGTAGCACTGTCTGATCCTGGCATATAAGTCACTAACCCGGGTGCCCCTAACAACTGATCCTGAGTCATGCGGTCGTCCACCCATGGATCTGGTCCTCTTAGAGCTCTGTGTCATCTGTATACTTCCAAATGTATAAAAATCCACTTCAGGTCAACTAGTGGTGGGTCTCATTGTTGGTGACTGCTCAGTAAGGAAACTCTCCACCAGGAGGGCTCTCTCTAACACCCCCACCTGCGGCAAGATGTTGAGGGAGATCATCGATGCCTCGATCTCTCGCCTGATCCCCTGCTCGAAGCTCCAGGACTGGAAGAATGGGTCCCATACCATATCCATGGAGTAGCACGAGAGATCGGTGAACCTCACCGAGTATTGTGCAACTGTCATGCTGCCCTACTGCAGATGAAGTAACTCCTGTATTTTCACCGCACGAAGGGTGGCTGGTAAAAACTCTACCCAGAACAGGATATTGATGTCTTTCCAGAGTAGTGTCGCCTTGTTGTGGACCTGGAGCATAATTCTCCACCATATTCCTGCTGCTTCTTGAAGGAGATTCATAGTAAGGATCGGAATAAGGTCTTTTGGTGTCCCTACCAGCCTAAAGACTCTCACCACAGCCTCCAGGAAATCCTCAGCCGCTAGTGGGTCCATCTCTCCCCGGAACCTAGGTGGCCTATGGTGCTAGAACTCATGAAACGTTCTCAATAGGCATGCATCGTCTGCTACTGGGGCTGGTGGCATCGCTAGATCACCGGGAAGTGGTACCACTGGTGCCTCCACTGGTAAAGGGCCCTGCACCGAGGCATCATCTATCGGTGGGCTGTCAGAACGTACGACTCTTGGGGATCTAACTGGTCAAACATGGGGAGGCATCCTGAAAGAAATAGATGAGACACGGTAAAAAGATTATACATGGTGAGTTGACCTGGTTGAGCTGACTTAAAGAAAATTTTTTGAAACATGCACACAATCAGTGATTTCCTGCACTGAGTCGGAAAACAGAAGACAGGGTCCTGGTGTATGGATATGTTGGCCTCCCGCACCGACTCAAGACTCCATAAACTAAAAACCACACTTAGTACCCTTAACACTATTGTGTCACAAAAAAGAATGATCAATGTCCTAATTTCTGCGGTAGAACCAACTTCTTTGACTCCAATTTTTCATGACCCATCCCCCAGAGCCAGTATCGTGACTACCCCAAGCCAGCCTTCCATAGGCCAGGGGTTGGCGACTAGCACCAAAGGAGTAAATCTCTAAACTGGGAATTCATTGCCTTTATAAACTGAAACACACACTATAGAGTATGCAACTAGAAATAAACACTAAGTAAAACTGTATACAAAGAGAGTGTTGTAAAGTAAAAGGGGCCGGAAATACAATCCCAACAGTAAAGTATAGAAAACGGAATGGTACAAGTACAACTCAAAAGAATGAGTAAGGCAGCTACTAGGTCATCCTCTTGGGTTCCCACCTGAAGCATTGGTACATATGGACTCCTCAGCACTCCACATCCATCCATCTGCTCTATGTACCGACTTGCAGAGTGGTCCACCTCCGAGCACCGTCTAGTCCTACTACTCTCTACCTCATTCAGCACTGTCCGTCATCTGCAACCAACACAACTAGGTGTTGGAAAATACCATGCATGGGTGAGTATAACGATACACAGTAGGGACCTCAAGACCCTCAAGTTCTCAAAAAATCCAACAAGGATAAACCACAAAGGTATGACATCAACGGATAACCATTACTTAGGTATATTCCCATACATAAACCTATGTTATCTAGTAACCCATCTCAATCATGATGAAAACAAAAAAGTGAATGACTCAGCTCAATCCCAGGATTTTATTCTAGGGTGGTAACATGTAACACTCCCATTCAAACTGTAGAAACCTCAGTTGGTGGTGTACTCATACTCTAAAGAGTTTTGTGGGCCTGCCAAGTCACACAGAGGTGCTTCCCACTATTCTGAACTACTGTGGTACTCCTCCTGTCGAGTAACGTGGTTCTGCTGCGTCACACAGAGGCGTTCCCCACTGTCAGTCTGCCACGTCACACAGAGGTGATCCCCCTCATAGACTAATGAGGTACTCCTCCAATCGAGTACAGTAGGTCTTCCGCTTCACATAGAGGTGCTCCCCACTATGGTTCTACCACTCCACACAGAGGTTCTTCCCACTGGGTTAGTCGAAACACTCCGAGTAAAAAGGTCAGCTGTCTTTAGGTAACAGCAAGCTACAAGATCTCCGTACTCTGCTCGCTCGTCTTAGGTAGGATCTACTACACCGGCTACACGATGATACTCCAACTATCATGAAGTCCCATGTGGAAGTATCTAAATGATTTTCCTTGTTATAGGGGTCTCAACGCAACTGATAGTGCATCAATCAGATGCTCGTTCTGTGAGTTATTGGAATTTCCGTTCAAAGGTCCCAGTTGGTTTTTAGGTTCAAACAAACCCGACCGTATCCCAACTATGTCCAAAACTCAATTGGAAAATTCCAGAATAACCTTATCACTCTAATAATTCCTTCTCCATAGACGGTTCGTTGATTATACAACCGTAGGCCAAGATATGGGCGAAAAGGTGTAAACAGACTAAAGTGGGTCCAGGTCTGGTCCGACCCAGTCTGACTGATCAGACCCAACCCAGATCTAGAATGGAGTTCGACCCGGACCGAGGGGGAGGATCAGCCCGAAGGGGCGGCCCGACCTAAGTGGACTGCCCGACCCCGCTGTCTGGCGGCCCACATGGCCCGGCTGGCGGCCCACGGGGCCCGACGAGCCACGTGTGGGGGGGGGGGGTCCCGCCCCGTTCTTGTCGAACGGAACCAGTGCTAAGCACTGGTTCGGAAGCCATGAGACCTAGAGGGCCCCAACTTGTCCGGCTCACCGATCTGCCAGCCGGTTCCGCACCACCTATGGCCGACCCGACGCCAACCGCCCCTTCTCCTCCTCTACGGCCCGACCTAGCCGCGAATCCCCTCCACCGTGCGACGCGCCTGTGCTGTGCCCCCTTCTCCACGGCCCGACCTAGCCATGCATTCATACTTCTCCATGTGGCATGACGGTACCACGCCACATCCGCCGCGGCCCGTCTGGTCGTCGCCCCCTGGTCCTCCACGTGGCGCGATGATGCCATGCCCTTTCGGCGACCCAGCGGCCTTGCACCACTGGTTTCATCGCAGTCGGCCCGACACTGGTCGAATTGCTCCACCTCTGTCATCATCAAACATTAACAATCAAAGGGGGATGGTGGGGCCATGTTTGTGCAGTCTGAGCCCTCCATGTTATGTTGATATCCAACGGAAATTCTTAATCCATAAAAAACAATGACGTACATCGGAAACAAAAATCAATTCAAATCCCATTCCTCATATTTTGAGCGTTGATGGTGGAAGGAGAGTTCAGAGAAGATGAAGTAGAAGATGACGTCGACGTTCTTCATGGACGATGCTTCCCCTTTCATGCCTCGGTTGAAGTTCGTTCTTCTTTGGCAGAAGAGGCGTTCTTCGTGGGAAAAAGTTCTTCGTTGGACAGTTTTTCTCCTCCCAAAGCTCCACCAAAATGTTAAGCCAAAAATAATAGTGGAATCATCTATTATTTATTGTCACAACAACACAAATAGTCTTGTTTAATTAAATGAGACATCTCATTTAATTAGTGGTGGAATAGATTCAAAATTTAAAATTAAGGGAGGTGGAAAGTTCAATTAAATGAAGAGAGGTGTTCAAATAATTAATGGGGAGTTAAAGGGGGTTTAAAACCAATGTGGTCCCCAACATGGTTATCCTCCCAAGGGAGGTTATGTGAGGGTGGGACCCACCACCATAACCTCCCATGGGAGGTCCGGGTGTGGTGCCCCCACCACTAACCACCTCTTGGAGGTTTTTACCACCTCAAAATAAAAATAAGCTAACACTTATTTTTATTTAACATTATTAAAAACCCCAAAATCTAACATCAATTCTCTACCATCTGCCATCAAGGTGTAAGTATTCTTAAGAGAATATCAGTACTGCTAGTTCAACAGTATCCTCATATTTCTATTCCAACCATCGGTTCAAAAGTTATAAAATCTCGCCCGCACATTTACTGAATGTACCCGAACAAAACATCAGAAATTGATTCTGGGTACACTGGGCCTTAGAATCAAACGCCATAAATTTTCACAGACTTGTAAAAATCCCATGAATTTATGAATAAAAATTTCCATGGAATTTCTAGGTCTTTAAATGTGATTTAATGGTGAAGATTCTATAAACTAGTGGGATCTCTAGAAAATTCACCCCCAATAATACCATTCCTTGGTTCTTATCCATTCGTCACATGTCTAAGAGTTGAGCTATATATGATTGTTGGGCTCAAAAAAATATTTTTCATTGAATTTTAGTGATAGGGGAAGAAATTTTTTCCCTTGGAGGAGCTTCTTCACCCTTATCTTATTTCATTTTTTCATGTATCAAGATGTTTTCATTAAAAAATATTTTGTATTTTTCTTTGATGTGTCTCTATATAATTTAGGATCATTGGTTTTGATGGATTAAATAACTTCATTGTCTCATATTGAATCGATTTAATCAATGATGTATGCTTACCTTTCCATCCATTGTACTCTAATTCTCTTTCTTAAGAGCATTTTTTAACTATAATCTATATACTGACTAATGAATATTGAAGTTACTTTTTCTATATAAATGACAACCAATGTACTTACTAGAACAGATTGGGGTATTCAATTATCCATGATATAGTATCTACATCTTGGGTTCTATTTGAAATAAAATTTATCATGTGTGATCTCTATAAAGGTTTCTTTATCTAAAAAAGATAGGAATTACATTCCTATACACATATCTTCATAACTTCTTTGGTGGATTCATGAAATAATAGCTTTCATCTCGAGTAATTCTACCCAATCTAGTTCTTCTCTCTAAATGAATAGTTTGGCCATCATTTCCATTTTTTCACAACTAATTGGACATAGTTACATCACGACTATAACCAAAACATATAATTCCTCCATTTTTTCATGTATTGTGTTTCTTCATGATTTAGTTTTTATAAATTTCAAAAACTTTTCCTTCCATGTGGTTGAACCGTTTTACCACAAAACATGTTTTTTTCAGGTTATATATATATAATTTTTTCTTCATAAATAACCATAGCCTATGAATTATATTCTGAAAATGTAATATAAATTATAATTTTTTAAATGAGGATGAAAAATAATGGTATGAAAACAAGATCAAGACAATTTTTATCCATGGTGACCTACAACATAACATTCTTATAGTATATAAAATTATTATATTCTATTAATCAATGGAATAATAATAATAATAATGTAGATATATTTTCCAAAAAAAAAAATATTACAATGGTTTTTATACATTATAAAATTGGATGTGACTTATAAAAACATAAATGGGATTGAATTTGATATGTTTAACATCTAATCATGGTATTTTCTATGATTCCTAAGTGTACAAGGAGTTATGGAATTCAAATAGAATTCATATATAGTGTAAATTCCATTGAATACCAAAACGAGATTGTATGAATAACTTATGAATATAACATTTTTTCATCATTCTGAGAGTATGAGGTTTATTTCATGTTTACCACAAGTTTTTTTGGGAGAAAGTTATAAATATGGAATTATTTTAATAAATCTTGGACTATATATAGTTAGAAAGAAAATAAATATGGTAGCATTGATGGATATCAAGGTAAATTCATCTATCTAAAATTTCATTATTATTGTGTTCGTATTGTATCAAATTCTTATAATGAATAAGTTGTTAAGATATAAATATTACTATGCACTAGATATTATAATGAAGAATTTGGTTACCACTTTGAGGATGTTCATAAAAAAAAAATATAAACTAAAGTACAATATGTAATATTTCATGTACATGGTATCTATAAAGATATGTACTCTAATTATTTTGATAGTAAATGAATATAAACCATGTATTGTGTGTATTCTACACATGATCGTATATCAAAAAATTGATATTGGAAAAATTGAAAATCAACTAAGTAACACTAGTGTGTAGAATCTTCTTAGAAGATAAATAAGGATAATCAATTTAAAAAATAGTGTCAAAGTTCAGTGAATTATTTATTATTGACTAATAGTAGAGAAATATAGTGTTATAAAAAAGTCAATCATGTGAATGAATCAAGAATGTTACTGATTATGATGAAGGATAACATTTCATAATTTTAATTAAATAATAAACTTGTAAATTATTATGATAATGTATGTTAAGAAATAATTCAATAACAAATGGATATATAATATAATGTTAGAGCATGATTTAAATATATGCTTTTAATGATATCTTAGATATGGATGGGTTTTGACAAAAATAAATTGTATTTTACACTAAGAAATCACTTTTCATTAATTTAAAAATTATTAGTGTTATTTTGATAATTATAATTTTAAAGGGATATAGTTTCAAGTGAACAGTTATGTATTATTCTTTTACTAATATATAATGTTAGGATAGTATTGATAAAGAAAAATAAAAATGGGTTATTATGTTTAGGTAAGGATATATTTTTCACAAGAATAATAAGATCTTATATTGGATGAAGTATAATTTAAGGTAGTAGAATACATATTTGATACAATCATGGGAAATAATAACTATATTTTAACTGATATATATTCGTGTTTCAATTTCAAATCATTTTAAAAGTATATATGACATTATTACTACATAAAAATGATATTCTTATTTTAGATTCTAATGAGTTAAGGATTAATGTGTTTAAGTTGTAATTAACAAATTTTAAAAGTAATCATATGTGGAATATAATGATGATTATTCATATTAATATATTTTTAAAATTTGTCATTAGACGATTGAAGTTTTCATAAAAAAAATGTAGAGAAGGTTTTGAGTATGTTGAATATGTTAAGGGAAAATAGTTTGTATTCATCTTTTGAATAACTTTTTTGTATCAATAGACTAATCATTGACATTAGTAGATGAAAATGACTAAATGAATGAATTCTATGATTTTATATTAGACTCACATGATGCATATAGTGTATGTTATTTGTAATAATGCATATAATATAAAATGAAAATAGCAAGAGACTATGAAGTGGATTCTAAGATACGTTAATTAAATCATGGTTATGTTTCTATACATTAAATATGTGATAATTTTATAAAGATATATTAATATATACATGGATTGTGACTCTGATATAGAAATAAGAATAACAGGTCACTTTTATACTTTTGGTTTCATTTCTAAGAGTTTGGTATTAAAAATAAAAATGGTTGTTGTATTCTTTTCAACAGAGGATGTATATATTATTAAAATGAAGGTAGAATAGGGATAATATAGCTGTAGTTTTTTCTAAAGGACTTTTTCAATGAGTAAGGGGTTAATTATATTTTTATTGGCATTAGATTTACAATACATCCTATGAATAATTCAACAGATCATTCTAGGTCAAAGTATGTTCAAAATGAATATAGTGTTATTAGAGGATTATTAATGTATGAATCATTTGAACTGAGTAATATTCATCAAAACATAAATCAAATTGTCATTATGAGAAAAACAATTTTTATGGAGCAATCGAGGCTTTTTTTGTGACATAATTTGGTTTTAAAAATGATAAAAATTCCTATCAATTAAAGAATGTATTTATATTAGAGGATAAAATGTTTATATTTGAGATTATTTTGATTCCATTTTCTGGTTATAGTTTTTTGATATATTTTGGATACGGATTTAATGTATCACACAATATATATTGATCCCTAAATTATACCATTCAACCTCAATGTTGAGGTCATAGTGGGTTACAAGGGAAGTGACTCATTTTATACAATATAGTGGTTTTTTAGATTTAATATAGTAAAAACTATATTTTATTTGAAAAATTCTATGGGATACAAAAATAAAATGGAGTATTAATGATAATTTCATGTGGGTTTTGCATAGAAAATGGGTTTGGAAAATTTAGTTTCCCCTACAATTCATACAGTGTTGAGAAAATAGTATTTTCAGTGGGATGTACAAGGAAATACAGAATTAAACAATCAAATTAGTGTACTAATAGATTCTATAAAAACTTAATCCACAATGAAAGATATTGAACCTAGAAATATAATTTATACTATTTTTATTGTTCCTAAATTTTTACTTGGGTTATTAGAATGTTTCAATTGTAGTTGATATACTTTCAAATCTCTTTAGAAAAAGTAAAATTATTTATTCCCTCAATAGAAGCCAAGTGTATTTTTTGGACAACATAAATCAATGTGTTTTGATTTTTTCACTATATTTTAATGTCTTTAAACTCTAAATAATAAAAATATATATATTAGATACTCTTTATGTTTCTATGGGCGGGAAGTTATTTTGATCAATAGAAAAAGATGATGGAAATATGATGATTGATCATATTAACAGAAAAAAATTCATTCACTAGATTATATAAGTTGATGACAAATGAAATAAAAATATGATACACATATCACTAATAAAGATAAATAGGAAACAATGTTGAATCCTAATTATGATTTGATGGATTTATAATACATTGTAATTATATTTCTAATATTAGTGAGAAATACATTATTTAGTGTCATTTTGAAGAAGACTACTATAATATCGGTGAATTTTTTATAAAAATGTATATTAATCCTTCTGCATAAAAAAAAGTCTTTTTGGTGGACCAATTATTCAAAATAAATATATCATAAGGTAATTTTATCATATATCATAATATTTATTACAATATTTTCAAAATTCTGTTGAGTTTGATATAGATTGTTCAGATGAATAAAATCAATGTTTTTTTATCTTATAATCTTTACTTCAGAGTACTGGTTTAATGGTAATAGCGTTGAGTGTTTTTTATTGAAAATCCATTAATTGAATTCAAATGATGTTTATTATATTTTATTTAGAGAATATATATATATATATATATATTTATTTATTAACAAAATGAGAAATTTCATTATATTTTGTGAATGTTAAAGGAAGAAGAAGATCTTGTTGGAGTTTGTCGCTAGAATGAAATTTTATTTACTTTATTATTACTTGTATTCATAGATTAAAATGTTAATATATTTATTATCACATATTTAATGTTATTCTATGTGACATTATGTTTGATAATGTCCTAAGTGTAATTAGTTCCCTAATATCTCATAGTAGTTAGATATCATGCCGAGACCCTAAAAGTACCATTATATTATAATTAAATATGTGTTCTACATCTAGATGGTATAATTTAAATTGAAAAATGATATAGGATATTAGGGGTGGAGACTCCTAGGACATTGAGCCATCTTACCATGGTGCACCTCATTGTTAATACATAGAGACATGATTATGATAACATGTCCAAACATTAAGAAATCCATATTTATATTTTTCATTGGATGTTAATATTTTTTAAAGCATGTAATGAATCCAAGAATTTAATATTATTATGAAAGAACATTAGAATTTATGTACTCTGATGTATTGATAAAAACTATTAAAATATATTCATTCAAGAACATAAGATACTTTATGAGTTTTATATGAAATATTGAATTAATAAGTAATATGGGAATGAATTTTTCTTTCTATTTTTAATGGATATTGATGAACAATTTCTTTGATGGAAATGGAACATCTTAATTTTGTTAATTTATAGGACATTCTATTGGAATTTTCATTATCAGAAATTCATTGAAAGTGACATTGAGCATATAGGTTGATGGTACCAACATGAAACATGACTGATTAGAGGTATTGAGATAAGGGTATTATTTAAAAAAAATGAATCTTTATATGTTTTTACTATTGGTGTTCCATTTAACCTCATTTTCTATGGGTTACTTGTATGGTTATTAGTTAATAACATGAGATTTAGGTGTAATTAACCAATTCAACCAAAAAAGGGGCCTATAGGGCTCTACACTAAGTGTATTTGAAATGTTAGTAAAATATTATATGAATTTAACATTGTTGAGAAATATTATTCCCATACATGGTTTAATTATTATTCATATTAGTATGATTAAATATATTCACTCCCAAGTAAATTTAGAGAATATTGTTTTGTAGAATATTTAATATATATTTATTAACAATAGTAGTGAATATAATATTTGTTATTTACTGGTGAATAATGTAGTGGTATTTATTTATTAGATATATTTTCATTATTAAAGGACATGTAAATAATGAATAGGATTGAAGGATCATGTTTAATGGTCTGGTGAGAAATATCATATTAAATATTATTTTAATAAATATTAATTTATTTATTCATGGAAAATATATTTATTTTTTCCAAAATGTTCAGAACATGTTATTTAACAGACAATATCATTATTATTATTTAGAAATGGGGTTCACCGTTGATTAAAAAATTAAAAATTCCATGAGTAAAATTATTATTAATCTAACCCTAAAACTTTTTAAGCTCAATTATGTCATTTCTAAACTAAATCATCATTATTTATATGACAAAGTACAAGGAGAATTCACTCAATACCTAGAAATGTTTTCTCTTATATTTCTATTAAGAAAAGAAAGTGATATTCCTTCATTATTCCCTCATGAATAGAGAGATCAATCAGTGTCTATATTCCAAAATCAATTCTTGTGGATATCATTAACAAGTGACATAAGTGATAGAATCGTATGTGCTCTCCCCTATATATTTCAATAGTGATGCTAAAACATTCATGGTGATATTTTATATTACCTCTATAGGGATTCTACAACTGAATCCTCTCACCACAATAATGGAATAATAACAAGAGGCCATCCAATTCATCAACAAAGAATCAAATTCAATGAAAAGTATTTTTTTTATCAAAATAAATTAATTGTAAATTATTCTTGATGTTCATATCTTATTGTTATTTTATTAATAATAAATTAATATTCTATTTAACTTTTTGTCTTATGAAGATCATCAATATGTACATATCATATTATTATTTGATTAAAAAACAACATACTTCACAGCATACCAATAATTTCATCTTCTTCATGGAAAACATAAAATTATTACTTGAACTATAAAATAATTAATATATAATTATTTATTAATTTATATTCATTATGTTTATATGTTTTTTGTTTTCAATTATTGATTTACTATTTGTTAAATTAAAACATCAATGTCTTTCCTTATCCATCATCATTTTCGACCATATAACCATGAACATATTGGAAATAAATGATGAAAAATTAGAATATTCCATAAGGTGATTCAAAATGTTCAACCTAGATATCTCAAAACTACATGGTGTGACGTTCATAAGTACACTCTATGTTCTCATTAACACCGTACAAGGATGAACAATGAAAAATCTGGGTCAACGTGCATTAAATACCTATAGAGTGAATTAATTCAAATAACGTGTTCACTTAGAGATCATAAAATATGGTTTAATATGTTACATGGTGTGTATATGGTATACAAATTTTTTAGTCCTTGGTAATTTTCTATGAAATTCATGGACTATGCATGGTTTAAGGGAAGTCATGTATTTATTACATGATATGATGGATTGGTGGACTAAAAACATAAAGGAATCATGGAATATAACTACTGTTGATATCAATAAAATATATATATAATATAAATAATAAATCACTTAATTTTAATATTAATATTAATGATTATATTTTATGAATTCATTTTCCCAGTAATAATTTAATGAAATATTTTCATCAAATATATTTCATTTAATTCTAACTTAATTTTTCCCTAAATTATATTGTTTTGATTAAAAGTTAAAATTCTATATTTAAGAAATATATATAAATTAAAATAAATTAACTTTTCAATATTGTATATAAAAATTATTTTATGTTTATTTTTCTAATTTTTTAATTATTTTTTTGATGAATAGTGAAAAATCATAATTTTAATAATAATATTTTTTTATTTCATGTATCTATGTAGTAACATTATATTTTTGAATTTTTTTAATTTAAAATTATTCATATTTAATTAAAAAACTTAATTAATTCAATATGATTCACAATTATAGTTTATTTTGATATAAATTCTTTTTTAGGCTAAAAAATGAACTTTTGTAAAACGTAATTTTCATTATACTTTGGGTATTTATAATAAAATTAATTAAAGAAAATAAAATATTTGAATATTAAGAAATGCACTTCATATATAGAATTTGAATATTCAAATATAATAATGAGATAAATTTTATTTTTTTTAATAAATAGTTTCCATGTTTAAAATTAATTCTCATGGTGAATGGAAAACCTGATTGGTTAAGATAAAAACTACATGATATGTTAAAAAAATCATATCATAGTTCTTATTAGATGATATGATTTGGAAACTTATGAAATTATATTTTAAATTTTTTTTGTGTAAATATCCAATGAGGAATACATTTATAATATAAAGATTTAATGATATGAACAAGGGTTATATTCCCCTCACTTATGAAAGGGAACCTCATTTCATAAATTATTAAAAAACAGTGAGAATTATATATTCCAAAATATCTTCCCAAATGCCCTAAAAGCTCTCTTCCCCACTTCATATAGATTCTAGACTCTCCAAAATTCCATATTTTAAAAATTTAGATGTAATCCAGATGAGGTTTTCCAATGATAAGTTATAACTCTTAACCAAGTTAATTTCAATTTATTTTTTATTCTACATCCAGAAAACCTATAATTACGATCATGATATAATAACATTAATATATCCAATATACTAAATTATTATATTTTTGTTAAACCCTTTTCATCTCTTTTTTCATCCTATGAGATATTAAAATATCACATGTGTGCATGTGTGGATGAAAACCTCCATGAGGCAATGCATATCATTATCCATCAATACTGAAAATGGATGGTTGTTAATATGGATTTTTTAAATATATAATATTTTTATGAAAATATTATGATTCAAATAATATAATAAAATCTATATATTCTTACCATTCTATCCATTGGAAAATGATAAATTCACTAGTTTGTATTTGTGGACAACCAACAACCACGAAGTGATATGTCTGGTTTTCTATATCATTAAAAAAATAATTATTATAAAAGAATATATAGTGTAACAAAATTATATTCATAATATTTGAATATTATTTTGATAATAAATCCCTGGATTTTTGACCACGGTTAATAAATCTGAGTTATTTTGAGGTTATGAACTAAATTATAACATCTCAAAAATTATAAACATAGTTATATAAAAATTTTATTAAATGTATTAATTTATATATTTATTAAACTAAAATGAGTTTAAATATATTTTGAATTTTTTATACTCAAAAAAATAAAAGTTCTCAATAAAATTATGTCAAAATAATTCAATGATAAATAAATGTTATAATGAACAATTATTTAGCAAAAGAAAGTAAATAAAAAATAATAACATTATAATGACACTCTTAAAATGAATTTTTTTTAATTATTATTCTTTTAATAACTAAATTTCATCAAATAATTATATATATAAAAATATAGGTGATACATGTTAATATATCATTTAAAAAACAATGATTTGAGGAATTAAATTTTCCATGTAATTTTAGTAATTAGTTTCATACAAAATTTATTTATTTAACAGAAATATTATACAGGTGGATTATAGTTAAGAAAAAAATTAAGTTCTATTAAAAATATATAAATTATAATTAAAAGAAAATTATTATATAAAATATAGTAATTTTAATATTTAAAAAATTATAATTATGTTTATTGAAGAAGTTATTAATATTTAGGTAATTATAAATTATATAAATATGTTAACACACTGATAATGAATTTTTATATTTTAAAATATTATAATTATAAATATAATTGAGGATAACTATGAAATTTATAAAATAAGTCTAACCATAAATTATGTAATATTTATGGGTTAGTTATAATATTATTTGTATACTAATATTATGAAAATTATGGAAATTTAAAATTTAATTGTTTTATTTATAAAACATATATTTTTTTATAAAAAAATGAAAAATTATATAGTTATAAGAATTTTGGGAGAATATTTTCAGGGTTAGTTTTTTGGAAGAGTTAAATGGGAGTCTAGGTTTGTGTCTATGAGGTCAAAGCTGAGGTTTTCGCATAGAGGGGTTCCGCTTTAGTGATCTCAGTTGAGCTTCATCCCAGATTAAGGATTTGGCATTGGTGAGGAAGACCGAATGCATTTCGGTTGATGGTGGGGGATCAGACCCATTCGATGGAGGTCATTTCTAGTGGGCGATTCTAAGGGAAATCCGAATGGGGGTTTTGACAGGAAAAGGGGGTTTCTTTGAGGATGTAAAACCATTCCTCATATTTATATTTGAGTTAGTTTTTCTACAGTTATTCATCGAAAATTTCTGGATCATTTTCAATGAAACAATATTATTTTTTCTATATTTTTCATTTTCTCTACTTAGATCACTATCTAAATTCCCTTGGTCACTGTTTTTTGGTTTGATATTTTTAATTTTCTGTTGTTTTTTCTCCACAATCGTTACCTGGTCTAATTTTGGATTATAAATAGATTGTTTTTAAAAAATTGTTTTCCTTTTATATAATATATATATATATATACATTCAATTATCTTGATCAAGCTAGATAATTCTAATTCTGAGTCTATTAAACATTGTTTCTTTCTTCCTATTTAAATCCCACTTGATGATATATATATATATATATATATGTCATTCTTGCATGACATGAATTGTTTCCTATTTTTATTCTGAAGGAAATATTTATTTCATTCTTTAATTACTATATATTAAAAGTGATTATTATATTTATAAAATATTTTAAATGATGTGAAAATGTAAATAAGAAAATGAATTTGTAGTGGAGAGAGAGATAGAGAGAGACCAAAGAAATATAATGTCTTCAATTTTTTAGATAATCAAGTAATGGAGTTATATTTTGTTTTCAATTTACAAATCTTGAATTTTAAAATTAGTAAGGGTGATTTATTTCTACTTCTTCAAAATATCATATTTTTATCTCCCCTAAATTATTTATGAGAAAATATTATTATCAAATATATATTTAAAGGATTTTGTATTTTAAATAATGTCTAATTATTTATTTATTTAATGTTATGATAACAATTTTATGTGGGATATGTTTTGAAATTTCAAAAATCTAATTTTTTTCCAAAAAAAATCAATATATATATTTACTTTTTAAGTAGGGTAAATAGTTTAAATTTTAAACATTTATCAGTTCATTAATAAAATTACTTATATGTATATGTGTTATATCTAAAATCCATAGTAAGGGAGTAAAATATATATTTACATGAAATTATAATAAAACATCTATATTAGTCTATGATGTGAAAAAATAGAGAAACCTTGTTTTTTATTAATTAAACATAATTTTTATGGATGTATTATTATAATAAAATTTCTATGTTTCACTTGTAATTTTTTTGAGTTCATCATTTAATGTGAGTTGTTCTCATTTATTGTAAGTTTTAAATAATATAAACCATCATTTTACATGTGAAAAGTACATGCACAGTCCTGAATGTCATATATAATGTAATATATGGCCATAATATAAAACTAAAGAAATCTAATGTATTTATAATACATGATTTAATTTTATTAAATTTTTATGTGAATTAACTCATTCCCCTGTAAGAAAATCTTTTAAAAATTATTTTTATGAAAATTATCAATGGGTTATATTGATGACAATTATTTTTTCCTTAATATACCGTAACAAGTAAAATTTTCATGAGACTTGTTTGTTCTAAATCTATAATATTTTTTCTTATGAATATATATATATATGTAAACATATATGAGTATGTAAATATGTCTCCAAATTTATTTATAAAGAAAAACTCCATTAAAATAATATATATATATTTATTTATTTATTTTTGAAAAAAATAGTATGATTTTATAGATTTAGGAACATAAATTTTGTAAACATTATTGGGATGTAAAGAGTAAACCAATCCCTTAGGAAAGTGGGTAGGCCCATATGACCATGGATGATTCAAATGCAATTAGAGTTTTGTTTTCAAAAAACTGCATAATATTTTTCCTAAAATCCATGGATTATTTTTAAGGAATTTTCGAAGAGTAAGTAATTTCAAATTACTAAATTTATTTTCAAAAGGTATTATAAATGGAAATTTTCAATAAATATTTTCACTGGACTTTTAGAAAACCCCATACTAAGAAATTATTCTCATCTATTATTTTAAATTATTTTCCAGAGGCTTAGTGGGATTTTTGGATGGAATCATTATATATTAATGAGATATCACACATAGAGAAATTTATTTTATTTTATTTTAATATATATTTATCAACTCTAAAAACTGTTTAGTGTTGTCTAATTCTTGAGAAGAAAGAATAGTAAATGTCCTGGTATGATAAATTATAAGTTTATTTTTTAATTTTCATTTATAAACAAACACACAACATTTTTTTCTACCGAACCTAGAAGCCCAATTTCAGGACTTCACAAATAATATTAGAGTGATGGTGTAGATAGATATGAAGATTAGATGTAGTCATATGAGTAAAATCTAAGTGGTATATTATTAATGTTTGTCAGTTCTAGTTTTCCTTAATTTGGATGATTGAAATTCATAATTTTTTTAAGACAGAAAAATTGACGAGGGAACAATTATTTTAAAGCAGAAGAATGTAACATCGGATAAATTAGAAGATTATATATATAAATATTTTCATCAATGTATTTTTTAATTTAATCAAATGAATATGAGTTTTACTTTCTTATGAAATTTTTTTATTTAAAAAATAGACTTTGGGAATTAAATTAAGATAAAATAATTCAATGATAAATAAATTATATAATGAATAATAATTTATCAATATGAAAGTAAATAAATAAATTATTGGGACACTATTAGCCTAAATATTAATTAAATAATATTTTTTAACAATAAAATTTTAATAATTAATTTTATACATAAAAAATATGTGGTTATACATATTAATTCATCATTAAAAACAAATCTTTGATAAATTATTTTTTCCATGTAATTATAGAAATAACTTCTTTTTAGAATTTTTTTTTGTAAAAAAAAATTTATACTTATTGATAACAATTAAGAAAAAATAGTATAAGATATAATAAATATATATAAATTATAATTTAAATTATAGTATTTTATAAAATATATGAATTTTTTAATTATTAAAATTATAATGTGTTTTATTTATTTAGTTATAAATATTAAGGTAATTATAAGATATATAAATATATAATTAAACCAATAATGAATGTTTATATTTCAAATTTCAATAATTATTAATATAATTGATGATAAATATGAATGTTAAAAAAAATTGAAACATAAATTAATTAATACTTATAAGTAAATGATAATATTACTAGAATACCAATATTATGAAAATATTGAATATTTAAATATTAATTATTTAATTTATAAAATAAATAATTTTTATATAAAAAAAGATCTGAAAATTGAGAAATGATATCTATATAAGAATTTTGGGATGATATTTTTGGGGTTAGTTTTTCAAAGGATTCGGCTAGGATGAATGCTTCATCTCCATGAGTTCAAATCCAAGGTTTTCAGACAAAGCTGTTTGTCTTTGGGGATCATAGTCAAGCTTCATCCCAGATGGAGGATCTTTCAACTATGAGATATGTAGAATGAGTTTTGGATACTATTTGGGGTTTGAACCTAGATGAGGGAGATTGTTTTGGATGGGGGATTTTGAGTGATGTCTGAATGGGGGTTCCAAATTGAAAAGTATGTTTCGATGTGTAAGGAAAAATATTACTCATCATCATATATGAGGTAGCTTTTGGTTTTATTATTAGGTGTCAAATTTTTTAGGATCATTTTCAATTAAATGTTTGACATTGTCTTTTTTTTAACATTTTTAACCTCTATCACGATTGACAGTCGGCCCGTCATTGTTCTGTGGTTAGATTTAATTAGTTTTCTACCATTTTTTTCTTTGTAGTCATTATCTAGGTTGATTTTGAATTATTAATAGACTAATTTTGGTCAATTTGTTTCCTTTTAGATGATTAAATATATATATATAATGTTTCTACTATCTTGATCATGGTATCAAATTCTGATTTAGAGTATATTAAACATTGATTATTTATGCCTTTTAAATCCAGTTTTCTGATATATATATATATATATACTGATTTCATGAAATGTATTTCACTAAATGTTTTATTCTAAAATAATTATTTTTTTTATCCTTTCATTTCTATATCTAAAAAGTGTTGAATATGGGTATAAATTCCTTAAACATACATGTAAATATAATTTACCAAATTTATTTGTTTTCTAGAGAGGGAGAGAGAGTCTGAAGAAAGAGAAAGTCTTCATTTTTTTCCCACAAATCAAGTAAGTGACCTATTTTATTTTTTTATTTTTAGTATAAAATTATTTAATTTTCATATTAATAAGGGTGATTTATTTATACCTCTTCTAAAACCCATTTTGTTATATTACCTCAATTAATTATCCAAATTGATTATAATCAAATATAAATTTTTGGTATTATTTATTGCAAAACATTTATTATTAGTGGTTTAAAAGATATTTTGATAATTCCATGATGAGGGAGATGTTTTGAAATTTGAAACACAGACTTATTTTTCAAATAACCCAATATATATATTTACATATTAGGTGGGAGAAATAATTTAAATTTTAATCATTTATTTGGTTTTTTTAAAATTTTTTTATTTATATATCTTATATTTTAAATCTGTATCATGGGAGTTAAATATATATATATATATATAGGAAATTTTACAAAAACATCTATATTAATCTACAATGTTAACCAATAAAAAAACAATTTGTCATTAATTAACCTTAAATTTTATGAATGTTTTATTATATTTAAATTTAAATGTTTCATTGAAAAATTTATAAATTTATGTATTAATCATTTTTTGTGAGTTGTTCTCATTTACATTAACATTTAAAGAATATAAAATACCATTTTACATTTAAATTGTACATGTACAATCACAAATGTCATATATAAAATAGGATATGGTCTTAATATATAACTCATGAAATTTAATGAATTTATAATACAAAATTTAATATTATTAATTGTGTATGTGTATTAAATCATTCCATTGAAGAAACTACTTTCAAAAATGTTATTTAGGAGAATTGTGAATAGATTACATGGTTGACATTTATTCTTTCATTAATATTCCATGAAAAGTAAAATTGTCATGATATTTGGTCATTCAAAATATAGAAAATTTTTTCTTATGAATTTATATATATAAATATATATGTATATGTAAATATATCCTCATATTTATTTATAAAAAAACTCCAGTAAAAAAATGTATATATATATATATATATATATCGTATGTTTAAAATGTTTTTATAAAATTGGGCACTTAGACATTGTAAACCAGATAGGGAAGTGTAGAGTGAAACCATCCCTCATGAATGTTGGTAGGCCAAAAAATCTTTCAATGTTTCAAGTGGCATCATAGTTTTGTTTTGAAAATCTAGCATAATGTGTTTTTCAAAAATCACTGGACTATTATTATGAAAATTTTAATGCATTATTATTTTAAAAATATTTTAGTATTATTAAAATTTTTTTATCAAATGGAATTTTCATATAATGTTTTCTTTGGACTTTTATAAAACCCCTTACTTGGAAATTATGCACATCCCTTGATTTAAATTATTTTCAACATGTTTAGTATAAATTTTCATTGGTGTTCCCCTCGCTTACAAAGATAACTCACATAAAGAAATTTTTATACAACTCTGATAAATTGTATGTTATTGTATAATTATCCACAACCTAGACCAAAAAAGATCATAGAATGATAAATTCTCTGTTTATTTTTTATTTTTATTTTATTAAAAAAGACGTAATATTTTTTTTGAAATGAACCAGGAAGCATGGGTTCTTGGCTTTATAGAACAACCCCATATTATCCAATGTATACATAAATGATTTAGTAACAATACACAAAATGGTAATTAATGAAATAAAATTTATTAATATAATTCTATAAACCTGAAAAAGGTTTATAAAAAGGTATATAATTAATAAAATTTTATTATTTATGAATTTAAAGGATGCACATTGTGAGTCTAAAGGCTAGGTAAGGGATTTCTCATATCAATATACGTTCTTTTATACTTATTCCATATTAATCACATGATTTATTTTACTGGTGTATAAAATTATTCATGGATGAATTATACCATTAATTTAATAAAATACAAGGGGCCTATATATTATTTTCAAGATCTACCCCTTAAGGTTCATTTGATTCGAAAGTCACTAACTCTATAATTTATTTTCATTAAAAGATTAATATAGATGTTTTAAACTATTTATCTTATATATTTATACTCTATAGAGTGTTTCAATATTTTTTAATTGTACTTCAATGATTTTTTAAATCTATTTTCAAAGATCAATGAATTTTTAAAAAGGACTTCAAAATGGATCTTTTAAACCTTTTTTCATATGGGCCACTCTGGATTCCTTTTACAAAAGTGAAAATAAAAATTTTATAATGTTAATTTAATATACTCATTTTTTTCTTATATATCTATTATTCACTGTTAGTATTCCTTTATAAGTTCTATGGGGATTCAATTAAAAGTTATATTACATTACATTTCCATGTTTTCAATTTTTTTCATTAAAAAATGAATTTTATCACAATATTTACAAAACCATGAATGAAATTATATAAATGTGTTCAATATTATAATTTTTTATATTTCATGATGGGAATGATTTTTTTTATTTATTTCATGATATGGATCTTGGACATTTTATATGATGACAGTGTTAATGGAAAGTAACTACCTCCAAATATATATATATATATATATGATAATGGTTGTGCCTATTATAGATCTCCATTTCATTCTGTAATGTGAAACATGATTACCTAAATTATGTTACTACTAATAGATATATTGGAATAAACCATGAGGGTTATTTCATTATATGGGTGAATTTAATGGTGAATGTAAGGATAATTTATCAAGATAAATAGTTTTTTTCAATGATTTTTTTGGGTTTTAAAATAAATATCTTCTCTTCATAAGGTAATGGAATTAAATACTCAATAACGAAAAGTTTATGATATTCTAAAAGTAATTTTTTTCATGAGTTCTCATGTTTTCCCCAAAAATCTCGCTTGATTATGTTTTTCACTTATTCTTTTGTTACAAAATTTCTTTTGAAAACTGTGGGCATTGATTTCATGAGTGACTAGATTTTACTATTTGATAATAACATAAATTACTACTTCATTTAATTTTATCGAACCCATGTTATCAGTTATTATGTATAATTATTTATAAACTCAAACTCACCAAGTTTTTTAAAGGTCCGAACCAGATGAAAGATCACTAGACATCATAGAGATATTCATAATACCATCTTACTTTATTAAAAGGAAGGATTTTGAGATATAAGATGATATACCAAACTAAGGTTAACTGAATCAGTATACTAGATTTATAATTGGAATGATGTTAAAATAACACATAGATCAAAATATACAAACTGTATAAGTTACAAAGTTATGAAGTCATGGAGTTACTATTTTATAAAGTTTGATATTTAAATATATATTAAACATAGGATGATGAGACAAATTATTTGTAACTTGAATAGAATAAAAAAATATTTAAATTATACTTGATAGATGTGTAAAAAAGTTATCTTGTATGGATAAAATTAAAGTCAACTGGCTAGAGTGAAGTGTTATGGAATTTTTTGAATTGATATTAATAATTCATTTCGATTAGATAAAGATGCATGAAATGAAAAAATGAAATATCATTAGATAGATAAATACGATGTCACTGAACATGAAAATATGAAAATAATTGGAAAATTAAGAAACATAGGATGTTTTAATGGATGGAATTTTCAAATGTTATATTAGAAAAATGTTTGAGATGAGAAATTATGGATAAATTAAATTTTCATTAGACAGGGAAACCTAAGTTTATCAAACTGAGTTTATCAGATGACGGGGTTCAGGAAATATTTTTTGTATAAATTTCAGATGAAATAATGTCTTTTAATGCTACTAAATATAGAAAATGTTAGATATTGTACCCCAGAAAGAGTTTGAGTAACATTACATAAAGTTTTAAAATTTAATAATAAGATGATGTGGCATTGTTCTTTAAATGATCACAAATCTAGATAATATTTAAGAATTTTTCAAGAATATTTTTGTCTTCAATATTTGATGATGTTCATATGAATATTATTTTCATTGAATATTCATAGGCTATAAAGGTTTCCAAAAAAAAGGGATTTCAAAACTAGAGATCATTGATCCCCCTTTCACATATTGGAGGTTTTCTTCATATATAATGAAGGGAATAATACATGAGTTGAAAATAATATAATTTGAAAAAATTTATTATTATAAGTTCATCATGAGTCATAAATAAAGAAAATACTTGGTTAAAGGTGAAAAAATATATGAATAAGTTCATAAAAAATATGTTCTGGATAAAGAGGAACCAAAAAGATGTGTACAAGACAGAGGTCAATTAAAAAAATAATTATTGAGCTGATCCCATAAATTGGGATATCTAGAAGAAATTTCTATCAAAATTATAGTATGTTGATGTTTTTTTTAAGTAAAAAATTATATCATGATTACTTTGAAGAACTTTCCATGTAAAGGTTCAAGGAGATTAACTCAAGATTGGTGGTTCCATTATAAATTACACCAACATTCCCATCAAGAAATGGAATAATATTTTGAAGTATAGATCAAATATAGGAAATAGTGTAAGGATGTATCACTTGTGTATATAATAAAGTAATTTTATTAATTTTGATTACTTTAAAAGAAAAATTTAATATATAATTGATATATAATTAGAATAATCAATGACTTGACAAGAGTTTAGTTGATATGGATTTGTTTCTCACATTGAGTTTAAAACTTGTTGGAACCCTTGTGTATTTTAAATTTCATACATCCAAATAACATAGGATAAAATTTGTGAGGGTGGGATTATAAACATACATACAACCTGAATATTAAAATAGGTTTTATTAACTTAGTGAAATTAAAAAAATTTAACTAGAAATTAATCAGGAAAATTTGTTTACCCATGATTCACCCCCTTCTCGGTGACTGTATGATCTACCTGGGAATCTCAAATTTTTATAAGAGGGCCATTGTAAGATCCCATTATTTCCTAGGTACATCCCTTTTTTTGTTTTTCCTTGAAACTCTTATGTTTGTGTTTTCCATCTTCTTTAAAACATGGTGGCAAACTTAAGTTTTTGGGTGAATAGAATTTTTTAGGGAAAATAACCTAATGATTCGGGATTTATTTTTTTTTGAATGAAAAAATTCTAGGAAAGAACATATGAATGGAATGTTAGAGTTATTAATGAGTTTGGAAGGCTTTGGAGGTTGTTTTTATTCCTTCTATAGAATATGGGTTTAGGGATGTCTACTAGATACCATCAAATCGGGAACATGTTACATGATGTGAAACTATTGTCAAGAAGAATCCATGAACTAGTTAATATCATAAAAAGTAACATGTTGTGAAATTGGTTCACATTATAAAAGAGTAAACCATGTTTATTTTAACCAAATATGACACCTTTTTTGGTGTATCTTATAAATAGAGAACCTCGCATCATGAAAGGTTTTCAAATCATGAATATCTTGAAATAAATTGTTTTAAACAGAACTGTGGGAATGGTTTTGTTTCATTTGTCCTATAGTCTTCTCCCTAAAACCCTTGTGTAACTTATAAAATTTGGGGGGTGATTTCTTATATTTCATACACCTCGATAAATCATTAAATTTTTGGTGAGTTTCTTCTATTTGTTTTTCCCATTTCATTAATATTTTATTCATTATCACGGTGTTATCTATTGACGACTATTGAACTGGGGAATTGATCTTGTGTGACCTATGGTTTTCATTGTGTTATCATTTTCCTTTGTTTCTCACTGGAATTCCTTGTTGATATTGTTTTTTGAATCTACTGATAAATATATGGGGTCTAAAACACAACATTGCGGTCTGTTTCTATATGATCAAGTATGTTCAATATTATATAAATGCACCAACAAAATGTGCCCATTAATTAATAGAATATTGGGCAATGATAATCTTGAGTTTGTACTATTCATTGGATCCCTTTGTAATCCAATAGTCTTGCAAAATATATTAAAAAAACCATAGGATGAGCCTACCCTAGAATAATGAAGAACCCTCTAATGGATTAAAATATGTTTTAGCATGACATGATACCTCATGTGATTAGATATGATATATTCAACTAGGAAAAGGGCTTAATAGATTATTGAAATGGCTAGTGACAATTGCAATTAGATAGGCATGTACCATGTCTTGACATATAGTTAATATATAATTTAATGAATAAATGGTCAATTGAAAGACAAATGGTAACTCGATTAATTAAAAAACGTGGATTATGATATTATGTTGTGTTATTATTACTATCAAGACCTGTGTTCGGATTCATGAAAAAATTATTATATAAATGGATTGGACATGTTATGCTGAAATTATTATATAAAGAGGTTAAAAATGTTTTCCTAAAATTATAATACAAAGAACTTATCTTGATTATTCTAAAAAGATAATATAAATGGATTTTCTCAGTTATGATAAAATGTTTATATAGAGGACTTGGTATGATTATGCGGAAATTCTTATATAGAGTGAATTATATTAGTAATGTGATTATTTGATAGACTGGTGGTTACAGTTCATATGGTTGTGCTACATGCTCATCGATATTCCAGCACGGAGTCGAAGGAGGTTGATTATTAGATTATATTAATTGATTAATTAATATCCCAGATTAGCTCTTTATTTAATGCACTTATTATTTGACCAGTTTCATATAATCATGGTCTTGTCAACCTATGATATTTTAATCACACCATTTTTAGGATGTTGTTTTATGCTTGATAAGATTACAAGAATATATGTTTGGATATGATAAAAGAACCATTTTGTAGATTATTGATTTCGAGATTGGTTGGAGCTTTGAGACGAGACTGACATGGGTTTCGGGACTAGGGTATTTTATTTTTACATATTTCATAATGGTATTTTATCCATATTACATACATCATTATATTTAGATACATTTCATCATAAAATTACATTTTTTTATTATTTTGATTTCATGGTACACCCTTTATCTTACAGTTTTATGGGGTACTATTTTCTCTATTTTCAGATAGTCTGATTTTTTTTATTTCCACTATATTGTAACTCTATACTAAGTGGTATATTATCTCCACTATATTATTTAAACCCCTATTTCTAGCCACTAGCCTCTTCTATATGGATAGGCATGCTTGAGGTATAGTAACCAACATGATTTGGCAATGTGATAGGTTTTCGGACAAGGTACATTATAAAGTAGTACTAGAGGAGAAGGGTTTTATTTTATATTGATTTACTATTTGAAAATGGTATAAATGAGATTAGGTTGTGTTTGGAAAATTTAGTGATCTTCTTTATGGGGTAGCTAACACATGTATGCGGGAAAACCATATTTCTTGGGTATGGAATTGTTTTTTATAATTTTTTGTTATAGTTTATATTATTTCTCCTTGGCCAATTCACATGTTATTTTATGTTGTTGTTTGTTGAGATTTACACTCTTGTACCGTTATAGTGCAAGATGAGTAATAATGCATAAAATATTTGTAGAGGGTTATAACTCACAAGCATTGTCCATAATAGGGTAATATTCCTTAAATGTGATTTAATTTATTATATGAACTATGAAATGAGAAACCTATTATATCCAATAAATTTAATGAAAGAACTACCATTGCATACTATTTTATTGGTTATGCTATGTCCAGAGAGAAAATGATCCAATGGTTCTCTATTATTATCACATATTATGGTTGATGTTTTTTAACCATTGTTATAAGGAGTGCGTTTGTATAATAGAAAACATTCCTCCTCAACATCATTGGATTGAGCATTATGATAGAGGAAAATGACAATCTCCTAATGCATATGAACTAGGTATTCTTATAGCTTCTATGGATCAAATAGATTCTCAACAATTCTATAGCTTTATGAGGATCATGTGATCAATGGAAGGGGATCTTGTTCACAACGTGTCTTTAGTGTATGAGTAGTTGAGATAGTTTCAAATGCAACAACATTTTATGTTCAATGTGGATGGAAACCCGAAGGTAGCTGAGTTGTTGATCAATCCAGCCCAGAAAATATTTATGTACCTTAATACAACTGCATATATAAGGGACAATATTTTTTATATACATGATTTATAGACCATCCAAGCATTGTTGGGACCCTATAGGGAAAGCTGGGAAATAAGATGAGTTATCATAGAAGGGAATTGACATAATGTTTTTAAGAATATTTTATCCTAAGATGTTGAGTATTGAGAAGGCTCGAAATTTTGGGCACTTGATGTAGGAGGGCTTGTTATCAATGTACTATGCTATATATTTCACAATATTACCAAATTATATACCTTCATTATAAGGTAATGAGTTTTATAGGGTGAGGTGTTTCAATGATGGGATTCACTATGTTATGATGTTTTAGGTGAATGTTTTTTTATGTGAAATATTTTAGGAATAATGAATCATGTTCTCATCATAGGAGGAAATTCGATTGCGGTACTGAGAAACAATTATGATATGTTATTAGGTCGAATTAGAATCTCTTCATAAGGTGCCACAATGTTCTATTATAATAGTTATCACAAAGGTAATAGCAGGAAGAGCATCCAAGGAAGTGGTAAACCTACTCCGAATTCTGTTCCATTACAGCGCTACCGGTGTGTTATGTTGGGTCCCAATAGGGATAAGTGTCCATAACCTCCATTATAGTGGTTTGAATATGGTAAGATGGAAATTCAATAGATGTTTTGTAGAGGAATTTAGTATCAGTGTGGTTTTATAAGATTAGGACATGTACTAGAGTTTGGGAAGCAAACTACTAGACCTTAGAAAAAAAGTAGTTATATTTTCACAGAACCTTGATATTAAGTTGGAGGATGGGGTGATCTAGTGAAATATTGATAGTATCATCTAGAGAGAACAATTTATTGGAGTCAAACTAGAGCCTAGGGTAGAGGGGAACTTAGCTACACATTATATAGATTACATTGGCATGTTTGGGTTCATGACCTTCTATCATTAAAGGTTTAATTCGTATATTATCTACCCTATCAAGTGATTTATTTCATATAAGAGCATCACATCCCTTTATATATTATTTTTTGTAAATGTTTTGGTATATTTTTTGAAAGTATTGGGTGTTTTCCTGACCATTGATACATTGTTGGAAGTGTCATAATAAAATATCAATTATTGAAAAGCGTGGTCTCTAGAAATGGGTAGTTATCATTTCTTTTGGAAATAATTTTTTTTATAAATGACATGTTTCTATTTGAAGCTTGGAATGGATTTTAAAGTTCTAAACTAGGATCATATTGACTATTACTAGAGGATTGTTTCCTTTCTATCTCCATATGGTGGAAGCTATGCTCACCAGGGTGAGTCGGATCTTAATGTTGGTTGTGAGAAACCAATTTAATTAAGACTAGATTGTCTAACATCTCAAATTATTGGAATTTCCCTAGATGATGGTAGAATGAATCATAATATTTTTCTATAGTTTTAGAGCCTTTTTAATATGTTTTCCCAATGAGTTATTTTCTATCCATCCAAGTGGGAGAACAAGTTCTAGACCACGTTTGTGTTTTGAGTAGATCCAATTTCCATACCAACGTACAGAGTGGTACTAGCAGATCTTCATCAGTTGAAAATTCATTTCAAATATTCATATGCAAGACTTTTTGTATGGCCTAGTAATTCCCCATGGGAGTTAACATTTATTTTTTCCAAGAAGGATGACAATCATTTATTCTTGTGTTTGGAATATAAATGATTAAGAAGGATAAATATTAAAATCTTGTATCATATTCCATGCATCAATGATATCTTCAATCAGATGAGAGGTGCTAAGTTCTTCTCCAATATCGATTTGAGATCTGGATACCACTGATTAAGGGTGGGGCCATCAGACATACCTTCGACTACATTTTGTAGACGGTGTGTCTTGATTGAGTTTTTAGTGAAGATTTTTGGTTTGATTAACACACAAAAAATATTCATGGATATGTGGAAATTTACCTTTCATCATTTTTGGGACTAGTTTATGGTGATTTTGTTTGACTAAATCTTATTGTAATCCCTATCATCATATGATCATTCCCAATAGAATAACGTAGTCTTGAGTACATTGATAGAGAATCATCACTATGAAAAGTTAAACAAATGATTTATTTGGATTGATAATGTGCACTTGTTAGTTTATTTTATCTTAAAGGATAGATTTTCAAAAGACCCAACGAAATTTGTAGCCACAGTTTCTTTGAAGTGGACCAAGTGTGTCTACAAAATTAGATGTTGTATGGGTTAATATGGTTTATATTGGTGTTTTTTCAACACTTATTCCATACAAAAGCATCAATTTTGAGTTTGAGCAAGAACAAGGTGATGTTTTTAATTGATTCTTATGAGAATGCCTTTCAAGAGATGAAGGGAATGTAAACCTCAACACTGATACTCTCTTCACCTATGTTGAGTACGATATATTTCGTGTACTATGATGCTTCCAAAGTTAGAGTCATGGAACTTATGATGTATGAGTACTGAGTGATTTCCTATTTCTCCACACATCTGAGACCACATTAGAGGAATTGTAAAAAAAATTAACTAGTGTTAGCTACCATGGTTCATTCCCAATGGTTCTAAAAAAACTATATTTTATGTGAGTGGTTTTATTTGTTACAACCCATAATAACCTCAAGTAAATTTTTTCTCCGTAGGACCTAAACGTTTTGAAGAGTTAGTGGGAAATGAAATTTTAGTATTTCAATATTGAGTTTCCTAATAAACTAGAAAAAAACATCATTTCCAATTCATTGAACTGGGAAGATACAGAAATAGGCAGTGCGGGAATATTTTGATGGGTTTTAGATGATGACACTATTTACAGACATTCATCTAGTTGTTCAGGGGTGATAAGTATGAGTAGCTACAACATAGATATCAAATGTACCTATGTTTATTTGGCTAGATAAAGACAAAGAAGTTATTTAATCCATATGTCCAAGCTCTAAGAGATAAATTATTTGGTGGGTATCCATCAAGATGGTCTATGGGTAATTAAAATGTTATTATTTTCAATATACAAGTATGGTTCCAATGTAATTTCATGAGGATCTGACGAGAGTGTATCATGATTCTAGATGGGAGGTACATACATGAATGAAAAATATGTATCATGATCTCCATAGACAATAATGGTGGCCATGAATAAAAAAGGAGGAAGCATGCATTATTGTGATATTTATTAACTGTCTTCATTTAGAAGGGGAGCATCCAAGTACTGTTGGTCTATTACAGTCTCTTCCGATTCTATAATGGAAATATGCTGGTGTGACTATTGATTTTTTTATTAGATTACCTAAGACACGTCACAATAATAATGCATTATGGGTGATCATAGATAGATAGTCAATGGTAGTCCACTTCCTACCTATTAAGGAGACATTCACTATTAATGATCTTGGTAGTATTTACTTGCATGTTATTTTCTATAAGAATTATGTTCTGAGGAGTATTATTTCAGATATAGATCCTCATTTCACATCTAGGTTCTGGAAGGGTCTTTTGAAGGATTCTGGATTGAAAGTTATTTGGATTATGACATATCATCCAAACACTGATTGATAATATGAATGGAATATTCCATTTCTGGATGACATGTTATGAAAATGTATTTTGGATTTTAGAGCTTCATGGATGAATAAGTATGAAATAGTAGATTTATATTATAATAACTGCTTCCAATAATTGATCGAAATTGAAACTTTCAAGGTGTTGTATGAAAAATCATTTTGTTCCCCTCTTTGTGGGTTTGTGGTAGGTGAGTTATCATTTGTTGGACCTGGTCTTGTTCATGAGACATCTGAGTAGGTTTTTTCATCTGGAGGCGGTAGGTGACCACATTGAGTGGGGTGAAATGTAACCTTGACTAAAAGATATTACCTCTGAAGTTTGAGGTGGGTCATCATGTTCTCTATTGGGTGTCTCTTTGGCCGCAAAAATTCCATATCTAGAAATAGGGATAGATAACGACCAGATTTTTTAGGCTATTTGAGAATTTGGGGAGGCTTGGTCTAGTGTCATACTAATTCTACCGTCCACAATGCTACAGTTTCACTATGGATGTGCTTAATGTATCAAAATATCAGAGATCATCAAAACCCTTCAAACATGGTAGATATTGATGACATCAATATGAGTTTATATGTTTCCATTGAAGGGAATCTGATATAGATTAGAGACCATAGTGAATATTATCTTTAGGTAATGTCTATAAATATAGTTTGAGTGTTGTGGGAACATGGGTTTGTTCAATAGGGGACATTGTTGAAGGATTCTGATACACGAGTAGAGTTTATATATCGATTTGATGAAACCCCACATTGATACATAGAACATCTCAGTGATGATATATTATATATTTTGGAGGTTTTAATATCTCATATTTTTTATATCATTTCTGCCTTTGATTTTGTCATTGAAACTATTTTATTTGGGTTTTTCTTTATTATTTAAGCTGTGGTGGTAAAGTCCCTTTTTGGGATGGAGCGAATTATCTAGAGAAAATGATCTAATGTTAAGGGATGCATGTTTTATTTTCAATTAATAGAGTCCGGATATAATTTTTTAAAAGTCATATGATGTATATACATGTTTTTTTGCGATTCATAGGTTGTTTGTGTTGTTTCTATTTAATCTTGGTTGGAAGATATTTGTTGGACATTTTGTTATCATGAATGTAATAACATGAGACCTTCACTTTCAGATTCTGTGTTTAAAATGTAAATATTACACATCATGATTTGATAATATTAAATGTTAACCAATATTTTCCATCAAAACATACAAATTTAAAAGGAAATAATAGATCTATAACATACCAAATGACCTTTTAGGTATATAGTTCTAGAGAATTTGAAAAAACACTAACATATCATAAAAAAATAAACAAATGGTATAGTAAAATCTTTATTGTCTCGAAATACATCTTCACCTATAACATTTTTCTAGGAAATTTGAATGTTGAAACCATTCTCCATAAACTGGGGAAAAGGAATCATAAGATAGGGGGACTAAATTATCAGTAAGGGTAACTACATGAGATACCAAGGATTAAGTTTGCCAAAAATTTGAATAAGGGTATATGAACATAAAATTTGAAAATTATATGCAGTTTATCAAAATCATAATCTTGAGTCATGGAATAAATTATGGAAGTTAATGAATCGTAAAGGAATCAAAGAACACAATCCTTGAGAGTATTACATAATATATGTAATTATGTACACATAAGAATAGAAAATCCAGAGGCAGCTACACCACATGAGAGGGAAACACCACCATCCCTAGTGGTTTCTCATTCATCATAGTGGAGTGGGTTTACTCCCCAAACCATCATATATGTCATGGTTCACTCACAATACTATCATAATGTATAAAGTCCTTTACTGATCTGAGTTCACTTCCCATTCCAGTCTTGTCAATCTCATGAGATATAATTCATTAACCAAAGATTTTGAGGGAGATATAGGTCCCACCGACTACATAATTGAATCCATAAATATGTTATCCATAAGAACATAAATCGTTCATCATATCAAAAACCATGAAAAGAGATGGGTTTCATAAAAAAATCATTTTTGAATTACCCATAAAAAATAATGGGATTCATAAACATCATTCCATCACAAAAAATAAACCATTAAAAGAAATAATATAGATATTATACTATATTATATCCCTAGTAAAAATAAATTCCATAAAATAATGATGTCTTATATAGAAAATGATTTTTAAAGAACCCTTGAGATAATTTTTGAGGAAAATATCAATTTGTTTTTTAAAACATTTCTTTTTAAATGCCTTGATATTACAATGGAAATAATTTTATTCAAAATGAAACTTGTATGATTTTATATTATAATTAAATTCAGTAAGGAATCATGATGATAGTAGAGTCTCTCATTCTATATAAGTTAAAAAACTATTTAGTATTTTATTGGAAAAATCATAATGTACGATGTTTGAAAAATGATAAAAATATACTTTCCAAACAGTTAAAAAAATAAATCATGGATAAAAATTCATCTAAAAATAAAAAAGAGAGAATATTAAACAACTTTTTTAAATTTTTTTTAAAAGACATGGACTTGGAAGTAAAATATTCCGTAGCGCGGACATAAACATAAACAATCAAAATTAAAAATGAGATTTTGAAGTAAAACTCTCACTGCTTGGGAATATATTGAATCATAAGACCAATGAGAGAAATACACATATATGAATACATAAATCCATATAAAATTCATAAAATCTATCATTAAGATCTATGTAAAATCATAAATACACCTCAAAAAATAATCAAGTGGAAAATATGATATGTGTCCCATAAAAAAGTGAGATGAAAATCCATTACAATGATCATATAATTAAAGTATGAATTAATCAAATAAATCAATTTTGTCTATAAACTATAAATATTCATAAAAAAATTTATATACAACATAGAATAATAAAAATTCATTTCAAATATAATCTTATCATGATATAATCAATGAAGTAAAAGTTTAACCGACTGAATAGAAATTTTGTTAATAAATCTCATACCTTAAAACTAAATAATCACTTACATGACTAATAATCCTACATAACAAACATATGTTAAATATTTGAATGCTTCAAGAAATTTTAATGTTTAGCATTACTTTTATAAAACTTTTTAACTTGTTTTAACAATTTAATAATTTCTTCAGTTAATGTTGGATATTTTGATGAATTCAGTACTTGAGTCCAAAATGACTTCGGTATGATGTATAGAGTCAAAGCTTTAAATATTAAATCATATCTATAATAATAAAAATAAATAATTATCAATTTTAAAAATTAATTAATCTTTTAAAACCATACATCATATATGGATTTGAAAAATAAACTATGTTACAATCATGGAGATGGTAGGTCGTATGTGGGCATGACTAACATTTCCATTTTTCAATGATTAGTATGGAAAGAATTTGAGTATTATTTTATCATTTCAGAACGATAATAATATAATATTAATTTTGAAATATAAATATATTTATATCATACACATAATGTGTTGATGAAAATCAAGTCACATCACTTCGTGGAGGTGGTAGTCCGTACGTTTGAACACATGATGTTATCATTTTTCTATTCATGGAAAGGTAAGAAAATAAATAGTAAATTAACTTTTTATAATGATAAATATTTCATTAATATCATATATATAAATCTTAATTACATCACTATAACTAGTTGTCACGACCCGAACCTACCCGGGCTCGAGCTGCAACAACCCCAAGCCCGCCATCATAGGCCAGGGGTTGGCGACAATCACCGAAGGCGAAACAACTCAGGGAGGCCTTTTCCTGAGTACATGTACACACACACATGCAGCACACTCAATGCGAATGTGCAGAGAAAAAGAGAAAAGACAAGTAAAGTAAATGGAAACTGCTATATACATACCAAAAACATGCATAGACCTCTAAACAATACAAGTAAAGTGCTGAAAAGGAAAAAGGGGAAAAACATGCGCCCAACCAGAAAAGGTGACACAACCTGACAACAGGTAAACAAAAATAAATAGCTGACGGGTCTCCCACCTAAAACCTGGCTACAACCACTGCACGCGGTCCAAGCTCCCAGGCTCTTAAGATCCTCTGACATCAAGACCAACCTATCCGTCGTCTGTAAGGGCACAACAAGTGCGGGAAAAGTCCAAGCAGGGGTGAGTATAAAAATACTTCGTAGGATACCCCGAAGGCTCGAGGGAGAAACAAAATAGGTACCTGAGGGTGAGTAGTAGAGCGAACAGGGAAAAGTATTGGAGTACAACTGAAAGGGTAGTAAGGAGTACAGTAGGGATTCCATCTCAACCCCACAAGGGAAATGAGGTAGACTCGTCCAGACACAAGGAGCTGGAAACGATGAGAAGATGAACTTCTCGTCGAGTCTTCACTACCTATAGCAGGAGAGTAGACTCGTGCAACCATGAGATGGTAGACACAGAAAGCACGTGGCATGCCCCGCGCGTCTTCGCCTCGCATGGAAGGAGAGAAACCAAACCCAAGAAGTGGGTACCAGAACAAGGTATATCCATATTCATATTCTCACTATGAAGCCCATACAAGGTCGTAAGGGGATCTCCATCCCGTAGCTCAACCCAAGAAATTGAGTCTCCAACAGTCCCAGAAGTAACACCTTTGATGCCCAGCATCCCGCATGTTTTTCCTGAACTAAAAGTCAAGGGCTCAATCACTGGACCTTGACACTATCCGCTTTGGGTGGCACTGACTCGCCCGCACAGTTTTAGGTTGCGTCATAAGGACGCGTCTCGGTTGGTAAAATTCTCCTCGTACTTGAGAGTTCTGGGGGAACATCAAACCACAACTCGTCACTGCCCCGCAGTCGAGAGATATCCTCAAAGTCGACAGGCGACCCCCTGCCCAGTCCCGCTGGAGGGTCCCTGGAAGTCAAAAGGTTACCACTACAAAGAGACCCAACAAGAGTCGATGGGTGCCACACTGCCCAGTCTCGTAACAGGGCAATCCAATGGAGGGAGACCCGAATAAAGTCAGGGACGTGACCACTGCCCAGCCCAGGTGGAGGTAACCCGGCATCGGGGAACACTGCCAAGCCTACCTGGAGGTAAGCCCGACATTGGGGACCACTGTCCAGCCCCGCTGAAGGTAATCCGGCATCGGGGACCACTGCCCAGCCCCACTGGAGGTAAGCCTGGCATCCGGGACCACTGCCCAGCCCCGCTGGAGGTAAGCCCAACATCGGGGACCTTAGCCCAGCCCCGCTGGAGGTGAGCCCGGAACTGCTCTGGTTATCCCTGATAGATGGTAATACTCAGTGAACACCGCTGTACTGGTCATCCCTGCTAGATGGTACAACTAGCTAGCCCTGCTCGACTCAACCTCAGCCCTGCTGGAAACAACCTGAGCCCTGCTGGAAACAACCTCAGCCCTGCTGGAAACAACCTCATCCCTGCTAGTAACAACCTCATCCCTACTTGTAACAACCTCATCCTTACTGGTAAAAACCTCTTGGGTAGATGTTCGGTGCCCACGTAAAGTGTTAGTCACACCGAATCCACAAGAACTCTACCAGGGATCATGAAAGAATGGAAGAAACTCCCCAGGCCTCTCAAGGCGATCATGCTCCAATCCACTGAGTAACTGTCAAAGAGGACTGTGACAACTCATCCCAGAAAGTAGGAAAACACCCACACAGTATGAGCACACGTAGTCGCAAACGGTGCCGCAGTCCGGTGAAAGGGCACGATACTGAAACCTCTCAGAGCTGAAGAAACAGAGGAACAAACCATCTTTGTCGGACAAACCAGAACAGGACCAGGGGAAAACTCAACCATGTTGGCCTAACAAATGAGCACCAAGCTATGGGACGACTCAACCCTGCTGGTCAAAAAACAAGAACAGAGGAGCCCCCTATGTCACGAGAGGTCAAAAGTACGTAATGCAGTATACATCATGCACATGGGGCCCACATGACGTGTGGCCCCAAGTCAACCCCAATTGAGTGCACAAACATCCTCAGGTAAAAACAACCACATGTACCTCCAAATGGTCTCGTATACTCCTAGAGTATACAACGTTCCATCCTAAAGGCTATCGTGCACACTTTACCCAAAGTCAACGCGAAGGCGTGACGTAAAAACTCCAACCTTCCACCTCATCGGATGAGGCACATTCAACCACATCTCTTCACTCACACGGTAGTGCACGCGATCACACGTCAAGGGTACTCTGCAAACACGATGAGAAGAACAGCCATCAGAGGGCCTTTCACATTTAATAATATCGCACAAGAGGATCTGCACAAATAAACAGATTGCACCGTTGTAATACTCGCGAAAAAGCACACGAGATAGACTACTTACTCACCTCAGACGGATATACGACGGAAAAGTCACCAACAACGCCTCATGCCTGAACGGCGTCCCATGATCCTGAGCCTCGGCCACGAAAACAGTTGGGAAAATCGCACCATTGTGATCCCCTCGGGAAAACACGTCAAAAAGATTGCTCACTTGATTGCAACGGGTATACGGGGAAAAAGATGCATTCCGGCACACCGCACACGAGCGGTGCTTCGTGGGATCCGCAACCCGGTCCCAAAACACAACAAACGGATTGCACTGTTGCGATCCTCTCGAAAAAGCACACATGATGGACTATTCACATGTCCCAAATGGTCTCCTGGTGATAAAGATGGAAAATCACCGTTGACTCCCAAAGGGACCTCACGGGCCCCGCATCATCATGAAAAATTAGAGCGGGTAGATTGCACCATTGCAATCCCCTCAGAAAAACATCCAGAATCGACTGCTCACACGCCCCGAACAGATGCCCGATGAGAAAGTCGCAAAACGTTGCTCGCAGCTCAAAGACGAGCCGTGGGGCCCATGCCTAAACTCCGACCTCAACGACTGAAACCAACCTATAAAGCTCTGCCTCGGTTCCAAGGTCCCAACGCCACTAACGGCGCTTGAAATAGATGTCGGACGTGTCCGCGCTGCCCAAAACAAGATCCCCCAGAAAAACGTCGATTCATTTAAAGACGCATCGCGCCTCCGAGGCCCCTCGTTTTGGGAATTAAAAACATCTAAAACCATCTCAAAATGTCTATCTTGTCGATACAGTTCCACTTTCACAGATGGAATGAAAATCAGACACTCGTAATGAAAATTACGGGCGTTCGAAGAGGAGGCGGGGACGGATCCCCTTGGGCTGGACCGGTCGTGGCCGTCCGGTCGGCCCGGCCTGGGCCGGCTCGTGCCGGCCGGCTCTGTTCGGAGCACCGGCCCGCAGCTCTACATCGTGGGCCGACCGTGAACCCATGGTCCATGCGGACCGGCCTTCGTGTCCGGTCTTCCGCTGCGCAACGACATGCGAGACGCGGGTCATGTCTCCCGCGCGGGGTTGCGCGACGACCCCGGTTCTCCCTTGCCCCGGCGAGCTCGGCCTCACCCTCGCCGTCACCCGACTGCCCAGGCCGCTCGCCCGCAGCGCCGACATTCGCTCGCCCGGCTGCCCCGGCTAAAGACCAGTGCCGCCCTGCGCCATAGTTGCACCACCGTCTGAGAGCCCCACTGCCGCGCCATCCGCCGGAGCCCCGCCGCGCCGCCGCTCAAACCCGCCGGAAACAGAAAAGTCGCAACCTTCGGCGGTCGTTTGGGATCGACTCCAAACTCAGATTTTTGATCCAAAAGATTCGTCGGGTAGCTCACAAATTAAACTACACGATTATGGGCTTTCATTTCAAATTAGACGGTAACTCAACTGCATAAATCAACTTGAAAGAAGAGTTCGGAAATAAAAATGAAAAAACAGAAAACTCCTACCTTGAAGGGTGTTGCCCGGCGCTTCACGGAGAATCCACCGCCGCGCCGCTGCCTTGCCGGAGCCACCTCGCCAGAGCTACATCGCTGGAGTGGAGGAGGAGAGGGGGCTGGAGGGTTTCTCCAGGGGGTGCAAAGGGAGGAGTAGGGGGTGATTAAGGGTTTAAATAAGAAAATAAATTAAATTTTAATTAATTTAAAACAACCAAATTTAACCCGCATCGGAATCATCCTACGGGTCGAGGTTAAGAATCCCCTAGGGTAAACACCACGCTCTAAGCGCAACGACGCTCTTGGAATTTTATTCAAAGCCTCCGTTCAAATGTTATAAGATTGAATGCCCAAATCCACCAAATTACGAGATTGCCCCTAGGGTCATTTTTCATAGACGGCCCGCACCTGTGAAACTTCCAACCCTCCTAGGGTAACCAGAACACTCTGAACCCAACGGTGCCATCTGTTTCCCAATCCGAGCCACCGTTTAGGAGATACAGAGCTATGTCGTTAAATGAATAAATTAATTATTTAATTTATCAGTTTCACATTCCGAAAGTGAGCGAGTGGTCCAAACATCCAATGACAACACGTTTTATGTCTTTCCTAGGGTAAACACTCTGTTCTGGACCCATCCGTACACTCGGATCTCTGATCCGGATCACCGTTTAGGAGTTATCCAATTTATTTGACGTGTCCAGTGCGAACACACTGAAAATTTAATTCTGGCCACTCCGTGGCTCGGAATTGCACGCCGTCTGAAGGCATTGCTCTGGAATATCAACAAGAATATTCCAAAGTCATTTGTATCCAAAAACAAGGTTATTAAATCATTCACTACTTCCGGCTTTTCATCCCTAAAAAGAAAAACCAGGGAAACTCAGGGTACTAAGCCCGCACCTGGCTCTCCCGTACCCAGAAGAAATCACGCACAACACTATGCCACCGCACACAGACCAAAGGATTGATCTGTTTCACACGAGGTCTGCCCTCACGAATGATGCGCATAAGCATGCACACTTCTTCTCGGGTGTGTCACATGGGAGACATCGTGCACCCACTCCATCCTTTGGGGTTAGGGAAAGGCGGTAGGGAACCTTGCCATCCCTCTGCAGGGTCTCAAACGGTCAGAAGGACCACAAGGGTAGCTCACCTCCCCGGTCAAACCTCTACGCCGCACGCCGCGACAATAATCACAGCTTGGACATAGGATAAGGCCGGATGATTCCCTCCTTCAGAATATTCATATGGTGAAGCACCCAATGATATCTGGTCACGCAAGGTTCACAGTCGATCTCCCACGACCAAGACTCATTTAGATGCTCGAAAGGCGAAGGAGTCGCCACCATCGACTAAAGAGAAGGTTCCACACCTTCTAACATTCCAAAACAGGGTCATACCGACGCCCCGCGTCACCCCAGTGACACCTCAAGCAAGGAGTATGGAGAAAAGAATTGCACACCCATAGTCTAACAATTCTATGGAAAAAACTATAAGATCTATAGAGAGTACCTCTTGCCACCTCATGCTCTACAGGGTCGTAGACATCCAATGCTCGCGGCTGTCCGCAGTCCCAACTGTCAGCTCCAGGAGCTTGACGTGGACTACCTAGTGGTGATGGTAAGACCTTGTGATGTCATCCCCCACTCCCATCGCCTCCCACTCCTCTGCTAGAACAACCTATCTGGGTGTTATTCCGTTCATGGCACTGCCCCTGCCATGGTGGTGCACCTGCTGCTTGCCTGAAGCTCTCTGCACGCCTAGTCGGGCAGTCCCGTGCCAGGTGACCTCGCCCATCGCAAGACTAACACTGACTCTATTCAGGCTGCACTGGTGCCCTCCAACGCCACTGTGGTGTACGACCGCACCCCTGAGCCCGGTTGTCAGAAATCCACCTGCGTTGAGGTTTTGCTTGCCAACGCCTGCTAGCTACGACAGACATCTCGGCTCCAACGTGCCTGCTGCCACCACCAACTCCAGAACATGGTCGGAAGCTCTCTATCACCAGCGCCTACTCTAGTACCCCAAAATATGTGGAAATTCCCATGGGTACTTTGATAGCATGAATCTCTCGGTGGAGACCCTGCTCAAACTTCCGCGCTCGGATGCTGTTGTCATGGACCAAGTCCGGGTAAAAGCATGCACAGTCTGCAAAACTAGCTGCGTACTTGGCCACTGTAATACCTATCTACTGAAACTGCAGGAGGTCCTGAATCTGAAAGGAGGACAAGCAGGAGGGGAAAAACTCCTCACGGAACAACAACTGAAAGTCGCCCCACGAAAGCGATGACTTGTCAAGAAACTGAGTCACTAGACTCCACCAACGCCAAGCTGATCCATGAAAAGTCCGGCTATCAAAGCCACTCTCTGATCTATTGACATATGCACAAGCATGAAAAGGCGAACCACTACCTCTAGCCAAACCTCTGCTTCCTAAGGGTCTGGCTCACCACTGAACCTCAGCGGTCTCTGCCGCTGGAACTCACGGAGTGCTCTCTACCTACGCTGAAGCCCCGTCTGCTCTACTGAAGCTATCTGCTGCTCAACAGGTGGGGGTGCCGATACCGGCACACCCAGAGAAAGGGGCTCGCATGATGGGTCCGGATCTATGGACCCATAGCTCATTGGGTCATTGTCATGAACCAAAGCTGATATCCTGGTTGGCTATCTTCATAGAGACATCCTGAAAATTATCAAGGAGTTCCACGGTCAGATGAGCATATAGGTATATACAAATAACAACAACAATGGGGAGATGACTCAAGAAGGACAGTCAAGAATTAGTCCAATCTGATTCTCAAACAAATTTCCCCGTCAACAAGTGTCTCAGCATGCCAAGTTGACAAGCGGGTTATCAAGGTCCTGGTGAATGGATACGTCGGACGCCGCACTATCACTGGACACCCTATCCTGGGAGCCACTCTCGAGACACGTTAACACTATTTCCCATAAATCCCAATCAATTCCTCTTTTAGGGACATCCGAATAGCGTCTTAAGGAACAAACCACCTTTGATACCACTTTGTCACAACCCGACCCTACCTGGGCTCAAGCCGCAACTACCCCAAGCCTGCCTCCATAGACAAGGGGCTGGCGACAAGCGACGAAGGAGAAACAACTCGGGGAGGCCTTTGCCTGAGTACCTGTACACACACACACGTAGCACACTCAATGTGAAAGTGCAGAGCAAATGAGAAAAGACAAGTAAAGTAAAGGGAAACTGCTATATGCATACCAAAAATGTTCATCGACCTCTAAACAGTACATGTAATGTGCTGAAAAGGAAAACGGGGAAAACAAGAACCCAACTAGAAAAGGTTCCACAACCCGACAACAGGTAAAAAAAAGAAACAGCTGACGGGTATCCCACCTGGATCTCGGATACGACCACTGCACACGGTCTAAGCTCCCAGGCTCCTAAGCTCCTCTAATGTCACAACCAACCTGTCTGTCATCTGCAAGGGCACACCAAGTGTGGGCAAAGCCCAAGCAAGGTTGAGTATAAAAATACTAAGTAGGATACCTCGAAGGCTCGAGGGAGAAACAAAAGAGGTACCGGAGGGTGAGCAGTATTGCGAACAAGGAAAAGTAAAGGAGTATAACCGAAAGTGTAGTAAAGAGTATAGTAGGGAGTCCAGCTCAACGCATCAAGAGAAAGGAGGTAGACTCGTCCAGACATAAGGAGCTGGAAATAGTGAGAAGATAAACTTCTCGTCGAGTATTCACTACCTATAGCAGGAGAGTAGACTCATCCAACCACATGAATCTAGACATGGAAATCATGTGGCATACCTCGCGCGTCTTCGCCTCACCTGGAAGGAGAGTAATCATACCCATGAAGTGGGTACCAGAACAAGGTATATACATATTCATATGATCACTAAGAATCCCGAACAAGGTCGTAAGGGGATCTCCATCCCGTATCTTAGCCCAAGAAAATGAGTCGCCAACAGTCCCAGAAGTAATACCATTGATGCCCAGCATCCCGCATGTCTGCCTCGAACTACAATTCAAGGGCTCAATCACCGCACCTCGACACTATCCGCATTGGGCGGCATTGACTCGCCCTCACAGTTTTAGGTCCATCACTAGGACGTGTCTCGTTGGGGGAAACACTCATCGTAATTGAGAGTTCTGGGGGAATGTCAAACCCCAACTCGTCACTGTCCCGCAGTCGAGAGGTCTCCTCAAAGTCGACAGGCGACGCCCTGCCCAGCCCCATTGATGGGTCCCTGGAAGTCGACGGGTTCCCACTACAGGGAGACCTGGAAAGAGTCGACGGGTGCCACACTTCACCGTCCCGTAAAAGGGTAATCCACTGGAGGGTGACCCGACTAAATTCTGCGACGAGACCACTGCCCAACCCAGCTAGAGGTATCCCGACATCGGGGACCACTACCAAGCCCAGTTGGAGGTATCTCGGCATCGGGGACCATTGCCCAGCCTAGCTGGAGGTAAGCCCGACATCGGGGACCACTGCCTAGCCCCGCTGGAGGTAAGCCCGACAGTGGCGACCACTACCCAGCCCCGCTGGAGGTAAGCCCAACATCGGGGACCACTACCCAGCCCCGCTAGAGGTAATCCCTGCATCGGGGACCACTTCCCAGCCCCGCTGCATGTAAGCCCGGAACTACTCTGGTCATCGCTGCTGGATGGTACTACTCAGTGAACACTGCTATACTGGCCATCCCTGCTAGATGGTACAACTGGCGAGCCCTGCTTGAATCAACCTCATCCCTGCTGGAAACAACCTCATCCCTGCTGGAAACAACTTCAGCCCTGCTCGAAACACCTCATCCATGCTGGTAACAACCTCAGCCCTGCTGGTAACAACCTCATCCCTACAGGTAACATCCTCCTGGATAGAGGTTTAGTGCCCTAGTAAAGTGTTGGTCACATCGAATCCACATGAACTCTACCAGGGATCACGAAAGAATGGTAGAAACTCCCCAGGCCTCTCAAGGCGATCACGCTCCAATCCAATGAGTCACTATCAAAGAGGACTGAGACAACTCATCCCAGAAAGTGGGAAAACACCCACGTAGTACGAGCACATGTAGTCGCAAACGGTGTCGTAGTCCTATGAAATGGAACGGTACTAAAACCCCTCACAGCTGAACAAATAGAGGAACAAACCATTTCTGTTGGCCAAACGAGAACATGACCAGTTGAAAACTCAACCTTGCTGGCCAAAAAAACGAGCACCAATCTAGGGGAAGACTCAACCCTGTTGGTCAAAAAATAAGAACAGAGGAACCCTCTATGTCGCGAGAGGTCAAAAGTACGTAAAGCAGGACACGACACACACATGGGGCCCACACGACGTGTGGCCCCAAGTCAACCCCAACTGAGTGAACAAACGTCCTCAGGTACAAACAACCATATGTACCTCCATGCGTTCCCGTATAGTCCTAGAGTATACCACATTCCAACCCAATGGCTATCGTGCACACGACACCCAACGTCAACACGAAGGCCTGACGTAACAACTCCAACCTGCCGACTAATCGGCTGAGGGACAACCAACCATATCTCTTCCCTCACATGGGAGTTCACGCTATCACACGCAAAGGGTTCTCTATAAGCACGGTGAGAAGAACCACCATCAGAGCGCCTTTCACATTTCCACATTTAATAAGATCATGCAAGAGGCTCTGCACAACCAAACGGATTGCACCGTTGTAATCCTCGCAAAAAAACACACGAGATAGAATACTTACTCGCCTCAAACGGATATCCAATGGAAAAGTCACCAACACCTCCTCACGCCCGAACGACATACCGTGATCCCGAGCCTAGGCCCCCAAAATAGGTGGGTGCATTTCATCATTGCGATCCGCTCAAGAAAACACGTCAAAAAGACTGCTTACTTGAGCACAACGGATATCCGGGGAAAAAGATGCATTCTGGCGCACTGAACACGAGCGGTTCTTTGTGGGACCGGCAACCCGGTCCCGAAACACAATGAACGGATCACACCGTTGCGATCCTCTTGAAAAAGAACATAAGATGGACTATTAACTTGTCCAAAACGGTCGTCCGGTGATAAAGATGGAAAATCACCGTCGACGCCCAAACGGCCCTCATGGTCCCTACACCATCTTGCCAAATTAGAGCAGGAGGATTGAAACATTGTAATGCCCTCAGAAAAACATCCAGAATCGACATCTCACACGCCCAAAATGGACGCCTGGTAAGAAAGTCCCTAAACGTTGCTCCCAGCTCAAAGACTGGTCGTGGGGCCCACACCTTAACTCCGACCTCAACGCCTGAAACCAACATGGAAACCTCCGCCTCGGTGCCAAGTTCCCAACGCCACTTACGACGCTTGAAACGGACGTCAGCCGTGTCCATGCCGCCCAAAACAAGATTCCCCCGAATAACGTTGATTCAATTAAAGATGCTTCGTGCCTCCGAGGCCCCTCGTTTTGGGAAATAAAAATTATAAAAATTATCAAAATTTCACCATATATTTTTTTATGATTTAAATAGTTAACATAATTTTAGTAAATAATTTTTATTAAATCTAAATATATTAATTATAGAAATAAATTTAAATAATTTTTGACAAAAGTGTTTTTTTTAAGTATAAAATGAATCTTCTAAAAAATATGTGAATTTATTTCTAATAACTTACCAATAATTTTATGTTGATTTATAAGTATATATTTAATTCAAAAATTAGTTGTTCCTATTCATACCAACAAATTTAATATCTGGGTCACAATGGTCACAGAATAATATTACTTTGTTCATTTAAACTCAGGGTTGTGTATCTTGTACACTATCAAACATAGTATTTCCTTATAAAATATAGGGATATAAAATTTCCCCCTAAAATAAATTACACCTTATACATTTAAATTTATTCTCATTAACTAATGTTTTAATTTTGAAAATACTTTTTTCATATTCCAAAATCTAAAATAGGGTCAACAAAACTTCCAATATTATATAATGAAAGTAAACTATGAAGGTTATTTGGACTAAAACATACAATATTTCTATACTGCAAAATAGGGTCATAAAAGAGAAAACTAACTCTCTTGAATTGATAGAGAGTGACAGAGAACATGGTCATGAAAATGTTAACTATAAACAATGATAAATATTTGATGGGTTAAATTTTATTGATTTTTCATTATGAAATATAAACAAATTACATTTTTATTTCCATAACTTTTTACTAAAGTTGAAAATTCATTTAATACCTATAGTAAGAACACAAGAAAATATACATACTTGAAAAGAAGAGTTTTTCCTTTAATAAATTTATACTAAAAACTCAAATTTTTATCCAAATGATGAGTATGAATTTTTAGTGACTCAAAAAACTAGAATCAACTTACATAGATCATGAATTACATTAAAGGATAAAAAGATACCCCTCTATTATTCAAACATTATTCACAACCAAAATTATTAAAAAAATATTAGTTGATACCAAAAAGTGGAAACCCTTCATATGAGAAAAACTAAATTAATATAAAAAATGCAATATCAATAAATAAAATTTGACATCTCTCACTTAATAAATAACTATATATCAAAATAATCCAAATATTCCTAAATTGTATTGAAACACAAAAATCAAATTGCAACATATTGTGCCTTCAAAAATGTTGACAATTTTATGAATTTTTTTTGGAAATTTCATTTGGTGGGTGGGTCGATTCATAAATTGAGCATCAGAATGTAATTGCTAGTGTAGGATCAATTGAATGTATTTTTTCTAGATGAGGTTTCTGTCTTGTGATATGTCCTTGGTGTTCAGATGATCTTTCGATGTGTTGGTATCTAGAAACACATTTTTTGGGAGGAAATAGTTGTAAGAGAATAGTTGGAACATATTTAATTTAACCATGTGGGTCAACTATGTGTCACCTCTTCATTAAAAGGTATGGTTTTTAAAACTATGAAACCTCCCATGTCAAACTGGGCGAATTTGTCAATTAGACATGGAGGTGTAAAATGGTTTGAATAAACCATGCGTGGTGCATTGTAAAACCGTTAAGAATCAATGTAGTTTATAAAAAAGGTGAACCAAATTTATTTTACAGAGATTGTATAATTGTTAACTTAAATTTTGTGGGGTGAAGAGGTGGGCAGTGTGAAGGTTACCATTGGTGAATGGTTTGTTTGATTGTGCACCCAAACCATATGGGGTGTAGCTCTTAGATAGTGAGGGAATCACAGTTGGTGCATGGTTATAAAAACCATACAACCTAACAACACACATCGTTTATATAGGTAAATTTACTATTTCCCCATCCAAATATAAATAGGTATTACCACATTTCCCATATATTTCACACAGAGTAGGTCCCCATGCATTCTAAGCTCTCCCTCTCCTCCTTATTGGACATCCTTTATTTATTTTTTTACTCAAGAACCGTCGGGTGAGTTGAAACTATTTTTGTATGTTATTGACTCCATATTTGTATCTTTATTGATAACCTCACCTTATATATTTATAAATCCATGTGAGTCATTTCTCTATATTTTTAGGATGCTAGATGATTTGTTTCTTCTATTCCAGCTCGAATCAAAGAATGATATCGAACGTGCAGACCATCCTAAGAATGTGGTAGGAAGTCTAGTACCATAACCTCAGGTTTAATTTAATTTTTCTCATTTACAATTGTAAAGTTCACTATAAGTTTTCAGTACCACCTCTAAAATATTAAATAAAAAATTTAAATTTTTCCATGCCCTTTTCTTCACATCTAGCTATAAATAAAAATCTTGGTTTCTCGCCATGACTTGAGCCACCCTAATGGGTGTTCCTTCCCATAAAGACTTATCTTACATATCCCATACACTATTAAAAAAACATTTAATGCGTGATTTAACTTGTAATATTGGAATTGTATTGTGAAATGAATCAATAATTATTTGTGTCCATGTGTTAGGCCATATACATATTTCCAATGTTGAATTTTATAACTTAAATGATATGGGAAAAATAGATTATGAGTTATAAATTTCATGACTTTTTAAATTTTATATGTTTTGATTTTTAGGTAAAACATTATATCCATGATAGGGGAGATAGTTTGGTAATATTCCATTGGTGGGATCATTATACATTATATTTCAAAACTATTGATGAATTGTAGGTACACTAGGAGGGATTCATGGTATGCCTGGTATGTGCTCACCATATGTTTTTTATAACTTTCCAAGATCAATGTTCGTTCCCTAGGGGAGTCACCAAGGATAGTACAGGTGGAAATATGGTTATACTATTCCATAAGTGATATGCATTTCCATATGTGAGATACTTATGATGGGCTGAGAGGGATATACTTACATTGGGCTGAGAGAGATAAATGGGTTTCATTTTATGGGATGTCATGGATAGATATATGGTGATTAACATTTTTAGAGAACCCAATTTGATATATGGGTTTCTTGTTATGGACATCATTAGACAAGGTCGGGATGCTACATATATTTTCTAAAGATACCACACATTAAATAACATTAATGCATAAATGGTACTATCAGGATGCAACTACCAGGACGAATCATATTCCGTAGTTTGTTCTGATCTTGATGAATATTTATGATGACCCTTTATACACTAAATCACACTTTTTAGGTTCACCTTAGCTTGGATACATTTGTCTTAGGTTGAAGCACATTGTGTCAATCAGTTATCCAACAAGGAATTCCGTAAGGTGTATATATTTGGTTGTTGGTTTCTTTTACTATAACAAGCACACCACTCAATTTATATGCCCAAACTAAATTATTCTAAAACCTAATGGTGATAGTCTACTATGTTTGTCTCACACCCTTTTCTGAGCTCCATTAGACTGGGATACCTGAACACATCTCATGATTGTGAGATCAGGTTCCTGCATTAAAATGGCTTGTTGTTGTGCTTCTGAACTAGAATGGAGTATAATATTAGAGGACCGAGTTGGTTATCATTATGCTATTGGAGATAGTTGTTGTGTCTTTTATTTATTTGTCTATTTTTCTTTATAGTCACATATTCTGAATAATAGTTGGTGTATGTTTTATAGAGAATTCTCACACAAGATCATTTATTCGTTCATCATTGATTTCTTATTATTAAATTACACTTCCTTTATTTATTGCTTCTCCCATTGTATTTCTTACTATTCTAGAGGATATAGTCTCCCCACTATATCACCTTTACATCCACGCTATTAGTTAGAAGCCTATGGCATATGGGGAAGCACGATTGAGGCCTATTATCCCACCATATTGGAGAACTGTTTGACTGGTATCCACGAAAGGATGCTACAAATGGTATAAAATCCTCATTTTAATTTGTCTTACTATTTGGGTTAATATATAAGAGAATAGGAATAGAAAATCAGTTGATAATAGCTTGATTATGGGTATGAAAAACTCACAATTGAGGGTAAGTTTGATTTTATAGGTATGGATTTAGTCATTCTACTGTAGTTATAATTGATTGATATTCCACCTTGAGTGATTGTCACACTTTTTTTAGTTATTGACTTATGGAATTGATGTATACTTACCTACTGGACTAATACAATGTAAGATATGAGGTGAATTCATGCATCATTATAGGAAGAAATTGGTTCCCATGCCATGCATATTATATGTCTTGTAGGTCCGATTATAGACTACTAGATACATGTATGAATTGTACATTGTCAAATAGTCCAACAATATTACCTATATATCTTATTAGGTAAATTATAGCATGCTTACTTATATTACATGCTTAATTATATACGATGATTCGGTTATTAATTTTAGAATGACTGGTATAAAACCATTTTGGAGTGTTTCCTTTATTTTATAGTATATTTCCATAAGTCCACAGGATTTTATAAATTTATTTCTTTGTAACAACATGCCTAGTGATAATTGTGATATATGGATGATTAAATAAAACGTATTTATCAACCTAAATAGTGTTTTACCATATAGTTGTTGGTTTAATTCTATTTCACCAACTAATATTTTTATGTTCAAGCCATGTAACATTAGTTTCATGGGATGGAATATTAATTGGTTTGATTAAATGGGTTCTAGATTTAAATTTATAATGTGTATGGGTGAATTATAAATTGGAAAGCGGTGATCCATATAAGTGAACCATCACATGTATACATATATAGTTTGAAAATAAACATAGTAACATGGTTTAAATTAAACTGAAAATAATGGTCCAATTTAAAAAATTTATGGACCTTTATAAATTGGATAATGTTAACCCATATAATCAAACCATTAATTATCATCTTGTTTATTCTGAAAAATAAGTCGAAATCTGGTTATAGTCACATGAATGTGAACTATAAATTATAAAATCATGTGCCTATATAATTTGGTATTATAAATTCATCCAACAAGACCATTAGGTAGAATAAGAAACTTAGAGTCATTAATTATAACTGAATGGTTAATAAGTTGACTAGGTTTGACTTTATGTTTGAAATAATATAAATTTGTTTTCAAAAATTTCAGCAAATACTATTTAATTATAGTTAAATATGTAATTAATTGAAATAATTAATTTTTGAGTCACAGTAATTTGTGCATGATGACCCATATTAATAAATTATTGAAATGAATAACTAGTCCCAAGAAGTCTATTTAATGCATGTTTCTTATGAGATAACTAGGATCAACCCTTGTAGGACGACGTTGGTATGAAATGATTATGTGATAAAACCCTCAAGGGAGTTTGAAATGTATTAAATGAAGTTTCAAGACCCTCATAGGTTTTACTTGCCATCCTTTTGTTTTTCTTTGGTATGTAACAACATGGGGGTATGATTTAGTTAATTGGAATGGTTATTTAAATTGTCTGTACCCTCTTATATGGTGTTATACATAAATATATGATGAAATATTATTTAACATGATTCCATAATTAATACAATAATTTTTATCTACCCTTTAGATTAATTATTATGAGGTGTTAGTTAAATAAAATTATAATTACAAACTAATGAGTTTTTTAAACTTTTTAAAAGAAATAAAAATTTTAATTAACCGACCCCATTTTAGAAACTCTTGAAATAAACTATTAAAAAAATAAATTCTAAAATAAATTTCCTAAGATGTTTTATATTGTATGATGAATTGGATGTTTAGTATATTTGTTTAAAAACTAGTAATTTTCATTCCATGGGATTGTTTATTAAATTTATATTAAATTAACATTGTTTAAATTCCATTAGAAAGAAGGGGAAACCTATTAAAGGTGTTTAGAGTGGGAACACCTGTATTAGTGTAAGTCTATAAGGTTCCCATTGACCCGATTTACATCATCCTATGTTATGTACAACTAAAGACTAGGTGGTGAGGCATAGTGATGTTTTCTAGCATGATTGTTTTAGGATCAATGACTTATTATATTGTAATGGGATATCCATATATAGTTATTTCCCTCTGAACTATTTAGAAATTATAAATTATTGTGATAGATTTTTTTACCAATGGTACCATTCTAGTGCTGTCAGTCCCAAGTATGATCCTAGTAATAGAACAATACCCCTGAGTAAATGAGTGATCATTTGGAAATTGGATCATTGTTAATGTCATGAGCATTATGCAATGCTTCAATTTATAAGGTTATGCATTCATTGATAATGATCGGCCACATCATAGGTCATGTTATCTTCTTCTTTTCTATGGGCTATCACATGCCATGAATACATAGCAGTAGGTACACTATTCATCATTCATAGTGGCACACATGGTTACATGTGATGCCAGTAATGTTAAAAGCGGTGTGTTCACTCCTTTTTCGTTTGAGACGCCAGGCCACATAATACTTTAAACCATTTGGTTACCTGACCACATGGATGAAGGTTCATCATTCCTGGATGACTAAATTTATAGCTCGTCTCCAGAGTAGGGTTACCTTGGTGTTGTGAGATCATTTTTTGCATTTTACCTTTGACTTGTGGATTAGGAGTTTTGTTGTTTTAGTGTTTTAGGATAAAATTATACAATAGATAGTGTGATGTGTCATTGTAGACCCAGATTAGTTTTTTCTTCCATTTCTGATGCTAAGGACACATGTTAACCTGAATTATTGTGAGCGTCAAATGTATATCTAAAACTACATCTAATATGAGGATCTTGTGAGTGACTGTATTTATTTTCTTATTGAAATTCACTTGTATAAAGAATTTTGGTCCACATTAATTGACCAATATTAATTTTGATGTAAGGTGTTCTATATTATGTTTTCCATTCTGATTAATGTGGTATTTTTGACACCCCTAAGGTGGGGAACATCACATATGTTGTGAAAAGAATGTTCTTCCATATATAAGGAACCTGACCATAAATGGCTATTTTTAAATGGGTGGAAAGAGTTCAATCGATGACAGTCTTGTTAAAAAATAGAAATATTCAAATGATTTCATATGGTGGGTAGTATTTTTATGATAAATAGGACTTTTGGATGCTTTTCTTTAGTGAGACTTTTGGGGGATCCCTTGTATTAATGATATTGATGTTAAAAGTATCATTGTTCTATTGTATTTGATAATGAAATTCCTACAAGAGTGCGACTCAGGTCTAGAACCGGGTGGTATAAAAGTGTACAACCACAATGTAAGGCTAGTTTGGTACACACTAGTTGTGTGAAGTACCGTTTAATGGTAGTGTCGTCTCATTGGCTATCAGAAAGTCAATTTGTGGTTTCATGAGATGGTTGAACCATTTTTGAACATGGACACTCCTGGTTGGGAGACGTGGTGTCTGAAAATTTTCTAAGGATGTTATAACTCATTTTAAATGTGAGTGTGTCTTGGAAGGAGAAATAGACCCCTATCAATAAAATATAGGTGTAGTCCTTTTTCAGAGGTGAGAAAAAACCATATCCTAACTTCATCCAGCATATATAGAGATAGAGTTAGTTAACCCGTGAGATAAAACAAACCAAATTCCATTTTCTATTTTTTGAGATGGATTCCTTTTGAGTGAACTAATTTAGCAGTATAAAGGAAGCGTTATGGAATTAATGATACCATATGTAGATTGATGAAAATTCTTTTTCATTCACAAAAATGTAGAACTGATCGATGGGAGTCCATATGCACACTTGTATTATGTTTGATAAAAAACCATGAATTGGTAAATTAGGGGGCATCACTAAAATTTTGTTATGAGTTTGATTTAGTGTTCATGATACAATATTTAGGTGTATATACTTACAGGATTTGGAATATAACTTTTTAAATGAATCATACATATAATCCTATAATTTTTTTAGAATAGTCAACTGATGTTGGTTTGACTATAGCTCATAAAAAACAATATGTAGTCATTATAAAACCATTTTTTGCATGTTTTTAGTTTATGAAGGTGTCTTACAAAGGATATTCTGTGATTTTAAATAGAATTTAAATCTACAAGTGTTGAGATGAGTCAAATGGGGTTGAAAATTGAGAGTGGAATAAGGACACATAGTAGTTTTCTCACCATAACCAGGAGCACCTTTTTTATAATCGTTCTAGGAGAATCATTAGAAATCTAAAGATGTGTTTCGGTAAGCAATTCCATTGTTTCATGTGCTCCTAATTAGAATTTTCCATTCCATGGTTAATACCTAAGGTGGGGAGTTCTTTAGACCATTTGATACAATATTAAATGATGATATTGTGTCTCGGGTTAGTAGAGCTTCATAGGATCTATCTTGACGTTTTTTTTTGTTTTTGGGAATTTTCCTATGTTTTGGGAATGTGAGAACTATATAATTAAAAGGAGTCTTGGAAGAGTGTTTGGAGTTCTGGGACATAACCCATGCATTTGATTAAAGATTATACACTAATGTAGATCAATAGTTGTTTATTTGTTCACAAATATCCTTTGGGATTATATTATATAAGGTGGGAAGATTTTAACATCTGATGTTATGGACAACATTGAAAATTTCATGAGTGTTTGAACTTTTCATTTTTTTTTTGCGATTCAAATCACATACTGAGGTTCATAAAATAATTTTGAGAATTATATCAATTTAAATAGTGTTTTTAGGTGTTTTTTTTGTATCTCATGATATTTTCTATGTGTTCAGATATGCTTTGTATGTGTTGGGATCTAAAAAATCAATTTTAGGAGGAAATAGTTATAGGCGCATGGTCAACACATTGTTAGTGTAATGTTGCTGGTCAATAATGAAGACCCTCTTTTTAAAGGGGCATGGATTTTTTAAAACACAAAATGTTTGAGTTTAAATGTTGTCTCTTGGTCTAATATAGTAATATTTGTCACATGTATTAATTAAACCATGCGACCTGGGGAACACCACCATGTGAATATTATTTTTTTATTAGAGATGTGAAACAAATGGATTGTACACAGATTCTCTAACCATGCACCTAGCCCATGAATGATAAAGTGTTGGATAGTTCACATGGAACAATTAGAACATGGTTTTTTTGACAATGTGGCCAAACCACGTGTGTTGAAGCTCTTAGAAAATGAAGGAATCACAGTTGGGCCATGGTTAGCCAATCTGTGTTGCATAACCATGAATCTCATTTAAAAGGGGAAATGATAGATTTTATCCCATACATTATTGGGTTCTACACCATTTATCATTTATTTAACATGAATCACCCCCTTATGCCAAGATATCTATCTCCTCCTCCTTGGCAGGTCTCCTTCATTTCTTGTGTGAATCAGGTGTTTCATGGTGCATTAGACCCGTATCAGTGAGCTCATAACTCTTCATGATTCTATTAATTAGTTACCTCAACTTAGGTAATTCTAAATCCATTGAATCCATTTCTCCGTATATTCAGGTAGTTTTACGATGCATCCATTTTCATCCATTCTAACATGAATTAAAATTCGATATCGGATGTGTGGAGAATCCAAATCATTAGGAATGTTTTTTTAGTTTCTTCCCACAAGTATAGTTTCATTTATATCCTACATCAATTATCCATGAACCGTAACATCATGAAGACGCATCCAAAATGCTTAATAAATTAAAGTTAATGGTTTTCTTGTTACCTTTTTGGCATATCTACTAGAGAATCAACACCTTCATTGCCTGCCTAGACTTGAGACACCCAGTGGATTTTTCATCCCTTTAAGGCACATATTTCCTTTCCCTAATACTATTCAGACCCCTTTGTTGGTTCAATATCCATTATAATAAATGAATTGGAGTTTTAAATGAATCAATAATGCTTTGTGGCCATTTTCTAGGACTTATTCTTATATAAAAAGTTGAATTTCATGAAATAAATTATTGGGAAAAATTAGATGAAGTGTTATGAATTTCATAACTTGTTAAATTTTATAAATTTTTATAGATAAGAAATACTTCATATCCATGATAAATGAGACACATGGGTCAATATAGGATTCCTTGGATGTTCTCATCGTCCATTATGTTTTGAAATTTTCGATGAATGGTAAATAATATGGGAGAGATACTTTGTATTCCTTGGATGATGATGGTACCCTAGTAGAGTCACCATGGATGAGATTAGTGGAATGGTGGTTATACCGTGCCATGAAGGACACTCAGTCCACTATGTAAGATACCAAGGATTGGATTTTAAGGTTATACTTACACCATGTTGATATTGATACGTGGGGTTCCTTTCATGGGTGGAAAGGGATGGAATCTATGGTTATGAACATTTTGAGAGAACCGCGAATGATATTGTATAATCCTGTTATGTATCGCCTTGGATGGGCTCAGGATTCCACATATAATTTCTAGTGATTCCTCACATTAAATTACAATAATTGATAATTGATACTCTATGGATGTGACCTCCAATAAAATCAAAATTATTTGGTTCATTCTAATATTGATAATTATATATGATGGCCCTTTATCTAATATATTATAATTTATCAGGTTCACATTTCCTTAGAGACATCAAGATTATGACAAACCAGGTAGTTTTGGTCAAGTATCCCATGAAGAACTTGGTTTGATGTATGTGCGTATTTATTTTTTTGAATTTATTATTATTGGAACAATTATCATTTTATATAAAAATATAGGATAGTTTCGGACACTATTTTTTTGTTTTACAGAGTTTATCTCGCATCCTGTTTGGGAATCCATTACATTGGGGGAACAAGAAGAGATATCATCATCACAGAAATAGGTTCTTATATTATATTGGAACAATATTTTATTTTTTTGGAATAGGATGGAGTACAAGAGAAGAGGACTAAGATGGTGATTGGGATTCTATTTGAGATAACCAATTATTTCATTTTCATCTTGGCTATGTACTACGTATACCTGCATGTACACTTTTGATAGATCATATTACTACATAAAAATTTATTCATTCATTATTTATTTCCAGTTATTAAATTCCATTTCCATAATTAATTATTACTTCCACAGTATTTCATAATGAACCATAGGGTACAGTCACCCCACATTACTACGTTTACACCCTTATTGCTACTCTAAAACCTTATAAATACATAGAGATACTCTTGAGGACCGGTGTCCAACCGGCTCGAGATACTATTTGAGTTGAATATGGATTTGGACTATACACATATAGGCATATACAATTATTCTAAAATTTATTCTCAAATTACATGAATCATTCATAAAGTCTCATACCAACAATTAAATTTACCTAACAAAATAATCTCAATGACATAATAAACATTTCCATAAATTATATAAACCACTATAAATCAAAAAAAATATGTGATTCTAGAATATAATTTAACTCAAATAATATCCCATATTATCTTATTAGTTTCCAAAAATAGTGATCTTCATCTAAAATAAAATTAACCACTTAACCACCAAATCAATTTTTAACGCCATGGTTATCAATACGATAAAACTTATATTCCACAAAATCAACTTATTATTCATCCATAAAATAATTTATGAATATTTCATACCAATCCAGACTTCATGTAAGCCTATGGTTGTAAATTCACCATTTTCTCCATTCGGTTGTGGGTTTAGACCTCACAGCCTTTCCTGATTCATTAGGTTTTCACCCATCTTGTGGATTTTCCTTTTTCTATAATTTTTTTTATAAAATTCTAGAAATTTGGAAACACCCAAAATCATAACCTTAATACTTTCAACACTAATTAATATTTTAATCTCAAAGGTTATCTCATAGCTTTCATTTTTCATCCCAAAATGTATTAACCCATAAATATTTAAATAATTATTATCTTGAAAAATATCATTATTCATCATAAAATTTTATAAATTTAGACTTAAAAAGGGGTGTGTAATACACTGAACTTATAGTCATACATAACCATGATGGTGTCTATAAATATTAATATATCATATACTGAAAACATCATACTAGACAATGTTATATAAACCTTGATATGATACCAGATGTAACTGACCAAGACCCTCACCTCCCGATTCAGGGCTAAAAACATAAAAAATAATTTTCAAGATTCTACATAGATAAATGTGACCTAATTTTTTCAATCAAAACAGAAAATGGAAAAATAATTATTGGATCACTAATATACCAAATTTCCTTTTTGGTATAGAGTTTTAATGAATTACGATAAAATCTTACATATCATACATAAATAAATAACTATCCCATAAAAATCTATATCACCTCCCAAAATATCATAAAATCTAGAATATTTCTTAGAAATTTTACACTTAAAACCATTCATTATTATATTGGGAAAAGGAACGTAAGAAAGCGAGAGATCAGATGATCAGTATGGATAACCATAGGATATATCAATGAGTACATAAGCATAACATGGGAATAAGGGTATAAGAACATAAAATTTAAAAATTATACTTAGTGTAATAAAATCATAATCTTGATTCATGGAATAAATCAAGGATTTTTAGGAATAAAAAAGAATAAAAGAACATAATCCATTAGATCATAACATGTGACATTGAATTTTGGAATACACATATGCATTGAAAATCCCTAGGCGGCTAAACCTCCATGGCAGGACACACCACCATCCCCTATGGAATCCCTTACCTTATAGTTAAATGGGTTAACTCTATAAATCATTATAGTTTTTAAGGTTCACTCCAAAGAAAATCATTGTGAAAAATTCCGTTAATGAATTGATTTTACTCACCATTATAGTCATATCTATCTCATGAGATATAACTCATTACAAAATTCATTGTAAAGAGATATAGGTACTACCCATAAAAAAACAAAATCCATATATATGTGTTCAAAAATAACATAAATCATTCATCATATTACCGCACATGAAAATTAATGTTTATATTAAAAATTTCTTCTCTCGATAACCCATCATAAAATTATGGTATTCATAAACATCACACCTTAATTAAAAAAAACATATAGATAAATAATAATGATGGTATCCCTGGATTATATCCCTATATAAAAAATAACATCAAATAATTATCTCTTGAATGGAGAATTATTTTGAAATATTACTTGAAATAATTCTTAAGGAAAATATCCTTTCCATTCTGAAAACATTTTTTTTTCAATAGTCACACATTTAGAAATGAGATCATTTTATTTGAAAACAAACTTGTAATATTGAATTGAAATATTCAATGAATTATGGTATTGTGATGATGAAAATGGTTCTCATTCAACATAAGTTAAAAAACACTCCTTCTATATTTTTTTTTCAGAAAATTCACAAAGTACCATGATTGAAAAATGATGAAAATACCGTTTTGTAAAATATATAAAACACGTGTAAAAATAAATTTAAAAAATCATTGGAAAATAGTAATAAAAATTGAAAATATTTTTAGAAAACATGTACATGAAAGATAAATAATCCCCAATGGAGACTTAAACACAAAAAATCTCAAAAAATATTGTGATTTTAAAATAAAAACATCACCACCAAGGAAGCTTTTTAATCCTAAGCTCCATAAAATAAATAAACATAGTTTAATATTTTAATACCACTAAAATTCATAATATATATCAAAAAATCAGTCTATGGGTATTATATATACTAAAAAAATTAATATGTTGTGAATATGGAATGTGTATCACAAACATAAAATTTAGTTAAAAATACATTCAAAGTTTATACCCTTGAAGGAAGAATTAATCAAATGAATAGATTAGATGTATAGTCCATAAATATGAATAAAAATAATTCAAATATAACATAATAAAATCAAAACTCATTTCACACATTATCTTAGAATGACATAATCAATGAAGTAGATGTTTAATCTAATGAATGGAATTGAGTTGAAAAATCCATTATGATAAGACAAAATATTCATGTACATTCTTTATCATCCTAAATAGTAAAAATATACTAAATATTCACTTTATTTTTAATTTTTTAATGTATATTATTCCTTGTAAATAAATTATTGTTATGTTATTAAAATTACTTAATTATTTAAGTTCTAGTAAGATGTTTTGATGATATTCTATACTTGAGTCCATAATGTCTTTGGTATGATGTCTATAGTCAATGTGGTCACTATTCAATCATCTATGAAATAATATTTATGAAATAATTTTCAGTTTTAAAATTCAATTATACTATAAAATATTAACAATAAAATTACTAAATTGCAATCATGGAGAGGGTAGGTCTTGCGTACGCATGTGTAACAATTCTAATTTTCAACAATAATTATTGATAGAGGTTATGTATTATATTATATTTACATAGTGATAATCATATAAAATTACATATTTAAATATAATTATATATATTTCATCCATGTTATGCGGTTATGAAAAATTAAACACATTGCTTCGTGGAGGTGGTAGTCCACATGTATGCACAAACAACATTATCAAATTTTATTTCTAGGAATGGTAAGAAGTTATATGATAAATTATCATTCAAGAATGATAAATCTGTCATTAATATCATATATAAACGTTAATTTTAACATTATAACCATTATTGAGTGATGATTATGGAAAAATATTTCATTGGTTCGTGAGGCATTAGGCCACCGTACACACGAACAATGAATTCTATTCCCATTTGATGGAAGCAGAGATGGAGATATTTAATGAAACTAAAATAATAACATATAAATGTATCTAGGAAAATGGATTTTTTTATTTTATCATGGTTCAATAACTATATATGGATTTGGTAGAATAATGAAAATGAAATCACTGTATTAAAAATGATACCTCTACTTCTAACTATTTCCTTTTATTAACACCTTAAGAAAACTATGGTTAGTGTTTAAACTAGAATAATACTTCTAGAACTTGGGTAGTCATTATTAAAATATTTCAGTGTTTCTATTGGATAAAAAATTATTTTTAAGTGTTAATAAATTCGAAAAATATGTGCCCTTTTATAAGAGTGCAGAGGGGGGCTCTTATAATTGAAAAAATTATTAAAATAATATAAATTATTTTCCTATTAAAAAGGGATCCAAAGTGAGTTAATTTAATATAATATGATTATTTTATTAAATCCAATAATAAAATAAAATTTATATAATTCATGACTATATTTCTACCATTTTGTTTTTAACCCTTTTTAAAATCCATCTAACTCATGATTTTTTACTCTCTGTGGTTAATATAGTAACTATAAAATTCAAAAAGAACCAAAAATGGATTAAGGATGAATCTTTAATCCTTAGTTAATGAATATTTCTGAATTTAATATTTCTTTGAATTTTATATGATTTTATAAAACATTAGTTACTACAAAATAGTTATAATGTTTGTTTTGAGGACTATTCATTACATTGACTTTAATAAGAACAAGATCACACTAATAATTTTAAAAACTATTTTATTACATCCCTAACATTTTAAATTCTTCATGAAAGTTATTTTATTATGAAAATTATCTGATTTTTTTTATTTTTGTATCATTTATTTGATACTACCATTAATAAAATAATTACCACATCAATATTTTGTAAGTATATAAGGTATTTATTTTTTAACTAATTTTTTCTTTAAAAAATTACCATGATGAAGATAAGATTTTTTTGGAAATGAATATTTATAGTCTAATATATCATTTGGATAAATCTATAATAAAATGATATTTTTTATATAAAATATGATTGTCGCATCATTGAGTTTTTTTCAATAGAATATTATAAATGCCATAATCTCTTAAAAATGAAAATCACAATATATTTAATCCTTTATTGTTTAGGTAATAATATTACTCATAAAATAAAACTTACCCAACTCTAAGGGTCATAGTTCTCATCATATTATTTTACCCTTAATTATTCGATTTACCCTTTATTATGGTAATAAGATTTTACAAGGTTACTATTCATATTGTCCAAAATTTAAAAAGAAATTTTGAATAATTATAGACCCTTTTATTCCAAATTTTAAATCCTTTTATGAAAATTTAAAAAAATTGATGTTTCCGAATTTAATTTTAAAGTAAATCAGCAAAACACAATGAAAAACAGTTTTTCAAAAAATACCCTTTTAAAATGTTAAATGTTTTATATATATTCAAGTATAAAACCCATTCAAATAACCATAATTTGATTATTTAAAATGATATTTAGATAATTAAATTTTAATAATAATAAAAAACATAATATGACATTGTAAATTCTTGAGAAATATAATTTTGAATAAAAATCGACATTTTTCACTATTCATTTAAAAATAAACCATTTCAGAAAGATAGAAAAAAAAATTATTAGTAAATATTGAAATGATAATTTCAAAAATGAATTTTATTTTATCAAATAAAATTTATTAAATCACCATAAATTAAATATATTATATTTTTGTTTGGAATAAAATGTATTCTTTGAAGAATGAAATGTCTTTTCTAAAAAATATATGATTATTCTATAATCATTTTCCAAGAGTTTTATATTTATTATGAAGTTTATATTTATATTAAAAATGATTTATTCCTATTCATACTCAAAAATTCAATGTCAAAGTTATAACATGCACAAAAATATTTTGTTGTTCATTAATACTTTGTGTTGCATATCTGGTACACTTTCAAACATTGTATTTCCATAAAAAATATGAACATATTATAGTGAAATTAATACACAATGAGAAAATATTACTAAGAGGAAGTCATGAGATAGTTAAAAGTGTGAGAATATACACATCCTGAAAGATTCGATCGGGGATTTTTAGCCCGAAGTGAATCATTTTATAGTGCATATCATAAATCAATAATTTCAGACCATAAAAGTGTTTCACACCATCACTATATCAGTCTCAGTGGGTTTAAACCATGTTTGGAAAATGATCTTATTTCATCCACAATGCAATATTCTCTCTCCAATCCAAGGGATATTCCATGCATTTTTGAGTGATTTTATCCAATTTGGGCATCTCGATCATGCAATTAATCTATGGTGAGTTTCTTCGCTTTGGTTTACTGTTATCTTTCATTTTTTATCCATTATTGTGGTGTAATATCTTTACCACTATAGAACCAGTTTTTCAACTTGTATAATCTATATTTTTTACCTTGGGACATTCTTCTCCTTTATTCCTCTTTTGTATTACTAATAGATATTTTTTCTTAAATCACCAAATAAATGTAGTTGTTCTAGAAAAAACCACCATGGGTTATATATATATGTTTATGTATGTTTAATATTTTGTAATTGCACTAAAATAATGTGTGAATTAACATAAAAATAATATGTGATTATAATCATGAGTTTGAAATATTCCTTTGATCCATTAGGAATACAATAGTGTTGCAACCTAGCATACAACTACCCATAATATGGGCCTACACTAGAAAAATAAAGAACATTATAATAGATTGAAAACTAATTTTGCATGAAATAGGACCATACATAATTTTTTTTGATATATTCACCTTCAAAAATGGATTAAATTATTATTTTATTGATTTAGGATTATTTAAATGAGATGGGTATATAGAAAAGAATTAAAAATAAATAAGATATAATTAATTTAATTAATGGGAAATTGAAAAAAATAGTAATTAGCTAAATTGACCATTTGGGATTATGATATTATGTTTTGTTACTCTTTACTTTATAACATGTGTTAATATTAAATTAAAAAGGATTATATAATGGGATTGGTCTAATTGTGATGAAATAATTATATAAGGGTCTTATCCCAATTATTTGTAAATGATTATATATAGGTCTTGGCCATATTATGTTGAAATTATAATATAAAGGGATTGTCATGGTTATACTTAAATTATTATATAGAGGACTTGGTTATGTTATGATGAAAATCATTAATAGGGTGAGTTTCCCAATTATGTGATTAGGAAATAGACTTGTGGTTATGGTTTACTTGATTTTGCAACATAATAATAGATATTCCAGAATAGTTCAAAAGAGGGTTGATTTTTTGCATCGTATTAATTGATCAATTAATACTATTAATTATTTATTTACAACATGAACTTTTTATCAGACTATTTTTTGTTCAAAAATGGTTGTCTTGACCTATTGGTTCTTACCCACACTCTATTCGTGTCCCAGTTTAGAACATGAGAGTAATACATGGATGTAGGTTTGGATTTGGGAAAAGGACATTGTATTTTGTTTTTCTCGCTGGATGGGTTCGACCTTGGAGACGTGGCTGATAAGGGGGTCACAATTAGGGGTCTCTAGTTTATTTTTACAACATTTTCTTTAATATTTATTACATAGAGTGTTTCATTTAATTACATTCCATCGTGGAATTATTTGGTTCATTATTTTTTTTGTTTACTTGGCTCACCCTTCATCTTCCATTTGTATGTCGTATTATTTATTGTATTTTTTATTACTCTGATATTTGTTTATTTGTACTAAATTATAACTATATACTACTGGTATAGTCTCATGATTATGTTCTATACACCCCCAATAATAATTGTAATCCTTTCACATATAGGGATACACCATTGAGGTCCAATAACTAACTTGATTTGGAAATGTGAGAAGGTACCGGATCGGGGGATGTTATAACCTGGTTGCTTTTATTTTCATCCACATATTTTTGTTTACATTTATATATAACAATTCAAAATTAATTAAAACCTTCTAGATGTTGAGAAATGTTTTTATCAAGATGATAAGGAATTTAATCATTAGTGGAAGGTAATATAGATTATTCTTGGTTGTAGAAACATGGAGGATTTGGACCAAAACATAAACACCAAAAGAATAATGTTTCTCAAGACCATTTAATTATAGCCTAATAAAAAATTGATGTGAGATCCGCCATCACTAGAAGATAAATTTTTTAGAGATAATTCATGTGTATCTGATAAACATAATCCTCCAAAAGAATTTTGATCATGCTATACAGATTATGATTTGATTGAAACTATTGTATATTTTTACATGGTAATCATGGAATACATGAATCATTTTAAAGTTGAATATATTACACATATACTTGAATATATAAGGGGATAACAGGTGGAAATATAATAGTTTAAATTTGAACTTCTTAAGATTGAAAATGCATTAGAAATGATGTTCTTGGAGTGTAAAACTATTAATAACCCCACTGAAAAAAAGAAATATATGTTATCTCTTCAAGATAATTTGATCCTTTTAGAATAATCATTACAAAGGATATTTTGTGAGAATATGGTTTCAAGGGATGGTTTTAGGGAAACAATCCATCCAATTGAAGATACTGATATATTATTTTTTTAGGATAGGAATACTCAATGATAGATAAAGGAAAATCAGGTAATGGAACCTCATATTTCCATGAAATAAGTGTGAAATTTCTTTAATAAAACACACAAAATATAAAATTTTAATGTGAAGAAAAACTGAGGATTCTGGAAAATTATGAAAAAAGTATACATTTCATTTTCCTAGAAAAGGTGGTAGGATTGAAAAAGATATTATCTACTCAAGTGTAATATTTTCATTAACAAGAGAAAAAAATATATGATAAATTTTTTAAGGAAATTATTACTTCTTGGAATACAAAATATTACTATGAGAATAATTTTAAAGCATCAAAAGAATCATCCCCCAATATGTTAATGAAAAAATTAATCACTTACTTTAGAGAATCTATGGGCCCTAAATACGATAGATTTTTTATATGTTATAATTTTAGAAAATGATGTGTGAGGAATAGTTAGAAACCAACCTATATTGAAAAGGTGTAAATAATAGAATAATAAGGAAGGAGTTATCTTAATGAATTTTAGGAGAATAAAATATATATAAAAAAATTAATAAAATTATCCACCTTAAAAAATACAACAAAATTGAATATTCCATGACTTATTACCTACAATTAGTTATGTGGAATGATTATAAACATGGATATCATTTTTTTCACTATATTCCATGGGATGAAGAATAATAATTCTCAAAATTAAGGGGGGATTTAGTGGAGAGGGAAAAACATAGTATTCCCAGCCATTACAAAAGAATAATACTTTTTAACATCTATCATATTTTAATATCTTGAAAATTCATGGATGTTGTCGAAGAAAGGGTTATTGTATAGAAATGTTTTGGTTTACATAAACCTGGAACAACTCATATACTACTACTAATAATATATCACAAAAAATAAAAGACAATTTAATAAATATTGACTATAAGACTACCTTGAGGTGAAAAAAATGAAAGATACAAGGAAGGTTTCACCCAAGATAATTATTTTGGATGTGTCATGTCCAAAAAAGATGCTAATTATGTGGAAAAAATTCCACTTCATGGATAATTTTAAACTAGAAAATAATGTCTTTTATAATGTATGGTAGTTATAGAAACAAATTATATCCTTCCACGAAATAAAAAATGGACAGGAATGGTGGAATAAATCTTATATTAATAAATTTAAATACACCAAAGGTTACCTATGAAGAGTCGCTTACTAGAAGATAATATATTGTGTGGAAGTTTTCTATTGGCCAAAAAACACTTGAATTATTGTATGGATATTTTCCATGATAAAATTATTTTATCGGTAAAATAATTCGTTATTCATAAGGAACTATTGATTCTATAAATTAATATTATCACAATAATAAATTTTAAAAATATTATAAAATGTTATATGGTTTTAGGGGTAGAATATTTAAAGGAAGAAATGGTTTGGGAAGCATCAAAAAATAATAAATTTTAATATATATTTATAGATTAAATTTTGAAAATCCACCACTAAATATTAAAATAAAAGGAATGTATAATAAACCCATGATTTCTAAAAATATTACTGCTCAGAAAGATGAGAGTGATGACATGAAGAAAAATGAAGTAAGAGAGAAGATAGTCTATGTGCTGGTAAAAAATTATTATACCTATCACGCTATCTAATGAGATAAATAAATACACCTAATTCATGAATATGTTCTAGAGGGAATACATTGAAAAATAAATTGAGGATGAGGTTATTTAGGGGGATTGATCGCACCACGATTCACTGTTTCATTTTCACCATTACACCACTATGCTAAACTAGTCTTGTATTGAAAACTATAAAAATAATAACTAATTTCACTTCATGTTTGATTCTATTATTTTGTTTTTATTACATTTAAAAAGGTGAAAGGATAAATGTTTTGATAATTTAATTGATTTTGGAGGTAATTTAGAGGGCCCATGATGATGTCCATGAAATATGGGCGAAACTGCGCATGATCTTTGCACACCAGTGGGCTCATCCTCACACCTATACCTAACCGTGAATGAAAATGGGATGAAATTTTGTAGACTTGTCCAAATGTCATTGGGATTAATTTTATCTCAATGACCCCAAGACACACTCAGAAATCGGATGGCCCAACTGACATTATCTTTCCCGCACACCAAATCCGCACAATGTGAAAAGTGGCGTGCTGTGATCTGTCTATATCTCGGGATCTAGTTGTCCAAATAGAGCCGATCATTTAGTGGGGATAGTAAAGATGTAGTGAAACAAGTTTCTAGTTTTTTCCAAAGTTATATCTGAATATCTAGTGGTTGAAAATCATTGGCTAATTGGTTTTACACAATTTGTGTTCCCAAAACCACCTTCCACTTTGCCTATAAAATGGAATCTTGTGCACCTCTTTTCTATGTCCGAACAAGAGGAAAGGATATGATATTTTGGATACCCAAAGGAGTCCTATGATAATGTAATAAGTTTTCTAGGCCTCTACCTCCATAGGGAGATCATGTATGAAGGTGAAGTTCCACCCAAGCTTCCTCCTCCTCCCGATGTCAAGCTAAATGATGGACGATCATTTTGAGGGTGCTACACACACGTGGGAGGGAGTTCCAACAGGTGTTTTTTCACTGTATTTTTTGATTTGTTTTCTAAATATTTCAATTATTTCTTATCTTGACATTCTTCTCTTATTATTGAATTTCTATTGACATAATTAAGTGAAACATTTTTTATATCAATAGCAATTGAGATGATATTTTAAGTGGGAATCATGGGTAATTCGTATTGAAAAAAATGTTCCTTTATGTTTCAAAAATATGTGAGATTTAAGTATGAATTGTTATACCTTGTCATATTATTGAATAAAAAATCGTGAAAACATGATTTTTGTATCAAGGGTTTACTCTTTCTGCATCATTTTAATGGGTAAAAGGGGAATCAAGATCTTGAAAACCCTCAACCAAATAATTAAACAAAACCATGTGAAATTTTCAGAACAATGAAGTATCCAAGATGTGTAGTGAACATGAAATGACCTCCTTCACTCATAATTATTAAATAATCACATTTATCTATCAACTATTAAGCTCTTTAAAAAAATTTATTTTCTTCAATTTTTTTCAAAATCACTCCCTTTTTAGTACGTTTTATTAAGAAATCATACTCTAAACCTATCAACATTCCTTGATAGACTACCTAAGGTATTCCCTATACATAAAATAAACCTTAAAATCCATATCAATTTTATATGTTATGACAACACAATCAAATTTTGGCGCCATTTCTGGGGAGCTCTTTGGTTTTTAGTACATGTTTTTGATAAATGTTTTTTGTGAAATTTGTGAATATTTATTTTTTTATCTTATACCATTACCTATATTTTTGTGTTGTGATTTGTTTATTTTGTATATTCTTATCATGACGTGTTCTTATTTGGGAGACCTACCACCATTTGAACTCGAACTAGAGAGTATCTTACGTCAGTGACACCAAGACACAGAAGAGAACACTTTGAAGGAGGACACACAAAATATCGACACTCCTCTTGATCATTCTACTTCCTCTTATTGAACCAAAAGAAAAACTTAAATAAAAAAGAATAATATGGATGAAAACAAAAAAATATTAAAATAACTAACCTCACTTTATGTTGATATCCAAACCACATACATTCAATTATAAGGTGAGGCTCCCAATTTTCAATTCAAATCTGGTTTAATTAATCTATTACTATGATTTCCTGGACTTCCTAGAGAGGATACACACAAGAATTTAAAAAAAATTCATGTTGTGTGTTTTAATTTACATACTAATGTGGATTAAGAATAAGTAAAGCTAAGGGAATTCCCTTTCAGTATGATTTGATATCCCTTGTTCTATTATTGAATTCCAATCCATGAGAACATAATTTTTGTATCAAGGGTTTCTTCTTTGTGCATCATTTTAAGGGGTAAAAGGGGAATCAATATCATGAAAACCCTAAACCAAATAATTAAAAAACCATTTGGAATTTTTAGAACAATGAACTATCCCAGATGTGTAGTGAACTTGAAATGATCTTCTTCTCTCAAAACTCATAAATATTTACCCCTATCAGCACCATTTGAGCTCATGAGTGACACATCTAACTATGAAGTTGGTGTAGTATTATCATAAAGGGTTGATTGAGATCCACATTTCATTGTATATGACTTATGTACATCAGACTATTCCCATGAAAACTACACCATTTTTTAGAAATAATTTATTTCCATTGTGTTTTCCTTAGATAAATTTAGGTCATATATTTTAGGGTCTAAAGTCATTATGTTCTCAGACCAGGAATCCCTCTGGTATCACCTTAAGAAAACTGAATCCAAACAACGTATCATTCATTAAATGCTCCTTCATCAGGAATAAAATTTATAAATTTGAGGCAAAAAATAAGGAGAGAATGTGGTGGCTGACCATATTAGTAAGATTCACCCATCCTCAAACATTGACTCATCCCCCAGTATTCCCATAAATGACATATTTTCATATGAGCAACTGTACCGAGTGAAAGATGTTAATCTTTGGTATGCAGAAATTGTTAATTATTTGGTAGCAACTTTTTTTCTAGATGATTTTAATAAAAACCCGGTGGACCATCTAAAACATGAGTCATGTTGGTACATTTGGAATGACCCCAACCTTTGGCGCACATGTAGTGATCAATTCCTTAGGTGTTGTGTTCCCAATAACAAGTTTCGATATATCCTTAGATTTTTCCACACTCTTTATAGTGGGGTACACTTTGGTCCCCAATAGTATGCTCACAAGGTCCATCATTCTGGTCTCTTTGGGCCAAACATTTTTGGGATGCCCATAACTTTGAAAATATTATCCTCGTTGTCAATGAGTGGGTAATGCTTCTAAAAGAAATTAAATGTCAAAACCACCATTTTTATTTCATGAAATTTTTTCATGTTTCGGGAATTGTATTTAGGGGGCCATTTCCCAATTCATTTGGAAACTTGTACATTCTTCGAGTGGTTTATTATATGACAAAATTTGTAGAGGCGTGAGCTACAAGGACTGAGGATTCTATGGATGTTATATAATTTTGGAGGACCCATATCCTTTTAGGTTTGGCTTACCTAGGTTCACCATCAATGACCAGGGTTCTCATTTTTGCAACGGAACAATGCAATCACTTTTGCATCGGTATGGGGTTGGTCATAGAGTGTCTAATGCATATCACCCATAGACCAATATTGAAGTTGAGGTATCAAATAGGGAAGTTAAAAAAATTCATGAAAAAACGTTTCATCCTAATAGAAAAGATCGGACTCTTAGACCCAATGATTCATTAGGTTATTATTGTACTGACTTTAAAACCCCCATTGATATGTCAACATATTGGATAGTGTTTAGAAAGAGCTGTCACCTACTTGTTGAGATTGATAACCAAACCTACTGGGCTATTAAATAATGAATTTCTTTTATTTTTGGTGTAGGTTATCAAAGGAATTTATAGATTTAGGAGATAGAGGAAATTGGAAAAAATACATATTAGAACTCTAGGATTTATAAGGAGTGAACCAACGCTTCCCATGACTGTCTCATCCATTATCGTCAGATCCATATTGGGAAAAAGGTTCTCCTACTTAATGGAAAGCTGAAGTTTCATCCAGGTAAGCTTCATTCCCACTATTTTGGACCATACACTATTACTAATATATCTCCATTTGGTTTTGTTTAGGTTCAAAATGAAGAAACCAAGAAACCCTTCACTAACAATGGGCAGCGCTGAAGCACTCCCAGGAATCCATTTCGGAGTTCCTCATAGAGGAACACCATGTTGAAGTGGAAACACACCAATGAAAACCACCAATATTTATCCTTCCTTCCCATATTTAATTTTATTACAATGAGTACATTGCACACTCTAGGTGTTAGGGGATGGGTATATTCCTTGGTTGGTGAGTAATTTTCATCATCTTTCTTCCTTTTCTCTTTCTAGCTTTCCTAATTGTATTTTTAGTTTCCCCATTCCCTCCCTCTTACGTTTATGGAATTTTATTACTTTTTTCCCCACAATATCATAGAAAATGATGCCTGTTTAATCATCGATTTTATTGAAAATGCATGTGGAATTTCCATATTTCAGGTAGTTTTGGCATTAAAAATATTTATTATGAAATGTAAATTTTAGCAATAAATTAGTAATGTAGTGTGAATTTATGTTTAAATTTAGTTCATTATCGATGATAGAAATGACTGTATCATTTTGAAACCATTAAATAACTTTTACAATTATTTTCTTGAGGAGAACAAACATTATTTATGAGAAGAGTGTGATATTTTTTCCAAGTTCCACTTTTGAAAAAAATAAATAAATGAGGGGAGTGATGAAATGTGAAACATATGGGAATATATAGGTTGGGAGCTTGTGGTTTGACTACAAGAAATCATAATGTGAGTTGGTCTTGGAATATTATTGCATAGGGTATAGGGCAGGTTCAGTGTAAAGGATCATATAAGTACACATTTGTTAAAATAACTCATATTTACTCGATAATAAGAGGAAATAAAACATGAAATGGTTGTGACACCCACAAACACATGGAGAATTAGTGAAATGATTCACTTTTTAATTATTTTATATGATTCGTATCATGCATCTCTAGTAATTTTAATTGGACACAATTTTTGATATATCACTTTCTACGATCACAGAGAATAACTCCTTGGTGTGATTTTTTAATTGATAAAATTTCTATCAAGAAATATATTTGAATTTAATGTTAAATATTTAGAATTTTGGAAATATCTACATGCATAATTTTGGGAAATATGACTTCACACAAGAGTGAAAATATTTATGTTTTGGGGTGTGATCACATCGCGATTCATAGTTTCATTATCACCCTTACACCACTGTGCTAAAATATTTTTGTATCAAACGTTATATAAATAATAGTTTTGGTTTATTACTGTTAAAAGGGATATGATACTTGTTTTGATAATTTCAGTAATGGTTGTGGTGATTTGGAGGGCCCATGATGATGTCCATGAAAAATGGGAAAAACTGTTTTGGATCTATGCACACCAGTGGACTCATCTGTACATTGCTATATAAAAGTGCATCTAAAAGGGCTGAAATTTTGTTGCATTGTCCTAAATTTATTGGTCTAGATTTTATCTGATTGAAAAAAAGACACATTCTACCATCTAATGTCTCAATTGACCTGATTTTTCCAACACACTAAATATTCACAAGTCAAAAGTGATGTGATGTGATCTATCCATATCACAGGTTCTAGATGTACAAATTGTACCAAATCTTCTTTTGGAGATAGTCATGATGTGTGGAATTTTTTTTAGTTTTTTCCAAAGAGATATTAGACATTCTAGTGGTCGACAAACATGGTCCATGTTTTTTTACACAATCTGTGTTCCCAAAACCACTTCCACATTGCCTATAAAATTGATGCTTGGGCTCTTCATTTGTAAGTTCGGGAAGGAGGAAAGGTTCTGGTATTTTGCAGACCCAAAGGAGTCCTCTAATATTCCATGATTTTCTGGAGGACCCTATCCTCATAGGGGGATCATGGATGAAGCTTAAGTTCCACCAGAACTACCTCCTCCTCCCAATGTCAAGATAAATGGTGGCCGATCATTTTGAGGAAGCTACACACACATTGGAGGGAGTTACAACACTTGTTCTATTACTGGATTTGTGTAGTTTGTGTGCTAAATATTCCACTTAGTTTAAATCGTTATTTTCTTTTACTCTGATTGTATTTCTATTGATATTATTAATTAAAACACTCTTTATTTCTACACCGGTTCGTTTGAGATTTCATAAGGGAATCATAGGTTGCTCCAATTGGAAAAAACAACCATCCTTTCTATCTCACACATATATTATATTTCAGTATTATTTGTATCCCTTGTTCTATGATTGAATACAACACCTTGAAAACAAAATGTTTGTGTCATGGGTTGTTTCTTTGGGCATCATTTTAAGGGGTAAAAGGTAAATCAAGATCTTGACAACCCTCAACCATATAATTAAACAAAACCATATGGAATTTTTAGAATAATGAACTATCAATGATGTGTAGTGAACTTTAATTGATCTTATTCTCTCATAATTCATAACTCAAAACATTTATATATCACCTATTGAGATCTTCATGTCATGTTATTTTATTAATTTTTTTTCCAAATTCAACCCCCTTTTTAGTATTTTTTATTAAAAACTCACACTCTAAACCTATCAAAACTCCTTGAGAGATGGCCTATTGTATTATTTGTACTTAAAATCATCCTTAAAACCATAATCAGTTTGACTTGCCATGACAATGAGGTCATGTATCCTTGTAGTGAAGTATTAAATGGTTATTCTAGAACATTATAAGCTAATATAAAGAGTCATTTCAGACAAAAAAGATGTTAGAAGAACATATGCTAAAAATGTGGTGTATTATATATTAATGTTTCTAGAATCTTATGGTCCAGATGATTAAAAAATCATTTAGATAAAAATGATTTAGAGAATCTATTTTTCTACCATTAGAAAGATATGTTGTCTATTTTTTCCCAGTCCCCATATAAAAATTGCTGTTTAAATGTAATGAAGGAAAATGATTTGTTGATGACTAAGTCAGAATTATCATAAAAAGGGAGAAAAACCTTGTCATTTTTATACATGAATTTTTTTATTTCATTATTGATATGAATACCAGAATGTTAGTTGAATGAAAATCCATTGAAATTATCCCAAAAAAATTATAAAATTTAGCATCATGTGGTATTTTTATGGAAGAAATTATCTTTTGAATCAATATCTATTCATCATCCTCCAAATTAAATTTATATTTCATTTTAAAATGAGTCCACTTGGGGAACATCATTTGAAATCACAAAAGAAACCAGCCACTACAGCAAAAAAACAACCAAAATACCAATACAAAAGAATACCTCACTAGATAGGTTACCCAGCTGGATCCTCCCAGTACTTCCACACTAATTATTTGATGTTGGTATATGGGTGTGAGGTGACAAAACACTCCAAATTTATTGCAATATAATCCATCAAATCCATAAATGAGTCCATATAAACAGGAGATACAAAAGCCAGAAACAAGACATCAAGTTGAGATGTGTACCATGCCATCTATTCTTGGATGATATTAATTAGATACCTCCCCTGCTCAAGTATCTCCCACTCCTCTACTGCCATGGCATCATCCCCAATTCTTAAACTACAGATCTCTTATTTTTTGGCCTTGTCGACAATACTGAACTCCACTATTATATAGCCATTAAAAACTAGAGGTCTCACGTTATCTCTCTTCTTATCAACCAAATTTACACCCCCCCTCTGAGGGAATGGAGTTTGAGAGAGATTTTTAAGCAATGGTTCCCTCAAAAATTTGGCTCATGGATCCCCAGGAAGTGCCCTTCTCTCCCGCTGCTCTAGTCAGCATTGGTTTAGGAAGGTAGTAATAATATCTCTTTTTCTTGGTCTTCTTTTTTATAGGTGCTGGAAAGTCCCCAGAATCTTGAATGTCTTTTTTCCCTTTATGCCTGCCTAAGCGAAAAGAACCTTCAACAAGGAAATATATTTCCCAGTCAGAAGCCAAAGTATATATTTCATCAATCTCTCTCCAATTAATAAAAATCTTTTCAGGAGAAGAAATCTTGTCCATCACCTGACGTGCTTCAACACCTCCAACTTGCTTCATATTCTTTTTAGATCTCACTGCTATCCAAGAATTGTATTTTTTATAGTTAGGGACAACCTCTTCGAGATGTCCGAATCACAATTGGGCCACTAGGGTCCCCTCTTCTTCCGGTTGTACATTAGGACATACATTTTATTTCACCTTGTTTCCATGTTTGTTGGGAGAGCTTAACACCTCCCCTTGGGAGTTTCTTATCTCACACCTAACTGTAGGCACATCATCCATACACGTAGTCCTCGCTTCAGAATTCCTATTTTTAGACTGCCCATATTTTCCACCTAGATTTGTTACCTTCCCATCTATTGGAGTCATTGTCCTGCTGATCATCACTCCACCATCTTGGAGATCACTACTCGCTGGAGGGTTGGTGTCTCCCCATGAACCAAAATGGAACTTAAAAATTTTAGCTATAGGGAGATGGGTGTTCAGTTGGGAAGCACCCGAGACATCCCCAACCTCACCGGCAGGCCAACCTCACTGCACTTCTTACATCGGTTATGCAGCCTGGGGATTACTGCAAACCTCTTTGCAGCTCACCGAAAAATTGTGTCCTTGTTGGCAGCAGTGTTCACATAAGAGAGGATGCTCTTCAAAAATCACCTGTTATTTGAACCTATATCCCCTGAAATACTGATCCAGATAAAATCAGGGAGCCATTTGGATAAGTCAGCTTCCACACATTGGTAGGCATAAGTGGGATCCTGCAGCGATGATGAATGTATATCCAAGCACACGACTCTACAACAAGAATTCCATACCAAGCGTAAAATTTCATGATTGAAAAAGGGGAGGGGTAAACCTATGAGGTGCACCCACACCACATCCGTAGGTGGATCCTGACACATGTGATAGTCAATCGACCATCAAAACAGAAGGAATCGAAACAAACCAAGAAATCATCATTCGCATGACCAAGTCCCCAGAAAATCTTCCTCCTCTTGAAACAGTAGTAGGAAACATTTCGAATCCAGTAGACCAATCGAGAAAAAGCTCTTTAGACCCCATACTGACCTGACATGTAGTGATAAGTCATGAAGAGATGGATGTCTTTTCTTGAAGTGAGAAACCAGCGCCAAGCCAAGACGATCTAAGGCAAGGGAAAACTCCAGTGAGGAGATTTCCACCACTGGAAAACCCTCCGAGAAGCCAGGAACCTTCAGACCTGTCTAGATGGAAAGAATATCTGATCACCAATTCTAATCAGGGCGATGGAACTGAGCAGTAGTAGATCCCCCCTCCCCTGTCGGGGGAGGGGCTGTCGCGACTGACATCGGCCAGCTAGGTCATCGTCGGGGGAGGAATCCCTTACCACACCTTATATTGCACCATTCTCCAAGAAGTGAATCAATGTCTATTTTATACTATATTAGGTGTTTCTTAAGTAGACTTAGTGTTGATTTATGTTAAACCTAATTCTTTAAGTAAACATGATTATGTTCTTCTCCCAATATTTTTAATGTTAATACTCTATTGAACGGAAGAAAATAATAGTTGGAGCAAATTTCTGTATAAAGTTCATCCCTCACCCAAAGATGAAAATATGGTGGATTTAGATTTTAGATAATTATGGTGGATATAAAATAAGTCTATTACATAAATTTTAGGAAAGAAGAAGTTGAAAGAGGCTTTTAATTACTTTCCATTAATGGGGTTAGATAACTCAATTATTTTAAATATAATTTGGTTTTGAAAAAAAAATTGGGGAGATTTTATATATCATATTATGATGATGATGATATATTATATTTTTTTCAACAATTTTTAGCAATGTCAATGGATGATTTGAAGGAGAAGAATGTTTCTATGGATATTAGAGAATCATTCCATCATAAGTACATATTTCCAAAGGATGAACCAATTGAATGATGATATATATTTATTTAATATATACTTGTATAAGATAAACAAATGTAATAAAAATAATTAATAGTGGTGCTAATGAAAAATGAAGGATAAATATATAGAAATATTAATATCAAGAAGTAGCCATTAACAAAATATAGAGAGATTGAAGAATGAGTTTTTCATATAATTCCTACCTAAATAATAAATAGATAGTTTCATCAATAATTATGTGAATGTTCATGAAGAAACAATGGATAATTAAATGAATTATATCAAAATTATGATGCTACAAAGAATGTTTTGAAACCCAAAATTCTTGGAGTATGAGCTAAGAGACTAAAGATATTAAAAGTTTTAGATGTACAAAGTACGCCTTTGATTTATTGATCATTGAATCACCCGCCATCAAGTATAAGTTATTGATTTTAGCTATGTTTGTTCAAGGTGGGGATTTTGGGAAACCTAAAGAAGTTCTTAAATAAAGAGACCAGAATGATCCTAACAAATTTAGATATTTGGAATGATGTTACAATGTTATGAAAATAATGTTATAACGAGTATACAACGTTCAAGTTTATGAAGTCGTGGAGTTGCAGTTGTATGAAATTTTATCTATGATGTTATAATAAAACACATGATGATCATATAGAAACATTATAACTCCATTAGAAGAAGTTATCATTGATTACTACTAGATTGACATGTATAAAGTAATAATGGACTGAGAAATATAATGTTCACCTGATAGAGTGTTGTTTAGAAGAATTAATAGAATGAGATTAATAAATCAAGATAATCAGAAAAAGATTGATCATGCAAGGAAATTTATTATCCTTAGATATAAAAATAAAATCTTATCATATGGATAAATATATTATGTTGTATAGATGAGATAAAAAAATGATTTTTTTGTGGATAGAATTATAAAATGTTGTATAGGATGAATTCTTGTGATGATAATGTATAGATAAATGGTATATCTATAAGATAGAGGAAACATTTGAAGAGCACTGAATGGATGAATCCTGAGTAAATCAGACCAAGATGATAAGATGGAGTGGATCACATATAAAATTAATATAAACATTTCAGATGAAGGAATATTTGTTAATACTAAATGATTGAGAAAATTTATGAGTTCTTACACTATATATATATATATATTTAGGACCTCTTCCCAAACTTTTTAAAGTGAATAATATGTTTATGATGAGTTTTTTTTTCAAAATCATTAATTTATATGATATTTGATTATGTTTTGATGAAGATAATTGACAAATAGATTTGAAAAAGTTTGTATGGAGAATGATGAATATAAAATATTAGATTATATGATGGTGCTAAAATAGGATTTATGTTGTAGTGAAGTTCAAATGGAAATCTGTGGGTACCACAAATCTATCAGAACATGGTTTAAAATATAAATAGGGGACTAACACCTGAGTTTTAAGATGATTAATTATGGGTGAATGTATTATTAGATGTGAATTGTGAATAATTGAATATGAAAATAACTAGTTATTGGAGAATAATCCTATGGAAGAGTTATATACATAGAGGAATTAGAAATATGAGCAATGGATATATGTGTATCAAATAAAAGGATTAAAAAATTAGATGATATGAACATGGTGGTGAAAAATATCATTCTAGATGAAGAATTATTTGATGAACATTTCCCGAATAGTGATACCTCTAGAAGAACATTTTACCAAAATTAGGATAGTTTGACATGAATGTTTATTACAATAGAAGATCTTGAGGTACTCGAAGAACCATCCATGGGGAAGTTTGAAGAGATTACATTATGGCTTGTGGTTCAAAAATAAATTATTTCAATAATATTATCACGAGGTATAAGGATTGTTTTAAATACAATTTCATATATGAGACATAATATAAATATTCCTCACATCTATAATATTGTGATGAAATTAGTTTAGGAATGTGTGATTTTCACAAAAAAAGTAATATATTTCTGATATATAAGTTAAAAATCTATGATTTTAGGGGGTTGACATTATAAAGAATAATACATCACATTGTGGATGAACTGTGTAAAAATACATGTGTGTTATTTTATTAAAATCATCCAAATAGCATTATGAAAACGTTGTGAGATGGAGTTTCTAAATATCCATATATCCAAATAGATTGTAGAGTAACAATAAACTTATAAGAAGTTAGAATTTAAATTGAACTTATTCAGTAACAATTTGTTATCATTGAATCCCCGCTATGGGAGACTTCACAATCCACCTTGGAATATCAATATAGGACCATCGAATGAAGTGGTGAAATGTACACTTGTAGTATAATTATATTATACTTATTTATTTGATTTTAGGTTTTTTGATTCTTTTTTTTTTCTTGTAATATTTTCATTAAAATGGAAACATTTCATCCAGAAAAGAAAAAAAGTATCAGTAGTAATTAATTCATATATGTGATAACATATTAATAAGTTGAGAAATTTATTAAAGATGTGTGTGAAATTTATCATACACGTTAAAAAAAATCATAGCAATGTGCCTATGGTAAATAAATTTTTAGAGGTATTTCCAAATTATTTAAATAGTGTTGTTTCATGTCATGATGTTTAATTTACTATTTCCTTACTTCATAATGCTATGATTATTTAAAACCCCCACTTTATAAATTATCCATTATAGATATTGGAATTTAAAAACAATTACATCTATTACATGGGAAGCCTCTCATCAACACCAGCACTTCACCTTAGTGTACCCTTGTTTTTTTTATTTAAAAGATATATGATTCTACGAGCCTTTTAAATAAAAATAAAGATTTGGATGATATTACTATTAAGGAAATATATATTTTGCCTCATGTTGATGAATTGTGAAAAAACTAAATGTTACCTTATACTGAATGTAAAGAAATTTGATTTTATGAAGATAGTGTTTCATAAAATGTATGTCCATTACATTTTTTTGGATATTAATTTTCGGTTGATGAAGGCATATACTATATTTATAGATGTTATGAATTGTTTTTGAATTATTATTTGGATAATATTTTGGTGTTTTTAATCAAGGACATTCGCGTCTATTCTAAATTCTATGATTATAATAAAAAGAATACATGTATTTATTGGAAAAGTAATGTAATAAAAGAGTGGATTAGATATAAAAATTTCACTGAGATATAATGTTATCTTAGAGGAGAAGGTTACTACCAAAATTTTTCAAAAAAAAAATGTTTCGTTATCTAGCCCATTGACAAAGTAAATCAATAATGAATTTAAATTCAACTTGAAAAAGTTATTTAATTATTTTTTATAATTAAAAATATTACGGGATAAAAGTTTAGTTTCACACTTTTTATCGTGAAATAAGAGTTTTTTTATTAATTAGTAGGCCTATTTAAAGGTCCTTAGGTGTTTCTTGATAAAGGATGATTTTGTAACTTAGAACACATTATCTATAATATAACTCCATAAAAAAAATAATCAAACACATGATATCGGGATTAAAGTGGTGTTTTTTTACTATAAATATATTATGTAATCTATTATATTGGGTAAAATGTGAAATATATATTAAACACAAATATTTAGAGAATATATTCACTCAAAACGAGTTAAACATGATAGATGGGAGATATATAGAATTGATAAAGAATAATTTTTGAACGATTCAATATCATCTAGGTAAAGTATACATGATAGATGACTATTTTAGTATAAATGATTATTCACCATTGACCATGCTATTCATGGGACATTATCCTTTGTCTAATTATTTTATAAATATCGGATATGATGTTTTCTATTGTGAAAAAACTTATTTTTTGGATAATGTACATTTACATTAAACTCAAGTATAATAAATTATGAATACCTGTACAGAATATAATTGTTTTCAATAAAAGGTATAATTAGTTATGGAAGATAAATTTACTAAATTTAATGTTGATAATGAATGTATCAATATAATTGGAAAGTGGAAATGTGTTTGCAATGATTTCCATTTGAATATATAATTACCAACTGAGGCTCAAAGCTCTCCATTTTCCATTCATCATCAAAGAAATAATATATATATAGAAATTTGGGAATATTAATCATGTCAATGAATGAAAAATATTATGGATGATTTTATATGAAATCTTTTACTTTTCAATATGTTGGGGGTGATTTAAAACTACAAAAAGGGATAGCTTAACCATTTCTAATTCATAAATGAATGGGGGAGAATATTTCCATAGATTTTTGGTCGCATTATTGTATAAATATTGATGTAATAATTTATTTTTGATTCTTCATAATCATTTTAAAAAATGTAGTCATTTTTCTACACTTTCCATAAAATATTCATTTTAAAATTATTGATGGAAAATATGATAAGAATAGTCATGTTAAATGTAGTCCATATCAATATTATATCTGCTCAAAATCCTAGATTTTCCTCAATATTTTTGAAGGATTATTGTAATTCATTGGTTAAGAAATTTAATTTCAGAATTTTATTTATCCTTAATATGATGGGAATTCTGAGATTTTTTTTCATCTTGAATGGTATGATTTGATATTTCTCATTGTATTATTACAAAACCTGGGATCAAAATAATTCTTTGATAAATTTTTATATAATAATAAATTTCATTCCATTGTGTGGAAAAAATATTTTTATTAATTATATTAATTGTTTTTAAGAACACCCACATGTTTGGATGTAGTTGGTGACATAATGATATTGGGAAAATAATTATTAAATAATATGGTTGAGAAGCTCTAGTTGATTAAACACCAGATAATGAAAGCATAATGTGGGTAGAAAATTAATATATATAAGCAGAGGAATGATATCTCATTATAGTTAGGATATCATGTTTTTATTAAAGTATATACTTTCGAAAGTGATATGTTTTTTTTGACAATAATGTAAAATTTATTCCTTCGTATATTGGTTTGTTTTTGTCATTGTCTGATAGGGAATTTTCATTGAACATGAAACACCAAATGACTCCCACATTAATGAATGGAGATGAAATCATGTACCTGATATACAAATGTAGGTATTAACTGGGGTTTTCATACCAATTACACATAGAGATGAATGTTAGTTTCGAGGGTGGGAGCTTGGGATTATCACACCTATTGATGTAATTGTTTCATAATCTTAGAATATATCTTAGGTTTAAGACATATTTTGTGAACCATTATCATATCGCATTGCTGAAATGGTTACCCCTATGATGTTAGTTGGTTAATTACATGTATCAATGCTAACATATATATGTATCAGTGGTGCTCCAAAAATTTTACCTTCTATATGTACCATAGGTTCTCCATAAGATCTTTTCAATTACTTGGTGATTTTTCATTTAAATTTATTTTAGTTTAAAGATAATGTTCGGGGAATTATAGAGTATATTACCACTCATGAAAGTGGTAAAGGTATATAGTGTTAGGATAAATCCCATGAATGGGGTTTCCTACCTCACCTTTTGAATTGAAAAAAAAACCACATAGTTCGGTTCCAAATAAAAGTGTATGTCATACCATTAAAGGACATGTGATAAGGAACAATACATGTAATTTAACATCATGTGCTAAGTAAGAATTTGTGAATGATTCCTAGAAATGGTTTATGTTTGATTTATGTGTGAAACATCCTTTTTGGTTAACCTCACAGAGAATATGGACCAATGATATTGGTTTAGTACTATGAGGAATATATCCCTGTTAATATAGGTCGCGTCAAGAATATGCCTTGATGAGAATAATTTGTTGAGACCCTGATGAAATATGAACCTTGTGGGGGATAATGGTTTTATCAGAAACATGTCCTAATACGGGGATGATCGATAGGGAATATGGTCCTAGTAAAGGTGGATAAGATGTCAAAGGGAACAAATAACAATAATAAAGGATGTTAAGACTCACGAAAAAATGAATTGTTTAGGAGAGACATGGATTATCATAAGGTTTTTCTAAACCTGATGGATGTTCCCTATGTATATCATTTAACAAGAATAAGGATAACATAGTTTTAGATACATAGTTTAAGGCTATGTTACATGACCATGTTATGTGGTATAAAATCATACCATAAAGACCAATTCAATGTTGTTTAATGTCATAAAACGTGGACTACTGGGTAGTTCAAATGATATATCTAAATATTGATATAAAAATTTCAAATAGACCACTAAGAACATGTGATTAATTCTTAGTTTTAAAAACAATAGATAAAATATTGGTTGTATTCCCTTGGAGTTTGCAATAAGAAATTAAATAGGGTACACAAACAGTTGTTGCCATGATAGGATTCTCGTGTAAAAAAAGGGGAATCAATATGATATTGTGTGTAAATATTCATGATATTAACTTAAATAACTAAAAAATTAAGTGAGTTAGATAAATATATGTTTATGTATTATACTTAGGTATATTTCCATGAGAGAAGATAATGTTATGCCTTAGTCTTAGTAGGAGGCACAATTATTTGTGTTTTAATTGTGGTAATGACACAATCAATATAAATATATTTTCCAATGATGTAACAATCTAATATTATATAATAAGAACAATTTATTCTAAATAATATATTATAAATAAAACTATGTTTATCTTGCATTACATTCAACATTGAGTTTTCCTTGCGGTGCACGCAACCGAGAGATTAAATGAATTGTGACTTATTAGTTAAATATTATTTTTAACATGATAAGTATACATATAAACTAAATTATAGGGTATTAATATAAATAAATAAATTATATATAGTATTTTTATCTATTTATTATAAATAAAATAATAATCAAATAAAATAATTAGAAAAGTTTTCTAAAAAACTCTTTTTTTCTAAATGACGGTTTAGTGGCACTATATGCACGCAATTTAAAAATAATTTTGAGCAATTTTCTATTTTTTTGTCAAAAAAAACAAAAATTATTTTAAATCACATTACCTAAATTACATTAGAGTTAATATTTTGTATTTTATAGAAAAGTTTAATTTTATTATGAATAGTGAAAATAGTGAATTTTAATAGAAAAGTGACTTTTCATTTAAATAATTTACAAGGATAAATTAAATTTTGAATTGGTTTTAAAGTAATATTAGTTCAATTATATATAAATTTATCCAACTAAAGTAATTAAAATCATTTTAAATTAATAATTGGATATAAAAACCTTATAAACGTTTGGAAAATTTTGGCTTGAAAACCAACTTTATTTATAACCATAATTATTTGTAAAAACTGTTAAAATTAATTACCATAATTAAGGTTACGACATGGTTTTGCGCATTACATGAGTTTGTATTAAAGTTAATTTTACGCACACATATGATTTTTATTTAATAAATTTGATTTAATAATAAGAATAATTAAGTCTAAATTATATAATAAATATATTTTTTATATTTATAAGATAAATTACATAGGTAAATAAAAAAAATACATGTTACTGTGGTAAAAACCCAAAAAAGAAAAATTTGATTAAATTTAATGACTTAGGTATAAAATGATAAAAACAGTATTTATTTTGATTGTTGGAGGTGTTTATTGACTAATTAATCCCTAAAATCCATTATTGATCTATTTTTTATTCATCATAGGTTAGAGTGGCGAGAAAATAGTGAATATTTGTTTTTGTTATTTATAAAAATATCACATGTCACCAATTATTGAAGGTAGCCCCCTCTACTATATTCTTTAGATGTTCAAAACATTTTGGATCTGAAAATAAATATATTAATCACATCCAAATTTCACATGAATCATCCTAGAAGCCATATTTTCGGAATAAACCCAACCTTTAAAGGATTTTTTTCAAACACAAGGATGATACCTGAGGAAGGGGTAACATTCTTTAATAAGAATTTTAATTTTATTTCTTCCTCCAACTTCGTCAATTATTTATAAACCATGATGATATAAAACAATTATGACTATTACATGTAATGAGGAGTTTTTATAATATTTTAATGATGTAAAACCGTCAACACTTATGTCTAATGGGTTGTGAAATCATCGTTATTGTTTTCGACAGACTACCTTCTCATGAACTGATGTTATACATTTTTATACATTCCCACCGCTCACTATTGGGTATGATGATGATTATAAATTTAATAAATGATATTTATAATATATATATACTTTTGGAGTCAATAAAAAATATATAATGTTTTTTAAATTCCATTCCATAGGGGAGGAGATAATTTCTCTTGTGGGTTCGGCGGACTTCCACCTCGCGAAGCAATTTGATTCATCCTTCACGAGTGCTTTACAAGAAAGGTGAAAAGGAAAATGATAATGACTAGATTTTATAGAAATGAAATAATTATTATATTCATTAAATATATTTCAATATATAAATTAAATATATCATTTTAGCATTTCACACTATTAAAGATAGTCACTTCATTCTTATATGTGTGGACTACCACCTTCATGAAGCGATGTGACTCTATTTTCATCACCACTTCAAGTGGATGATATATATAAGTATATTTAAAGAAATAATTTTGTTTATATGATATTAATAACCTTTTGTAATGATAAAATATAACCTGCCTTCTTTCAATAATTTTCATGGAAAATTGAAATGTTACTCATGGACACGTACGACCTACGGTCTCCCTGAATATAACATAGTCAATGTCTAGTAACCATTTTTAATTATTTTTTTAAAGTCATAATTGATGTGAAAATATGATAATAATGTTATTATTATAATTATTTTTATTATATGAACATAAAATTTTTACAACAATTAAATCATTCAGGATGAAGGACACATAAGAATGCAATGTAATTAACACCCTAAATAATGAAAATAGTGAAATATTATCAATGAACATGTGATTAGATGTCATAAAATGATGGTATATGATATTCTAAAAATTAATATTAATATTGAATAATTTAATAAAATATTTAAAACCACTGTAAAGGATTTAAAATCACCTTCAACCAAAAGGACGTGTGAGATAAGAATTTTTTTTCCAATTTCATGTCATTGAGGCATATTTTGGTCTTATGAATTAATTTTTTATTGATCTAAATACTACCCCTTTTATGTAAAATATCAAGGATAATAAATAATTTATGGTATTTTTAGTTTCTATTTTAATTATTTTATCCAATGAGTTTCGACTTGAAAATTACAAAGTGGCATGGAATTTCATGAATTAATTTGTTTTCATTAGGTTACATTAATTTTTAATTTTCATTGATATTATAATATTATTTGTGTAATGACTTTTTGTTATAATATTTTTCAAAAAATTTTATCTGTACTAATATTTCGTACACATAATAAATTCATTGATTAATTCTCACTCTAACATTATGATCATTGTGTGGGTTAATTTTATATTTTCATTCTAATCAAGATTGTTTATTATTGAATTTCAGTTGACTAAAATCATTTTTTAATTGTATAATAAACCCATTTAATTTAAATATCATATAGTTATTCATGATATTTTTAAGTAATATTACCATTCTCTTCACTTTGTTACATAAAATGTTTTAGAATTATTTTTTGGAAAATCTGACTTTATTTCTCTATTCTATCAGAAATATGTTTTCTTCCAAAACCATGTCTTCTATAAAATGTTTTCAGTTTTTTTATCATTTTACAAATTAATTTTTAATGAAATGATTTACCTTTTTTAATTTATTTTTTTAAATAAATATTCCTGTTTTTTCCAATAAAGGAACCCTTTTAACCTTTTTATTAGGAAAAATAATGCTCTTTTTAACATGTAAACCATGTATGGAATTACCCACTAACATAACAATTTTGACTTAAAAATTACATTAAAAAATTACATGTTTTTTTTATTTTTTTTATATTCAATTAATTCATAATTTTAAATTTTTTTTGAAAGATAAATATTTTCAAAATGATCTATTTAATAAACAAATTCAAAAGAAAATGGTCATTTTCTTGAAGAATGTTTTTAAACATATTTTATCATGTTAATATTCATAAAATAAAAAAATCCTTTATTTTACATATATTTTACTTGTGATATGATGTATTGATTTCATAATTATTCTTCATTTGGATAGATTATGATTTGTTTGACCATAAATAGTATTGAAATTTACTTAATTATTTCAATTCTCTAGTGATTAATATGACTTCGAATTACCCACATTCATATGATAATGGGATGTAAAATTTACCCTAAATATAGAAATTATTTTTCATAGATATTTTTATTGAACAAAATATATATCATTTTTACATTATGTGTTTTATATTTAATATTATTTTTATCTTGGGAAATATTGAAAAATTCATATTTTTTTACTAAATATTGGAATTTGAAGATGATGAAAATAGTTAATGATTTAAATTGATTATTCGATATATGAGGAAGGATTTATACATATAGTTATGGGTGGGGCCTAGAAATATATACCCCCCTGATGCATCATTAGATCTCCTGAGATAAATCAATAAGATATCAATAAATGGGTTTCAACCAATAGTTTAAACTATCTATTGAAACATATTGAAGGTAGATGTATCACATTCTTAAGAAATTAAGTTTAATAATTAACTATTTCCTTCATTAGGAGTTATTATTATCCATGATATTTTTACAATGATATTATCTCAAGATGCATTTGTTTCTAAGTTATTGATTAAATGGAACGTGTTTTCATCTATTTACCTTACCACATTGTTTATGCCTTATCTATTTATTATGGCCATGTTATTGATTAAATGACATGGGTTTTTAGTTATTTATAATTCCATATTGATTATTCATAATTTTCTCTTGATTTATTCTAGTGTACTTAGAACTTATGGATCATTTAATCTCACCATTATTTTGATCCATTTTTTACGAATCCATGAAGTGATCTATGAAAGATAAGAAAAAATATACCAATGGAAATAATTATATTATTAAAAACATTTTGTTATAATTTTATTTATTGAAATGAAATTTTGGAATCATTCTTGTATCTATTATATAATGACTAATAAATTATTCATTCCTTCAAGATGAAATTCCATATATAATATCCATATTTATTAATGAGGGAACCGACCTTGGGCTTCTAGTTTTAGGTTAAAAAATGTTGGTATCAGAAAAATTTTAATATAAACAATGGGATATATATTGATGGAAAAAATTATGGATAATAACCCTATGGTATACTTTGTGTATAATTATAGAAGATTTCCCTAAAGTATTTTTAATTTAGAGAATATGTTGTTTTTTCTAACAATAATTATGTGTCTTGATACTATAAGTGGACAAGATTCATTTATAGAGGTATCAATGGCTAATAACCCCAAAATGGAACATTATGATTTACTCAGTCATCACCTAGTTCACTACAAGGGGCCTTACTGCGCACCTGGTTGGAAATCCTATGGGGCTATACTTGGAATAATTCACATCTTCTTTACAAACCACTATAATTGATTTAAATAGATGATAAAAACGAATGAACTAGGATAAAACAAAGGAATATTTTATTAAAAATAGGTTTTCTTAATATAATGATAAAATTATTTAGGTGTGGAAAGGTATGTTATAAATAAAATAATTTATAAAGAAAAACAATCTATACGACGAAAGGAAATAAACAACATTTTTTGATCCATTTATAGTTTTTTGTGGTAAATGTTTAGAACATAAGAATTATATGAATTAATTACCTCTTATAATGGATAATAATTAGACCAAGGAACCACATATGTTAAATTGAATATTTGATATATTTATGTTTTTGTATTCAAAAATTAAATTTTAGAAGTATTGTTTCTAATGGTTTTTTTGTGTAAGAATAATTAATCATATAATGATTGTATTAAATTTTAGAATCATATATATATAAATTAACATAATATTCATAGACACTATCAAGGTTTTTGAGATTAATATTGATCATTTGTTCAATGTACTAAACACCCTGCTCAGATTTTATGTGATTGGAGTCTACCAAGATTATTGATATTCTGGGAGAAAGTAACGAAAATAATATATTTCAGTGAAAAACATATTTGAGGAATAAAGCCATTACATTTAATAGAACCAAATTTAATGGTTTTTAAAACCTTTATATTTAATATTTTTAATAAAATTATAATAATAATCAACTAATATATTAAGACTTTGTGGGAAAAAGTATTACATTGAAAACCTTTACAAAAATGTTATTTAATGGTTAATGTTTTTTCAAGGATGTCCATAATAATTTTTTTCTGAACATTATATGAAAAATATTAATATAGTTTATAAAAATAAGAAATTATATGATGGGTGATAATCCATCTCATATGGTATGGTCGTGAGGATTAAACCCCTGAACTAATGACAGTAAGGTCTTAGTGCTTGCCAGTAGCCTACTTGATATAGTAGTTAATATGTCATGAGTTAAAAAACTAGGGAATTAAATATTTATGTTGATATAGATGTCTTATTTTTAAATTTTAGAGATTAATATATTATATTATATAACCTGTTCTAACCATATTGATTTTTGGAGGAAGTTAGAGATAGAATTAAAAAAAATTAACTCTTTTATGGATATTAAGATCAGTTAAAAGTGAATTTTAGTGATTCATGAATAAAAAAAATTATTTGTGGATATTTATTTGTCTGAGTAAGATAATAATTGTAAATTGATAAATGAAAGGGCAAAGGATGAAATTGATCTTATGAAATATAAACATTCCATGTAGGTATCTTTCCTCATATTTTGAAATGTTTCATTTTTGATGCGTAGTGAAAAATAATAAATTTTTATTAAAAATTTTATGTTCGTTTAAATAATTAATAATTATAAATTATATAATGAATTGATTTTAAAATAATTTTTTAGATAAATATTTATTAACAGAATATAGATAATTTCATTAAAATTATTATTGATTTTTATATAACAACATTGTAATCCTTTGAACATTCTCTCTTTGAAAACTTGTTTTCTAGTTGCATCCACAAGATTAAATTAAAATTAAATTATTCATCGTATGTAAATTGACTTCGAAAAAATGGAATCAATATTTATAATGAAAATAACTATTAATATATTATTAGTACTACTTAATTTTTAATTATCAATATTTTTAAAGATATTTAAAATTAATTACCATGATTAAGGTTAAAATGGTGTTTGGTGCATTGAATTCATTTCTATTAAAATTAAATTGACTCAAATATAGTATTTTTATTTAATAAATTTAATTCGATATATATAGAATCATTATGTATAAATTATCTAGTAAATATATTATATATTTTTTCATAGGATAAAATTCTCGAGTTAAATAAAAAGATATATGTTACCTTGGTAAAACAAATAAATGAGAAAATTTGAGTAAACCTAAAGGCTAAGAAATAAAATGAAAAAAAAATGATTTTATTTTGAGTGGTGGAGATTTTTATCAACATAATAACCCATTAATTTCATTAATTATCTATTTTGGAGGCACATGAGTTAAGAGTGACCTCCCAATAGTTAATACTTTTGGGTATTTGTAAAATTGACACCCCTCACCAATTATAAAAGACCCGCCCTTCTATCTTATTCACACATTCACACCATTTTATAACAAAAACTACCCAAATCACTTCCTTAATTCCCTACCCTAATTCTAAAAGAATTATTTTGGGCATATGTCTAGCCCAGAAAGGCTTTTGTGAAACTTAATAAAGATTCTTCAAGAATAGGAAACATTCTTTCACGAGTATTTTAATTTCATTTTTTTCATCATCTCTATTAATTAATTTTAAACCTTGTTTATATAATAAACATATTATCTAAAAAATAATGATTCTTTTATAATAATTTATTGACTGAAAAACCTCCCTAATTCCATTGAATGAGTTAAGAAGTCATAATTTTTGGGCGTAGAGGATTATAGCCTCATGAACTATTGTCATTCATTTTTCCATGACCACCTCCCATGGTTGGTTATGATGATAGGAATAAAGTTTATATATGATATTTATAACCTAATTATACCTATGGTGTCATTATATCATATTTTAAATTTTTAACTTTACATTATGCATGGGATTCGATAATTTCACTCATGTGTATGATAGAATATAGCCTCGTGATTGGATGTGATTCTTCTTTCACTAATGCATTACACAGAGGGTGATAAAGATAAATTTAAAGATTATATGTTATATGAATGAAATTATTTTGATATTAATAATATATTTTTATTTCCTTAATGAAAATACATCATTTTACCATTTCACTAACGTACAAATTATAACATTATTTATGCACATGGGGACTACCGCCTTAACAAAGCGATATGACACTCTTCTCATCACCACACCATATAAATAATATATAAAAGAATGTTTATAGAAAAAATAGGGATTATATTATATAATTATCAATATTTAAGAATAATTTATTTATTACCTTCCTTCCATAATTTTCATTGAAAAATGGAAATGTTACTAATGCATACATATGGCCGACAATATCTATTATTCTAACATGTTCCTTTTGTCATGACTATTTTTAATGATTGGTTTTAAATGTATAATTTATGAAAAAATATTATAATTATTTCAATATTATGATTATGGAGATGATAGAATAATATAATACAAGAAATAACCAAATTGTTTATGATGAAACACACATGATAAAGTATTACTATTAGAAATTGAAACAAATAGAATAAGGAAATATTAACTGATAATGAGTGATAAGATTATATAAAAGGATAATATATGAAATTATTAATATTAATAGGATTATATAATAATATAATAACATGTATAATCCCACGGTAGAAGAGTTTAAATCACGTTCAACCAGAATGAAACACAAGGTAACAGATTTTATATCAATTTCTTTTCATTGAGGCATATTATAATGTTATGTACCTTATTTATTTTATAAGGTGTATATACATACCCTTTTACATGTAATATCATTATTAAAAAAATAATTAATTGTATTTTTAATTTCTATTTGAATTATTCCTTCATAGGGGATTTGACTTCAAAATTATCCAGTGGTAATGAATTTCATAACTCAATTCATTCACATTGGGTTATATTACTTCTTCATTGTAATTGATATTATAAGATTATGTTTATAATTAATTTTGATTTTGTATTATTTTATTTCCACTTTTTTATGTGGACTTATATTTGATAAAAATAATATATTCATTGATTATTATCACTTAGATAATATGTTCATTGAAAAGGTTTATTTCAAAATCTCATTCAAATTGAGATTGATTCTTCAGGAATTTTAATTGAAGAAAATTATTTGATCGTTTTCTAATAAACAAATTTCATTTAATTATCCTATGGTTATTCATGATATTTTTGTTTAATATAAAAATTTTACTTATATTCGGTATATAAATGTTTCTATAAAAAGATTTTAAGAAATCAATACTTCATTTCTATCATCGGTCAAAAATCTATTTTCTTACAAAACATACTTTTACAAAAATATTATTTATAACATTTATTAAAAATTATTTATTACTTAAATTTTTACCAATGTTTTATTTTTTATAAAATATTTTCAATGCAATATTCTTTTCTTTTTCTAATCAAGGAACTTTTCTAACCATTTTTCACTGAAAAGGGAATATTGTTTTTAAATTTTAAAACTTGTAAGAAATTACTCATAGGAATGACTGTCATTTCATTGGAGCATAATTTTAATGTTTATAATTTTATTTTGAAGAAAATTTATTTCCTTATATTCATTTGATATTTTTTAAAAGATATTTTCAAAAAAAGAACTTTTGAAATGTATTATGTTTTAAAACAAAATTTTCAAAATTAAAAGGGTATTTTCCTCAATAATGTTTTTGAATATATTTTATTGTATTTCTATTCACTAACAAAAAAACACATTATATTACAAAGATTACACTGGAAATATATTATGTTGATATCATCCTTACTCTTCCTATAATTTTTATTATTATTCTGACCAAGTATTGTATTGACACTCAGTGATTTGTTTCATTTTTGAAGCCATTAACTTACCTTGAATTATTCACTTTCCCATGATTATTGGACATTAAATTTACCTTAAATATTGTTTTTATATATCAGTGATATGTTTATTTAATAAACAATATATAATTTGAACAAATGTTTTTCTAAATTGAATGAAGTTTTCTTATTAGGGGAAGTATTGATAAAATATTATTATTTACTCAAAAACATATTTGATTATGAGGAACATTATTCATGATTTAAATATTTTATTAGATATATGAGGAATTATTTGGACCTAAATTGATTGGTGGGGCCGAACATTATATAGCTCCTTGATGCATATATAGGTCTCATGAGACCAATTAGTACGCTAGAATTAACTATGTTTCTACCAATAGTTTAAAACTTCTTGTGAAAGGTCATGATGGTAGAGGTGTCATATTCCTGAGAAATCATGTCCAATAACTAACCATTACCTTTATTAAGAGAAATGATTTTCTATGATATTTTATGTATGATAATATCATTGGATATATTTCATTCATAGTTATTGATTAAATGGAAAGAGTTATAATCTATTTAGCTTTTCATATTGTTTACGTCTTATCTCTTTAGGATGGCCCAATTATAGATTTAAGGGAATGTCTACTTAGTTATTTACCTTTCCATATGGATTATTTATTATTGATTCATGATAAATTATTTTCAACATTAACCTTTCTGATCACTTAATATTATTCTTATGTTTTACCTTCCTAGGAATCCATGATGTGGAATCCAAAAGATATGAAGAATTTGTTAGAGGGAATAATGATATTGTCGAAAAAAAATTTGCAATAATTTGTGTATTAGAATGTAATATGGGAATCATGTTTGTATATAGTTTACCAATACTAATAAACAATTTATTAATTTTTGTAGAATTTATTAGTGTATTATCATAACATATTAAAGTAGACACCAACTTCATGATATTTGAGTCACGGTCTCTACAAATGTGACTCATGTGTGGTGGGAGAAACAAGTTATAACAGATGATTGGGAACATGAAAAGATATTTCATAATTAAATTTCCAAGGGGATTGTGAAATGATACTAAAAACGGTAATGATTCATCCCATGCCCATGAAATGAGGTATCGTGTACTCATTACACATGATGTCCTATACGCATTCAATTGGATAATCATTCATATGCATGTTATGTCAAAAGTATGTTTTCCAAAAAGTATAACATTTTTCAAAAAAGATATTATGTTATTTCATTTATCATCACAAATCATGATAATTTATATTGTGAAAAGAGATAAAATTAATTTGTTTTTAGGACATTCATGGAAGTCTACCCTTAGAAACATTATTGACTAATTAGGTCAGGAGAATTATTATTTGTGGGTTACTATTTTTAGAAGGAAATTTTTTATGAATTTTAATTATGCTATTGAAAAAATAAACATTAATATATATTCCCACATGATAAATGTTTTTTATCAGAAATAAGATTTAAAAAATGATCCATTAAATTTTCTAAAAGTGATCAATTATATTTAAATGGGGATTTTTCATAGACAATATCCATGAGTAGCGATTCATATTATACTTATGATGTAATGCCATAATATTTTAAAAGTGGGACATAATGTTTGATAGTGTATATGAAATGAAAAAATATGTATAGAGGATAATTTACCTCGTCGATAATTTATGATATATTTATTTTGGAAAAAATTCATCTTATTTAATAGCTTATAATTCACTCAACACCGTTTTAATTGAAATGTGGTAATCTATTAAATTATTAATATTCTATCATGAATACTATGCACTAGATGTTATTTTATGGGTTTTAATATGACCAACTGGGTTATGAAAATTATATGTATTAAACATGTATAATATAAAATAAATTTATATATACTTATTAAAAATTATATAGGAATCATTTGATGGAAAAGAACGTTTTTCTAAAAAAATGTATTTTTCTTAAAGGAGCTATAGTCAATCTTTTAACACATTATTTAAAATTAATTTTGTCACATTAAAAATAATATTTTAAAAATTAAATATAATTTTTGAAATATATATTTAAAAATTATCCATAGAATAATTTTTAAAAAATTTCTAAAATGATTAATTTTTTGATGAATTGTTATAAATAATGATTTTAATGAAAAGTGTGATTCTTTTTAAATAATTTACATGGTTGAACAATATTTTAATTTGATATTTAAAAAAAAATTAATTCATTTATATTATTATATAACTAATTTAGGTCATTTTTCTCAATTTTATATTTAATTATGATATAATTCTATTTTAAATTTGGAATGTTTTTCTTCAGAAATACCATGTCTTTAAAACATCAATAGGTTTAATTTTATATTTAATTATTCTAGTTATATGAATTTAATTGAGAAAAATGATATAATTTTTTCTAAATCAAAATATGTTCTCATATCTAATATCGCAAAATTATATTTTTACCACAATAAATAGTGAAAAGAAAAAAATAATTACCACTTTTATGGTGAAATTAAGTTTATTGGTGGGTTAAAATAATAATATAAGGGTTAAAATGAACTAAAACATGTCCAAAACCTCTTTTATTACAAAATTTATACTTTATAAACAATATATTTTTAGAATGTCCAATTCATTATTCTTTTTCCCATGTGAAAAAATCAGTATCACTTTATCTTTTCAAACATTACATGTGAGTCCTCTCCCCCACTTATAAAAGGCCACCACTCTCCTCCATAATTAACACATGTATTGACTATTGGTTTATCTTATCCATATAATAATATATTCCTTATTTCTCTAACATAATTTTATAGATATTAGTTTTATTAAGAATCCCTTTTATGAAGGATTTAGCTATAAACTAAATAGGAGCTATGAAGAAGAGGTAAAATAATAGAACATGTGTATTTTTTTATTCCACATTGTTGAAATAATCTTAAAAATAGATAATATAATAAAAAATATATAATATATATACTTATATATTATTATTTTGGTATAATAACCTTGTTATATATCCAATTACATCTAATGAGATACAAAACTATCGATCATGTGGGTGACTAAATACCTCCTCACAAACTGATGTGATTATTTTTCTATCAAGAACATTAAATGATGAATATAATGATGTATTTAAAATTTTAATATGATATTTATTAAATTATTGTACTTCTAGAATTAGGATATCACAAACACCTACCATTTTGTGGGGTGATATGATATCATCGCTCGTGTGTACAGAAACTACAGCCATGCGAAGTGACTTAATTACTTTTTCCCTTACGGTTTACATGGAAGACATTAAGGATAATTTTATGAATATAAATAAAATTTTTAACAATAAAATACTTTTAAAAATATAATATAGTATCTAAATTATTACCTTCTAATCCCTTGGAAAACAATAATGTCACTCGTATGTATGTGTAAACTATTGCCTCCACATAGTGTTGAGAGATGTTTTTTATTTTATATTTACATGGATGGTAATAAAGAATAATTATATTAATCTAAATAATCTTTAGAAAATAATTATTATTTTGGAATGGTTTATTAACATTTATTTTCCTTTCATTTTATCAGTAGAGAAAAATAGAAACATCATTCTTGCATACACCTTACCATATCCATGAATGGTGTCATAAATTTTATTTCTCCAAGTATAATATATTAAAATAACTAAATTTATAATGAATATATATGATATTTAACTCATTTTTAGCATTATGGATATGACTGAATGAAGATCAATAAAATTGAACCAAAAATATCAAACCAAAACATACATGAAAATTTCAGCAATTATCAGCTAAAACTGTGATTTGGCATTGATATGCTAACAAATGGGTGAGAATAGACAATAAGTAAGTCATATATGATAAGAATTATATTATTATAGTCATATAATTGATTTAAGAAAACAATATTTATAATACTTGTTGATCAATCATTTATGAAGGAAATCAGATCAGAGGTAAGGGTTTCTCACCTCACAATTACTTATAAGAGACATACATATTATTCTTTACTTATTATTTTTATGTGGTGTATATACATAAAAATTTTGATATGTTATATAATTTATATATTTATTTTCATGGTATTAAAATTTTCTTTCTTTGTTATTCCCTTCATGGGGATTATGATTCAATATTTACCAAAGTGGTAAAGGGTTTATTTAAAAATCATATCACTATTCAATATTTCTTTTGTTTATGTCTCCATTAGGAGAATAATTTGATATTTATATCTCTCACCTAATTCATTTAACTATAATATGGTTATTGAAAATATTTTTCAAGTAATATTACAATTTTCACTCTCTTCGGTACTTAACATGATCAGTACCTTTTTTAATAAAATCCCTACAAAATTTCTCCCTTCATAGAAACCCCAATTTCCTCCAAAATAATCTTTTATAAAAATGTTTTAATTTTTTGAGGTTTTAAAAACTATTTACTAATGTAATTTTTACCCATGTTTTAATTTTTTATGAAATGATTTAGAAGGGAACATCATGTCATTTTCCAAAAAAGTCCCATTTGAATTTTACTAAAAATGTGAAAATAATTTTTTATTTGAATGTGCGTGAAATATAAAAAATTTCCTAGAATAAGGACCAATCAGTGTTTTAATTTATCCTTTATATGTTTAGTGGTTATTTTTAATGTAATCACTATAAAAAATGTAGACTTTAAAGGTAGGTTCTAAAAAATTGTTTTTTAAAACTCTACTGATGAAATCAAAAGTATTTAGTAGCGGTTTCTGAAAAAATATACCATAAATATTTTTCATTTTTTAGAAAAGAAATTATCCTCAAGAAATCCACTAAACCTCACCCCATACCCATTGATCCCACTAATCCTGATCTCATGCCCTTTATAGAACTTTTTCCTCGATCCATCAAAACCATCCCCCCTTCTCCCACTTCTTCCCTAATCCTGATCCCTCATCCCCAACCCTCACCCCTGCTCCCTTGAGCCCCCTTAGCCGTAGCCCTCAAAAAATCCCCCTCTATCCCTAAATCCTTTTAACCACACCTTCCCCTTCACCACCATGACGATTTTCCCCCTTGTTGTTGCCCCATCCCCCTCCATATCCCAAACCATCCTCCCACCCATTTACCAATTTTATAATTAATATTTCTCCACTCTCTCAATGTTCACACAACATAGCCAAAACCTAAACTCATTTTTGATGGTCAATTTTTTTATTTGTGGTGTCTAAGGTTCATGAACCATAATTGAAGTCAATCCTAGCTATGAACATTAAAGATAATGAACTTCTATGGATTCCAGGTTGTGTTTGGGTTCAATATATCATTTTGGATCGATTTAAATAGGGGGATTCTTTAATTTGAGTTCCCACTTTGTTTTCTAGGGTGTGTTGGAACTCTTTGAGGTGTGGTAGATCCATCATTTTCAAAGGTGGTAAGTCTCATGGAGTTGGACCTTGGTTTTGGGTCTTTAATTTTTAAATCATTGTGTTCTTGTTTTTTTAATCTTTTTTTTATATTTAAAAATTATAAAAATTATTTTAAAAATGTATTTAATGTGGAAATCATGGTTCACAATATTTCCACTTTAATTCTAATGTTTTTCTATAATTTAATGATTTTTATAATACATCATTAATTCAATATGCACACTGAATGTTTTTTAAAAACACGAAATACCATCAATTAATATATTAATAGTTTTAAGAGAGGTTTGGGTTTTAAAAATGGGTTACCTCTTATTTTAAAAATTATTATGAAAATTTAATTATTTTAAAATATCTATTTAGAAATATATATATATATATAGGTTCTACACATATATATAAGTATACATATAAATGTATTTTTGTATAAATTCACAAGATAATATTTGAATATATGCAACTCGATATATGTTTATATCCCCCGTGCCTTAGCCCTATAGCCCCCATGCTTGATACATCACCAAGCCCCCCCCCCCCACGATCGAGTCCTCACTCTCACCATCATCCCCCATTCTCCCCTAGAGAAATCACCACTTCCCCCTTCTCTCATGTATCCCCTTCTCTATAGATCCCCTTATTCTTAAGCCTGAGATCCCCTCCAATCTCTCTTGATCCACCACTGTTTTCCCCTATACACCTCTTCTCCCCCCATTTCTCCTAATCCACCATCACCCAAGTAACCCCACCCCTTCTCAACTGATCCATCTCCCCCTATATCCCCTTTATCCACAACCTCCCAAACCCCCTTCTCCATTAGGTTTCAAGCTTGTTCATGTTGTATACCATACACTCTTCCACTTTTTCCCCCTCCATTGCTACATTTCCCCTCCTTAAAATTTTCTCACTCCAATGAAAAAAAACCAATGTTGGGTTTCGATTAACAATTATGGAAGTTCTAATTATATATATTTCAGTTGTCTAGGTAGAGGAGGTTGTTTGTTAGATCGATTGTGCATTCTCCATAATAGGTGATAGGTAAGAGAGAGCTCTTCTATATATAAGGTAGGAATTTATATAAGTTCTTTTATAATGCAAGGTTTATATTTACTAGATGTTTTAATTTTTTTTTATGATTTTTGAATCATTTTATAATCATATTTTATAATATAATGTATTTAAAAATGGATTTTTTATTATCATGGATGTGTCACATACTAAGAGATTACTTTAGGTTACTAAAAATATATTAATTCTTTATATGTAATGTAAAAATAATTCAACTTATTAATATTTTAATATATAACTTTATTTTTATGTATGAGTTATTTAATTTTAAAAATTTCAGTGTTATTTTTTTCTATATTTACAGTAATTCATTATCATACCTATGTATATATATTTTTTTAATATTGTGAATAAGCTATAATTTATAAATTTTTTTGGATTTAATTTTTTGAAATATATTTTCTAATATTATTTTTATTCATTTAAATGATATGAATTATGAGGATGAATAATTTCACTAATTAGGACAACTCTCAATTGATATTCCATCAACCATAAAGACAAAAGATGGTCCATCGAGCTCACTCCCTAAAGAGTCTGTGGAACACTTTTTCTTCCCCCAATTGTAATACACACACCCTCTGTCTCCCTCCTACCAGCATCTACCACACCCTCCTTCTCCATCCATTTAGCATAGTGCACTTTGGAACTAGAGTCAATAGGTTCACCATGCACCAAATCCACATCAAGTGAATTAGTGGTTACTTCTATTTTATCATGAGGATTTTTTAGAGTGATGGCTATAGGTAAAACTGATAATGCCAATAAATTAATTACCCATTTCATATACTAAAAAATATTTTTTTCGTAAAATATGGACATAATGTTAAAGATGATAAAAATATTAATAGTCTAGGTTTCTAGAATCTAAATAAATTAAAGACAGTTGTCCCATTGGATTATTATGGGCCCCTTGATTACGTTGGGGGATTATTTGTCTAGAATATAAGATAAGGATTGGACAATTCAGTTACCCTTACAATTACATATTATAATTGGTTGAATACACCTCAATATAGGTAGAATAAAGTTTTTGATTACCTTATAAAGGTAATTTTAATAAACTATAGCCCAATTAAATTCCATTAATTTATTAAATTATAATATTTCAAAATTCAACTTCCCCGTATATATGTTATTCCATTATATTGATGCTGATCTTACTACTCTAACAAGGATGTTATTAAATTAGGGTAAAAAAGGAAGGATCATAAATTTAAACTATGGATTAAATTAAATGACACATCATTGACCACCCAACAATAATATGATAATGTACCAGAAGGTGTACTAATAGAATATGGTATGGTGCTTGTTCATAGGAATATCCATGTGAATTATATTGTATAGAAAAATATTTTATTATATTAATCTCATTTTACATAAAAGGAGATGAAATTTTATAAATTGTTAATAAATTACATGTAGATTATTTTTGAATGTCTTAAGAAAGAAAATTTATCATGTTTATATGAATAAATCACCCCCAAATATTAATTTTAAAGAGTTTTCAATAAATATATTTACTATGATAATATTTTCATTAGTTTAGTTATCTCTAATATAGTTATATTTGATTCGTATATGAAATTGTTTATTTATCTTTTTTTAATGTTGTTGACAAATTTAGGGCACTGATTCTACCAAATGGAACTTCAGTTGTATGTTCAGATGAATGTTTTTTGGGAGTTATGTGAATGATCCAGCTAAAGAAGTTTGGTTATGAATTCATTTTTCATTATAATAACTTATTTCCAATTTTCACTTTGTTAATATATATTTTATTAAATATAACTCATATTTGATTTATAATTAAAAAAATAAAAGAACTCTGTAATTCTAATACAATGAATTCTTTCTTGGTATCCTATGATTATTCAGTTAGTCATGCCCATGGTAAGGAATGTCATGGGTGCATTAATAGGATGTGTTCAAGACCTATACCATTTGAGATCTTTGTATGCTCATCGGGGATTGATATTGCATCTAATTCTTGTTGTAGTTACTCCCTATGATGAGATGCTCAAATGAAATTTATGGAAATTCAAAGAAAAAATTAAGAATAGGGGAACATAATTCATGATCATGGGGATCGTTTCTAGATTAAGGGTGTGAATGTCATTTTTCTGTCAAGTGAATTAGTTTATTTATATTAGAATGTGGATATTTGAGTACCTAATTATATTGAGTCAATTGATGATTTGAGTGAATAAGTAAATCACACAACATAAAAATAATTTATCACAAAAACATATATATGATTTAATATTTAATTAAAATATATAACACATTTTAATTTTCAATGAAATTGGCATACATGTAATGACAACAGAGAGTAGATATGGGGAGGGAGTTTGTTTGTTATTAGTTTATCATGTAGTAATGATAGATTAATTAGGATTTAGTTATAGTTATTCGTAATTAAACTCATGAATGACTAATATAATTACATGATGACTGAGAAACCATTTTTTGGTTTGAGGAAAGTGTTTTTATACAACTCTATTTATTTGACATTCCATGGGTTCTTTAGTTTTCTTAAACTCATGTTTTATGAAATATCAACTTATATATTTTAATATGTAAGAAGTTAAATTTGTTCACATTGTAATGATGTTTCCTAGATGGAATAAATGGAATAAATGGTTTAATATTGTTTTACTTGTTTTACACAAGAAGGAAAATTTCATGTACAATCTATATGATTGATAAAATTCCTAAGATAACATTTTTCAATAATTTTCAATCAAAGTGATGTTTAAATTTTAAATATGATATCCAAATGATTCTAAATATTTTTTTTATTTAATTGGATTCTTATCAGTGGGTGATTGGAGGTGGGTTGGGGAATATTATTTAATGTGTTTTATGGGTATATTGATATGACTTATGATATATTTACTCATAAATACTAGATTGTTTCCTAGGAACCTTGGGTATCTAGGTGAGAGATCAAGAAATATTTTTTATTCCAGTCATGATGAGACTTTAACATGTTTCCTATTAAAAATGGGATGGAAAAAGCTATGGGTTGTGCAATCCATGGATGCTAGGTTTGAGAAATTCATGAGGTTATTTGTTAGGAACATCATTATTCGGTCATAAGATACTTCCACATGATTAAGTCTTATATTATCCCACTAAACCCTATCGTATTTTCTATGATATATATTTTTTACATGTATTTCTTAATGGGATGTAATTGTTAATGGATTGGAATAGTCATGAATTATTTTTGAACTCCCTCCTCCCCCACCCAACAAAATTGAGAGGTTTAATATGATCACTCATTTTCACATTCCGATCCAGTTTTCTTATGATAATTGGAAATTATTTAGTTCTCCTATCAAACCATTATGTCCCTAGAAATACAATTAAATATATATGCCTATGATAATGAGGATATATACTACTATAATTCCCATCAAACCATTTATGAATCAAGATGCCCAACCTGGATAAACTAAATTATCTTAATAGTTATCAATCATTATATCAGCCTTATTATGTCCAACTAATATTGAAAGGACCCAGCCTTAAACATTTCATAATCTTGAGTTAAATGAATAATTCACATTTAGATCTTTTCAGGTTTAGAGTTTTAGGGAATTAGGATATAACTATTACATAAGAACATGAATATTACAAGTAGACACTACTACTCAGTATCCATTTTTTTCATAAAATAAAAACTCTTAAAAGGAAACATGTCTAGTTCTATGTTTTTGATCGCATGACTTTTCCATGATCTCGTTGACCCTATTCATCTTTAAGTCCTATGGAAGTCATTTCAAAAAAACATGGGATGAGAATAAAAAGCTCAGTAAGGGTTATTAAATGATGAAAGGAATCATTAGCCAATCATTAAATACTAATCAATGAAACCAATACTTTTCATTTATAACATACCTTACGCAATCATAAGATTTATGAATAACACAAAGAAATAATAAATCATAAAGGTAACTTATGGCATTCATAACATACATACATTGTAGATAGCATATCTACATAGGGAGTCACATTTAGAATACCAACCACTGTATATTCCCTAAATCTCTAAGGAGAAACATAAACGTTTACCTCCATCATGTTACCCAATGCATTGGAGAGCTATCTCAGGCTCACCCGCACTAGGTTTATCATGGAACCACCCGTATATGTAAACAATGGCCAATAACCATAACATAACACAAAAAATAAGCATAATGTGAAGATAAAATTTCCACATTCCCATCCCAATATATCATATAAAGATATTTAAATAAACAATCCTTTATCAAACCATTTTCATAACGATTTAAAACATTTAATAAATAGATTTTTGAATCAAATTGTCCCATACCATATTGAAGATTTTAAAAAAATTAAAAATTTAAAACATTAATGTCTATTTAAATAAATCCCAAAACAATTTTGAAAACATGGACATTGATGATAAATATTTAGAAGAATAAATCATTAAAACAGTTTAAATGATATATTAGTTAAAGAGTTTTTAACAAAATGAGAGACGCTTGAATAAAAATAATTGTGGAATAACATTTAACAATAACTTTTTAATATCATGAGAATAAAAGGATTCATTATATAATATGTCAAAGAATAGTATATACACCATATAAGAGTGAATTGATGCATAAAAATGATGAAGTCTCAATGGAAGGTTAATTGAGACGCAATCCCTTATAAATACATTATCCTTAGATTAAGGATATATCAATGACATAATTTATGTGTGAAAAATATAAATACACCAAATATAAGTGGATATTACGTATAAAACAATCAGAGGTCATTCACACATATTTATAGCATGACATAATCAACAAGAAGAAGTTTAACCCAAAGAATTGATATTGGGTTGAGAAGTCCCATTACAAAAATTGGACAGCCTAACGGCGTAACTTTAAAATTCAAAAAATTTGTTTATGAGATAAAAAGGGTATATCATCACATGGAAATAAAATTTACATCAATAATTATATATAAGAATATATCCCAACTTTACAATATGTAATTTAAAAGGCATAACAAAAAGAATCCTTTTAAAAAGAGGAGGGTGAATGGTTCCCTTACCGATTTGGTAACTTACAAAACATATTCCACAAGAAAGAAGGATCATCCAATGAAAATGTAAATACTCATAAATGAAAGTATATTACATAAAGAGTACAATCATGGGCAGTACATACACAACATATAAGCAAATAGTGGAAAATATAGCATGAATCTCACGGGAATAAAAAGTGAGATGAAACCCTTTACCACGTTGTAATCAACTAATCGTATGGACAAAAAATAATAACAACCAAATTATTCACATAATAACATGAATATATAGAGAATCATGATAATATATATCAAATTTCAGTACACAATACACCACTTTCAATAAATCAGTGGTGAATAATGGAAATCTAATGGAATTGAAAGTGAGATAATAAATTCCCTTACAAAAATTCGGCATCCTAACGACGCCCCATAAAAATTCTTAAAATGAATTTATGAGAGTAATATGTGGTATCTAATCATATGAAAATACAAATTAAAGTTTTGTGAATATAAAATAACATCCTAAAACATAATAACATGGAGTATAAAAGAAATGACATAAAAGAGAGTACTTGAAAAGAAAGAGAGAGGTCAGATCCCTTACCTCGTGTCTGACTTGACTCGATCTTTATTTAATCTCTTTAATAATAAACTAAAGTTATTTATACTTTCTTAAGAATATTTTTCAACTTTATTATTCCTTTTATATCACTTATTACCATGTTATAAATATTATGCAATCATTTAAGTTAATAACGTTCATTTTGTCGATATTTGGTACTTGAGTAAAAATGAACAACTTATATTTAAAAGCTGTCCATGTGGTCAATGTTTCATTATATCCAGATATATATTCATGATTTGGATATCATATATATCATATATATCCATTATATATATGTTTTTATAATATTACATAACATTTATAGCTAAGAAATGAAATGCACCGTTCATGGAGACGGTAAGCCGTACGTACGCATGAATGCTACATTCATTTCTATTTATTATTTTAATGGAAATAAAACATAATGATAAATAGGTATATTATAATTCCATTATAATATCATATATAATATCATTAACACTATCCTTTATAAATCCCACATAAGGCATTAACGAGTCACGTCACTTTAAGGGGGCAGTAGTCTGCACTTCCTCAAATGAGATTATCTTATTTACCCACTATGGAAACCATAAAGGCTTGATATAATTTGAAAGTACAGAAGAATAATGAAATCATAAACATAATATATATCATATATAAATATAGTGTCATCATAATGGCCACCATGAGAGGTGGTCAGATGTTATTGAACAATCATCGTTTTGTGAGGCATTAGTTTGCCATCCACAGAAACATTATGTTCTTCATCGATTAGATGGAGGTGTGTGTAATTTTAGTTAGAATACGTCTTATAAAAAAAACCTAGTATATTTAGGATACTGGTTTTGTTACAAAAGAACGAAATAAAGAGAGTTTAGGGGTTGCATAAGTAAAATAAAAGAAATCAATTTAAGAGAAATTTTAACCTTTAATTTGGGTAACTCCCTTTGGTTTGAACCAAAGGACTTCTTGAAGTTCCTTCTACATAAGGTAAGGCTTATAAGAGGAGGATAGGGATGTTGAGTGCTTAATTGGGCAGAGGTTGGATGAGCCAAATTGCTTGAGTGGTGTAATGAATTGGTTATAAGTGGTCTCCTTTTATAAGGGGGAGGAGGGGCTCTTTAGGAAAGTGTGAAACTATTATTTTATTATATAATGATATTCGGTTTCTGATGGACCAAAAATCATTATATTCAAATATAAGATGACTCGTGGTCTAAAAATAATCATCCAATCAGAATTGGACATTTTTTGGTTAATAGTTTAATCATTACAATCTTATTTATTTAAATCATTTATTAATGAGGTATATACTGCATCATTATTGTGTCATTAATAATTTAATTTATTAGATGTATAAAAATTATAAAAAAATACAATAAATTATTAAATATTTTTAGAATTCCAATGAATATTTATAGTCAAAAAATATAATTTATATAACCCCTTCAAAAAATTAATTTACTAAAAGATATTTTCTTTTGTCATATTTTCCTTTACTTTAAGTTAATTAATCTAAAATTTAATTATCACTTCCATGTGGATAAAATGCGTCCCAAAATAGTCTCAAAGATGCCCATGGTAGTTAATGACTCAACCAATAAGTTTTGGACAAGTGTTAAGGTAATTTTTAATTATTATAATATTCTTTTAACCTTGAATTACCCTATTTACCTTTAAATGCGGTAAATAAAAGTCAAAAGTTACTATTCACAAAAACTTATTTTCCTCTTAATGAACCACATTTTACTTATTTTTAACTACCATGTATGTCGGATTTTTGAAATTGAAGTCACAGATGTCGTAAAATTTAATTTAAATGAAAACAGTCAATTTTTTTAACTACCACAAAGTGGTTTCACTATTCATCAAAAATTGAAGTCTTTCAGAAAAATACCAATAATTCAGCCTAAGATATATTCGATATTCTAAATTCAAAAAAAAATTCCATTTTTACAAATTAAAAACATAAAATTGTAATTAATTAATTAAAAAATTAAATCCCGTTGTTCAAAAAAATAGCGTGTTTTTAAGAAATAATAACTATCAAAAGATGAACAGTTGATTAAGTCCAATTTCAAAGTGACATTGCTTCCAATGACCAACATTGGATTAAATTGTAAAAATATATTCTACTTACACTTTAAACCCAAATAAAAAAAAACTAACCATATAAATAAATTAGATTAAAGGTTACTTTTGAATTAAAATACAATATTTTTCAGTATTCATTAAAAAAATGAACTTTATCAGAAAAATTCCAAAAATTTACACAAAGTAAATTTTGATGTCCCCATTCTAAAGAAGGATTTTATTTGGTCATATAGAATGTATTAAATTAATCAAATATAGATTTAAAGAGGGTTCCCCATTAAAAGGCGATAAATTGACCTTTTAATGCAAATTATACTTAAAATTGGATTCATTCACATTTTAAGCCTCTAACTTTTTATTAGATAATGTAAATAAATTTAAAAATCAAGTATAATAATATTGTAGTTAGTTCTGTTCATTCCCACAAATAAAATTGCTAGGAGTTAACTACCATTTAGAATAATAATATTATATTATTAGTATCCCATGTAAGTTTTCGAAGAAACCCGTTGTTGCGTATCGGGTACGCTATCGAACATAGAAACCCCTTTAATGTAAAATTAATATTTAATTCACAAATATTAATAAAAATGAAATATGTATTATTCTTTATTTACCTGGGATGTTACATCCTTCCCCCATTTTTGGAATTGCGTCCTCGAAATTTAAAAAAAATGGGCTCTGAAACTTCACTGAAAGTCCCACATCTGAAAAAGGGTCAGTAAAAATATCACTTTCAAAGAAATAAAGAGAATCACAATGGTCTTCTGAGATAACCCATAATTGGATTCCATATAGGAAAACATGGATATGGAAGCGAAAACCAAGGGTCAAGCTCTGATGGAGAGTGATAGAAAACATGATTAGGAGAAAGGTATCCACAAGAAAATCACAAAATTATGATCTCTGTAAATGGTCTTTGATTACCCAGTAGGAAACGTAAACCAAAAATATTTTTTTTTACATTATATTTCATAAATTTGAGGAATTAATCTTCTACATAGAATAAAAACATATGAAAATATACTTTTCTTCAAGTAGAGTATCATCTTTTAATATGTTTCTAACAAAACTAATTATTTCTCTAAATGATGAGCATTAAAAGAGACTTGGTCACATAAAAAGCACAAGAATAATCTTCTATAGAATCACATAATCCACAAAAGGAGAACTATCTATTTCCATTTTCATTAGACATTAAATAAAACCATAATTGTTAGTGCGAGATCAGATCATACCGAAAAAGGATAATCCTTTACAAGAAGAAAAACTATTCTAAATCTCCAAAATTTGTTTAACAAAACAAAAAGTTCAACAAATACCATTCAATAAAAAATTGTCCTAAAAATTATTTAAATGTAATCTAAACTATGATTACAACCCAAATCTCATAAGGATTTAATTACATAGACTTCCAAGATACATCATAACATTTATCTCCAAGTAACACCAGTTACTCATAAAATATCATATTGAATAGTAATTAACCTAATCACATATTCTCCATGATAGGTTAATCATTTTCATAAATTAATCAAATCATCACGTGTCCATAATAAAAACATAGATTCTTCCATAATAAATTTTCAACCATTATTCCACAATTGAAATCCCAATGTATTCTATCTTCCTTAGGCATATAGTGTTTCCTCAAAAGGGAGAACGTCTTTTAAAAAAACCTTTATCACATAATCACTAAATCATTTTTCTATACAATTTATATCTATTTGATGAAACATATGTTCCAAAGCAACATATTCTTATTCTATAAAATCATTTTACTAAAATAATAAGTCATACTAATCAGGGACTTCAAATAGTCTTGTTGTAGGAGATGCACCCTTGTCGCCCTTTGGTTGTGGGTTCGATTCCTGTAGCCTTACCAGATGCGACGGGTTGTCACCCCTCCTACAAGTTGTCCTTTTTATAAAACTCAAAGATAAATCTAACATGTTTTATCCTCAATGGTTTCCTTATACATCTCATTTTCATCCAAATTAATTATGATCTCAACATCTTAATTCTTGAAGTCTTATTGCACCACCATATGATAAAATAAAACAATCCCCAAAATGAAGAATAGCATACCTTGATCATGGTGTCCATTTGGTTTCATCATCATCTTGTTCACATAGGTAAAAGGTCCATGAATTGCAATAGTGATTTAGAGGTCCTTCAAAATCATTTTCTTCCTCCATCAGAATACACCTTGTACAACATGGGTCTTATGGGTGTTCACAAAAACAATAGTTTTGGAAAATAATAATGTATGACATATAATTTCAAAACATCTGATAAAACTTGATTTCTATAAAACAGTTGAACCGAATTTGAGTTGAAAAATTCAACTAACGGTCCTTTTTAAAATACCATAGGTATGTGCTAAGAGACTATATTTTAAAACCAAATATAAATAGGTTGCGCAAGGGTCTCCTTGTAACACCCCGAGATTTTATGAAAAATATTCTTTTTAATTTCATTAATGTCTTGTGTTGTAAGATACACCAAAAAGAGGTTTCACAACACGCATCCTTGAATTTCCTTGCATTACACGCAATCACGACCTTCCTCGATAGCGTGTCTAGTACGCAATACTGAGTTTTACTAAACAATGATATGCTATTAAAATATTATTAAAACTAGCCGTTATGAATAGTAATAACCACCTTTTAAAATTTTAGAAATTTTATCTCTCAAAATGGACTTCATTTTTGGATTCGGAGTATCGAATTTAGCCTAAGGTGAAATTTTGGTACTTTTCGGATAACATTCATATTCTGATGAATAGTGAAAATTACTAAATTATAATAAAAAACAATTTTTTTTAATTGAAATAATTAATATTGATAAATTATTAATTTGATTGGTTTTAAAGTATATTTAGAATATATTTTTACAATTTAATACAATTTTGGTCATTGGATGTAATTTCACATTTAAACCAGTCATAAACAAGTATCAATCTTTTGATAGTTATTATCTCTTAAGAACACGGTATTTGTTTTGATGACGGGAATTAATTTTTAAATTAATTAATGCAATTGATATGTTTTGAATTTGATAAAATATACATCATTTTTGAATTCATAATATCAAATATAGCATAGATCTAATTTTTTGGTATTTTTCTCGAAACTTTCAATTTTTGATGAATAGTGAAACCACTAAGTGGTAGTTAAAAAAACTGAATTTTTCATAAAACTTAATTTTACCACTTCTGTGAGTGGAATTTAGAAAATCTAAGAGACACGGTTAATATAAAGGACTAAAATTTGGTTCAATGAGATGAAAATATTTTTTGGTGAACAGTAACTTTTTACTTTTTTTACCACAGTTAAAAGTAAATAGGGTAATTAAGGGTAAAAATTATATTATTATTACCCTAACACATGTCCTAATTCTATTGGACAAGTGTAATTCGACTAAAAACAACCTTAGGAATAAAATATGACCTTTTGGCCCACTTGGATTAGATTAGGACATTTATTATTAATTTATTTAATGAAGGGTTAAAATAGTTAAATTGAAAGTTTAATAAGTAAATCATTTTTAATATGGGGTTATACATAAAATAAATTCGACTATAAATATTCATTAGAAAGATAAAAAGCTTTCCTACATAATGGTATTTTATTTATATTTTTTAGACATTAAATAATTTAATTTATTTATGACACAATGATGATGCAGTAATTATCTTATTAATGAAATATTGACATAATGGATGTTATAAATACCAAAATAAATATAATTTGAGACTTTTTATGAATTAAAATAATTTTATAGGTTAATATGACATGTTAGGATTGATTTAATTAACTTTGGTCTAAGTAATCATTCTGTTATGAGTTTTAAAAATATCAACTATTTAATAGTGTCAAAATTGACATAAAATAGTTTTTAAAACAAATATTATATTATTAATTGTTATGTTATTCGTAAAAATCTAGGTTTCGGCCAAATGACTTATATAAGGTTATATATATTAATAAAACACAACTTTGGGGTCTCTTGGATGTATATGTTAAGTTTATCAACTATATAATATAAAAATACAATGTGACATGGTAAATGTCAATGTAATTAACTAAGAGTTAAAACTAAAAGATAAGGTTAATATAATGACCTAAACTTTTCTAAATTCTATTTTATGAGCGGATTTCGACCCATACCCACCTTATCTTTGAAATAACTCAATTTTGAGCTATTTAAAACCGAACTTTACTTTATAATAAAATAATATTTTTAGTTATTCCAAAGGTGCCCCTCTCCTCCCTTATAAAAGGGCACCTCCTCCCCCTCTTCCTCACACCACTTGGAGCCTTCAAGCTCGGCACACCCCTGCCAAATTCTCTTCTCCACTTCCCTAGAAACATCCTAGTGGTTCTGTTCTTCCTCAAAGACCAATTTTAGTGCCCTAAAAGAAGGTCTCAAAGAATCACTTCAAAGAAGAGGTAATGTCCGTTACCGATTCTTTCAACTTTATTTCTTCTTCCACTTATTCTTCTTAGGTTGTTTCATTATTAAGTTATAAAATCAGTATCAATCATATACTTATATGTTATTATAAGTATGAAACAACCCTATTTTACCATCTATCCATCCTACGGAAAAAGAAATCATCACGCGTGCGTACGTACAGAATACCGTCTCCACGCCATAGTGTAATCTATTTTCCACCACCACCTTACTTGGATGGGTATAATTGTGTAAATAATGACTATATATGTCTATTATAAAGTGATATTGATTCTTAAATAGTATACATACAATCCAATACAATTCCACGATCATAGGAACGATATCATCACTCGTGCGTACGTACGGAATACCATCTCCACGATGTGATGCGACTCGTTCTACATGATCTTCATTTCATAATGATTATATAAATTAATTGAATGAATTAATATGATATATATTACACTAATAACATTCTGGAAATGAGGTATCTATAACCTAAAGAGAAGAATAAGAATTTATTCGATAAAACGCGCATAAGAACAAAAAGTAATAAACACTCGAATAAAAAGTTGTAATGAAATATTACTAATAATAAGCTAAGAATATGACCATATATGATATCATAAAAATACGTATGATTCTGTAACAAGTCAATAACATTATTTAAATCATTATACAGGAGTTTCGGACACGTACAAAGCATATCGGACCAAAGGTAAGGGAAACTATCACAATCTCATTTTTATCCGAGATTGTTTATACTTTGAAATTTACTGGAGTGTATTTTATCATCCATGTCCATGTTTCCTCAATATGTAATATTTATATCCTTATAAAATAGTTTATATCCAATTTTAACCTTCGGTGAGTTTTTAGTAAAAGATATGAAAGGAATCTTTTGTCGTTTTTCGTACGAGGTACTTTTTGACTTTTCCGACAAATGTATGAAGAATGTTTTTTTAACTTATACGGCATGAATGGATTTTTAAAACATTATTTCCAAGAAGCTTTCTTTACAAGTTTTAATTTTTATTTTTAATCAAATTCTTTTAGTATAGAATTGTACAACATGTTAAGAAAGGAAAAGTGTTTTTGAAGCAGAAAGGATATTTTCCTCAAGAATGGAGTTCAAGTGTTTTATCAAAATTATTTTCCAACTAAGATAATAAAGGGTTCTGTTTTTATCCCTATTATTACATTGATTTGATTATGTTGTGATGGAATTATATTTTTATGGATTCCTTTATCTTATATTAATTGTTTTATGATGTTACGATGTTTATGATTCCCATTTTTATTACATGGGTTATGCTATGATGTATGGTTTTCCGATTTTGTGGAACGCATAAGAATGGTATCATTATGAGATGGGTGGGACCTATATCTCCCTCCAATGTATTGGGTAATGATTTTATATCTCATGAGATATACATGGCTGGAACGGTAGGTTATACCGGTTCGGTGAAACAAGACTGAAACTGGGGTGACTCGGTTCAGAAATGGACTTTGTCCACTAAGATAGTCTTGGAAATGAGTCTTGACTAATAAGATATGATTCTCTATGATTATGTGTGTATGACACAAAGTTTCATGTTTTATGTTATGATTATTGGGATTTCATTTCACTACTATGATTTATCCCATGTTATGAAATTATGCTCTCTTTTGCAGGTTAAGATTTCCAAAATGTTATGTTCTTATGAAAATGATGTGATTGATATTTCTTTTGTTTACCCTTACTGAGCATTCGATCTCACCCTTTTATTTTTTCCATTCCCCAGGATATAAAGAAAGGTTTTAGGTAAAAAAAGGAAGATCTTTATGGGAGATGTTGAAGATCTTTCACCACGATTAGAAGATTATATTCCGAGTTTCCAAAGACACTAAACTATTATGATCCTTGTGTGTGTGTTTTTGTTATGTACTAAGTATTCCGCAAAAGTAATGTAATATCCATTTACGTCAAGCTTCAGGTCTCTATAGTTGGTATCAGTGTAAAGGTTTAGTCAACCTTTGGAAACTGGGATGCGAAAAAGTTAGTGAGATACCTAGAGATATTTCTAAGGAATGTCTAGGGATGTCCCTAAGGATAAGTATTTGTATAGGTTATAGTACTAGAATTACGCTAACGATCATATAATTCAACCTAAGATGTTAGATATTGAAGGTACTCCCCCTTTATTAGGCTGTTTTCCCAAGCATGATTTTTTCCTCTCACACTATTCTATTTGGGTTTTAGAGGATGTCTGGAACCTGAAGGAACCGTGTTGATCAATGCAATGGACAATGTAATGATTTTCCTCCTGAACAAACAAATGTTATGGTAGATGGAGTGAAAGATCTTATTGCTATACTTACACAAGATATGAATCATTCTGGACTTCCAAATGAGCAGAGAAGGGAACAATATTCTATTGAGTCCTTCATGAGGCAACGTCCACATTCTTTCGGTGGGTCTTCTGATCCACTTGTTGCTGAACAATGGAACAGTACTACTGAAAAGATATTTTCAGTTCTTCAATGTTATGAACATGATAAAGTCATCTTAGTAGTATATCGTTTGGAAGGTGAAGCTGATCAATGGTGGAATATTATCAAGAATACGAGGCCAAGAGATTAAATTGAGTCCATAGAATGGGACGAGTTCAAGAACTTATTTTTCAATAATCACTTCCCTCGTATTCTTCGAACAAAGATAGAGAAGGAGTTTCTTGAACTAAAGTAAAAGGATGATGAATCTGTTGGTATATACGAAGCGAATATTACAAGGCTTGCAAGGTATGCAACTGGATTTATCATCCAACCTGAAAGTATATTTGATCGATTCTTTAGTGGCTTAAAACCAAATCTTCGAAGGGCATTAGCTATAAGAGACTTCAGTAGCTGTGAAGAAATTGTGCGTTGTGCTATCAAGGTAGAAATGTAAGTTGGTGTTACTAATCCATCTAGTAGTTTAGACAAGAAACAGAATATGGAGTTCAGGGAGAAATCTTAGAATAATGGTGAAAAGAAGATGAATGTTTCCTTATGCTCAAAGTGTGGAAAGCAGCATGGTTGAGATTGTCTTAAAGGGACAAGTAAATGTTTCAAATGTGGAAAGGAAGGTCATCAGGAGTTTGAATGCCGCAATGATGGGAAGAAGATGGCTAATGATGCAAACAAAGGAAGGGATACACATAATGAACCTACTACACTTCAATGTTTCAATTGCAAGGAGATGGGACATTATGCCAATAAATGCCCTAATCCAAGGGATAGTTATGATCGACATGAGCAACCACTTATGGAAAAGGACAAAGGGAAGTCACATGCGATCACCATTGGCGATGTTGAATATGAAAATGATGTGGTGGAATGATTAAGTGTTTATGTAATGGGATTCCAAAATAATGTTGTATATAGTATCGTGGAATATTAGAATATTTATGTATTGGTATATTGTAGTTTTCAATAATTTTATGGTACCCGTAACCATGGAAAGTGATTGAGATATTTTTGGAAAGAAGATGATATGCACATAATAAAGGGATAAAGAGAATCTAATATGTTTTATAGTATTCATGACCTCATGATTTATATAAGGACTAAGTGATATCATGGTTTGATTATATAGAATTTTGAGGATTTTGGTATGTGGAAAGTGTTAACTTTTAACTGCATTCATGTTTTCACTAAGGTTCGATGGGTATTCAAGAAAATACATGATTAAGGCCTTTGAATGTTTGGAATGTGTCCAACAAGACATATCTTATGATATATGGTGATCAACGATGGCATTAAATCTCTGGTAATCGTTTTCACTCTATTATGAGAATGGACTGCAGTATTATAGATAATCCTAAAGACTAGAATGGATTATGTTGGACATAAGTTAGTATTGTTTAAGGATAGAAGTTTTTTTCGATATTATTGATGGGATGTTATAGTAATATAGTTTTAGAAAAAGGACAACCTGTAGGACGGGTGACAGCCCATCGCGTCGGACAAGGTCGTAGGAATCGAACCCACAACCGAAGTGCGACTGGCCTTTATTGCCTACCACTGGCCTACAGGAAGTCCCTGTTTAGTAGAAACTAGTTTTATTATATTAAGCAGTATGATATATGAAGTATAAGTCCATTTTAGGAACCATATATGATTAATCTCACTATAGATGGACTTATGCATTTTTTTGATAACTTTTCTAACCTTTTGTTTGAGACAGATGGAATGACCCATCATTCAATCACATGATCTGCTAACACATCACGAATGACAAATTCAACTTCATTTCTTTAAGAGATGAAGTGGAAATTGTCCAAAGAACGACCAACAGTGAGACTATAACGAAATCATGAAAGTATTTCTTCTAATTCCAATTTCATCAACATTAGGGAAATGATCTTGAAAACCAAAAATGTTGTCCTAGTGCTCTTATTTTTGATGAATCAGATGGTACCTTAGATCGTCACAAATTTATGGCTTTGTGATTGCTGGCTTTTCCATAGCCATGTTCTCTACCACTCTCCATCAGAACTTGATGGTTAGATTTTTCTTCCATATCCATATTTTCACCTATGTTCTCCTACATAGAAACCTAGTGATGAGTTAATTTGGGTAACCGTTACATTTCATACTTTAGTTTGTAAAGCCAAGATTGTGTATTACTTTTTACGATGTGGGTTTCTATTAAACAAACTTTCGAGTAGTAAACCATTTATAACCCCGACGAATTTCGAGGGCGAAATTCATTTTAAGGGGGGTAGAATGTAACACCGCGATATTTTATGAAAAATATTATTTTTAATTTCAATAATGTCTTGTGTTGTACGCTACACCAAAAGGAGCTTTCACAACACGCATCCTTGACTTTCCTTTCATTACACGCAATCACGTCCTTCCTCGATAGCGTGTGTAGTACGCAATACAGAGTTTCACTAAACAACGATATGCTATTAAAATATTATTAAAACTAGCCGTTATGAATAGTAATAACCACATTTTAAAATTTTAGAAATTTTAGCTCTCAAAATGGACATCATTTTTGGATTCGGATTATCGAATTTATCCTAAGGTGAAATTTTGGTACTTTTCGGATAACTTTCATATTCTGATGAATAGTGAAAATTAATAAATTATAATTAAAAACAAGTTTTTTAATAGAAATAATTAATAGTGATAAATTATTAATTTGAGTGGTTTTAAAATTTATTTAGAATATATTTTTACAATTTAATACAATGATGGTCATTGGATGTAATTTCACATTTAAACCAGTCATAAACAAGTGTCAATCTTTTGATAGTTATTATCTCTTAAGAACACGCTATTTGTTTTGATGACGGGAATTAATTTTTAAATTAATTAATGCAACTGATATGTTTTGAATTTGATAAAATAGACATCATTTTTGAATTCATAATATCAAATATAGCTTAGATCTAATTTTTGGTATTTTTCTAAAAACTTTCAATTTTTGATGAATAGTGAAACCACTAAGTGGTAGTTAAAAAAACTGAATTTCTCATAAAACATAATTTTACCTCTTCTGTGAGGTGAATTTCTAAATTCCGAGAGACACAGTTAATATCAATGACTAAAATGTGGTTCAATGAGATGAAAATAATTTTTGGTGAATAGTAACTTTTTACTTTTTTTATGGCGGTTAAAAGTAAATAGGGTAATTAAGGCTAACAATTATATTATTATTACCCTAACACATATCCTAATTATATTGGACAAGTGTAATTCGATCACAAACAACCTTAGGAATTAAATATGACCATTTTGGCCCACTTGGATTAGATTAGGACATTTATTATTAATTTATTTAAAGAAGTGTTAAAATAGTTAAAATCAAAGTTTAATAAGTAAATCATTTTTAATATGGGATTATACATAAGATAAATTCACCTATAAATATTCGTTAGAAATATAAAACGATTCCCTACATAATGGTTTTTTATTTGTAATCTTTAGACATTAAATGATTTAATTTATTGATGACACAACGATGATGCAGTAATTATCTTAATAATAAAATATTGACATAATTGATGTTATAAATACCCAAATAAATATAATTTGAGACTTTTTATGAATTAAACTAATTTTCTAGGTTAATATGACATGTTAGTATTGATTTAATTAACTTTATTCGAAGTAATCATTATGTTATGAGTTTAAAAAAAATCAACTATTGAATAGTGTCAAAATTGACATAAAATAGTTTTTATAACAAATATTATATTATTAATTGTTATTTTATTCTTAAAAATCTATGGTTCTGCCAAATGACTTAGATAAGGTTATATATATTAATAAAACACAACTTGGGGGTCTCTTGGATGTATATGGTATGTTTATTAACTATATAATATATAATACAAAGTGACATGGTAAATGTCAATCTAATTAACTAAGAGTTAAAACTAAAGGATAAGGTTAATATAATGAACTACACTTGTCTAAATTCTATTGGATGACAGCCTTTCGACCCATCCCCACCTTAGCTTCTAAGTAACCCAATTTGGAGCAATTTAAACTTGAACTTGACTTTATAATAAAATAATATTTTTAGTTATTCCAAAGGTGCCCCTCTCCTCCCTTATTAAAGGGCACCTCCTCCCCCTCTTCCTCACACCACATTGAGCCTTCATGCTCGTCCAACACCTGCCAAATTCTCTTCTCCACTTCTCTAAAAACATCCTAGAGGTTCTGGTCTACCTCAAAGACCAATTTTAGTGCCCTAAAAGAAGGTCTCAAAAAAGCACTTCAAAGAAGAGGTAATGTCCGTTACCGATTCTTTCAACTTTATTTCTTCTTCCACTTCTTCTTCTTAGGTTGTTTCATTATGAAGTAATAAAATCAGTATCACTCATATACTGATATGTTATTATAAGTATTAAACAACCCTATTTCACCATCTATCCATCCTACGGAAAAAGAAATCACTGCATGTGCGTACGTACGGAATACCGTCTCCACGCCGTGGTGTAATCTATTTTCCACCACCACCTTACTTGGATGGGAATAATGGTGTGAATAATGACTATATATGACTATTATAAAGTGATATTGATTCTTAAATAGTATACATACACTCCAATACAATTCCACGATCATAGGAACGATATAATCACTCGTGCGTACGTACGGAATACCGTCTCCACGATGTGATGCGACTCGTTCTACATGATCTTCATTTCATAATGATTATATAAATGAATTTAATGAATGAATATAATATATATTACACTAATAACATTCTGGAAATGAGGTATCTATTAACTGAAGAGAAGAATAATAATTGTTTCGACAAAACACACATAAGAACAAAAAGTAATAAACACCCGAATAACAAGTAGTAATGAAATATTACTAATAATACGCTAAGAATATGACCATATATGATATCATAAAAATAATTATGATTATGTAATAAGTCAATAACATTATTTAAATCATTATACAGGAGGTTCGAACACGTAAAAAGCATATCGGACCAAAGGTAAGGGAAAATATCACAATCTCATTTTTATCCGAGATTGTTTATACATTGAAATTTACTGGGGTGTATTTTATCATCCAAATCCATGTTTCCTCAATATGTAATATTTATATCCTTATAAAATAGTTTATATCCAATTTTACCCTTCGGTGAGTTTTTAGTAAAAGATATGAAAGGAATCTTTTTTCGTTTTTCATACGAGGTACTTTTTGACTTTTTCGACAAAAGTACGATGAATGTTTTTTTAACTTATACGACATGAATGGATTTTTAAAACATTATTTCCAAGAAGCTTACTTTACATGTTTTAAAGTTTATTTTTAATAAAATTATTTTAGTTTATAATTGTATGACATGTTAAGAATGGAAAAGTGTTTTTGAATCAGAAAGGTTATTTTCCTCAAGAATGGAGTTCAAGTGTTTTATCAAAATTATTTTCCATATAAGATAATAAAGGGTTCTGTTTTTATCCCTACTATTACATTGATTTGATTATGTTGTGATTGAATTATATTTTTATAAATTCCTTTATCTTATATGAATTGTTTTATGATGTCACGATGTTTAAGATTCCCATTTTTATTACATGGGTTATGCTATGATGTATGGTTTTCTGATTTTGTGGGACACATAAGAATGGTATCATTATGAGATGGGTGGGACCTATATCTCCCTCCAATGCATTGGGTAAAGATTTTATATCTCATGAGATATACATGGCTGGATAGGTAGGTTATACCGGTTCAGTAAAACAGGACTTAAACGAGGGTGACTCGGTTCAGAAATGGACTTTGTCCACTAAGATATTATTGTCAATGAGTCTTGACTAATAAGATATGATTCCTTATGATTATGTGTGTATGACACAAAGTTTCATGTTTTAAGTTATGATTATTGGGATTTCATTTCACTACTATGATTTATCCCATGTTATGAAATTGTGCTCTCTTTTGCAGGTTAAGATTTCCAAAATGTTATGTTCTTATGAAAATGATGTGATTGATATTTCTTTTGTTTACCCTTACTGAGCATTTGATCTCACCCTTTTATGTTTTATTTTCCCCAGGATATAAAGAAAGGTTTTAGGTATAAAAAAGGAAGATCTTTATGGGAGATGTTGAAGATCTTTCACCACTATTTGAAGATTATATTCCGAGTTTCCAAGGACACTAAACTATTACGATCCTTGTGTGTGTGTTTTTGTTAGGTACTAAGTATTCCGCAAAAGTAATGTAATGTCCATGTACGTCAAGCTTCGAGTCTCTACAATCCTTCTTCAGCTCCTTTTTTAAAATCATAATATGCTTCAAAATCTTGTGATAAGGTAAAATATTTGAAAATTCCTTGATAATATTTACCTTTCTTTAAAATATGAGAATATTGTGAAAATATGATTTTTTTAAATACAACCCATGATCCACAATGATAACGATGTATATTGGAGGTGTTTGATATCTCAAACAACTGCTTGCAAGTGAGTTGTATGACATAAAAAGTTTCACAATCATCTGAACATGACATTGCAATAATTATTTCAAGCATGTAATCAGGAAGAGATAGAAATGTCATTTGAGATCCTCCTCCTTCCATTTGTAACTGAAATTCCTTGATCTGAAAAAGTCATATAACAAGGATTTAACATAAATAATAGGCAAAGGAATTAACCATGGGTCTATTGAAAACTCCTAATCCCTAAATTTTTCTAAACTGACCTCTGATACCAACTGTAAGGACCCGGCCTTAAACAATACATAATCTTGAATTAAATGAATAATTCACATTGATGATATTTTCAGGTTTAGAGTTTTAGAGAATTAGGCCATAACTATAACATAATAACTTGATTATTACAAGTAGACACTACTACTCAGTATCCATTTTTTCATAAAATAAAAACTGTTAAAATGAAACATGTCTAGTTCCATATTTTAGATAGCATCACGTTTCCTTGATCCCATCCATGACCCTATTCATCTTTAAGTCCTATGGAAAACATTTCAAAAAAACTTGGGATGAGCATAAAAATCTCAGTAAGGGTTATAAAATAAGGATAGGAAACATTAACCCATCAATAAATACAAATCAATGAAACCAATACTTTTCATTCATAACATACCTTACGAAATCATAAGATTTATGAATGACATACAGAAATCATAAATCATAAAGGTAACTTATGGCATTGATAACATACTTACATTGTAGCTATAACAACTATATAGGGAGTCACATTTGGAATACCCATCATAGTATATTCCCTAATTCTCTTAGGAGAAACATACACGTTTACCTCCGTCACGTTACCCAATGCATTGGAGAGCTATCTTGGGCTCACCTGCTCTAGGTTTATCACGGAACCACTTGTATACGTAAACAATTCCCAATAACTATAACATAACACATAAAACAAGCATAAAGTATATATAACATTTCCACATTCCCATCAAAATATATCATATAAAGATATTGAAATAAAAAATGCTTTATCAAACCATTTTCATAACCATTTAAAACATTTAATAAATAGATTTTTGAATCAAAGTGTCCCATAACACATTGAAGATTTTTCAGAAATTAACATTTTAAAACATTAATGTCCATATAAATAATCCCAAAACCATTTTGAAAACATGGAAATTGATGATAAATATTTAGATGAATAAATCTTTAAAACATATAAAATGATATTTTAGTTAAAGAGTTTTTAACAAAATGAGAGACGCTTGAATAAAAATAATTGATAAATAACATTTAATAATTACATTATAATATCATGTGAATAAAATGATTCATGATATAATATTTCAAAGTACAATATATACACCATATATGAGTGAATTGGTGCATAAAAATAATGAAGACTCAATGGAATGTAAATTGAGACGCAATCCCTTATAAAGACGGTATCCTTAGATTAAGGAAAAATCAATGACATAATCTATGTGTGAAAAATATAAATAAACCCAATATAAGTGGATATTATGTGTAAAATAATCAGAGGTCATTCACACATATTTATATCATGACATAATCAACAAGTAGAAGTTTAACCCAATGAATTGAAATTGGGTTGAGAAGTCCCTTTACCAAAATTCGACAGCCTAACGGTGTCACTTTAAAATTCAGAAAATGAGTATATGAGATAAAAAGGGTATCTCCTCACATGGATATAAAATTAAAATCAATAAGGATATAGAAGAACTTATCACAACATAATAATATGTAATTTAAAAGGCATAACAAAAAAGAATCCTTTTAAAAAGAGGAGGGTGAATGGTTCCCTTACCAATTTGGTAACATACAAAACATACATCACATGAAGGAAGGATCATACAAAGAAGATGTAAATACTCATAAATGAAATTATATTACATAAAGAGTACAATCAATGGATGTACATACACTACACATAAACAAATAGTGGAAAACATAGCATGAATCTCACGGGAATAAAAAGTGAGATGAAACCCTTTACCACGTTGTAATCGACTGTGTCGTATGACAAAAAGTTAATAACCACAAAATTATTCACATAATAACAAGAATATAAAGAGAATCATGATAATATATATCAAATGGCAGTAAAAAATAAACCACATTCAATAAATTAGTGGAGAACAATGGAAATGTCATGGAATTGAAAGTGAGACAATAAAATCTGTTACAAAAATTCGGCAACCTAAGGGCGCCACCTAAAAATTATTAAAATGAATTGATGAGAGTAAAATGGGGTCTCTCATAATATGAAAATACAAATTAAAGTTTGGTGAATATAAAATAACATCCTCCAACATAAGAACATTGAGTATAAAAGAAATGACATAAAAGAGAGTACTTGAAAAAAAGAGAGAGGTCAGATCCCTTACCTCGTGTCCGACTTGACTCGATCCTTATTTAATATCTTGAATAATAAATTAAAGTTAATTTCTACTTGCATAAAACACTTTTTAAAGTTTATTATTCCTTTTATATCACTTATTACAATGTTTTATAAATTATGCAATCATTTAAGTTAATAACGTTCATTTTGATGATATTTGGTACTTGAGTAAAAATGAACAACTTATATTTACAAGTTGTCCATGTGGTCAATGATTCATTATATAAATAATTATATTCATGTTTTTGATATCATATATATCATATATTTCTAGTATATACATTTTTTTATAATATTACATAACATTTGTAGGTAAGAAAAGAAATGCACCGTTCATAGAGATGGTAAGTCGTACGTACGCATGAACACTAATTTAATTTCTATTTCTTATTTTAATGTAAATAAAACATAATGATACATAGGTATATTATAATTCCTGTATAATATCATATATAATATAATTAACACTATCCTTTATACATCCCACATAAGGCATTAACGATTCACATCACTTTAAAGGGGGGTAGTCCGTACTTCCTCAAATGAGATTATCGTATTTACCCACTATGGAAACCATAACGGTTTGATATAATTGGGAAGTACAGAAGAATAATGAAATCAAAAACATAATATGTATCATATATAAATACATTTCCATCCTAATGGCCACCATGAAAGGTGGTGAGATGTAATTGAACTATCATCGTTTCGTGAGACATTAGTTTGCCATCCACAGAAACATTATGTTCTTCATCAATTAGATGGAGGTGTGTGTAATTTTAGTTAGATTAAATATTATAACAACATCCTAGTATTTTTAGGATACTGGTTTTGTTACAATAGAAAGAAATAAAAAGAGTTTAGGGGTTGGAGAATTAAAATAAATGAAAACAGTTTAAGAGAAACTGTTACCTTCAATTTGGGTAACTCCCTTTGGTTTGAACCAATGGACTTCTGGAAGTGCCTTCTGCCTATGGTAAGGATTCTAATAGGAGGATAGGGATATTGAGAGCTTAATTGGGAAGATATTGGACGATCCAAATGGCTTTAGATGTGTGAGGAATTGGATAGAAGTGGTCACCTTTTATAAGGGGGAGGAGGGGCTCTTTAGGAAAGTGTGAAAATATTATTTTATTATATAATGATATTCAGTTTATAATGGTCCAAAAATAATTATTTTCTAAGATAAGATGACTCATGGTCGAAAACAAATCATCTAATAAGAATTGTACATGTTTTGGATAATATTTTAATCATTATAATCTTATTTATTTAAATCATTTATTAATGAGGTAAATACTGCATCATTATTGTGTCATTAATAATTTAATTTATTAGATGTATAAAAATTATTAAAAAAATAAATTCATGTAGGAAATATTTTTATCATTCCAATTAATATTTATAGACAAAAAATATAATTTATATAACCCCTTCTAAAAATTAATTTACTAAAAGATATTTGCTTTTGTCACATTTTCCTTTACTTTAAGTTAATTAATCAAAATTGTCATTGTCACTCCCATGTGAATCATAGGGGTCCCAAAATCGACCCAAAGATGACTATGGTCGTTAATGACTCAACCAATAAGTATTGGACAAGTGTTAAGGTAATTTGGAATTATTATAATATTATTTTAACCTTGAATTACCCTATTTACCTTTAACTACGGTAAATAATAGTCAAAAGTTACTATTCAAAAAAAAATATTTTCATCTTAATGAACCAAATTTTACTTTTTGATAACAACCATGTATGTCAGATTTTTTAAATTAAATTCACAGATGTGGTAAAATTTCATTTAAATGAAAAAGTCGGTTTTTTAAACTACCACTAAGTGGTTTCACTATTCATAAAAAATTGAAGACTTTAAGAAAAACACCAAAAATTCAGCCTAAGATGTATTCGATATTCCGAATTCAAAAATTATTTTCATTTTTACAAATTATGAACAGAAAAGTGGAAATAATTAATTTAAAAATTAATTCCCGTTTTTAAAGCAAATAGCATGTTTTTAAGAAACAATAACTATCAAAAGATGGACAGTTGATTAAGTCAAATTTCAAAATGAAATTACTTCCAATGACCAAGATTGGATTAAATGCTAAAAATATATTCTAATTAAACTTTAAACCCAAATAAAAACGATAAACTAACCATATAATTAAATTATATTAAAGGTCACTTTTGAATTAAAATATAATATTTTTCAATATTCATTAAAAAAATGAACTTTATCGGAAAAATTCCAAAAATTTACACAAAGTAAATTTTGATGTCCCCATTCTAAATAAGGATTTATTTGGTTATATAGAATTTATTAAAGTAACAAAAACTATATTTAATGAGGTTTCTCCATTAAAAGGCGATAAATCAACCTTTTAATGCAAATTATAATTAAAATTAGATTCATTCGCATTTTAAGCCTCTAAATTTTTATTAGATAATGTAATTACATTTAAAAATCATGTATAATCATATTGTAGTTAGGTTTGTTCATTCCTACCAATAAAATGACTATAAGTTAACTACCATTTAAAATAATAATAGTATATTATTAGTATGCCATGTAAGATTTCAAAGAAACCCGTTGTTGCGTATCAGGTACGCTATCAAACATAGAATCCCCTTTAAAGTAAAATTAATATTTATTTCACAAATATTAATAAATATTAAATATTTCTTATTATTTATTTACATGGGATGTTACAAATATCTTATTAGTACCATGAGCTACTGATATAGAGTAATCCTCAATATTATCTCCACTATTTCGAATCACCCATGCATCAAGTCATACTTCCCTATAACATATTACCAATAGATAGAGAAAAAATATAAATGGCCCACTAAACTATTTTAGGTGCAAACTTGAAATTAATTCTATTGTGTAGGTCCCACAAAACAATAATACTACAAAATCATTCATGTAGGAATAAGTCATACGAAATTAAATTGTAAAAAATAATCTATTATTATTTATAAAAATAATATGATAATAATAGGTCCTAGAAAAATGAACATAAAATGGAAATAATTCATTATAATTTCCCTTCCATAGAAGGTAAAACAATGTTTATTATCATATAAAAATAATAGTAATGATGTGATTATTCATATAATAGTTAAATCTGTGGTATATTTTACCCTTATAGTGTAATGTAGTAGCCCCATTTATTTAGATTAATTCAAACTCTAAATTATATTTCAAGACCTTTAATGATAACAATTTTTAGTGTTTCTAGTTTTTCTATATTATACCATAAAACAATAAACAAATAATAATGTTAACGAACCTTTTAAACCCATAATATTGTAAAAAATTATTAGTAGTGATCAATTTCATTCCTAAAAATGGTATCTTGTTTTGTCATCAGTAAGGATTTCATGAATACTATTAAATTCCTAATACAATTTTCAATATTGAAATAATATCCATAATCAGATTGGTGAAAATTAAATATTAATATATAAAATATTCGACATTCACCTATTATGTTATGGATAAGACACCCACCTTTGGAAGGTGAGAGAATCATAAGATATCTGAATAATAAAATGATTTCATTGATGCAATAAATCATCAGAAACTATTTATTTATGAAATGATCATTATCTCGTCTAAAACACCTAGATGCATTGATTTTATCTCTATAAGTCCTCATATAAGTATATATTAAGGTTACATGGATCAAATTTAATAGGGTCACCCATACCAATCCATAACCACTGTGATGATGTCTGAAAATACATTAATATCCTGTATAAAAAAAATAAAATGTTTATCTAATAATACACATTGGAATATGTAAATACGTAATAATCTATAAAATAATATTTTATGGCCTATAAAATTTATTACATATCAAAACTTTAAGGAAATATAATCAAACAATTTTATAATTAAATTTATATCATCAAATCTATTAATCCCATGTGTTTGGTGGATAGAGATATGATAATGATTCATGGAGGATTATTATGGATTTATAAAATGGAATTTCATATGATTGTTTCTAAATACTCAATTTAAGAAAAAATGTTGTTTATTTACTACAATATTCTATGTAAAACATATATCTAGCGATTGATGAGATCGTCTTCAAAAGGAATGCATGAAAACTGTTACTGGATAGAGAAACATTATATACTTCTTGTGATTGATGTTTGATGACCATATGAATCAGTATGTGCCATTTTTGAAGTGTTTAAGAGTGGGTAATGTAATATTTTGATAAATATAATGGTATATACATGTATAACATGACCTATATTGAGTGGAACCACACCTAGTGAGTCTGACAACATAGAGGGATGAGTGATCGTATAGTTGAACATGTTGATTGCATGAAGGGTCCAAGACACTGTGTGGTGCAATAGAGTGATCACATGTTAAGATAATGAGAAACCACTACTAAAAAACTGGAAACATTTAGGAACCCCATCTATAGGTCATAAGATACTATCAACTGAGTATTTCTAAGATTTTCTCACTTGAACTTATGGTATTATCAATGATATGTAAATTTTTACATGTATTCCATATTGTTCATTGTTGATAACTTATTTGGATACTTTATTTATATTTTTATATTACATTCCATTTATTTTCATTAGATTTTATATATTCATTGATAATTTTCATTTCTTTATCAATGACATTTCATCATTTTCATACACAATTCATTATTTTACTTCTTTATTTTGATATTTTTTCTTCACTTATGTAATTTTTTCATTAGCATAATACTTCTATAACATTTTCCTATTTTTATTTTTTATTATTTAGTCATATCATCTTTTTTTTAGATTGGTATTCATTTAAATTAAATATCAAATATTGGAAATTAATTAATTCATTTCTTTTATTAATTTTACTTATCAACCCTTCATGATTGACTCTTGATATTTACTTTTATTTAATATAGATACTTATAGATTATTTTATGCTTTTTTTTTATTTTTTTATTTTTTATGAATGTAATTTTATTAAAATATATGGAGGTCCAAAGTTTGGATGCACCATTCTATGGTTTTATCAATTTGTTAATTGTTAAAATTTGATGTTTTTTCATTTTTTCCTTTCTTGGGCTAAAATTTCTACATATAATTTTTTTCCAACATCACTATATAGTGTTATTTTTTATGAACTTATATAGATATCATAAAAAATTTACCATCAGTTTAGACGGACACTATATTTAGTAATTTTTTATCGGTGGTTAAAAACAACACTATATACTACTAAATTTATATGTGTTTTTAACAACCTCTATCTCCTCATAATGTTTTTAGAGGAAAAAATTTCACAAAAATTGAAATAACTACAGCTACAAAACATTTTACAACACTTTTGAGAAACTACCAATTAATTAAACAAATGAGAAAAATTTGGATTCCAATGCCAAATATAGAAAAGGTTTTAAAAATATATTATGGAAACAAATGGTGGAGGTTTACATTACAGCCAAATGAAAAAATCTAAATGCCACTAGATACAAATTTTATTATAGTGGAATTATTTTCATAATATTTTGTGAACTTTTGGATTTAAAAAGTTTTTCAAATTGAAAATGATATTTTCCTCAAGAATGTTTTTAATATAACATTTATCGTATTCCTTTTCATCAATGACTTTAAACCTGTATTTTTTCTAGGATAAAATTATGATATGTTTTAATGATTCCATCGATATTATTTGTTAGGATGTTTTAATATCATATTAACTGGGTATGTAATGTTTTAATACCATTATTCATATTCCTCTAAATGGTTTATCATTATATTTATTTATTAGGGAAATTATTAAAATTTCCTATGTTAGTTTTTAATATGAATGTTTATGTTGGTTATTTTTCAAAAAAATTATATGAGTAATTAATTATAAAAATTTAGTTATTAGTGGGGATCATAATTACATTTCCCCCAAATTCATCGATAGATCTCGTAATATAAATTAGTTAGACAAATTAAATTGGTTTCTACCTATAGATTTGAACTGTTCTTTGAAGGTTATTTACAACATGTTTAAGATGTAATGAATTATGCATTCCATCAATATGAGATCAATTATTAATTTATAGGTAATAATTACATTAGATAGGATATACATGGATAATTTTCAAGCTCATGTGACGATGTATATAGATTTATTTGATCTTAATTTATTCTTTTCATATTGTTCTCAAGTTATTTCTTATATTTCATTTGTCTTAGTTATTTAACTATCCTATTTATTTTTCATACTTACTCATGATAGATTCTATTGTATGCATACACTTACCGATCATTTCAGATCACACCTTTATTATGATTTATTTTCCCCAACACACTAGGAAGTATTTTGAGATTGATACACATGGATATTGTGAGGGAAAACATTTCATTCTCAAATAAAAAACATTTTAGTTTTTATTTTTTTAATTGTAATGTAAATTTAAAACATGTATCTAGTTAATGAAGACTACAAAACTATACTGTACTTTGAGATGTGATTATTGTATCTTATGACAATGAAACAATGAAACCACCAACTCTAGGATACTAGAGTTAGGGACATTAAAATTTTTATTATTAGATTTTTATTACAAACATTAGTACCTATATTATAGAAAACATATCTTATGGAACATATCCCTTTTATAAACATTAGTGATAAATATATCATAACATTATGATGTTTTTGGTAAGGTATAGATTATGTGTGTCTCCCTATAAATACATCTCTGTCTAGATATTTATAGGGGACATGGTTCTAGGATTAATGTACCCGGGGATAATAACTCCATAAAAGGTGTCTTTTTATTGACTGAAATGTTACCTAGTAGAAGAAATTAGGCCTTATACTGCACTTGTTTTGAAAACCTGAAGAGATATTCTTGGTATAATTTACAATTTATTTTTGAACAATGAAAAATGATTTTAATTGATAATAACCATGGAAAAATTATGCTAAACCTAAGGATTCATATATTAAATAGTTGGTTTCATAATTTATTCACCAACTAATGATTCTTAATGACTATGTGATTTCCCACTATGATGATTAATTCTTACACTACACTTCTTAGTTTTAGGTAATGGACATAACAAGATGAAACAAGATTATTGTTGAAAATGACATACAATGTGTTAATGGGAAAAACAAGAAGATGACTAGGGTTGAGGATATTTTTTTTCTAATCTCTTACAATAGTATAGGATTACCAAATTACAACATAACATATTCTCATAATCACCAAATAAGGGAATAATGGAATAAATAAGAGCTTGAATAGTTGCGTCCGTAAAGTAAACAAGGATAGATTTACTTCATCTAATAAATGTGGATAGGGACACCCTAGAGAGTGTCTGAAAGGAATAAAAAACTGTTTTATATGTGGAAAAAAAGAACACAAATACATTAATTTTTGAGGATGAATGAAAATATTAGTTAACGTAATGAATGAAAATAATTGCCTCCCTAATGTAATATCGATGGTTTAATGTTCTATGTGTTGAATGTATTGTAATTAAGAAAATAAATGTCTTGGGGGTAATGATCTAAAAGATAATAATCATGGAAATATGAGTAATTGTTATACTCTTTATGATGAAGAGACAAAAATGATATATAAATAGATGGAAATATTAAAAAATAAGATGACGAATCATAGTTAACGAACTGAAAATAAACTGGAATGATTAATATTATTTTTCAGGTTTAATAATAATGTTATTAGAGTATTTGAAATATAATATTTCATTTATAATAATTTTTATAAGTATTAGGATTTTACTATAGTTCGTTTTCGTTAAGGAATTTTGAAAATGTATTGAATGGTACCGATGACCAGTAAAAATGATTCAGTGGAATGTTTAGATTTTTGGAAAACACATGATATATGGAAGATAAACCATAATATTTTCTTGATGTTTATATAATAATTATAAATAGAATTTTATGGGATATTGTTATTGATATTTAAATTGGTTCATGATTTTATGGTTTATCTTATCTTTGCTGGAGATTAGTTCATGTTTGGATTTACAGAATATAAATGAAAAATTAACTAATTTTTTGAATTATGAATGTTTTCATTTTGGTTTTAAGGTTGAGGTATTTATATATTTTTAATTTCAATAAATATCCACTTTATATTGTTTGTGGAATATAGTGATGATTTAGTGACCATTCATCTCGATTTATGAATGTTGAATTTGTTAAAAAATATTTCAGATGAGTCTTATGGTTAACAGTTAATGATATGGATTATATTGAATTATTTGAGTTACTATTTTTGAATAAAATATTACTGTATTATTTTGGATTTCTCATGATAAACATGTTTTTGTAAAATACATAGACATGGAATTAATAACTTCTATATTGATCTTATGATCTGTTAAACGTTATTTCAGTGATTCATGTATAAAATATTCATCTTTGATACTCTTTTTTTAGAATAATAAAGATATGGTTATTGATCATAGAAAAAAATAGAAGATAAAATTCGGCATATGAAATAGAATTATATTAGGTATGTCTATTTCCTTATGTTTTTATTCTAGATGGTAAAGGAATTCTTAAACATTAGCAATGGGATCTCGAAACCAAAATGCTATCATATTTTTTTCAAATCCAATGAATCAAGTTTTCTTTTAAATCATTATTGATTTATGATTTCAATGGCCATATCCTTCCATTGATCGTTCAAATTATTTTTATCAATTGTCACTATTAGTCTATATAATATTTTATTCCTTTATTGCATGTACATATCTTTACATCTCACTAAATGTTATCCTATATAGAAACATAGTTATGAGTTATTATTGATGAACTTTTTAGTTACACTGGCCAATTATCAAGGGTATGTGTTCCTAACCCTTTTCGAAATGATTAATTTAAAAAAATGTTTTTTTTTCAAATATTATACACTAGATTATTTATATCAATATTAAATTGCAAGAATGAAATTTTATTATAGGTTGTAGAATATAACTCCCTCAGAAATTTAAATGAGAAACTGCAAGTTTTATAGTGTCTAGGAAATGAAACACCAATATTATAAGAGGATATAACACCCAAAGACTTTATGATTTATATATATTTTTTAATTAAATTCTACCTCTTTAATAGCTCTTTATGTAGGAAACATTGAGTTTAAATGAAACACTATACTCAATTAAAATATTTTTATTTAATCATGATCATTATAACATAGTTTATATGTTTAAGGGTATAAATGTGAATAAATACATTTGGAAAAAATTATTTTTTAAAAATTTATAAGATAGATTCAATGGATATATATTTGTTAGAAATAAAATAAGAATCATTTTAAAGAAAAAAAGAAATGTTTTCTGAAAAAAAATTACTTTTCAAAATGACGGTTCAGCCATGATATAAACTCATAACATAAAATTAATTATTATAAATTTTATAGAAATTATTTTCCAAAATAACCTTAATTTATCAAAAATACATTTCAAAATTATCTTTGTTTTAATTTTTGATAATTTTTGAAAAATAATAATTTTTTGATAAATAGTGAAAATTCATATTTTTGTAAAAAATCTACATATTAATTTAAATCATTTAAAATGTTAAATTATATTTTTTCATTAGTATTAAAGTGAATTAGTCTCAAAAGTATTACAAATTAACTTATTTATATAATTTTAATCCATTTCATATCGAATTATGTTGTGAAAACGTCGTAATATTTTTATTGTTTTTCTTTCGAAAAACCATTTATTTGATGAACCCACGAGTTTAATTTTAAATTTAGTTCTTCTTATTCTATGAGATGATTTTGAAAAATTATATTTTATATTTTTAATCGAAATATTTTATATTATCTAATAAGTTTAACTGATTTTTTGACCATAATGTATAGTAAAAACATTAAAATTAATTACCATGTTTATGATGACAATTGGTATACCTAGGGTTAAACAAAGAATATAAGGGTTATAAATGAACATAAACATGCAGAAAACCCATTTTATGGAAATATGAATCTTTTATAACCACTCATTTTCAATAATGAACAATTTATGGATTTTTGGATTAAGAAAAACGTGTGTACCACTTTATCCTTTAAAATTTTTGTGTGTTTCCTCTCCCCACTTTTAAAAATTCCACCCTATATCCTCCCCTATTAAGACATTAAAAACCATTTGTTTCATCTAGGAACTAATAAAATATATTAATTGATTCTATAAAAAAATTATAGTGGTCATATATTTTATATTAATCTATAAAATGAAGGCATTAGTTATAATCCTAAAGAGGCGCTCTGATTTAGAGGTAAAATTATTATACATGCATATTTGTTTTATTAATAATTATACATACATAATTTAATTATAAAATATTATAGTATAGTAAAACACATCCCAAAATAATTATATGCAATTATGTATATGGATTAATCTAGATCCATCTCAACATCCTTAAAAAGGGAAATGAGACTCTAGATCGTGTGTACACCGGACTAAAACCACATGAACTGATGTAATTAATTTTCCACACACACCTTTTATGATTGGATATAATTATAGATTTAACATATTTATATTATATTTATGAAATTATTTTACTTCATATAATTTATATTACATGTACCATCTTAGTAATTATTCTATGAGGGGGGGTACGATAGTGTCGCTCGTGTGTACGGAACACTACTACCTGATGAAGCGATGTGATTCATTTTTTCACTAACACATCACATGGAAGGTTTTAATGAAAAAATTAAAAAATATTTTTATATTTACCACCTTAAAATGCTTCTATAAATATAATATCACAACTAACTTCTTACATTCGAATCTGTTGGAAAACTATAATGTCGCTCATGCATACGTGTGGACTAAAACCTCCATGTAGCTTTATAAAATGTATTAATTTTGTTTTAACATTGCATGTAATAATAATATATTATATTAACATAAATGATATATATAACATAATAATTATTACTTTAATATTAAATAAAATTTATCTTGATTTAATTACATTCTTCGAGAAAAATGGAAACATCAATCATGTGTACGACTTACCGTCTCTATGAATGGTGTAATCGATTTTCTATATATAGATTTTATAGAGTAATATAAATAAATATTTATAAATTTATATAATATTTAAACCATGAATAAAATTCTGGAGATTATTTTTCCATTATCAACGTAGAATAACTAAAATAACCAAACTAAATCATATATGAAAAATGAAGCAGTTATAACGCGAAACAATCATTCGAACAAATAAATGTTAATAAATAGGTGATAAAAGGGTATAAGTAATTTATATATTGTTTGAGATATATGTGTTTGGCTAGTATTTATATTTAATATAAACTTATTTTTATTATAGAGTATTTTCTTGACATGTATAGTGGAAATCAGACCAAAGGTAAGGGTTTCTAATCTCACTTTTACTTTCATGAGATATAGGTCATATTCAACACTTATTCCCTTTGTGTGGTGTATATAATATCAATTTGGATATTATATGTCATTGATAAATTTATATTATTTGTTTTTAAAGTTTTATTTGATGTTATTTCATTAATGGGGCTTATTATTCAAAAGCTACACATGTTTAAGAGGGTTATTTCACAATCTCATTATTACTTGGTATTTTTTTTAATTCACACATATGGGAATTATTTGATATTTATATCTTAAAACTAGTATATTTTCATATAATATGGTTCTTAATAATCATTTTTAATGTTATAGTTCATTTTCCACTATTTGGTCCTTAAAATGATTGAGAAATGTTTTTGGTAAAAATGTTGACTTTATTTCACTCTCCAATAAAAAACCATTTTTCTTCAAAAATATTTTTTTATTATAAAGTTTTAATATTTTTAAAGATTACAAAAAATATTTATTAATGTAATTTTTACCCTTGTTTGACCTTATTTATGATTTTTTTGAAGGAGATGTTCAGGTCATTTTAAAAATAATGTCTTTTGGGATTTTACTGAAAATGTGAAAAGAATATTTGTTTTATCTTGTTGAGAATGTATGGAATTTACCTACATCATGAATACTTATTTTTTAAGGATTTATTTATAGGTTTAAAGGGTTATTTTGAGAAAATTATTTTCAAACTATTTTTGTTAACTATTTATTTTCTAAATATTTTCAATGTTGAAAAAGTTGTTTCCACAAGATTGTTTTTAAAGGAAAATTTATGGTATTTATATTCAAAAAAACATAAACCCTTTATTTTTTTATATCCCTTTTAGGATATATTATAAGGATACAATAATTATAATTTCTATGGATGGTTTATGTTTATTTTTATTAGGGATGTAAACTTTGGATGGCATTCTCGACATTACTCAAAATGGTTTATGATTATATTAATTGACTGAGATAATTTTTAAGATTTAATATATTAGTTTTTCAATTATAATGATTATATTGATTATGTTTCACCCATTTCATATGTGTAATAAATTGGACTTACTATGTGATGGATGGTTCGTATAATTTTATAGACTCTCAATTCATTGTTGATTCTTATGAAATATATTAGTTGGCCAAATAAAACAGGATTTTACTTATAGATTTAAATTGTATTATAAAAGGTCTTGATAATAAGATTTATGTTTATAAAAATATTCATTCCTTTATTATAAGATTAGTTATTAATGTCCATGTTATTATTCTAATAGTTAGAATATCCATGGATAAGTTTCAAGATGTTTTGTTCATTTATATATATTTATTTTATAATTATTAATTCCTACCATATTATTCTGAAATTTCTATTTATATTTAATGTGTTTAAGTTATTTAAAATTCCATATTGATATTGATTATTTATTCAGGATATCTTACCCATTATTCATACCTTTACTCATTATTTGAGCTCACCACATTCCTATGTATAATTTTAACAAAGATTCTATGAAGTTTTTTTTGATTGATATGTAGGGAAATGTTATGGGGAAATATAGAATACAAAAACACTTTGTTTATTTTAATTGCTCAATTTTAATTTTAATTTCAAGTATGTATCTAGTTTAATAAAACTAAAAAATTGTTCGATACTTCTCAATGTGATTTTTTCTATCTTATGCCAATGAAATAATGAAACCACCTTTTCTAGGATACCAGTGTGAGAATATTTACACATGACATGAGAGATCCCTTATTTAGTAAACTCGGATTTCTATTCTTGATACATTTGATAAACATATCATTTTTTTCTTTCACAAGGAACAATGGCCCAAAATTTTAACATCACATTGTGGTGGATATTGTGCTATAAATCATTTTCATATATATTAGAAATTTATGTCATGATAAGATAAATGATTAATGGTTGTGTGGGGATTATGCATAGAGATTCCAAACTATGATGTCTCTCTAAAAATGTAACTATTTTATGGATCATTGTTTTTTAGAAGGGTTATCATAAATATTATTTGAATTGGTAAGGCCCTGAGGGATAGATATAGTGAATGGTAAAACCCATGAGGAATCTGTGTTTTCAATATTTGATTACTTTACTAAATAACTCTAAGGGAAATAATTGATTTTTATATTGATTGATTACTTATCAATTTATTATAATTTTAATAATTAACAAACCCCCCTCAATATTTTTACTATTTATTATTCATTTTTAATTATTTATTAATAATATATAATTTTTCTTTATTTATTATTCATGAAATTATTTGATTAAAATTATTAATTGTTAATTTTTTATTGATTATTGTTTTTAATAATTAATTTTTTATTATTTTTATGTTTTTACACCCACTTTCATGTAGTGAAATTTTTAATGGAATGGAAGCATATAATTTATTAATTAAAAATAAACTCATGGTTTATAAAGAAAATAAAATTTATTTTTGGATTGAAACCTTTGTTAGGATGATAGAGACCTTATTTTTGGGACCCCACATTGGATACAATTCTCACATTTGGTTCCTCGCCTTTGGAATCCTTCCTACATTTGGAAACATCGAATTTTGGATGATCATCACATTTGGTACCTCATGTTTGAAATGAAAGTCACATATGGAATGTCACATTTAGAATAAATATAAATTACAAGATACTCACTTTGGTGATACAACTCACATCATCGAAAGTATTTATTTGAATTATGGGGACCCAAGATGTTATTAGGAATCATTCTAGTCTTGGTTTACATTGCAAGTAGATTATAATTTATATGTTATTTTATTATCACATAAAAATAACATTATGTGGAATTATCTATTATCATTCATAATTTAAATTCACTAAATCCTTTAGTATTTATGTAAATGAGTTAACTATTTCCAATTATCCTATCACAAATTATTTTGATCATAAAACAAGATCTAAATCACATAATTGATTTTTTTTCATTAAAATTGATTGCCAAGAATATTAAATTTATTTAATTAATCTAATGGGATAAATTAAAAGGTCGTTTTTATCAAAAAAAATGTTATATTTAACAACAACATTTAAGTATTTTGACAATTTTATCATTATAGTGGGTACTAATTTTGTGATTATATCACAAGTTACTACAGTCATACCGATGTCTTTATAAATCCATTGGAAGTTTTTAAAATTTTTAAATAAAAAAACATCTTAACCAAACCATAAATCAATTTTTTAGATAAAAAATTTACTAAAAATTATGACATCGGTTTCCTATGAATAATATGAAAATTTCATGTGAGATAATAATGTGAGTATTTGGAATCCTTTTAAATATAAAATATAAAATATTGAATGGAGATATTAAAAATTAGTTAGATCATTTTATGGTGTATTTAATTATACTTTTTATGGAGACAATCTTGTAATATAACATACACAAATCAAATTTGAATTCAATAATTTTTAAAAATAAATTTTGATAAAATCCAGTTGATTTCCATTGGAAAAATCGTACAGATATTTGGGGGAAGTTAAAGTTTTATATTCAAATTAGAAATTTAAATTTTGAATAATTATATAGTTTGTAGAATATTTGTTATAGATTATTTTTTATGTGTATTGAATGTGTAGAATCATATGATGATTCTTCCAAAAACATTTATTTTTTTAATATATATTTAAATTTTAAATTTTAATATACATATGATTTGTGGATGTTACTTTATGGAATTATAGTATAATAGGCTAGGTTGAAATTTATTATACTTAAAATTAAAAATTATATGAATTTTTTAAAAGTTTATAAACTATTGCATGATTTTTTGGAAGTATCTTAGTGATTATTTGAATATACAAATAGAATATTTGAATTATCAAAAATTACTATAATATGTTTAAATTATCTTCAGAATTTATCTGAATAATCATTCAATTGTCTTACAAAAATTATGGAGAATATTTTGGAGGACTTTGAATCAGTCATTTTTCAGTTATTGAAGATGGGTACGTATTATATAATGACTTGAAAATCTCTTTTATAAATTCATAATTAAGATAGTGGTGATGTTACAGATATAGAACGAAATAAGTGAAACTCTTGACATAAACAAATTTTATTTTTCCTTTATTGGTTTTATTTTCATTAAAATAAGGAATCATACTTTCCTTGAAGATCTATTTGATATTTTTATTATTTTTTGAAGATCACTGACATTTTTCAGATGTGGAGGCAATTATGACCCGATACTACTTCTGATCTCAAAGTGTCATCTATTTCTATAGAAGTGAAAACCACTTATACTTATACATCTTATAGTGTTAAATTGAATGTAATTTTTATCAATATTCACTTTAAAAACACTCTAATTTTTGTAAGGTTTCAAATTGTCTCCCTCAGTTTTCGATGTCTTGGGAAAAAAGAACCTTTTAGTGAAAATCATCAAGACCCTAGAGATATAATTCATGGAGTGGACTTGGGGATTACTTTTCCTATAAAAAATACATATATCCATGTGTTTATCTTTATTTTATTTATTTTCCACTTAATTACTCAACATTAATTGAAAATGATATGATCAATTTATTTTAGGATGGTTGATTTAATTTTTCTTCATGATTTTCTAAAGGATACAATCATGCCCTATCGTTTCATCCTCATCATCATTTCTAACTAACATGAGGTATCACTAGGAGGGCCCTATTTCTAGAAATATATTTTTATATATTATTGTTTCTATTTAAAACCAATAAGTTGTTTCAAAAAAGGGATATTTTTTATAATTTAATAACTTATTTCACAAAAAAAATAATTAGTTAATGATATAAAGTAAGTATTATTTAAATGGATAGTCTTTGATACTGTATGTCAATGATATACTAACATTATTTTAATTATCATAGTTGTGGTTGTTGTAAATCTCAAATAACTATCTATTTAATGAATCAGAGATTGATATTGCATTTGAATGCTATAAAACCATATAATATTTCAAATGGTGAACTTGAGAAGTGTAATTTTTCTCATGTATTTTATTACAACCATAATTCAATGTTCATGAACTCTATTACTTTTCTGATGAGATACTGTTGAATTTAATCATGTTTTTCAGTGTTCTTCAACATGGGAAATGTAGGAAACCATTGATATTTCTTAAAAACAAACCTATAATGTTTGAAAATTGAGGTAAAATAATGATAAACAGAAATTTATTACATTAATGTTGTAGAAATATGAATATATTACTTAGATAAATGGGGTATTAATAGATATTTTTAATGATGTTTCTACCTTCGCAACTCCAATTTTTGATCTATATTTTTAATTAAAGGAACTAAAAATTTTTCCTTATAATTGGAATGAAATCACAACTTCTATTAAATAATACCCAACAATTGTTGATTTATAAACAAATGAATTGAATGGAAATTTAATGAATTACAATATAAATATTCAAGATAAAACTCAAGATCAAATTTTTATTAAAAAATAAAAATTCAACACTCATTGTTTCGAAGGATGAATATTCTGTTTCTGAATACTGTGATGTTGGATTAAGTGATGAGTTTTCATATCGTACTATATAATTTAAAAATATGTATAATAATATAAAAGATAATTTAAATAGAAAATAACAGGGTTTTCATATTATATGAATGTCTAAAAAGAATGTTCATTTGAGATGTGACTTCCCACTTCATAAGGTACAAAGGAACTATGATTATAGATGAAATGAAAAGAATCCATGAACACTTTCTGGAGGATATATAATGATTAATGTGATGAATATAATTAAAAATTTTAATCTAACCATGAAAAGAAAAAGGTTATTTTATGTCTTATATATCACACAGATATGGTATGATGATTATACTCTCCATATTTTAATTATGGAAATTATTATTTTAGTGACCTTAATGAATATTTGTATGTGATTCAATAAATATTTTATTAATTAAATTAATAGAATAAAACAACATAAGATCTTATGATGGTATTTTTTTTTGAAAAAGGGTGTTTTATCAAATAAATTGTGTATTTAAGATAAATTTTTTTTGAAACATCCTATGCTTTAGATGATAATAATATTCAAAAATTATTGGTTAGAGTAAATTATCTAAAACATGAAGCAAATATATTTACAAAGGGATTAAATTATCTAAATATAATCCATGGTAAGATTAAAATCGGTAAATTCATACTTATTAGTGCTAGTTATAATGAAACACCGAAATTATACAGTAATTATTTCATTATAGGTTCTAAATATAAAATCATTTGTACTATTGAAATTTTCTAATGTGGTTTTATTGTATATTATGGTAATGATTTATATTTTATAAATACATAAAATTTATAATATCAAATAGTTTAATTATTCAAAAGTTTGACCAAAATTTAAATATGAAATTGTTTCTGATAATAAATTACTTGGGTTACCTAAGACTTTAATTTCTAACACTGTCAGACCAAAATAAATATGGGTACTAAAAGTAACCTAAATTTCATATTTTATAGGTCTATTACAATGGAGATTACTTCTATTTCATTCAGTATATTCCTAAAAATTTTGTTAATTTAAATAATTTTTTATATTATTCTCTTCATAGACTAAATGGAAAGATCTTTATAGATTCAACTGTTATAAACCAAAAAGTGTTTCATTTATACTTATTTTTAATATATGGTTAAAATTCAATAACTTTTTTTAACAGGGGATAAAAACCTTAATTGAGATACTTTATTATACTTATTTATTATCATTAAATTTTTTTTAAATAATATTACACACAATTTAAAATTTTTAAGAACTATATTATTTTATTTTACCAGCATACATGTTCTTAAAAAATTTAACTACTATATTGGCAGGTGCTATTTTATTTTTTGTTGGAAATGTATTCAAATATATTATTAACCTATATAGACTAAGCATTTTACATAATTATTTGAATATATTTGTATTGTTCCATGAAAATATTTTTGAATGTTTTCATTACTCTCTATAACAAAATATTGTACTAAGTAGGATTTCAAAAAAATTAAGTATTTTCCTTTTTTATCTTTGGATATTTGTTTCTTGTGCACAACTATTTCTTTTTAAATTTCAAGAAATTTTGTATATAATTCTCTAAATATGTTTTATATAAATGTCCATAATATTGACAATTAATTTATTAGGGAAATTATGATAAATATTTATCATGAGTTTATTATTTTATATCATATATATATATATAACTATCTATTTAATTTAATTCATTTAAAATATAATACTATTAATGGAAAATTATGTCTTGTATTTCTCGTCCATGAGAAGATAATTTTTTATAAAATAATATTACCTTAATGGTTATTATTAGTACTATTTTTCTAATTTCTTTAAATATTTTTAGGTGTCATATTTTATGATGTGTTCAATAAAACACTCCGTATATTAATTTTTTTATCAGAAAAATAATGTGGGGAATTTGTATGATATGATCGAGGTTTGTGACTATCAAAATATGGGATATTTGTTAGTGGCTCCATGATAATATATTTATATTCTGATAATTAAAAATTCCCGATCATTATATTTTATTATATACTATTACTTTTAATTACTTATTATTAATATTTATTCTTTATTATATTATTCACATTTAATTATTAATTGTCAGTATTTATTTTTTATCATTCTTGATCAATAATTATTTTATTATTATTTTATTAGTAAATTAACTTTTATATTTATAAATTGTCAATGTATAGATAACATCATAACTGTTTGATTGGATAAAAATAATACTCTTCAAAAAGGAATTGGTTCCCTTGTTTGGATTGAACCCATGTTTGGATGAAACAAAAAGCCACACTTTGGACCCCACTTTCGGTACCATCCTCATGTTTAGAACCTCATGTTTGGAACTATCCTCTTATTCGGGAGGCCCATGTTTGGAATAAACCTCATGTTTGAATCCATGTTTTTGGAATGAACCTCACATTTGGAACTACACATTTGGAATATGTTTAACATTTCATCTCCTCACATTTTTTGATATAAATCACATCATTGTAAATTCTTATAATAATTTTTCAGAGTCCATAACATATTAGACATTATTATAGTCTTGATTAATGTTTCTTAAATATTATATTGTCTGACTTATGTTATTATCAATTAAAAAAAATATTGTTCTTGAATTATCAATTATCATTAAAAATTTAAATACACAAAATCATTGAATATTTATATATATGTCTTAATCATTTAGAGTTTTATTATCTCTATATATTTTGATTATAACATGAGTTTCATTCATACAAATTGAGTGTTTTTATGAAATATAGAATATAAGCTTATCTTTTTTTTAATTAAAAATAATGGAAGGATTAAAAGGTTATTTGTTTTGATGAAAAATTTATCAAACCCTCGTCAATATTTATTTTTTCTAAAGTTTTCATATTACAATGACTAGTGATTTTTCTTGATATCCCAAGATAAAGAATCCCGATTGGTGTATTATTTGTTCCATTCCAAGTATTCTTAATTTATCTAAATATAACTAAACTAGAAAAAATAAAAAACATGATGTTTTTAGGTTCTAAAATATGAATTTTTTATATACATAATCTATGATTTTTTTGAAAATTTCATGTGATTTAATAATATGATTATTTAGAAGGAGATTGAGTTTCAATTTATAATGTCTGCATAGATATCTATAATATTAGTCAATTTTTTATGGAATATTTTCATATAAATTATTATTGATAAAAAATTATATGTATGTATTCTAATTTAATATTTGAGTATTTTTATTTGTAAGACTAAATTTATTAGAGAAATTATGATAGAGTTCTACTTCATTATTCATGGAAATATATGGAAGTGTTTATAGTTTTAAATTACAATTAAAAATTTGAATTTGATTTACTGAATAGATTTTACGTATATTTTTTGGAGATTATTTTATAATGCGATTCCATTTGTATAATTTTGAAAAAAATTCTGATTTTTTTGAATCAATATTTAAATTTCAAATTTTAATATAAACATTATTGATGGATGCTAAGTTATTAAATTATTAGAGATTTATTCATGTAGATATTTTTATAATATAAAATTTAAAAATATTTTTATTTTATTGAAGGATGTTAATTATCACACAATTTATGAAAAGTATATTTGAGATTATTTTGAAGAATATTATGTAGAGACAATGTAATAAATGAATTATTTAATATTATTATTGTAGCTTAAAATCATCATCATAAGTAATTTCTTAAATGTATCAACAATAATGATAAAACTATAAAGTAAATTATAAAATCCATATGACTATGTTATTTTCAAATTATTGAATATGGAGAGGATGTTTGCAACTTCTTGGAATGTTGTATTATAAATTCCAAATGTAGATAGTGGTGATGTTACTGATATCACGTAACAATGATGATTTTTTTTAAATATTATTAATTTTTTGTTATTTCTATAATTTGAAAAAGGAAAAAATCATTCAATTAGGATTTACTACCTTATTTTATTATTTATAGAATATCATATACTTCTATTGATTTTTGAGGAAATTATACAATGAAGCTACATATATATTATATATCTCATTTATTTATTCTAATGTGTCAACTTCTTGTACTTAGTTGTGTTTGTGCGTTAGCTTATTAGAGTAAAATGTTGAGGTTCCCTATAAAACAATTACTTTTGGTAAGTTTCCATCAAACTTCACTCAGGTATTGAGGTTTATGAAAAAAAATGAAATTCTTTTTTAAAATAACTGAGCTCATAGAGAGAGAATTCGTGGAGTGGACTAGGGGATCATTATGCCTCAGACCGATATGCGTCATCTTCCCATTCTATTTACATATTTATTTTCTACCACTTTACCCAATTTTAATAAATAAGTACTAGATGAAATTATTTCAAGAGTAATGATTTAGAATTTTAAACATTTTTAAAATAAAAAAATTCACTCACATTGTTGTAACAGTTATCATCATCATCTATAGCCAACATTGTAGGGCATTCACATAGAAGGGAGGGTGACTAAAATGTTTGAATCCAACTACATTACATCAGATATTATTCAAGGTGAAGTGGGTATAAGCCAAATAATAATTTATTTAAATATGATTCATGTGGTACCCTTTAGGAAAATCTATCCACAAATCAGACTCCATAAACTATGCTCAAGGTTATGATTTATGAATACACTTTACAGAGGAGGATGTCCATAATGGGTATTCCATGCAGACACTTTGTGATGATTGTCATTTAAAATGTCCCATTATGTCATTATTAATATTAACATCAATAAGACACTTTGAAATAGGTTCTAAAAGAAAATTTATTTTTTGAAATTATTCTTTTCCTTCCTCTTATATCATCATATATTTTTTATAAAATATAGGATATTTATATGAATTTTTCAGTCATCCACTCTACTGAAATAGTCACTGATGTAAATACTTTCAAAATAAAGGGGGTCTCAATGAATTTTGTAATAACACCTCATGATGGTACTTGTAGTATTAATGGGTGTTCTACATTTTAATATACTATGATAATTTAATATGAACCTATGATATTTATGAAAATGGTCTATAGGGTGTTGTATTTATTGAATTTAGATAAAAAATGATTCCATGTTATAGAATTCCTTTTGTGAATGGGTAAAAATATATGTGGTTATCATCTTTTTTCTAAACTTCATAAATATAAAATCTTATATGGGAGGCCAAAAAAATATTTCTTCCAATGAAAAATGAAAATTCGATTTTGGATAAGATGATTTGTGTGTGTAGGGGAATCATTATGAAAAAACCATACATCTTTCATATTTGGGTCATTAAAAATATTATGTATCATGGGAAAAAGGGATGGATTCTACCCAAAAAATAATATCATTTGGGGGAAGGTTCTTTGTAGACCAACACCAATACATATTGGATGAGGGACCAATAAAAGATCAATTATTTCATAAATCATGATATATGTTTTTTTTCAACTCTTCCCTTAAAAAATTTCTATACTACTCATTATACTACAGATCTTGGTTTTGGGTAAGGAATCTCTATCAGATACTTTTTCAGACCCTTTTAACTGTGAGTGCCTCAATAAATTACCCACCCATAATGGGGTCTGATCAGCACACATAAGCGCTGATTTCAAGGAAGAAACTTTTCGTATTGAAGTTATTTATGGTGCACTGATGTAATGGGAGAAGGAATAACCCCTATATAAAGGGAAGAATGACCCTTGATTTGGTACTATTATGGTTTGAATCCTGTGAACAAGAACGATTTTTTGTAGCTTCTATTTCATCATATAATGATTATCCTTTCTAGTTAACCTCTTCTTCATACTCTTTTAAATCCTTATATTTGTATGTCATACAAATATTTTTATGATTTGTGGAAGAGATAATCTATCCATAATTATTATCTCAAAAGAAAAATATTATGTATGTATAGCATTGATGTTGTCACATAGTTCAAATATCACCAATTTTACCATAAATAGTTTTTTGAATATGTTGATCGTTGTAACAAAAATTCATGAAAACTATCTATCCCCAAATTCTTGTAGAAAAAAAGTCTCACTCAGTTAATTCGAATAATTGATGGTAAGTGTAATTTCTTGATCAATTTTATCATCAGTGTTGTAAGGTGGAATGCACATCAAAATAAGCAATTCTTATCAAAACACATGGGCTCAACCATTAAGACAATCCCACCATAGAAAGGATTTTGATATGTGGATTCAGGTTTCTGACTATTTTTCCTATTAAAACAACAGCACATAAGAAAAAGATACCAAACTATATAAATAATAATTATCTTATAGATTAAAAAATCATGGAATTGAAAGCAAATTAGGAAGAATTTTTTTGATGGGTTTGTTCTAGGAGATGCAACATTTACAGAAGAGGAGGTTCTCAGAAAAAAAACAATTATGCATTCACTACTATAAATCAATTCTAATGAGGGTTATGGATAATTATGAATTTGGTGGTCATCAAAGTGATAACTTTACCATGATGGTTTTTTTCATGGATTTGTTTGTCCATTTTGGTTTCTTTAAACTTGTAGTGAGTTTGAGAAATTATTATGAGACATAGGGCTTGATGAAGCTTCATTGGTGTCATAATATTTTTCTCACCATAAAAGTTTTGTCCTTTAAAAAATATATATTATAAGGAATAAAAACATGAATAATTCCCTCAACTGTATATAGATAATTTAATTACTATTTGGGATGTTCATATGATCATGAAAGATATGATCATATGGGAAAATCATGATGAATTTCCCCCCTACTTCTTTCTTTAATGATGTAGAGATTAAATAATTACTTGCTAATTGATTACATAACATAGGGTAATACCATATCGAGGAAGAACCATATCCCAATATATATATTTACATACTTGATTTTTCATAAGTGTTCATTATACTAAGTGGTCTTGAGTCAATAGTGTGGAAACCAAGGATACTTCATACTGTTAGGTCTTGGAGTATTGAAGGTGAATATTGGACTATGGTAAAAAATGTTATTTTCTCATTGTTTGGTTGGAAAGATTCTATTAGACAGATTGACTAGTATTAACAGTATAATTATTGTCTAATATGTGAATCTCATACTGATTTTAGGGTCGGTACTTTTTTAATGCCATCTTAGTTAGAAACCAAAAAATTAGTTAATATGCTAGTACCAGTTCTGGTAAAAAATATACCATGAACTTGGAAATATCTACAAGTGAAAATACCATTTTAAAATGGTAATCCCATTTTATTTCCTCTATGGTTATACAAAAAAACACATGGAGGAACTACGAATCAATAAATGATCATTCATTTACTAGGGACCGATTTAGATTGTATCATCAGTGCATGAGAAAGGCCGACCCTCTCTTGTTAGATCCCATGTAAGTGAAGATTATATTAAGTCACAATGACCATTTCAGTTATACTCCCTACTCCACTCTAGCTAATATTTTCATGAATTACTCATTGAGTACCAATTCACCATGAAGGTATCACATTTCCTTGAGGCAAATGTGTTTTTATAGGATCAATAGATATCATATCTATGAGAGATAATAACTCTATAGGTTTGGTTGGTAGTTCCTATATATAAAAATTGTTGTCCCCTTTCACTGATCAACTCATAGAAAGAAATGAATTTGGTGAATAGATATAAACTTCTATTCATGTTCACATGAGAGGAGACATGAATTCAGGTGGAAATTCTCCAAATATTATTATGTTTCTAGTCTTATAGAGAATTATTTTGAGTATTTTATTTAGTTATACCATAATAGAAAAGTAGATAAATTGGTTCTATTATTTGATCATCCATCAGTGATTGTAGAAGAGGAAGTTGTAGATTGACCCACAAAGACAATCATGAATGGTGAAGAGGTGGCACTAATGAATCATTTTCTCTCAGAAATGTTAAAAGAAATTGTTGATAATTTAGGGCACCAATTTCCAAACTACTAGAGATTTTTCTTATCCAATTTATTCTTCCAATGAAACATTAATAATAGATTTTATAGAAGAGTATTCTTGGAATTAATTAGTAACTGCGTAAGAAAAATTCCTTTATTTTCAAGGAAAATTTGTTTTATTTATAATATATGGGTGTATATCTACAAATATGAGTATCTCTCATGTGAAAAAACATGTGAGAGTATAACCTTATCTCTCGCTAAGAAATTAAAAACTCAATTTATTCACCTAAATTTTAAATCTTTTACTTAGAACATGAATAGGAAATAGTGAAACCATATACATTTTAAAGTGAGGAAGGAGATGTCGGTGGTGATACATTCCAAAGAGTGGTAAGATAGCTTCTCCCATTACACCACTAAGATATAATTATATGCAAGTTAGTAAATAATTAATTTTAAATTATAGGAAAATCAATTTAATTCAGCAATGATAAATGAACCTTTAGGAGCACTTTCTTCTGTACCACCAAGACCTCATAAATGATATAGTCCAAGGAAAACCGTCATATTGGAGATTCTGAGGAAGTGTGTAAGGAATATAAAATATTACCCCTCAATGGTAGAAAGACATTAATTATTATCCATTCCTATAATATAATAATTTTTAGATTCATTGAAGATATACAATGCTTAGAGGAAAATTTTATCAACTCAAGAATCCAAAATGTTGTCTCAAGTGGAGGATATCAATTTGACTAGTTTTTGTAATTTTTATACTCTATGACATATATATTTAAAATAAAATCCTAAATAGGTGAGTTATTAATAAAAATAGATGGAATATTAAATTAAATCCTTCAAGGGTAGGATATATTCCTCAAATTGGGTGCGGAAAATACTGGCATGATGTGTATAAGAAACTGATTCTGAGGAAGTGGATGTATAAATTCACCACATAGATTTTAATTTTAATATTATCATGGATATAAAAATTTTGATCACATGTGAAAACTGTGGGTTTATAACATACTCATTCCTTTCCCACAATATTCTAAGTGGTGGGTGATTATCTTAATGGATTCCACTTCAAATGAAAGGGTAACAGAGGAGGAATCTCTTTGAACAACTAAACATATACCAGTGGTGATTACTAAACTTTTATGATCATTTCTATGTCTACAACCACCATCTAATTCTCACAATATATTATCATGAAGGAATATTTTAGGATTAATGATGGTTAAATAGCTAAAAATATGCATTCTCTTAGGGGTGGGGAATGATTATTTAACATTATCACATAACTTTTGAATTATCCAAGTGATTAATTATTATCTAGTTAGATCATGTAAATGATAGTAAAAGTTATTTAATCATGATTTAGCACACCAATATTTTAATAGATGACTACATTCAAATTATCCAAATTTATTTGAAATCTTTATCCACAAACAACACTTAACTAAATTGAATCCCCCAAATATATTGATAGAAATATAAAATTTTAGCATGAATGTCAAAAACATGACATTGAAAAAGAGGGAATGAATCATATTAACAAATATTTTTAATTTTTAAAGAGATAAAATTATTTATATTTTTTACGAATAAAAATCAATTATTATAGATAAAGTAACTAATATGATCACTATATGCATGTAAATGAATTAGTCAAAATATCACATTTCTATGAGATGTGAATTTAATTTTCAATAAATATGTGATTACTGAAAATAAAATATATTGGATATTAATAATTGGTTAATTCAAATTTAATTAATAAATTATATATAATATTAATGAGAATGGTTTATTTTTTTGAAAAAAAATTTCTATACAAAACTACTTTCCATGATATATCAGTTTTTATTTAAAAAATTAAATTTATAAAATTTTAAATTTTAATTTTAAAAAATAATTATTATTTTTTGAAACAATTTAATAATATTCTATTAATATGAATTCTTATGACATTTATAAAAAATAATTTTTAGGTGAAATGTTAATAATACAATTTTTTATGGATAACATGAATTCTGAAACATAATTATTATATAAGTAAGAATTTAAAATTTATGAAACAATTTTATAAGATGTTATAAATATTTTATTAGAGTCTTATAATTTCAAAAATGTTGGTTTTAATTTTGAAATCCATATTTAATATTTTTTATGATATGTAATATTATCTCAAAATTATTTTATTAGATTATATATTTTACTATTGAAATTGATTCTTATCACTTTTATAAATTGAATAAAATAAAATGGAAATATAAATTTAGAATTAGTAGGAAAAAATTTTCTCTTAATAATCTATTTTCTTTTATTCATAAATATAATGTTACATTAAATAAAAAATGTTTCTACGGTAAAAGGTAAAATTGAAAAAAATAATTCCCGGTGTAAAGGGCTATAAAAATGATAAAAACACGACTAAAACTGAGTGTATAAGGTGTGGATTGACCTTATCTATTCCTCTATCCATTATTAGTCAATTTTGGGTCCACACAGAATTTATAAAAATATATTCTTTTATATTATATTGATATATTTTTAAAAATTTCATTGTCACCATTTATAATTGGGGCTAGTAACCACCCCTTAAAGGAAAACATAACAATTTTATTCCATCCTATAAAACTACATATTTTTCATTCCAGATAGTAATCCATCACTCTCATGAGTTAGTAGTCACAAGATATTAGCATATTCCATTAATTTATATGGGGCCTTCCAAGGAAATCTCAATGTGCTCAAAGCGAGTAGTCATGTTTACATATCTTTTATATATATCTTTTCTCACCCTATATTATAAATACCTATGAAAAAAACTATATTGGTTTTATAAATTTGGTTATTATTCAATGGAAATAATAATTAATCACATTGTTATATTTTCATTTAAGAAAAATAAAACCGTAATTCCTATATTTTCACACTCCCACCTCCATAATGCAACACGTTTCATTCTATGGATAATGAAATTGTTAAAGAAGAATACATGCGGACTACCAAATAAGTGGAATGACTAACTATTGATTTTATATTTATCACCACTCTACATGGATATTAACGATTCAGGGTACAATGTATTATTATAATCTTTAATATATCATTATGGTTTTAGTTTGAAAAATTGGAGAACCAATTAATTATATGATAAACAAATTATTATCATTAATTAAATCATTTAAAACTAGTGAACTATGAGGAAAATGATATCTTATTTAAAAGTAACATTGTTATATAAATTTTCAACTCTATATAGTTCATTATAATTATGATATATCACATTAATAAAAACTTTTAAATTTCAATATTCTTCTACTATAATGATGTTACAACTAAACCACCACAGAATCCCCCATTATTCATAGTATGTTCATGTTTGGGTCACATTGAAAACATAGATGAATAATATTATGTAATTATATTGTTTCAGAATATTAGACCGTATTTACTATTATAATATTATTTAAAAATAATTACAAAGTAATATTTCGTTCTCGTAATTTCATAACAACATTTTAATTATTAATTAAAAATCATCCTTCATTCATTAAGAAACCTCGAAACATGGTCTTTGTTGTTTTTAAACTCATGGATTGTTTCCAAAACTACTATGGAATGAAATTATTAATTTATAAAAATATTATAACATATATTATAGTATATTATAAAATCTAATTTTTATGTAATTTTTAAAAAATATAAATACACATACCTATTTTATGAAATTAGTTCGGTGTAATAAAGAATATTTGCACTCTATGTCAAAAATAAGTAAAAACTGACAAATATTAATATCTATAGAATGATTATAACTAAGGATCATAAATTTTAATAGTTATGAATATTTTTTGGCGATGTATTTAATCAACATAATATAATTATTTAGGTTATATGGTGAAATTGTAGAATGAATTAGGACCATGGTAATAGTTTTTATCTCCAACTCCTCTATCTAATAGATATTTGGTTTTATAAAACAAAATATCATTTATTTGGTGTATTTAGTTAGTATTTATATATATATATATTCAAGAATTATATTTTAATCATGGAATTTTTTTTCAAATACATTTCTTCTATTTGATGCAGTTTTATGAAAATGTCGTTCAACCCACTAGGGGTTTATTTTTCCAAATTCAGATTATTTGTGACATGTTTCATGTCTTACACCATGATTTTTTTGTTTGTAGTTAAAATTATTTATTATCCTATGAGTGTTATATACAATATTTCCTTGTAATTCCTTGGAAAATTAATACTAAATCTACTTATTTTCTTAAAATGTTATTTGAATCAAGTGCTACCCTTGTTGAAATTGTTTCTGCTAACTCAATTTTCATTTATTGAGTTCCGATAATTCTATTGAACTTATTGAATATAATTTGGTTAAATTATTCCATTTTATTTTATTATATGATATTATTTTATTTTAATGATTTTACCATATAAATCCATTTCAAACTATTTTATGCTTCATGGAGTTTTTTCTCATAAGGTATACTGATAACTCAAATCTCTTTTCTTTGAGTTACAATGATTCACATTGAACATTGATTTTCAAGGCTTATCATCTCCCTAACTAATATTTTATTATATGTAATTTTATAATTCAATTCAAAAAATGTTATTTTAATACAAATGAGTATTTTCTTCCCCTTCTTATAATGGTGAATTTTGAACAGGGATATTTTGAAAATAATAAAAGATTCTTTTCTATTAAATTTCATATGCTTTTTATTCATCTCATAATTTATCCAACATCAATTTTATGTATATTAAAAGATAAGTTAATATAAATTAAATGTAATTTTAATGGTTTTAAAAATATTTCATGTCACATTTTAAAAGGTTAACCATAAATGTGACATATAAGTTTGTTATTTTCATCAATGATAAAAAGATTTCTAAAATACCTTTTCAGTTATTATATCCATTTCCATTATTATTTTTTAATATAGTTACTAAGAGAGATTCAATGATTCATGATTTATCCTCATAAATATACATATATATTCATATGATGTACTGAACTCATGAAATAAAACAAATCAATTATTGATTTGTTGTTTTCTTAGACTAATTGAAACAATTAATTTTCAATAATGTTTTTCATTTATGTTAATGCACCTATTTTTTCATTTTCTTCACTAGAGTTAGGTTTTTTTTGGACATCCACATTCTTTCCCCAGATGTTTTATGGGCATGTAATCCCTTTTACTTACATTAGAATAATCTTTCACTCCTATATGTTGTTATTCCAATACGAATGATTATTTGAATTTTGACTATTTATTGTTTAACTATAATCATTATTCAACCACGTGTATTATGATCATGTTATCCCTTTTATTGAAATAGGGAAATGTATTGGAATTATTTATATTTTTATTCGAATTTTTATGATTATAAAAAAATTTACTATTTTTTAACCATCAACATTCCCCCACTAGATGGGTTATGAGCATTTCATCACTTTTGTTGACACAGGGAAAATAATTTACCTTCATTATGTTTATTGACTAAAAATATAGGTTGATTATGTATTAAAATTATATATTCATTGTTATATAGATAGCTATGTTTTTATTCAGCCAGATGTTACTTAGGGAATTGAGTGAAATGTCATATTGTCTCTGATAGTGACTGCATTGTGATTAAACAAGTGGTGGTTCATTATTATATGTAAATATATATATATATATCCCCTTGATACATTAAGATGTATCATGATAAAAAACAATATTTTTTTGTCATTACACCTCTCCCTATATTATTATTGTGTTTTGGAACAAGGCCTTTACAAAACAATTTTGATGTTAAACAATTTTCATTACATCAGTATGCGGTTAGTAATTATTCATATCATTGTTTCAATATTTTATCATCCATATAACATTCCCTTTAATTTAATTTATTATGTAATAATTTATATTATTTAATCCTTTTATATTCTAATTACCATGACTATATTTTTGAAAGCTTAAATTATATGATTCCCCTATATATAATTCCATGTCACCCTATTCATTTTTTACCTTCATAATGTAATGAAGAAAGGTAGTACATGCGAAATGTTTCAAAGTATAACACATTAAAAGAAATTGAAGGAGATGTTAAATAATAATTATGGATAAACTATGTAGTTTTATAGTTATTATATTCATATCCAATCCTAAAAAGACTCTTCCCATATAAGAGATACAGTAATCATTTTTTATTTTGAAATAAATTATTGTCATATCAAGGATTTTACAACTAGAATAAAAGTTAGTATGTTAAATACATGTTTTTGGAATAATATCCAAGAGTATGGGTCTAGGAAATCACATTTAAGAGTAAACTTATTTAATAGTTTTTTACTTTTACTCTTTTATAAAGGATTACTATATATGATGTGATGAAAGAGAATCTAACGTGGTTTGATGTGCTAAATTATCTGACTACATCTATCATTTGTTTTGTAAAACCCAGTATAGTGGGTGATTTAATCCATTTTATGGATTATATAGCATCAACTCTCTATGGACCCACCAATACATTCTATCCAAAATAAAAAAAAAATTGAGTAAGGGAGTTAGAATCTCAAGAATGGATATAATCTATTATTTTGATAATTATCAAACTATGAAAACATTGGTATATTTTTCAATGGTGGATCTAGATAATATAATGTTGATCTACCATGACCAAGAGACCTTTACACTTCAGGAAGAGGTTTCTCATTGGATTGGGATAGGTGAAGGGAATGAGTTATTGGATATTTTTTTTTTAAAACATACTACCATTGATCTAATATTGGTGAATGATATCGCAAGCATTCCATAATCAACTCTTTCCACCTTCCAAGAAGAAAAAACCCTTTTCCTTTTTAGTGAGAATCGATGGTTATAAATGAGAATGAGAAATAAAAAATGGTCAAAGCATAGAGAGGATCAGATTTGGGCTATGATTGAGATAACATAGTCAGTAATTATTCCAATATAATTTTAATGGATGATATAATGGTGAAAAAACTAGTCAATCAATATGGCCACTGATATAAATGTATTTAAGGAATATATTAAATAATATTGGAAACTCTTATGACATTTAGATCCTTTCCTATGTTTTTTATAATAAAACAAATACTTATTAAACATTAGCTACATATCCTGATAGTGGTGACTAGGAACTTCCAATGTAAGGGGTTCCACTAGGGGTAGTTATTCCAAAAGAGTAGGTAGTTCCATTTATAATTTATGTAGAAGTAGTGCCTAAAATGATTGGGGTCTAATCTGGTGGATTAGTATAATAGTTATTATGAAGGGTTCAACCTATATCACATATCTTTGGGAAAATTATAGTTGAGAGGATTGAGGTTTTAGTTATTAAAAATAAATACTCTAACCACTTATCACAGATTCACATACCCTTCCTACATTAATATCTTAATATGGTCCAGTTATTAATTCCAATGAACATGTCATCTACCAATAGACATATATGTGTTACTATATTTATACTAAAAAAACTGATAACCTTTTGGATTTGGATTAGTCTAGTGATATAGAATCCAAGAGGTGTCGATATTATACCCACTTTAAATGATGGTGTTATTGATTATTTTCTAGTACATGAAAATACCATTAATATTGATCATGAGGAAATCAAATTCCAATAGTTCATGTAGTGGTGGAAAATTTAAAGGATTATAACACTGATCTAGGATAATTCCCTCAGTGATCTTGGAAGCCAATGACATTACCTATGGTAAAATATCAACCCCTTGGTATTTTGAATATACGATTATTGTGATGTTCATTACATTACAAAGGAGGTAATAGAACCTCACGATCAAAAATTCATACTCAATTTAAATATAAATACCATATAATATAGAGAAAACCGTTTTTATCTTGGAATTTCAGGCATGATTATGCCTTTATGAATGTTTGGGTGGTGTTAGATAAGAAATTTCAATTAAAGGAGAAGTGGGACCCTATAAAGAATTATCATGAAGATATGGGTTGTATTTTTTCTGGGTTGGATATATTCTATCAATTATAGGTGTAAGATAAAAAAATAAATAGCCAATGAAGAACAATTGGTTGATTAAGCATTTAAGTTGAGCCATGATGTTGTTACATAGACAACTTAATTGAACCATAATTCAGACACAGTGGTTGTAATGTTATACAAAGTACACCAAGTTATGAATTTCATTGAGAGAATAGTTAATCATCTCCAAGATTCTATTGATCATGTTTTGTAGTAACAACAACCTCTTCTAAATTTTGGGTAGTTTATATTGTGTATTATTGCCTCATGTGTTTTAATCAATGAATAGTGAATCTTTTATAAATAATTTTACTATGTTCTCTTGATTTTGTTTCAAATCAATTAAAAATACATGAAAATCTATAAAAAGTTTTTAAGGAACATCATAAAAATAATTAGAATCAATTTAAACATTGAGTTTATATTCTGAAAAAAACAAACACGGTTTTCAAGAAAAAAAATTCAGAATAATTTGCTCCTTGTTTTGGCTCACAAACTACACTATATAATAGTACCATCACAACAACACTAGATTTGGTACTTTTGGATTAATTATTTATTGTTGATTATAGATTATATATATGTATAAGAATAACTAACATCACTGAAATAATATATTTGTTCTATTAGGAGGAATTACTTAATCATAAGAATGTCTCATCCATGGGTATAAGCATAACTACATTCAAAATCACACTAGAGTTAGTCTATTTGGATGAATTATATACTCCTGGGTATAGCTCATGGAAATTTAAAGGCATAAGTTCCATTACTATAAAAATAGAGTTAATATAATTATATAAACGGATTGAAACAATGTGACTAGGATAATTATGGGGATGATTTAAAATGAGGACTAAAATTTCATAGAGCGTAAGTGTACTATGAAGTTATTTCTTCATACATTTCACATAGATCCTGTAAAACCCCGAGATTTTATGAAAAATATTCTTTTTAATTTTATTGATTTCATGTGTTGTACGCTACACCAAAATGATCTTGCACTACACACATCCCTGACTTGGCTTGCATTACACGCAATTGCGACCATCCACGATAGCATGTGTAGTACGCAATACTGAGTTTCACTATATGAGATATTATTATAATATTATTATGAAATAGCTGTTATGAATAGTAATACCCACATTTTGAAATTTTATAAATTTTATCTTTCAAAACGGACTTCTTTTTTGGATTCCGAATATCGAAATTAGCTTAGGGTGAAATTTTGGTACTTTTTGGATAACGTTTATATTTTGATGAATAGTGAAAATTACTAAATTCTAATTAAAAAACAACTTTCTTAATCGAAATAATTAATAGTGATAAATTATTAATTTGAGTGGTTTTGAAGTATATTTAGAATATATTTTTACAATTTAATACAATTTTGGTCATTGGATGTAATTTCACATTTAAACTAAACATAAACAAGTGTCAATCTTTTGATAGTTATTGTCTCTTAAAAACATGCTATATGATTTGACGATGGGAATTAATTTTTAAATTAATTAATGCAACTGATATGTTTTGAATTTGGTAAAATAGACATCATTTTTGAATTCATAATATCAAATATAGCTTAGGCCTAATTTTTGGTATTTTTCTGGAAACTTTCATTTTTTGGATTAATAGTGAAACCACTAAGTGGTAGTTAAAAAAACTGAATTTTTCAAAAAACTTAATTTTACCAGTTCTATGAGTGGAATTTCGAAAATCCAAGAGACACCGTTAATATCAGGACTAAAATTTGGTTCAATGAGATGAAAATATTTTTTGGTGAATAGTAACTTTTTTCTTTTTTTTAATCACGGTTAAACGTAAATAGCGTAATTAAGGGTATAATTGTTATTATTATATCACTAAAACATGTCATAATTCTATTGGATAAGTTTAATTCGACCAAAAACAACCTTAGGAATAAAATATGACCATTTAGGCCCACTTTGATTAGATTAGGACATTTATTATTAATTTATTTAATGAAGGGTTAAAATAGTTAAAATCAAAGTTTAATAACTAAATAATTTTTAATATAGGGTTATACATAAGATAAATTAGACTATAAATATTCATTAGAAATATAAAAAGATTTCCTACATAATGGTATTTTATTTATAATTTTTAGACTTAAAATAGTTTAATTTATTTATGAAACAATTATGATGCAATAATTATCTTATTAATGAAATATTGAAATAATTGATGTTATAAATACCCAAATAAATGTAATTTGAGACTTTTTATGAATTAAAATAATTTTCTATGTTAATATGACATGTTAGTATTGATTTAATTAACCATTTTCGAACTAATCATTCTGTTATGATTTTTACCAAAATCAATTACCAAATAGTGTCAAAATTGACATAAAATATTTTTTAAAACAAATATTATATTAAAAATTGTTATTATATTCCTAAAAATATAAGGTTCGGCCAATATACTTATATCCGGATAGGTGTATCATTAATGGACCACTTGGGGATCGTTTGAATGTATATGGTACATTTATTAACTATATAATATAAAAATACAAAGTGACATGGTAAATGTCAATCTAATTATCTAAGAGTTAAAACTAAAAGATAAGGTTAATATAATGACCTAAAAATTTTTAAATTATATTTTATGAGAGTATTTAGACCTATACCCACCTTATATTCGAAATAAATCAATTTGGAGCTATTAATAACCGAATATGACTTTATAATAAAATAATATTTTTAGTTATTCCAAAGGTGCCCCTCTCCTCCCTTATAAAAGGGCACCTCCTCCCCCTCTTCCTCACACCACTTTGATCCTTCATTCTCGGCCAACCCCTGCCAAATTCTCTTCTCCACTTTCCTAGATACATCCTTGAGGTCCTGGTCATTTTCAAAGACCAGTTTTAGAGCCCTAAGAGGAGGTCTCAAATAGGCGCTTCAAAGAAAAGGTAATCTTTGTTACTGATTCTTTCACCTTTATTTCTTCTTCCACTTCTTCTTCTTAGGTTGTTTCATTATGAAGTAATAACATCAGTATCACTCATATACTGATATGTTATTATAATTATGAAACAACCCTATTTCACCATCTATCCATCCTACGGAAAATGAAATCATCGCGCGTGCGTACGTACGCAATACCGTCTCCACGCCGTGGTGTAATGTATTTTCCACCACCACCTTACTTGGATGGTTATAATGGTGTAAATAATAAATATATATGATTATTGTAAATTTATATTCATTCTTTAATAGTATACATACACTCCAATAAAATTTCACGATCATGGGAACGATATCATCACTCGTGCGTACGTACGGAATACCGTCTCCACGACGCGATGAGATTCATTCTCAATGATTAACTATTCATAAATGATTATAAATAATATATAATAAGTAATAATGAAATATATTACATAATAATGATATTGTATTTATGTATATATATATATATGTATGTCATCCAATCAATTCCATTCAATTCAATGAGGAAATGAAAACAACGTTCATGCATACGTATAGCCTACCGTCTCCATGAACGGTGTATTTATTTCCATTTATCGATCTATTATATATATGTATATTCTGCATATATATTATATATAAATCATGTTTTATATTCTGGAATTGAGTAATCGTGATCTAAGTAATCATATGAATAATTATAAGTCAAAACACGGATGCCAAATGGAACGATTTTACCCAAAACGCTCTTTAACATGGAATTTACAGAAGAACAGGTAATATAAATTCATAAGTGAACCATATATGATATCATAACAATATGATTCTTTAATAAGTCGATGACATTATTTAAATCATTATACAGGAGGTTCGGATACATACGAATCATATCAGACCTAAGGTAAGGGAAAATTTTTCAATTCTCATTATTATCCGAGATTGATTATTCGTCAGTATTTACTGGGGTTATTGCTATCATCCATGTCCATGTTTTATAAAATTGTATTCATGTATGTTTAATGTCCTTTTACCCATTTTGACTTTTACCCCATGGTATGGAAGGAATCTTTCTTTTATTTACCCTATAAGGTACTTGTTGTCTTTTCCGACAAAAGTACGAGAAGAATGTTTTTTAACGTATGCGGCATGAAAGGATTTTTAAGGTTTTATAAATCCTTATTTTCATGAAGCTCACTCAAAAATATTTCATGACTATTTTCAACAAAATCCTTTTCTTTTAAAATTTCATGGCATTTTGTGAAAAGAAAATTATTTTGAAGAAGAAGGGATATTTTCCTCAAAAATTCATTTCAAGTCTTTTATCAAGACCATTTTCCATCTAAGATGACATTATTTAATATGTGTATGTTTCAAGTATAATGTCTCCATGATTTACATGGTTTAACTTTTCTTATGTTGAAATATCCATTTGTTTTATTTGTATTATGTGATGATTGGATGATGTTTATGTAACCAATTTTATTCATTGGGTTATGATGAATGTTTTATGTTTATTTTGTGGCACAAGTAAGAATGATTTCATTATGAGATGGGTGGGACCTATATCTACCTCCAATTCATTGGGTAAAGACTTTATAGCTCATGAGATAGACATGGCTGGAACGGTAAGTTAATCTAGTTCAGTGTTATAGTACTGAAATGAGGAGTGAACTCGATTCAGAATGGGACATTTTCCACTAAGATGGTCTTGGTAGCAATGCCTTGGATACTATGGAAATCATTACATGTGCTTAATGGATTCCATAATTACATGTTTTATTCCCATGCTATTTTATCATGGTTTATGTTCCATTATGATCTATGCCTTATGTACTTCCATGTTTTATGTCGTTGCTCAAGATTTTTATGTTTAAACATTATGTTCATGTTTTTAAGATAAATTGTATATGGTATGTTTTATTTTATCCATGCCTACCCTTACTGAGCATTTGAGCTCACCCTTTTTATGTTTTATTTTCCCCCAGGATCAAAAGAAAGGTTTTAGGTAAGGAAACAAAAATTGGAAGATGTTTATTGGAGATATTGAAGATCTTTCACCACGATTAGAAAATTATGTTCCAAGTTTACAAAGACACTAAACTATTATGGTCCTTGTGTGTCTGTTTTTGTTATGTATTAAGTATTCCACAAAAGTAATGTAATGTCCATGTACGTCAGGCTTCAGGTCTCTACATTTGGCATTAGAGGAAACGTTTTGTCAAACTTTGGAAACAAGGATGTGAAAAATTTAGTGAGATCCCAAGAGATATTTCTAAGGTATGTCTAGGGATGTCCCTAAGGTTAAGTATAAGTATAGGTTATAGTCCTAGAATTGCGCTAACAATCTTAGAATTAAACCGAAGATGTTAGATATTGAAGGTACTCCCCCTTTATTATGTTGTTTTCCCTAGCATGATTTTTTCCTCTCACACTATTCTTTTTGGGTTTTAGACGATGGATGGAACCCGAAGGAACTATGTTGATAAATGCAATGATTTTCCTCCTTAACAAACAAATGTTATGGGAGATGGAGTGCAAAATATTATTGATATACTTACACAAGCTATGAATCATTCCGGACTTCCAAATTACCAGAGAAGGGAACAATATTCTATTGAGTCCTTCATGAGGCAACATCCACCTTCTTTCAGTGGGTCTTCTGATCCACTTGTTGCGGAACAATGGATCAGTACCACTGAAAAGATATTTTCAGTTCTTCAATGTTCTGAACATGATAAAGTCATCTTAGCAGTATATCGTTTGGAAGGTGAAGCTGATCAACGGTGGAATCTTATCAAGAATACGAGGCCAAGAGATGAAATTGAGTCCATGGAATGGGACGAGTTCAAGAACTTATTTTTCAATAAGTACTTCCCTCGTATTCTTCGTAAAAAGAGGTGAAAGAGTTTCTTGAACTAAATAAAAAGGATGATGAATCTTTTGGTATATACGAAGCGAATTTTACATGGCTTTCAAGGTATGCATCTGGCTTTATCATCCAACCTGAAAGTAAAGATGATCGATTCTTCAGTGGCTTAAAACCAAGTCTTCGAAGGGCATTAGCTATAAGAGAATTCAGTAGCTATGAAGAAATTGAGCATTGTGCTATCAAGGTAGAAATGGAAGTTGGTGTTACATATCCATCTCATGGTTTTGACAAGAAACGAAAGATGGAGTTCAAGGAGAAATATCAGAATAATGGTGAAAAGAAGATGAATGTTTCCTTATGCTCAAAGTGTGGAAAGAAGCATGGTGGAGATTGTCTTAAAGGGACTAGAAAATGTTTTAAGTGTGGAAAAGATGTTCATCGAGTAGCTGAGTGTAGAAGTAATGGAAAAAGGGTTGCTAATGATGTGAATAAAGAAAAGACTGCAGAGAACGCACCACCAACACTTCAATGCTTCAAGTGAAAGGAAATGGGGCATTATGCTAATAAATGCCCTAATCCAAGGGTTAGTGATGATCAACATGAGCAACCTCTTAAGGAAAAGGACAAAGGGAAGTCACATGTGATCACTATTGGTGATGTTGAATATAACAACAATGTGGTGGAATGATTAAGTGTTTATGTAATGGGATTCCAAAATAACGTTGTATATACTATCGTGGAATATTGTAATATTTATGTATTGGTCTACTGTGGTTTTCAATAATTTTATGGTACCTATAACCGTGGAAAGTGATTGAGATATTTTTGGAAAGAAGATGATATGCTCATAATGAAGGGATAAGGAGAAAATGAAATGCTTGACAGTATTCATGAGCTCATAACTGATATAAAGATAAGGTTATATCATGGTTGAGTATATATAATTTTTGAATTCTAGTATCGTTCATTTTTTCACTAAGGTTTAATGGGTATTCATTTTTTCAAGAGAATACATGATTAAGGTATTCACATGATTGGAATGTGGCCAACAAGATATATGGGGGACAAATGATGGTATTCACATGCTTGGTTGATGACATTCCAGGTAATCATTTTCTTTATACTCTGAGCTTGGACCGAAGTATTTTAGATAAGACTACAGATTGGAATGGATTATGTTGGACATATGTTAGTATTGTTTAAGGATATAACTTTTTTTGATATTACTGATGGGATTTTATAGTAATGTAGTTTTAGAAAAAGGACAACCTACAGGATGGGCGACAACCCATCGCGTCGGACAAGGCTGTGGGAATCGAACCCACAACCGAAGTGTGACTGGCCTTTATCGCCTACCACTGGCCTACAAGAAGTCCTAGTTTTGTAGAAACTAGTTTTATTATATTAAGAAGTATGATATATGAAGTATAAGTCCATTTTAGGAACCATATATGATTAATCTCACTATTGATCGACTTATGTATATTTGATAACTTTTGCTAACCATTTGTTTGAAATAGATGGAATGACCCATTATTATATCACATGATCTGTTAATACTTCACGAATAACAAATTCAACTTTATTTCATTAAGAAATGAAGTGGGAAATTGTTCAAAGCACGAAAAATAGTGATATTGTACCAAAATCAAGCAAATATTTCTTCAAATTCAAAATTTTCAACTTTAGGGAATTGATATTGAAAACCAAAAATGTTGTCTCAGTTCCCTTATATCTGATGAATAAGATGGTACCTTAGATCATCACAAATCTATAGCTTTGTGATTGTTGGCTTTTTCATAGCCATGTTCTCTACCACTCTCCATTAGAACATGATGGTTAGGTTTCTCTTCCATATCCATATTTTCACCTATGTTCTCCTATGAGGAAACCCAGTGATTAGTTAATTTGGGTAACCGTTATGTTTCATACTTTAGTTTTTAATTATTGGTTTTGGTATTCCTTTTTACGAAGTGGGTTTATATTAAAGAAAATTTTGAGTAGTAAACCATTTATAACCCCGACGAATTTTGAGGGAGAAATTCATTTTAAGGGGGGTAGAATGTAACACCCCGAGATTTTATGAAAAATGTTCTTTTTAATTTTATTGATGTCTTGTGTTATATGCTACACCAAAAGGAGCTTGCACTAAAAACATCCATGACTTGGCTTGCATTACACGCAATTGCGACCATCCACGATAGCGTGTGTAGTACGCAATACTGAGTTTCACTAAATGAGATATTATTATAATATTATTATGAACTAGTCGTTATGAATAGTAATACCCACTTTTTGAAATTTTATAAATTTTATCTTTCAAAACGGACTTAATTTTTGGATTCAGAATATCAAAATTAGCTTAGGGTGAAATTTTGGTACTTTTCGGATAACTTTCATATTCTGATTAATAGTGAAAATTACTAAATTTTAATTAAAAAAAAACTTTTTTAATCAAAATAATTAATAGAGATAAATTATTAATTTGAGTGGTTTTAAAATATATTTAGATTATATTTTTACAATTTAATACAATATTGGTCATTGGATGTAATTTCACATTTAAACTAGACATAAACAAGTGTCAATCTTTTGATAGTTATTATCTCTTAAAAACACGCTATTTGTTTTGACGACGAGAAATAATTTTTATATTAATTAATGCAAATGATATGTTTTGAATTTGGTAAAATAGATATCATTTTTGAATTCATAATATCAAATATAGCATAGGCCTAATTTTTGGAATTTTTATGGAAACTTTCATTTTTTTTGATGAATAGTGAAACCACTAAGTGGTAGTTAAAAAAACTGAATTTTTCATAAAACTTAATTTTACTGCTTCTGTGAGTGAAATTTCAAAAATCCAAGAGACACCGTTAATATCAAGGACTAAAATTTTTTTCAATGAGATGAAAATATTTTTTGGTGAATAGTAACTTTTTTTTACCCCGGTTATAAGTAAATAGGGTAATTAAGGGTAAAAATGTTTTTATTATTACCCTAAAACATGTCCTAATTATATTGAATAAGTGTAATTAGACCAAAAACAACCTTAGGAATAAAATATGACCATTTAGGCCCACTTGGATTAGATTAGGACATTTATTATTAATTTATTTTATGAAGGGTTAAAATAGTTAAAATCAAAGTTTAATAAATAAATCATTTTTAATATTGGGTTATACATAATATAAATTCGACTATAAATATTAATTAGAAATCTAAAAATCTTTCCTACATAATGGTATTTTATTTATAATTTTTAGACTTAAAATAATTTAATTTATTTATGAAACACTTATGAAGCAGTAATTATGTTATTAATGAAATATTGAAATAATTGATGTTATAAATATCCAAATAAATGTAATTTTAAACTTTTTATGAATTAAAATAATTTTCTATGTTAATATGACATGTTAGTATTGATTTAATTAACTTGTTTCGAACTAATCATTCTGTTATGAGTTTCACAAAAATCAATTACCAAATACTTTCAAAATTGACATAAAATATTTTTTAAAACAAATATTATATTAAAAATTGTTATTATATTAATAAAAATATAAGGTTCGGCCAATATACTTATATCATGATAGGTGTATCATTAATGGACCACTTAAGGGTCTCTTGGATGTATATGGTACGTTTATTAACAATATAATACAAAAATACAAAGTGACACGGTAAATGTCAATCTAATTAACTAAGAGTTAAAACTAAACGATAAGGTTAATATAATGACCTAAACATTTATAAATTCTATTTTATGAGAGTATTTAGACCTATAACCACCTTATCTTCGAAATAAATCAATTTAGAGCTATCAAAAACCGAATATGACTTTATAATAAAATAATATTTTTAGTTATTCCAAAGGTGCCCCTCTCCTCTCTTATAAAAGGGCACCTCCTCCCTCTCTTCCTCACACCACTTTGAGCCTTCATGCTCGGACATCCCCTACCAAATTCTCTTCTTCACTTCCCTATAAACATCCTAGAGGTTCTGGTGTTCTACAAAGACCAATTTTAGTGCCCCAAGAGGAGGTCACAAAGAGGTGCTTCAAAGAATAGGTAATGTCTGTTACCGATTATTTCACCTTTATTTCTTCTTCCACTTCTTCTTCTTAGGTTGTTTCATTATGAGGTAATAACATCAGTATAACTCATATTTTGATATGTTATTATAAGTATTAAACAACCCTATTTCACCATCTATCCATCCTACAGAAAATGAAATCACCACGCGTGCGTACGTACAGAATACCGTCTCCACGTCGTGGTGTAATATATTTTCCACCACCACCTTACTTGGATGGGTATAATGGTGTAAATAATAACTATATATAATTATTGTAAAGTGATATTGATTATTTAATAGTATACATACACTCCAATAAAATTCCACGTTCATGGAAATGATATCATCGCTCGTGCGTACGTACGGAATACAGTTTCCACGACGCGATGAGATTCATTCTCAATGATTAACCATTCATAAATGATTATAAAGTATATATAATAAGTAATCATGAAATATATGACATAATAATGATACTGGATTTATTTATATATATATGTATCTCATCCAATTAATTCCATTCAATTCAATGAGGAAACAAAAACAATGTTCATGCGTACGTACGACCTACCGTCTCCATGAACGATGTATTTCTTTCCATTTATAGATCTATTATATATATGTATATTCTGAATATATATTATATATAAATATTCATTTATATTCTTCAATTAATTAATCATGATCTAAGTAATCATATGAATAATTACAAGTCAAAACACGGATGACAAATGAAACGATTTTACCCAAAACATTCTTTAACATGGAATTTACAAAAGAACGGGTAATATAAAGTCATAAGTGAACCATATATGATATCAAAAGAATGAATATGATTATTTAATAAGTCAATGACATTATTTAAATCATTATACTAGAGGTTCAGATACGTATGAAGCATATCAGACCTAAGGTAAGGGATAATTTTTCAAATCTCATTTTTATCCGAGATTGCTTATTCGTAAGTATTTAGTGGGGTTATTGCTATAATCCATGTCCATGTTTTATAAAAGTGTATTCATGTATGTTTAAAGTCTTTTTTACCCATTTTTTCTTTTACCCCATGGTATGGAAGGAATCTTTTTTTTATTTACCCTACAAGGTACTTTTTGACTTTTCTGACAAAAGTGTGAGAAGAATGTTTTTTAACGTATATGGCATGAAAGGATTTTTACGGTTTTATAAAGCCTTATTTTCATGAAGCTTACTCATAAAGATTTCATGACTATTTTCAACAAAATCATTTTCTTTTAAAATTTCGTGGCATTTGGGGAAAAGAAAATTATTTTGAAGAAGAAAGGATATTTTCCTCAAGAATTCATTTCATGTGTTTTATCAACACCATTTTACATCTAAGATGAATTTATTTCATATGTGTATGTTTCAAGTATAATGTCTCTATGATTTACATGGTTTAACTTTTATTATGATGAAATATACAATTTTTTTAAATGTAATATGTGATGATTGGATTATGTTTATGTAACCAATTTTATTCATTGGGTTATGATGGATGTTTTAAGTTTATTTTGTGGCACAAGTAAGAATGATTTAATTATGAGATGGTGGGACCTATATCTCCCTCCAATGTATTGTGTAAAGATTTTATATCTCATGAGATAGACATGGCTGGAATGGTATGTTAATCCAGTTCAGTGTTACAGTACTGAAACGAGGAGTGAACTCGATTCAGAATGGACTTTGTCCACTAATATGGTCTTGGCAGTAATTCCTTGGCTACTATGGAAATCATTACATGTGCTTAATGGATTCCACAATTACATTTTTTATTCCCATGCTATTTTATCATGGTTTATGTTCCATTATAATCAATTCCTTATGTACTTCCATGTTTTATGTCGTTGCTCAATATTTTGATGTTTAAACATTATGTTCATGTTTTTAAGTTCAAATGTATATGGTATGTTTTATTTTATCCATGCTTACCCTTACTAAGCATTTGAGCTCACCCTTTTTATGTTTTATTTTCCCCCAGGATCAAAAGAAAGGTTTTAGGTAAGGAAACAAAAATTGGAAGATATTTATGGGAGATGTTAAAGATCTTTCACCACGATTAGAAGATTACGTTCCATGTTTCGAAAGACACTAAACTATTACGGTCCTTGTGTGTCTGTTTTTGTTATGTATTAAGTATTCCACAAAAGTAATGTAATGTCCATGTATATGTCAGGCTTCGGGTCTCTACAGATCCTCTGTATTGATAAACCAAGGATGAGATAATAAGTGAATGATCTAAATTTTTCCACGTAAAGCATTCTAAATTAGTTCATATGGAATAAAAAATCACTGAGTATTTTATTTTCACACCCAAAATTTATTTAAGCACCAAATGGAGGAGTCATAAGTATCTAAAACATGGATTTTTCTTATGTTAATATTTATGGGTTTTAAACCTAACATTATTGGTACATTACATTCAACATAAAATGCTTAATTTTTTCAAAATAACATGACATATTTCCCAAATATTAGAGAATCGACTACATTCAAAACCACCTTTTTTGTGTATTGAAATTTGTGAGTTATTTTTCTCCTTATTTTGGTAGTTTTTGGTGATGTATGTCAGAAAAATATAGATGATATTTAAGTTATGGAATCAATTACTACACATCAATGTTTTTAAGGTCCAATATAATTGAAAACATATTTTTTTAGTATAATATTGAAGATTTATTCTAAATATACCATAAATTCCACCTATAAAATGAAATGAAAAACCGGACAACTAATCAATATACCATCATTTAAGTAGAGTAAAATATAAATAAGGATTTTTTTAGGGTTAGGAATCTCATACTATAATTTCATGTGAATTTGATCCAAATTAAATGGACCAATAAGTGGAAGGGGGATTATTAGTTAAACCCTCTCTTTGAAAATGATATTGATATCATAGTGTTAAAAATCAAGGATACTATTTCCACTTAAATAGATAGAGAATGGATTGAGTAATTTAGATCCCAATGAGTTTGAATTAGTAGTGAATAAAATATATATATATAAGTGAAATTATAGAAGATCAATTTTGAAATATGGGTTCCTCTATAATAGTTACTAGGAATATAGAAATTAAATTTGTATCTTCTTCCGAACAAAGATTCCACCAGATGATAAGCCATATCAGGGGTGATTTTGTAGTGCCATATCAGGGGTATAATATATATATTCAAATAGAGGTATCATCTAGAGTCCGTTTTTCTTGTTTCCATCATCAATGAAAATGTTTTTGAGGATCTAACAACCTGTGATATGATTGTAGTTCTTGGAAGGAATAAATACACATTAATGTTCTTGGAACCCTAATGTCCACCACACCATTTACAGAAAAAATAATTAAAGTGAATAGATATAATTTTCCAATACTCATACTCATCTAGGAATCATGGGATTTAATTAGAATGACTCAAATATATATAGGCTCCTATATTGGTCCTTCAATGTTTTTACCTATTAAAACAACCATTATGATAAAATATTGACACCTCTCAAAATTAGGTTGTCTTCGCTAGTATATTATTGAATTTTTCTTATTATTCCCTTTATAATGCTTCATTATAAAATATTAATGTCTTCCTCACCTATTTTTTATCATATTTTGGTTTGGACCACTATGGGGATAGAACTTTAGTCCATACTTATTTAAAAAAATAATAAATTTTATGGTTTTGAAAATTTGAGTCCATGGGAAGTGGGTCATCATATATGGAAAGTGTGAGGTGAAAACCTGATATTAATGGAGTGTTATATTCTAGTATGGATTATCTTAATGAGAAGGTGAAAACATTTTATGTATACAATTCATGGACTTTTGAAGTTGAGGTAATCGATTTAGTGTAATTGGGGAAAGATGACCCAATGTGGATAAAGAGATCAAATCAACTGTAGAAAATATCAAGGGGTGGGTGGATGCAGGTTATCATGAGAGGACTTAATGGATAAAAATTATAAAAATTGGGCCTAAAGCCTAATGATTTCCAAACAGATATTGAATAAGATATAGTTATATAATAAATCAAATCATATGTTACTTGTATTGGAAGGTGTGAGGTGAACAATTTATGCAAGGGATGAATGTGGAAAATATTCAAAAATCGGGTCATGTTTTGTTGCTACAAAGATGCATATAAATTTTTAGATCTTCAGTTTTTAGGATGAAAATTCCTCAATTGGATAGTCAATATTGGCGACAAGTGTGTAGATTTATACTAGAGGAAAACTATGCATAGTAAAGTAGAAGTATCTTTTAGAGTTAATTATTCTTGTTATCGATAGCTTAATAATGTTTTAAAGATATCCAATACACCCCAAGATTGAATTTTGTTTTATGGAAATGGTTCATTAAAATTAGAAAAAATGAATTTTATACTTTATACACTCATATCTATGCTTACATGGTTCCCTTTTGAGGGAGGAAAGAAATTAGGACTTTTGTATGGATTCTGAAAATAGGTTTCAGACACATATCTATAATATTGTATCATATAGTCCTTATTCTTATGGGGTGCTATATAAATTATGATGAAGCTCCGAGAATGTGTAATTTTTCCCTGATGATTATTCAGAGTTCAAAACAATATTGTGTACCATCACATTGAAAATACTATCATATATGGAAACTGAGATGAGTATAGGGTACCACTCTATGTAGTTTAAGTCCTTGTAGCTTGTAGAACAAGTTGTGAAAATTATTTTCATGCTATGAGACCCCTATGTAAATTGATATCCTATATATGATAGGGTAATGTTATTTTATATTATTTTTTTTATAGAATTAGAGATGGGAGAATCTTCATAAAAAATTATAATTTTAGTATCTATAAGTTTAATTTGGAATAGAGAAATTGAATCTATCATAGATTTAAAAATAGAGATCAAATGATATGTACCTTTACATATCTAGATCTTATGTTGGTAATGTTTTGTATAGGATGGCCCAATCTAAGAAGGTTTGGGTCATATAAGATGAACTATATGTGGTGGAGTTTAACATCATGAAATAAAATGATTAGTGGAATTAATGGAAAATGGGGACATTTTACAATATATTTGGCCTATGTGTTTATATCAAATGATAGGATGGATGGATTTTTATGTTATATCCAATCTCAATGAAACTTTTGAAATGTGTCTTCACTAAAAACAAATATGTGTATGAGTTAAGGGAATTTTGGTTGATAAAATTTACAGTAAGAAGCAGGATATAAGATATACATGACACTACATATCCTATCAAAGTTGAAATCTAGTTGAAAATAGGTCATGTATTATGATTCACAGGTAGATCAAGATCATGTATAGTGGAATATAATTTCAACGTATATTCATAAGTAAATAATGATTCAATGAGTACCCCTATATGGATTTGTCTCATTCATAGGAAAAGGAGAACAATGGTAGGGGTTGATACATAAATCATGTTGTATATAAAAAATATCATTTCACTGATCCTTACAACGTTTTTATGAGGTGACTTCTACACAGATTGGATTATAGTATAGGAAAATAAAATTATGGTTTACCTTAGTGTCGTTCCTCACAAAAATTGATTTATTATCAATAGTTACAAAACCCTAAATTTATATAAGGAACTATGTTTATTGGAAACCATATCTTTTCCTACATCTAATAATAACTATATATCTTAAAAGAGTATGAATCAAACCATACCTATTTCCTAAATTAAAATTCCCTACAAATATCTGGATCATAAACAGGTAAAGAGTGAATTTTTATTTTTAATTCACAACTAGTACTGGGATAAATGATCTCAATATTACTAAGTATCCAAATGTAATCATAATTCAATCCACGCATAGTTATAAAAAATATTCTCATTAAATTGATAAATATCATATGAAAGGAAAATGTCATTTATATTCTTGAGGCTTAGGAAGATTATTCACCAAGGATTCGAACAAATTTTTATATATTATATAGTAAAATTAGTCTATCCATATTTGGTTGCTTGAAATAATTTATGTTCATACTGGGTAGAAAATATGTACTCAAATATTTTTTATTGTGATATTTATTAAATCATGTAGGGTTATTGGCCAAGACAATGAAGATCATGTGAGGCATACTCATTGTGATAAATAAGAGGCAATTAGGGAATAAAATTCACCAAACTGGTTCATATAATGGGGCACTTCTCAACATATATTGTGTGATTTGAAATGCATGATATGTAGGTTTTCATATGGTTTAATTTCATGGGATGGAGATATATACTAAATAGTTTATCCCTATTATAGTGATGATAGTAACCATGTGTTCTAATATCATACGCATGAGATATTATCATGTCATTTTATGTCATGTCACTAAGATGAAGACTATATATTTTTACATAAATTGTTGGGAAAAATATGTTATGTAGCATAAATTCACACCTATAAGACTTATTTAATTTATTTTAGAATTATATAGAAGGGGAGATGAATAAAAAAGCATGAAAATAATTCAAATTACTTCATGAAAATCCTTGAGTTCATGGGTGGTGTGATGCACACTTCTCCCACGGTAACCAATTAGTAATCTCCATTAAAATATTTATTATGTATGATATAAAGTCCCTATCACTATGAATAATTATTTTCAAGATTATTGTGTGTGTAATCATCAATGTTTTAAATTTTTTTACCAACTATCTACAGAGGAGAGAATGGAGGTAAAATTCCATATTGTATGCTCATAAAACTCAATTATGATGAAAATATAATTTGTGTAATGTGTTGAAAAACTTATCAATGAGTCATTATTTATCATCCAAAATCTTATTTGAATATTAAAATTAATAAATATTTATATATATATATAGTATGAAGTGAGGGAAACTAGACTATGGTGGATATGAATGCCTCTATACTGCATACAAGAGATTAAGGGGATGCTTGTCTGGTAGCACATGTCATGGTGTGTTAGTCTAATAAGGAAAAAAGATATTTATAAGGATTGTTATTCGTTTCTATTACCACCATAATATAGGGAATAATTTATAGAGTCTTTCTTAAATTCTCAATTTTTTTATTTTTCATTGCATCGTAGCTAGTTGAGTGGCTATCTTGAATGTGGTATTTTTTAATACAATGTTTTTAACTCAAAATACCATAAATTCGGGTTATTTTCTATCAACATCATATTATTAACACTTAATCTTCTAATTATATTAATAATAATGAAACTGATGATAGCCTTTTTCTCAACATCTTTGAGGTATATAACCTCAACCATAATATTGAAGAAACTGGTTGAATAAAGATGTACTTCAACTACCTATATGTATTTAGGGAATATAGACCCATGAATCATATTCCTTCAATGGAAAATAGTCAATAATATTTAGTAATATTCAGAAAAAATTCTCTTTTATGGGTTAAATTTGAATTTATTTGGTAGAAATGACATCTCTCGGTGATTTCTAGGTAACTCTATCTCACCGATGACTAAAAGTATTCAAGACTCATGATCTGATGTTGGAGTTTTTGTAACACCCCGAGATTTTATGAACAATATTCTTTTTAATTTCATTAATGTCTTGTGTTATACGCTACACCAAAAGGACCTTTCACAACACACATCTCTGACCTTGCTTGAATTACACGCAATCGCGACCTTCCACGATAGCGTGTGTTGTACGCAACACCAAGTTTCGCTAAACAACGATATGATATTAAAATATTATTAAAACTAGCCATTATGAATAGTAATAACCACTTTTTGAAATTTTGTAAATTTTATTTTTTTCAAAATGGACTTTATTTTTGGATTCATAATATAGAAATTAGCTTAGGGTGAAATTTTGGTACTTTTCGGATAACTTTCATATTCTGATGAATAGTGAAAATTACTAAATTTTAATTAAAAAAAACTTTTTTAATCGAAATAATTAATAGTGATAAATTATTAATTTGAGTGGTTTTAAAGTATATTTAGAATATATTTTTACAATTCAATACAATGTTGGTCATTGGTTGTAATTTTCATATTTACACCAGACATAAACAAGTGGTAATCTTTTGATAATTATTATCTCTTAAAAACACGCTATTTGTTGTGACAGCGGAAATTAATTATAAAATTAATTAATTCAACATATATATTGGAAATTTTGTAAAATAGAAATAATTTTTTAATTCGGAATATCAATTATAGCTTAGGGTGAAATTTTGGCATTTTTCTGAAAAACATCAATTTTTGATGAATAGTGAAACTACTAAGTGGTAGTTAAAAAAATTAATTTTTTCATAAATCTTAATTTTACCGCTTCTGTGAATGGAATTTCAAAAATCCGAGAGACACGGTTGATTTCAGTAAGTAAAATGTGGTTCAATGAGATGAAAATAATATTTGGTGAATAGTAACTTTTTACTTTTATTTACCACGGTTAAAAGTAAATAGGGTAATTAAGGGTAAAAAATGATATTAATATTACCCTAACACATTGGAAAAGTGTATCTCGACCAAATACAACCTTAAGTGTAAAATATTATCATTTAGGCCCACTTGGATTAGATTAGGACATTTATTATTATTTAATTCAAAGAAGAGTTAAAATAGTTAAAATCAAATGTTATTTACTAAAACATATTTAATATAGGGTTATACATTATATAATTTCGACTATAAATATTAATTAGAAAGCTAAAAAGATTTCCTACATAATGGTATTTTATTTGTAATTTTTATACTTTAAATAATTTAATTTATTTATGACACAATGATGATGCAGTAATTACCTTTTTAAGAAAATATTAACATAGTTGATGTTATAAATGCCCAAATAAATGTAATTTGAGACTTTTCATGACTTACACTAATTTTATAGGTTAATATGACATGCCATTGTTGATTTAAGTAACTTGTTTCGAACTTATCATTCTGTTAGAAATTTCATAAAAATCATGTACCAAACAGTGTCAAAATTGACATAAATTAGTTTTTAAAACAAATATTATATTATTAATTGTTATTTAATTCCTAAAAATCTAAGGTTCGGCCAAATGATTTATATAAGGATAGATATATTAATAATAAACAACTTGGGGTTCCTTTGGCTTGATATAGTAAGTTTATTAACCATATAGTGTAAGAAAAAAAAAAGACACGGTAAAAGTTAAATTATTTAACTTAGAGTTAAATCTAATTGATAAGGTTAAAATAATATCCTAAACTTGTCTAAATACTATTGGATGAGAGGCTTTCGACCCATCCCAACTTTATCTTCTAAATAAGACCATTTGGAACCATTATAAGCCGAATTTGACCTTAATATAAAATAATATTTTGAGATTTTCCTAAGATGCCCCTCTCCTCCCTTATAAAAGGGCACCTCCTCCCTCTCCTCCTCACACAACTTTGAGCCTTCAAGCTCGGCCAAACCCTGAAAATTTCTCTTCTCCACTTCCCTAGAAGCATCCTAGAGGTTCTGGTCTTCTTAAAAGACCCATGTTTAGTGCCCTAAAAGGAGGTCTCAAAGAAGCACTTCAAAGAAGAGGTAATGTCCGTTACCGATTCTTTCATCTTTATTTCTTCTTCCACTTATTCTTATTAGGTTGTTTCATTATGAAGTAATAACATCAGTATCACTAATATACTGATATGTTATTATAAGTATGAAACAACCCTATTTCACCATCTATCCATCCTACGGAAAAATAAATCACCGCGCGTGCGTACGTATGAAATACCGTCTCCACGCCGTGGTGTAATCTATTTTCCACCACCACCTTACATGGATGGTTATAATGGTGTAAAGAATAAATATACCTAGTTATTAGAAAATCATATTGATTCTGATATATTGTATCATCCACTCCAATTCAATTCAATAATTATGGAAATGATACCATCGCTCGTGCGTACGTACGGACTACCGTCTCCACGACGCGATGAGATTCATTCTCCATGTTAACCATTTAAGAATGATTATAAATTATATATAAGAAATAATAATGAAATATATGACATTATAAAGCTACTGGATTTATGTGTATATATATTTATCTACTTAATTCCACTCAATTTAATAACGAAAAGAAAACAGTGTTCATGCGTACGTACGGCCTACCGTCTCCATGAACGGTGTATTTCTTTCCATTTATCGATCCATTATATATATGTATATTCAAAATATATATTATATATAAATCATGTTTTATATTCTATAATTATTTAATAATGATCTATGTAATCATATGAATAATTACAAGTTAAAACACGAACGACAAATGAGACGATTTTACCCAAAAAGCTTCTTTAACATTAATTTTGAAAAGAACGGGTAATATAAAGTCATAAGTGAACCATATATGATATAATAACAATGAATATGATTCTGTAATAAGTCAATGACATTATTTAAATCATTATACATGAGGTTTGGACACTTTTGAAGCAAATCGGACATAAGGTAAGGGAAATATCACAATCTCATTTTTATCCGAGATTATTTATACTTCGGTATTTACTGGGGTGTATTTTATCATCCACATCCATGTTTCCTCAATATGTAATATTATTTCCATTCACCTACAATTTTTTAAATCCTATTTTAACCTTAGGTGAGTTTTTAGTAAAAGATATGAAAGGAATCTTTTGTCGTTTTCCGTACGAGGTACTTTTTTACTTTTCCGACAAAAGTACGCGAAAAAGGTTTTTTTAACTTATACGGCATGAATGGATTTTTAAAACATTATTTCCAAGAAGCTTCCTTTACAAGTTTTCAAGTTTATTTTTAATCAACTTCTTTTAGTTTAAAATTATATGACATGTTAAGAAAGGAAAAGTGTTTTGGAAGTAGAAAGGATATTTTCCTCAAGAATGGAATTCAAGTGTTTTATCAAAATTATTTTCCATATAAGATAATAAAAGTGTTCTGTTTTTTCCCTATTATTACATTGATTTATATTATGTTGTGATGGGATTATTTTTATGAATTCTTTTATCTTATATGAATTGTTTTATGATGTCACGATGTTTAAGAATTCCATTTTTATTACATGGGTTATGCAATGATCTATGATTTATGATTTATGTGGTGAACATAAGAATTGTTTCATTATGAGATGGGTGGGACCTATATCTCCCTCCAATGCATTGGGTAAAGATTTTATATCTCATGAGATAAACATGGCTGAAATGGTAGGTTATACCGGTTCAATGAGACAGGACTGAAACGAGGGTGACTCGGTTCAGAAATGGACTTTGTCCACTAAGATAGTCTTGGCTATGAGTTTTGACTAATAAGAAATGATTCTCTATGATTATGTGTGTATGCCTCCATGTTTCATGTTTTAAGTTATGATTATTTGGATTTCATTTCACTACTATGATTTATCCCATGTTATGAAATTATTCTCTCTTTTGCAGGTTAAGATTTCCAAAATTTATATTCTTATGAATATGATGTGATTGATTTTTCTTTTGTTTACCCTTACTGAGCATTTGAGCTCACCATTTTATGTTTTCTTTTCCCCAGGATATAAAGAAAGGTTTTAGGTAAAAAAAAGGGAAGATCTTTATGGGAGATATTGAATATCTTTCACCATGATTAGAAGATTACGTTCCAAGTTTCCAAAGAAACTAAAATATTACGATCCTTGTGTGTGTGTTTTTTGTTATGTACTAAGTATTCCACAAAAGTAATGTAATGTTCATGTACGTTAAGCTTCGGGTCTCTACAGTTGGTATCAGAGGAAAGGTTTAGTCAACCTTTGGAAACTAGGATGTGAAAATGTTAGTGAGATCCATAGAGATATTACTAAGGTATGTCTAGGGATGTCCCTAAGGATAAGTATACGTATAGGATATAGTCCTAGAACTACGGTAACGATATTAGAATTTAACCTAAGATGTTAGATATTAAGGGTAATCCCCCTTTACTATGTTGTTTTCCCTAGCATTATTTTTTCCTCTCACACTATTCTTTTTGGGTTTTAGACGATGGCTGGAACCCGAAGGAACCGTGTTGATCACTGTAATGGACAATGCAATGATTGTCCTCCTGAACAAACAAATGTTATGGGAGATGGAGTGAAAAATCTTATTTCTATACTTACACAAGCTATGAATCATTGTGGACTTCCAAATGAGCAGAGAAGGGAACAATATTCTATTGAGTCCTTCATGAGGCAACATCCACCTTCTTTCAGTGGGACTTCTGATCCACTTGTTGCTGAACAATGGATCAGTACCACTAAAAAGATATTTTCGGTTATTCAATGTTCTGAACATGATAAAGTCATCTCAGCAGTATATCGTTTGGATGGTGAAGCTGATCAATGGTGGAATCTTACCAAGAATACGAGGCCAAGAGATGAAATTGAGTCCATGGAATGGGACGAGTTCAATAACTTGTTTTTCAGTAAGTACTTCCCTCGTATTCTTCGAAAAAAGATGGAGAAGGACTTTCTTGAACTAAAGAAAAAGGATGATGAATCTGTTCGTATATACGAAGAGAATTTTACAAGACTTGCAAGGTATGCATCTGGCATTATCATCCAACCTGAAAGTAAAGTTAATCGATTTTTCAGTGTCTTAAAACCAAGTCTTCGAAGGGCATTAGCTATAAGAGACTTCAGTAGATATGAAGAAATTGTGCGTTGTGCTATCAAGGTAGAAATGGAAGTTGGTGTTACATATCCATCTCATGGTTTTGACAAGAAACGAAAGATGGAGTTCAAGGAGAAATATCAGAATAATGGTGAAAAGAAGATGAATGTTTCCTTATGCTCAAAGTTTGGAAAGAAGCATGGTGGAGATTGTCATAAAGGGACTAGAAAATGTTTTAAGTGTGGAAAAGAAGGTCATCAAGCAGCTGAGTGTTGAAGTAAAGGAAAAAGGGTTTCTAATGATGTGAATAAAGTAAACACTGCAGAGAACGCACCACCAACACTTCAATGATTCATGTGCAAGGAAATGGGGCATTATGCTAATAAATTCCCTAATCAAAGGGTTAGTGATGATCGACATGAGCAACCGCTTAAGGAAAAGGACAAAGGGAAGTCACATGCGATCACCATTGGTGATGTTGAATATGATAACGATGTGGTGGAATGATTAAGTGTTTTTGTAATGGGATTCCAAAATAGTGTTGTATACAGTATCGTGGAATATTGGAATACTTATGTATTGGTCTAATGTGGTATTCAATGTGATTGAGATATTTTTGGAAATAAGATGATATGCGCATAATTAAGGGAAAATGAGAAAATGAAATGTTTAACAGTATTCATGAGCTCATGATTGATATAAGGACTAAGTGATATCATGGTTTGAGTATATAGAATTTTGAGGATTTTGGTATGTGGAAGGGGTTAACTTTTCACTGCATTCATGTTTTTACTAAGGTTTAATGGGTATTCAAGAGAATACATGATTAAGGCCTTTGAATGTTTGGAATGTGACCAACAAGATATGTCTTATGATATATGGGGATCAACGATGGTATTAAATCTCTGAGAGTGGACTGCAGTATTATGGATAAGCCTAAAGATTGAAATGGATTATGTTGGACATAAGTTAGTATTGTTTGTTTTTCGATGGGATGTTATAGTAATATAGTTTTAGAAAAAGGACAACCTGTAGGACGGGCGACAGCCCATCACGTCGGACAAGGCTGTGGGAATCGAACCCACAACCGATGTACGACTGGCCTTTATCACCTACCACTAGCCTACAGGAAGTCCCTGTTTAGTAGAAACTAGTTTTATTATATTAAGTAGTATTACATATGAAGTATAAGTCCATTTTAGGAACCATATATGATTAATCTCACTATAGAATGACTTATGTACATTTAATAACTTTTGCTAACCTTTTGTTTGAGACAGATGGAATGACCCGTCATTCTATCACATGATCTACTGACAATTCACGAATAACAAATTCAACTTCATTTATTTAAGAGATGAAGTGGAAATTGTTCAAGGCATGAACAACAATGAGATTGTACCAAAATAAAGTAAGTATTTATTCTAATTCAAATTCTTCAACTTTAGGGAAACGATCTTGAAAACCAAAAATGTTGTCCTAGTGCTCTTATATCTGGTTAATCAGATGGTACCTTAGATCGTCACAAATTTATGGCTTTGTGGTTGTAGTTTTTCCATAGCCATGTTCTCTACCACTCTCCATCAGAACATGATGGTTAGATTTCTCTTCCATATCCATATTTTCACCTATGTGGAAACCCAGTGATTAGTTTATTTTGGTAACCGTTACATTTCATAATTTTGTTTTTAAAAATTGGTTTTTGTATTCCTTTTTACGATGTGGGTTTCGATTAAAGAAACTTTCAAATAGTAAACCATTTATAACCCCGACGAATTTCGAGGGCGAAATTCATTTTAAGGGGGGTAGAATGTAACACCCCGAGATTTTATGAAAAATATTCTTTTTAATTTCATTAATGTCTTGTGTTATACGCTACACCAAAAGGAGCTTTCACAACACACATCTCTGACCTGGCTTTAATTACACGCAATCGCGACCTTCCACGATAGCGTGTGTGGTACGCAACACCATGTTTCGCTAAACAACGATATGCTATTAAAATATTATTAAAACTAGCCGTTATGAATAGTAATAACCACGTTTTGAAATTTTGTAAATTTTATTTTTTTCAAAATGGACTTTATTTTTGGATTCGTAATATCGAAATTAGCTTAGGGTGAAATTTTGGTACTTTTTGGATAACTTTCATTTTCTGATGAATAGTGAAAATTACTAAATTTTAATTAAAAAAACTTATTTAATCGAAATAATTAATAGTGATAAATTATTAATTTTAGTGGTTTTAAAGTATATTTAGAATATATTTTTACAATTCAATACAATGTTGGTCATTGGATATAATTTCACATTTACACCAGACATAAACAAGTGTTAATCTTTTGATAATTATTATCTCCTAAAAACACGCTATTTGTTGTGACATCAGAAATTAATTATAAAATTAATTAATGAAACATATATGTTGGGAATTTTGTAAAATAGAATTCATTTTTGAATTTGGAATATCAATTATAGCTTAGGGTGAAATTTTTCCATTTTTCTGAAAAACTTCAATTTTTGATGAATAGTGAAACTACTAAGTGGTAGTTAAAAAAAATTAATTTTTTCATAAATCATAATATTACCACTTGTGTGAATGGAATTTCAAAAATCCTAGAGACACAGTTGATGTCAGTAAGTAAAATGTGGTTCAATGAGATGAAAATAATTTTTGGTGAATAGTAACTTTTTACTTTTATTTACCACGGTTAAAAGTAAATAGGGTAATTAAGGGTAAAAAATGATATTAATATTACCCTAACACATTGGAAAAGTGTATCTCTACCAAAAAAAACCTTAATTGTAAATTATTATCATTTAGGCCCACTTGGATTAGATTAGGACATTTATTATTATTTAATTCAAAGAAGAGTTAAAAGAGTTAAAATCAAAGTGTATTTACTAAAACATTTTTAATATAGGGTTATACATAATATAATTTCGACTATAAATATTAATTAGAAAGATAAATATATTTCCTACATAATGGTGTTTTATTTGTAATTTTTATACTGTAAATAATTTAATTTATTTATGAGACAGCGATGATGCAGTAATTACCTTTTTAAGAAAATATTAACATGATTGATGTTATAAATGCCCAAATAAATGTAATTTGAGACTTTTTATGACTTACACTAATTTTCTAGGTTAATATGACATGTCATTGTGCATTTAAGTAACTTGGTTAGAACTTATCATTCTGTTAGAAGTTTCAAAAAAATCATGTACCAAATAGTTTCAAAATTGACATAAATTAGTTTTTAAAACAAATATTATATTATTAATTTTTATTTAATTCCTAAAAATCTAAGGTTCGGCCAAATGTCTTAGATAAAGATATATATATTAATAATAAACAACTTGGGGTTCCTTTGGCTTGATATAGTATGTTTATTAACCATATAGTGTAATAAAACAAAAAGACACGGTAAAAGTTAAATTATTTAACTTACAGTTAAATCTAATTGATAAGGTTAAAATAATAACCTAAACTTTTATAAATCCTATTGGAAGAGAGGATTTCGACCCATCCCCACTTTATCATCTAAATAAGACAATTTGGAACCATTATAAACCGAATTTGACGTTAATATAAAATAATATTTTTCGATTTTCCTAAGATTCCCCTCTCCTCCCTTATAAAAGGGAACCTCCTCCCTCTCCTCCTCACACAACATTGAGCCTTCAAGCTCGGCCAAAACCTGCCAAATTCTCTTCTCCACTTCCCTAGAAACATCCTAAAGGTTCTGGTCTTCTTCAAAGACCCATTTTTAGTGCCCTAAAAGGAGGTCTAAAAGAAGCACTTCAAAGAAGAGGTAATGTCCGTTACCGATTCTTTCATCTTTATTTCTTCTTCCACTTATTCTTGTTAGGTTGTTTAATTATTAAGTAATAACATCAGTATCACTCATATACTGATATGTTATCATAAGTATGAAACAACCCTATTTCACCATCTATCCATCCTACGAAAAGAGAAATCACCGCGTGTGCGTATGTACGGAATACCGTCTCCACGCCGTGGTGTAATCTATTTTCCACCACCACCTTACATGGATAGGTATAATGGTGTAAAGAATAACTATACCTAGTTATTAGAACATCATATTGATTCTGATATATTGTATCATCCACTCCAATTCAATTCAATAATTATGGAAATGATACCATCGCTCGTGCGTACGTACGGACTACCGTCTCCACGACGCGATGAGATTCATTCTCCATGTTAACAATTTAAGAATGATTATAAAGTATATATAAGCAATAAAAATGAAATATATGACATTATAAAGCTTCTGGAGTTATGTGTATATATATTTATCTACTTAATTCCACTCAATTCAATAACAAAAAGAAAACAACATTCATGCGTACGTACGGCCTACCGTCTCCATGAACGGTGTATTTCTTTCCATTCATCGATCCATTATATATATGTATATTCTTAATATATATTATATATAAATAATTTTTTATATTCTATAATTAAGTATAATGATCTAAGTAATCATATTAATAATTACAAGTTAAAACACGAACGACAAATGAGACGATTTTACCCAAAATGCTACTTTAACATGAATTTACAAAAGAACGGGTAAAATAAAGTCATAAGTGAACCATATATGATATAATAACAATGAATATGATTCTTTAACAAGTCAATGACATTGTTGAAATCATTATACAGGAGTTTTGGACACTTACGAAACAAATCGGACCTAAGGTAAGGGAAATATCATAATCTCATTTTTATCCGAGATTATTTATACTTCGGTATTTACTGGGGTGTATTTTATCATCCACATCCATGTTTCCTCAATATGTAATATTATTTCCATTCACCTACAATTTTTTAAATCCTATTTTAACCTTAGGTTAGTTTTTAGTAAAATATATGAAAATAATCTTTTGTCGTTTTTCGTACGAGGTACTTTTTGACTTTTCCGACAAAAGTACGCGAAGAATGTTTTTTTTAACTTATACGGCATGAATGGATTTTTAAAACATTATTTCCAAGAATATTCCTTTACAAGTTTTCAAGTTTATTTTTAATCAACATCTTTTAGTTTAAAATTATATGACATGTTAAGAAAGGAAAAGTGTTTTTGAAGTAGAAAGGATATTTTCCTCAATAATGGAATTCAAGTGTTTTATCAAAATTATTTTCCATCTAAGATAATAAAAGTGTTCTGTTTTATCCCTATTATTAAATTGATTTTATTATGTTGTGATGTGATTATTTTTATGAATTCTTTTATCTTATATGAATTGTTTTATGTGTCATGATGTTTAAGAATTCCATTTTTATTACATGGGTTATGCAATGATGTATGATTTATGATTTATGTGGCACACATAAGAATGGTTTCATTATGAGATGGGTGGGACCTATATCTCCCTCCAATGCATTGGGTAAAGATTTTATATCTCATGAGATAGACATGGCTGAAATGGTAGGTTATACCGGTTCAGTGAAACAGGACTGAAACAAGGGTGACTCGGTTCAGAAATGGACTTTGTCCACTAAGATAGTCTTGGCTATGAGTCTTGACTAATAAAAAATGATTCTTTGTGATTATGTGTGTATGCCACCAAGTTTCATGTTTTAAGTTATGATTATTTGGATTTCATTTCACTACTCTGATTTATCCCATGTTATGAAATTATGCTCTCTTTTGCAGGTTAAGATTTCCAAAAGTTATGTTCTTATGAATATGATGTGATTGATTTTTCTTTTGTTTACCCTTACTGATAATTTGAGCTCACCCTTTTATGTTATCTTTTCCCCAAGATATAAAGAAAGGTTTTAGGTAAAAAAATGGAAGATCTTTATGTGATATATTGAAGATCTTTCACCATGATTATAAGATTACGTTCCGAGTTTCCAAAGCCACTAAACTATTACGATCCTTTTGTGTGTGTTTTTTGTTATGTACTAAGTATTCCGCAAAAGTAATGTAATGTTCATGTACATTAAGCTTTGGGTCTCTACAGTTTTGATGTTGATTGATGATAATTTAAATAAAATGTCTGGAATTAATATATAATAAAAAGGTTATATCCTCATTCAATGAATCTATGGAGGATCCCAACAATGCTTCATTTATAAATGTTTTTTATAACTTTTATCTAGTAAAAATGATGATTTCTATAGGCTATTGTCAATTCTATTCATTCGTGGATCGATTTAATGAAAAAATTATATTATAGTGATAGTGTAGTATAGAGGTAATATATTAAATAATAGGTTAATTTTGTGAGGATATAATATTTCCTTTATCAAAGATCTTATTATCCTCATAAATTTCCTCCCTATTATTTTCAGTAATCAAAGAAACAAACCAACACTATGAAATGTTGATAATTATCTCATATCAATCAAGATTTAATGAGGTGGTTTATAAATTATAAAACAAATCCATCAATGTGATTTTAAAATTTGTAACAAGAATGAATGTTTATCAAAAAAGTAATTTTCCCTCAACCCTCACATTTAAAAAAATAGTGGAATTAATTCCTCTTGTCTAACAGAATAATCACTGTTAATTTTCTTGATCACAAAATCTAAATATGCCATTCTATTAATGTGGGAAATCTATATTTGGTAGTCCAATTAAAATAATTATGGAAGTAATGGTAAATTTCTTCATTGTTAGTGATCCTTTTTGATAGTTGTATATTGTATGTAAAAATTATTTTTTCTTGATAAATTGGAATAATTCAAAAAAATTCATTGTTGAGTTTTAGGAATTCAATTATTTTTTCCTATTATGTTTTTGGAAGAACAAAAAAATAAAACCTCATATATTTGGGTATTTTATTTAATGGAAAATATATATTCATTGGCAAGTTCAGTACTTATTATTGTGCTTCCTATGATAGAATGTTTCTTGGTAAAGTCTTCAAAATCATTCCCTTTATAAGCCTACAATAGTATGACTAAGATATCAAACTATTTTTAGAAAAACATTCCATCGTTCTATCAATCCATTTTGAATTGGGAAATATAGGATGTAAAAGATATTTTCAATATGAGATACTAACTAGTACTTTGTATGATATAGGTTTTGACTCATTTTCTGAACTGAGAAGATAAATATAAGTAAATTCTTCTTGATGTCTGAATATCACGTATTAGTGTCTAATTTTTTTTCATAAATATTAATGTTTATTCTATTTTACCACATAGTTTTTTTCTGTATGGAGATAAAAAGGTAACTGATCAAGTGTAACCACAAATATGAAGAGTTTGTTCCCTTCTACCAATGACAATATCATTGTTCTGATCGATATGGATACCATAAGATTGTTTAAATCCCCTAGAAATATTTTCCCCAACAATGGATGAATACCTTATTTAAGTGTTTAGTGATGCGTTAACACTTTCATGTATGTTTTTCTATAATATTTTCTATCTAATTAATTTTATCTAAAATCCATATCAAATATTTAAAATTCATATGGGGTGGAATTTGAAATATCGTCTTGTTCTTATCAGGGTCTCTGACACCCCAAGATTTTTGGAAAAAAATTTCTTGAATTTCATTAATCTTTTTTCTATTTGTCATTTCACCCAACACTGAATATAGTTTTATTATTAATGAACTATGTATGGATTGAGTTATATGAAACACCATGTTAATCATGCACTATATGAAACACTTATATTATCTTTTGGGACATGAAACACTATTTTTATCTTGTATTACACACAATAATGATTCCCTTTGATAGCTTGTGTTACATTGAATTATGAGTTTTAAAAAATTACAAGATACTATTATTATTAATATTAGAATATTATTATATCTTTATCCTAGCCTTTAAAAATAAAAAACTAATTGAAGTGATTGTAATAAAAAATTGAAAATAAGGAAATTACTTTTCTAAGAAGGCCAATTTTCTCTTTTAAAACTTACTTTTATTTGAATATATTAATAAAAAATTTGAATAATGTTTTCAATAAAATATATATATTATACATTAAACCAACATTTTTGGTACTCATCCATTATATTGGATAGGTATAAGATAATAATAAATATGATTTTATTTATAAAAATAAGTATTTTTCTAAAATAATATATTACAACATTTTAATGGAAACTCCATTTTAAATATGATATTTTTTGAAAATTTTATAGTATTTATTTTACGAAATAAAATTAATTTTTTAACGTACAAAATAAAAAATATATTGTAGTGAATTTATGGATTTTTTCTTTGAATTTTCATTTTTTATTAATAATGAATAATACTGAATTTTAATTCAAAAATTATTTTTTTGTATAATGTATTTATAATGATAAATTATGTTTTTGATTTTTTTTAAAATTAATTTAGATAAATTATACATCAACTAATATATTTTTTTCACTGTAATTAATTTCAATTTGATACTCGATATACAAACATAGTAAACTTTTGAACATTTTTACATTAAAACCCTCTGTGTCATCCTTTCTATAGGATTAAATAAGAATTAATTTTCTCCAATTATATGATTAGAATTTAGAAAAATGGATTCAATATTTGGAATAATAATAATATATTATTTCATATATGTTAAAATTATTTGTTTACAAAAACATAATATTAAAGGAAAATAAAATTAATTATTACGATTTAGATGAAAATTTTCTTATCAATATACTAAACCTTACACTTAAGGGACAAAAGTACCTAAAAACCATTTAAAAACCAATTTCTGGAAATATTTCAACCCTATAATCTCTTTTATCTAATTTAGTTCATTATTGGATCCTGATTTCATAGGAAAATGTGGGAGTACTTTTATTTTAAATAATTTACAATGATTCCACTCCTCCTCCACTATAAAAAGTCACTCACCTATCTCATTTATTCACCCATATAAAGCTCTTTGGCTCACCCTAAATGTTACCAAATAATCTCCCAACAATCCTCCATTCATCTTAGAAGCCTCCAATTATTTATAAATCCATCCAAGGAATCCCGTTGTAGCAAACTAAAAGGAGTTACCCAAAGAAGAGGTAACATCTTTCCTCATGCTCCTTGATTTTATTTTTATTGTACACCACATGAAGTATTCTTATTAAATGATTATATAATAATCTTAGTATAATAAATATATAGATTAGTTATTTTTAAATGTGTTCTACCTATAATTACACACACTTCCATGTAATGGGAAATGAACATATCGTTCTTGTGTATGGCTAACTACCGCCTCATGAAATGATGTTGTTATTTTTTCTTTTAAAACCACTCAGGGGTTGTAATAATGATGGAAAATATATTTATATATGATATTTTTGATATTTAGTGTGTATTTACTCTTCCAGAATACTTATATTGCATATTATTTTACGATTTCCATTTTGTAGGAATACAATAACATCGTTTCTGGAAGTGTGGACTACTACCTCTCCAAAGTGATGTGATTCATTCACATGATACATGGAATGTATAAGGGATGGTTTTATTTAAAAACATGCGAAATAAATCACCAACACACACACACACACAAATATATATATATATATATATATATATATATATGATATTAGTGACATAATTAAATTTTGGTAAATATAATTGTTGGTCAGAGTAGATGACTCAAGAGGGGGGTGAATTGAGTATCTATAAAAATTTCTATTAAAATTGGTTATTCAATATAACATCCCCTTATTAAAATAAAATCAAATTCATTTTGTAGTAAATTTACATAAGTCTTGAAATTTTAATTAGTTTTTCAGAAGATTGATTAGTTCTCAATTTTACCAATCAAAAGATTATTCAAAATTTTGAAACTAATCTACTGAATCAAAATAGATATAAACACTTGATAAAATAACTATCAATGTTCATTTTATCATAATGTGAAAAATAAAAATCAGATTTAACTGCAAGACAAACAGCACAGTGGGTAAAACAAGAGGTTCAATCTCAAGCTGAGACTAATTCCTCTCCACATAGTGATCAACTTCCACCAAGCCGTTTATATAAATAAACATTTTATCCTCACCCTAGAACGATGTTCACAACAGCACATAGGGCTGTCCGGATAACACTTGACCACTACTATAGTTATTCATTGGAATCCTATCAAATAGATCACACATGTGATCTTCCACAGTTCTATGTGGGATAAAAAAGTAGAAACGGATTGAGTGTGAGGATATTTTAGTATCCTTTAGTTATGTTCATGAGATAGTGTGTGTGAAACTAAAAGATTCCCAAACTACTCAAACAATAAACAAAAGAAAAATAAAGAGTTATAAAATGAAAAACAAGAGTATACAAATCTCTGTGTGTTATGCAATAAAGATCTGGACTCATTAGATGTAGTGATAATGATATTTTTGTATTCTTCTAGAAGTTGGCTTCATAATAGATTATCATAGTCTTTGTAATCTAGTTTCTCGATGTGTAAAGTTTCAACTCTTCTTTTTTAGGAGGTTCAGCAAGCTTCAGCAGGTTGTAGCAGGTAAAGATTCTTGTGAGCTCAAGCTTTGAGTTCCCCTCTTTGAAAAATCATGCATATTAACATAGTCTGTCCTTTTGGTTTTAGCAGTGTGTTTTCTGAGTGAGATATAGAATGCATTAATATTGAAGTTGTAATCCTTTAATGCCCCATGGTCCACCAGGAAAGAAGATCTCCCTACGTGCATGCACCTTGTACTGTGTACGGATAATCCTAGAGACAACATTAAATAATGTCATAAACATTAATTTTTCTAAATATGACCTTTAGAAATAAATTTTAATTAGTAATTTCAAAACAGTTATTTATGACTATCAGTTAGTCATTTGCATCGGTCTGTCATATTCAGTTTTTTAATATAGGTATTTCATCATCAGTCTTTCATCTTTGGTATGTCATCTTCCATCTACCAACTTTGGTCTATCAACTTTTGTTTGTCAAATTCGGTTTTTCATCTTCATTTTTTCATCATCGGTCTAACAACTTCGGTTTTTCATCTTTGATCTGTCATCTTTAGTGTGTCGAACATCGGTGTGTCGAACATCGGTGTGTCAAACATCAGTTTGTCGAACATCAGTGTGCCGAAAAATGGGGTGTCAAAATCGGTGTATCGAACATCCGTGTGTTGAACAAACTATCAGTTCTAGGGACTCTAAAAACTTTTTCAAGAGTCTGTCTTGTATGTAACATTACTAGACTATGAGATATACAACAATACAGGAAAAAATACACTTGTAAACATATCGATTCATAAATATAGGTAATTGACTTATTTAAGTATATTTTTCTGTATGAAATAATTGATTTACATAGAGAAATTAAATGGAATGAAAGAGTAGAATATGTAGATTGACATTATTTGTGATTATGAAAACTACTATATCATAGAGGTTACAACAATCTCCCCCTTTTTGATAATCACAAAGTATGGAATACATGTAAATATAAGAAAGATCCCCTACAAAGCTCCCCCACAATAAATGGATTATAATGAGTATATTCCATGTGTCTATACTAGATATTATCCCCCTTAGAATAATAATTTATGCCTATTATTTCTCCCACTTTTGGTATTATAAAAAAAATAAAAGTAGAAAGTATGAGTAGAAATATTATAAAAAGAAAGACACCATAAATATTTCCATTAAGAAGCAGAAGAGTACATGCCAAACAAAAGAACAAATCCCTATCAAAGATACAATCTATCCCTAAGGGTTTGGATTTTAAAGAGATTTTACTTTATCTGAAGGATCCAGAGTAGGATGGAAAGGTTTTGGAGTGGAAAAGGGAAGAGGTGGTCTGAAGACAACACCAGGAAGGGAAACACTTGTAGGGACATTGGCTAAAATACCAGGCCTTCTCCCTGACAACACGTGACTGGGAGATTGCTCTGTAATGACTGGTCGAATCTGGGAAAGAGCCAGAGAGATAGACATTGTAGCAGGAGGCTGAGAGGGATTTCCAATGGAAGCGGTAGGAGGAACCACAATTGCTTCAACTTGAACATGCAGATATGGCTTAAGGATATTTATGAAATCATTAATTATTTCACCACCATATATCATAGATTTCTCAAATTCATCCATATTCACCATGAATTTATTTAGAAAAGGGGTAAACTCTTTCATTTGAGTAACTTGTTTCGTGAATGCTCTTATGACTGGAGGTATTCTAAGATTTTATGCTCGAAACATGAAGCTATTTATCAGATCATGCTTTGAATAAATCTTATAAAAGTACTTATCCATTTTCCCTCGAATCTCTTTCAGAGAAGTAGAGGCTTCATGTGTGCACTGCCTAACCATGTTGCACAGAAGGTCTATATTTTGAAGAACCTTTTCAAGAGTTTCATTGTCTGAAACACTTTAAAGAGTTTGGAGTACCTCTCTCATTATAGACTTGAGAGACTCCAAATTAGCAACAACACCTTTCCCACCCCTACAACTAGAAGGGGAAGTAATCATTTTTCCAAGCTACACATTCAATATCTTCAGATCTACACTTAGTATAGGAGTCACCAAGTTCCTATGAACTTCTAGTACACCACTAAAGGAGCTCTTGAAATAAGATGTTAGAGAATTTATCTCATTGATGATTTTTCTTACTTCTTCTCTGAGAAAGTTATTATGAAAAATAATGGTTTCGGCTGTGGTAATGAGATTTTGTTGAATCATTTGGATCACCATCCAAGCAATCATTTTTTCATCTTCATCTGAAATACCGATTGAAGTGGTGCCATCACTTCTGAATCCAACTGAGGCTTTCACTGACTCAAATATATCATTTTTGAATTGCTCCAAATCAGACATAGTGACGTAGTCACTAGGCACTATCTATGCTACTAGCTCTACTACTGGAGCTACAACTGGTGGAATAGGTTCTGCTCTAGCATGATCTTGTGGAGCTGGCGGAGGAGGAACCCTCTCTTCATCTGAGTCATATTCCAACCCAAAAAGACTGTATCCTGGATCATTATTCCACTCTCTTGTACAGGTCCAGTCTCTTGGCTCAGTGGTATCAATCCCGATTCTTCTTCCTTGAGGCCCAGGAACAACTTCAACTTCATCAGCTTCTTCATCCTATCCTCTATCCATAATTATATTTCTGGGAACATGGACCAACAAAAATTCAAGTTTGGCATGTCCTCCAGCCACTTCAACTTCATTATCCACTTCCTCAATTTGAGGGACTTGATCTTCTGCTTCTTCCTCATGGTCACCATCTATAATTTCATTCAATTCCTGAAAGATGTCTTGATTTTTAGCATTAGAATCGGGTGATCTGTCATCATGACCAACATCTCTATGACCAACATCTTCATGTTCAACATCCTCAACACCATTGTGATCTCTATGTACAGATGCCTCACTAGATCTATCAACTACTTGTTTTCCCACATTCAAAGAATCACATACATGCTCATCATTTCCGACTTCATGATCATCATCGTCATCGTCGTTATCATCATCATCAGACTCCTTATCTAATTTACTTACATAACCTTCAAATTTAGTAATCTCAGTTTATTCCTCATCCTCACCACCTTAAAAATATTCTATTGAGGGTAAGTCCAAAGGGGTACTTGAAGGTCCATAATACCTATCTTTGGGGTTTTCAATAATATCATGATCACACATGTCATCAAAAGTAGATCCTTATTCCCTTGGAAATTCTGTCTCAACTTCATCATCAGAATAAGTAGGTTCATCTCTCGGTTTGAGACCTTGATCAACTTGATCCTTTCATCTTGTAGGATGGTTAATTGGATTGAAATCCTAACACATCCTTTCCACATCACCTACCCATAATTTCTTCCATGGGTTCCAGAAGATCTTCATCCTTTTACAAATAAATTTTTGAAGATAGATACCACTACATGAACTTGTCACTTAATCTCCATATTCCACACAACTTAACTTTTTTAACATGGTAGAGATCATCCTTGGGTAGTAAAAAAATGTTTCCTTGTTAGATGGATTTATCAAATAAGAGACACTCACCATTAGATACCTACACAGGTTCACTTTTCACCCATGTTTCAACAGATATATCATGAATACATCCTAATACTTCACAGTAGAGAAATATCCCTTCCTTGGGAATATTTGATGTTGTATGAACGTGAATCGAAATATTACCTATCCTTTAAATTCACTTGAAATAGTCCTCCTAGATTCTCAATTATCAGTAAACTCCTCTAGATCATCTTCATAAGATAATAAATCAAAGGAAGGTGGAATATAATCTGGATAATCATCATAGACACCTTCATGAGGCATATCTAAGCACTCAGCAAATTCCTTAAATAAAAAAGCTATTTTCTTTCCCTTTACCACCGACTTCATCCATGTTTTCTCAGTTTCAATGAGAGATATCGTCAATTGTTGATAAAAATCATGTACTAGTTGGGGATAGTAGGGCCTTTCATTATTATTGAACCATATTAGCTACACTTGAGATTCCAACACTCTTAATAAAAACGACTTCTTGATAGAAGCCACTATGTAGATACATCCATCTCAGCTGTAACCAATCGTCTCTCCAAGATCATTTTTGTAGTCCTAATGGACTCACCTTTCTGAAGCTTAGTAGAGAGAGATTTTCTTGTCTTTTATATAGTTCTCTTGGTCCTTTCCATTTTGAGTTTTTGGATTCCAATAGATTCTAGAGGTCAAGGGTCGAGAGATAGAGGGACAAAGGGTAGAAGTATTTACGACTATGGGACGGAGAAAGGTTAGGATGGATCGAACATAATATGAAATGTTGAGATTTTAAATCGTAAATCATAAAATTTAAACACGGTTAAAAAATACCAAAAAAATTTCATTTTATTTGAAATAGACAGAATTACAAAATTATCTTTAAATACATCAGTGTTATTGAATCGGTTTTACCTAATCAGGTTTAGGGATCAGTTTCACAAAATCGGCTTCACAAGATTGGTTTCACAAGATCGGTATCAAAGATTGGTTTTAGGAATCTGTTTCAGAGATCAGTTTCAGAATATCAATTTCACAAGATCGAGTTCAATGATCGGTTTCAACGATTGGTTTAAGAAGATCAATTTCAAATATCAGTTTCAAAGATCAGTTTCAAAGATCGGTTTAGAAGTTCTATTTTAGAATATCATTTTCAAAGATTGGTTTCAATGATTGGTTTTATGAGATTGGTTTGATAGGACTTCAGAGATTTATCATTCCTAGTTAATGTATGATGTAGTTCATCCTCTCGGAGTTTAAGGGTTTAGTGAATATATCTACAAGCTGATGCTCAGTCCCAATAAACTCAAGAGTTATATCACCTTTTGATAATGATATCACAAAAAGTGATTTCTTACATCAATATTCTTTGTTATATAATGAGGAATTGGATTCATAGAAATTTTAATAGCAGTTGTGTTGTCATAATTAATGGGGGTATGTCTGAATTGAAATCCATAGTCTAATAAAGTGTGTTTCATCCATAAAATTTGTGCACAACAACTTCCAGCATCAATTTATTTTGATTCAGCAGTTGATAATGCAATTAAGTTTTTATTTTTACTACACCATTGTAGGGTCATGAAAAATACACAAAGGAGTATGAGAATCCTCTTAATTTGATAAAGGATTCTACCCAATTTTCCAGAAAAATATGGAGATTACTCAAGATTGGAAAAGGACCGATCGGTACACGTACTAGTCCAACATTGATGGTATGCAGATGGTTCAGTGAGCCGCACCCTCTGCGGACCAACATCATTCATGAAAGGGAGGTGGGAACTCCTCCGCGGGTGTGAAGCAAGACGACCGCCAAGCCGGTACGCCATCACGAACTGCCCCAGCTACGAGACGTGCCAACAGGCCCAAACCACATATGCTGTCATTTGTGGAATAGAGGCGAAGCCCAGCGCGGTCGCAAAGAATCCCCAGAACAAATTCGGTTTGTGGAAGAGGTGAATTCAATACCCCCTGGAGTTTTAGATTGACCAAGTCATCCGTAAACAGGGTTTTTCGTCATGGGACTCTGAAAAAGATGTAGCACGAACGCCGATACATCTCTTTCCCCCTTCTATAAAAGGACATCGAGGGGGAGAAGAAGGGGATCAATTAGATCCGGGTGGAAGGATTCTAAAAGAAAGAACTTAGGGTTTCATGAATAGTGAAGTTCCAATTCACGAACCAGAATAGGTATGAAACTAGAAAAGAATTAATAAGAAACTGAAAAATGCATAACAAATTAGTGAGCTCTGAACTTAAAATAAAATAAACGCGAGCCATGGCCCCTCCGCGGATGTACCCCCCGTGGACCAGGGAGTCTATGAACCTTTTTCGATCCAACGCACCGTATAGCACCCACCTATGTGGGAAAATCCCCGACCGGTGTCTCCCCTAGTCCTTGCTACTCGCGTGGACTCCACCGCATACCATCCTGGCTTGCGGGCTAAACCCGAAGCTGCATACCGACCTGGTACGTGAGATGCATATTAGTCTGTGTACCACCCATTTACATGGACGACCTCTCTAGCCACTTAGCACCCCACCCCCTACGAGAAGGGCACCACTCCTCATGCACCCATGTGGCCTGCCAACTCCTTCAGTGTTCCCATTCCCCGAGCCAGATAAAACCCTTCCAATATGGTATGATCCCTCACAATCCCTTCATTGGCCTATTCATCGGCCCCATGCCAAGGCCTCTACCAAATCCACCAGACCCGTGTGATGAATCCTTTAGGTGCATCAGTGTGCCACATCGAGTTCACATACCCATGGTAGGCGAGTACAAAGGGGTTGCCCCGACCCTTGAGCAGATTCCTTAGGCATTTCCATGTTCACATTCCCACGGTAGTGCGGGGTATGGGCCCGAGATCCCCCTTTCTACCTCTCCACTCACCCAGATTGAGGGATCCCACTCGTGTTTCCTTTTGATGAACGCCAATGGTGAACACTTCTCTCCTCTCCTGAGAGTGGTTGGGCATCCCTCCGGGATTAAGCCCCACACCATTCTCGTTGAAAGTCAATGGCCCTTCCCTTCTCATCACGGAAGGTTCATTACCCCACAGCACGACTTCTACCTTCCTCCAACATCCGAGAGAAGGAGAGTCCCATGGTCCCAGATTTCTCCTCTTCCAGACGTCTTCCTCCCCTTCTCTTTATAGGAAGAATGTGTGAGGCATGCCAAGTCTGTCGCATTCTCTTGTTTCTCACACTGAGCAATACTCCCATGGGCTTAAATATTTGTGATGGTCACGGTGTCCGCATGATGGCAGTGGCTAAATGAACTACGTGGGTTTTGTTCCCTGTCTCCTAAGCAGGGTACGTAGGATTCCTCCTCGTGGTTCAATCTCAATAATAGGAAACTCTCACATGTAAGACCTAATCTACCAAGAACTATGTGGACTTTGATTCCTGACCAACCAGGATACGTAGGAAACCTCCCCGATGTGCAATCTGGATATCAAAGTATGAGACACATCTTTCCCTATTAGACCATGTCCTTATAGTTCAATAGAACCATCCTCGGGCCCAGGAAATTACTTCCCTTGGGTATTCTGGGCTGCTTCGGCATAAGTCCCGTAGAAACATTGACCGAGAATCTCTCACCCGAGTGTCCATACCACAAGACGTTAAACTTTACGGTTGGGTCTGTGTCACACGACCGTAAAAGGTGACATGTCCCATCAAGTGGCACCAAACTACATGGATTCTGATTCCTCTCATGAGGATACATAGGAATCCTATACCACGGGTTCGATCCAAATGATCAATTCGTTTTCTGTCCCCCTGGATAAAAATAAAATCCAGAGTGCCCATTTATGATGCATTAAACCAGTGTCGTCCCAATGAGTCCAAACACCTCGGAGTCATTAATCCAATGAGGGATGGTAAACCCCAGGCTTAAATGATTCTGAATACCTATGTTCAGCAGACCATTGCCAACCAAGATTAATTAGTGAAATCAATGCTTGGGTATAAACCAATTATTCATGAACATATGAATATGTCTTAAATCTATAAGATAGTTCCAGAACATGCAATAATTCCCCCCAAAAGGTGCGATGAACCCGACTTGCCACCCTCTCTACCAATGGGAGTTCTTAAGAATCACTGGCCGAATCACCTAGCGAACGCCTTCCTTTGGAAAGCAGGTCCACATATCATTTGATATGGAACCGTTGGGAATTCCGAAATGAAAATGGTGCACCTGATATGAGTGATTAAGCAGAACCCAAACTTCTCTAATCAATCGTCGGGCTGCACACGTCTCCCACCCGGGTCGAAACAAAAATGGTGAAACCAACATGAATCTTTAACCAAGCATGACAGATTTAACCTAATCCCAATATGTTCCCCCTTATACTCACAAATATGGCCAAGAAAGTTCATTAATTATGCATGGGATCATGAGATGCTGCTTTGATGGGATTGTTGTTTTTATTTGTTGAAATATTTTTCAGGGACCAATCAGAACTTCCTTCGATCCAATCGCATCACGGAGGAACTCACAGACACGTACAACAAGAAACACGATGATCGGAAATCCTCACCAACGAAGTACCCTGTCACCTACTCTGCGTCTTCAATGATGGGTCTCAGATGCGTTGATCTGAGGGTACCACTTGAACGGTACTCTCCCGACGGTGGAGGCGGCGTTGCACGCCCTCCAATCTGCCAAGACCCACTGATCGTCTGCCCAACAGCAGCCACGAAGGCAAATACAGACGGGTCATATTGCTATCTCAAATCATTTCGAGAGTCTATCACCAGAACAAGACAATGCGTACCTCCATTATCATAGGGAGGCAGATGAGGTCGACACTAAGGACTTCATCCCCACTGAAAGGGGGTTCCGCTCTAAGGCCCCCGCCGGAAGACGTCGTCGTGGTTATGCCACGACTCAATATACTCTTTCTAAGGATGATGTTTCACCAAGGATCCAGGCCCACGCTCCTCGAGATCCGGACCCTCAGACCACCCAACGAGGGCGGAAAACGTACAACCAGGGACCGATCATCACCCTTGTCCATGATGAGGAGCTCTGCTTCCCAATCACAGAGACATATGACGAGCATTCACATACACTTGTCCACTCCTCTAGTGCCCGCCATCCAGACATGGCGACATCATACGAGTAGGTGCACATCCCTACCGAGCTCTATCAAGCTCCTCACTCACACAAGACGACACCTACCCGACATGCACCTCTCCCTGCCCAGGGTCACGAATCCCACCAACCAGACGTGGCGGAAACCCAGCGCCTGCAGGTTCAGCTCCTAGAAGATGGTCCTGATGCCTACCATCCTGATGTGGTGGCGATCAACAAATCCCACCATCCATATGTGGCGGCAATTAATGAGCAGGCACGTCTCCCTACAAACAAAGGCCACCAACTCGATACAGTGGGGAACCAACATATGCAGGGCCAGCTCCCTGTGGATGCAAGTAATGTTCGCCATCCCTATGTGGTGGAAAACAGAGAGATAAACTGGGATATCTGGCACAGGGGCAGACTCATTCACCTACCCCGACACAGGAGAACTGTATGTACCCACTGACCACCGAAGGACCGGAGAAGGATATTCCTACTCCGATTTTGGAATGGGCCTTAATACCCCTTATAACTAATGATGTCTCTCTGTATATCCTAGAAATGATGTAGGAGCATGTATCGATCCCAAATCATATCTTGGAGACTTTCCAGAATTTAATTGCATCAGCGGAAACAGCATGGACTTGGGCACGTGAGCCTGTCTCCCCAATTGAGGCAACTCGTCTAAGAGATTAGATAGGCACCTGAGAGCATATCTGCATCCCTACATCCACCCCGGTGGGTCGTCGGCCATATTCTATGATACAAGGGAAACGAGATCAAGAAACTTTACTCATTCCAACTAGGGAACACCTGTCCATCATGGTGGATGATCTAGAGTAGGCATATATCACTGTTAAAAGTCAAGATGTTTGTTAGCATATCCCGGCAGCATCACAGGACCCAATTAGAAAGGGAACCAAAGGTGAAATCCATTATCAACAGCAGACGGTCCCCACTGCCCGCAATAAAGTGCCCCGAACGCACCGAAGGCATCCAGAAAATAAAGAGCGTGTTCATGACTTTAGTCTGCTAGAAGCTAGGTTCCCAATGCCGTTAAGCACGTGTCGAAGGCTTAGTAACCTACCCACCCATTACCATATTATCGGAGTGGCAGTAAAAGTTGTGAAGGTCCTCCCCGCAACGTCGCTACCATCATCTTGGAAGGTCCTCCCTAAAGAACCCGCCGTTTCCTCCCCCATTGGAATATAACGATAGATCATGAGAGATTCTCTTTTGATGTGAGTCACAGAATCCCTCTACATGACTAGAAGATCGAGCAGCAAGAAGGCCCTCCACTTTTTATAGTCCACCCTGTAGGTCCTCCCCGGGATATACGCTGCAAACACTCTCCGTGAAGTGGGACCACAAATTATGATATTAGTCCTTGCTATCATAGTCACAACTAAAGAGGTCCTCCCTGAAGTGACATCTCATAATGACAAAAAGACCCTCCCCTTGTCATGGCTTTCCCTAATGCTCCTCCCCAGGGGTTACATTGCAATGACACTCCGCACAGCCAAGAATTAGATCACAATGGTAGTCCTCACCACACTGATAAAGGAGGTCCTCCCTGTAGAGACATCAAGCAACGAGAAGGCCCTCCCATCATTGTGGTACATTCTGAAGTCCCTACCTAGTGTTTACCCCACATACATTCTCCCTGTGGTAGGTGTGATGGTACTCCTCTCCATTGTGGCAGTTACGATGGTAGTCCTCGCCACCACGACTGCCATTGCAAAGGTCCTCCCCACACTGGCCGCAAGAAACAAGGATGTCCCCCCTTGTTGTAGTGTGTCTTGAAGGTCCTCCCCAGGATACACATCGAATGTCAAACCATGATGGTCATCCTCACCATGATGGAAGTTATTGCGAAGGTCCTCCCTATAGTGACATATCATATCGACAGGAAGGTCCTCCCCCTGCCGAATCAAGTACAAAAAAGACCTCATATGCTAAGGAACTCATAATGTTGCGATCAAGCATGTCAGATTCCCAGAAAGTCACCAACAACACCCTTCTTCAATTAGGAGACGGTTCGGGGCCACATTCATCTTCTCAACCACCTCGGAATTTCCCACATGATTATTCAATACCTACCGGCCCCACTGCCTCTGACCACACTATTGGTGAGCGTCTCATTTGGGTCGACCAGGTAGAGGAATCACTAGCAGAGGAGTATTCCAACATGTTGCACCTGAGGAAACGACTTGCCAGAGATGATGTACCAGTAATGTTTTGTCCCACGACTACCTCTCAATTCGACATACCCAGAATGTTGTTGGAAGAATGTCTGCACGACATCCGCTCCAATATATGGACAAACCTCTTCCAGCTAAATGAAAGCTTCCTACCCTATGATGGGTATGTAGACCATGTCAAGGCAATAGGAGACCTCCAATGTTACATCGACCTGGATGCTCTTCCATCAGCGTGACAACGGTGTCCTGAGAAGCGTAAAGGAATCCTTGAGTTCGCCTGCATTTGTTCACTGCAACAGTTGCACCGCCACGTTGGTGACACTCCGAAAGGAGTCCATATCAGAGGATGAGGAGAAAATGGAGCTCTTCATTTCACTTCAATCCGCGACCAGAAGAACCTTTTCGGCATAATGTCTTGCAAAATCATCACGTCAAGACAGCAATCGAGTGCGGTCCCTGTTCAGGATGGGTGACACACCCAATAGGGACAGGCCTTGAGTAATTCCCAGAAGTGTCAGGTCTGATGGGAATAATCCATTAAAAAACTCCTAAATCAGGCCACCAAAAGCATATAACATGCCTCTTTCCTGAGATAGGACAATAAACAGTCATTGTTTTCCTCCCTAGAAGGGATTTATTCACAGGTGAAGTTGGCATCAGATCCAGTTCACCCCCGAATGGGGGCACACAAGGTCAGGCAACTAGTGATAGCAGCAACCACTGCCGCAATCTAGGGTCAACCCTAGCCTATTGGGCTGGGGGAATTTTTAACAAAACATTCCCCCATAAGACCAATAAATATGGGAAGAGACTCAACATCCAAAGAATGGAGCCAACCCCATCCCTCAGGGCTGGGTGCATTTTTACCACCTCAACAACAACCTCCCCCACGATAATCAGTATTCTCTCTCCTAGGGAGGATAGTCAGAAGAGGAGGTTCCTACCCTATACCATATTTTGAATCATCATCCCCATAAAGAGGGAGGCATACCATAAGGTCGCATCAGAGAACTCTCCACATCACCCTTCATCAAGGAGTCTGAAAGCAATCACGAGACAAGAAGGGGAAGACCAGTAAAGGGTGCAGGAGATCATCTTCCTATTTTGATGATGAAATCTCCTCCAACCCACGATATGCATCCATAAATGCCATAGAGGTTTACCCCATGGGTGAAACCAGAGATGATGCAAATCCGGATGGATCGGGAGATGATAGTTCCGTTCAGGTTGTGATTCCTAATGAACCATCAGTTGTGCAAACCCGATACCAGAGGGTCACCCTAAATATGTACTCCCATCCAGCTAACCCTCCTCCGCTTACCCTGAGAGTTTCCAAAAAGTATAATAACAATGTACTGGTTACCCTTGACCCACCTCTTTCTCTGGATAAAAACAAGCCCCTTATGCTCTAAGAGAGATTCACTCAGCAGGAAGTGGAAATGAAATAATTGTGGTGGCTTAATGCAAAGATACTCTAGAGGAACCATCTTATTGAAATCACTTCCCAAGAAGAACCACACATTTCACTCCCATCATGTGCACCTCAAAGGCCAAGGTTCTCCCCAGCAAACGAGGCACGGTCAGGGCTCCCGCCCAATGTAGCGCCCGACCGTCCAACTACCTGAACATGGGCTTAGACGAATACCAAGACTTCCCTCCACTCAAGAAGAAACTGGATCGAGTACGTCTAACCCCTCTATAGTTGTCACAAATGGGATATTAAACCTTGGTATTGGCTGATCCAGATCATAAAGTAATGCCTCGGGCTACACCTGCCCAGACCGGGCCCAATAAGATGTAAACCAGGGTCTCACCAACACCATCGAGGCACTGACATCTCGATTGGAAGAAATGGAAGGTCGGTGTGCTCTGATACAGCCAGAGCGAAAGCCCTACCCAGATTGGGTGAGCAACACGCCTCCTCCACCCAATTTTGGGAGCCCATCATTCCCTATTTTAAATCTATTAGGTGATCTGGAACATCATTTGATGCACTACACATCTTATTGTGACCCTATGATGGGAACTCCAGAACAACAAGAAGTAGTGAAACTCAGATGCTTCATGCGGACCTTGCAAGGATCTGCCTTCTTCTGGTAGACGAATCTGCCAGCTCAGTCAATAAAAAGTTGGGAAGACATTCGACAGTAGTTCCTATTCCACTTCAGCTCAATGCTTTCTAAAAAAAATTCAGCGACCTCATGAATTGAAAACAGAGGGAGAACGAGAGGGTCTCATATTTCATCGCTAGATAGAAGGGTTTGACATACTCTCTGAATAGGCCAATTCCCCCAGATGAGATGCTTTCCATATGCATTGATAACCTTCGAGGTGAGCTACGAACACCGCTCATACCAGTGGAGTGCACCACTGGCTTCCGCAATCTCTCTGCCATTGACTAGAGAATTAAAGAATCCCTACAGCGGACTAATCTGAAGTCCTGAATAGCCTCACAGGCTCCTACAAAGAGAGCAGTTAGAGCTAAAGAATCCTCTGTCATGCTCAAGCCAGCACCTGCGCCTAATCCACTGCCTAGGCCTCTACCAAATCGTCAAGGGCCCTTGTAAATCGGCGGCTGCCTCTGACCAAGTGAGATTATCAGAGAGGATTGAATCTGAACCAGTTAGAGGAAGAAAGACACAATGTATACTCATTATGAGAGGACCAAGTCCACAGCTACTTCATTTCCACCATGAATTTAGATTTACTCCACCTCCCAGAGCCAAGGAAGCCCGTAGAAGCTTGTCGTGATGATAGGCTAGATTACTATCCCTACCATCGAATGTTGGGGCACAATATTCGAGAATGCATCATCTTCAAAGACTTCCTGCAATGGATGGTAGACTCTGAGTAGGTCGAGCTGGGACCACCCCCAGAAAATGTGACTTATATCTCTACCACCGACCCTGAAAAAGGGGAGGGATGGGGGGAAGCACTAGCATAAAGGGGTAGAAATTTGATGACTGGATGACTCGGAAGACAGTCAACCGAGCTCAGGTCATACTCCGAGCTCAACTACAGCAGCTGGTGTTTCAACAAACTGCTCCTAATTCTGCACAGCTGACAATATCGGCCTTACAACCCTCTATGATCCATTCCTCCAATCGTAATCAAAAAGGGAGGAGACAAGCGTAAGAGGAGCAGTCCGCAAGGAGGCCGAAGTTAGCCCTGACATTTTTAGATTTTATGCCCTCAAATTTGGCACCACGGGCATTGACCCACCAAATGGAACCATCAGGGACAACCAACCAGGTTGACCTATCACCAGATGAGGAGGTAATATTTGGTTCCATTAACGTCGTCCATCTAATGAAATCATTCCCTGAAAAAGGGTATGGTTGCGAACCCGATTTCCCAACACAAGGGGCTGGGAGGAGGAATCGCAGAAGCAGAGGATACCAGTGGAGGGGTAGTGGCGGCCGAAACCAACACTATGGTTTTACCCCAACCCAAACCGTTAATATCGCGAAAACCAGTGGGGAACCCATCAATAGACTCAGTAGGATAAAGAATTTACTTCCACCTCCACAAGTATCCACTCTGGCACCATCATTCTGCGATACCCCTCAGAGGAGGAACAAGTGTCTAGCCTCTTAGTGCGCACAAACAGACCAACTGGGATAAGTCCCAAGAATGTGCGAACACCGTCGGCATCTTACCCCATGGCTGGTCCCTCCTTGTCACGTACCCTATCTCCCATGATTTCTGCTAAAACTCTTCCACCAATGGAGAAGCATCAGCCACTGGAGTAGAAATACGATATCATTAAGCATCTTTCATCGGTACCAGACAAACTGTCCATCCTGGATGCCCTGAATTTGTCAGCAGATCACAGGGAGGTGCTTATAGAAGCCTTTCTCAGCCCCTAAGAATTTCAAGTCGAGGTAGCTGCCGCTGATATTTACCAGACGTAGACTGGACCAGCTAAATGCAATGAAGTGATTTCCCTCACCGACCAGGATGATGATTCCATCATTAAAGGACACATAAAACCACTATATGTGTCTGGCACACTAAATGATGTTGAGGTCTAGAAATAATTTATTGAAAATGGATCTGGAGTTAACCTCCTTCCCTTACAGACACTCCATAAGTTGGGCTATAGTGAGGATGACCTAATACCCTCATCCACAACTCTGTTAGGTTACGATAATAGTGAATAGAAGCCAATGGGAAAAATCAAGCTAAAAACCCATTTTGGTGACCTTGTGTCCTACTCATAATTTCTAGTGGTAAGGAAGAACACAACATTCAATGCCCTGCTGGGAAGGCCATGGCTCCATAAGCACATGACCATTCCTTCATCCTACCACTAGTGTATTAAGTATTGCATCAATGAACTAGGTGGAGCATTTCATGCTGATAAGGACCCTTTAGATCTCTCCAAGTCACACTACATTGACATTGGGTTTTATGAGAAAAGAAGAAGAAGCCTTCAATATATGGTATCGATTGGGTTCCCACTCTAAATGGTCTAGAAATGGTTCTTGATGACCCCCAAAATCAGCTCGGTGGAAACTACGTACTGCCCATCAACCATGTCGAGAGTAGGAGTTCATGTCTGAACACGTACTCAACTGTCATCATGACTTCAGCCATAACGGTTGAGCGTGAAGATGTAGAAATGACCGTTATCCCTCAATTTGGGGGAGAATACTAGAGGGAGGACACCCACAATGCCTCACCTCTAGACTTCCAAGAGCCCATACCAAGAGTTCTCCCCCCGTCGGATCAAGAAGATGAGAATGTGTGGGAAGAAAAGGAGGAAGATCTCAGGGATGCACCTCCAGTATTTGAGGATGGTATGTCCACTACTGTGGACGAGCTCAGGGAAATAAAACTGGGTACCAAGGAAGAACTGAGGCCCACTCTCATTAGTACATCCATGTCTCTCAAGGAGCATGAGGTATATACGTCCTTCCTAAGGAAAAATCGTGATTTTTTTTCCTAGAATTACATAGAAAAGCTGGGACTTGATTTCAAAGTGGCAACGCACCACTTAGGTCTACCAGAAGACCACCGAAGCTTTAAAAAATCTGCCAGAAGGATGCACCCCACACATGCTGCCCAAATAGAGGCTGAAGTCGATAAGATTATTAAAGTAGGCTTCATTCGGGGGGTCCAATATGCTATCTGGCTAGCCAACATTTTCTCCGTCAAGGAATAGAACAGAAAAATCCATGTCTATATCGGTTTCAGAGATCTCAATCAGCATTGCCCGAAAGATAATTTCTCGGTCCCGATCACCGAGTTATTAAGCGATGCAACGACTGGGTATGAGGTTATCTTATTCATGGATGGTTATTTTGGGTATAATCAAATTAGGATGGCCTGAGAAGAAGAAGAAGACACTGCCTTCAGAGCCCCTCAAGGAGTATTCCGTTATACGGTCATGCCCTTTGGTCTCAAGAATGCTGGTGCCACATATCAACGCACCATACATCGTATCCTTAATCCATTTCTAGGGAGATTCGTCGAATGATACGGGAATGAATTAGTGGTCAAATCAAGAAAACACTCAGATCACCGGTCAGACCTTGAAACTGTCTTCAACAAACATTGACAACATATCCTGAAGAAGAACCCCTTGAAATGAGCCTTTGGGGTTACCTCAAGGGAATTCCTTGGCTTCACCGTATGCCATCGTGTTATCGAAGTCGACCCTGAAAAGAAAAAGGTCATCCTTGGTTTACCACCTCCCCACAATCTCACTGAGTTGAGAGGATTCCTAGGACACATGGCCTACATTAGGCGGTTCATATCCAACCTGGCGGGAAAATGTTTTCCACTCACCAGGTTAATGAAAAAGGGGGTTACATACCAATGGATAGATTATTTCCACGAGGCAGTCGACAACCTAAAGAAGTACCTCTTAAGCCCACCGGTGCTCGTGCCCTCAGTTGAAGGAATACCTCTTATCCTATATGTGACGAACCCAGATCGGTCACTGGAAGCCTTACTTGCACAGAAAAATGACGCCGGTATTGAAAAAAGTCTCTATTACCTCAGCCGAACCATGACCGATGTAGAAACTCGATAAACAAACACCGAGAAGAGTTGTTTTTACATGGTCTCTGTAGTTCAAAATTTGAGAAATTATATACAACATCATGTAGTCCATTTGGTCTCGCGTAGTAACCCGCTCAAGTATATCCTCTGCCGCTCGATGCTGACAGGGTTCTTATCCTGATGGGAAGTCATCCTGCAATAGTTCGACATCGAGTTTGTGCCTTAGAAAGCCATCAAAGGCCAGACATTAGTAGATTTTCTAGAAGATCACCCCTCAACAGGTACCATAGCACCGGATGACGAGCTACCATATGAAGACATCTTCTGGGTTCAGGAGGAGTTCCCAACATGGGAAATGTACTTCAACGGTGCATCCTGAAGCCTGACAGGGAATAGGATGGAGGATCCCAAGTTTAACAAGGTGGGTTTGGGGATCATACTCATGTCCCCAGAAAATGAAGTCTTACCATATTCCTTCCTCCTATCAGAAGGATGTACGAACAATGAAGCAGAGTATCAATCCCTCATTGCAGGTCTGGAGCTCGAACTCTAGTCACAAGTATAGCACCTTAAGGTAAAAGGTGACTTGAAACTGGTAATTCATCAAGTCAATGGTGACTATTCTATCAAAAATGAGGGTCTGATTCCCCTATTTGACCATGTCTGAGGGTTAATGGAGGAATTATCCACATAACCAACATTGACCAATATTCCTCGGTCTCAGAATTCCCAGGCTGATGCATTATCTAATGCGGCCACAACCATAGCTTCCTAGATCGAGATGAAATAGTTATCAGTATTTCTGATCATAGAATGGTCCTGCCATTTGTTCAGAATAAGAAAGAAGAAATCAATGAAGTCAGTCTTGTCCCTGAGCCATATGCACCTGCCACCATCTAGATGAACCCCATTGCAAACAACCTTCAAAGGAGAGAACTTCCATCAGACAGGGCTGAACGAGAGAAAATACGGAGAAGTGAAATCAACTTTGTCTTATATGGTGGTACGGGTTAGCAGGTGGTCCCATACAAACAATTCCTCGATGGAATCCTCAGATGTATTGATGGAGAAGAAACTAATTATGTCATAAATTAAGTACATGTCAGAGTATGTCGAGCACATTAGTCAGGGATTAAGATTACCCATAAAGATTGAATGTTTGGGTACTATTGGACCACTATGGCACGAGATTGCGAGCACTTTACCGCAAAATTTCACTCCTGCCAAATTCATGCCAACTTCATTCACCAACCCCCAAGGTTACTTCATTAGGCCCAGTACTCCTAGATATTTTCCATCTGTGGGATGGACGTCGCGGGACCATATCCTCCCACCATAGCCAAACAATTGAAGTATATCATCACATCAACCGACTTCTTTTCCAAATGGGCAGAAGTTGTACCACACGAGGAATTCGGGGTAAGAAACATTGTCATCTTTGTGAAAGACAATATCATCACCATATTTGGCATCCCTCATACCATACTGACAGCTAATGGAACTAAATTCTGCTCTGCTGAATTGGAGAAACTGTACCAATAATATGGTACCAACGCTAAGCACTAATCCCACTACCATGAAGCGGCCAGCGGACAGATAGAGGCTTTCAACAAGACCATTTCCAACATTCTATAGAAAATTGTGGACAAAAACAAGAAATTATGGCCAGATAAACTCTTTCATGAATTTTTGGCTTATCGAACCACAATCTGAACCACTACTCGGGCTACTCCGTACTCATTAGTATATGGAACAGAAGTGGTCCTGCCTAGTGAGCTCCAATTTCCCTCACTCTGTGTTTCCATTTGTGATCAGTTATCCAATGACGAGAAATCAGAAAAATGGCTATGTGAATTGGAATAGCTGGATGAGAAGCAGTTGCACACTTTTCACTATCTGGAAGTATATCAGAACCAGATCGCACGAGCCTTCAATAAAAATGTTCGTCTTTGGTCATTCTTGGAAGGAGAACAGGTGTTGGTCTTCTGGACCCCAATGATACCTAGAAAGAAACCTCAAATGCTCAATCCCAAGTGGGAAGGACCATATATTATACACAAGTTCTACTCCAATGGAGTATATTCCCCGACCTCCATGGACGGGCAGTTCACCACCGCTCTTACAAATGAAAGATTTCTGAAGAAGTATTTAGCATAACCAAAAGCATTTATCGTCCGAGTTGAAGGACATTAAACTTCCAAGCCCCATTGGTCCAAACACTATGACCCTAAACTAATAGTATTTCATCCTCACCGCATGACGTTAAACTACATGGATTTCAGAGAACTACGTACGGATTGATTCTTGCCCTTGCGGGATACATAGAGATGCCAGGATTATGTATCCAGGCCTATCCCCCCACCAAATGAAATAAAAAAAATCCATTTTCCCCCGTGTATGGACAAGACTTGCATGGGGTGTATTGTCTTCCAGAGAACTACGTACGGCTTGATTCCTTCCCTTACAGGATATATAGCGACAACAAGATTCTGTATCATGGCCCAGCCATTCCCAAATAAAGTTAAAAGTGCCATTTTTCTTCTGTGTATGGACCAAGACTACATGGGGTGTATCCCTTTTAGAGAACTACATATGGATTCATTCCTACGTTGCAAGATATGTAGTGACACCAGGGTCCCCCATTCTGGCCCAGCCACCCCTGATTGAAGATTAAAACTTCCCTTTTCCCCCGTGTATAGACTAGACCTGTATGGGGTGTATTTGATTCTAAAGTACTACATACGGCTTGATTTCTTCCCTCACAAGATACCTGGTGACCCCAGAATACCACATCTAGGACTAGCCACCCCAAATGAAGCTAAAAATTCCCCTTTACCCTATGTAAGGACCATAACTGCACAGGGTGTATTCCTCATCCATACCGCACGACATTAAACTTCACGGATAAGAAAAAAAATTGCCCATTTCCCCCGTATGGACCAGACCTTCACGGGGTGTATTTCCCAAAAGAACTATGTGTGGATTGATTCCTGCCCCCACAGGATACGTAGCAACGCCGAGATCTTATCTATTAGCCCAGCCGCCGATAAAAGAAAACACAGGTATATATACCCCTCATCCTTACTACATGACGTTAAACTACACAGTCCAGTGTTCTTACCACATGATGTTAAACTGCACGGAATCCCCTTTTTGCGTCTTTTCAACATCATCCTCACCACACGACGTTAAAATTGCATAGACTTCATCCTCACTGAATGACATTAAAACTGCACGGACTTCATCCTTCCCACACGACATTAAAACTGCTCAGAATTTGTCCTCACCTCATGACATTAAAACAGCATGGACTTCTTCCTCACTGTACGACATTAAAACTACATGGAATTCATTGTGACCCACCAAAGATATATGGAAAAACAGGATGGGAATACTCCTTGTGCAATTGGATTCATCCTCTCTATACATCAGAATCCGCGACCCAGATAATTGCGGATCTTCATAATCATTCATGGCCATCGGAAGTAGAAGTTTATCGACCCATTGACACCTTTGTACGACTATGCATACCATGCCCTCAACAGCTCTGCATATTGATATCCCCTGTCCCATCTACCAAAGGCACAATTTCCTCAGGTGATACTCTCCTATCTCTATACGCATACCGGTCTCAGGGCCCCAATATCATATCTTTTGATCCAAAAATTTATGGAGCAGTGGTTTACATGGTCATTCCCCTCTCACATCCAAATGTTGCCTGGGTATCCTTACATAGTTATCCTATGTATCTGCCCATGGTACACATAAATATCTTCATCTACAAACATCAAGTCAGGGCTAGGCTACTTTGACTCGATGGGAAATTGCGGTAAATATGTTTCATGTTTTCTGGGACACCATTATCCCCACATGTCGAACTCTATACTAAGTCGGAAGTGGAAATTTATCGACCCGTGGACACCTTTGTAATACTATTCATACCATGCCCTCAGCGCCTCTGCATATTGATAGACCTTAGCCGATCTACCAAAGGAATGATTTCCTTAGGAGATACTCTTCTAGCCCCGTACGCTTACTGGCCTCTGAGCCCCCATACCATATACCTCATGATCTGGGAAACCCCAGAGTTATAGTTTACACCCTCATTCCCTCACGCTTGTTTAGAGTATACCAGAGCATCCTAACTCAATTTCCCTCTTGGTGATTGTAGCAATAGTCACCCAATGATCCGAACTCTACGACCGTTAAACTAAGAGTACTTCATCCTTACCACAAAACATTAAACTGCAAGGAGAAAAGTTACACCCTATGCGCAAGATAAATCAACACTATTAAATCTTCGAGTTTTAACAGCAACCAGGGACGAACATCCCCGACATGTCCAGATATTTCCTTACCAAATTACAGACTTTATGGCCCGGAAAATCACGGATCCTCATAATCATTCATGGACATCGTATGTGGAAAGTTATCGACCCGTAGACACCTTTGTATGACTATGCATACCATGCCCTCAGTGGCTCTGTATATTGATATCCCCTGGACCATCTACCAATGGAATGATTTCCTCAATAGATATTATTCCTAGCCCTGTACGCTTACCGGCCAAAGAGCCCCCATATCATCTCTCCTGATTTAAGAGGCCCCGAGGCCAAGATTTACACCATTATCCCCTCTCCATTTTTGGACATACTGAGATAATTGAGCCCAGGTACATTATAATTAAGAGTGGCCTTTGCAACTATGTCCTAACCCCATGATGATTAAAACTGCACGGAACGTGTCTTTTCCACCTGGCATGAAACTTCAAAGACCAAGCATTAAACATACAGGTAAATGCCTCCAACTAAAATCATTTTAATGGGTTTAAAAATGCCCACGTCCTCGCTGCACGACATTAAACTGTGCAGTATCTTTAATAATGATCATCGTATTTACCTCATGATGTTAAACTGAACGAAATCCATCCTTACCGCATGACGTTAAACTACACGGAATTTAAAATTCTTTCCGTCCTCGCCGCATGACGTTAAACAGCATGGTCGAACACTTCATGGGTTCAATTAGGAATATAGGTTTTCCTCCTTCCCTCAGTGCATAGGCTAAAATTGCACAAACCACTGTCTCACACTAGTGTGAGAAGGGATGACTTCACCCATTCCTGGGACATTCATCCTAGATGTTTCTCCCATATCCAGGCACCCTCCTTTCATAAACCATACTCCATACTTAGTTAAATCCAAACTCTCGTAAGCCACCACTGGTGGTCCCAAATCTCAACTTCCCTGATGTTTCCTAACTATCGAGAGAATACAATCACTGGCCTAAGGACACCATTGCATGAAAATGCATATCATGACCTTAGTGTCTCTGCATATTAATCACCCCTGTCCCATCTACCAAAGGAAATATTTCCTTATGAAATGCTTCTCTTCGTACACCTCTTGGCCTCTAAGCCCCCATATCCGTCTTGGGATTCAGAAACCCTCTAAGCTGCAGTTTACCAACCCCTTTCGTAACCCTACCTGAATATGGTGGAACAAATCTGATGAGATCACCGAGAACCAGGGGGAGCTGTTCCATTTTAAGGAATGCCCTAGCTACATGACTTTAAACTGCGCCAAGCACCAACCATCCTTCATCCTAGTTAATGCATAGGACAAGGTCCATTTTTTCTCACTCTTGATTAATACAGATGTTCCCAAACACTTTCAGACGTCACATACCCTTCCCCAAGACACCGATGGTGGTTTCCATGATCTAGACATCCATGAAGTCTATAGGCCATCAGAAATGGACATTCATTGACTTATGGACACCTTTGTATGACCATGCATATAATTCCCTCCATAGCTCTGCATACTGGTTTCCCCTGGCCCATCAAACAAAGGCATGTCTTCCTTAAGTGATGTTTTTCCTACCTCTGCATGACGATACGACTCACATTCCTTTTGATGTGCCTTGAATGTTGTTCAATGTTCCCCCCACATGCATCTGAATGGTGTTGAGATATCTTTTAATCAACCAATCCTCGTCGGGGGGCCCTCTCAGAACCATATCTGGTCAAAGCTGTTTGACCTAAAACATTAGTAATGATAGTCTTGTCGGTGGGACATTAAACCGATCACAAAAGAAAAGAGGCACAGAGACCGTTAGGTCAAAAAACCGAAAAGGGGGACCTAAGAAAAAGCTGAGACACACCCACTGGGTCTACACCAAATGGTCCCAGGAGAAATTAGGGTATTGACAGAAAAGACAAAACATTTGTGGGGTTTTTCTATAAAACCCTAGAAATACTCAAACTATGATCGCTGGATCCCATTGTCCAGGAAAAAATTAAATCTCATTTCTATTTTATATTTTTCCAAAATTATGATTAATTATGATTCAGTGAGTTGTTATTTATACAACAATTGTTCTTGTAATAGTCAAATTTTACAGCAAAGAAAGATCGACCACAGATTGTATTCCATTTGGACAAAAAGGGGGGATGTCCACAAGCCGAAGTCTCTCCTTCGCAGCAACAAAAGAGATAATGTATAGAAATATATCTGGCAATCACAAAGGATCTTGGCTCGCTCTCTCCATCAGATTGGAAACCGTGCGGTGAAGGTTATTTCCTATTTGCTCCAGAACGGCCTTCTCCCTGGCCTCAACTTAGGCCACCAAATGATTATGCCTCACCATTGTTTGGATAACGCTGATCCCTTTCCTGGTAGCATCAAGGTCACCAGTCAAAGTTGAAAACTGATCCCTTGGAATCGCTGCTCGAGCTTCGCATTCATGCAGCTTGGTAGATAGGGCAGTCGCCTGATCTTGAGAGTTCGCCTCTAGTGCTATCAGTTGATGGAGCTTCATCATAGCTTCCTCAAAATCTCGGTTCATTCAATGAGAGGCAGCGAGGAGAGAAAGTGTGTGTTCACTAGTGGTAACCTCCCCATGGGAAATGAAAAACCGGAAAGTGAGAAAATGAAGTTGTAGGTAGTTGAACCCACCTGACCCCAAGCCTAGGAAGAGTTGCCAAAGGGCATCAGTTTTAGTCACCATCTCAGCCAGAGGAGTTTCAGAAACAATATCAAAGATCAGAGGAGCTAGGCCCACCATTTCACTACTCGGTGGTCTGCCATGACAAGAGGGTCATTGATATCCTCGGTAGATAACACCAGAATGTAGTCTGGCATTACGTCCAGTGCATACATGTGCGCACTAGAAGATGGTTTCGAAAATGGAGGGTCAGAAGCCTCTAGCCTTAGTTCAAGATTGGGAGTTGAGCTGGTAAGTCCAGTATCGACCAGTGGAGCGTCAAGAATTACATAACAGGAGCCTGAAGTCACGGGGTCATCATCATTTACATCCAGAATGATTTGATCTGTTTGAACTACGACCACATAGGGGTTAGAAGAGGAAGATCCCCTAAGCCTTTTTGACCTGTGAGCCATCAATCGGTCCTCCCTCAAAGCCGATGAGGAAGGTGTGGTAAACATAGCAGCCGTAGTAACCCATGATTTGGGAAATTGCTGGATAGTTTTCTCAAAAGATCCCATCTAGATAATACTTTATCCAAATTCCTGAATACTCCAAGGATTGGCTAGCCGTCGCTCCTATGTCAGGAAAGGTAAACCTTGTGCCAGATCCGTCCTGCATCAACATCAAACACCAATGGTGGAGAATATCTGTATGCAGTCCTCGGACCTGAGGATGGGGAAGGGAAAACTGGAGTTGCATGCATCCAAACTGGAAAGAAAAACGATATGGGTCATATAACTCACCCAGAGAAAACTCATCAATCCGCACGGATAAAAACCCATCCCGTAGTGAAATCATGTAAGAACGCTCTTTTAAGCCCCCCCTGCGGTCATCAACCACGACACTGGAAGGTGTGGGGTATGGAGTGAAAGAGAACTATGAAAAGTCACTCAAAAGCTTGACGACTTCATCAGAGTTAAGAGGCTTTAGACGAACTCCAGCTATATCAAGGAGGGTAGGCCAAAGGGTAAGAAGCGTGATGACTATGTTATGACGATACTCTTAACAACGGTAATGATCCACTACCCAACCATATAAGAATTGAAATGGCCCACTCAGAAAATAGGGTGACCTGCCATCCTTCATGTGGCTCAGTGATTCCTAAATACGAGCCAAAGTGGGCATGACCAGATTCCCTGGGCGGCCTCCTGCCAGCTCAGCTTCCATCATCAGGGTGAAAGCCCTAACACTTGGGTTGATATCTTGATATGGGAGTAGCCACCTGCTTAAAAACATGGCAAAGAGACCTGCCAGCTTGAGCATATGAGACACACTGGGGCACAACTCATAACCCCATGAAAGATAGTCAACCGCCTCCAGAACCACCCAGTAGGAACCTGGGATAGTTCAGGATTATTGAGTAGGGTGAGTTCTGGGGTTCATGACCTTTGTCATAGAACCGATGGCCTCCAGAAATAACCCTATCCATGTGTTTTAGGGAATAAGAGAGCGGGATCTCATGGGCCAACCTGATGACCGCTCCACCATAACTAGCATGTCCCTCACCAACGAAGGCACTAGTTCAACGTCGTCCCATGTATCAGGAGTGGGAAGAAACTCGTCATACATCTCCCCAATGATCAGAAGCCCTCCCAGTTGGTAGATGTCCCAGAATGTAATACTAACTTCACCATGGGAGAGGTGGAATGTGTTAGTGCTCGTACATCGGCGATTGAGCAAGTCAGGAAGGATTGAAGATGGTGGGTAAATAGAAAACTGGGAAGCCCACACTGCGGAGTAAAGATTTACCACTTCCAGTGACTCAAAAAATTTCCTGCAATGATAATGGACCTAGAAGCCCTAGGCCCAGTCATTTGAGAAGATCCCACCAGACCAACGATCCCACCAGGGGATCCACCATACATTAGGATCCACTTGAAGAAGGTTGATCAAGGAGGGGTAACTCTTGAGGATGGCCTCTTGGGGATTTCCTATGTGTACTGATCACTTTGAGTCCAAATGGGGCCTCTCAAAATAAAAGTTTCTTTTGGATCAGAATCAGAGATCATCTCTCCTGACTGGGCGAGGTTCACCTGAGTGCACTTCGGCGATGGTTCCAAAAAAGGGGATAGAAGACCTGAGAAGACAGGGTAGATAGGGACGTCGTCTAGAAGGGTGAAACCACAAAGAGGAAGACGATTCGATGAAGGATAACCCAGATGTTTAGGAGAGATAATTTCCTTCAAAACACCTTCGTTGGGAATGATGGGCCGGCTATGGTACTCTTTGATGTTCTCAACTCTATGGATCATAGCTAGACATCTGCCGGGATCAATCAGAATTAGCTTGGTAGCAGGCCTAGTCATAGTTCGAGGAGGAACCATATTTTCTCTCTACATCATGGAAAATATACAGATGGTTAGTCCAAAATAATAAAATATGGACAAAACACCAAGTGGTTCACGACAGGTTCATCCTGAGAACCAACCCTACGTGGAAGAAGTCCGCGACACTCTCGCCCGTGGACCGTTGTCCAGAAAGCCACCAACCAGGCTTCCCCACAGAATCTTCGAATTTAAATGTTTATGTTTGGAAAAATATAAATATTTTCAATGTCTGGATTATTCCAGTCCACAGACCATCCAAAACCGCGTAGCGATTTTGTACACGGCCGGTCATGACTTACTTTTTAATTCATTAAAATTTTTATTTTGCAGTTGGGAGACTGGTCCGCGAGTGAAGGCAAGTGTGAATAAGGAACAGTTTACAGAAATAGAATCCAGTTCACGGATGAGGAGTTTTGCGAAGGAGCAGGCGCGTGAATACAAAAAGAGAGCTCCGTTTTCGCGAAGAAACCGATAAAATACAAGGGTATGGGCCCCTTATTTATAAGCATGGTCCCCTACCGGGTCCACTCCTCTACCGCAAAATATCCAAGTTTCAGGACCACTCGACATTGGAATAGCCTCCTCTTCATTCCAATCGGACCCCATTCCGATAGAGGGCATTTGCAGGGTTCAGAAAAATCCGTAAATGAGAATGAGAATCCACTTAATTTTAGAATGGATTCTACCCAATTTTTGAAAAAATATGGAGAATACTCAAGATTGGAAAAGGACCGACCAGTCCGCGTACCGGTCCAACATTGATGGCACACGGTCGGTTCAGTGAGTCACCCCTCTGCGGACTAACAACGTTCGCGAAAGGGAGGCGGGAACTCCTCCGCGGGCATGAAACAGGATGGGCGGCAAGATGGTCCACCATCACAAACCACCCCAGTCGCGAGACACACCAACCGTCCCAAATCGCATACGCTGTCATTCGCAGAAGAGAGGCGGAGCCCTACACTGCCGCAAATCACACACAGAACCTATTTGGTTCGCGGACGAAGTGCATTCAATGCCCCCGCAAGTTGCGGATTGACCAAGTCATAGGTAAACCATGTTTTTGGTAATGGGACTCCGCAAAAGGTGTCGCATGACCATAGATACATCTCGTTCCTCCCTATATAAAAGGACATCGAGGGGGAGAAGAAGGGGATTAATCAGATTCTGGTGGAAGGATTCCGAAGAAAGGAGCTTAGGATTTCGCAAACATCGAAGTTCCAATTCAAGAACCAGAACGGGTATAAAACTATAAAAGAATTAATAAGGAACCGAAAAACCCATAACATATTGGTGAACCACAAACTTAAAATAAAAGAAATGCGAGCCATGGCCCCTCCACAGATGTACCCCCTGTGGACCTGGGAGTCTATGCCCCTTTTTCGATCCAACGCACCCCATAGCACCCTCCTACGTAGGTGAATCCCCGACCAGCGAACCCCAGACCGGCGTCACCCCTGGCCGCCACTGCCTGCGTGGACTCCACCGCCTACCAAACTGGCACGCGAGCTGAACTCGAAGCCACGTACCGCCCTGGTATGCGGTATTTTTATCAGTCCGCGTACCACCCTGGTACGCAAACGGCCTCTCTAGCCATGTAGCACCCCCCTACGTGAAGGGTGTCATGCCTCATGCACCAATATGGCCCGCCAACTCCTTCGGTGTTCCCATTCCCCGAGCCAGACAAAACCCTTCCAATATGGTCCGATCCTTCGCAATCCCTTCATTGGACTATTCATCGTCCCCGAGCCAAGGCCTCTACTGAAGCCTCCAGACCCATATTATGAAATCTTCAGGCGCATCAGTGTGCCACTTCGAGTTAACATACCCATGGTAGGCGAGGAAAAAGGGGTTGTTGTAACAACCCAAGATTTTATAAGTATTATTATTTATAATTTTATTGATGTCTTGTGTTGTACGCTACACCAAAATTAGCTTGAACTATACGCAACACCGTATTAGCTTGCAGTATATGCTACACTATTCTTGGATCATGTTACACACAATTTCATGTTCGTTTTGTGGAAATTATTTTACGCAACATTAATTATAGATTTTGTTTAATGTATAAATGAAATAAGTTTTGATTATGTTATACGCAACACCAAATAGAGCTTTCACTACAAGAAGCCCTGACTTGGCATGCATTACACAGAATCAAGACCTTCTTCGATAGCATGTGTAGTACACAATACCAAGTTTCACTAAATGAGATATTATTTTAATATTATTATGAACTAGCCGTTAGGAATAGTAATACCCACTTTTTGAAATTTTATAAATTTTATGTTTCAAAATGGACTTCATTTTTGGATTCAGAATATTGAAATTGGCCTTGGGTGAATTTTTGGTATTTTTTGTAAACTTTCAATTTTTAATGAATAGTGAAAACATTAGGTTACTATTTAAAAACCGAATTTTTATTAACATAATTATTTATTTTATTTAAATTTATTTTAGGTCAAAATAGATACATAATACCTATATAATTTCAATGTAATTAATGGAATCATTTTATAATAATTTTAGAAATGTAAAAAGTTTATCAAACTTTTCACTGTCTTTTACGCACCTCCTAGGAGAATTTGTAAATTTACATAAAAATTAGTTTTAACGCTTTTGTGAGTGGAATTTAAAAAAATCTGAGAGACATGGTTGATATCATTTAGTAAAATGTGGTTTAATAAAATAAAAATAATTTTTGGTGAATAGTAACTTTTTACTTTTATTTACCATAGTTAAAAGTAAATAGGGTAATTAAGGGTAAAAATGATATTATTATTACCCTAACACATGTCCTTATTCTATTGGATAAGTTTAATTCAACCGAAAATGACCTTAGGAATAAATATTACCTTTTAGGTCTACTTGGATTAGATTAGGACACTTATTATTATTTTATTTAAAGAAGAATTAAAATAGTTAAAATCAAAGTTTAATACCTAAAACATTTTTAATATAGGGTTATACATAAGATAAATTCGACTATAAATATTCATTAGAAAGATAAAATGATTTCCTACATAATCGTATTTTATTTATAATTTTCATACATTAAATAAATTAATTTATTTATGACACAATGATGATGGAGTAATTAACTTATTAATGAAATATGATCATAATTGATGTTATAAATACCCAAATAAATGTAATTTTAGACATTTTATGAATTCAAATAATTTTATCGGTTAATATGACATGTTATTATTGATTTACTTATTTTTTTGAACTAATCATGCTGTTATGAGTTTCACAAAAATCATGTACCAAATAGTGTCAAAATTGACATAAAATAGTTTTTAAAACAAATATTATTTTATTAATAGCTATTATAATACTAAAAGTCAATTTTTCGGCCAAATGACTTAGATAAGGATATATATATTAATAATGAACCACTTGGGGTTTTTTAGTCTTGTTATATTAAGTTTATTAACCATATAGTCTAAGAAAACAAAAATACACGGTAAAAGTTAAATTATTTAACTTAGGGTCAAATCTAAATTATAAGGATAAAATATTAACCTAAACAATTCTAAAACCTATTGGTTGAGAGTATTTCGACCCATACCCACCTTAGATTCGAAAAAAATAAATTTGGAGCAATTAAAAACTGAATATGACTTTATTATAAAATAACATTTTATGTTTTCCCAAAGGTGCCCCTCTCGTCCCTTATAAAAGGGAACTCATTCACTCTTTTCATCATACCCTTTTGAGCCTCGAAGCGTGGCCAAACCCTAAAAATTAATCTTATAAAACTCTATAGTTATATCATAGAGGTTCCGGTATTCTCAAAAGATGAACTCTAGTGACCTAAGAACATGTTTATATTAGGTGCGTCGAGGAAGAGGTAATCTCTTCTATCGACTCTTTCAAGTTTCTTTCTTCTTCTACTTCCTCTTCTTTAGTTGTTTCAATATAAAGTAATAAAATCAGAATTATTTATATACTGATATGTTATTATAAATAGTAAAACCCCTTTTTCATCTTCTATCCATCCTATGGAAAATGAAATCACTGCGCATGCGTACGTATGGAATACCGTCTCCACGACGTGGTGTAATCAGTTTTTCCACCACCACCTTACTTGGATGGGTATAATGGTGTAATGAATAAATATATATGATTATTATAATATCATACTGATTCTAGGATATTATATTATCCACTCCAATTCCATTCAAAAAATATGGTAATGATATCATCGCTCGTGCGTAAGTACGGAGTACCGTCTCCATGACGCGATGAGATTCATTTTCCATGTTAACAATTTAAGAATGATTATAAAGTGTATATAATAAGTAATCATGAAATATATTACATAATAATGATACTGTATTTATATATATATATATTTATGTCATCTAATTAATTCCACTCAAGTCAATAAGGAAAAGAAAATAGCGTTCATGCGTACGTACGGCCTACTGTCTCCATGAACGGTGTATTTCATTTCATTCATCTATCTATTATATATATGTATATTCTGAATATATGTGGTATATAAATCATTATTTACATTATTTAAGTAATTAAATCATGATATAATTAATTATAATATCATGAACAAAAAATCAAAACACGTACGATAAATGAAACGATTTTACCCAAAACGCTTCTTTAACATGGAATTTACAAAAGAACGTGTATTATAAAGTCATTATTGAACCATATATGATATCATAATAATGAATATGATTCTGTAATAAATAAATGACATTATTTAAATCATTATATAGGTGTTTTAGATTTTCACAAAGCATATCATACCTAAGGTAAGGGATAATTATTCCAATCTCGTTCTTATCCAAGATTGTTGATTCGTATGTATTTACTGGGGTTATTGTTATCATCCATGTCCCAATTTTATAAAAGTGTTTTTATGTATGTTTAAAGTCATTTTTAACCATTTTTGACTTTTACTACTTGTTATGAAAGGAATATTTCTTTTTTTACCATACTCACAACTTTTTGACCTTTTTGACAAAAAGTACGAGGAGAATGTTTTTTAACTTATACGGTATGAACAGATTTTTACGGTTTCATAAAACCATTTCTTAATGAATCTTACTCTACAAGATTTCATGACTATTTTCAACAAAATACTTTTATTTTAATATTGCATGTAATTTTGTGAAAATGAAATGATTTTGAAGAAGAAAGGATATTTTCCTCAAGAATTCATTTCAAGTGTTTATCAAAACTATTTTCCATCTAAGATGAAATTATTCAGTATGTTCATGTTTCAAGTATAATGTCTCCATTATTTACATGATTTTATTTTTATTATGATGAAATGATATCCATTTGATTTATATGGATTATGTTATAATGGGATGATGTTTATGAAACCCATTTTATTCATTGGGTTATGATGAATGATTTATGTTTATGTTGTGGCACAAGTAAGAATGATTTCATTATGAGATGGGTGGGACCTATATCTCCCTTCAATGCATTGGGTAATGATTTATATCTCATGATATAGACATGGTTGGAACGGTAAGTTAATTTGGTTCAGTGATACAGGACTGGAATGAGGAGTGAACTCGATTCAAAAAGGGACTTTGTCCACTAAGATGATTTTTGGCAGCAATGCCTTGGATACTATGGAAATAATATCACGTGCTTAATGGTTTTCCACAATTACATGTTTTATTACCATGATATTTTATCATGATTAATGTTCCATTATGATATATGCCTTTTGTACTTCAAAGATTTATGTCTTTGCTCAAGATTTTGATGTTTAGATTTTATGTTCAGGTTTTTGCATTCAAATGTTCATGGATTGTTTTATGTTATCTATGTTTACCCTTACTGAGAATTTGAGCTCACCCTTTTCTATGTTTTCTTTTTCCCAGGATTTAATGAAAGGTTTTAGGTAAGAAAACAAAAGGGGAAGATCTTTTTGGGAGATGTTAAAGATCTTTCATCATGATTAGAATATTATGTTCCAAGTTTTCAAAGACACTAAAATATTACGGTCCTTCGGTGTTTGTTTTTGTTATGTATTAAGTATTCTGAAAATTTAATTTATTGTCCATCTATTTCAATTTTGGGGTCTCTACAGTTGGTATTAGAGGATCTGTTTAGTCATCCTTTGGAAACTAGGATGCGAGAACATTAGTAAGATCCCTAGAGATATTTCTAAGTTATATCTATGGATGTCCCTAAGGTTATGTATAAGTATAGGTTATAGTCCTAGAATTATGGAAATGATATTAGAATTAAACATAAGATGTTAGATATTTAAGGTACTCCCCCTTTATTATGTTCTTTTCCTAGCATGATTTTTTCCACTCACACTATTATTTATAGGTTTTTGAAAATGGATGGTAATAGGAAGATTCACGATAATGGAGGATATGATGGAAAATTGAATGATATTCTTCATGAGCAACCAAATGAAACAGGATTTGGAAGTCCAAACATTGTTATTGTTCCTAATCAGCAATCTCATAATATGATCAATAATATCAACTTTGGTAAGATTCCAGACTCGACTAATAAGAGAAAGATGGTGTTTCGTGATGATCATAGAGGAAAGAAAGTTAAATTTCCCGCATGTAAATCATTTGGGAAGAGGCATCAAGGAGAAATTTTCAAAGGAACTGGAAGATGCTTTGTGTGTGGAAAATAAGGACACAAATCTAGTAAGTGCAATGGAAAAGGATCAGTTAACACCATGGACAAGGATAATGGTATTGCTATGACATCAACAATGATTAAATGTTTGAAATGTGGAATGTATGGGCATTATCCAAACCAATTACCTAATGGAAAGTCACATGAAGAGAATCATCATGGTCGTATGGGTAGTATTTATGTTGATGATGATGAAGATACTACAAATGATATGTGAGATGAAATAATTGTTGAAGCTCAGTCAACGGTTTAAGTAGGTAGTGGAATGATTTATGTTTATCAATAGTTATGTTGTATAGGTAATGGTACTATGGAATAAAGACACATCTAAGGATTGTTACACTATTGTTTTTTCAAAAGTATTTGAAAGTATATGTTGAATGGTACCAGTAACCATGAAAGGTTATTCAAATATTTTTGGAATGTAGATGATATACACATATTGAAGGGATAAGAACATAATGCGATGTTTGATAGTATTAATGAGCTCCTGACTAATATAAGATTAAAGTGATATCATGGTTTGAGTATATATAATTTTTTGGATTTTGGTATGTGGAAAGAGTTACCTTTTGACAACATTCATGTTTTCACTAAGGTTCTATTGAAATTTATGTTTTAACAGAATACATTATTAAGGTATTCACAAGTTTGGAATGTGAACAACAAGATATTTCTTATGGGGTATAAATGATGGTATTCGCGTTCTTGTTATGTGACCTTTCTAGTAATCATTTTCTTTATACTATCAGATTGGACAGATGTATTTTGGATAAGTCTAAAGATTGGAATGCATTAAGTTGGACATGAAATAGTATTGTTTAATGCTATAAATTTTTGATATTATTTCTGGAATGCTATAATAGTATAGTTTTAGAAAAAGGACAACATGTAGGATGGGATAATACCTGTCGCGTCGGACAAGGCTGTGGGAATCGAACCCAAAACTGAAGTGTGATCGGCTGTTATTGCCTACCACTGGCCTACAAGAAGTCCCTGGTTAGTAGAAATATGTTTTATTTTATTAAGAGGTATGATAGATGAAGTATAAGTCCATTTTTAGAACCATATACAATTAATATCACCATAGATGAACTTATGTATATAACTTTTGCAAACCGTTTGTTTGAGACAGATGGAATGACCTATCATTCTATCGCATGATATGCTCACACTTCATAGAAGAAAAATTCAACCTCATTTCTTTAAGAGATGAAGTGGAAATTGTTCAAGGCACAAGAAACAATGATATTGTACTGAAATCAAGTAAGTATTTCTTCTGTTTCAAATTTTTCAACTTTAGCAAAATGATATTGAAAACCAAAAATATTGTCCTAGTGCACATATATCTGATGAATCAGATGGTACATTAGATCATCACAAATTTATGACTTTGTGATTGTTGTCTTTTTCATATCCATGCTCTCTACCACTCTCTATCTGAACATGATGGTTAGATTTCTCTACCATATCCATACTTTCACCTATGTTATCCTATGTGGAACCCTAGTGATGAGTTAATTTGAGTTACCATTATGTTTCATAATACACTTCGTAAAATTAAGTTTTAGTATTCTTTTTTACGATGTGGTTTTCTATTAAAGAAACTTTCACGTAGTAAACCATTTATAACCCAGACGAATTTCGAGGGAGAAATTCATTTTAAGGGGTGTAGAATGTAACAAACCGAGATTTTATGAGAATTAATATTTTTAATTTCATTGATTTATTGTGTTGTACACTACAACAAAATTAGCTTGCACTATACACAACACCGTATTAGCTTGTAGTATACACAACACTATTCTTGGCTTGTGTTGCACACAATTTCATGTTCGTTTTGTGGAAATTATTTTACACAACATTAAGTATAGATTTTGTTTAATGTATAAATGAAATAGGTTTTGATTATGTTATACGCAATACCAAATGGATCTTTCACTACAATCATCCTTGACTTGGCTTCCATTACACGCAATCAAGACTATCTTCGATAGCGTGTGTAGCACACAATACCTAGTTTCACTAAATGAGATATTATTACAATATTATTATGAACTAGCCATTATGAATAGTAATACAAAATTTTTGAAATTTTATAAATTTATCTTTCAAAATGGACTTAATTTTTGGATTCGGAATATTGGAATTGGTCTTGGTTAAAGTTTTGGTATTTTTCTGAAAACTTTCAATTTTTTATGAATAGTGAAAACACTATATTACTATTAAAAAAAAAAGAATTTTTATTTAAATAATTATTTATTTTATTTAAATTTATTTTTGGTCAAAATAGATACATAATACCTATATAAGTTCAATGTAATTTATTGAAGTAATTTTATAATAATATTATATATGTAAAAAGATTATCGAACTTTTCATCGTCTTTTACCCACCTCCTAGGAGAATTTGAAAATTTACATAAAACATAATTTTACCACTTCTGTGAGTGGAATTTCAAAAAATCCGAGTGACACGGTTGATATCAGTAAGTAAAATTTGGTTTAATAAGATAAAAATAATTTTTGGTGAATAGTAACTTTTTACTTTTATTTACCATGGTTAAAAGTAAATAGGGTAATTAAGGGTAAAAATGATATTATTATTACCCTAACACATGTCTTAATTCTATTGGATAAGTTTCATTCGACCATAAACAAACTTATGAATAAAATATTACCCTTTAGGTCCACTTGGATTAGATTAGGACACTTATTATTATTTTATTTTAAGAAGAATTAAATTAGTTAAAATCTAAGTTTAATAACTAAAACATTTTTAATATAGGGTTATACAAAAGATAAATTTTACTATAAATATTAATTAGAAAGATAAAAATATTTCCTACATAATTGTATTTAATTTATAATTTTCAGACATTAAATAATTTAATTTATTTATTACACAATGATTATGTAGTAATTATCTTATTAATGAAATATTAACATAATTGATGATATAAATACCCAAAAAATGTAATTTTAGACTTATTATGAATTAAACTAATTTTCTAGGTTAATATGACATGTTATTAGTGATTTAATTAACTTTTTTGGAACTAATCATGCTGTTAAGATTTTCAAAAAAAATTAAGTACCAAATAGTGTCAAAATTGACAGAAAATACTTTTTAAAACAAATATTATATTATTAATAGTAATTTTTTTTATAAATATATAAGGTTAGGAAAAATGAATTGGATATATATTTTAATAAGGAACCACTTGGGGTTTGTTTTTCTTGTTAGAGTAAGTTTATTAACCATATAGTGTAAGAAAACAAAAAGACAGGGTAAAAGATAAATTATTTAACTTAGAGTAAAATCTAAATGATAAGGATGCAATAGTAACCTAAACTTGTCTAAAACCTATTTTTTTATAGGATTTAGACCCATCCCCACCTTATCTTTGAAATAAATCAATTTTGAGCTATTAAAAACTGAATATGGCTTTATTATAAAATAATATTTTAAGTTTTCCCAAAGGTGCCCCTCTCCTCCCTTATAAAAGGGCACCCCTTCCCTCTTCTCTTCACACCCTTTTGAGACATTAAGCTCTATAAAACCCTACCAATTACTCTTATAAACCTATATAGTTTTATAATAGAGGATATAATCTTCTCAAAAGAATAACTCTAGTGCCCTAAGAAGAATTTTAAAGGAGGTGCGTCGAGGAAAAGGTAATCTCTTCTACTGACTCTTTCAAGTTTGTTTCTTCTTCTACTTCCTCTTCTTTAGTTGTTTAATTATAAAGTAATAACATCAGTATTATTTATATACTGATATGTTATTATAAATATGAAACAACCCTTTTTCATCTTCTATCCATTCTGTGGAAGACGAAATCACCGCGCGTGCAGGCGTACGGAATATCGTCTCCACGTCGTGGTGTAAGCAGTTTTTCCACCACCACCTAACTTGGATGGGTATAATGGTGTAAAAAATAACTATATATGATTATTATAACATCATAATGATTCTAATATATTATATAATCCACTCCAATTCCATTCAATAAATATGGGAACGATATCATTGCTCCAGCGTAAGTACGGATTACCGTCTCCACGACGCGATGAGATTCATTTTCCATGATAACAATTTAAGAATGATTATAAAGTATATATAATAAGTAATAATGAAATATATGACCTAATAATTATATTGGATTTATATATATATATATGTATGTCATATACTTAATCCTATTCAAGTCAATAAGGAAAGGAAAACAGCGTTAATGCGTACGTATGACCTACCGTCTCCATGAACAGTGTATTTAATTTCATTCATCTATGTATAATATATATGTATATACTGACTATATATGATATATAAATAATAATTTACATTCTGGAAGTAATTAAATCATGATATAAGTAATAATAATATCAAGAACAACAAATCTAATCACGTATGATAAATGAAACGATTTTACCCAAAATGCTGCTTTAACATGGAATTTACAAAAGAACGTGTATTATAAAGTCGTTATTGAACCATATATGATATAATAAAAATGAATATGATTCTGTAATAATTAAATGAAATTATTTAAATCATTATACTGTAGGTTCAGATACGTACGAAGCATATCAGACCTAAGGTAAGGGATAATTATTTCAATCTCGTTCTTATCCGAGGTTGTTTATTCGTAAGTATTTACTGGGGTTATTGTTATCATCCATGTCCCTATATTATAAAAGTTTTTTTATGTATGTTTAAAGTCCTTTTTACCCATTTTTTAATTTTACTACTTGTTATGAATGGAATATTTCGATTTTTTACCATACGCGGAACTTTTTTACTTTTCCGACAAAAGTATGAGGAGAATGTTTTTTTAACTTATACGACATGAACAGATTTTTACAGTTTCATAAAACCTTTTTCATAATGAAGCTTATTATACAAGATTTCATAACTATTTTCATCAAAGTCCTTTTCATTTAAAATTTAATTTAATTTTGTGAAAAGAAAATGATTTGGAAGAAGAAAGGATATTTTCCTCAAGAATTCATTTCAAGTGATTATCAAAACTGTTTTCCATCTAAGATGAAATTATTCATTATGTTCATGTTTCAAGTATAATGTATCTATTATTTATATGGTTTGATTTTTATTATAATGAAATGATATCCATTTGTTTTATATGGATTATTTTATGATTGGATGATGTTTATGAAACCCATTTTATTCTTTGGGTTATGATGAATGATTTATGTTTATATTGTGGAACAATTAAGAATGATTTCATTATGAGATGGGTGGGACCTATATCTCCCTCCAATGCATTGGTTAAAGATTTATATCTCATGAGATAGACATGGATGGAATGGTAAGTTATTCTGGTTTAGTGATACAAAACTAGAACGAGGAGTGAACTCGATTCAGAAAAGGACTTTGTCCACTAAGATGGTCTTGGTAGCACTACCTTGGCTACTATGGAAAACATATCATGAGATTAATGGTTTTACAGAATTACATGTTTTCTTCCCATTCAATTTTATCATGATTGATGTTCCATTATGATATATGCATTACGTAATTCCAATATTTATGTCTTTGATCAAGATTTTTATGTTTAGATTTTATGTTCATGTTTTTGCATTCAAATGTTTATGGATTATTTTATGTTCTCTATGTTTACCCTTACTGGGCATTTGAGCTCCCCTTTTTTATGTTTTCTTTTCCCCAGGATTTAAATAATGTTTTTAGGTAAGAAAACAAAAGGGGAAGATCTTTTTGGGAGATTTTGACGATCTTTCACCATGATTAGAATATTATGTTCCATGTTTACAAAGAGACTAAACTATTATTATACTTCGGTGTTTTTTTGTTATGTATTAAGTATTATGATAAAGTAATTTATTGTCCATGTATGAAATGTTTGGGGTCTCTACAGTTTCCCCGACCCTTGAGTGGATTCCCAAGGCATTCTCAGGATCACATTCCCATGGTAGTGCGGGGTCTGATCCCAGGACCCCCTTTCTGCCTCTCCACTGACCAGGACTGAGGGACCCCGCTCACGTTTCCTTTTGAAGAGCGCCACTGGTGAGAACTTTTCCCCTCTTCTGAGAGTGGCTGGGCATCCCTCTCGGAGTAAGCCCCACACCATCATTGCTGGAAGACAATGTCTCGTCCCTTCTCATCACGGAATGTTCATTACTCTGCTGCGCGACTTCTATCTTCCTCCAACATCAGGGAGAAGGAGAGTTCCATGGTCCAGGCCATCTCTTCATCCCTTCCACTTCCTCCCCTTAACTCGGTAGGTAGAATGTGCAAGGATTTTCCAAGTCTATCACATTCTATTGTTTCTCACACCGAGCATGACTCACGTGGGCTTAGAGATTTGTGATGGTCACAACATCCGCATGATGGCGGTGGATAAATGAACTACGTGGGTTTTTATCCCTATCCCTTAAGCTGGGTACGTAGGATGCCTCCTCGAGGTTAAATCCCAATAATAAGAAACTATCATGTGTACGCCCTAATATTTCAATAACTACGTGGACTTCGATTCCCAGCCAACCGGGATACATAGAAAACCTCCCCGAGGTGCAAGCCTGATATAACATAAATGTCCCTATCAGACCATGTCCTTATACTTCTGCAGGACCATATTTGGGCCCAAGAAATCATTTCTCTTGGGTCTTCTTGGCCGCTTCGGTGTAAGTCCCACAACAATATTTACCGGGCATCTCTCACCCGGGCGTCCTTTCTACAAGATGTTAAACTTTATTGTTGGGTCCTTGCCACATGACCTTAAAAGGTGACGTGTCCCGTCATGTGGCACCGAACTACGTGGATTCTAATTCCTCTCACAAGGATACGTTGGAAGCCTGTATCGTGGGTTCGATCCAAACACTCAAGTCGTTATCTATCCCCCCTAGATGACAATAAACTCATGAGTGCCCAGTTATGAAGCTTTAAACGAGTTCTATCTCAATGAGTCCAAACTCCTCAGAGTCATTAATCCAATGAGGGATGGTAAACCTCAGGCCTAAATGATTCTGAATCCCTACGTTCAGCTGACCATTTCTAACCAGGAGTAATCCATGGAAACTATTCTTGGGTATAAACGAAAGATTCACAAACATATGAATACGTCTTAAATATATAACAGAGTCCCAAAATGGGAAATAATTCCCCCAAAAAAGGTACAATGTGCCCGACTTCCCATCCTCTTGACCAATGCGAGTTCTTAAGCGTCACTGGCTGAATCACCCGGCGAACACATGCCTTTGGAAATTATTCCCATATATCATTTGATATGGAACTATTGGGCATTTCAAAATGAAAATGGTGCACCTGATATGAGTGATTAACCAGAACCCAAACTTCTCTAATCAACCATCGGTCCACACACATCTCCCCCCCACGATCGAAACAACCATGATATTAGAGACTTTCCCAAAAAGTGACATGTCCAGAGGTACTCTATCTATGTAACATAAATCCACCAAAGTCAGAATCTTAATAGCTAACTAAATAAAAATGTTTAACTTTAGGATTGAACAATCCCTACTTGAGGTATTTGGAAATTCTGTTAACACCATTTAAGTGTGACTCCTTTGGGTTTTCTTGAAATCCTGCACATATACACACATTAAACATAATATATGTTCTACTGGCAGTTATGTACATCAAAGTCCCAATGATTCTTCTATAAGCATTTTGATAAACTGATTTTCCATTATAATCAAGTTCCAACTTACATGTAGAAGTCATAGCGGTTTCACTACCCTTAATACTATCAAAGCAATATCTTTTCTAAATATATTTTGTGTACTTACATTGATTTATAGTTATAACTTCTTTATTTTGAAATATTTTAATTCAAAAAAAAATATTTAAGTTCACCCATTAAACTCTTTTTAAACTCTCTTTGCATTTTTTTTTAAAAATCTTCAAAAAAATAAATTTTAGAAGATCCAAAGATAATATCATCTACATATATTTGGGCTATTAAAACTTATTTTAAAATTTTTGATAACTAAATTAGTATCTGTAAGTCATTTTTTAAAACCTTTAGAAATAATAATGTTACTCAACCATTCATACAAAGCTCTTAGATCATGTTTAAAACTATATAAAGCTTCCAATAATTTGAACACATGATTTGGAAAATGTGCATTTGTAAAATCTGGGGGTTGTTCAACAAAAACATCCTCAACTATATAACAATTTAACAATGTACTTTTGGTATCCATTTGATAAAGTACAAAATCAATGTGTGTTGTATAGGAAAGTAAGATCCTAATTGCATCAAGTCTAGCTACTGGTGTAAAGGTCTCTTCATAACCAATTCCCTCTCCATGATTATATCCTTATGAAAATAGTCTATCTTTATTTCTATCAATATTTCCAACTTAATCTAATTTATTTCTAAATACCCATTTGGTTCATATGGTAAATGTATCCTTCGTTCTATCTATAAGTTTCGAAGCATTATTTTTTTCAAACTGACAATGTTCTTCCTGCATAGCCATTACCCAAATTTCATCTATGATCACAGCATTGATTTTTTTAGGTTCAACCTGTGACAAGAAAGCATGATGTTCAACCTGGGTTTTCAATGAATCTCTTGTTTGTGTTCCTCTATCTAAATCTCTGACAACAACATCTAAGGGGTGATTCTTAAGGGTTCTAGTTGGTCTAGAGAAGGATTGACTAGATATTCAGGTTTTTTAGGTTGATCTGGTACACTAAGGTTAGGATGTGGATAATTTGAAGAACTAGAAGTTTTCACAGATTTATTCACATGATGATTTTAGGTTTTATCATTAATGTCCAGATTGGAAATATCCTCTCAAATATTTTCTATTGAGTTCTTGGTCTCATGTGGATCTGCTTCATCAAATTTGATATGTACAGATTCCTCCACACATTTGGTTTTCTTATTTAATACTCTGTAAGCTTTTCTTAATGTATAATATCCAGGAAATATTCCTTCATCAATTTTGGTGGAAAATTTATCAAAATTATCTGTAGTGTTCGGAATATAAACTTTACATCCTAACACATTAAAATAACTTACTTTGGGTTTCCTATTATTCCACATCTCATAAAGATTTTTCTTTAGGATGGGTTTAGTTGATTATATATTTATTATGTAACAAGGTGTATCAACTACTTCAGTCCAGAAGTAAATAGAAAGGTCATTTTCATTGAGCATAGTTCATCCAATTTCCTATGAGGTTATATTTCTTATTTTTACCACACCATTCTGTTGAGGTTTCCTAGGAGAAAATAAATTATGATTATTTCCATTTAGTGAGGAAAAAGCATCAAAATATTAATTTTCAAACTCATGAACAAGATCACTTCATAAGGATTTAATCGTAAGTTCACTATGATTTTCTACAGTCCTATCATACCTGGTAAAGTGTGAACAAGCTTCACTTTTGTGAGATAGGAAAAAGGTCCAGGTGTACCTAGATAAATCATCTACAAGATAAAAAACATAGTGCTTCCCATTGAGACATGAAACTCTAGATGGTCCAAACAAGAACATGTGAACCAACTCCATAGGTTGAGAAGTAGTTACTTCTTTCTTGGGTTTGAAATAGATTTGACGTTGCTTTCCATTTTGACAAGGATTATATACTTTATTGTCTGGAAACTACAATTTGGGTAAGTCTCTAACTAAGCCTTTTTTAGTTAACATACTAAGAGTGTGTATATTTCAATGTCCTAGTATTCAATGCTAGAGACAAGACTCTTTATGAAAGGCATTTAGATAAGAGACATTCTTTGAGACTAGTGTGTTTGGATTTATAGAATATACAATATCATTTCTAAAATAAGTAAATACTAAGTTATTATTATCATAAAAAACATGGAAAGAATAATATTTTAATTTAACATTAAATACATCATCACACAATTGAGATATTTTGAGTAGGTTATACTTTAATCCATGAACATACAGTAATTTAGGAATAAAAATTGAGTCAGGGTTACCAATCTGGCATATGCCGATGATTTTTCCATTACCATTGTAACCAAATGTGACATGTACTCTATAAATATTGATAAGACTTTTAAAGAATGAATAGTCCCCTGTCATATGTCTTAAACATTTGTTTTCCAAGTACCACATCTTTTTACAGGATCTCTTTAGGAAGTTTACCTACAAAGTAGTTCATCCAAAAAATGACTTTAGAACCCATATTTTTCCAGGTCCGCATGCATTAGTGACATAAGCTTTAGGAACCCACAACTGTCTTATGGGTTTCCTATATATAGAATATAAAGTGTTTGAAAATTAAACTTTGTTTAGTCTTGAAGAATTAGATGCAGTAAAATAATATTTAGAACTAGAACATGATGTAAAAATCTGGTTTCTAAAAAAGGTTGTAGATTTCTAGAACTTATTACAAAATGTGATTTGGATAATTTCCTTTGTCCTAGTTTATATCCTATTCTAGAATTATATATTGGAGATATTTTTTACCAAGAATTTGAGTAAGAGTATTTTTACCATTAGTGAACTTTTCCAAATCATTCTTCAGTTGCTTATTAGACATTTTTTACATATTATTTTCCTTGACCATTTGATCATTTTTCATTTTTTCAGTTGTATGTTTTGAGTCAACAGTCATAGTAAGATCATGTTGTTTCTTCAAAGATTTATACTTATCTTTAATCTCATTACATGTTTCTTCTAGAATGTTTCAATATTCAAACAATTCATCATTTTTCATATTCTCATATTCACTTTTAGAATAAAAATAATTATGTAAAAGAGAGACTAAGCTTACCACAATTGTGTTTGTCATAAAAAACAAATTAATAATATTATCTTTATCAATTTTATAAGAGACAGATTCACTTGATCTATCCTCGGAGGCACTCTAGGTAAGTTTCATTGCGTTCTTATACCTTTTATCATTATTTTAATAATTTTTATTGTATTTTATCTTTGGATAGACAGCCTTCACATGTCCTTTACTTTTACATTCGTAGCAAATTATCTCCTCTGATTTATCATTTCTCTTCTAATACTTTTTCTAATTTCCCTTATTATTATATTTTCCTTTCTATTTAGGCTTTATGGAAAACTAATTTTTCAAAAAAAAAGTCATGAATCTTTTAGCCAACTGTTCTATTTCCTCATCATTGTCTATATCTACTTCACCACTGCTTGAGCATTCAATAGCATATTGAAATTTCTCCTTGTCTATACTTTTATAAGTTGTTGTCTTGATTGCTACAGACTTTCATTTTGGTTTATCATCTTCTTTATTTGCCTTCAATCCCTCTTTATACATCATTAATTTTCTAATCAATTACTTCACTGGAATCTTATCATTATCACACGATTCTCTAATAAAAACAGACATTCCATTCCATCTTTATGGTAATCATCATAGAATTTTCATAATCTTATCTTTGGCTGTTAATTATCTTCCTAAAGAAATCATGGTATTCACTATTTCATTGAACTTCAGATACATATCAGAAATAGACTCATCAGTATTCATTTTGAAGTTTTAATATTTAATAGTATGTGTATTTAATCTCATTTCTTAAAAATTTGATGTTACCTCCGGAGAAACAAACAGAGTGTCCCAAATCTCATGTTCAGTATTACAAGTAGAGATAGAGTTAAACTCTTCATCTCTTAGTGAACAGTATATAGCATTCATTAATTTATAATTATTGTTATAGACAGTCTTGGTAGGTTCATCAAAAGTGTTTCTAGAAGTTTTAGGAATTGAACATTTACTTTTAATAGCAGCCTAGATTTCAAATCCCATGCTTTCTAGATGTATTTTCATTTTAAGATTCAACCTAGCAAAATTAGTTCTATAAAATAAAGGTGGTTAATTTGTATAAACCCCTACTAATCTATTTTATATGATACATATTATAAAATAATTTCAATGGGATAAATATTTAGAAATAACAGAAATTTTGAGATCATTGAAAAACAACTATAATCACAGTTGACAAGATTTGAAAACTGACAATAACTTTTAAATACTCTTATACAAAATGTTTGTCGGAGTAGATGACTCAAGATTGAGGTGAATTGAGAATCTATAAAAATTCATATTAAAATTTTTTCTTTACAATAATGTACCCTTATTAAAATAAAATCAATGTTAGTTTGTAGTGAATTTATATAAGTTCTGAAAGTTCAATTAGTTTATCAGAAGATTGATTAGTTCTCAGTTTTTCCAATCAAAATATTAGTCAGTCTTTTGAAACAAATCTACTGATTAAAAACAGATATAAACACTTGTTAAACGAACTATAAAAGTTTAGTTTATCTTAATTTGAAAAATACAAAATAGATTAAAAAAAAAGACAAACAACATGTCGGGTAAATCAAGAGGTTCAGTCTTAAGATGAGACTTAGTCCTCTCCACATGGTGATCACTTTCTACCAAGAAGTTTATATTAATTAAATATTGATCCAAACCTTGGATCGGTGTTCATAATAGCACACTGGGATATCCAGGTCACACTTGACCTCTACCCTAGTTATTCATGGGAAAAATATCAAACATATCACACATGATCTCTTTCATAGTTGTACGTGGTATACAAGAGTAGAAATGGATTGAGTGTGAGGATATTTTTGTATCATTCAGTTAAGCTTAAGAGATAGTGTTTTTGAAACAAACAGATGCACAAACATCTCAACAAGTAAACAAAAGAACACAATAGAGTTATAAAAGAAAGAAAACAAGGTTTAGAAATCTTTTTGTGTTGTGTAGTAAAGATTTGGACTCATTGGATGTTGAGAAAATGATATCTGAGTCTTCTTCTGGAAGTTGGGTTCAGAATAGATCATCATAGTCTCTGTATTCTAGTTTCTAGGTGTGTAAAGTTTCAACTATTCTTTTTGAGGAGGTTCAGCAAGCTTCAGTAGGTTGTTGCATGTAAATCTTGTTGTGATCTCAAGCTTCTAGTTCCTCCCTTTGCACAATCATGCGTATTTTCAAAGTCTTTACTTTTTTGTTTTAGCAATGTGTTTTTAAGTGGGAGAGAGCTCACTTTAAGGTTGAGCTTGTAATCCTTTTATACTTCATGGTCCACTATGTTATAAGATCTCCCCATGTGCATGTACCTCATACTATCTACGAATATCCCTATAGACAACATTAAGTAATGCAATAAACATTAATTTTCCTAAATATGACTATTATAAATAAGTTTTAATTAATAAATTCTAAATAGTTATTTATGACTATCGGTGATTCATTTTCAACGGTCTATCATCTTTGGTTTGTTAATATCATTCTATCATCTTTGGTATGTCATCTTCGATCTATCATCATTGGTATGCCATCTTCGGCCTATTAACTTTGGTTTGTCAACTTCAGTCTATCATCTTCGATCTGTCGAACATCAGAGTGTCAAACTTTAGTGTGTCGAACATTGGTGTGTCAAACATCAGTGTGTCAAACTTCAGTGTGTCAAACATCTGTGTATCGAACATAGGTGTTTTGAACATTGATGTGTCAAACATCACTGTGATGTATATCGGTGTGTTGAACATCGGTGTGTCAAACATCGTTGTGTTGAACATTGGTGTGTCGAACATCAGTATGGGGAACATTGGTGTGTCGAACATCGGTGTGTCAAGCATCAGTGTGTTGAACATCAGTGTGTAAAACATACTATCAGTGCGAGGGAATATAAAAATATTATGAAGATTCTTTCTTATACGTAACATTTCTAGACTAAGAAACATCAAAAAAATACATGTAAAAAATACACTTGTAAACATAATGATTCATTAATATAGGTAATTGACTTATTTAAGTGTATTTTTCTATATGAAATAATTTATTTAATTAGTGAGATTAAATTGCATGAAATAGTAGAATATATATATTGAAATTATTTGTGATTATGAAAACTAATATATCAGAGAGGGTCCAACAATAATATATCATTTTCTTTATTTCTCTTTTCAAAAACTAAAAAGTAATAACGTCGATTGTGGACATGTGTACTATCACCACCTTGATAGGATGTGATCACTTATACATAAAACTATTTATATATATAAGTATATATTATTAAATAACACTGTAATTATTACATTATTATCATTATTTAAATATATAATGTTACATACCCTCTTCCAAAAATGATTATTAAAAATATGTGAACGTTAGTTAGGAGTACATACGACCAACTATCTCCCTAATTACACTATTGTTCCATTTTTCATAAAAACATTTCATGATTGGTTTTAAAAGTATTATTAATGTACAAATATGAAATTTAGTATATTATTATTATCTTATAATCCTGATTTATTGACCCCTTTCACTGTAGTCAACCTAGTGAAGTTTATTTTAATATATGAATAACATTTAGTCAAAACACCTGACATAAAATTAAATGTTTCAGTAGTTGTATAATTTTTTTTAAAAATTGAATTAAAAATAATAAAACACATGAAAAAGGTTCTGAATAAATTAAATAATTAAACTAATTATATTATTTTCTATGATAAAGAAACAAGTGACATGTTAGACTCAAGGTAGTAGTTTTCTCATCAGAGTTTTATTTTTCATGACATATAAGCCATGTTCACCAGAAATATCTTATATATTGTGTTTATACTACATATGGATGTATTATCTGATTCATATAATTTAATTTTTGGGTATTAAAAATCGATATTATTATCTTTCTTTTCTAGTGTTTATGTTTCAAAAGATACAAATTTAGTAAAGTAATTTTGTCTCAATTTGCCTTCTTTGAGTCACATTTTATGTTATGAATCAATATTATTATATAAGGTGTATATAATACCTTTAAAATTTTATATCATGAATATAATTATTTACCATAAATTTTAATCTTCATTTAATTTTATTCATTCAATTGTATTATGATCTAATGTTACAAAATTGGAAATAGTTTATTTCTATAGTATCATTGTTTATCGATTTTTTTATGATTATTATTCCATTAATGAAAATTATGATCCATATCTCAATACCCCCATGATATTTATTAACCACCTGCTATTAATATTATATCCAATTAATGGTACCATTTTTTCACTCTTGGTACTTAATACAATTAAGATTGTTTTCTATGAAAATAAGAATTTATTTTTTATTTAATTCAGAAATATGTGTTCCTTCAAAACATTGTTTTCCAAAAATAGTTAATTTTTTTTACTATTAACCTATAATGTATAAATTTTTTTACCCATTTATGGCATTTTTTAAAAATAGTTTTAAATGGAATATTATTTTCATTTTTTGATCAATGAACTTTTCTAAATGTTTGTGGTGTAAAAAAATAATTTTTTTTCATTTACGGACTTACCAAATGTCATGGCCATAATTTCCTTGGTGATTATTTTTTTATATTATAATGTTATTTTTTGAAAGAATGTTTTATCTAATATTCTATAAATTTCTTTATAATAAAATGGTTTTTAAGGGAAAATGGTTTTCAAAAATTGTATAATTTTTAAAAAGTAGTTTAAATGATTTTCAAAGAATATTTTATATGTTTTCGACATGTTGCATTCATTGAAATGGATTTAAAATATTTTAAAGATTATTTATATTAGTTTAAAATTTATTTTTAGATAAAATGGTTTAAAAATGATTTTAATATTTCTTTATTTATTTTTATGGTGTTTTTAAAGACAAACATTTTCAAAATATATGCAAGATACCTTTATATGTTTTCAAACCTATTTAAAATTAAATAAATTTCAATATGATTTATATTTTAAAAAGGTCATTTAAATGTGGAATTTTATTCCTCAAGTAATGTTTTAAATGAAAATTTTAATTTATCTTGATGAGAAATGGATCTTTAAAATTGTTTTATGAATAGGATTTTTAAAGAAAGTATATTTTTATTAAGAAACATTTCATGTGATATTTAAAAATTCATCTCCAACTAAGATGACATAATTTTTATTGTAATTTAAGATTTATTACGAGAAAAAACCATGAAAAGAATTCATATTATTTCTGAAACAGTTTATGTTTTAATAGCATGATGTTTTTGACACCTGTTTTTCTTCCAAATGACATATAATCTCGAAAAACACTTCTTTTAATGGGTTATGAGTTGATGAATCGATTATTAAACCTATATATTTTCCATAGGTTATGATGTTATGAAATGTTAAATATTCTTATTTTATTTCATGGGTTATGATATGATTGTTATAAAACCCATATTTTTTATGGGTTATGATATGATGAATGTTTTATTTTCTAATGTCTATTGTATAAATGATTTTACTATCTGACGGGTGGTACTGATGTCTCTATATAATTAATTGGGTAAAAACTTATATCTCATGAGATAATGATGGGATTCAAGTTGACAAGATTGATCCACAATTGAACATGTTGAAATAATGTCCACTACATGAAAATGGGGAATCCTGATCCACTATGGTATGATAGGGAAACCTGATATACTATTAGAATATATGGAAACTCGATCCACTATAGGAATATAGGGAAACTTGATTCACTATGTGAACACGGGGAAACTCAATCCATTATGGGAAGATGCTGAAATTGGATCCATTAAAGGGAAATGATTATGGCTAGGGATTGTGGTTGTCATACCCGGTAGGTTTAGACCCTATGAATTACCATGATAATGTTTTTGAAATTATCCTTGACACATAGAGAAGAATATTTGATTTTTATGTGTTTTCCACCACTCCTATATATTATTCATATGATTTACACACATAATTCATGTTCTTAAATATCTTGTGATTCATATATTATGAACTGTGAATGTTTTTTCCATTACACATTATTAAGATCATTGATATGAAAAGTATGATCTTCAAACATTATCCTCATGTTTTCATTCCCATTTGTTCATGATATTCTTACACATTTCCTTTGTTTGACCTTACATATTAATCAAGAACCCCTTTCTTATGTTTCCTTTCCCCAGGTTATGAAGAAAGGTTTATTAGTAGAATTTCTAGGGGATACCTTCTTTGGAAACATTCGTGATATTTTAATATGTTATAAGAATTTTATTCAATTATTCCAAAGGAACTGAAATAATACATTCTTTGGGTGTCAGTTTTTTAATGGATTCTGTATTGTAAAAAATTGATTTATTATCATTGTATTATTTAATCATGGTTCATTATAATTTGTTTCGGATAAAAGGTTTAGTTAGCCTTTTTAAACCAATAAAATAAAAATTTAGTGAGATCCCTAGGAATATTTCTAAGTATATGGGAAGGGATTTCACTATGGATAGGTTTAAGGATGAAAAAATATTTAAGAAAGTGTCATGGAATTTTATTGAAGGATAGACAGGGTAGTTTCTTATAATTAATTTTTTTTTGGATAAAATATTTGGACATGTCTTTGGAACATATATACTTAGGTATAACAATTCTGAAAAAGAGCATCAACCCAAATCAAGAGTAACCTGGAACAAAACTACATTCCTTACTTCATACATGGTATGAAACTCCTGGGGGATATGCTTTTTCAATTAAAAATCTCTTTCTAAAACATCATGAATGATTTAGGTATAATATTATTATGAATAACATAGTATAACCCTTAGGTTTCATATATTAAAGAAGTATGATCCATGATTTAGGCATCCTAGAAGTGATTTTTTTATGATTACATTGTTTCACATTATGATAAATGTTTCTCACACTGTATTTTTTAGTCTAAGTTAGTGTAGGGAACTAGAAGGAACTTGGTTAACATTTTATATTTTAAAATAGAATGTTATGTGAATTATAAAAATATATTTCCTAAGTGAAAATATCTTGAAGAGAACAAGGACTTTTGTATGAGTATTGTTTATACTACTGGACACAAAGAGATCACGGATGACATATGTAATGTATGGGGTGTTATACCAATATTGTTTACATTAAACATATGAAGAACAGTTAGATTGAGGTTGTGGAACCTCAACACATGAATCTAATTTCATATTCTAGAAAATGGGTATTGAGGAAGAATATAATGAAGCCTAAGTAATGGTTTACGAATAATTTATTATGAATGAAGTATTTATGTTTCGGAATGAAAATATTATTTAATCTAAATCATGAAATAAATATATATATATTTTTTGTATAAGTTTTTATTATTTATTGAAATGTATGTGTTGAATGATGATGAATACATAGAAATGTGATTTATTATAAAGGTGGCGTTTTTATTAATGGAAGGTAACCCTTAATGTGTTCAAGATATAGATGAAATTGTGTTTCTATTGGGTGAAAAAGTGATTTTTTGGATAAGGTAAATTTGATAGTATCAATGAACATAGAACTGACATAGTATTTTTTGACCAATTGGTTTATATTGCCATTTATTAATTTTACAACATATTTGATTTAAGTAATACACCTAGTAATTTTTGGAATAAGGAATCAAGCATGCTTTATAAAATGGTTTATGGAAATTTTGGTTATTGACATGTTTCAAGTGAATTCATGATGATGGTATTCACATGTTTGGAATGTGACAACCATGGGATGCTTTATGAAATGTGGGCAATCAATGTTAAGATCATTTAGTGAAAATATATCTATAGTTTCATAATTTTATATTTCTGAAGGGTTAAATGATTTACCATTTTTGGAATGGTTTATGCTAATCAAAGGGTATGGTTATAAAGATTAAATTATTATCTCACCATATGATGATTTATTCAGATTTGATAACATGTGGTAACCCTTTTATTATAAAAATAGTTTGAATTAACCTTTGATTTTTTAATGTTTTAGGAGTGACAAATTCACCTTTATTTCATGGAATGATATATGATGTAGAAGTTGATCAAGGCATAGCAAAGGGCGATCTTGTACTGAAATCATATATGTATATATGTTCTTGAAAATTCAACAAACATCGAGAAAATGATCTTGAAACAAAAATATTATTCTTGTAACATTCATTTCCAATGAATCAAATGACCCATTAGATCATCTTGGATTTAAGAATTTTTTATTGTTAACATTCTTCGAACCATGTTCTCTTTCACAATCCATTAGAAAAAGATAGTTATATTTCTCTAAACTATGTTCTCCCACATGTGTTATTCTATTTGAAAAACTAGATATGTGTTACTTTAGAAAACCATTATGTTTCCACCTTTCCCTATTTTAAGGAAGGTTTAGTATTCAATTTTACAATGTGGGTTTCTATAAAAGGGAAATTAGATTATTAAATCTTTAATAATTAAGCTGTATTTCAAGGGATATATTAATTTTATAGGGGGTAGAATGTAATACTAGAAGTTTTTTTGATATTTATTTTTTATAATTAATTTTATTTTTTGATATTTTTCTTTTCACGAAAAGTTGAAAATTGTTTTTTAAATAAAAGAAATATGTTTGAATTGTGTTATATGAAACACAAAGTTAATTGTGTAATATATAGAGAACTTGGTTTATATTGTGGTTCACACTCCCCAATTTGGTTCTTGTGTTACATGAAATGTGGATTCCATTTGATATCTTGTGTTACACATAATGTTGAGTTCTACGGAACTACAAGATACCATTAATATTATTATTTAAATATTATTAATTATAACATCGAGCTATTAGAATGGAAGTTATGAATAATATTAAATAAGTTTTAAAAATATTAATTACAAATGTATATAAAATGGATTATTTGGTCATAAATTAGTAGAAGTGAATGTAAGAAGTAATTGAAAGTAAAAAAAATACTTCTCTAAGAATACTGGTTTTTCTCAATACAAACACAATTTTATATCAATAAATTAAACAAACGACTTTTGATTAATTTTTTCAATAAAATGAATTAATTATATATTAAATAATTTTTTTTATACTTATCAAATATATTTTATAACTATAAGAATAAATAATTTTTTATGAAGAAAAGTAGTATTTTTCTAAATGGTAATTTTACAAAGTTTTAATAGAGAAATAATTCTAAATACTACTTTTCTATACATTTATTGTATTTATCTGAAAAAATAAACAATATTTTTTAATAGAAACACAAAAATTTGATTATGGTAATTTGTTGGTATTTTTATGTGAATTTTCCCTTTTTGATGAATAGAAAACATCAAATTTATAATTTTTCAACCAGTTTATTTATAATTTTTATTTATGTTTTGGATTGGTTATAATGTTCAATTAGATCATTGATAAATCAATTAATCAATAGTAGGTCATTAGAATTAATTTGAATTTGAAATTGGATAAAATAACATACCAAACAATTGAACATTTTTAATTTAATACCCCATTGTGTTGTCCCATCTGCAGGATTAAATTTTAAATAATTTTCAACACTTCTATAGTTAAAATTTGGTAAAACAGATTCTATATTTTTAATAATCATAATATATGATTTTATGTCATAATAAATTTTTTTTGACAAAAACAATTAGTGAAAGTAATTAAAATTAATTACAATGATTAAGAGTAAAGTTATGTTAACAAGGGACTAAACCATACACTTACAGGCCTAAATGACCGAATAGAATTTACAAAACACATTTATGGACATATAATGACCATATATACCATGGGATATAATTAATTCATCATTTAATATATATTTAATATGAAAAGAATGGGTTTAATTACCTTTCCCAAAACGTCCTTGTAAGTTCTGTAACGCCCTGACCCCAGTTATCCAGAGTCAGTGAATTATTACATAACATTGGCATGATATAAGGAATCATGTCCCGAAAGACCGATCAGTTTTGTTGCCATGGAAGTACTACATACTTTCATATGTTTTACATTACATTAAGAAATAAAAACATCAAAAAAATATTGTCCTCTTTTAAACAAACTTACATTCTAAAAAACAACTTCTTCATCTCAAATTCAATCTAATAATGATAAACAGAATGCCAATCTATTTTTGGAATGACATCAATCTCTATTAAGGTAAAAAAACAAGGTGTCTAGGTAAAGTCTTTTCATAGACCTCAATAGAAGGATTCTTATAATTCATATTTTATAAAATATTTCCCCCTAGTTTTTTTACAATAAGTTCTTGTCTCATTTATTGAGATGATATTTTAAACTTACCATAAAATTGATTTGAAATAAATGAATGTGTCGATCCTATATCAAACAAGTCTTTAGAATAAATGGAGTAAATAAACAAGGTACCTAATACAACATCGTTGGATGGCCCAACATCGGCTGAAGTAGAGGTAAAGGATATAACTACACCTTTCTTCTTATAGTCTGGCTTCTTTTCATTATTCAAATATCTTTTTCGGCATGCATTTTCATAATGAACCATCTCATCAAATTTAAAAAACATTACTGTTTTCTTATCAGTATCAGTATTTGGATCATTTTCATTACTATCTCAGTCCATATTTCCAAACCTACAACATTGAAAATACTTCGTTGTTTTGGTAAGGCATTCCCTAGGGTTCTTTTTTCCACGCATTTCACAAACTGTAAACTAAACATTTTCACCATAAGATTTCATTGAATTATTCTCACCCATCACATGACATATAGACCTCTTTCTATGCTTGTTGTCAAACTGCATGTGATCATCAACAAACTCCATCTCTACCCTCTCATCAAATCAAACAAGATTCTTATAATTTTTTAATTCACAAGAGGCTAATTCCATTTGATACCTTGGAATTAATCCTGGTTAAATGTTGTGGATTTTTCTTATCAAGATAGAAAATATGATTTGGAGCATACCTCACTAGTCTGGTTAAGTTTTTTTAATACAAAGCTAAAAAGGCTTTATCCTTTTGCATCAATTAAAGGTATTTCTTCTCTATAATCTATCACACCACCTCAGGAATATATTTTTCAAGGAAAATTATTTTAAATTCAACCCACTCAAAGGAATCAATCACTTCTCTGTGCTGGATATTTTTAACCATTGACCAATACAGATCAGCTTCACCTTCAAAATGATACAAAGAAATACTTACCATTTGATTATCTGAACAACCCATAACATCAAATATGTTTTCAAGGGATTTAATCCATCCTTCATCTACTACCGGGTCAGAAGATCCCCTAAAAGTAAGAGGGTGTTTACTTATAAAATGGTCCAATATCATAATGTCCCTTTTTGGTCGCTCCGTGTTTTCTCTTGCATGGATGCCACCATCATTTATTTACTATGTTAGACGAGCCATTACTGTCACAAACTAATTGGTTCCAATACATACCATTTTAGCCAGCCGATTTGGAAGGATATTTTTCTATCAGAGACGTTCCACATCAACTAGCTTATTTATTCAACATAAAACCATTATGAACAAACATATCTTATTTAATTCAACATGATAATCTTTAAATTCTATAACAATTCATATTACCCATTGATTAAAAATCATTTATGATATTCTATTAATATCTTCCTAACGCCTAAAGTTGTCTAATTATTTGTCTGATAAAAAATATAAGGACCCAACCTTTTTACAATACATAATATTTAATTTAAGTCAAGAACTCAATTACTTTCACATTGATGATCTTTAAATGTTTAGAATTTTATGGAATTTTAATATTACACATACATAAAAGTCCATATTTATATAGTTCAAATAGCACAAAATAGTATCAATTTCATCCAAAATATGAATCTTTTTAAATAAAAGATGTTTTCCTTGACAAATCTTCCAAACATTTAACATAGATTCCTTATTTGGCTTACAAATCCTTATAACCAATGAAAATCATTTGAAAACGTGGTATGAGGACAAAAATCTCAGTAAGTTATTTAAAATTATTGAAAGAAAACTTTAGTATATTAATATATTTATCATATAAATTCATTTTAAAATATACATACTTGTCACCTATATAAACTTTCTATGTGTAACATAGGATTTCCATGATATTTTTGAAATACCTATTGAACATAAATAAAACCATAAAAGGTATATTTGGGCATTACATATAAAATATTGTAACCCTCTCATCTACCTTATAATTTGTTACCATCACGACTATGTTACAATGTAACCCTCCCAACTACCTTATTATGTAACCCTTGGAGTTACACTTGGGATAACCATACATACAACCTCTATCATACACATACCCAATGCATTGTATGGAGATATAGGTCCCACCCTTCATGATAAAAAATTTCTAATATCTAAAAAATAATCACAATAAATGAATAATTTTATACAAACATTTCTTTTTATATTTTGTAAAATGGTATTTTAAAAGAGCAGTTTAAAATAAATGTCCCTTTAAAATAACATATAAATGATATGAGAATCAATAGAACAAAAGGAATATGTGTATAAACTATAAATAATCATAATAAAACATATTATATGTAAAAATTATTCACATAAATGATCTTAAAACCACAAAATTAATGGAGTAGATGGTTAACCCAAAGAACGCAAATTGGGTTAAGAATTTCCTTAACTCAGGTTTTATTTAGTTACAACTTCTTTAAAAATATTTTATAATAGTTAAAATGCTGTTATTAATATCTTAATGAATCATTTTCATGTTTATAATTTCTTATATTATCATTTCAGAATATTATTTCACACTTGAACTATTAGTATGTTCTTCCTCTCAATATTTTGGGTGCGTTCTATAAATGATTTCCATGGTTGGTTTGAATTTGATTTTATTATTTTACGGAAATGAAATTACAGAAGTGGAATGAAATGGTATTCATATGTTTCAAGAAAATATAATGATACCATAACTCATTTAGTTATCATATATTCTAATGAATCATTAGATAAAATAGTAATTATATTTGTTTAGATATTTTTTTTGCGGTTCCTCGATAATCATGAACTTGTTTCATTATATAACATAATTTAATGAATATAAGTTAATTATAGAACATAAAATAGGTTATGTAATACACAATAAATTATGTTTCAACCAAAAAAGGGTTTTATGATCAGATTTTAATGCAGTAATGGAAATTGAAAACACATCATCCATGATTTTGGTAAATCGACACATCTCGGATGGTATTTTTATTTTAAGAATAAGAGGGAGAGGAGAGGAAAAAACATGATGAATTTTTTAACATGAACGCGATAAAATATATAATATATACAATTATTCACCTCTTGGTTTGGAGGATCAGATTAGAGTATAATAAAAGAAAGGAATTGAAAAGAAACCACATGAAAAAGGATGAGGCTTATTACCTCATAGTCTTTTCTCCTTGAGATCCTCCAAAAGGCCTTTGGTTTTAACGTTTTGGGGAGACCAATAGGTCTTGGATGTGGGGAAGAGCCTTGGGGAAGGATTTGGTAGAACATAAAAAATTCTCAAGTCTTAAGGGGTGTGAGAGGAAGAGGGTAATGATTGTGGTATTTATATTGGAGTGGAGGAGGGATTTTACATTATTCTAATATTTTTACTCAATACGATGAATAGTCATGATTCATGTAACCCCAAATTGTAATAATGTCATGTTAGTTTGAACCAAATGGGATTATATCAATATTTCATCACTTATGATGTAGTAAAACATGTATTTAGCATTTTTCATAAATTATCATATTTTACTATTCATAAAAATTCAATAATTTCAAAAAAAATAACAAAATTTCACCATAGACATTTTTTAACATGAAGAATTCAAAATTAAACTCTAGTTTTTATAAATAATTTTCTAAATATTATTAATTTAATTTTTATAAAAATTCATAATTTATTCAAAAGATAAAATTTTAAATCCATAACTCTTTTTTAACACCATAAAAAATTAATTAACATCTCATTATCTTATAATATTTAGAAAATAAAATAGTAAAATGAATTAAAATTAATAAGGGTCATATTACTATTCATATTAATATTCCTAAGGGTATGTTACTATTCACCAAAAAAAACATATTGGTCCTATCAGACTCCAAATAACATACTAATCACAACCATAGATGAATTATTTTTGAAATTCAAACCATATAAGAAAAAAATTATTTTTAAATGATATTTATAACTGTCTACATTAAAAAAATCATCAAATTAAATTTATTGTTAGAACCATGGGGTGTTTCAATATACATGACAATTTTTTTTCTAATTATTCATTAATATCAGTAGGAAAGAGTGATAATGGAATGAATTCAAGATTGAAATACAATTCTGTGGAAGTTTGTGACACTTTATATGATGGGGAGGTATCATTGGTTCTTGAAATTATTTATTTATAAGAATTTTGTATTGTGAGACTCTGTAAATGTCCTCATTTCTCTCATTATTTACAAACTATGGAATATGTGCGAACTGAAAAAACATTTCCAAATCTAGAAGATGATATAAAACACATTTATATTCTTTGAATAATGATTATGAGTTTTGAGACACTAAAATGACTAATTTCTAGAAATTATCCTTAGGAACATGCTAGATATGATATATTTCGTCTACTCGGTAACAAGGTTTTGAATAATTTTCGACACTCGATGATTAAATAGATGCCTTATATTTTATTTCAATAATGTTGGGACATTTTTTATCTAAAAATTTATTGAGTGGTCTCCTTATATTTTGGAGGCAATGTGGTAGTACTTTTCACAATGGAATCATCATTATTTATATCATTAGATCCTTCCCTTGTATAGATTGATTATGTAGAAATGAAAGATATCATGATGATGGGAATAAATGTGCATAGGCCACATGTCATCCTCCTACCTCAAGGTTTGAGGCTGATCTAATCAAATAGTCTTAGATATGTGGTTTGAAAACTAGTCAGACTTTCCCTCGTATAGAGATGTTGAGGAGTGAGATTAATTTTTGGGGATGACATGTTAATCTCTTACCCTACCATTACATTCCTCTCTCAGAGGTTAGAGGATTGGATATCATATTAAATTATGGTTATAAAATTTTATACTCTTCTATATGTTATTTTCTTAACTTTATAATTTCCAATATTTGGAGTGATTCCCTCAAACTGATTCATGGGTGGTATATAATAATCCATCATATCATATTATGAGTTAACATGAGAAATTTATAATATATTGGGGGATTTTATCAAGGTGATATAATCAATAGTAGGTTCTTTTCCATTTCACTAATAGATTCTGTAACACCCCAAGCTTTCACAGAACATTTTCTCTTCAAAGTAATTCAATAACTTCCGCTACATGCAACGCCGAGTTCGAGTGCACCATGACTTACCAAACTAACTGTTCAAAAGTGTTTATGAATATTATTAACTGAATTTTTAATTTTATATACTCAATATAATTTTAGACTCCATGTTATTTGTCATTTAGACATTATATAAGAACAAATTCATTTTTTTAGATAAAAAAAGTATTTTAAAAAAATTAAAATTTTACTACCATTTAATGGAGAAACCTTTTAAAACCCAATATTTGAAACTTTTATATATTAAATTTAATGAAATTAAATTCTTCTTTTGAAGAAGGAAATAAAAATTTATTCTGGATAATGTTTTGTTATTTTTCTGATAACTTTCATATTTTGATGAATAGTAAAAAATTCTAAATTTTAATTGAAAACAACTTTTTTAATCAAAATAAATTATAGTGTTAGTGTATGCATTTTAATGGTTTGGAATTATAATTATATTATATTTTTACCAGTTAATACAATGTAGGTTATTATATGTAATTTCACATTTAAATTTGACATAAACACGGGTCCGTCTTTTGATAGTTTTTACTTTTAAAAAACCCACCTTTTGGTTTTGAGAGTGAGAATTAATTTTAAATTAATTAATGAAACAGCAATATTTTTAATTGGATAAAATAGAATACATTTTTTATTCGTAATATCAAAATTATCTTAGGGTGAATTTTTTGTATTTTTATGAAAACTTTCAATTTTTGATGGATATGGAAAAACACGATGTTATTGATGAAAAGAGATTTTAATTTAAATAATTATTTTTTTTATTCAAATTTATTTTAAGTAAAAATAGATAAATAATACCTATATTATTTCAATATAATTTTTGGGATTCATTTCATAATAAAATTTTATGTATAATATTTTATTGAAAATTTTTACGTCTTTTACCCACCTTCTAGGCACATTTGAAAATTTGCATAAAACAAATTTTTTCTACTTTTTGAATTGAATTTCAAAAATCTGGGAGACATATATGACATCAATAAGTGAAATTTGGTTCAATAAGATGAAAATAATTTTTGTTGAATAGTAACTTGTGACTTTTATTTACCGCGGTTAATAGTAAATAGGGTAATTAAAGTTAAAAATGATATAATAATTAGCCCAACACATGTCTTAATTCTATTAGATAAGTGTATTTAGACCAAAACCAACCTTAGGAATATAATATGATACTTTTGGTCTACTTTGATTAGATTAGGACATTTATTATTATTTTATTTAATGTTGAGTTAAAAATGTTAAATTCAAATTTTAATAACTAAACTATTTTTAATATAATGTTATACATAAGAACAATTATACTATAAATATTCATTATAATTATAATACAATTTCCTAAATAATGGTAATTTATTTATAATTTTTAGATATTAAATAATTAATTTTATTTACGACACAATGATGAGGAAGTAATTACTTTATTAATAAATGATTAAAACAATTGATATTATAAATATAAAAACAAATGTATATTCAGGATTTTTTTTCTATCCACGTATTTAATAGGTTAATGTTACATGATAGTATTTATTCAATGATTTTGTTGAAGTGATAATTCTGTTATAAATTTCAGAAAAACCAAATACTAAATAGTGTCAAAATTGACATAAATGAGTTTTTAAAACAAATACTATATTACTAAATGATATATTATTCCTAAAATCATTTTTTGGCCAAAGGACATATATAATGATAAATATGTCATTAATGAACAACTTTTTGTTCTATTTTATTTTTTATAATAATTTTATTAACCATTTATTATAATAATACAAGAGGACATGGTAAAAGATAATCTATTTAACTAAGAGTTAAATATATAAGATAAGGTTAATATAGTAAATTAAAGATTTCTAAAAGATATAGTTTGATAATATTTTGACCAATACACACCTTATCCTCTAAATAAATCCCTTTGGAGCCATTAATAACTGAAAATTGTTTTATAATAAAATAGTATTTCAAGATTTTCCTAAAGTGACCCTCAACTCTCTTATAATAGGGTACTTCCCCTTCTCTAATAATCACACTTCCAAAGACTTTTGACTCAGCCAAACCATACTCAAATATCCTCCAAACTTCCCTCACTTCAACTTATAGGCATTACCTTGAGCCAAAAAGTCAACATAAATAGCCCTTTTGTTCAAATCAAAAGGAAACACCCAAAGAAGAGGTAATTATTTTATCACCTCTTTCAAAGTTATTTTCTCCTTCCACTATCTCTTTATTTTTTATTTACATACCAAAATAATAAATCCAGTACCTTCTATATAATGTTATGTTATAATAAATATGGTACAACCATACTAGTTATTCAATCTATCTTATGAATGATAATGTCGCCATGCGTGCGTACGTACGGCTTACCATCTCCATGTCGTGGTGTAATTTGTTATTCAACACTAAGTATTTTGGATGAATATAATGATGAGTAATATGTTTAAAAATAATGAGAATAAATTTATAATTTATTTGTACAATTACTATTCTATCCAATTTCGCATCTTCTAAATAGTAATGAAATGATATCATCGCACGTGTGAACGTACGGCTTACTGTCTCCATGACGCGATGAGATTCATTACCACATTCACCATTCAACAATGATTATAAAAATATATATTATTAATAAGTAGGTAATATATGGAATAATAATTCTTCTGGAGATATATATATATATATATATATATCTGTGTGTGTGTACTTACATATACCTTATTCACATACTTTTGTTCAATACAATATGAAAATGGTAATAGTGTTTATGTGTACGTACGACCTACCGTCTCCAAAAACTGTGTTTTCCATTTCATATATATATCTATTATACATATTTATATTCTAAATATATATGATATATAAATCATGTTTTATATTCTCGAATTATTTAAATCATGATCAAAATGATTCGATCAAGAACAACAAGTTAAAACATGTACAATAAAGAAAGCGACTATTACCCGAAATTTTAATTTAACATGGTAATCATTATTCAATTGGTAGTGTAAAGTCATAAATCAATCATGTATTAAATAATAAATTAGAATATGGTTTTTCTATAATTTAATAAAATACTATGGGCATTATATAGGAGGTTAAACATTAACTCAATTAAAGGAAAGTTCAATGTGACGGTTATTTCCTCAATCTCTTTATTATCAGAGATATTTAATGTGTTAGTATCTACTAGGAAATATTTATCATCCATGTCCATGTTTAATAAAAATGTTTCTAAAATGAATATTTTAAGGTTTTATGAAAGGTAATATTTAACTAGATCTTCATTTGAAATGATTTAAAGATTAATTTTTCTAAATATATTTAAATAATGTACATGTGTTAAAAATGATTTTAAGGATTTATGTATATGGACATGATTGTATTAAAAGGTTAATTACTTTCAAAAGATAAAAAGTGGTATGGGACACTTTGATTCAAAAATCCCTCTTAAAAACTTCTTTTATAAATTATGTAACTTTTAAATGATTTCATGAAAAAGGGATATCTCACTCAAAGGGGGTTTACTGATCATTTTAAACTATGTCAACATCATTTACTGGATATTATTCTTGATTGAGGTTAATTTATTTAAATACAATCTTCCATATTTTATTGAATGATTTATAATATGCTTGAATGTGGTTGTGCTATTTTTGTACCGTTTTTAGTTTATGGTTAATGTATTGAAATTTCATATACTAGTTTTGGTACGAATGATTATGTTATGTATCACCTTTTTTCTATGAAGAATGCATTGGATTTAGTATGTAACGGGTGGGGCCCGCTATAGTCTCTCGATGAATGAGTATGTATCCAGAGACAAATTAGTGTCTTGAAACAAGGCAGTGACAAAATTTTTATTTCTAGTCTTGGCACGAGGCCTTGAATATGTGGTTATGATGTCCAGTATTATGCATTCCCTCAATATGAAATTAATTATTACAAATGATTATTCAACTAGTAGAATATCCATGTGAATGTTTATGTGGTAATGTTTGATTTATTTTCTCCATATTATGTTCACATTTCTATTTATAGGGTTATTGTTTTTATTACACATATTTTCTTAAATGTTTATATCTTCCGCGAAATTATCTTCCCATACTGAGCATTTGAGCTCACCCCTTTGTTATGTTTTGTTTTCCCAAGATTCCATGAAATGTATTATGTTTGACATTTAGGGTTAAGCTACGAGAATAATGGCGTTCACAATGGATTATTTATGTTGTGTATTTTGTTTGAATGTGTAATTTAATGTTCATGTATGTAATCTATTTTACATAACTAATAAATGGATCGGTCCATCGATAAAAGATTCCTTGTAATAATGCCAATGTATTATAATAATTCATCAGCTCTAGGATTCTGGGGATAGGTACTTACAGTTGAATCAAAGAAAGTTTAGTAAAAACCATGGAAGGTAGATTTAGAAAAATTCTGATTAGATATCATTACCCTAAGATAAACTTTGAGGATTATTGTAGAAGAACATCATTGAATTTTGGTAATGAGGAGATATTGTGTATTTTACAAGAAATATATCCTTGTCTAGATACAAAAAGGTAGAGGCAGCTCTAGCTTAAATGTACCTATGAGTGAAAAACTCCTTGAAGGAGTTTCGGGTTTGACTCGGGGTATCTTGGTACATGACAACGAGTCTTTCTACACTTTTGGTTATGACACTGTTTCCCTTGGAATTCGGGGATCACCTCCTTTATTGGAGGTTAAAACATTCTGATCGGTTTCTAATGGGTTTTCTGTAGAACCGGAAACATCCAATGATTCCACATCCATTTGGACATACATTCCAAAGGTAGGTGCTCATCAGTTTATGGACTCATGAGGGTTAGGAATTTTCATTGGTCTAGAGGATGGGAGGTCGGACTCATCACACCTTTTTTAGGGGATTTATTGTCTACTCTAGGACTCTCTTTATACATTTAAGTTATGTTCGTGAATCCTTATTACATTACCAAGTATAAAATGAGCTTTCCTTTATATCTGACAATCAATTATCTATATGTAGGAAATTTAGAGAATCTTTTATATGTATTTGAGGCTCTTCACTGATAGAGAATCATTTGTATTTGTTAGATATTCTTAGTCAATGGTATCCTTTGATACGTAAAAGTCTCTTGGTTATTATGATAACCATATTGGTTTTAAATCCACTCAGTGGGGAACTTGAAGTTTGTTGTCATTCAGAAGGACATGGATTATTTCAGAGTTGGGATTGAACCTGCAGATGGGCTACCTACATATCCTTTGTTTAGAAAAGGAATCAGAACCCACGTAGTTCGAGTAAGGGAGTATGATGTTTATGAATGATGGATCAAAGAAGGATGTCATAATTACTTTTAAACTCTAAGCTCACATGAGTCATGCTCGGTGTGAGAAACAAGAGGTATTGGTAAAAAATCATACAATTCTGCCATGAAAGATGCAATCATAAGAAATAAGGTGGGACTTATGTATGTATGAATGCCCAGATAAATGAAGATTTGGATTTACTTCAGGGAAGAAATCTAGAAACAGGGTCCATAAAGGTATATGTGCTTCACGGAGATTTGAATACTCTTACATGGGGCTTTCTCCTGAAAAGGAGTCCCAAATTAGGAGCGGACTTATGATTGGGTTTTTTAATCCTGAGAAGGAATCACAGATCAAAGGTAAAATAGGACTGGTTAAGAGGAATTAAGACTGGGGCTTACTCTTAAAAAGGAGGCCCAGGTTAAGAGGCTTGAAAAATTAAGGGACTTGGGGCTTACTCCTGAAGAGGATGCCCATATTTGAGAATGGGGCTTATTCCTGAAAAGGAGGCCCATGTTAATGAGGAATTGGGGCATACTCCTAAAGAGGATGCCCAGGTTAATTATTAGGATTTGGGCTTATTCCTGAAAAGGAGGCCCAGGTTAAGATAATTATGGTTGGGGCTTACTCCTAAGGAGGATTCCAAGGATAATGATTATGATTGGGGCTTATTCTTGAAAAGGAGGCCCAGGTTAAGAGAATTATTGTTTGGGCTTACTTCTAAGAAGGATGCCAATATTAGGGGACTGGGGATTACTCCTGAAAAGGAGTTCCAGGTTAAGAGAATTATGTTTGGGGCTTACTCCTAAGGAGGATTCCCATATTAGGGGACTGGGGATTACTCCTAAAAAGGAGGCCCAGATTAATGAGTTCTCTCATCGTAAAGGATGAGGTTGAATTAATGAAATCTCAATCTTTAGTGACATAATGATGTGTAAATCACTAGGTTTTGAGAGATATTCCACAAAATTCCTTTCAAATAAAGAAGTAAAATCATGAAATCATGCCAAATAATGGATTTGAAGAGTGTCTTGAAGACTGATTCTTGAATCAGAGAAGTGGAATGGGTTAAGAGGGGTGAAATGGGCAAGTAGGGCACCCAAAAAGGCAGGGGCGTTCAAGTCCTGGAAGGCATGCAGGTACTATGTGGGCGCACATGTTTGATCGCACAGGTATACCTGTGTGACACATGGGTACTTGCGTGATGGTTAACCAACAGGGTAATACTTGAGAGACTCTTGGTTAAAGCCTTTAGAATCATCTTGAGGTCCTTCCAGAAGTAGGGCGCGCAAGTTATATTAAAGGAGTAAGGCAACACGCAAGTGTGGCCATTTCCCTTAAGGGATGGCCACTCAAGCACGCAAGTGTTGATGGGTTTCAACACTTAGGCATTCCTCCCCCTCTTTAGATATTCCGTTCTAGGTAATAAATTACCTTAGAAGTGTTTCGGAAGCTTTGAGAAGAGACTAGGGCGCTGGGATCTTAAATCTGAGTTTCTGGAAGAAATTCCCTCCTTTCAAATGGGGGCCAACATGGTCTATTTATAGGATGGAGAAGACACCGGGCGGTTATCCTTTGGGGCCCGCAAGTCACTTGCGCGACCATTGCGGCGCGCAAGTGTACTTGCGCGACCATCATAGAACTTGCGCGACCTTTGTGCCACATTCTTCTTATTCCATCCTTTGCAAATTTTTGATATTTTTCCAAAGGTTGAATCACTTTGAGTTAAGATATTTCCCTTTTCCAATATTTATACACTGTGACGAAAGGAGTGTCAACAAAATCCCCCCCTCAGAGTTGGATCTGGAGAGAAAAGAAGATTTGACTTTTAGGATATCGAGAATCAAAAAGAAATTGGGGCATGCGGGTTAGGGCGCACAAATGAGCATTGGGAACGCAGGGTCTGGCATGCAGGGATACGGCCTTTGATCGCTCAGGGTACGGCGCGCAGCGTCAGGGCCACATCTATAGATAAGGGGCTTCATTCCGTACAAAGAATCCGGATTTCCGCATTTCAAACCATCGATCTCTTGCTGCTCAAGTCACCTTCGCCGTGCAGGATTCTCTATTTTCCGTTGTTTCTTTTCTGTCGCACTGTTGTGTAGGTATCTGGACCTGCGCGATGATACTTGCATGCCAAATACTTGTCCGACACCTCCATACTTGCACGCCATGTTTAGACTTTCACGCCTTAATTCCTTTTCCATTTTTTTCTAATTCTTTCACAAATGTTATGAAAAATCAAATTACTTAAGAATTAATTATTCATCCTTTGTGCAGATTCAATGGCTCCCAACAGAATCAGAACGGATGATGAACTGGCTAGCAAGCGGATTGATGACATGATGAACATTTTTGGCCAGGATTACTATGATATCTGTGAAAGCACTCTCCCATATTTGGCTAAGTACTTGAAGAAATATCATCTTAATTTACCACAGAGCATCTACCTTCCTCTATATGGTCATGGTAATCTGCAAGGAGTCAATGTTCCAGATGCAAATAATTATATGTCTGAGATGCATCTGCACTACTGCTCCTCTATTTCGGTTATGTTGTGCATTAAGAGCAACAACAATGGTGTGAACATCAAAATTCTTCCTCCATTTCATTTCCTTGTAGATATGAAAATGGAAAAGCCATGGGATGAAATGTTTTCCATTGCCAGTTGGTGGAGAGAAGACAAACCTGGCATTAAAGCAATATCTGAAAAGAGTACTCTCTCCAAATTGATCATTACTTCAAATGATTCATTCTCAAATCCATGTATCCATCTTCCAAGTCTCTTGGACAGAAATAGAGTCACTGCTTGATCAGCAGAAAATTTTCTCAATCCGCACTCAAGAACATTATTTTACTATTGTTCTAAGAAGAGCTGGTTTCACTACATCTTTTATGGTATCCAGTTGAATGAATGAATTCCATGTGGCTGCTGATGAAGCTCGGGATGTCGTAAATCAAATGAAGTGTTATGTTGAAAGCCTCTTGTAATTCTTCAAAAAGAGAAGAGAATCCAGTATGTGGATGTCCTTCTATCTCTTGTGCATCAATGAAAAACACATTCACCTTCAATCATTTGTACATGCATTCTCTTTTGCTATATGATTTAGATTTTACTTAAGCCAATGATACTAGTAAGTATAGATTTATTTTTTACTAGGATTAATGTAAATAACCCTACAAACTTTGAACCTTTTAATATCTCAATGTTACCTAAATCATACAAAATGTATGTTTAGTGAGCTGGAACATGACTTTTATTCAGAGTTCCTTTATCTTTTGTGGGCAGTTTAATGTCATGCACGTCAGACATAAAAAGGCAAATGTTTAAGGTCAAAATAGCTTTGACCGAAATGGATTAGTATTGACCCAATTCCTTGACAAGTCATCTAAAACATAGTACCATACTCAAGTATGAGGGAAAATATGTAAACTATAACATAAGAATATTTCATCCTGATGAATGATTTGAAAATTAGCTAAAAGGCATTAGAAGAAGTAGTTTCCAAGAAAGAAGTTACCATTATGTAACAAACCCGTTAGGGGGTTGAATTATGTAGGGCCACCTAAGGGCATTGGCTGCATAGTCAAATAAATGGTATCTTTTGGCTAACAAATCTGTTATGTAGACTGTTTATGCAAGGTCTCCTATGGGCACGTGCTGCATAGTCAGGGAAAATAACTCTCAGAAATTTACATTCCTAGTACTAAAAGACAGTGAAAGTTTATGGAGATTCAAAATTTTCAAAGTATAGAGTTTGCTGTATGGAAAGAGGTACTTGAATATGGAGAAGATATTTCCAAACAAGATTATCGATGAACTGGATGGATATTACTCCTACGAAGGTCTAACCCAAATGTAGGGAAGGAGAATATAAACCATAGACTTGAACACTTTCATATCATGAAAAATTATATGGGACAAATATGTTAAGGATGTCTATTTTTTTGGATCCCTACATACTATCATTTAAGACCAATAAGGACAAAAGAAGATTTCTTCCCAAGAATGAAGTTACCATTATTTAACAAACCCGTTAGGGGGTTTAATTATTCAGGGCCACGTAAGGGAATTGGCTATATAGTCAAATAATAATATCTTTTGGCTGACATGTCTGTTATGTAGACTGTTTATGCAAGGCCGCCTAAGTGCACGTGCTGCATAGTCAGGAAAAAGGACTCTTAGAAGATTGAAATTTTTGTGACTAGAAGTCAGAAAAGGGTTATGAAGATCTGAAAATATTTAAGGTTAGGATTATGACACATAAAGATGGGTATTTTCCAATGTATATAGAGATACACAGATCAATGCTAACCATAACCATGTTGTGGCTGGGTCCTGAATGGAAATGTTGGACTTCACTACATATCCCATAAGGATGGTAATCAAGCCATACATAGTTATTAAACTATAGTTTAATGTCGTGTGGGACAAAAGGATTAGATATCTTAGTTTAGGGTCATAGAACTTGGACCATTGTATGAAACACACAGTGTATGTTTTCAGGGGGACTTTTCAGCCAAGGGACTGAAAGTGGAATTTGGGGTTAGGCCCAAAGACTTGGGGCTGGATTCGAGGGACACTCGAATGTTCCTATGTATCCCATAAGGATAGGAATCAAGACCATGTAGTTCTAGAAATACCCTCTGTACAAATATGGTTCGTACATGTGAAGGGTGAAAGGGGACTTTAGTACAATGATGGTTTAACCTAAGATAAATGGTTTAGGCATTTCCATGTATGCATGTAGTCTTTGAAATGAATCATGATTGAAAAATAAATGTAAATAATTGTTCCCTCTCAGGTGAGGGTGTCAAAGAATATTGTAGTTTATTGTCATACTGGACAAAAGTGTTGTATAGTTTAACTTCGTATAACAAGGACAAAAGTGAACCAATGTAAATATATTGATTCTAGGGGTGGTTTCATGAATCAACATCGTATGAGATGGAGGTGAACCAATGTGAAGAGATTGATTTTGGGCTTGAAACTTGGTAGGTTGCCTATGTACCCAGCCTGGAAGGCTAGGATCAAAGTCTGCATAGTTTAATTAAAGAATTAATTAATGATCAAGTTGTTCTTGGGGACAACGACCTAAAAAAATGATGTTTTTGGTACTTACACATGGTTAGTAGCCCAAAGAGAGTGTTATGGTTGAGGTTTGCTCTAAGCTCATGCGAGTCATACTCGGTGTGAGAAACAAGAGGTAAAAAAACCTTAATGATGCATAGTTTAATGTCATGTAGGACATATAAAGGTACTATTCAGTTTAATGTCTTGTAGTTAGGACTATTGGTGCGGCACAGTTTAATGTCATATAGCAGGGACAAAGTACAGTTTAATGTCATGTAGGACATATCAAGGACTTTCTGTATAGTTTAGCATCATGTAGTTAGGAGGATGGGGACAATATAGTTTAACGTCATGTTGGATGAATGGGGGACTGTGCAGTTTAATGTCATGCAGTGGGGACAAAAGAGTACATCATTTAACGTCATGTTGGACGTATTGGGGACTTTTTCACAGTTTAGCATCATGTTGGACGAAAGTGCGAATAGTTTAAGGTCACATGCATGGACCTTTGACGATGCAACTTAATGTCTTGCTAGATGGTGGTTTTTTAAGGTCATACAAGACCTTTGATGATTATGTAGTTTAACTTCTTTCCGGACGTAAGGGAGTTTTATACAGTTTAACTTCATGTAGTTAGGATGTCACGGTTTAATGTCTTGCTAGACGTAAAGGACTTGAAAATAGTTTAGGGTCATATGCATGGACCGTTGATGATGCAGTTTAAGGTCATACTGGACCATGGTGCAGTTTAATGTCAAACTGGACCATTTAGGGTACTTTTTCACAGTTTAACGTTGTGTGGGAAGAAAGTACAAATAGTTTATGGTCATATGTATGGACCGTGGATATGTAGTTTAACGTCTTGCTAGACTGGGGCATACAGTTTAACGTCATGTTTGACGATTATGCAGTTTAAAGTCATACTGGACCATTGATGTAGTTTAAGGTCATACTAGGCCATTGATGTAGTTTTAGGTCATACAGGACCTAGTTGCATTTTAAGGTCATACTGAACCATTGATGTAGTTTAAGGTCATATAGGACCTAGTTGCAGTTTAAGGTCATACTAGACTATTGATGTTGTTTATGGCCATACAGGACCTAGGTCCATTTTAAGGTCATACATGACCATTGATGATGTATTTTGTGTTTATAAAAAATACTTCAAAAATATGGCATTGGTTGGAGTAGTGATGAATTCTCCATCCATCGAGATTAATGAATAAGCTCCATTGGAGTAGACCCTATGTATTGAGTAAGGTCCTTCCCATTTTGGATCATGCTTGGGAGGTTTATTTCTTGGTATCATTGGAGTTTTGAGAAATAATACCAATTCACCCTGAGTGAATGAACGGAGAAGAACTTTTTTGTTAAAAGATCATGCTATTCGATTCTGATAGACTTCCAAGTGGTGAAAAGTGCACAATATTTTCTCATCTAACCATTCCAATTCATTCAATTGATTATGATATTTTTCATCTGTAGATGACTGATCACAAATGGCTACTCTGAGGGAGGGTAGTTGAATTTCAATTGGCAAGACTGCTTCCGTTCCATATATCAATGAATATGGAGTTGACCGAGTTGCAGTGCAGATGGTAGTCTGATAAGCCCATAAAGCATGAAAGATTTTATCAGGCCATGACTTCTTATCTTTATCCACCATATTTTGCAGTATATTTGACAGAGTCTTGTTGAAAGCTTCTATCTGGCCATTGGCTGTTGCATGATACCGAGATGAATGGTTGGATTTGATGTTGTATTTTTTATATAACTTCTTCACCTAGGATGAACAGAAGTTAGTGCCATTGTCCGTCAATATGGTATGAGGGACACCAAATATGGTAATGATGTTAGACTTGATGAAGCTAACAATGCATTTAGAACTGACATCCTTGAGAGGTATTTCCTCTGCCCATTTGGAAAAGTTGTCAGTAGCAGTAAGAATGTACTTAAACTGGTAGGCCGTGGCTGAAGGGTAAGGTCCCACCACATCCATTCCCCATGTAGAAAATGACCATGACTATTTAGCTGTATGAAGAAACTTTGGAGGCTGATGAATGAAGTTGGCATGTGCTTGGAATGAATGACACTTCTTTGTGAAATCGACACAATCTTGTGTCATTGAAGGCCCAAAGTATCCAAGCCTTCGAATCTGATTAGATAGTCTATGTCCAGAATGGTGGGAACCACAGACTCCTTCATGCACTTCTTTCATGACATCCATATTCTCTTCACCATCAATCCATCTAAAGTGAACTCCATCAAAACCACGTTTGTAGGGAATTTTCTCTAGGTGATCTGGGCTATCATAAAGAGTAAAATTTACCACAAGTCGCCAGATTTTTTCTTTCTCAGCTCTATCAGGTGGAACTGTTCCATTTTGAAGGTATTCCCTGATAGGTGACATCCATCCTGTAGTATGAACATATGGTTCAGGAATGGGGCTAATTTCATTAATTTCCTCTATTTTGATTTGAAGATAAGGTGAAATTGAATGACAGTGGGCAATACTGATGGTTGTCTCGTCCCGATTTGGATCTGCCAAAGCTATGCCTATATTAGCCAGTGCATCAGCTTGAGCATTTTGTGATCTTGAGACATAATAAAATGTCGGTTCCGAAGGTAATTCCTCCATTAACTCTCTGACTAAATCATTCAAAGGGATTATTTCTTCTTTTCTAATGGCATAATCCCCATTGACTTGTTTGATAACCAGTTCTGAATCACCTTTCACCTTTAAGTGATTCACTTGTGCGTGAAGTGCTAATTCCAAGACTACGATGAGAGATTGGTATTCTGCTTCATTATTGGTACCACCTTCCCACAATAATAACGAATAAGGTAACCCTACCTTTTCTGGATAAATGAGCACAATTCCTAATCCAACTTGTTGAATTTAGGATTTTCCATTTTCATCCCCATTGGACTTCTCGAAGAACCATCAAAATAAATTTCCCATGCCTGAGGAATTTCTTGAATAGAAAAGACTTCCACATCAGGGAGTTCAATATCTAAAGATCTGTCTTCCATTGAAGGGTGTTCAACCAAGAAATCAGCCAGAGCATGGACCTTTATCTCCTTTTGAGACACATACTGTATGTTGAATTGCTGCAAAATAACTGCCCACCTTGCCAGACGTCCTGTAAGCATTGGACGACTAAGGATGAATTTGAGATGGTTATTGCGAGATACCAATTGGAACTCGTGATGTTGCAGGTAATGTCTCAACTTCTGAACTGGAATGATTAATGCCAGACAACACTTCTCAATACTTGAATACCAGGTTTCTGATTCAAGCATAGTTTGAATGAGATTGTAGAGGCTGTTTTCATTCCTGACATTATTCTTTTGAGCAAAAAAGGCACTCAATGATTGCTCTAGAGCTTTCACATAGAGGATAAGTGGTCTTCCTTCAATAGGTTACGTGAGTACCGATGGAATCAAGAGGTATTTCTTGAGAATATCGAATGCTTCTTGGCATTCTTCAGTCCACTGATAAGTGACTCCCTTCTTCCTCAATTTGGTGAAGGGTAAACATTTACCTGCCAAATTGGTGATGAAACGCCGAATATAGGCTAAGTTTCCTTGAAGTTCTCTTAATTATTTCAAATTTCGAGGAGGTGACATTCCAAGGATTGACTTGGTCTTCTCAGGATCGACTTCAATACCACGATGGCATACAACAAAGCCGAGAAAGTTTCTTGAGGTTACCCCAAAAGCACATTTTAAGTGGTTCATCTTCAAATTATTTTGTCGAAGCTTGCGGAATATGAATTCCAAATCAGCCAAGTGGTTATAACTTTGTTTGGATTTAACCACCAAATCATCTACATAGCATTCAGCAAACTTCCCTAAGAAGGGTTTGAAGATACGATGCATGGCACACTGATATGTTGCACCTGCATTTTTTAAGCCAAAGGGCATTACCCGGTAGAAAAACACACCCTGAGGGGATCTGAAGTCTGTGGGTTATTTGTCTTCTGGGGCCATTTGGATTTGGTTATATCCAGAATATCCATCCATTAAGGAAAGTGCTTCATAGCCAGCTATTGCATCAATTAAAAGATCTGTAATCAGAACTGGGAAATCATCCTTAGGACAATGCCGATTAAGATCTTTGAAATCGATTCAAACTCTAATTTGTCCGTTCTTCTTCTTTACAGGGACAATATTAGCTAACCACATGGGATATTGAACTTCTCTGGTGAAGTTATATTTGATAAGCTTATCCACATCAGCCTCAATTTTAGAAGCATAAGTAGGGTGTGTTCTTCTCGCAGCTTGCTTAAATCCTCAATGTTCTTCTGGTAAACCCAAATGATGAGTAGCAACATCAGTATCAAGCACGGGAATTTCTGTATAGTTCCAAAAAAATATATCTCTATTTTTCTTTAGAAAAGAAATGTACATCTCTTTCTCTTTAAGAGTCATGGCCACACTGATTAAAGTGGGACGTGGATCTTCTTTTGTACTGAGATTTATTTCTCTGAGTTCATCACCAGTGGTAGAAATACCCTCTTCAAATGTTGGAGGAGCATCTCTGAGATCTTCCTCTTCTTCTTCATCATGTGTTATTTCTTACGTCTCTACTTGCATAGTAGATGATAAAGTAGAATTTTCCTGATCAGAAGAGATGTCAAAATTTCCATATCTTGAGGAAGAAGCCTCCATTTCTGACCCAATTGATGATGAAGGGTCTTCCTTGGAAAATAAAGGGGAGATGATGGATTGAGAATCGACATCATTGTTCACCTTTGATGTTGCTATAACTACTTCTTGCCTAATTAGCGAAGTATATACTTGTTGGATTTCAGCCGTTGAAATGAAGATGTCGCCATTTGGGCTTTCATCACTGCTTGGTGGGTTACCAATTTCTCCCATGTTGTCTGGCTCGATTGCCGTAATTGATATTATGGATCTTTCCATAAGATTATTTTTCTTTGGGTCTATATTTTCAATTTTACTGATAGGCAACACATAATCTGTACTCACATGGGCAAATAGATTTACTGGAATCTTCTCCAAACCATATAAACCATTAACTTTGGTAATCTCCTTTTTTGTGGATTTCTCCCTTACCTTCATGTGATAGAATTCCGCCTCAATGTATTGAGACTCACATGTATTTAACGGGGCCTTATCACCATACAATGTCCCAACATGACCATCGAAACAATATTTGAGACATTAATGGTATGATGAAGGGATAACTACATGCTAATGTAACCAGGGTCTTCCAAGAAAGATGTTGAAAGCTGAGTCTTGATCAACAACCATGAAATCTGAATTTGATACATGATCTCCAAACTAAGTTATGAGTATAACTTTTCCCAGTGGTTCTTGGTCATTTTTATTATATCCTTGTAACATCATGGTAGAAGAAGATAAATCAGATTCCGTGAGGCCCAATCGACGAAGTGTACGAATGGGCATGAGGTTGAATCTTGAACCATTGTCAATGAAAGCTCTTCGAACGTCTACACCATTGACCTTGATAGATATTTACAAAGGTCTAATATGCCCATGCACAACATCATCTTCATCTTCATCAGTAAAAGATATTATTTCATGGAATTCTGCAGGATTATTCTCTATGTGATAGACTTCAGCTGCAACAATTTCAGTTTCAAACTCCTGAGGACTTGATAAAGACTCGATGAGTGCTTCTCAAAGATCTTTTGACAGATTCAGAGCATCTAAAATTGATAACATGGCTGGTACTTGGTCCAAATGTTTCAATACATCATATTTTTGATCTAGAGTTCTGTGTTTCCCAACAGGAATATATGGTTTAGCAGGTACCTTGGAAACATATTTTTTGGAAGTTGATGCATCTTGTATCGGGATAGGAGATGGAAAAATCATTGGTTTTGGAAGATTAGACTGATTAGATCCATTTACTTGCTGAGTGGAAGAATATGGAACCTTCAACTGGTTTTCCAAAATAAATGTGCCAGAACTGAATTTGCTACTGGTAGAAGAACGTTCTTGTTCTTTCTGAGCTCGCTGAAGGGCTCTACCATGATTTTCTACAGCGTACACAGTTCTAGCAGGGGTAGAATTGGAGTAATGGCTTTTGAAAGATCCACATCTTCCCCTGTATCCTTAGCCTCTGGAACTTCCTCTGATTCCCTTGTTTGATACAGAGAATTTAGTGTAACACCCCGAGATTTTATGAAAAATATTCTTTTTAATTTCATTAATGTCTTGTGTTGTATGATAGACCAAAAGGATCTTGCACAACACGTATCCTTGACTTGCCTTTCATTACACGCAATCGCGCCCTTCCTTGATAGCGTGTGTAGTACGCAATACCGAGTTTCACTAAACAACGATATGCTATTAAAATATTATTAAAACTAGCCGTTATGAATAGTAATAACCACTTTTTGAAATTTTGTAAATTTTATTTTTCAAAATGGACTTCATTTTTGGATTCGTAATATCGATATTATCTTAGGGTGAAATTTTGGTAATTTTTGGATAAATTTCATATTTTGATGAATAGTGGAAATTACTAAATTTTAATTAAAAACAACTTTTTCAATAGAAATAATTAATAGTGATAAATTATTAATTTTAGTGGTTTTAAATTATATTTAGAATATATTTTTACAATTTAATACAATGATGGTCATTGGATGTAATTTCACATTTAAACCAGTTATAAACAAGTTTCAATCTTTTGATAGTTATTATCTCTTAAAAACACGCTATTTGTTTTGATGACAGGAATTAATTTTTAAATTAGTTAATGCAACTGATATGTTTTGAATTTGGAAAAATAGACATCATTTTTGAGTTCATAATATCAAATATAGCTTAGGCCTAATTTTTGGTATTTTTCTGAAAACTTTCAATTTTTGATGAATAGTGAAACCACTAAGTGATAGTTAAAAAAACTGAATTGTTCATAAAACATAATATTACCGCTTCTGTGAGGGGAATTTCAAAAATCCGAGAGACACGGTTGATGTCAGTAAGTAAAATGTGGTTCAATGAGAAGAAAATAATTTTTTGGTGAATAGTAACTTTTTACTTTTTTTACCACGGTTAAAAGTAAATAGGGTAATTAAGGGTAGAAATGATATTATTATTACCCTAACACATGTCCTAATTCTATTGGACAAGTTTAATTCGACCAAAAACAAACTTAGGAATAAAATATTACCATTTAGGCCCACTTGGATTAGATTAGGACATTTATTATTAATTTATTTAAAGAAGGGTTAAAAGAGTTAAAATCAATGTTTATTTACTAAAACATTTTTAATATGCGGTTATACATAATATAAATTCGACTATAAATATAAATTAGAACTATAAAAAGATTTCCTACATAATGGTATTTTATTTTTAATTTTTAGACATTAAATAATTTAATTTATTTATGACACAACGATGATGCGGTAATTATCTTATTAATGAAATATTGACATAATTGATGTTATAAATACCCAAATAAATATAATTTGAGACTTTTTATAAATTACACTAATTTTCTAGGTTAATATGACATGTTATTATTGATTTAATTAACTTTTTTGGAACTTATCATTCTGTTATGATTTTCAGAAAAATCAATTACTAAATAGTGTCAAAATTGACATAAAATAGTTTTTAAAACAAATATTATATTAATAATTGTTATTTTATTCCTAAAAATCTAGTATTTGGCCAAATGACTTAGATAAGGTTATATATATTAATAATAAACAATTTGGGGTTCTTTTGGCTTTTTATAGTAAGTTTATTAACCTTATAGTGTAAGAACACAAGAAGACACGGTAAAAGTAAAATTATTTAACTTAATGTTAAATCTAAATGATATGGTTAAAATAGGAACCTAAACTTGTCTAAATTCTATTGGATGAGAGGATTTCAACCCATACCCACCTTATCCTCGAAATAAATCAATTTGGAGCAATTTAAAACAGAACTTGACTTTATAATAAAATAATATTTTTAGTTTTTCGAAAGGAGCCCCTCTCCTCCCTTATAAAAGGGCACCTCCTCCCTCTCTTCCTCACACAACATTGAGCCTTAAAGCTCGACCAACACCTGAATAATTCTCTTATCCACTTCCCTAGAAACATCCTAGAGGTTATGGTCTTCTTCAAAGACCCATTTTAGTTCCTTAAAAGGAGGTCTCAAAGAAGCACTTCAAAGAAGAGGTAATGTCCGTTACCGATTCTTTCATCTTTATTTCTTCTTCCACTTCTTCTTATTAGGTTGTTTCATTATGAAGTAATAACATCAGTATCACTCATATACTGATATTTTTTTATAAGTATGAAACGACCCTATTTCACCATCTATCCATCCTACGGAAAAAGAAATCACCGTGTGTGCGTACGTACGGAATATCGTCTCCACGCCGTGGTGTAATCTATTTTCCACCACCACCTTACATGGATGGGTATAATGGTGTAAAGAATAACTATAAATAGTTATTATCACATCATATTGATTCAGATATATTGTATCATCCACTCCAATTCAATTCAATAATTATGGAAATGATATCATCACTCGTGCGTACGTACAGACTACCGTCTCCACGACGCGATGAGATTCATTCTCCATGTTAACCATTTAAGAATGATTATAAAGTATATATTTGCAATAATAATGAAATATATGACATTATAAATCTACTGGATTTATGTGTATATATATGTATGTCATCTACTTAATTCCACTCAATTCTATAACGAAAAGAAAACAGCGTTCATGCGTACGTACGACCTACCGTCTCCATGAACGGTGTATTTCATTCCATTTATCGATCCATTATATATATGTATATTCTGAATATATATTATATATAAATCATGTTTTATATTCTATAATTAAGTAATAATGATCTAAGTAATCATATGAATAATTACAAGTTAAAACACGAACGACAAATGAGACAATTTTACCCAAAATGCTACTTTAACAAGAATTTACAAAAGAACTGGTAATATAAAGTCATAAGTGAACCATATATGATATAATAACAATGAATATGATTCTGTAATAAGTCAATGACATTATTTAAATAATTATATAGGAGGTTCGGACACTAACGAAGCAAATCGGACCTAAGGTAAGGGAAAATATCACAATCTCATTTTTATCCAAAAATGTTTTTACTTTGGAATTTACTAGGGTGTATTTTATCATCCACATCCATGTTCCATCAATATGAAATATTTTTTCCATCCACTTATAATAGTTTAAATCCAATTTTACCCTTCGGTGAGTTTTTAGTAAAGAATATGAAAGGAATCTTTTGTTGTTTTTCGTACGAGGTACTTTTTGACTTTTCCGACAAAAGTACGAAGAATGTTTTTTTAACTTATACGGCATGAATGGATTTTTAAAACATTATTTCCAAGAAGATTCCTTTACAAGCTTTCATGTTTATTTTTAATGAACTTCTTTTTGTACGACATTTTAAGAAAGGAAAAATGTTTTTGAAGAAGAAATGATATTTTCCTCAAGAATGGAGTTCAAGTGTTTTATCAAAATTATTTTCCATATATGATAATAAAGGGTTCTGTTTTTATCTCTATTATTACATTGATTTGATAATGTTGTGATGAAATTATTTTTATAAATTCCTTTATCTTATATGAATTGGTTTATGATGTCACGATGTTTAAGATTCCCATTTTTATTACATGGGTTATGAAATGATGTATGATTTATGATTTTGTGGTACACATAAGAATGGTGTCATTATGAGATGGGTGGGACCTATATCTCCCTCCAATGCATTGGGTAAAGATTTTATATCTCATGAGATAGACATGGCTGGAATAGTAGGTTATACCGGTTCAGTGAAACAGGACTGAAACGAGGGTGACTTAGTTCAGAAAGGGACATTGTCCACTAAGATAGTCTTGGCAATGAGTCTTGACTAACAAGAAATGATTCTCTATGATTATATGTTTATGACAAAAAGTTTCATGTTTTAAGTTATGATTATTGGTATTTCATTTCACTACTATGATTTATCCCATGTTATGAAATTATGCTCTCTTTTGCAGGTTATGATTTCCAAAAGTTATGTTCTTATGAATATGATGTTATTGATTTTTCTTTTGTTTACCCTTACTGAGCATTTGAGCTCACCCTTTTATGTTTTCTTTTCCCCAGGATATAAAGAAATTTTTTAGGTAAAAAAAGGGAAGATCTTTATGGGAGATGTTGAAGATCATTCACCACGATTAGAAGATTACATTCTGAGTTTTCAAAGACACTAAACTATTATGATCCTTGTGTGTGTGTTTTTGTTATGTACTAAGTATTCCGAAAATGTAAAGTAATGTCAATGTACATCATGTTTCGGGTCTCTACAGTTGGTATCAGAGCAAAGTTTTAGTCAACCTTTGGAAACTAGGATGCGAAAGCGTTAGTGAGATCCATAGAGATATTTCTAAGGTATGTCTAGGGATGTCCCTAAGGATAAGTATACGTATAAGATATAGTCCTAGAACTACGGTAACGATCATAGAATTTAACCTAAGAAGTTAGATATTGAGGATACTCCCCCTTTATATTGTTGTTTTCCCTAGCATGATTTTTGCCTCTCACACTATTCTTTATGGGTTTTAGACGTTGGCTGGAACCCGAAGGAACCGTGTTGATCAATGCAATGGACAATGCAGTGATTGTCCTCCTGAACAAACAAATGTTATGGGAGATGGAGTGAAAAATCTTATTGCTATACTTACACAAGCTATGAATCATTATGGACATCCAAATGAGCAGAGAAGGGAACAATATTCTATTGAGTCCTTCATGAGGCAATGCCCACCTTCTCTCAGTGGGACTTCCGATCCACTTGTTTCTGAACAATGGTTCTGTACCACTGAAAAGATATTTTCAGTTCTTCAATTTTCTGAACATGATAAAGTCATATTAGCAGTATATCATTTGGAAGGTGAAGCTGATCAATGGTGGAATCTTATCAAGAATACGAGGACAATAGATGAAATTGAGTCCATGGAATGGGACATGTTCAAGAACTTGTTTTTCAGTAAGTACTTCCCTCATATTCTTCGAACAAAGATGGAAAAGAGTTTCTTGAGCTGAAGCAGAAGGATGATGAATCTGTTGGTATATACGAAGTGAATTTTACAAGACTTTCAAGGTATGAATCTGGCATTATCATCCAACCTGAAAGTAAAGTTGATCGATTTTTCAGTGGCTTAAAACCAAGTCTTCGAAGGGAATTAGCTATAAGAGACATCAGTAGCTATGAAGAAATTGTGCGTTTTGCTATCAAGGTAGAAATGGAAGTTGGTGTTACATATCCATCTCATGGTTTTGACAAGAAACGAAAGATGGAGTTCAAGGAGAAATCTCAGAATAATGGTGAAAAGAAGATGAATGTTTCCTTGTGCACAAAGGGTGGAAAGAAGCATGGTGGATATTGTCTTAAATGGACTAGAAAATGTTTTAAGTGTGGAAAAGAAGGTCATCGAGCAGCTGAGTGTCGAAGTAATAGAAAAAGGGTTTCTAATGATGTGAATAAAGCAAACACTGCAGAGAACGCACCACCAACACTTCAATGCTTCATGTGCAAGGAAATGGGGCATTATGCTAATAAATGCCCTAATCCAAGGGTTAGTGATGATCGACATGATCAACCGCTTAAGGCAAAGGACAAATGGAAGTCACATGCGATCACTATTGGCGATGTTGAATATGAAAACGATGTGGTGGAATGATTAAGTGTTTATGTAATGGGATTCCAAAATAATGTTGTATCATGGAGTATTGGAATATTTATGTATTGGTCTAATGTGGTATTCAAAGTGATTGAGATATTTTTGGAAATAAGATGATATGCGCATAATGAAGGAAAAATAGAAAATGAAATTTTTAACAGTATTCATGAGCTCATGATTGATATAAGGACTAAGTGATATCATGGTTTGAGTATATAGAATTTTGATGATTTTGGTATGTGGAAAGTGTTAACTTTTAACTGCATTCATGTTTTCACTAAGGTTCAATGGGTATTCATTCTTCAAGAGAATACATGATTAAGGTATTCACATTTGACCAACAAGATATATCTTATCATATATGGGGGATAAATGATGGCATTCACGTGATTGTTCTGTGAAATTTCAAGTAATCATTTTCTTTATACTATGAGCTTGGACTGAAGTATTTTAGATAAGCCTAAAGATTAGAATGGATTATGTTGGACATAAGTTAGGATAAAACGTTTTTCGATATTATTGATGGGATGTTATAGTAATATAGCTTTAGAAAAAGGACAACCTGCAAGACGGGCGAGAGCCCATCGCGTCGGACAAGGCTGTGTGAATCGAACCCACAACCGAAGTGGGACTGGCCTTTATCGCCTACCACTGGCCTACAGGAAGTCCCTGGTTAGTAGAAATTAGTATTATTTTATTAAGCGATATGATATATGAAGTATAAGTTCATTTTTGGAACCATATACGATTAACAATAAGAAGGACTTATAACCTTTGCTATCCTTTTGTTTGAAAGAGATGGAATGGCCCATCATTCTATCACATGATCTGCTAACACATCACGAATGACAAATTCAACTTCATTTCTTTTAGAGATGAAGTGGAAATTGTCCAATGAATGACAAACGGTGAGACTATACCAAAATCACGAAAGTATTTCTTCTAATTCCAATTTCATTTAATTTAGGGAAATGATCTTGAAAACCAAAAATGTTGTCTTAGTGCTCTTATATCTGATGAATCAGATGGTACCTTAGATCGTCACAAATTTATGGCTTTGAGATGGCTAGCTTTTCCATAGCCATGTTCTCTACCACTCTCCATCAGAACATGATGGTTAGATTTCTCTTCCATATCTATATTTTCACCTATGTGGAAACCCAGTGATTTGTTTATTTGGGTAACCGTTACGTTTCATACTTTTGTTTTTAATGATTGGTTTGGGTATTCCTTTTTATGATGTGGGTTTTGATTATAGAAGCTTTCTTATAGTAAACCATTTATAACCCCAACGAATTTCGAGGGCGAAATTCATTTTAAGGGGGGTAGAATGTAACACCACGAGATTTTATGAAAAATATTCTTTTTAATTTCATTAATGTCTTGTGTTGTACGCTACACCAAAAGGAGCTTGCACAACACGCATCCTTGACTTGCCTTTCATTACACGCAATCACGACCTTCCTTGATAGCGTGCGTAGTACGCAATACCGAGTTTCACTAAACAACAATATGCTATTAAACTATTATTAAAACTAGCCATTATGAATAGTAATAACCAATTTTTGAAATTTTGTAAATTTTATTTTTCAAAATGGACTTCATTTTTGGATTAGGAATATATAAATTATCTTAGGGTGAAATTTTGGTAATTTTCGGATAACTTTCATATTTTGATGAATAGTGGAAATTACTAAATTTTAATTAAAAACAACTTTTCCAATCGAAATAATTAATAGTGATAAATTTTTAATTTTAGTGGTTTTAAAGTATATTTATAATATATTTTTACAATTTAATACAATGATGGTCATTGGATGTAATTTCACATTTAAACCAGTTATAAACAAGTTTCAATCTTTTGATACTTATTATCTCTTAAAAACACGCTATTTGTTTTGACGACGGGAATTAATTTTTAAATTAGTTAATGAAACTAATATGTTTTGAATTTGGTAAAATAGAAATCATTTTTGAGTTCATAATATCAAATATATCTTAGGCCTAATTTTTGGTATTTTTCTGAAAACTTTCAATTTTTGATGAATAGTGATACCACTAAGTGGTAGTTAAAAAAACTGAATTTTTCATAAAACTTAATTTTACCGCTTCTGTGAGGGGAATTTAAAAAATCCAAGAGACAAGGTTGATGTCAGTAAGTAAAATTTGGTTCAATGAGATGAAAATAATTTTTTGGTGAATAGTAAATTTTTACTTTTTTTACCACGGTTAAAAGTAAATAGGGTAATTAAGGGTAGAAATGATATTATTATTACCCTAACACATGTCCTAATTCTATTGGACAAGTTTCATTCGGCCAAAAACAAACTTAGCAATAAAATATGACCATTTAGGCCCACTTGGATTAGATTAGGACATTTATTATTAATTTATTTAGAGAAGGGTTAAAAGAGTTAAAATCAAAGTTTATTTACTAAAACATTTTTAATATGGGGTTATACATAAGCTAAATTCGACTATAAATATTCATTAGAAAGCTAAAAACGATTTCCTACACAATGGTATTTTATTTGTAATTTCTAGACATTAAATAATTTAATTTATTTATGACACAACGATGATGCAGTAATTATCTTATTAATGAAATATTGACATAATTGATGTTATAAATACCAAAATAAATATAATTTGAGACTTTTTCTGAATTCCACTAATTTTATAAGTTCATATGACATGTTAGTATTGATTTAATTAACGTTTTTCTAACTTATCATTCTGTTATGATTTTCACAAAAATCAATTACTAAATAGTGTCAAAATTGACAAAAAATAGTTTTTAAAACATATATTATATTATTAATTGTTATTTTATTCCTAAAGATCTAAGGTTCGGCCAAATGACTCAGATAAGGTTATATATATTACTAATAAACAATTTGGTGTTCGTTTGGATTCTTATAGTAAGTTTATTAACCTTATAGTGTAAGAACACAAGAAGACACGGTAAAAGTAAAATTATTTAACTTAATGTTAAATCTAAATGATAAGGTTAAAATAGGAACCTAAACTTGTCTAAATTCTATTGGATGAGATGATTTCGACCCATCCCCACCTTATCCTCGAAATAAATCAATTTTGAGCTATTTAAAACCGAACTTGACTTTATAATAAAATAATATTTTTAGTTTTTGCAAAGGAGACCCTCTCCTCCCTTAAAAAAGGGAACATCCTCCCTCTCTTCCTCACACAACATTGAGCCTTCAAGCTCAGAAAACCCCTGCAAAATTCTATTATCCACTTCCCTAGAAACATCCTAGAGGTTTAGGTCTTCTTCAAAGACCCATTTTAGTTCCTTAAAAGGAGGTCTCAAAGAAGCACTTCAAAGAAGATGTAATGTCCGTTACCGATTCTTTCATCTTTATTTCTTCTTCCACTTATTCTTCATAGGTTGTTTCATTATGAAGTAATAACATCAGTATCTCTCATATAATGATATTTTATTATAAGTACGAAACAACCCTATTTCACCACCTATCCATCCTACGGAAAAAGAAATCACTGTGCGTGCGTACGAATGGAATACCGTCTCCACGTCATGGTGTAATTTATTTTCCACCACCACCTTAAATGGATGGGTATAATGGTGTAAAGAATAACTATACATAGTTATTAGAACATCATATTGATTCTGATATATTGTATCATCCACTCCAATTCAATTCAATAATTATGGAAATGATATCATCGCTCGTGCGTACGGACGGACTACCGTCCCCACGACGCGATGAGATTCATTCTCCATGTTTACCATTTAAGAATGATTATAAAGTATATATAACCAATAATAATGAAATATATGACATTATATAGCTACTGGATTTATGTGTATATATATGTATGTCATCTACTTAATTCCACTCAATTCTATAACGAAAAGAAAACAGCGTTCATGTGTACGTACGACCTACCGTCTCCATGAATGGTGTATTTCTTTCCATTTATCGATCCATTATATAAATGTATATTATGAATATATATTATATATAAATTATGTTTTATATTCTATAATTAATTAATAATGATCTAAGTAATCATATGAATAATTACAAGTTAAAACACGAACGACAAATGAGACGAATTTACCCAAAATGCTACTTTAACATGAATTTACAAAAGAACGGGTAATATAAAGTCATAAGTGAACCATATATGATATAATAACAATGAATATGATTCTGTAATAAGTCAATGACATTATTTAAATCATTATACAGGAGGTTCGGACACTTATGAAGCAAATCGGAACTAAGGTAAGGGAAAATATCACAATCTCATTTTTATCAGAGATTGTTTTTACATTGGCATTTACTGGGGTGTATTTTATCATCCACATCCATGTTCCCTCAATATGTAATATTGTTTATATCCACTTACAATAGTTTAAATCCAATTTTACCCTTCGATGAGTTTTTAGTAAAGAATATGAAAGGAATCTTTTGTCGTTTTTCGTACGAGGTAATTTTTGACTTTTCCGACAAAAGTACGAAGAATGTTTTTTTGACTTATATGGAATGAATGGATTTTTAAAAAATTATTTCCAAGAAGCTTCCTTTACACGTTTTCAAGTTTATTTTTAATCAACATCTTTTTGTACGACATGTTAAGAAAGGAAAAATGTTTTTAAAGAAGAAAGGATATTTTCCTCAAGAATGGAGTTCAAGTGTTTTATCAAAATTATTTTCTATCTAAGATAGTAAAGGGTTCTGTTTTTATCTCTATTATTACATTGATTTGATAATTTTGTGATGGAATTATATTTATAATTTACTTTATCTTATATGAATTGTTTTATGATGTCACAATGTTTAAGATTCCCATTTTTATTACATGGGTTATGAAATGATGTATGATTTATGATTTTGTGGCACACATAAGAATGGTATCATTATGAGATGGGTGGGACCTATATCTCCCTCCAATTCAATGGGTAAAGATTTTATATCTCATGAGATAGACATGGCTAGAATGGTAGGTTATACCGGTTCAGTGAAACAGGACTGAAACGAGGGTGACTCGGTTCAGAAAGGGACATTGTCCACTAAGATAGTCTTGGAAATGAGTTTTGACTAACAAGAAATGATTCTATATGATTATGTGTGTATTCCACAAAGTTTCATGTTTTACGTTATGATTATTGGTATTTCATTTCACTACTATGATTTATCCCATGTTATGAAATTACGCTCTCCTTTGCAGGTTAAGATTTCCAAAAGTTATGTTCTTATGAATATGATGTGATTGATTTTTCTTTTGTTTACCCTTACTGAGAATTTGAGCTTACCCTTTTATGTTTTCTTTTCCCCAGGATATAAAGAAAGGTTTTAGGTAAAAAAAGGAAGATCTTTATGGGAGATGTTGAAGATCTTTCACCACGATTAGAAGATTACGTTATGAGTTTCCAAAGACACTAAACTATTACGATCCTTGTGTGTGTGTTTTTTTTATGTACTAAGTATTCCGCAAATGTAATGTAATGTCAATGTACGTCAAGTTTCGGGTCTCTACATTTAGGCTCATCGAAATTGAAACTGCTACTGGCATATGGATCTATCAATTGAATCATATTAATAGAACCGAAGATTAACTCTTCGTATGATGAAGAATCTGCCTGATTAGCCTATTTAGGCTGTGCCGTTTGGTGGGGCGATGCCAGTGGCTTTGAAGTAGATGGCATGATGTCTGCTAGAGTCAAAGACAATTTAGGCTTTGACACATACTCATCTTCTTCTGATTATTTTTCTTTCATTGAATCATGTTATTTCTTTGAGGACTTTCCCTCTGACGAAAATGGTTTTGTCGTAACATTCATGGCAGAAGACACAATTGGTCACTTTAATTGTGTTCGCAAAATTTCATGAGTTCGGTTAATTGTCATTCTGACCATCCAATCATCATACTTCTGTGAATTTTTTCTTTTTACTTCTTTCCATTCTCCTTCCTCCTCTGGAACTGTAGTAGTAACACATGCTACCTAAGTTGAAGAACCTTTCAGTTTGACTTTTCCCGAGTCGACCATCTTTTGCAGGAGGTTTTTGAAGACAAAACATTCCTGGATGGGGTGCCCCAACATTTGATGAAAGGGGAAATAATTGGGACAGTCTTCATCTCCTTTATTGTTTGGCCTCTTGGGCATTGGCAATTGAAGCAGATTATTTTCCAGAGCCGAAATGAAGTAACCAAGAACTTGTTTATTTCAGAAAGAGTATTTTTTCTCTTCAGATCCTCAAATTGCCTTCGTCTTTGATCTCTTTGATCATCTGGGCAAAACGGTCTTTTTTGTTGGTGCTCAGGAGGTGGATCCCTTCAAAAAGATGAACGTTTTGAGGTAGAAACAGGTATAGGTGCTTGTTTAAGCATAACCGTAGCAATTTCTTCTTTACCCATTCTCCTTCCTGGAGCTGATGGAATTACACTAGATTTAGCCTTATCCTGTATAAGGGAATCTTCAATCAGTTGAGCAATTGAAGTAAGATCTCAAAACCCTCCTATGTATTTTACAGGGATCAATGGCGTGCATAATTAGTCATGCAGATTTTCCACACAGATTGAAAACAGTTCCTCTTGAGGGAGTGCTAGGCTTAGGGAATATATTAACCCCTTCCAACGAGCAGTGAAATCAGAGACTCTTTCACTCTCCCTTTGCTTATAGTTTGTAAGATCAAAAACCGTTGTCTTTGGAAAAGTTTAACTGAATTAAAGAAGAAATCATTGACAGAGATCTTCCCATCTAGTAATTGACCGGGATTTCAAGCTTGTATACCAGACAAAAGCTGGTCCTTGTAAGGTTCGCACGAAGCATCTAAGTTTCACTACTTCTTGATACTCTAGAGTTCCCATAATAGGATCACAACAAGACACGTAATGCATCAAATGCTGTTCAGGGTCACCTGATCCATTGAAAATCGGGAATACAGGGATTCTAAAACTGGATGGGGGAGACACTGAATCTACCCATTTAGGGTAAGATCTCTTTTCTGGTTGAACCTGCACACGTTTCCCTTCCATAGTTTCTAACCGAGCTGTTAATGACTCAATGGTAGTTTTTAAGTTTTGAGAGACATCTGGTTGAACTTGGATTTGGGTAGGTGAAATGACTGGTGCTTGGACAGATGTGGTAGTAGGTGCTGCAACTGATGGTAGCACTGCCAACTGTTGTTACACAGGACCCGTAGGATTAGACCTGTGAGAGTTTACTGATAGAGGACAATATTCTTGATCGATCTCAGTAGCTGCAACAAATTCCTTTAGCTGACTGACTGTATTAATCTTAAGAAGAAGACTACTCTGAAGTAGTTCTGCATTCAACCTTCTTAATTCCTTCATTTCTTCCTCTTGTTGTTCAAACCTTTTCTCTAGTGAGAGCGTTTGGCCTTCTCCAAAAGAATGATATGTAACCTGATTCATTCCCCTCCCTTTGTTGGATCCTTTTCTGAGAGGGGGAAGTGGGTTACTCGTAGGATTACCTAGGTTCTAAGTAACCCTTCGATTTCATGTACACACACCTTCTTCAATTGTGTCGGTGCGTATATCTTCTTGGGCAGGAAACTCCTCATCTGAGTCCCCTGAGTGAGCCTCATCTAGTGGATCAGCAACAATGGAATTGATGACATTGATTGATTCATAACACATCGAATCCCTTCTATCATCATTTCTATGATATTGTCTTCTTCCATGTCTTTGAAGAGACATTGCCTTTTGTTGATTCGATCCCTCAGGAACTTCTTAACAAACCGTAATTTGGAGGGAATCTCCTGATAATTTGGCTCTTCGTTCCTCATGAGGCTACTTCCCCAATTGAGAAAAGAAATAATTTCTCTGGGGAGGGGATTGATGATTTGAAAAAGTCCCCAGTCTGGTGGACTGGGGTTATTCCTGCTATTCCCACTCAACTCCTCTAATCCTATTTGTTGATTCTGAGGGTTGATTTAAATGAGTCCCCATTCTGGAATGCTGGGGTGGCTATTGACATGCTATGTTTGAGACTTTCATAAAATCTCTCCTGATCTTGCGAACCTTAGCATGGAAATTAGCTGGATGCATTAACCTGTAACCACATTTATCACCTGGTTCAAAACACCGTCGAATGATTTCCGACACTTCTGTCACTTGATGATGTGCTTGATTTATATAAAAGGCTTGTTCAATATTATCATTTTCTTGATGCAGGAGTAATTCAACAAATTTTTCTCTATATTCTTTATTTTGAGGGGAACTAGTTGAGGCCTGTTCTCGGGCAAGCTTTTGATTACAAACATAGCACATTGACTGTGGCTGGCCATGGGTAATAACATTGCATGAGACCACTTTCGGCGGGCTTTGCTGACTGGAGAGCACCGTGAAATTCAGTGCTCCGTGAACACCCCATCCTCTGACACGAATACCAGATAGGCCATTGGCAATTAACTGACGCAATCTTCTTAGTGATCCAAGTCATGAACGTTGAAGGGCTCTCTACTGATTTTCAGCCTTCAGATATCAAGATACTGATAGAGATGCCAACTCAATCTGAAGTTTTAACCCTTCTATTATCTTAAGATGATTTTCATATTCATCATAAGATAATACATTTTATTTTAACTGACAAAGATTTTTCCATATGTTGAGATGAATATCATGAATTCCATCTTCCGTCAATATTTCTGGAATGTCATACTGAGAGTCAGCCAGAGGCCAAAACCTTACTGGCACTTCACCTTTTGCCAGTTGATTTCTCATGTTCAACATCTCCTCTTTATGATTTGATGAAGCTTCTTCTACCTGATTTGACCAGAGTTGGTGTTTCCTTGTTTCTTCATCAGATTCAACAAGATTGGTAGAGAAATCATTGATCAAACAAGAAGATTCATGACTTAGGGGTGGTTCGGAGAATGACCTACACCCTGGGCTATCTTCTGATTGAGAAATTATTTCACCTACTAGCAATGAAGCATCAGACATGACTGGTTTCGCATTTGCAAGTGCCTCAAGATAAGAGGGCTTTCTCGGCACTAAATTGTCCACTGGAGCATTTTCCGGGCAATGTGCATCACTACTGCGGAGAGGAAATTCGCAGTGAAATTCATCATCATGGGGAGGACCACCATAATGGGTTACAACAAAAGATGAGATCTCTTGCTCCTTGGTCTTCTGACCACACAGAGGATTCATGTGTCTCTCATCTGAAGATGAAACTTCGAGGTCGAACGAATTGTCATGAAGCAAGACTTCATGAGGAAGTGTCTCTTTAAGACCATCAGAATTAATGTTCCCACTATTGGGAAATGAGGGAGTAGAATATTTAATTTCAATAGATAACTGTTTGAGGGATTAAAGAACTCTAGAATCGATAAAGGGCTTGTTAAAGATTAGCTCTTGATATCCCGACTATGTTGGGCGGGTCTTTTTCTTAGAAATCTTCTTACTCACCTTGGAAACCACTTGTTGACGAAAGTGGCTACTCTAAGCAGGTGAATGTGCATGATCATGAAAGATGGCCAGGTTAGGCTGACGATCTCCACTCACATCAGGTGTATGTGCCTGGCATGGTTGTTCGTATGATATGGGGGAGTATTCCCCACAACCCTCTTGTACTGGAACAGATGTGTTTGTCTATTCTGGAGTGAATTATTGATGTGTCACTCCACTAGTAGGGATATATTTATGTGTATTTCCCTGATATGCCGCTGAAGTTGTTATAATATCCTGGAAAGCATCCAGAATATGAGCAGGGATTTGCTTCTGCTCTTTCACCGTTGATAAAATATACTTGGTGACTTCAGCTGCCGGATTGGGGACATACATCCATTCCCTGCTTGGAGTAGGTGTATGTGCCTGCTCCTGTCCTCCTTTTCCTGTCAGTGAATTCTGACAGTACTCAAGTGTGGGGGCAGAGAGTTGAGTCTGCCTTCTGTTTGTCACCAGAGCTTTCCGACTGACTTCTCCGAATGCTACCAAGAGAGACTGTTGGTAGGATTGATTAATACTAGCAGGTGTATGTGCCTGCTGATTTCACTTCGACGAATGTGGTTGACGAAATCCATCATATGTTGTCAGATGAGCCTACTGACTAGCTGATGATGTATAAACAGGTGTATGTTCCTGTCTATAATACTCCGCCGGAATTGCCTGGTGGGATGGGCGTGTTGCTACCAGACGAGTCTGCTGGACCACAGAATTAAAATGTGTAGGTGTGTGTGCCCGCTCATTTCTTTCCACCAAGATAGGTTAGTGGACTTCTCCAGAGATGGAAGAGATGAGAACCTGCTCATTGTTGACCGGATTCCACCTCTGGAGGTTCTTCTTTCCTACTCGGGTTCGAGGAACCTGAGCCGAATGCCTGGAGTCGGTACCCTCATCATGTTGAGGGTGCACTGCCGCACGAGTCTGGTAGAAATTATTGGTAGGATCCCTCAGGAAGGACTCCTGATTCTTTGAATTAAGGCCCTAAGGGACCTTCTCATTCACCTCCCTAGAGTATGGGAGTGAATGGTGATTGTGTTATGGGGATAACGACCTGAAATGGTTGGAGACGGTAGTCAGCACCGCCTGCTTCTCGATCACTGGTCGTCGTTGTCCGGACGACCGGTGTGAGATGTTCACTTGGAGGGATTTTCGGGTAGCCTCCAGAGTTGGGATGGTACCGAGTTGACGGTACTTCTTAACCAGCGCATTTGATACCCAGCATTGAAGATGCTAAGTAGGTGATATCATCCTCAGAGTGGACGACGATCCAGCAGGAGTAGCAGCAGTGGAATTTGCAGCAGCAATATTCACATGTGTGAACTTAAGAGCTGTCATTTCTTAGAATGCAGTAAATCTTGGAAAGAAAAGTGCTTGTTTGATATAACAGACATAATAAAGATAAATTCAACCACTACATCATTTGGATGAGAACATATTTCAATTATTGTTTTGGTTGGCCCTCTCATTGAGTTTTAAATTGGGCCTAAAAAATAGGTAAAACATCATTTTAACTTGGCTAAGGATTCACGTCGGGTTCACCATTTTTTGTTTCCCTCGGAATTCGGGGATGACCTCCTTTATGGGAGGTTCAAATATTCTGATCGGTTTCTAATGGGTTTGTTTGTAGAACCGGAAACATCCAACGATTCCACATCCATTTGGACCTACTTTCCAAAGGTAGGTGCTCATCAGTTTATGGACTGATGAGGTCTAGTAATTTTCATTGGTCGAGAGGATGGGAGGTCGGACGCATCACACTTTTTTGAGAGGAATTATTGTCTACTCCGGGACTCTCTTTATTGATTTAGGTTATGTTCATGTATCCTTATTACATTAACAAGTATAAAATGCGCTTTCCTTTAGATCTGACAATCAATGATCGATATATAATAAATTTAGAGAATATTTTATATTTATTTGAGGTTCTTCATTGATAGAGAATCATCTGTATTTGTTATAGATTCTTAGTCAATGGTATCCTTTGATACGTAAAAGTCTCTTGGTCATTATGATAACTATACTAGTTTTAAAGCCACTGATTGGGGCACTTGAAGTTTATTGTCATTCAGAAGGACATAGATTATTTTAGAGTTGGGATCGAACCCACAGATGGGCTACCTACATATCCTTTGTTTTGAAAAGGAATCAGAACCCACATAGTTCGAGTAAGGGAGTATGATGTTAATGATTTATGGCTCAAAGAAGGATGTCATAATTACTTTTACACTCTAAGCTCACATGAGTCATGCTCGTTGTGAGAAACAATAAGTATTGGTAAAAAATCAGACAATTGTGCCATGAAAGATGCAATCATAAGAAATAAGGTGGGACTTATGTATGTATGACTGCCCAGATAAATGATGATTTGGATTTACTTCAGGGAAGAAATCCCAGAACAGGGTCCATAAAGGAATATTTTTTTCACGGAGATTTTAATACTCTAACATGGGGCTTACTCCTGAAAAGGAGGGCCAAATTAGGAGAGGACTTATGATTGGGTTTTTTACTCCTAAGAAGGAATCCCAGATCAAAGGTAAATTAGGACTGGTTAAGAGGAATTAAGATTGGGCCTTACTCCTGAAAAGGAGGCCCAGGTTAAGAGACATGAAAAATTAAGGGACTTGGGGCTTACTCATGAAGAGGATGCCCATATTTGAGACTGGGGATTATTCCTAAAAAGGAGGCCCAAGTTAATGAGGACTTGGGGCTTACTCCTAAAGAGGATGCCCAGGTTCAGGATTATGACTAGAGATTATTCCTGAAAAGGAGGCCCAGTTTAAGAGAATTATGGTTGGGGCATACTCCTATGGAGGATGCCCAGGGTAATGATTATGACTGGGGCTTATTCCTGAAAAGGAGGCCCAGATTAAGAGAATTATGGTTGGGGCTTACTCCTAAGGAGGACACCCATATTAGGGGACTGGGGCTTACTCCTGAGAAGGAGGCCCATGTTAAGAGAATTATGGTTGGGGATTACTCCTAATGAGGATGCCCTTATTAGGGGACTGTGGCTTACTCCTGAAAAGGAGGCCCAGATTACTGAGTTCTCTCATCGTAAAGGATGAGGTTGAATGAATGAAATCTCAATCTTTAGTGACAAAAAGATGTGTAAATCACTAGGTTTTTAGAGATATTCCACAAAATTCTTTTCAGATAAGGAAGTGAAATCATGAAATCATGCCAAAAAATGGATTTGAAGAGTGTCTTGAAGAATGAATCTTGAATATGAGAGGTGGAATGGCTTAAGAGGGGTGAAATGGAATATAAGGGCACCCAAAAAGGCAGGGGCGCACAAGTCCTGGCAGGCGCACAGGTACTGCGTGGGCACGCAAGTTTGATTGTGCAGGTATACCTGCGCGACACATCGGTACTTTTGTGATGGTTAACCAGCAGGGTAATACTTGAGCGACTCTTGGTTAAATCCTTTAGAATCATCTTGAGGTTATTCAAGAAGAAGGGCGCACAAGTTCTATTGAAGGAGTAAGGCGGCGTGCAAGTGTGGCCATTTCCCTTAAGGGCTGGCTATTCAGGCACGCAAGTGTTGATGAGTTTCAACACTTAGGCCTTCCTCCCCCTCTTTAGATCTTCGGTTCTAGGAAAGAAATTACCTTAGAAGTGTTTCGGAAGATTTGAAAAGAGACTACGGCGCTGGGAGATTAAATTTGAGTTTCTGGTAAAAATTTACACCTTTCAAATGGGGGGCCCAAATGGTCTATTTATAGGCTAGAGAAAATCCTGGGCGGTTATCCTTTGGGGCGCGCAATTCACTTACTCGACCATTGCGGTGCACAAGTGTACTTGTGCGACCATTGTGCAACATTTATCTTATTCCTTCCTTTCCCAATTTTTGATATTTTTCCAAAGGTTGAATCACTTTGAGTTAAGATATTTCCCTTTTCCAATATTTAGACTCTGTGATGAAAGGAGCATCAACATACACTCCTTGGGGATATGCCTAGAATAATTCAAATTTTCATTGCAAGCCATTTTGATGGATTTAAGAGTAAATACTTCCTCAAAGAGAATATTTTTTTATAATTTAAGATTATATGCATAATCTTTTCAATTTATGTTTGGTATTTTACAAGTTTGGAATTATGAGTTGTGATTCATAAACTATCCTAGTGTATTATATTTTTTAGAAATGGTGCTTAGTGGAAGGAATGAGAACTCCAACAATATGCATGACCCAAAGAGTAAGAAGGATCAAACAATCATGTTATTAATCCCCCATTTAGTATGAAAATATTATCCCATGTATTCTTATCACATGAATAAATAATATCATGTGTTAATAAAATAAGAAAATAATAATTTGATTTATATGTATTTGAAGGGAACCAAGATAAGAAAAGGATGGTAGAGAGAAATATGGATAAAGTGGAGAGGGTAAAGAAGGATTTTCCCATATGTGATAACTGTGAAAAGAATCCCCTTTTTAATTGCTTGAATGGAATGAGAGTTTGTTATAAGTGTGTTTAAAAAGGACACCAAGTACGTGATTTAAAGGGTAAGAAAAAGGTTTCAAATTAATAATTCTTTGTCAGCATGGAGTTGGGATAGTACGGGAATCAATTTCTAAATCCTCAGAGTATGATGCAAATGATTATATTTGATAATAATCACATTATGATACTACAACAGATGAAGAGTAATGACTTGTGTTATTATGTTGTTGTTAAATAATTATTTCACTTGAGTTTTGTATCAACAATGTACTGGGTATATGAATTATAGAAATTAATAAGGATTACAGTGTCGTACTATTTCATTATGGATTTGAGATTATATGGTTCTAAGAAAAGTGACTCAATAGAAAGTTAATATTTTTGGAAAATACATGGTTGAATGAAATATAAACCTTAATATGGTTCAGATACTAAGGTTGTAATTTTGGAAGAAAATATGATTGTTTTGTGTAAATTATATTCTATGTTCTTGACTACTTTGAAACTAATTAATTATTTGTTCACTCTATTATTGTTGGAGTTTAAAAAAATTTTGATATAAGAAGTATATCCAGTATTCAATAAGAAATAAAGTAGCATGATTTTAATGAATAATTTTTAATGGTAATTCAGGGTTTTACCTTATTTTAAAAGAATAAATGATGAAAGTATTCACATGTTATTATGTGGCAAAAAAGATCTTCATTGTGTTTACCTTAGATATTTTGGACTTTGAGTTTAGACAAAAGAATTTTGGAAAAGTCTAAAGGTTGGAATGGATTATGTTTAAAATTGGATACTATTGTTAAGGTTAAATCATTTCTTAAGATTATATTGGTATTGTTATAAAAAGGACATCATGGAGGTCGAGCAACAACCCATTTCACCCTGAAAGGCTGTGAGACTTGAACCTGCAACTGATGGGAGAAAAGGATGTATTACCTACCACAGGTGTATGTGATTTCCTAGTTTATATAATTTAGTTTTTTAAATATGATGACAAATGAATTATAAATTCAATATTTTTAGAACCCTATATGATTAGGATAAATAGAATTTTTATGAATTCAATTATCATTTAGAGTGAAAGATGAGTTTGCGGTAGGAATTAGTTGAAGGATGAAACTCTACATGTCAAGTATATTTTTTCCTCCTATTCAATGAATTAATTAGTTCTTAGACTTTATTGAAGGGATCTTAAAAAAAATATCCTTATACATTATTTTTTGTTGAACCGATGATATTTTAAAACATCACAGATTAACAGCTTTAAGGCCCACAATTTTACACTTGTTTGTGATTGATGACCTCAATCACTCCCTATAAATATTTACATTTTCCTCCAATTATATGTCTCTAATTTCCACAAATTTTCTTCTTACCATGATCATAATTTGGTGGAGACTTTATCATTCTCTTTCCCTTTTTTAAGACTAAATTTTAATAACCCAATTTCTGATGTGGATTTTCCATAGTGGTATAATTTTATTTTTGACCTTTTATTTTGAAGAACAATTTCAAATTTTGAGGATGCAATTTATTGAAGGAGGGTAAAATTTTACACCCCAAGATTTCATAGTAGATTATCTCTTCAATGAAATTTAATAACTTACACTACAGGAAACACTGAGTTCGAGCACAACACGACTTACCAAACTAGCCATTCAAAAGAGGTTATGAATAATATTTACTAAATTTTGAATTTTATATACTTTATATGATTTTATAATCCATATTATGTGTTTCATAGACATAATATAAGAAAAAAATCAATTTTTCAAATAAAAGAAGTATTTTTCAAAAACTACAATTTTACCGCATTTTAATGGAGAAGCCTTTAAAAAAATAATTTACACTATTATATATTAATTTTAATGAAATTAATTTTTTTAGAATAATAACATACAAATTTATGTTGGATAATGTTTTGGTACTTTTTGAATAACTTTCATATTTTGATGAATTTTGAAAAATACTAAATATTAATTGAAAACAACATTTTTAATTGAAATAATTAATATTGTTAAATTACCCATTAGAATGGTATGGAAGTAAAATTAGATTATATTTTTACCATTTAATACAATTTAGGTCATGATGAGTAATTTCACATTTAAATTTGACATAAACACATATCAATCTTTTGATAGATTTTACTTTTTAAAAACATGGCTTTTGGTTTTGAAAATGAGAATTAATATTAAATTGATTAATACAAATTATATGTTTTTAATATGGAAATATAGAATTCATTTATGATTTCATAATATCATAATTCTCTTAGGATGAATTTTGGGTATTTTTCTAAAAACATTTAATTTTTTATGAATAGTGAAAACACTTCATTATTGTTTAAAACAGACATTTTATTTAAATAATGATTTTTTTTAGTTTTTTAAAGTCAAAATAGATATATAATACCTATAAATATTCAATGTAATTCACTGGAGTCATTTTATAATAAAATTAGATGTATAAAATTTAATTGAAATATTAAACATCTTTTACCCACCATCTTGGACCATTTCCAAATTTGCATAAAATGAAATTTTACCACTTCAGTGAATTGAATTTCAAATATCTGAGAAACACTGTTGAAATCAGTATGTAAAATTTTCATTAATAAGATGAAAATTATTTTTGGTGAATAGTAATCTTTGACTTTTATTTGCCTCGGTTAAAAGTAAATAGGGTAATTAAAGGTAAAAATAATATCATAATTACCCCCAAATATGTCTTAATTCAATTGGATAAGTGTATTTAGACCCCAACCATCCTTAGGAATAAAATATGATCCTTTTGGTCATGTTAGATTAGATTAGGACATTTATTATTATTTTATTTGAAGAAGAGTTATAAGTGTTAAATTCAAATTTTAATAGCTATAAAATTTTTAATATAGGGTTATACATTAGATAAATTCCACTATAAATAACCATTAGAAATCTAAAAAAATTTCCTACATAATGGTATTTTATTTATATTTTTTAGAGATAAACAATTAATTTTATTTATGACAAAATGATGATGTAGTAATTACGTTATCAATGAATGATAAAAATAATTGATATTATAAATATAAAAACAAATGTAATTTGAGGCTTTTGATGCCATCCAAAAATTTTATGGATTAATATGAACTTTTATGGTTGATTTATTGAATTTTTTCTAAGATATCATGTTTTTATGACTTTCACAGAAATAAAATACTAAATAGTGTCAAAATTGATTTAAATGTGTTTTTAACACAAATACTATATTATTAAATGATATAATATACCTAAAATTATATTGCTCAGACAAAGGACATATATAATGATAAATATGTCATTAATTAACCACTTTATGCTCTTTTGGATTTTTATAGTTTGTTTATCAACTATTTCTTGTAATAATACAAGAGGACATGGTAAAAGTTAAACTATTTCACTATGAGTTAAATCTAAAAGATAAGGTTAATATATTGACCTAAACATGTCTAAAAGATATTGGTGGGGAAGAGTTTGACCCAAACCCACCTTATCTTTAAAATTAATCTATTTTGAGCCCTTATAAACTGATTATTATTTTATAATAAAATAATATTTCATAATTTTCCTAAAGTTAGCCTCACCTCTCTTATAAAAGGGGGCATCACCTTATTTCAAAATCACACCTCCAAAGTCATTTATCTCGGTAAAAACCTACTCAAATATCCTCCCAACTTCCCTCACATAAAACTACAGGCCATCCCCTAAACATAAATCCAACCTAAGGAGCCTTTTTGTTCAAATCAAAAATAAAACACCCAAAGAAGAGGTAATTATTTTATCACATCTTTCAAAGATCTTTTCTTCTTCCACTTTTAGATTCATTGTTATTTCCATAAAAAATAATAACTCCAGTTCCTTCAACATACTATTATGTTATTATAAATATGGTACAACCAGGATCATTATTCTATCCATCCTATGATTGATAATTTCACCATGCGTGCGTACATATGGCTTACCGACTCCACGTCGTGGTGTAATTTGTTATTCAACACTATGTTATTTGTATGAATATAATGATGAGTAATATGTGTATAAATAATGAAACTAACTTGATAATTTTTTTTAAATTACTATACCATCCAATTACAAACCTTTTAATCATTAATGAAATGATATCGTTCCTCATGTGTATGTACGACTTACGGTCTCCACGGCGCGATGAGATTCATTTCCACGTTCACCATTCGATGATGATTATAAAAATATGTATTACTAATATGTATGTAATATATGACATAATAATTCTTCTCTATATATATATTTGTGTGTGTTTTTGTGTGTGTTTATGCTTACATATATCTAATTCACTTACATCCATTCAATACGATATGAAAATGGAAACAGCATTTATGTGTATGTATTACATACCATCTCCGTAAACAGTGTTTTCAAATTCATATATATATCTATTATTAACATTTGTTTTATAAATATATTTGATATATAAATCATGTTCTATATTCTAGAAGTATTTAAATCATGATCTAAATGATACGATCAAGAATAACAAGTTAAAACATGTACTATAATGAAAGCGATTACTACCCGAAATGATAATTTAACATGGAAATAATTATTAAAAAGGTAGTATAATTTCATAAATGAATAATGTATGATATAATAAATATGAATATGGTTCTGGTATAATTTAATAACATACTATGATAATTATACAAGAGGATAAACATACCCTCAACCAAAGGAAAGTGCAAGGTATGGTTTATTTCCTCAATCACATTATTATCCAAGATTGTATATCTGTAAGTATCTATTGGGACATATTTATCATCCATTTCCATGTTTCATAAAAATGATTTCAAAATATATATTTTAAAGACTTATGGAAGGTACACATTAACAAGATCATCATTTTAAGTGTTTTAATGGTATATTTTTCTAAATGTATTTAATTAATGTCCATCTTTTGAAAATAATTTTAAGGATTTATTTATATGGACATGATTGTTTTAAAATTTTAATTATTTTAAAAATTTTAGAAGTTATATATGACAATGTTAATAAAAGACCTCTTTTAAACGACTTCCTTTATAATTTACGTAACTTTTAAATGATTACTTGAAAAAGGGATATTTATCTCAAAGGGATTTCACTGATCATTTTCAACTATGTTAACATCCTTTACTGGATATTATTCTTAATTGAGGATGATTTATTAAAATAAAATCTTCCATATTGTATTTAATGAGTTATGATATGTTTAAATGTGGTTGTTCTATTTTTATACAATTCATAATTTATGGTTCAAGTATTGAAATTTATTATGTTAGTCTTAGTATGAATGTTTATGTTATGTTTCACAATTTTTCAAATATAGAATGTATTGGAAATAGTAAGTGATGGGTAGGGCCCGCTATATCCCCTCAATGAATAAGTAAGTCTCATGAGAAAAATTAGTGACTAGGAACAAGTCCTAGCAAAAAATTACATGTAGCCTTAGCAAAATCCCATGACTATGTGGTTATGATACCTGGCAGTATGCATTCCCTCGTTATAAAATTAGTTATTTCATGTGATTAAATGACTAGTAGAATATCCACATGAAAGATTATATGGTAATGTTTGATTTATTTTCTCTATATTAGTTTCAAATTTATGTTTATAAGGCTATTTATTTTATTAAAAATCTTGCCTTAAAATTTTATCGCTTCCGCTGAATTATTTACCCTTACTGAGCATCTGAGCTCACCCCTTTCTTATGTTTTATTTTCCCAGGATTCCAAGATATGTATTATGTTTGACATGTAGTGTTAAGATAGGGAAATAATGGTTTTCTCAAAAAATTATTTATGTTATGTTTTATATATGAATCTGTAATGTAACTTTCATGTATGTATTCTATTTTCCAAGACTACTAAACTGATCGGTCCTTCGGGACTTGATTACTTGTAATCATGCCAATGTATTAAAATAATGCACCATCTCTAGGCTTTTGGGGATGGGGAGTCATAGATTCCTTCCTCAATATACTAATATTCATGAGAATAAAAAAAATAATTTTCATCATGATACAAGCTAACATGTCCATTGAAAGAATACTTATGGAACTGGTTTTATGATGAAGGTATCACTTCATGCACATGAATCCATCATCATCCTAGTAAGAAATGGAATGTTCTATCTGGAAAAAAAATAAATAATTCAGATTTAGATATATGGTCATCAAATTATTCTTTAATATTGATTCATCAAATATGATTTTGTACATTTTTTAAAAACCATTGACTTAAATGGTGGAGGGACACATAAGAGCTTAGCTTTGGCTTAATGGAGTGATTTCTCATATAGAAATTAGTTTGATGTTGGATTATTTTTCAATGAGATATAAATGATAAATCACATCATCTATCTTTATAGAAAGGTTTAAGGTCCTAATATTTTTATATTTGGATGACCCTTTAGCATTTTGATGTAAATTATTATTTTAAATACATATGGTTTAGATTCGTCACAATATCCTTTAGTGAAAATGACCTTCATACTTAATTCAGGATGTATTTGAAAATCATCTGTATGTACTTCAAATATCTCCCTTTATAAATAGAGGAAATATAGTTATAAAAACATTTCTTTAATAATGAAAATTTTCTTCAATAAATTATAATCTTGGTCAAGACCTCTACACTTCCCTATGTGAGGCTTTTCCTTAATTCGATCCCAATCAATTCAATTTTTATTTGATGGTGGTTGTATTACCTAATTTAATTTAAATATATCTTAGTTATATAAATGTATTGGGATGAGTGAATTTCTACACATTTTGTTTTTGACTAAATGAATATTGATTTTATAATAGATCTTCCATCATGATAGCAGCCCAATGGGCCACAGACTACTCTAATGTAGAGAGATTCTCTAGTAGGTCCTATTAAAGAACCAATATTCATATACATATTGAATATATTGCATCATTAGGGTTTGTAATATAATTTTGAGACCCATATCCACCTTGTATTCATCTACCCCACCATCCATGTAAGACTCTCCCTCTCTCTCTCTATCTCTCCCATTATGAGAGGGTAACTAAGGGTCAAACGCATCTTCTTTGTTAGATATGGGATAAGACAAGAGGATTATATTGACATTTCCAAATAATATTACATCATATGATTTTGTTTCTATATTTGGGTATTTTTTTTATTGAACCATTTGGTGGGGTGATACTCATTCTTCTTGTGTGGGAGACACAAAGTTTCTGTTGGATTGAACTGGATCTATCATCGGTATTTGATCCTCCTATTTTATATCATTCGTATTATATTTAGGTCGTGGGTTATAATGAAGAATCTACTGGTATGTGTTGGTGCTGAATGAGTCTACTCAACTATCAGAGTGGATGTTGGAGTCATGGTTGGTTGATTTAGTTCTACACTCAATAAGGAATGTGCATGATTGATTATATTTTTTTTTCATAAAATCATAAAACTTTATTTCTCTTTTATTTAGGATTCCTTTATATTCTTCTTATTATTATAGTGGGATAGAAGAGAAATAATACACTTGATCTAGTTTATTTATTCATTTAACTTGTTCAGAATGAACCAGCTTCTGATGGGTGTCTTTATATAAAAGAACTCCTAGATGGTATGCCCCAATATTTTGCAGTAGTGACAGTAATTTAGGAAGACCATATGGCTAATCGGGTCCGGATAACCAGTTTTAGACAACATTAGTAAAAAATCCACCAATTCTATGATAAAATACATAGGGATATACTTATTTCATAAGGAATGAAAATTATTCTTCCATTCTCTACATAGTGCACAAATATTCCATTTTATCCCATCATAGGGAAGGAAATGTTGTTTTTGTTATCGTCTATATATGGGAACTATTATATATATCCTTGGTTTATCTTTTATGTCTAGTTTTAGAGGCTTTTTAAATGTAACAATTATAATTTCTATATTAATAGTAATATTTACTAAAATTATAAGCCCTAATTGAGGATTGTTCATAGTTCACTGAAAAAATATTACAACTTATATAATCTTATACCAAGATCACATAACCCTCTTGGGTACTTTTTCCATGTTAGTAATTTTTTATCTCATTGTGGAAATTATCATTGAATATTCTTAAAAACTCTTATTGAGGGAGTTTTGTTCTCAATGAATAGATAAAAAATTCCCTTCTTCCAAAAAAATCATAGTTACAATAAATTTTTAATGTTATTTATAGTTTGAGAGGTGAGAGAATATTTTCTTTCTAAATAGGTAGTAGATGTAGTAGAGGAATATCTGATGAATTTCACCCTATCTTTTATGGATCTAGCCCACATATTTCTCAAAATGAAAAATGTTGAATCCCCCCTAAGTCTACCTAAATCATATGAGCTTAGTGGCATATTGTTATTGAGGGCTCCCATCATGGGAATACATTGAGAAATGAAGTGTGCTAGAGGTTGTTTCAGGACCATGATTCCATTGGAGGTTGGGAATGTTATATTCCAAAATTTGGTAAAAGGAGGAGTCGTATCCACCCATTTAGGGTAAGGTTTTATATCTATTTTCACAATTTGGTTTCATCCTCCAGGACATCCATCAGAGTTGTAAGAGACTCAATAGACTTGGTACGATCTGTAGGAATTGTTGATTTTAGATGATGCAATGGGTATAACCTGATACGGTTGGAATTCTTGTGTCTACTATTAATGGACAACATGGTTTCATCTGGGTTAACTCATTTCATAAGACTCAAAATTCCATCATAATCTAGGAAACATCTAATAATCCCTAGAAATTGTGTCTAGGTAGAGTGGCTATTTGAATATTGAGTTGTTCAAATGACTGAATCCTCCCCATATTGGTGAAATGATGACTTCATCTTGGGGGAATACTTATATAAGAGAATCATGAGTCTTTTCTTATGGAGTATGGTTAATAAGAATTCTAGTTTTGATTAGTTCATCATTAAGACAAATTCCCTCATTTATTTTTACATCATATTACGTGAATATTTCCTTGATGGTAAGAGGAAGAAATTATTAGGGTATTGGATATAATGTGGTCTCACCCATCCCTCTTTCAATAGTTGAAGCTAATATTGGTGGTGTTATTGGATAATTTGTGGGATCCCCAATATTTAGGGTTTTTAATTATTTAATAGTACACACACCATCTAAAAATGTTTTAATGTGGAAAATATTTTTTATAGAAAAATTTGTTTCTCATTCTTCTTTATGGATGTTATTTTCTAGATCCCCGGTGGGGATGATGTTTATAAAATTCAAAATAAATAATATGCTATAGGGATTTTTTCCTATTCATGAGGTAAAAGATATTTTATTCCTTATTAATATAAATAAATAGGAAAATCACAATATACTTTTCCTTTCATTTATAATATACCATTTTTGTTTTTAGACTTAGTGAGGTTTCTCCTTCTCCATCCACTTTTCACATAAAGATAGTTTATAGAGAGTGATACTGAGAGAATATAAAAAAACTTTTGTGGAGTTTTTCTTCCCAAAGATAAAGATGGTATATTCTTTTATAGAAACTATAAGTTACCTTTGGTGAAATGAATATAATATAGGTAAAAAAAATATTTTTGTAGAAGGATAATGTTATAATAAAAATTACTAAATCCTTTTTGGGTAGAGAGAACTTTTTACTACCAATATAAATTTTTTAATTCTTTGGGGATTTTATAGTCCTTGGTAAAAAGATAATGATAAAACATCCCAAGGCCTGCCGGATGGGGTTGATATTTTTTTTACCAGATACACATCTATTGATATTATTATATTGTATTATTTTGTCTTGAATGGGTTTGATGTAATGTAGTCTTTTAATGTGAGGTGATCCCTATTAAGGGAATCACCTTATCAAAGGGATTGGACTTTATTTATTGAGAGTCCAGCTAAAATATCATGGAGTAAAAATGTAGGAACCTTTAAATGGTTCTCTCTCTCTCTAGTCTCAATATCTTTTTGATTTGTATATGGAAAGATCCTACTTTTTTGGCCTACTGGCATGTTCAAATCTCAAGTTTTAGAGTTTTATTGAGGTGAAGAAATTTGATGACATAGTTGATGGTAAGAAATATCTATTGATGAGTGGTGTTAAATGTAATTATCTATGTTAACCCCATCCGATTATGATAACATAAAAAGGTGTATTAGAAAATAGTTGACATGGATCCATTAAATAATTAAGGTAGGAACATTGGAGATCCCCAAACTATCTCCTCAATTTAAAGTTCCATCTAACCGAAAGGATGACCAAGTCAACTTGATGGTGGAATTCATCTATTTCCTAGAAATACATTTCATATTCCATGTATGTTATATGATTTTTTATTCACATGACTAGAAATCATCCACAAATTATAGTAGATATTTTATATCCATTCTTCTTAGAATGCTTTAAGAATATCATATGAATATCTTCATATAGTAATTAACATAACATTTACATTATCTTTGGCTTGTTATTTCATCTAAAACACATAATTCACTTAAACTATCGAGGTATAATCCTATATATGATCTGAATAGAGGGTCCACTTTCTAGTTTATTGATAGATATGGGCTATATCAGTTGGAATGTACATTATTATTTTGGATGTTAAGTGATCTGAAGGTGGAATAGAAAATTAAAACCTCCTTGGGTTGTCTTCTGGATGAGATAGAATATATCTCATCAAATATAGGTCCTTTTGAGTATTTATCCTCATTATTATGATTGTTTTATAGTAGGTTGGATTCCAAAATTATGATTCATTAATGGGTATACCTTCCTATCAAATATATATTTCAATGAGGTGAGGACCTATGCACTAAATTCCATTATAGGGATGAAAATATTGATGTCTTAATTTTCCACCAAATGGAGTGATCCTAAAGTATATATCCAAGGGAGCACCATCAATGTGGATAATATATGGGGTATGTACTTATTTCTATTTTATATTATAACTATGAGGAGGATTTCCATGTCTCATACCATAAGAAGAATTCTATTTATTGGTCTTAAAACTTCCAGGGGATGAACATCATAGAATATACATTTGGGATGTACTATATAGATATTGGAAATAATATTAAAGGGAGAAATTTTGAAACTATAACTATATTCTAAATTGGGTGTTAATTCATTAGAATATTTTGAAACAATTGAAATTCTTTTAGGGACTCATGAAAACCATAATTTATTAGGTAATGAATAGGATATTGTATTCAATATTCATTTTTTATCTAGTAATATTTATTCTATGTCTCTACCCATTAGGTTTTGGGAGTTGTGTGTTGAAAAAAATTAATGTTTGTCATAATATATAGGTTATCCCGTCGTTTTCATCCGATATGGATGAACATCCTTTTAAGGGAGATCCAGATTTTGTTCTAGCTTCTTAGTATATGTTATGATATGTTGATGACATTACATGTAATTAATAATAGTGGTAATGAATGTATACACCTAGACGATGGTAAAGATATGTATATACGACCACAAATATTTGCTTGGAAATTGTCACAACTCTAATGTGGTCATTAAAAAAGTTTGTTAATATGTAGTTAGAATTGTAATTTTTTGAAAATCATCATAAATTGGTATAAGGATCTGTGTTTACACATTAGTACCTCCTAATATATATATATATATATATATATATATATGCCATGATATTTTTTAAATATTAACATCATATTTGATAGCATGTATGACACACAACACCAATTGTGGAAGGGAATATAACAACTTGATACATTATAATATATTTATTTTCAAATAGATTCAATTTCTTCTATATCATCAAATGCATGAAACACTTTGTTTCAATGAAATGGGATACTCTATTAAAATATTTTTTTTAATTATTACCATTATGACCTAGACGTTAAAATGGAGGGTTTGAACATTACAAAAAAAATTATGAATATTTTAATTTATACACGTGTATAGATTAAAATAAATGGTCATATATTTATTATAGATAAAAATAGTAACATTGAAAATAAAGAAATTTTTTTCTGATAAATTGTATTTTTCTAAAATAAAGAGTACTCTCACTTTTTGAACATAATTTAAAACACATTTTTACTAAATTTAGAAAATATATTTGAAAAATTGTATTTTATTTTTGATATAATAATAATAGAATAATATTAGGGGAAATTTTGGGCTTTGTTTGAAATATTTCATTTTAAGATGAATAGTGAACAATACTCAATTTTTATTGAAAAATGCCTTTTCATTTCAATTATTTCATATGTTAAATTATATTTAAAATTTATTTTAAAGTAAAATAATTTTAATTTTATATAAAATGATATAGTTTATGTTAATTTAATAATTTTCATATTTTATTTTGATGTAAAAAAATTGTAAACATTTAAACATGTTCTCTTTAAAAACATGATTTGTCATCTGGTATGAAGGATTAATTTTAAAGTAATTTTTTATGATTATGTTAATTGAAATTTTAAAAATGGATTCAATTTTTGGAATCATAATAACGTATAATATCTAATATTTTCATCCAAATTTTTTGGAAAAAATAATTGTGAAAATTATAAAATTCATTTTCTACGGTTAAGGTAAAAATTAATTTTCAAAGGTGTTAAACTAAAAGGATAATTGTTAAAATTGAACCAGAGAATTTTCTAAAAACTATTGTCTTAAATTATTTTTACCTCAAATATTATATTTTTTATAGTAATAAATTATTAACCCTTGTTTCATGGGAAAAACATGGGAACACCATTTTCTTTGAAAATATTACATGTGTGACACTCACCCCACTTATAAAAGGACTCCCCTCTCTGCTCTTATTCACACATTATGTTTTTTATTTTAGTGAATACCTACCAAAATAACATAAAATATTCCTTCCCCTCATATTGAAATCCTAATTTCAGGTAAAATACATCCTTTGATGTTGTTATTAGAAACCTAAGATGGTTTCCCAAAGGAAATGTAATGTTCTTCAACATGAGTTTTTATTTTATTTCTTCATAAAAATCCATAAATTACTGTTAAAAAATGTTGATATAATAACCATAGTAAATTAAATGTACTAATATTTTATTTTGATAATTTCAGTACTTAGAAACATCTACTTTAGTATATTGGTTACGAAATCATCATTTTTATGTATGATTGACTTCTACCTCACGTACCGAATTCATTTGGTTTTGCATTACAACATCTCATAGTTCGATGTGAAAATAAATTAAAATTATATTTATTATATATATAACATTATTATACATTTATATTCATTTTATCATATATAAATTTTTATGTTCCATTTTGTAGGGGATACAATAAGGTCGCTCATGTGTACAGCAGACTATCGTCTTGCAAAGAGAAGTGATTCATCTTCCATTAACGCTTTACATGGATGAAGATAAGTATAACTTTAATGAATATATGTTATATAAATGACATAAATATTATATTAATTACATATTTATCAATTTTAAAAGATATTATATGATTTTATTTTATACCTTTTCACTTTCTTAAAGATGATAACATCATTCATGTATGTGTAGATTAACACCTTCACGAAGCAGTGTGACTCACTTTTCATCACCAAAAAACATAGATTATATAAATAATAATATAAAATATATTTTATGATCTTATTATAAATTTATAAATATAAAATATTCCTAACCTTATTTCTTTGATTATAATGGTAAAATGGAAATGTTACAAATGTGTACATACGCCCAACTATCTCTGTGATTATAACGTACATCATTTATCAAAACCATCTTTCAATATTTGTTTTAAAATTATAATTAATATAAAATATGATAATTATGTGTTTATTATAATTCTAGATATGATATTACTGTATAATATACAAAAAAATGTGATCTTTTATGATGAAACATGCATGAGAAAACAAGGCAATTAACCTTCAAAACAATTGAAATAATGGTTGATTATTAATAGATGGGTGATAAGATGTTATGAAAGATCATATATGATATTATAAGTATTAATATTGGATTATAATAAATTAATAACAAGTTTAAAACTTCTATAAATGAAGTTCAATCATGTTTAACAAAAAGGAAGCATGATGTAATGGATTTCATCTCAATTTACCTGCCATTGAGGCTTATTTTTTATTACGCACTGATTAACATTTATTTGGAATATATTTTTCCCAATTGTAGTGTAATATCAGGATTACTTTATAAATAATGATATTTCACATTTTAATTTTAATTATTTCATCTAAGAGGATTTTAAGGAAATGTTTCCAAGTGGTATATAATTTTATAACTAAATATATTTTCATTGGATTATATCACTCCTTTATTTCCATTGATATGATAAGATTCTTGTGTGTAATGAATTATCACTATATATTTTTTATAATTGTTATATGTGGATTTAAATTTAATAAAAAAATCTATATATTGAATAACTCTACCTTCAATGATATAATCATATTAAGGGTTTATTTCACATCCATCTTATAATTTAGATTTTTTATTCTTGAATTTCAGTTGAAGTAAATTATTTGATAATTTTATAATAAACACTTTAATTTTAAACTCTAATAGTTATTCATGATATTTTCAAATAATATAAATTTTTTTACTCTAGTTGGGACATAAAATAATTGATAAAATTATTTTTAATAAAATCCTACATAATTTATCACAAATGTTGGAAATATATTTTCTTCTAGAACCCTTTTTTTTAAAATGTTTTCCCAAAAGTATTTTCACCATTTTAAAAATGATTTAATAAAAAAAAAATTACACATTTTTACTTTTTTTAAAAAAATTAATGGAATATGAAAGTCATATTCAAAATAATGCACATATGGGTTTTATTGAAAAAGTAAAATGAATATTTATTTTAACATGTATGAAATCAACGGAATTTCCTCCGTCCATGACTGGTCAATTTGATTAACGAATCATTTATAAGTTTCCAGCGTTATTTTTAGAGAAAGTTTTTATAAAAGTGATCTTTGAAATTATATTTTTTAAAATTTAATTTGAAAATAAAAAATATATTTTTAGGAATATCTTTTTTAAATATATTTATATTTTATCATTATTCATCAATAAAAGAAACCCTTTATTCATAATCTTGTGGGTATATTGGTTTGGATACTATCGTTACAATTTCTATGTATGGTTTATGAACATTTGACCATGTAAATTATTAACATTCACTTCATGATTCATTTTTGTATTTATTTACATTCCCTTGAAATATTCACGTTCTCATGATCATTGGAAATTTAATATTCCTTAAATATCCTTATTATTTTCATGGATAGTTTTATTTACTAACAGTTTTCTGATATCAAAATAAATATTTTTAAATTGATTTTTTTGATTGACTGGGAGAATATTAAAAATCTATATTTGTTCTTAAATAAATCTATTTAAAGTAAAGGGATGTGTTTCATGAATTAAATCGAGTATTTAATATATGTGGAATGATAAGGACTAATATGATAGGTGGGGCATGGAATTATTTATCCCCTTAATTCATTATTTGGCTTCATGGGAAAATAATTATGTGACAATTAAATATATTTTTTCTTGTAGTTTTAAGACCTCTTGTGAAAGGTATTGATGATATAGGTATCATAATGTCCAATAATTAAGAATTTCCTTCCTTAAGAATTTAGTTATTATAATCCATGATATTTTCACGATGGATTTATATATGGATGCATTTAATTATATGAATATTGACTAAATGGAATTTTTTCTCAGTTATAAATTTTTTAATACTGATTATTCTTTATTCTGTTAAGATATTCATTGTTTAAATGGAACGTGTTTTCATTGATTTATCATTCCACTGGTTATACTGGTATATTATTTAAATAGAATTTGAGTCCATATATTTATCAGGCCATATTTTTTATTTCTTATCAACTTTGATTAATTTTTTCATGATATATTAATCCTTACATAACCCTTATTGTGGATTTTATCTCACCCTTATTTTGTTTTATTATCTTAGAATAAATGAAGCGTACTATAGAAGATATGCAACAATATTATAGAGAGAATAATTTTATTCATAGAATTTTTTTCCATTTTTGTATTCAAATATTATATAAGAATAATTATGTAAGTATTTTACCATGATTACTAAAATATTTATTCTATTAGAATGTTATTCCCCGAATATTAGGACAATTTAATAAATCAGACAGCAACTCTAGGATTCTAGGTTTGGGGTCACCAGAGTTGATATCAGAGGGTGTTTAGAAGAAACCATGAAAAATAGATTTACAGAAAAATATATAATGGAAGATAATCCTATCATATACATTGAATACCTGTATAGATGAACATCCTAAATTTTGGGTATATAATAGATTATGTGGGTTTTCAAATCAACACATCCCCATCGGGGTACTATAAGTTGATGTGGTTTTGGCGCAGATGTACCTAGGGGTGATAACTCTAAAAAGGATGAATTGATTTTGTCCTTGTCATCAAAAAGTGAAAGATAATAGGCCTTACTATACACCTTGTTTTAAAATCCCCTAGGATATTCATAGGATTATTCGCATTTTCCTTACAAACAATTATAAAGTATTTTAATAGACACTGAAAAAGAATGACCTATGTTAAACATAATGTGTCTTATATTAAATATATTTTTTCCTGATTTTGACATCATATAAGTGGTTATATGGTTTTACAATTATGATTATTGTTACTCACAATATAATTTTTTGTTTTAGTCAATTTATGGAACCCTAAATAATCAATTTAAAATTGATCATGAAGGAAAAACTGCTCAACATGAGAAACCAAATAAGATTATGATTTTAGTTAAAGATATAATAATAATTCCTAAAGTGTTTTCCATAAATATTATTAATAACCAATACATTAACTAACTCCTTTTAGAGAATGATGCAATTTTATAAGAACTCATGTAGTAGAAACCATAAAGGAAGAAGGGATCTATTTTCATTATGTATGAAATGTGAAATTAGACACCCCAAAAAGTGTCTTAATAGAATTGGAAAATAGTCTATGTGTGTAAATAAAGGACATAGAGAAAATAATTATCAATGAAAAGTTTTGATTATAATTTAAGTAAATAAATATTATCTTTGGGTCCTATTTTTTATTCATTTCCTAAAATATGGATAATCTGGGCATTATAAGAGTCCTTTCTCTTTTCTAAAGTATAAATACTCAACCAAGGAATGACCTAGGTGGAAATAAAATAGATAAATTATTTATGTATTCAAATATAAGAATTAAATTTTAGAAGTATTTTGTTTCAAATTTTATTTTGGTGATAAAAATTTTGAAACTTCTAGGAATTGAATTAAAATTTAGAATAATATATGTATTTGTTAAGATAAGAGTTATAGGAAACCAACCCCGGTTAATGAGCTAAAGGTATATCATAATTTGAATAATTAAAACACTATTTTTATGTTTTATATGATTGGAGTCCATAATGTCTAATAGAATTTTAGATAGATTTAATAAATGGATATGATTAAGTGGAAAATTTATTTTAGAAATAATTCATTAACATTTTATAGACATAATTTTAAATGTATTTATGAACTATAGTGTTGAAATGATCATTAATAATATCCATATATTATTATTAGACATTTTAATAAAATAATAAAATAAATTATGTTGTATCTATGTCCTTAGTAGAAAGTTTATTTAATGATAAATATCAAGGATTCCAATTATATATTTTTTTGAACATTATAGGAATTATGTTAACATAGTTTCAGATAAGGGAAACCTATATGATGGGTGAAAACCCATTGCATCTGGAAAGGTATATGGATTTCAACCCATGAACGATAGATGAAATAGGTTTAGTGCCTAATAACAACCTACCTTATATCCTAGTTAATTTTTCATTATATTTAGTAAAATGATTTGAAAAATAAATATTAATGATGAACCAGTGATATTACCTTGAGTTATAGAGATTAATGTAATAAAATGGATAACTTTGTGTAATAATATTGGTTTTGGAAAATAGTTAGAGCTGGATAGAAAGGATTTTTTCTTTTTTATGGATCTTATAATTTGTAAAAAGTTAAATTTAGTGCTTGAGGCATAAAAAATCATTTTTTAATAGTCAATTTTATTAGTAAAGGAATAAATTTGAAATTTATCTAATTACAACTAGAGGAGGTAATTTTGATTATAAAATAGAAATATATTGCGTAATTATATTTCTTTATATTCATAAGAAATAAAATAACCCCTAAAATATTGGAAAATAACATTGAAAAAAAATGTTTTCTAAATACATGGATACTCAATCCGTCAAATACTAATTTAAATCACTACAGATTTATAGTTTTTAATTCTGTAATTTTATATTGATCATTCAATTTCTTTTCATTAATGACCTATATAACTCTGTATTATTATTTATGCTTTTATTCTATGTTCATAACTTCACATTCCATGAATGCTCCCCTACATATAATCCTACATATGTGTTTTTCCTTGGGAAAATATTTTACATACCATTAAATCTTATCAATAGGATATTTTATTAACTCTTACATAGAAATGGGTTTTAAAAGAAATAATTTTCAAATATCAATCCCTTGATTTTAATGTTCAAATTTAAATTGTGAGGATGTAATTTATTTATTTTGTGGAGAATGTAACACAAATAGATGTTAAAATATGAAAATAAAATTTAATAAAATGTGTGACATAGAATGCTATGAGTAGAAGTGTATATAACACCCTGATACATTCTAATTATTTTTTAAATAAAATGAATAAATTTAATATCATTTAACTCAACCAACACCAGGTTTGAATTAAATGAGATACACTATTAAAATAATATTATTCAGACATTACAATTATAAAATATATATTATATTTACAGGAATGAATAATATAGACTAAATTATTTAATTTTTAATTAATACACATTTATAAGAAACATTTAATGATCTTTTTCTTTATTGGAGATAACATTAAAATCATTTTAAAGAAATATAAATGTTTTCAAAAAAAATTTATTTTTCTAAAATATGGATTAGTATCACATTGCAAGCATAATAAAATGATAATTTTTTACAATTTTATAAAATTTATTAGATAAAATTAACTTAATTTTTTAAATTAGAATATTGAATTTTCTTATGGTTAATTTGTATAATTTTTTGAAAAAATATCATTTTATGAAGAATAGTGAAAATTGATGAACATTAATTAAAAAATACCTTTTCAGTTAAATTATTTATAATGATAAATTATATTTTTAGTTAGTTTTAAAGTAATATTTGTTCTATTTTTTATCTATTAATATAATTTTGGTCATTGGAATTATTTTCATGAAAATAATTAGCACGATTTTGAACATTTTCTCCATAAAACCCACATTCTCATCATGTCTACAGGATTAATTGTAAGTTAATTATTCTGATTATGTGAATGAAATTTGAAAAATGGGTTCGATATACATAATCTTCATAATTTATGTAATATTATAAGTTCAACATAATTTTTAGAAAAATTAATATTGAAATGTGAATAACTATTTTCCATTATATTGGTAAAAATGGATTATAGAGTTATCAAAATAAAAATATATGGGTAAAAAATGACCCAAAAACTTTTAAAACACACATTTTCTAGACCTATTGGCACCATATATCTTATAGGTTCAATAATAATCCATTTTGGACCCTTTTGGATTGAGGAAAACGTGGGTACTCCTTTTTCTATTGAAAAATTACAAATGTGCCATTCACCTCACTTATATAAGGTCACCCCTATCCCCTCTTATTAATGCATTAAAAACCTTTAAAATCATCTATTTACATATCAAATCATGTAATAACTTCCCTCCCATCATCCAAGAAGTATAATTTTAGGATTAATTTAATCCATGAATGACATTGGTTAAAATCTATAGAAGATACCTGTCGAAGAGGTAATATTCATCTTTGAGAGTTTTTATTTCATTCTATCCTCTACAAACATAAATTTATATAAAAAATGATTGCTTAAAAAACTCATAATCATACATATAATTAAATTATTTTATTTAAATTTAATTACCTACAATCAACTATAATTCAGTTAAATGAGTCACGAAATAATCATTCATGGGTATGAAGGACTACTGCCTCCCAAACGGAAGACATTATTATTTTAATTAATAACTATCAAGGTTGGTATTATGATGTATTAAAGGAATATATATGATATATATGAATTTTTTATACATTTGGAGTCATTATATCATATAGTGCTTTTAAAAATATATTTTGTAGGGGACATGATATTGTCACTTGTGTTTCCGATGGACTAATGCCTCGTGAAGCGATGTGACTCCTATTTCATTAATCCTTTATGTGGAAGGTGATTTGGAAAAAGTTAATGAAATATGTGATATAATTTAATTAAAAATGATATAAATGACATGTTGATAATGCATAAAACTCAATAAAACTTATTTTTCTTACCTCTTCATTCACTTAAATATGGTAACATTATTTCTGTTGGTGTGGACTACCACCTTCATTAAGTGATATGACTCTATTTGCAACACCACATCACATAAGTGATATATATGAATATAATATTGTATTTATGATATTATTATAACAATTTATAGATAAAATATTACTTAACTTCTTTTCATAATGAATATTGAAAAATTAAAATGTTACTCACGAATACTTACGATGAACCATTTATAGGAATTTAATGTACATTATGTCTCAAAACCATCTTATAGGATTAATTTTGAAATATTAATTGATAAAAAAATATTAAAATTATTTCATAATTATTATTCTTGAGATGAAATTACTCTATAATAATGGCAATAACCATATCTTTCATGACAATACACACATGGGGAAACAATGCATTTAACACTCGAAACTATGAAAATAATGAAATATTATTAAATAAAGGGTGATAATATTTCTTACAAGGATCATATGTGATATTTTAAATATTAATATGTTTCCATAATAATTTAATAACATGTTTAAAACTACTATATTGGAATATAAATCATGTTCAACCAAAATGATATGTGAGGTAATGGGTTTCATCTCAATTCAAATTTTATTGAGGATTGTATATTATTATACACCAATTCAAATTTCTATGGTTCATATACTGACCCTTTTATAATTAATTACATTAATAATTCATTATTCATGGTACTAAAAGTTTTAATTTTAATTATTCTATTTGAGGGGATAAAAGTCAAAAGTTACCAAGTGGTAAATTATTTCATAAGTCAATCTCTTTTTATTTAGTTATATTAATCCTTCTTTTTATTTGGTACTCTAATAATATATGTGTAATAAATTTTGAAATTACATTTTTTGAATTTATGGTTTTATTATATGGAATTGTAGTTGATAAAAATAATTGATTTTCTCAATCATTCTCACTTATATGTTATAATCATTTTTAGGGTATATTTCACAATCTCATTATAATCAAGATCATTTATTCTTGAATTTAAGTAAAAGAAAATTATTTGATAATTTTTTAAGTAACCATTTAATTTTCTTCTCCCTATGGGTTTTCATGAGATTTTAATTTAATATTACCTTCTTCGCATATTTGTTACTTAAAATTAATGAAAAACTACTTTTAATAAAATTCATCATCATTATCTATTTGATCATAAATATATTTTTTAACAAAACCAACTTTTCAAAAAATGTATTCAAATTTTATAACCCTTTATAAATGAGTTAAGAAATAATTTTTTACACATTTCAAATTTTTAATATTTTATAAAAATGAATCTTCATATAATTTTCAAAATATATCTCAATTTTCATTTTTCAAAAAAACTGAAAGGAATTTTTATTTTAACATTTACTACATGAATTGAATTTCTATCAATCATGACCAATCGAATATTTTAATGATTTGTTTATATGTCTCAATGTTAATTTTAAAAAAACAAATTTAATTTTTTTTGAAAAATTTATTTCTATTGGGTGATTTTAAAAATTAAAAATATATTTTCCTTAAAAATGTTTATAAATATATTTTTATGATATTTATATTCATCACTAACAAAAACTCTTTATTATTAGTCATATGTTTATATGTTATATTGATAATATAATTATTATTAATATGAATTCATTATGTTTATTTGACCAAGTAATGTATTCACTCTCCCGTCTTGATTCATTTAATTGTCACCAATAATCAGTATAAACATTTACTTTCTAATGATCGTTACACACTATTTTCTCCTAAATATCCATATTATTTATCCTGTATGTGATTGTTTCTTAAACTAAGTTTCATTTACAAATATTATTTTTCACCTTGAATGTTATTTCATTAACTAAGTAAATATTTATAATCTCTATTATTTCTTTAATATAGATATTTATTTATAAGGCATATTGTTCGGTACTTAAATCAATTTTTCGATATATGGGAAATGATTTGGACATGAAATGATGGGTATGACTTGGTACTATATATCCCCTCTATGCATCGATAGGTATCATGATATAGATAAGTAATATAGAATTAAATATATTTTTACCTATAGTTTTAAACTATATTATGAAAGGTCTTGACTGTAGCAGAATCATGATACTTGAGATAATGAAAATCAATAATTAATTATCTCATTCATAAAAAATTTACTTATTTTTATCCATGATATTTTCTCAAATATAATATATCTGGATTAATTTACTTCTCTATTTATCTATTAAATAGAATGTGTTTTCAGTTTTTTACCTTTCCATATTAATTATTCATTCTCCAGTTATGATTTACATTGATTAAATTGAATGAATTTTTAGTTATTTGACATGATAGTGATTATGATAGTCAATTATTTAAATGGAATGTGTTTTCATATATTTACCTTTCCATATTATACATTACTAATTTTTCATTCTTCAAAAATTAATGATATCTCCCATTTTACATAACCTTTAATGAGAATTTTAGAAAATGCTTATTTTTTTCCATTCCCATGATTCCATAATGTGTACTTTGATATATATTAATAAATATGATAGATGGAAAAATAATATACTATAAAAAAAATTGTATTTTATTTTGCATATTCAAATGTAATATGGTAATAATGTATGTATCTAGTTTACTAAAAATACTAAACTATATGGTTCTTCATGAAGTGAAACATTAAATCTTAAGTCAACATTATTATGTGGGCACCATATTCGGTCTTATGTGTTTGGGTTCAATATATATATATTGAAAATCTAATCTAGTAGTTAGTGTATTAATGAGTGTCTACCCCTTATTGGCATCGAAGATATACCAAAGAATGTTCTACTATCACCATTGGGATATGTTGATATCTTTATATAATAAGACATGGGATATATGGATTCCCATTCATTACCTCGAAATTTTTCTTTGTGATTCAAAAATATAAATGGAAATTTATTCACATTCATTGATGATATAAGGGATATTGATCCACTCATATCCTCTAGTTTTTCACAATATATACCGATGGACATTGAATGTGATAGTGAGATTGTGTGCCGGATCCCTATATAATATAATGATATATTAGTAGGATTCCTCCAATGATACTAGATCATGAAGATTTTCTTGCTGTGTAGGAACATGAATTTGTACCTTGTCTTCAGTCACCAGTAAGGTATACTAGTGGGATTATTTACAAAATTTGAAAATATAGGTCCTCTCCCTATATTTGAATATATATGTTCTTAGTGAGATTTCATATAATCATAGGCCTATGTTTCTATGGTAATGATTTCATAGATGGTGTTCCCATTATGCTAGTGAGGGGTTTATGAAACATGAAACTGAAAATTATGGATTGCATAATTTCTCATGGAGAACTATTGAACTAGGATGAAGTCTTATTAAACCACAAAAATGACCTCCCCAATTTTAAGGATGTATATATTTGTGTATTCCAGTAAGAGAATCCTAAAATACTTGAATGTCGGGAATGAAGGCACTTGTTTTTTCATGATCCATCAATAAGTATACCATCAATGAAGAATCGTGTCATGTTTGACTTCTTATGTAACCTATTGGGTCTCGATTTTACCCCTAAGGCAGTTAGACCAAACAAGTTCTTTCATCACCTATTAGTAAAGGACCTGAGTCTGTCAAAATGTCTTCTAGTTTTATGAGTCATTGTACCTTGAAATAGTTGAATCATATGTTAGTAATTATTTTAATTCCATGAATTTTGATTGAATTCATTTATATTGGACATCACATGTTGATCATGTTTTTGGATGATTGCTTTCATATTTAATGGTTTCACATCATGCCATTTTGTTTATCATTATAATTTCATAGTTTCTGGTTAGGAATGGATACCACAATTGAATGATTCAAATTAGTTCTACTATTTCTTATTTGGTCAATGTCCATAAGAGTGTATTCATGGAAAATGATACTCCCTATTTTACCCATATTATGAGAGACTATTTCATCATTAAAGAATTTTCCTAAGGTTGGATGTCACTAGGGAACCTTTTATAATGATACATAAGGATTCACATTATGCAAATGGTGGGAGTTCAATAACATAATAATGTTTTAAGGTATTCATTACTATTTTGGTAATCTTTTATAGATCTTATATGTATATAAAAAATATTACACATTTTCTAGTACAATATAGGCTACCCAATTTATAGTTTATATTTGTTGACATTTATGAATGAGAACTTATATATGTATATTCAATTCTCCGCAAAAATGAATAGTTTTATAAGTCAAAGGTTTTTTATTGTGTTGTCGTGCATGTCAAATTAGATATTTATTTTTACTATAATTGATATATTATAGAAAGAATCCTAGGTCATCTCTCGATAGAGCCTTAGACCATTAAATTAAAAATAATTTTTTGAATAACTAAAAGGGAATGATATTTTAGAAATTGGTTTTTTTATTTAAGAGGTTATAAAAAATAAGAAATAAATAAAATAAAGTAAAAAACTAATTTATTCAATTAAGCGTGATCCACCCTGAGAAATCTTATGATAATAATCCTTCATTAATTCTAGAGATAGGGTTTAGTAATTATAATATATCATTTTCAATACCTATATGATTGTTGTTACTGAGTATATACAAGGATACCATATAGGGTTTTGTTGGAAAAATTAAATGATTCACTAGCTACCATCAATGACAGGATAATTTGTGCCGAACTTCATAACCAAAAATAACCAAGGAAGCACATGAAGAACTCAAAATGTTATCCATGTTTGTGTTAAAATTCATTTTGATACCATGTCATGAAATTACATGTCAATGACACATTCTGTGTGAGTTCAATTGAAAAATATGAACTAAACAAATGCCACAATTGAAAGGGTGAAGAAGATGTGGTGAATAGTGTGTGAAACATTGCATGAATGGGTACCATTACACATGATCATATGAGTTGAGTATGGAATTAAAATACATGAATAAATTAAAAAATCATAGTCGATGAAGATAAAAAACACTATTATTTAAAATAATATTCAAAATAAATCAACATGATGTTTGTGATTTGTATCACCTTCCTCCTTCGGCAATAACAGGGTGTTTAGAACTCCATGGGATGGGAGTAACTATATATAGTGAATAAGAACATCCCATGAACTCAAAACCCACCCCTTAGTCAAACTAGACATGAATAGAAGTGTGAGTAGTGATCTTATGGACAATAACATCAAAAGTTCTTGAAAAAGTAGTCAAGTATCTAAGGGGCCATGTGACTATTAATGGAATAATTTTTACTACTTCATTATCTAGCAGGTTGACTAACCAAAATTTTTCAAAATGTTCTAAACATAATTAGAGAGGTGGGAATTCATGTTTTCTATCAAAAAGATGTAAAATCTACCAAATTGGTTGTTGGAGACATGAGTTATGGCTGAAATACATTACATTGGTCGAATCTCTCTTGCCCATAATTTCTTTCCTTATATGCTATGTTTAGTACTGTTGTGCTCACATTTAGATTTTGGTCTAGTTAATTAATTTACTCAAAATGACCATGGATTCTAAAAATTTAATTGTAACAAAAGTATCAATGTAGTTAATGATAATATATGAACAATGAAGTTCTACAAAATTGGACTATTGTGAAGTTGCATTTGTTTAGGAATGTTTTCAAAAAATTACTTTTAAATAAATAATGAGTGAAAAAGGATTAAATAATAGGGTTCTAAAACCCATAAACACTGTAATACAAAAGTATAAGGTTGATAATATATGTTATATAACTATGTGATCACACACCCACACCAAACCCTTTGTACTCATGGGAAAAGTTTTATATCCTAATAATGTCACATTCCTAAATCAATGGTGAGAAAACATCAAAGTCTATTTTGAAAATATTTCATCATGTATCATTTATTAAATAAAATTTCATCTAATCTTCCTTATATAACATTCAAATTTGTTCAACTTCAATTGTTCACCCATGAAACTTGTCAAAACCTACCTCACCATGAAAATTTACCTCTTCAGTCGAGGAACATATTAAAGTGGATTTATTCTCTTTCCATATATTTCATGAGATATTAGAATTTCAATATGAACTAGTGTGCTACTCAATATGAAATTCAATAGGTTATTTTGAAGATCTAGGGCTTACTAGATTTATGGTCTAAAATTATCAGGTAGAATGGGAGTGTTTAATAACACAAGTAAAAAAATGTTAAAATTTAGAAAGTGTTCACAATTAATGTACAAAATCAACCCATATAAAATTATATCACTTCCAAATAACTGTCCCTAGAGTAATTTTTTGGATCATAGCCTATTAGTGAATAATAACGGGTAAAATTCCCCCTTTCTCCAATTTTTTCTTTTTTTCATATTCTTTCAATGTAAAAAATTATATATATACATTTTGCAAAATTATTTAGAGATAAAGAGAGAAATATTTTTAATACAATGATACAATATTAATTGTGGACTCACTGTCCAAAATAAATATAGGCACCCTTTATATCAATCAATAATAAAGATTATTTCTCAATAATTCTCATGGAAACACCCTCTCTCCAACAATTTTTAGAAATAAAATAAGACTGTACACAATATATTGGTAGATAAGAAAAAATTTAACTTCTAATGTGCCTATATAACATGAATTTAATTGTTTTTATGGAATAAAATAGGTAAAATGGAAAGGTGAAAAAATAGAGGTTAATTTTATGATGATCATTTTAATAAACGATGGCCTCTATCATGAATATTAAAAACATGATTCTTATGGGGTCAAACAGTATCAAGGAAATATTATTTTTTCTACATGAATAAAGACTCTCTAGAATGCGATTAAAAGGAATAATTTTCGACAATGGGGTCATTATTTATCTTAGGTAAGGGATTAAAATATTTTTCAATTCTAATGAGGCATAGTTTTTAAAAATATATTAAACTCATAAAAATGATTTGAATATAAAAATAATTTAAATATATAAAATATAAAAATTAATTTGAAATTTCTTCCAATATTGTGGAATTTTACACACAATAAACTCATGTATGAAAAATTATTGTTGTTATTATTTTTAAGATCAATGGAGGGGGAGGTAAAAACACTACACAGAAAGTGAAAAAGATAAGAAAGAAGAAACCTGATGAAATTTAGTAACTAACCCATGAATACTCACCCCCCAATAAAAGTGTGTAGTGTACTCACTATATTCAAGTAGATATAACTATTAATTATATTTTTAATTGAATCAAAACATTAAAGTGTAAATGAGAGCTATGACCTAGTTTATTGGAAGTGTAATGTTGATTTAATCTCCTAAATGTTTCTCACTAAAAACCTACATGATAAAGTCGAGAATATAATATAAATGATTTATTGAATTAAAAAAATGATAAAAAAAATGATAAAAAAATAAAATGAGGATAAATCTTGGATTAAACCCCACTATAGTCTATTGGTTTTGACCGCCACTAGATAGGGAGTTTCGATTGGTTATCCATAATAAAATGGTGGTTGGAGATTCTTTTATAGGAACCAAAATAATGTTTTTTTTTCATATTTCACATCATCATTATTTATTAGGAGTCCATTTATATAGTATTATAAATCAACCCCCACTTTAGTGAGATACAACTTACATGGTGGGTGTAATGAAATGAATGTGACCTCCTAATTTTTGGTTTCGAGTTGCAAAACCTCTTTTTCATTCTCCAGTACTTGATTTAGGTACTATGTATCAATGATATTAAAAGGAATATCATATTTTAAATCTATTTAAATAAAATAAAAAATGAAGAATTAATATTAAATTAAACACTTTCAATATAGGCATCGTGGGTCTCAATTTCCTCCAGTAAAGCCACTTTGATCCCCTCCTGTACATCCTCTAATAATTGTTCAACATGGTCTGGGAGTGAATGTGAATGTGATAGGTCACCGATATCATATAACTACTTAATGGTAAAAAAAACTAGATGGGGAATAAGTTTTTATAAGTTTAGTAGTGTCATCTATTGTCAAAGGATCCTTAGTGCATAAGAAATAATCAATTAATGAACGTTCATGACATTTTTCAAGATCACTGCAATATTCAATGAATGAGTCATTAGATATCATTTCTATAAATGATGAAAAATAAAAAAGGGGATAATTGGAAGTGAAATAAGTTTTTTTTCAAGGAAAGGAAGTACATTTATATTAATAACTGAAAGTGAGGAATGTTCATTCAAGGATTAATTATTTGTTGCAATGTCATTAGGAACTTGATTTGGTTCACTTTTAGACAGATTTAGGAACACTTGAAGTTCCATAAGGTGTTAATAAATTTTATCAAAAAATCATTCTTTAGATGACGTAATTTTTTAGGGATGTTTATTTTCAGCTTCTAGGTCAAATACAAGTAATAAGTATTCTCCAGATCCTGTCATGCAACAATGATGTCTAGTTTTTTTGTTTTAATTTTTTTCTCCTTTTTTTAATGTATGTTGATTAAAAAATCTTAAGAATAATGAATGGATAAAATAACATATATTTATATATTAACAAATTAGAGTGAGGGATACAAATAATAAGATAGAGAGAGAGGGATAAGAAGAAGAAGAAGATATATATATATATATATATATATATAAGAAATGCACATAAAACTGAAACAGAAAGAAATAAAAAATAAGGGGGAAAGATTAAAATGGGTAATAAATAAAAAGTAATAGAAGGATATTAGAAGAAGAAAATGATCTTGGAACCATGTAAATGCTGTTTTAATTTGATCACATTGTCGAGTACATCAAATTGCATGGTTAAATTTACTAGAATTGATATAGTATAGTATGAACCCTAGGTCATATCTTGAAGGAGAATTATATCGTTAAATTAAAAATAATGATTTTATGAAGAATATTGGAATGATATTTTCTATTTTTTTGATTTAATAGGTATGAAAAATAAACATGATATATAGAAAGAAAAAATTAATCTATTTGATTTAGTGTGATCAACCTAGAGAAATATCAAGATACTAATCCTTCATCGCTTTAATATATTGGTTTAATAATTTTAATAAATTGTTTTTAACACCTATAAAAATGTTGATACGGATTTTATAGTAGGATACCTTCTATGATTTGGTAAATAATGTGCAATGATTCACCAACTACAGTCAATGATAAGATGATTTTTGTGAGACTTCATAAACAAAACATAAGAAGGAAACACATGAATAACTCGACATTTGGTATAGGTTCGTGTTCTATTTAATTATGATACTAGGTCTAAAAAGTAAATTTCTATGAATGTGTTTATGTATATTCAATTGAATAATATGAACTAAAAAAACACCATAATTGAAATGGGGAAGAAGAAGTGGTTAATGGTGTGTGAAACACCACATGAATTGGTACCCCCAAACATGATCATATGAGTTGAGTATGAAAAACAAATACATGAAAAAATTAAATAACAATAGAGTATGAAGAAAAAAATATAAACCTATATTTATAATGAAAATTGAAAATAAATAAACTTGAATCTTATTATTTTTATCACATTCCTCTTAGGGTGATCATAATGAGTTTATAGCTCTGTAGGATGGGGAGAAACCATATATGATGAATAAGCACGTAATAAAAACCCAAACTGACCACCTGGTTGAAAAATACATATAAATTATGGGGATGAGTGATTTTATGGATCATTACAAAAATATTTCTAGAAAAATGTTGACTAGTATCTCTAGTTCTAGGTGACTGTTAATTATATAATTTTTACCCCATTATTCAGATTTTTACAGAAAAAACACATGTAAATGACATCAAATTATGTTATGATATGGGGTTTCTAGTAAATTGTCCAATAGTGGTGGAATCATCTCAATTGGAGTTTGAGGCCTACGTAATGGCCCCAATACAAAAGTGTGGTTGATGATGGATCTACTATAATTTCTTCACATTCGGGCCACATTTGGGATACTTGTGATCACATTCATCCTTTTATATTATTAAATTAATTGAATAACAATGACCATAAAATCCTAAAAAAAATTATATAAATATTTTGATCAGTTTAGTTAATGATATTATAGAATCAATTAACCACTATCGAATTGGTCTATTGTGAAAGTGCATCTTTTTAAGTACATTTTAAACAATTGAATTCAAAATAAATAATCAGTGAAATAGGATTTAATAGTGGGATGATAAAATGAAAAAAAATTGTAATACATTGGTATAAGTGTGATCATATATGAAATATCTTTGTGTGATCAGTTCTCCATCAGTGGTACCATCTATATATATCATAGTCTCTCCATCTATTTGATCTATTACATGTTGATGCTTTATTTAAAGGAACTACGGTTTAAAGACATATTGTTGGGAATTTAAAAAATTTATTCCCACCCATAGAAGAGGTAAATTTATATACTGTTGGTTTCAGACCTATGAAAGTGTATTTATATTTATCCTTATGAAAAGAATAAAAACCCACATAGTTTTATTCTACTTAATAGGGTAGATCATACCTTTTAATGCAACGTAATAAGGAGTAATCCATGTAGTTTAATGGTATATTGTAAGGAATAATTGGTTAAAATTTGATATAAATGGTTCTTGTTGGAATTAAAAATGATTGGACCATTTTTTTACCATGAAGAGAATAGTTCTTTATTATATAATGGATCTCGGGTGCCCAGTGAAAGTCAATTCACTCTGAAGTTAAAATTGCTAATTACTGTATTGATAAAACTCATCATATCTGATGATATGATCCATGGTAGAGGTCCGAATATCTTGAATGAATATAATAAGAGAATAAATTATACCAAATAGTAACCTCATTTAAATTTAAGAACACTCACCCACAACTCTTCAATTGAATCCATTACTTCAAGGATTTAAAATTGATCCCCTCTAGATCTCCCATACACTCTTGAAAAATCTATGTGATCTTCATTCATTGAATTCAAGGTGCTAGCACCTATATCCAAAAAATATTTTAACATCACGATGATGAACTCAATATCATGACTTTAATCCAACGAAGGAGTTCTTGGAACAATTTCTGGAAGATAGATTATCACTCTATAGAAAACAGGAGTAAAAGAGAGGCTCTCATTCCATTTGAATGAATAGAACACCAAATTGATTCCTCTCTCCTAATTATATACTGGTAGTCCATAATACCCGATAAGGATTCCCTGACCCCCTAAAATAAAATTCCAACTAAATAAAATATATATATATAGTTATGAAAAACTAACTACCCCATAATTATTATTTTTATTTCGTTACCTCCTTGTAATATAATAAATATATTACACCATAAATCATGAGTTTTTTACTCAACTTGTAATTCCCACTAATATTAAATGAACCTTTAATATTAAAAAAAATTTATCCATATTATTACACATATTCACATTATAATTTTTCAAAATAATTTAATAAAACAACTCAACCTAATGATTATATAATTCAATAATGAAGAATTTATTTATTTTTTAGTGATCGATAACTTGAAAAGCTCTTTAACCCCCATGGTCGGTCATAATTTTTCCTATATATCTATTTAATTGAATACAAAATATTCTTCAATATGCTATTTTGTGTGTCCCTAAGGAATATTATCTCAATAGAAGTGAATAGTTTCAACAAACTAATAGTAGTGGCTAGCAAAAAATAAAGGACCCTAAAGATGTAATGAGTAGTCATAGCATCGAAAACCATCATTAGAGCACACACTTTTTAATATAATATTTTGTATTCCGATATCTCATAATGTAGTATGGCCACTTGTTTCATCAACCATTCTAGTCTCATTTTTTGTTGACCTAACTAGATAGAATTACCTCTAAATACCATGTCTAATGATTTATTATGGTACTATAATCTTGATCATACAGGACTAAGATATTACTTCCTCAACTCAAAAGCCACTAATTATATCATGATTATTTAATCAATTCCATTCCACTAATGATGCACCAAACACTAATTACCTATCCATGACATCATTTTCATGATTTTGTTCCTTTAATAATATTATATGATCAAATAGAACACAATGATAATGATCTTGAGTTAGGAGACTGATACACAAATCCATATATAGGAACAAAAAATAAATCCTGAAACAGGTTTTGTTTCTATTGGTGGTTTTTTTATCAGGATATTTCATTATAGATATCACAAATTTAAAAATATATTAGTGTAAGTCTAAATATGTATGATCCCCAACACATGATAGTCAAACATCCTCTATATCCAATTGGAATGATGTTTCTTAACCATAAGACAAATGTTTATGAATAATTCCATAGTATCATGAGGTCATCATTATTTCCTATAAACTTCTACAAACATTGGATACAACAAATATTCTATGGGAATTAACATTTAAATAGTGGGAACATAAATTGCTACACTAATATCGTAAGTTTATATCCTATATAACTCACTGTATCCATGATTTGGTAATCAAAAAGTATTGTATAGTTGGTTCTAAGGAACAAATTATTACAACGCTCCCACCTACCCTATATGTAAAATTGTAACTATCTTTCATATCTCTAACATGATAATATCATGTTTCTACTATGTCATTACTTCATTTTCTTGTTCCACTATGACCCCACTACATTGAAATTTGGGTATGTGCGATCTCAAATCCTTGAGTAAGTCTCATCAAGAGATGTAAACCCTAAGTATATATCCTTTTTTCCAATTAAATAACATTAAATCTCCGCTAGTAAAAGTAATATAATTATCATAATTTATATTAGAATAATACATTACTTGTTGTGATTCCAATAACTAGAATAAATTGTTGTGCATAATACACTACTTCCTTGCTACTTCAGAAGCCGTAACAAACTCATTATTTGTATGTATGACAACAACTATCTTGAATGATAATATATTTCCCATTACCTTATCCTTATTATGATATCAAATAATATTGATCTATATGAATACAAGCCTATGTCCCACAGAAACTAGTATATATTTCTCCCCATGTATCATGTTCAAAAATTTGGTACTTTCTCAAGTAAAACCAGATAATTATGACTAATTACCATACATTTATCCTGGATATAATTAATATTGTCACACCCATTGCTTTTAAATTTTTATTTTAATAATTTTGCTGGCTTCGGGTAGTTCGGGTTGAATACCAAATTAAAATTTTGAGTTCCTATTTAAAAACTAATGTTTTTCCCTTGACTGCGTTCATCATACCGCGGTCGAAGCCATGAGGCCTCCTTTGAGCCACCACATGACCTTTCTTGGTTCATCACACGACCCACATGATGTCTGAGGAAAATAAATAAAATGTGATGAATAATGAAATGGAAACAAAATGAAAATACGAAGTGTAATACAGACTTATGTAATTATATTAATGATAATAATAATAATGTTGTTTGAAGATACTATTATTATTTTTAATACTGTTAAGAGAATAAATTTAATTATATTGTAATATTATTGTTAATATAATATTAATTTAGAGCCACTTTATTAGTTTACTTGGATTTTAAATATTCGGTCGAGGGAATGGATGAGTATCAGATGAATTTTGTGTTTTTTCGATAAATGGGTTTTGGTTTGGGCTTCATAGCATCCGACACTTAGGAGAGGAACAATTTTGAAACTGTATAGACTCACTTGGTCTACCAGGTGACCTTCCAATGCTCAATTAATTAAATAAAATTAATTAATAATAAATAAATAAAATTAAGTTAATGAAAAAGTAAAAAATAAAAAAGAAAAAAAGAAAAATGTAATTAACATAATGAATTATTTTAATGGTAATAATATTATTATTATTTGAGGATATTATTTCTATTAAATATGTTAGTGCTAAGGATAATAATTCTATTAAGTATTATTACTATTAATAATAATAATAATATAACTATTATCTTTATTATTATTATTATTGGGTTTTTCCTTAGTTTTATTTTTATTTTATGATTATTTTTTTAATATTTTAGTTGTGTTAGGGTTTGGCGCAACACTCTCCTCCCCCATTTCATTTTTTTCCCATTGAACCCTCCCCCCATCCCCTCTTCTAGATCACGCTACACCCCCTGCTGACCTGCTCGCCCACGCTGTCTGTCAGTCCCCTCACCCGTGCTATCCACCAGCTTCCCTAGCTCGCTCCATCACGTGACCTCCCCCAAAGCATTGACGCCACACCCTTTCTCCCATCCAACCAGCTTGCACAACCACCCATACCCCTACGCATTCCTCCAACAATGGTCGGCCCTCTATCATGGATCACCGGCGTTGACCCCCCTTCTAGCAAGACCCAAGCTAGAACAAAGCCCCCCTTGTCGGCACAACCTAGTTCTAGTGTGGCTACCCTACAAGCCTCTCCTATTAGTCGTGGACCGGTACAGTGCACTGCTCTCTTTGGTATAGTACCTCCCAGTTGGATGTCGCATAGATGCAACCCCCCCCCCACAATCGATTAAATTCATTATTCTTTTTTTGAGTTTTATTCCTTTAGATGGGTATAAGGATTTGTAGAGTTTATTGTTTAATCTCTATTTTGAACGAATTATTTATTTGAGGTCCAATTCATTTTTCTTGTAGTGCGTCTGGCTTGTGGTGGGAGTCTGCGGATTGTTTTGGAAAGTCTATACTCTCTAGTAGGTGTTTCCATGTTTAGACATTATTTAATGATTCAATTTTCTTGCTTAGTTATTTTTAATGTTCGTTGATTAATTATTTTGGGTACAGATTTGGTTTTTTTGGAGTTTCCATATGATAGATTGGTATGGTATCATTTTCATGTGGCGTGAGTGCATTATTGGGTTGAAAACATGAATTTAGTCAATTTTTAGGGTTTAATAATATGTGATGTTAGTTTTTCATTTGTGCAAGTGGCGTCAATATATTTTTGACAGGGTGATGAATGTGTTTGGTAATAAGGGAAGTTGTTGTGTGGGTTGTTGTTGTGAAACCCCACATTGAACTTTCTACCAGGTTTTTATAAATTTTTTGTTTGTTTTCTAAAAATGTGAAAAGTGCGTGGTTTATATTCTACTGTAGCGTTCATGTGAATTATACCAAAAAATAGTGTTTTAGTGGTTCCTTCTTGTTTAAAGTCATTTTTCATCTCTTGAAATTTCATAATAAAATTTTTTGTGTCTTCTTTAACTGGGAGACTAGACTTTTAACCATGCGGTTGGGTAATTAGTTGATGTGAGTGGTGCAGTTTGTGTTCCTGATGTGGCATTGGGTGTCTTTGGTCATGGAGGAGGGCTGAGTTAGTTTTGTGTGCTAAGCTATGTTATGTTTCTTTTTAAATAATTTGTTTACAAAGAATTTAATATGTTCTAATAAAAATTATTAACAATGAAAATCTAATATGTATTTTAATAAACAATTACCAGCAATATAGAAAGTGTTTTAATTGAGTTGGGTAATGTATTTTTGGTGTGTGTGCTTTTTCAAATGGATTTTGTGTGTGTGTGCAAGTGTGTCATTGGGTTTAGGTAACACCCTATCTGTTTTTTGTTCATCTAAGACTGACATGAAATGTAAAATTGGAACATCTTGAGAACAAAAATGGGAAGCCTGGGTATGAGGTGGGTGGACTAGATCTAGTGTACTAGTGATAAGGAAGTGGCTCTGGCCCAGTTTCACATAGCTGGATTAACGATTACAACACTAACTAAACATTGGATTAGGATTGGAGACCACTAGGTTATGGATGTGTTGCCCTACTAGTGGATCATGTATGATAACATATTTTTTTGTGCTTCCAACACTACTGTTCACCGAGACTCGATATTCTAGGGTCCTATTCTTTTTGCTAGTACCTATAGGGCCTCTCCTCCTTTTGGTGCTCCTAGACTACCATATACTCATCCTCAGCATATGGTGTAGATTTTGGGGTTTCATGAAGGTTTGGGTTTTTAACTTCAAGTGTGTTTTTTTATTTAAGTTGTTTTCTTTGAAAGTGTATGTTTATTGAAACTGTTTCATTAAAATTGTTCAAGCTTTGGCGACCTTTAATTTATTTAGCGTGCAAATTTATTTGTCATTTTATTTCTATATGTGGAAAATTTTTGTTGAGTGAAGTCCTATGGGGCTTTTGGATCACACCCTACATACACCTTCGGTTTTATGTAGACCTTGTTCTTTGTGTATTCCAGTTTGAGGCATCATGGTCAGTGGTGATGGTTTGGTTTGTGGATGGTCTTCGCATGTAGGTCGGTGTTTGTAGCTTGTGGTTATCACACCTCTCTTGTTTATTGGTGGTTTGAGTAATAATGTAATTTTCTTTTTTTGGTGTTACTTTTTGGATATTGGATCCTGTTGTAAACCATCAATTTTGATTTTTTAAGGCCCTGTTTTGTTTTCTGTTTCTAGTTTCAGTTTATTTATCTTGTTAGTTGTATTTCTATCTCTTGTTTTGGGTAAATCGTTCCCACATATTTTTCTGATACCCAGGATCTTATGCCAGCCTGTGGGGATCAAGAACTCTGTTTGGGCCCTATCGCGGACCGGGTCAGATGTCAGGTCGGATGGAGACCTAGACTAGTTCGTGACAAAATGGTATCAGAGGAGGTTTTCTCTCTTGGGTTGTGTTTCATTGGGATATAGTTGGGGTAGACAAAAAGTATGGGTGTTGGAACTCGATGTTCTAGCTAAGACAATGGTTCTTGGCCATTGAACCTTGTGGCAGAACTTGTGTTACCAAAGTACAGTGAAGTTTGTCTGAGTCGTTGGTACTTATGATAATTCTAGTTTAGGGGAATTGAAATGGGAGGTTATTAGTCCGAGTGAGCTCACAGGGTTGGCATGCCATGTGGAACTAGGGACACTGTCTTATAATACTCTTTGTGGTAGTGGCATGATTGGTGTATGGCCGCCAACCATATATTCCATTCACCTGCTGACACTAGTCTTCTCTTGCATTGTTCCTTGTCTCTTTATTTGAGATTCATGAAAATTTGGTTTTTATGTCAAAATGATTTGGTCCTAGTTTTTTTTGAAATGAATCACTTTAAAAATAAAATAATGGAAGAGGATTGAAAATTGTGGGTTTCATGTTTTTGTTTTGAAAAAAATAGAAGGGTCTGGTACTGATTCATGGTGCTCTCATGGGAAACCACATGCATGGGTACATATGGAAAGAGAAATGGTTAATGTCATGGGTGGATGAGTGTGTGGATGGACATGAGGTGTGTGTCTATGTAGCATATGTACATGCATGTGCGAGGCCCATGAGACACCATTAGTGTTTGTGCAACCCACTAGCTTTGCTTATTTTTAAGAAGTTTTATTAAATGAGAATTTGGTTTCTTAGTAACTGATAATTGTGTGGGGAGTCCTTGTGATTTGGAAATGTTGGGTGTGAGGCACTTCGAGTGGAGAATCCTTTTGGATGATTTGAGTCTTGAGTTTGAATTATTAATTGTATGTTGGTGTGCAGGAATGTGTGTAATGGTTTCTTTTGAAAAGTTCTTTGAGATGCCCTTGTAGTGGTTTTCCCTGCACGTTTAGTGTTTTCTTGGGATCAGTCTTGGCCATTGGACCTGTTTGACTGGGTCCATGGATTTTTTTCTTCACTAGTGCTCCCCCCATAATGTGTTAACATGTAATTGATGTGCGACCACGTATAATTATCCGTTGGCCAACCCTCCGGTTGATTAAAATAAGGACTCTCCATTTTTAGTGATATGGATAATTCTATCCCTAACCCATTTCAGTTAAGTGGATCCTCTCGTAGCTGGATGACATACACGAGGGGAGATGATAGGAGTTTTGGTCCTTTTGAGTTGTCTAAGTCATCAAGTATGAACATTTACATCGTTGAGATTGAAGATCCCCCTAGGATCAGTGAAATGAATTCCAATGGGGAATGTTGAAGGTGGTTCAGATTTGTCGGTGTTGACCGATGGATTGAAAACCTTGTAGTGCTTTCATTAGTTGAAATGGTCATTTTTTGTGATGTTTTGCAATGGGATTCCTCATTGAAGTGAAAAGGTGGACTTCATGAAACCCTTTGGGAATCTGTGTTTTCAAAGGAGTATGTCCTCCTGTAAGGGAGTTCTAATTTTTCTGTTCAAAGGGGAGTGTTTTTCGTGCATCTTCCCTTATGAATTTTTTTGATTGAGGTGAAGAAGTGATGCATGTGAATTATCTAAACCTCTATTTTGGTGGATGTGTTCTGAGGGGGTAGTTAAATGTCATGGTGTATTGTGTTTGTTGGTGTTGTCCTGATTGCGGTGTGGTTGTATGTAGAACAAGAAAGAGAAGATCCGTTTGAGAATTTTCAATGCCTGAGTCTAAGGAATGAAATACATCATAAATCAGGGCTCCAGCGATAGGCCTTGGAGTGAAACTGGTGTGTGGTCTGGAACGTTGAGAGTGTATGGGACCTGAAATTAATTCCACCACCAGTGTTGAATGTAAAAGTCGTTTGAATTGTTTTCTATAGTTTTTTGTTCCAAAGACCCATCTAGGTGCATGAGGTTTCCCTTGGATATGAGGTGACATGGTCTTCTCATTACATTAATGTCCAAGGAGTGGAATCTCACTGAATGTAATTGCTTTTAGTTGTTCTTATGGGGTATATTGGGAAAATTAGTCCCAAAGTTTAATGGTGCTTGTCCAGGGATGTTGAGATGTTGGTTTGAATTCAGCTATAGTTTTAACGCTTGATGGTTGGGCCCCACCCTCCCCACCCATTGGTGAGGTGTTGGGTAAGTACCGGGAAGCCTTTGAGTTTGTGTTTTTTCATTGGTGTCAGCGGTTGGGAGACCAATTTTGGGATTCGCTAAAATTCCCTAGAAATAAATTAATTTTAACCTATTCTTATGGTGGGGAGTCTGTTCGGGCCTCCCAGTGTCAGTTTTTTAGTCTTGTCTCAATCTTTGATAAATTTCTTATGGTGGGGAGCCCCTATAGGCTTCTGCATGATGAATTTTTAGTTATGTTTTTAGAGATGAGTTGCTCATAGGTGAAAAGAGTTCTCTTTGGATGTGGTTAGTCTTGTTTGTTCATTTCAGTCCGATGGTGTGGTTTTCGATTAAGGGTGCTAGGGGTGTTTTGGTTGTTGAATTTGGTTCTCCCTAGTGTGAGAGTTTCTATCCTTCATTAATCAACTGGAGGTTTTATAGATCTTTGGGATGAGCAACACATATTCGAAGTTATTTTTTACGAGTTTATTGATGTTTTTTTATGAGTTACTTTCTCTGAGCACAATGCATTTTCCTCTGTTCACTTGATTTTCATGGGGTTTTTCTTTTTTCTTTTGAACCCTAAGGGGTATCAGTTGATACCTTGGTGTTCAACCTCAATTGTGGCTTTTCAGGGACAGAAATCACTATGGATAGGATAATCGTCACACCCATTGCTTTTAAATATTTATTTTAATAATTTCGTCATCTTTAGGATGTTTGGGTTGAATACCAACTTAGAATTTTCAGTTCTTATTTAAAAACAATTTTTTTCCCATGATTGTGTTCAGCAAACCGTGGTGGAAGACACACGGCCTCGTTCGAGCCACCGCACGACCTCACTTGGTTCATCACATGACCCTCTTGATGTCCAAGATAGATAAAAAATGTGATGAATAATTAAATGGAAATGAAATTAAATTAAGAAGTGTAATAAATATTTAAGGAATTATTTTAACGATAATAATAATAATATTGTATGAAGATATTATTATTATTTTTAATAGTGTTAAGAATATAAATTTTATTATGTTTTTATTAATATTATTGTCAATATAAGATTATGTTACGGTAATTTTATTAATTTACATGGCCTCAAAATATTCGGTCGAGTTGCGGGATGAGTCCCGTAGGACTTTTCAATTTTGTCGATCAATGGGTTTTTGGGGATTGACAATGTCCAACACTTGGGAGAGGCACGATTTTGACACTGCGCAGCCTGGCCTGGTCCAATAGGTGACCTGATGATGCTCAATTAATTAAAGAAAATGAATTAATAATAAAGAAATAAAATTAAGTGAATGATAAATTAAAAATAAAAAATAAATTTCGAAAAATGTATTTATTATAATGAATTTTTTTAATGGTAATAATAAAAATATCATTTGAGGATATTATTACTATTACTATTGTTAGTGATATGGATAATAATACTATTAAGTAGTATTACTATTATAATTATTAATATAACTATTATTTTTATTATTAATGTTATTGGGTTTTTCCTATGTTTTATTTTTCTTTTATGATTATTATCTTTTTAATATTTTAGTTGTGTTAGGTTTTTGTGTGACATGCTTCTTCCCCATTTATTTGTTTCATATAAACCTCCCCCTATCCTCTTTGGGATCAAGCCGCACCCCCCTGCTGGCCTGCTCACCCACGCTGTCCGTCGGTCCCCTCACCCATGTTGTCCGCCAGCTTCCTTGGATCGCGTTGTCACATGACCTCCCCTGAAGCCTTGATGCTGCACTCCTACTCTAGGATAGCTGGCTCTCACCGCTTCTCGGACCCCTGCGTGCGCCTCCTGCACTATTCGGCCCTTCTTCATGGATCAGGGGAGTCGACCCACCCTTCTAGTGAGACCTGAGCCGGTGTGAATCCCCCCTTGCCGGCGTGGCATGTTCCCGTGTGGCTACCTTTCGTGCCTCTCCTACTGGACACCAAATGGTCTGGTGCACTACTCCTTTTGGCCGAGCGCCTCCTGGCATGCCATCACACAACTGCTACCCCCCCCCCCAATCGGTTAACTTCTCTATACTTATTTTGATTTTTATTCCTTCCAGTGTTTATAAGGATCGGTATGGGTCTTTTTTAATCTCTATTTTGTTCTAATTCTTGATTTAAGGTCCAATTTATTTAGCTTGCAATGTGTGTGGCGTGGGGTGGGATTCTGTGGATTGTTCCATGAAGTCGCTACACACCGGTAGGTGGTTCCAAGTTTAGACATTATTTAGTGATTCAATTTGTTTTCTTAGTAATTTTTAATGCTCTTTGATCAATTCTTTTGGGTTTTGATTTGGTTTTCTTGTATTTTTTCATATGTTAGATTTGTTTTTTAGAATTTCCATAAGTTCTGGGTGATGTATTTGGTTGAAAACATACATTTAGTCAATATTTAGTGTTTAAAACTATGTGCAGTTAGTTTTTTATTTGTTTAAGTGGTGTTTACCATGTTTTCGACAGGGTGTTGCATGTGTTTGGTCATTAGGGAAGGTGTTGTGTGGGATGAGTTGTGTGTTGCGGTGAAAACCCCCAAATGAACCATCTAGAATTTTTTTTATAAATTTATTGTTTGTTTTGTAAAAATGAAAAAAGTGCATGGTTTGTGTTCTAGTGTAGATTTCATTTGCGCTTTGTCCAAAAAGAGGGTTTTTAGTGGGTCCTTTGTGTTTAAAGTCATGTTTCATCTTCTAAAATTTCATAATAAAATTTCTAGTGACTTCTTTAAGTGGTATAGTGGTCTTTTAACCATGCAGTTGGGTTATTAGTTGATGTGAGTGGTGAATTTTGTGTTCTTGATGCGGTGTTGGGTGTGTTTGGTCATGAAAGAGGGTTGAGTTGGTTTTGTGTGCTAAGCCGTGTTATGTTTATTTTTATATAAATTTTTTCATAGAATTTAACATGTTTTTATAAAAATTATTAATGATAAATATATAATATGTTTTTAATAAAAAATTATTTGCAATGCAGATATTGTTCTAAATGAGTAGGGTAAAGTCTTTTGGTGTGCGTACAATTTCAATTGGATTTGGTGTGTTTGTGTGAAAGTGTGGCATTGGGATTAGGTAACACCCTACTTCTTTTTTTCATTTGATATTGACATGAAATGTGAAATTAGAATATCTCGACCACCAAAGGAAAATCCTGGGTACTAGGTCGGTAGATTAGACCTAGTGTGCTAGTGATACGGAAGCGGCTCCGGCCCAGTTTAACTTAGCTGGATTGACAATTACAACACTAACTAATCATTGTAAGAGGATTTGAGACCACTAGGTTATGGATGTGTTTCCCTATTAGTGGTTCATGCATGAGAACATATTTTGTTGTGTTTCCTATTTTACTATTCCCCGAGATGCGATGTTCTAGGGTCCCATTCTTTTTTCTAGTACCTATAGGGCCTCTCCCAATTTTGGTTCTCCTGGATTACTATACACTCACCATTGGCATACAGTGTTGCTTTTGGTTTTCTTAAAGGTTTGGTTTTTTAACATCAAGTGTGTTTTTTATTTATGTATTTTTATTTGAAGGTGTTTTCATTATAAAAATTGTTTCTTTGAGATTGTTCAATCTTTTGAGACCATTCATTTATTTAGACTAAAAATGTATTTATCATATAATGTTTATACATGGAAACTTTTTTTTGGGTGACATCCTATTGGGATTTGGTCTCACACCCTACATACACCTTTGGGTGTATGAAGGCTTTGTTCTTTGTGTATTCCAGGTTGAGGTTTCATCCTCAGCGATGACGGTTTTGATTGTGGACAGTCATCTCATGCTGGTTTTCATTTTTATCTTTTTTTATCCCACATCTCTTGTTTATTGAAGATTTGAGTTAGAGTTTTAGTTTCTTTTTTTTCATTACATAGTGTATTCCAGGATGAGGCATCATGCTCAGCGATGATGATTCAGGTTGTATCCCTTATTGGAATTCTACGATATCACCATACCTTTCTGGTTTCATTGTATAGATACCTTGCAAGATTGGTGATCTTGATATCCAATGCTCAAAAAACCGTAAAATGTATCTATGAAGTTTAAAATTTCAAATAGATTAAGGAATAATGACTTGGTATTACAAATCAGTCTTTATTGGTACAATGCTTGTACCATCCCTGTATAGTCTCCAATTAATACCCATGACATAATTCAAAAAAAAAATCCCCTATACTATGATGTATGGAATCCATTATGGAATTTTAATTGATATTTTCAATTTTTTCTAATTAACATATACTATTAGAAATGATTAATGTATCACCATCCATTTTGAATATAAGTCAATCCCTATGGTTTCACATTTCCTATGTTTTATGTGTCTCTAGAACATTCCTTTTTCAATATGCTATTGTGGAATTTGTTCTTATGTAAATTATTTGTGCATATCTAGCAGTTGTTAAACCCAATTCAATATTGAACCAACTATCTCAAATAGAAAATTTAAACCATTTATCAAAATGTATTATATCACATGACAACATATTTCTTATCATATTTATTTCTTTAATATACTATGAAATTTTTAGGAAAATTACCTCAGATTCACATTGTGTTTTTCTTGATTGAAGATTTTTATATCCTTAACAACCACTTTTCATCAAAAAACAGGTTCTTATGAAATAATGTATTTTCAACATAATATAACTCATATGGTATCAATTTTTCATAATATTTGGAATACCATTTAAGGATAACATTATTATTTGTGATTCACTTCTTGAAATATAATGATAGTTTTTCAATTCATAGGTTTTAATGTTGATTCTTCTTTTACATACATCACGACTCTGATATGTATAAGGAATTATGTGTTTAGTAATTTCTCCATGTTAAATTATAATGATAAACATTAATATTAAATACACATCATCGATCCTCCTGGTCAGTTTCATAGATTTAATGTGGATAAGGTAATTAGAATTTAATAAATACTCCATGCTAGAAAATGATGATCACTGAATGCTTGTTCAAGATATTATTATTCAAACCATCCAGATTCATCTGATATGTTCATGCAATTCTTATAGACAACTTAAATTTTATGATTCCATAATAAAAAATTATGAAATTTTATTAAGTATATTTACCACTAGCTTACCCTTGGGTAGTTCAACCTCAACAGCTAAACTAAATCCAAATGAGTTGTGTCATACCTCTATTTTGAAAGGTTTCTTTTTCCAAAACTAATTAAAAATGTATTCCAATAATTACTGTGTTCATTAACTACAAATATCCTTAAACCATAATGGGAATATCCCTAAAAATTACATAGTTTTTTATGGAAAAAATACTATCTTCACCCAACTATGTGAATAAATCTTGCATGTTTATATACACCATTTATTTCCTATGATTCGTTAATCACTGAACTATTTTTTAAAAAGGATAGGGTTGAAGTCTCATTTATTATTAAAATTGAAGACCTCTTTCTGACCGAGTAGAGGGAGACCCATTTCATAGCCTGAAGGCCCAAAAACGTGCTCTGAATACAAGGAGTGAAAGTCATTTTTTGGCACAAAGGTCCCTTTAGTGAATAGTACCACTATAGTACTCAGGCTATTACAATACCTTCTCCAGTACCACTACCAGTATGGTGCCTACTACAATGCCTCTACTACTACTATGTCACTATTGTTGTTGTTCTGCCGATACTACAGTGCTACTATACTGCATTGCAACAGTGCTGCTAAAGGCACCCCAAAAACTCATATCTACCCAAATTCGATCCTGGGTCTTTTGGAATCCATGCAAGAACCATTACCACTTTAGTAGATTATCTTTGTCAATTTATCACTAAACTATTAGTTTTGTATCAGACAACACAAACAACATTAATTAATTTAATGGAATAATGTATTCTTGTTTGAAATAGGCACATGAGATAAATTTTCTTACTATAGTCAATAAAATTTCTACTAGAATCATTACGCATGTAAATTTAAAACTCATATACATCTCACCACTGACTTAGGGACGACACATTCTCAGTCACTTAAAGAAGACTCCTTCTTTCTCGTATATTTTCAATATTTACATGGTTACACAATTTCAATAAACATATTTGACGATATTATTGTATTTTTTAATGTCCAAACCTAGCTCATCTCCAAGATTGTAGTTAGACTGGTGGGTCACATGTCCTTATGGGTGTCTCCCCATACATCAAAGGCTTCTGAATAATAGTGAGGGTCTTGGGAGGTGATAGTGAGGAGGCAATACCCTCTTATCGTATTTGAGATGTGTGTCCGAGTGACAAAAGTAAAAAAGAAACTCTTAAAGGTTCACCCCCAAGAATTTTATTAGGATTGGGGTATAATTACCTTCTCGTCACATAAGTATTCTAATAATAAAGAGATAATGTTACTAGTACATGATCTAATATAAATAGAAGCAACCATAATAGCTTGGGTAATTAACCCAATCAATCATTGAATTCAATAAAAAAATCATGAGTTTGAGACTCAGCCCTTCTCTAAGGTGTCTCTATGAAACATACATTCAATTAAATGCAATTCCATAGTCACATCCAAGGAGATCCTTTCCAATGTCCATGTATCACTCATGGTATGGTAACTATGAGCCTGTCCAATGTATTATACGTAAAGGACCAACTATCTTCCGAAGGCTCGACATAACCATATTTCCAAGGGAACTGTCCTCGGTTTCCCCTTGTAGATCTGATATTTCCCAATAGTATATTAAAAATATTGTAGGAATCCATTTTCTAGAGAGTTTAAAGCACTGCTTCCCCGGAACATCATGGTATAAGCACCCAATCATGGGAGTCCATCAATGAGTCCTTAATATGGAACCCATGTTCTCAACCCGCCCCATATTAAGTCAGCCATAAAACCAAGGAACATAAAAATTTACATAAGATGTTGCAAAACATAACAAAATGGTGTGTCTTTACCAAACTTATAAACTAATGTAAATGATTCATTACATTTAATATTTAATGCATGAGGTAGTAACTCTTATGCAATTAAAAATTCATGATAAATTCTATTTCAATATAGAATTTGATTCCTTTATATAAATCACACCATCATGACCATTCCATTCAATTTTACTCAAATTATCGTAACTATTCTTGTTCAATAATATTGAGAGGTGTTGTCTTACCACCCTATTCCAATCAACTAATAAACGTGTTTAACAAGTCATGGTAAACAAGAAAATCTTTTCCTAAACATCCCACCTCAAATGGTAACTCAAGGAATTAGAAAAAAAATCATTTGTATTGGGAACACCTCAAAGGGGTGTCCTGGAGGTAAGGAGAACACCTCAAATCTGTTTCTCCACAATAGAATGCCTCAATGGGAACCATAGAATAATCCAAACAATATAATAAATGACAGTAAGGCATCACTAGATGGTTGGGGTGGGCCATAAAAAGGGGCAACATGACATAAGCAATGATGTAAGGGGAATGTGGTAGATTACTTTCAGTAAGAATTCTAATTAAATGTTATGACAAGCAATTAGCTCAACTATCATTTTTCAAGAAAGCAACACCATTTAGAAAAAAATAATATGGTTCATATAGAAGCATGAAATTGAAAAATTATAATCTCAACAATAAAGATACACAAAGGATTTAAGGAAGAAAAACATAAAATTCCATCACTAAATTTTTATTTGAAGGTATCACACCACAAAATAGGATTTTTATTAGAAAACATTACATTATTTCTCAACACTTCATTTGTGTTTATTTAATCATTGATTATAAATTTTCAATTCATATCATGGAGGGTAAAATCTAACCTTATATGTGTAAATAAATTCAATAAAACATAAAGTTAATAAGAACAACAAACATCATATAAATATGTAATCTATACTTTTTAAATTGAAGGTAGAACACCTCAACAGATGGATTTTATTATAAAACCATGTCTTTTTTATCAAAAAATAAATTTTCTATTTGAAAATGTTATTCAAGAAATGAAATTCAATATAAACAAGAATAATTAGGATGAAGATAAATTTAATTTAAATCATCCTTTATTTAAAGAGGCTAAGAGAGGGACCCAACCTTAGAGTGGAATTTATTTAATACACAACACTATATAGAAATGAGTTGAGCAGTCACTATCGGCCTACATTCGCATGCACACACCTTCATATAAATATATGTATCCTTAATCCTATACACTAAGAATTAAATTAATAAGGAACATAAACAAATTAAGGACCCTAATTGGATGGTGAAAAACCATGTTACATTAATAATACTTCACCTCGGATGGCGATAACAATCTAAAACATCATGAACTGCCTCACCTTCGATGGTGATTGATAGAATCACCAAGAATGGGTCCTAGGGGACCCTTCACACAATCATAAACCACAAGAAACCATAAAAACCCCCAAATCAAAACCTAACATTTGGTTTGGAAGAACCACAACATGTGCCGAAAGAGAAGGAAAATGCCAAAGTGATGGTGGAGAAGGGATATAAGGACCATACCTTGATGAATCGATGAGAAATAATAAAGAAATAGGAAGAAAATGGTTACAGATGGAGGGGGAATTAGAGGGAGCAGTACACTATAGGGGCTCATCTAGGGTGTCAAATAACATTATAGGGACATCATAGCCAAGGAGGGGTCACACCGTAACGGGGTCTGACCAAGGGAGCCGGAAGGGAGTTCACCTAGGGTTACAAGGCGCTGGTTTTGAAACTATAAAGAGGAGGGGGTTGGTGTGAATCACTCTTGAAGAGTGAGAGAAGGGAGAGGAGACCCTTCCTTTGAGGTTTTAAAATAAAACAAAAATAAATATTATAATAATAATAATACAATAATAATTATCATCATAATAAAAATAATTGTAAAAATAATAATAATTAAATTATTATTCATATTAAAACCATTATTATTATTTTCCCATTTAATTTTCATTTAAATAATTTTACATTTTATCTTTTAATATAATATAATTTTAATTTATTTAAAATAAAAAAATCGTCACAATGTCAACTATTGGAAAAAGAAGAGTTTTGGCACCCATTTCTAAAAATGAACTTCCAATCAAATATAAACATTTAATTCAAACACTTATTCATATGGTTGAAAATACATTATGTTACAACCCTTCCTCTATATAATGTCTCGTCCCTATGAAGCCTTAGGGAATAAACTTGAAGTTACCCAACCTACAAGTTTCATCAAGTCTCACACAAAAGGTACTGTTTGCGTCTCCAGTCTCCCAACACATGTTCCAACATAGGTTAGGAAAGCAAGAAATAATCCATCAAGATTTGAGACAATGGTCATTTTGCAAATGAAACACCAAGACGACACATACATGAGAACATTTATCTAGAGAAACAATCACATCATCATATCATTAAAAATCATGCCAAAGGTACATCCATCCATAGGCTTTAACATTAGAAATGGATAATTTTGAGACACAAAATCTTCCACAATCAAAATCTCCCACAAGGCATGCCCTAAAAAGTTTTATAGATGCTTCTCACATGATTTTTGTAATGAATAAAACAATTGATTTCCCATCAACCTCAAATCCCATGTCGAGATAGTTTTTATGGAAATTTCTTTCCAACACAGACCACACTCGTCTCACATGAGGACATGCTAGAAATAGACCCTCACTGACCTCTCCATTAGAAAATATGGAAAAATAGTTGAGCCAATCTGGCTGACCATTCTAAAAGACCTTCAACATAGAATATCAGAATTTTAGGATTTGAACATCGAGTCCTTCTTTTATTGTATATCTAATTCACCATAAACACATCCATCTAATTACATAACATAATTCTAGTGACGCTCCATGATTTAATCATCACTGATCCTAGCAATAAGTTTAGGATAACCCTGTATTGGCACAAGAAAATTATAAATATTTAACCCAAGTTAGTCCATACTCTATGTCTATGAGTGAGACATTGGTAAAAAGCTAATACATCCACATCAGTGCATTGAATGATCCCAGATCAGCATCGATGTAGTAGTCAATTTAGAAGAAACAACAAGTGCACAAGAGTTTGTCTAAGGAATTTCTTGCATGGAAATCCAAGGTTAACTCAAGACTAACCAATCTTCAATAAGAACCACGTGTTCAACGTGATACTAGATAGAGATTACCCAATAGCTCTAAAATTAATTTCGTCATGTAAGACTGATGATTCCTTAGTGCACTTGGATGATGTCAACATGGGAGACATGATCGTCGCTAATACAGATACAATGAGTGGATATAAATCGATTACATTTGAAAATATAAAAGTGTTAGAAATAAAAATAGGACAACCATAACATGTTGTCTTCATAAAATAAAAAAAAACTTCACATGCTAATGCAACATCATCAACTGATCACTGAGCCCTTACGACTCGAGGCATCCCATGATCATTCAAGATTAACCACCATAGTCCACCCATGAAAAATGATGTTACTCAATGTTTTTGTACATCCCCATCCACACCAAATTCATGTTTCTGAGCAAGAACCGACAAGATTTAGCATTCACAAGAATTACAACATTTAAGATATCCCGACCATTATCTAATGATTCTCTTTTGTTGGGTCTGTTATACCCAAAATGAAATGTATTTATCATAACTGACTTGACACTTCATAGCTAAGGAGTTTCATAATGGTCAAAAAGAAGAGATAAACTAGCCACTCAAAATCATACTATGTATGAACCACCATAATCGCAAATGTTTAAAAAAATATCATGAAAACCAAACCATACTGACCAGCACGTCAAAACACTCGAGTCTCTGGATGTCATCCTGAGCATTGAGAAAGATAGGATTCCATTGACTCATAAGTCACTATACTATGGATATTAACTGAGTCTTATTTAAAATCAAAAGTCTAAATGATTACGCTGAAATTGTCCAGTTCATAACAACATTAAGCACTTGATAGGCACCGCGTACATGAACGCGTACTACCCCAAGGTTATATAGATGAAATATAATTTTTTTACTATGAGGAATACCAACTATGTTATACATCACTCTAGAGAAGATATGGTCGAACGACCAATGAAGTAGATGACCAAGCCCGAACCATGTCTACCATGATGAAAGTGAGCATTACCCAATTCTCAAGCCCAAAAAATGTCATGGATACCATGACTACTTATCCGAACAAGGTGTTAATTTAGAAAGTAAAATAATTACTAGGTACAAAGACTTGGTAACAACACCAAAAAATCATAAAACTCATGTAATTTGAAAATATTTTATTTTCTTAGGGTGTTATATACCATGGGAATGCCCCTTATGAAGAACAAGCATCGACCCTAACACCAGTTCATGCTTAAAATAAGTCCCTGGGCTCAAAATTCGATCATCTATGCCATTTCTAAAATAAAGAGGGTTAAATAAAAACACTCATAATAGGTTCAAAGTCAACTCATAGAAGCTTTATCAACCCTTACATGAGGGTATTAAATATAGGACAAAAAATAGGTTCCATTTACAAGACATTTACATTTAACCCATTTTATAATACAACATGCTCATGTTAAACATTCCAATCATATGGGTGGTAGTCTACCAATCCATAAATATCCCAAATGCATTACATGTGGGATTTGGATCCCATTTAACTACAACCAATAAATTCTATCAAAATCAATGAATTGAAAATCAATCAATCTATCCTGTCACTAAAAGCATTTAATGAAGAGAAACTTGCTGAAATCACAAAAGCATGAAATTTTCATCAAAGAGACTTACTAATAATCACTGAAGCCTGATACATGGAAAACAAGATAGTAAATAGGCACATGGAAATAGGAAAGCATGATAAATATATCACTGAAACAAGGTATCTAACAAGCATTCCATGTAAATACTAGACATGTCATACATTCATGGAACACAATTTGAATCAACCGGGAAACTAAAATTCAACTACATGGAATGGAACATTGCATCTCACGTGAATTTCTATGTTCCATAATATGATGAATGATGTGTTTAATCCTTTGTAAACTATTCCAAGTGTAAATTTCCATAAATTCCATAAATCCATAGGTAGTAGAAATTACACCAATCACTCTAGGGGAAATTAGGTCAACTGTAATATCAAAAACCATGAACATTAATTCTCAACATTGGCCACATAGTCATTTCCCATATCTGGGGTGATCTATATTTGGTATAACTATTAAATAAGCACCTAAACATTGAAATTGTATATTCTACCAACCCAAAATGGGAAGAAAATGTAAAAAAATTAATTGTTACGATGCCACTTTGTAATTTCCTGACCAAACTCTCCTCTATGATAGTGGCCAGACAGTTGCGTAACCTGACCTCATGCACATCTCCCTATATTCCAAAGTCTACTGACAAGAAGTGAGGGTCTTAAGAGGTTATAGTGGGGAGACTATAGCCTCTTATAATATTTTTATAGTGGTATAACAGAATATAAATATAAAACAAGTAGAGGAATTGGTAAATAAATGAAATACAATTGAAAAATATAGATAATAAAACATAAATATCAATGGATCTATTAATATGAAAATTTATTTAAAGGGTTATATAGTAGATGAATGCATGACATATAAGTAATGTCACGACTCAACCTGGGGTCCAGTGTCGTGACTACCCCAAGCCCGCCTTCCAAAGGCCAGGGGCTGGACACTAGCACCAAAGGAATAAATCCCTAAACTGGGAAGGCATTACCTTTATAAACTGAAACACACACAACTGAGTACACAACTAGAAGTAAAACACTAAGTAAAAACTATATACTTTAGAAGTTCTGGAATGTAAAAGGGGCTGGAAATACAAGACCAACTGTAAAGTACAAGGAAAAGACAAAATACATGGAAGTTGACAAGAAGAACCTGGATCATCTACCACGGATCCTGCCTAAAGGGTAGGTATAGATAACCTCCTCAAAAATTTACGTCCATCAGACTCCTCTGTGCACCAACTTGTTGTAATGTCCACCTCCGGGTACCATCCAGATCTTGTGCTCTCAGCCTCGGTCAGTGTTGTCTTTCTTCTGCATCCAACACAACAAGGTGCGGGCATATCCTATGTAGGGGTGAGTATAATGATAACTAGTGGGGACACCTAGACCCTCAAGGTCTCTCTAAATACAACAAGGATATACCACAAATTGTTAAATCAACTGAAAAATTCCACTTAGGTATATGCCCATACATATACCTAAGTTTTTCAAATGACCCATTTCAATCATGAGGAAACACATGAGTTACTGACTCAGCTCACACAGGTATACAAATTTTTTAGAGAGGATCATATGATCAGATATAGCCACTAAGTCTTCTAAGTTTTTAGACCAACACATGGTCCAGGACCAGCTATTCTGTGGGACCAACACATGATCCAGGAACAAAAGTCATGACTATCGGACCAACACATGATCCAGGAATAATCGTTAGTGCTGTCAGACCAACAGATGATCCAGGTACAACTATTCTATCAGACCAACACATGATCTAGGTACATAAGTTTGAACTTTTGGACCAACACATGATCCGGGAATAGATATCGAAACTGTTGGACCAACACATGATCCAGGAATAGTCAACAGTGCACAGCCAGCCATAGAGTTTCTCTCATGTATGCCTGATTCTCGGCGGGTCCGCTCCACAAGTCGTGTGTCGATATGTCAAATATCATGAAGTACCACGATGATGTATCTCAAGGGTTTGCCTCATCATAGGGGTCTCAACTCAATAGATGGCGCGTCGATCAGACGCCTGGTCTGTAAGTTAGTGGCATTTCTGTTCCGGGGCCCCAGTTCGATTTTATGTTCAAACCAACCCGCGCATACCCTAAATATGTCCAAAACTAAAGGGGGTATTCCCAAATAATAGACTCTCTCTAGGATTTCCATTTCCATAGACGGTCCGTCGATCGGAATCTCATAGCCAAGGATTTGGGCGAATAAGTGTTTTAGGGTGAAATGGGTCTGGACTGGGGTCCGACCCAGTCCGCAGGTCTGACCCAGCCCGAGGGTCCGACCCGACCCTTGGGGGTATCCTGGCCAGAGAGCAGCCCGACTTGATGGGGTGGCCTGGCCCGTAGGCATGGCCTGGCCAAAGGGAGGCACGGCCCATGGACGGCTCGGCCCGAGGCGGCCCAGCCCAACTGGCGAGCCTGCATGGCCTAGATGGTCACACCGTGGGGGGGGGGGGGGGGTTACACCCCTGTCTTCCAAACGGCCGGCGTGTGGCGCTGGACCGGTCTCTGTGGGACCCTTTAGGTTCTTCCTGTAGCGCAAACCGACGGTCGGCTCAGCCAGCCACCCCTGGCTACTCCACCGCAGCACGACGGTGCCACGGTCATCGTCCGTCCACCACGGACCTCATGGACATGATCCCTTCTTCTGTCACAGTGTGACGGCACCGCGCCGCTCCGGCTCTGCTGCATCCCACATGGCCGCAGGCTGATTCTTTGTGCAACACGTCTGTGTCCCTACCCATCGACGACTTGGTGGCCCTTGCGCTGCCGGTTCCTCTCATGGTCCACCTCCATCATCAACAAACAAGAGCATCCAAAGGGGGAGGGTCGGGGCATGATTGTGCGGTCTGATCCCTCCTCATCATGGTGATAACATATGGAATTTCAAAATCCTGAAATTTGAATGACAAATAATGGAGGATAGAACTCATATATAAAATAACTAAAATCCCCCTACCTCGATTTTGGTGATCGTTGACAGAGTTGCGGAAGGCCGACGTCGTTCCGTGAATTTCGGAGGTGGAAGGGCTCGGAGAAGACGAGTTGAGATGACGTCGTCGACATACTTTGTGGGTGGTGCTGCTTCCCTTTCTTGCCCGGGTTAAAGAAGGAAAAAGATGGTGTTCATCGTTCTTCGATGATGAGGGGCCTTCTTCATGGAGAGGATGAAGTTCTCTCAATTCTTCCATGTATCTCCAAGGCTCCACCAAAAGAGAGTTTCCAACCAAAATTAAATAATGGCTTTGTCTATTATTTAATTGTTGGCATGAATTCAAAATAATTCAAATTGTTCCAATTAATTAAGTGAAGTTGTTGGCACTTTAATGAGGGGAAGGTGAAGAGGCTTCCCACTTAATTGGGGGTTCCAAGGGGTTAAAGGGGGTTAAGAAGTTCGTGTGGTCCCACATTAATTATCCTCCCAAGGGAGGTTATGTTTGGGTGGGACCCACTCCATAACCTCTCATGGGAGGTTACGGTGTGGTGGCCCCCACCCCCAAACTCCACTTGGAGGGTTTAACCACCCAATTAAAAATAAGCTAACTCTTATTTTTTTTAACTTAATTAAAAACCCCCAAAATCTAACATCAATTTCTATTAGAACGCAACTGCGGTGAAGGTCTCACTAAGCAATCACTGAAGCTGTGAGTTCAATGGTGCCCTTGGATTTTAGTTCTCAGCACAAGTTCAAATGTTATAAAATCTTGCTCGTACATTTACTAAATGTACCCGAACAAAACTTTAGAAATTGATTTCGGGCCTCATAATCATGCACCGTCAGAAACTGTGGACTCATAAAATTCCCATGTATTTATGAAAAAATTTCCATAGAATTTTCGGGTCTTTATATTCTCCCCACCTCAGGGCTTTACGTCCTCGTAAGCTATAACTCGAACAATGGGAACAAATGGGGGCACTAAGCATGCATCTGAGTCTCTCACTCCCATGTGCTCTCCTGAAGGTTTCCATGCTACCAACAAACGCGCACCAGAGGTATCCACCATCCACGTTGGACCCACTCCAGTCGATCCTCAATCTCCATTGGAACCTCCATGAAAGTCTCCCCATCATTGATATCCATCTCCCCATGGTCGATGATGTGGGACGAGTCATGCACGTATCTCCTTAGTAGAGATACGTGGGAGACGTCGTGCACCCGTTGTAACTGAGGTGGAAGAGCTAAGCGGTAAGACATCTCGCCTACTCTACTGAGGATCTGGAAAGGTTCGATGAATCTCAGAGATAGCTTGCCACCTTGGAAAAATCTCCGTATACCTCATCGAGGTGAGACCCATAGAAAGATGTGGTCACCATCCTCAAACTCTAAAGGCATCCATCTCCTATCAGCATAGGAATTCTATTTGCTCTGTGCAGCCTTCATCCGCTCCTGGATGATATGTACCTTCTCGGTGGTTGCTCGCACCATCTTTGGTCCCACTAGTACTGACTCCCCTCAGTCTGTCCAGCATAGTGGCGATCTGCAAGGTCGAAAATACAAGGCCTCAAAAGGTGCCATATCGATGGTGGAGTGATAGCTGATGTTGTAGGAGAAATCCACCAAATCCTAGTGATCCTCCCATCTACGACTAAAGTCGAGGACACATGCAGGGACCATGTCCTCGAGGGTCTGAATGGTCCGCTCTGTCTGACCATCCGTCTGAGGATGGAAATTGGTGCTCAAGAAAATCTGCGTCCCGAAAGGCACCATCAACCCCTACCATAGTCAGGAAGTAAACCATGCATCACGGTCGAATACAATAGAAGAAGGTACTCCATGAAAACACACAAACTTTTGCACATTGAGGCATCCCACGCTCTCTACTGAGCCCTCCTCTCTCATCGGTAGGAAGTGGGATGACTTGGTGAGTCGGTCAACGATCATCCATATCTAATCATGACTCCTAGATGTACTTGGAAGACCCATCATGAAGTCCATGGATATACCATCCCATTTCCACTTTGGGAACTCTAAGGGTTGTACCAAGACTTTTAGTACCTAGTGCTCCACCTTCAATTTCTAACAAGTGAGGCATCGTGAGACAAACTCTACTACCGCCTTCTTCATACCTAGCCACTAGTGTTGTCGTTGAACGTCCTGGTATATCTTCTCCAATCCTGGATGTACCACTAGAGGGTAAGTGTGGAAATCCCACAACACTTCTTCCTGAAGTTCAACTGGTACAATGGTACATCCTCTAAACTGGATGATGTGCTCCCCACCTTCACAAAATCTATCAGGTGCCTGCCCGGTGGATATCTGAGTACGTCATGTCTTGCAGTCAGCGTCCTCACACTGTGCCTCCCTGACATGCTGAAGAACTGGGGGAGTGATTGTAAGAGACTGTAGAAAGGATGCTCAATCCCTATCCACAACAGATATCTTCAAGGTATCCACCTGATCAATCACATCTCCTAGCAGCTGATTGCCTGATCTCTTGCTAAGAGCATCTGCTACAACATTCCCCTTCCCAGGAGTATAGAATATCTCAATGTCATAGTCCTGGAGGAACTCAAGAAAATGCCGCTGTCTCAGGTTCATGACCTTTTGATATAAGATATAACTGAGACACTTGTGATCAGAGTACACAGTAAAACGCTCACCCATAAGATAGTGCCACCACATCTTCAAGGCAACGACCACTGTTTCTAAATCCAAGTCATGGGTAGCGTAGTTCTGCTCGTTCTGTCTCAACTTCCGAGAACCATACACGATCACTACTCACTACTGCATCAGGACACACCTGAGTCCAGTCCCTGATGTGTCTCAGTAAACTACATACCCTACACCTTCCTCTAGGAGCCTCAAGATGGGTGGCACTAGTAAGCCTCTGCCTCAGCTCTCGAAAGCTCTGCTGGAATCTCTATGACCACAAGAAGGGTTGATCCTTCTTCGGCAAGGTTGATAGTGGTGCTGCAACTCTGGAGATGTTTGGAACAAACCTCGGGTAGTATCCAACCAAGCCCATGAAACTTCGTACCTCCATCACACTCCTATCCGGCTCCCAAGTAAGTACCGCCTCACACTACGCTGGATCAACTACAACTCCAGCCTCCAAGATGACGTGTCCCAAAAAGTGAACCTATCGAATTGAAAACTAGCACTTCAAGAGCTTTCCATAATGCAGGTGCTCTCGGAGTGTGTCCAGTACTACCTGCAAATGGTAGGCATTCTCCTCCTCAGTAGTTGAGTAGATCAGTATGTCGTCGATGAAGACAACAACATATCAATCAATGTAATGCTGGAAGATCCTGTTCATGAGACTCATGAACAATGCTGGAGCATGGGTTATGCCGAAGTGCATAACCATGAAATATTAGTATCCATACCGACATCTGAATGTTGTCTTCTTCACATCCTTGTCTCGAACTCTGAGCTGGTGATAGCCCGGTCTGAGGTCTATCTTCGGGAACTATAGAGCTCCCTTTAACTGATCTAAGAGGTCGTCAATCCCCAAGAGTGGGTACTTGTTCTTCAAGATCACCTGGTTCAGGCGACTGTAGTCGACGCAGAGCCTCAAACTCCCATCCCCCATCTTGGTGAACAAAATATGGGCTAACCATAGAGAAACACTGGGTCAGATGAATCCCTTCCCCTATAAGTCCTCTAGCTGTACCTTCATCTCATGAAGCTCAGCAGGAGCCATCTGATATGAAAGAGTAGATATCAGTGTCGTCTTGGGGTACAGATCAATGTAGAAGTCCACCTCTCTATGAGGAGGTAGTCCTGGAACATCCTTAGGGAAAACATATGCGTACTGGTCCACCACTACAGGATAAGTTGGAATCTCCACATCAACTTCTATGATGGTAAGGCGAGCCAACTGATGAGTGATCAGCTTCACTCTCCTCCCAGTGATTCCATCCTGTGATGAAAAGGTTCCCTTCTCACTGGTGAAGGTGAACTTGGTCCTAACCGTGCGTACACACAACACTTTGCACTTAATACAGAGGATCTGAGCATGGACTATATATAACCAGTCCATACCCAAGATGACGTCGTAAGGCCTCGACGCCTCTGAGAGGAGTTCCCATCCAAATCTCTCACCTCCTAGAGTATGCTCACAGTGCTGGCACCGGTGCATAATTGTCGAGTCTACTCTTGTAGGAGTCTCTAGCCATAAGGATCGAGCCAAAATCTCCGTCAGAATATCCATTCTATGAATGAGGGTAGTGGCTATGAAAGAATGGTTGGGACCTGTGTCTATAAAAACTGAAGCTAAGGTGGAGTAGACATAGATCGTACCACAAATCATCTCTGGAGCACCATGGTCGTAAGCCTCAGCTTCCTGTAACTGACCTCTCCCCCGTCCACCAGCTCCCTGCAGTCTGGGTGGAGTTTCTGGTGGTGGTGGTGGTAACACCTCGAATCGTCATCCCCCACCAGATTCACTACCAGCTCCTCTGGTACGTCCGCTTTCTCCCTGTGGAATGCCTTGATCAAACCTCTACCTCTGCTTGGGAGGTCCCTCAACTATCTGTTGATCATCAAAATGGTGGGTTGGACAGTCATGAGCCATGTGACCCTACCCACCGTAAGAGTATCATTGCCTGCTAATGGCATGACTGGATCTGTCTCGTGTGCCCCACACCACTGAAACCATATCTTGAGGTTATCCACCAGATGGTGTGGTCCGCTTATACTTCTACGACAACTGCCTGCTGCTACCTACAGAAGACTCTACTACGTGATGTCTAGTGGTGGGTCTCACAGCTGCTGTCTGTTTAGCAAGGAAACTCTCTACTAATAGTGCATGATCCAACACCCCCACCTACATCAGGATACTGAGGGAGATCATTGAGGCTCTGATCTATCACCTAATCCCCTGCTCGAAGGTCCGAGCCCTGAAGAATGGGTCTTGTACCGTATCGGTGGAGTAGCATGAGAGGTCAGTGAACCTTGCTGATTAATTTTCCACTGTCATGCTGCCCTACTACAGATGTAGTAGCTTTTTTATCTACACTACACAAAGGGTGGCTGGAACAAACTCTGCCCGGAACAGGTTCTTGAAGTCTGTCCATAAAATTCACACCTCGTTGGGGACATGAAACATCAGGGTCCTCCATCTGCCTACTGCTACATAAAGGAGACTCACAACAAGGATCATCACGAGGTCTTTTGGTGTCCCTACTAGCCTGAAGACTCTCACCACAACCTCTAGCCAATCCTCACCTGCCTGCGGGTCTGTGTCTCCCCTGAACCTGGGCGGCCGCTGGCGCTGGAACTCATGCAACTCGCTCAGGCGGCGTGCACTCTCTCCTGCTGGGGCTGGTGGCATCGGTGGCACAACGGGATTTGGTACCACTGGTTGCTCCGCTATGATATGGCCCTACACGGAGGCCTTATCGCTCGGTGGGCTGCCATCTCGTACAACCCTCAGAACCCTGGTTGGATGTCTACGTGGAGGCATCCTAAAAATAAATAGGTGTTCCATGGTCAATAAGTTATACCTGGTGAGCTGACTCAAAGAGATCAAAAAGAAAACTCTTGAAATACACATGCAATCAGTGATTTCGTGCACTGAGTCAGAAATCAGAGGTTAGGGTCCTGGTGTATGGAAATGTCGGCTGCCGCACTGACACTGGAATCCTTGGAATGAGAACCACACTCAATACTCTAATCACTATTGCCTCACAGTAAGAAAAATCAGAGCCCTATGTTCTGTGGTAGAACTGACTTCTCTGATACCATTTGTCATGACCTGCCTCCCCATGCCATGAACCTTTTCATCTGACCCCATGGGTCTCCTATAATACCTTGGCTGCCTTCACTGCACTCCATAGGCTATTACTCACTAGGGTCTCTTGTCATACTAATGATTGTACCTACAGGTCTAAACATGATCTTTCAGTGTGTTTTTTCCTCACTCACACACACCCTGGAAAACTTCCCAGAAGCTCACCCAACCTGATTACTACTCCAGGCCATGCATGCTTATCTAGGGAATTCTAATCAGGCAGGCTCCTGAAAAGAAAGACGCACATTGTTGACATGGGTAGTAACATTTATCCTTTTAAGTCACACTTTTCCAAGGGTGTTGCATTATCCACCCCTTTGAAGCACAATTCCCTCATTGTGGACCCCAAGACTCAATCCCAGGTAGTGCCTATGCACTTCCAGATGGGTATTGCCCCTGATACCAAATTGTCACGACCCGTCCTTGGGGCCCATGCTGTGACTACCCCAAGCCCGCCTTCCAATGGCCTGGGGCTGGCGACTAGCAACAAAGGAATAAATCCCTAAACTGGGAAGGAATTTCCTTTTTAAGCTGAAACACACACAACAATGTATGAAATTTGAAGTAAAACACTAAGTAAAAATTGTATAGAGAAGATGTGCTGGAACCTAAAAGGGGCTGGAAATAAATTCCCAACTGTAAAGTAGAAGGAAAAGATAAAACAGCTGTAAAATGATAAGAAGCTCTTGGATCGTCTTCCATGGATCCTACCTAAAGGGTAGGTAGAGATAACCTGCCCATCACTCTATGTCTGTCGGACTCCTCTGTGCACTGATTCATCGTAAGGTCCACCTCCAGGTACCATCCAGTCCTGGCGCGCTCGGCATCCATCAGTGTTGTCCGTCATCTGCTTCCAACACAACGAGGTGCAGGGATAACCCAAGTAGGGGTGAGTATAACGATACTCATTAGGGACCCAAGACCCTCAAGGTCTCACTAAATCTAACATGTATATACCAAAATGTATGAAATCAACTGAAAAATCCCATTGTGGTATATTGCCAAACATATACCTATGTTTATCAAATGGCCCATCTCAATCATGAGGAAATAAAAGAGTTACATTGCCAGCTCACACAGTTACACAAAATTTTTAGAGAGGTACAGTTGATCAGATGTAGTCACTGAGTCATCTAAGCTATCAGACCAACACATGATCTAGGACCAACTATTTTTTCGGAAGAACACATAATCCAGGAACAGAAGTCAAGACTGTCGGACCAACAAATGATGGAGGAACAGTCATTAGAGCTATCGGAAAAACACATGATCCAGGACCAACTATTCTGTTTGACCAACAAATTATCTAGGTATAGAAGTTAGAACTGTCGGACCAACACATGATCCACGAACAGTCAACAGTGCACAACCAGCCACAGAGTTTCGCTCAGGTATGCTTGATTCTTTTCAGGGTCTACTCTTGAAGCCATGTTTCTATACATAAACTATCACAAAGTACCACGATGATGTATCTCAAGGGTATGGCTTTTCATAGGGGTCTCAACACAATAGACGATGCATCGATCGGACGCCCGGTCGGTGAGTTATTGGCATTTCTGTTTCAGGTTCCCGATTGAATTTTAGGTTAAAACCAACCCGAATGTACACTAACATGGTCCAAAACTCAAGTGGGGTATTCTATAAGAACCTTCTTACTCTACTCTTTCCGTCACTGCATACATTTCATCGATCAGACTCATGTAGCCCAAGATATGTTAGAATAAGTGTTTTCGGGTCAAATGGGTCTGGACTAGGGTCCGAACCGGCCCGTGGGGCCGGCCCAGCCCGAGAGCAGCCCGACACGATGGTACGACCTGGCCCATAGGTGCAGCCTAGCACGAGGGTGGACTGGCCCTGCTGGCTAGCCCGTGTGGCCCGGCTGGTCATGCCATGGAGGGGGGGGGGTTACACCATCTGTCTTCCGAACGACCCATACGCGGTGCCAGCCCAGTCTCCGCGGGACCCTTTGGGTCCCGCCTGTAGTGCGAAATGGCGGTCAGCTCAACCATCTACCCCTATCTCCTCCAACACGGCACGACAGCATCGTGGTTATGCAGGCTCTGCACGGCGCAGCGGCTTCACGTCCCCTCGACCGCGGCCCGACCTGGCCATGACCTCCAGCCCCTTCGCACGGCACAAAGGAACCACGCTCATCGTCCGTCTGCCACAGCCCTACTGGCCTTGACCCCTTCTTCTGGCATGGTGTGATGACATCGTTCCCCTCCGGCTCCGCCATGGCAGGCTGGCCGCAGCCCGGTTCTTTGCACAGCGCGTTGGCACCGCGCTCCTTCGGCAACCCGATGGCCCTTGCACCGCCGGTTCCTCTCGCGGCCCACCTCCATCATCAACAATCAAGAACAACCAAAGGGGGAGGGTTTGTCCATGTTCATGCGGTCCGATCCCTCCTCATCATGGCGATAACATTTGGTATTTCATAATCCTAAAATTTGAATGATGAAGAACGGAGTTTAGAACTCATATATAAAATAACTCAAATCCCCCGACCTCGATTTAGGTGACCATTGATGGAGTTATCGAAGGGATACATCATTCCGTCAATGTTGGAGGAGGAAGATCATGGAGAAGACAAGTCTAGATGACTTCATAGGCATACTTCGTGGGCAGCAGTGCTTCCCTTTTTTTCCCCAGTTGAAGAAAGAAGAAGATGGTGTTCATCGTTATTCGATGGTGAGGGGCGTTCTTCATGGATAGGATGAAGTTCTCTCATTTATTCCATGATTCTCCAAGGCTCCACCAAAAGAGAGTTGGAAACCAAAATAAAATAATATCTTTTTCTATTATTTAATTTTTTGCATGAATTCAAAAGAATTCAAATTGTGCCAATTAATTAAGTGAAGGAGTTGGCACTTTAATGAGGGGAAGGTGAAGAGGGTCCCCCACTTAATTGGGGGTTCCAAGGGGTTAAAGGGGGATCAAGAAGTTTGTGTGGCCCCACATTAGTTATCTTCCCAAGGGAGGTTATGCTCGGGTGGGACCCACCATCAGAACCTCTCATGGAGGGTTAAGGTGTGGTGGACCCCACCCCCAACCTCCACTTGGAAGTTTTAACCACCTAATGAAAAATAAGCGAACTCTTATTTTTATTTAACATAATTAAAACCCCCAAAAATCTTACTTCAATTCTTGTTATAACGCAACCTCGGTGAAGGTCTCATTAATCAATCATCAACACTGTGAGTTCAACGGTGCCCTCGTATTTCAGTTCCGAGCACTGGTTCAAATGTTATAAAATCCAGCTCGTACATTTACTGAATATAGTAGAAAAAAATTCAGAAATTGATTCCAGGAACAACGGTCCTCAGAATCATGCACCGTCAGAAACTACGGAGTTGTAAAATTCGCATGTACTTAAGAAAAATATTTCCATGGAATTTCCAGGTATTTACAAGTAATACATGAAAAAATCAGTAAACAATACCATATGCTCATCAATATAGATCAAGAATAATGAAAAGACAACAAAGCCTCAAGGGTGATCTCCACGAGAATCATGAGCTCTAGCTATGTCCTTTTCTCCTAACATCAAGGTATAAATAGCACAACATAAGTATTTAATCATGGTTCATAGTCATGTGAACAAGAATGGTCTATCGGGGTAACCTAGTGCAATAGAATCCCAAGTAGGATGTGAGATATAAATCTCTGTAGGACGACACCACTAGTATCTATCATAATCCATAATATGAAATATAAATTAAAATTTTGACCATATAAAATAAATGTAGAGTGATAAAAAATTAATAGGAGGAAATTGGTCTAGGTTCCTAAATAAAGACCCTTCACATACCACCTAATTCGGACTAAGATGTAATTTAGAAAGAAGGTACCTATGCAAGCATAATATGTGTACCATTTAAAAATGTAACAAGGAAAATAAAATATTCTCCCCAAATAATTTTCATAGGAATGGGGCCTAATTAACATGTCATCGGAAAAGTATATTAATAAAAATGAGAGAAAAGCGCAAGTACATGCTCTAATATAAAAATAAGCAACAACAAAAGCATGAGGAATTAACCCAAGAAACGATACAATGAAATTAAAAATAAATCTTGAGTTGGAGTCCAATCCTGCATATGAGGTATCTCTATGGTACATCTATTCAATTAAATAATATTTTATCATCCCATCCACGAAAATACATTTGAATGTCCAAATATCGATCATGGAATAATAATAATGAGTCTATCCCTAGTGTTGCACGTACAGAAATGAGTATCTTCTGAAGGCTCAACGTTTCCATCTTTCCAACTGAATGATCCTTAATTTCACCTTGGGAAACCAGTATCACCCAATAGTACAATAAAAAGCTCGGAGGAAGCCCTTTCCGTGCAAGCCTGAAACTTCACTTCCCCAGCGTGTCATGGTATAACCACCTGAGCATGGGAGTCCATCCACGAGTTCTTAATATGGAATCCCTGTTCTCACCTAGCCTGTATTAAGTGAACTATAGAGGCATGGAACATATCAATTTGCATAATTTGTTCAAAAACATAAGAAAAATGAATGGCTTTACTACCCATATAAACCATTGTAAATTATTCATTACATTTAATATATAATGCATGAGGCAATACCTATTATTTAATTCAAAATCAATGATAAATTTCATTTCATCCAATAACAAAATTCTTTTAAACAAAAGCATTGAATCTTGACCATACAATTATATTTGTTACAAATTATCTTAACTGTTCTCATTCAGTGGTTTTAAGAGCCGTGGTCGTACAACCCAATTCAAATCATTTAATCAACTGGTTTAACAAGTCTTTTTCAACACCAGGAATCATTCCTAAACATCTCATCACAAATGGTTACTCAAGGAATTATGGAATAAGTCAATTTAGGTTGCGTACACCCCAAAGGGGTGGCCAAGAGGCAAGGAGAAAAAACCAAACAGTTTCCTCAATAATAGAATGCCACCATTGGCATGTTAGAAATTACCAATCAATTTAATAAGTAACAACAAGGAATTGCCAAAACGCTATAGTGAGTGGAACCAAGACATGACATGACATTACCGATGAAGTTAGGGGAAGATGGTATATTCTTTACATTGGTAATTCTAATTAAATGATGACCCATGCACTTAGGAGGTGTGGTGGATCATATATCATTTTTAATGAAGCAATACCATTTATAAATAACCAAGAAGGGTCATGTACCAAAATACCACTTAATAATTATAATATCTAGCATAAAAAGACACCAAGGAAATTAGTATGGAAATAATAAATGTCTATCAAAACATTTTTATCTTGAAGGTTGTACACTTCAACAGAGGGGTTTTATTAAGAAAACATGTCATCATTTATCAACACTTCCTTAGTACATATTTATACATGGATTATAAAATTATAATTCATATCAAGGAGGGTAAACACTAAATTTCCACGTGTAAATAAATGAAATATAAACATCATTGTAATACAAAAAATAACATGATAAAAATATTCAATCTCTACATTTTATATTGAAGGCAGTGCACCTCAAAATAGGTGTTCTATTATAAATCCATTTCTTTGTTTATGAAAAAATTTCACTTTTTCTCTTTAAACATTTTATTTAAGTAATTATATTCAATATAAAGATGAAGAATTAAGAAGCGTCTAGATGAAATTTAAATCATTCTTGAATTAAATAGGCTAATAGGTAGACCATACTTAAAGGTGAAATTTATTTAATACCTAGCACTTGAAAGAAAAGGTGGAGACCACTCACAATCATCCCGAAGGCACACACACTCACCCTCATATATATATATATATATCGTTAATCTAATGCACTAAAAATTGAACTACTTGGGACCTTAAAACAAGTAAATTCTCTAAATTGGATTGTTCAAACCCATGAAACATGAATAATACATAACCTCAGATGGCGGTGGTGAACTGAAACATCCCAAACCCCCACGACTTTGGTGACAGTTGATAAAATCCTCATGAATGGGTCTAAGGGGACCCGTTTCATAATCCTAAACCATAAGAAACAACAAAAAACCCGAACCAAACCCTAACCAAGGGTTTTTTTAGAAAATTACCACCTGTCAAAAGAGATGAAACCCACCCGAGCATGGAGTGGGGATCAATGGACCATACCTTGACGAATCGATGAGAATTCATGAATAAATTGGAAGAAAATATCCACTAATGGAGGGGATGTGAGAGGGATAGATGCACTATTGGGGCTCAGAAGAGGGGAAACATCTCAGCGTAGGGAGGTCGCAGCTAAGGATGGCTTACGTCGTATGGGGGTCTGGCATCAGGAGCTAGAAGTGATCTTTCCTAATGTTACAGGGAGGAGGGCACACCCCTAGAAGGAGGAGGGAGTTTTTAGTGTGTGTCGAGCTCCAAGAGGGGGAGAAGGGAGAGGATCCCTTTCCCTTAAAGGTTTAAAAAGAACCTAAATAAAACTTATAATAATAATAATAGTAATAATAATAACAATCATAATAAAAATAACAGTAAACATCCAAATAATTAAATTATTATTATCATTAACACCTTTACAATTATTTTCCCATTTAATTATTATTTAATTAGTTTTCCATTATAAATTTTAATTTAATTTAATTTTAATTTTATTAAAAAAATCACCTCACAACATCAACTCTTAGAAAAAAATAGTTCTGACACTCGGTTTGAAAAATAGCTTGCCTGAATAATGGAAAATTTAAATTCCTTCACATTTTTATCAGGGTTCAAAACACGTGATTTTACATTTATGAACTTTGAAAGGTTTATTTCAGGATATGTGATTCATATTACATCATTTTTAATAAAAAATTTCATTGATGGACATTTTGAAGGTTCCCTTAGCATCGCTCATGTCAATGTATTTTTCCCTTTCATTTTAACTTGTTCACTATAAGAATTAGAAATTTTAATTTATTTTCGTTAATATTTACATGGTGAAACTTTTCTAGAAGTTAACAAATAATTATTTCTATAAAATGACTTTTTACATCTCAAATAAATGTTGTGTAAATGGTGGAAAATAATATGATAATAAGATCCATTGAAAAATAATGATTATTAGTCTCTCAATTTAAACATCTCCAGTAAACAAATATGTTTGTTCATATCCTCCATAACTTTCTCCTTCCTATCTATTTGGGATGAGAAAACATATGAAATCATTAAGTTCATGATGTTGTATCCAAAAATCACATTAGGACTTGATGATAACATTATGACATAACCATAAAATTCATCTTACATGAGTCCTCTGTAACCATTTTTACACAATCACTTGATGAAGGGGATTAAGATAAATTAGGGACACTAGAATTATGAATTTCTGATATCGTAGTACTTTGAAAAAGTGCCTATATTATTTTTAGAAACTCATTCTTGGGATGAAATTGCATCCTCACATTAATTATCATAGAATACTTATGGAATTAATTTCAATTTTCTTTAAAAACAAAATCTAGATGATGAATAAATTTATATTGATTATCGATTTAGACATTATTGATTAATTAATTAAATAATTAAGTATCTACCACTATTTTATAAAAATATAGAAAAACTCTATACTAAAATAGCAATACTCTGTCATTTTAGTATTATATAGTAATGGATCCTTGATAACCCCCGGATAGTCTACAAAATCAGGCTACACTCATACTTGGAGAGTTCATCGTAGTTGTTTGACTGACCAACCACATTAAATCATGACTTCATAATATATTTATTTATGTCCCATATTATAAAATAAAAAATATTATTCACTCAATTCATTCCTCTAATGTTGAAACATACATGATTTGGATACTTTATTTTCACCAATATTAGTTATGTAAACCCATAACTCTTATAAGAACTGCCCGGTAGTAGGAGAAACCCACACCTTTGGATAATAATCACCCCTTACCCATAGTTTTGTTAAAATTAAAATTATAGATAGTGATTGAAACTTAATATTTATTTGGGGGTTTTTAATATTTTTCAAAGAATGTAATACATTTATTTTAATATATATGTTCTCTATTGTCACGGTCACAAATGAAGATTAATAGAAAAAAATTCATCATGTCTTTATTCATTTTACTATTTATTTTCTATGTGTTTAACATTTTATGTAAAATTAATAAAATAATAATGAAATTTATAATGTTACTAAAATTACCTGACTACTCATTATCATCTAATATTGATTAATTTTTTATGGTTAATGAATCAACCATTACATAGGGGTATCACACCCAATTCATAGATTAACTCATGATACAACTCATCCTAATAGAGTGTGTCCAATTCTCATCTAGATATAGCATCTACGTGGCATGGTCTATGAATTATAGCTTCTTCATCATCGTATAAAAATACTCCCACATAGGTGAGGTTTTATCAGGAGTGATTAAAATAGACAATTCAATTTTATCTATATGTGTCGAACCATATACATATTAAACAAAAAATGATGATAAACAGACCATATTATATCAATAATTATCTACATCATCACATGCAATTAAATAATTAATATAAATAGACATATAGGGCCAATCAATGCTCAAGACCGGTCATTATGTTAAAGTAATGTTCTTTAAAAATTAAATGCAACAAACATAAAGTATAGAGTAATATAAATAATTTGAATGAATTATCTAAATTCCTATATTTTATTCAAATATTTTATTCTCAATCGGTCCTGTCTTTAATTGGAATTTTAATCTAGAAAATTAAATTAATTAATTATATTAATAAAATAATAAAATTAAATTAGTTTTCCATAATATTAAATTATGATTATTTTTTAGAAAATAATTTTTATTTAATTTTTTTTATAATAAATTTAAATAATTTTTATAGAAAACAACTAAGGCCTAGATAAATACATAAAATCCCATTTTAGGTTAGACTATAACCCCGTAGTCCCATTTCAAGCTAGGAAGACACTACAGAGAACTTTTCTAGGCTAGGATGGCCTGACCAGACTTCTGACATGACATGCTGAATATAAGGACCCGATATTATAACATTACTTAATACTAAATTTTATACAAGAAAATACATTAATACACTTTTATTATATTTTCAGGTTTATAATTTTAAATATTTTCGATATCTTAAATACATTTCATACCACTTTCATATAAGAGGAAACTTGTAACGACCCAAACTTTCATTAATGGAAATACCTCTTGATCTAATTAAATGTCCCTTTATGTAAAATGTTTATATAAAATTTCATCTTCTTCGGTTTTATGTTTTTGGATTTTAAAATATTGTTATGAATACTGACCGTTTATAATATGGCCATTGAATAGTGATCACATGATTAGTATAAATATTGGTCTTTACCGAATCCAATTTACTCAGACAAAGGGAGCGATGGCCTCATCCAGTAGACGTGCCCCATACGAAGCCCATTTGTCGGAGATCAGAAAAGAGGTGGCATCATTGGGCTTTGCTATTGACCAATCCCAGGCCGAGCTTCAACATGTTAAGATCATGCAGGACCGCCTACGAGAGAAGTGGAAGTTGAGAGAGATTACCACCCGAGCAATATTATCTGAGCCACCCAAAGAGTCTATCCCCATTGCACACCTTACTCTTTGGTCGTTCGCGGGTGTTATAAAGGGTTATGTAACAAAACAGTAGCACTATGGTTATGTACATTTTTTTATATAATAATGAATATACTTTCATTTTATTATTGTAACCTTTTAAATAGTTTTTAAATCCCAAATAGTATTTTTAGTTAATATTAAACTAAGAAATCTATTTTGATAAATTAATGTATTTCTGAATTAAATAACATTTTAATAAAATATTATTATTATTATTAAATTAATTTTTATTAATGTTAAATTATAGTATAATTTTATGAATGCAATTGTAATTTTTATTAAGGTTTGAAAGCCATTTCTGTCAAAACGCATAAATTTTCGATAAATGTTAGTTTTTATTTTAAAAGTGAAAATTAACATATATAGAAAATTATTTAGATAAAATGAATATTATTTCTGGAATTAGGACATCGAAATTATCCAAAATTTAATTTTTCATAATTTTCTAAGACAGTCAAATTTTTGGGTAAAAATTAAATACTGTTTAAAAATATAATGTGTTTTATGACATCATAATAACCCAATAGTGATGTAATAAAATACTATAACACTAATGTTTGGCCAACATATGTTTTAAAAATATAATCTTATTTTTAGTTTTTTCATCTTATTTTACAAAGCATTAGGGGACCATTCAATGCTTATTAAACATCTTGTCTTTTTAAATTGTTTTCCTTAGGAGTGTGACTAACATCCACATAAGAAACCACATTATTTTAATATTTTCGGAATTTGGAATTGTAAAATATTGATTTACACTTACATTTTCCAATAACCATGGGAAAAAACCATGGGATGGTTTGATATTAGGATTAGTTTAAAGTGAGGTGTCTCAAACCTAAATAATAAAGAATTCCCTTAACTTTCCTATATAAACTCACCCAATCTCCCACTTTCTCCTCAATAAAAACCATTTTAGTTCGTTGATAATTTTTCCTAATATCTCTAGAATCCTCTCAAGTTTCCCCAATCTCCCAATAAGCCTCTCTCATGCCTTTTGAAGCACACTTTCATGTAAGAGTTTTTTCTTCCTTTCTCATTTTTGTCCAATTTTTTTACATTGTTGTGCCCTTTTAATTTCAATTATAAATGTTGAGGTATGGGTTTTAACCTCCTCCATAATACCGTGTTTATGTTTTAATGATTGGAGACCCCTTTATCTCTCATTAAATTCTTCCCATGTACACCCGTTACTATCCCAAAATTCTGAAAGGAATTTCTCTCCCTTCTTTTACATTCAAGAAATTATTTTATATCATGACTCTAAATTCCATTAACATTTTTGGGACATGTATATATATGGCCCCATTACTTTAAATTTCATTTACATATGATGATACACCCCTTTTTCTCTCATCAACCATTTTTATGAATCCTTACGTCACGTCGTTACGCTGCCAAAATTGCACTGATTTTCAAAGCCAATGTCATTGTATTGTGAATACAATGCCCATTTCTCTATCAAGGGTCTTCACCTTTATACACATTTACTTTTTGATTATAATGTTTCATGTTTTAATTCCACATTCCTCTATTGTGGAATAAATGATTATGTTTTATGAATCCATGTTATATGATCCATGTGGCACACTTATGCATGAAATGAAATGTTTAAGAAGGGTGCGCCCTTATAGCACTCCAATGCATTGGGTTAATAATATTATCATGATACATCATGTGAAATGGGTGTTTACTCATGATAATTAAATTGAAATTAGGATTTACTCGTTCTTTATGTGCAATATGGATTTACTCATGCTCTATGTGAAATTATCCTTGGCTCAGGCTAATTCCATGTTAAGTGTTGTTTCCACATTTCCATGTTATGATTATCATGATTTTTCATGCCTTTATATTTATGATTCTATTGTGATCTAATGATATTACTATTGTCTAACATGTATTTTATTCTTCATGTTACTCGATGTTTATTCCATTACTCGGCTTTATAACTCACCCTTTTCTTATGCATGTCATCTGGTTATCCCATGCGATGCTAAGTACGAGGGAATTTAGTGGTCATGTAAAGTATGTTTTCAATAAAGATGTTTTATTTAATGTTTTATGTTGTTATTTAATGATAATAATCCCAAATACACAATAACTCTTGATCTCCCATGTTGTATCAAGTGATGTTTATGTAATAAATTATGTTTAATTGTGTAATAAAATATCAGGGTTTTCATAGTTGGTATCAGAGGATAGGTTTAGTTATTTTTGGGATTAGGATTAGATAAACCTAAAAATGCCTTAGAGACAAGACTAAGAATAATACAAACATCCCTAATTTCTGGTGGGTATTGAGTAAGTGGTTTATCAAGAAAATATATCCCTATCTGGATACGAGCAGGTTGAGGCGGCTCTGGCACAAATGTATCCTAGGGGTAAAACCCAAAAACCCCACTTTATGTTACACTCGAACGAGAACTGGAGCACAAAAACAGGTCGTGCTACAATCTTAGTTACGACACTCCTGGGGGATATGCTTTGAAAAATTCAAAAGCTTAGTATGAACCATTATTATGGGACAAAAAAATACCCTATGAATATGTGTTAGAAAGTATATCATGGATAACATAGATTGAAGCCAGTAGATTCATATGTTAAGGAAATAAGCGTTATTCATAAGTCATCAGTTTGTCCCTTGTATTACCCTTTATGTGTTACCACTAACATTCCTTTTATTCCAACCAATGGCTGGTAATAGGAGGACCTGGGCTAATAACCGATGTGAAGATCAATGTGATTACTGTACTAATGAGATGGCCAATCCAATGGGAGTGGGAATCATGAACATTTTCATGCTACAATCTCAAATAACTCAAGATTTGAATAGAAACATGGGTCAAGAGGAATGATCAACCCCCCCCCCCCAAGAAAGAAAAAGTCACTATCGAGAGCTTCCTGAGACAATGGCCTCCTATATTTAATGGATCATCTTATCCCTCAATCACTGAACAATGGATCAACTCCATTGAAAAGATCTTCTCCATCCTTCAATGTTCAAAACTATAGAAGCTTCTCTTAGTTGCTTATCTTATAGAGGTTGAAGCTAATCAATGGTGGACATTGATCACAAATATGAAGCTAGAAAAGGATATCGAGGCATTGGAATGGAATGATTTCCAAAAGATGTTTTTTGATAAATATTTTCGGCGCACCCTCCGGCTAAAGATGGAAAGGGAATTTCTTTCCCTAAAGAAAAAATATGATGAATCTATTGGATTGTTCGAGGAAAACTTCACATGGCTTGCACGATACGCTTCCGGATTTGTCGTTACCCTAGAATGAATGGTTTACTACTTATTTGGTAGGCTGAAACCTAGCCTGCAGAAAGCACTAGAAATCCGTGACTTTGATAGCTATGAGGAAATTGTCTGATGTGCCCTCAAGGTCGAAATGGAGATTATAGAATCTTAGGTATATCATTGGGATAATAAGTGTAAGGTGGACTTCAATGCTGGAGGTCGGATGGATAAATCCAATGGTGCTAAGAAGATCTAGCACCCCACATACCAATGGTGCAGAAAGAAGCACCCCGGAAATTGTATGAATGGTACAAGAAAATGCTTTAGGTGTGGAAGAGAAGAGCATATGCCTGTTAATTTTCGGCAAGAAATTACCACGGTTGTGATAGAGGAGAGTAACACTCCTTTCAAACCTCAACGCGTGATTCAATGCTACAACTGCAAAGAACCAGGGCATCTCGAAAATCAGTTCCCTAAGCCAAGGGTTTTCAGAGGCAACCAATAACCTCCACGGTAGCAAGGGAGAGATTTTTTTATCACTACTACCGAAGTGAACCCCGAAAATGAAGTGGTGATAGGTATGCTAGTTATTCATTCAAGAATAGAGAACATACATTTTGATTCAGGTTCTAGGAATTATTTTATATATCAAAAGTTTAGTAGAACAATCCCATCACCATAAAAAATCATGGAAGTAAAGATTTCGGTGAGTACGAAAAATGGGGAAATCATTGCATCCCATGAATTTTACTCTTCCCCTATCATAATCTATGGATTAAAATTTCTATAGAACCTCTTCATAATCCCTCTGGTGGAATTTTATGCAATTATTAGCATGGATAGTCTTTCCTTATATAGAGCTAACATAAATTTCCGTGAGAGGGAAATCACTGTCCATTTGGATAATCAACCCCCTTATTAATTATAAGTGCAAGGAGGAAGATGAATCTTCTTTAGCTCCACCGTATCAAGAGTAGATATTACTACCCTATGAGCATGAATATCTGGATCATATGATTGATTCTAAGGAGGTAACCATCTTAGAGGACAAGCCTACTGTGAGGGAATTCACTGAAAATTTTCCTGAGGAATTTTCTGGTCTTCCTCCTAGAAGAGGAGTTGAATTCTCAATTGAACTTATTCCTGGGGCATTACCAATAACCATGAATCCATATAGTATGGATATTTTGGAGCTTGAGGAGCTGAAGAAACAATTACAGGAGAATCTGGATAAAGTGTTTATACGCCCAAGTGCTTCACCATGGGGTGCACCAGTCCTCTTCATCAAAATAATGAGGGGTCAATGCGCCTTTGCATCGATTATTGTGAGCTCAAAAAAATCACGATAAAGAAAAAATATCCTCTCCCATGAATTGATGACTTGTTCGATCAGTTTCATGGAGCATAATACTTGTACATGCTGTATTTGTGGTCGAGATATTATCATGTAAGGGTGATGAAGAAAGATATCCACAAGACTAATTTTCATACAAGATACGAGCACTATGAATACATAGTAATGCTTTTCAGACTCACTAATTCTCCAGAAATCATCACAGAAATGATGAATAGAGTCTTTAGAGATTACCTGGAAAAAATTTTGGTAGTCTTTATAGGTGATATTCAGATATACTCCAAAACCAAGGAGGATTAGGAGGAGCATCTAAGAATTGTACAAGAGATGATGTGGAAGGAGAAGATCTATGAGAAGTACAGAAAGTGTGAGTTCTGGTTGAAGGAGGTCTCATTCATGGGTCATATCATCAGAAGAAATGGGATATCTATGGATCCCTCCGAAATAGATGAAATTGAGGGATGGTCGGGGCCTACATCGGTAAAGTATATCCGTAACTTCTTGGGGTTAGCTGGTTATTATTGACGATTTGTGAGAAATTTCTCATGATTGTCCAACCCTCTTACCAAGATAACTCTAAAGGGAGTAAACTTTTCTTGGAGTAATGAATGTGAAGAAATCTTCAAGTAGTTAAAAAGGGGGATTATCATTGTGCACGTGATCACTTTATCCACAAGTGGATACCTTTTTTTGGTATTCCGTGATTCTTTGAAGAAGGGTCTGAGATGTTTTTTAATGCAAAATGACAAAGGCATTTCCTATGCTTCAAGGAAATTGAATGTTAATGAACAGAACTATCCAACACATGACCTCGAGTTGGCTGTAGTGATATTTTCTTTGAAAATTTGGTGGCACTATCTCTTGGGGGAGATGTGTGAAATATATATGGACCACAAAATCATAAATTATATATTCACAAAAAAAGAACTGGAAATGCTCCAATGAAGATAGTTAGAGCTGATCAAAGACTATGACTATTCAATCCATTAACACCCTGGGAAAGTGAAAAATGTGGCGGATTCCCTAAGTAGAAAGGACCCAAATATTCTATCATTGATGAGAATTAAAAAGGATCTAGTCTTCTTAGATTTGATTAATATTGACATGGGAATCAAAAAGAAGGTAACATCAACAATCCTTTCACAAATTATTTCTCAACCATCACTTTTGGAAGGGTTAAAAGATGCTAAAAAAAGATGATGCTGGAATTTAGGAAAATGTGGAAGCTATCGGAAAAGGGAAATCCTCACAGTTTAATGTTAATGAAGAAGGAAATGTGGGATTTGGGAAAAGACATTGTGTTCCATCATGTCCAGAGTTGAAGAAGGATCTTTAGGATGATCCACATAGTTAAATTTATCTATTCACCTAGGAAACACATAAAATGTATCGAGTTATCCGAGAGCATTATTGGAGGGATAATATGAAGAAGGAGATCGCTGAATATACATCAAATTGTATGGTGTGTCAGCAGGTGAAGGCAGTGAGGCAGAAGTCTAAGCGGATGATGAAACCATTTCCCATACCCGAATGGAAATGGGAGAACATCACCCGGGACTTTGTCACCAGACTTCCATAGACATCCAAAGGCAACAATGTAATCTGGGTTATTGTGGATCGTCTTACAAAGGCCGCACACTTCATTGCTATTCAGGAGGATTTCTCATTGGATCAATTTGCACAGATATATTTCAAGGAAGTGGTAAGGCTACATGGAGTACCACTATCTGTTGTGTCTGATCGAGATCCAAGATTCACCATAATGTTCTGGAAGAGTCTTCTATATGCTCTGAACACTGAACTGAACTTTATTACCTCTTATCATCATCAAAATGATCGCCAATCTGAGCGGACTATCTAAACTCATGAGGACAAGTTGAGAGAATGCTCAATGGACTTTAAAGGAGGATGGGATCAACATCTTACTCTGGTTGATTAATCTTATAATAACAGTTTCCACTCAATCATCCAAATGGAACCATATGAATCTCTTTATAGGAAAAGGTGCAGAACACCAGGGATTTAGGATGAGGCCAGTGAGCGTAAGCTGATTGGATTAGAAATGGTCGAAGAAATGGTGGAGAAGGTTGAAAACATTCAGAAACATATCAAGGAAACCCATAGTAGACATAAGATTTATGCAGATAACCATCGAAAAGACATTGATTTTAAAGTTGGAGACATGGTATTTCTACGCATATCTCCATGGAGGAAGGTCAAGAGGTTTGGAAAGAAAGCGAAGTTATGACCAAGGTACAGTGGCCCCTTCGAGATTCTTGATCATGTTGGGGTTTTGGCCAATCTAATAGAACTTATACCTGATGTGGAAAAATACCTGATGTCTTTCATGTATCCCTCTTAAGGAAGTACATACTGGAACCTTCACATTTACTCTCTTCAGAGGTGGTACAATTTGATGATGATTTTTCTTTTGAGGAGAAACCAGTGAAGATCTTAGACTATAGGGGAAAAGTTCTATGAAAAAAGACAATGCCCCTCATCAAAGTGTTGTGGTGAAACCAAAAGTTTGAATAAGTTGCGTGGGATTCATAAGAAGTGATGAAGTAGAGTTACCCGCATTTATTTTAGTGTGGGAAAAGGAAATTTCGAGGGTGAATTTTTTTAATGGGGGAAGATTGTAACGACCCAGAAATTCCGTAATGGAAATCCAACTTGATCTAAATAATGTCCTTTTATGTAAAATGTTTGTATAAAATTTCAACTTCTTTGGTTTTATGTTTTTGGATTTTAAAATACTGTTATGAATTGTGACCGTGGCTAATATGGCCACTGAATAGTGATCACATGATTAGTATACATATAGATCTTTAATGAATCCAATTTAATCAGAAAAAGGAATTAATGGCCTCATCTAGTAGATGTGACCCATACGAAGCCTATTTGTCGGATCTCAGAAAAGAGGTGGAATCATTGGGCTTCACTCTTGACCAAGCCCAAGATGATCATCAACAGGTTATGCTCGATAAGGACCGCATACGAGAGAAGTGAAAGTTGATAGAGATTACCACCCAAGCAATGTTATTCAAGCCACCCAATAGTCTGTCACTATAGAACACCTTACTCTTCAGTATTATGCTGGTGTTATAAGGGGTTATGTAACAATACCTTATCACTATGGTTATAAAAATAATTTTTTTATATAATAATGAATATACTTTTATTTTATTATTTTTACCTTGTAAACAGTTTTTAAAGCACAAATAGTATTTTAAGTTAATGTTCAACTAAGAAATATATTTGGATGAATTAATGGATTTTTGAAATAAATAGTATTTTAATAAAATATTATTATTATTATTAAATTAATTTATATTTAATATAAATTTTCATATAGTTTTATGAATGCAATTGTATTTTTTATTAAGGGTTGAAAGCCATTTCTGTCAAAACCCATGAATTTTCGATAAATGTCAGTTTTTATTTTAAAAGTGAAAATTAACATATCTAGAAAATTATTTAGATAAAATGAATATTATTTATGGAATCTGGACATCAAAATTATCCAATAGTGAATTTTTCATAATTTTCTAAGACAGCCAAATTTTTGGGTAAAAATTAAATACCGTTTAAATATAAAATGTGTTTTATAACATCATTATGACCAAATAGTGATGTAATAAAATAATATAAGCCTTATGTTCAGCCAATATAAGTTTTAACATGAAAATAATGTAATTTTGGGTTTTTTTGACTTATTTTACAAAGCATTAATGGATTCATCAAGGCTTATTAAACACATTGTCTTTTTAAATTGTTTTCCTTGGAAGTGCGACTCACTTCCACATAAGCAACCCCATTATTTTAAGAGGTTCGGACTAACCCCTTGTAAAATATTTTCTTCCACTTACCTTTTCCAAAAACCATGGGAAAAAAACAAAGGGATGGTTTTTGGTTTTTATTATTTTAATGTGAGGTGTGCCAAACCTAAATAATAAAAAATTCTCTCACCTTTCCTATATAAACCCACACAAGCTCCCACTTCCTCCTGAATCAAAACCATTGGAGTTATTCTAACCTATGACCTATTCTCTATATAATCCTCCCAAGGTTCCCCAATCTCCCAAGAAGCCTCTCTCATGCCTCTCTCAAGCAATTTGAAGAAGACTTCAATGTAAGGGTTTTTTCTTCCTATCTCATTTTGTCCAATTTTCATTAAATTTTTATTCATTTTTAATTTCAATTATAAATGTTGGGGTATGGTTTATAACCTCCCCCATAATTCCCTATTTATGTTTGAATGATGGGAGACCCTTTCTCACTCATTAAATTCCTCCCATTTACACTCGTTACTATGCTGAAATTCCAAAAGGAATTTCTCTCTCTTCTTTTACATTCAGGCAATTCTTTTGTATCATGACTCTAAATTCCATTAAAACTGTTTGGGAATGTATATATATGACCCCCTTACTGTAAATTTCATGTAAATATTACGAGATACCCCTTTATCTCCCATCAAACATTTTTATGAATTCTTAGGTCACGCCGTTACGCTGCCGAAATTGCACTGATTTCCCAAGCCAATGTCATTGTGTAGTGAATACCATGCCCATTTCTCTATCAAGGGTATTAAACTTTATGAACATTTACAGATATATTATAATGTTTCATGTTTTAATTCCACACTCCTTTATTGTGGAATAAATTAGTATGTTTTATGAATCCATGTTATATAGTCTATGTGGCAGACTTATGCATGAAATGAAATGTTTAAGAAGGGTGCGCCCTTATAGCGCTCCAATGAATTGCGTTAAGAATAGTATCATGATGTTTCATTTACAATGGGTGTATACTCATGATAATTCAATTGCAATGAGTTTTTACTTGTGATTTATGTGAAATGAGGATTTAAGCATGCTCCAGGTGCAATGATCCTTGGCTCATGTTAATTCCATGTTAAGTGTTGTTGCCACATTTCCATGTTATGATTATCATGATTTTTCATGCCTTTATGTTTATTCTTCTATTGTGATGTAATGATATGAATATTTTCAAACATTTATTGTATCCCTCATGTTAATCCATGTTTATTCCCTTGCTGGGATTTATAGCACAACCATTTCTTATGCATGTCCTCAGGTTATCCAATGTTATGCTATGTACGAGGTAATGTAGTGGTCATGTAAAGGAAGTTTTTCAATAAAGATGTTATATTTCATGTTTAAATTTGTTATTCAATGATCACAAGCCCCATCGAAAATGGACCACTAAATCTTATATATTGTATCAAGTGATTTTTATGCAATAAATTAGGATTAATTCTGTAATAAAAGATTAGGGTTTCCACAAAACTACTAAAACAGTATAAATTTTTTCAATATTTAAAACATAAAATCATATAACATGATTTATTTAACAACACTCCATTTAAAACATCAAAACTCCATTATTTCTCTTACCCATCCTTATATCCTATGAAAAAACATTTTAAAAACATGGGATGAGAATAAAACACAATAATGGTTATAAAGAAAGAGAGATTTAGTCAAGTGATAACATAAGAACCAATAAAACCCATAATCATAAAAACTCATATGCCTAGAAACATCGTGTAGTTTCCTTGGGAAATATTTACAATATCACTCCTATAATCAACCTTACACATGGAATAATCTTTTGTTCAAATTCCATATTCGAATTACCCAATTCATTAGAGAGCAATAATGGGGATCACTCGTCATGTCTTGTTATATAATGGGCTCAAACCAAAAAATCTTGAGATATAATGGGCTCATCCCAACAACTATTGAGCTATAATGGGCTCAACCCAACATAAATAATGTCCAAGGAACATATCATTGTGATAAAGTATCATGAAAATCATATGAAACCACTTGTGGAATAAAAAATTCTTTTTGAAATTTATTAAAGAGTGTTCTAAAAGGATTTTAAAAAGAAAGTCCGTTAAAAAATAATTTGAGTGAGAATTAATAGAATGGAAAGAATATGTGTACTATAAATACACATAGTGAATCATAATATAATAAAAAATTATCACGCCAATAATATTAATACCAAATAATTTATAAATTAAAAGGCTATCCCAAAGAATGGAAATTTGGTTAAGAAATCCATTATAAAAATTTGACAGCCTAACATCGTCGATTAAAATTTCATAAAATAATTTGTTGAGAGAAAAGGGGTATCTCATCATTCATACATAATATGGGAAGTTGGGGGGGTATTTAATGACATATCCATATATAATCCCAAAGAAATTAAAAATAATAACATAAAATGAAATAAAAGAAAGAATACATAACAGTATGGTTACCTCTCGATCTCTTCTCCTTGATATCCTTCTAAAGGCCTATGGTTTTTGGATTTTTCGTTAGACCAATAGCTGTAGGACATGGGGAAGAGTCTTGGGGGAATATTGGGCAGAACATAGTTAAGAATAATGTCTTGAGACATGTGGGAGGAAGAGGTGAATGTGGGTGATATTTAAAGTGGAGGAGAGGAGGTATTTAACATTATTTTAATCAATATTATAATAATTTTTCTCAAGACTATGAATAATATTAATTCAAGTGATTCCAAATAGTAATAATGGCATGTTATTTTGAACCATGTGGCCTTACATTACTTATGATGTCTTAAATAGTGTATTTTACTGATAATTTTAATATATGGTATTTTTGTATTTCAATATTCATCGAAGATTCAAGAATTTAAGAAAAATCCCATTAATTCACCCTTACCATTTTTCAAAATTGAAAATTCAAAAAAGAAATCCATTTCATGAAAATAATTTTCTGAATACTTTTAATTTAATTTTTAAATAAAATCATACTTACATGAGAAATTAACAATTTTAATTCTTTAACTACTTTTATATCACACTGTAAAATTAACCAATATGTAATTGTCTTGAAGCCTTAATAAAATAAAATAATAATAAAATTTACTATTCATTAGGGTCATATTACTATTCATAAGGGTATGTTACTATAAACCAAAAAAGTTTGTTCCATTAGACTCCATATAAATTAATGAACACAATTGTAGATGACCATTTTTCAAAATTCAAAACATAGAATCAAGAAAATTATGATTAAATGCTAGTTATAAATATCTACTTAAAACAATGTTTCATGCATTTCATTTATTTTTTTTAAAACGTGGAGTGTTACATTATCCCCACCTTCTAGAATTGCATCCTCGTAATTTTATTTTCTCATTAAATAAGTGATGGTACCTTTCGCACATAGCATTTTTTAGATTCCCATGTTCCTTATTCAACCATTTGGTTTCTCCAAAAAATATTTACCTGGTGGATTACCTTATTCTGCAATACCTATTCTCTTTGATCAAAACTAATAACTGGTTTCTCTTTATAAGAGATGTTCACTTCCATTTGAGATGCTTCTGTGTTTAGGACAAGAGATGAATATGAAACATACTTCATTAACATCAAAGCAAAAAAAACATTATGTACCTAAGAAAAACTCAAAGGAAAATCTACTTAGTATGAAACTGGTACAACATTCTCCAGGATTTCAAAAGGACAGATGAATCTTGGACTTATATATCCTTTCTTATAAAAATGAATCACACTTTTCCAAGGAGGGATTTTAAGGAAAACATTGTCACATACCTCTAAAGAGAAGTCTTTCATTCAGTTATCTACATAACTTTTCTACCTTCTTTGAGATATTCTCAACTACAGCTGAATCATCATTACTTTCTCGTCCACTTCCTCTACTAATTCTGGTCCCATAAACTTACATTCCCTAACTTCATCCCAAAAATCCAGATTTCCACAATGCTTCCCATACAAAGCCTCAAAAGGCTCCATATTTATAATAGAATAAAAAATATTATTATAAGAAAACTCAACTACAAAAGGATGTTGATTCCAACTTCTATGGTAGTCCATTGAAGAAGCTTGAAGCATATCCTCCAATATCTAAATCGTTAGTTATGGCTGAAAATCTGATTGAGGATGGAAATCTATGCTGAAATTTAATTCTTTTCCCAACAACTCTTGAATCCCCTTCCATAAGTTAGAAGTGAACTTGTGATCTAGATCAGATGCAATGTAAATAGTAACTCGATGTATCCTAACAATCTCATAGAGGTAAATTTGAGAAAATTGATCCAATGAAATTGTATCTCGAATAGAAAGGAAATGTGGATATTTTGTCTAATTATCAACAATGAACCAAATAAAAAAAAATTTACCTCGAGAAGTCTTATGATGTCCTACCATGAAGTCCATGGATATATTCAACCATTTCCACTGTGGAAATGGAAAAGAAAGAAGAATCCACTTCTTTAATTTCCACTCTGCTTCAACCTGTTGACATGTCAAACATATTATAGAAAATTTTGCAATATACTTTTCATTCCATTCCACCTGTAATACATATGAAGGTCTATGTACTTCTTATTACATCTAGGATGACTAAAAATGGAGAACTATGATCTTCACACAAAAAATCATTCTTAAACTGGAAATCACCTGGAACACACAAACTTTTTCCAAATCCTATAACCAAATATATATCAAGGTAATAGTCTTGAAACTTACACATTTTAACCATTTTATGTTTTCATATAGCTCGAAGTCTTCCTTATGTGATTGATTGATTCTGTCTGATAATTATGATTGCACTGAATCCTAAAAAAATATTTTTTCTCTACACCAACAACTTCTAAGACAAAATTCATCAAATCATTAATCAAGGGATCATGTTCCAAACATAACATTGTTAATGATATATTATGTTTTAGACTCAAGTCATCCACCAATTTTTTTTTCTTTTCATGTATGGTAATTGATGATGCAATCATAATCCTTTATTAGTTAAATCCACCTTCTCTGTCTAATGTTTAATTTATTCTGATTGAATATATACTAGGGACTTTTATGGTTAGTATATAATTGACATTTGGCTCCGTATAAATGGTGCCTCTAAATTATCAAATAAAAAACCATAGCTACCAATTCTAAATCATGTGTGGGATAATTTAAATCATGAATTTTTAGTTTGTCTTAAAGCATAAGAAGTTACCTGATCATTATTCACCAGAATACAACCAGGTCCCTTCAATAAAGCACTACTGTAGACAAAAAACTCACCATTTTTGGAAGGCAAGGACAAAACTAGAGTATTTACCAAACTCTTCATCAGTTCATGAAAATAAAACATCATATTTTCTTATCCAAATAAATTTAACCCATTTTTCTATTAACATATTTAGTGGGATAGATAACTGTGCTATGTTTTTAACAAAACTTCGATAATAACTTACTAATACAAGTAAAAAATGTTTATTTTTATCAATTGTACATCTTTTCCATTCATCTACCACTTGCGTTTGGGTAAGATCAACTATTACTCCATCTTTATTTAAAATGTTCCCATGAAAACAAATCTGTTGTAACTAAAAATAAAATTTACAGTATTTTCTATATAGTTTCATTTCTTTTAGGATTTGAAAAACAATCCCTATATGTTGTCATGTTCTTTTTACTTCTAGAATATACCAAAATGTCATCAATAAACACAACCAAATACTTATCTAAGAACTCATGAAATAGTCTATTCCTAAGATCCATGATTACGAAGGGTACATTAGATAACCCAGAAGGTATAACTATAAATTCATAATGACCATGTCTAGTACAGAATACAATCTTGGGGATGATTTCATATTTAACTTTCAACTGATGGTACCCTGTCCTTAAGTCAACCATCGAAAAATACTGTGCTCCCTGGATCTTATTAAACAAATCATCGATATGAGGCAAATGATATTTTTTTAACAGTAGTGTTATTCAAGACTCTATAATAGATGCAAAGTCTCATTAAAAATATTTTTTTTCTTAACTAAAAATATAGAAGTGCTCCACAGTGAAGTGCAAGGTCAGATAAATCCTTCATCTAATAATTATTACAACTAATTTTTTAATTCCAGAAGTTCCATTACTGCCATTCAATAAGGAATTTTAGAAATTGGATTATAATTAGGAACTAAGTCTATAGTATGATCAACTTCTCGATTAAGAATAACACCAGGTAAATCATCAGGAAAAACATCTAGGTATTCATTTACTACTGGTACATCATTAATATAGATAGTTCCCTTATCTTCAAAAATATGATCTATATGACTTTAATTTATATCCTTTATCTATTTCGTATCTTCCTGATATTTTATCAATGGTGTGGGGTCATTCTTGTACAAAAAAATGGAATTCTTTCTGAAAAACAACATCTTTTTCTCTATAATATATAATAGCATGATAAAAAGAGAGATAGTCCATACACAGAATAACATCAAAATCTATATGAGTTAAAAAATGGATTTCAGGTAAACTCATCCCATAAATAAGGATCAGTTGGTTCTTATTATATGTATTTTCCACAGTATTTCCACTAGGTGTTTTTACAATGATACCTGGTTCAATTTCACAAGGATGAATTCACTATTTTTTCTGAAAATTTCTCAGAAATGAAGGAATGTATAGACCTTGAATCAAACAATGAGTTTGTGAAATCTGTAAAAACAAGCAATGTACCTAATACAACCTTATTTGAAGGGTCAACATCTTCTAAAGTAGTTTCAAATGATTTTACCAAGACCTTCTTATTTTGATATTTTTGAATCTCTACTTGAGTAACAATGTTCAGACAAACATTACCAAAATGACCCAATTCTTTACAGTTATAACATATCATAATCACCTTATAGTTAATTTTAGGATCATTTTCCATGCAATCAGAAGACATGTGTGAAAATATTCCACATCGTTATCATTTTTTGGAATTTACAAGACATTCACCAAGATTCCTTTTACCACATTTTTCATAAGAAAGAAAATTCATTTTCTTACCTCTAGACTTCTTTGACGAGTTCTTCCACATTCCCTTCCTACCTAGCCTCTTCTTATTCTATTCATAATGAGGCACATTTATTTTACAAACTCCTTCTCAACTTTTTCAGCACAAAGAACATGTTTCCCATATCTTTTAAACTCTAATGAGGCCAAAGATCTTCACAAAAACAGTTTCAATCCAAAGTAAAATCTATTAATTTTACTTTCAAAATCTTGAGTAAAATATGGTACATACATGGACATTCTTGTAAAATTAGCTTCATATGCTTCCACGGAATCATCATCATTATTCATCAGTTCCGCGAATTGTTTCTTCATTATATATCAAACAGTAGTGGAAAATATTTTTTCCGAAAAAGGCTCTTAAAATCATCCCATTCTAGATTGTCAAGATCATATCTTTCTGCCATATTCTTAACCAGATACCACCATTGATCATCTTCACCTTAAAATGATAAATGAATATGATTACCTTTTGACCTTCCAAACATCCCATGACATTAAATATCTTTTCTATATCATTGATCCATCCTTTGGCTATGATTGGATCTGCGGTTCCACTGAATGCTAGAGGGTTTTTCCTCAAAAATGCTCCACAAAAGTCATCTTCCTTCCTGGTATATATTGTTCCTCTCTTGAATGGATACCACCCCCATTTATTTCATGATTTAGCAAATCAATTACTATCACTAACTTCTCAGTTCTGATTCCCACCATTTCAGGCTGTAGATTCAGACATACATCAGCCTCTTGTTGCCATAGTACATAAAATTTCATATTCCTTTGGCGGAAAAACATTCTAAACGAACATATATTATTTGATGTAACATGGAAATATTTTAATTCTATAACATTATAAATTAATTAAATAGTAAAAACCGTTTATGGTATTCTTTAAATATCATCCCAACCCCTAAAGTTATTGAAACCATCCTCTGATACCAACTACAAGAACCCGACCATATAACATTACTTAATCATGAATTTTACACAAGACCATACATTAATAGACAGTGAGTATATTTTTGGGTTTAGAGTTATAATGAATTTTAATGTCTTACAAACATGTCATACCACTTTCATATAAGAGGATACTACTAAAATATTATCCATGTTTTCGAATTATAAAACATTGAATCATAAAACACGATTTCTTTAACAACACTCCATGTAAAACATCATGACTCAATTATTTCTCTTACCCTTCTTAATAACATGTGAATTTATTTTAAAATAATGGTATGGGTATAAAAATTAGTAAGGGATCTAAAGAAAGAAAGTGTTAGTCATGTGATAACATAAAACCCAACAAAACCCATAATCATAAAAACTCATATGCATAGAAACATCATGTAGTTTCTTGGGAAATATTTACCATAACAATGTTACATTAACCCTTATTCATGGAATAACATTTTTGGAATCATCCATCTCTTGAGTAACCAATGCATTGGAGAGTTATAATTGGGCTCACCCATCATATATTGTGCTATAATGGGCTCAACCAAACATATATTGAGCTATAATAGGCTCTACCCAACATATCATGAGCTACAATGGGCTCAAACCATCACAAATAATGTCCGAAAAACATATCATGGTAATAAAGTATCCTTAAAATCATAAGAAACCACTCATGAAAAAAACAATCGTTTAAAAATTTATTAAATAGAGCTCTAAAAGGATTTTAAAAAGAATGTCCATTAATAAATAATTGGAGTGAGAATTAATTGAATGGAATGGTTATGTGTACTAAAAATACACATAGTGTAGCATTATATAAAAAAAATCAACACATATATAACACTAAAATTACATAATGAATTAATTATATGGTTAACCCAAAGAATAGAAATTTGGTTAAGAAATCCCTTATGAAAATTTGGCTGCCAAACGACGTCGCTTAAAATTTTATAAAATATTTTGATGAGAGAAAATGGGTTATCTCATAATTCATAACAAATATGGGAATTAGGGGGATATATAATGACATATCCCAACATAAGTGAAAATAAATTTAAAATAATAACATAAAATGAATGAAAATAAAGAAAACTAATGAGGATGTTTACCTCTTGATATATTCTCCTTGAGATCCCTCTTATGGCCTTTACTTTTGGACTTTTGGATTGACCATCAGCTCTTGGATGTGGGGAAGAGTCTTAAAGGGAGTATTAGGGAAAAAATAGCTAAGGATAATGGCTTGAGAGGTGTTGGAGGAAGAGGTTAATGAGGGCAATACTCTTAGTGGAGGAGAAGAGGTATTGAACATTGTTTTAATCATTATTATAATATTTTTGCTCAAGACAATGAATAGTATTAATTAATGTGACCCCAAAGAGTAATAATGGAATGGGAGTTCAAACCAACTGGCCTTAACCCACTTATGATGTCATAAATTTTGTATTTTACTGATAATTTGAATACCAGGTATTTTACCATATTTTACTATTCATCACAAATTCAAGAATTTCAGAAAAATCCCAAAAATTCACACTAAAAATTTTATGACATTTAGAATTCAAAAATGAACATCATTTTTTGAAAATAAATTTCATAATTCTATTAATTTAATTTTGAAATAAAATCATACTTACTTCAGAAAGTAACAATTTTAATTCTATAACTAGTTTTTATCACATTGAAAAATTAACCAAGATGTCATTATCTTAAAGCCTTAATAAAATAAAATAATAATAAAATTCAATATTCATTAGGGTCATATTACTATTCATTAGTTTATGTTACTATTACAAAAAAATAGGTTGGTTCCATTAGACTCAAAATAACATACTGAACTCAATTGTAGATGACCGTTTTTTAATTAAAAACATAAAAGCTGAAAAATAATTATTAAAGGCTAGTTATAAATATCTACTTAAAACAAAGTTTCATTCAATTCATTTAATTATTTTTTAAACCTTGGGGTTTTTTATTATCCCCACCATCTATAAATTGCATCATCGCAATTTTATTTACACATTAAACAAGTGAGGGTACCTTTCCCTCGTAGAATATTTTGATTCCCATGTTTCTTCTTCAACAACATGGTTTCTCCACCAAACCAATACATGGTAGATTAACTAATTCCACAATACATGTTCCTTTCGATCAAAAATATGAACTTGTTTCTCTTCATAATAATGGTTCTCTTTCATCTGAACTACTTCTGTGCTCAAGAAATGAGATGAATCTGGAACATAGTTTCTCTACACAGATACAATAAAAACATTATGTCCCTGAGATAAACTCGAAGGAAAATATACTTGGTATATAAATTTTCCAACATTCTCCAAGATTTCGAAAGTATCGATGAATCATGGACTAAGATTTATGTTCATACCAAAATGAATCACACTTTTCTAGGGAGATATTTTAAAGAAAACATTGTCACCGACCTTGAAAGAGAAGTTTTTCCTTCTATTATTTGCATAACTTTTCTTCATTCTTTGAGTTTTTCTCATGTACTATTGAATCATATTCACATTCTCAGCCAATTCCTCTACAAATTCTGGTCCCATCAACTTCCTTTCCCTAACTTCATCACAAAATTAAGAAGTTCAAAAAAAATTTCATAAAAATCCTCAAATGTTCCCATATGTATACTGGAATGAAAACTGTTATTATAAGAAAACTCAACTAATTAATGATATTGATCCCAACTTCCCTGGTAGTCCACTGAACAAGCTCAAAGAATATCCTCCAATGTCTAAATCGTTCATTCTGACTACCAATCTGATTGAATATGAAAAGATGTACTGAAATTTAATTTTGTGTGCAACAACTCCTAAAGTCCCTTTTAAAAGTTAGAAGTGAAACTGGGATCCAGATCATATATAATGGATTGAGGAACTCCATTTAAACTGAAAATATCTTTGATTTACAGTCAAGAAAACTAATCTAATTACATTTTATCTCAAATATAAAATAAATGTATAGATTTTGTCATCCGATCTACAATAACCCAAATCACATTGTTACCTTGAGAAGTATAAGGTAGTCCCACCAAAAATTCTATGTATATATTCCCCCATATCTACTCTAGAATAGGAAAAGGATAACAAATCCCCTTTTGTAAATACTGCGCTGCTTTAACCTTTGGACATGTCAAACATTTCACAAAAATTCTACAATATCCCTTTTTATTCCATCCCACCAGTTTTACTCCATAGTGTCTCTATACATCTTAGTATTTTCAGAATGGACTGAAAATGGAGAACAATGAGATTCACTCAGAAAATTATTCTTTTACTGGGAATCACAAGGCCCACAAAAACTTTTTCCAAAGGATAAAACACAATCTTTATCAGGGTTAAATTTAGGAAATATACCAATTTTAACCAATTATATCATTTTCTATAACTCACAATCTTCCTTCTATGATTCCTTAATTCTCTCTGATAATGATGACTACACAAAAACCTGATGCAAAACAGATGTATTCCCTACACCGAAAACATCTATGCCAAAATTTAAAAAGTCAATAATCAAAGTATCATGTTCCAAAAGTAATATGGTTAATTATTCATGATATTTTTGAACTAAGGCATCCACCACTTTTTTTTCTTTTCCTGGATGGTAATTGACTATGCAGTCATGATGATTTAGCAGTTCAATTCATCTTTTATTCCTCATGTTTAATTCCTTCAATGTGAATATATACTTCAAACTTTTATGGTTAGTATATATTTGACATTTGGCTTTGTATAAACGGTGCTGTCATATTTTCAAAGAAAAAACCACAACTTCCCATTCCAAATATGTGTGGGGTAATTTAACTCATGAGGTTTTAGTTTTCTTTAAGCATAAGTAGTTACCTAATCATTCTACATTAGAACACAACCAATTTCCTTCAATGAAGCATTATGGTAGATGACAAACTCACCATTTTGAGGTGGAAGGGACAAAAATAGAGCACTGAACAATCTCTAGTTTAGTCTCTGAATACAAACATTACATTCATCTGTCCAAATAAATTTTAACCCTTCTCGTGTTAGCTTTATTAGCGATAAGATAACTGTGTATTGTTTTTAATAAACCGATGGTAATAAATAGATAATACAAGAAAAATACAAATATCTGTAACATTATTAGGTCTTTTCCTTTCATCAACCACTTCTATTTTGGCAGGATCAATAGTTATTCCATCCTTTTTTACTATGTTCCCAAGAAAAAAATTTGTTGCAACCAAAAATCAAGTAATTTTCCATATAGTTTCGTTTATTTGATGTTTTTTAAACCAATCCTAGAATGTTTTTCAAGCACCTCTATACTTATAGAATATACTAGAATTTAATAAATAAACCAAACCACAAACATATCCAATAATTCTTGAAATATTCTATTCATAAGATCCATGAATATAGTAGGTGTATTAGTTAACCCAAAAGGCACAACTACAAATTCATAATGACCATATCTAGTATGGAACACAGTATTTAGGATGTCTCCATCCTTTACATTCAACTGATCGTACCCGGACCTATGTTCAACCATTGAAAAATACTATTCTCCCTATATTGGATCCAAAAAATATTCCATATTAGGAAAAGGATAATTTTTTTAATAGTAATGTTATTCAAGGATCTATAATAGAAGAAAAGAATCATTGAACCATGTTTTTGCTTTACAAAAAATACAGGTTCACCCCATGTTGAAGTGTTAGGTCAGATGAAGCCTTAGTCCAATATGTTTTTCCATTGATGTTTAAATTCTAGAAGTTCCATTTTTTCATTTGATAAGGAGGTTTAGACATTGTATTAGCATCAGAAACTAAGTTAATAGTTAACTCAACCTCTATATTAGGAATACCACATGGAAAATCTTCATGAAAAACATCCAGGTATTTATTTACCACAACTACATCATTAATCTGGATAGTTCCCTTATTTTTAAAAATATGAGCAAGATAACTTTCATTTCCATCATTTATCAGTTTAATAGCTTCCTGATATGTTATTAATGGTATGGGTTCATTATTTTACACAAATTTTAAATCTTTCAAAAAAACTTCTTTTTCTATGAAATCTATATTAGCATGATAAAAAAAGTTATTCCATTCCTAGAATAACATCACACTCTTGTAGAGGGAAAACACTATGTTTTTAGGTAAAATCTTTCCAAATACAAGGATTGGAAGGTACTTATAATTTATTTTTTCCAAAATATTTCCTCTGGGTGTAATTACCATGATATCTTATTACATTCCATGTGGTTGAATTCCTAATTTTTCTGAAAATTTCTCTGAAATGAAGGAATGTGAAGATCGTGAATCAAACTACACATTTGATAAATATGTAAAAAACCAAGAAATATACCAGATTCCACCTCATTTAAAGGATCAAAATCTGCTGATGTGGTTTCAAATGATTTTACCAAACCATTCTTCTTCCAATCATGTTGATTCCCTACTTCAGTGACTAGCCTTGGAAAAATGTTTTAAAATTGACCCAATTCCTTTCAGTTAAGGCATCTCACCATTGTCTTCTCCTTAATATTCAAATCACTTTCCTTGAACTCATGATACATGTTTCCAAGAGTTCCACATTGGTATAATTTCTTAGAATTTACAATACATTCACCATGATGCCTTTTACAACAATTTCTAAAAGAAGGGAAATTAATTTTCTTACCTCCATATATCTTTGATGAGTTCTTCCCCATTTCATGGCAAACTAACCACTTATTATTCATGTCATCATGAGGGACATATGTTTTAGAAAAATACATCTCAACATATTCAGAACAAAGAACATGCTTTTAATATCTTTGAAACTCTCGTGAGGCTAAATCTCTTTGCAAAAACTATTTCAATCCAAAGTAAAATATTTAATTTCATATTCAAAATCTCAAGTAAAATCTGGTACATACCTGGATAGTCTTGTAATTTTGGATCCATATACTTCCAAAAATCATCATATTTTGACATATTTTCCAAGAAATGATTCTCCATTATGATTTGATTTGTTTGGTAAAATATTTTTCTAGAAAAAGACTCTTAAAATCATCCCATTCTATACTGTCAAGATCACCTCTTTCTCTCGTATTCATAACCATATTCCAGCATTGGTTGGCTTCACATTCCAAATGATAAATGGATTTTGTTAAATTTTGATTTTCCAAATATCCAATGACTTCAAATAAGTTTTTTATATCATTGATCGATCCTTCATCTATCACTGGATCTGCGGTTCCATTGATTTCTAGACGATGTTTCCTAAAAAATGATACAAAAAAGGCATTTTTATTTGTGGTAGATCATGTTCTTCTATATAATGGATACCTACCCAATTTAATTTTTGATTCAACTGAGCCATTACTATCACTAACTTCTTGGTTCCGATTGCCACCAATTTGGGTTGCAGGTTCAGACAGACATCTTTCTCTTTGTGACTTCCAACTTCAGCTTCCCTGTTCCAACTATGGAAAACCATTCTAAACAAATATATCTTAGATGAAGATACATGATAATATTTAAATTGTATATCATTTTAAATTAATCATATTGTAAAAATCATTTATTGTATTCTTTAAATATCATCCCAACCCCTAAAGTTATCTAAACTTTCCTCTAGTACCAACTATAAGCACCCGACCTTATAACAATACTTAATATTGAATTTTATCAAATACCATACATTAATACACATTGATGATATTTTTTTATTAGAGTTTTAAATAATTATGATTTCTATCATACATTTCATACCACTTTCACACAAGATTATACTACTAAAACAATATCCGTTTTTTAAAAAATATAAAATTTCAAAACATAAAACATGATTTCATTAACAACACTCCATTTCAAACATCACCACTCCATTATTTCTCTTACCCAATGTTATATCCTATGTTTTTTTTAAAAAACATCTAATGAGTATAAAACTCAAAAAGGGGTATAAAGAAAGAAAGTGTTGGTCAATTCATAACATAAAAACCAATAAAACCCATAATCGTAAAAACTCATATGCATAGAAACATCATCTAGTTTCCTTGGGAAATATTTACTATATCACACTAACATTAACCATTACGCATGGAATAAAATTTTGGACAACCTCCATCTCTAGAGTACCCAATTCTTTGGAGATATATAATTGGGATCACATGTCGTATCTTGAGATATAATAGGCCCAACCCAAAATATCTTGAGCTACAATGGGATCAACCAAACATATCGTGAGCTATAATGGGCTCAACCTGACATAAATATTGTCCAAGGAACATATCATGGAAATAAAGTATCTTAAAAATCAGATGAAACCACTCATGGAAAAAACCCTTTTAAAATTTATTAAATAGATTTTTAAAAGGATTTAATAAAATGTCACTTAAAAAAATAATAAAAGATATAATTAATAGAATGGAATAGATATGTGAACTCTAAATACACATATTGAATCATAATGTAAACAAAAAATCACCACTCCAAAAATATTAATACCACATACTGAATATGGAAGAACCTTAACCCAAAGAATGGAAATTGGGTTAAGAAACCCCTTACGAAAAATTTTCAGCCTAACATCATCACTTAAAATTTCATAAAATATTTTGATGAGGGAAAGGTGTATCTCATCATTCATACATAATCTGGGTAGTAAGGGGGTATGGAATAAAATATCCCAACATAAGCTAATATAAATTAAAAATAATAACATAAAATTAAATAAAATAAATAAAACAAAAGAGGTTGTTTACCTCTTGATCTCTTCACCGTCAGATAATTCTTAAGTCTTTTCGTTTTGGCCTTTTGGTGAGATGAGTCGCTTTAAGATGTGAGGAAGAGCATTGGGGGATTATTGTGTAGAACATAGGTAAGTATAAAGGCTTAATAGGTTTTAGAGGAACATGGTAATGATGTTGGTATTTATAACGGAGGATAGGAGGTATTTAATATTATTATAATCATTATTATAATAATTTTTCTCAAGACTATGAATAGTTATAATTCATGTGACCCCAAATAGTAATAATGTAATGTGACTTCTTGTAACACCATGAGATTTTATGAGAAATGTTTTGTGTTTATGTATTATGTTATATGCAACACTAAAGGAATAGTTCACTATACACAACACTGTCTGGGATTGCGTTACAAACAAGAGAAACCTTCCTCGATAGCTTGTGTTGTATGCAATACCGAGTTTCACTAAACAACGACATGTTATTAAAATATTATATAAACTAGCTGTTATGCATAGTAATACCCACTTTTGTAAATTTTATAAATTTTATCTTTCAAAATGGACTTCATTTTGGAATTCGTAATATCGAAATTATCTTAGGGTGAATTCTTGGTATTTTTATGAAAACATTCAATTTTTGATGAATAGTTAAAAAAACGGAGTTATATTTTAAAACCGAATTTTTATTTAAGTAATTATTTATTTTATTAATATTTATTTTAGGTAAAAATATATAAATAATACCTATATAAGTTCAAGATAATTCATTAGAGTCATTTCATAATAAATTTAGATATATTAAAATTTTATTGAACTTTTTACCCACCTCTTAGGAGAATTTGCAAATTTACATTAAACTTAATTTTACCACTTCTGTGAGTGAAATTTAAAAAAACCGAGAGACATGGTTGATATCAGTATGTAAAATGTGGTTCAATAAGATAAAATTAAATTTTGGTGAATAGTAAATTTTTACTTTTATTTACCATGGTTAAAAGTAAATAGGGTAATTAAGGGTAAAAATGATATTATTATTACCCTAACACATATACTAATTCTATTGGATAAGTTTAATTAGACCAAAAACAACCTTAGGATTACAATATGACCATTTAAGTCCACTTGGATTAGATTTTGACATTTATTACTATTTAATTCAAAGAAGAGTTAAAAGAGTTTAAATCAAAATAAAATAAGTAAAACATTTTTAATATAGGGTTATACATAATATAAATTCAAATATAAATATTAATTAAAAGTATAAAAGGATTTACTATATAATGGTATTTTATTTATAATTTTTAGACATTAAATAATTTGATTTATTTATAACACAATGATGATCCAGTACTTACCTTATTAATGAAATATTACCATAAATGATATTATAAATACCCAAATTAATGTAATTTTAGACTTTTTATGAATGAAACTAATTTTCTAGGTTAATAAAACATATTAGGTTTGGTTAGGTGAATTAGTTTAGAAGTAATAATGCTGTTATAAATTTAGAAAAAACAAAATACCAAATAGTATCAAAAGTAACATAAACGAGTTTTTAAAACACATATTAAATTATTAATTGATATTATATTCCTAAAAATCTATGGATCATCCAAAAGACTTATATAATAATATAAAGGACATTAATGAACCAATTGGGGTTCTATTGGATGTTTATAGTAAGTTTATTAACCATATTCTGTAAGAATACAAGAAGACATGGTAAAAGTTAAATTATTTGACATAGAGTAAAATCTAAATGATAAGGTTAAAATTGTATGCTAAACTTGTGTAAAACATATTGGATGAGAGTATTTAGACCCATACCCACCCTGGATTCTAAATAAGTCACTTTGGAGCTATTATAAACTGAATATGAATTTATTATAAAATAATATTTTAATTTTTTCCTAAGGTTCCCATCACCCCTCTTATAAAAGGGAACCGCACCTTGTCTCTAATTCACACCTAAAAATCCATTTGGCTCGGCCAAAACCTGCCCAAATACCCTATAAGTTTTCATCCATTCATCATATAGGCCTTCCATTATTCATAAAGCCATCTTATGGAGCCATTTTGATCAAATCAAAAGAAATAACCCCAAGAAGAGGCAAATATCTCACCACCTATTTCAAGTTCCTTTCTTCTTCCACATCCTCATTATTTGTTGTTTTCATTATAAAATAATAAATCCAGTATCATATATATAATTTGATGTTATTATAAAAATGGTACAACCATATTAATTATTTTATCCATCCTATGAATGAAAATGTCACCACACGTGCGTACGTATGGCTTATCGTCTCCACGTCATGGTGTAGTTTGTTATTCAAACATTTTATCATTTGGATGAGTATAGTAATGATTATAAATGATATAAATAATAAATATAAAATTATTATGATTCTTTATATATGATATACCTTCCAATTATATACTATTTTGATATCAAAAGAATGATATCATGGCTCGTCTGTATGTACGGCCTACCGTCTCCACGATGTGATGCGACTTGTTCGACATGACCTTCATTGAATAATAATTATATAAATGAATTGATTGAATAAATATGATATATATTACCCTAATACCATTATGTAAATGAGGTATCTATGACCTAAAAATAGGAATAAAAATTTATTCGATAAAACATGTAGAAGAACATAAAGCAATGAACACCCGAATAACAAGTTGCAATGAAATATTACTAATAAGAAGATAATAATACGACCATTTATGATATAATAACAATTAATATGATTATATAATAATTCAATGACATTATTTAAATCATTATAGAGAATTTTCGGATACGTACAAAGCATATCAGACCTAAGGTATGGGAAAATCTCACAATCTCATTTTTATCCGAGATTGTTTATACTTCAGAATTTACTGGGGCATATTTATCATCCACATCCAAGTTTACTCAATATATAATATTACTTATATCCTCCTACAATTGTTTAAATAAAATTTTACCTATTTCTGAATTTTTAGTAAAAGATATGAAAGGAATCATTTTTCGTTTTCAGTATGTGATACTTTTTGACTTTTCCAACCAAAGTAAGAGAAGAATGTTTTTTTAACATATATGGCATGAATGAATTTTTATGATTTCATAGTACATTATTTCCATGTAGCTTCATTTACAAGTTTTAATGTTTATTTTTAATTAACTTATTTTATTTTAAATTTTTTTAACATGTTAAGAAAGGAAAAAAAATTGAAGTAGAAAAGATATTTTCCTCAAGAATGGATTTCAAGTGGTTTATCAAAATTATTTTCCATCTAAGATAATATAGGGTTATGTTTATATCCCTATTTTTACATTGATTTGAATATTTTATGATGAAATTATTTTTATGATGTCCTTTTATCTTAAATAGATTATGTTATGATGACATGATGTTTAATAATCCCATTTTTATTACATGGGTTATGCTATGATATATGATTTATGATTTTGTGGAACACATAAGAATGGTTTCATTATAAGAAGGGTGGGACATATATCTCCCTCCAATGTAATGCATAAATATTTAAATCTCATGAGATAGACATTGCTAGATCGACAAGTTAATCTGGTTCAGTGATATAGGACTGGAACTAGGAGTGAAGTCACTTCAGAAATGGACTTTGTCCACTATGATATTATTGGAAATGAGTCTTGAATAATATGAAATAATTTTCAATAATTATGTATGTATGACAAAAATTTTCATGTTTTATGTTATGATTATTGGGATTACATTTCACTAATATGATTTAACCCATGTTATGATATTATGATCTCTTTTTAGGTAAATATTTTCAGAATGTTATGTTCTTTTGAATATGATATGATTGATATTTTATTTATTTACCCTTACTGAGTATTTGAGATCACCATTTTGTATGTTTTCTTTTCTCCAGGTCAGGAAGAAGGGTATTAAGTAGGATATGCCAAAAGAGACTCCATATATGAGGAAATAAATAGGAGACAATGTAGATGCTTTATGAACAAGTTGTTTATGTTTCCCAGTTTCTAAGGACATTATACCTATAAGGTCCTATCATGGTTTTGTTATATGTTGTAATAAGTATGATTCGATTCTAAAATAATAAAAATGTATATAAAGTATGGGTCGTTATAGTTGGTATCATAGTAAAGGTACAGTCAGCCTTCGGAAACTAGGATGGGAAAGCCTTAGTAGGATCCTTAAGGATATGTCTAAGCATAGAACACAATATTTGTTTTTTAGAAATTTCCATGAATAACCTATGATAAGACCTAAAGTGTGAAATTTTATTCTTGATTATGTGGTTTTTCAATTATTATTAGTGTTTCTCACACTATGCTTATTGGTTTTAGTCAATGGCTGGAACCCTAAAGGAACAATGTTAATGATGAATGCGACAGGCAATGCAATGATGGTCCCCCCTAAGCAACCAAATGTTATGGGAGCTGGAATGAAAAATATTGTATCTATGCTCACACAACATTCTCAATCTATGAATCATGTAGGACTTCCAAACGAGAAAATTAAGGAGAAAAATTCTATTGAATCTTTCATGAGGTAGCGTCCACCCACATTCCGTGGGTCTACTGATCCATTAGTGGCTGAGCTATGGATCAGTACCACTGAAATGATATTTTATGTTCCTAAATGTTCTGAACATGATAAAGTCATCTTAATAATATATTGTTTGTAAGGTGAAGCTGATCAATGGTGGAATATTATCAAGAACACAAGCAAAGTGATGAAATTGAGTACATCGAATGTGACGAGTTCAAGAAAATATTTTTCAATAAGTACTTCCCTCGTATTCTTCAAAAAAAGATGGAGAAAGAGTTTATTGAACTAATGCCAAAGTATGGTGAATCAGTTGGTACCTACGAAGAAAATTTTACAAGACTTGCAAGGTATGCTTCTAGAATTATTATCCAACCTGAGAGTAAGATTGATCGATTCTTTAGTGGCTTAAAAAAAGTGTTCGAAGGGCAATAGCCATAAGGGAATTAAATAGCTATGGGGAAATTGTTCGATGTGATCTCAATCTTGAGATGGATATTGGAGTAATCCATCAGTCATATGGGTTTAATAAGAAGAGGGAAATTGAATTCAAAGGGAAATCTAAAGACCACACTGAAAGGATGATGAGTTTTCCCTTATTCTCAATGTGTGGAAAGAAACATGGAGGGAATTGTCTTAAAGGGACAAGTAAATGTTTCATATTTAGAAAATAAGGTCATCAGGCATTTGAATGCTGCAATGGTGGTAAAAAGATGTCCAGGGATGTGAACATTGAAAAGGCTACACAGAATGCACCTCCAACACTTCAATATTTCATGTGTAAGGAAATGGGGAATTATGCTAATTAATTCCCTAATCCAAGGGTTGTTGTTGATGATTGACATCAAAAAACACTTAAGGTCAAAGACAAAGGAAATTAACATTCATTTTCTATCAGAGATGTGGAGTATGATATCGAAGATGTGAAAGGTACACATACCATCCACTCTAAAGTAGAAACTTTTTTATTTGATTCTAGATCCATCCACTCTTTTATTTATGTAGAATTTTATAAACGTATCACTGTACTACCTCAAAAACTAGTTATTGAGTTAGCTGTGACAACTCTTAATGGCACAACAGTTGCATCAAAAGTTTATAATTCTTCTCCAATTGCCGTTTATGGGAATGTGCTTCCTGAAAATCCTATGATCCTTCCTATAGTGAAATTTGATGTGATTCTTAGCATGGATTGTATTTCCTTATATATAGCTCATATCGATTGCCAAATAAGAGAAGTCACATTTCATATTACTGATCAATCTATGATCATCTATCGATGCAAGGATGAATATATCCTTCTAGTGTAAATTTCATCCATATTACAGGTCATGATTCAAATAAATGAAGGTTATTTATCTCAAATGGTTGGAGAGAAACTCAAGATTAATAATTTTCCCATTGTACGAGAGTTTGAAAATGTCTTTCTAGAGGAATTATTAGGCTTTCCACTAATTTGTGAAGTTGAGTTTTCAATAGAACTCATACTGGGTGTTGTGCCCATTTCAAAGACACCTTATAGAATGGCCCTAATTGAGTTTCAGGAATTGAAAAAGAAACTATTAGAGAATAATGATAAGGGATTCATACGCCCTAGTTCATCACCTTGGGGAGAACCTATTCTGTTAGTTAACAAGAAAGACGGATCAATGAGACTCTGTATTGATTATCGTGAACTTCACAAGATCACTATAAAGAACAAATACCCTATCCCATGCATTGATGACTTATTTGAACAACTATGCAGAGCTCAATACTTTTCCAAGATTGATCTTTATTCAGGGTATTATCAATTAAGGGTCAAATGGGAAGATATACCAAAGACGGCTTTCCATACAAGGTATGGACAATATGAATTTATAGTGATGAAATTTGGTCTTACTAATGACCCTAGTGTCTACATGGATCTAAGGAATAGAGTATTTAGAGAGTATCTTAATTATTTTGTGTTAGTATTTATAGATGATATTCTTTTCTATTCAAAGAGCAAGGAAGAACATGAAGATCACTTGAAGAATTGTATTAAAGACCCTAATAATGGAGAATATTTATGCCAAATTTACCAAGTGTAAATTTTGGCTTCAAAAAGTTTCATTTTTGGGTCACATAATTTCAAAATAGGGGATATATGTGGATCTAGAAAAAACAGAGGTTATCGAAAGATGATTGAGACCAACAACAGTAACTAAGATCTAATGTTTTCTTGGTTTGGCAGGATGTTATTGACATTTCGTGTAAGATTTTTTATTATTATCTAATCCACTATCGAGGTTTATTCAAAAAGGATTTATGTTCGTTTGGACGGAGGTGTGTGAAGAAAATTTGAAGGAGTTAAAAAGAAGGTTATCCAGTGCACCTGTCCTCACACTACCTTGTAGTGGAGAAAGGTTTGTGATCTACAGTGATGCATCCAAGAAGGTATTGGAGTGTGTTCTCATGAAAAATGATATGCTGATAGCTTATGCCTCATGACAGTTGAAAATCCATGAGAAAATTTACCAAACTCATGATTATTAATTAGTTGTGGTAATCTTTGCATTAAAGATTTGTAGGCATTATCTTTATAGTGAAAGGTGGAATATTTATACTGATAATAAAAGTTTAAAGTATATTTTCATGCAAAAGGATATGAATATACACCAAAGAAGATGGTTAGAGCTGATTAAATATTACAACTTCTCAATTCATTACCACCCTGGGAAAGCAATATAGGTGGAAAACACATTAAGTCGACAAGACCATGCTAGAATGTCCATGATGAAGATCACAAAAGATCCCATATTTATGGATTTACAAAGGATAGATCTTGGAATTATAATGGAAGGGAAAAAATCGTATCTTTCTCAAATAAATGTTCAACCATCTATTCATGTGATGATTAATGAGGCACATAAAGAAGATGTAGAGTTACAAAAGAATGTGAGAAATGTTCCTAGATTCCTCATTGATTGTGACGAAATAATATGGTTTAGGAATCAGGTTTTTGTTACTCCTAACCCAGAATTAAAGAAGGAAAGATTGGATGAAGCTCATAGTTATTCATTCTCTATTCACCCTAGAAGCACGAAGATGTATAGGGACCTGAAGGAGTACTTTTGGTGGGATGGAATGAAATGATATGTTGCTAAATATGTCTCTCGATGCTTGGTTTGTTGGCATGTTAGAGCTGAGAGACAGATGTCTAAGGGGATATTACAACCCTTACCCATACCAGAATGGAAATGGGAAAACATCACTATGGAATTTGTCACTAGACTTCCTAAAACATCCAAAGGAAATAATTCTATCTCGGTTATAGTTGATCATCTTACGAAGTCAGCACACTTCATTTCTATTATAGAAGATTTCTCTCTTTATTAGCTTTATAAGATATATGTGAAGGAATTGGTAAGATTTCATGGACTACCATTTTCCAGTATCTCTGACCGATATCCGAGGTTTACCATGATGTTTTGGAGAAGCCTTCAGTATACTCTAGATACAAAGTTGAGTTTTAGAACTACTTATCATCCTCATATAGATGGTCAGTCTGAGAGGACAATTAAAACTCTAGAAGACATGTTGAGAGCTTTTTGTATGGATTTCAAGGGTTTTATGGAATTTTCTTATAATAATATATTTCTCTCTAGTATTTAGATGTCTCTTTATGAAGATCTCTATGGAAATAAATTCATAACTCCAACTTGCTGGGATGAAGTTGGGGAAACAAAGCTATTAGGAGCTGATCTTGTTAATGAGAGTGCAGAAAATGTAATATCAATTCAACAACACTTAAGAGCAGATCATAGTCAAAAAAAAGTTATGCCGACAACTGAAGAAATGACCTTGAGTTTGAAGTGGGTGATAAAGTGTTCTTATGATTATCTCCTTGGAAGAGAGTAATGAGATTTGGAAATAAGGGGAAGCTGAGCCCTAGGTATATTTGTCCTTTTGAAATAATGGATCATGGTGGGATGGTAGCTTATCGATTGGCGCTTCCCCTAAATCTCTCTCAAGTTCAGGATGTTTTCCATGTATCTCTCCTGATAAAGTACATACCTGATCCTTCCCATGTACTAATCTTAGAAGTTGTACCGCTGGAGTAAGATCTTTCTTATGAATAATAGCCAATAGAGATTCTGGATCATGGTGAAAAAGTTCTACGAAACAAGAACACTCGATTGGTTTGTAACTCCCTGACCCCAGTTACTCAGATTCGGTGCATTATTACATAACATTGTCATGATCATAAGGAAATCATGTCTTGAAAGACCGATCAGTTTACTAATATTTGAAACAAGATTAATACATAAGTTCAATATTACAACTTGAAAAGAAATAAAAAAAATTGATTTCATTAGAAACATCCAAGCCTCCTTAATTATTCTTGTCGGTCACTCATAAATAACTTATTCATATCCTTGGAAAATGAAACATAATAACGGGTTGACATCAAACACTTAGTAAGGGTAAGTAATACAACTGAAAATGACATAAATATTAAGCATGGTAAATAATTGAAACCACATGAATTTACCAATAATAAACATGAATACATTTATGGAAAGAATATGATCTGAGTAAATAATGCCACAATAAAACATAATCAGGGGTATTCTACTAGTCGAATGACCACATGAACCATCAATAGTATTTCTATAATGAGGGAATGTATAATGACGGACATTCTGAAAAAAAATTTAAAAGCCTAGGCCAAGTCGTCTAAAAATGATTAAGGCCTCGGCCAAAACCATAAATGAAATTGGGAAAGGGCCTCATCCAATTCCATGTCTAGTTGTCTCATGAGACCTACCGATGCATCGAGGAGCTATAGAGGGCTCCACCCGTCACTTACTAAGTCCAATACATTCCTCGTATAAAATGGATTAAAATATCATAAACATTCGTATTAAAACTAGCATATGAAATTCCGATACTTTAACCATAAATCGTGAATGGAATAAAAATAGAATATCCATATTGAAACATATCAAAGAAAATTCAATACAATATGGGAGTTTTTTTTCATAATAAATCAACTCCAAATAAACTTAAAATCCATCAAAGGATATTGACATAGATAAAATCAAAACCCTTTTTAAAGAAATATCTCCTTCTATTTTAAAATCATTTAAGAGTCACATAATTATACAATAAAACATTTTCTTTGAAAATATTGTTATCATCTTGTAAGGGAAGCTTCAACGAGTTTATAATTGTATAAAATAGCCGCACCCGTTATATAAGTTAAAAAAAGACATTCTTACCTTAATTTTGTTGAAAAGTTTAAAAAGGGCCTTCTTTGGAAAATGAAAGAAATATTCCTTTATAAACATCTTATAAAAAGATAAATAAGTGTATAAACTACTTTAACACATATTCTGTAAAATAGTATGAATGTTTTTAAATACATTTTAAAGAAACATGGATATGGATGATAAAGAGGTCCCAGTATATCATTACATATAAACAACCTCGGATAATAAAGAGATTGTGGAATAAACCCTTACCGTGTACTTTTCCATGGTTGAGGGTAGGTTAACCTCCTGTATAATGGTGAAATAATTGTTATTAAAATATACAAGAATCATATACATTAATATGATATCATATATGATCTTTTCACATTTCTTTATTAATAATATCTTATTATTATCGTCATTTCTGGTGTTAACTTACTCGTTTTCTTTTATATGTTTTGTTACATAAGCCGTGTTTGTTATGGATAGGTTGTATCTTATTCATATCAAGAATGATATCAAGTCCTTAAAAATTATTTTTAATCATTATATGAGAATTATACTTTCATGGATATGATGTGGAATGGATCTCATCGCGTTCGTGGAGACGGTAGTCCGTACGTACGCACGAGCGACAATGTCATTATTTTGATATTAAAATAATATATAAATTGATGGTATATAATATATAAAGAATAACTATCATGTTTTATTTATTATTTAAATCAATTAAACATCATTATCATACCCATCAAAATAATAATGTTTTGAATAACAATTACACCATGACGTGGAGACGGTAAGCCGTACATACACACGTATGGTGACATGTATTCAAATTATGGATAGAATACGGAATATGGTTGTAACATATGTATAATCACATCACATTATATAGAAGATACTAGATTTTTTATTTTATAAAGGAAATGACAAAGAAATAAGATGTGTAACAAGAAAGGAACATGAAAAAGGGTGGTGAAAACATTACTTCTTCTTCGGGTTCTTCCTTTTGATTTGATAAAAAGGGCTTCATAGGTTTGTTTTCTGATCAAACTAAGGCCTCTAGGTTGAAGTGAAGGATGTTGGTAAGATATTTGTTCAGGGTCTGGCCAATCCAAAAGCCTTTTAAGGTGTGAAGAATTGGTTAGAAGTGGTTCCCTTTTATAAGGGGGAGGAGGGGCTCTTTAGGAAAAACTTAAAGTATTAATTTATAATAAATTCATATTCTGTTTATAATGGATACAAAGTGAATTATTCAAAGTATAAGGTAAGGATGGGTCTAAATACTTTCAACCAATAGATTTTAGACATGATTGGGTCACTATATTAACTTTATCTTTTAGTTTTAACTCTTAGTTAATTAGTTTGACATATACCATGTCACTTTGAATTTTTATAATATATAGTTAATAAAAATACTATATACATTTAAGAGACCAAAAAGTGGTACATTAATGATACACCTATCATGATATAAGTCTTTTTGTATAACCATAGATATTTAGGAATAGAATATCAATTAATAATATAATATTGTTTCTAAAAACACATTTATCTCAATTTTGACACTATTCAATAATTGAATTTTGTTAAAGTCTTAACAACGTTATTAATTAGAATAAAATTCATATAAGAAATCCTAACAATTAATATTAACCAATAAAATTCTTTTATGGCATAAAAAACTTTAAATTATATTTATTGTAACTTTTATAATACCTAATATTTGATTCTTTCATTATTAAGGAAAATACTGCATCATTATTGTGTCATAAATAAATTTAATTATTAAATGTCTAAAAATTATAAATAAAATACAATTATGTAGGAAATATTTTTATCTTTCTAATTAATATTTATAGTTGAAAATATAACATTTATAACCCTATATAATAATTGTTTTTCTAAAAGATATATGCTTATGTCATTGTTGTATTTACTTTAACTTAATTAATATAAAGTTTCCTTATCACCTACAAGTGGCTCCATGGGGTCCCAAAATCGACCCAAATATGCCCATGGTTGGAAATGTATTAGAAAATAGGTTTAAGACAGGTTTTAGGGTAATTTAGTATTATTATAATATTATTTTTTTACCCTTATTTACCGGATTTACCCTTTAACCATGGTAAATAAAATATTTACCGAAGTAATTATTCAAAATGTATAAAAATAATAGTTACCTATTTACACAATTTGAAATCCTGATTCCATATATGGAATCCATTTTTCCAAATTCAAAACACAGAAGTGGCAGAAATTAATTTAAAATTAATTACTGTTGTTAAAACAAAAAGCGTGTTTTTAAGAGGTAATAACTATAAAAAGATTGACACTTGTTTATCTCTGGTTTAGTTGTGAAATTATTTCCAATGACCAAAATTGTATTAAATGGTAAAAATATATTCTAAATATACTTAAAAAACACTCAAATTCATAATTTATCTCTATTAATTATTTTGATTGAAAATTTTGTTTTTAATTAAAATTCAGTAATTTTCACTATTCATCAAAATATAAAAGTTCTCCGAAAAGTACCAATATTTCACCCTACGCTAATTTTGATATTCTGAATCCAAAAATGAAATCCATTTTGAGAGATAAAATTTATAAAATTTCAAAAAGTGGGTATTACTATTCATAAAGGATACTTTGATTGGTCGCAGTGTGTTAGAATCTCGAAGTTTCATACAACACGCACTACTGTATTATTCAAATAGAATCATACTGTGAAATATTGTAGTGTTACATTCTCCCCTCCTTAAAATAATTTCATCATCAAAATTTTTACAATACTACCGCATGAAAAGACTTGGGTGGTTCTTTATCATATGTTCCTCAGGATCCCACATTACCTCTTCCATCTTAGGGTTCCTCCATAGAACTTTTACCAAGCGAGTTGTCCGGTTTCTCAGCACTTTCTCTATTGTATCAAGAATCTTGACAGGATCTTCGCAATAAGATAGATCAGGTTCCAGTTCATCTTCCTCATAGTTGAGTACATGCATTGGTTTGGGAATTTATTTGCTTAATAGTGATATGTGGAACACATCATGAACTTTGGAGAGAATTGGAAGCATTTCCAAACGGTAAGATATAGCCCCAATTAGTTCTAGAATTTCGAATGGTCCGATGTACCTGGAACTCAATTTACCTTTCTTACTGAAACGTATAACTCCCTTCCTTAGAGATACCTTCAAGAAAACATGATCTTCTTCCTGAAATCCCAAATCCTTCCTTCGGTTATCAGCATAGCTCTTCAGCCTGCTTTGAGCTAATTTCATGTGGTTTTGGATTAACTTCACCTTTTCCATCGTTTCCTCCACCAATTATGGGCCTACGAGTTTTCTTTCACTAACATCATCCAAACAGGTTGGTGTACGACATCTCTTTCCTTATAACCCTTTATATTGTGCCATCTAAATACTCGAATGGAAGCTATTGTTATAAGAAAATATTACCGGAGGTAAATATTGATCCCACATACCCTGAAAGTCAAGTGAGAAAGATATCAACATGTCTTATAAGGTTTGAATATTCCATTATCATTTGCCCATCTGTTTGAGGGTGGTAGGTAGTGCTCAAATGAAGTTCAGTATCCAGGACTTTCTAAAGAATATTCCTGAATCTTGAACTAAAACGGGGATCATGATCAGAAATAATCGATAGGGGTACTCCAGGATGTATCAAAACTTCATTTATATATAGTCATGCTAGACGTTCGATTGGTAATTGTTCTCTTATAGAAAGAAAATGTGCTGACTTGGTAATTCGATCAACAATGACCCATATTTCATCGTTCCTTATAAGATTCTTTGGAATTCCCATGATAATTTCAATCATAATATTATCCCATTTCAACTCAGGTATGGGAAGAGGTTGGATGAACCCTCTAGGTTGTTGCCTTCCAGATTTCACCTGTTGAAAAACCATACATCTTGACACAAAATTGGAAATATCCCTCTTCATGTTGTACAACCAAAAATGTTCCTTCAAATCTCTATATATTTTGGTGCTCCCATGGTATATAGAGAAATTGGAACTATGAGCATCGTCCAACAATTCCCTTTTTAGATCAGGTATATCGGGAACACAATGTCTCTTCCCAAATTTCAAAATTCAATCTTCATACACAAAGTCTCTCAATCTGCCATCATTAACATCTTTAATCTTCTTTTGAAACACTTCATCACCAGTCTAAGAACACTTTATCCTTTCTAGTAAAGATGGTTTGGAAACCATTTGAAAAATTATTGATCTTTCAACTTCCATTATGATTCCCACATCCATCTTCACTATATCCATGAAAATATGATCCCTTTCAATTCTCATTATGTTCAAAACCCCATGATCCTTCCTGCTCAAAGAATCGGCCACCTTATTTTCCTTCCCCAGTTGGTAGTGTATCATGCAATAATAATACATGAGTAATTCAAGCCGTCTCATTTACCTCATGTTGAGTTCATTCTGTGAGAAAATATATTTCAAACTCTTGTGATCAGTATAAATCTCACATTTTTCACCATAGAGTTAGTGTCTCCAAATATTTAGAGCAAATATTATAGTAGATAACTCAAGATCATGAGTAGTATAGTTTTTCTCATGATTTTTCAGCTGTCGTGATGCATAAGAAATAACTCTATCATTCTGCATAGAGACATAACCAATTCCTTTCTTCGATGCATCACTATAAATAACAAACCCATCATTTCCCTATGGTAGTGTCAAAATAGGATCATTGAGTAATATTCTCTTTATTTCTTCAAAAAATTCTTTACACTCTTTTTTCCAAACAAATTTAACCCCTTTACATGTGGGCTTCTTTAATGGGTTAGCCAATAGGGAAAAATTCCGGATGAAACACCGATAATAACCTACTAAGCCAATAAAACTGTGTACCTCGATTATACTCATTGGTGGTGTCCATTCATGGATTTCTCTTTTCATAGACGGATCAACAGAGATTCCATCCTTAGAGATAATATGTCCATGAAAAGAAATATCTTGAATCCAGAATTAAAACTTTCTAAACTTCTCATATAATTCATGTCTCCTAAGAGTCTTTAGGATATTGCACAAGTGATTTTCTTGAACTTCGTAGCTTTTAGAGTACACCAAGATATCATCAATAAATACCACCACAAAATCATCGAGATATTCCTTGAAAACTCTATTCATTAGACCATGAATACAGAGGGTGCATTAGTCAATCCAAAAGTCATTACTGTAAACTCGTAATGCACGTACCTTGTTCAAAATGTTGTCTTCGGAATTTCTTCCTTCTTCACACACAACTGATGGTATCCAGATCAATGGTCAATCTTTGAAACGTATTGATATCTATGCAGTTGATGAAATAAATCATCAATGCAAGGCAGGGGATACTTTTTCTTTATAATTATAGCATTTATTTCCCTATAGTCGATACATAACCTCATAGATCCATGTTTCATCTTATCAAAAAGGACAGGGGCTCCCCATGGAGAAACACTAGGGAGTATAAATCTATTTTTACTCAATTCCTATAGTTGTTTCTTTAGTTCAACTAATTCCACAGTGGCCACTATATAAGGGGTCTTCGATATAGGCCTTGAACTAGGAATTAAATTAATGGAAAACTCAATTTCTCATTCTGGAGGATGTCTAGGTAAATCTTCCGGAAACACGTCAACATATTCTCTCACAATAGGTACATCCACTATTTGAACATTCCTTTCCTCACCCATAGTTATTTCATTCTATTTCTCCTCGATAATTGAATTAAGTTGATCTACTAGGGGTGGATCTAGATAAGAATCAGGTGATGAATAATTTGCTCTACAGATAAGGTGTTCTTTATCATCATCATCAAAAATCGTAACCTCCTTCTTCTTACAATAAATTTTTGCATCATGGTCTGAAATCCAATCCAAACAAAAGATTATATAAAATTTATTCATGGGTATGATGATGAGATCATCAGATAAAGAACATTTATATTCCCTAATGGAAACGGATCCAAAAAACATTGTAGCAATGATACTTCTCTTAGGAGTTTCAACTGACAAATCCTTTGTTAAATAAAATTGGAAATATATATTTTTATTAGTAAACTCAGAAGATATGAAACAATAAAATGATCCCAAATCAAATAAATCATTTTCTAAACATGAGGAAGCCATTAAATTACCTGACACCTCGTATTTTGGGGCTTCAACCTCAACAGTAGTGATTGCATAATCTTGGCATTGATCACTGGGCCTTTTCTAAGGTAAGTTTACCTGACGCATAGAAAATTTATTTTCATAATGTCCCATCTCCCTGAAATTTTAGCATTGAACATTGGTAACGACTTTCTTTCCTTTACAATAACCAGCTAGATGGCCTTTCTGTTGACACTTATAGCATAATCCTTTTCCTTTTAGACAGGCACCAGGGTGCTTTCTTCTGCAATTATTACAAGGTGGAAATTCAATTCTTCCCTTCTTCCCTGTCTTCTTATTTCCTTTCCTAGAGTGTTCAACTGATCTCTTATTCTCTTGATTTGATTTAAAGTCATAAGACTTAGAGAATTCTTTTTCTCTCTTGATATCACATGAGACAATATCTTCTTATGACGAGAAGGATTGTGAGACCAATGCTCGATGGAGAAATGGTTTTAAACTATCAAAGAAATTATCAATCTTACTCCTTGGGTTACGTATATAATCTACATCATACCTTGGTAACCTTGTAATGTTATCCTCGTACTTTTCGACATTCTCATCCTCAATTTTGTCTCAGACTTAGAAACTGACTTTCCATATATGCTCGATGGTCACGAGGAAAGTATTTTTCTAAAAACAGATCTTTGAACTCCCTACCTTAAATATTTGATACTTCATCATCTTCCTTCATGTTTTGAATCAATGACCACCATTGATCAGCATCTCCAGTGAGGTAGTAAACTACCATGATAACGTTTTCCCTTTCACTACTACCCAAGGAATGGAATATTTTATCTAAAGAATGTATCCATTTCTCAGCCACTGTGGGATTTGTACACCAACTTAATGTTGGTGGTTTTTGCCTCATGAAGTGATCTAACATTTATCCTCCACACTGTGGATCAGGGTGCTCCATATGGTTAAGGTTATTAATCATAAGCTGAGTGAGTTGTCCCAGTATGGTGATTAGGTGATCAGCACCAGTTGCATCACCAGCTCCACTATAATTATCTTGAGTAGGAGGGAAATCCCAACATGGAGTGTTTGCATTGATACTGTTTCAATTTCTTCCACTAGGAGCCATTTCTAAACAATGGCATACACAATATTAGTTTATGGATCGCAACACATAAATACAAAATTGAAAAACACTTAACATAAATTGAACAGTTTATGGATATAATCCATAATCATAAAAATGTTTTCTTTGAGAAAGTATATACTCATAAGCCCTTCATAATGGTTTTTATAGAAAATGATAATTATCTTAAGCATATCCCCCAGGAGTGTCATAAACAAGAATGCAGCAAGGCCCGCTGTTGTGCATTAATTCCCGTTCGAGTCTAGATCAAAGCTATATTTTCGGGTTTTACCCCTATGTACATCTGTTCTAGAGCCGCCTCTACCTACTCGTATCCAAATAGGTATCTATTTCTCAGAAAACTCACAAAATTCATACTATACCAAAATTCTAGGAAGTTCTTCTATAGTAATCCTCAAAGTCCATCTTAGGTATATTTTTCTAATCAGAGTGTATCTAAATCTAATTTCCAAGGTTTGTACTAAACATCCTCTAATACCAACTCTAACGCACCGAACCAAATTACCCAGAGTCAGTGCATTATTAAATAAAATTGGCATGATCAAAAGGAAATCATTTCTCGAATGACCGATCAGTTTAGTAATATTGGAAACAAGATTCATATATAAGTTCAACTTTACAACGTGAAAAGAAATACAACACAAATCTATTTCATTAGAAATATCCAAGACTCCTAGATTATTCTTGTTGGTCACTCATAACTAACCTCTTTATATTCAAGGAAAATGAAACATAAGAAATGGGCGAGCTCAAATGCTCAGTAAGGGTAAGTTATACAGAAGAAAATGACATAAATATTAAGCATGGTAAATAATTGAAACCACATGCCTTTACCAATAATAAACATGAATACTTTTATGGAAAGAATATGAGTTGAGTAAATAATGCCATAATAAAACATAATCATGGGTATTCTACTAGTCGAATGACCACATGAACCATCAATATTTTTTGCATAATGAGGGAATTTATAATGCCTGACATTCGGAATCATTTTTTCAAGGCCTCAGCCAAGATGTCTAAAAATGATTAAGTCCTCAACCAAAACCATAAATAAAATTGGGAAAGGGCCTCAGCCAATTCCACATCTAGTTGTCTCATGAGACCTACCGATGCATCTAGGAGCTATAGCATGCTCCACCCGTCACTTACTAAGTCCAATACATTCCTCATATGAAATGGTTTAAACATATCATAAACATTCGTATTAAAACTAGCATACGAAATGTCAATACTTTGACCATAAATAATGAATGGTATAAAAATATCACATCCATAGTCAAAAATATCAAAAAACCTTCAATACAATATGGATGTTTTATATCATACTAAATCAACTTCAAATAAACAAAAAATCCATCAACGGATGTTGACGTAGATGAAATCAAAACTCTTTTTAGAGAAATATCTATTTCTATTTTGAAATCATTTAAGAGTCACATTATTATAAAATAAAACATTTACTTTGAAAATATTCTTATAATCTTGTATGGGGAGATTCGACGAGTTTATAATGGTAGAAAATAGCCACACCCTCCATATAAGTTAAAAAAAGACATTCTTACCTTAATTTTTTCGAAAAGGTTAAAAAGGACCTTGTTTAGAATACGACAGAAAGATTAATTTATAAACATATTATAAAAAGTAAAACAAGGGTATAAATGGATTTAAACCATATTCTATAAAATATTAATAATGTTTTTAAATAAATTTTTAAGAAACATGGATGTGGATGATAAAAAGTCCCAGTAGATCATTACGTATAAACAACCTCGGATAATGAAGAGATTGTGAAATAAACTCTTACCTTTTACTTTTACTTGGTTTAGGGTAGGTTAAACTCCGGTATAATGTTTAAATAATTGTTATTTAATTATACAAGAATAATATACACTAATATGATATCATATATGATCTTTTAACATTGCTTTGTTAATAATATCTTAGTATTATCGTCATTTATGGTGTTAACTTATTCATTTTCATTTATATGTTTTGTTACATAAGCCTTGTTTGTTATGGATTGGTTGTATCTTATTCATATCTAGAATGATATAAAGTCCTTAAACATTATTTTTAATCATCAAATGAGAATTAGACTTTCATGGATACGATGTGGAATGGACCTCATCACATTCGTGGAGACGGTAGTCCGTACGTACGCACGAGTGACAATATCATTCTTTTGATATTAAAAAAATATATAATAGGATGGTATATAATATAAAAATAATAATTATCTTGTTTTATTTATTATTTATATCAATTACACATCATTATCATACCCAACAATATAATAATGTTTTGAATAACAATTACACCACGACGTGGAGATGGTAAGTCGTACGTACACACGTATGGTGACATGTCATTAAAAGGATGGATAGAATACTGAATATGGTTGTAAAAAATTTATAATAACATCAAAGTATATATAACATAGTGGAGTTATTATTTTAGAAAAGAAATAACATAGAAAGGAGAAGTGGAAGAAGAAAGGAACTCGAAAAAGGGTGGTGAAAACAATACCTCCTCTTTGGGTTCTTCCTTTTGATTTATTCAAAAGGGCTCCTTAGGATTGGTTTCGGATCCAACTAAGGCCTCTAGGTTTAAGTGAGGGAATTTGGGAGGATATTTGGGTAGGGGTTGGCCGAACCAAAAGGCTTTGATGGTGTGATGAATTGGTTAAAAGTGGCGCCCTTTTATATGGGGGAGGAGGGGCTCTTTTGAAAAAACGTAAAGTATTGATTTATAATAAATTCATATTCGGTTTATAATGTCTGAATAGTGGATTATTCAAAGTCTGAGGTGGGGATGAGTCTAAATCCTTTCAAAAAATAGATTTTAGACAGGTTTGGGCCACTATATTGACCTTATCATTTAGTTTTAACTTTTAGTTAATTAGTTTGACATTTACCATGTCACTTTGTATTTTTATATTATATAGTTAATAAACTTACTATATACATACATGAGACCCCCAAGTGGTCCATTAATGATACCAATATCATGATATAAGTCCTTTGGCCGAACCTTATATTTTTATGCATAGAATATAAATTAATTATATAATATTTTAAAAAAAAACTCATTTATGTCAATTTTGACACTATTCAATAATTGATTTTTGTTAAAGTATTATCAACTTTATTAATTAGAATAAAATTCATCTAAGAAATCCTAAAAAATTAATATTAACCAATAAAATTCGTGTATGGAATCAAAACTTTTAAATTATATTTATTTTAACTTTTATAGTACAAATTTTTAGATTCTTTCATTATTAAGGAAAATAATGCATCATTATTGTATTATAAATAAATTTAATTATTAAATGTCTAAAAATTATAAATAAAATACCATTATGTAGGAAATATTTTTATAATTGTAATTAATACTTATAGTTGAAAATATAACATGTATAACCCTATGTAATAAATGTTTTTCTAAAAGATATATGCTTATGTAATTTTTGTATTTACTTGAACTTAATTAATATAATGCATCCTTATCACCTACAAATGGCTCCATGGGGTCCTATAAATGACCCAATGATTCCCATGGATAGAAATGTATCAACCAATATGTTTAGGAAACGTTTTATGGTAATTTAGTATTCTTATAATATTATTTGTTACCCTTATTTACTAGATTTACCCTTTAACCATCGTAAATAAAATATTTACCGAAATAATTATTCAAAATGTCTAAAAATAAAAGTTACCTATTTACACAATTTGAACATCCTGATTCCAAATATTGAATCCATTTTTTCGAATTCAAAACACTGAAGTGGACGAAATTAATTTAAAATTAATTCCTGTTGTTAAAACAAAAAATGTGTTTTTAAGAGATAATAACTATCAAAAGATTGACAGTTGTTTATGTTCAGTTTAATTATGAAATTATTTCCAATTACCAAAATTGTAATAAATGGTAAAAATATATTCTAAATATACTTTAAAACCACTCAAATTCATAATTTATCACTATTAATTATTTTTATTAAAAAAGTTGTTTTTATTTAAAATTTACTAATTTTCACTATTCATCAAAATATAAGAGTTCTCCGAAAAGTACCAAATTTTAACCCTAGGATAATTTCGATATTCCGAATCCAAAAATGAATTCCATTTTTAGAGATAAAATTTATAATATTTCAAAAAGTGGTTATTACTATTCATAACGGCTACATTGATTGGTTGCGGTGTGTTAGAATCTCACTGTTGCGTACAACACACGCTACTGTATTATTCAAAGAGAATCGTACCGTGGAAACATGAGGTGTTACATGGTTAATGTTTTATGGAGTAACCAAAAATTATAAGAATCTACATGGGAACTTTAGGATATGATAAGGGAGAGGTATCCTCATCTGTTTGTTATGAAGTGACGAATTTTGAGGGAAAAATTCTTTTTAAGGGGCGTACAATGTAACACCCTGAGATTTTATGAGAAATATTTTTTTTATAGTATGTTCTATGAAACCACAAAAGAATATTCCACTACAAACAACACTGTCTGGGCTTGCGTTACACTCAAGAACAACTTTCTTCGATAGCTTGCGTTGTACGCTTTACCGAGTTTCACTAAACAATGATATGTTATTAAAATATTAAATAAACTAGCTGTTAGGAATAGTAATACCCCCTTTTTGAAATTTTATAAATTTTATCTTTTAAAAGGGACTTTATTTTTGGATTTGGAATATCGAAATTATCTTTGGGTGAATTCTTGATATTTTTTTTAAAACTTTCAATTTTTGATGAATAGTGAAAAACACTAAGTTATAGTTTAAAACCGAATTTTTATTTAAATAATTATTTATTTTATTTAAATTTATTTTAGGTAAAAATAGATACAATATATCTATATAAGTTCAATTTAATTCATTAGAGTCATCTTATAATAATTTTAGATTTATAAAAAATTTATTGAACTTTTTACCTTCTTTTACCCACCTACTAGGAAAATTTACAAATTTACATAAAACATAATTTTACTGCTTTTGTGAGTGTAATTTCAAAAAATCCAAGAGACAAAGTTGATATCAGTAAGTAAAATGTGGTTGAATAAGGTAAAAATAATTTTTGGTGAATAGTAACTTTTTACTTTTATTTACCACTGTTAAAAGTAAATAGGGTAAATAAAGTTAAAAATGATATTATTATTACCCTAAAACATGTCCTAATTCCATTGGATAAGTGTAATTAGATGAAACACAACATTAGGAATAAAATATGACCATTTAGGTCAACTTGGATTAGATTAGGATATTTATTATTGTTTAATTCAAAGAAGAGTTAAAAGAGTTAAAATCAAAGTTTAATAAGTAAAACATTTTTAATATATGGTTATACATATGATAAATTCAACTATAAATATTCATTAGAAAGATAAAACTATTTCCTACATAATTTAATTTTATTTATAATTTTTAGACATTAAATAATTTAATTTATTTATGACATAATGATGATACAGTAATTACCTTATTAATGAAATATTAAGATAATTGATTTTATAAATAACAAAATATATATAATTTGAGACTTTTTATGAAATAAACTAATTTTAAAGGTTAATAAAAATATTAGGGTTGGTTATATGAGTTTAATTTGATGTAATAATGCTGTTATGCATTTAGAAAAAACAAAATACCAAATAGTGTCAAAATTGGCATAAAAGAGTTTTTAAAACACATATTAAGTTATTAATTTATATTATATTCCTAAAAATATACGGTTTGTCCAATAGACTTATATAATAATATATATAAAATTAATGAACCAATTGGGTTTATATTGGAATTTTATAGTATTTTTATTAACCATATAGTGTAATAATACAAGAAGACACGGTAAAAGTAAAATTATTTAATAGAGTTAAATCTAAATGATAATGTTGAAATGGTAACATAAACCTCCCTAAAAACTATTGGTTGAGATTATTTTGACCCATTCCCACCCTATACTTGAAATAATTTACTTTTTAGAAATTATAAACCTAACTTAATTTTATTATAAAATAATAGTTTATGTTTTTTCTAAGGTGCCCCTCACCCCTCTTATAAAAGGGCGCTCCCCCTTATCTCTAATTCACACATACAAAGCCATTTAGATCTGCCAAAATCTGTACAAATACCCTCTAAACTGTCCTCCCTTCATCCTATAGGCCTTAATTAAGTCATAAAGCCAACCTAAGGAGCCCTTTTGATCAAATCAAAAGGAAGAACCCGAGGAATAGGTAAATATCTCACCACCTATTTCAAGTTCCTTTCTTATTACAATTCCTACTTCTTTATTGTTTCCAATATAAAATAATAACTCCCATTAATTCTATATACTGTGATGTTATTATAAAAATGGTTCAAACATATTAGTTATTTTATCCATCCTATGAATGAAAAAGTCACCACACGTGTGTAGGTACGGCTTACCGTCTCCACGTCGTTGTGTAGTTTGTTATTCCAACATTTTATCATTTGGATGGGTATGATAATGAGTATAAATGATATAAATAATAAATATAACATTATTATGATTCTATATATATGATATAACATCCAATTATATACTATTTTAATATTAAAAAATGATATCATCACTCGTGCGTACGTACGGCCTACCGTCTCCACAATGTGATGCGACTCGTTGTAGATGATCTTCGTTGAATAATGATTATAAAAATGAATTGAATGAGTAAATATGATATATATTACACTAGTAACCTTATTTAAATGAGTTATATATAACCTAAAAATAGGAATAAGAATTTATTCGACAAAACTTGCATAAGAACATAAAAGCAATGTGCACCCGAATAATAAGTAGAAATGAAATATTACTAGTAAGAAGATAAGAATATGACTATATATCATATCATAACAATGAATATGATTCTGTAATAAGTCAATGATATTATTTAAATCATTATACAGGAGTTTCGGATATGTACAAAGCATATCGGACCTAAGGTAAAGGAAAATCTCACAATCTCATTTTTATCCAAGATTATTTATACTTCAGAATTTACTTGGGAATATTTATCATCTACATCCATGTTTCCTCAATATTTAATGTTATTAATATCCTCCTACAATTTTTTAAATCTAATTTTACCTATTGGTTAATTTTTAGTAAAATATATGAAAGGAATCTTTTGTAGTTTTCAGTATGAGATACTTTTTGACTTTTCTGGCCAAAGTACGAGAAGAATGTTTTTTTAACTTATACGACATGAATGGATTTTAATGATTTCATTGAACATTATTTACATGAAGCTTCCTTTACAGTTTTTAAATTTTATTTTTAATTATCTTCTTTTAGTTTAAAATTGTATGAAATTTTAAGAAAGGAAAAAAATTTGAAGTAGAAAGGATATTTTCCTCAAGAATGGAGTTCAAGTTTTTTATCAAAATTATTTTCCATAAAAGATATTATAGGGTTCTATTTCTATCCCTATTTTAACATTGATTTGATTATGTTATTATGTAATTATTTTTATTAAGTCCTTTAATATTATATGGATTATTTTATGATGGAATGATGTTTAAGAATCCCAATTTTTATTACATGGGTTATGCTATGATATATGATTTATGATTTTTGGGAACACATAAGAATGGTTTCATTATGAGATGGGTGGGACCTATATCTCCCTCCAATGCATTGGGTAAATATTTATATCTCATGAGATAGACATGTCTGGAATGGAAAGTTAATCCGGTTCAGTGATACAGGACTGGAATGAGGAGTGAACTCGATTCAGAAATGGACTTTTTACGCTATGATAGTCTTTGCAATGAGTCTTGACTAATATGAAATGATTATCTATGTTTATGTTTTTATACCTTAAAGTTTCATGTTTTATGTTATGATTATTGGGATTAAATTTCACTACTATGATTTATCCCATGGTATGATATTATGATCTCTTTTTCAGGTTATTATTTTCAAAATGTTACGTTCTTATGAGTGTGATATGATTGATATTTTCTTTGTTTTCCCTTAATAAGAATTTTAGCTCACCCTTTTGTATGTTTTATATTCCCCATGTCAGGAATATGGGTATTAAGTAGGATATTCCAAAATGGACTCTAGATATGATGAAATAAATGGGAGAAAATGTAGATGCTTTATGACCAAGTTGTTTATGTTTCCCAATTTCTAAAGACACTATACCTATACGTTTCTATCATGGTTTTGTTATATTTTGTAATACCTATGCTTAAATTCTGAATTAATAACAATATATGTAAAGTAATGGTCTTTATACTTCTAACTATGTGGCCTTACATCACTTAGGATGTCATAAATTGTGTATTTTACTGATAATTTGAATATATGATATTTTAATGTATTTCTGTATTCATTGAAAATTAAAGGATTTTAGAAAACTCCAAAACACTAACCCTATCCATTTGTTAACATGTATAATTAAAAAATGAACTCTATTTTTTAAAAGTAATTTTGTACATATTATTAATTTTATATTTAAATAAAATCATATTTACTTAAAAAATTAACAATTTTAATTCGTAAAATTACATTTATATCACATTGAAAAATTAACCAAGATATCATTATCAAAATTCCTTAAGAAAATAAAATAATAATAAAAATTTACTATTCATTATGGTAACATTACTATTCAAATTACTATTTATAATTGTATGTTAAATTTCTATGAAAAAACAATTTAGTTCCATCAGACTCTAAATAACATAATGAACACAATTGTAGATAACAGTTTTTCGAAATTCGAAACATAGAAGCAACATAATTATGTTTAAAGGCTTGTTATAAATATATACATAAAACAATGTTTCATGCATTTCGTTTATTTTTTTTTAAATTTTGTTGTGTTAAACTAACCCACCTCGACCTATTATGGGATGGATTGGGTCTAGTAGGACCTGTGGATCCCATGGGAAATCGAGGTAGGGTACATGACCAAAGTGGGTCATATAGGTATCTTGAATGGATCTGGTCTTCTAGTCACTACAGAGGTTGTCAGGGGTAGATATGACACACATGTGGCTGGCCAAGGGTGGGGGCATCGAAAGAGAGGGTTAGATCATGGTACTAGATTCCAATATGACTGATGGGAATTGGTGGCCCAGATATGGACCTTGCCAGCAATAAGAGGGAAGAGGATAATTTTCGGTGACGTGTTATGGTATGAAATTTTCTTTATGTAGTGGCGTCCAAATGTCCATCTTGAAAATGAATGTTTGTCCAAAATGGAGGTAGTATCACAAAACTATGGTGGTACATCGTGACATGGTCAGGCTGGATGGTGGTGGTAGCATGATAGAGGGGTTTCCCAGATACTCGATACCGTAGGAGTGGGGGGGGGGGTCATCCAGATGAAAGTGGTATAGGCGTGCAACTTTCATGATCAATAGTGGGATAGGAAAAATTATAGTAATATGAGGTGGTCATTCTCATTGAAGAGAGGTTAGTGTTCCATCAAATCAAGGTGGGTGACCCAACGATGGAGGGAGAGGAGGCTAGTGGGACCCTAGCTTCTCAAAGAATCCAAAACTCATTTTTCCCTTTTTCAAAAGGTTTTGATAAGGGGCCTCCATATTTTGAATTTTTTTTAAAAATATTTATCATTTTAAATTTCAAATACCACCCATTTTCATTGCACCACCCAATTTTTATCATTGGTTTCCTTGTTTCGATTTTCTTAAAACCAAAAAATTATATGCATTATTTTTTTCCATAGACATCCACTATAAATAATTTACTAATTTATTATATTACCAATTTTTACAAGGCCCATCAATTAGTTCAATTATAGTTATCTGTATCTGGATGGAACATGGTTGGATAAATATGTATCCTCAAAATCATAGAAAAAACAATATATATATATACACACACAAACATGTTTTGTTCAAATTTAATATCTATAAAATGCATGGATAATCCTAATCAATTGTTTTAATTACCTTTCCATGGCTGTTCAAGATCATATCTATGCATGATAAGATCCATTGTTATAGAAATAATTTCCACTAATTAATTTAATGATAATTAACTTTTTCTCAACCCATTAAATTCACACGATAGCTCTGTAACCAATAGATGGTACCAGGGTGTCCAGTTGAAGATGGTGGGCTAAGGATTTAAAATATTTCATCACCAAATTGATGAAACACTTCATCATTGGTGATATGTTATCTAGTATAGGATTAATGATCTCTATTTAATTTAATACTAAAAAATAGAATGGTTACCTCATTCAAAAAAAAGAATGCTCGACGGTATTTCTTCATCAGTGAGTGTTACTCAAAGTATCTGAAGCCGGAACAGACTAGATCACCCATAGACACTTCATGAATCTATGTGATCAACTTTCATTATATTTTGGATGGAATAATGGTCCTCCAACAAATCGTTTAGCATCATGATGTTCTTGTCGATCTCGTGCCTTAAATCTGTTGAATGTGTTTTTGGAATGATCAATTAGAAATAGGATTTATCTATCTAGAATGTATATGGAGATAAATGGTATCATTCCTGTTTGAATTAATAGTTAAAAAATGTATTCCTTTCTTATTATTATATACTGGGAGTCCAATATACATAGTCAGGGTTCTTCAACCTTCAAAAATAAATCTCCCACTAAATAAGAAATTAATTATTATTTATGATGATCAAAATGTGTTATAAATATTTATTAAATTTATCCACTCCTTGAAATATAATAAATATATTATGTCATAAATTCTAATTCAATAATTCAAATCTTATTTCCTAGAAATATTAAAGGAACAATGAATACTAAAAATAATATTTTATTACATTTTTCCATATATTCACATAAAAATTTAATAAATATCTTTAATAAATAAATTTATACCTATTATCCTATGAAAATATAATAATTTATATATTTATTTTTTAGTTATAGATAACATTGAAGACCCTAAGTCCCCAATGGTAGGGAACACCATTTCCAATATACATATTCATCATAATACTATAGATTCTTGAATATTCTATTGTGTGTAATCCTCTAGGTTCTCATATCAATAGTATTGAATAGTGTTTACAGATGAATAGTGGATTCTAGAAACCCATTAAGGCCCCTATAATGATATGTAATAGTCATATAAATGAAAAATATCCTTTGAACTTAGTTTTATATAATCTCTTTGACTTTTGAAATATCATAAAGTAGTAGGAAAACATGTATCATCTTCCATTTCAGCTTTATTTTTTTAATATAGCTAGACATACATATGAATGAATACCTTAGAAATTTTTTTAATGTAATATTTTTCTAAGCACACAATTATGTGATATTAATTCCTCAACTCAGATGTTAAAAATTCTATCTTGATCATTCAACCAATTCCATACCACCAATGATGAACCAAAAAACAACCTATCCAGGAATTTATTATCATGATTTATTCCTTGAATAAATCTACATGATCATGTGGTATACATTGATAATGATGTCAATCCAAGAGACCAATAAACATGTCCATGAGTAGGAACAACCAATGACACCTGAAGCATGTGTTTTTCATAATGGAAGGTCTGTATGATCTCAAAAAATAGAGATCACTTAGTATGAACTTCATGATAAAAATCTCCATTTTAAGGAGACCTGACCACCTGATAGTCATATAACATAATTGTACAGTCCTAATGATTTATCTATACCATATGAAACATGATTTGGATTTATTTCATAATATCTTGAGGTTATCATTGTAGCCATGGTACTATACTAAGCTTTTGATAGGCCAATTAATTTATGGTAATTACCATTTAAATAGATGATGTAGAAATATTTACCCAATCATGGTATGATTTCATCCTATATATCCCACTGTATCCATGTTATTGTAATCCAAATGTACTATTTAGCTCAGTCTAGAGAACCCACTATTTCAACAAGATATTGGTTTGGTCTAACAAGGAATGTGGCCCTATGAAGATATGTCTCAATAAGAATATGACTCAAACAAAATATTATAATGTTACACATATAGAATATGTCCCTCTAGGAATGGGCATGATTTTATTCGAGATATAGCCTAATAAAGGAATGATATATTTGGAATATGGCCATGGTGGTAGAGGATGAGATCTCATATAGAATATGGTTATATGAGAATGGATTTTAAGACTTGCGAGAATATGAAAAACAGAGGACATACATAGATAGATTTGATGTTTAACCCAAACCTTGTGGTAGAATCATAAATACCATATTTATTGGGAATAAATTCTAACATAAAAAGATATTCAAAATTTATGGTCCTGTGACTGGACCATGTCACGATGTTTAATATCATGTAGAAAATATGAGTGCTAGATAGTTCAATCAAATTAAACTCTGACTATAAGGTGATTCATATGACATATCTCCATTATGATAACATAAATATCCACTAAATATCTCATCACACATGAATCATGCACAGAATGAGAAATGAGGGATAGAATATTAGACATATTTAATTAGATTTTTCAATATGAAATTTAATTGGTCTTATGCAATGATGATTCCATGGTATGGTTGTCTTGGATAAAAGGTGAATAAATTAGAGAATAAATAGGACCTATGAATGAGTTTTACTAAGATAATTGAACTAATAAGTGAGTCATATGAGGATATGTTTGATTATTACAACAAGGAGGAGACTCATGTGAAATGAAAAAGGTGGGGTTTACTATTAGTAGGAGGCCTAATTGGATTCAATTTAATTATGATAATGGAATGATCAAATTAAATCATTATGACCATGTGATTTTTTCTCAATGTGAGAAATAACATGTAATATAAGACAGAACATTCTATGAATTTGAGCAATTAAAATTAAATGGGTATTACACATTGATACTTCCCATGAATGATGTGTCATTTCGTTCTTATGACATAAAGAATCTTGTACACGTTAAGTGGAATATAATATTCTGATTTTTTGGTATGATTATGTTTTTTCATATAATTTTTAGGATATTGTATTTGTTGTTTAACATAATATTGTAGGGATGTTGTGGTATTCCGTTTTTCATCATGCATGTTGGATATTTATGTCATGATTGGAATGAAAATGAAAGTTTGAGTGGACTACACATAAACATATCACTAGATAATGAAACTATTATGTGGGTTATGTGTAGATGTATTTTCGAAATACCCATAATATGAGGCAAAATTGGAGGAATTTTAAAAGTTTTAGGGATAGTAGTGTATTAAGTGTTTAAGCCTACATGAGTCATTCAATGTTTTCAAAACAAGACATAAAATACAATTAATTGAACTTCATTAAAGAAAACTATTAAATTGGTATTGGGATTATGCATTAAGACAAAACATGACTGAAGATTCATCTAATACTCAGAGAATGTGACACCGTCAATTCAATACAAGAAGAATCCTACAGTGGTTTCATTAGATAAAATTTTATTTTAATATCCACCACTAAGTAAAATAGACATGTAGTTTAGAATCATATTTTGAATATTTTATTTTATGAAATTTATAATCATGTTTATTGGATGATTATGTGGTTAAAGGAGTGACTATTAAAGATTATACGGGGCTTATGCATGAAGTCTCTTATGAATGATCTGTCTTAGGGAATGTAACCCTTTGAAGGTTCTCAGTTTTTTGAAAAGGTATATCACAATTTTTATTTAAATTAGTATGTCCCTATAAAATCATTATAGTTATTGATAAAAAAATTATATGCTTCCATTTTTCATTATTAGATTTTTTAAATAGTTAAAAGGGATTCAATTTCTTTTTCTCAATTTTCATGGTATATAGGGTGAAAATCACCTTTGATTCATAAAAAATTGCATAAGATAAATTATTATGTGAAGTGTGTATATCCCAAAATAGGTGTTGAGTATATCCTTTTAATTAACATATTTATTTATTTTTGATAATTAAATAAACCCATTCACATCTAGATTTATTTTTTATAACAATTTCAACCAATCATTCTTTTATTTTTTATTTTTAACTGTTTTAGAGTCAGTTGGTCACAGTATCTATTTTACATCTAAATAAATAATTATTCTATTACTATGGATTCTATTCAATTTAGAATATACAAATTTTATGTTCATTTCATCTGTTAATGTCAGAATCAATTTTATTTGTTTCAATGGTGAAAAAAGTCATGGATGTTGTTACATGGTGTTCAAGTGAAATTATAGTTGTTAGCTTAATGTCACCTCTAAATTTGGATTATATATAAAGATACATTTAATTGTGTCTTGTGATATATATACCATTGAGTAGATAAGATATATATTGAAACATTATTAGTAAATGAGGAAGTATTAAAATGATTTTTTGTATCCAAAAATTCAATTAAGTTGTTCCAGTAGTTTCAAAACACTACAGCAAACTAATGTAAAAAGATACTAATTTTGATTTGCTGCAAAATCTACACATTTCAAAATCGCTTGATATATAATGAAATGTAAATATAATATGTTTTTATTGATTTTATAAATCTAATTAATATTATAAAAAGGTTGTTTGGATGTTAAAAATATTATCTGGTGATCAGAAATGTTGTTTTCCTAGTTGTAGTTTTTACCGATAATATGCTTCTATTGTTAAAAGATATCTACAGTTTTAGATGTCAGACTGATTCAATTATAGATCATATATTGTTATATTTATATTTACTTCATATTATTGTTTTATTCTTATGTATTATTCCAATGTTAATGGGATATAAAAAAATATTTAATTCTCTAAATATATGTATTCCTATTTTTTGAAGGTTTAGTTGAAAACTAATTTCCAAAAAGTGCAACTGAACTTTCAGAATTATGCAATCAAACTATTAATATAAAATCATGTTTCATCCACCCAATGTTTTAATGAATGAACCATATTATAATTTTCATCAACCATGTTTTTAATAAAAAAATATGGTTCATGAATTTTATATTTGGATGAAATTAACCCTATATTAATGAACCCTGCATTTATAAACGCTACATTTAAACCCTATTATCAATAATCCCATTCTCTAGTGAGAATATAACCTACTATTCTACTGATTCCATTTGTTATTTTTTTTAAAAATTCTAATTCAACCTCTTTTTAATCTCTTTACAAAATTAAAGGTTGAATCTAATGATATTAAACACACACCATACTTCTGTAACTAAAATAAAAAATCATGAACTACCCTATACTAATAATTTAGAGTGTTCAATGGAATGCTTTCTACTACTCAATCTACTTTATATTACAGTAGTTCTATTAATGTCGATACATCAATAAATAAAATGGTTATATGTTATGTGCTATTAAAAATGGAGGTTTATATCCACTGAATCTGGTTGGAAATTGAAGTTCGGTTTCCACCAATTTTAAATGATGAAATGTTTTATGATGAAATTTTATGTTCTACATAAAGCATCTTAAGGATAATGCATGATAAAGTATTTGATTGAAATTGAATTATGAGGAAGTTGAAAAATTCCTGTTGGAAATAAATTTAAATATTCATCTTATTGCATCATATAGAGTCTCAAAACATATATTTATCATGAAAAATATACAGAAAATAAGGATGTGGGAAGGAGAACTCTTCTACACAAATGTCGCATAAATAGATTCTTATCAACGTTAGAGATTATGATATGATGGTCCACTATTTAGAGAAATTTCTTCTTATGCCACAATTTATGGAGATTATATATTTGGATGTTTGAATATTAAATATGGATTTTATAGAAAATGAAACTATCCAAAATTTAGGATATTTCCCATGAAGGTTAATATACTATGTAAAATATGTTTCTTGATATTTTTATCTATTGTTTTTTATCTATAATCATTAAAGTGTTTTATTAATTCGATAAATTGCAATAAAAATGATTGTGGATGAAGATATTCTAATCATTTTGGTAGAGTATTTACAGAAAAAAATGTCCAGTTTATTCTAACATCATTTCAATGTAAAATCTTTGGACACAAGGTTATTCAAATTGAAATACTTGAATTTATATTAAGATTGTAATACTAGTTTATTTATTTGTTTTGACTATATCAAATTAGTTTTAATGGATTTAAACAATACATTTAAATTTATTCACAATTATATTATTTTTAGATGGTATCGAAAGTTTTATTAAAATTATTTTGAAGTCTTTTATTAGTGGTTTATTCTACAAGAAAAATCCAATAATGATATTATTTTTATACAATATTTATGAAGGCTATTGAATTTATTTATTTTTAATAAATTAAGGAATATGTGACTTGAAACTTTTTGATATTTATTCTTTCTATATATATATAGAAAAAATATTTAAAATATATATGAAGAATAGTAGAGATGTTAAAAGTCTGATAAAAATAAATAGATGAAATATTTTCATCCTAATAGATATCATTTTGAAGAAGATAGAAATATTATCTATACATTTTTATTCTATTATGGTGTAAAGAAGAACGAATTATGCAAAACGTTTCCTAATTTACTCTTTACATTTTGAAGAAGAAGAAGAATCTTTCACAACATTTATGATTATTTCCCTGTTTCTCTACAATATTGATGATCACAAAAATAAATTAGCATCTGATAAAAATTCAATAAAAATCATTTTTTCACAATCAAATAAACCTCCATTTATTTATTTGAGTATTAACTGGTTGGACTTAGTTGAGGTTGAATGTCAGCTTCTGAATCTAATATTTTTTTGTTCCTTGAATAAGAATAAGAAGTCCCTATAAAATCATTGTAAGGTATCAACTACCTATAAATAGTTGTAGAGTTTTCTGGATAAGATGAACTACTAGTGAAAATCAACAAGATCTTGGAGGATAATTTTGGTGGATTGGACTAGGGGATTTCTTTTCCTCTGACCACTATACATCGATTTGTTCTATTCTATTATTTATTTATGCTGATCACTAGAGTTTATGAGAGAAGTAAAGGATAAATTCATTTCAAGTGGAATGTTTTACATTATTCATGGTTTTAAAAAGTCCTTAATCCACCCCCTTTTATTTCTTCATCATATTCATTCCAACACAACATTTGGTATCAAATATTGGACTCTACTAAATATATATCTATTTCAGGAAATATGGTTTATACCACAAGTGGTATTAATGGTTAGACTCTACTGAAGGAATCTATCTTTTAATAAATATGTTCCTACTAAAAAAAGAGTTGTTTTAATGGATAGGTTGTATTAATGATATTTATCTTTATCAAAATCTATTTTTATTCGATACCAACAAGTGGTATCAAATATTGGACTCTACTAATGAAATTTCTTGTTTTGGAAATCACTTTCATCTTAATAATCACAATTTGTATCTAGGGATCGACTCTACTATTGATATTTTACATTCTGTAAGTATGATTCAACTTGATACTAACATGTGGTATCAAGGTATGGATTATATTAGATATATTTCTCATTATAGAAATTTTGTTTACTCAATAATAATGAGTGGTATTAGAGGAAGTGCTCTATTTCTATATTTCCCTTTTTAGAGACACTAAATTATTTTCTCTATCATATGATACATAAAAAGTAATATCTAATTTTTTCACTTTTGGAATTCTCACGATTTTTTTATCTCTAACAAAACTTAGTTAATGATTCAAACAATGACAAATTTGAATGGATGATCTAAGATGTGTTTTGTCGATGATCCATGCCCTTTAATTTAATTGTGATAATTATGCATGCTAGAAAGGTCACATGGATATATATTTGAAATTTTTTTGTTTTAATGTTCATATGAATATTTTTAAACCATAAAAAATCCCTATGAAACAATAAAATTGGAATTATATGAAGAAATATGAATATGATATTAATTATAGAGAAATTAATGTCATCATATGTGGACTTGATCATGATGAATTTGATTGTGTTTCTTAATGTAATACCACTTATGATATGTATGAGACAATCATGTTTACTTATGATGGAACTATTAAATTGATAGAGGTAGACAATGAAGATAATTCCTTTAGAACTCCAATTTCATAAAGAAATCAGGCGTTATGGGAGTTGATTGACATTTGAAAAGCTGAGATTAAAGTAGAAATAGATAATCAAATATCTATAAAAAAGGAACATAATGCACTCAATGTTTATGTGGATGTATATTCCAATTATAGTCATTTATTATCATGAAATTAATCGACTAAAAATTCAAACTATGTAATTTAAATAAAAAAATGTAAATCAATGTCTTAAAAATCATGCTAATGAGGTATAATCAGCTTACACTGAATGATTGGATTTATAATTTTATTCTCATGATGAACATGATAAATAATGGTTTAGGATTTAAGAAAAATTTAAATCCTTGAAGAAATAACATAGATAAAATATAAATTCTTATGATGTTACATCGATTAATTATTAATGTCTGTCAAAACTAATTGCATATATAAGATCAAAGTATTTGAAAAATTTTGGTATTCTGCATGAAAATATATTTAATGAATTGTTGTATGATGTTTATTATATGAAGAAATATATTATTAATATTATTAATGTAGAAATTGATTTGATTCAAATTCTGGGTAAACAAAAAATTCACAAAGTTAATCTTGGTATTGGTAGTAATAGTGAAAATCCAAAATTATTCAAGATTTATTTTGTTGCTAGTTTAAATAGAAAAATGAATTTCAACAGTCAAATGTCTTTATTATGGTATTAATAGATATTGTGCAAATTATTGTCATTTTAAAAAGACCATAATTTTTATATTTCAAGCTTGATCATTATTTGTTATCATTATCTTTTATTAATTTTGAAATGATTGATCAGAATAAACATTTTTCGTTACCTTTGTCAATAATTAGCCAATCTACCAAACCTAAAAGAATATGGGGAAAAAGGCACTTTTATTTTAAATTTGTTAGGTTTTCTTGCACTAAACATCATTGTTATATAATCTAGTGGTTGTGTGAGAAACATATAGATATTTATTTTAAATATTATACAAATGAAGAAAATTTCTGATGTTATTCCTTATTTGAAAAATCTCATAGAGATGGAAATTTTAAAATCCAAAAAATTATTTTAATTACCCATTTTAATATTTGATTTACATTCACTAACTATTTTATAAAGTGGGAGAAAAAATTAATGTTTAATCATTTTATTATATATTTAATTATCCTAATATTTTTTCTATAATATATTTTTTAAACTCTCTTATTTAATGAAATTAATTAAACTCTTGATTTATTTTATTAACCAATGACCATCAAACATATACTTATGGATTTTTAAATGGTAATATTACTTGTAATAATGTATTTAATTTTTTACTATTTAAATTTATTTCAATTTATATATTAATATATTACTATATGTGAGATATTATTCAATTATTATGTTTTTATCAATTTTAATAAGCACAAATGTTATTTGAAATTATTTAAAAAGAAAATATTTTAAAATTCTCTAAAAATTAATTCTTTCAAATTCATGGAAGACAATTTGTTAGAAATTATTTGAAAACCATATCTTTTACATAAAATTACACTTAAATACTTTATTTAATTCATTTAATATCTTTTATAATAATGATATTTCTTACGGGGTGTTATTTTTAATATATAGCATGTGATTAAATGTTTTTTCGTTATCGAATTAATTAAATGATTTAATACATCATTACAAACCCTTATCATACTTTGAATAACATTTTATATGTTTTCATGGTTCCTGGATCATATATTTTTATCTTTTTTAAGGAAGAATTAATTGAAGTGGATTTTATATTTCTACATATTTTCAGAATATATTTTTAAAATTATTCTCAATAACTCATATTTTTTATAACATTAAAAAGGGGAAGAAATTTTGTTCTAAATATTTTTTAAACTAAAAATAAAATTTAGAATTACTATTCATCATAACAGGGGGTAAATATTTTTCATTAATTAATATACTTAAGAACACAGATTTTTTATCCATACAAAAATGAAGAGAAAACATTTAGATGTGAATTAATGTTTTTTAATTATCAAAATGGAGATAATGATGAGTGGATACTTATCATTACCATAATTATTTTTTATTCAAAATTATTTTTAAACAATTTTCATCTTGATTTAGTTTTGATAATTACGTCAACCCATCATTATTTATTTTCTATATTTTTTCAACCTTTTCAGATTTTGCATGTCATGGATTTATTTTATATATAGATAAATAGTGAATAAATTATTATGGACTTTATCCAATAATAAACGTAAAAATTTATCTTTATTTCATATATAAATGTGGGGATCCAAGTCAGTTGTTTCTATGGTAGAAAATTTCACTGAATCTATTAAAAGCAGTTTAGTTGACATTAGTGTTTTTTTCTTAAAGTCACATCTGAATTTTGATGATATGTCAAAATTATGTGATTATTTTAATGAGAAAAATATAATTTTTTATATATAATATATTTATATAAATTTTATTCATGTATAATGATGTATGTAAAACCCCTAGATTTCATAGTGTGTTATTTTTTCAAAATAATTCAATAACTTGCACTACACGCAACACCCAGTTCAAGCACACAATGAATTACCAAACAAGTCGTTCAAAAGAGTTTATGAATAGTATTAACTACATTTTAAAATTTATACAATCCTTATAATTTTGGAATCCATATTATGATTTTGTTAGACATAATTTAAGAACAAATTCATTTTTTTCACTTTTACCAATTTTAATAGTGAACCCTTTTTAAATCCAATATTTTAAACTTTTATATATTCAATTTGACTAAATAAATTTACATTTTAGAATGGAGACATCAAAAATTTACAATGAAAAATACCAAGCTTCTACGGTACGCTTCTCTTTGAATAATGCGATAGAGTGTGTTGTACGCAACATCGTGTTCTAACACACCACAACCAATCAAACTAGCTATTATGAAAAGTAATACCTAATTTTTTAAATTATATATATTTTATATTTCAATATGGACTTCATTTTTGGATTTATAATATCGAAATTATCCTAAGTTGAATTTTTTGTAGTTTTCTGAGAACTTCCATTTTTTATGAATAGTGAAAAATACAAAAAAACAACTTTTTTAATCAAAATAATTTATATTGATAAATTATATTATTGAGTGGTTTTAAAGTATAATTAGAATATATTTTTACCATTTTATCCAATGGTGTTCATTATAATTAATTTCACTTTGAAATTGGACATAAATAATTGTCAATATTTTGATATATATTGTTTCTTAAAAACACGCTATTTGTTGTGACAGCGGGAATTAATTATAAAATTAATTAATGAAACTTATATGTTTGAAATTTTGTGAAATAGGCATCATTTTTGAATTTGGAATATCAATTATATCTTATGGTTAAATTTCGGCATTGTTCAGAAAAAAATCAATTTTTGATGAATAGTGAAACCACTAAGTGGTAGTTAAAAAACTGAATTTTTCATAAAACATAATTTTACCGCTTCTGTGAATGGAATTTAAAAAATCCAAGAAACACGGTAAATATCAAGTAGTAAAATGTGGTTCAATGAGATGAAAATAATTTTTGGTGAATAGTAACTTTTTACTTTTATTTACCACGGTTAAAAGTAAATAGGTTAATTAAGGGTAAAAATGATATTAATATTAACCTACCACATGTCCTAATTCTATTGGACAAGTGTATATTCACAAAAAAATAACCTTAGGAATAAAATATTACCATTTAGGTCCACTTGGATTAGATTAGGACATTTATTATTATTTAATTCAAAGAAGAGTTAAAAGAGTTAAAATCAATATTTATTTACTAAAACATTTTTAATATATGGTTATACATAAGATAAATTTGATTGTAAATAATCATTAGAAATAAAAAATTATTTCCTACATAATGATATTTTATTTATAATTTCTAGACATTACATAATTTAATTTATTTATGACACACTGATGATGTAGTAATTACCTTAATAGTGAAAAAATTAAAATAATTGATATTATAAATACCCAAATAAATATAATTTGATATTTTATGAATTACACTAATTTTATAGGTTAATATGACATGTTTGGATTTACTTAAGTAACTTTGTTCGAAGTAATCATTCTGTTATGATTTTTACAAAAATAAATTATTGAATAGTGTCAAAATTGACAAAAAAGATTTTTTAAAACAAATATTATATTATTAATTGATATTAAATTCCTAAAAATCTAAGGATTGGCCATGATACTTATATCATGATATTTGTATCATTAATGGACCATTGGGTGGTCTCTTGGATATATATAGTAAGTTTATTAACCATATAATATAAAAATACAAAGAGACATTGTAAAAGTGAAACTAATTAACTAAGAGTTTATAATTAATGATAAGGTTAATATAGTAACCCAAACCTATCTAAATTCTATTAGTTGAGTGGTTTTTGACTCATCCCCACCTTAAACTTTAGATCCTCCACTTTGTAGCCATTATAAACCGAATATGAATTTATTATAAAATAATATTTCTATCTTTTCCAAAGGTGCCCCTCACCCCTCTTATAAAAGGGCACTCCCCCTTCTCACTAATTCACACATTCAAAGCCTTTTAGTTTGGCCAACCCCTGCCCAAATACACTCTCAACTTCCCTCAATACATCCTAGATTCCATAGTTTGATCAAAAATCCATCCTAAGGATCCCTTTTGATCAAATCAAAAGAAATAACCCGAATAAGAGGAGGTTAAACGTACCCTCGACTAAAGGAAAGTGCAAGGTAAGGGTTTTCATCTCACTCCTTATTCCCGTGAGATTCATGCCATATTGCCACTATTACCTTTTGTGTGGTGTATGTACTGCCCATAATTGTATTATTTGTTTAATACACTTTAATTTATGTGTATTTACATATTCATTGTATGATACCTCTTTCATGGGTTGTATGTTTCGTAAGTTACCAAATTGGTAAGGGTTAATTCCTCAATCTCATCATTATCCGAGATTGTTTATGTGCAAGAATTTACTGGGACATTTTTATCATCCATGTCTATTTTTCATAAAAATTATTCCAAAATAATGATATTAAGGATTTTGAAAGGTACTCTATATCAAGATCAGAATTTTAAATGTTTTAAAGATTTATCCTTCTAAGTATTTTTAATTAATGTCCATGTTTTACAAATGATTTTAAGTATTTATATATATGGACATGAATGTTTTGAAATGATAATTAATTTCAAAAGTTTCAAATTGGTATGGGACACTTTGATTCAAAAATCTATTTTCAAATTACTTCCATTTATAAATGTGTGACTTTTAAATTATTTTACAAAAAGGATATTTCTCTCAAAAAATTTTACTCATCATTTTTATCTATGTCAACATCCTTTGATGGATTTTAAGAACATTTGAAGTATATTTATCTTAAAAAACTTCCATTGAAGGTTTTGTGATATGTTTTACTGTGGATGTGTTATTTTTATACCATTCATGGTTTATAGAGAAAGTATTGACATTTCGTATGCTAGTTTTAATACGAATGTTTATGTTATGTTTAAACCTATTCATATGAGGAATGCATTGGATTTAGTAAGTGATGGGTGGAGCCCGTTATAGATCCTCAATGCATCGGTAGGTCTCATGAGACAAACCATTGTCTTGGCACGAGGCCTTGATAAAATCTTATTTGTAGTTTTGGAACGAGGCCTTAGCTACGTGGGTATGATAGTCTGGCATTATGTATTCTATCATTATGAAAGTGGTTAGTGATATTTCATGTGATTATTCGATTAGTAGAATATCCATGTGAATAAGTAAATGGCATTATTTCATTTTATTTCTGCCATATTTTGTTGATGTTCATGTTTAAAAGGCTTTTGTTTTAGTTTTATAAATTGCCTTAAATTTTTATGCTTATTTTTGAATGTTTCCGATGTATTTCTTACCCTTAATGAGAATTTGAGATCACCCCTTTCTATGTTTTATTTTTCCCAGGATTCCAAGAAGTGTAATGTGATTGATATGTAGGGTTAAGCCAAGGTAATAATGGCATTCATAAAGATTGTTTATGTTGTTTTGTACGTCTTAAAGTGAAAATGTAACATTCATGTATATGATCTATTTTTCCAAGACAACTAAACTGATCAGTCCTTCGGGACTTGATTCCTTGTAATCATGCCAATGTATTAAAATAATGCACCAACTCTGGGTAACTGGGGTCGGGGCGTTACAGTTGGTATCAGAGGAATTTTAGCTAAAACCTTGGAAACAAGATTTAGATGAACTCTGATTAGAGCACATGGCTCTAAGATAGACTTTGAGAATTAGTATAGAAGAACTTCCTAGAATTTTGGTATTGTAGAGATTTTGTGAGTTTTCCGAGCAATACATCCCTGTCTAGATTTGAGCAGGTAGAGGCGGCTCTAGCACAGATGTACCTAGGGGTAAAACCCAAAAACACTGCTTTGAGCTAGACTCAAACGGGAACTGGTGCACGACAACGGGCCTTGCTGCACTCTTGGTTACAACACTCCCGGGGGATATGCTTAGGATAATTTTCATTTTATTTACAAACCACTATGAAGGACTCATGAGTATACACTTACTCAAAGAAAACATTTTTATGATTATGGATTATATCCATAAACTGTTCAATTTGTGTTATGTATTTTACAAATTTGGTAATTATTCATTGAAATTCATAAACTGAACTAGTTTATGCTATTGTCTGGAAATGGCGCCTAGTAGAAGGAATGTGAACTCCTGTAATATGTATGATCCAAAGAGTAAGAAGGATCATATCTTTCGTGGTCCTAGGATAGAATTCAGAAGGGAAATAGTCTCCCACTTATTATCATCATATGAAGAAATAGTATCATGTGTTGATAATATGAGTAAAGAATTCTCGGAGTCCTATGACTTTAAAGGGAATCCAGAGAACAAAAGGATGGTAGAGAGAAGGACAGATAAAGGGAAGAAGGTAAAGAAGGGTTTTCCCATATGTGATAACTGTGGAAAGAATCACATTTTAAAATGCATTAAGGGAATGTGAGAATGTTATAAGTGTGGAGAAAAAGGACACCAAGTAAGTGACTGCAAGTGTAAGAAAAAGGTTTCAAATGTACAATGATTCATCTGCAAGGAGTTTGGACACTACGCGAACCAATGTCCCAGTCAAGAGACTATTCTGCAAATGATGCTATTGGATAATAATCATGTTATGATACTACCACAGATGAAGAGGAACGAGTAGTGTTCTGATGTTGTTATTTTAGAATTATTTCATTGAAGTATTGTATCAATGATGTTCTGGAAATAAAATTAGGATTGTACTGCAGTACTATTTAATTAAGGATTTGGGATTTTATGGTACTAAGAAAAGTGAATCTACAGCGAGTTAAATTTTTTGGAAATTACATGGTTGAAGCAATGATAAATCTTAATATGGTCCTAATATTGAGGTAGTGATTTTGGAATAAGAGATGGTTGATTTTGGTAATTCAGGATGTTGCGGTGTTGTAAAAGAATATATGAGGAAGGCGTTCACATGTTATTACCTGAAAAAAAGGATCCTCATTATGTTTAACTTCCTTGTAAATTTTGGACTATGAGTTTGGATAATAGTATTTTGGATAAGTCTAATGGTTGGAATGGATTAAGTATGAAAGGTTGATTTTTTGATTTTTATAAAAGGCAACACGCAGACCGTGTGACGACCCATCGTGTCGGACAAAGCTGCGGGAATCGAACCCACAACCGTAGTGAAATTGGGATTTATCGCCTAACATTGGGCTACATGAAGTTCCTGGATAGTATAATTTAGTTTCCTTACATACAGAATCTGATATGTGAATTATAAATTCATAATATTTGGTACCCTATACGATTAGGCTAAATAGAGTATTTTTTAGTTTTATTATGTTTTGGGGTGAAATATGAGTTTGTGGTAGAAATTTATTAATGGATAAAACTCTAATTATAAAGTAAGTATATCTCTTTATGATCTTTGCCAATCCCATAAAGAAATTCCTCAACATTAAGAAAAGTAGATTAGAACAAAAATGTTATCCTATATGGTACCTTAGATCATCACTAATTTATGGCTTTGAGATTGTTGGCCTTTTCATAGCCATGTTCTCTACCACTCTCCATCAGATAATTAATGGTTAGATTTCTCTTCCATGTATATAATTTCCTACATGGAACCCTAGTATGTGTTATTATTGGTAATATTCATACTTTCCACTATTTATTTTAAATAGAGGCCTCATTAATTAAATTTTTCCAATGTGGGTTTTCCCAAAAAGATATTTTCTATATTAAACCTTTTATTTTTGAAGAACAATTTCAAATTGTGAGGACGCAATTTATTGAAGGAGGGGAGAATGTAACACCCTAAGATTTCATAGTGTGTTATTTCTTCAAAATAATTCAATAACTAGCACTACATGCAACACCGAGTTCAAGAACCCCATGACTTACCAAACAAGCCGTTCAAAAGAGGTTATGAATAATATTAACTTAATTTTAATCTTTATATAATCCTCATAATTTTAGAATCCATATTATGAGTTTCTTAGACATAATGTAAGAACAAATTCATTTTTTTTCATTTTTACCAATTTTAACTGTGAACCCTTTTTAAATACAATATTTTAAACTTTTATATATTCAATTTGACTAAATAAATTTACTTTTTAGAATGGGGACATAAAATATTTACAATGAAACATCCCAAGATTCTACGGTATGCTTCTCTTTGATTAATGTGATAGCGTGTGTTGTATGCAACATTGAGTTCTAACACACCATAACCAATCAAACTAGCCGTTATGAATAGTAATAACTACTATATGAAATTATATATATTTTATATTTCAAAATGGACTTCATTTTTGGATTCATAATATCGAAATTATCCTAAGTTGAATTTTTGGTATTTTCCTGAGAACTTCCAATTTTTATGAATAGGGAAAAATACTTAAAAACAACTTTTTAAATCAAAATAATTTATAGTGATAAATTATATTATTGATTGGTTTTAAAGTATAATTATAATATATTTTTACCAGTTTCTCCAATGGTGTTCATTAGAATTAACTTCACTTTGAAATTGGACATAAACAATTGTCAATCTTTTGATATATATTGTTTCTTAAAAACAAGCTATTTGTTGTGACAATAGGAATTAATTATAAAATTAATTAATGAAACTTATATGTTTGTAATTTTGTAAAATTGACAACATTTTTGAATTTAGAATATCAATTATAGCTTAGGGTGAAATTTTGGCATTGTTCAGAAAAACTTCAATTTTTGATGAATAGTGAAACCACTAAGTGGTAGTTAAAAAACTAAATTTTTGATAAAACATAATTTTAGCGCTTCTGTGAATGGAAATTCGATAATCCAAGAGACACGGTTAATATCATGTAGTAAAATGTGGTTCAATGAGATGAAAATAATTTTTGGTGAATAGTAACTTTTAACTTTTATTTACCACGGTTAAAAGTAAATAGGGTAATTAAGGGTAAAAATGACATTAATATTACCCTAACACTTGTACTAATTCTATTGGACAAGTGTATCTCAACCAGAAATAACCTTAGGAATAAAATATTATCATTTAGGTCCACTTGGATAAGATTAGGACATTTATTATTATTTAATTCAAAGAAGAGTTAAAGGACTAGAAATCAATGTTTATTTACTAAAACATTTTTAATATATGGATAGGAATAAGATAAATTTGATTGTAAATATTAATTAGAAAGATAAAATTATTTCCTACATAATTATATTTTATTTATAATTTTTATACATTAAATAGCTTAATTTATTTATGACACAATGATGATGCAGTAATTACCCTAATAGTGAAAAAATTAAAATAATTGATATTATAAATACCAAAATAAATATAATTTGATATTATAATGAATTACAATAATTTTATAGGTTAATATGACATGTTAGGATTGACCTAATTAACTTTTTTTGAAGTAATAATTCTGTTATGAGTTTTACAAAAATCAATTATTGAATAGTGTCAAAATTGACATAAAAGAGTTTTTAAAACAAATATAATATTATTAATCGATATTAAATTTTTAAAAATCTATGGTTCGGCCAAGAGACTTATATTATGATAGGTGTATCATTTATGGACCACTGGGGGGTCTCTTGGATGTATATAGTAAATTTATTAACCATATAATATAAAAATACAAAGAGACATTGTAAAAGTGAAACTAATTAACTAAGAGTTAATACTTAATGATAAGGTTAATATAGTAACCCAAACCTATATAAATTCTATTGGTTGAGTGGTTTTTGACCCATCCCCACCTTAACCTATAAATAATACACATTGTATCCATTAGAAACCGAATCTGAATTTATTATAAAATAATATTTCTATCTTTTCTAAAGGTGCCCCTCACCCCTCTTATAAAAGGGAACTCCCCTTTCTCACTAATTCACACATTCAAAGCATTTTGGTTCAGCCAACCCCTGCCCAAATACTCTATCAACTTCCCTCACTACAACCTAGAGGCCTTAGTTTGATCAGAAATCCAATTTAAGGATCCCATTTGATCAAATCAATAGGAAGAACCCGAAGAAGAGGAGGTTAAACGTACCCTCGACTAAAGGAAAGTTCTAGGTCAGGGGTTTTCATCTCACTCCTTATTCAAGTGAGATTCATGCCATATTTCCACTATTACCTTTTGTGTGGTGTATGTAATTCCCATAATTGTATTCTTTGTGTAATACACTTTAATTTATGTGTATTTACCTATTCATTGTATGGTACCTCTTTCATGGGTTGTATGTTTCATAAGTTACCAAATTGGTAAGGGTTAATTACTCAATCTCATCATTATCCGAGATTGTTTATGAGTAAGTATTTACTGGGAAATTTTTATCATCCATGTAAATTTTTCATAAAAATGATTTCAAATTGATGATTTTAAGGATTTTAAAAGGTACTCTTTATCAAGATCAGAATTTCAAATGTTTTCAAGATTTATCATTCTAAATCTTTTTAATTAATGTCCATGTTTTCAAAATAAATTTAAGGATTTATTTATATGGAGATTAATGTTTTGAAATGATAATTATTTTCAAATGTTTCAAAGTGGTATGGGACACTTTTATTCAAAAATCTATTTTAAAATTACTTCCTTTATAAATGTGTGACTTTTAAATGATTTTACAAAAAGGATATTTCTCTCAAAAACTTTTACTCATCATGTTCATCTATGTCAACATCCTTTGATGGATTTTAAGCTCATTTGAAGTTGATTTATTATGAAAAACTTCCATTGAATGTTTTTTGATATGTTTGACTATGAATGTGTTATTTTTATACCATTCATGGTTTTGGAGAAAGTATTGACATTTCGTATGCTAGTTTTAATATAAATTTTTATGTTATGTTTAAATCTATTCATATGAGGAATGAATTGGATTTATTAAGTGACGAGTGGAGCCCGTTATAGCTCTTCGATGCATCGGTAGGTCTAATGAGACAAACTAGTGTCTTGGCACGAGGTCTTGACAAAATCTTATTTGTAGTCTTGGCACGAGACCTTGGCTACGTGGTTATGATAGTCTGGAATTATGAATTCCATCATTATGAAAGTGGTTAGTGATATTGCATGTGATTATTTGATTAGTAGAATATCCATGTGAATAATTAAATGGAATTATTTCATTTTATTTCTGCCATATTATGCTAAAGTTCATGTTTAAAAGGCTTTGGTTTTAGTTTTATACATTCCCTTAAATTTTTATGCTTATTTTTGAAAGTTTCTGCTGTATTTCTTACCCTTACTGAGCATTTGAGCTCACCCCTTTCTATGTTTTATTTTTTCCCATGATTCCAAGAAGTGTAATGTGATTGATATGCAGGGTTAAGACAAGGGAATAATGGCGTTCATAAATATTATTTGTGTTGTTTTGTATGTCTTAAAGTGAAAATGTAACATTCATGTATGTGATCTATTTTTCCAAGACTGCTAAACTGATTGGTCCTTCGGGATTTGATTCCTTGTAATCATTCCAATGTATTAAAATAATGCACTGACTCTGGGTAACTGGGGTCATGGTGTTACAAAGTATGCGATGGATTTTTTGGTACTCTAAATAATAAATAAATTTACTGCATTAGTTTCACAAGTCAATAGCTAAATATTTGAAAAGCTACTATATTATATTTATAACATGTTCTATTGATATAAGAATCACCATAAGCATGGTTAAATGAGAATTCAAGAAGTTTATATTTATTTCCATAGTTTATGCTGAAATCAAAAATACTTTTTTGGATGGTCAATAAATTCACAAATGTTCTGTAATGCTATTTTTTCAGCTATAGACTTTCTAGATCATATGTCTTCTTTTTAGGAAGATATCCAAAGATGTGAATGTCAGATTGAATTGATACTATAAACTATAAAAATATTATCAGATTTCCTAGATATATGTCTTTTAGGATAAAAGATGAATATTTTGTTAGAAGTATTTTATTTTATTTTTGAATTCACTAAATATAAAATTTATAGATTTTTAGAATATTTACTGGAACCCTACTTTCAGAAAAGTGAAACCATACTTTCAGAATAGTGAAACCCTACTTTATTTAAAAAAATATCATTCATCTACCATATGTTTGATTCAATGAACTTTATAGTACTTGTCATCAACCCTACTTACATTACAAAAGTATAGTTCCTATGACGTTTGATTGGAATAAATTAATCAAACATTCATGAACCCTATATTCAAGTACCCCACATGCATGAACCTGATGTTCCAGTGAGAATGTAACCTATGATATTGCTGGTGCCATGTGTTTACATTTAAGAAAAACTTGAATTCAACCTATTATTCATCTCCTTATGAGATGAAATACTATATCCAAAGAGATTTAACTGAAAGTTTACTTTGGAAACAAAAATACAGAATCAAGACCTATTATGCATTGAGATTTAAAAGAATTTAATGGATGTCCAACTGCTACCCAGCCTTCTATATATTAAACCAATTATCTTCATGTGGACCCATCACCTGATGATTTGGTGATCTGTTATGTTCTAGAAAAATGGTGTTTTATATCCACTACTTCATGATGAAAAATGATATTATGTTTTTTCCATGTTTAAATGATATAATGATGCATACAAAATGTAGATCTTCTTTATCAAACTGGTTGAAGAGATTTCATACTGAACTATTTGAATTAAAATGAAGGTGGAAGAGAATTAACTGCGAATATGGCCTGGAAATTTGTATATTCAGTTTTTTGTATCATGTATAGGATGGAAATATATATTTATCATGGAAAAACATTCTGAAAAAATAAGGACGTGTGACGGATAACTCTTCCAAACCGATGTCACATGAGCATGAACATGTCAATTTTTGAGATTAGGATTTTTATATCCACTTCTTGGAGAAATTCATGCTTATATGAAAAGTTATAGATGTCATATCTTGTAGAGTTTGAATATTAAACAATGAGTTTATCCAAAATAAAACTATCCATCATTCTGGATATTTCTAAAGTAGGTAACTATACATTATTTTAAATTTTTATTGGTATTTTAACCTCTTCATTTTTCTATGGATGGATTTTAGTGTTTTATCAGCTAGATAAATTATAACAAATCTCGAGAATTATTGATGAAGTGATTGAAAAAAAATTTGGTCCAGTATTTAGAGAGAATAATGGCTAGTTTATTCTAATTTAATATTTAATGTACACTCAATGGACATGATGTTATTCAAACTAAAATATTTGAATTTACATTTTTCATTTTTCTGATAGTTTTTAAGAAATATGTTGACTATGATTAAATAAGTTTGAAGGGATTTATATGATAGTCTTATATCGATGAAAGTTGATATGATTCTAGAGATTTTATCTGAATATTTATTCTAATTATTTGGAATTATTTTATTAGATATTTATAACACATTAGTAAGGCAATCGTTCTATTATTTTCTTCAAATATTTATGAAGAATATTGACACTATTTATTTTTTAATATCCAATGGAAGAATAGCATTACAAATTTTGGATATTTATTCTCTGTTTATATCTCTCTATAGAAAAAAGAAAAACAAATTATATGAACAAGAGGGGTGAAGTGAAAACACTAAAATATATAAAGTAATGAAATATTTTTATTCTGTAGCTCATCATTTTTAATAAGAGATAAATATTCATTATAGATCCTTAATCTATCATTGTGTAAAGACTAATGAATCTTGTGAAATATTTTATTATACAATATATATTCTATAAATAAAAATAAGAAGCCTTCACAACATTGAAGATTATGTTTCTTCTGCTGTATATTATTTTAAATCAACCACATATTTCATTTTCTTTTGTAACTATGGTATAAATATTATTCCACTATCAAATAAATATATATATATATATATTAGATTATCGGCTACTTGGAATTAGTCTTGGTTGAGTGTCGACTTGTCAAACTAAGATTTGGTTTTTCAATTCCCTATAATAGAACCATAAGGCCCTTTAAAATCCTTATATGGTTTCAACTTCATGTAAATAGTTATAGAGGTCTCAGGGCAATTGAACCAACTCATTAAAATCACTAAGCTCGTGGATTAAATTATTGGTGGAGTGTGCTATGGGATTTATTTAACCCAAACCACTATACACCCCTATGTTATTTTCCATTATTTATTTGGAATACTCTATAAACATTAAGAGAGAAGTAAATGATTAATTCAATTTAAGAGGGACATTTTACTTTTTTAAATACTTTTAAAAGGAAAAATATTCACCCACCACTTGGGTATTTTCCATTTCCATTCCAATATAACAATGGAAACATTTGAAGACACTTCATGTGGAACAGTTTGTGATTCTTCTCCCACAAAGAACACTCCAAATACTATGTTTGTGTAGATTCCTGACAAAATCCGTATGCATAATGTGATCTTTATTAATAAGAAGCCTTATGTATACATTATGAATATTTTCCTTCATGAAAGAACATTCTATTTTTTTTGTTTAACCCTTGATGGATTTATTTATTGTGGGTTTTTAAGGAGACATATTCTCCAACCCAATTCTTTTGCATCCTCCTCCATCATCATCTTTATATTTTCCTGAATGATTTTGGTATATATGGGAGTTTCATATTCAACCATTCTCCCAAAATAATGGTCTTTGTGGTAGTTCACAAAACCTTAGAGGACACATCATACATGATCCTAGCACATCATGAGGGGACTTTTAGTAGAGATGGTGTTTAAAATTGCACTATGAAATGAGATTAATTTCTCTATCTCTTGGAGTGCAATGAATAAAACAATTTTTCTGATGTTCATAATTCAAATATTTCCCATAACGATAAATGTTATGGGATAGAAGGAACTTCACGAAGGGATCAAAAGTCTATGTGTTTATCTTTAATTTTTGGAATGTCATAAATATTAACTAATATTTAGGATGGAATAAAAAAGATACCATAAAAACACAAATGAAAATTTAATGTACAAAAATGTTATCCATATGTAGGGATAAGTGATATATATCCTCCATGCCTTTTAAACATATAACCCATTATAAATCATATTTAAAATGTCATGAAAAGATTCATTCAACCTAAAAATGAAAATTACACGAAAAAGAAGGCTATTTTTAGACTAGTGATGATGAATTATGAATTAGGACCCCATAAAAGAGATATTTTTCTAAGAAATATGGTATCCACGAGGAAATATTATTCTAATTTCAAAATTATACTCCACTTTTAATCCTAGTTATCATATATTTGGTGATAACCTTATCATCATCAACTTTCCAATTTTGTGAATGTTTGTGGGGATTTATATAGTTTATATTAAATTAGAGAATAAATGGTATTTTTTTATACTAATTGGATTTGGATATGATTTTATCTCATGTATATGACATATCTAATGTTTCATTGTAAAAGAGGTTTATTGTTGATGAAACTCAAGTCTTGTTCCCTGAAGTGGTTCAGCTGGAGGATAATATTTCTTATCAGGAGAAAAAATTTCATATAAAAGATAATATATATCAATTTTTTCATAATAACGTGACTCACATAGTAAATGTTTCATGGAAGAACTACATGATTGAAGATGAAACGTGGGAGTAAAAATCTTATATGAAGGGAAAACACATTAACCTATTCATGTAATGTATATAATCTAGAGGATATAATTTTTTAAGTGGGAAAATTTCAATACCCAGGTAATGACAATAAAAATTCAATTTCACGTATTATTAATATTCCTTATTATTTTTCATGGATTCATATGAATAATAGTAATTTTGAGTAGTTTTTCAATAAAAAATATAGTTTTATTCTAAATAATGTTTTTTATAAATCATATGGGTTTGTTTAAAATTTAAAATTAAATATTTAAGAAATTTAATTAGAGAAAATCTTAATCAACATTTTATAACTGTATCAAAATTATCTTAGGGTAATTTTTTATAACTTTTTTAAAAATGATTGTTTTTTTGTGAATAGTGAAATATATCTATTTTTATAAAACAAATCATTTATGTCCTAAAATTTACAAAGTACCATTTAATTTTATATTGGTTTTAATGTAAATATAGTCCCATATAGATAAAAATAATCCAAATAATTCAATTTTAATCTGAATCAAACATGAATTTTGTATAAATTCATTCTTAATCACAAAAACATACTTTTATAAAAAAAATTAATCATTCATGATAATAAAAAAATAATTTATTTTATAAAATAGGTTTATTTAAAATTTGTCAAAATTAATAATGAACATCTTAAAAATTAATTAGTATAATAAGGGGTAAAATATGTCAATTTGGGAAAAAATTGGTGATATGGCCATATATTAATTCTAAATGTATGGTAAGAGATATATCCTCACAAAAATAGTTTATTTATTGGTTTTTTATTGACATTATCCCACATGGAATACATTTATAATATTTAAAAGTAAATTACATTTACAAATGTGAAACTCCCAACACTTATAAATAGGAACCATCTCTCCTAAATTATTCACAAATATTTAGCACTCTATATCAATAAAACCCAACACATATACCATCCCAAATATACGCCAAACATCATAGATGTTCTATTATATCCAAAATAATAAAGGATAATTATTAAAATTCAATCCAAAGGATGTTGTCTAATGAATATTTATAACTATTAGCTGAGTAATTTCATATTTATTTGTACTTCTACCTACATCATTCATATCATAAACAGGATTATATAAAAAACATAAGTATCTAAAAAGTACTAATATATTAATATATATATATATATATGGAATATCCCTTCTTAATATACCTTTCCTTCTTATATAGGATGGAAATATCTCTTATGCATACATTAGGACTGCCACCTCCATGTAGTGATTTATTTTGTTTTCCATCACTCCCTCACATGGATGGTCATACTGAGAAAATTATTGGTTAGTTATTTTTTTATTATTATGATTTTTAAATATTATATATTCCTTACCGTCATAGCCTTAAATCTATTGGAAAATTATTACCTCATTGGTTAGTATGTATAGACTACCGCTTCTTCCTGGAAATCTGATTAATTTTTCATAACAGATATAAAAGAATGATTCTAGAAGTAAATATAATATATAAAAATGACAATTATAGCATTTTTAACTTTCTATATATGATGTAACCATTACCCATTGACCAAAATCAACACATTGATGCTGTTTTTAGGTTATAAAATAAACGGATAAAAAAGGATCAATATGAAATTAACCTATTTAATAACCATATAAGTCAAGGAAATAAATGAAATTAAATTTATTTTCATAAGGGAATAAACATTAAAATTATAGTTAGTAAGGTATAAAAATAATAAATTTTCTTTATTCAAGAATTTAAAGGATGCATATGGTGAGTCAAAAGGAGAGATAAAGTATTTCTTGTCTCAATTATCATCCTTGGAGTTATATGAAATCTTCACTATATGTTTTTATTTGTGTAGTGTATAAGATGATATATGTATTTTTTTATCCATTTACTGAAATTTAACTAGTTCAAAAATTTGTTCATATTGTATCTTCAATTTTATTTGGATTCAAAAGTTACTAAAGTCATAATTTATTTTTCATTAAACTGTAATTATAAAATTTTTAAATACATTATCTTCCATATCAATGTTCCTCAAAATGTTTCAATATTGTTCTTCATTATACACAAATGAATTTTTTAAATTAATTTTTGACTATCTTAAAATTTTTAAAATGGTTTTAATAAGAACATTTTAAATGTTTTCTATATGGGTCATTGTTGATATTTTTACCAATATAGTAAAAGAAATTTTTTATTATTCATTACATTAAAACCATTTCCCACTATTATTCTCAGTATTAATTTTCAATATTACTCTATAATATTTCAATTGTTTTCATAGAAAATTATATTTTTATTTACTCTAGGAAATTTCTTATGGGATTTAAAAAATAATAATTTTATCATTATTTTTATGTGAATCACAAATATGATTCTAAAAATGTGTCAAAAAATAATTGATGTTATATTATGATTGAAATTCAGGATTTAATATGTTTCTCACTTTACTTTATTCTTGGAAATTTTAAAGGATGACGTTGTAAATGAGAAATAAGTTACTCAAAAAGGGATATATATATATATGTGTGTGTGTGTGTGAGTGTGTGTGTGTGTGTGATAAAGAGTAAGTCTGGCAGACCACTCCAATTCATTTGAAAAAGTGATAGAGTTGATCTGGATTAAGTTACACTTAAGGGTTATTCTGGAATTAAGTATCGATTATTCATTTTTATTGGTTAATGTTAGGGTAAATATATAGATAACATTACAATACATGTACATGGTATTTAAATTATTTATATGGGTCATAATTGAAAGTTTTTTATTTCGTATGAAATGGGAATGAAGTCATGATTATGAAAAAACAATTGATCTTCAAAAGGTGAGGTTATTTTTTTCATGTGTTCTCATGTTTTTTCCAAATAATATTCATGATTGTTATTTTTAATTTATATTTTATTAAAAAATTTATTTTGGATAACATTTCTCTTTGATGTTGATTTTCAAAGTTTGTAATTATTATATTTATTTCCATTTTTGTTTTTTTAAGGGGAATTTGTCTTACAGTTTCTTTGAATTTTCCAAAAGGTCATATGTGTTTCCTTCTATTTTATATTCCTTACTGGGCATTTTTTTCTCATTTAATTTTATCAAATATTTTTCATAGGATCTAAAGTTGTATATAGATAATATCATGGTCAATTATGATTTTCCCTGAATGAAGGAAACACATCTTGAATGAAATAGGAGTGTAAACATAAGATCCAATTTTCATGGAAAAAATTTACATTATTTGGAAATATCCAAAATGTTTTGTAATGGGTTTCCAAATATTATAAAACAAAAATATTTTGAAAATATAATAAATTGAAATCCTTGTTTTAAATAAGGTAATCATGAGATGATTTTATTTATGTGAATTTTACGTCATATACCACATTAACATATGTGGGAAACAAACATGTTATGTCCTTAAGTACGTGTCATGGATTTTGTTACGTGAAATGTAGTTGGTTGTACAAATTATGTAACGTGTTACTGTATATACAGATTACACACCATCTTGGTTGTATACATGTTGCAAATTATAATGAATAAAAATTTATTAGGTTATTAAATTTATATATGTGGCTTATAACTTGTATACAGGTCGTGTAATTAATTTTATAAAAAATTTAAATTATTAATTTGATTACAACATAAATTAATTTCTATAAAATTTTTATGGTTTTTTTAAAACTATATTTAATACAAACACTAAATCTATACACATTATAAATATTATTATTTTTGTGTTTATTATATATTTTGAAATTATTCAACTTTAAATTCCGCACAATATTTGAGTTTTTGGAACATTTTTTATGTAATGTGCTATATTAAATACATAAAAAATTCCATAAAAGATTGGGGATTATAGTGATGGGTTTTATAAAATAACAAAATTTTAATACATTGATACTATACCTTTTTATTTGAATATTAAATATAAAACATATCAATCCTTTCCCAAATCACATAGGTATAATATCTTTTGAAACATAGATACATAAACAACTAGTTCATAAGTGTAATGCATCATCTCACTCTAAAATATTCATAACTATAACCCTATTTATACATAACATACATAGTTCCATTCTTCATAACCTTAAGAATGAAAACATAATAAAGGGGAGGTTAGATGCTCAATAAGTTTAAATAAGGAATATATATTTATAACATGAGCATAAGGGTATGATAATGTGAGCACAATAGTTGAAAAAATAATACCTTGTATATCATAGATCATAATCTCAATTTATGAAATAAATCATGATAATTTATAAATCATATATCATAATGCAATCTTAAAACATTATCCATGAGAGAAATAGGTTCCCTACCCATTCCAGTCTTATTTATCTCATTAGATATCAATATTTACCAAATGTACTATGGGGATATATAATTTCAGCCCACCCATCACATTATAAAAATCTATCATATGTGTTCCATATTATCATAATATATTTATTTATCCAGACCCATACAAACAAATGGGTTTTATAAAATTTTCATCCTATCATGGAATGTGGAAGATAAACAGGTTTCATAAACATTTCATCATTTCATCATAGCATAGACCATTAAAAATAAAATAAATTAATAAATATATTATCATCATAAATATAAACCAGCCTGATAAATAATAAGTATTTCATATTTGGATCATATCCCCAATAAATCATAAGTAAAATCATGGGTTTTTTTTTCGACGAATATATATATCATTATAAAATCATTAAAACATTTGTGAGGAAAATACCATTTACACTTTGAAAATGAATTTTAAAAAAATTAAGAATTCACAATATTTTTAGAAAAACATTATTTAAAAATATCCCTAGAACCTTGTAAAATAATATTTATGGTACTGAGTGGTGATCAAAATAAGTAATTCTATTTAAGGGGTATAATATTAAAGAAAATATTACTTTTAATTTTTTGTAAAATTTTAAAAAGTACCTCATTCGGAAAATGATAATAAGATTCTGCTTAAAAATTTTCTTAAATTTTCAATCAGGTATAAATATTAATTTTTAAAAATAATATTATAATTGTAATAAACTTATTTAAAATGTTTTTTCAAAAAATGTTAGGTAAGAAAATGTTTTTTCGACCAAAGAAACAAATAAAGTGGAGTTTTCTTGAAAGAATAATTTCTGACTCATGAGTACTTATGGAAAGGTAAATGGAAGGAAACATGTATTATCAAGGAATAAATAGAGGATAATGAAATTCATTGAATTTATTAGTGATAGGAAATAATATTTTACCATATGAATTTGACCTTACAATATTCAGATAAACAATGAGATTATATCATAAAACCCTTACAACTTCACTAAATTTTGATTATCCACATATTTATGGGTTTGAATATTATTATGTTATGATCATGTACTTTGATTATGTAATCATACCCTTATTCTAATCATACACTCACTAATGGATTTTTATTGTAGATGATTATGCTTACCCTTACTAAGAATTTTATCTCACTGTTATTATGTTTCCTTTTTCCTAAGTTATCAAGAGTGATGTCGAATGAATATTTTCCAGAAGGTTTTAATATGGATAATTATGATGAATTAATGTGAAATAAGTAAATAAGGGACAATTTATTGAGTTCATAGTTTAAATACATGGGTATTTTTTATGTATGTTTTTTTCATATTTACTACAATCAATGTGAAATGAAAATGAAAAACAAATCAAATCTCTTCGTAGAGGTGGTAGTCCACCCATACACATGACTGAAGTTATTGTTTTCCTATATATTGGTTAGTAATAATGTAGACATTATATTGTAATTAATAAGCTAAAATTATGTCACACTCATCATCTAAAAATACTATAAACATCCAAATAACCATACAAAATATATGCGGGTTGAAAATGAATTGTATTGCTATATAGAGATGGAAAGGCGTACATATGCATGAGTGATACATTCACATCCCATTTTTTAGAGTAAGTGAGAATAAAGGTGATTTAATACTATAATAACGTTCATGAATATTTTTTATATTCAATATTTTTTTTGATTAAAAATATAAAATATTTAGTGGAGAAAAATAATTGTTTAAAAGAAACTGTTATTTTTAGTCGATTACCAATTTTTCATGACAACTACTCTAGTTATCCACTTAAAGATCCTAGGGATAGTCTTTTGGGAATACTAACAACTCTATAATTATATACATAAACCTTCACTTCAATATAATGTGCTGAAATTATAAATTTTACAATTATAGATTTGTTACTAATAAAGGACACCCAATTTTCTGCTTCTAAACCATACAAATTCAATTGGAAGTATTGGATCACATACATACGCAATGAAATATTCGGTTAAATGTTTCATAGAATTAATGAAAAACCGTACCTAAAAATACCCCTGTATTAAAATTTTATTCTCTCTCACTTATCTCATATTTACTTATTTCACATTATGTCATCATTATTATCCATATAAACACCTTCTAAAAAATAATATTTCGACATCAGTCTTAATAACCTGTGGAAATGGAAATAAGATAAAAGTGATGTAAAATTTATAGTATGACTAAATATAATCATCAACAATAAAATTACATCAATGAGTATAATATGAGAATAATGTTATGATGAAATAATAAAAGAACATGATCATAACATAAGAATATTCATACCCATCAATATGTGGCTCATAAAATATCAAAAAATGGAATAATAATTCCAAATAGTAAAGAGTAATCAGATTAAATAATACTGATCCATATGATATAAAAAATGATCAAATTAATCATTTAAAAACTATAGTAATCATAAATAAAACATTTTTGTATCTTGGAACATCATCTTCATAACACATTATAAACCTATCCCAGAAATAACTAGATCCTATACAAATAAAAAAGAGAACCCCTCTAGTAAAAACATCCTTATAACCACTATGAAAAGTAACATTATCCAATGATTTAGAGCTCTATCTGGGTGCACCCATTTTATGAGCTATATCTGGGTCACTTGGATCTATCTCGGCACAACAATCCTATAAGCTATAATGGGCTCACCGGATATTTTTTTCCACACACATCATATAAGATATAATAGGCTCAAATAATAATATCTATGTTCACCAATGATCATCAATAATTTTAATGTATCATTCATGAATAAAGTATATATACAATTCATTTAACCATAAACTCATAGAAACAATTATAATATTTTTAGTTTTTGACTCGCCTGAGGAAAAGAAATAGGTTTCATAATAATATATTTGAATCACGATCAACCCATTAAAGATAATTTGGTTCTATAAAAATATCTTTGAATCATTAAAAACTAGTGGAAATGAAATTGATTCCATGACAAATCTCATTAAAACAATCATAATCCATCTAGAAAAATTACTAGGATGGTATCATCATTGTATATTCTTATTAGAGGACACGTCACATAAAGGATTATATAAATTGATGAATGTAAATTACATAAATATATAATTGCAATCATTATTGAGGAAAATCACTATTATATTTTTATTAACATCATTGGATGTCATCTTAGATGGAAATTTACTTTCAAATAACACTTGGAACTTTTATTAAGAAAACTTTCATTTAATTTTGATAACACTTATTTAAAATATAAAATTTTATCAAACAATAAAGAAAAAAGTTTTATATAAAAATAATTTTTGAAACATACAAATTTGGATTTAAATCATGTAATGATCATGATTTTAGAATGTTTTTTCATGATTAATATGTTAAAAAAATTATTCTATTCATATTTTGGTATGAAAATTCAAAAAGTACCTATTCAAAAAAATAGTAAAGGACCATTTAAAATATTTCTTAAAGACTAATTATGGTTATGAATGAATTTAAAAAATAATGGTATTTTTTTAAAAAAATCTGAAAAACAATTAGAAAACAAGGATATTGGAAAAGAGAGATTACCGATCTAAAATAAGATACAATATTATTATCACATAAAAATGAAATTCTTAATATTTATTCAATCAAGAAGGGTGGAAATGGAAATTTAATCTCTAAAAAAATTAAAAACCACAGGATATGAAACATTGTCTGGTTCAATAGACTAATAGAAAATTCTTTCCTCCAAAGTAACCTCAAACATACACAATCCTGAAAGAATGAAGATGGTATTATATAGACTTCTCTATTTTGGGAAATTTTCAATCATAAGTACCGTGAAATAATAACATCCAAGGAAAATCAATAAAAACAAATATAATAATGATATCCATGATATAACATGTTTAAGGGGAAATATATATGTGGAATAAAAGAAGTTATGTGTGTAACATTACAATATTCCTCAGTGAGGGGAAATGGAGACGAAGTCCTTTATGACTTTGGAGATTCCTGGATCAAAACCCCATGAAATAGAGAGCCTCATATGTATTTTTAAATACCAATTATTTTCAGGAATTTAATTATAATATACATCCATGGGTAGTATATACACCACACAAAAAATATAAGTGGTGAACATGACATATGTCTCAAAGATTTAGAAAGCGAGACGAGAAAACTCTTACATGAATTCTAAACAATCCTTTAATGTATTTTATCTCCAATATAAAAATATTAAATAAATTATTATAATTATTAATATCATTTTATAGGTTTAATACTATATTCATAAAATCATTTATTATATTTAATTTTAATTAATATTTAAATATTTAATTAGTGAAGATCATGTATGGTGCTTTGAGGATGTTCGATTCATTGTTTCAAAAAGGAACAACTGTTTTTATCATGGTCAAAATAGTAATTAATTAAACATATATGATATAATAATCATTGAGTATTTATTATATTTCCATAATGAATTTTCTGTTACATCATCCCCTTCATTAACTTTCCAAACAACCCTCTCCATCAACCTCCCCCAAGAAGTATTATGAGCCAACTAGGGCACTTCATGAAGCACCTCTCAAGATTTGATATGTTCCTAGTTTTCCCCATTATAATGCACCTTAAAAAGAATCTTCTAAAACTTTTATATTCATTTGATCAGAGTAACTGGAACACCAGCAGACGGACACGATCAAACATTCTTATGGTTAATAATGCTCTATTGGATACCTAATTAATAACGATGATCATATGAATGTTCTCAATCATAAATTCACACATTAATTAGGATTCAAACCTTGGAGGTAGTGTCATGTTCCTCCCCGTTTCAGACAATGAAGATGTGAATCAGTCTTTCTTTTCTCTTTGAGATGTAGTGTTGGATGCTTCTCTCTTCTTTGGAATAGAAAACAAGGGAACCCCTCTTAGAGAAATCCCATGGGATTTCCACTGGGTAGTAACCAAATTCAAATCCAAATTAAACTATAATATTTGAAAAAAATAAATGAATATACATGAAAATTGAAATCCCTTTCTTTCTCTCTCATCACCAAACCTTATCCTCTAACAGATGGTGTAGATAGTGTTGTTTTGTCAGATCATCCACTTCCTCATGTTTTTCATAGTAAAAATGAATCATTTAGTATTATAGGTTATAATGATCATAAGGTCTACACAATCAAACTACATTCCACCACCATATGTTCAATCCCCTACCATGTTACTACCCTCTCATTAATACTCCTCCATTGGTGTAATCCCATACCCATCTGAACTACGTGGGATTTTATTACTAACAAAAATGGGAAATGAAGGAAGAATCCCTGACGTCCAAACCCTATAAACTGAGTCATAATAATGTTCTTTAGGATACATTCCCCAAAGGTTAATATCCAATCTTTGAGGAAAATTTTTCATTGTATTCTTCGGTATTCTCAATATATGTTTCACACTATCCTCAACTAAGAATCTTTCTCTTAGACATCCTAGAAGCATGATGTTAAACTACATGGTTTGGTCCTCGTCACATGTAATTATAATGTATTATGTGTCCAGTAAAGTTGAACCAAACTACATGGTTTGTGATTCCTATCACATGGATATATAGGATGAAAATCTCCTGGAATCAGTCCCGATATAAAAACCACTACCATTATATCAGGTGAATTTATGTATTTGGACACAAATCAATGTGGCTTAAAACCCTCATCCAAACAATAAACGAAATTAGGATCTCTAATACTTTTTAAAAAGGATTGAAATCGATAGAGAACCTAAAATACATAAATATGGCTCTATCGATGAAGAACCATGAATTTTTAAAGGTGATTCAAAATTCAACATGTGATAATAGTTTGCTGACATAGAGGTGACCTAGTCCATACAATGGATTTAATGAATGATCCATGAATATGTATTATATCTATAAGAGAGTCATAGAGAATAAAATAATTGTCTAAAAAATGGTTTCATTAGCCTAATATCCCATCCTCTCTCACCATGTTCCATTAAATTCCTCATTAGAAAAATCCATGTGGACACCTACCTTAAGAATGCAAGCCCACATCAACACAAAATGTGTAGAGACATGAGACCATGGATGGAAACTAAGTGTGAAACTATCATTAATCCTTAACGAAAATTATGATGCATCTCTAATATCATACCTCGTCACATATAATGAAAGTATAAAGAATCATGGATTCAAAAGAATTAATTATTCATGTGTTCGTTTGTGGAGATTCTCCTTTGATAGGTATTCTTTTTTTTGTTTGTCAAATTTCACTACTAGAACGTTTTTCAATAACTCTCTTAAATTAGATCCGATGAATCCTTTAAAAATGAGCTTTTGTATCTACTATAAGGTACTATTCAACTCCAAAGATACCATAATCGACTCAACATCTTCAAATTGGAGTCTCAACCATGTTTATTTGGGGGTACCCCCCAAAAAATACTTTCTCAACCAAAAAGGAATCATGATTACACCTTCACCTCATGAAGCAGCACCTGCCCTCTCCTCATAGATGGTTAGTAATTTGGAATAAGGTGATACCAATTACAATATAAATCCATTTTGGGAGCTTGTCACCAAAAAAATATAATAAATTCTTCCCTTAACTTTGAGAGGATGACCAAGAGGACACTGATGGACTCACCCAGAATGCATAGGGGTCCCACCAAAGGGTTCCTATAAACACCCATTGTCACTAGTTACACATGACATTAATCCTTCAGTATAATGGGGGATCCACTCTTAGAGTCCATACATGGTAAATTAATTTGGGGAACTCAAGAATTTTTTCTAGGGGAAAGGAAAATATATTAGGGATCATGGTCATACCATTATCCCCTCAAATGAAGCCTTCTAAAAAAATTGGAAGGAACTCATGAGAAGATAGAAAAAACTTACTGTTCCAACCAAGAATATTGGAAAACTTTGTTAGCTTATAAATGATCCCACCAGATACAATTAGATTCGAACAATGAGAAGGAGAACAAAACATCCCACACTCATCAATATCCATCATCACAGTTCGGAGGTACCTGTGGAAACCATCTAGTAGATCCTGACTACCAAATGGGGGAAGACCCATAACTATACCTCCACATATAATTATTTTTTTTGTATCCCCAAAATAAATGGAGGATTAGAGAAATGAAATATCTACACTCCAAATGAATAATGGGTTTATATTATAATTATTGAAAATGATTTCACTCCTTATATATATCAATGATGGAAGGATATGCATATAACCTCATCCGTATTCTACAAAACCATCCAGATAGCATGATAGTATTGGTGGTGACTAGTATTAGAGAACACTACCCCCCCCCAATTTTATTAAAGGTTGGGGACGAAGTCTCATTTATTATTAAAGAAAAGTAAATACCACTTTTAATTGGTTATAGGTAGACACATTACATGGTTTGAAGGCCTGGTGGGAACTTATACCATTACTAGGCCATAGGCCTATATTTTTGGCCCAAGGCCGATTCTGTGAATAGAACTACTACAGTGCCATCCTATTAGAGTTTTGCAAAGGTCCTGCTGCTGCTATAGTTCCCCTACCGCCACTATAGTGACCTTCTACCACTATAGTGCTCACCGCTGTTATAGTCTTCCACTGCTATATTACTCTCCAGTGCTGCTACAATACCTGCGCCCAATGGGTTTTGAACTTGTATTTTTCATGTAGGATTACGGGGTGTTTACTACTAAGACAAAGACCAATAATTTGAAGGGACCCGGATAAATAGTTCTAATGACACCATAGAGTAGACATAAATTCTTACTCCCATCCAAGAGGATCATGGATATCCCCTGATAAATGGACAACTAGATAAGTCCCAAATAGTTGTTCCATTTTGAGGTCACTAGCCTACTCGGATGACCACTCTAGGGAAATCATATATCCCAGATGGAATTCTAGATAACTATCGCAAAATTTAGGCAACAATACAGGAACTAAAAAAATCAATATATGAAAGTTTCCACCCATATAAAGAACCTCCAAATTCACATATGATGAAATATAATAATAATCCTCACCAAAAGTGATTGGGAAATTAAGATCTATACTATGACCTTGTTCTATTAAATACTGGTGTTCTTAAATCCCTCAAACATCTATATATAAAAGATCAGGATTCTAATACTCCATGACAATATTATAGTTATGCTACACATTTTGGGAAGATCCTCATGTAATCTTAATACTAAAAGTTCTGGAGGTCCTCCCTAGATATTTTACCATGATTTCTCACTTTAGGTTGATAAATGATTAATCACGAGAGCCTCACTCCTGATGAGCATCGTGATATCCCTCCATGTGGCATGAAGATCCAACATTAATAAGGTCATGCCCTTTTTATTGTCTTCCCTGAAGGTCCTCCCATGGGTAAACACTATAGAACATCTCCATGAAACATTACATCAAGCCATGATGGTTGTCTACCTCATGATGGTGTTTGTTTCAAATGTCCTCCCCACAGTGACATTTTATTTCATCAAGAAGGTCCTCCCCTTGATGAATAAACATTGAGAAACCCCTCCTACTATGAGGCTCTTGATAAAACAAGTCTAGACATTCTTGATACCTCGTCATTGATAAGAGATATTCTTTCCAAACAAAAATAAAACCCAAGGAAACCGTCATTTTTTAATCCCATCTTAGATACCTTAAATTCTATTTTAGGTGAGAAAATCCGTTGAAACCTCATTTTATATAATAGATAAATGGACCAATGTCTACTCTGGTTTGATCAAGATATAAAAAATATTGTAAAATATGAAGGGTAAATATTTCTCGTTAAAAAAATGAAAAAGGAAATTATACATGTAATTGTTGATGTTGAAATTTAGAGAAGGTCCGCATCGGGTGGATAAAAGAGCAACAAATGATTCCAGGATGGCAAGAGAAGATTTTGGGGACTGGAAGGTAGACAGGTGCATGATTCAGGGGAACTGCGCAAGCGGTCTTCCGGCACATATGATTTTGCGTGCCTGACCCCTGTTCTATGCACAGGGCGACACCAAATGTGCATTGTGAACCTAGCCCAATTTCGCACCCTAGGAGACGTCAACTGTTCATTTGTGCACCTGGAAACGCTTCCACGCAAAAGTGAACATCAAACGAGATTTTGAGTGCCTGACCCCCATTTCGTGCACAAGGCGATGACCACTAGTCTCTGTCATGCTCAACTCTACTTCTATGCAGAAGGCCATGTCAAACGGGCATTTGCGTGCCCGACCCCCGTTCCACGCAAAAGGCGACGGCAACCGTGCTTTTTCATGCCCGACATCACTTCCGCACACAAGGTGACGTCGAAGTGGAATTGGCGCGCCTGACTCTCTTTTTGCGCCCAATGAGACGTTGACAGCCACTTTTGGCACCACGACCTTTTGGACGCCACCCTAGAGGACTTAGGATATAAAATGAAATGTATACCCGCTAATCAGAAACCATAATAGAAGACGAAGTGCTACTTGGCCACGTGAATGCCACGCCTGCTATGGCCACAAAAAAATCCAATAGCCTTCAGGTACGGGGTTTTTCATGACAGATTCACCGAGGGGGTTCCTTCATGAATTTATTTTCTTCCCAAGTCATTTCAATCAATGGATCTGCTTTTGCGTGCAGGTTCCCTCTACGTTAGACCGCTCTAGCATGCATCCATTCCATCTTGCGCACAAAAATTCCGTATTTCATGCAGCCAGGTCATTGTTGCTCGGAACCCAACGTTCTTGCGTGAAAAATTCCCCTATCACATGAAACCCCTTCGCCTTGCATGCAACTAGTCCATATTTCATGCAACCCTTCCCTCTTGCGTGCAACCCCTTCGTCTTGCGCACAACCCTTGAATCTTGCACGCAGACCTTCTGTCATCCCTCTGGCCCATTATATTATGCACAATCCATGTGTTTCCCTCACCTTAAGACACCATGTCTAAGCCCCTTTTATGCGCAAGACACCTACATCACATGCTCTCTTCCCATGTGGCCTTTTACGTTTGCACAGAGCAATTTCAAAGTCCCCCGGGCAGCGCTTTCCATTGCATTGCTTCACCTCATGCTTCTTCGCAAAGGCACACTAAAGGCTATTGCTTCCCCACATATCCTTGCTAATGTGGAACCCCAATGGATAACTCCATAACACTCCATTACCAGGGTATTTCTGATTCCTTCCCTCTCCTAAGTGGAGGGATGTATTTGTTATGTAATTCCTAGGGGTGGGGAGAGAACCCACTTCATCCGAGCTGTAGAACATTAAACCTCCAAGAGCCATTATCCGGGCTACAGGATGTTAAACTACCAAGCACCATCATCTCTAGCATATGATTTTAAACTATGGCCTCATCCCTTGCATCATATGCGGGTTCCCCATCTTGGACATTCTCTACACCCATTGGTCTCTACGAGAGTTAAATCATTCCTCCCATGGAATGAGATCCTCTTTATTGGAGAGGTGTTCATCCACAGGGATAGGGAAACCACCTTGGTGTAAACCACTATATTTTCTAGCATGAGGCCGCACACTTGATCCTCCTTTCTTCGTCCTTGCTAAAGGCCAGAGGAGAGATGGGCATTGGGACCTTTGTTATCCAGTCCCTCTCCCACTGGGCTTTGTCTCCACCTAGGCCTCCCCATTGGAGTAGGTCCCAACCTCCATCACCATGGGCTTCAAACCACACATAAGACCTAGTTTCCTATTTGGAACTGCTAACCACATGTAATCCCCCATTCCACCTCCCTCTGATGAACCTTCCATGACATGATCTTTAGGTCCTTTCTAACACTTTTTTCTCACACCGAGAATTACTCAAATGGGTTTAGAGTAAGCATAGACAATGATATCCTCTCTGGAAAGCCTAGAGAGTAAGCCTCAACCTCCTTCCACTAACTAAGAGGTCTTTCATCCCTTCAAAGGTGATGTATGTAGGAAGCCTCTTTGATGTTCAAGACCACCACCCATTGGTCCCGACCATCTTCACATCAGCTCACTAAACACCATCTCGAACTACGTGGACTTTGATCCTTGACAAGGCATGGTACGTAGGAAGCCTCAATGAAGTACAAAACCAACACCCATTGGCCACAACCACCTTCACATCAATTACCACTCATCATGAACTACGTTTACTTTGATCCTTGCCAAGGAAAGGAACGTAAGAAGCCTCCATGAAGTTCAAGCCCAACACCTATTGGTCCCGACCAACTTCACGTCAGTTCTCACTCATCCCGAACTACGTGGACTTTGATACTTGCCAAGGCAAGGTATATAGGAAGCCTCTATGAGGTTCAATCCCAACACCAATTTGTCCAAACCACCTTCACATCGGTTCCCACTCATTCTGAACTAGGTGAACTTTTATCCTTGCCAAGTCAAGGTATGTAGGAATCCTCCCTAAGGTTCAAGCCCAACAACCATTGGTTTCAGCCCCCCTTTATGTCAGACCACCTTCGTCCTGCATGACGCTAAACTGTATACCCCCTTTTCATCCTGCACGATGTTAAACCATATCCACCATCCAGCGGTAAGCCGTTGTGACCCCCCCCCCCCCCATTCAGTAGTAACCCATTGTCAACCCCATCCAGCAGTAAGCTGTTGTTACCACCATTCAGCGGTAAGCCATTGTCAACCCCATCTAGTGGTAATCCATTGTGACCCCCCATTTAGCGGTAATCCATTGTCAACCCCATATAGTAGTAAGCCGTTGTGATCCCCTATTAAGTGGTAAGACATTGTCAACCACATTCGGTGGTAAGCTGTTGAAGTCCCCAATCGATGGTAAGTCGTCATCAGATGAACTGCATGGACTTTGATTCCTGGCCATGGGGATACGTTGGAAGACTCTTTGAGTTTCAACCCAATAACTCATGACTCATCTTGATCTACCACTTGATCCCATGTGTCCTAAGAAGATCGTGCCACATCCTGGAGGTTCAATTACCTCTGAATCCCATCTATGCATCCATTCTCACAGGCCACCTCCTTAGGTGTCCCATCGCCTCACCGAACTACGCGGACTTTGATTCTCTGCCATGGGGATACATAGGATGTCTCCTCGAGACTCAATCCCAATATCATCAACTCCATCAAGTCCACTCCATCTCATTTCCCATCCACTTAATTTAAATCTCCATCATCCTTCATGATTCTTACACGGGCCACCACATCCCAGTGAGATCATGCCAATTCACCTCATGGAATCAGTTTTTTCTTCCCGAGGTGACACCCATCTGATCCACTCTAGTCAGTGTTCTGATTAGTCTGATCTATCTCCGCTAGGTGTTAAACCTGTGATATACCCTATGATATACACATGAAGCTGAGGAAAACTACATATACATGCATATGGAATATAATTCCCCACATTCAATGTGGGATTCCTTGGGATTCCATGCCCTAGAGAAGCCCTATAATAAGAGGATGAAACCAAGACGCGCTAGTGTTCCAGAGTCCAGACAAGCCAGTGATGTCCAACACGACTACTCCCCCGATTGTAGATTATTACCCAGACTGGACCCCTTGGCATTTCCTGACATAAGTAGTCTAATTAACTATTGTCCATGAAGATATGTCACTGGGAAGAGTTCATGAACAACGTGTTACGTCTATAAGAGAGACCCGGACTAGGTGATGAGTTCCAAGGAGGAATTCAGGGAAGGAAGACTTGAAATCCCATCATCCTATTTCAATCAAGGAGAAAACCTCCCTGAACAAAGAACATATGCTTCCCACCATTGGAAAGTGGGAATGCAGGGCAACAAATAGCATCACCATCCTCAAACAGACGGACACGCACGCCCCTGAGAAAGCACAAAAAATAGAAATGGTGAACCCAGATTGAAGATATTCTCCTCAATGTGGGGATTAGAAGAGTTCAAGGAATCAGTAGATCAGCGTGTCACCAGATCCAGTTATTTGGCACTAGGTCCTGCCAAGAAAATAGCGGGCCTGACATTGAACTCATCTGAATTTGGGGCTATAAATGTGTTGGAAATCACGGTCTGTGATGTTTTTAGCATGGATCCATCTTACAAACCATGTAATATTGAATGGTGTTGGATCATTGGTTGTCGATTTCTTTCCTTTCAGCATTAATGGTTTAATCTCTCTACTCTTCAGAGACTAAGCTATCATAGGAATTTGATCACTTCCCATCCACTGACGCAGGGGCAGGGGCAATGCCAATGTGGAAGTCTCGCATAGCTATACATCCTTTGCGATAACCACCACATCTACAATTGTCGGTCGCCCACACCCTATCTCCCCATATTAATTCATTAAACATTGGGTGATCAACGACCTCATATGCTGGTACGATGAGGAGGGGATCATCTCGACTAAGGAAATGACCCATCAGAATCAAGAGGCATATGTTCCTCATCACCACCGTGGACCCCAAGGTCCGATAAAGGAGCCAATACTCCCTACTTCAACATACAACCGTTTCAGGAGCCTCTCCCCGGAACGCCTCGTCCACTCTCTGCCCTATGTCAATAAGGTAGGGCATGTTTGGTCTAGCCTAGTCGGGATCCTGTTTCCAGGGCCCCCAAGGAGGGCTCCCACTAGGCCGAACCATTTCCGCCATCCGGTCCCATGAGTGGAGGAGCAAGTAAGCCAAGATCATGCACTGTTGGCCCCTGTCCAGTTAACCCGATGCTACCTTCAGGCAGAGGCTGAGGTAGATGCCTTCCAAGGGGTGTCAACGTCAGCAACTACTGTGGTTCGGTCCACTACTGGAATATATCATCTACCTCTTGTGTATGCTGAGTAGGGTGGCTTGGATACCTGGACCGAATCATGGCCCCAACCACCCCATGGGCAGGCTAGGTCAACTCTCTTGGCCACTGGTGCATGTAATGCCAGTCACCAAAACGGAGGCCCTCCCCATACCGTCTCCATTGAGAACATGGGTCTTCCCCACTCCCAAGATCTACATGGAGGTCCGATTTGTGTTACCCTTTGTCTAAATGAGGAACCTCCCCGCGATAGTGACACTATGGATGAAAGCCTCTCTCATGATCATTAAATTGGGTATGAAGTCATTCCTCTAGGAACGTACCACCAGGGTGGGGACCTCTCACACCCGGTCAATCTTTATCATGGGGGGCCTCCCCATGTCCTCACAACAATTGGAAATGGTCCCCCTCACCTCAATAATCAGAGGACAGAAGGCCAACCTCGCTTCACTAGAACCCAACACGAAGGTCCTACCCTTGTTCGGCTCGACTAGTATGAGGACCTTCCTCGAACTGATTTCACTAGAAGAAACAATAATGGAGGTCCTACCTATGCTTCTATCATCTCAACCGGATGTCCAACCCATTCCAACACTTACCACGGAGGTCCTCCCTATGTCCCCTTTTATATCTGTCTCGATGCCCCTCGAACCCCGACTTACTCTTGCATGAATCCTCTCCACCTCAGCATTAGTACTGTTGAAGGTACTCCTCATGCCAAAAATCTACCATGTCCTAAAGAACCATCCCCGGTAAAGAGGGTGGGTCATTTCCACCATAAAAAAGAGAACTGAGAAGATTCAGACTGAGATCATAACTATTTTCTTCTTAGTTTCGAATGTGGAATTTGGCTTAGCGATGGAACCGTCACCCAGATCCTATATGTCAAGGGTCGGGGCAAGAACAAGGTTCATCATCCTAATACTCATAGAATGTGAGTTTCATAAGATTACCACCTCCATATGAAGGTATATCCAGGAGGAGGAAAATTTGGCATATCCATAGGTTACGACCTTGAAATCATCATCCCCACTAGAAGAACTCTCTACCTTGACTAGAGATCATAGAGAGATATTCTGGAGACCAATGGTGGAAGAGCAGCAACGTGGTCCACTGCCATCATCCGTAGCCCCCACATAGGAAACTGCAGTTGTCAGCATATCTTTCCATGATGTTGTGTCCAAGTCACTACACTCTTTGGAGGATATCCAATTATGTGGTGGTTTGTCACCCCAATAGCCGTATTTTCCATCGTCCAGCCTACCATCCTAGGGTTGTTATTCGATACTATTACCTGTTACCCAACCACCTCCATTTGGAGAGTGGGGAAGTGAAGAGAAGACCCTGAATCCGAGCTCCGGAGCTAATGGGATTTCTTCTTAGCTGAACACTTCACAGGGATGTTTTGGATAATTTCAGTGCAAAATGATTGTACTCATGAATCCCTAACCATAGAGGAAGTAATGTGTTTCCGTCAAACCCTCTGGGAGACTCATTTCTATCTTCATCATCAGTGAGTGGCTTACCCTAAAATCCAAGCGCATTGTGGGGACATTGGAAAAAAATTCCGTGCGGATTATTTGGTTGCACTCCCTGTGGCCCAGCACCCTGAGTCACCAGGACACCATAGTGTCCTCCAACAATGGCGCGTTCAAAGCTTTAGGGTACTCTGCAAGATTATCATATAGGCTTCTCCCCACCAACAGATCTGCCGATGGGGGTAGTATGTGGCCCTAATCTTCAGTACTATCTAGTGACAAATCTATTTTTATGGCGACATAGAGGATATTCCTCCAGGAAGAGTTGTCGTTAACATGGTGGACCTAATGGAGGGCGAGAACGAGCGATATATTCATAGAGAGGACCAACTTCTAGAGGGAGTCTCACATTTTTTGATTCCTTCGGGAAGGATTATTCTTCAACAGCGGAATCTTTTGGGTCTTCCTGTGCCCACCGAGGCAGTAGCCCTCAACCGGAATTCCAATAAGGTCAAGGAACACCTTTGACTCTCCAAACCCTCATACCCATAAATCTCAGTGTACAAGGTACAGGAAGACCCTTAAAAATCTATATTGAACCAACAAATCATAGAGAAAAAAAAGTTGATTGAAAAACTCCTGGATGAATGCGTTGCAGAGAAAAGACTGGACTATGGTGATCATAGGTCGAGAAAGTAGGGGTAGGAACAATATCCCATTGCAAATTGCCTTCAGGTGACCCTGATCATGCTGCCAAAATAGATAGGGTTGAGGACGGAGCATATGGAAAGAGGGCGTGGTATGTCTCACCCAATCCTCCTGAACGACGTGAAAATCATTAGGACCTAGCTCAAGTTCCCCTAGCTACCCCACAGGTCGTTCCACTTACTGATCCATGTGCCATTGTGCCTTTTAACCTTATTGAAGACCCCACCAATACATTGGTGGTTAGGGATCCCCATCAAAACAAGAACCCCCACCCAAATGATCCAATGGCGACACTCATCGCCCATCTCGAGGCCTTAGATACTTGACAGGTGGCAATCCTGCTTGAGGGAAAGCCATATCCAGCATTGGTTGACATTATGCCATCACCCCCAGGTTTTGGGATCCCATATTTTCCCCCTTCAATGAGACAGGGGACCCGCCAAAACACCTATCCCACTTTATCTCAAGGTTTGGACCCAGGATGGGAACGCTGGTATAGGAGGAGGCCTCCAAGCTCCAATATTTTGTACAGTCATTGGAAGGGCCTACGTTTTTCTGGTAAAACCATCTCCCCATCGGATTAGTAGTTGGCTGGGAAGACCTCTGTAAGAAATTACTCTACCAGTTTAGTTCCACCACTCATAAGATGTTTGTTGTAGACCTATTCAAGTGATAGGAGAGTCCTTATAAGTGTGTCACCGAATTTGTTGGCTGGTGGAAAGGATTCACATATTATATTGACATGCCACTGACTGAGGCGAAACTATTGAAGATGTGTGCAGGTAATGTCAAGATAGAGTTGGTCCCCTCTATGATCACCCAGAACTATCCTAGGGGATTCTGATACTTCTCAAATAAGGCATAGCGCCAGGAAAAAGCCTTATGGAAAACTATGAAGGCACGTCTGTTGCCTCTTGAAATCCCCATGAGAAGGTCCACCAGGGCCATGCCTGCCATAGTGGCCAAAATAGAGGCCCCTAGGAGACTAGATTTGTTGCCAGTAGAGCCATATCCATAGCCTCACTGAGGCCCTCCACCTCAGGCACAACCACCGACCCTATATATCCCACCTCAGAATCGTCAAGTTCCCCCTCATAATATGCCACCACCACCCAGGTGAGATAAATAAGCTCATAAACCTCAATAGGCTCCTCTAGCCCCTCATGAGGGTCTTGCTCCAAAGGCCCCCTTTCCATATAATAGAAACTGGACCTACTCATTTAACGAGGCACATGTCCCAGGATACTTCTACAATGCCTTGGTGTAGGGGATTCTACGTTTTCCTGAGTGTAGAAGGCATGAAGCGGAAACCTCACTGATCGACCTAAATACTACCCCTATCACTAGATCCTCGGGAACACTCTCAAGAAATGATATGTGTTGAAAGACTGGTTTAAAGACCAGGTAGATAACAACATAGTCTGTTTATGCACAGCTCCAGCATAGGTGGCATGTGTCTTCGTGGGGCCATACAGAAGTAGCGACAGTGAAGGTTAGTGGCATCAAGTTTCCAGTCATAGGTCCCAGAAGTATGGTGACTGGATGTCTTGAAAAACAGTCACTTGTTCCCATGGTATCATCCGTGAACACTTAAATCATCCAGAGCCTTCAGAAGTTTCATCTGCTACTTCTACATCATCATCTCAGTAGTACTCTTCCCAGAAGAGCAAACACTAGCAGCATAAGGGAAAGCAAAGTTCCCCACCGATTCCATCGTCATCCTGTACTCTTGGCGATTTCATTCTCCTGGAGATGATGATCGCTCCCTGAATCCATCTAGTAGTGGATGAATATTCATGTGATGGGGAAGGGTACTCCTTAGTTAATACCATAGAGCAGGTAAATCCCTGTGTGATTCCTGATGATGGGGAGTGCCAGGCGGGTCCCCCCAATGTGTTCAACTTTTGTCATCATCGACAAAGCTGCGGCTATATGGGCCATCAGAGTGCCTCATTCAATTTATCCAGCCAGACTATGCACGCGACTGAAACCAAACCGCAGGCCCAGTGCAGCACTCAGCGTATGCAGCCTTCTCATCAGGTGACATGAGGCTCGCCTTCACCGTAGTTCATGTTGTTGGATCAGGAAGAGCCACCTTTTTCATGTCATGACCATCCATGATTTTCCACATTCCGGTCTCAGTCGTCTATCCATCATCTGGTAGTCACTCCACAAACTTCAACTAGTGAGTTGTGGGATATTTCCAGCACCAGTCAGCCACTGGTCTAGCCGATAGGGCCCACCATACCTCTTGTCATTGAGCGACCACCTTTAAGCAGATGTTCACACCTAGCACAGAAGGACATTGTTCTCAAGAACCTTTCCATCACCCCAACATGGCTCTCCATCCATAAGGATCATTGTCTATAATCAAAAGATTATAAGGCCCTTACTGAGGCTTTAAGAAGTCCCCTCCAGTTTGAAATGAAGGTAGTATCAACAGTAGCCTTTCCGGATGAGGAAATTGAGAATGTTGAATTCTAGGCCATCATCTCATTCTCTAGAGAAGATGAATTCTCTTCCATATAGGGGAACATTCTCCCACTGTACATCAGTGGTCATTTCAATGGCATGGAGGTTCGCTGCTGTCTTGTTGACATGGGCTCTAGAATCACCCTAATTTCAACCTGGACACTATGAAAACTGGGATTGTCTGAGGATGATCTAAGTCCCTCTGACCTAAGAGTCAAAGGTTATGATAGGATGGAACAGACACTGGTTGGAAAGATCCGCGTGAAGACCCAATTCGGTGGCTTACATGCTAGCACTGAATTTATGGTTGTCTCCTAGGACACCGCCTACAATGCATTGATGGGAAGGCCATGGCTCTACCTGCATACAGTAGTTCCCTCATCATATCACCGGTATCTCAAGTACTCCTTTAATGGAAGAGTGGGCTTACTTCAAGGTGACACATCTACCTTTGTCACTTGTGAATCCCACTATCTAGATGCTGACTAAAATAGGATCAAAGACAAGAAAATTCAAGCTAATGAGGTTGAGAATTCTAAGACTGTGACTGACTCTTGGATAGATCTAGATGACGCCTACATCTTTCCAATCCACCTGTTGGAGGACATGAACCCAAACATGCTACAATGATTAGTAGTTTTTGGAACGAGTGGGAAACATATTACTTGGCCTAAGCAATGCCATAATATCACCTTTTACTCCTAAAAAAATTAGGCTCAGGTGATCCCAGAGCCTCATACTCCCATAATATATCGAGATTTCCACCCCTGGCAATGAAAATATATCATACCTTCTTGTTTCCCTGGGCCAAAATTGACCAGTTCAAGCCGACGCACCACTATTTCTTCGATATCATCAAGAATGGCCCCTTGGGATGAATAATAGATGATATTGGATAAAAAACCTTTATCGCTATGGTCATGGCATCATAGGAGTCCCCTGATACAGTGTCCACTGATGCTCAGGCTGGTACTGACCTCCAATCGGGAGCTTCCGACTCAGAAGCTACTCTTCCCGCCAAGGATCCCCCCTTCATAAGTGAAAAAGAGGATATAAAGGATACTTCCCCGCCTTTGAGGATGGTGTCTCTGTGATGGTTGACGAGCTAGTACAGCTGAACCTTAGTGACGAGGTAGACCAAAAACTCACATTGGTCAGTGTCGTGAAGCCTCTTGAGGAGAAACAATAGTACATAGAATTCCTGAAACATAATCATGATGAATTCTCATGGAGTTATGATGAGATGATGGGACTATATCCTCAGGTATTTTTCAACAGCCTCGATCTCCTATCAAATCACCACAGGTTCAAGAAGCTTCCCAAAAAGATGCACCCTTCCCACAGTGCCCTGGTTGAGGTGGATGTTGATAAGTTCATCAGATTCAATTTCGATAAGGAGGTCTTGTATTCCAAATGGATGGACAACACTGTGCCATAATGGAAGAAGACCAGACAGATCCGAGTCTACATCAGCTTTCGAGATCTCAACTATCACTATCCGAAGGATGATTTTCCCCTTCCTATGACAGAATTTTTGATCGACACTACAGCTGGGTTCTAAGCCCTCTCCTTCTTGGATGGGTACTCTGGGTATAACTAGATCTGAATGGCCCCTGAGGACGAGGAGTTACCATCCATCATGGAACCACATGATTCTTTTTGTTACCGAGTCATTCCCTTCAATTTAATGAATGCAGGGGCCACATAACCACGGGCTATGTATCACATATTTAAGCCGATCCTCAGAACATTGGTGGAATACTATGTGGACGATCGGGTGGTCAAATATCACCATCGTTCGGACCATATCAATGTCCTTTAAAAAGTGTTTGACTTCCTCCATTCTGGTCAACTGAAGATGAACCCATTGATGCGTGACTTCGGAGTCACCATTGGAATGTTTCGCGGCTTCATTGTCAGATACAGGGGCCTCGAGATCTACCTAAAGAATATCAAGTCCCTTAGACAGATGTCTCCTCTTAGAAATACTCGGGAACATCGAGGCTTCCATGGACACATATCCTACATACGCCGATTCATCATGAATTTGGATTGCAAGTGTAATCCCTTATCTTAACTCATGAAGAAAGGCACCGTCTAGAAGTGGGACAAAGAGTGTCAGACTAATTTTGAGGAGATCAAGCAGTATCTACTCTAGCCTTCAGTAGTAATGCCACCCATCTCCAACAACACAATGGTAGATTATGTGACCGTCGTGGAGTGATCTCTCGGTGAACATCTCACCCAGAAGAATAATGAGGGGATGAAGAAAAACCTTTACTGCCTGATATAATAGATCCTAGATACAGAGACCAGATACCCCTATCGAAAAGAGAAAACTTGTGTTGGTATTTGAAGTATAGAAATTGCGACATTATTTGCAGCACCACGAGGTATGGTTGTTGTCCTAAGAAGACCCACAGAAGTAAAACCTGAACTGCCCCATGTGGACAAGCCGTCTATCTCAGTGGGTAGCGATTCTCTAGAAATTCAACATCAGGTATGTCCCTCATAAGGAAATTAAGGGGAAATCACTGATAGACATCCTTGCTACCCATATGGATCTGGCAGACCAGTCCCTGGACATTTATTTCCCTGATGAAGTAATTCTTTCAGTGGTCCAAGCCATGTTGTGCTGGAAAATATACTTCGATGGAGATTATCACTACCCCATCAGTAGAAGTCTCCATGACAACAGGCTCAACAGAGTAGGCCCGAGTATCGTCTTCATTTCCCCGACACAGGCCATCCTACCATACTAATTCCTATTTTCAGAAGGCTACACTGAAAACATTGCAGAGTACCATGCTCTCGTCACTGGCCTCGAGAAAGCTCTTGAGATTGATATGACCCATTTTCATGTGAATGGGGACTCTGAACTAGTCATCATGCATATGAACGGTGACTACGTTGTCAGAAATCTAGAGCTCGTACCATTGATGGAGCACACTCTCCTGTTAAGGGCTCAGTTCCCATCTAGGCCATATGTTACTCATGATCCTCAATCTCAGAATGGTCGATCTGATGCCCTGGTCGGCCTCGCTTCATCACTCGCAGAGCTAGAGCATGATGATCTGATTATCCACGTGGCACACTAGAGAGTCATTTCTCCTGTCACTTTAGATGATGATGATTACTTACAGGTGGGCCACCTTACCACTGGACCCTCCACGTCAGGACCCCCAGGTACCCTAGATGTTGTGAATGAAGTGAATCTCGACTGGAGAGCCCCATACATTTAGTATCTACAAAATGGTAATATCCTAGCAGATCGGGCCGACTGCGAGAGAATCCAACACTGCCCATTATAGTTTACCCTCTATGATGGTACTAGTCATGAGAAAATCCTCAACAAGCATTGGTTTTATGGGGGTTTAATTTGTTGCGTCCAAGGAGTTGATATTTCCCAAGTCATGCAAGAATTTCATGTTGGTTCCTGTGGGGCTCATCAAACTCGGCGAAAACTATCTCACCAGATCTAGAGACTGGGGTACTTTTGGCCCTCCATGATCTGTGACTGCATGGAGTTCCCCAAAAGGTATCTTACGTGCTAGATTAATACTAGCTTCATGCATCGGCTGCCAGAGACTCTCCACTCCACCATGTACTCTTGGCCATTTCCAGTATAGGGACTCGTTGTCGTGGGACCATATCCATCGGTGATAGATCGCTAGTGCAGGTTCACTCTTACTGCTACAGATTTCTTCTCCAAGTGGGCAGAGGTAGTTCCGCTCAAGGATGTCAAGGCCCATTCCATCAATGAATTTGTGTGCTCTAATAGAATTTACTGATTCAGATTCCCTCACACCATCCCCAAAGATAATGGAACGAACTTCTAGGAAGTTGAGGTTAAGAAATTTTACACTAAGTACAACATCCATTCTAACCACACCTCTCACTATCATGCTCCAGAAAATGGAAAAATCGAGGTTTTCAACAAGACCCTCTCTAACATTCTGCAAAAAATGGTTGGTCAGAATAAGAAGAGTTGGCCGGACAAGCACCCCAATTCCATTTGGGATTATCTGACAATGACTCGTAATTCCACCCAAGTGACCCCATATACCCTTGTATACGGAACGGAGGTTGTCCTGCCCATCAAGATTCAATTTTCCTCATTGTTCATGCCTGTCTATGATTAGAAAGAGCCAGATAAAGCAGCTGAGATTCGTGAGGCTGAGTTGAAATCACATGATGATAATAGGCTTCATGCCCTTCACAATCTAGAAAGGAATCTGAATAATATAGCCCGAGATTTCAACAAGAATGTTTTCCATTGATCCTTATTGCAAGGTGACTTGGTATTAGCCTTGAGGGCTCCAATTATACCTGGAAATAAACCACCCAAGTTGGAGCCCAAATGGGAAGGTCCATACATCATTGAAAATGTCTACTCTAATGGTGAATACTCACTAGTTACCATGGATGGTGAGCGTATAACTCCTCAACCCAATAACAAGATCCTCAAGTAATACTTTGCTTGAGCCAGCAGTCCCAAATGACAATAAACTGCATGGTCCAACACAACCATAACATGCCATGTTTTACATGAATTTAAACTATGAATCGTCTTGCATGATATTAAACTACATCTCAAGAACAATGTATTTCTTGATTCCCATCATCATGGGATACGTAGGAACACTCAGACGCTCCGTCTTGAGTCGAGCCCCCAGTTTCTTCTTTGGTTATCCCCTCCTGGGCATAGTTCTTTTAGAGGATCCCACATGGCGTCATATAAGCTTCTTTGTCCCCACCCATGTCAGGGTTACGATGATTGTACCATGTTCCATACTTCCGTCTTCTAATCCTCCCATGACCTTACAACATGACGTTAGACTACATGGGACTTTCATAACTACGTATGGATTGATTCCCATCCTCATGGGATACGTAGGACCACCAGAACATTTCATCTATAGGCCCAACCCCAATCTTTGGGACCTCCCATTGGGACAAAACACATGGTGTGGTGTAGCCTTTTTTCCCTCATTCACGTCGACGTAGTTCTCCATGCCACACATATCCCCTTGAGACATCCCACCCTTTCATTTACAATCCATCCCGCGAGCATAGGCTTCATCATGCTTCGCGAGCCCCATCATTAGGGTTTCCATCAGCTTATAATCCAAATGGGCCTCCAAATGATGTGGATTCTTGGCCCAATGTCCTTCCTACCATTAGGGATAACGTCCTCGAGGATTGTGAGAAGAAAATTGATAAAAGTCCCATGTTACGAATATGGTCAATGTTTGATGATCAATTGTTTTCCATTAATTCTGGTCACCCATTAGTGGATACGGTGTTGCAAACCTGGTCAACAGTTTTCCTCTATCATCATTGCTTCTTTGTGGTCTTCCATAAGTATGATGATTCAACCTCTTTATCCCACATATATGAAATTAAAATAGACATATACGGTCCGAAATCTAGGACCCTAAACTAATATAACCATTTTTCTAACTGCAAGATGTTAAACTAAAGCTGGTCGTGACATTCTGTCTACGGACTAGCCTCAGTCCCCTTGGACTTTTCAGTCCCCTAGCCCAGGTTCTCACTTAGGGTTGTACAATGTTGTGTGGGATTATTTCCTCATTCACGTTGGGTTACTCATCATGATGTACACATCCCTTGATGTGATACCTTACCCCTATCTTCGTCATTACTACAAGATGTTAAACTTCAAGGAACCCCCAGAACTATGTATGGCTTGATTCCCATCCTCATAGGATATGTAAGACTGCCCAAAAATCTATTGATCTTGTCCAACCCCATCTCCTAGAATCCTCCCCATCATTTTGGCCCCTTTTCCCACGTTCTTCCAGAAAATTGGTATACGGTGTGTATGGTCTTATGTCCTAATTCACGTCGGGTTTATAACAACCACGCCGCAAACCTCTCTCCCTCTTGAGTGGCCTTCGCTCCATTTCCCCACTCTCATCTCTTTGAGTCAGCTTCCCTAAAGTCGGTTCCCTTGTCCCTCATTGGTGATTCACCAATTGGCCCATGAGTACTCTGGTGCAGAACCTGGAGTGTCATATTCTTCTTGGACATGCTTTCAACAATTTTTTTGGCTTCTTGTTCCTCTTCATTTGGGCTTACATTATGTTGAACATCCAAAGGGACCCCCAAATGGAAAGGATGATAAGCCAAAGGGCCCTCTTACCATTACAAGAAAACGTCCATGTGGCTTTTAGACAGCAAATCGATATAATTCCCACATTGCAGATATGGTCAACGGCTGATGCTCATTTGTTGTTCCCATTTTAGGTCGCACGATATGGATGATGTGTTTCGAACACGGTCAAGATTTGTCTTCCATCATCATGCCAACCCCTTCAAAACATGAATTTTGGTTACACGACTCACATAATATTCCACCCCATTATATCCAAATGGAATTTTGACAGTCTCGACACTATCCTTTAGTGCACATTTGCACGTTAGGAGGATAATGTCACATTAAGTCATCATTTGGGGCTCTGACCTGACATCCATTTGGCATGCATTCCAGGTAATTAAAAAAACATCTTCTACCCCTGTTTCCTACACCGATTTTGACTCATGTGGGCTTAGGAATTGGATTTAGGTTGTTCCTACTTGAGAGGATTCCACTTATCCCTGGTCCAAGCTCTATGACCTTAGACTAAGATCTCTTTTAGAAATACATATGGCTTGATTCCGATTCCCATGGGATTCGTAGGATCGCCTGGACATATTGTCTTTTGGTCCAACCTGAGTTCCACTAATTTCTCTCTTGTGTCTGGCCTTCTAGGCCCCATCCCTTGTAGGACCATGTAATGTGGTGTGTGGGGCTTATGCATTTGTTCACATCAGGTTTACAATTGCCACATCATGTACACCCTTTTCAAGGAGCTTTTCCCTCTTATCCTTTTCCCCATATTCTCTAACCTTTTCTGGATCCCCTCGGCTTGAGGTTTCTTTCTTGGAACTGTGTATGGTGTGATGTGGGATTATGTCCTCATTCACAACGGGTATGCTTTGTCAAACCATGCACACTCCCTGTTTAACCCCATATTTCTTGTATATGTCTGACCCATATGACATTAAACTATGCCTCCTAGCCCCACATGACATTAAATTGTTGCGTTTATACTGCATGACATTAAAATGCATTTGTGGTCAAATCAGATAACCCTAAACTTTGAAATTATCAACCTGGATGCGTGAGGAAAAATTGCACTACATTGTGGTGTCCGCATTCGAGGGGACATCATGTTTGGTATCAGTCACACAACATACCATTTTTCAATTCCTGCACATGGCATGAATCCTATGGTGTTTCCTATATATTCTATCATTGGTCCATCGCTTCACCAAAAAAAACAACGCCATTGATCCTAATGGGAAAACAAGATCTATCAAGTACCACTTCTTTCAGAGCAAGGGCCAGACCCACATGACCTTATTATCATTGGTACTAGTATCTTACCATTCCATTCCTTGAACTATGTATGGATCGATTCCCATCCTCATGGGATACATAGGAACACCCATGCACTTAGCCTTTGTTCCAACCTAACTTTTGTTTTCGGTCCCTCAACCTAAAACCTCCCCAAGGAACACATGGTGATATGGACTCATGGTCCTCATTCACGTAGGGTTTTATAATTATCTCACAATGTCTCTCCTACGTTCCCTACCATCTCTAGTCTGAGTTCAATGAACATAATAAAATATCACTCTGTGTCCTGGACGTATGACATTAAATTACACAACGTCTTCAAGAAATACGCATGGATTGACTACAATCTTCATCAGATACATAGGAACGCCCAAACAAATTGTCCCAAGGTCCGGCCCCAGGAATCTAAAATCATGTCCTCTCTTTCGACCACTTGGCATAAACTCTCTTGAGAACATGTAGTGTTGTGAGTACCTCATGGATCCTCATTCATGCTGGGATTTGAAAAAGTCACACTATGTGCCTCCCATGTCTTTTCCAAACCTTTTCCGAGTTCTATGACACTGAACTAAGATCTCACTATAGGAACTGTGTGTCACGATTGGCTACTTCATCGGCCCGCGCACAGTCCAATAAATCAGGTCCCCCTTAATGGCCCATCATAGGACCTTAAGCTGGGATCGTGCGACCCTATGAACCTTTTCCTTGGAAATGAACTCAAATTACACTATCTAATACGTCTTATTGTCGTATTCAGATGCATTTTGACAAAGAGCCCAAAGTGTGTAATTTTCATGTGGACTCTCCCCTCAATCCATGTCCATGCATCATGATACCATTATATGGATCCCCATCCAATTTAACACCTAAAGGAACCACCTAATTGTATGGATACTCAGCCTATGGATCGCCTACTATCATGGTCCAACATTCTTGAAGGATAATGGATGACATTTTGAGTCAATCCCCATGTTTCAAACATGGTCAACATTCGGCCCTCATTTGTTATCCGCATTTCAGGCTAACACAATGAGGATACTGTGTTTCGAACACAGCTAATAGTTATCCTTCATTTTCATGTCATCCCTATAGTAATCCTATTTTTGGTTATCATGACTCACACCTCCCAATCCCCAATGTTTAGATTAATTTTAAACACCTTTGGCGTTATCCTACTAATGTACTAGAGATCATTCGGAATATGGAACATTGATTGTTCTAAGATTCTCATCCTATAATCGGTCCTCCACCCTTTTTCATCCATGAAATCTGGATTGGTTGTTCGAACCATAGATGCCCGAAACATGGTAGGAACACCTACATTCACACAAAGAAATAGTGCAATAATCCCTTGTTTCTCACATCGGGTACGACCCACATGAGTTTAGGAATGGGTTGCTACGTATTTAGGGAGTATGGTCAATGTGTATTAAGATGAACAAGAAAATATTCCATCCATACTAACAATTCATATATGGAAGTAATAAAAAAGGATATGTTTAGGGGGTCGGCCAAAACAAGGCCCTTAAAGATCGACATTTTGGATTGACTGTTCCAATGCTTCCACCTTTTGACATGTGGAATCCAACATCGCTTCCCGTCCCCTGAGATCCTTCTCTTTGATAGCAGTGACAAGGCATAACTCATTTTCCCTAGAATGGTACCGTTATTCTTCGTTATGAAGATTAATAATCTAGAGATTCACCTGCACTATCTGTTCCTGAGCATCCGCGAGCTGGGCCTTCAATCGCTCAATGCTCTCAGATAGGTTTACAATGAACACCTACATTTACTTCACTTATTCCCCAAGGCGTTGGACCTCCTGCACTACCATTAAGAAGGCCTGACTGTTCTATGAATCCTCCTAGCATCGGGAAACATCTGAACATCATTATTCCTCCCGTATCTTTTCCACCATGTAATCATGGATAGTCTCATGAGAATGGCGAGCATCTACCTCTGGAGTGTAGAGAATGCGTATCTAGGTGCGGAGTGACCCCATCGGGCATAGCCATTCTATCTATGGTTGGATGAGAAAGCATCTGATAGTCTTTCACAACTTGAGTCATGTCATATGGATCTCCTACATAGCATCTAAGTCGACATCGTCAATTTATTCAGTGTTTGTGGGCCTCTATTTGGGGAAAGTGGTGAGTAGTTCAGTATCAGGGACTTCTTCAGAAACCTCCTCCTCATCGGTGACTTCACCCTCATCAGGTTGGAGCTCCACCCCAGCAGCATTACCATCCCTCATTTCAATATCCTTCTCATCGAGTTCTGCGGTAGGGCCACCTAGAATGGTTTATTATCTAAAGGACGACATAGCCGCTTTCCATCCATCTCCTGCAGATGTCCCGGATTTGATGGTTTGTCATGCCTCCAACCTTTCGATCACTGCATCAGGAATCAATATCTTGATTAGATGAATTCTCCAACAAAGAGGAGAAACAATGAGAAAGAACTTAGAGGAGCCAAGTGCGGTAGTTTCCAATGCCGGTGTCATGGAGTGGGCCGCTGCCATAGGGGATCCTTCTGTGTTTGTTTACTCAATCACTGGCATCAACTCCTATTGAATAATAAGGATAGAGGGGGACTATCCTTTTGGCTCGTTATTGCCTACTCCAGCTGAAATTGGCACCCCACTGTGCTCAGTCCCAAGGACTGGCTCCCGAGGATTCCCCCGTCTCCATAGGCATATCTGTGACCCCTATAGGAAAGGCTTCCTATGGACCCTCGCCCATGTGTTCCTAAATAGAACCGGGTTTGGTTGACAGATCGAGATTGTGAAATGATAAAGGACATTAGAGATATGGTTTAAAACCATACCTCAAGCTTCTCTGCCAATTTTGTATCAGAGCTGAGAATTTCACCGCTCTCCCGGGAGCTCCGCTGGTGAGTAGGATCTTCTGATGGCCTCTCGCCACCAAGGCCTTCAACTTGGACTTCATCCTCTTCATCATATCCATCTTCTTCACCTCATCCTCTTCCTTCATCTTTTATTATTCTTCTCCGTCCTCTACACCTACATCCTCATATAGAAGCTTCATTTGGTCATTCTATTTGTCGAGCATTACTTTCAACAGGATATGTGGTTCTTCATACCTCCCTCGTTGGCATTCGTACATAACCATGGCTATCAGGTATGTGTGGCGATAATGAATGTTTACCCTATCTGATATCTAGATTCTCCATATGTCTACGAGATTGATCCCAGTGTGTACCGACCACTGCCATAAATCTTCGTTGGACATGTACTATCACAGTGTTGTCCAAGATGAACACTGAGACTGGAAGATAGCATCGGTGGAAGGTGTCAAAATATAGCTGAGTTTATTTCATGGGAGTTCCCTAGCAAGCCAATGAGGTCGTATATGAGACCACCCTTCCTCGGAGGGTGGAGGCACGTTCTCGGCCTGTGCTGCCCCTACCGATGATGTACCGTCATGTACCATGCTATGTGGCTAGTCCGTTATTTTCCTCACTTCCCCCATGGCACCATGTCTACCTTTCTTCTCTTCGAGCTCTACACTAGCCACCTTGATATGTCGGATGAGTTTCCAAATAATCGCCTCAGGATACATTCTTGTCAAGTGTTTGGCATACTCTTTTCACAGTCATTCACTGACATCGGTGGGGGAAAGAGTGATGATTTCACCCAAACCTGCCATCCTGAACATAAACCATAGCTATCAGATCATAAAGGGATTCCTCTCTTCCCGATCCTCTATGTATACTATGTTGGGAATCTGATGCATGCACCTGAATGGCTTGGGGAACCTGGTCGGCACATACAGTTTTTTGAAGATTTTTCCATCAATCTGGGCCACCATCACACCGCCCCAGATGCTCTGCAGGTACTCCCTCTGCTCTAGTGGACCCTTCCCATCATCTATCATTTGGATGACCGGTGTTAGGAATGTGTGGAAGTCAAAGTGGGTGTGGCTGCTAATCTTGAGCATGATTCGCTCAACCATACGCATCAATGGGTGGATTCCAATGATGTTCAAGAGCGATGGACGCATACCATTACCAGAGGGGAATGACATTCAGGAAGTCATACCCACCATATTGGGTTGCGACCTAGCCGTGGAGAATCTGGAATGGCCCTCAAATCCTCCAGGTCATACTTCCCCTCGAGATGTGCCCTAGAATACTGTATATCATTTCCAACACTGGCACCCCTAGGCTAACCATGTTCATTGCCGCTATAATCCCATCCATCATTAAAGTCCATGGGCGGACACCCATCCTTGTGTCCATCACAGGAAACAACCAGCAACTCAATAATATGGCAAGAAACCCAGAATATTGCACATTTAGGTCTCAACCATCATTAATGCCAAATCCCAATCATCTGTGCTCTCCTATATTCAAAATCATCTAGTAAGGTCCTGATTTTCCCATCTGAGATGTGTTTGGGCATTTCATCCCTCGGCCTAGCATCTTCAAGGCAACTTCCTGGGTTAGGAAAATACTAAAACACCCTAAATAGGATATGTCCTTCAGGATATATTTTAATTTGAGCTCCACTTTAGCCAGCTCTAGAAGGTACCATGATAGGATTGGGGTGCATGTCATATCCCCCTAGACATTCTCCGTTGGGAGGAAATCATCATAATAATGCCCTTACAAGGGGATTCCCCCTATACAATGGATTTCTCACTAGTTGATTCCTATCTCCCCATGGTGGATGTGAAAAGAGTTGGTATCATGTGACAATTGACTGAACAGCTCTGCAACCAAGTCCTACTATCAGTTGAAGTGGAATTGGTACGTCCAAACGGCAACAAAAAGCCCAATGTATAGCCGCACCGGCCCGAATTCCTCGCATGTATGATGTGCCCAGTAAGCCCATTCCCACTCATTCGTAAAGTTGCCCTTGGATTAGAAATCCCATTTCTGTCAGCCCTTCGTCTCATCAGTAATGCTGCTTCTGAAAGTACTTGTATAAGTTGAGGGAGATTCCTTGGGGACTAGATCGCATCCCACAACCGTCCTGGTCTTCGGATTTAGTACATAGATGGATGTGTTCTACATTTCTCTAGCTAGATGGCCATTTTTTTAATGTAGAATTGGGGAAGACTATCCCTATGCGTCACCCACTACTACGGTGTGTCCATCTCAAAACTGGACATCAGCACCACTTGCAGAAGACCGATGTTCCATAGCGGTAGGCAACCTCTCAAGACGTAACCTTTTTTATCCTATGTAAGCATGTTGAAATATAGTTGGTTATCAGATACAGCCATCCCCGCATAGTGAATATGAGGGTTCACGGTCATTTTGGTTTTTCTTGCAGCAACGGTAGCCTCCCTCTCGCATCAGTATATTGAGCAGCCATTTTAGAAGTCCAAAGGAATTAGCATGAAAGAATTAAGTTCTAAATGAAATAATGAAGTTCAGTGCACAAAACCTATGGTGACATGAAAGAATGTCGACTTGCGTGGAAAAAATGGGATGGCGTGAAAAACCCGGAGTCGGTTGCTGAATCTTACATGTAGATCGAGACAGTTTTTGCAAATGAGATAAAAACACTTTTCATGTGGGAAAAGTCAAATTAGTGCTTGTGGATAATTATAAATCACTGATGTTCCATCCATGTGCGCGCAATAATCTTGCGCGTGAAAAATGAGTTTTTGCGTGCCCCCTAAGTGGAAAATTTTTTTATCTGGGTTTTTAAAAAATTAAAATTTGATAAAAGGGTATAGGGTTCGAATATTTTTAAAAATGGGTCCGGGATGCGTGAATGCCGTTCACGCATCCCGGACCCGGGCGTGATGCGTGAACGCCGTTCACGCATCTTCCCGAGAGAAGGGATGCGTGAACGGCGTTCACGCATCTCACAGAATACCTAGTGAACATTTTTGAAAACTCCTTTGCACATTTTTTTCTATTTAAGATAATCTTAAATAATTCTCACTTTTAAAACATGGATAATTATCCAAATATGAAATTAAATTACATAAATGAAGAGATATATGAAAAAAGTATAAATATATTATTTATATTTTTCATGAAGAATAAGGATTGGTATTTGGAGTGAATATGGAATTTGGTGGAATATTTTATCTAACACATATTTTTAACTTTATTTAAAATGGAATCCATCCAACTAGCTACATAAGGGAATTAGGTGCAGCCACTTTTGAGGTGGGAACTGGAGTTGACTATTGTATGGGAAGAAATGGTAGGCGAGCATGAATTCACATGAGGCACATGGTATTAGAGTGGTGGTTCAATCATGTGCAGTGGAATGGTGTTAGAGAAGACAACATGGGTCGATGCCAGTGAGGATTTGAGAGCGTACCCCAGTAATCACTTCTACCAAGATGAAGGAATGATAAAATAAATAAGGAAGCACTCAACCGAGTGATATTATTATATGGGAAAATGGTGACACAATCATTGTCTCTCCACTAAAAACATGCAGACATTTACACAACAGTTTGATCTAACTTTTTCAAGTTGTCTAATTAGTGAGAACCTTCTTCCCTTTCTCAAGGGTTTTATAGATCATTGGTTATCTACCATTGATGAGTCACAAAGATCATGGTTGGGAATCCTTGGATAAAACCAAGGACCCTTCCATATTAAGAAGTCCATGATGAACTTATAATATCCAAGCATGATCCAAGAACAAGTCATGTTCAATATTCATGCATTGTCGTGCATGAACTGAAGGATCCCAATACTTTTGATGAAATAGAGTCTTCAAATTAAGTAAGATCTAGATTTAATGCCAAGGTACAATCATGATAATATATTCATGAAGTTACAATTTCATTAATATAATTTAAATAATAAAATGAATAGTTCATGTGATGAGAGTAAAAATTTATTCTAAAATGAATATCCTATGTGATGAAATGTGAAACATAAGTATTCGGGTGATAAGAAGATCATATTTTGATGAATCCACGTGAATCAGATTCTTACATGAGTTGTAACATTTATGTGAAGAATGGAGAAGACCCGAGTATTGGGTATTTTTGATGAGTTTTTGTATTTTATTATGTAATTAAATATGAGTTACATGTATGAATATAGATAATGATTCATAGAGATAGACACCACATTAAGAAGAAAGAGGGGAACCTTAATCCTTCTAGTATTCTTTATGAGTTGCATGAAACAAAATACCCACAGAAACTAATGGGGCATTCAATATGAGGAAAATATGATACCACTACTGATGAGTATTCATATATAAATGTGTAATTAAATGTGTTATTACGAAACAAATTTAAATAAGGATTTAAATGATTGATTTTAAATCATGTAATAATGATATATTACCCATGAACAATTATTGTTTGTTTTGTGAATAAAGTGTGTATGAAGGTGATGAAGACTCTGTGTTGAATTGAAATATTATTTCTGATAACTCGATACAATAATGTATCAGGTAAATACAGAAAGATGAATTGATGAGTTCTTGATTATTTGAATATTGAGGAGAATCTAGATTGCACAAAATCTGAAAAGAGTCTTAATATAATAATTTCTAAAATTATTGATAAAGTACACAAGGTAGGAGTGACTAGATTTCTTATAGAGTAAGTCTATTTGAAGAAGAACTTCTTCCTAAATTTGGAAGTAGATGTATCTTTTGGATTATAGAGTAGAATGAATCTCCAATGTATTATGGAGAAAGAGAGTGTATAGTGGATTATTTTTTGTTATAGAGAGGAAAAATGGATTATATGTAATTGTATTAACTTGTGGAGATAGTGAATAATACATGTTGGGGGGTATAACCAATATAGAAATGAGTAGTATTTTCAAAATAACCCTGTAAATAACATGTGATTTTCCCTATTTCATTACAACTACACTTGAGGAATGATTGAGAGTTTATATTGAGTGGATCAAAAACCTAAACAAATTTCAATAGGTTGAATTTAAAAAAAGAATTAGTAAAATAAGGCTACCACTGATTCACCTCCCTCTCATTACCACCTAATTGATCCTTGGCCACTAAAAATATCTCTTCGTATCAATAGATCTTGGTGAAATAGGTTTACACACATCAATTTGCATTAGTTCAATCACTCTTATTGACCATTGATCTTTAACCTTTTATATATTTCAAATAATCTTCCCTTGTTAGAAAGAATCGCATGTATTAGTATGATCACATGATAAATTAGAGAGATCTTGAGCAGTGTCACATTTCAACAGATCTTCCATGTATGATTGGCTCATATAAACAATAAATTTATACCACAACCTATTTTCTTCTTCCTTGGATATAAAATACATATCTTCTTGTCCACTCACAAGATATAGATTCCCCTTTGTGTGTTTTCCTTACAAAACAACTCCACTATATTTTCCCTTGATAATACACACCTTATTTGTAAATATTATAGTGTGTCCCAAGTCACATAGTGACCCTCAAGGCTATGGAATGAGCATTCTAAGAATTCCCCATATTTCCACAAAAATAATATTTGATAAATGGTTTATTCATGTGCATCACTAATACACCACTCATTATTCCTTAAGATCACTAAATATTCTGATTCTAATTCATACCAAAATAAATCTTTATCCACATAACAGGCTCTTGTGTTCTGACACCAATCATTACTGCTTTCTGTTTATGAACAATAACCATACCATTTGTGGCATTACGATGTATCATTTTCTTCCCTAAACATTTTTTAACTATTTTTTGGACCTATGAACCATAATTTCCCTTTTTTCCATCACTTGTGTGACCTAATTTCCTAATATCATATTAGGAGTCAAGAGTTTCTCTTGATCCTATATTTAATTGTAGGCCAACAAAATCCTCCTAAAGTTCTTCAAAACATTTTACTTGGTCTTTTAATATGTTATTCATAAAATAAATAGCCTTGGATTATTATTTAACCTTTATGTTGAACTTATTGAATTTATATGAGTATTATGGAATTTCTAATCATATTATTTATTATACACATATATATATATATATATATACATTGGTAGATAATTTGATAACAGTAAGACACTTATTAAAGGTATAATAGAAGTCTAGATAACAGTAATACACATACAAAACGTATCATAAATCAAATGTCAACCTAACCTACGCCTCCGGTGTGGATGCTCCTCTGTCCCACAGTCAGGCGTATACTGGATGCGTCCACGCCGTGTCTGTCTACGTCTGTGCTCTGGCGTATGCTGCGCATCCTCATCGACAGCCACCTCCACATCCTCCTGTGTGACAGACGGTGGATGTACAGTCTCACCGCCTGTACCCTGGCCTGCATCTAAGGATAGTGGAAGCTGGCTGGAACTCTCACCAATATAGGAAGTAGATGGCTGCTCTGCTGTGGATGACTGCAATAAAACATCGAACTCAATCCAGTCAGCGTCTGTAAGTACCTGTGGCTGTGCCTGAGAAGCTGGAGGAGCATATGACTGGTCATGCTGAACACCCTCCTCCAGTGGAATAATATCATGTGGGTGAGCAAGCTGAGCAGCCTCATCCTGTGGAACAACAGCAGGCTCCGCGGCCTCCGCAGCAGGCTCTGCGGCCTCCGCAGCAGGCTCCGCGGCCTCCGCAGCAGGTGGTGGATCAAAGAAAATGCCATGATAAATCTCGTCCATCGACGGTAGCATCTGTCGTACAAGGCTGTGAAAATATGCTGGGTCAAAGGCAGCTCTCTCCACTGGATCAGACATATGCAGTAGATGAGAAATACGAGCATCCTGCGAAAACAAATTCTGTTACTAACTAATTTGAATAAAAAATATGTTGAACTGTGAAAGAAAGAATGCATACCAAGTCATGGAAGCCCCGTCCGTTCCATGTCAGAAATCTGACGGGAGACCTGATGTACCAGCCTGCATAATCCATCTGATCCATCAAATGAAAGCCTATTGTCCCTGCCCCTCGCAACTGGGACTCTCGTCGCCTGTCCCATAACGCTACATATCTCGCATGGTAGCTCCTCCAATCAAAATCTATCTTCCCTGACATCTTCAGGGAATGCAATGAATCCAACTGACTGGGCGGGTCAGGAACTGGCTGAAGGAATCCAAACTGTCTCATAACCCTATCCGTCTGATGCCACTCGACTATATGAAAATGAATCAGTGGAACCATGCAGGAGCCGATATCAAGCATCACTGTACAGTATGGGGGCAGACTCTGAAGGATAGCATCTGTATATGGCATCCATGTAATCTGAAAGAAAAAATGAATAATCAATTAATAAATGAATAGATTTACTGTAAAGAGTAAAGATTTAACAATATAAATAATAATCACTTACATCGTCTGGTCGAATGCTGTCTAGCATAAGTCTGTAGGCGTGAACATCATGTCTGGGAGAATCTGAATGTCGATGCGCCTGACTCCACCTGTAGATAACATTTTTTTTACATTTCATAAAAGAATTTTATACAAGTAAGTTAGATATTAGAAAGAATTAATAACATACCAACGTCCACGTGGAGCCTCTGCTACAATATCTACGGGTAATGGCGCACGAGCATGTGGAGCTAAACGAGGTATGTGCTCCCATACCCACATCTGTAGAAGAACCATGCATCCTGTGATCTGCATCTTCTCGATGCGACATGCGCTGCATAGGGCTCTGTATGTATATTCTAGGCAGGCAGACCCCCAACTATATCGACCTGCCTGGTCCAAATCCTCTAAAAAAGATAGATACATCAGGTGCACAAAAGTAGTAGAGTGGTCAACAAAAAGCATGCCACCGATCAGCCTCAAAATATATGCCCGTGCAAAGCGCAGCACGGTGACGTCATCAGAATCATCTGGTAAATGTGTGAAGTGCTGGTCTAACCAAGGCATCCGCAATCTACCACCGACGATGGTCCTGCCATCATCCTGGACCTCTATGCCCAGAAGTCTATGAACAAGCTCAGGCAAATCTGATGGAACTCGGCCTGTCAAAGCAGGTCTGTCGATAGGGAGGCCCAACATAATGGCCACATCCTGCAATGTAATAGTCATCTCTCCCTCACTGAAATGGAAAGTATGCGACTCTGGTCTCCATCTCTCGACAAGTGCGGCAATGAGCTGATGATCAAGAAACGTGAAGTCGCACATCGCTACGCCATAAAATCCAGCTCGACGAAGATGTGGGATGATAGCGGGAGGTGGTGCAGTATGATGGAAATGGTGAGATCTACGTACACTCAAGGGAGCCACAGGACATCCCTCTAAAAGCAGTCGTGATACATGAGTAGCCTGAGATGTAAGCAATGGAAAACCTTCCATCTGCACACATGATATCATCGTTACTTATTAATAGTGGAATCATGATATATTCATTTTTATTTGGTGTCACAATCAAGATTAGCCTAGTCTCACAATCAACATTAGTTAAGGATGCTCAGACACTCAGATTCCATTACTAAAACTAGACATCTTATAAGAAAACCATAATTTAAAAGTGAAAAATTAATTATTTCTTCTTATTTGTGAAATTACGTTTGTTAATTTATCAATTATCCATTAAATAACCATCAACATTATTCCACATTAAAAATTAACAGGAAAAAGTGAAAAATTAATAATTTCTTCTTATATGTGAAATTAGGTTTGTTAATTCATCCATTATCCATTAAATAACCATCAACATTATTCCACATTAAAAATTAACAGGAAAAAGTGAAAAATTAATTATTTCTTCTTATTTGTGAAATTACGTTTGTTAATTTATCCATTATCCATTAAATAACCATTAAAATTATTCCACATTAAAAATTAAGAGGAAAACGTGAAAAATTAATTATTTCTTCTTATTTGTGAAATTACGTTTGTTAATTTATCCATTATCCATTATATAACCATTAACATTATTCCAAATAGATCAAGTTCCTAAGTAACTATAGAAACTTCCACAATAGGTTATTCAACCACAACCTCTTCCTCTTAGTCTTCTACTTCTTCTCATCCTCATCCTCTATTTCTTATTCTTCTTCTTCATCATCGACACCAACCACAACCTCTTCCTCTTAGAGCAGGTACACAGACTCGATCATGGATGATGAGATTTGGAACTCTGTCCTGCCACTTGGGGACATCTCTTACGAGTATGTCCTTCTGCGTGGCAGATACTGCATCGTATTCTCCCTCCTCGTTGCCGAGGCCAATCCATCTCATTTCTGATGCGAGTTGACTTCGGTCTTCCTCGAGGCCGCAACCTAGTAGCATGAAGCCAATAATTTTAAAAATGACACACATTGAAAAAATTATAAATGATACCAAAACCGACTTATGAAAACCTGGAAATATCAGGGACAATGGTCGGTTGATCAGCAGGAAATGTGATAGAATGGAAGTCACCAACAGGCATCCAAGCAGCACTATAACAGTTAACCAAAGTGCTCATGTGATACACCGGGTCAACATATGGCTCCCACGATATATTTACCGAAGCGCAAGCTGTAATAACATGTACACATGGATATCTCAATGCCTGAAAGCTGCCACAATCACAGTACCTGTTATCCAACATCACGACAAACACTCCACCATTAGTGCATGCACCCTGGTTGTAGCACTTTCTTACCCGAAAACTCCACTTTTCCATGTCAAAGGCTATAACATTCCATCGTGAAGCCTCATTCCGTATCCGGTCAATATCAGTTTGAAAATGCTGAGTAAAAAGCATTCCATTTTCCATCCTCTGGTAGGCCTTTTGGGACCGGTCAACAAAGTAGTGAACACATCTAAAAAATGTCTCTTGCACTAACCCTGTGATTGGGAGTTTACGCACACCCTTGAGGACCCCATTTACGCACTCCACTATATTAGTGGTCATATTCCCATATCTCATGCCACCATCGTATGCTAATGACCATTTTTCCTTTGAAATTTGTACCATATATTCGTATACCTCCTCATTAACTGTTCGGATCTCTTCAAGACGCCGATCAAACCTTTCTTGTTGGGGTTCATATGCTGAAAGCATAACATAATAATGTATTAAAATGGATAGTAAATTTTGTTAAAAAAAGAAAGTTTAGAAAACCATACCCAATTTGAGGATCGCCTTCTTTATGGCCTCATCTCTAAACTGCTTATGCACATTACTTGCAATATGTCTAATGCAATAACGGTGATAAGCATTCGGCTCAGTCCAAGAAACCCCATCACTACTCACGGCCTCTATAATCGCTCGATGACGATCAGATATCAGACACACGCCCTGTTTCTGCGTGACATGAACACGTACACATGCCAAGAACCAGCTCCAGCATTCAAAATTTTCTTTTTCAACAACAGTAAAAGCAAGTGGCAGAGGAGCGCGATTACCATCCTGTGTGGAAGCAATGAGTAGAACACCTGTATACTTTCCATAAAGGAATGTGCCATCTACCTGAATAAATTGTTTACAAAAGGGAAATGCAGCAATGCACGGTCTGAATGCCCAAAAAATCCTCTTGAACTTCACCTTTGACCGATCAACTAGATGATTTTGGGATACATACTCAACAGTGTCCAACTGATAAAAAATCTGATTATTGAGAGACAACAATTCCATAAGCTGTGGCAACAACGCATAAGACTCATCCCAATCACCATACACTTTTACAATGGCTTTCTGTTTTGCATTCCAAGCTTTGTTGTATAGTACCTTATAGTTATACAACTGTTGAATTCTTTCCTGAATAAGGGCAACAGGAACATCCTGACTTGTTCGTATCATCTCACAAATAACAGTAGATATAAACTCTGCATCAAGAGAAGAGTGATCTTGTGCCAAGCTGGGATGCAGACAAGTGTGTGGGCCTTCTAATTTGGTTATCTTCCAACATCCATAACATTTATCAAATACTGCTCTTAATCGAAATTTACATTCTGACCCATATTTTTCACAACGAATGAGATATTTGGTCTTCTTTGACTCATAAACCACAAATGTGAAATGTCGCTCAATGTGGTATTGCTTTATCACATTTTTCATGACCTGTTTAGTTTCGAACTCCTGCCCAACATATATGGCATTATCATTTGATGCAGGCATATTCCCTATAATGCCAGGGAATTCAGAAGCTGGTGTAATGACATCCCAATCAAAAAGTTGTTCACGAGACATTCCTCCAACTAAGGAACTCAAAACTGAAGGCTGATTACCACTAACTGGTGGATGTAGTGGATGTATGTATCTCAAAGGAACCTCAGAAGGTTCATTTCCAACCACATCATCTCCTGCTGACTCCCCAGATTCTTCTTCCTCAGATAAACTTTCTTGCACTATATCAGCACAGAAAGGGATGTCATCTACATTTCCTTCCAAATTTTGATGATCTTCCTCATTACATTCTTCCACAGGAGTTGAATGAGAAGGAGGCAATAAAGAAGACTGTTGTGAAGGACCAACTTCTATAGCGGTCAAAAAGCATGGTTCTGTAGTAATCGATTGCACCACATCAATATCAGAAATGACAATAAATAATTCCATCAAACCATTAATACACTGTTGCCTGAATAACTGAGAAGCCTCCATCCAATCCTCATCATCGACTATAGGGTAGTCGCTGTGCCACATACGCTCAGGATATTGAAGATGTCGGTATCTAATTGAAGTGATTTCTTGTCCTGCACTAAATTTTAACCGACTATGAATCTTATTACGAACTGCATCCAATGTCATACAACCATGGAGATTTACCACTTTGATAGGTGGCACACTGTAGCTAAAACCCTGCTCGGTACAAATTACCTCACCGTTGCAATATATTTGAGCAGACATAATTACCTATTAAAAAAAATTTAAAAATATTATACACTACATTAAAATTTTAAATTATTTAATTTGGTTTTGAATAATTGATTATCTTGAGACTTTTTTATGTATTGATTTATCACTGTTAAGGTATAGTGATTGTGATTTTAGCACAAAGGCAAATTTAATATAATGTTTCATAATGTTTGATTACTTATGAATATATAATCATGACTTGATCTTGAGACTTGCGATTAGTTTATCATTATCTGATAAACTAACCACAATTTATATGAGTAAACTCCTATCTCTATTATCAAATATTGCAGCAACCGCCAATCTCCTGTCAAATAGCAACGCCACCTCTCGAACAAGTTCTCAAATGCCTCTTCGTCGACACCTCTTCGGGGATGCCTCTTCGTCGACACCTCTTTGCGGCGTCAGTCTTTTATTTACAAATTTACTCACATGCATGTGAGAGGGTCTAGGGGTATGAAATACATAAATTAATTTAAACGGACACGCAGGTCCTTACACTTACTGAGAGATGACTCGCAGGTCATCAATACCGAAAAAATGCAATTATTACAAATTGAATAACAACATACACAAAATAAAACATGCAATTTCAATTATGCATGGTCGGTCATCTCAAGATCAGTCATCACTCATACCGTGTTTTTTGGTATATTTATTATATTATCTGTATTATATAAAATCTATATTAAATACTACACCTCTTTTACAAAAATTTAACTTCATGTGTATATATATATATATATATATATTTATTAAAAACATCAAATAAATTTTATTATAACTGATCTAATTGAGATTTACATAATAAACACTTTTGTTATTTTAAATTTTATGAAATTGTAATGTTTTTTGGCCATTCTTCTACTTTTCAAAATATAAGTAAATATATTTTATACTTTATTGATTAAAAATATTATTACTAGTAAATAAAAGTAATTTAATTTACACTTACATCAAAACCATCCATTAAAATAAATTTCTCCAACATAACTTACTTTTTCTAAACATTAAAAAGTTTAGACATAACATAAAACATTCAATATTTAGACAACAGACATTCAAAAAATTAAATCATACGAACATTCAACATCAAGAAAATTAAATCATACAAAACATTTCATGCATAACATATGAAATAAATAAATCATACACACAATTAAACAGACAAATGAAATAAATAAATACAATTAAACATACAAATGAAATAAATAAATACAATTAAACATACAAATGAAATAAATAAACACAAATAAACAATTAAATTATTAAATAGAAATTTTACCTCAATAAAAGCAGCAAATATTTGTTGAGAAAGAATTTCTGCAGAGCTTCGCAACGAAAATCAGAGGAGAACAATGGGTATTGGGGGGGGGGGACCCCTCCTTTTATAACTTTTCTCAGCCGGATGCGTGACCACCGTTCACGCATCCTTCGCCGCGGAGAGAAGCGTGAACGCCGTTCACGCATCCTTTCCCGCGCAAGGATGCGTGAACGGCGTTCACGCTTCCTTTAGCTGGTCAGCAAAGGATGCGTGAACGCCGTTCACGCATTACCGTCGGGGTCCGGGATGCGTGAACTCCGTTCACGCATCCCACGCCGCGGAAGGATGCGTGAACGGCGTTCACGCATCCCGGACCCATTTTTAAAATTATTCGAACCCTATACCCTTCTTTAAAATTTTAGTTTTTTAAAAACCCAGATAAAAAAATCACCCCCCCTAAGTGGTTTCCTTATGTTTTGGTGTACCCTCAGAATCCGACCTTCGGGGTCTCTTTCAGCTCCGGTGGGCAGATAAAAGAGAAACAAATGAATCTTGGATGGCAAAAGAAGATTTCGTGGCCGGGATGGTAGTCACGCGGAAGATTTGGGGGATGCGCACAAGCGGCCTTCCGGCGTGTAGGATTTTGCATGACTGTCCCTCATTCTGCGCAAAAGGTGATGAAAAATGGGTTTTTTCATGCCTGCCCCAATTCCACGCCCAAGGTGATGTCAACCTGGAATTTGTGTGCTCGGCGCCGTTTCCACGCAGACGGTGACGTCAAACGGGTGGTTGCGCACCAGGCTCGTGTTCCGTGCACTAGGCGATGTCAACCCGACGTTTGTGCACTCGACGCCACTTCAGCACACAAGGCTTTGTCAAATAAGAATTTGTTCACCTGACCCCTATTATATGCATAAGGTGAAGTCAACGGGGTGTTTGCGCGCCCAACGCCACTTTCGCGCACAAGGCGACATCGAAGCGGCATTTGCGCACCCACCAGATTTCTGCGTCCAAGGCGATGTTGACCACCGCTTCACACGCCATGACCTTTTTCGTGCCACCCCTAAGGACTTTGGATATAAAAGAAAACGTATCCCCTCCCCTTAGGAATCATTACAGAGGATGAAGAGCCGATCTACCGCATGAAAGCTACGTCTTCAGTAACCATGCGAAAAACATAATGGCCTTCCGGAATGGGATTTTTTGTGAAGGATTCCCCGAGGGGGCTCATTCATGAATTTATTTTCTTCCCAAATCATTTTTACACAAGGGATCCACTTTTTGATTCTAGTTCCCTCCGCGTCTGACCGCTCTTGCACGCAACCCATCCATCTTGCACGCAAACATTCTGTCTTGCATGCAGCCAGGCTGTTCTTGCGCACAACGCATCCTCCTTTCACGCAAACTTCCCCTATTGCCTGAAACCCATTCTTCTTACGTTCCACCAGTCCACCTTGCGCGCAACCCTTCCCTCTTATGCGCGACACCTTATTCTTGCACGCAAGCCTTGCATCATTAGCGCAGACCTTCTATCTTGCCCCCAGCCCATTCACTTAAGTGCACTCCATGTGCTGTCCTCACCTTAAGGCACCATGTCTGAGCCCCTCTTATGTTCAACACACCTTCGTCATGTGCAATCTTTCCATGTGTCCCTTCATGTTTGCATGGATAAATTTCAATGTCCCTCGGGTGGGACTTTCTATTGTGTTGCTTCGCCTCATTCTTTTTCACATTGGCTTGCTAACGGCTATTGCTTTTTCGCATCACCACGCCAACGTTGACCCCCAATAGATCACGGCATAACACCCCATCCCCATGGAATTACTGATGTCTTCCTTCCCACAAGGGGTGGGAGGTATCAGTTATGTTAGTCCTGGGGGTGTGGAGAGGCCCCACTTCATCTGAGTTGGAGGACGTTAGACTGCCAAGTGCCATCGTCCGAGCTGTAGGACATTAAAGTGCCAAGATACATCATCCCCACCACATGATGTTAAACTATGGCCTCACCCCAAGCATCATACATGAGGTGCCCCATCTCATACATTCTATAAACTCACTAGTCTATATAGGAGTTAAATAATTTCTCACATGGAATGAGATCCCCTTAATTGTAGCGGCGTTGATACAGGGGGATAGGGCATCCACCTTGGTGTAAACCCCAAGATTTTCTTCTAGGAGTCAGTACCCTTGATCCTCCTATTTTATTCCTTACCAAATGACAATGGAGAGATGGGAATCAAGACCTTCATTATCCCTTCTCTCTCCCACTGGGCTTTGTCACCATCTAAGCCTCCACCTTGGAGTAGGTCCCAATCTCCATCACCCTAGGCTACAGTCCACACGTAAGCCCCTGTTTCCTCTTTGGGTCTACTAACCACATGTAAGCCCTCATTCCACCTCCCACGGATGCACCGTTAGTGATGTGATCATCAGGTCCTTTCTCCCTCTTTTTTATCACATCAATCATGACTCATGTGGGCTTAGAGTAAGCATCGACCATGAAACCCTCTTTGGGTAGCCTAGAGTATAAGCACTAACCCCCTTCCATGAACTACAAGGTATTTGATTGTTTCCTAGGTGAGGTACGTAAGAATCCTCCCTGAGGCTCATGCCTACCACCCATTTGTAACACCCAAAGCTTCCACGGTACGTTTCCCTTTGAATGATGCAATGACTTGCATTGTACGTAACTTCGAGATTCTAACACACCACAGCCAATCAAACTAGCTGTTACGAATAATAATACCTACTTTTTGAAATTTTATAAATTTTATCAATCAAAATGATATTAATTTTTGGAATCGTAATATGGAAATTATCTTAGGGTGAAATTGTGGGTTTTTTTGGATAACTTTCATATTTTGATGAATAGTGAAAATTGATAAATGTTAATAAAAAAAACATTTTTAATAGAAATAATTAATAGTGATAAATTATGAATTTGAGTGGTTTTAAAGTATATTTAGAATATATTTTTACCATTTAATACAATTTTGGTCATTGTACGTAGTTTCACATTTATTCCAGACAAAAACAAGTGTCAATCTTTTGATAATTATTATTTCTTAAAACACGCTATTTGTTTTGACAACGGGAATTAATTGTTAAATTAATTAATGAAACTTATATGTTTTGAATTTGGTAAAATAGACATCGTTTTTGAATTCATAATATCAAATATATCTTAGGGCGGTTTTATTGTATTTGTTCTGAAAACATTCAATTTTTGATTAATAGTGAAAAATACTGAGTTATAGTTTAAAACCGAATTTTTATTTAAATAAATATTTATTTTATTAAAATTTAATTAAGGTAAAAATGGATAAATAATACCTATATATGTTCAACGTAATTCATTAAAGTTAGTTTATAATAATTTTAGATATATATAAATTTTATTTAATTTTTCACCGTCTTTTACCCACCTCCTAGGAGAATTTTGAAATTTACATAAAACATAATTTTACCACTTCTGTGAGTGGAATTTGGAAAATCCTAAATACATGGTTAATATCAAGGAGTAAAATGTGGTTTAATAAGATAAAAATAATGTTGGGTTGAATAGTAACTTTTTTACTTTTATTTACCACGGTTAAAAGTAAATAGGGAAATTAAGGGTAAAATTGATATTAATATTACCCTAACACATGTCCTAATTTTATTGGACAAGTGTATCTCGACCAAAAACAACCTTAGGAATAATATATTATCATTTAGGTCCACTTGGATTAGATTAGGACATTTATTATTATTTAATTCAAAGAAGAGTTAAAAGAGTTAAAATCAAAGTTTAATTACTAAAACCTTTTTAATATAGGGTTATACATAAGATAAATTAAATTGTAAATATTCATTAGAAATATAAAGAGATTTCATACATAATGGTTTTTTATTTATAATTTTTAGACATTAAATAATTCAATTTATGTATGACAAAATGGTGATGCAGTAATTACCAAATTAATGAAATATTAAAATAATTGATATTTTAAATATCCAAATAAATATAATTTGAGACTTTTATGAATTAAAATAATTTTATAGGATAATATGACATGTTAGTATTGATTTAATTAATTTTTTTAAAGTAATCATTTTGTTATGATTTTTACGAAAAATGAAATTCTAAATAGTGTCAAAATTGACATAAAAGAGATTTTAAAACAAATATTATATAATTACTTCATATTATATTCCTAAAAATCTAAGATTCGGTCAAAGAACTTGTATCATGATATTTGTATCATTAATGGACCACATGGGGGGCTCTTGGAAGTTTATAGAATGTTTATTACCCATATAATATAAAAATACAAAGAGACATGGTAAATGTCAAACTAATTAACTAAGTGTTAAAACTAAAAGATAAGGGTAATAATGTGACCCAAAATTATCTAAAATATATTGTTTGAATTGATTTCGACCTATACCCACCTTAAACTTTAAATAATCTACTTGTAGCCATTAGAAACCGAATATGGATTTATTATAAAATAATATTTCTAGATTTTCCAAAGGAGCCCCTCACCACTCTTATAAAAGGGAACTCCCTCTTCTCATTAATTCAGTCCTTCAAAGACATTTGGCTTGGCCAAACTCTACCAAAATATCCTCCCAACTTACCTCATTTTAATAATGATTCCTTAGTTTGATCTGAAATCCAACCTAAGGTCCCCTTTTGATCAATTCAAAAGAAAGAACCCAAAGAAGAGATAATGTTTCCACCACCCTCTTTCAAGTTCCTCTCTTCTTCAACTTATTCTTTATTTGTTATTTCTATTATAAAATAATAACTCCAGTATCATATATATACTGTGATGTTATTATAAATATGGAACAAACAAATTCATTATTCTATCCATCCCTTGAATGGCATGTCACCATACGTGCGTACGTACGGCCTACCGTCCCCACGTTGTAGTGTAATTGTTATTCAATATATTATTATTTATATGGGTATAATAATAATGTAAAATTCATGTAAATAATAAATATAACATGTTAATGATTCTGTATATATGATATACCATCCAATTATATATTATTTTAATATCAAAAGAATGATATTGTCGCTCATGCGTACGTACGGACTACAGTCTCCACGAACGTAATGAGATTCATTCCACATTATATCCATTTGAGTCTAATTATCATTTAATAATTACAAGTAATTTATAAGGAAATAATATCATTCTATGTATGAATAATATACAACCTATCCATAACAAACATGGCTTACGTAACACTGAATATAAAGTAAAACAAGTAAGTTAACACCAAAAATGACGATAATACTAAGACATTATTAACAATTCATTGTTAAAAGATCATATATGATATAATATTAATGTAAATGAGTCTTGTATAATTAAATAACAATTATTTCACCATTATAAAAGAGGATAACCAACCATCAACGAAGGAAAATGTACAAAGTAAGGGGTTTCTTATCTCACTTTTAATTCCGTGATATTTCCATTGTTTACCACTTATTTATTTCATGTGGTGTGTGTAATGCCCATGTTTGTATTCATTTTCTAATATAATTTAATTAATGGATATTTAAATCATCATTGTATTATCCTTCTTTATGGGTTTATGTTTCGTAAGTTACCAAATCGATAAGGGAATTTGAAATTTCAATTTCCACTCATTCAGCTTTACCCATACATCATTGATTATTTTACTCCAAGATTATGTGTGGAATCACTATTCATTTGATTATGTCATAATTTCCACTCCCCTTTATGTGGATATTATTTTGATACATATAATCACTCCACTGATAAATTCTCATGTCATCGGTATGAACATGATAAGAGTAATTTTTACTTAATCTCGATTTGTTGAGTTAAACATCCAATTCATTGGTGTTGTTTTTTCAAGAATATGTGTGAATGTCCTTTTATTTTTCTACACTGAATATCCAATCATATTGAGTGTATTTATATTTTTCACACATAATTATGTCATTGATTTACCCTTAACCTAAGGATACGACCTTTATGTGAGATTTCATCTCAATTTACACTCTATTGAGACTCCTTTGTTGTTATATACCAAATCAATTTTATATGGTGTATATAATGTACATTGACATAGTATATCATGAATCCCGTTATTCTCATTATATTACAAAGTTTTTATTACCTCAATTATTTGTATTCAAGTGTCTCTCTTTTGGTTAGGAACTCTATCTAAAATATCATTTTAAAATGTTTTAAAGATTTATTATTCTAAATCATTCTCATTAATGTCCATGTTTTAAAAATGGTTTTAAGGATTTATTTATAAGGACATTAAAGTTTTCAAATAAAAATTCTTTTTAAAATTTTCAAAGTGGTATGGGACACTTTGATTCAAAAATCTATATTAAATGGCTTCTTGATAAATAGTGAGACGTTTAAATATTTTCAATAAAAAGGGTGATATTTGTCTCAAATTGTTTTGATGATTACTTTCATCTATGTAAATATCCTTCATTATTATAAATTGAGTTTAATCTATTACAATAAAATCATTATTTTTGTATTTAATGAGTTATGTTTGACCGTGGATGTGCTATTTTAATACCATTCATGATTTGTGGGTAAATTATTGACATTTCGTATGCTAGTTTAAATACGAATGTTTATGTTATGTTTCAAATTTTCATATGAGGAATTCATTGGACTTATTAAGTGATGGGTGGAGCCTGATATAGCTCCTCGATGCATTAGTAGGTCTCATGAGACAAACTAGTGTCTTGGCACGAGGCCTTGACAAAATCTTATTTGTAGTCTTGGCACGAGGCCTTGTCTACGTGGTTATGATAGTCTGGAATTACACATTCCGTCATTATGAAAGTAGTTATCATTATTTTCATGTGGTTATTCGACTAGTATAATATCCATGTGAATAAGTAAATGACATTATTTCAATTTATCCTTGCCATATTATGATGAAGTTCAAGTTTAAATGGCTTTTGTTTTAGTTATACATTGACTTAAATTTTTATGTTTATTTATTAAAAGTTTCCCCTATATTGTTATCCTTACTGAGCATCTATGCTCACCCCTTTCAACATTTTATTTTTTCATGGATGTGAAGAAGTATTTTATGAATGAAATATAGGGATAGTATGAGGGGATATGAAGACAATATGTTGTTGTTTTTTTTCACTTATTGATGTAATGTAAACATTAAGAATATATCTACTGTTTCCAAGGCTACTAAACTAATCGGTCTTTCGAGAATTTATCTTTTGTGATAATGACAATTTTATGTTATAATGCACTGACTCTGGGTAACTATGTTCGGGGAAATACAGTTGGTATCAAAGGATGTTTAGTACAAACCTTGGGAGCTAGTTTTAGATAAAATCTGATTAGATCACATATCCCTAAGATAGACTTTGAGGATTAGTATAGAAGAACTTCCTAGATTTTTGGTATTGTAGAGATTTTGTGAGATTTTCGAGAAATACAACCCTGTCTGGATACGAGCAGGTAGAGGCAGCTCTGGCAGAGATGTACCTAGGGGTAAAACCCGAACACACCGCTTTGAGCTAGACTCGAACGGGAACTGGTGCATGACAATGGGATTTACTGCACTCTTGGTTACGACACTCGCAGTGGATATGCTTAGGATAATTTACATTTTCTTTACAAATTGATTTGAAGTATTATATATAAGATGAGAGTAAATGGCCTTGATTAATCCTAATGTGTTTCAAATTGATAATATGGTGACATGATATTCTCTAAATGATTTTATGACTACTGTTACTCAAACAATGTTTTCTGGTTTTAGCCAATGGCTGGATTCCAAGGAAGTCATAGTGACTTTGAGAATGATGTACAAGGTGGGAATGATGGTGGCAATGAGCAACAAAATGGAATGTTGATAGGCATAAAAGATATCGTCTTCATGCCAAATCAATTTTCCAAAAATATGATCAACAATATATACATTAACCAATTCCCGAACTCAACAAGGAAGAGAAATGTGATGAATGATAAGAGCTCCAGTAGTGGAGACCATGGTGAACGGAATCCTCAATTTCCATCATACAGGAAATATGGAAGGAGACACCCAGGAAAGTGTCTCAATGGGACAAAGAAATGCTTTACATGCGGGAAGGAAGGACATAAAGTGAATAATTGACGAAGAAAAATGAAGAGTACTATGGAAGAAAATGAATATTTTCCCAATAATCAATTTACAGTCATTTGCAGTAAATGTAGGGGACCTGGCCATTACCCATGTTGATGCCCTATTCCATAGGATATTTTCTTGGTCAAAGGAGAAGATATGTGGAAATAAATGGTTGGAGAAACTTTTAAAAGTATTAACACTCCTTGTTGATGGGTTTACTTTGGAATGGTTTTCTCTTGTATTTGCAACCCTGTAGTTTTCCATGTGAGAATGATATTTGAGGAAGAATTATCTTTTCTCTTGTGGATATAGTTATAAATAACTATTTGGTTTTATATGATCATTGGGTTTGAGGCAATTACAAGTTATTATATTTTGGGATGAAAATGAAAGGTATGAGATAAAATTTGTGGTTAATTTATTTTATATTTATTTTGAGTAATTTATCTCATTTTGGTAATGTTATAAAATATATTTTTTAAAGAGGGAAGACACACAGATCGTGTGACAACCCGTCGCGTCGGACAAAGCTGTGGGAATCGAACCCACAACCAAAGTGCAATTGGGATTTATCACCTACCACTGGACTACGGAAAGTCCCTGGTTAGTGTGACTATTATTTTTAGTTAAATGATTTTATTGATCAATAATAAGTTGATTTGGGATCTTATGTCTTATCAAATGAATACCCTTAGTATAGGAAAATGATTTGGTAATTAAGTGATAAATGTTATTTTGGAAGATGTTCGCTTTGTTGGGAACACTATATTCCCAAGGAAAATATAATACAATGGGATTTCATTTGAGGAGTAATGTTGGATTTTTATCTATGTTTTTATTTTGGATTTATAGTGATTTGGGTTATTTATGGAAATGATTAACCTATAATATAAAATATGTTATTAGGTTAATTACTTTTATGTATGTGACTTCAAGAGTAGTTGATGTCATTTAAAGATACAATTTAACATGGAAGACTACATAACCAAATTCTTCTATGTTTTGGGTTTCAATATTAGTTTGGATTATATTGATGTATTTTAAGGACAATTTATTATTGAATGGTATTTATTTAACTTTGGGGTATTGTTGGTTTAATTTTAGAAATTAAGATTTTTTTTTCTAATGGAATATCCATTTGTGGGATCATCAGATCTTATACTAACCATTTTGATTTTGATTAATCTCTAAAGACAAGGTGAATATATATTTTATCCTACGTGGATATGGTTATTCTATAGAAGTTTATTCTAGCTCTTCCAGTGTGACCAAGTTTTCTTGAATACTCATTGTTCAAAAAAATTGAGTTAGTGGTATAAATTTATTAAATAATGAAACTCTACTTAAAATGTAAGTATATATCTTTATGTTATTAGTAAATATCATAAATTAATTCCTCATCCTTATTTAATGTAACTTAAAACAAAAAATTTTGTTCGTTTACTTTTCCTACAGGGAGACTAATGACTGCTTGACCCAACACAAGTTTGTGGTTTTCTTGTTGTTAACTTTCTCTTGATCATGTTGTCTATCCCTCTCCATCAGAACATGACACTAAGTTTATCATCCATATCCATGATTTCCTACATGGAATCCTAGAATGGGTTATCTGGAGTGACCTTTATACCTCTCTTTATTTCTTTTAAAGTGATAGTTGTATTGACTCTTTTTCCGATGTGGGACCTTCCATTATATTCTGAATCCCAATTTTAAAAATTGCGAGGATAAAATTTATTGAAGGAGGGAAGAATGTAACATCCCACGCTTCCACGGTACATTTCCATTTAAATAATGCAATGGCTTGAATTGTACGCAACTTCGAGATTCTAACACACCAAAACCAATCAAACTAGCCGTAATGAATAGTAATACCTAGTTTTTGAAATTTTATAAATTTTATCTATCAAAATGGAATTCATTTTTGGATTCATAATATCAAAATTAGCTTTGGGTGAAATTTTGGTACTTTTCGGATAACTTTCATATTTTGATGAATAGTGAAAATTACTAAATTTTAATTCAATACTACTTTTTAAATCGAAATAATTAATAGTGATAAATTATGAATTTTAGTGGTTTTAATTTATATTTATAATATATTTTTACCATTTAATACAATTTTGGTCATTGGATATAATTTCACACTTAAACCAGACCTAAACAGGTGTCAGTCTTTTGATAGTTATTATTTCTTAAAACACTCTATTTGATTTGACAATGGGAATTAATTTTTAAATTAATTGATTCAACTTATATTTTTTAATATGGTAAAATAGACATCATTTTTTAATTCCTAATATCAAATATACCTTAGGCCGAATTTTTAGTATTTTTCTGAAAACATTAAATTTTTGATGAATAGTGAAAAATACTGAGAAATAGTTTAAACCAAATTTTTATTTAAATTTAATTAAGGTCAAAATAGATAAATAATTCTTATATAATTTCAATTTAATTCTTTTAAGTTAGTTTAGAAAAATTATATATATATAAAAATTATATTGAATTTTTCACCGTCTTTTACCCTCCTCCTAAGAGAATTTGGAAATTTACATACAACATACTTTTACCGCTTCTGTGAGTGGAATTTCAAATATCCGAGAGACACAGTTAATATCAAGGAGTATGATATGGTTCAATAAGATAAAAATAATTTTTTGAGAATAGTAACTTTTAACTTTTATTTACCACGGTTAAAAGTAAATAGGGTAATTAAGGGTAAAAATGATATTAATATTACCCTAACACATGTCCTAATTCTATTGGACAACTTTATCTCGACCAAAAACAACCTTAAGAATAAAATATTATCATTTAGGTACACTTGGATTAGATTAGAACATTTTTATTATTTAATTCAAAGATGATTTAAAAGAGTTAAAATCAATGTTTAATTACTAAAACATCTTTAATATAGGGTTATACATAAGATAAATTAGATTGTAAACATTAATTAGAAAGCTAATAATATTTCTTACATAATGGTATTTTATTTATTATTTTTTAGACATTAAATAATTTATTTTATTTATGACACAATGGTGATACAGTAATTACCGAATTAATGAAATATTAAAATTATTGATATTTTAAATATCCAAATAAATGTAATTTGAGACTTTTATGAATTACACTAATTTTATAGGATAATATGACATGTTAGGATTGATTTAATTAATTTTTTCTATGTAATCATGTTGTTATGAGTTTCACAAAAATGAAATTCCAAATAGTGTCAAAATTGACATAAGAGAGTTTTTAAAACAAATATTATATTATTAATTCATATTCTATTCCTAAAAATCTATGATTAGGCCAAAGAACATGTATCAAGATATCGGTATCATTAATGGACCACTTGGGGGTTTCTTGGAAGTTTATAGTAAGTTTATTACCCATATAGTATAAAAATACAAAGAGACATGGTAAATGTCAAACTAATTAACTAAGAGTTAAAACTAAAAGATAAGGTTAATAATGTGACCCAAACCTATCTAAAATATATTGGTTGAGTTTTTTTCGACCTATAACCACCTCAATATTTATATAATATACTTTGGAGCCATTATAATCCAAATATAGATTTATTATAAAATTATATTTCTAGCTTTTCCAAAGGAGCCCCTCACCCCTCTTATAAAAGGGCACTCCCCCTTCTCATTAATTCACACCATAAAAGCCATTTTTCTCGGCCAAAATCTGCCCAAATGTCCTCCCAACTTCCCTCACTTTAACCTATATTCCTTAGACTGATCACAAAGCCAACCTATGGAGCCCTTTTGATCAAATCAAAAGGAAGAACCCGAAGAAGAGGTAATGTTTTCACCACCCTCTTTCTTGTTCCTTTCTTCTTCAACTTCTTCTTTATTTTTTATTTCTATTCTAAAAAAGTAACTCCAATACCCTCTATATACTGTGATGTTATTATAAATATGGAACAAACAAATTCATTATTCTATCCATCCCTTGAATGACATGTCACCATAGGTGCATATGTACGGCCTACCGTCACCACGTTGTGGTGTAATTGTTATTCAATATATTATTATTTAGATGGGTATAATAATGATGTATAATTCATGTAAATAATAAATATAACATGATAATGATTCTCTATAAATGATATACCATCCAAATATATATTATTTTAATATCAAATGAATGATATTGTTGCTCGTGCATACGTACGGACTACCGTCTCCACGAACGCGATGAGATTCATTCCCCATCATATCCATTTGAGTCTAATTCTCATTTAATGATTAAAAATAATGTTTAAGGAATTGATATAATTATTTATATAAATAAGATACAACCTATACATAATAATCACGGCTTATGTAACAAATAATATAAAGGAAAACGAGTAAGTTAACACCCGAATAACGATAATACTAAGATATTATTAACTAATCAATGTTAAAAGATCATATATGATATCATATTAAATTAAATTATTCTTGTATAATTCAATAATAATTATTTCATCATTATACAGGAGGTTAACCAACCATCTACCACAGAAAAATTACAAAGTAAGGGGTTTCTTATCTCACTTTTACTTCCATGAGATTTCCATTGGTCACCACTTATTTATTGCATGTGGTGTGTATACTACCCATGTTTGTATTTATTGTGTAATATAATTTAATTCATTGATATTTAAATCATCATTTTATGATCCTTCTTTCATGGTTTTGTGTTTTGTAAGTTACCAAATCGATAAGGGAATTTGAAATTTCAATTTCCACTCATTCGGTTTTACGCATACTTCATTGATTATTTTACTCCAAGATTATGTGTGGAATCACTATTCATTTGATTATGTCATAATTTACACTTCCCTTTATGTGGATATACTTTTGATACACATAATCACTGCATTGATAAATTCTCATGTCATCGGTATGAACTTGATAAGAGTAATTTTTACTCAATCTTGATTTGTTGAGTTAAACATCCAATTCATTGGTGTTGTTTTTACAAGAATATGTGTGAATGTCCTTTGATTTTTATACACCGAATATCCAATCATATTGAGTGTATTTATATTTTTCACACATAATTATGTCATTGATTTATCCTTAACCTAAGGATATAACCTTTATGAGAGATTTCATCTCAATTTACACTCTATTGAGACTCCTTTGTTGTTATATACCAAATCACTTTTATATGGTGTATATAATGTACTTTGACATAGTATATCATGAATCCCTTTATTCACATGAAATTAAAAAGTTTTTATTACCTCAATTATTTGTATTCAAGTGTCTCACTTTTGGTTAGGAACTCTAACTAAAATGTCATTTTAAAATGTTTTAATGGTTTATTATTCTAAATCATTCTCATTAATGTCCATGTTTTAGAAATGTTTTTATGGATTTATTTATATGGACATTAAAGTTTTCAAATCAAAATTCCTTTTAAAATTATCAAAGTGGTATAAGACTCTTTGATTCAAAAATCTATTTTAAATGGATTCTTGATAAATAATGAGACTTTAAAATGTTTTCAAGAAAAGGGTGATATTTCTCTCAAATTGTTTTGATGATTACTTTCATCTATGTCAATATCTTTCATTATTTTCGTTTGAGGTTAATCTATTACAATACAATATTTGTTTCGTATTGAATGAGTTATGTTTGACTGTGGATTTTCTATTTTAATACCATTCATGATTTGTGGGTAAAGTATTGACATTTCGTATGCTAGTTTTAATACGAATGTTTATGTTATGTTTCAAATTTTCATATGAGGAATGAATTGAACTAAGTAAGTGATGGGTGGATCCCACTATAGCTCCTCTATGCATCGGTAGGTCTTATGAGACAAACTAGTGTCTTGGCACGAGGCCTTGACAAAATCTTATTTGTAGTATTGGAAATAGGCCTTGTCTATGTGGTTATGATAGTCTGCCATTATGCATTCTGTCATTATTAAAGTGGTTATTGATATTTTCATGTGATTATTCGACTAGTAGAATATCAATGTGAATAAGTAAATGGAATTATTTAATTTTATCCTTTCCATATTATTTTGAAGTTCAAGTTTAAAAGGCTTTTGTTTTAGTTATACATTGCCTTAAATTTTTTTTTATTTATGAAAGTTTCCGTTATATTGTTATCCTTACTGAGCATCTGAGCTCACCCCATTCAACGTTATATTTTTTCCAGGATGTGAAGAAGTATTTTATGAATGACCTACAGGGATAGTATGAGGGGATATGAAGATAATATGTTGTTTTAGTTTTTCACTTATTGAAGTAATGTAAACTTTATTAATATATCTAGTGTTTTCAAGGCTACTAAACTAATCGGTCTTTCGAGACTTGATATTTTGTGATAATGCCAATGTTATGTAATAATGCACTAACTCTGGTTAACTAGGGTCGGTGTGTTACTCAATGGTGACGACCATCTTCACATCAGCTCGCCAAACATCATCCCAAACTACGTGGACTTTGATCCTTGTCATGACAAGGTACGTAGGAAACCTCCATGAGGTTCAATCCCAACACCCATTGGTCCCGACCACCTTCACGTCAGTTCTCAGTCATCTCAAACTATGTGGACTTTGTTCCTTTCCAAGGCAAGGTACATACAAAGCATCCATGAGGTTCAAGCCAAACACTCATTAGTCCATAGCACCTTCATGTCAGTTCCCACTTAAACCGAACTACATGGACTTTGATCCTTGCCAAGGAAAGGTATAGAGGAAGCCTCCATGAGGATCAAGCCCAACACCCATTGGTCCTGACCACCTTCACATCGGTTCCCACTCATCCTGAACTACATGGACATTGATCCTTTCTAAGGAAAGGTAAGTAGGAAGCCTCCCTGAGGTTCAATCCCAACAAACATTGGTTCTGGCCCCCTTCATGTCGGACCTCCTTCGTCCCACATGACTCTAAACAGTATGCCCCATTTTCATCTTACATGATATTAAACCATATCCACCATCTAGCGGTAAGCCATTGTGACCCCCCATGAAATAGTAATCCATTTTCAACCCCATCCAGCGTTAATCTATTATGACCCCCCCATTCAGTGGTAAGCCGTTGTCAACCCCATCTAGCGGTAAGCCGTTGCTACCCCTATTAAGTGGTAAGATGTTTTCAAACTCATTTGGTAGTAAGCCATTGACGTCCCCAATCGACGGTAAGCCATTTTCATATGAACTACATGAACTTCGATTTACTTCCACAAGGATACGTAGAAAACCTCATTATGGTTCAAGACAATCACTTATGACTCATCCTGATCTACCTCTTGATCCCATGTGTTCTGGGAAGATCATGTCCCAAACTGGATGTTCTATTCCCTCTGGATCTGATCCATGCATCCATTCTCATGGGCTACCACCTCAGGTGTCCCATCGCCTCACTAAACTACGCAGACATTGATTCCCAACCACGAGGATACATAAGAGGTCTCTTCGAGACTCAATCCCAAAATCACTATTTCCCTCATGTCGACTCCATCTCATTCTATGTCCACTTCATTTAACTCTCCATCATCCATCTTGATTCTTACCTGGGCCTCCACATCCTAGTGATATCATGCCAATTCCCCTCCTGGAATCAATGCTTCCTCCAGGGGTCACACCCATCTTGTGCACTCTAGTCAGTGTTCTAATCAGTGCAATCTGTCTCCACTAGATGTCAAACATGCAACATACCCTGTGTTAAACACAAGAAGCTGAGGAAAACCTAAGATTCATGCCTATATAATATAATTACCCTCATTCTACACAGGATGACCCGATCTTCCGTGCCCTCGATAAGCCCTATAATAATTGAAAAATCCTAGATGCGCCAGTGTTCCAGAATCCAGACATGCCAGTGATGTCCAATGTGACTACTCACCTGATCGCAGGTTACTGCCCTGACCAGACCCCATGGAATTTCCCGATAGAAGAAGTGTAGTTAAATGGGGTTCATAAAGATATGAAACTGGGAAGTGTTTCACGAACAACATCTTATGTCTAAATGGGGGACCCAGACTAGGTGACAAGTTTCGAGGAGGAATCCACGGAAGGAAGAAAAAACATGTCATCACCCCATTTCGATCAAGGGGAAAACTTCCCTGAAAAATGAACAAATGTCTCCTGCCATTGGAATGTGGTAATGCGGGGCAACAAATAATGTCACCATCCTCGATCAAACGGACTCGTGCACCCTGACGAAAGCGTCAGAAACAATAATTTTATGGCCTTTTACCACACCTTAATTCAGCATTGTAAGGGAATTGTTAGATAATTGCATACATGACATCTTCCTTAAGATATAGAATATTATTCATCAATTTATATGAAAATTATTTCCTTATAATGACTACAAAAATCATGTCAAGGTTATAGAAGAGATGAATCTCAAAATTGACTTAGAGGATATCCTCACTACAGGACAACCGAAATGTGGAAATCAATAAAGTGGCCTTCAATGTTCATGTCTTGGTGCATTAAAATGATTTTTTCGGATGATCACTAACACTGGATTTAATTTTTCTTTTATGAAGGTGGGGAGAAAATGGAGTGTTTCCTTTTACCTCACCCTCAGTCAATAATGTTTTCTCAAATTGACATCATACAATGTCATTTTTTATGACAGTTTTAAGATATAGATTCTACTCTACAAAAATGGTCTAATCTACATGATATTTTCTATAATATCTCTCAATGTTGTGTGAAAATAATAGAGAAGTCCATTGAGAGAATTTAGCAGAAGGTATCTAAAAACATTGAGCGACCCTCCCGCTTAGGGGAAATCAATCGTAAGATAGAACAAATGTCACAAATATCAAAAATTTATTCAGTAGATGATATATTAGGTGAAGGTCATACAATACATTCAGCAAATGATTAGGCAGATCTCCATAAAATCTAAAGTGCAGCTGCCAAAATAATAGCTACGACAGTACAAGATCCACCCTCGCCTAAAAAGGTGGGGAGATTTTAATCAAAACCTCCAAAACTATAAAATCAGAACTGAAACATTATGAAAGTTTAATAGGAGAAACCACAACCCATATAGCGGGTGAATTTTTACTCCAGCCTCAATTAAATGTAGTCTTTTCTAAGTTGGGATGAATTTCAAAAAGTAAGTATTCGTTGTCCATCCTATTGTATGATGCAGTTTCCTATTCAAGGATGTAGGAAAAATGTTATTAAAAGGTTCCCATCATGTTACCCTTTACCGAATTGATTCAAAGAAGTCCCTAGAATAATGGATGATTACCCTTAATGGTTGAAAAAACCATTTATGAACTCAATCACTCTTGGGAATCACAACTCTACTGGTAGACATTCTTGGAGTAGCCAGAACTCCCACTACTCGAAGTCCGATGAAATATCCACAATGAAGTTTGAATCAACAAAATTCATTGACACTTCTAAAAATTATAAAGAACATAATGTTCATGTGGGATAAAAATAAGAGTATATGTATATTTAAAATATGATCCATTATAAAACTATTAAAGAAGGTGTTCTTACAAAAAAGTATAGAAATACCCAAAATTAAAGTGTTCTTCCAAATTCTTAATAGCCCCCTCCTCAATAAGCATCATCCAAATAAAAGAGAAATAATATGGTTCATTCCCACCCAATACCTATACATTTCCAATCCCTTAAAATTCTGTAAAAAATGACTCAGTATGAGAAATAAATGAGGGAATTTAAAATCTTAATATTGAACTACTCATGGGTCATCTTTCTGATGGACAGGTTCTCCCAACAGAACATCATTCCACTCCTCCATTTGATGTCTCTTGACAATAGGATCATATTGTATGAGTGAAAATTTATCCATAAGGTTCTCCAATTGTCAGAACAAGATAAAAAATATTTTTTGAGATATAGGTAGTTGAGTAATGATATTTACATCAGATGTCCAAGCAACTTGACCAATGCTAGTCAAGTTAAAAATAGCCAACTCAAGTACATGATCAAATAGAGCCAATACATATCAATCAACCTATTGTTCCCCCTTCTCTATCCAATACTACGGTATTCATTTCCACATAAATATTTGACATTATTTAGTTGTTCGTAGCCTAGCTAGTGGTTATGGAGGGTCAATATAAACAAGTGCAGTCGTAGAGAAAACCTTACCCTGAATGGGTAGATGTTAAACTTCCCCCACCTAAGTTGGAAAATCCTACATTTTAAACATTGAATAGTTTGGTATATTTGGATCAACATATGATTCATTATTTATATTTTTTTGGAACCATTAAATGAAATTTTGTACAATAATAATCCATAAAACAATGAGTTTTTTTTTCAAACCTTTCAAGGACCATCTGTTTTCAGGAACACCATCTTACCCATTGGGTCAATCAATGGATGTAAAGACCTCCATCATAAATTTCTTAAATCCTTTGAAATAATAAGGTTATAGACCTCTCAAACTACAAACATTGATATAATTATAGAGTCTCATACATCATTTACTAGTGGAATGGTTTAAACTACTCCCAAAAGATAAAGGTGACATTGGAAGGTTTCTTGGATCTATGCATTGAAAAATTCCATGATGAGTTTCGAACACCACTCATTCCAGTCAATTACTCTATTTTATTCGAAGATCTTGTTATAGTTTCCCAAATATTGGAAGACTCTTATATTTTAAACAAAATAAAATACAAATCATTACCAGTATCCTAGGGAATGATAACTGGAAAAGTAGAAAAATAAACTGTCACTCCAAAACCAACTACTCAGCCAATTATTTCTCTTAATACCACAGATTATCATGAGAAATCCCTTCATGGTGTAAATTAAATGAATAATTACCTCATTGGGATGAAATTATAGATCCAATATTCTCTTAGATTTAAGAGTGGAGGCTAATAACTTACCCCTTCCCGGATGATCATGTTTCTGATTATATCTTAGTTGCTCGGGAAAATAAGATTCAAGCTCTACCATAACCTAACAAACGTAATAAATTCAGTCTTATATATCCGTAAAATTATTGTTCCTTGAATATTTTTTTTCTAAACACCACAAATTATTGTTTTCATAAGAATACATACTGTAAAATTGTGTTTATTTTAGGTAGGAGAATCTAAGAAAACACCAAACCCAAGTGGCATGAATTTCTTCCACTATTCTAGAAGAAGGGGTGAATGGAAGAAATTCACCCGTGAAGGTGTTGAAAAGTTCAGTGATTATAATACATGAAGGATGATAAATTTAAATCATGCTATTTTATGGTCATTGTTGAAAAACCCAATTATACCTTTAGTTTCTTCTTCAACAACACAAATGATTTATTCAGCACCACAACCTTAAAAAGTCCAATATTCCATAAAATAACATAGTTTTAAGGGAATAAATAAAATTAAGGAATATGAACATGCACATAGGTTGAATCTATCCTTTAATCTCTCAGAATTCAAAACTTTATTCCCAAGATAATTTTCACCACTACACCAAATGATGCAGTAAGCACTGACACATCAAACAAAAAATATTCATTAGATAAATAATTGATATTTAGATTTGTTAATATCATTCATTTGATGAATCCATTATCTGATGATATATTTTATTGTCATCCTGATCTTCCCACATCAAATTCGGGAGACATGAATTGGGTTCACAATATCCAAGGAAATATAGGGAGACATATTTGTGATCAAATAAAATAAAGTGGCGGTGTCCCTATATGTAGAGACCCCGAACATGCTGTACATGGACATTACATTAATTTTGAGGAATATATAATACATAACAAAAACATACAACAAAGGATCGTAATAGTTTAGTGTCTTTGGAATCTCAAAATATAATATTCTAATCATGGTGAAGGATCTTCAGCATCTCCCATAATGATCTTCCTTTTTTTCTTCCCTAAAACCTTTCTTTATATCCTGGGGAAACGAAAACATATAAAGGGTGAGATCAAATTCTCATTAAGGGTATGAATAAAGAAAACAAAACAAACAATATAAATTTGAACTTCAAAACATGAACATAATATTTAAACATCAAAATCTTGAGCAATGACATAAAACAAGGCAGTACGTAAGGCATAGATCATAAAGAAACAATAATCATGATAAAATAGCTTGGGAATAAAACATATAATCATGGAAACCATTAATCCCATGTTATTATTTCTATAGTAGCCATGGCATTGCTGCCAAGACCATCTTAGTGGAAAAAGTCCCTTTCTGAATCGAGTTCACTCCTCGTTCTAGTCATGTATCACTGAACTGGATTAACCTTCCATTCCAGCCAAGTCTATATCATGAGATATAAATATTTAACCAATGCATTGGAGGGATATATAGTTCCCACCTATCTCATAATGAAATCATTCTTTCGTGTGCCACAAAATAAACATACATCATTCTTAATAACCCAATGAGTAAAAAGGGTTTCATAAACATCATTCCATCATAACATAATCAATATAAAAGAAATCGATATCATTTCATCATAAGAAAATTTTAACCATGTAAATAATATAGATAATATACTTGAAACATACACATATGAAATAATTTCATCTTAGATGGAAAATTGTTTTGATAAAACACTTGAAAATAATTCTTGAGGAAAATATCCTTTCTTCTTAAAAATAATTTTATTTTCACAAAATTCCATGAAATTTTAAAAGAAAAGGATTTTGTTGAAAATATTCATGAAATCTTGTAGAGTAAGATTCTTAAAAATAAGGAGTTATAATACCGTAAAAATCCATTCATGCCATATAAGTTTAAAAAACATTCTCCTCATACTTTTGTTGGAGAAGCCAAAAAGTTCCTCGTGTGGTAAACAAAAGTAAGATTCCATTCATAACATGTGGTAAATTTCAAAATTGGGTAAAAATTACTTTAAACATACATGAAAACATTTTTAGAAAACGTGGGCGTGGATGATAACAATTACCCCAGTAAATACTTATGAATAAACAATCTCGGATAAAATGAGATTGGAAATGTTATCCCATACCTTAGGTGCGATATGATTCGTACATATCCGAACATCATGTATAATTATTTAAATAATGTCATTGACTTATTACATAATCATATTCATTATTATGATATCATATATGGTTCACTTATGACTTCATATTACCCGTTCTTTTGTAAGTTACATGGTAAAGTAGCGTTCTGGGTAAAATCGTTTCATTTATTGTACGTGTTTCGATTTGTTTTTCATGATATTATTACTTATATACTGATTTACTAACTTCCATAATTTAAATCATGATTTATATATCACATATATTTAGTATATATATATATAATAGATAGATAAATGAAATGAAACGCACGGTTCATGGAGACAGCAGGCCGCACATAAGCATGAACATTGTTTTCCTTTCCTTATTGACTTGAATAGAATTAATTAAATAAAATATAAATAAATCCAGTAGCATTAATTTGTTATATATACCATTATTATTCATTATATATACTTTATAATCATTCTTTAATGGTTAACATGGAGATTGAGTCTCATCGTGTCGTGGAAATGGTAATCCGTATGTACACACGAGTGATGATAACGTTCCCATAATTATTGAATGGAATTGGAGTGGATGACATAATATCTCATAATATTTATTATGTCATAATATCCATATATAGTTATTCATTACACAATTATACCCATCCAAGTACGGTGGTGGTGGAAAAACATATTACACCACAGCGTAGAGATGGTATTCCGTACGTACGCACGCACGGTGATTTCGTTATCTGTAGGATGGATATACGGTGAAATGAGGTTGTTTCATATTTATAATAACATATCAGTATATTATAGATACTTATTTTATTACTTTATAATGAAAAAATTAAAGAAGAATAAGTAGAAGAAGAAAGAAACATGAGAGGATCGGTAGAAGAGATTACCTCTTCTAATCCTACTCTTAGGGCACTAAAGTTGGCCTTTTGAGGAAACCAGAACCTCTATAATATTTATAGGGTAGTTTATAAGGTAAATGGGCAGGGTTTGGCCGAGCTTGAAGGCTCAAAATTGTGTAAAGAGAAGAGGGAGGAGGGGCCCTTTTATAAGAGAGGAGAGGGGCACTATAGGAAAAACATAAAATATTATTTTATAATAAAGTCATATTCGGTTTATAATGGCTCCAAAGTGACTTATTTAGAATATAAAGTGAGTATGGGACTAAATAATCTCAACCAATAGGTTTTATAAAAGTTTAGGTTTCTATTTTAACCATATCATTTAGATTTGACTCTAAGTTAAATAATTTAACTTTTACCGTGTCTTCTTGTTTTCTATCACTATATGGATAATAAACATACTATAACATGCCAAAAGAACCCCAAGTGGTTCATAATTAATATATATAACCTTATATAAGTCATTCTGATGACCCTTAAAATTTTAGAAATAAAATAACAATTAATAGTATAATATTTGTTTTAAAAACTATTTTATGTCAATTTTGACACCATTTGGTAATTGATTTTTTTTAAAATCATAACATCATGATTAGTTAGAAAATAATTTCCTTAAATCAATAATAACATGTCATATTAACCTATATAATTTTTTTAATTCATAAAACATCTCAAATTACATTTATTTGTGTATTATTAATATCAATTATGTTAATATTTCATTACGAAGGTAATTACTACATCATTATTGTGTCATAACTAAATTAATTCATCTAATTTATAGAAATTATACATAAAATACCATTATGTAGGAAAACATTTTATCTTTCTAATGAATATTTATAGTTGAATTTATCTTATGTATAACCCTATATAAATATTTTTTAGTTATTAAACATTGATTTTAACTCTTTTAATTCTTTTTTAAATAAAATAATAATAAGTGTCATAATATAATCCAAGTGGACCTAAATGGTCATATTTTATTCCTAAGGTTTTTCTGGTTGAATTTGATGTATCCAATACAATTAGGATATTTTTTAGGGTAATAATAATATCATTTTTACCCTTAATTACCCTATTTACTTTTAACCGTGGTAAATAAATGAAAAAAGTTACTGTTCACTAGAAATTATTTTTATCTTATTGAACCAATTTTTACTCATTTATATTAACCGTGTCTCACCAATTTTCAAAATTCCATTTATATAAGTGGTAAAAATAAATTTTATGTAAATTTTCAAAATTCTCCTAGGAGGTGGGTAAAAGACGGTGAAAAGTTCAATAAAGTTTTCATATATCTAAAATTATTATAAAATTACTCTAATTAATTACATTTAACTTATATAGGTACTATGTATCAATTTTCACCTAAAATAAATTTAAATTAAATAATTAATTATTTAAATAAAAAGTCAGTTTTTAAATAGCAACCCAATGTTTTCACTATTCATCAAAAATTGAATGTTTTCAGAAAAATACCAAAAATTGACTCTAGGGTAATTTTGATATTCCGAATCCAAAAATGAAGTCCATTTTGAAAGATAAAATTTTTACGATTTCACAAAGTTAATATTACTATTCATAACGGCCAGTTTATATAATATTATAATAACATATATTTGTTCAGTGAATCTCGGAATTGTGCACAATAAACGTTATAGTAGAAGGTCGCAATTGCGTGTAATTCAAGCCAAGTCAGGGTTGGGTGTAGTGAAAGATCCCTTTGTTGTTGTGTATAATAGAATCCAACCATATTTCATTTATACATTGAATATATATACACACACACTCAGTGTTGCATAGAATAACTTATATCAAACGAACTTGAAATTTTGTGTAACACGATCCAAGAATAGTGTTGCGTATACTGCAAGCTAATACGGTGTTGCGAATAGTGCAAGATAATATTGGTGTAGCATAAAACACAGGACATCAAATAAATTAAAAAGAATGCTTCTCATAAAATCTCGGGGTGTTACATTCTAACCCCCTTAAAATGAATTTCGTCCTCGAAATTCGTCAGGGTTATAAATCGTTTACTACATGGAAGTTTCATTCATAAAAACTGTCATCATAAAAGAAATACTAAAAAATAATTTTAAAAAGTAATGTAACAAATGTAACGGTTACCCAAATTAACTCATAATAGGGTTTCCACATAGATCATAGGTGGAAATATGGATATGGAAGAGAAATATATAACCATCAACTTCTGATAAAGAGTGGTAGAGGACATGGCTATGAAAAATCCAACAATCAATATGCTATAAATTTGTGATGATCTAAGGTACCATCTAATTCATCAGATATAAGTGCACTAGGACAATATTTTTGGTTTTCAAGATCATTTCCCAAAAGTTGAATAAATTGGAATTAGAAGAAATACTCTCTTGATTTTGGTACAATATCATCATTGGTCTTTCCTTGGACAATTTCCACTTCATAACTTAAATAAATGAAGTTGAATTTGTCATTCGTGAAGTGTTAGCAGATCATGTGATATAATTATGGGTTATTGCATCTGTCTCAAACAAATGTTTATCAAAAGATATCAAATATACATAAGTCCATCTATAGTGAGATTAATCATATATGGTTCCTAAAATGGACTTATAATTCATATATCATACTACTTAATATAATAAAACTATTTTCTACTAACCAGGGACATCCTGTAGGCCAGTGGTAAGCGATAAAGGTCAGTCTCACTTCGGTTGTGGGTTCAATTCCCACATCCTTGTCCGACGTGATGGGTTGTCACATGTCCTGCAGGTTGTCCTTTTTCTAAAACTAAACTATTATAACATTACATAAATAATATTAAAAAAATATCTAGCCTTACACAATACTATCTGATGTCCAACATAATCCATTCCAATCTTTAGACTTATCCAAAATACATCTGTCCAATCTCATAGGATAAAGAAAACGATTACTGGAAATGTCATCTACCGAGCATGTGAATTCCATCATTTATAATACGATATATCTTGTTGGTCACATTCCAAACAATTGAAGACCTTAATCATGTATTCTCTTGAAAATTGAATACCCATTGAACCTTAATAAAAACATGAATACTATCAAAAGTTAACTCTTTCCACATACCAAAATCCCAAAATTTCTATATACTGAAACCATGATATCACTTTGTCCTTATATCAATCATGAGCTCATTAATACTATCAAACATATTATTTTCTCCTTATCCCTTCATTATGAGAATATCATCTACTTTCTAAAATATTTTAATTACTTCTCTTGGTTACCAGTACCATATAATTATTGAAAACCATAATAAACCAATACACAGATATTACAATATTCCAAAGTACTATAAATTAGATTCCACAACATTATTTTGGAATCCCATTTCATAAACACAGAATCATTCCACTACATTGTTTTCATACTCAAAATCACTAATAATGATCACATGTGACTTTACTTTGTCCTTTGAGTTAAGTGTTTTCTCACGTTGATCATCATTTCCCTTGGATTAGGGCATTAATTAGCATAATTCCCTATTTCCTTGCACTTGAAGCATTGAAGTGTTGTTGGTGCATTCTCTGCAGTCCTTTGTTTATTCACTTCATTAGAAACCCTTTTTTACATTACTTCAACACTCATCTTCTCGATAACCTTATTTTCCACACATAAAACATTTTCTAGTCCCTTTAATATAATCTCCACCATGCTTCTTTCCATACTTTGAGCATAAAGAAACATTTATCTTCTTTTCACCATTATTCTAAGATTTCTCCTTGAACTATATCTATCATTTCTTGTCAAAAACATGAGATGGATATGTAACACCAACTTCCATTACTACCTTGATAGAACAATGAAAAATTTCTTCATAGTTTCTGAATTATCTTATAGCTAATGCCCTTCGAATACATGGTTTTAAGCAAGTGAAGAATTCATCAACTTTACTTTCAGGTTGGATGATAAAGCCAGATGCACACCTTGCAAGCCTTGTAAAATTCTCTTTGTATAAACCAATAGATTCATCATCATTTTTCTTAAACTCATGGAACTCCTTTTCAATATTTGTTCGAAGAATATGAAGGAAGTAATTATTGAAAAATAAGTTCCCGAACTCATCTCATTCCATGGATTCAATTTCATCTCGGGGCCTTGTATTCTTAATTAGAGTCCACTATTGGTCTACTTCACATTCTAAATGGTAAACAGCCAGAATGAATTTTTCAGGCTCTGAACATCGAAGTATTGAAAATATCTTTTGAATGGTACTAATCCATTGTTTACCAACAAGTTGATTATAAGACCCACGGAAATAAGGTGGACGTTGCCTCATGAAGGACTCAATAGAATATTGTTCCCTTACCTAGTCATTTGGAAGTAGAGAATGATTCATAGCTTGTGTAAGTATAGAAATAAGATTTTTCACTCCATCTCCGATAACATTGGTTTGTTCTGAAGGATAATCATTGAATTTTCCATTACATTGATCAACACAGCTCATTCGGGTTCCAGCCATCGTCTAAAACCCTAAAAGAATACTATGAGAGGAAAAAATCATGCTAGGGAAAACAACATAATAAAGAGGGAGTAACTTCAATATCTAACATCTTAGGTTTAACTCTAATATCATTAATATAATTCTAGGACTATAAACTATACTTAAACATAACCATACAGACATCCCCAGACATACCTTATAAATATCTCTAGTGATCTCACTAATGTTTTCACATCCTAGTTTCCAATATTTAACTAAACCTTTCCTCTTATACCAACTATAACGGTCTGGAATTACATCCAGTGGACTATAATTGATACCTATCAGGGCACTCCAAGGGTGGCTACACCCCCTAGGTAGGACACACCACTATCCCCAGTGGAAGCCATTTCCTCATGAAGCCCTTGGGCGTAGAGCCACACTTCGTCCAACGCTCACATGTGAGAGTTCCCAAGGATCGAATTCATTCCTACCTCCTTTGACTCAGACACCAAAAGTAGAGACCCCAAACTTGACCTACATGGACATTACATTACTTTTTCAAAATATCTAATACATAAAAAAACAGACTCCAAAGGACCGTAATATTTTAGTGTCTTTGGAAACTCGGAATATAATCTTCTAATCTTAGTGAAAGATCTTCAACATCTCCCATAAAGATCATCCTTTTTTTCTTACATAAAACCTTTCTGTATATCCTGGGGAAAATAAAACATATAAAGGGTGAGCTCAAATGCTCATTAAGGGTAATCATGGAGAAAATAATACAAACCATATACATTTGAATTACAAAACATATACATAATATTGAAACATCAAAATCTTGGGCAATGACATAGAACAGGGAAGTACGTAAGGCATAGATCATAAAGAAACATTAATCATCATAAAATAGCATGGGAATAAAACATGTAATTGTAGAAACCATTAAGCACATGTTATGATTTCCATAGTATCCAAGGCATTGCTTCCAAGACCATCTTAGTGGACAAAGTCCCTTTCTGAATCGAGTTCACTCCTCATTCCAGTCCTGTATCACTGAACCAGATTAACATGACATTCCAGCCATGTATATCTGATGAGATATAAATCTTTTCCCAAATCATTGTAGGGAGATATAGGTCCCACCCATCTCATAATGAAATCATTCTTTCGTTTTCCACAAAATAAACACGCATCAATCTTAATAACCCAACGAGTAAAAAGGGTTTCATAAACATCACCCCATCATAAAATAATCCATATAAAATAAATGGATATAATTTCATCAAAAGAAAAGTTAAACCATGTAAATCATAGAGATATTAAACTTGAAACATACACTTATGAAATAAAGTCATCTTAGATGGAAAATGGTTTTGATAAAACACTTCAAAAGAATTCATGATGAGAATATCCTTTCTTATAAAAAATAATTGTCTTTTCACAAAATGCCATGCAATTTTAAAAGATATGGATTTTTTTGAAAATAGTCATGAAATCTTGTATAGTGTTCTTCATAAAAATAAGGCGTTATAAAACCCTCAAAAGCAGTTCATGCCGTATAAGTTAAAAAAACATTCTCCTCGTACTTATGTTGGAGAAGTCAAAAAGTTCCTCGTGTGGAAAACAGAAGTTATATTCCATTCAAAAGATGTGGTAAATTTCAAAATTGGGTAAAAATGACTTCAAACATGCATGAAAATATTTTTATAAAACATGGTCATGGATGATAATAATAACCCCCATAAATACTTATGAATAAACAATCTCGTATAAAACGAGATTAGAAAAGTTATTCCTTACCTTAGGTCCGATATGATTTGTACATATCCGAGCCTCCTGTATAATGATTTAAATAATTTCATTGACTTATTACAGAATCATATTCATTGTTATTATATCATATATGGTTCACTTATGACTTTATATTACCTGTTCTTTTGTAAATTCCAGGTTAAAGTAGCATTTTGGGTATAATCGTTTCATTTATCGTACGTGTTTCGATTTATTTTCCTTGATATTATTACTTATATACTGATTTACTAACTTCCCAAATGTAAAAAATTATTTATATATCATATATATTCAGTATATATATATATAATAGATAGAAAAATGAAATAAAACACAAAGTTCATGGAGACGGTATGCCGTACGTACGCATGAATGTTGTTTTCCCTTCCTTATTGCTTGAATGGACGTAAGTATATAACATATACATAAATCCAGTATCATTATTATGTTATATATACCATTATTATTAATTATATATAATTTATAATCATCCATTAATGGTTAACATGGAGATTGAATCTCTTCACGTCGTGGAGACGGTAATCCATACGTACGCACGAGTGATGATATCGTTCCCATAATTATTGAATGGAATTGGAGTGGATGATATAATATATCATAATAAGTATTATTTTATAATATCCATATATAGTTATTCTTTACACCATTATACCCATCCAAGTTTGGTGGTGGTGGAAAAACAGATTACACAACGGCGTGGAGACGGTATTCCATACGAACGCACGCGTGGTGATTTAGTTTTCTGTAGGATAGATAGAAGGTGAAATGAGGTTGATTATTATTTATAATAACATATCAGTATATTATAGATACTTATGTTATTAATTTATAATTAAAAAATAAAATATGAAGATGTTGAAGAAGAAGGAAACTTGAAAGAATCGGTAGATGAGATTACCTCTTCTTCGACGCGCCTCTTCTAATCCTCCTCTTAGGGCACTAAATTTGGTATTTTCAGGAAACCAGAACCTATATAATGTTTCTAGGGAAGTTGAGATGGGAAATGGGCAGGTTTTGTCTGAGATTGAAAGCTGAACATTGTGTAAAGTGAAGAGGGAGGAGGTGCCCTTTTATAAGGGAGGAGAGGGGCACTTTAGAAAAAACATTAAATATTATTTTATAATAAAGTCATATTCGGTTTATAATGGCTCCAAAGTGACTTATTTAGAATATAAAGTTGGGATGGGTCAACATACGCTCAACCAATAGGTTTTATACAAGTTTAGGTTTCTATTTTAACCATATCATTTAGATTTAACTCTAAGTTAAATAATTTAACTTTTACCGTGTCTTCTTGTTTTCTAAAACTATATGGTTAATAAAAATACTATAACAAGCCGAACGAACCCCAAGTTGTTCATTATTAATATAAATAACCTTATCTAAGTCATTTTTCCGAACCTTATATTTTGACGAATAAAATAACAATTAATAATATAATATTTATTTTAAAAACTATTTTATGTCAATCTTGACACTATTTGTTAATTGATTTTTTCAAAAGTCATAACAACATTATTATTTCAAGAAAATTTAATTAAATCAGTAATAACATGTCATATTAACTTATTAAATTAGTTTAATTCATAAAAAATTTCAAATTACCTTTATTTTGGTATTCATAATATCAATTATGTTTATATTTCATTACGAAGGTAATTACTGCATCATCATTGTGTCGTAAATAAATTGTATTATATAATGTGTATAAATATTAAATAAAATACCATTATATAGGAAATATTTTTAGATTTCTAATGAATATTTTTAGTCGAATTTATCTTATGTATTACCCTATATTAAAAATGTTTTATTTATTAAACATTAATTTTAACTTTTTTAACTCTTCTTTAAATATAATAATAATATGTGTCCTAATCTAATCCAAGCGAACCTAAATGGTCATATTTTATTCATAAGGTTGTTTGTGGTCGAATTAGACTTATCCAATAGAATTAGGACATGTTTTAGGGTAATAATAATTTCATTTTTACCCTTAATTACCCTATTTACTTTTAACCGTGGTAAATAAAAGTAAAAAGTTATTATTCAAAAGAAATTATTTTTAACTTATTGAACCACTTTTTACTCCTCGATATTAACCGTGTATCTAGGAGTTTCGAAATTATATTCACAGAAGTGGTAATATATATTTTATGTAAAATTTCAAATTCTCCTAGGAGGTGGGTAAAAGACGGTGAAAAGTTCAATAAAATTTTCATATATTTAAAATTATTATAAAATGACTCCAATGAATTACATTGAAATTATATAGTTATTATGTATCAATTTTGACCTAAAATAAATTTAAATAAAATAAATAATTATTTAAATAAAAAGTCAGTTTTTATATAGTAACCCAGTGTTTTCACTATTCTTAAATAATTGTAAGTTTTCAGAAAAATACCAAAAATTCACCCTAGGCTAATTTCGATATTCCGAATCCAAAATTGAACTCCATTTTGGAAGATAAAATGTATAAAATTTGAAAAAGTAGGTATTACTATTCACAATGGATATTTTATATAATATTTTATTAATATATCTTTGATTAGTGAAACTCGGTATTGCGTACAACACACGCTATCGTGAAAGGTTGCGATTGCGTGTAATGCAAGCCAAGTCAGGGTTTCATGTAGTGAAAGATTAATTTCTTGTTGTGTATAATAGAATCCAACCATATTTCATTTATACATTGAATATATAAATATATATACACACACTGAATGTTGCATGGAATAACTTCTATCAAACGAACATGAAATTTTGTGTGACATGATCCAATAATAGTGTTGCATATACTAAAAGCTAATACGGTTTTGTGTATTGCGCAAGATAATCTTGGTGTATAATACAACACAAGACATCAAATAAATTAAAAAAGAATACTTCTCATAAAATATCGGGGTGTTACACTACAAAAGTTGTATGTGTTGTTGAAACTCATGGGGAAGTCAATAAAATATTCAGAAATAATAGGAATGTTCTTTCACACTTGGGCCACATCACATATAATCAATAATTTTGGATACATTATTGATAAATAAGTTACATCTTTACAAAACAAAAAATGTGGGTTGTCCTAGGTGACCCGATTTAAAAAGAGATGGAATTCTCGCCTTGTTTTCCCCAAAACCTGACTCATCTTCCCCATGAACACTAGTTCCAAAAAGGTCATAAAGGGAACAAATCCCCCCTAGGAAACACATAACATTGACCCAAAATTATGACATCCTAAAAATAATTAAACAAATTTATGGAAAATCCTTTAATTATGGATTCCCTCAATTTATCGATGGGTCCAAGGTAAGAATTATAGGGGATTTGTTGTTCCATCAAGAGTATGAAGAAAATGTTGTTTTCAATGAATAAATAATGTATTGGTAAACCATGAAGAATGTAATGTTGTTATATCATTCACTAAGGGGGACAAAAATGGGGTCATATAGGTCCACATCCCACCCTTATATGTATTAGGAATATTATATAACATTGACATAGGTCATGATTTCATGGATAATGGATCAAGAGTCAGCCTCATCCCTGTCTGAATGCTTTATAGATTGGGATATAAAGAATATGATATTTTCCCCTTATACTCTATTGCTTCAAGATAATTATAAAATACAATAGAATCCCCTCACCCAAATGAAACATAGAGCTTAGTTTGGAAATGTGGTATCCGAATCTGAGTTATTTTTCATGAGGAAGGATACAACTTTCAATGTATTTCTAAGAGGACAGTGGTTACACCCACATGTATAAATACATTCCTTCTACCATTAATTCATTAAATAACACAAAAATGGAATGATTGGGATGTTTCATGGTGATAAATCTCTATTTTGATCATTTTAATTTTATTATATTTATATAGGATTATATAGGATGGAATTGAAGCAACTGATAACTGATGATGTTTCTCAGGTAATTATTTTAAATGGAATATTTCATACCCTAGTAAACCCATTCAAAAACATATGAAGTGAATATGTTATTCTCATTAGTCAGGTTGATGATATCGGCATTGTTTCAAAGATGTTCTCTCTGGTATTTATGATATCAACCATGTATGTTAAACCTGAGGATTCAAAATTTACCATTTATTCTTAAATTGGAAGAGATATATCATATTTAAATGCTCCAACCATATCTTATGAATTTTAAGAGGCCAACACTTAATCCTTTGAACATGTGAGATCAAGGATATCTCTATTCTATGCTAGCTCCTCTAACACTGACGTTTACCGTAACATTAATGATTGACCAATATATCAACCATTATAAGATGGAAACAGATGAAGATTAAGAGGATAAAAAAGAATAGGAAGAAAAAGTCCTCATAGATTCCCCTACAACATTTCAGGAAGGAGTCTCTAACAATTTTGATGAGCTTTGATAGATAAATCTGTGTATATAAGAATATTTTTGACCAACATTGATTAGCACATATATCCCCCTAAACGAATAGATGATTTATACCTCTTTTAAAATGACACACCAAGACATGTTTTCAAGGAATTATAATGTGATTCCAAGCATGTATCCTAATGTGTCAACACATCACCTGGGATTACTGAAATACAGTTGTGGTTACAAAAAGGTATCCATAAGAAAACACCAATTCATTCTTTGATGTTCAAATCCAAATTTGAAAATATTATTAAATACATCATTATTAGCAATGTTAAATACCCAAAATGTATCACCAAAATAGACCCTGTTAATTAATATAATAGTAAAATCAAGGATCTAATCATTTTTTGAGACCTCAATTAATACATTATAAATGTTTACATCCTTGTTTTAGATGTACACATTTTGATCAATGCAACAGTTTATTGTCAATCACTCTACTACATTAAAGGTTATTCATGGTACTATCAAATCAGAATGGCTCTAGAAGATGTATAATCCACCACATTCAAGGACCTCCATGGACTGTTATGAAATTTATTATTTCCATATGTCATGAAGAACACTGATATAACATTGAAATTTCCCATGTATCACATCCTCAAACCCTTTCAAGCTGATATGAAAATTTTATTTTAAAAACATCAAAACATAGTTTGATGTTGAAACTCCAGAATTTTTATTTTGGAATAACTTCAATAAAATATATCCACAGATTCATAAATCTTCGTGAAATCAAATTCATTCCTAAAAATACTGTAGAAAATCATGGTATGTCACCTCTTCAAAACCAAAATAGGTTGAGTGGACTGTAGGGACACCTTTCATGTATTCGACACTTTATAAAAAGGCCCACGTGAAAGTGTTTTCCCATCATTAGGATGATGAATAAAGGTGTTTTGTTTCACTGGACTGAAGCATATAATGATTCCTTTGACCTATTTCAGAAATATCTCTTTGATCACACTACTATTTATGACCCATAGTGAAGGAAAACTACTCATATTTTATGTGACATCTATGGAATGGTCAATAGGGTTCTTTTATTGTATATAAAACTTATGCATATTATGAAAATAGCAGTTATCAACTAAATAGAACAGTGATTGATATTGAGACACATATTTAGGAATCAAGTATACCTATTTGGAATTAATTTTTCCTTGATCATTAATTGAGGCACTACATTTAAAATCACTGGGTCCATTTTCCCTCTCAAATTGAATCAATCAAATATATGATTAATCATCCCAAGTTTATAAGACATTTATCAATATGGGTAGTCATTATGTAGCAGTTTAAAATGAAATTCATACCATAAAAGGCAATAAAAGGGTAGGCCATAGAAAATTTCATGGACGAACATCCCTCAGTGGAAGATAAGCCAACGAGTATTGAATGTGGGAAATGTATATTGATGGATCATCCGTGAGTCTGAATAGATGTAGAACAGAAGATCCCATGATCAATGCAGTTGGGGTAGTAAGTATTCTCATTTCATCAACAGAGGTCATTTTACGTTATTTTATTATTCTATCATAAGGCTTAACCATAAATGGCGATGAATACTGAGACCTCATTAAAGGATTATAATTGGATATTCATACTTTATTTACCCATAAGAGAATAAATTCTAATTCCTTGATGGTAACTATGTAGATAAATGGTGATTACACTATCAACAATGGAGAACTTATTCCTCTGTTTAATCACATTTGAGGGTTGAGGGTAGAATTCCCCTACATGTCAATACTCACTCATGTCCCACTTTCACATAGCGATCATAAAGGTATGTTTGAAAATTAATTTACATCATTGTAAGATATAGATTACGATTAAATAATCATTAATATTTCCATTGTAGAATAGTATTTAACTTTATTCAATGTGCAGTGGAAGAGATCAAAGAGAACGATTCTACCCTTGACGAAAACAATGCTGTAAATGGGTGGATGATGCCAATCCTGGAATATCTCCAAAACGGAACCCTTCTACTTGATAAAGATTTACAGGAACAAATTTGATGATGTGAGGTCAATTTCACCCTTCATGACATCTTGGGTCATCAAAAAATTAGTAAGAACATAAGCATCAATGGAATTCTCCTCAGATACATCTAAAGAGACGATATATTTTCCACAATAGAAGAAGCTTATTTTGGACCATTTAGTGCTCATATGTTCAGAACCAATTTTTCTCACCTAATCAAGAGGATTGGATATTTCGTTCCATTTATGTTTCAATATTGCATGTAATTTTTCAAAAAATTTCATTCAGATAAAATTACTTCTAATTTCATTCATCAACCACTAGAGATTCTACACATAGAAAAATACCCCGAGCCATTTTCAAAATTGGGGGAGAATATTTTATGGTCATACCCTCTATGTATGAACAATAAGTTCATGTATATCCTTGACACTATTTACTTATTTTCTTAATTTTATGAGGTGATACCCCATAAGGATGTGAGGATAAATAAACCATCAATTTCATAAATTCAAAAATCATCACCTGATTCGAAGACCCTCACAAAATACTAATAGACCATGGTACCAATTTATTATTTTTCTAATTAACAAAGGATTATTAAGATTACAACACAAAATTCAACCATCCATCATGTTATCATGCAGTAAAAATTAATAAGTATAGGCATTTAATAAAACTATATAGAAAATTCATTAGAAAGTTGTGGATAAATAATTTAAATATTGTCATGGAAATCTTCTGAATTTATTGTGGGCCTACCAAACTACAACCTCCACTACTGCCTAGGTTACCCCCAATTCACTGGTTTTGGTAACTGAACTAGTGCTACCCATCGACGGTCAATTTCCATCATATTTTTTAGATGTCTGCTAAAAAATTCAAATAATGAATAATAATATAAGTAGTTAAAATAATTATAGACAATCAATGATTAATGTTTTTATACCCTATATAGTTTAGAAATATACATGTATCAGATAGCATGATCCATCAATAAGAAAGTTCATCTACACGGATTCTTTCAAGGGGAACATGTACAAGTCCTCATATCCCTAATGATACTAGGGAGTAAACCACAAAATATTGAAACAAAGTGAGAGGGACCTTATTCTATACATAATTTCTACTCCAATTGGGATTAATCATTAATCACATTGAATGATGAATACCCTACACCCCAGCCATTACTATATTTCTCATGAAATACGTCATGTTATTTCCAGAGTCTTGGGTATCCTCCATCATGTAGGCCCAAACCCTATTCTTCCATGTCGCAAGATGATAAACTTCATGGAATTTTTGTCCCATCCATATGATGTAAAAAAATTTGGATAACAACATCATTTCACAATATGAAATATTATAACATTTTAGTCCATACTTGAGTAGATCATAACCTTTGGTGTGAGTCTCATGATTCACCTCCTTCCACAGAACTAACGTGCCTTAATTTTTATCTTTTCAAGATACATATTGAAACCTATAACTCCAATATTAGGCCCAAAATCCAATTAACCCATTTTATTATATGGTTTCTACTTATCGTTGGACCCAAGGTCTTTCTTCATGCTGATTGTTCTTCTTGTTGGTCCACAAAACCATCTTTCACATAACCAATGGTTTCATTCTTATATCCTAAATCTATAATACACCATAGTTTGAGTTGTATGAATATAAAATATATATTCATAGGGGTTCCTATTTAGGTGTAAGCCTCAACAAACATTGTCAATATATTATGTTAAACAATATGTCTTACCCCAAATTAAACTACGATACCTCATATGATGGAATGATCCAAAACCTTCATCCTGGTTGCAATACATGAAATTTCTTGGTTAACATCCTCATTGCATGACATAAAACATCAAAATAGTTTGGTCCTTACTTGATCGGATCATTACGTCTGGTGCTGGTCCTTAACCACATCCCCATATAAGAATTACATTCAAGTTTTTTCCTATCATCTCATAATACGTAGTGACACCCATATTTCCAATATTTGGTCAAGAAAAATCATCAAAATTTTCATCTCCCTATGTATGGTTGAGACCTTCATAGGGAGATATCTTCCAAGAAATACATGTGTCTTGATTCTAACCACAATGATATATGTAGGGAGGCTTAGATATTTAATCTCCTGGACCAACCAAAGATTCAATTTGAAACCAGATGTTACCTAAGGTGTTATCACCTTGTAATGTTCCAATATGTGTCCTCCTAGTTTTAATATCTGATCAAAATTTAATCTCCATGACATGAGATTGACTTCATAGTTTCAAATAAAAAATTACCCCCGTGTTCCTCATTTTTTAGGTGTAAATCCCAAACATAATGTCCTAGTTGTATGACATAAAAATTAATGGTTAACATCACAAGACTTTAAAATGTACATCAAAATATTCAAGACATGATATAAAACTATATGGTTATCTTCTTCATTGCATGATCTGAAATTTCATAATATTTCAGTATATACGTGAGAAGGTCAAAACTGTGTGTGCTAGTCTCCTTCAAAACCTTTTTTTCAGAACTGTAGATGGCTTGACTTCTGTCAGAACAGGATAGGTAGTTATTCCTAGACCTCATATCTGGGGCCCAATATTGAATCTACCTTTTAAGTATAACATTGTTTCAAACCATAAATCTCTTCATGTCGAGCTAGTTTCATGTAGGCTATAATGAACTACTTTTTACCTACACCCTTCCCACAAGATGTTAATCTATCTAGTTCATACTGCATCACATAATTTCAAGTCATGTAATTCCATGTATCATCAATAAAGAGGAATCAGTTCTCCTAATGTTAGTATCTCACCCCACTAAATTATAGAAATGTGGGTGTCTTGAATCATGTCATGACAATATATATAGAATTTTTTAGATATCAAATCTTAGGTCCAGCTACAACATTAAAATGTTCCCCCTCCATGTGTATTGGTCAAACCTATGCAAGGATCATTTGTTATAAAAATACATGTGGATTGATTCTCCCCTCAATGATATTCATAGTAATTCTCAAACAATATTACCATAGACCAACCGGGAAGTGAATAAAATACCCCATCACTTGTATACAAAAAAATATAAATTCAAGAAACAGTAATTGGGTTTACTAATTTTGGATCCCCTCGTAGAAATAAATAATTTCATTTTCCCTATTTATGAGTCAAATCTAGGGAGGAATCATCACACCCCATGTCCTATTCCAAATCATACGTATCCTATATGATCAATCAAATTACATTCTTTAATCATACTCATTATGCTAGTAAAACTATGTTCTACATAACCGTCCTTGGCCATCAGTAAAAGAATATTAGTTCCTAGAGAAAACAATTGTTTTGAATTTTCATAACATGGCCCAATTTTTCTCTAAATTAGCCACCTTTAGAAGGCCTTTGAATTAGAGGAATATTCATTCTAATGAGATACCTATTCTATCCCTGTAATCCCCATAAACATTATGCTAAAAAGAAACTTTTCAAAAATGGTCCATGGTTATTTCTTTATTACTTTTCAAATATCACATTTCATTATTCAATAATTAAAAATATTATGATTGAAAATTTCTTTCCTCATTTCCGATGAGTGATGAAACAACCCTGATCTGATAGTCTTTATGTCACTAAATGATTCCATGAAATTAGGTCACCATCTTCTTTAATACCTAGCCTTAAACTGCATGGCTAATTTCCTCACATATTGACACTAAGTAACATGGTTTTCAGTAACTATGTACGGTTATATTCTCACCCTTATGATATATGTTGTGATTCCCAAATACTACATCCTCTCCCAGCCACTACATGATTCAAAAAAACCATTTCATTTCTTTCAATCATATCTATATTATAATAGAAACATTATCCTATACTTTTTCACTCACATTAATAAGTTCTCACACGAGCTTATGATTTCCTAGTAATGGGTTTCCACACATGATCATGGTTTATTAGTTCATGTCCGGGTTAACTTTTTCGTAAATGTATGACCATAAAATCCACACAAAATTTCTATTTTGCGTAATGTTAAACTGCATGGTTGAAATTTCATACACAATATATATGGACCTCACTATAGAGTACCACTATTCATATTGTTTTTCTCCCACCACCTACACGGAAAAAACATTTTATAGATTGATTCTCACCATTTTTATATAATTACTAACGCCAAGATTCTTCATCCTGGTCCATATGTGATAAAAAATGCCCCCATTAATCTTTGTATGATCCAAATCTGCATAGGAGAGTCCAACATGGGTTTTCACCCTAATTTTGTGCCTATATTTAGTTAAAAACACCTTAAAATGTGATCAAGTGTGGGGAGTCTTTATGCGGGAAACCATTATTCAATCATTGTTTATAGTTATTACAAGATCTTTTCCAGAACCATTCGTGGTTTGATTCTCACATTTAAGAGATATGTAGTGATGTTTAGACCCTATGTCTTGGGAAATGTTGTGAAAAAAATAATAATTTCATTGTATATAGATCAGGCATGTATCAAAAATATTTTCTCCCATTCTTGAATTATTTTGACCTGAAATATTATTTTTATATTCCACCACATTCCTCACAAAAATAAAACACTATGTCTAGAAAAATATTAATCTCTATAATCATTACTTTTCCATCGGTAATATAATTTCATTTTCATAAGGACACCTTTTTTACTATTCATAACATGCATGAGGTTGGATCTTCGTAATATGACTTTTAACGACCTATCAACCAGAGGCGGATTCGTTCCAAGGAGAAACTTCTTCTATCTCTATATACCCTAAAAACATTATTCCAGAAACATAATTTTCGAACATGTCTTGTGGTCCTTCCTTTCATATTTTCTTTATATCACCTTTTGTATTTGGAAATATATTAATTATAGTTTAATATTTCACTTCTTCAGGGCTCAAGGATGATAGAACTTTCCCTATCAATTCACCCACAAATGGAAAATCACCAATATTTCGGTCAAATACCTTTTACCTTAATAAAAAACCAACATCCATGAAACACAATATTAAATTGTTAAACCACATCCCCACAAAATCACTTCAAACAGTGCAACAATTTCCCCACAACAAGATGTTAAAATGTGAAATAATTACCCTAAACCACAACATTAAACTATGTCGTAATGTCTCTATAACATGATATTAAATCTTGATACAATTTCCTCATAACATGATGTATAAATAAAGAGAATGTTCCCCACTACCTGACATTAACCTATGAATTAATTTCCTCCAAACAATGAAATTAATTAGGTTGAAACTCATCTAGTCCATATGATGTTAAAATATAAGACAAGGTCCTCATCACATGACCCTCAACTGTAGAACTCATGAGTCCCTATATCAGTTCATTAAACTGTACGATTCATATAATGACCCATACTTTACATACATTGTTATTACATAAAAATTGAACTACACTTATTACATATAACAAAACCATGAAAGGACTGTATAGGTATAGTGTCTTTAGAAACTGGGAAACATAAACAACTGGTTAAAAAGGCATCTACATTGTCTCCCATCTATTTCATCATATCTAGAGTACCTTTTTGGTATATCCTACTTAATAACCTTCTTCCTGACCTGGGGAAAGAAAACATACAAAAGGGTGAGCACAAATTCTTATTAAGGGTAAACAAAATAAATATCAATCACATCATATTCATAAGAACATAACATTTTGGAAATCATAACCTGCAAAAGAGATCATAATTTCAAAACATGTGATAAATCATATTAGTGAAATGTAATCCCAATAATCATAACATAATACATGAAACTTTGTGGCATACACACATAATCATATAGAATCATTTCTTAGTAGTCACGACTCATTGCCAAGACTATCTTAGCGGACAAAGTCCATTTCTGAACTGAGTTCACTCCTCGTTTCAGTCCTGTTTCACTGAACCGGTTTAACCTGTCGTTCCAGCCATGTCTATCTCATGAGATATAAATCATTACCCAATGGATTTTAGGGAGATATAGGTCCCACCCATCTCATAATTATACCATTCTTATGTGTGCCACAAAATCATAAATCATACATCATTGCATAACCCATGTAATAAAAATGGGATTCTTAAACATTGTGACATCATAAAACAATTCATATAAGACAAAGAAATTCATAAAAATAATTCCATCAAAACATAATCAAATCAATGTAATAATAGGGATAGAAACAAAACCCTATATTATCTTAGATGGAAAATAATTTTGATAAAACACTTGAACTCCATTCTTGAGGAAAATATCCTTTCTACTTCAAAAACATTTTTACTTTCAAAACATTTCATACAATTTTAAACTAAAAGAAGTTGATTAAAAATATACTTGAAAAATTGTAAAGGACTCTTCTTGGAAATAATATTTTAAAAATCCATTCATTCTGTATAAGTTAAAAAAACATTATTCTCGTACTTTTGACGGAAAAGTCAAAAAGTACCTCGTAGGAAAAACGACAAAAGATTCCTTTCATATCTTTTACTAAAAACTCACCGAAGGGTAAAATTGGATTTAAAAAATTGTAGGTGGATGGAAATAATATTACATATTAAGGAAAAAAGTATGTGGATGATAAAATACACCCCAGTAAATACCAACATATAAATAATCTCAGATAAAAATGAGATTGTGATATTTTTCCTTATCCTAGGTCCGATTTGCTTCATAAGTGTGCGAACCTCCTTTATAATGATTTAAATAAAGTTATTGACTTATTCCGAAATCATAATTATTTTTATGATATCATAAATGGTCATATTTATTTCTTCTTATTAGTAATATTTCATTGTTACTTGTTATTCGGGTGTTTATTGCTTTTTGTTCTTATGCGTGTTTTGTCGAATAAATTCTTATTCTGCTTTTTAGTTTATAGATACCTCATTTACATAATGTTAGTAGTGTAATAAATATCATATTTATTCACTCAATTCATTTATGTAATCATTATTCAATGAAAATCATGTAGAATGAGTCGCATCACATCGTGGAGACGGTATTCTGCACGTACGCACGAGCGATGATATCGTTCCCATGATTGTGGAATTGTATTGGAGTGTATGTATACTATTTCAGAATCAATATAACTTTACAATAATCATATATATTTATTATTTAAACCATTATAACCATCCAAGTAAGGTGGTGGTGGAAAATAGATTACACCATGGCGTAGAAACGGTATTCCGTACGTACGCACGCGCGGTGATTTCATTTTCCGTTGGATGGATAGATGGTGAAATAGGGTTGTTTCATACATATAATAACATATCAGTATATTAGTGATACTTATGTTATTAATTCATAAAGAAACAACTAAAGAAGAAGAAGTGGAAGAAGAAATAAAGTTGAATGAATCAGTAATGGACATTACCACTTCTTTGAAACGCCTCTTTGAGACCTCCTCTTAGGGCCCTAAAATTGGTCTTTGAAGAAGACCAGGACCTCTAAGTTGTTTCTATGGAAGTGGAGAAGATAATTTTTCAGGGTTTGGCCAAGTTTGAATGCTCAAAGTGGTGTGAGGAAGAGAGGGAGGAGGTTTCCTTTTATAAGGGAGGAGAGGGGCACCTTTGGAAAAACTAAAAATATTATTTTATTATAAAGTCATATTCGGTTTTTAATAGCTCCAAATTGATTTATTTCGAAGATAAGGTGGGGATAGGTCTAGATACTCTCATAGAATATAATTTAGACAAGTTTAGGTTCCTATTTTAACCTTATCATTTAGATTTAACTTTTAGTTAGACAATTTAACTTTTATCGTGTCTTGTTGTTTTCTTACACTATAAGGTTAATAAACATACTACAACAAGCCAAAAGAACCCCAAATTGCTTATTATTAATATATTTAAGCTTATCTAAGTCATTTGGCAGAACCTTAGATTTTTAGGAATAGAATAACAATTAATAATATAATATTTTTTTAAAAACTATTTTATGTCAATTTTAACACTATTTGGTAAATGATTTTTGTGAAAATCATAACAGAAGGATTATTTATAAAAAAGTTAGTTAAATAAATAATAACATGTCATATTAACATTGAAAATTATTCTAATTCATAAAAATTCTAAAATTACATTTATTTGGGTATTTATAACATCAATTATGTCAATATTTCATTAATAATATAATTACTACATCATCATTGTGTCATAAATAAATTAAATTATTTAAAGTCTAAAAATTACAGATAAAATACCATTATGTAGAAAATATTTTTAGATTTATAATGAATATTTATAGTCCAATTCATCTTATGTATAACCCTATATTAAAAATGATTTAGTTTTTAAACATTGATTTTAACTATTTTAACCCTTCTTTAAATAAATTAATAATAAATGTCCTAATCTAATCCAAGTGTTCTTTAATGGTCATATTTTTTTTCCTAAGGTTGTTTTTTGTCAAATTACACTTATCCAATAGAATTAAGACATGTGTTAGGGTAATAATAATAACATGTTTACCCTTAATTACCCTATTTACTTTTAATCTTGGTAAAAAAAGTAAAAAGTTACTATTCACCAAAAATTATTTTCATCTCATTGAACCACTTTTTAGTCCTTGATATTAACCATGTCTCTCGGATTTTCGAAATTCCACTCACAAAAGTGGTAAAATTAAGTTTTATGTAAATTTTCAAATTCTCCTAGGAGGTGGGTAAAAGACGGTGAAAAGTTCAATAAAATTTTTATATATCTAAAATTATTATAAAATGACTCCAATGAATTAATTTGAACTTATATAAGTATTATGTATCAATTTTGACCTAAAATAAATTTAAATAAAATAAATAATTATTTAAATAAAAAGTTGGTTTTTAAATAGTAACCTAGTGCTTTCAGTATTCATCAAAAATTGAAAGCTTTCAAAAAAATACAAAAATTTTACCCTAGGATAATTTCGATATTCCGAATCCAAAAATGAATTCCATTTTGAAATATGAAATTTAAAAAAATTCAAAAAGTGGGTATTACTTTTCATAAGGGCTAGTTTTAATAATATTTTAATAGCATATCATTGTTTAGTGAAACTCGGTATTGCGTACGACGCAAGCTATAGAGGAAGGTTGCGGTTGTGTGTAAAGCAAGCCAAGCAAGTGTTGTGTGTAGTAAAACATTCCTTTGATGATTTATATAACATAAAAACAAAATATTTCTCATAAAAGTCTCGGGTGTTACATTCTACCCCCCTTAAAATGAATTTCGCCCTCAAAATTCGTCACTTTGTAACAAACAGTTGAGGATACCTCCCCATCATCATATCCTCAAGATCCCATGTAGATTCTTCTAATTGGTGGTTCCTTTATAAAACATTCACCATTCTAGTGGTCTTTTTTCTATAGGACTTTTTCGCTATGATCCAGAATCTCAATTGGTTGTTCTTCATAAGAAAGATCTTGCTCCAGCTGTACAACTTCTGAGCTGAGTACATGTAAAGGATTAGTTATGTACTTTCTCAGGAGAGATACATGGAACACATCGTGAACTTGAGAGAGATTTGATGGAAGCTCCAATCGGTAAGCAACCTTTCCAACACGATCTAGTAATTTGAAAGGACTGATATACCTAGGGCTCAGCTTTTCCTTCTTTCCAAATCTCATTACTCTCTTCAAAGGAGATATTCGTAAGAACACTTTATCACCCACTTCAAACTCTAGGTCTTTTCTTCAGGTGTTGGCATAACTTTTTTGTCGACTCTGAGATGCTCTTATGTGTTGTTGAATAGATCAGATCTTTTCTGCCATCTCATCAACAAGATCAGGTCCAAATAGCTTTCTTTCCCCAACTTCATCCCAGTTAGATGGAGTCCTGCATTTCTTTCCAAAGAGAGATTCATAAAGTGCCAGCTGAATACTGGAGTGAAAGTTATTATTATAAGAAAATACCACTAATGGTAGGTGTTGATCCCAACCACCTTTTAAATCCATAGAGAAATCTCTCAACATATCTTCTAGTGTTTGAATTTTCTTCTCAGACTGACCGTCTGTCTAAGGATGATAAGCAGTGCTAAAACTCAACTCTGTATCCAGAGTATGCTGAAGACTTCGCCATAACATCGAGGTAAATCTCAGATCCTGATCAGATATAATGGAATGTGGTACTCCATGCAATCTTACCACTTCCTTTACATATATCCTTCCAAGATGATCTAGAGAGAAATCCTCTCTAATAGCAATGAAGTGTGAAGACTTTGTATGAAGATAAACTATGACCCAGATAGCATTATTGCCTTTGGATGTTTTAGGAAGTCTGGTGACAAAATCCATAGTGATGTTTTCACATTTCCATTCGGGTATGGGAAATGCTTGAAACATCCCCATAGACTTTTGTCTCTCAGCTTTAACTTGCTGACAAACAAAGCATCAAGAGACATATTCAGAAACATCTCTTTTCATGCCATCCCACCAGAAGTACTCTTTCAGGTCCCTATACATCTTCGTGCTTACAGGATGAATAATGAATGGAGAACTATGAGCCTCATCCATCAACTCCTTTAATTCTGGGATGGGAGGAACACAAACCCGATTCCTAAACTTTATTATCCCATCACAATAAAGGTTGAATTCAGGAACATTTCTCACCTTCTTTTGTAACTCTACATCCTCTTTCTGTGCCTCTTTAATCTTCACAGGTATATATGGTTAACATTCATTTGAGAAAGATACGATTTTTCCCTTCCATTATAATTCCAAGATCCATCCTTTGTAAATCCATAAATATTGGATCTTTTGTGATCCTCATCATGGATAAGCTAGTATGGTCTTGTCGACTTAATTCATCTTCCACCTTGTTTGTTTTCCCAGGGTGGTAATTAATTGAGTAGTCGTAATCCTTAATTAGCTCCAACCATCTTATTTGGTGAATATTCAGCTCCTTTTGTGTCAAAATATACTTTAAACTTTTATGATCAGTATAAATATCCCATCTTTCTCCATAAAGATAATTCTTCCAAATCTTTAATGCAAAGATTACCGCAGCTAACTCCAAATCACGAGTTGGGTAATTTTTTTCATGGATTTTCAACTTTCATGAGGCATAATCTATCACCATATCATTTTGCATAAGAACACACCCCATCCCCTTCTTGGATGCATCACTGTAGATCACAAACCATTCTCCACTACAAGGAAGGGTGAGTACAGGTGCACTGGATAACCTTCTTTTCAACTCCTTGAAATTCTCTTCAAATTCCTTTGTCCATTCAAACTTAACTTCTTTTTGAGTCAACCTGGTGAGTGGATTGGATAATCGTGAAAAATCTTTCACAAAACGTCGATAATATCCAGCCCAACCAAGAAAACTTCATCTCTCGGTTACTGTTGTCGGTCTCAGCCATCTTTCGATAACCACTGTTGTTGCTGGATCCACAAATATCCCCTCTTTTGAGATTATGTGACCCAAAAATGAAACTTTTTGATGCCGAATTTTACACTTGTTAAATTTTGCATAAAGCTTCTCCTTTATCAGGGTCTTCAATATAATTCTCAAGTGATCTTCATGTTCTTCCTTTCTCTTTGAATAGACAAGAATATAGTCTATAAAGACTACCAAAAACTGATCAAGATAGTCTCTAAAGACTATATTCATCATATCCATGAAGATAATAGGGGCATTAGTAAGACCAAATGGAATCACTATAAATTCATAGTGTCTATACCTTGTACAGAAAGCTGTCTTTGGTATATCCTCCATTTTGACCCTTAATTGATGATACCCTGAATTAAGATCAATATTTGAAATGTATTGAGCTCCGTGTAGTTGGTCAAATAATTCATCAATGTGTGGGAGAGGATATTTGTTCTTGATAGTGATCTTGTTTAGTTCTTGATAATCAATGCAGAGTCTCATTGATCCATATTTCTTCTTAAAAAACAGAACATGTGCTCCCCAAGGTGATGCACTAGGGTGTATGAATCCCATATCAAGATTCTCTTGGAGTTGCTTCTTCAAATCTTTCAATTAAATTGGGGCTATTCTATAAGGTGTCTTTGAAATAGGAAAAGCACCCGGTATGAGTTCTTTTGAAAATCTACTTCGTGATTTGGTGGAAGACCCTGCAATTCCTCTAGAAAGACATCGTCAAACTCCTGTAAAATGGGAATATTCATAATCATGAGTTTCTCACCAACCATTTGAGATAAATAACCTTTAGTTAGTTGAATCAAGACCCATAAGATGGACTAAATTTCCACTACAAGGTTATGTTCATCCTTGCATCGATAGACAATCATAGATTGATCTGGAATATGAAATGTGACTTCCATTCCTTGGAAATTGATATGAGCTCCATATAAATAAATCCAATCCATGGCAAGAATCACATCAAATTCCACTATAGGAAGAATCACAAGATTTGCAGGAAATAATTTCCTACAAACTTCATTCGGAGAAAAATTATGAACTTTTGATGTGACTGTTGTTCCATTAGGGGTTGTCACAGCTAACTCAACATCTAATTGTTGAGTTAATACGGTGATACCCTTAGAAAATTCTTTAGAAATAAAAGAGTGGTTGGATCCAGAATCAAATAAAACATTTTCTAATTTAGAGTGAATGGTAAGTGTACCTTTCACCACATCATTATCGTACTCTACACCACTGATAGAAATTTCATGTGACGTTCCTTTGTCTTTAGCCTTAAGAGTTTGTTGATGTCGATCATCATCATCAACCCGTGGATTTGGGAATTGATTGGAATAATGCCCCATCTCCTTGCACTTGAAACATTGAAGTGTAGTAGGTTCATTCTGTGTATCCCTTCCTTTGTTTGCATCATTAGAAATTTTCTTCCCATTATTTCAACATTCAATTGCCCGATGAACTTCTTTTCCACACTTATAAAATTTTCTTGTCCCCTTAAGACAATTTCCTCCATGGTTCTTTTCCACACATAGAGCATAAGGGAAAACTCATCTTATTTTTAGTGTGGTCTTTAGATTTTCCTTTGAATTCCATTTCCCTGTTCTTATCAAACCCATATGATTGATGGGTTACTCCAATCTCCATCTCAACCTTGAGAGCACCTCAAACAATTTCCTCATAGCTATTGAAGTCCCTTATGGATAACGCCCTTTGAAGACTTGGATTTAAGCCACTAAAGAATCGATCAGTCATACTCTTAGGTTTGATTATAATACCAGAAGCGTACCTTGTAAGTCTTGTAAAAATTGCTTCATAGGTACCAACAGATTCATCATCCTTTTTCTTTAGTTCAATAAACTCTTTTTCCATCTTTGTTCGGAGAATATCAGGAAGTACTTATTGAAAAATAAGTTCTTGAACTCGTCCCATTCCAGGGAATCAATTTCATCTCTTTGCCTCGTATTATTGATAAGATTCCACCATTGATCAGCATCTCCTTCCAAACGATATACTTCTAAGATGACTTTATCGTGTTCAAAACATTGATGAACTGAAAATATCTTTTCAGTGGTACTGATCCATTGTTCAGCCACTAATGGATAAGAAGACTTACGGAATGAAGGTGGGTGCTGCCTCATGAAGGATTCAACAGAATGTTGCTCCTTCCTTTTCTCGTTTGGAAGTTCTGCATGATTCATAGCTTGAGAAAGTTGTGTGATCATGACTACAAGATTTTGCATTCCAGCTCTGATAACGTTTGGTTTCTTAGGGGGACAATAATTTCATTGCCTGTCACATTCCGCATTAACACGGTTCCTTCAGGTATCATCCATTGACTATAACCCAGAAGAATGTTGTGAAAAACACTAATTATAATAGGAAAACCACATAATCAAGAATAAAATTTCACACTTAAGGTCTTATCATAGGTTGTTCATGGACATTTCTAAAACACTAAGATTGTGTTCTATGCTTAGACTTATCCATAGGTTTCTTACAAAGGCTTTTACATCCTAGTTTCCAAAGGTTGACTATACCTTTCCTATGATACCAACTATAACAACCCATACATTACATACATGACTATTACTTGAAAATTGAAGTACACTTATTACAACATATAACAAAACCATGAAATGACCTTATAGGTATAGTGCCTTTAGAAACTGGGAAACATAAACAACTGGGTCATAAAGAATCTACATTGTCTCCCATTTATTTCATCATATCTAGAGTCCCTTTTTGGAATATCCTACTTAATAACCTTCTTCCTGACCTGGGGAAAGAAAAAATTCAAAAGGACGAGCTCAAATGCTCAGTAAGGGTAAACAAAATAAATATCAATCACATCATATTCATAAGAACATAAAATTATGGAAATCTTAATCTGGAAAGGAGATCATAATTTCATAACATGGGATAAATCACAGTAGTGAAATATAATCCCAATAATCATAATATAAAACATGAAAAATTGTGTCATACACACATAATCATAGAGAATAATTTCTTAGTAGTCAAGACTCATTTCTAAGACTATCTTAGTAGACAAAGTCCATTTTTAAACCGAGTTCACTCCTCGTTTCAGTCCTGTTTCACTGAACAGGTTTAAACTGTCATTCCAGCCATGTCTATCTCATGGGATATAAATCTTTACCCAATTAATTGGAGGGAGATACAGGTCCCACACATCTCATAATGATACCATTCTTATGTGTGCCATAAAATCATAAATGATACATCATTGCATAAACCATGTAATAAAAATGGGATTCTTAAACATCATGACATCATAAAACAATTAATATAAGATAAAGGAATTAATAAAAATAATTTCATCAAAAAATAATAAAATCAATGTAATAATAGGGATAGAAACAAAACCCTATATTATCTTAGATGTAAAATAATTTTGATAAAACACTTGAACTCCATTCTTGAGTAAAATATCCTTTCTACTTCAAAAACATTTTTCCATTCTTAACATCTTATAAAATTTTAAACTAAAATTATTTGATTAAAAATAAACTTTAAAACTTGTATATAAAGCTTATTGGAAATAATATTTTAAAAATCCATTCATGCCATATAAGTTAAAAAAATATTCTTCTTGTACTTTTGTCGGAAAAGTCAAAAAGTGCCTCGTACAAAAAATGACAAAAGATTCCTTTCATATCATTTACTAAAAACTCACCGAAGGGTAAAATTGGATTAAAACAATTGTTGTTGGATGGAAATAATATTTCATATTGAGTAAAAATGGATGTGGATGATAAAATACACCCCAGTAAATACCACTATATAAACAATCTCAGTTAAAAATGAGATTGTGATATTTTCCTTTACCTTAGGTCCGATTTGCTTTGTAAGTGTCCGAACCTCCTATATGACGATTTAAATAATGTTATTGACTTATTCCAGAATCATACTTATTTTTTTGTTATCATATATGGTCATATTATTAGCTTCTTATTACTAATATTTCATTGTTACTTGTTATTCGGGTGTTTATTGCATTTTGTTCTTATGCGTGTTTTGTCGAATAAATTTTTATTATTATTTTTAGGATATAGATACCTCATTTAAAGAATGGTATTAGTGTAATACATATCATATTTATTCACTCAATTCATTTATTTAATCATTAGGAAATGAAAATCATGTAGAACGAGTCGCATCACATCGTGGAGACGGTATTTCGTACGTACGCACGAGCGATGATATCGTTCCCATGATCGTGGAATTGTATTGGAGTGTATGTATACTCTTTAAGAATCAATATAACTTTAAAATAATCATATATAGTTATTATTTACACCATTATACCCATCCATGTAAGGTGGTGGTGGAAAATAGATTACACCACGATGTGGAGACGGTATTCTATACATACGCACGCGTGGTGATTTCATTTTCTGTAGGATAGATAGATGGTGAAATAGGGTTGTTTCATACTTATAATAAAATATCATTATATTAGTGATACATATGTTATTACTTAATAATGAAACAACTAAAGAAGAAGATGTGGAAGAAGAAATACAGTTGAAAGAATTGGTAACAGACATTACCTCTTCGTTGAAGCGCCTATTTGAGACCTCCTATTATTGCACTAAAATTGGTCATTGAAGAAGACCAGGAACTATAGGTTGTTTCTAGGGAAGTGGAGAAGAGAATATGGCAGGGGTTGGCAGAGCATGAATGGTCAATGTGGTGTGAGGAAGAGAGGGGGGAGGTGCCCTTTTATAAGGGAGGAGAGTGGCACCTTTGGAAAAACTAAAAATATTATTTCATTATAAAGTCATATTCAGTTTTTAATAGCTCAAAATTGATTTATTTAGAAGCTAATGTGGGTATGGGTCGAAATCCTCTCATAAAATAGAATTTAGACAAGTTTAGGTTTCTATTTTAACCTTATCATTTAGATTTAACATTAAGTTAGATAATTTAACTTTTACCATGTCTTCTTGTTGTCTTACACTATGAGGTTAATAACCTTACTATAACAAGCCAAACGAACCCAAAGTTGTTTATTATTAATATATATAACCTTATCAGAGTCATTTTTCAGAACCTCATATTTTTAGGAATAAAATAACAATTAATAATATAATATTTGTTTTAAAAACTATTTTATGTCAATATTGACACTATTTAGTAATTGATTTTTGTGAAACTTTTAACAGAACTATTAGTTCTAAATAAGTTAATTAAATAAATACTAACATGTCATATTAACATATAAAATTATTGGAATTAATAAAAAGTCTCAAATTAAATTTATTTGGGTGTTTATAACATCAATTATGTCAATATTTCATTAATAATATAATTACTGCATCATCATTGTGTCATAAATAAATTATATTATTTAATGTCTAATAATTACAAATAAAATACCATTATTTAGGAATCGTTTTATATTTATAATGAATATTTATTGTCGAATTTATCTTATGTATAACCCTATATTAAAAATTCTTTACTTTTTAACCTTTGATTTTAACTATTTTAACCCTTCTTTAAATAAATTAATAATAAATGTCCTAATCTAATCCAAGTGGGGAAAAATGGTCATATTTTATTCCTAAGGTCTTTTTTGGTCGAATTACACTTATCTAATAGAATTAGGACATGTTTTATGGTAATAATAATAACATTTTTACCCTTAATTACCCTATTTACTTTTAACCGTTGTAAAAAAAAGTAAAAAGTTACTATTTACCAAAAATTCTTTTCATCTCACTGAACCAAATTTTAGTCCCTGATATTAACCGTGTCTCTCGGATTTTCGAAATTCCACTCACAGAAGCGGTAAAATTATGCTTTATATAAATTTAAAAATTCTCCTAGGAGGTGGGTAAAAGACGGTGAAAAGTTCAATAAAAGTTTTATATATCTCAAATTATTATAAAATGACTCCAATGAATTACTTTGAACATATATAGGTATTATGTATCAATTTTTACCTAAAATAAATTTAAATAAAATAAATAATTATTTAAATAAAAAGTCGGTTTTTAAATAGTAACCTAGTGCTTTCACTATTCATCAAAAATTGAAGGTTTTCAAAAAAATACCAAAATTTCACCCTAGCCTTATTTCGATATTTTGAATCAAAAAATGAAGTCCATTTTGAATGATTAAATTTAAAAAATTTCAAAAAGTGGGTACTACTATTCATAACGGCTTGTTTTAATAGTATTTTAATAGCATATCATTGTTTATTGAAAATAAGTATTGCGTACGACGCAAGCTATCGAGGAAGGGAACGGTTGCGTGTAAAGAAAGCCATGCTAATGTTGTGTGTAGTGAAATATTCATTTGATGATTTATATAACATAAAAACAAAATATTTCTCAGAAAAGTCTCGGGTGTTAAAATTCAAAATCAATTATATATGACCCATTAACCATGTGAGAGATATATCCATGTTGAGTTATGTAGTACTAGATTTAGAAACTCACAGTATTTCAATCTGATTCTAAGAGGAGTTATGTATAATCCATATCCCTATATAATATTTTTATATATGTAATCCTTTCTTAAGAATTCAGTGGTTATACCTATCTGTCCAAACCATGTGTTTTCATTTACAAAAATCATGTCTCTCTATGAGAATTGATACATAAAAAATTGTCTCCATATGTTCCAGGTCACGGCCTGTCCCCTGGGGCCCATGCCATGACAACCCCAATCCCTTCCCCAAAATGACAAGGGCTGATGACTTGCACTGAAGGCATTATCCCATGAGTCGGAGGAATTTTATTATTTACTTGTACTCATGAACACACACACAACCGTATCCAGTATAGCTGTAAAGGAAAACCAAAATGCCACTAAACAACCACTGAGAAAAGGTATAATATGTAACTCAAATATTCTATAATACGAACTCTAAAAAATACATACAAAAAATAAGAATGTATAAAAGATATATGTAAGACATCCGTAGAAGACCCAACATGAAGGGTAGGAATGGAGTGTCTATCAGAAGCATTATATGTACATTCTTCCTATCGTATCTCATTGGGAACCGCCGGGTCCCGATCCACCGAGGTCTCTGTCGAAGTGTCTGTCGTCTGTACGAGGCACAACACTCGCAATTGAAACCCATGTAGGGGTTAGTGACTAAATATGTAGTAGGGAACTCGAAACATATTGGAAATACAAGAAAAGAAAGTATACACAACGTATTATCAGCTCACACATGTATAATATAAAGTATAGAAAGAAAGACTATAAGTCGTAACACTAAACACCATAGACTACATGGGTACTCATCCATGATGGGTGCCATGGGTATGCTGGGTCACACAGTGCCGCTCCCCACTGTGGGCCTTCTAGGACACACAAAGCCACTTCCCACTTAATCCATCATACTAATACACTCATCTCTAATGAGTACTATGGGTTTTTTGGGACACACAGAGCCACTCCCTACTGTGGTAATGTCAGGTGACACCGAGTTTATTCCCACATAGACCATCATAGCTAATCCATACAAGAAGAGTTTTAGAAGATCCACACTGGGTCTCTTATTAGTAGTCTTTGTGTCTCACCCAGCTGCAGTATTACCGCACATAGTGCATTGGATTTTGGGAGAATCCACTCCTCAAGACATTCATCGTATTTCAACATCCATTAAAGTCTACTTAGAGAACACCAAAAGGAATGCCTCATCGCGGAGGTCCCAACTCCATAAATGAATCATCAATCGGACACCTAGTCTGAAAGATATTGGAATATTAGTAAACATGAACCAAACCTAGGGAGGGTCTAGTACAGATAGTCCCATTAAGCATTTCTAGACCCAAACCTATTTGACCATGGATCTATCCCGCTGGATCTCCCAACAACCCTGTTCCATGCAGCCTGGCCTGAAATAGGAGTTCAATTCTCTCCCACCATATGCCACTCAGTGGCGCAGTTTTATCCCGTTGGCATATCCTACAAAAGCGGGCCAACTTACTCCTACTTGGGCCACTCAGTGGATTTGTTCACACCCCACCAGCCCAATCCATAACTAGCGGGCTGGTCTCTTCTAGCCCAGACGCTACCTGGCGTCTGGTTCAGCAACCCACCACTAGCTTCGCTGGCCCAACATTGGTCCTGCATACAGTCCCCATTGGACCGTGTGCTAGCCGGTCGTTGTGGACCCCATGGCACGGGCTACCCCCTACACAGCCGGGTGGCCATGACCCTACTTTCCTGCCACCAACATGCTACTGGAAGCTCCTACCATGTCGTCGCGGCCTGAGGTGTCTGTGGATTCCACATCGGTGTGCCTTCGTGGTATGCCACCACCCGCACATGGTCGCCACCATGGGCCACCCACATCGGTCAGCGACAGCGTTCCCACGGTGTCTTCCATGGACCACTAGGTCCACTCCTATTGTCCATTCTTTGAACTGTATGACCCCCCCCCCCCCCCCCGTGTTCCGTGGGTCGTCGTCTTTAATTTTACGGCCTCAGTTCCACCATGCCATCAAATCAGATGTCTTATCATGAACATTACAAGAACACCCAAAGAAAGAGGAATATGGGCCCTATTTGTGTCAGCCAGATTCATCCTCCTTAGATATTTTAAAACATGGGAAGGGGAGATATAGTGTCTATCAATAAAAATAATTGATCCTAAATTAAAACCATGATGCAAGCAATCCTCCTGTAAGATTAATGACCCCCAGAGCAACCTACTTGAGGGTTTGTCCACATTTTATTGTTTAAGAAAGAGTAATGATCAATCAAAACAAAAAATTAACCCCTACTTGGAGAAGGTTCGATAGTACGAAAGCTCCTTTCCAATGGTGATCCATCCATGGGGGTTTGAATTTGCCGCTCTTTGGTCTCGAACCCATTATTTGAGGGCATTTTTGTAGGTAGTGATTTACTGTCATTTATCATTGGAAAGGATTTCTCACCATCAATTCGTCAGAGGGATTCCCAAATCTCCCTCTATTTCTTCGACCTGTTACTCCATTAAAAGAGAAATGTGTCAAAACATTTCTGTTATGCTACATCGTTGCATTGTAACACTATTTCATTTATGAAATAGTGTTTTTATTATGCTTCCTTTAAATAGTCGGTGCGTTGTTTCATTTATGAAATGAAATAGTTTTCTCATCAATGAATTTCAACGAAACAATTTTTTTAATAAAATAACCATTTTATGTTTATTTTATTTTTCTTAAAACAACAGGAAAATATTTTTCCCTCAACCCACACCCATCATGCTTAGGTCAATTCTTATGTAATGTCACAATTCCTAATGCAATGGTGTCCACATATTTTCAATCCGGGCACCCATTTAGATGTTTCCAAAACTGTTCATGTGCACCATTTTAATTAACTTAAAAAATATTAAAAATTGTCTTTCATCCCTGATCCACGACGGTCGAGGTTAAGCTCCACCTAAGGGAAACATGCCCTCACGAGATCAAAAATACTCTCACATTTCCAATTCGAGTTATAAGTATTTGAAAATAATAATATTTTTACTAACTTATTTTATTTATTCCTAAAAATTAGCTTCAACTATTAGCCTATGTTAGACAACGTTATACCCTTTCTAAGAAAATATTGATTCTATGAGTTAAATGGAACCCTAATATTTTTGATCTAGGAACCTGTTTAAGAGTTAGAAAACCTCTCTCACATGATTATTTAATGAACCTAAAAAAAGTTATAAAAACATTTTCTTTCCACTCTGGGCCTCAGAATTATATTCTATCTCATAACCTGGTCTCAAAATAATTTCATTTACATAAAAAAATTCATGGAATTCTACGGTATTACATTACTCCCACCTTTTAGGGATTTACGTCCTCTTAATACAAAAAAATGGGTAATTAAAAAATGGGTACTGAGAACGAATCTGATCCTCCCACTCCCATGTGCACTCGTAGAGATTCCCATGCTACCAACAAATGTGCACTAGAGGAATTGACCACTGATAAATGACCTTCTCATCTCGATCCTATATCTCCATTAGGAACTCCGAAAAAATTGCCTCATCATTAATGTCCATCTTTCCCCAGTTTATTATGTGTGATGGGTCATGCACGTACCTCCTCACCTATTACATGTGGAAAAAATCGTGCACCCAGTGCAACTGTGGGGGAAGAGCCAGGCAGTACGCCCCCTCACAAACATTGTTCAGAATCTGGGAAGGGTCGATGATCCTCAAAGATAACTTTCTTCCCCATCCAAATCTCTACATCCCTATTTGAGGAGATACTCATATTAATATGTGGTATCCCTCATCAATCACCAAGGTTATCCATCACCTATCAACATAGGACCTCTTTTGGCTTTGTGCATTCTACATCCGATCTCAGATGACCTGTACCTTCTCAGTGGTTTCTTATACCATCACTGGACCTTTGAGTGATGACTCCCCTGAGTCTATCTAGAAAAAATGTTACATGCATGGCCATACATAAAAAGCCTCGAACTATGCCATACTAATGGTGGAGTGGTAGCTATTGTTGTACACAAACTCCACCACTTGTAGGTCATCCTCCCAACTGCGACCAAAATCAAGTACACAAGGATGAAGCATGTACTCCAAGGTCTATATGGTCTGCTCCATATAACCATCAGAATATGGGTGAAAGGCTATGCTCAAATGTAGTTGAGTCCCAAATTCCTTATACAACCCCTTTAAAAATGAGGATGTAATGTGTGCATCATGATCAATGACTATCATAGATGTGACTCCATGGAGTCAAACTATCTTCAACACATAGAGGTTTACCAAGCCCTCTATCGATCCCTACTTGTGGATGGGTAGGAAGTGTGACGAGTTGGTGCTTAGTCAATGATCACCTAGATAGTATCGTGGCCCCAGGACTTGCGCGTTTTAATCCTCTCTTGAAGTCCATCGAGATACCATCCCACTTTGACACTGGTACGACAGGTTTCTAGTCCATGCATGGTAGAACCTAAAGCTCAACCTTCACTTTCTGACATGTGAGGAAGTATAAAACAGGATTTGTTATCTCTATATTCAACCCTAGCCACTAGTATTGAAGTCAGAGATCCCAGTACATCTTTTCCACTCCCTCATGTACCACCAAAGGGTAGTTATGGAGCTCCATCAAAATCTCCTCTCAAAATTCCACTGGTACTACTCTGCATCCTCTAAAAAGGTTGGTGTTCTATACTCTTATCTAAAATCCATCAGGATCATGTCCTAAGGATATCTAAGAATATCCGACCTCCTGTCAACATCGACATGGTATGCATCTTTAACATTGTGTAAGAGTATGGGAGTTAAAGTCATTGAATGAAGGTAATATTCTACATCATCATCCACGAAATATATCTTCATCATGTAAAGATACTCCATCTCCTCACATAGAAAAGACAAACCAGACCTCCTGTTGAGCATTTCTACCACCACATTCTGCTTATCAAGAGTATAGACTATCTCTATGTCATAGTCCTGGAGGAATTCATTCCATCATTGCTACCTCATGTACTGGTCCTTCTAAGATATGATATACATGAGACTTTTTTTGTCAGAGTAGACTATAAACTGATCGCCAATAAAGTAGTGCCACCATATCTTCAAATTAATGACCACTACTTCTTACTCCAGGTCATGGGTTTCATAGTTTTTCTAATGCTGCCTCAATTACTGTGAACCATAGGCAATCACTGCCCACTCCTACAATAGTACACAACCCTATCCTATCCCTGATGCATCACAGAAAACTACATACCTAATGCCCTCTTTTGGTAGTCTCAAGACAGGGGCACTCGTCAGTATCAACCTCATCTCCTGGAAACATTACTGGAACTTTTTTATTCATATGAAGGGTTGTCCCTTTCACATCCAAGCATATAAGGTTGATTCTACCCTAGAAAATTTAGGCCCAAATCTTCAGTAGTACCCGGAAAGACCCAAGAAACTCCACACCTCATTCATCCTCCTAGGTTCTTCCAAAGAAAGCATCACCTATATATTTGATAGATCCATAACCACTTCAGCCTATGATATAAAATTTCCAAGATAGTTTACCTCTGGTATCTATAAATCACACTTTTAGAGCTTACTGTAATGTTGGTGCACTCAGAGTTTATCCATGACTATCCCCAGGTGTGTAGTGGGCTCCTCTTTAGACGCCAAGTACATCGAGCTATCATCAATTAATACAATCATGAAATGATCGAGGTAAGGTTGGAAGATATTATTCACGAGTTTCATGAACCTTTGTGGGGGGTTAGTCATGCATAACAACATCACTAGGAACTCATAGTGTCCATATCAAAATCTAAAGGCTGTCTTCGCTACATTATTATATCGTACCCAAAGATGGTGATAGCCTGATCTAAGGCCAATATTCGAGAACCATATCTATCCCATTAAAAGATCGAAGAGATCATCAATTCTTGACAGTGGGTACTTGTTCATCATGGTCACCTGATTCAGGCACATGATTTCCACACACAACCTCAGACTCCCGTATTCCTTATTGTAAAACAAAACTAGAGATGCCCAGGGTGAAACACTGGGTCTCACGAAGCTCCTCTCCTACAAGTCCACCACATGTACACTAAATTCACAAAGCTCCTTAGGATTCATCTGATATACTGGTGTGGATATTAGTATCGTTTCTGGGTCCAAATCGATGCTGATGTATACCTCTTTATGAGGAGGTAGTCCCAAAAAATCAATAGGAAGTACATCATTATACCCATCCACCACTAAAGAAAAGTGCGGACTTCTGTCGTCCACCGCATTGAGGGTGAGGCTATCCAACTGGTGAGTGATCGAGTACACCCTCTTCTGAGTAATTACAACTTGTTCTACAAGTTCTCTCTTCTCAACGGTGAAGGAAAACTTGGTCCAATACTGATGGACACAATACACACTATTCCTAAGACTGTGAATCTAATATTGAACTTTGGATAACCATTCTATACCCATGATGACATCTTAAGGCCTCAAGGCCACTACTAGGAGAAATTATCCAATCCTCTTTCCTCTAAGAGTATTCTCACACTTCTGGAACCCTCGTGTGATTATCGAATTCCCTCCAATAGGAGTCTCTAATTATAATGATCAGGCCAAGAGATCAAGTGGAATCTCCATCCCTCAAACGAGATATGTGGAATAGAAAGAGTTATTGGAACCTATGTCTATTAGAACTATATATAAGGTGGAGAAGACACAAATACTATGTCTAATCATCTATCGAATTTTGTGGTCATTGGCCTCCATGACCTGAATCCGAGCCCACCCCTATCCATTTCTCCCTATGCCCATAGTGGACCACTTGTGGGTGGTGGTGGTAGTACCACAAAACACCATCCACCACATTCCACTATGCCTACTCCTCTTCCAATTCATCCTCACATTGGACCTCCATGCTTGAACCTTCGCCTCTGCCTCTGTAGTCCTTAGCCTATTTATGGATTGTCTATGCAATGAGTCGGGAAATCATGAGCCATGTGTCCCTGCCTTCCACATGAGAAGAACAACCTGGCCCCATCCTAACTCCATCTACTATGATAGCACTTCCCTATAGACCATGAGTCTTGGGGTTATCCTCTGAAAGGATTGACCCACTTGGGTCATCGCGTCTACAACCTGCTACACACCACTAAAGACTCATCCTCCTGCTGTCTGTTGGGGGATCCTGTGGTCAGCGCCTACAATTCGAGAAAGTTATCTACATGTATGGATCTCTCCAGCACCCTAGACTATGTAGGGATGTTGAGAGACACAAAGGACATTCTTATCTCCTGGAAGAGTCCCTAATCAAAGGATAAATTCATAAAGAACAGGTATCACACCATGTTTTTAGTGTTGGAAGAACTCTTCATGAATCTTGCTGAGTATTCTGGTACTGTTATGCTACCCTGGTGTAGGTGGAGTAACTCTTATGTGAACACAAGGCACAATGTCAATCAAAAGAACTCCTCCCTAAAGAGGTGCTCAAGGAATGTCCATGTTAGGGTCTCCACATCATGTGTCAGAATAATCAATATCAACCATCTCCTCGATGAGCCCTAAATAATGTTCAAAACTAAGATTTGCATCTGGTTGAGAGGTGTCCTTAGAAGGAAAAAGACTTGTGTAATCACCCCAATCCAATCCTCAACCACCTTGGGGCCAGTCTACCCCTGAGCATGGTAGGTCTCACCCTATGGAACATGTGCATGGTGTTTAGCCTATGAGCGTCCTCCACTGGTAGTGCCGGTTGTAAATTCTAATCAACGGGTGGTGATAACACTGGTAAACCACCTTGTGGGGCCATCTCGAACATTATTCCCTAAACCAACGCCTCATCGGTAGGAGGGTTTTCCTCAGAGTCACGTTTTGGAATCTAGGCTAGTTGTCTATGTGATGGCATCCAGAAATAGATCAAGATGTACCAATGTCGATAGATTATACCCAGTGATGTGACTCGAGATGGAAAAGAAGAAAAATAAACAAAATCCTACATGATGTGTGTACCCTTTATTTCTTGCAACCAATTATTCCATATACCGAGTTAGAAAGAAGGTTCCAAGAGTCCTGGTGTATAGATATGTTGTCTTCCGCAAAAACATTGGAGTCCCTAGCTTGAAAGATGAAATAGAAACACTTCTAATTTCATCCCCAAAACAAAACAATAGACTCGTGGTCATTGAGGTATAACTAACCTCCTTTGATACCACTTTTTCACGTCCTGTCCCATGGGGAATTTTTTTACTACCCCAAGCCAACCTCTCAAAGGCTAGGGGCTGGTCACTAGCACTAAAAGCATTATCCCGTGATTGGAAAAACATCTAGTGAGTAAATATACTCAGAGACACTCACACACAACCACGTCCCAAACTAGAGGAAAGGAAAACATGCATTCCACTAAACAATCACTTGTAAAAGGTTCAAGATGTAAGTCAAATGAGCTATAATAATAGCACAAAAAATTTCAAACTAAAAAAACGTTCAAAAGATCTATGTAAGACTTCCACAGAAGACCCCACCTGAAGGGTAAATAAGGAGTGGATATATGATGCTTTTAATGTATATCCTTCCTGTCATATCTCACTGGGTAGCGCTTGGTCCCAAGCCACCTAGGTCTCTGTCGAAGCATTAATCACCTGCACCAGGCACAAAAAATGAAAGCAGAGGTCGTGTAGGTGTGAGTAACAAAATACTTAGTAGGGAACCTATAGCATAATAAAAAGACCAAAAAGGAAAGCATACACTAGGTATTTTCATCTCATGCAGGTATAATATGAAATATAGAAAAAAGACTATCAATCGTAACACAAAATACCTTTGACTAATAAGGTACACAACCCTGATGGGTACTGTGGGTATGATGTGTCAAACAGAGATACGCCACACCATTGGCCTGCTGGGTTACAAAGAGCTGCTTCCCACTTGGGAAATCATACTATATTACTCATCATTAATGAGTACCATAGGTATGTCAGGTCACATAGAGAAGGTCCCCACCGATGGCCTACTGGGTAACACAAAGCTGTGTAACACTTTGTCCATTATAGATCATCCACAAAGGATTTCTTATATCTGATCCACACTGGATTTCTTACCACCAATATTTGGGTCTCATCTAGCAACATGATTCTCATATACAGTGCGCATGATTCTTGGATAACCCACTTCTCTAGCCATTAGTCATATTTTTACTCTCAGTAAAGTCTACTTAAAGCACATCCAAATAAATTCCTCTTTGTGCGGGTCCTAATTCCACAAACGAATCATCAATAGGATGTCTTGTCTAAAAGATATTGGCAATTTAGTAGACTGGGGCCAATTGTGTCTGGTCGCTGTCCGACCCAGTCAGACCAACCTGACCAACCAAGCCCAGGGGCCCTATATGCCCTCACCTATTTTGGCTTGGCTAGTAGTCCATGCCCATTGGTTCATGCGAGATCTAGCCCAATACGTCCATGGGTCCAACCCGACGAGTCACCCAATGGCCCGATTTCACTCGGCCCAGCCCGCAACAGGAAGGTCGGTTTAGTCCCACCTCGGGACACATAATAGATTAGATATATCCCTCTGAACTAGCTTGTTTTGGGCCCCTCCAGCCCATCCTAGTTCTCACCCTACTAGCCCGACCCAGTTCGTGCCCCACTAGCGCATCTCGCAACTGGAAGGTCAGTCTCTTCTAGCCCTTACACCACCTGGCATCCGGTTCAGCTCCCTGTGACCAGATTAGTTGGTTGTGCCTTGGTCCCATACGTAGTACCTATCGGATCACATGTTTGTGGGTTTCCATGTCCTGCCTGTCGTGGGATGCCCACTGACGTGGATGAGTGGCCACCTCCTGATCTTCCAGCCACCGGCCCGCTGATGGCAGCTTTTTCCGTACAGCCGTGGCCAGAGACGGCCACAACTACCACCTCAGATCGTCATCGTGGTGCACCACCACCTATCCACGACCACTGGTCGATGGCACTGGTGCAAGGGATGTGTCATCCATGGACCACCAGGTCATCTCTTATGGTATGTTCTATTAACCGTATTCCCTCAGGGTTCCTTGGAGAACTTTCTTTCCTGTTACGACCTCAGTGCTGGCTTGCTGTAAAATCACTAGTATGGTCATAAAAAACACAATAATTTCAAAAGATGGAGGAATCGGGGCCTAGTTTATGTAGTCCTGGTCACTCCATGTTAGATGTTTTGAAACACACAAAGGGAAAATTTAGTTTTTATCCTTAAAAATAAATGACCCCAAAGGAAAACCATGATGCACTAAATACTTTTCTAATATTAACGACACACTCATCAAAATGTTCAGGGTTGGGTCAGAGTTCTTTGGTTTTATAAAGAATAATTAGCAATAAATTCAAAAAGTAACCCCTACCTGAAGATGGTTCAATTGGATATAATCTCGTTCCCAATGGACATCCTTTTACGGGGGTTGGAATATGTCGTTCCCCAGTCCTGAACCCTTTCTTTGAGGGGATCATTGTCTCTAGTGATTCACCAATGTTTATCATTGCAAAATATTCCCTACCATTGATTTGAAAAAGGTATTCCCATATTTCCCTCTGTTTCTCCAACCTGTTAATCCATTAAAAGAGAAACACATAACAGTGTTTCTATTATGTTGTGTTGGTATGCTGTTTCATTTAGGAAACAATATTTCCTTCCCATTTCCATTAATGTGTTGTTGAACTATTTCATTTATTTAATGAAACTGTCGGCTCATCACTGTGTTGAAAAAAAAATTTCAATAAAATAAACTTTTTAATTTTATTTTATTTTTCATAAAATGACCAAAAAATAACATTTTACCTTGACCCTCTCTGGTTGAGGTTAGGTCCATTTTAAGTTAATTTCATCATTCTAGATGCAACAGTACCCTCAAATTTTTAATCTGGGAAACCATTTCTATGTTTCCAAAACCGTGCATGCAAAACTTTTTAATTTTCATAAGAATATCAAAAACTATCTTTCATCCTCGACCCACACCTGTTGTGGTTAAGCTCCTCCTAAGGGAAGCAAAACTCTCACGAGCTCAAAAGTACACATGATTTCCAATCCGAGTTACCATTTATGTGTTATAAGGTTTTGAAAATAAAATAATTTTTACATAATTATTTTATTTATGGCCAAAAAATACCTTCCACTATTATCCCTCATAGTCCAACATTAGTACCTTTCTAAGAAAATCTCGATGTTTTAAGTTAAATGGTTCCCTCATATTTCATCCGAGCACCAGTTTAAAAGTTAGAAAACCCATCTCACAGAATTATTTAATGAACCTCAAAAAAAGATCAAAAAATAATTTACGGAAACTCTAGGCCATAGAATTACGTGCCATCTCAGAGCCTCATATCAAAATGGTCTCATTTCATATAAACAAATACATTTAATTACAATGTAATATATTACAGATCATACACATTTGTGTGGGTTCAAATGAATTCCCATGTTTTCTCTTATTTCCCATACATAGCATGACTATTGTTGTATTAGAATATTCTAACAAAAATTTTGGATTAGCTAGAAAACCTTGCCCCACATCACAATATATTGGAGCCTTTTACTTCCCTATATGAGAGGTTGATCCATGTATAATTCTTTGGCATACAAATTATTTTTCCCTTGTAATTTTAATTCCCCATTTCCTATCTATGAGTTTGTTCAATATAAAAGATTATAAAACATTTTCTAAAGTTTATTGACACATTGGAAAAAATAAATGACCCAACATGCAAATGATTCAAGCATATGTGGGGAGTTTTATATTCATGATATGAAATCCTATTTCGATATATTTACTCTCATGACTATTAATCAAAGAAGTTTTACTTAAATACCAACTGATGGTACTGCATGACAATAAATTTTGAAATTTAAATCATTATCCTATTACAATTATTTCAAGTTAAATACACTTATACATGGAGATTAGGATAATAAAATAATTCATCTCCAATATATCAATTAATTATTGAAGGGAAATAAGGAATTAAGAGATACTGAAATGAGAACATAAAAATTTCCATTCATTGGAAAAAAATTTAGGAGCATCTACATCAGGGAGTCTCTACTTGACATTAATTGTAAATGGGAAAAAAATGAAATGAATACAGTGAAACCATACCATGTTTATTCAAAATATCATATAGTTATGGACATGAGATGTCAAGGGACTCCTTGTGAATGATTCTATTACCATCTTTAGATTCATCTAATAGATTTATTTGTTTAATGAAAACATTTATCTCCTAAACACTCTATTTGATAAATTCTAGTATCATATATGTTGTTCAAAGATACACCTTGATTATTTTTAAGAAAACATCATATTACCAAAGATCCATTGTAAATGAAACCATATCATCATAAAATTGTTCTTCTTCAATAATAATGTGATGCATCTCAGGGTCAGTAACCTTTAATTAATATACATGATTATTGGAAATATTATACTGGATGATATAACATTCACGTGGGAAAAAACTCATGATAAATGATATGTTGGTGAACAAGGATATGCATGTGCCAGTAATCAAACCCACCAATTCCCAAGCCAAGGGAAAACTGATGGAGGTTATCCATTTTATTAGTAATATTAACCAAAGGACTCTCCATGATGATAGTGTAAACAAGGCACCAAACACATTTTCACATAGATTGATGTTTAATGATAGACTTGGATCAAGAACATTTTCACCCAATTCATTGGGTATGTAATCTTGGATTTCATTATCTACAGATAGTTTTTCTCTATTTGGAGACACTGAAGAGGTAATATCCCCTATTACCACCACCTCATTATTTATTGGAATTAATTCAATATATTTGGAATCCATCGGTGGAATTCCCAGTGTTGTTAAATGGGTACCAAGACTATTAGGGCTACCGATATTACTAGTTAAAAAGGTCGGATTTTCACCACTCCCAAGAAAAATGGAACATGAAGATGATTTTTTTTTCATGAATTCATGGAATATTAAGATGAAAGTATTTATAAATCATAAACTGGTTAGTAATGAATGTTAGAAAAATAATTTTTAGAAGTTGGATGTTTATGAACCCATCATACTAGAGTCCCTCAAACCCCATCGAGAAAATTTCCCACCCATGTTCTAACAGAACCCCATTATAATTTTGTCATATATTTCTCATCAGTTAATGAAATTTCCATGCTAAAAATATTCACACATCATCATGAACCATAATTTATGATGGATAACTCAGTGTGACTCAATTATAATCCTAATGAGAGGCAAGGATGTCACCTATAATAGACATCAATTTTTTTTGTGAACCTATATGGATAATAAGGATCGTAAATTTTCACCCATATACTCAGGGAACAATATTCCAATATCACAATGAGACAATATAAGCGAGTTCATATTATGTTCCTCCACCATTATCAACCTCCACTCATAATGGTTTTATAGAGGTATGAAATATAATGTGGGAGGGTTAATTTAATAACTCATCAAAACTTGTTTTTCATAGGGATGTTGTGTAGAAACTTACAATGATGGTCAGAACAATGTGAAACAGAGAATGTGGGATTGTTTTGGTATACCGATATTCATAACATAAATAGTGTTTCACCACACAACCATATAAAAATTGAAATTTTCCCTAAAGGAGATGCAGTAATCTCCCCTCCTATATATTTTAAAAAACATATAAATTCAAGTGAGAGTGGAAAATCTTAGTCGATAGGCTATCCATCCACCAACATGGCCGCCATTATCATGGTGAAGACTTAGAAAATATTATATGAATTAGGATATGAAAAGATCAACCAACTCAAAAAATTGTGAAACTCATACCCAACCAAAGCTTGAAGATATGATTAGCTGGATCCTATAGCCCATATGGTGTATTTTATTTCCTCAGGGATGGCCTCATATAAACCATGAATACCTCATGATTGTAGAGTTAGTTGAGTCCTGGTGTGTTGAATCTTTCACCTCATACCACTATCTTGAAAAAAATATATTTCTTGGATCACTTAATGAAATAAGAAAATTATTGTTTAGGGAAATACCCAATGATATCTATGACATAATTAGGATGCCTCCTGTAATGGGATAAAACTCTTCAGTATCATCCCATGTTTTAGCTATTGGAATAAATTCATCATTCATGTTTCAAATAATTTGAATTACAAATAATTAGTAGATATCATGTGAACTAATTCCATTTTTAACATGTTGTAAATGGAATGTTTTTTTCTCTATCACCAATAAATGATTAATTTAAATAGGATATCTATTTAAGAATAAATAAAAAACATTGAAATCCATGTCTATGGATATAAGTTGAAAATCTCCAACCACTTAGGAAATTCCATACAATTATATCACAAATAGAATGCCCAAGCCAATTAATTTTAAAAAATCCCTTCAAACCAAAATTACCACTATGAGATACACCCTTGATTGGAATTACCCCAGTATAGGTTAAAAATAGATGGATAATCTTGAATGGCAGATTATGTGGATATTTCATCAAAATGATGGAGACTCTTTGTCCATGAGGAGCCATTAAAAAAATCTCATCTAGACTTGGTTTAGAAATAATGTCTACCATAGTGTATTGTCTTAGGTGAACACAATACAAGGATTCCTTAAGACTTGAAGATGGAAAATTGTGTTCATAATATGGCAATTGAGCATCTTCATAGAGTCTAAAGTTGTAGAATAGTTTTCTATAGGAAAATAGGTAATCCATAATCCCTAGAAAAGGATACAATTCAAAATACCCTACTGTAGGATACTGGGATGTTGAATATAATTTTCAATATTATCTACAATGGGAAGTCTTATCTCAATCATGGATCTGAAGGTGGTCATCAAAGACAATTTTCTAGGATCCATTGTATATCTAGGCAAATAGTAATCGTAAAAAAATGACATATTAATTAAAGAAATAATATGGGAAAGTCTAGTGAATCGCATAGTCGCTATATGGAACAAAAGGCACTTAAAAATATATAGTGGGATACGATGTGATTTTTCATCTATGTGGACTTTGAAGCACTTTATCCTCTATTTGGAGAAAATTATATCTATACGATTTCGATTAAAATACATAGGCCAAAAAACATGTTTTTGAGAATCGAAATTCATTTACATGATGTTTTTTCTACACAAAGAAGGTCTTTCATGAAGCCGACGATTTGAAAAGAAAAGGCTATGCATATATTTATAACCAACCACAAAGCACTAGATTTTAGAAAATGAAAAATTATTCAGGATTTAATCCTTCTATATCCATGGTCTCATATATTGGTATGCATTTACGCCAGATAACATCTTAAATGTAATCAACTAGGAAAATTTCTTCCTCAAAATAGACCACTCTTTGTGCATATCAGACCTTGTTCCGAGGAGGGTCATTTTGTTGGGACCATAAAGCGTTTCATGGGAGATAAGAGTTAATTTGGAATGGATTGATTAAATTCAACGATGAAATTCCCTAATGATTAAATATGGGAAGTTACCATTAGATTCAAATTAAACCATCCTTCCATATAGAATTAATATTATGCATGGTTATACTCTTCATAGTTCCTCCATATAGAGTCACCATAAAGAAATTTTGTTTTCAGTGATGGTTGTATTTCTTTCCCACTGCCAACATAGATTAATTTATATTGTTTTGTGAGTTGTACTCCCCCTCAAAGATTATTTTTTTCTTTGTATGTTGAAGCCTCCTTTCCAATACCCCCTCCCATATATGTATCTTTTGCATTTATGGGTAAGGTTGATGATGGAAAGCCAAAATCCTTCTCAAGTGGTAGTCGAGAGGTTACAATAATTCTCCTATAAATCACCCAAAACACTGGATAATTTTGGGGGTGGATTTTTAGATAGTGGATTGTTTGTGTTAGATAGTCTGACCCATAAATTTCTAAAGGTAAAAATTTTCTCTGTATTACAATGTAAATAGGGTATATAAATATATTTGCACAAAATAATTTGTTGAACACATTGCAAAAAGTCCTTTTAAGGCCATCATTCAGCATAGAAAATCCCTTTATAGAGTAACATTCCACAAAACTCATGTTCATGAAATATTTATGGTCCACCATACCGCATAGAAAAAATATGCAGGATGGGGTCCTTCAGACTAGGTACCCTTTTGATAAGTGTTCACCCTTACCTTATCCACTATGCAAACAATCCCAAAACCCTCTTCGTCATAAATTCTTAAGAAATCATAACACCCAACTAGGATCCTTCATGAAGAATCTCATATGAAGTGTTAATTTATGAGTTTGCTCATTCACAAACAACAACAAGAAGGCCTCTTCCAAAACAACCTGATAAATTTGATCAGAGTACATGGAACACCAATGTGCTCTTGTGACCATGCATTCCCATAGTAAATGTGCTCTAATTTATATCCTACATAACAAGGTGGATACTTGGAATGTTTTAAATCATACATTATCAAGGGAATTGGTATTATGAATGTGGAGGTAGTGCGAAGGGTATCCCGACATCATAATATAAATTGGGGGATCACACTTTCCTTTCCCTATAAGTGTTAGTTCTAGTTCATTATACCTTCTCTGGCAATAGGAATAGGGGAATACCTCCTTGAATAAGCCCTAACCTTTCCATCAGGCTGTGAAGAGATTTATATCCAAAATTTAATATCCTAGTTGCAATAAAAGATTTGATATGAGGAAATTCAAATCCCTTTCTTTCTCAAGTTTCCCTAACTCATAAATCATAAGATTAAGGGGATTATATGGTTTGTTAAATCTACCACATCATCATGCTTATCAATCCAAGCATAACTTATGTTTCATTAATGTATATATTTCATCATAGAGACCACATAATCACATTATTTTCCTCCTTTACTGATGTGATCCACAACCATGTTACTACCCTTTCATTTGGGCCCTGCATAGGTGTACGACCCAACCACTCTAAACTATAAATTCTTGGATTGCTAACAAAAAGGGGATACATAGAAAGGCTCTTTGAGGAATAAACCATTTATTAAAAATCATCTAATGTTATCTAAAATACATACCTAGTAGGGTAATGTCCCATCCAGGAGGCCCCATTCTGTTACGTTTCATTGGGATGCTTTACCATAATTCCCACTCTAACATTGACTTGGAATCTTCCACCAGGACATAATTACCTCTTGTTGTAAAAAAATATGGTTTGATCCCCATCACAGGACCTAAAATGGTTTTATGTTTGTAGTTAAGTGTAACTGAACTACGTGGGCTATGATCCTCCTCACAAGGAAATACGTGATTTTCATCTCATGGGCCCAATCCCTCTATCAAAAGCAAATTCTATCATACCGGGTGGCGTTAAATTACAGAGATCCCACCTATGTCACATAAAACCAGTATACAAACAATAAAGGACATAAGAATATTCAATAAATTTATAAAATGGTACCATCTATTAACAACTATAGATGCATATTGTTCTCTCCATCAATGAAGAACCTCAGATATGTAAAGATGATTATAAATTCAACACTTTCAAATAATTGTTAAGATAGATGCAACCTGGTCCATACTTGGTATTTAATAATGGATTAATGAATATATATTTAATTAATAAGAGTGTCCAGAAGTAGGGAATAATTCCCACCAAAAGGGAGTGATGATTACGACCTCCAATACTCGTATCCCATATGTTTTCAGAGGACTCATTGGAGTAATCCATGTTACTTGATACTGTTTGGAAGTAGTTACACTTAAACTGAAAATGAGTGTCGATGTGAGACCATGAAAAACCCATCACATATTATCTTCAACATTATATTCATTTCATTAAATATCATGCATCAGTGAAAAATGAATAATATCACATCACAAGGGGTAGTATGTCCTATGCAAAAGTGATATTGTTGTATTACCTAAAGAATATAATGTAAGATGGTATATATGATATCATGACTCCAAACATATAATTTATTTAAAAAACATAATATATATATTTTAAATTCATAATTATAACAATCCTTGATAAGTATGATGTAAAATGAATGACATCAGTTCATGAAGAGGTAGTCCACTACCCATATGATTGATGATTCCATATCCCATTTGATGGAAATGGAGATTGATTTAAGTAATTATATTAAAATAATAACATCTAAGTATATGGGATATAATATTTTTATTATATAATCATAGTTGATTAATATTTTAATGATGTGCAATAATAAATAAAATAAAAACACAATTAATCAGGATTCCCCTTCTTCGAACAAACTCATTAGGTAAGAACTGAAATCCCTATTATGATAGAAGGTTTGTAATGAATAATGGATGAACATGAAATAAGGATATAGTTCATGTAGAATATGGTTAAGAATAAATTTTTATAAGTATTTTCCCCGAAAAATAGATTTTATGTTTTTGAATAGTAGTGGAGGGTGATATTTTATAATTGAAGTTAGTGGCACAGTTGTAATTTGTTGAAAAGAAAACGGTACACCCTTGTTTATAACCTAGAAAAAGGAAAAAAAATTGACCATTATAGAAATTTTGACATGATAAGGTCTGATTATGTCCCAAAATAGTTTTTATAGATGTTTTTAGGTCATTTTAACCAATATCATTTTCGTTTAACCCCTAGTAAAACAGTTTTCACCTTAATTGTGATAAATACTTTTTACTATTTTTACTATACATTATGTTAAAGACTAACATGAATTTATTCTATAAGATACATTATTCAAGTTATAATTATAGAATATATGTTACCAAATTCAATTCAATGCTGTCTAAAATTTTAAATTAAAATTAAATCAAGAGATGTGATGAAAAAGTTTGCTTTCTAGATGTGTAATTTTCAAGGAAATGATGATTTTACATTATCTCAATGACCAATAACAATCATTTTATGAATGTAAGTTAATATTTATTGATCTATTAAATTTATATTTAATTTAAATAATTAATTATTATTTATTTTATTATTAATTAAAAATTAGAAACAGTATTCACTTTAAAATACTTTCCAGAAAATTCTTTTTTTTAAACCCAAAAACAAACTAATACTAAAACACAATATGAAGTTCATTAAAAATAAATTAAGTGGATTAAACGTAAATAAATAATTATTATGTTAAATTAAATAATATTAAAACATAATGGGACTTTTAAATTACTTATTTATTTAAAGTAAAAAATAATATTACAAAAATCAGTATTTTTCAATATTCATTGAAAATAAATATTTTTCAAAAAATAATCCATTCTTGCAGAAAAAGTAAATTTTAATAGTAGGATATAAAAATGAATTTAAATTTTCCAATTAAATTTTCTAAATTTTTAGAAAAAATAATTATAATACTTCTTTTGAAAATCAGTAAAAATCAATTTTGAAGAAAACATAATTTTGAAGAATAAAATCACATTACAAAAAAACTGATTTATTATTTAATAAATATTTATCAATAATTTATATTTTTTAATATATATATATGTGTGTATATTACAACTTATTTTAATATTAATACTCCCCTACAATTTAATGACAATATTTTAATAGTTATATATTTCAGGGGTCAATTAAACTCAGTGCTGCAAGTCTTATATGCTATCGAACATAATATTATTATTTTAAAATCCCAGGGTGTTACATCAGATCCCCATTTCATAAATTGAATCCATGAATTTTTAACTATGTTTGAGTAATCATGAGTTGGATATTTGAAAATATCTTTGTTTTAGACCCACATCATTTAAAGGGTTAATAAAAGTTTCTAATATAAATAAGGAAAATAAAATATGAGGTCATCACATAACAAGGTTTACACATAAGAGAGTATTAGAAGAAGGTGAATATGTCAACATGGAAGAAATTTTTTAATGATTATGGATATTGATAAAGATCAATAATCATTGAAATTTAATGGTCAATAAAAAAATTTTGAACCTAAAAACCATAAATCTATGATTATTAGAAATAAATTTTGTTTATAAAAAATGAAGATACTAGGATAAAATATTTGATTCAATATCCTTTTAATAGATTTGGGGAATAATATTACCATATGGAATGAAAAAATAGTGAAATATAATTACTTTAAAGTTATAATTACAACCCTTAACCAATTTCCACCATAATCTCATATTTTTTCCAAACGATGAGTATCGAAGATTATTTTTTTCTTGAATCTATAAAATAAACATTTATAGACTACATAACATTAATGGAATTATAAGATATTTCTCAAATATTTATTCATTAACAGAAACAAAAATCATTATCACATGTTAATATAATTCAAAATATTATTAAACCTTCATATGATACATTAATCTCCAAAATTCAATAATAATACCTAATGTTGAAACAAATCATTCCATAAATAAATAACCACATTTCCCAAATAACCTCAATAATCTCAATATTAATTATTTTTTTACCATAAAGGTTATATTATACGTTTCATCTTGAAATAAAATAAAATATAGTGATATTTTACTAAAATTACATTAATCACTAGGTCATCAAATCACTTTTGAATCCAAGGTTCATCTATATGATAAAACATGTGTACCCATAATTACCTCAACATCAATACAAGATAATATTAACCCTAAAATAACCTAATACCATTATAATTATACCAAAATATTAATGGTATTATTCCTAAAATAATAATTCACATTAAACCTAAGGGTTACATATACCCCAACCCAATAAAACATCTCCCAAGATATGAATAATAACTTTAGGATCTCATTAGTTAAAACCTAAAATGGGTGTTTATGACCAAAACATTATTATCAATCATAAACCCAAAAATCCAAGGAAATATTATTAACTATTAATATAACCTCACATGAATGAATCCTCATATCTAAGGTTATATAAATCCTTTTCTAATACGAACTATAATATCTCCCAACCAACACTCTCGGAACCTGTTCTAAATTCATAAACCGTAAATTTATGGCTTTGATACTAATAAAGATGACTGAATATTCACCATCTAAAAAATATAACATAAATATTAAATGTTTCATCACATATAAATCCATTTAAATTTAATGTTTACAGTTGTAAAGGATTATCACAAACTCTTGCATAAACTATACCCATTTCGATAAATCACCATCTCTCCTTCTTAACCAATCCTTTATTATTTCACAATAAGTCATTATAATCATCCATATGAAACCCTTCCAGACATAATTTATTAAAAATAATTCTTGATAACCTATTGGAAAGGAAACTTATGAACAGTGAGTTCAAATTCTTAGTAAGGGTGTCAACATATAGGTCATCATTAAATTTCTCTAGGGATATACCAAATTTATAAAAAATAAGAATCATTCAACCAAAAATAATGTAGTACATGTCTAGACCATGTACCAAACCCCTAGGGATGATTAGTATTATATAAATTAATTAATGTAATTTAAATTAAATTTTTTTGGTTGATTTGAAAAAGTGAAAAATGTGGACAAAATAATAGTTTTTAATTCCTAAGACGAGACATGTCATGTTTAGTGTCTTTTTATTTTTGTACATTAGGGATTAAATTGATTTATGGTTCATGCAAGTTCAGTGTCAGAATTGGGAAACCTATCATTGAGAAAATGTTGATACAATAATTTCAATAATTTATTTTTTGTTTTGATTCTCCCAAAAACCCACATTTGTATTACTAATGAATTTTCTTTTATGTGAATTTTAGAAATTTATTATTCATAAAAATATTTATTATGGAATTATATTAATGTCATCGGTTTATTGGGAATAGTTTTTGATGTATTTGGGATGTCATTAAATGTATTATAGAAATATTGTTCATACCCTACATCTGTAATCATATCATAAATAATATTAACCCAATATTTCAAATAGTATGTATGGATTATATAACATATGATGTCAATAATGTATGACTCAGAAACCCTACATTTAGAATCAACACTATGTTTGATTAAGAAAATGTATGGTATATCAACCCAAATTTTCTGATCTACCATACATTTCAATTTTTCTTGTCACATGATGGAACCCTAAAGATGGATTTTTGTTGTTTCATGAAGGATGCATATGTTTTACTACTATACAATGGTGTTTTAAATATGTGATATTATCTATAATTTATGCAACTATCTTGAAAGAAGTAATAATATATTGAAATATCATTTATGACTATTTTAAAGGATTAATATGTTTGTTTTAAAGAGTCATACTCCATTATTATTATTATTTTAAAACAGCTTTTGGCTAAGTGGGAACCCACAAAAACAAACCACCTCCCTTTCAACCATCCATCATGAAATTCAAATTTCAAAATCCAATAATAAAAATTCAAACAAACACCACCTCAGGCCACATCCAGTGTTATATCGTGAACCCTGATAGAATTGAACCTATCACCACAACATCATCCCAGCATAAAAAATCCCTCATCATCCAAACATCAACAGGTGATAGCTGAATCCTATATCGCCACTGGCAATGTCCATTATCACACCAATCACTGGAAAAACAGCACCAGAGACCAGCACCCTCATCGAAATCCACAAATTAATTCCATCTCTAGACTGTCTAGCAACACCAACTGAGGAGACCATGAACCAAGAAAACACGATAACCATAATAAAACCTGAATAGAAAAAACCTTGGAAATATCATCCATGAGCAGTAATGCCGATGCAGCCATCAACAACAACCCCAAGACGTTGAAACACAAAATTTACCAACTGAATCGGGATCCATCAAATCCCACCAACATAGTGATATGAACTTCTAGGAAGAACAAACACCACAAAAACTAGTGCTGTCAAAGATTCCAGATCAAGGAAGAACCTATTCAGAAGCCATCCTATTTTCACTTCACCTTCACCACTGATATCCTATTGTAACACAAACCCCACCCAAATCAATTTCCAAAATTACAAATAACACCATCATCGAACCGAAAAAAAGTAGAACAGAGTGCCAAAAATCACCGCAACAAAAGGATGAAACCCTAAAAAAAACTGGTGGTTGAAACCCTAAAAATGAACCCGGGGATGAATCCCTAAATGAAAAAAGAGAAGAGATTATGAGAGGACCCTAAAATCCCAAACCACCATCCCAAATTCCCGGTGTGTCCATCGATCCAGATATGACCTGGAGAGGATCAGTAGAATATGAGGCCAGAGCGCAGTAAGGTAGACAGAGAAAGGCTTTAACGTCATCGGGGGAGGTGAAATAGGAAGAGAGGGCCTAGAACCAGCAAAGGATATATACATATGAAGTTGGATTTACCTAGATATATTAATTATAAAGTGTAAATATTGAGATAAACTTCATAGATAAGATAAATTTATATATATCAAAGGATATATACATAAAAATCCATCTTTTTTTAATTCATATCTACACATTGGGGACATAAATGTTTTGATCTGTGGACTCAGTATAGTTGATTTTATTTCTTCTTCAATTTACCATTAAATCATCTTCTGTAATGAATGTAGAAGCATTTATTTAAATATACACTTTAGATAAATACATGTTTGAACATATATTTGGTGTTTTTTATATTTCTGATTAAATAAAGACTATGAGACATTAATTATTTATTTACTACTATGAATTATTGATGATATGAGTAGATCATCCAGTTGATACTGAAACTATGATGTTTAATATGTATTTAAATTAAAATCAATATCTATTGATTTGGTGGAGTTTTGACCACATGGACACACTCATTGTTAAGTGTCAGCTTCTGGCACTGTGTTTTGGGTTAATAGTTCCTTGTAAATGAACTAGAAGGCTCTCAAAATCCTTATTGTAATTGTGTAAAATTCCAGTACCTATTTTTTTAAAAGAACATAAGATAAGATGACCTTGTGAAAATCAATAAGATCATAAAGTTAAGCATTTTTGTAGTGGACTAAGGGGTATTTTTCCCAAAACAACTATATATCACTTGGTTTATCTCCTTTATTTATTTCCTCTACTCTCCCATAATTAAGATAAAAGGAAAGGATTGCTACAAAATAAGAGAGGTGTTCTAAATTTCAAAAAGTTTTGAAAATCATAATTCACCCCTCCCCCTTATACCTCTGTCTTCATCATCATCATCCTGACCTAACAAATGGTATCAAATTCATGGATCAACTTTTTTTTTCTTCTTGAGAATATTCTATCTAATATAAACTATTTACCTGAAAGGAAGTAATTTATTTATATATTTCAATTTTTGGAAATCCTTGAATATTCATTTGGTATTATTATATACTAATAATTAATTCCAAAGGATAGAATTATTATATAATATTATTTTTGATATATTTCATATAAATAAGTGGTTTCAGAAAGATCTAATGAATATTTAATGGCTCTTGTAAGTCTATGTTAAATATCCAGATAAAAAATATTGAAATGGATTATTCTAGAGAAGGTATGTCAATGATCCATGCTCCATTTTTAAAGGTGATAATTACGGATAATAGAAAGCTCATATAAATAATTATCTAAAAAATCATATAATAAGGGTTTATATGAAGGTTGTTATACATTATGATATTCCTATGGAAGGTTTGGAAAATTGGAATGATGAAAATGGATGGAAATATGATCTCAATTAAAAATATATGGATGATATTGTGTGGGTTTTATTAACTGATGAATTCAATCAATTATCACAATGATATACTAAATATGATATGTGGAAGACTATTTCCCTTTTCTATGAATGAAATGATAATCTCAGAAGATTAATATACAATACTGTGAAATAAAATTTTTATACTTTCAAGAATGTTTGAAGATGAAACTACAAATCAAAATTAATGGATGATCGACCGAAATTGTAAATAAGTTTACTTATTTATGAAACTCTATTTCCCAATCCAAACAAGTGTTAAATGTATTTAACATACTACACTTTAAGTGAAATGGAATATTTTCATCCATACAAAAATCTACACATGTGAAATATTTACCTATGAATGAGGTGATTGGAACTCTAATTATGTGTGAAGAAGAGATTCAATATGAAGCATAAAATCCTCCAAAACATGAATAAGTGTCTTTAAAAAAATACTATGGATGAATTATATGATTCAAATAATCATTAATTAGATAAATATTTTTTAGATTATTCTATGAGTTTTTAAAATCTACACAGAAAGAAAAAGAAAGGGACTAAAAAATGTAGATGTTGTGAATGTAAGGAAAGATGACATACAAATAATAATTATCCTCCACTAAAAAAGTGAAGGAAACCAATTAATAGATAAATGTAAAGAAATTTTTTATGGCCACCTTGGGTAATAATTCTAGTTTTCAAGATAAAAATTCAATAGATTCAAATTCTACGTATAAAAATAAAATGGTACGTATTATTTCCCTTACTAATCCTAAGGTACAATTTTATTACACTCAAAACCCTAGATTTGAAAAACATTCTTATGATTAATTAACTAAATATTGTTTTATGATACAATAAAAATATAACTAGATAATGAATGATCACAAAAAATTATGATATATTATAATATTGTCCCATTAGATAATGAAATTTTATCTAAACTAATTATTGATTTATAATCTGATTCTTTTAAAAGATCATGTGATTTTCATGATATTTAGATTAAATAAAATGAGACTAAAGATGATTATTTAAAATAAACTTATTTTATTGTGATGATAGTATTAAAATATTTAAATCAAATATTTGTAATAAATAAAATATAAAAATAAAATTCTAAATTGGAATAAATGTTTAAAAACAAAAAAATATAAAGGAATTATTTTATTCCTGGATTAAATAGAAAAAACATCTCTAATATTAATTTTTTTATTGAAATATTAACAAAAATTATTAAAAACAATTATTCATTAGAAAACCAAAAATTTTATATTTTTAAAAAATATTATTGTTAAAAATAGTTATTTAACCTGAATAATATAATTCTTACTCCAAATAAAACAATTTGGGAAGCTAAAAATTTAATTTCAAAAAATTATGTAACAAAAAATATATGGGTACCAAAATGCACATTAGTCTGATGTTTTGCAAGAATAGACCACTAATATGCATTGATAAATCCAATTGTGTCGATTGATTTGTATATAAAAATGAATTGAATAAATCTATAATAGATTTTTATCAAAAAAATCCATAGTAATAAAATCATTGATCCAAGAAGTATTTCATTTCCATATTTTTATGTTTCTAGTGTACAATCTATTTTATAAATGGGAGAAAAATAAACACTCTTCTCTTATCTTTAAATCTATTCTTTTTCCATGTTTGTATACTTAAATTAATAAAATATTTTGATATATCTTTAAACATTGTTTTTAATTTATAAATAATATTGTTCTTAGTGTAATTAATAAAAAGATTTTATTTTTTATCACTTAAAATCTATTTGGAAAAGTTTTTATTTTGTGTTCTGAAAATTCCATTTAAAAAAAAAGTAGAATACTCTTATTAAGTAATATGTAGAGATTGTTATGTATTTTTCATCTAAAGAAAATGAAAAATATTCTATGTTTTGTTAGATTCTAACATTTCATATTCTTCTAAAAAATATTTAAATTAAGTATTAATCATCTTATAATTATATTATGGAAAAAGTTTATGTAAAATTAGACACATAAATATGAAGCAATAAAGTTTTTCATGTTCAGAAGAAAATTGTTCTTATAGAAGGTTGATTGGTAATACTTCTGATTTTTCTATTTTATATACTGATGATTCACTTGAAAAATGAAATGAAAAAAAATTGCTCAATGTAATAAAGAGAAGTAATTTTCTTCTTCTCAAATATCTTATAAAAAACATCTTTTTAATGTAAACACAATGAATGATAAATAGTTTAGGATACAAGGTTCATTAGATGAATCTAAATTTTTTATGAAGATCTACATAAATAATCTGTATCAAACGTGGATTTTGGTTCACTATAAAAGGATTATAATAATATGAAATATTGTTTGATCATTAATGTAGCCATTAAATATTTCAAAGTAGAAATTATAAACCTATTGGAGTTTTTCAAAAGATAAGATGCTCCCAAGATATATCTTGATTAACTAAAGATATTTTTTGATTGAACAATGTTCACCTTCATCATATCAAATAACAATTTTAGTTTGTAACTGATTAGAAAAATTTTCAAGTGTTTTATCTTCTTTCGGTGATAATGTTCAAGGTTTGGAATGTTCATATGAATAGTATACTCTTATCTGACCCATTATTTTTATCTTATCATTCTATTTAATATCTAATGTACTATTTTCAAAAAATATTTTTTAGTAGAAAAATATAATGTGCTATTAATTAGTTCATAATTTCATTTGGTTAGTTAACTTAACTTTTAATGTACTAAATATTTAACATAGAATGTTTATTCCTAAAACTAATTGTATTACTATTTCCATATTTTTTGGTGGTCTTTTGATGCTCATATGAATCACAACTCACTGAATATGGAGAAATTGATCCAACTGCCTGGTCTTTCCCTTCCATTACAGAACCTTGGGTTGCTACAATAAATTGCCAATTCCATTGGGCGGTTTATATGTAGTGACCAAAGGACGACATCGATGACGCATCCGATGACTATGAGAATCTATATTGAAATATATCATTCAAGAAATCCTCTGGAGATTGTTTGGATTGTTATTAAAAATGAATACAGGTATGCTCAGTCTATTGTTTATGAATATTGGACTCCTTTCTATGCCATTTGTTATAGACAAGGACATGATGAATCTGGTTGTCACAAGAAGGCTGGGGATGTCCGACCTGTTGAGATACCAGATGTGGAAAATGTTTTCCTATTGACAGGTGGTGAGGATTCCCCAGGTGATGGGAAAAAGGGTGACCATACCCCATCAACAGGCTCCCTGATCAATGTTAATGCTGATAATACATCAAATCTGGTGTGGGGGTGTCTTCAGGGGAGGTGATGAAAGGATCTCATATGAAATCCAATCCAACTGCTCATGTTGTACTGGAAGACCTGAGGAAGAAAACTGACACACTGAGTACAGCTGTTTTGAGAGTACATGGAGGAATAGATGAGGCTGGGAGGAAAGAGTCATTGATTGAAGATGGTGTGGCTAATCCATCAGCTGTTTTAGAGATGCTTAATTATGGAAATGTTCAGTCTGAAGATCTGAGTCATGATGCTGCTAAGCCTAGGGGTCAGAGAGACCTTTGCAGATTCCACATGTCATACCTTCCTGTGACAATATGGTTTTGGATGTTTTTTCATGGAAGGATGGTGTAGAATCACAGGTTGTTGAGTAGTGGGATGATGAAGAGGTCATTTTTTGATCTGGAAATGATGGATTGGTGGTAATTGTCAGCCTTGATGTCAACTGCACACCCCAGGATGGTATGATGCAGTTAGATGAGCTGCTAATTGGTATGAAGGAAGTTAGGCAAGATGGTGTCTCAATTTCGCCATCTAGGAATTGGGCCAAGAGAGGGCAACATGGTCAAGGTTCAGTTATGGATTTTTAGGACATCCTGGGGAATTCCTCTCTACCCCTGAGCAACGATTTGAAGGATTTCATGAGGATTAATAAAGTATTGCGAATGTTATGACACATGACTCAAAGGGAGGGTATAGTAATGAATGTAACGGGGATAAACTTTTTCACCAGGAAAGTGTAACTCCAACACAAGAGAATAGAAGTAGACCAAGGAGGAGGAGCAGGAGGGACTATTCATCCTTGCCTCCTCCTTTGGAGACCAGATCGGCTAGGAGGGAAAATGGAATAAATGTGACCTCGAAGGAAGTGAAGCCTCAGATAGTAGTGGTTTAGGGTGGGAATCCTTTGGAGTTACTGCTTAGCATTGAGGAGGAAGTTACTGAGAAGGTGTTATTACTCAATGCTTTGGAGGAGGAGGAAGCTTTAATGATGGGGAGAGCCTTAAGTGCAACACTTTACGAGGAACAATATACTAGGATTGACCAGAAAGATTTAATCCTTGTTGGGGTCTTCAACGAAGGGATGATTATCATTGAGGAGTATATAAAGTCATGTGATCAACTGGCTTTATAATTTGAAAATCTCTTGTCAGAATCCCCAAAAATTCAGGTTTCTTCTATATCTTGGCAATTATTTAAGGATGCGTTATCTAGTAAGAATAGTTTATTTTTATAATCTCCTAGTTAATTCGGTGATGTATTGTATCTGGGTTGGGGTGTATCTCTAGTTAAATTATTGGTTTATGTTTTCTAGTTTGGGGAGTTCGGATCTGGTCATTAGGCTCATTGAGTTGTGTGTTCTGAGTGGATTTCTTGAAGGCATATACCTAGAATGTTGCTTGGATCTGCTTTAAATGGGATAAGAGCTCTGCAGCTTCATTTTTTCTTGACATTTGGAATTGCTTGACTTGGAAGACATGTCTTTCCCATTGGGACCGGGACCATGCATGCATGGGATTTTCACGTGCTCAGGCTTTGATGAAGGCGACAGCCACATTGCATCTGCTGGGTGAGGCAGTCCTCATAACTTTTTTGGGGTTTTCTGGTTGAAAGTTGAACCTCCTGGTTTCTAACTTTCTCCACAGAAGTTTTTTCCTAATATACAAAATAATTTTCAAAAATAGGTTTGTTTTAAATATTACTTTTGAATAATTAGTCCAAAATTTAATTCATTGAATATACTATATTCTATAATCCACGTTTAGTTATAAGAAATTAATCATTTTATTTATTTTATTATGCTAATTTCTCACTTATCTATATTTTATCATGAATTTAGGGGATTCTAATTTCAAATACTCCTCACTCTTATCTTTTTGATATCTCAAAATGTTTAGAAGTTTATATAATCTTTTTTAACCTATAGTTTCTAGTGATATGGGTGATAACATTTGGAAGATGTTTATAAATGTCATTTACATCATTTTATTGTTGGTCTTAATAATATTAATATAGGGGGATATGTTTTAATCCATATAATAAAGGATATTCTTTTCTATAAATTTATAATGGGGTATAGTTTTTCCAATATAAATTAATGAAATATTTTATCAACAAGGGTAAAATATATTATTTTTAAATTATTTTTATACATGGTTTTTGTGACCATAAAAAATGGCAATATTGATGTGCTTGTGCAAATTCAACAATTTTATTAATTTATTTTTGATTTTTCTGATCACAAATACCCACATTTGTGGTACTAATTAATTTTCTTTTAAGTGAATTTCAAGAATTTATTATTCTTAAGAATATTTATTCTAAAATTATATTCAATTCATTGGTTTTATATGATGATTTTTTGAATTATATGGGACATTTTTAAATGTATTATAGAATCATTGTTCATACCATAAATCTATAAGAACAATGTAAGGAATAGAACCCTATGTTTGAAACAACTTGTATCTATTGTATAAAATACACTTTCAAGAATGTATGGTTAAAGAACCATTTGTTCCGAATAGAACCTATGTTTGAGGAAGAAAATGTATGGTCCATCGACCCTACATTTGTGATCATTCACATGCTTTTAACCATTTGTTATATGTTTTTTGATATCATGAACAAACCCTATGTTTTGAATTTTTTATCACATAAAGGAATGCTAATTTTGACTATTCAATGATGGAGTTTTAAATGTACGATATTATCCACATATTATAAAAATGTCTTTGAAAAATTAAAGAACTTTTCCAATATCATTTATGATTGTTTCAAAGGCTCATTATGGATTTTAAATGGCTCATATTCAAATCAAATAAATTTTTTATATTTATAATATAAGAAACAACCTCTCTTAAATTATTTTATATAATAGTATTCTTGATTAATTATATGATATTTATAGTGATGGTTTTACATGGAGCTATTCATCATATAATATTAATATTGAGCCTCACATTATAGATAATAAGGATGTATATAGAGAAAACAGAAATGTATATAGAAATTCTTCTGCCATTCCCTTCAGAGCTACACATTGGTGATGTAATGTTTTGATCTATTCAGTTAATGATGTTTCTATAATTGAAACTTTTAAATATAATTACATACTATTATAAAAATAATGTTGATTAAATATTTTAGATATAACCACCATGTTCATTATTACACAATTAAACATGATTTATTACATAAACATATACTTTAGATGACTCCGAAGATCAAGAGGCCTAGTGTAATGAGAAATTAGGTACACTACATGACAACTTAAGACATAAAAACACAACATCATTATCGAAAAATTCCTTTACATGAACACAATATTCCCACATACATAGCATTTCATGGTTTAACATGAGGGAATACATATGAAAAGGGTGATATATAAATCCCAGTATTGGTGTAAAAAAAACACAACATGATGAATACAATACATGTTAGGAAATAGGTATATCAATAGAGCAATAGAGAAGCATGAACATAAAGACATGATATAACAAGATTTTCATAACATAGAAATGTGGAAACAACATTTAACGTGATATTATCATGATATAAGTATCATTACACGTGGAGCATGATTAAATCCTCATTACAATTGAATTATAATGAGTAAACCCTCGTTTCACTTGATGTATCATGATACTGAATGTTACCCAATGCTATCTGGATGCACCCTTCTAAATCATTTTCATTTCATGCCTAAGTTTGACATATAGATAATAAAACATAAATTCATTAAACCTCATAATTTATTCCACAAATAAGAGATGTGGAATACATAAATTTAAGTCCTCAATTTTACAATTACATGTTCATAAAGGTGAATACCCTTTATAAATAAATTGATATGGTATTCACTTATATAATGCTTTTGGCATAGAAAATTTGGTGTAACTTCGGCAGCAGAACGACGCCAAATAGAAATCATAAAATGAGTTAATGAGAGATAAAGGGGTATATCATTATTTATAAATTAAATGTACAGTAATTGGGGTAATTGAACATAATATCAAAACACATGTAATTGAATTTAGATGCATAATATAAAACAATTTCTTGAATGTAAATGATAAGAGAGAAATTCTATATGGAATTTCAGCATGGAAACAAGTGTACATGGGTGGAATTAATGTGATTAAAAGGTATATAATCATTCAAACATAGTGGTGGAAGCATTATGTAGGTAAAAAATTATAGCCTAACATTTTTAACTTCAAATAAAATCGTATAACAACATGAAGAAATTTGGGAAAAAATGAGAAAGGAAGAAGTCCCTTACATGGATGTGAGATACCAAAGGCTTAGGAGAGGCTGGAGAGAGGATTATATGGAGATTAGGACACCTTGGAAGGATTCTAGAGGGAGTAGGGAAGAGGTTAGTCAAGATAAAAAGGTTTTTTTTGAATATAAGTGGGAGATTGGGTGGGTTTATATGGGAAAAAGATGGAATGCATTATTATTTAGGTTTTGGACACTACACATTAAACTAAAAAAATCACAAACCCACCAATTGTTTTTTCAAAAAGGTAGTGGAAGATATTATTTTATAAGTCCATTGGCCGAACTTCTAAATTTTCTAGGCTTGATTATGTGGAGGTGAGTCACTCTCTTGAGGAAATCATTTTAAAAGTTAAAATGTTTTATAAGTCTTGGAGGGTCCACTAAGGCACCATAAATTTAATCAAACAAATCAAAAATCACATTATTTTAATGGAAATACATATATTGGAATAAAAAACTTTTTATAGTATTTTATTACATCACTATTGGGTCATTATGATGTCATAAAACACATTATGTATTTAAATGACATTAATTTTTACCCAAAAATCCGACTATCTCAGAAGATTTTGAAAAACTCACCATCGGAAAATTTTGACATCCTAATTCAAATAATAATACTCATTTTATTTAACCAATTTTCAAAATTAGGTCATTTTCACTTTTAGAAACAAAACCAACCTTTAATTAAAATTCATGGTTTTTGACAAAAATAGTATTCAAAACTTATTAAAAATTAAAATTGTATTCATAAAAATTATATGATAATTTATATTTAATAAAATGTAATTTAGTGATAATAATAATTTTTTAAAATAATATTTAATTAAATATATCTACTAATTCGTCAAAATATATTTTTTAATATAATATTAACTAAACATACTATTTGTTCTTTAAAAGCAATTTACAAAGTAACAATAATGAAATGAATGTATATTCATTATACAAAAATAAATCACACAATTATGGTGCTAGGATATTTTTTACATATCCCCTTATAACACCTGCATAAGACATAAGGGTAAGGTGTGTTAAGGTGAAAATCTCTTGCGGTGGTTCAGATAATATCGCTCAGGTGGTAATCTCTATTAACTTCCAATTCTCTCATAAGTTATTTCGTTCGAGCATAACGTGTTAAAGCTTGGCTTGGGTTTAGTTAAGAGAAAAGCCCAGTGACTCCACCTCCTTTCCGAGAACCTAAAGATGGGCTTAGTATAAATTAATTATACTATATAAGTCCATCACCTCCTCTATTAAAGTAATATTTTTTTTAAAAGCACTATATTTACACTAATCATGTGGTCACTATTCAACAACTATATTAGAAACGGTAACAATTATCAATAGTATTTGAAAATACAAAAACATAAAACCAAGAATGTAAATATGTTTTAAATAAAAATTTGGCGTAATAAAAAATTTAATCAGATCAAGAGGAATTCACATTAATAAATGTTTTGGTCGTTATAATGTTCCCTCCTTATGAAATTTCACCATCAAATTTTTCTTTTCCCACACTAAAACAGATGTGTGTAACACTGCTTTATAACATCCTCTAACTCCCACATTTCCTCTTCAAACTTGTGGTTTCTCTAGAACACCATGATGAGGGGCATTGTCTTATTTTGTATAAATCTTTCCCTATGATCTACGATCTTCCCTAGATTATTTTCATAGGGGTGGTAATTCTCCAATGGTACCACATTTGGATTGTGTACATGCGATGGGCCAGGAATATTATTTTTCAAGAGTAATACATGGAATACATCATGTACTTGAGATAGGTTGGGTGGGAGTGCAAGTAGACAGGCCACAACTCTAATGTGATCATGGATCTCAAAAGGGCCGATGTAGCTTGGACTAAGATTTCCTTTCATCCCAAATCTCATAAATTTCTTCCACAGTGATATGGGGAGGAATTCCATGTCTCTAACATCAAAATTCTGGTCTCATCATCGATTAACATCGTAGCTCATTTATCGACTCTGAGTAGATTTAAACTACTTTTGGATGGTCTTAACCTTCTCCACCATTTCATCGACCATTTCTGGTCCTAGGAGTTTTCAATCCCCAAATTCATCCCCACGTGTTGGTGTTCTACACCTCTTCCCATAAAGGAATTCATAAAGAGCATTTTGGATGCTAGAGTGGAATCTATTTTTATAAGAGAACTAAACTTGATGAATATGTTGATCATTTCAACATTTTAGTTCCATCATGCATGATCTCAACATGTCCCCACATATTAAGATAGTCTTCTCAGATTGGCCATTAGTTTGAGGATGATAAGTCATACTGAATTTTAGCTTAGTATTCAAAGCCTGTTGGAGACTCTTCTAGAACATAGAGGTGAATCTTGGATCCTGATCAGATACAATATATAGTGGAACTCCATAAAGCCTTACCACTTCTCTACTGTATATATGTGCTAGTTGATCCAATGATAAATCCTCTAAAATTTCAATGACATGTGTAGTATTTGTATGATGATCCAAAACAACATAGGGAGCATTTTTTCCATTAGATTCTTTCAGATGTCCAGTTAAAAATTCCATGGTGATGTTCTCCCAATACCATGCTACTATGGGTAATAGTTGCATCATCCCCTTTGACTTCTTCCTCTTATCCTTAACTGGTTGAAATTACAAGTAGTTTGACATATACTCAATGATGTTATTCTTAATGTTATTCAAACAATAATTCTCTCATAGATCTCAATACATATTTGTGTTTCTTGGGGAATGGAGAAGTACGAACTATGTGCATCATCCAAAGGATCATTCTTTAACTCCTTATTTGATAGAAAACATAGTCTTGTCCAAAATCTTAGAATTCCTTATTCATTAACATTGAACTTTGAGGATTTTCATTTTATAATAGTTTCTAATTTCTTCGATATTCCCAAATCATTATTTTGAGAATCCTTTAATGTTTCCAAAAGAGGTAGTTGATAAATCATTTGAGAAAGTATTTATGATGTTCCCTTCATTATGATTACAATTTCCATCTTCCTCAAATAGAATAACATGGGATCCTTTTCAATTCTCTTCGATGATAGAATCACCAGGTCTTTTCTACTTAGAGCATCTGACACCATTTTATCTTTCCTATGGTGTTAATGGATTGAGTATTCATAGTCATTGATTAGCTCTAACCATTTTCATTGGTGTATATTCAACTCTTTCCATGTGAATATATACTTCAGGATTTTGTGATTTGTATATATTTCCCACGTCTCCCGAAAGAGGTAATGTCACCAAATTTTTTAAGTGAAGATTACTGCAGCCAACACCAGATCAGGTCTGGGATATTTTTTCTCATGTACTTCCAATTACCTAGAATCATAGGCGATGAATTTGGAAGTTTTCATCAACATAAAGCCTAGGATCTTCTTCAAATTATCCCTAAATACAAAAAAAATTCTCCATTTGTGGGTAGTGTGAGAACGAGCAGAGTGATAAACCACCATTTCAACTCCTTAAATAAATATTTGCATTTATCACTCTAAGAGACCGTTACTATCTTCCAGGTTATCATGGTAAGAGGGGTAGAAAATAGTTAGAAATTCCACACAAATCGATGATAAAATCCAGGTCACCCAATGAAGTTACAGATATTCATTACCGATGACGCCCTCAGCTATCTCTCAATTACAACTGTCATGGAGGGATCCACAGATATCCCATTACTTGTGATGATATAACCCAATAATGAGACATAATTGGACCATATCTCAAACTTTTTGTACATTTCATATAGCATGTCCCATCGCAAGGTCTCTAGTACAATTCATAGATGTTACTCATGATCCTCCTTGGTTTTAGAGTATATTATAATATCATATAAATAGACAACCAAAAATTTGTCAAGGTAATGTATAAAGAATCTATTCATAAAGTCTATAAAGATTGATCGAGAATTAGTGTGTCCTAAAGGCATTACTTTGAATTCATAGTGCCTGTACGTTGTATGAAAAGTATTCTTGGGTATATCCTCCTTCTTCCCCCTTACTTGGTAATATCTCGACTACAAATACACCTTGAGAAGTATTGTTCATCACATAGATGATCGATACATTCATCTATTCAGGGTAGGGGATACTTTATCTTTATCTTGATTTTTTTGATCTCATGATAATCAATGCAAAGGCACATTGAAGCATCCTTCTTTTGGATGAAGAGGACGGGTTCACCCCATAGGGAAGAACTTGGGCATATAAACCCTTTATCCAGATTCTCTTATAGTTGTTTCTTATACTCCTTAAGCTCCAAAACATCCATTCAATATAGAGTATTCGATATTTCAAACATCCTAGGTATAAGATCAATTGATAATTCAACATCTCTTCTTGGAGGAAGACAAGGAAATTCATCTGGAAACACTTCAGAAAATTCCATCACAATAGGCATGACTTCAAGGGTATTTTCTTCGATACACTCAGTCATCTTAGAAAGATAAAAATTCTTGTAGGGTAGTATGATCCATGATTTAGATGATGGTTCTAAAGAAGTTTCATCCTCCTCCTTGAGCATGTACATAATCAGGGGTCTATTCTCCATATAGAGAGTGATTTCCCTCTAATAGAAATTTATGTTGGATCTATATAAGGAAAGTAAATCCATGCCAATAATTGCATCAAATTCCTCCATAGGGAGTATGAAGAGGTTCACTTGGAAGCTAAATCACCAAATTATGATAGGGGAGGAATTATATTGATAGGATGTGATGATTGCCTCATTTTCCATTCTCACCGCCATATTTACTTCCATTATTTATGGTGGTGTATTGATTTTTTAAATAAACATTCGGGATATAAATGAATGCATAGAAACAAAATAAAAAAGTACATTCTCTATTATTGAATGAATAACTAGTGTACCTGTCACAACTTTGTTTTCAAGGGTCACTTCAGTAGTATTGATGGAAAAAGAACTCCCTTGCAGCCTTGGAGGTTGCTGGTTGCCTCTGAGAACCCTTGGCCTAGGGCACTAGTTTGAAACGTGCCTTGGTTCATTGCAGTTGAAGCAATGAACAACACATTGAAGGTTGAACAAATAATACTCTCCACTATCACAACAACAAGTTTTTCTTTTTAGTAGTTAATAGTGAGGCTCCCTTCTCTCCCACAGATAAATCATTTCCTCACCCCCTTTAGGAAATTTATAGGGTGGTGCTTTCCACACCTTTGGAAAGTGGAGTGCTGGATTTTTGTATCATTATTGGATTTATCCATCAGACCAACAGAATTAATGTCTACCTTACATTTATTATCCCTGTGATACCCTTGAGATTCTTCAATCTCAATTTCTACTTTTAGGGAATCTCAGAAAATTTCCTCATAGCTCTTGAATTAATGGATCACTAGGGATTTCTGTAGGTGAGGTTTCATCCCACCAAAGAAGCGGTCAACCTTTCATTCAAGGGTGACGATAGAGCCAGGGGCATATCGTGCAAGCCCTTTGAAGTTTTCCTCGTATGCTCCGATGGATTTTTCATCTTTTTTCTTGAGGGAAAGGAAGTACCTTTCCATATAGAGTCATAGTCTGTGAGGAAAATATTTATCGGAAAACATTTTACAGAAATACTTCCATTATAACGCCTTGATATCCACCTTACGCTCTGTATGTTTTTATCAATTTCCACCATTGATCAGCTTCACCATCCATACAATAAACATCATGAAGTACCTTCTCTTATTCCGAACATTAAAGGATGGAAAACATATTTTCAATGGAGTTGATCCACTGTTCGACTATTGAGGGATCAGATAATCCATTAACAGAAGAAGGCCTTTGTCTCATAAAGCTCATGACTATGACTTGTTCTTTCTTAGGGGGTTTGAACTTTCCAATTGACCAATGTTTCTATTGAAAACATGAGTTAACTAAGAATGTATTATGAAAAAGTTCACAATTCCTACTCCCATATGATAGGGAATCTCATTGAATAGTCATCACATTGATCATCACATTGGTTGTTAGCTAGAGTCCTCCTATTAGTGGTAATTAGAAAGAATAAATGGAATTTTATGGGTAACACAAAAAGGGTAATTTAAGGAAAAACCTGGATGACATATAAATTAATTTTATTTCTATAACTAATGAATTTATAGGATTCAATCTATGTTATTTGTGATATAAATCCCATAATATATAATTATAGGAGTTTTTATTACCATAATAATGCATTGTAAAATGAATATGAATTTACCAAAGCATATCCCATGGGAGTGTCATAACAAATAGTGCAGCAAAGCCTGTTGTTGTGCACCAGTTCTCGTTCGAGTCTATCTCTAAGTGATGTTTTTTGGTTTTACCCTAATATACATCTATACCAGAGCTACCTCAACCTATTCATATCCATATACGGATGTATTGGATTGATAAACCACTTAGTCAATTCTTAAAAAAATTAGGGATGTTTTTTGTATACTTAGTCTTATCCCTAAGTCTTTCACTATGGTTTTCTAATCATAATCACAAAAATATCTAAACCTACCCTTTGATACCAACTCTAACAACCCTATTCTTTATTACACACTTAAAAATTATATATTATATAAAACTTTAATTAAGAAAACTCCAATGATCTATAGGTATATTGTCTTGGGAAATAAGGGACATTACATGACAGTTTACGAAATAAAAATACAACATCCATATTGAAAACTTCTTTTACATAACCACAAAATTCCCTCATACTTAGAACTGTAAGGGATAACCTGAGGACATACATGTGAAAAGGGTCATCTATGAAGACCAATAATGGATTGAAAAGGTATAAAATGAATAATACAATACATGTTAGCCAATAGTTATATAAATGGAGCATAATATAACCATTTACATAATTAAATGATATATCATGATAATCATTAAATGGAAATGTGGAAACAACATTTAACACAATAATTTTAGGAGCCAAGGATCATTTCACATGCAGCATGAGTAAAAACTCATTGCACTTGAATTAGAATGAAGAAACCCTCATTTCACATAACGTATCACGATACTAATCTTTACCCAATGCATTGTAGTGCTATTAGGGCACACACTTCTAAATCATTTCAGTTCATGCATAAGTGTCCAACATAGATCATACAACATGAAATCATTAAAAATCATAATTTATTCCACAAATAAGACATATAAACTACAAAAATTTAAGTCCACAATCTAAAATTAAAAGTTCATAACTTGGAATTCCTCTGATAGTGAAATTGCTATGGTATTCACTTAGATGACGAATTTGGAATGGAAATTTTGGTGTAACTTCGACAACATAACGACGTCAAATAGAAATCGTAAAATGGGTTAATGAGAGTGAAATGGTTCTCTCATAATTTATACATGACATGGAAAGTAAGGGGTCATTTAACATAATATTCGAACATATGTAATGTAATATATAGGCATAATATAAAATAATTACTGGAATGTATATCAGGAAACAAAAATTCTTTACAGAATTTTTGCATAGTAATGGGTGTACATGGGAGGAATTAATGAGAGGGAAATAAATCTCTCACAATTTAAACATAAGTTGGGAAGTATGGGGGAGGTGTGAAATATAACCCAAATTTTTTATTTGAAAATAAAACGGTATAACAATATAATGAAATTTGGAGATAAATGAGAATGGAAAAAATCCCTTACTTGGATGTGTGATCCCAATGACTTGGGAGAGGCTTGAGAGAGGATTATACAATGATTTGGGTACCTTGGGAGAATTATATAGGGAGGATGGCAGAGGTTGGTCAATATACAAAGGTTTTGAGTGAAGATAAATTGGAGCTCAGGTGTGTATATATAGAAAAAGGGAGGGAAAACATTATTATTTAGGTTTTGGACACAAAACAATAAAATAATCAAAAACACAAACCAATCCATGGTTTTATACTATGGTTTCTTCCCAAGGGGAGTGGACAACATAATTTTATAAGGCCAAAGGATGAATGTATTAAAATATTAGGATTTCTTATTTGGAGTTGAGTCACACTCCTAGGGAAATAATTTTAAAATATAAAGTGTTTTATAAGTCTTAGAGGGTCCACTAAGGCACCATAAAATTAGTCAATCCAATCAAAAATCACATTATTATAGAGGTAAAACATGTGTTGTCTGAAAATAATTTTAATAGTATTTTATTACATCACTATTAGCTCATTATGAGAACATGAAGCACATTATATATTTAAACAGTATTTAATTTTTACCCAAAAATTCGACTGTCTCCGAAAGCTATAAAAAATTCGCAGTTGGATTAATTTTATCATCCTGATTCCAAAAATAATATTCATTTTATCTACATAATTTTATAAATATGTGTATTTTAAATTTTAACATAAAAACTGTCTTTTATGGAAAATTCATGGGTTTTGAGAAAATGAGTTTTGAAAACATAATAAAATTACAATTGTATTCATAAAAATTATATGATCACAATATTTGACAAAAAAAATTAGAAATAAAAATATTTTATTAAAATATTATTTACTTATAAAAATACATTAATTCATGAAAATTTATTTCTTAATTTTATATTAAAAAAATACTATTTGTTCTTTAAAAAAAAGTTAAAAAGTAACGATAATGATATGAATGTATATTCGTTATAAAAAAATAAAACACAAAATCATGGATCTAGGGTCTTGTTACATATATCCTAATGATGCCTAAATTACACCTAAGGATAAAGTGTGTGATGGTGAGAGACTCTTGGGGTGGCTTAGATAACATCCCCCATGTGGTAATCTCTATTAAATTCCAATACACATGTAGGTGATTTTCTTCAATCTTATGGTGTTGAAGATTGGCTTGGCCTGGTCAAGAGAGAAGCACAGTGACGCCACCTCCTTTCTGAGATCTAAAAAATGGGCTTCGTATGGAGAATTATACAAGATGAGGCCATCACTTCCTTTTTCTGAGTAAATTGGATTTGTTAAAGCCCTATATTTATACTAATCATGTGGTCATTGTTCAATGAATATACTAGTGACGGTAAAAATCCTCAATGGTATTTTAAAATAAAGAAACATAATACCAAAGTACTTCATATGTTCTATATAACTATTTTACATAATAAGACATTTAATCATATCAAGATCAATTTTCATTAATAAATGTGTGGTTTGTTACACTAGAGACACAATTGGGAGAGATACATGTTTGAAACATTTTCTAGTGTTTTCTCTATTGATGTTTGAGGAAAGCCTACACGATGATAAATATATATTTACTACTGTGTATTATTTGAGATATGAATACATCTGTTTGTTGTTACTCCAACAATTATTTTAAATCTATATTCTCAAAATAATCATTATCTATTGATTTGGTGGAGTTTCCACTACTCAGACTCAATCTTGGTAAATTTTCAGATTTGTGCATTAATCTATGGATTTTTGAGACCTTATAAAATAATAAAAAGTCTCTCAAAAGCCTTATTGTAAAACTATCAACTTCCTACACTCAATTTTTATTTAAAGGTCTTATTATTAGAGGGCCTAGTTTAAGTCACCAATATCATGGAGTTGAACATTGATGGAGTGGACTAAGAGATCTTTGTGCCCAGAACCAGTATACATCTTTATGTTCACTTCCATTATTTATTTCTGCTACTATCATGTATTTATGAGAAAAGGAAAGGATGACTGTGAAACAAGAGTGGTGTTATGAAACTAGACAATTTTTTAAGACCAAAATTCACCCCCTCTTGTGTCTTAGTTTTCTTCATCAGAATCCAAACGTATCATAGTGATAATATGTCTTGGTACTTGATACAAGTCCTGTGATTACATCATTGTTATGGGCATATATAATATAAAATTTAAAAACTAGGCAACACAAAGCCATATTTAAACATAATAGACCTAATATGTATAATGTTCATACAAAAACTAGTAAAATTAATTATTAATGTAAAATCATAATACTTAGCATATAGACAATGGTCATTCAATATGCAATGAATAAGAAATGGAATTAAAAAAGAGAGTTGGGGAAATCCAAAACATGAAATAATATAGAAATAATCCATAAGAAACATATCCCCATAAAATTAGATGACTCAACATAATAAAAACTATTCGACCATACTAGGAATGATGAGAATTATTTTCCTAGATACCCCAGAAGAAATAGTAGTGAATAATTATTATGAATCAGAGATATATAGTGGAAGTTATTGATGGAATTCATTCTGCTCCCAAGATCACCCCGAGATCCCCCTATTGTGTGGCCAAATATGGGTATAAATAGGGTTTTCTCATCAAACCCATATCTCATGTAAATTAATATTTTATTCTTATAAAGTGTTAAAAATTTGTAAGGTTTACCTGAAATGGATGTTTTGGAGTGGGGGACTTTTTCGAGCCATCTCTTTTCCCAAACTTCTCACATCATTTCTATAATACACGACATGTAATGGATTCTCATGAAATGTTTTACCTAATGGCTTGGAATGGAAGTATATATGGATCTTCTATTGAAAGCACATCTTGTAATTCTTAAATGTATTGAAAACATTCTTTCTCTATATTCTCCATCTGAGTGATCCTCTATGTAATAATAGCTTCTGATTTCAATATCATAGAGTCCTGATGTGATGTGAAGCATTGTGATAAAAAATGTTTTTTAATCATGAAAATATTTTCTATTCATTCCACATAAAAACATCTATTTTATCCTTCCAAATATAAAAAAATCAAAGATTCCATGAATTTTTAGGACAATTCATTTAAATTAAAAAATAAAAATATTAAGACACCCAAAAATGTATTTCCTAATATAAATTTATCGAATACCATAACACATTAATTCATACTTATCTATAATGATTGAAGTTAAAAATAATACAATGGTTGTTCACCTTTCCATTATTTAAAATAAATTTCAATAAAAGTAACTATTCAAATGTAAAATTAAATATTTGAGCATCCCAAATAAATATTCACCAACTCATCACTTTTAAAAGAAAAACAATCATCTAATTATTTTAGTTTTAACCATTTATATAACAATCCATTTTTATTCATCCATTTTTATTTTTAAACTAATATTTTATTTCATGCCATTGTCAATTTACCACACTTGAATTTTTTCTCTCATCATCATGTATCAAATGTAAATAGAGTTCAAACCATACCTCAAGAACATGTATCTTAACATAGGCTTTAAATACATCTAAAATGTACACCACATAAATATTGGGATCATAATTAGCCACTAGGGACTCATCGGTTTGGATAAAACAACTCTGTGGATTAGGGTAGGTAGGAAAAAGTTATAAAAATTAATTCCATAAAGTAGGATTTACTCTAAATTTTATTGCATGATATAATTGGATAATATCTATTAAAAAATCCCCTATAGATGTCATTAATGTGTCCCCCTAAAAAACACATTGTTTTCTATTTTTTAATACAAGAAAAATGAATAAATCAACCACTATTTCTCTTTTTTTGAAAGTTATACTAATTCCAAATCTCACATCCTCCAAATAACCCCATACGATCAGAAGATCATCAATCTATAAATGGAAATTTTTGATCCTCTCATGATAGACCATTTTTTATTTTTTTATTCACTATTTTTTAATGGAGGTGAATAATAAAATAAAATGAAAAATACATGGCCTCTCCCAAGATCAAAAAATACACAACAATGACTTTTCAATTAAAAATATCCAGATATACCATGGAATGAATCTACACCGCACTTATTCTTTCAAATATCACACAATAAATTTAAATGAAGGTAGGAAGGGACAAAATATGATTTTAACATGGATCCTTTACTAAAAAGGATATTTATGGCTTCTATAGGATTAAAAATTATTAATGTTATGTGGGACTTAGAAAAAGGGGATTATTAAAATAATTTATCGGTAATTTTAAAAATGAATATGTTTAGACACATTATTGATAATAAAATAAGAATGTTCTATAAGACAACATTCTCGAGTCTCTCAGGATATATACTAATGAAATAAATGAAAATATTATGCAGATGGTTGTGAAAAACCCTCATGGAAATGCATACCAACAATCAAATAAATTAAATCAAATATTAGAAATTCATGGCATTCTATATATTAGAAAAAAATCACATAAAAGGATTAACATGACACATGAAACATGATTTTACAGGTCATAATCCACATGTTTATCTATACTAATTCTTTTCCCCATTTTGTCATTAACATTTACTAATATATATATATAAATTCATACCATGGTAGTTGTCCAAGGATGTATATTTCTCCACGATTTTCGGAGTAAAAAGAATCAAATACAAGGAATTAAATTGGAAATTAAAGATAAAAAACATTTTCAACATCGAAAATACAATAAAAAATTATAGAATTGAATTGCATATTCACCATTTAAATGTAGCTTCAATGTTGGTGTTATAGGTTCTTCCTGCTTCGTAATTAGTACATTAAATTGTATTAAAACATTCTATTTTGATTCCAAATACCTACTTCCTTTATAGGTATTGATGGTAATACAAAATAAAAAAACACAAGTGAATGTATATGCCATAATGAATGGAATATAAAATTATTTTGGAGAATAATACATGCATCTAAACATAGAAAAAATGGAAAAAAATAAAAAAAAATCATTGGTTATCTCTGGGAAGTGATTTTTAAGGTCATTCTATCAAACATACCTCATTCATCACAACTCATGTGATAGATGATTGAATATATGGTCTTTACTTGGGGTCTATGAGTTGTCTCAGTTGTCTCATGTTCTCATAAGTTGGTCATTTTCCTTTCTATGTTAATAAATTAACTCTTCCTAATGGAAGCACTTTCTTCATTTTCATTCTACAAATCCACCATTTAATTATAAATTCCCATGTACTAAATGGGAAGTCACATACCATCCATACTTTTTGGACATTTTCAAATAGGGTAATGTCAGCTTCAATTCCTATATCAGTGGTCTGACCTCTCAGCTTTGCTTTGTTTTTTAGTGATTTTAATTTGAATATCCTATTATACCATAACATATACCTATTGTAATTATTATAATTTAGTGAGACCCTCATATTTTGGTATTTTTTCTTCTACAAACTAATTATTCTCTCTCACATAATGGTTCTTCATCACCTGATAGATGCTAAAACATTCTTGTTTTCTACCAACTTTCAAACATTTCTCAGAACATTGTTTGTTTATTATTAGACATATAGTTGCTAAAAATGGTCTACCAAGAATAATATCTATCCTTTCATATTACATATGGGGCACTAGAAATTCTAAAGGAATTATAAACTTATCAAATTTGATTACAAATTGTCTGATCAGTCTTCTTGGAGATTTCACTATCAATTTTTCTAATATAATAAATACACTCATGGGTATCAGTTTCTCCCTTCCTAAAAAATTGTAGGTTATGTTAGAATTGATATTAATGATTTAGATTAAATCATTTAATAATTTTCACATTTATTATACCAATGAAAGGTTAATAATGGAAAACTACCCTGATCTTTTTACTTCATGGGTAAATCCATTAATACCACATCATAGAATTCTCTCACGAGTACTATTATGATAATATATTGCAAATTTATTTTGTTAATCAACATAAAATTTATGAAATTTCAGTATATTAGTATATTGTGAAGGTATTTTGAAAAAATAATATTAATTTTCAATTTTTAAATTTTACTATAAAATTACCTCTTTCCATATCAGGATTTCCTGATTTGACCATTCTGAAAATGGTATATGTGGTTTTCTTGGTAGTGATTATTCCTCTTCCTTAAATTTCACATCTCTTCTATTATTATCTTAAATTTATCCCATTAGTCGTTCTTCATTTTTTCAAATAAACTCAAGATCTCTTTCTTAGGTATTTTTCCCACTTCTAAGAAGTACAGCTTTCTAATCCACATGAGAATTCTAGATTGGGAATCCTAGAAGTACTTATTTATGATATTCTTTATATTATTCAGGAATTTTTCCAACTTGATGTTCCAAATTCTACAATCCTAATTTTTGGTTAATTGATTATTCCTTTATTTCTTTGATTAAAACCCCGGTAGGGTTCATTAGTATACGCAATATTCCATCTAATGAATAGTTCTAGTTTGAAAATGAGGGACGATATAGTGCTTTTTGTGGAAATATCTATGGTTATTGTTGATGCTGTTGGACATGATTGTTTTGATGCAAGTACCCATTAAATTTATTTTGTTGATCATAATAATTATATTTTTCATCATATGTTTTACACCTTGGGGATTGTGAAAATCCATCATCATATCATTTTTTCAATCATAGATACATTTTGAGAATTCATCCAATTGTTATCCACCATGGTCACCCCTCGTGTGCGAGTTGTTTCAAAACACCACTAGAAACTATTGCTATATATATCATCTAATATATTGTATCTCTCCTCATATGACTTCCCCATTAGTTATCCTTTAGATGTAACATCTATAATGGACCTGTTTTTCAATGAAAAAACTTCTTAAGAAGTTTAAATAACCAACCATATTTCAAATCTATAAATTTGAATTTTTTGAGTTGAATATTTAAGTCATTTATAAGAACTATAATGTGAATCATCATAAAACTACTTGAAATTTTAAATTTATTCCTATGTATTCATTTATATATATGGTGGGAAGAATTGTGTTAGAAATTGTATCCCTAATTCATCTCGTATAGGGATGGAATGTGACGGGAGGATTTGAATCTATTCTATGTATTTTTGTTTCAGTACGAAATATAAATAATATTAACCTAAGATAATTAGTTGAAGAATTATTATAATTTAATGTATCATAGAGTTTGAGAGAAATTCCAATGTTGATGTTCAGATCCTTTTGTCGAAATATATTAAATTTTGTCAAATTTTATATCATATGGATGGAATTCATCATTATCTCGAAATATTGGGTGATAAGTGGTGAGACTAGAATACTTGGATGAGGACCCATCCATGACAATCCCCCATAATTCAAAATAATATGCATCTCTAGTGGTGGTCTTGTAACTTCTCTATCATAGATGTATAGTTCTTACATAACCACTTTTGACACCTTCCTCAACCTACATAAAGTCTTCTCTAACTATGGGTCAAATGAAATATTTTCCACTTTTTCCTTCCCAAGAGTAGAGTATTCATGCTATGGATTTTTCCCTTAGATACCATAATGACACGAACAAGTGTAAAATAGTGATCTAAAATTAATATATTTATCTAGATTCCTAATTAATTTCAATATAATAGAAGAAATCCTCAGAAATGATGCCAAATTGTTGATAGCCTGTAGGGAATCATTAACATCTTATATAGATACATAAATTTAATAACTAATAAAACTCAAAAATCCAAAATAAAAATATATCACTTGACAATACAATGTGTCAAACCCACTCGGACAATCCATATGCAATACACCGATTAATATAATTTAAATTTCAAAATGTAGAGGCAATTTGAAAAAATAGAAAATGTGTCAAAAATACTATGTTTTAGATCATTAGAACTGACATTATAGGTTTTTACTCATTTAGGTTAATTCACTAGGGATTATTTTTATTTTCAGTTCCTTCATGTTTGGTTTGGGAATTGGGCTAACAATGATCATCGATATTAGTACCTTACACTAGTCCTACAGTTGTACTATTTTAATAGTCATCTACTTAGTGAAATTAAAAAACTAAGAAACATAAAATCCTATTTAAATACAATTTTAAAAGTATACATAATTTTCATTGAAAAACAAGGAATCAAAATTGATGTAATTAAAAAGAATCCATAAAATGAATAAAATGGTAATGTAGTGCATAAAAGAAGAAGAACTGGAATTAAGAAATATAGTTACAACATTCCCAAAAATGAAAAGAGTAGAAAAAATCCCAAAATAGACTCCCCATATAATCAGATCACTCTAAATAAAGAAAATTACTCATTCATTCTAGTCATGATGAGAACGAGAAGCATAGATATCCAAGATGAAATTACAATGATGAATGATAGTGAAGTAGGGATCAACAATGGTTCACATCAATGACAATCATCCCACATCCATGATCTCCCTAGTGTACCCTACTGTGTATCGAAATATGGGTATATATAGTATTTTTTCATTAGAAATTCTTCTTCCACGAGTTAATGTTTCGTTATTTTTTTGTGTTCATGATGTATAAGGTTTACACGGAGTGAAAATTTTAATGCTCGATGCCTTTTCCTGTCTACTCATTTTCCAAAATACTTACATCATGTACATAATACAATAAATATAATGTATTCTCATAGGATGAATTATTTTATGACTTTAAATGCTAATTATAATGGTTCTTTTGAAAAAATCACATCATATAATGAATACATGATGTGAAAACAACATTTTCTAGATTTTGCGGTATTTTATTCCTCTAAAAATATTGGATTTGGAATTTAATATTTAGGTGTCATGATGTGATATAACGAGTCATGGATTGAATTTTTTTTTACCCAGGAAAATTTTCATTTTTCATTCCTTTCCCAAATATTTGTTATATCCTTCCAAAAATCACAAACCAAGTCAAATAGTCCAAGAATTGGAAAGACTATTCATTGAAATATATTAATCATCAAATTAAAAAAACCTGATATATATGCATAAAATATTCATATAAAATGGTAAACATAAGAATTAATAATTGAATGTCACCAGTGAGTGTAAAAATAGAATAAGGTTATGATTCCATAATCAAAGTACATGAGTATAATATAATAATATCCAAACCAATCAAAAGCTATATCAATGTATATAAAAACAAGGGACAAGTATTTCAGAAATTCACGAGTCATCAGAATAAAAAAGTAAGAGCTATATGTTATCAATATTTATTATAGTAATCCTTAAAAATAATTTCAAGCATAAATAAATCATGTTTGAAATTGGAAACATCATATTAAAAACCCATTTTAAACTCATGCCAAAAATAAAGAAAGCCTAGTTAAATCAATATGAGAAACCTTCTGGTAACTCCATCCTTATTTCGTCAAAATACAAGGAGAATTACCCAATATGTTGGATAGATATATTGGAATACCAATTATATAAGATTTAACAGGTCCACTAGACACCATCACAGTTCACCAATCATATAAGCTTTAATGGGCTCACTACTCTCTATCTGGGTGCACCAATTATCCTCAGTAATGTCCATCTAACATTCATGAATAAACTATCTAGATAATTAAATTAATAATAAAATCATATAAAAATAATTATTTTTTTAGAACATGATTATCCCAGGTAAACGAAATCGGTTTCATGAAAATCTATTTGAATTTGATAAACTCCTGGAAAAGAAATGGTATCGATAAAAAAACATTTGAAACATTATTAAACCATTGAAAATATTTTATTTCAATTACAATATAAATTATTTTAAAATGGTTGAGGGTCAAGTCCTATTTATTGAACATAAAAAGAGAGAAAACCCCTTTTGGGAACTAGGTGAAGAGAGAACGCATAACATGGCCAGAGGAATAGATTCTTTTGAGAAACATAACCCAACGGTCCATTCATGATCTTGAATGATCAAAGGGAAAAAATTATCAAAAAATAACTATCAAAAGTCTTGCCACCCCTTATTCCATAAAATCCATCAGTGATATTAGTCGATTGTGATACGTTGCTCCCCTTCCATGAAGATGCACCATGATTTTCCAACACAACATGGAAGATCACTCCTCCAAACCATACATAAAAGTGGAAGGAGGACAATATTATTGATTCCAGGACACCTATCTCTCATTAAAACCTCTAATCTAACAATGTATGTGAGGAACTAATTTGCCTACCAATATGATGTAACACAAAACTATACTAAAAATAGAGTGAAAAGGTCAACGGTAGGGTGATCATCAATCAAAAAATGGGTATAGATCACATATTGATGGGTGTTAGCACAAAATACCTCTTTTTAGGATGCTGACCCAACATAACCTAAAAAAGTATGTACCTGCATCTAAATGTAATGAGAAAAAATACAGTTTTTTAAAAGTATCAGTGACCCAAAATGAAAATTGTTCCATCCATGAAAGAAAATTTTCAATTTTGATTTTATGTCAAAGGTACCAAGTAGAACCAATGATGAAACTTCCTAAATATCATAAGACTATTGAGTCAATAAGGTTTTCCTTTTAAATTTACCATTCATATTGTTTTAAAATTCATAAAAACCTTTTCTTAAGGAAAATTTCATTTTACCCCTGTTTTACATCCATAAAGAAAATCTATTTTCCCATGGAAATTTACCCCTACATTGTTTTCATTATTAATATCAATATTTTTCATAAGTATAAATATTTGATTCATATCTAAAACCTCATAATTGTATAATACATAGACTTGACGTATTCTATTTTAGGATCCGAATTCTGGATAAAAACTCTAATGAAGTTTAACTCCGAATTATGGATACGAACTCTAATGAAGTTCAACTATGAATTCTGGATACGAACTCTAATGAAGTTCAACACTAAATTCTGGATACAAACTCTAATGAAGTTCAACTATGAATTCTAGATAAGAACTCTAATGAAGATCATCCTTGAATTATAGATACGAACTATCATGATGTTCCACTCTGAATTCTGGATACGAACTCTCATGAAGTTCTACTCCGAATTATGGATACAAACTCTCATAAAATATCCTCTCCAAATTTTGATTACGAACTTCTCTAAGTTCAGACTCCGAGTTCTCTGAATATAGACTCTGAACTCTAATTATTTCTGACTTTGACTTCTCTTGATCTTAGAATCCGAACATTATAAGTACTGGTTCCGAATTCTAGTGAAATCAGACTCCGAATTTCCATGAAATTCAGACTCTGGATTTCTACAGAATTCATGTTCCGAATTCCTACAAAATAGAATCATGATATTATTATGTTTATAGACTCCGAATTTATTTTTTACTTCCATTCCGAACATTTATTTTCTACTCCATTCTGAATATTAGTTATGTTATACTTACAATTATTTGATTACAAAATGATGTCGTGCTTTCTGTTATTAACTAACTGTTGTTTGAGTGACACATGTACAGGCCCCTCCGAAATTCAAGGAAGAATATGACCGTTAGAGGAGGGAGCTGACCGTTGGAGCTTCACCTATAAAAGGAGATCACTTGAACATACTCAGTAATTTTAGGAACTTTTGGGAATTTGGATGCTCAGAACTTCTTAAATTGATTTTTAGATAGAGAGGATCTTATCAACTCTCAAGCATTGTGTAGAAATTTTGAAAAGCTTGTTCAAACATTTACTTGTGCAGATTATTTTCATGCGACTCTGATTATTGCCATGTACAATCAAGGGCTTCGAAGAATAGGAAGACATAGGTTCCAACACCTTCAAGTTGAGGGCTTCCTTGTAGAGGAAGATATAGGTGCTGACTACCAGATAGTTGAGGGCTTGCAGGGATAGCAAGACAGACTCTGATATCTGTATCGACGGCTTACCCTAGTGTGGGTAAGATATAATTTCTTGAAAGTATAAATCATGGGAGATTTATCCAAGTTTGTTGAATACCCTTGTCTATGGGTTAAAAGACTCTTTACTTGTTATTTGTTTTTGTTACAAGTTTTTCTGCTACATTTTGTATTGATAAGGAATGTGTAACATTATTATACTTCCCTACCTGTACTCTGATTATATAGGATTCTATACGCTTTAAGTTAGAATCCCAGTTGTTGTAAACTTTAGTTAAGTTCCATTTTCGGAATTACTTTTCTGGAATCAAGAAAAGCTACTAGAACTTATAGAGGTCTTTTGAATTATCTTGTCTAACCTTGTTAAACATAACCATCCTCAAAATTTCCTAAGGAAATTTTTAAAAGGTACAATTCACCCTCCCCTCTTGTATCTGAGAATCTCATTCTTATATTGATCCTACGTTTGGTATTATAGTGTATATCATACTCAGTCGCATACCATCCTAACAATTAGTATCAGAGTAGGTTAACTCATACCATGTACCAATCTAACAATTGGTATCAAAGGATTTGGTTCAATCTGAATTAATCTCACAATTAGATTCATAAAGGAATTTCGGAATAGTTTTTTACGGATTCATATTTTTCAGATTCATATATTTTTTCAGATTCACTTTTTCTGAGAGTTACAATATCTAATTTCTTACTTATGATATTTCCTCTAGTTTACAAACTCATACTACTAACAAGTTTGTTTTCCAATGATTTTCTTAAGAATGGTAGGATTACAGGTTGGATCCATTGACAATCTCAATCTAACCAGCCACCCATTTTTTATGGTAAAGATTATGAATAATGGAGAGATTGTATACATTCTTTTATTATCAACACCGGTGTTGAGAATTTTGTTATTCTTACCTGTGGATACAAGATTCTTGATAGAGAAGTAAGTACCTTCACTAATCAAGAAAATCATGAATACCAACTCTACTATAATGTATGCCACAATTTACTTTGTTCAATGACTAGGAATATATATAGCCAAATTTATTCTTATAAAATAGCTTACTGTATATGGAAGAAACTTGAAGTAACACATTTTGGTATAGCTAAAGTGATTGTGACTAGAAGAGCCATGCATAGAGGAGTGTATCATGGTTTTAATTTTCCTTATGGAGAACCAATTTGTAATGTGCAACATAGATTCTTGACTATTGTGAATATCATACAATCAATGGGAGAGAAAGGTCTAAATGATGAATCCCTTATTGAAAAGATCATAGATATTATGCCCAATGAGTGGGAATCAAAGAGAACTGCTATCAATGAAAACAGAAAGGTTTCTCAAATTTCTCTTGATGAACTATTTGTAACTCTTCTTCAACATGACACTGGAATGAAGAGAGATGTTGAAAACATAAAGAAGAAGAATGGGAATAATAGTTTTACTATTAATACAACTTCAAATCACCTGAAAGCTAAGACTCCTAAGAGAGTTACTAGATCCAAGTCTAAGAAGGTTATTATCGAATCCGAGTCTAGTGAGAGTGAGGCCTCAGAAAATGAGTTATCTAATCTAGCTCGAAGGATGAACAAGATAGCTAGATAGGGAAATTTACAATCTAGGTATAAGAATAAGGAAAGGAAAGATAAGAAAGATTCAGAGGTCACATGCTATGAATGAAAGAGAGCTGTACACATAAGACTTGACTGCACTATGATCAAGAAAAAAGGAAGAAAGGAAAGGCATTCTGAGAAAAATAGAAAGAAGTATTACAAGGCCAAATATAAGAATGTTTGGAAAGCTAATGACACATGGAGTGCTAGTGGTGGAGAATCTTTAGATGAATCATAAGATTATGAATCTTATTGACAGAATAATATTCGTTTTTTAGCCAGGATACATATTGATAATCATTTATTGATGGATAAGGTACATAGTACTGAATCAATGACCAATGTTTCATTGAGGTCTAATGATATTAAATACTATAACTCATCTGATGAAGAATCTTCTTCTGATGAAGATAATACTTTACCTACCTATGAAGAAGTTTCTAGGTATTCCAAACTTCTTGAAAATTATAATTCAAAACTCATAAAGAAACTAGATAAGGAAAATTCTAGGAATATTATTCTTACAAATAAAACATCATATCTTTATAAAGATCTTGATAATAAAAATTCTGATTTTGAATGTATTTCAAAAAATCTTGAGGAAGTATGTTCTGAGAATAATAAACATTCTAAAGATCTAGAAAACGTAATTTCTAAGAAAAATGTTTTCGAGCCTAGATATAGTTCAAATGGTTTTTAAGACAAGAACATAGTTATAAAAATCAAATCCGAAAGATTTTCCTTGAGGAAGTGTTTGTCGAACTTTACCCTAGGTAAAGAAAATTTTGATAAAATGTATTCACAAATCCGTCCTCGAAGGAATAATTCTGTTTTTGGTTACACAATTTCAATACCAATTTTTAGTGACAACTACTTTGTTCCTCAAAGTTCCCCATTCTGCTCTAAGTGTCAGTGTGGTGGTCATTGGGCAAATAATGTTTCCTTAAAAAAATCCCAATCTTTAGGATTTCATAAAGATTATTTTTCTAAGAAGATCTAGGTTCCCAAAATTTTTCTTTTTGAAATTTCCAGATCCAATCAAGTCTGGATTCCGAAAACCTATATTTTTCTTATTTTCAAGAAAATAGGGAATGTACCAACGGCAATACGTGGTACATGGATAGTGGATTTTCCCGGCATATGACTGGTAACAAAGACTATTTTGAAAAGATTATCAAAACTAAAGGAAGAAAAGTAACTTTTAGAGATAATGCTCGGGGAGAAATTACTGGTACACGTAAAATAGTTCTTCTTGAAAAAACATTGATTTCAAAAGTTTTATTAGTTAAAGACCTTAAGCAAAACCTCATCAGCATAAGTCAACTATGTGATGAAGGCTACCTTGTGAATTTTAGGAATGATAAGTTCCTAGTACACAATTCCATGGAATATTTGATACTTTCTTCCAAAAGGCAAGATAATTTTTACCCACTAAACATGGAAGACGTTAGGAGCCAAGACATACCTTGCCTTAGTGCAATGGAAGATCATTCTTGGTTATGGCATAGATGGTTTGGACACTGTAACCTTAGGAAATAATGTAAAAATTATAAGAAAGGTTTATTTAAGGATCTAATGAAGTTTATATTTGATTATTCAAAAGTTTGTGATCATTATCAATATAGAAAGCAACATAAATCAAGTTTTAAATCAGTTGGTGAAGTCTGAACTACTAATGGATTACAGTTTGTGCATATAGATCTTTTTGGCCCAACACAAACTAGAAACATTTGGGGCAAGTACTATGTATTATTTTTGGTTTATTATTAAACTAGATTTACATGGTTCTATTTTCTAACAAAGAAATCTGAAGATTTTTCTTATTTCAAAATTTTTAGAGCCCAAGTTAAAAATGAGAAAAAACTTCCCTTAAAAACAATTCATAGTGACCATGGTGGATAATTTCAAAATTCTGATTTTGAAACTTTTGTAGTATAAAATGTATTACTCAAAACTTCTCAGCACCCAAAAGAGCACAACAAAATGGTGTTGTTTAAAGATGAAATAGAATTATTCAAGAGATAACTAGAACTATGCTGAGTGAGTATTCTGTTGACAAACATTTTTGGGATGAAGCTGTAAGTACTGATTGTTACACTATAAATCATGTTTTGATTAGACCTTTTCTTAATAAAACTCATTATCATATATGGAATGGTAGAAAATTTATATTTTCCTACTTTAAGGTTTTTGGATGCAAGGTATTCATTTTGAATACTAAATATAACCTACACAAATTCTCGGCAAAATCTAATGAAGGACTTTTCTTAGGCTACTCCACAACTTCTAAGGCATATAGAGTTTTCAACAAAGACACTTGTACTATTGAAGAAACAATACATGTCAAATTTGATGAAACTAATACTTTTGTATTAAAACAACCTCAACCTCCATCCTCAAATGTGTTTTCAAAAACTGATTATCAACCTTTGATAGAAAATCTTTCTGATAAGGAAAATGTACAAGAAGATACTTTCGAAACATTTACCCCAAAATACTTTCTACCCTATGTTGATGAACAGGTTTTACAAAACCCAAATCATTTGCTTCTAAATAATCATCCTAGTGATAGTATCATTGGAGGTGTAAATCAACCTGTAAGGACCAGATCTTCCTTATGAAATGAAGTATAGCATCTATCATTCCTTTCCCAATTATAACCAAAAATCACTGATGAATATTTAGGTGATGATGATTGGATTAAAGCCCTGCATGATGAACTAAATGAATTCGGAATGAATAAAGTCTGGTCCTGGGTTGAAAGACCTAAGGAAACATCAGTAACTTGAGTAAAATGGGTCTTCATAAATAAGTGTGATGAAAATTGAATAATAGTTATAAATAAAGAAAGATTGGTTTCCAAAGGCTATAATTAACAAGAAGGAATAGACTATGAAGAAACCAATTCTCAGGTAGCTAGAATTGAATCAATTCGGATTTTACATTCCTTTGTAGCATTCTTCAATTTTAAAATTTTTCAAATGGATGTGAAATGTTCTTTTCTTAAGGGTTATGTTCAAGAGGATGTTTTTTTTGAACAACCTCATGGTTTTGAAGATACAAAACATCCTGATCATGTTTTTAGACTTTCCAAAGCTTTGTATGGCCTTAAACAAGTCCCTCAAGCATGGTATGATAGACTTACATGAGTTTTGCCTCAAAATGACTATCTTAAGGGAAATAAAGATCTAACCATTTTTAAAAATAAATATAAGAATAATGTTTTGATTGATCATATTTATATTGACGACATTATATTTGGTTCAACTCAGCAATCCGTAACTGATTCCTTTGGGGATCTAATGAAATCTGAGTTTGAAATGAGTGTGATGGGTGAGTTAACATTTTTCCTTGGTTTTCAAATTTCTCAACAACCAGACGGAATCTACATATCCCAACATAAGTATATTAATGATCTTCTTAAAAAGTATGGATATTACAACACTAAGAGTAGAAGTACTCCCATCAGTACCTCAAACACAGTTGATCTTGATGAAGTTGGGAAACTAGTAGATCAAGCATCTTTTAGAGGTATGATAGGAAGTTTACATTACTTGATATCTAGTCGTCCAGACTTGATGTTTTCAGTATGCTTATTTGAAAGATATAAATCCAATTATAAGGAATAAAATTTAAAATTATTGAAATGAATTTTTCACTACTTAAAGGGAACCATGGATTTAGTACTATTTTACACTTCTGAAAATGATTTTGTTTTAAAATGTTTTTTAGATGCTCAATTTGGTGGATGTAGAATGGATAGAAAAAGTACATATGGAACATTTCATTTCTTAAGAGATTCATTAGTTTCTTGGTCTTCCAAGAAGCAACACTCAGTAGCACTCTCCACTACTCAAGATGAATATGTAGCAGCTGGAAGTTTTTGTGCTCAAGTGTTGAAGATGCAACACACACTCATAGACTATGGATTGAGTTTTACTAAGAATCAAATTCAGTGTGATGAATTGAGTTCCATTTCCCTTAGTAAAAACCCTGCACATCACTCTCATGAAAAACACATAGACATTAGGCATCACTTTCTTAGGGATCACACACAAAAAAGAGATATCATTCTACAATTTATAGGAACACATGATCAACTTAATGATATTTTCACAAAATCATTACCCTCTGATAGATTTGAATACATTAAACAGAAGTTAGGAATGATAACTGTGAATTAATCTTCCTTCATTAACTTCTTCTTGTATAAATCTCCTTACAGTAAAAAACTCCTTTTCATAGGGGGAGTATATCTGTTATTTATGATTTTCATATTTCTTTGTAATGATATTTTTCTAAATTTCAGTAATAAAAATTTTCATAATGGAAATTTTTGTAATAGAAATTTTCATAATGAAAATTTTCATAATGAAAATGTTTGTAATGAAATTTTTCATAATGAAATGTTTTGTAATGGAAATTTTCAAAATGGAAATTTTTTAATAGAAATTTTCATGAGGGAAATTTTTTTACTAAAAAATTTTGTAATGATAATTTTCATAATGGGAAATTTCGCACTCATAATTTCTGTAATCGTGTTTTGGTACTCAATGTTTTTGAATAATTTTTTCTGATCTTAAGACTTTCGTAGTAAGTTTTTTTTTCATAGTGAGTTTTTGTAGTCAAATTTTCTTCATGTAGAATATCACCTATTATGAATAAACTTCCTAGAAAATCCGAAAGGTATCACTTCCTTACTTAAGATTTCGTAATCTTTTTTAGTTGCTGGAAGTTTATTTTTATTTTAAAATTTCTTGGATTCGTTTCTTCCTAAATCCGAATGTATTTCTTAAAACCTAAAAAGATCGGATCCAATTTTCCTTGTGGGCATGTTTTCAAATCGCCAGATCAGGTCAAAGAGTTTTTCAACCGTCAGATTATTTTTAGAAGCTGATAGGTCACCCCCATTGCCTATATAAAGTGGACCCCCAATGTTGTCCCACATCGATTTCAAAGATCTTGTGTCCTGACGCTCTGCCTCAGTTCTTAAATCCCATTTCGAATCTCTCAGAATCCTCTAATCCAAATTTCTGTTGAAGCCACTTCTCAAGAAATGTCTACCACTAAGCCAATCTCAAAATGGAAAGTATACAGGGAAAGGTTGGTCCATCCGAACTTTTTCGAGATGATTCTATGGTTTCTAAGAATATTAAGTTAAATGGTTGGGATTTTTTTTGCATTTCTAAGACAACTGTTCAAGACATGGTGTATCCGGATTTTCTCATAGAGTTCTATGAATCAGTTTGCTTCATCGAGGAAGAGGGTAGAGATAAATTTTCTATAAAGAGTTATAGGAAGACCTACAAACATACTTACACCAAGGCTGCAAACATGGTGGGGATGGCATATGAAGAAGAAGCTGAATTTTGCTCACACAAACTCCCAGATGCTCTATGTAGTTTTGTTAAGGTAAAGGCCTTTCAATGTCTTGGGCTTACTGATGTCAAGATAGCCAAAATTTCTCACCTATCTTATAACAACCAGATCCTTCAGCTACGGGTACAAGGTTTCTTAGTACCGGGAAAGGGTGACAAAGATACTCTAAAATAACGTGATATATATTTATTATACTTCCTGATAAACCTATGGAAAATCAATTTGATGAGGAATGTACTTTTTATAATCAAGAACATCAAGGATGGAAATATTATAGCCAATATTTTCATGTTTCCTGCCTTACTTTCAAATATGATAGTTCAATGTCTCGAATCATTTAATATTGCATTAAAATCCATGTCTCATAATTTCAAACTTATGCTTTTTAGTGATGAATCTATGAAAAGAATGAATATGGATTTTTCTAAGGATACAAAAGAGTTTTATAATATTTTAGTGGAAGAGACCGAAGTCAATTCGGAAATTGTGGAAAAGGCTAAACCATCTATGAAGGCTGGGAAAAAGAGAAAGCTAAAGGATGTGGAGGAGACAGATAAAACCCCTAAAGATAAGGAAGCCCAATCCGCACCACCCAAGCCGAAGAAATAAAAAGTGTATCTGGATGAGGTAGTTACAAAGTGGAGGGAAGATAAGGAAAAGAGGAAAGAAGGGGAACCTCCGTTCGGCCTGGACCCTTATAAAGCTAAGTATTTAAGGGATAAGACTGCTGAATACCTGAATAAGATAGAAAAAGAGAAAAAGATGAAGAAGAAAAAGTCTGATACTGAAGTTGTACAATCTCTTTTGAAAGCCACCGAAGTAGCTTCTGAAAATATTCCAGTACCAGAAACTATTCTTGTCAACCCATTACCTATGACTCCGGGGAAGAATTTCATCACTCCGGAAAAATATAAAGAGAAATAAGTTGTTGAGGAAGTATTAGTAGAAGAAGAAGAATGTGTTGATTTATATGATCTGATTAAACAAGTTGAAGATTACCACGAAAAGGCAAATCCATCAAAAATATAACCACTCCGAACATCTGAGGCCGAGTCCTCAAAGCTTGTCACTTCGGGAAAGGGAGATGAGAAAGATGGAAAGAAAGATGAAGACAAGGAAGAAGAGAAATATAATGAATTATCTGAGCAACAAAGCTATGAAAATCACTTTATTGAAGAAGGATCAGAGAAGGAAACACCTGATGAAGAAAAGATAGTCCAATTATCTGAAAGTGAGGAAGAATCTCTTGATGTGGGAACTATTCCGAAAGTTGATAAGGGTAAGAAAGTGCTTATGTAAACCCCAAGGAAAGATATCATAAGGAAAAATCAAGTTGGAGGATCTTTTAAAAGAAAGCTTGTGGAAATTGAAGAAGAAAATTCACCTGTCAAGATGTTGGATTCAGAGTCATCTGCACTAGGACAAGATTTTGTTGTTGAGTCTCTAAAGAAATTGGTGGAAACAATTCCGATCTTTCCAATAATATACTCCAGGTGCTAGATGCTTCAGCACAGCTTAAATCAGAAGTCCTAATCCATATCCATGGAAATGGATAATTTTGTGATGATTGAGGCAGATCAAAAAAAATTTCTTATTAGTTATGAGGTCCACAGAAAATATTGCAACAAAATGACTTTATGGTCAAAGAAAATAGATGAGGATTTGACAGAGCTTGATACCTTTCAGAATGATGTGAAATATGCTTTTCAAACTGAGGATTCCAAGATGAAGAATCTTAAGGAAAAGATGACCCTTGAGAAAAATACTCGGAATCAACAAGTGAAGGATCTGAATGGCAAGCTTAACTATGTTGCTCAAGGCTGGAAATGGGAAACAGATATCCGGATTAAAATCGAAGTGAAGCTTGTAAAGCAGGATGATGTTCTTAAGGCTCAGGCTGAGCTGCTAAAGGGTCATGATGACAATATTAATGCCTTTAAAAACCAAGATGAGGAGGACCACAAAGACTTAATGAAACTGAATAACCTTCTAAAGTAGTTGATTCGTATATAACAAGAAGACAAATAGGCCATTCTGATCTTTTGTTGTACTATTTTTTCCCTTGTACTAATACTTCCAATCATAATTGAATTCTCAATGCCTGTTTGCTTGTATGTCTTCAATAATGTTTCAGGTACTTTATTTTTTCTCCATTCCCTCAAATTCTTTTAAAAATAACAATGTGGGAGAAGGAAAGAGGACTCAAAAAGGAGAAGGAAAAATATAAAAGGGAGAAGAAAAATTTCTATGTTAAGAAGAACTATCCTTAAGTAAGGGGGAGTTCTCATTAAAAATTCTTTATTCAAATGAAATCTCCCATTCGAGAAATCTAGAATACGATCCTTATAGTTTCAAAGCCTAAGGGGGAGTTAGTTGTATTCACCATTGATCATAAACAAAGGGAGATAATCTTTAATTACATGAATTGAAATTTATTCTAAGTCTTTACATTCTCTTTCATAAGGATGTTTGTGCTTTTCAAAAAGAGGGAGATTATTGAGTCAATAAGGATTTCCTTATGAATTTACCATTCCTCTTATTTTGAAAATCACAAACACCTTCTCTTAAGGAAAATTTCATTTTACCCCTATTTTAATTCTATAAGGAAAATTTCCTTTCCAAAGGAAATTTACCCCTACCTTGTTTTCTTTTTTCATATCAATATTTTTCATAAGTATAAAAATCAGATTCATATCTAAAACCTCAGAATCATATAATACTTAGACATGAAATATTCTGTTTTAGGATCCAAATTCTGGATACGAACTCTAATGAATTTTAACTCTGAATTCTGGATATGAACTCTAATGAAGTTCAAATCCGAATTCAGGATACGAACTCTAATGAAGTTCACCACTGAATTCTGGAAACGAACTCTAATGAAGTTCACCTCTGAATTCTGGATAAGAACCCTAATGAAGTTCAACTCTGAATTCTAGATACGAACTCTCACGAAGTTCCACTCTGAATTCTGGATATGAACTCTCATGAAGTTCTACTCTGAATTCTAGATATGAACTCTCATAAAATAGGAGCTTCACCTATAAATAAGAGCTCATTTGAAAATGCTCATTACTTTTTGGATCTTTTGGGAATTTTTGTGCACATAACTTTCTGAAGTGATTTCTAGAGAGAGAGGCTCTTATCAACTCTCAAGCTACGTGCAGAAAGTTTGAATAGCTTGCTCAAACTTTTCCTTGTGCATTTTTTCTTCGTGAGACTCTGATTTTTGTTGTGTAAAATAGAGGGCTTCCAGGGATCGGAAGACAAAGGTTCCAACACCTTGAAGTTGAGGGCTTCCTTGCTGAGGAAGATAGAGGTGCTGACTACCTGATAGTTGAGGGATTACGGGGATAATAAGACAACTCTGATCTTTGTATCGAGGGCTTAACATGGTGTGGGTAAGACTGACTTTCTTGAACGTATAAATCAAGGGGCCTTTATCCAAGGTTGTTGGATACCCTTCTCTTTGGGTTAAAAGACTTATTACATGTTACTTGTTTTTGTTACAAGTTCTTCCGATGCATTTTGTATTGATAAGGAAAGTGTAACTTTATTATACTTCCTTACTCGTACTCAAATTATATAGATTTATATATTCTTTAAGGTAGAATCTTAGTTGTTTTAAACTTTAGTTACGTTCCATTTTTGGAATCACTTTTTTGGAATCAAGCAAGCTATTAAAACTTATAGGGGTCTTGTGAATTATCTTTTTTAACCCTGTTAAACATAACCATCCTCGAAACTTCCTATGGAAACTTTTAATTGGTACAATTCACCCCCCCCCTCTTGTACTTGATAATCTCATTCTTATTTCGATCCCATGTTTGGAATTATAGATTATATCATACTCAGTCACAGACCATCCTAACAAAGAGAATCACTGACATGTTATTTTCTTTTCATTACCTTCACCATATAGAGACCACCATTGAATATCTCCACACCTAGATACCGACTCTAACCCCTATCACTAATTTTCTTGAACCCACCACCCTAGGCTAAGCCAAGGATAAACCCATTACATCGATTAGAATTCAAAAACATACTCCTATAAGAGTATAGGTAAGACAAGATAATATCTAGAGAGAATGTATATATAGAAGTATCTCAAATCTAGGGCAAGTCAATATGTAGAGATTCCCCACCAACAAACACTACAAATAGAAACACCACATCCATCACTATGAAATCAAGAATCCAAAGATGTTAAAATTGTGGAGGAAGAAGAATAAGTCTGATTATGATGATTGAAAACTAGGGAATGAAGAGGGGATATGAAGAGGCAATATTAAAATCTGAATATTGAAGCATTATCAAATCCTCCTTAAATGAAACCTAATTAGGCATGAATGGAAAAATTGAGATGTTGGTGACAGATCCTTCTTCTGGAGGACACTAAGATGGAAACCTTAGAAGTCCACTATTCTAGGGGAGTATGATGTAATCAATATCATAATACTTAATTATATAATCATTACATTACCTTCATAAAAACCTAATTATAATATTATTATCCTAAGAAAAAATGAATGATTATCATGAAAAAAAATCCTTGAAACAATCATAATATATCCAGTGAAAGAATAATGATTGTATAATTACAACATATTCTCATTTGGGAAGATGTAACATCAAATATTATTAATGTCCATAAATTTTAATAACATTATATCATCCTTAAAATGTTTTTTTGAGGAAATTAAAATTTTCATTTTGATTGATATCTATTTCGTTGTTCCTTGAAACATGTGTCCTAGTTTTAGGAATCACTTCATCCAAGCAGTTTCCAATGGATTTATTCATGGAATAGGAAACATACAACATTTCATTATCCAAAAGAAACCTGATTTCCAAAGGCATTCATTTGTCATGTTTTAACTCTATGATACTTAGGAATGTGCATTGGTCGAGAGGATGTGTGGTTGGACTCATCACATACTTTTTGGGGGGAATTACTGTCTACTCTGGGATTCTCTTTTAAATTTAAGATGTTTTTATGAATCCATATTAATTCCCCAAGTATAACATAAGTTTCCATTAGAATTTTCAATCACTTATTAACATGTGTAAAATTTAAAATCATCAGTATGAATTCTAGGTTCTCCATTAATAGAGATATCTATAAGTATTTTAGGTTCTACATCAATGGTATCCTCTCGTATACCGTTTAATTATTCTTTTAATCATCATTATGATGATACTGGTTTTTTAGACACTTAGTTGTGCACTCTGGAATTTATTGTCATCCAGGGATATGAAGGTTTGTTTTGATATTGGGATACTACCCATGAAATGAGTTACCTATGTATTCATGTTAAAGGAATAAAAACCCTCATAGTTTGGTGAAACTTAATGGGACACATTATACCTTTTAAGGTCATGTGATAAGGACCTAACCATATAGTTTATTTTCATGTGATTTTGATATCTAATAGAAATGATCTATGTTAGATTTTGGTGTGGGACTTATGCTGAAACATCCCAATGAAAATGGTTAGGATATGGGTTTCTAATTAATATTTGACCCTATTCGGAATATGTCCCAAGTAGAACATGGTTGATTTGAAATTTTTTGTTTAAACCTTGAGGAGGCTTCCTACGTATCCCACCTGGATGGAATTTAAAGACCACATAGTTTTTTGAGTCTCATGGGAGAGTATAGTTCTTTTATAGAAATGAGTTTGGGCTTACATCCTGAAAAGGTGCCTTGGTGATTTTGGGGTTTATTTTGGGGATTATTCCTAAGGTGGATGCCCAAATTAATGGGATACGAGTTTTATTCTTGGAGAAGATATCTGGTGATATCAAGATCTGGAAGGGCTTCCTAGGTATCCTAGTTTGGAAAGGAATCAAATTTATCATAGTTCCTTCAGTTTTGGGTCTTTTTGAAAATGTTGTAATCAACCCAAATCTCTAAGTCCATGTGATTCATTCTCAGTGTGAGAAACAAGTGGATGTTAATGATTCAAAAATGACACCTAAACTTTTCTTCCTCCATTGGTAGAAGAGGGAGCACCTACGATGGCCAGGTTGGACGAGGGTGAGGTGACTAGCCCACCCTATGTTCTCTTAACATTGGACAAGGGTCCAATTAAAGGATGATTGGATGATGGTTAGGGACTTACACTACGATGGCTACCTTAAAAATGATCCTGGTAGGGGAGGGAGAGTTTTCATTCATTTGAATGGAAAAGAAACTGTGAACCTTATCTTCCGTACCTGAAATTTAAGGTTCTGGCTCTTTGAGAAGGGAGAGGTCAGGACCCAAACCCGTATTCTCAAAACCAAGAGCATCCCACCATTTTTACTAAAAGAATTTTCCATGTGACTGTAGATATAAAAAACGTGCAGAAAACACATGAATCCTTACCCCATCATGAAAAAAAAGTGGTATACATCTGACGGTGGAAATAAAAAACCAAATAAGAGACATGATGATGTGCCTTTCCCAAGGGTTTGATAAGACAAGAGGTTTTGGTGGAGGCCTCAACATAGTCCCTTTCAGAAAAGGGATCCAAGGAAAGAGATACCCTACCAGGAATTACTTTAAATAAGGTACTTAAGTTGGTATATAGGAAATATACCAAGCTCTGCCTCGTAGGTACTGTGTGAGAGTGTGCTACGTAGGTACCCTACATTGCTGCAATGCACAGCTGTACCATGCACGTGTGCCATGTAGGTGTGTTGCATTGGTTTGTACATTGACTGAAGAATATTTTTTACATAGGGGAAACAAACATATGTAAAAATTGTGAAAAACATTCAAAACATGCTTATAATATTTAATAATTTATTCTCTCAGACTTTAGAGAGCTACCTGAGACTATTTGAGGGAAATAGATGAATGAGCTATGAAATGGGAGCATCAAAGAGTCTTCCAGCATTTTCAGTCTTTGAAATGGGGAGACCAAGGGTCCTATTCATAGGAATAGAAGGGACTTGGTCGAAGGAAATTTGTTTGCACAGGTCCTCCATGTAGGTCCTCCGTGTAGGTCTTCCGCACAGGGGTGTGAAAATTATATATCCGCGTGGGTCCTCCACTTAGCTCCTCCATTTGGGTCCTTTTTTGAAATTTATCCTTATTTCAAGTGCCATAACATTTGATCCATAAGTCCGATTGGGCTCTACGCCCAATGAAATCAATGATCTTGAAGAGATATACACCTATTCTGTTGGTGAATTCACCAAGTCTTCTATGCTAATAATATGAAAATTATTTTAATGTGTCGACACCTATACATTATCAATCATGGAAATCTGCTTCCTACTCTGGGATGGGGGAATCATTCCACCTATCCATCTCTATGGAGTAGTATTTTGGTATATAGAAATCAAGATTGCATATTTTTTCCTTCATAGTGAAAAAATATTTACTCATAACTGGAATTTGTTTTTCTATGTGAGAATCATATATTCACTCTATGGAAAAGTACATGGAACACATTTCATGGTCTCTACAACAGCCCCCCCCCCCCCCTTTAAAATTGGATTCATTCGAAATTAAAATAATCTTATTCTAAGGTAAAATTAGGAAACTTTAATGTATTCCAACATCATTTGGCTATATTTAGAGCTATGTCACGTTTGAAAGGATATTCAAATTTTTACCTAAGTCATAGGGGTTAGTGATCATAATTTGACTATTACTAGGGTCATATGGACTAACCTACATACATTTTTATTTTGACTTTTGTTTCTCAATATTTACTAAACCATAAAAAAGGTAAATTTAGTGAGCTAGGATTTGACTTTTGTTTAGAGTTCCCTTTTCAGGTACTAAATCTGGTGAGCACCATGTCTCTTATTGTTGGTTGTTTAATATCATACATGTTGGACTATAAAGGATGAATGTTTAAGGTTGAATAGCTTTGACCATAAATTTTTAAATTAGATAAAAAAATAGTAAATAAAAATTTCAATAATATTATTTAAAAATTTTCAATGGGTATCTTGAGTCATGATTTTAATAGTCACCAAATTTAAAACTTGTATCAATATGAGGGGAGTCTCCTTCAAAAATGAAGTTACAATTATTTGACAAACTTGTATGGAGGTTGTGTTATGCAGGGTAAACTAGGGCCTATGCTGCAAATCCAAATAGTGGAATCTTTTGATTGACATGCCCGTTATGTAGGAAAATTATGCAAGGCCACCAAAGGGAATATGTTTCATTGTCATGAAAATGAACTCTTAGGAGATTGACATTATACTATTGATAGACAAGGGAAAATAAGATTTGGGTGACTTGAGACCATAGTGTGTGGTTTTATTTCCAAGGAAAGGAATTTTAAGAATGTAAGGGCTATTTTATGACTACATATATCATGAATATGAAAACTATTTTTAGACAAATTTTTTGTACGAGGAATGGTTAAAATTTTTTCAGAAATGAGAATTTATGATATCATATTGTGCAGTTTTATGTCATGCAGTGAGGACAATGTATAATGCAGTTTTAAGTCATGCAGTGAGAACATTATACTGTGCAATTTTAAGTGATGTAGTGAGGACATTATACGGTGCAGTTTTAAGCCATCAAGTGACGTAATTGTGTAGATTTAATATAAGGTCTTTAGCTCTAACAAATGGTATGAGACTCTCCCAATGTCATGATAATTTATTTGGAAACAAACTACCATATTCAGGTATGGAAGGGAAAATTGTAAACTGTGATTTGGGAATTTCTAAATCTAAAGAATGATATGGAAAAAGTGAAAAACTTATTAGATGAAGTCTTTTCCAAGAATGAAGTTATCATTATTTGAAAAACTCGTATGGGGGTTGTGTTATGAGGGGTCAACAAGGGAATATGATGCATAGACCAATATTTTAATCATTTGACTGACATGCCTGTTATGTTGGAAAATTATACAATGCCACCTAAGGGACCGTGCTGCATAGTTAGGAAAAAGAGATCTCATCAGTCTGATAGTCTATTTCTAAAAGATGAAGAGTGTTTATGAAGATTTATATTATCCAATGCACCATGTTTGGTTTATAGGAGCTCATATGAACAAGCTCAGTAATTTTTGGAACTTTTGTGAATTTTGGTGCTCATAAATTCCTGAAGTGATTTCTAGAGAGAGAGGCTCTTATCTACTCTCAAGATGCGTGCGGGAAGTTTGAAAAGCTTGTTCAAACTTTTCCTTGTGCATTTTTTCTTTGTGAAACTCTGATTTTTGTTGTGTACAATCGATGGCTTCCGGGGATAGGAAGGCAGATGTTCCAACACCATGAATTTGAGGGCATCCTTGTTGAGGAAGATAGAGGTGCTGACTACCTGATAGTTGAGGGATTTTGGGGATAGTAAGATAGACTCCGATCTTTGTATTGAGGGCTTACCCTGGTGTGGGTAAGACTGACTTTCTTGAAAGTATAAATCAAGGGGCCTTTATCCAAGGTTGTTGGATACCCTTCTCTTTGGGTTAAAAGATTTATTACATGTTACTTGTTTTTATTACAATTTTTTCCACTGCATTTTGTATTGATAAGGAAGGTGTAACATTATTTTACTTCCTTACATGTACTCTGATTATATAAGATTCTATATGCTTTAAGGTAGAATCTTAGTTGTTGTAAACTTTAGATAAGTTCCATTTTTGGAATAACTTTTCTGGAATCAAGAAAGTTATTAGAACTTATAGAGGTCTTGTGGATTACCTTTTATAACCTTGTCAAACATAACCATCCTCAAAATTTCCTATGGGAATTTTTAAAAGGAACAATTCACCCCCCTCTTGTATTTGAGAATCTCATTCTTATTTCGATCCTATGTTAGGTATTATATATTATATCATACTCAGTCACATACCAACCTAACAAAGAGAATCACTAACATGTTATTTTCTCTTCATTACCTTCACCATATAGAGACCACCATTGAATATCTCCACACCCAGATACCAACTCAAACCCCTATCACTAATTGTCTTGAACCCACCACCCTAGACTATGCCAAGGATATGCCCATTACTTCGAATAGCATTCGGAAACTTACTCCTATAAGAATATAGGTAAAACAAGATAATAAATAGAGAGAATATATATATATATATATATGTATCTCAAATCTAGGACAAGTCAATATATAGAGAGTCCCCACCAACAAACACTACAAATAGAAACACCACTGCCATCACTATGTAATGAAGAATCCAAACATGTCAAAATGGTGGAGGAAGAAGAATATGTCTGATTATGATGATTGGAAACATGGGAATAAAGAGGGGATATGAAGAGGCAATAGTAAAAACTAGAGATTAAAGCATTCTCAAATCCTCCTTAAATGCAACCTAAATAGGCATGACTGGAAAAATGAAGATGTTGGCGATGGATCCTTCTTCTAGAGGACACTAAGATGGAAACCTTAGAAGATCACTATTCTATGGGAGTTTGATTCCATCACTATCATAATTCTAAATTATATAATCATTACATTACCTTCATAAAAACCTACTTATAATATTATTATCCCAAGAAAAAATGAATGATTTCCATGAAAACAAATCCTTGAAACAATCATAATATATTCAGTGAAAGAATAATGATTGAATAATTACAACATATTCTCATTTGGGAAGATGTAACATCAATGATTATTAATTTCCATAAATTTATATAACATTAGATCATCCATAAAATTTTTTTTGAGGAAAATAAATTTTTTATTTTGATTGATATCTATTTCGTTTTTCCTTGAAACATGTGTCCTTGTTTTTGGAATCACTGCATCCAAGTAGTTTCAAATGGATTTATTCATGGAATATGAAACATCCAACATTTCTTTATCCAATAGAAACCTAATTTCCAAAGGCGGGAATTTGTCAAGTTTTATCTTTAGGATACTTAGGAATGTGAATTGGTCAAGAGGATGTGAGGTCGGACACATCACAACCTTTTGGGGGGAATTATTGTCTACTCCGGGATTTTCTTTAAAATTTAAGATATTTTTTTGAATCACTATTAATTCACCAAGTATAACATAAGTTTCCTGAAGAATTTTCAATCACTTATTAACATGTGCAAAATTTATAATCTTCAACATGTATTCTAGGTTCTCCATTAATGGAGATATCTATATGTATTTGAGGTTCTCCATCAATGGTATCCTCTCATATACTATTTAATTATTCTTTCAATCATCATTATGATGATAGTGGTTTTTAAGACACTTAGTTTGGCACTCTGGAATTTATTGTCATCTAGGGAGATGAAGGTTTGTTTTGATATTGGGATCATACCCATGAAATGGGTTACCTATGTATCCTTGTTAAAGGAATAAAAACCCTCATAGTTTCGTGAAACTTAATGGGACACATTATACCTTTTAAGGTCATGTTATAAGGACCTAACCATATGGTTTATTTTTATGTGGTTTGGATATCTAAGAGAAATTTTGTTAGTTAGATTTTGGTGTGGGACTTATGCTGAAACATCCCAATGAACTTGGATATGATATGGGTTTCTAAGTAATATTTGACCCTATTGGGAATATGGCCCAAGGAGAACATGTTTTATTTGAAATTTTGTGTTTAAACCTTGAGGAGGATTCCTACGTATCCCACCTGGATCTGAATAAAATCCCACGTAGTTCTTTGTCTCTCATGGGAGAGTATAGTTTTTTTTGAGAAATGATTTTGGGCTTACATCCTGAAAAGGTCCCTTGGTGATTTTGGGGTATATTTTGGTGATTATTGTTAAGGAGGATACCCAAATTAATGGGATAAGTGTTTTTTTCTTGGAGAGGATATCTAGTGATCTCAGGCTCTAGAAGGGCTTCCTAGGTATCTAATCGTTTGGAAAGGAATACAAGTTATCATAGTTCCTTCAGTTTTGGGTGTTTGTGAAAATGTTGTAATCATCAGGAATCTCTAAGCCCATGTGAGTCATGCCCAATGTGAGAAAAAAGTGGATTTTAATGATTCAAAAATGACACATAAACATTTCTTCCTCTACTGGTGGAAGAAGGAGCACCTACGATGTCCAGGTTGGACGAGGGTGAGGTGACTAGCCCTCCCTCTGTTCTCTTAACATTGGACAAGGGTCCAATTAAAGGATGATTGGATGATGGTTAGGGGCTTACACTACGATGGCTACCTTAAAAATGTTCTTGGTTGGGGAGGGAGAGTTTTCATTCATTTGAATGGAAATGAAAGTGTTAACCTTATCTTCCTTACCTTAAATTTAAGGTTCTGGCTCTTTGAGAAGGGAGAGGTCAGGACCCAAACCCTTATTCTCAAAACTGAGAACATCCCACCATTTTTACTAAAAGAATGTTCCATGTGACTGTAGATATACAAACCCAAAAAAACCAACGAATCCTTAACCCATCATGAAACAAAAGTGGTATACATCTGACGACGGAAATACAAAAACCAAATAAGAGACATGATGATGTGCCTTTCCTAAGGGTTTGATAAGACAAGTGGTTTTGGTGGAGGCGTCAACATATTCCCTTTCAGATAAGGGATCCAAGGAAAGAGATACCCTACCAGGGATTTCTTTAAATAAGGTACTTAAGTTGGTATACAGGAAATATACCAAGCTCTGCCTCATAGGTACTGTGTGCGAGTGTTCTACGTAGGTACCCTGCATTGTTGCACTGCACAGCTGTTCGACGCTTGTGTTCCGCGTAGGTGTGTCCTGCTGGTTTGTACATTGACGGAAGAATATTTTTTACATAGGGGAAACAAACATTTGTAAATATTGTGAAAAACATTCAAAACATTCTTATCATATTTAATAATTTATTCTCTCATACTTTAGAGAGCTACCTGAGACTATTTGAGGGATCTAGGTGAATGAGCTATGAAATGGGAGCATCAAAGAGTCTTTCAGCATTTTCAGTCTTTGAAATGGAGAGACCAAGGGTCCTATTCATAGGAATATAAGGGACTTGGTCTAAGGAATGTTTTTCGCACAGGTCCTCCATATAGGTCCTCCGTGTAGGTCTTCTACACAGGGGTGTGAAAATAATATATCCATGTGGGTCCTCCACGTAGGTCCTCCATGTGGGTCCTTTTTTGAAATTTATCCATATTTCGAGTGCCATAACATTTGATACATAAGTCCGATTGGGCTTCGTGATCAATCAAGTCAATGATCTTGAAGAGATATACACATCTTCAGTTGGTGAATTTACTAAGTCTTCTAGGCTGATAATTAGAAAATTATTTTAATGTGTCGACACCTTTTCATTATCAATCTTGAAAATCTATTACCTACTTCGGGATGGGGGAATCATTACACCTAGCCATCTGTATGGAGTAGTATTTTGGTACATAGAAATCAAGATCTCAAATTTTCCCTTTCATGGTGAAAACATATTTACTCATACATGACATTTGTTTTCTAGGTGATAATCCTATACTCACTCTATGGAAAAGTGCATGGAATACATTTCATGGTCTCTACAAAAGCCACCCTTTAGAATTGGATTCATTCTAAATGAAAAGAATATTATTCTAAGGTAAAAGTTGGGCACTTTAAAGTATTCCAACATCATTTGGTTATATTTGGAGCTATGTCACGTTTGAAAGGATGATCAAATTTTTCCCTAAGTTATAGGGTTTAGTGATCATAGTTTGACTATTACTAGGTTCATATAGACTACACTGCATACATTATTTATTTTGACTTTTTTTCTCAATATTTAATAAAACATAAAAAAATGTACATTTAGTGAGCTAGGATTCGACTATTGTTTAGAGTTCCCTTTGCGGGTACTCAATCTGGTGAGCTCCATGTCACTTATTATTGGTTGTTTAATGTCATACATGTTGGAATATAAAGGATGAATGTTTAAGGTCTAATAGATTTGACCATAAAATTTAAAATTAGATAAAAAAATAGTAAATAAACATTTCCATAATATTCTTTAAAATTTATCCAAAGGGTATCTTGAGTCATGATTTTAATGGTCACCAAATTTAAAACTTGTATCAACATAAGGGGAGTCTCCTTCAAAAAAGAAGTTACAATTATTATAAAAAATTGTTACGAAGGTTGTGTTATGCATGGTCAACTAGGGCCTATTCTGCAAATCCATATAGTGGAATCTGCTGATTGACAAGCCCATTATGTAGGAAAATTATGCAAGGCCACTAAAGGGCACGTGTTGCGTAGTCATGAAAAAGAGATCCCAGATGTTTGACATTATACTATTGATAGACAAGGGAAAATAATATTTTGGTGACTTAAGACCACAGTGTGTGGTTTTATTTCCAAGGAAAGTAATTTTAAGAATATAAGGGCTATTTTATGCCTATATATATCATGAATAGGAAAACCATTTTCATACAAAATTTTTGTACGGGGAATGGTTAAAATTTTTTCAGAAAGGAGAATTTATGATATCATATTGTGTAGTTTTATGTCCTGTAGTGAGGAAATTGTACAATGCAGTTTTAAGTCATGCAGTTAGAACATTATACAGTGTAGTTTTAAATGATGTACTGAGGACATTACATGATGCGGTTTTAAGCCATCAAGTGAGGGAATTGTGTAGATTTAATATAAGGTCTTTAGCTCTGACCAATGATATGAGACTCTCCCAATTTCATGATAATTTATTTGGAAACAAACTACTATATTCAGGTATGGAATGGAAAATTGTAAACTATGATTTGGGGATTTCTAAATCTGAAGAATGATATGGAAAAAGTTAAAAATACATTTGAGAAAGTCTTTTCCAAGAATGAAGTTACCATTATTTGAAAAACTCATTATGGGGGTTGTGTTATGTAGGGTCAACTAGGGAATATGATTCATATCCCAATAGTGTTATCGTTTGATTGACATGCTTGTTATGTAGTAAAATTATATAATGCCGCCTAAGGGTCCGTGCTTCATAGTTAGGAAAAATAGCTCTCATTAGCCTGACAGTCTATTTCTAAAAGATGAAGACTGTTTTTGAAGATTTAGATTTTCCAAAGCACCAATTTTGGTTTATAGAGAAAGGTACCTAAATATATATAGGTTCTTTCCATCAACTATTTTGAAATAATCTGATTAATAGGAATTATGCGAAGGTATAAACCAAATGTAAGAGGTATGGTGTCTGAAGTTCTAGGTCATACAACTTAAACCAGAAATGGAAAAAATATATTATAAGTGGCCAAGTGATTCCAAGGATATTTCATATTGCTTTGAACACATCGATAAGGAAATGTGTAAACCATGGTCTTGAAGACTTTTACATCGAAAGAAAGATAATGGGACAAATATAACTGAATGAATGTTTTAAAATATAGATTATTGTATATTTTCATTAATGTTTGAAGGGGACAACGACAATATAACCATGAATAGAATTACCATCTTTTCAAAAACCCGTTATGTTGGCTGTATTATACAGTTCCAACTGGGTCATATATTTCATATCCAAATAGTGGAATCATTTGACTTACATTCCAAATATGTAAGCAACTTATGCAAGACTAGCTAAGGGCACATGCTGCATAGTCACGAAAAAGATCTCTTAGGTATTAGAAACTCTGTCATCAGGAACCATAAGAAAGATTATGAAGATATAGAAATATTCAAGATTAAGAGTGTGAAATATAGAATGGAGTTACACTCAATGCACATAAGATATATTTGAATAAATATTGGAATTGAGTTTGACATCCTTTACATAGATCTGACTCATATGTAAAATTGATTCTTTCTTTGTTTCTATTTGAATTGACGTTTTGATGTGAAGTTTAATGATAAGAAGTGAGGAAATTATACTTTACAGTTTTAAGTTATGTAGTGAGTACATTATAATGTGCAGTTTTAAGTCATGCAGTGAGGACATTGATAGCACCATAAGAAATCAAGACACCTTATTTATATGAAGAATCCTTTTACCAAATTCCTAATCCCATGTGGGCTATGCTTGGTGTGGGAAATAAAGAGTATTAAGGGTTTTTTCTATTACACAAAGGTGAAAAAGTGAGGAATAGAGGTGTTAGATTTGCATGATATTAAGTTTCACGTAGTAAGGATGAAGATGAACTGGTTTGAAAAAAGACATATTGTAACTGAACTTTAGAATAAAACCCAATTGTCACTATGTGTCTTTATGGGGGAAAGAATCAAGCCATATGTTGTTATTTAAACATTCCCTATTCATTTTTGATTCTTATATGAGGAATAAAGGGGTTTTTATATCATGTATGGGCATAAGATTTGAGGTCTAGGAATCTCTACTAATCTCATATAGATGAGAATCAAGCCGTATGTAGTTCTATAAACATTCCTTTCCCACACAAATCGAGTTGGCATGGGAGACAAGGGGCTTTAACACATTTTAGAAGAATGATTAAATTTAAGACACAAGATGGTATGAAAATCAAATCAAGTATCTTAATAGAAAATTATGTATAGATATTGTTCATATACGGGAGAAAAAATGGAAATAAAAATTTTGTGGTTGCAGTTGGTCCCATGATTGTAGATCTAGGTGTCTCTATGTATCAGAAATAGATGAGAATCAAGGCACACATAGTTTTTAAAATAAGGCCCCTATCAGATCTGATTCAGACATAGGGAATCAAAGGACTCATTTTCCACTAAGTATTAGCAATGATATCAATGATTCTTGCATATAGAAGCTCCAAAAGTCAATTATAGAAGATATTAATCGTAAATTTAAATGTCTTGTAATGAGGAAAAATGATGTCACGTAGTTTAGAGTCATGTGACAAGAAAAAAATTCTACACATTTTAATGTCATCTATCATGGATATTTATAGTCGTTACACATTATAACGTCTTGAAACTAAGACTTTGTACCGTGCAATTTTTTGTCTTGCAGTAAGGACATTGGGGCTGGGCGATTTTCAGTCTTGCAATGAGGATGATGGTGTAAATATAAAAAGTATTCCATCAAGAATCTCGAATTGTTTATAGTTTCAACAAGGTCTTAATCCATTGAGATTAAGGAATAAGTTCCATTTTAGTATACCTTATGTAAACAATATGTTCCTTCCCACTTTGGCTCAAGCTTAGATGGTTTATTTCCTTGTATTATTGGATTCTGGAGGACAAATACCAATTATCCTTGAAGAAATGAACCAAGGCAAACATTCATATTAAAATCTCCTACTATTATGTCTTGATAGACTTCTAAATGACTTATAGTATGCAATATTTTCACTTCTAATTGATCCAGGTAATTAAAATGTATCTGAGACCTCTCATATGTAGACAACTGATCACAAATTGCAACTATGGGAGAAGGAAATTGCCTTCCAATTGGTAAAAATGCTTTTATTCCATATACTAATGAAGAAGTAGTTACTTGTGTGGTAGTATGGGCAATATTCCTATAATCCAATAAGGCATGAAAAATTTTATCAGGCCAATATTTCTTATCTTTATCCCCCATCTTCTTTAGTATATTTGAGAAGGTCTTTTTGAAAGCATCTATTTGTCCATTGGCAATCGCATGATAGCGAGATGAATGGTTGGACTTGATAATGTTTTCTAGGTATAACATATTTAACTCAAAGGAAAAAAATTGGTGACATTTTCTGTCAATATAGTATGAGGGACACAAATTATTGTGATTATGTTTGTTTTGAAGAAACTAACAATGATTTTGGCCCTGCCTTCTTTTAAAGGAATTGCCTCATCCCATATAGAAAAGAAGTCAGTAGTAGTATGAATATACTTGAACTACTTTTTCATTGCTGGAGGATAAGTTCCTACTACCTCTATTCCCCATGTGGAACATAGACATAAGTATTTAGATTATTGTAGCAACTATTGTGGTTGATGAATGATGTCGTCAAGCACTTGATAGGGATGAAATCATTTATTGAAATCTATGAAATCCTGGGACATTGATGGCCAAAAGTATCCAAGCCATCATATTTGATCAGAAATCCGTTGCTCAGACTTGTGAGCACCACATGATCTTAAATGTACATCTCTCATTACTGTTGTAGTTTCTTCCCCATCACTACACTAGAAGGGAATTCCATCAAATCCATGTTTGTAGAGGATCTACAGGTGCCCTAAACTATCATAAATAGTAAAATTTGCTTCCCATTGTTAGATCTATTCTTCTTATCCCTATCAAGTGGAATTCCTCAATTTTTAAGGTCTTCCATGATGGGTGTTCTCCATTCCATGGTATGACCATATGAATCATTAATACAGCTAATTTCATTAATTTTCTGCATTTTGTTTTGAAGAAAAGGTGACGCCACATGACAATGGGCTATGATGATAACTCTATCATCAATATTTGGATATTCCAGGGCTGTAGCTACATTAGCAAGTTCATTAGCTTGGTAATTTTGTGATCATGAGACATAAGACAATGTTGGCTCTGAGGGAAATTCAACCACTACCCCTTTGACGTAATCACAAAAATGGATTAACTTTTCTTTTCTAAGAAAATATTCCCGATTCATTTGTTTTATTACCAATACTGAATTACCATTCACTTTCAAAATAATCACTTGCAACTGAATTTCCAATTCCAAGCCTGCAATGAGATCTTGATACTCTTTTTTATTGTTGGTTCTGCATTCTATGATTAGGACGGAATAATGAAATACTTCCTTTTCTAGAGAGATAAGGAAAATTCCTTACCCCACTCTTTTGAGTTTATATTTTTCCATTCTCTTCCCTATTAGACTTTTGGATGCACCATTAATATACAATTCCCATGTTTGGGAACTATATTTAATAGAGAATACCTCTTTATTAAGAAGTTTTGTATTCAATGACTTATCTTCATCAAATGGATGTTCAGCAAAGAAGTCCGCAAGAGCTTGGACTTTTATTGACTTTTATGGAAAAAATTGGATATCAAACTATTGAAAAATACTACCCACCATGCCAAACACCCTTTAAGCATAGAAATATTGACGTTAAATTTGAGCAGGTTACTAGGAGACACCAATTGGATCTCTTGAAGTTATAGGTAGTGCCTCAATTTCATAATAGCCAATATTAATTCCAGTAAACACTTTCCAATACTTGAATACTAGGTTTCTTTATAAATCATATTTAGATTAATATATTAAAGGTTGTTTTCATTCCCAGCATCATTCTTTTGGGCAAGGAAGGCACCCAACGATCACTCTATTGTTGTCACATATAGAATAAGTGGTCTTCCTTTAATAGGTGGTATTAATAATGGTCGACTCAAGAGATATTTATTTTCGGTATCAAATTCTTCTTGGAAGTCATCATTCCATTGATAGGTGAGTCCATTCTTCATTAATATGGTGATGAAAAAACACTTGCCTTCCAATTTAAGGATAAAGCACAGAATGTTGGCCACTGGTCCTTGGAGTCCTCTTAATTCTTTCAAATTTTGAGAAGGTGACATGAAAAGTATTTATATTGATTTCTTTTAATAAACCTATATACCATGATGCCATATAATGAAGTCGATAGGAAATTTCTTTAGGTTACCCTGAAGGAACATTTCAAGGGGTTCATCGTAAAATTGTGTTTCCAATGTTTATTGAATATAGTCTCTAGATCAGACATGTAATTGGAACATTCTCTATATTTGATCACCAAATAATCCACCTAAAATTCCATAAGTTTTTTTAATAAGGTTTAGAAGATATGGTGCATGGCACATTGATATGTTTCACATGCATTATTTAATACAAAGGGCATTACCTGATAGAAAAACACACCTTGAGTAGCTCTAAAGGCTGTAGATTCTTCATCCTATGGGGCCATATGGATTGGATTATACCTAGAGTTTCTATCCATGATGTAAAGGGATTCATAGCCAACAGTTTCACTAATTTAAATCTCTTTGATCAGGAGTGAAAAGTCATCATTAGGACAATACTGGTTAAGATCATTGAAATTAAGGAAAACTATAATTTCTTTATTCTTCCTTTTCAATGTGACAATGTTGGTCATCCATTTGGGATATTGAACATCGATGAAAAATTTATCCTCTATATGATTATCAACTTAATCTTCAATTATAGAAGCATGAGTTTGGTGTGTTCTTATTATTTCCTACTTAAATCCTCGATGTTCTTCTAGAAAACCCATATTATGAGTGGATACATCGGGATTAAGTCATGGAATTTATATATAATAAAAAGAAAATATATCTCAATGATTCTTTTGAATAGTAGTATACACCTCTTGCTTTTTAGAAGTCATGGTTGTACTAATTAATGTGTGGCATGGATCCTCTTCTGTACCGAGATTTATTTCTCTAAGCTCATCTATAGTGGAAATGACACCCTCATCAAATTCTAGAGGAGCCTCCCTAAGATCTTCCTCTTATTCTTCATCTTCCATATGCATCAATTAATCAGTTTCCACTTGCAAATTATATGACAAAGCAAAACTTCCAGAGTTGGGAGAGGAGTTAGTATTTCAACATCCTGAAGAAGAGGTCACTATTTATAACCCCACATATGATGAAGGGTCTCCTTGGTGTAATAAAAAGGAGACGATGGATTGGGAATCAACATCTTTGTCTTCTGTTAGAATTTATACAACTTCGTCTATTCAGATTGATGAAGTAGAGACTTGATGAATTTCAGTATATGAAATGAACACATCTTCATTTAAGATCCCATCACTGCATGGTGAATCTACAAACTCTACGATGTTGTTAGGCTTGATTTCCACAATTGACAATTTGGAAGGTATTGGACGAATTCTTGGATTTGGGTTTACCATTACAATTTGATTGATAGGAAAAACATAATCAGTACTCAAATGTATTAATGGGTTAACTAGGATCTTTTCCAAACCATTTAGAGCAATAGTTCAGGTTACCTCCTTTTCCATGGACCTTATTCCCTTTGAGTGATAAAACTCTACCTCAATGTATTGAGATTCACATGTTATAAACATATCCATGCCAGTATACAGTATCCCAACATGAACATTGAAAATAAACTTATAAAATTAGTGGTATGATGAAGGTATTGCTACATGTTGATGTAGATAAGGCCATCCAAGTAGAATATTGAAGGATGTGTCCTTAGGAACAACCATGAAATCTGAATTAGACACGAGATCTCAAAACTGAGTTTGGAGTGTAATCTCTCCCAGAGTTTTTTTCTCATTATTTTCATATCTTGGCTAAATTAAAGTATAAAGATATAATTCATGTTCATTCATGCTCTATCTTCGAAGTGTACAAACGAGAATGAGGTTGACTATAGAGCCGTTATAAACAACGCTTCGTTGGATATCTATGTCATTGAACTTTTCAGATAGATACAGGGGCTGAAAATGTCCATATTCTAAATCATCTTCATCTTCATCTGTAATAGATATGAATACACGAAATTCTATAAAGTCATTCTCTATACAGTAAACCTCTGTATTAAAAACATCGGTTTCAAACTCATAAGGACTTAACAATGCTTTAACAACTACCTCTTGAAGATCTTTTGATAGGCTCAAGGAATCCTGAATTGAAAAATTGGATAGTACATGGTCCAGCTATTTCAAAACATCATTATTTTGGTCCAGAGGCCTATGTTTCCATGCATGGAAATGATGTTTTATAGGTACCTTGGATATTGACCCTCCTGATGTAGATGTAACCTATGTCAGAGAAGAAGCTAGAAATACTTCTAACTTTCTTAGATTAGTATGACTAGGTCTATCTACGTGCTAAGAGGAATATGGTGTAGAAACTAATAGGTCATCTAAAATAATCATGTCAGGACATAATCTATCATGTATGGAAGAATCTCCTTGTTCTTGTTGAGCCCACTCAAGGGATCTTCCATGAGTTTCTACCGCATTTACTGTTCGAGCATGGGTAGAGTTATAATAATGGAATCATGAACTCCCATGTCTTCCCATGTATCTTCAACCTTGGACTATTTCTATAGATCCCCCGTTATGTTCAAGGAACTCCACCTCATTATAATCAGAATCACTATTGGCATAAAGATATATTAAGTGGATAATGTTCATGGAACCAAAGATCATTACTTCAACTAATGAAGATTCTACTTGAAAGGTTAGTTCTGGTTATACATTTTGGAGGGGTGGTGCCCGTGATTTTGAATAAAATGGAATGAAATCTTCTAATGTCAAAAAAACATTTTCCTTAACATGAGCTCATATTCTTTGTATAGATCTTTGTCCTTATGATCAATTCACTTCTTTGAGGATTGAACTTTTGATAAAGGTAGTTTCTCTGTGTTAGGAGTTCCAGAACATATAATAATTTGTTTGAACTGTGGTCTTAGAATGAAATGAGTTTGGTTGATCATTTTCCTAATCATCAAATATTCATATTTTTGCACATTTTTACTTTTTTACTTCCGTCCATCCGCCTTCTTCCTTTAGATCAGTAGCAGTAATAGATGCTACTTGAGCAGATGAACTCTTATGTTTCACTTGCCCAGATTCTACCATATTTACAGGAGGTCCTTAAAAAACACTCCTAAATGGTATGCACCAACATCTGGTGAAATGGAAAATAATTTAGAATATCTTCATATCCTTCTTTTTCTTCACTTCGTCAGCCATGGAAACCGAAGAAAACTATTTTATACTGATGAGATGAAGTCTCCATGAATGTGTTTTTTCTAGAAGGAATAAAACCTGTTATTTAATTCCTCAAATTGTTCCCACCATTGATCTCTTTGATCATCTTGACAAGGAGGTTGTTGCTACTGACACTCTAGAGGCGATGACCTTCAATATGATGAAGGTTTTGAACTGGAAGAAGGTACATGTTCTTAATTGAGTGTAAAAGTATTAGTCTTTGCTTTCTCTATTCTCCTTCCCATAACAGATGGAATTAAAAGAGCTTTACCTTTAGTTACTATAATATAATATTCTATCTATTGAGAAATTAACAAAAGGTCTTGAAACCCTCTTGTGTATTTTATAGGGATCAGTTGTGTGTGTAACTCATCACACAGAATTTCCCCAAAACATTTCAACAACTCTTCTTATGGGAGTTCCATACTTAAGGAATATGTTAATCCTTTCATTTGAGTAATGAAGTCCTAAACTCTTTAATTATCCATTTTTTTAAATTTGTAAGATAAAAACTATTTTATTTGTAATTTTGAGCAGAATTAAAGAAGGTATTTCTAATATAGATCTTCATATCTAGTAGTTTATCGAGATTTCAAAACTTTTTACCATAAAAAAGATGGTCCTTGTAATGACTACACAAAACACCTAATCATTAATTCTTACTTTTTTGAGGAGTTCCTATCATGGGATCACAACAAGAAATTTTTTTTGTTATGTTTTGTTTTGGATCTCTAGAACCATTATAGATTGTGAATGTGGTATTAAAAAAACAATACGCGGAGGAATCAGATCCATCCATTCAGGGTAATATTTTTGTTCTATCTAAACTAGCATACATCATTCCTTAATAGCTTAAAATTGAGTCATTAATGCCTTAATTGTGTTCATAAGCAGTTGGGGAATATCCAAATGAGCTGGAACCTTTGCAGGTACAGAAACTGGAGCTTCAGCTGGTGCAATGACTGGAGAATCCACTAATAATGGTGCTGGTATTTTTCTATAACACCCCTCCAGAACAAGATTAGTAGGATGTGTTTGATCCTACCTTGGTTGTGTACCCACTAGAGGTAATTAATTATCTTCCTCTATAATTACTACAAATCCTCTTTTTCAAGGAGCTCCTACAGGATGTGCAAGTTGAGAACCCACCTAGGGAGTACATCTAGTAGAAATGCTACATGGAAGTAACTATGTATTTATTCATTTCCACTTTTTCATCTCATCTTCCTAGTGTGAAACTATATCTTCAAGTGAAAGATATTGACATTATCTAGTGAAAAATAGAGATGCAATATGACCTTTACTTTTCCCCTTGTAAGATGCCTTTTGGAGGGGTGGGAGTTGGATACTTGATGGCATACTTAGATTCCAGGCAAGCCTCTGATTACATGTACGTAAACCTTCTTAATATTCCTTAGTGTGTACCATATTATGGATAATAACATCATCTTATGATTCCCTTGAACTAGACTCATTTTATAGAGGATCTTCTATAATGGTTTTAATGACATTTTCTGATGCATAATACATTAATGGCATTCTGTCAACATCTTTGTAAGATCGTATCCCTCTATATCATTCATGAGACTCTGCACTCCTTTATGATTGATTTTCATGTGTTTTTCTCAAATTATAACCCAATAGAGAATCCTTGAATAGTATAATTGTGATCTATCTTTGTGAATTCATCCCAAATCGGGAGAAACTGACTGCTATTGAGAAGGGGATTGTAGATGTGAAAAAGACCCCAGCCTTACAGGTTGGGGCTGTTCATGTTATTATTCTTCATTCCTTTGAACATTGTTTAATGAATTTGAATGATGGCTTAAACGAGCCCCAAACCTAAATGATGGGGTGAATCTTGATTTACTATGGATGAGATTCACATATCTTCCCTTCTGATTTTACGAATTTGGGTTTGGATATTATCCATGTGCATTATCCGACAACCACACAAATTACCTATTCAGAATATTTCTATTCTATTTAAAACATTTTCATTATATGATGGCTGAAATCCTCAAAGTGGGACGCCTACTCAAGATTCACATATGCTTGATGTAAATGTAACTCAACTGATTGCTTTCTTTGGGCCTGACTCTGATTAGAGCTAGTGGAGGATTGTTCTTGAGCGTACATTTCATTACATACAAAATCTATTTATTACAACCAACTATGGGATATAACATTGCATGAGACCAATTTTGGCGGACATTTCAGATTCTGGAGTGTAGTGAAATTCATTGCTCAATGTGCATCCCATCCTATGATATGAACACCAGATGGGGTGTCAAAAACTAATTGGCATAGACTCTTTATATCATTGAGGCATGCACGCTTAAGGATTATCTACATATTTTCAACCATTGGATGCTAGGAAACTAAGAGAGACACCACTTAAATTTGGTGTTTCAACCCTTCTATTACCTTAAAATGATTTTTATATTAATTATATTGTAATACATTGGTTTTAAAATGACAATTTTTCTTTCCTATGTTAAGGTGGATATCATGAATTCAATATTCTACCATCAATTCTAGAATGTTATATTTAGAATTTTTCAAAGGCCAGAACATGACTGGCATTACTCCTTTAGAAAATTGTTCTCTCATGTTTAACATACCTTTTTCATCTTTCTCTAGAGGTTCCTATACTTGGTCTGACCAAAGTGGATGTTATGTATTAGAAGTCAAATGACCCAAGGGTGGTTTGTAAAATGATCATTCCCTTAATATGTCTTCTGTTTTAAAAGTATTTCACTCGAAAATGACAAGGAATTAGACAAGACTAGATTTGTGTTGGAAGTGCCTCAAGATAGCAGGGTTTTCTCATCACTACATTATCAGATATAGAATTATCCTGAAAATGTGAAATACTTCTTCGGAGAGGAAATTCATAGTGAATTCCATCACGTCGAGGACCACCATGGTGGATTACAAAAAGGGATAAATCCTGTCATTCTTTGGTCTTCTGGAAACATGGAGGGTTTTCGTGGCTCTCAACTACAGATAGGATTTCTATATTGACCAAATTTTCCTGAAGCAAGATTTTAGGATGAACTGTCTAATTGGGAACATCAGAATTACATCTAGTACTCCCGTAATTTGGTAATGAGGGGTAGGATCTTGAGTTGAAATAAATAAATGATTGAGTTCTTCCAGAACTCCAGCATTAATATGATCTATATTAAAGTTTAACTCTAGATTTTCTAACTATGTTTGGATATACTTCATCATGGATGATCTCTTACACTTATTGGGGGCCACATATTGGGAGAGTTGGTTTTCATGGGTAGGTGTATGTGTCTACCTTATAGCGGTCATTGGAATGGACCAATTACCGCCAATTGGAAATGGTGTATGTTCCTAATCATGTTGTCCATATGATATGGGTGAGTATGCCCCATGGACCTCCTAGAATAAAACATAGAAGTGTATTTTCTCTAGGATGGCATGCCAATGTTCTATCCCATGTGTGGTGATAGATTTATGGGTCTCTTCCACTGGTACTGCTAAAGTTGTTGTTATAATATCCGAACATGCTTCTGGAAGATGGGAAACAATTTATTTCATCCCTTTAACCATGAATAAGATGTGTTTGGTGACTCCAATGGAGACAATGGGAATATATATCTATTTCGTATCAGGAGTAGGTGTATGTGCCTTCACTTCTTATCCTTTTCCTATCAGTTGGTATTGACAATACTCATGCATGGGGGTAGAGAGTTGGGTCTACCACATATTTGTCATTAGAACATTCCTGTTGACTTCTCCAGGTGTTGACAAATGAGAATGTTGGCAGGCTTGATGAACATTTTCAGCTTTATGTACATGTTGTATACTTTCCGTCATATATATCTGACAGACTTTTTTCAATACTAGAAGATGAGACTACTTGAATAATTGGTAATTGCAAGCTAGTGTATGTTCATGTTTACCAGTTTCTACAATATTGGATTGGAAGGCTTCTTTAAATGAAGTCAGACAAGCCTTCTGACTGGCTGATAATTTGTAAATAGGTGTATATGCTAGTTCACAGTACTCCACTGGATTTTCCTGGTGGGATTGGTGGTTGCTTTTAGATGAGTGTGTTGGGAAGTAGAATTAGGACGGACCGGTGTATATACCCTCTCATTTTTCAACACCAAGATAGGTTCATGGACTTCTCCAGGGGAAAGAGGTAAGAACCTTATCCCTATTGACCAGCCATTTTCCCTGATGGTTCATCTTGTGTTATCGGGTCTGAGAGACCTAGGCAGAACATCTAGAGGAAACACAGCCATCACTTTGGCGGTTCACTACCCCAGAATTTTAGTGGAAAAAATTATTAGTGGGATTACTAAGGAAGGACCTCTTCATCCTTGAACTAAATCCCTTAATGTCCTCTTGATCCACCTACCTATAGTACAAGAGGGACTGGTCGTTGAATTATGGGGATAAGGACACGAATCATTTGAAAATGGTGGTTGGCATAGTCTGCTTCTTGATCATCGGTCGTCGTTGGCCAGAAGATCAAGGATTGTTATTGACCTGGAGGTCCTATTTGGCAACCTCAAAAGTTAGGATTGTACCATGATGGGTATAATCTTTTACCAATAGGTTCGAGACCTAGAATTGAAGACATTTTGTGGGTGATAATTTCCTTCCCGTGGATGAGGATCTAGCCAGAGATGCGACCGAGAAGTTCCCATATGTCGTCTTTAAGAAAACCATTTGGGACTGAAGGGAGTTGAGAGAAAAAACTTAGATAAAAAATAAAATCCATTAAATTGACATATTTTAGTTGGATACAAGCATGATTGATTCCTTTTTCTGGCCTTCCTTTGTCAATTGATAGGGGAAAGACCGGTGGGTAACATTATTAACTTTGTTAAGGATTCATGTTGGGTTTACCATTTTTGATTCGTAGTTCCTTGAAATGTGAGTTCTAGTTTTAAGAATCACTACTTCTAGACAGTTCCCATTGGATTTATTCATGGAACCAAAAAAATTCAAAAGTTATTTATCCAAAAGGAACCTTCTTTCCAAAGGTAGGCATTTATTGTGTTTGAAATTTACGATATATAGAAACATTTATTGGTCGAGAGGATGGGAGGTCGGACTCATCAAACCATTTTTGGGAGAGTTATTGTCTACTCTGGGACTCTCATTGAAATATATGATATTTTTATTAATCCTTATTAATTTAGTAAGTACAAGATATGATTACCTTTGATTTTTAAATCACTTATTAACATGTGAATAAATTTGAATCATCAGGATGTATTAGAGGTTCTTCATTAAAGGAGATATCTATATGTGTTTGTGGTTCTCCATCAATGGTTTCCTCTCATATACTATTTAAATATTATTGTAATCATTTTTTTATGATAATGGTTTTTAAGGCACTCAGTGGGGAACTTTATAATTTATTGTCATCCAGGGAGACGAAGGTTTGTTTTGATATTGGGATCGTACCCATGAAATGGGTAACCTACGTATTCTTGTGAAAAAAATCATAACACTTGTAGTTATGTTCCACTTAATGGGACACATCATACCTTTCATGGTCATGTGGTAAGGACCTAATGATATAGTCTAATGTCATGTGGTAAGGACTTCTCACCGAAAGGTGCTTAGTTTGAGTTTTGTTTGGGAATTATGCTGAAACAGCCCAATGAACTTGGATAGGATATTGGTTTCCAAATATGATTAGACCCTATCGGGAATATGGACCAAGGAGAACAGGGTTTACTTAAAATATTGGGTTAAAATCACAAGGATTATTCCTATGTATCCCATGTGGATGGGAACCAAATACCACATAGATCGATGAGTTTGATAGGAGAGTATATTCCTTGGAGAGAAATGAGTTTCAGATTACTTCTTGAAAAGGATTCCTTGGTGATTTGGGTGGTTTAATTTGGTTCTTATTTCTATGGAAGATTCCTAGATTAAGGGAATTGGTTTTTGGATTCCTAAAGAAGATATCCAATGAGCTTGGGCCCTAGAAGGGATTCTAACGTATCCTGGTTTGAACAAGAATCAAAGTTCTCATAGTTCCTTCAATTGTTGGTGTTTTTGAAAATGTTGTAATCATCAGGAATATCTATGCCCATGTGATTCCTGATCGGGGTGACAAACAAGAGGATGTGAAAGATTCCATAATGACACATACAATTTTCCTCCCCTACTAGTGGAAGAGGGAGCACCAATGGTGGCCATGGCAGATGAGGGTGAGGCGATAAGCCCTCCATATGATCTTTTTTACAATGGAAAAGGGAAAAATAAATGAAAGAAGGGATGAAGGTTATGGTCTTACACCAGGATGGAATCCAGAAAATTGATCCTGATAGGGGGGGGAGACTTTTAATTCTCTTAAATTGAAATGAAAGTGTGAAACTTACCTTCCCTACCAAAATTTTGAGGTTCTGGCTGTTTTAGAAGAGAGCGTTTAGGACCCAAACCCTTATTCTCATAACTAGGAACTTCCATGAACTATTCATATAGAAGATAGGACCATGCGAATTCAGATATAAAAACCCAAATACACTCCATAAATCCAAACCCCATTGTGAAATAGATTTGGGAATCCTCTTACTACAAAAATACTAACCCAAATAAGAGACACAATGATGTGCCTTTCCCAAGGGTTTGATATGTCATGAGGTTTTGGTGGAGGCTTCAACATAATCCCCTTCAGATATGGGAATCACGGTAGGATATACCATGCCGTGAATGGCTTTAAAGTGGGTACTTATGTAGGTATGTAGGCCACATACAAATCATTTACACATAGGTACTGCGTGCAAGGGTTCCGCATAGGTACCCCACATTGCTGCACCGCACAATTGTACCATGAAAGTGAGCCTCGTAGGTGTGTTGCACAAGTTTGTATGATGACTGAAGAATATTTATTACATAGGAGAACCGATAATATGTAAATTTTTCGAAATACTTTCAAAACATGCTTATCCCGTTTAATTATATCTTCTCTCGTACATTAGAGTGGTACCTGAGTCAATTTGAGGGATCATTGCAAAAGATCTACGCAATGGGAGCATCAAGATGTCTTTAATCATTTTCAGTAGTTGAAATGGGGAGATGAAGGGTCATATTTATAGGCATGGAGGGGACCTTTTAGATGAAAATTTGTATGCACAAGTCCTCTGTGTAGATCCTCCTCGTAGGTCTTCCACAGAGGGGTGTAAATATCATATTGTCGTGTAGGTCCTCACCATAGTTCTCCATGTAGGTCCTCCACATAGGTCCCTTTATGAAATTTTTCTATCTAATGAGTGATATAACCGTTGATATGTTAGTCTGTTTGGGCTCTGCAACCAGTCAAATCAAAGCACTTGAAGACATATAAATTTCTTCTGTTGGTGAATTCAGCAATCCTTCTCAGATGAAACTTGAAAATTGATTTTAATGTGTCGACAACTTTTCTTCATAGATCTTGGAAGTCCACTACCAACTCCTAGAAGGGGGAATCATTCCACTTATCCATCCCTATGGATTAGTATTTTAAAACATAGAAATCCATACTACATCTTCTTCCATCACGGTGAAAACATATTTACTCATACTTGACATTTGTTGTCTATGTGAGAATCAAATTTCACACTATGAAAAAGTGCATAGAACACACTTCATTTTTCCTAAAATATCAATGGTTATAGTCTTATATATAAAATTATTTTTTAAATATCACTTGGATCACCTATAGATGAAAATATCCTTTCCATTTTAAAAATTCTTATTTAAAATCTAAAATTAGGTTAAACAATAATGAATTTTTTTTATTTAAATTAAACAATCAATCATACAAACAAATTGTTCAATCATTATGTTTTTATGACTTTAGAGTGTTTTTTTCATAATCACTACATTAAAAGTTATATTCCTTTCACATTTTTATAATAAAAATCAAAATTTCCCCCATCCAAAAGGCAATAGAATTATTACTTATATTTTAAAAAAAAACACATAATGTGTAAAACATAATTAAATTATTCAATGTAAAAAGTTTTTAAAAATATTTTTGAAACAAATATAAAACGTGGATATTGTAAGAGAAGGATTCATGATCTAAATGAAGATACATGATCTGTATCACTTACAAATAACTTTATTAATATTTATTAAATCAATAATTGATGCAATAAAAAAATCAAAATTTGAACCTAATTCACAACTAGATGATAATAAATGATATGTGGAAAATAAAATAAGAACATGTGATTCTCACCAAGGGAACCATAAAAATAAACTATCCTGAATGAAAAATGATTGTATTATAAATACTTTTCAATTTTCAAACCTTATAAATCGCAACCCCCCAAAAAATAATAAAATTAAATGAAAATTTAAATATTAATAAAATAATGATATTCATGATATAGATTTTAAAATGTGTAGTAGAATCACATCATAAAAGGATATAGGTGTTAAACACTACAGTATTCCATAATGAAGGGAAACATAGATGAAGTCCCTTATAACATTGGTAATATCTCAATAAAAACCCAATTAAAGAGATAACATCAAATGGATTTATAAATTCAAATTATTATTTTTAAAATAATCATTAAATAAATTTTTGAGACAAATATAAACCAGAACAATTAAAAAAATTGTTCAATATGGCATATTTCTAATAGAAATAAAACATGAGATGAGAAAACCCTTAACTCGAGTCCAAACATACCTTGAATGTCCATTAACTACTATATAATAAGTTTAAATAAATTATTTTATTTCATTAAAACAATGTATTGGATTAATACCTTAATCGTAAATTTATTATTTTAGTTCTTTTTAAAGACATATTTAAATATTCAATCATTGAAGTCCATGATGGGTGTTTTGAGGATGTTTTGTTCATTATATCAAAAAAGATTCAGTGTGTTGAATATGGTCAAGTGGAAATTATTTTAACATCTCTAGAATAATAATAATGATATATTAATAATATTTATATATAAATTATACATTTATAACCAATAATGAAGGATAGTTATGAAAAATAGACAACATTACAGTCATGGTTATTGTAGTTCATACATACACAGGATTAACATTTCCATTTTCCAACATTCATTATGAAAAGAAGGAATGTAATATTTTATGTTTAATGTATTATTTTAATATCATAAATAACATATTATTTATCAAGATATAATTTTTTTTATCAATAATGTTTTTGGGTGATGAAAACAGTGTCACATCCCTTTTCGAGGTGGTACTTCCCCGTACACATTAGTGACATTTTCATACCATCCACAAAATGGAATGTCAGAATGTATATAAAGAAAAAGACATAAACAATTCATAATATTATTTTTTAAGAAATGAATTCATTTTATAACATTTGATTATATTTTTTGGTATATATTTTGAGAGAATTGGGCCATAACTCATACATAACAAAACTATTTACTACAAAGTGGAAACTTTTGATTAGTATCCATTTTTTCACTATATGAAACTTTTAAGATAAAAAAATGATTTATTTTCATGAAAAATATTCATTAAATTAAACATTAATTATACCATTACCTTATACATCCCTATAACAAGTGAAAAATATTTATAAAATTTGGAATGAGCAAAAAATCATAGTAAAGGATATAAAAATAAATAAATCCATTAGTCTAGGGAAAACAGAAAACCCATGAAATATTTTCCTTTATATAAATATTATTTGATTAAAATAAATTATTCATTTTTATATGGAAAAAACACTCAATATATCCTCAAATAATATAATTAAATCCCATATCATTAATAGATTAATAAAACATGTATCATGGGACATCATTATCTATACCCCTCATAAAAATTTAGTAACCTTATGGTCCACTTACACAACCAATGCATTGGAAGGATTTCATGGACCCACCTATATTTGGTTTATATCATAACAAAACATACATGGTTTATAACATATCGAGCTATCCATGGTTTATAACAAAAGTACCTATCCTTGGTATATAACATAATCACACATGAACGTAATTTTTTTTAAAAACCATGACATAATCATAACATGTAAAATCTTTCAATTTCCAACATCACACTCAAAAAATATTCTTTTATACTTTAAGAAATATTTTTCTGATAATAAAATATCTATCACTTTTTAATAGACGTATTTTAAAAACCAAAATACTGAAAAAATGAATAATATTTTTTATGAGAATAATTTTTGAAAACATGTAAATGAATATATAAATAACATAATGGTTAAGGAAATGGAGAAGTTCTTGATGTCATATACATTAAAAGAGAAGACTTATTTTCTCATTTGTAAGTAACAACCAACACTCTATAAAAAGATTATAATTTTTGAAAAAAATTGAAATAACTACTAAAATTAACTTTATAAAATTATAATTTCCATAGGAAAATTAATTTTAAAAATATTTTCATGGAAGGAAAGGAGATTTTGAAGGAATACATTAAATGATAATTTTTTATGTGAAGTCCCTTATCACATTGTAAATATTTGAATAATAATCCCTATTAATGATTAAAATTAAATGAAAATTAAATACTATAATAATAGTTCAATTCATGATATAACATGTAAAGTTTTCTTTATATAAACCTATTAAGATATTATAGGTTCATAACATCAAATTATGCCTCAACAAATGGAAATGGAGATAATGTCCCTTATCTTGAGTCTAAATCATCATGTACGTTAACTATCATCGTGAATAATAAAAAATAGTAAATTATTTAATTTATTTAGATTATTTTTAATGTTTATTATTCCTTTTATTTCAATTAATACCATTTCATAAATGATTACTTAACTAATTTGGTTAAAGTCAGATGTTTCAATGAAATTTGGATTTTATGTCAAAAATGACTTTGGTAGGTTAAATATGGTCAAAGATTTAATTATTTAAACATATAATGATTAATGATAATGAAATATATATCATATTTATAAATAGAATATAATTTTATTATCCATCATGAAATATGGATTTGAGAAATGAGGTCTGTTATGATCATGGAGATGATATGTTGTACACATGCATGGGAAACATTTCCATATTTCAATGACCATTATGGAAAGGCAGCAAGTAATAATTTGTCTTTAAAGAGTGATCATAATATCATATATACCATATTATTTCATTAAGTACACTTAAATATTTTATACATGTTGTTTTGTGATGAAAATAGAGTCACATTACTTCTTGAAGGCAGTAGCCGATATTTACACAAACAATGTAATCATTTTTCAGTGAGTCAAAAGGGAAGAATAAAAATAATATATTATCTTTTAAGAATGATTAACATGAAATGAATATAATAATTATGTAATTTTTTTCACATATATTTATTAAATTTACCCTTTTACCATCCATGTAAAGCGTTAGTTTAAAATGAATCACCCCACTTAGTGAGGCGGTAGTCCACTGTACACATGAGCGACATTATCGTATCCACTAACGAATGGAATATAGAAATTTATATATATTAAATAATGACTAAAAATATAGAATTATTTAATGTTATTAGTAGGAATATAGTATCCCAGAGAGGGGGAGGGGTGAATCAGTGATACTCTTTTACTATTAGGTTTCTTTTCAATTGAATCAACCTTCACATCTTATAAAGAATTTCAATTCCCTATGGAGAAACAAATCAAGACACATCCAAAGGAACAAAAATATTTACATGTATCACTATTCAATAATAATAACTACATCCTTGGTATGGTTTGGAAATGATCAAATACTATTAAATCCACCAAGAGAACAATTCTTGGATTACTACGAGTAGGATATACCCTTAAACTCTTATAAAACTATGAAACAATACAACTAGTGATGGTGCACCCTCTTAGAATAATACAGTAAAAAAATTGTTTTGTAACAACTAATGTTACATGAACTTCTATTAAATTCATCAAATTTATTCAAATTTTAATACAATACATCAATTATTTACTCAAAATAACGGTAAGAACCACCTAGACATTACTATGAAACACTGAGTCCTAGATTTTTTGGATTTGATTCCTCTATGTCTGTTTCTCAAAAGAATACTCCCAGTATGATTTTTTTGATAGAATAGAATAGATAAGAATTGGCACCACTTCAATTACCAAATAAAATTGTCAAGCCTAATAGAATATAAATGAATTGACAACACTCAAAACTATTGCCAATCTAATTGTAATTGGTCTCTTCTTCCTTCTAGAAACCCAGATATTATATCTCTACTATAGTGAATATTGAATTCGTCATTATGAAGTAAAATGCACTTGATTCTCTTTTATAGGTGACTGAAATTTAGTTTAGACAGGAATCCCAAAATTTTTCCAGCACACACAAATTCACCCAGATTTGAATTTCACCTAAAATATCAAAGCAATTATAACTTCATCAATGCTTCTCTATTATTCTTGAAACTTATACAAAATTCACCTCTTCATTTATAGAATCCAATTTTAGATTTCAATAAAATTACAATTGATGAGAAATACATGGGTTCATTCATCTGAATTTGATTCTCTCATGCTGATTTATTCAAAATAATGATTGATACCATTCGAATTGAATGTGTTTGAACAAATGCACTTCTCCAATTGAGATAATGTTACTCTTTTAAATGAATGAATCCCCCTTGAAAATTAATTTATCAATATCTACCTTATTTTCTGTTCTCTTAACCCACTTTAGAAAACACACCATCACATTCAAAACATGTTCTTGAATCATGACTTCCTTTTTGACATTGAATGCATTGAGTATTAGATTTAGCATCGTATGAATTAAATTTAAAATAATTGTAAATTTGCATTCAATACTTCATATTTCTTTTAATCTCAAACCATGAATCATCTATTCTGAATAGAAATTGTTTGGATACAATCATCCTGAATATAATACTTTCTGGTTACGATCAGGGGTTACGATTATTGGGTATGATCATTCTGGAAACAATCACTCTCAATACGATCACTGGTTATGATTTTTGGGTATGATCATTATGGTTACAATCATTGTAGATACAATCACTATTTATGATTGATGGGTATGGTCATTTTGGTTACAATACCTTTTTAATGATAACAACTCTTCCCTTTTACCAAGATCCAAAAAATTACAATAAAATATGATTTATTCTCAATCGAAAATTTCTATTTCCATTTATTCTACCCTAATATGATTGTTTTAAAAACAATTGGTGTCTCATCTTCAATCAGAATCACCTTTTTCATTGGAGTTACCTTTCCCATCAGCAAAAACTATTTCCAACAGCATCACCCTTTTTTATTGGCATCAACCATTTCATTCACCATCACCCTTTTCAGCAGAACCCCATTTTCCATTGGCTCCACCTTTCCATTAGTACAACTTCGATTGTTTCGAAACACAATTGGAAATGCCTCTTCAATCTAGATGCGATTATTTTCAAATTGTTTTGTAAAATAGTCAGTACCAATTCTTTCTTTCTACCTTCTAGATATGATAAATCGGAATAAAATTGTTTTCTGATTATTTTTTAAAACAATTGATACCACTTTATTATCTAAGCAATTCATTTCTGATATGTTTTGAAAAATAATCGACACCACTTCGTTCTCTCTACCATCCAGATATGATAAATTTGAATATGAATCTTTTCTAATAGTTTTTAGAAACAATCGAAATACGACACTTTTAAAAACTAACCCAAAACAATTTTTTTACCAAAACAAAGTGAAGTGATTTCATTACATCAAAACCAACCTTGAAAACAACAGAAAACTATTGAAACCTTTATCACCTTTATCATTAGTTTGGTCCCAATAATACCCCCTTTGGAATTTGTAGTCAACCATGTTTCATAAATCACTGAACATTGTATCCTCAAGGAATGGATTACATTTCAACAATTTTATGCCTATGTTAGCTAACTTATTGAAGGAAACAAGAATCATTAATAGAAAAACCATGCTATAAAAAACAGATCATGAAGACCAATTTATTTTAAATTTAGTTTCCTCATTACCACTAGAAAAAAATCAATGTATTTTCCTACAACCACTCCAACAAACAGTTAGATTATTTCACATAGAAAACAATACTGAATTCAATGATTACCCAGAACTCTCTATTTTATGAAATATATTTATAAAAAAAATACACCCTCTTGAACAAAACTATCCAATGTTAAGATGATATAAGGGTTAGATACACATACCTCATTCATGATGATAATGAGGTTGGACACCCATGTTCAACCTCACTTTTGAGAATGATTCCTTCGATAACAGTTTTGTGAAAATATGAATAACTTTTTCCTATATTGGAACATACTCTAGCTTAAATTTATACTTCTCCACATGATCTTTGATGAAATGATATTTGATATCAATCTGTTTTGAATGAGTATGTTGCACTTGATTCTTGAGGAGATTTATTGTACTTTGATTGCCATAACCCAATAGCAAGGGTAACATCACTTTAACACATAATTCTTCCAATTGTCTTTTTGTCCACATAAGTTGGGTTGTGGCTTCAGTAGTCGCAACATAATCAGTGTCATCTATTCTGAGGGTTAAAAATTATTGTTTCTTCGAATTAAAAATAACATAATTCATTCCCAAAAAGAATATACCACCAAATGTGGTTCTTCTATCATCAACATTTCTTGCCCAATCTATATAAGATTACCCAAAGAAATCAATACTATATGAGCTGAAATACCTGATTCAGAATTTTATTATGCCCTTGATGTATCTGAGAATTCTTTTTACAGTAATAATATGATATTATCATGGATCACATTAAAATACTTCACAAAAGGTAACAACACAAACAATGTTAGGTATTGATGCAATCAAATACAATAAACATCTAATCAGCTTCTGATTCTCTTTTTGATCAACATATTTTACTCCTCCATCTTTACTCAACTTTGGTCCCACTGAAATGGGTTTGGAAGTGGGTTTTGAATCATCAATTCCATACCTATTGAGGATTTATTTTTCACATTTTTATTAGGAGAGTAAAATGTATTCTTTATTTTGATGGATTTATAACCCAAGAATGTATTCTAATTATCATATCATATAAATTTTAAATAACTTCTTCAATTCTTCCGAAAATATATCACTACTTCCTTCATCATTCCAATCGAAGATAATCTCATCAATATAAAAAATTACAATGAGGGAATACTCTTGAATTTATTTGATGAAAAAATTACTATCCACTCTTCCTTTGTAAAAATTCATCATTCTATAGCATGTATACAATTTGGAATACCATTCCCACAGAGCTTGTTTTAGTACAATCAAAGAATTTTTAAATATGCACACATATCCATCATATTTTCCAATAACAAAGCCACTTGGTTGATCGATATAAACTTCTTCATCAAGATTACCATTTAGGAATGGAGATTTAACATCCCTTTGAGAGATATTATAGCCTTGTTGTGAAACAAAAACAAGAAACATTCCAATTATTTGAATTTATTCCACTGAAACAAAGGTTTCATAAAAATAAATACCCTCATTTTGTGAATACACTTTGAAAACCAATATTGCTTTGTTTCTCATAACTTCTGCTTTTTCATTCATCTTGTTTTGGAAAACCCGTTTTGTACCAATGATGTTTTTGTTTTCCATATTGGGTATGAGTTCTATTTTATTATTCTACTCAATATTTTTAAATTCTTCATTCATGTCTTAACCCCATTTTGGGTGCTCAAAAGCTTCTTTCACATCATTCGGTTCCACTTTTTAATACAATGAAGTATGTGTAATGGAATTGGTTGTTCTTCTTGTTTGATCCTTCCGATGTTGATAACCAATTATATTCTATGCTTTAACCTGTTTCACCAACCTTGGATAATCTTTTTGACTATTTTCCACATAAATCGAAATAGCTAAGTCTAATTATTCAACTTAATTGGGATTACAATTGATTGTATCATTATCAAAATTATCTTATTCAACATGTTTAACTTAATTTTCCACATAAACATGTTTCTATTTCTATGATAATTCAAACACATTTACATCAAATAAATCAAAAATCCTTTTTGTTTCTTTATTGATGCATCTTTACCCCATTTATTTCAAAAATATCCATGAATGATTCCATCTAAACCTTTCTCCTCAAACTTAATATAGTTTACACCATTCTTCATTATAATTCAAGGACATTCAAAAACTCTAATGTTCTTCAAACATAGAGTTTTCCCATAAAAAAATTCATAGGGATACATACCCAATTATGGCTTATAGAAACTATGGTTATGAATATAAATATAGGTACTCATGGATTGCCTCCAAAACTAATGAGGAAGTCCACGGTCAGGTAACGTGGTTCTTCCCATTTCCACCAAGCTTCTATTATTCCTTTCAACAACCCCATTTTTTGGAATTTTTATGAAGATATATACTCATGAATAATTCCATGATTCTCAAGATAGTCATGAAAATATTCACTTATTTATTCACCACCATAATCAGTTCTCAACTTCTTCATGGAATACTCACATTCTTTTTCATCTTTTCTTCTGAAACAATAACACATTTTCAAATCATCTAATTTTTGTTTCATGTATACAACACAAGTAATGAGATTAAAATCATAAATAAATTTAATGAAGTACATAACTCCATGTGGGGATTGTTTTTTCATTGTCCTAGATATATCAGAATGGATCAGCTCCATGGGTTGTTTTGAACAAATATCAAATTTTTTATGAAAAACGTTTGTAAAATTTCCTTTCAAAAAGATAGTACAAAACCAATATATTGTTCTTAGAAAATATTAAATTTCTCAAGAAATTTATTTTTTAGAAAACTTTATCATGGTTATCTGACACATATTCCCAAGCCTTTTATTCCATAACTGACACACTTCCACCATACTCATGTAATAAGAGTTTTTTAAATCACCAACCTCAAAAAAATTTCCTTTCATGTGTTGGCCTTATAAAACAATAATTCAATATCATTAACTATTTAAAAAAATATTCATCTGTATTGAAGATAAAATTTTAAACCACATCACATAATTGTAACACACTTAACAGGTTTTTTTCTCCCCTCAACAAACAGTTTTTTTAGTTTTCATTTTTCTTTTTTAATAATGGATGACCCAACACCTATGATTTTCAATTATTCATCATTACCAAATGTCACATTACCTTCTTTTAAATCTTTAACATCCTTAAAATGTTTCATGTATCCTATAATGTGATATGAATACCCAATATCAAGTATCCATGTTTGTTCTCCTTTAATGGAATTTAATGTAGTTTCAACAACAAGAACCTTCTCTCCATAGTTTTCATTCTCTAACCTCAATCATTGAGAATTGAGAATCTTTTGCAGATCTGAAAATAAATAAGGGAAAAAAATTCATGGTTTCAAGGTTGTTCACATCTTTCACAAATAGTTCCCAAGGGTTATAATCGATATTCATTCTTCACTTCATTCTATTCATATTTCTTCAAAAAAACTTTATCATTTTTCTTTCTTTGAGGAGATTGAACCCCCCTGAATATCTTCCTTTTATAACCTATAGGATAATAGTAATGATTTTTACTGAAACAAATCATACAAGATGTGTTCCCGAATCCTGTATAATACTAGTTATACCTATAGAATGAGTATTTTCCTCTGAAACCACCATAGTGATCAGAATTATGGAAACAAATTTCAACTATCTTCTTTTCATAGTCAATTGGATTATTATTCTTCTTTTCATCTATGATAGGATCATAAGTATTTGAAACTTTTCTAGATCCAGATAAATCCTTTTCCAACTAAGGATGTTTTTTAAATTCTGAATTTTTTACATTGACCACATACATAACATTCCCATCATTCTACATTTTAGACAAAATTCCATTCATATTGTGACCTTTTGAAAGTTTTTTTTAACCTTATCAAATTTCTCATTATGAGAACATTCACCAACTTTAGTGATAGAGTTTTGGAAACATAGACTTTTCTTTTCATATTCAGATAGTTTTTGTTGGACAAGTTACAACTATTCTTCATTTTTCCTTAAACTTCACATCCAGATGCACATTATGATTCTTTTCATCTAAAAAATACTTCTGAAAATCTTAAATCATTTTCACAAGCTTCTATTTCTCACCAAAAAAACATTATTGGTCCCTTTAGCATTCATCTTCCCACCTTTTGTTTTTCTTTTCAAGCCTTATGATCTTTCTTAGAAATTCTTTCAACTATACATTCAAATGCCATTCAAAATGCGTTTCTTCTTCATCAGATCTACTACTTCTCAATTATTTATCATTCACTATTTAAATGAAATTATTTTCCTTACCATACTCAATAGATTTTTTGATATTGAATCAGTCTCTTGTTTTTCTTCATTATTGGACAAGAAACTTCTTCTTTTTGATTTGAAGAATTTCTTTTATTCACCTTTGTCTCCCTTTTTCTTCTATGATATTCTTGCCTTTCTTTATTCAATACAACTATCCACTTATTTCATTCATCGAGGAAAATTAGCCACAATTTTACCAAAACCTCTATATTAGAAACATTTCAAGGGAAGTTTCCCTTTATATTTTATCTATACCTCTTTTCACATTGTTTGAAAGTAAGGATATGATTTCATTGAGATTTTTACATACCCCATTTTTCGATTCTGAATCACCATCTTCATCTTCAATAAAAATATTCTATGATTTTTTTTTCTTCATATCCTTGAAATACATTTCTCTACAAACCATTGTTTGTTTCTTATAATTTTCTCTTATAATTTCATAGGTGATAAGATTGGTATGAAAATCATCAAGAGATAATGTTTTAGGATCCCTGTCTTCCTGTGAAAAAATTTTTTCATCGAATTTATCTAGTAAGATTATCAAGATCATTTCGAAAACTGTAGATTATTTCAACTTTTCACCAAGAAATATGACATTACTCACAATGTAATTCATCCTAGTAATGAATTACCCAAAAAATTATTGCTCAACCATATTCAAATCTTCATACATCAATATCCATATTGGTTTCTTTTTCTTCTTTCACATTTGTATAGCATTCATTTATGTTTTTAAATTTATCCAATATACCTTTAGTTGTGGAAACACCTTTCACTATTAAGAATTCACTTTCAAAATGTGATAACACTATAGAATTTTTTCCCTTCAATGATGTTCATGGTGTATTTTATAAATAGCTATATGTGGAGTTTTATCATCAATGGGAGGAAAAACAACTGTTTCAGCTTCAAGAAAATCATAGCTGATAGAAATAAGATATGGAATCTTTCTATCTTTCAAGATATAATAATTTGTTCCATCCAAAACTGAAATACCTTTACCTTCCACACTATTTGTGTTATCCATTAGAAAATAATAGAGAAGGGAACCTTCCTCTGATATCAATTAAAAATGACCAGTCAGAGTATTGTATCACAGATAGAAAGAGGGGAGCTTCAATGATACTCCTTTTCTTTTATGTTTTTTTTTCAATTGAAAAACCGTTCGCCTCCAGTAAAGGATTTCAATTCCCTACTATAAAACAAATCAACACACATCCAAAAGAGAACAATGATTTACAAGGTTCACTATTCAATAAGAATAGTTACATCCTTGGTATGGTTTTGAAAAGATCCAATACCATTCAATACACTAAGAAAACAATCCTTAGATTAAAATGAGTAGGATATAACCTTACACTCATGTATCAATGTGAAACAATCCTATTAGTGTGTGTGTAACCTCTTAGAATAATAGAGTAATAAATTTTTTGTAACAATTCATGGTACCATCTCTTATTTTTATTTCATCAAATGTATTCAAATTTAATTCAATTCATTAATTCCTTAACCAAAAAAAGGGTAAGAACCACCCAGACTTTGTTATAAAACACTGAGTCTGATATTTTCTAAATATGATTCCTTTGAGTTCAATTCTGAACAAACAATACTCCTAGTCTGATTTTCATGATAGAATACGATGGAGAAAAATCAACACCACTTCAACTCTTGAGTACAATTTTCATGACAAATAGAAAATGAATGAATCAGTACCACTCAAAAAAATTATCAATACAAATAGAATTGATCTCTTCTTTTCTCTAAAAACCCAAAGATTATATTTATTATGTAGTGAATAATGAAAGCATTGTTGTGAAGTACATTTTACATGTTTCCCTTTTATAACGTGTCCCAAAATGAGTTTAGGTGGGAATCCAAAAATGTTTCCCACTCACACAAACTCACCCACATTGGAATTTAACATGAAATGTCGGAGCAATTATGAATTATTCAATTCTTCTTGATTCTTCTTGAAACAACCAAAATATTAAAATCTACTTTTCTATACTCCCATTTCAAAATTCAATAAAATTATAATTGTTGAACAATAATTGGGTTTGATCATCTAAATCAGATTCTCTCATGAAGATTTCATTTAAACAATGCTTGATACCATACCAATTATATGTGTTTGAAAAAATGCACTTCTACACTTGAAATACAGTCACTCCATTAAATAAAGGGTTCCCCCTTGAAAATTAATTCACCAATATTCACTTTATTTTCTATTCTCTTGACCCCCTTAAGAAAACACATCATCACATTCAAATCCTCTTCTTGAATCATGATTTCTTTTATGACTTCAAATGCATTAAAAATCAAATTTAGAATCGTATGAATTCAATTGGAATGTTTTGTAACTTTCCATTCATTATTTCTTCATTAATTTCATCTCAAACCTGGCATGCACTCTTATAAATAAAAATGGTATAGATATGATCATCTTAAATATGATCATTTCTGGATCAAGCTTGTTACGATCACTGGTTATGATTGCTGGGTACGATCATTATAGTAAAATCACTCTGGAAACGATCACTGGTAATGATTGTTGGGAAAGATCATTCTGGTTATGATTATTCTGGATACGAACACTCGTTATGATTGATGGGTATGATCATTATGGTTACAATTCATTTTTGGAAGGTATCACCTTTTCTCTTTTAACCAGATTTTATCAATTACAATCTGAATATGATTTATTCCCAATCGACACCATCTCTTTCCATTTCATCTCCCAGAATACAATTATTTTTAAAAACATTCAGTGTCTCATTTTCCATAGACATCACCTTTCACATCGGCATAACCTTTCCCATCAGCAACACCCTTTTCCATCAGCATCACCCTTTTCCATCGACATCACCCTGTTTATCAACACCTCCTTTTCCATCGGCACCATATTTCCATCATTACCACTTTGATTACTTTGAAACACAATTATCAATGCCTCTAAAATCTAGATATGATTTTTTTTCTAATTGTTTTGAAAAACAATCTGTGCAACTTCTTTCTTTCTTCCATCTGGATATGATAAATCTAAATATGATTCTTTTTTGTTTGATTTGAAAAACAATCGATACAACTTATTTTTCCCTGAAATTCAATTCCAATTACTTTGAGAACCCATTGATACCACTTCTTTCTCCCTACCATCCGTATATGATAAATTTGAACAAGATTCTTTTCAAATCAAACACGGAACAATTATTTACCAAAAAAAACTTAAGTGATTTATTTTCATCAAAACCAACCTTGAAAAAAAAGACCAATATTGAAACCTTCATCACCTTTATCATCAACTTGGCCCAAAATATTATGTTATTAAAATCATATATATACTTTATGTTCATCATCATCACAATTTATGAATGTTTTTCATGGAAAACATGTCACATCTGATCACAAGGTTGTAGTCCGTCATGTATATGGGTGGCATAATCTTTTCCCATTTATGAGTTGATGATATGTGTATAGGTCCAAAAAATAAAATTATAAAATATCAGAATATGGGAGAAAATTATTTACTATATATGGTTAAAATAACCAGAATTAATGATGTGTATGATGAAATAAAATTAAAACACATAGTTAGGAATTTTACCTTTTCTCAGAACACCTCTTTAGGATTATACCTAAAGTACTGTGGAGTATATTTCTGAAAAAAAAGATTATATGATGAGGGTATTTCATTTTAAAGGTTATTTGGTTTGGTATTTTATATTCCAAAATTTTATGATGGTGGGAAGGAGAGAAAAGTGCAGGTGACCATTTATTAGTGAGGTGACTGGAACACTTGTTATTTTTGAAAAGAAAATGTTACGCCCATGTTTTTCACATTCCATAATAGTACAACATGGATCATTATAGATAAATAAGAAAAAAATAAAGCATACAAATTTACATAATATAAATTATAGCATATATTTAGTTCAATTTTATCAGTTATAATTTTATTTTAACCCTTGGTAAACTCTTTTTTACCATAACCATGGTAATTAATTTTAACTATTTTCACTTTGAATTTTGGTAAAAAATTATGTTGAACATATTTTATAACATAATTTATTTTTATTTAAAATAATTAATCAATTTTATAAATTAAATTCATATAAATGTAAAAAATTATTTAAAAACCTGCAGACAGGATGAAAACATGGGTTTTATAGAAGTGTATTTTTCAATAGTTCTACTGTCTTTGGGGCATAGGAACACTACTAAACCACATAAAACAATAAATACACATCATTATTGAAAACTTATTTTACATGACCACATATATTCTATCATACTTAGCATTGAATGGGATAACCTGAGGACAAGAATAAGAGAAGGGTGAGCTATAAACCCTGTTATGGGAGTAAATAAGTCATAACATGAAGAATGTAGTACATTCGAGGAAATAGTCACATCAATGGATAAAAATCGAAACATGAACATAAAGGCATGATATTACATGATAATCATAGCATGGAAATGTGAAAACAACATTTAACTTGTTATTAGCATGATCTAATGTTCATTGCACATGGATCCTATGTAAACCAACATTTCACATGAATTATCATGAGTAAAACCCCATTTTATTTGACATATCATGATACAACTCTTTACCCAATGAATTAGAGTGTTATCGGGATGCACCTTTCTTAATCATTTCATTTCATACATAAGTGTTCCATCTGGATCATAAAACATGGATTCATTCAAACTCATTATTTATTACACAATAATGAAATTTGGTATAAATACATGAAATTATATAATTAATAATTAAATGTGTGTAAAGATGAATAACCTTTATAGAGAAATTGGCATGGTATTCACTACAAAGTGACCATTGATTGGAAAACTGCACTACACTTTCTAAAGCATAATGATATGACATAATAATTCATAAAAATGGTTGATGAGAGATAAAGGGGTATCTCATCACATTTACATGAAATTTTAGGTAATGAGGTAACATAGGTACATGTCCCAACATATGTAATGGAATTTAGATGTATAATACCAAATAATATGTTTAATCTAAATGAGAGGAGAGAAATTTATTATGGAATTTCAGAAAGGTAAAATGTGTACGTAGCAGGAATTAATGAGAGAAAAAGTGGTATATAAATATTTAAAAAATAATGAGGGAAGTATGGTAGAGGTATAAATCATACCTCAAAATTTTTAATTGAAAAAAAGGATATAAAAACCTACTGAAATTTGGACAAAAATGAGAAAGCAAGGAATCCCTTACAGCGATGTGTGATCCCAATGTCTTGGGAGAGGCTTGAGAGGTGCCTCTTGGGATATTGGGGAGACTTGGGAGGAATCTAGAGAGATTAGGGTAGGGTAATATTAATTTCCCAATGGTTTTAGGGAATATTAATGCGGATTGAGTGCGTTTATATAGGGAAGGAGATGTGATTCTTCATTATTTAGGTTTTGGACAACACACATTAAACTAATCAAAACCACAAACCAATTCACTGTTTATACCCATAATGTTTTCCAAATGGGAGTGTAAAAATTTATTTTATAATTCCAATGGCCAAACTTCTTATATTATTAGACTTTCTTATGTGGAGGTGAATCACACCGTCAAGGAAGTCATTTTAAAATGTTGAAAATTATTATAAGTCCTGGGGGGTCTAATAAGTCTTTGTAAAATAAATCAAACAAACCTAAAATCATATAAAATTAAATTTAAACCATATATTGGTTGGACATATCATTTATTGTATTTTATTACATTACTATTTCTACATTATTATGTCATAAAACACATTATATATTTAACTGTGTTTAATTTTTACCCAAAAAATCGATTATCCCACAAAATTATGAAAATTTCACTCTTAGATAATTTCAATGTCATGAATTGGGAAATAATATTCATTTAATCAAAATAACTATTTAAATATGTGATTTTTTAATTTTAATATAAAAACTGACATTTATAAAAAATCATGCGTTTTGACAAAAAAAGGCATTCAAACCTGAATAAAAATTGAAATTGTATTCTTAAAAATTATACAATTATTTAAATTTAATAAAAATTAATACAGTAATAATATGGTAAAAAAATATTATTTAATTAACAAACATAAATTAATTCATCAACATAGTTTTCTTAATTGAATATAAACTAAGAATGCTATTTTTTCTTTTAAACCCATTTACAACATAAAATAATATTCCAGAAAATAAAGCACACAATCATGATGCTAGGTTCTTGTTATATATTCCCTTATAAAACCTACATAATATGTAAGGGTAAGTTATGCGATGGTGACAGACTCATGGAGGGATCAGATAACATCACTCGGGTGGTAATCTCTATTAAGTTTCACTTCTCTTGTAGGAGGTTCCATTCAAGCTTAACGTGTTGATGCTCAGCTTGGTCATGGTTAAGAGTGAAGGCCAGTGAAGTTGCCTTTTTTCCGAACTCCAAAAAAAAGGGTTTCATATAGAGAAATTATGCCGGATGAGGTATTCACTTCCTTTTTTGGAGTAAATTCGATTTATTAAAGCCCTATATTTTTACTAATCTTGTGATCACTCTTCGACAACTATATTAAAAGTGGTAAAAATTCTTAATTTTATTTTGAAATTAAAAAACATAAAACCAAGGAAGTGCATATTTATATAACAATTTAAAATATTAAGACATTTAAGTATATGAAGAGTAATTTTTATTAATAAATGTTTGGGTTGTTACAGTCTACCCCCTTAAAAAATTTCACCATATAAATTTCCTTTTCCCACACTAAAACTGATGAGGGAAACTCTACTTCATCACTTCCTTTAATTACAATGTTTCTTCTTCGAACTTCTAGTTTTTCCACAACACCTTGATAAGTAGCATTGCCTTATTTTGTAGAAATGTTTTTTTAACAATCTAAGATCTTCACTAGATTTTCTTCATAAGAGAGGTAATTTGCCAATGGTACCACCTCTGGACTGAGTACATGAAATGGGTCAGGTATATACTTCTTTAAGAGAGATACACGGAATACATCAGGTACATGAGATACGTTTGGTGGGAGTTCTAGTCCGTAGGCCACATATCCAATGTGATCAAGGATCAAAAAAGGGCTAATGCACCATTGACAAATCTTTCCATTCTTCCCAAATATCATAACTCTCTTACATGGTGATATGAGTAGGAATACCATGTCTCTAACATAAAACTCGAGGTCTCATCGATGATTATCAAACTAGCTATTTTGTTGACTCTGAGTAGCATTACAGTGTAGCAGGATGAACTTAACCTTCTCTACCATTTCTTTGACCATTTCATGACCCATGAGTTTTCACTCCCCAACATCATCCTAACAAGAAAGTGTTCTGAACCACTTCCCATAAAAGGAATCATAAGGATCCATTTGGATGCTAGAGTGGAAACTATTATTGTAGGAGTACTAAACCAGTGAAAGATGTTGATCACATCTGCCTTAGAATTCCATTGAGAATGCTCTCCAGATTTCCTTAAGTGTTTGGATAGTATGCTCAGATTTTCCATTAGTTTGAAGATGGTACGTTGTACTGATGTTCTGCTCAGTATTTGAGAGTTTGTTGGAGACTCTTCTAGAACATAGTTGTGAATCTTGGATCCCTATCAAATACAATTAATAGTGGTACCCAATGAAGCCTTACCACTCCTCTAATGTATATCTATTCTAGTTATCAAATAAGAAATCATCCCAAATTACAATGATGTGTGCAGTCTTTTTAAGATGATCCACAACAACCCAAATATAATTGTTTCACTTGGATGTCTTTGGAATCCCAATGACAATGTCCATGGTTATTTTCTCTCACTTCAATGTTGGTATATGTAATTGTTGCATCATTACCGTAGACTTCTACCTCTAATCCATCACTTTCTAACATACCATGCACTTTAATGTATACTTAGTGATTCCTTCTTCATGTTATCCCACCAATAATTCTCTCGGAGATCTCGATATGTATTTGTGTTTCCTGTTTGAATTGAGAAATTCAAACTATGTGCATCATCCAAAAGTTCTTTCTTTTACTCAGGATTTTATGGAACACACAGTCTTGTCCTAAATCTCACAATTCATTCTTCATTAACATTGAACTCCAAGGATTTACCTATTTTGATATTTTCCACTGTCTTCTTAATTCCCACAATATCCTTTTGAGAATCCTTTATCCTTTACAAAATATATGGTTTAGAAATCATTTGTGATAGAATTGATGATGTTCCCTTCTTTATTATTCCCATTTCCATCTTCATCAAATTGATGAATATTGGATCCTTTTATATTCTCATTAATGATAGAATTGATGGGTCCTTTCTAATTAGAGAATCAACCACTATTTTTTCATTCCCATGGTGGTAATGGATTGATCCGTAATAATATTTTATCTTCTCTAACCATCTTCATTGGATCTTGTTTAACTCTTTTTATGTGAATATATACATGAGGCTTTTGTGATCTGTGTATCTTTTTCACTTCTACCCAAAGAGTTAATGTCTCCATGATTTTAAAACAATGATTATGGCAGAAAACTCGATATTTGGTGTTGGGTATTTTTTAATGAACTTTCAATTGCATTGAAGCATTGTCAATGATTTTATCATTTTTCATTAACTCACAACCCAATACCTTCTTCAAGGCATCATTGAATACAACAAAAGATCTCCACTTGTGGGTAATGTGAGCACATGTACAATGATAAGCCTCCTATTTAACTCATTGAAGCTATATTCATGCTCATCATTGTAAGAAATCTTTAATCCCTTCCATGTTATCTTGGTAAGAGGGTTGGAAAATCATGGGAAATTTCTCACAAATAGAAAATAATATTTAGCTATCCCAAGGATGTTATGGATAGCTATCACTAATGTTGGCCTCATCCATCCCTAAATTATAGGTTTCTTGAATGGATACACAAATATGCAATTTCCTATGAATATATAACCCAGAAATGAGACTTCCTTCATCAAGAAATCACACATGGTGTACATTCCATAGAGATTATCATTTTTTAAGTTATCTACTACAATTCTTATATCCCCCTCATTCTCAACCTTGGTTTTGGAGTATATTAGAATATCGTCTATAAAGACTACAAAAAATTTGTCTATGTAATCGCTAAATACACTATCCATAAAGTCTAGGAATATTTCTAGGGAATTAGTGAATCTGAAAGTCATTACTATGAATTCATGGTGCCTGTATATTGTACGAAAATCAATCATGGAAATATCCTCCTTATTCACCCTTACATTGTAATATCACAACCAAAAATATACATTGGAGAAGTATTTTTCCCAATGTGTGATCAAAAAAGTCATAAATTTAGGGTAGAGGATACTTGTTATTTATTGGGATTTTTTTAAGCTCACAATAATCATTTAAAAGGTACACTGAACCATCCTTCTTCTTGATAATGAGGACTGGTGCACCCCGTGGTGAAGCACTTGGGCATATAAACCCTTTATCCAGATTCACTTTTATTTGTTTCTTTCAAACCTCAAGATCCACAATATATATTTTATCTAGAGCCTTGGATATTGGAAAATCCGTAGGTATAAGATCAACTAAGAATTAAACATATCTTATAGGAAGAAGATGAAGAAATTAATTGGGATACCCTTCATAAAATTCCCTCACAAAAGGAATGTCTTCAATGATGGTTTCTTTCATATACTCAGTCATCTGAGCAAGATATTCCAGCTCATAGGGTGGTAATATCTATACATGAGGTGACGGTTCTAAAGAAGATTCATCCTCTTCATTGCACTTATACAGAATCAAGGGTCGATTCTCCATATGGAGAGTGATTTCCATCTCATGAAAATTTTTATTTGATATATATAGGGGAATCCAATCCATGCTATGAATTGCATAAAATTCCACTAGGGAGAGTTTGACGAGGTTCACTTGGAAGTTCAAACCAGAAATTGTGATAGGGGAGGAGTTATATTAGTGGGTTGCAATTATTTACCCATTTTCTGTTCTCACTGGCATCCCAACTTCCCTGATTTGGGGTGAGGTTGGGATAGTTCTACTGAACATTCAGGATATATAATAATGCATATAACCCGAATTGTAAATTAATTTCACTATTCATGGATGAATAACTAGTATACCTATCACCACATCATTTTTAGGGTTCTCTTTAGAGGATTTAATGGAAAAATATCTCCCTTACTACTTTGGTGGTTGTTGGTTTCCTCTAAAAACCCTTTTCGTAGGGAAATGGTTTGAAAAGTATCCAGGTTTTTTGTAGTTGAAGCAATGAAAAATGCATTGAAGGTCAAATGGAGCACCCCTCTCATCAATCATAGTAGCATGTTTTTCTTTTTAGTATTTAATTTCCAGGTCCCCTTCTCTTCCACACCTAAACCATTTCCTAATCACATTCAAAAAAATTGTTGGGTGCTTCTTTCCGCACCTTAGGAAATTTTGGTGTTGTATTTTATTAACACTGTTGTATTTATCAATCATACTACCAAAATTAAATTTCAATTTGTGATTTTTATCCCTCTGATACCTCTGAGATTCATCAATCTCTATTTCAACTTTGAGGTCACATCAGACAATATCCTCATATCTCTCGATGTCACAGATCGCTAGGGCTTTCTGTAGGTAGGGGATTATTCTACAAAATAAGAAGTCAACCTTGATTTTGGGGGTTGCAACCAATCCAGAGGAATATCGTGAAATCCTTTTGATGTTTTCCTCATATTCCATGATGGAATCGTCATCTTTTTACTTGAGTCCAAGGAAGTTCCTTTCCATCTTATGTTATAGGGTGTGAGGAAAATATTTATCAACAAACATTTTCTGAAAACCCTTCCATTCCAGCACCTTTATCTCCTCCTTAGGCTTCGTATTTTTCTTAAATGTCCACCATTGATTAGAATCACCATATATATGTTAAGCAGCCAAAATTACCATCTCTTATTTAGAAAAATGAATTATGGAGAAGATATTCTCAATGGATTTGATCCATTGTTCAATGATTGAGGGATTAAATGATCCTTTAAAAGTAGGAGGCCATTTTCTCAGGAAGCACTCGATTGTGGACTTTTCATTTTTATGGGTGTCTGAAAATTCTTATTGACCCGTGTTTCAATTCGAAACATGATGTAACTAAGAGATTATCGTGACATTATTTGTGATTCCCACTCCCATCAAATTGGGAATCTCAATAGAATAGTAATCACATTGATCTTCCCATCGGCTGTTAGCCCGAGTACACTTACTACCCCCCATTAGATGGAATAAAAGGAAGGTTATGGGTAACACATAAAGGGGAATCCAATGACAAAAAACGAATAACATATAAATTACATTTTTCCCTTACTTATGAATTTTATAGGCTTCCATCTATGTTATCAATGATCTACTTCCCAACATATATTCTTAAGGGAATTTTATTAATCCCTTAATAATGGTTTATGCTAGTCTTTTGAATTTATCATGAATAAATTCCGGGAGTGTCATGACCAATAGTGCAGCAATGACCATTGTCGTGCACAAGTTCCTGTTTGAGTCTATTGCAAAATAGTGTTTTTTGGTTTTACACCTATATACATATGTGCCAGATCCACCTATACCAACTTCTATCCAGACATGGATGTTGTTTTTCTATAAACCACTTACTCTAGTCACCTAAATTTTGGGATGTTTTTATTATACTTATTCTTATCCCAAAGGATTTTACTAGGGTTCTATAATCCTAATCCGATGAATAACTAATACTATCCTCTGATACTGACTATAACAACTCTTCTCTTTATTTCACACTGAAACATAATTTATTACATAACATATTCACTTGATAAAACATAGAATTTTGGTAGGTATAGTGTCTTTGGGGATTAAGAACATTACATAACAATTAAAACATGAAATACACATATTTATTGAAAACTTCTTTTACAAGACCACACACATTCCTTCATACATAACATTTCATGGGATAACATGAGAAAATGCATAGGAAAAGGGTGATCTATAATGCCTAGTACAGGAGTAAACAAGGAATAGAATGAAGAATATAGTACAATCTATGCAATAGGAATATCAAAACAGAACCAAAAAAAATAAAAATAATGGCATGATATTTCATGATTATCAAAACATGGAAATTAGGAAACAACATTTAGCATGATATTAGATGATCCAAGGATCATTGCACATGGATAATTAGTAAACCATCATTGTACATGAATCAGAATGAGTAAACTATCATTACACTTGATGTATCATGACACTATTCTTTACTCAATGCATTGGAGCTCTATCAGGATGTAACCTTCTTAATCATTTCATTTTATGTTTAACAGCGCCACATGTATCATAGAACATAGAATAATTCAAAATCATAACTTATTCAACTATAAAGGAATGTGGAAAAAATAAAGGAAACACTATTATAAATACATAAATGTGCATAAAGGCGAATACCCTTGATAGACAAATGGACATGGTCTTCATGACACAATGACTTTGGTAGGGAAAATTGCGGTGAAAGTTTAGCATCATAATGTCGTGACATAATAATTCATAAAAATGATTGATGAGAGATAAATTGGTATCTCATCATATGTAAGTGAAAGGGAAAGTAATGGGGGTCATATAAATACATGTTTCAGCATATGTAATGGAATTTAGATGAATAATATAATATAATTTCTTGAATGTAAATGAGAAGATAGAAATTCTTAATGGAATTTCGGCTTGGTAACAAGTGGACATGGGAGGCATTAATGAGATAAAAAGAGGTCTATAATCATTAAAACATAATGAGAGATATATTGGGGAGGTTTGAAATTATACTCCAACATTTTTAATTGATACACTGATATAACAACATAATTAAATTTTGAAAAAAATTAGAAAGGAAAGAATACATTACTTGGAAGTGTGATCCCAATGGATTGGGAGAGGCTTGAGAGCAGCTAGATAGGAGCCTACGGTGCATTGGGAGGGTTATATATAGAGGATGCTAGAGTTTGTTTGAGATACAAATGGTTTTAGTAAATAGGAATTGGAGACTGAGAGGGTTTATTTTGGAAAGGAGAGGGAATTGGTTATTATTTAGGTTTTGGAAACAACATTCTAAACATATCAAACTCACAAATCAACCCATGGGTTTTCCCATGGTTATTTCCGAAGGGGATTGAAAAAGAATATTTTATAAGGCCATTGGCCTAACTTCTTAAAATATTAATCTTTCTTTTTAGAGGTGAGTCACACTTTCAAAAAAATCCTTTTAAAATGTTAAAATGTTTTATATGTTGTAGAGGGTCCACTAATGCTTCATAAAATAAATCAAACAAACTTAAAATCCAATTATTTTAAAGGTGAAACATATATTGGCCCAGAAATCACTTTTATTGTATTCTATCACACCACTATTTTGTCACTATGTTGTAATAAAACACATTATATAATAAATAGTATTTAATTTTTCCCAAAATTTCAAATATCTCATAAAGTTATGAAAAATTAACTATTAGATAATTTCAATGACCTGAATCCAAAGATAATATTCATTTTCTCTAAATAAATTTATAAATATGTGAAATTTTACTAGTAAGATAAAAACTACCATTTTTCTAAAATTCATAGGTTTTGAGAAAAATGACTTTCAATCATTAATCATAATTACAATAGTATTCATAAATATTATACGATGATTTATATTTTAAAAAATTAATTTCATAATAATATTTTTTTAAAATATAATTTAATTCAAAAAATACATTAATTCATTAAAAATAGATTTTTTAATTGAATGTTAACTAAGAATACTATTTTTGCATTAAACCCATTTAAAAATTAATGTATATTCAAAAAATAGAGCATGAAATCATGGTGCAAGGGTCTGGTTACAGACCCCCTTATAACACCCACATAAGACCTAAGGGTAAGTTGTCCGATGGTCATAGACTCCTAGGGTAGTTCGAATAACATCGCTTAGGTGGTAATATCTATTAACATCCATATCTCCCATAGGAGGTTCCATTTAATATTAATCTGTTTAAGCATGGCTTGGGCTTGGTCAAGTGTGAAGCCCAGTGATGCCACCATCATTCCATGCTATGAAAAATGGGATTTATACAGGGAAATTTTACTGGATGGGGCCATCACATCCTTTGTATAAGTTAATTGGATTTGTTAAAGCCTTATATTTATATTAATCATGTGATCAATGTTCATAAACTATATTAGAAACATTAACAATTCTTAATTATATTTTGAAATCCAAAAACAAATAACCAAGGAAGTGCATATTTATGTAACCATTTTATAGAGGAATACATTTAATTAGATCAAGATGAATTTTTATTAATAAATGTTTGGATTGTTATAAATTTCCTTTGTAAATTTGGTACCATATACATTAATTATCTATACTTAACAAAATATTATGGGTTTTCTCCACTACATTTTACATAATTACTCAACTGATGTCATCTTCATAAAATAATGAAAATTATTATTATAATAAAAATTAAGGCTGCAAATCTTTTTTTTTCATTTTCTAAAAGCTAGTTTAAGGGTTTCCGGAACCTAATACATGATTTCCAAATTCAAATTCACCACATCAAATTTACTACATAGCAACATCCAGTGAAAATTCACATTACAAAATAAAAAATCAAACAAACCAGACAGTGCCCTCGATCTGCACGCCCTCGAGCCGCACACCTGTCAGCATCGAACGATGGACCCTACCGCCTCAAGCCTCGATCCACCATCATACAGACCAATCAACATCACACTAACTCACTGGTGAGCATCACCAGTGACCGTCGAACCACCGGCCATCAATCAACCTACATCGCCACTGAAACACCGCCGACAGGAGCCCCTCAAAAACTATCATCGCAAACCACAAAAACAACACCGGCCAGAACTCGTCATCGCCATCAAGGAACCACAAATATCATCATCTGCTCCACATACAGTCACAAATCAAAAAATTCAAGCGCAACTGGTGTGCATCACGAACCAAATCAACTAGAAAATAAGAACATAACAACGATTCAAAAACATCGCAGAAAAAAACAAGAATAAAACCAAGCAGAAAACCAAATCGGCCACCCCAACCATTGGAGAAGACTCAATAGACCCTCAAAGGCACTCAACCACCGCGGGCCAGAAGGATTACCATAGGACAAAGGAGTTTCCGAGAACTAAACCTGGAGTGCTCCGTAGAGTATGCCGACAAACCGGTCTTCCACCCACGAATTTAGATTGGAAACCACATAATCCCATAGCATGAAAACCCCATAACCAACGTAGAGAGCACTGAGGGATTCGAGAGAATCAAACACCAGAAAGTAGTGGAGTTGGAAAAAGCCCTCCCCTCCCCGGACCAAAACAACTTCGTCGTCCGTCTCACACTGACGCGTTGAGGAGTCGCCCAGTGCTCGCCCAGCCGCTGAAGCAACCCAGGAGAGGAGGACTCAGGAGACGGTCGGAGAGGGAAGGAATGCGATAACGAGGGAAAACCCTAGCCACCTCGGGAGGGAGAGGAGATGCCGCTCAGATTCCACAACAGTAAACAATGATTTATTACATGGTTTGGCTGTAGTTTGTCTGCCTACTCATTTTCTTTAACAAAAATTAAGAAAATAAATATATTTATCCTAACTTCCATTTTAATCCATTGAATATGAACTAATAATATATTCCATGGTATTAATCATCCACACATACTGACCCTTGTCTTGAGGATGAATGGTTGTAATGGAATTTTTTTATTACCCAATGATTTCTAATGTCATGTAAAAAACATTAATTGTGTTCATTGGATCACAATATGATACAATGGAAAGATGAACTCTATGTAAACTAATTATCTTCATTATATACAATCATGAATGTTTATCTAGATAAATAGTCTCACAAAGGGGTGGAAAAAATGAATATTTAGTTTATCCATCAACAATAACACAAATTTCATTATTACCTTGTGATGTATTTGTTAATCCAACCATAACATATATTGTCATATTTTCTAATGACCACTCCAACACTAGAAAAGGTTAAATAATTCCGTTCAGTAATTATAGTTCATCTTTATCTTATAGGAATTTTAGAATCCTCATAGTAATGCCAACAATATCTATTTTCACTATATCCCCCCAATAATACTCATAACGAAATTTATAAAACTTAGTGATTCTAAAATTAATAGAATGTGAAAAACTCTAATCATCACCCAAAATATATTCCTTCTATATGGATTCACAAGAAACAAATAATATTATTCCAAACCATAAAAATATTATATAATAATATTAAAATAATGTATATTACCCTTCTTAATGGACTCAACCTTTTCCATTATTGAATGATCATCATTCTGAGGATACCAAATTATTATTAATAAGTTTGTGTACACTAAAACTTAAATCAAATTATAGGATGTCCCAACATCCATAACTTCTAGGTACAAATTTATCAATAATTAACCGAAGATGCATTTTCAAAAAATTACATTGTTAATGTTACAATAGTTTTTGAACTCAACAATTATTCACTTTGTTTGATTTTACAATATGGTAATGAATCTTGTAATCAATATCATTGATCATTTTTAGTCATCTTCTATGTCTCATGTTATTTTTTTTGAAGGAGTATAAAATTCCACCATTTTTTATTAATATATTTTTCACAATTCACTCTATTAAGATGTAGCCTCCAATTTATTAAAGTTGAAACCAAATCAGTTAATTATAGTTCATGTGTATTCTAATTTAACTTTTGAGGTTTCAACTAACATGAATCATAATAAATTACTTGATCATTCTCCATTATGACAAAACCAAGTAAATTCAAAGAAGACTGATAGTAGTTGAAAAATTCTGCATTTTTGGAAGGTCGGGCCAAAATTGCAGCATTCACCAATATTTATTATAGTTCCTAAAAATAAGGATCAAATTATTTTTTATATTTTAATTTCACTATTTTTTCATTTATCATAGTCAGTGAGCTTGAAAATATATAAATTTTTGCGAAAATCCACTGGTAGTAGCATGATAACAAATGAAAACATTGAATATATGTGATATGTTTGGGTGTTGGAAATTCTTTAACATCTTCTATTTTATCTAGGACAACAGTTATGACATATTTTGAAATAGTGTGTCCATGGAATGAATTTTTCTCACTCAAAATTAACACATACTAAATTCATATTATAGTTTATTTTATTCCATGGATTTCAAAACAATCCTTTTGTGTCTTTCCTTTTCCTCATGAATTTTATAATTCACAAAAATTTAATTAATAAACACCACCAAAAAAGTGTCCAAGAAGACATGAAGATCACTATTTATAATGTTCATAAACACAGAAGATATATTAAACAACACAAATGACATTAGTACAAACTCATAGTGCACATACCTTGTTTGAAATGCAGTCTTCAAAATTTCATCCTCCTTCATCTTCTTCTAATAGAATATGAAGCTATGATCAATCCTCAAAAAGTACTGAACTCCCATGACCCAATCAAAAAAATCATAAATATAATTCCAATGGTCCTTCTTCACAATAGTGATGTTAATCAAGGATCGACATCTAATGAAAAGTATCAATGAACCATATTTATATTTTACAAAAAAGATAGAGCACCACATAGTGTAAAGCTAGGGTAAATGAACCCTTTATCTAAAAAATTCAGAATTTTTCTGTTATAATATTTCTACTTGAACCATTAAATAGGTTGGTTTAGAAATAGACTTACTATCATGAACTAATTCAGTAGTAAACTCAACCTCCTGATTAGAAATAATACTAGAAAAATAAACCAAAAATACTTCCATGTATTCATTCACTACTAGAACAACCCTATTTAAAATAGTTTCTTTAATTTCAATAGTATAATCTAGGTTTCATTAAATCCTATGTGTAATCAATTTTTTATCTTTTATGTAGTTTATCAAAGGCATTAGATCATTGAACCTAACATTATATAACATGAAATCTATATAATCATGATAAATTAGAAGCCAATCCCTACCAAGAATGATATCAAACTCTAATATTTCGAGTTCAACCAGATTTATAAAAAAACCATTGTACCGATAATTAGAGATATATTTTTATAAATATAGGTTTCTTTAATATTTCTACCCTACATTTTAACTAAAAGTTAAATATTCTTTTCATGTGGTGATATTATCATATTACATGAATATTTCATAGATATAAAGTAATGTGAAGATTTAGAGTCAAACAACATATGAGCATAATTCGAATAAATCAGTAACATACCTATTAGAACATAATTTAATAGAATAACTTCAACCACAGAAGTCGAAAAATATTTTCCACACACTTTTTCATTCTATCTTGTGGATTTCCTCCCCAAGTAACCAACATTGTACATTGATTAGCATAATGACCAAACTCACTGCAACTATGAAATCTCATCATCATTTTTTCATTAATTTTGTTATCATTTTTCGTATAGTGATGATCCATATGAAAAACTTAAAACATAAAAATAAATTCCCACATTTTATAATAAATCCTCTAAAATTATTTTTACCAAACTTATCAGAAGATGGTATATTATTTTTAATACCTCCATACATCATTGATGATTGCATCCCAATTGTCTTCCAACTATACCACTTATTCTGATTGTTTTTTGTGAGTACATGATCATTATTAAACATTATTTCTACCTTATTAGAACCTAGAAAAAGTTACTCATAGATTCTAAATTGAAGAGAAGCCAATTTCATTTGCTAACTTGGCTTCAGTCCAGATTAAAATTGATTAATCTTACTATAAAGAACTGAAATAAAATTTCTAACATAATTTTCTAATCGACTGGAGTTTGATTCATATAAATACATCAAATCATCCTCAATTTCATCTAAATTCCAATAATTTTTCCATCCTAATTCGAATATCCATAGGAATGTATTTATTAACGAAAATATTTGTAAATTAATCCCATTATAAAGAATTAATATCTTCATTATCTCTCATATTCTTAATCATTTTCCACCATAAGTCATACTCAAATTCAATATAATAAATAGAAAGACTTACCTTTTGATGATATCAACTTCCCATTGTAACACCACAAATATTTACAAGTAAATGCATGAAACATTGTTTTCATTAGATTATTATAACTAGCCTTTGAACATAATGTTACCTCTTATGTGACTTGAATTTTAAAAAATGGACATATGCGGTTACGATCAGTAAGTTATTTAGAGTCTGATAAGGTCAGCTTAATTTATAGTGAATAGTAACATACCAATATGAATAGTAATTTAACCCTTAAGAATAGTAAAATAACATTATTAATGGTAACATTGCCTTTTATAGTAAACATATAATATTTAATTGAAGTCTTGATATGCCCATATCATGGAATAAGTAAATATTTGTTTCAAAATTGTTATTTTTGGAATAAAATGTTATTTTATTTAAAAATTAAATTAATAATATTTAGAAAATTATTTTTAAAAACTAGAGTTCATTTTTGTATTGAACACATCAAAATATGGTTAGTGTAATGTTTTAAGATTATTCTGAAATACTTGAATTTTTGACGATTAGGGAATTTCAGTAAAATACCGTAAATAAAAATTATATGTTAAATACAAATTTGTTGACATCATGGATGATGTAATAACACATGGATTGAACTCAGATTCTCTATTTAATACAAATGAATTGAGACTATTCGTAGTATTGAGCAATAATAATGAACTAATGCCTAAAATAATGTAAAACTCTCCCTCTCCTCCCCTATAAATAACACCCATCCCCCCTCTTCCTCACAAACCTCTCAAGCCTTAAGCCTTTGTTATGTTATACGAAATACTCCTCTCAATCCCCATCACCACGTACATAACCTTATGGTGTCTCAAAAATTCTAAAACCAAAGTCCTTAAAAAACATTTCAATTAGAAGAGATCATGTGGTAACCATCCTATTTTGTGTTCATTCTTTTGTTTTTATTTTCTTTTCTATTATTATTATTTCTGAACCTCCCCTTATACAAGACGCATGAATTATCCATTATCTTACATATTATGGTGTAATCATGTTTATATAATAATACACAATTGTACATCTTCTCCTATCCCACTTATTCAAGAAATTAAAACACCATTCATGATATTATGATTTTCTGAAACCATGGATGTTGTGTTTTCAATTTTCATTACTCACTTTAGTAATGGTTATGAAACAATTTAGATGGTTGAAAAATATTTTAATTTATTTATTATGTCTTATTTATGGTTATGTAATCATTTTTTATAGGTGATATTAATTTACAAAAGAAAATGAGTTCTTTATTATAAAAAAACAACTCAAATGATCTAAAAGAACATCAATAATGTTTTGATTAATGAATAATCATCATATCAAGTTTCAAAATGATAAATGGAATAATTTTGGGTTCTATAAATATTTAAATAGAATTTAAATACACTTCTATAGTTTCAATTACTATTGACATGAGATTTTATTATGAACCACTCATGGAAACCAGGTAATGCATGCACCTGAAACAAGGGAAATAACAAATTATTCATAATGAATAGGGGGGATAATGTTATAAAGTGATAATATATGCTGTTATAAACATTAATACGTTTATTTTATATATTAATACCACTCTTTTAACTTCCATACAGGACATTTAAACATGTTTCAATGTAGTCGAACCCATGGTAAGGGATCCTCTCTTTCTCCCTTTCATTCCATTATATCATCTATATTGTGAAATTTTTAATTCCTAAGGACTTAGTATGATTTAAAACATCACCCATAATACCATTATGATATAAAAATTATTATATACCCCTTTATGTCTCGTTAAGCACTCCCATGTACCCTTGTTACCATGTTGAAATTTTATAACTGAATTCTAAACCTAATTTCCATTCTTTCGGTTAACCTTCAAAATCAATGATTTTATCATGATAATAAGATTTTTTGGAAATTAGTTTCATAATATTATGTTGAATTATGTTTATTTATTGTATATATACAAATTCCATTCATTTAATCAATTATTTCTTAAATGTTATGGTATTTGTAAAAGATATTCCCCTTAAAATCCTTTTAGATGTCTCCATTATGAAATACAAAGATATTTTTTTTAATTCATGACTGTTATCTTATGATTTCATGATTTATTAATAACATATTCTCTCTATTAAATGTTTTATAGTTATTTTTATATAATAGGTTTTCATTATTTTGTGTGTGTAGTGTTTATGTTCTTAGAGTGATTTTTACAGAAAAGGATACTTTGAAATGATAATGTGTTTTCCTCATGGGTGTAAATAAGTTATGAAGTGATTTATTCATGATATGTTCCTTGGAATTTATTTAAGTTGTTTTGAGCTCATTAAATCTCATTATATGATGGGTGATTGTCATTATAGCTCAAGATATGTTGTGTTGAACCCATTATAGCTCATGATATGATACGTGAGCCCCATTATAGCTCTATAATTAATTGGGTACTCTAGAGATAGAAGTTGACCAAATGGTTATTCCATGTATAAGGGTGATTGAAATAGAGATATGGTAAATATTTACCAAGGAAGCTACATGATATTTCCATAGGTGTTAATGAGCTTTTAAGCAAAGGGTTTTATTGATTTTTAGGTTATCACTTGACTACCGACATCGTTTCTCACATCCATTACTATGATTTTTGTCCTCATCCCATGTTTTTAAATGTTTTTCATAGCTTATAAGGATTTCTAATATAAATAAATAAGAAAATTTAAATTTCATGGATATTTATCAATGAACTTTTGTTTTATTTAAAATGTTTTGTATTTTGAAAAAAATGATTTTGTTTTTATCGTATCCACATGTATGATTTTGAGATATTATGTATGTTTTCTATTATAATTACCTAATACTAAAAACTGGAAAAAATCCTAAATGTGTAATAATTTATTTACTGTTAAAACTCAATATAATGTAATGTTTTAAGGATGGTTCCTTATAGTTGGAATTATTAGATGGATTAGATAACATTATGGGTTAGAATGATGTTAATTGAATACCATAAATGATATTTCATTTATGGTTAATTTAAAATGATATATAATTTGAATATTACCATGTTTATTCCACCATGATAAGCCTATTCATAATGTTTTTCCAAGGATGAAATTGAGAAGTTGATGTAGGAAGGCACTTAGAGGATAATACCTATCCCAATTTGCAACCTTGAATGGTGGCAGTCAGAACCGAGCAGTTTGTGATAGAAATGGATCAGTAAACACATGAAATAAATTGTGGGGTATCCATGATATAGAGGAAAAAGATCTAGCATAAATAATAATGTCGTTTGTGTATTATTTTATAAACAAATCCTCCAACATTCAGTGGAACCACAGATCCAGTGATTGATGACGGATGGATCAATGCTCTAGAAATGATATTTCATGACATGGGATGTTCATAATTCCCAACATTAATAATATTCAGTAATCATTTTGAAGGGTAAGAAGGTTAGTGTTGGTCTCTAGTTAGGAATACAACAGAAAAATAAGATCTTGATTGTCTGGAATTGGATGATTTAATGTGTCTTTTCAGGAAAAATACATTCCTTAAACTATTTGACATAGAATTGATAAAAAATTATTGGTACTGAGGCAAAAATATGATGAGTCTGTGGCTGTGTATGAATCAAATTTTAAAACATTTGATGAGTATTTATCATATTTTACTCTTTATTATTAATTAAGAATTAATAGATTTTACTATGGTTTGAAACCTTATCTATGAAGAGATTTGGAATCACCAGAGTTAGAAGCTATGAGAAACTTGTTTATTGTGACGAAAAAGTTGAGATGGAGTATGATGAAACATATGTGCCTCATGAGTAAAATAATAAGAGGTGTTCAGGTCTGAAGGAAATGGGAAGATCCCATTAAAGAAATTTCGTGGTACGAAAATGAATTTCCCTTCTTGTGAAAAGTGTGATACAAAGCATGTTGGATAATATATTGTAAATTATAAGGAAGTTATACCGATGTAGAAAGACTAGAATATAAATCATGACATAAAGTAAAATGATCCAAAAATTAATGATAAGCCGATGGTGATATGATTTTATTATATGTAATTTGGTCATTTTTCTAATGTTTGTCTAAAGTTAGTAACTCGGGTAAGAAATCGGCATGAATGGAAGAAGAATGATGTAGAAAAAACCATTAAATCCATATCAGTTGATGTTGATCTATCAAATAAAGTGGTATCTTGAATATTATTTGAATAATTAGTTTTTTCTAATGTCTCGTTTGATTTGGGGTCTACACATTTGTTTATTTTACGATTTTTTCCCGTAAATTGGGAATTTCAACTCATGAAATGTAATTTGAACATATAGTTAAAACACAAGAGAAAAATATTAAAGAAAAATTGAATTATGAGATTATTTATATTGTTAAATGTGGAAAGAAATTACTAGTAAACCTTGTTGTTCTTCCTCTGGTATAGTTTGATGTTAAACTCAGTATGGATTGGTAATATGTTTATTATGAAAAGATTGATTATGGAGATAAAGAAGTTGTTTTTTAGAATGATTCTTAGTTTTTATACAAGAAAGAACACATAAAATTGATAACATATTAGGAATCCATGAAACTGTTGAAAGATAGAAGTTAAAGGTATCTTTATCATATCATTGGAAACAAGAGAATTGTTCAGATTAATTATGTTTTAGTTGTAAATGAATACCTTTATGTTTTTCCTGATGATTTACTTAGTTTCATATTATATTGGTAAGTCAAATTCATAATTCACTTAGCCCCTGATGGTAACACAATTTATAAACCACCATATCGAATGGATCAAACTGAAAATACTAAATTGAAAAATTAGTTACATGATTTCCTTGATGAAGGATTAATTTTTCCTAGAACTTCAACATGGGGTACTCCTGTCTTGTTTGATAAAATGAAAGATAGTTCTATGAAAATTTGTATTGATTATAGAGATTTTAATAGCATTAAGGTTAGGAATAAGTATGAATTGCTTCATATAGATGATAGGTTTGATCAGCTCTTGGGAGCTCATTATTTCTCCATGATTTACTTGACATATGGGTACCATCACCTAAATTTGAAAGAGGATACCATTCTGAAACCAACATTCTGTATTAGATATGGGAATAATAATTTTTTTTTTATGACCTCTGGTTTTAAAAATGAACCTATTTAATTCATTGATCTTATGAATATAATATTTCCTGAGTTCTTGGAAAAAAATTTGGTTGTTTTTTTGATGACATTCTCATATATTCTATAAGTAATGAGGAGCATGAAAAACATCTAAGGGTTAAAAGGGAATATTTTTACGAAATTTCCCTTATCATATTGAAAGTATTTGACCTATAATACAAATTGAATATTACCATTAGATGAACAATAAATACAATTAGAATCTTTTAATTCGTGATAAAACATGTCAATGAGGATGTATTTACACATTATAAAAGAATATAGGTGCATAACATTAAAATATACCTCAAAAAAAGAAAATTGAGGTGATGTCCCTTACCTTGAGTCTTACTCAAAAGATATTTTATTTATCTTCTTTAATAATAACATTTTGTTAATAAACTAATTTAATAGGAACCATTTTCATGTATACTATTAATTTTATTTCACTTATTAACATGTTATATATGATTATTTAATCAATTAATTTTAATTCATATGTGTCAATGATATTTGTCTTATATTTCAAAATAGAATTTTGTACATTGATTATGGTCAAAGTGGTCAGTATTTAAACATCTACAGAATGATAATAATTTCATAATTATCATATTTATAAATAAAATATAATTTTATGTCCAACCATTATTGATTGTTTTAGAGAAATCGATTATGTTATGATCATGGAGATGGTAGTTCGTACAAACGCATGAGTAACATTTCCATTTTTCAACTATCATTTTTGAAAAGAGTCAAGTAATATTTTACCTTTCCATAATGATAATAATATCATATATACCATATTATTTTAGTTTATAAATTTATAAATATTGTAAATGTGGCGTGTTTATGAAAATATAGTGGCATCACTTTGGGAATTTGGCAGTCCACATGTACATGAACGACACTATCAATATTCAGTTACTGGAAAGGTAATAAATAACTGGATATATTATAATTTAAGAAAAATAAATATGTCATTAGTATAATAATTATTTCATATATATCAAATATATTTACTAAATCTATAATTATGAACTTTTATGTAATGCATTAATGATAAAATTATCACATTTCTTCATGAGACATTAGATTGTCCTACACACAGGTAATGATATTTTATCCACTGTGGAATTTAAGGTAAAAATTATATATATATATATATGATATAATATATCTAGATTTATTGGTATGTTATTAATATCATATATACTTTATAACCATCATCATACCTAACTGTTGGTGTTTTTTTATAGAAAATGTGCAACATCGGTTCATGAGACGATAAGCCATCATACACATGAAAAACATAATTGGTTATCATTTGATGGAAGTGTAGGTGGATATAGTTCATTCCAAAAAAATAATAACATATCTATATATGAGATATTTTATTTTCATTATATAATCATAAATAAATAATATTATTGGGGGTGTAAGAAGAAATGAAACAGAAATGAATAGTTATAAATTTTACCCCTTCCCATAACACCTCTTTATGATTATACCTAACATATTCCTATAACATATTTATGAAAAAATAATGTCTTATAGGATGAGGTTATAAAATTTTGGTTGTTATTTGATCTTTTCTTGTCCAAAATAAAGGTGTTTGAAGCTGTGAAGGAGAGAGGAGAGTGGGTTGCCTTTTATAAGTGAGGTGACTGGTACACATAAATTTTGGAAAAGAAAAAGGTTTAACCATGTTTTTTATAAAGGAAAAGCATAAAAAAAGTATTGTTATAAAGAATTATAAATTATAGGGTAGTAATATGATGATTAAATATATTTTAGACATGTTTTTAGGATATTTAAATCTTTATTGATTTAGTATAATCCATGGGAAACCCATTTTTACCATAATAAGGGTAATTTTTTTTATTAGGTCCAATATTCATTTTTTTCAATAAATAAGTTGAAATTATTAAATAATAAAAATAATTATTACTCAAAATATTAAATAAATTTTTACAAATTCCATACCTAGAGTCGGAAAAAATTAGTTTAAAACAATATGTGTTGATGTGATGAAAAAAGTGGGTTTTAGGTATTATATTTTTCTAGAAAAATATTCTTTCATATGAAATACATTTCTTATAATAATAATTGTATGAATATAAATTAATTTTTATTTATAGATAATCTATAAATTTTATTTAGAATAGTACTCATTAGGTATTATTTTAATTGTCTAAAATGGGGAAATAATATGCATTTTATAATAATATTTCGAAAAATCCATTTTAAACCCAAAAAATACTTATAATAAAATAAATTATATATTTGAATAAAAATTAAGAGAGTTGATTAAAAATTACTAAAAAAACATTTTCTATAAAAACTAAATTTTAAATAATAATTGGATATTTGGATTACATAATTTACATAAAATAAAAAGCTCATTTTACAAGAAAGTTTATTTTCATTATTCAATTAAAATTTTGTATTTTTTAAAAAAACCCAAAATTTCACCTCAGGTAAAATTTCATAACATTATTTTTAAAATTATTTCAAAATTTTAATATATAATTCATTGATTTATAAATTTAAATTTTAAATAAAACCACCCGGGATAAGATTTTTGTTAAAAATACTTTATTTTTTATTAAAAAAGTACATCATATTTTAATGACGAATAAAAACATCAATGTGATTTATTCTATCATTTTATAGGTTGTGAAAAGGTACTTGTGATATATTAACTATATAATAAATATTAAAAAAACCCATATTTATAAAAAAAATTAGATCTCTGATTATAACGATCTATGATAGGTGGTGATGAAAAATGCATGATAGTGGTTCGCGTGGAAGTAGTCAATTGTACACATGAATGATGATTTAATTAACCATTTGAGGAAGAGGATATAGATTTATGGTATGAAATAATCATAACAAAATCTAAGTATATGTGAGATACATTTTTTATTATATAAGTATAATTGAAGAATATTTGATGGTGGTGGAAGAGGTAATAAAATATAAACTCACGATTAACCATAATACATCATCTTCGGAAAAACTATTAATTTAAGAAACCAAATCATTTATAGAATAGATTTATGATAAGAATAATTATTATATATAAATGGGAGGGAATTTATTCTTTAATTTGTGTTGTTATTGGCTGAGACAAATTGAAATGAAGTAGTGAAAATTTTAGGAGAAGGGGAGGCCTTTTATATGTTTGGAGAGTGGCACACTTATAATTTTTTGACGATAAAATGGTGTATCCATGTTCTCAAAAAATGAAAACTCTCTAAAATGGAACATTATTTATCCTTAGATATTATAAGGTTGACATAAGTCCATCTAACAGTTTTTTAGAGATGTAATTAGGTCATTTTAACTATTATCTTTTCAGTTTAACCCACGATAAATAATTTTTTACCTTAATCACAGTAATTAATTTATACTATTTTCACTATTTATTATTTTAAAAATATTATGTTCAAATTAATATATAAGTTAATTAATTTGGATTAAATCGTTTATCCCATTTTAGAAAATTTATCTAATATATGTGGTGAAATCTAATTAAAAATTGAATCTATAAATGCGATGAGAAATTGGGTCTTCAAGAAGTGAATTTTTCAAGAAAAAATGATTTTATATCAAATATATATCTAATAATAGTTATTTTGTAAATATAAATTAATTTTTATCTATATAAAATATATATTCCATTTAAATCATTTCAGTTTAGGGTTGGTTTTAATTAATAAAAAATGATAAAAATTATTCACTCTAATAGGAATTAACAAAAACTCTATTTTTAAACCCAAAAACAAACATAATGTAAATTAAAATATAAATATATTTCAAAATAAATTATTTGGACTTAAGAAGTACAAATAATGATTCTTTTAAATAGTATTCATAACATAATGGTAATTTTAAATTACATGATTTCTTGTAAAGAAAATATTGTTTTACAAATTTTGTATTCATTACTCTACACCAAAAAACATATATTTTCCAAAAAATCTTAACATTTAACCTAAAGTAATTATTGGTATTCAAATTTAAAAATAGATGTTCATTTACGAAAATAAATTTTTCACAATTTTCATATATAAATTATAATGTTGTTTTTAAATGTAATAAAAATCATTTTAAAAAAAATATTTTTTATGAATAAAATTACTTTACAAAATAATGATTTATTATTTTAAAAAAAATAGTCAATACAATTTATTTATTAGAACAAGAAGACTCGTAGAAAAATGTTTTTCATAAATTATTTAATACTATTTGTACCATCATATTTAAAGGCTAGGTTATAACGGCTATATATTTCATTGTTGTTTGAGCTCGGTGGTGTTTTTTGTATATGCTATTGAATATAATTTTATTATTTTAGAATATATTGCTGTTAAATATTGAATATGGATAATAAATTTTAAAATGTATTTTATAAAGGTATGGTTTATATTGAAGGATAATTTTTTTTCAATATGTGAAGGAAGGAGGATCCAATTTAAAATTTAGGTGATGGAAAATATTGAAATTTCCAAAAAGATTAAAATTTAACAAGCACATTCTACAGATATTTCCTTCAAAAGGAATGGGATTCGTAGAAAATAGAGTATGAGGTTACAAAACCGTAAAAAATAATAGTATTATAGTTTTAAGTTGTGTTTTAAAACTTCTCTTTTGGGTTTACCTATTAGATAACTCATTTTAATATTAACCAAGCTAACGTTTTGTTTCACTCTTGAATGGTTATAATTTTTCGTATATGGTGTAAATTGGAACATAAATGGACATGGGATGAAATTTTCGACCATATTCTTTCCAAATCGTACAATTATTATATTTTAATGATTTTAAAATTATTTAATAATATATTATATTGATCATTTATCATTAATATCAATTTAAACACTATTCATTTTGTTGGACTTAAAAAACCTAAATACTAAGTTTTAGTTATAATATAATACTCTAAGAAACCAATAATATCTTATATTTATCTATAAATTTTTTATTAAACTATAAATTTCTCAAATTATATTTCATTTAAAATTTCTAAAATCATTTATATCAAATTTTATTAATTGAATAAATATTATATTAGTGTTGTTCAAAAAAATGAGGTAATGTTTAAAACCCAAAAAATTTGAAATGAATTGCCCTAATGATGGTTATTTCCCCATATATAAAATAAAATCTTATATATTTTTTCAATAATTGATTATTCCATATATTAAATCATTATCAATATTTGAAAGTAATAGAGTGAAACATTATAAGTTTCATTGCATTAAACATTATATAGTTTATTTTAGATTCTATGGTAATAAGTGTTAAATTCAATTCTTCCAATAAGAGTTATAATAAAAAATTATGGTTTTATCACTAATTTTATCCTATATTATCCCTATTTTCCCTTTACCGAAGTACTATATTTCACAAACATACTATTTAAATTGAAAAAATTAAAGTACATATTTAATAAAAATTAACACCTAATTTAAAATTTAGATTCTATTTTATAAAATAATTTATCTTTAAGTACAAGTAATTAATATTAAAATAAAAATATAGAACGTAATGAAAACCATATTTATGAAGAAATACATTTTGAAGCATAAAATCAGATTTATTTTTATCTCATGACTTGAATAATATTAGATGAATATTAAAACATTTTTTTGAATATATTTTATATAAATATCATGTAAATCATTCAATAAAAGTAATTATATTAATATACTGAGAAAATAATGTATAGTGTGCCTTAATAATTTTTTTAGAAAAATATATCTTTTTCCTTAATTTTTTTTTATTTTTATTTTTAATTAATTGATACCCAATATATTCATTTTACACCAATGTAAACAATAATATTATCGTAATTTAGCTATTTAATTTCATGAGTAGCAATAAAATTTCTATGTGATAACTATCCCTGAATAATATTTTAATAGAATATCAGGGTTTTTTAAAACTTAGTGTTTCATATTACACAATATATTGGTGAGGTATAATTATTAAAATAGTAATATTTTAAAAAATATCATGATGTTATATTATACCACCATTAAGATTAATTTACACCTAAAAATTATTCACTCTGATATACAAAAAGGAGGATATATTTTTTTCTTTACATCCTTAGAGTTCCCATGTAGATTATTTGAATTTATGATTCCTCTACAAAACATTCACCAACTGAGTAGTCATGTGTCATTTAATATTATCTTCTTGGTCCATGATTTCTAATACATATTCCACATAGGAAAAAAAATCCTCCAATATAACAAACATTATTTTTGTATATTGGCAGGATCACGTATGTACTTTCTTCGATTAATTATAAGAAACATATCATGAACTTGAGAAAGATTTTGTGGAAGCATCAAGAGATAAGATGTTGTCTCTATTAAATCGTGATTCTAGAAAGAGAAAATATAACTAGGGAATATATTTTCTTTATTTTTAATCTCATAATGTTATTCCATGGAAAACATTCATAAAAATACCTTCTTACCAACTTCAAATTCCATATCACACTGATGATTTTCAGTATAACATTTCTATTGAATTTGATATTCCATGATGTGTCATTAAATAGATCTGACATTCTCTCTCATTTTATTATCCTTCATAGGTCTCTATATTATTCTTACTCCAAATCTATTTTTTGGAGTTATATACTCATTTTCATAAATGGGATCATAAGGAGCCATCTGAATGCTTGAGTAAATGTTATTATTCTACAAAAAATCAACTAGATGGAGGTGTTGATACCAAACCCCTTTTAAATACTTATTATAATATATTAAATATCCTTTAGGTTTTTATATTTTCTACCAGAATAAATATATGTCTAAGGATGATATGTAGTGATGATACACAATGATGAATCTCAACTGTGTATCCACATCCTGCTGAATACTTCTTGAAAAATTCTATGTAAACTGAGGATCTCTATCAGAAACAATATAATATGGAACACCATGGAATCTTACAACTTCATGGATGTATATTTTAGGAATATTATCTACAATTACATATTATACAACATAAATTAATTGTTTTTTACTTTATAATATGATCTTCAATAACCTATATGAAATTATGGATCTTATAAGTTTTGTGGAGTCTCACAATAAAGTCAAAGGTGAGTTTTTTTTCATTTCTATTTTTTATGGATAATTTTTGAAACATCCTCATAGAATTTTGTATCTTAGCCATAAAATGATGGAATTCCAAGTACCGAGATTCACACTCCACAATATTTCTCGTCATGTTATCCCACCAAAAATAATATTTTATATTTCTATAAATTTCCATACTTCATGGATGAATTTACAATGATGAAATATTATCCTCATAAAAGAAATCCTTACTCAAAGCTAGTTTGGATGAAACACAAACATGGTAACTGAATATTATCATTCCATCACATGCAAGGTTAAATTCAAGAATATTTCTTCCCTTCTTATATAGATTGGCATCTCCCTTCTGCATCTCTTTAATCTTTATATGTATTAATAGTGAAACACTCATTTGAGAGTGATTTGATTTAACCCTTAATTATGGATTTCATGATCCATCATTTGAAGATCTAGAAATATATTATATTCTGTTATCCACATCATAGACAAGATAGAATGATCATTTTATCTAAGAGTACCTTTCACCTTGTTTTATTTCCATTTGTTGTAATTTATTGATGAGTCTAAATGATTAATCACCATGAGTCATCTTATTTGGCACATATTAAATTATTTTAATGTAAAAATATACATTAAAATATAATGATCAGTAAATATTTATATCACCTCTCTATATAACGACAAAAACTTTATATATTTAATAAAAATTTACCGCCGCTTTCTCCAAATACTGAGTTGGGTAATTTTTCTCTTAAACTATCAATTACTATGGGGAATAAAATATCACTATGTCATTATTTATAATAATTCACCACAGTTCCTTATTTGAGGATTCAATATATATTACAAACCCTTACCCACTATAGGGGAAATAAGGATAGATACACTGAAAAAACTTCCCGTCAACTCTATGATTTTTAATATTAAATTTTCCAAAGGAATGTGTCTCACTTTTCTGTTAACATGGAGAATTTATTATAAATTTTTGAAAAGGAACCAATACTATCTATTTAAACCATTAATACTACAAATCTATGTCAAAATGGTTGGTCTAAGATAATGTTCAAAAACCTCTATGTTTTAAGGATCTATTAATATCTCGTCACGCTATATTACATGAACCAATATTCAAAAATTTCAAATCTAAAATGAAAATATAATATATTTTTCATTAATATTATCCTTCATCAAGGTCATCATCACAATAAAATGTGGTCTTTATTCACCTCCTTGATCAATTAATAAATACAAAATTCATCTATAAATACATCCAAAAATTTATCTAGGTAATCTATAATTACTATGTTCATTAAATCCATGAAGATGTTAGGTTAATAAGTATGAAAAAAATGGAATCACTAGAAATTTATAGTGTGCATACCCTATCAAGAATAATGTCTTGGCTATATTCTTTATTTTGACCCCAAATTGATTATATACAAAAAGACGATCAATCATGGGAATGTATTGAGCTCCTCATAGTTGATTAAACAAGTCATAAATAAAGGATATATGATACTTTTTCTTGATATTTATTTTGTTATGTTCTCAATAAATAATTAATAATCATGTTGATCATTCCTTATTCATAAAAAACTGCTAATCCACTCCAAGTTGATTCCCCTATATGAATAAATACCTAATCAATATTATCATAGAGTTTCTTCCTCAATTCCAGCAACTAAATCTGGGATATTCTTTATGGACTCTTTTTAATAGGTGTAGACTGATAGATGGGTTTTATTTTGAAATGATCATCAAGATTATATGGAGTAAAAGAAAATTATTTAGGAATCCCAAAAAAACTACCATACAATTGGAATATCATCTATGTTATGTTTCTACCAAACCATATGAGATAGATAACCATTTTTAATAGGAATCAAGACCAATAAAATGGATGTAAATTAAATTGGATGTTATGTTTTCTCATCACACCAATAGATGATCATAGGCTGATTTGAAATATCAAACATAAATTATCTTCATTGGAAATAGATGTTATATTTATATAATGAAAGCCAAAATATTCTAAATATAACATCAAATTAAACTAGAGAATGAATAGCAATATTTTCAAGAATAACATTACATGAAACATCATTTAGAGACTAGTTATATTATTGAGATGTGATAATAAAACCCTTAAGGGTTTTTACTATATAATATATAATATTTGGGGTGTTATTTTGATACCCTATTAAAATTTATAAGATATAAAAGAGTAGGTAGATCAAAAATCAAATGACACATTATTGGGTCTAGAGTTTATGGAAAGAATAGATTTATCCACTTCATTATCATACTCCACAAAAAATAGTTATTTCATTATATTTCCTTTTGTCTCTCGAATTAAGTGGGTGATAGTGTCTATCACTATCATTATCCATTTGGTTTGAGAACTGGTAAGCATAATCCCAAAAAAATCCATGCATTTAAAACACTATTTTATGGGTGGTTCATTCGGAAGATCATTATCTCTATTAACATTGTTAGGTAATATCTTACCGCTATTATTCCATTAAACATTCCAGTGAAATTTTTTCCTACTCTGATAACTTTTACCAATCTCATTAAGAAATCATCCACCATGTTTCATTCCATACTAAAATCATAAAGAAAAAATATTATTATTCTACCTATGATTTTTAGAATTGACATTGAATTCCACTATTATTTTCTTATAAAACCAATGAGATGGATATGTAACTCCAATATCCCTTTACACTATGATATCACATCAAATGATTTCTTCATACCTATTGATGTCTCTTATAAAAGCCACCATTTGGAGAATTGGTGTTAATTAACTGAAGAATTGATCACCATTTAAGTAAATTTTATGATAATACAAGAACTAAACATAAAAATTGGTGTCATGTTTTCATCAAAGGTTCCAAAAGATTTATCATTCCTATATTTTAGGTCACGTAATTGCATATACATGTTCATAAAAACAATTCAAGGAATATAATTACTGAAAAATAAGATCTTAAAACGATTCTACAATATGTGGACATTTTATTCCTCTTGCCTCATATTATTTATTACATTCATCCAATTATCAGCTTCATATTCTAATTAATATATAGGAAAAACGAATTTTTCATGCCTGGAACACTATAGAATGGAAAATATTTTTTCAATGGAATTGATCCATTGATTAATTGTTATTTTATTTATTGAACCACTGAAATAATGTGGAATTTTCCTCATAAAGTATTCAAGAAAATGTTATTCCTGCCTTTTCTCATCTTGAAGCACAACATTAGTTTTATCTTAATAATATTGTGTGACCAAAAAATGTGAATTTTCCATCTAAATCTATAAAAATTTGTTTTCACGCGAAAAATACTTTCATTTTCCAAAACATCCAACAATAACATGATTCCTTCATGCTCCGAAAATCCTAGGATGAGAAAAAAACATATCATGATAAATAATAATTATAGTTTCAAGCCATACAGTCATAGAAAATAGTTTTTAGATATATAAATATAGACTCATAATTAATAACTTACGTCCCCTTGGATTTATTCAAAGCCATAAATGTTTATTATAAAAACATTAGGATATTATCCTATAGAGATACCTATCACTAGAGTTATCCCTAACATTTTCTTTTCCAAGCTTCCAACAGATTACTAATCCATTCACTAATATAAAAAATAAGTACCAAAAAATTTCATAAACAGATATTAAATTTTTTAGATCAATATTTAATACATAACATAAAGATCTATTCTAGAATAATATACCATTACGTTATTTAGAAATAAAAATAAACAAACAATAGGTTTATAAGTGTATGACCTCAACTTCCAAATAAGTATTTATAACCAGAACCCTTTATAGAAAAATAATACTTAGTTACATTATTCATAACATGATGAAAGGAAATATGAGAAAGGAAATGATAAAATTATAGTTAAGAGAAAACATGAGATATATCAAAATATCCTCAGAAGAATTTTATTAAAAAATGAGAAAGAAATTTCCAACAAATAAATACCCAAAACATGATTTATCATATTCAATATTTTGGTAATAAATCATTGAATAGTAATAAGATATGAATAATATGGGAATACAAGAGCATGATCCATGAGATAAATAAACAGGCTTAATAAAGAGTGGGTGGCATACCTAAAAGAATAAAAAATAATTTCCATATCATTCAGGGATAACTACCCAGACTATCATAGATGATTGGGATCAATCCAAAAAATATCATTGTAGGCAATATCCACTATTAAAGACATAATTAAGGAAAAATTTATTTACTGAATTGGGTATAATCTACATTCCATACATGTTTATCTTAGGATATATAAATATTTACCTAATGCCTTAGAGGGTTATATAATCATTATGACACCCAAAAATTATTTACAATAATACATATGTGTGACAAAATATCATAAACACTCTAGTATATCAAAACCTATGAAAATAAATAGGATTCATAAAAACATCATCATAAAAAAATCTATATAAACGAAAGGGGTTTCATAAAAACATTATCATTTCATCTTAGAATAACCTACAGAAAACGAATGGGTTTCATACAAATCTTGTCAAAATAAACATAAACCGCATATAAAAATAATAATGATTGAATAATTTGATCATATACCTAGTAAATCAAAAGTAAAATCTAGGGTTTTTGTATTTGAGTTATAGAAAGTATTAAAATATCATTATAACATTATTGAAGAAAATACCATTTCAACTTTGTAAATCACTATTTAAAAAATAAAAATTCAAAAAATTAGGTGAAAATACATTTATTAGAAAATATAATTGGAAAATTATAATGTAATTTTTAGATTATTGAGGGGTCATGATAATAAAAATTTTCATTCATGTTGTACATGTTAAAAAAAAATCCCTTTTATATTTTTTGTAAACATCCAAAAAGTACCTTCATTAAATTTCGATAAGGATATTTCTTTTAGTCCATTTTGTACGGATTAAAACATGTGAAAATGATATTAAAAAAATATTTTTGATTATTAAAAACTGTATTTTATTTATAAAACATTGGTATATAAGGAAAATGATTTTTGGCTAAAGAGAGATATAAAGTCAATTTTCCATTAAGACATATTCTTGGTCTTTTGAGTACAGATGGTGACTAAAACAAAATTAAAGCATGTATTTTGATGATATTAAAAGATTTGAATAAATTTTATTAGATTATTGAGAGATAAACCATGATATTTCATCATTATAAAATAACCATAAACAATTTAGATAAATAAAGTGATTGTAACATAAAACCATTACTACATTGGCATCGTTTGAATCATAAGCCCCATTAAATACATAACCATTGAAATATATTTAAAAATGGATAAATTTTAAAATTATAATCTAAAAATATATTCAGGAGAATTAAATTCACCTCAAAATAGAAACATGTGATAGATCTAGAATGTGCCTCACATAAATAAATGTGAGAAGAAAATAACATACCTCTAATATGACTTCCTTCATACATGTTCAATCCAACTATAAAATAATTAGATACTTATTATAATTATATTATATTTCCATAATCATATATAGAATACCGTATACTACTTGTAACCTTTTACAACCTTATTAAATAATTTTTATTAAAATCACTATTTTGAGTGTTATTTTCTTCATTTTTATGTATGTTTCGGTTTGGTTGTTTTGATCCTTGTACATAGATCAAAATTTCATTATATATAGAATTTTAATAATGATATAAATATCATATATATTAATCATATAGATATCTATTTTAGCTGCACAGATTTTGTAACTGATATTTGTCTTTCGAAATAAATTTTTGTTATAAGATATAATATATTACTATACAAATAAGGAAAAAACATTAATAAATACAAATAAATTAATTATAAATAAGACCAATTAAAATTAAAAACATTTAAACTAGAAAAATAATATATAATATATTAAACTTAAAATGGGAAAACTTGGATCTCCTCAATCTACAAGAATCATCACCCCAACTTCGAACTCTATAAAAAAGAAGAAAAATATTATTATAAAAATCATCCTTATAAAAAATAGAAATATAAAACCTCGACTGAAATTTAGTTTAATAATTACATAAGGAATGTATAATTATATAATAGGTGGAATTTTTTTTGTTAAAATAGTAAAGTGATAGTTTGAATAGTAACCTAGCTATTGGTAATAGTATCCTGACCATTCAGAATAGAAACATAGCCATCAGAATAGTAATTTTACCTCAAAATAATAAATATTAATATTAATAATATTTATCATCATTAATATAAGTAAATATAAATAGCCTGATTTCTAAATAAAAATATAAATATCATGATTAGAAAACATAAAGAAAATATAAGAAAAAATTTATTAAACTGAATTTTAAATGATTTTGAAAAAGAATTAATTTTAATATGAAAATTTAAGGTTACCTATTTTAGATTTTTATTTTTATAAAATTAATATAATTTCTTAAATCATCATGTATAAATTTTTCAAGGGATATTTTTTGGTAATGTCCTAAAATACATCAATTTGCGGTTAAATAGTAAAAATAATGTTTTTTACATAACCAGTGAATCTTAAATTACATAATTCATGATGTAATAATGACCTAATAATTTATATAAATCTAGATTCAATAATTATATATTATGTTTCATAAATGATTCATTAAAATCAATAAAATTTATATTTAATAAATAAATGTTTTTTCCAAAATCATAAATTCAAAAGAGATCCCTTTAAAAAAAAATTATTTATTTCAACTTTAATTTTTAATAATTTAATAAATTATAATTATAAAGATTATTAAAGTATTATAAACAATTATATTATACTTAAATATAATTTATAATTGAAAAAAATCACTATTATATGTTTTTACATTGAAAAATTATTTTATTTAATATTTTATTGTAAACATAACCCTCTCCTCATATATAAAAAGCACACACTCTACCCTTTGAATAAAAATCACCACCCACTTTCCAAAGCCTAATCTCTGATACATACTCTAAATTCCATTATAATCCTTGGGGTTGTTCTTTATTAATCAAAATCCAAGAATCAAGGGTGTAATAGTGTGGTTCTAGAGAATCCATAAAGAAGATTAAATAAGTATCGATCAACTCGTTTGTTTTTTTTCTTTTTGTTTGAAACCCATTTCACAAAAAAAACATATAAGATGAATTATTAATTAATTTAACATTATATTATTAATTTTACTATACATTAATTATCATATTTACTATATATATATATATAAATTTAAGAATTTCATTTCTGGCTCATTTGACAATGTCTCCTCCATGGTAAATTTACCACTTATGGAGAAATATCGATAAAAATTATTCTAACCACCTTAATTTATGGAAAATGTGAATTATAATTAATAAATAAATATTTGATTACAAGAATTAAAATCTTATATAATTAATTATACTGATGTATAGATACATTGAACTAATTATAAAAATAAAAAAATGGGAACATTAAATGAAAACATGATATCAAAATTGTTCACGTATTAAAAAGAGTATTGTAAAATAAAATAAAATAATTATAATAGAAAAATAGTGGGAAAAATTGACATAATTAACTAATGTATTTATTTTTTAATAATTATATGTTTCTTACATAGGAGGAATAAAAGTGAAAACATTATGTATGAATTAAGGTTAGGGGATTCACAAACCCAACTTTATTTATATAGTTTTTCACAATTTAACCCCAATTTTACTGTGGATATTAAATTAATCTTACTTAAATATAATTTCATTATTATTAGCATTATTTTGGGATATAAAAGTTTCCACCATTAATTTTATGAAAAATACAATTATTTTACAAAATGTATTTTCATTCCAAAAATAAATGTTTGACTCACCATGTATCATATCATTTCGAAAGAAAAAAGTAATTTTATTCCAAATTATGATCTCCCTTTTTCATTTGTGATCCCAAAATTTAATTCAGGAATGTATGCTTTATAAAAGCCTTATGAAACCCATTCTTTTCCATGGGGTTTTTAATGACAACAATTTTTATATGTTCCATGTATCATGTATGATTATATAAATATTATGATGTGATGGGTGGAATATAAAATATATAGTCCTCCAATGCAATGGTAATTAGGATGTATCTCCAGATATAATGTGTAATATGAGTGATACCGTTCAAGATTTGTTCACAATGATGATTTTATAATCATCACATATATTTTTCATAGAAATGATGCAATATTTATTCACAACTCTATGTGGTATTTGGCCATTGTGACATGATGATTTATTTTTATGAATTTCCACATTCCATTCCACTATATAATAATTCCTTCATTATTTTTATGATAATCATGTGATTATGAAATGATGATGGAGATTATACTCACCCATGTTATATTTATTCATGTCACTCATTCATCCTCTTACTAGTATTTTAGTTCAGCTCTTTATTTGATGTATATCCTTAGAAGACAACATGTGCTAAGTTTTATTTAATCTTTCATAAGGATAGATGAGAATGAGTCAAATAAATTTTCATTTTTTACAACGTATAAGTGATTTATGATCCAAATTTTCCAAAGGCATTAAACCATTGGATCAAGAATTGAAATGTTTTTATTTTCTATATCTTAAAAATAATTTAATATCAATTAAATAAAAATCATGATCATAATATTTATATTTAATATTAAAATTAGATATAGAAAATTTAATTACACAATTAATGTAGACAATAGGTTTTACGTATGGATAAACACAATTTTCACGTTATGATAGATGTATTTAATGAAATGTAAACAATAATTAAATTTTTTAAAAATATATATATATCATATTAATCATTTATATTAGTTAAATATATCATTATTACAATCCAAAAAAAATTTAAATGAAATAAATCACACCCCTTCATGGAGGTGGGGGTTTTCACATACCCACAAGCGACGTTATTATTTTCCAATGTATTGGAAGGTAAGAATCTAGATATGATAATAAGATTAAAAAATTTAAATTATTTCATATTAATCATATGTTAACATTATAAACATAAAAATGACCATCAATTAAATATGGTGGTGGAAAATGGATTGTATCGCAACATAGAGTCGGTGAGTTGTATATATTCATTAGAAATACATTCACTTTACATTCGATAGAAATAAGGTGAATAATTGTAATTTCATAACCAAATTAACATTTAATTACATTTTTGATACATAATTTACTATTTTAGGGAGAATATAATATATTTAAATGAGGTAAATGAATAATTTGAAATAAAGTGATTGGTTAAGGTGGTTACTTCTACTTTCATACAACTCCTTTAGGTGTTCTATTAAGGATCACATAGTGGATCATCTAGGAATACCACTACCAAAAGAATGTGTGTAAGGGATCTGATAAAGATTTTTATTCATTATGGTCAAAATATAATTTTTATTGGTTGTGAATAAGTAATGGATGGTGGGTCACTTTAATAATTAAGCTAAGGGGCACATTTGAAATTTCATAAAATATAAAAAATTTACAGTCATTATCAATAAAAATGAATCTAAAAGGATATGTATTCAATGATAATATATAACCGGGTTTAAATTGAATATAACAATAATATTGGGATTTTTTATGTGGTTTTTTAAACATTATCTTTTGGTTTAACCTCTTAGTCAACACATTTTAATAATAACTACATAATCTTTTTTCACTATTAGATGGTTATAATTTTATATATAAGTAAAAATTAGATCATAATTTTCCAAAATATGATATTATAGACCACATGTTAACAACATTTTCCTATTACATGTTTTTTATGAATTTTATACAGTTTAATGATATATTAATTTGATAAAATATCATTAATGTAAATTTTGACATTATTCATTTAATCTAACATAAATTATTTATGGAAAAGTTATAATTTGAATATTATCCTTCAAAAAAATATTAGTATGTCATATGTATATATAATATTCATTTAACAATAAAAATAACTCCAATTATATTACATTTAATATTTTTAAATACATTTTTTTCAAATTTATTATTAATTTAACAAATAATGTATTAGCTTTATAAAAGCATTTAAGGTAATTATTTAATAACCAAATATGAAAATAAATTTAGATCATGAATATAATTTTATTGAATGTTATATTACCATTTATATTCATTAAATTATTTCATTTTTTTCGATATGAACACATAATTGATATTTAAAAGTAAGAGAGTTGCATTTGTACCTTTCATTAGCTTAAATATTATATTTGTCATTTTCATTGAAAAGTATCCATTATATGAAATATATTTCGATCCTAATGTGATAAGGGTAGAATTAATTTTATTAAATTATAATTTGGAAGAAGATTTATGTCATTATCACATAGTTTTACCCTATACTAACTCAATTTACCCTTAAGAGGGGTAATAAACAATACTTTGGTTAGAATTTATTTTACGAAAAAAAAAACGATACATTTACCAAATAATGGCCTTTTAATAATAAAAAGGGAAGAAATTTTACCAAATTCAATTAAAATAAGTTTAAAAAATTAATTTAAAAATAATTACTCAACATGAGATGAAAAATGATTTTTATAAAAAAAATCATCATTAAGAAAAAAAATTATTTATTCTTATCTCAAATCTATAAAAAATTTAATGAATGTTACAAAATTCGATTAATTATATAATATATCAATTTAAAAAAAATAATTCACCAATAGTTATTAATTTATGGGATTATTATAAAAATAAACTGAATGCACAAAAATAGTTTCTCATAGAAACATTTCTTTTAACTTAATGTTATTTTTATATTTATTTTATAATTTATTGATACATAATGAATTCATTATCTAAACATGTAAAAAATTAATTTTTCAAATTTTAATTATTCATATTTATAACTATTAATCCAATAACTATGTGATAAATGTCTCATACTAATATTTTAACCTTATATCATTGTTTATTATGCATAATGTTTCAAGTAACACAATCATAGAATGAATAAAATTATCTAATGTAAAAAATATTATAATATTAATAGATTTTATAGGTATTTGTCATGATAACTCAAAGTGTAAACAATGTTTTCAATTTATGATAAATTATAAAGGGCACACGAAGGCTATTAAAATAGACAATACGATAAAATAATCAATTATTAAATTAAATTAATTAAATAGTTTTTATCTTATTAATAATAAATTTATTAAATTTAATGATTACTAGTCTATATTTATATATTCATATAATATATGTGAATGTTCTTGATCCTAGTCCAAACTGGTGTATGTGATCCATTTCCTTTTATTTTATTATTTTTATTAAAATAACTAATTGGTTGCATGTCATCCCCACCTATCATTAAATAAGGGTATGTGTAACTATAGTTTCTTTTATATAAAACACATTAAAAACATTTGGCCACCCTCACCCAAGTGTTAGGAAATTGTATGTAATGTATATATATTTCATGTGAGTTATGGTGGTTCACGTTTCGATCTAAGATGATATAAATCTTGTTGGTATATAGAAGGATTTGTAGAATGCTACAATAAGAACCAAGTTACGGTAAAAGCCTTATTTCTTCTAGGATTTTTGGTAAGACAATAATCTTCTTGATAAACTAATCATTAGAAAATATCACGATCATAACATTTTTAATATTTTATTTATATCATGTTTAATGGTCAATTTTTATATTTATAAATTTTTATGATCAAATAAATTAATGGATTTATAATATTGAAATACAAAACAAAAATAAAATTGGATTATAAATAAATTTTTTCAAAACGTAAACAATCACTAAATTAAAATCCACATAATATTGACACTCATGTAATATGATAGAATAGAAAATTTATTTATAATGTTTACAATTCCATAATAATAATATTTTATCAGTATAAATCCTCCAGTACTTTGTTAAAAATTGAATCATTTTTTAATGTTCTTGACCATCCATAATTGGGGTGATTTAAATTATAAATTAATTTCAATCATGACATTTATATTTAATTATAAATTCTAAAATTGAGGATGGATCACCTCTGTTATACTTAGTATAACAAGTAATAATTTTTTAATGGAAGAACATGTCTATGATTTGAGTATTGGGGAGTTCATATAACAGATAAAGTAGTAGTGAACTATATTATATTAAAATTAATTAATAACTAAATTCAATTTAATAACTTTTCATGACTCCATCGGGGCTATGATAATAGGAATATGGACCCATTCCAATCAAACATATATGCAACATGATATTTAAAAATATATATACAGGGGTATTGGATTTCAAAAATTTATGAGAAATTAATTAATTAAAAAATTTATTATCTAATTTGGAAGTCTAGTAAGAGTACTAAAATAATTATTTTATTTATTATTAAAATTGAAGTCCACATAACAGTAACAATATAACTATGATCCATACATGGTATGGATAAAATTATTATTTGAATGAATTTAATGTAATTGCATATTTGCCAGCATATTATACCACACCATGTGTGGAAGTTATACATGATGGAAACCCGAGTTCCTTTGTCTGTTGTTTAATAGGTTAGTGGTGAGGAATTATCTCTCCACTTTAAACATGTGGACGATGCCATTTATTTCCAGAGTATAATGTCTATATATGTGTCTATTAATATCAGAAAATTATATAATTATATGGATGAATATAGACTGATGTCCCACAACCATGATCAATATCAAAAGAATGTCTGAAAAGAGTGGTATGATATATTGAGTGTATTATTCATGTGAATGTTTAGATATTCGATGCCAGCTTAGCCTCATGTAGTCATGATAATTATCAATAAAGAGTTAACAGATATCTTTGGTATTATGATCCTTGTTGATATGAACCAATATCTCAATCTATCCATAAAACTTAAATCATTAACAAGCATAATTGAGAACTATAATATATATAAATATGAGAAGATAATTTAAAAAATTATTAATTTATTTCTTCAAGATGATAAATACATATGGCCAGGAAATCCTACAGTCTATATAATTAATAAGAAAAATATAATCTACTAAAATGGAACAAGGAATCATTCCATGTATAAGGTTCAAGAGGAACATCCCAAAAATAACAATATAATCCAAATGTAAGAAAAGTAAAAACATGGTATTAGTTTCATGAGGAATGTTAGTCCTGTAGAAGAAGAATTTCACCAAGTTATTGAAAAAATGGGAAACTCTAGAAAAATTCATTATCAAGTTAAATATTCTTATATTTATACATTGTTTATTAGATATTACTTTTGGTTCTCAAATCAATATCCAAATTCATTAACCCAGTAGATTATAAAACATTTTCAGAGGTTACATGGGACTAAGAGCATCTAATTAGCACAAATTTCTATTTTTTTATAGGATTCAACAACTTTTTTATTACAGAAGGTCTTTGTTTTAAAATATTTATATTATGTAAAATCCTTTCAAAAAATTTATGTATCTTTTATAGACACATAGGGTTTTTTAATTTTGAAAATCAAGGTTCTATATTTTATCATAAAAACAAATGTTCCGGTATTTACTATTTAAATTATGGTGTTTTCCTATAAAATTATGAAAATCTATAATTGATATTTATTAAAAATTTAATTAAAATAGCTCATTTTTCACCTATATATCACATCCTCATATCATTTATATTATTTAAGAGAATATAAAAATTCACTATCAAGATGTTTATTCACAATGTTTTGAAATAAAATCACCGATTGATTTATAACATGTTTATTAGGAAAAATTTACAATTCCACATTTTAGTGGAAATGGTTAAATATAAAAAACTATTCAAGAATTGGTACATTATATTGTTTTAAAAACTTTTCAAATAGAAGAGAGATGTGATTTTCCTATCTTAAAATTATTTTATGATCACTTATGTTGATTTGGATTTTTCTACTTTAGGAGGTATAATTCGGGCTCCATTAAAAAATTTAATGTGTTTAGGTATGAAGTAAATTATAATATTTTATAGATATTAAAGAATATTTATTATGGACAACGTCTTGTGTATCTTAACCAAAATTTTATCAACTTTATATAATATTTTGGGATTCTACCTCAACACACTCCACTTTATAAACCATAGTAGAATGGTGTTAATGAATGGAGGAATAATACCTTAAATTAAATTGTGATGTCAATGATGAGTAATATAGATGTTTAATTATCCTTTTGGGGGTATTCATTTTGCACTACCACATGAATTCGAAAATGAGTACCATATAAGGTGGTAAATGGGATATATTTTAAATTAAACAATGGGAAGTAATCTGTTTTGTCCCATACTCATGAATTGGAGGCGTTTTTTACAAAAAATACTCACAACAAACTCAAACCTCATGGAAAAACATTTAACTTTATAGGATACCCTATGTAAATTGGTAGCTATTATCCATAAAACCCATAAAACAAAGAATTTCAATTGCAATACATGATAATTTACTTTTGAGGGATCATATACTCAATAATCATATTGGGAGAAAGACTTACACTGATAATGTTTATTCTCAAGATATATAATAGTTGGTATATGAAAACATTAAATGTATCTTTCTGGAATATATTGTTATTAAAACATACTAGTGTGGTTAATAAACATGAAATATAAGTTTTTCTAATCAATAAGGATTGTGACTCATTAATGGTAGACAATAACAATACTTTTTTATACATGGATGAAATATAGAGATTAATAGCTTTAATATGAGAACAATTCCTAAATTTTGAGATGGATTCCATATGTTAGAAAACAACTGGGCTATATTTGACCGACCAATTGCTGTAAAACCTATTTTTTCAAATTAGTATTTTAGTGAAAACTAGGCATGGATGTTAATGTGAGTACTAATAATGAAATTATTTGTAGATAAAGGGTTTAATCAAAATTATGTAATAGATAAAAATAAATCAATTTAAATAGTATCAATGTTGAAATCCATAAAAAAACTAAATGTTATAACATCTTTACATGAAAATAATATTTGGAATATGGATATTAAAATATATTTTTCTAATTAAAAATAGTAGAAATAAGTCTATATAAAACAATATGATGGTTTTTTGACCCTAGGTGATGAAAAAAGGGAGTAATATTATAGAGAACAATTTATGTATTAAAGATAACTTCTAGGTCATTGATTTTTTTAATGAATCTATAAGATAATTTTATTTCATTGTAAAAAAGGTGTTACATTTCTTTACATATGGTTCAGTGGGGCTGTAGTTGTTCCCTAATTATTAAATATTGATGGAATATTACTTATTTGAAGTGAAATAAATGTAAAATAAACTTTAAAAGACTCGTTCAACAAGTGTTTATCAATGGATTAATTTGGTGAATCAAATTATATACATCGTATCAATATTTTTCTTGAATAATCCCATAATCTTCTTGAGATAATTCAAAGTATAAACATTAACTAGATACTAAAGAGATTTTATATGGGACAATCTAGGAAAAAATTGGTTCTAGTGTCACATTGTATATATATTTCAAATAATATGTATCCTTAAATACATTATGGAAGAGATAAAATATGTAATATAACATATTATTTTTTAATTGGATCAATAATGCATGTGATTTTATGCACCTGATATGATGTTGCCTATGACTTCAGAATGGTCGACCAACATTATGCTTATCAAGGAGAATGAGAATGGGTTTTTACGTTTTTCTTAATGTATTTTCAGTTTACTAAGGATATGATTCTATTATATTAAGGAGATAATGATATAATAATATAGGGTTATATTGATTATATATTTTTAATAGATCAGAAATATATGATGTCATAGTTATGATATGTTTTATATTTTAAATGAGGAATTGTGTACTAGATGATTTACTAGAATAAAGTTTTCATTTATTATAAAATGGATTATTAGTGAATATATTCTTCTAATTTATCTATATAATTAATTTCAATATTCAATTTTTTTAATAATCTTTATATATTGTCTAATAGTATTGACAATATTACATTATACTATAATAATAATGTAGTGATGGATCTTAAAAATGATACAAGGCCACATTCATAAAAAAACCATACTCTACAAATATTACCTATTTAAGGGTTTTTACCAAAGGGGCGAAGTCATTTTGGGTATTTGTATTATATAGAAGAATATTGTGGGCCCATTGAATTAATATTTTTCATATAAGAAGTGTGAACATCATGTGAGAGATAAAAATATTACCTTTTTATCAGCTAGCTTCAGTACAAGTAGGAGGATGTAGGAGTTGGTTCACAAGAACAAAATAATATATAATATATGAATATAATTTTTAATTTTTTTCAATATTAATAATTTTATTATCACATCATGACTTTTTTTCTACATGAATATTTATATGGTAATGTCCTATGTTTACATATGACACAAAACGTTCATAGTAGTTATGTACCATAATGAGGTCCTTGATGTTCTATGATAGTTATGTAAATATATAATATAAAGCTATAAAATATCATTATATGGTACAACATTTATATGGAATATTATCAGTGAAGACACAAAAGGATTTTAGATAAATTATTATAATATAAAACCATGGTAATATTAAAATTAATAGATTATTAAATCCTGACCTAACAATAGGATATCGTTATGTTTATATGTTATTGTATGTTCATATATACATATATATAATTAATCTTATAATTTAATATTATTAATAATTCATAGTATGATTCATGTAATTTTATGTATTTATTAAAATGATGACGTCATATTCTCATAATGTGGTAGGATACATTAGTTATGTAATTGGTAATATTGCATTTATGAATAATAAGATAAAGGATTTATCTGTTCTTCTCTTTATTGGAAATTGATATTTTCGGACCCTTGATGGGAATGTAATTAATTTATTATGTTACTCGACATGGAATTCTATTGTAATGATCATTTCAAAAAATTCAAACAAAAGGGAAATAAAGAGTATAGGTTTATGGAACCTGCATGAATCATGGGTGATTATTGGTATCATGATAATGGGTTTAAATTACACAATATACATTCATATTTGGTTTTTCTCATTGAAAAAATAAACATAATTTCTATGATTTCTATGGTGTATTTCTAGATCCTTACATTGGATGTTAGGCTTAATAACATAATACAATAGATAAATGGGTCAATATGGTTACACACTATGTATATTTATAAGCCTTAAATATATTATATGTGAATTTAACATGATAAATTCTTTAATAATTATTCATGTTAATATGATCACATTTATTAATTCACTATTTATTTAAGAGAATATTTTTGAATTGAACATTTAGAAAATATATTTTGGCTATTTTAGTTAATATAAAAATTAATTATTTTTTAAAAAATAATGAGGTTATATTAATCTATTAAAAAAGAAGTCGTTATTATAAGAAATAATAAATAATATCGAGCTTTCAAAAATAAAGTTTAATTGTCTAGAAATAATTTTCATATAAAATTTTATATGAATAAATATTCAATTATTTATTCATCAAAAAGATATTTTATTTATCGATTCGATTATCATGTCTCATGAAAAAATATTTTTTTATTATTTTGATATGGGGTTGATTTGGGATTAGGAATAAAATAAGTTCACATTTTTTTTTAATTTTCTACCCCTTATTTCCTTAAACCCAATTATTTAATTTATAAACCTAATCACCCCTCAAAATAATGAAAGGTTAAGGGAGAATTTTTGTAACTTCTAGATATATTTTCTCTAATAACTCTCTCAAGCATATTGGGGGATCTTACTCCTCTAACCTCTCAAGATTAAATAGACCAATAATAGTCCTACCACTTTAGATGATTATTGTGGTGATAATAAATGGGGGATATAAGTTACAAAACATCCATGCTAAAACATTGGGATTTCAACAATTAAGTTTTAAGGTTCCCGATGTACATTTGAATTGTCATTAGAGGGATTATACACTTGAATACTCTCACTTTAATAACTGAACAATAATATTAGTTCAATAGATTCATCAGTAAGGAATCAAATTCAAATATAGGTATTTATTAATCTAAATAAATTAATTACAGATTATTTGTGATAATTCAATCTTCATTGTTTTGATGTGATGTTCAATTTTAAATTTAATTTAATTTCTTCATTGATGAAGATATTTTTTATGGAAACATCATATTATTCATTTATTCTGACAAAACAACATGTTGGGAAGTAGCCAATAGGCTCCTCTATAACCCTTGGAGTCTACAATACACTAAATACAGAAAACATTAAATACTAGTAAAAATCAAAATGATAGATCTAGTAAAAATATCTAGGGAATAGTAATGGATGTTGTACATATGATTAAAATGATCCATTCAAAATGAAATATATGGAAAGACATAAAACATTACATTTAAAATCTGTGAACACCATCACAAAAACATATGATAATTCATTGGTACTCAATGTCAACTATCCTATTGAGTCATTAATATGGTAATTTGGCCTTTCCTTTTATTAAACTAAAATGCAGAAATATATGTGAAATTATTTTACATGATATTTTGGATGGTATATATATTATGTGATAATCCTCTTTATGTCATTGGAAAATATTTTATAAAAAATAAAACTAAAAATAGATGTTTTTGGATATTAACTAATTTTTTAGGTATTCCATAAAATTAGGGATATTTAAAATCTATAAAAAATATAATGATAATCGATAATGTGTAACATTTATAATAGAATCATGCAAAATCCGGAACAGTGTTTATAGAATAATGAGTGAATAACTGAAAACTTTAAATGGAAAATGAAGTTAATGATATGCTAACATTTTGAATTTAAAAATTAATTAAAAATTCTAGTATTGAAAATTAAATCATATGGGAGAAATTGAATGAATTTTCTTCCTACAAATAGAATTCAATTATATGTGAAATTGGTTTGAACCCGCTTATTTGAGGAATGTATTATTGCAAAGTAGAATAAACTATCATTTTTTAAATTTATAGTAATGAAGAGGGTGGTAAAACATGATATTTTTCTTTATAATGTATAAGAATCCATGATTTTCCATTACCATTATATATCACATTATTCAATAATGTTTACTAATGAAACCACACAAATGGTAGGGATTAATTTTGTAAAAATGTTATATGTTGTTTCTATCATAAAAAAAATTATAGCATCTAGTTGAAAACGAAAAAAATCTAATAATGAAGTTGTAATGATTTTTTAACAGTGGTTAGTAAGATAGCTAAGATTTTAAGGGGTTTTTTATATCAAATGGAATACAAATAGGGAATACATTACCTATATAACCATAGAAAAATGGTATGGGATGTAACTTGAATAAAACACTTATAGTGCATTATCATATTTTTTTATATTAGATTACTCAATTTATATTTGGATAAAGCTATAAACATCAAAACATAAATGAAAAATAATGGTCCAATTATAGTTTTCTAAGAGAATATACCTAATGTAAAATGTATAGGAAGAAAAATAATTATTATAAATCTACTAGTATTTGGTAATCAATATCATGTTCTGATAAACTGTGGTTCTATAGATAAGAAGGATACAATTTCCCAAAAAACACCTTCATTAGATACGGTAATGAACAGTTTTATTGTTATATATAGGATGATGAAAATAAAAATTTAATCAATACCCAAAATTTCCTCAATCATTATTGAATTATTTATAAATATAGGCATACTGTTGGATATTATTATAGAAGAAATAAATCCTCGTTTCATAACTGGTTTAAACATGAATTAATTTTATAAAATGAGAAAATATGGACAACAAATCAATCAGACATACCATGTATAGATATTAAACATTCGAGATCCCCAAAGGTAAACATTCCTATACAAATATATTTATCTTCTATGAATTATTTTATTTTTACCAATTGTTGATAATGAAATTAGTACAAAGAATATGTTTGGTAAAATCATTTAAACAGTTTAGAGTTAGGGACGAAGCATGAGATCTTTTTCATTATAAGTAAACAAAAATTGTAAAATTGTGTTTTAAAATATGTGATAAAATAATTGAATAATGTTTTTATATCATTCTATATATGAATATTATTATAACATAAGTTTTATACATAGTATTTTTGTTAATTTATCTCAATAGATTTTAGTGAATTGCATATAATTTTTTTACATTATCGGTATGATAACAACTATCAATTTTATATTTAGAATTATAGATGTTATGGGTTAAATGTTTTAGAAAATAGATATGAATACTATATGTCTTCACTAGACTAAGGGGGTATATCTATATAGTATAACAAAAAGTTTTCACTAAATCTGGGAAAGAGGGTTAGGATATTAAACATAAAATATTTTATATGCATTGAATCAGTAATGTTGATTGTTCAATAAAAAATCCATTCATCAATATGAAATAATCACTATATCATATTTGACATTAATTAATGTTTTTTAATTTAATAATTTAGTAATAGATATATAATTTTATTATTGTATGTAGGTGATATTATCATTAAGATGTCCATTGAAAAATATAGATTATTTGAAGATTTATTAATCATTAGAATATAATATTTAGGGCCCTGAAAAAGTGAAGTATGTTGTTAAGATAATGGAAAATCCTAACCATTTCACTAGAACCATCAATCAATCACAAAAAGTCTTTCCATTTATTATTTTGAGTGGGATTGACATGTTTAGTGAGAAATTTTTTTTTATTCCTCCTATGAAATATTTTATGGTATCTACAAATGAATAACTGAATTTGAGTGATGAATGTGACTACATGGTAAATATTTCTTATACATAATTGAAGACCGAAAATATTTATAAAATTTCACTTATGTTTTTATTATTAATTTGACATAATTCTATATAATTGCTAATTTTTTTATAATTTTATTCAATGTATAGAGTTTTACAGAATTTGGAGAAGATTATGGGCGTTTAAAAAAAGTAAGAAAAAAAATTACATTATGATTAAAATTATTACAATGTGGTAATTTTTTGGATAATAAATTTTAAAATTTCAATTATATTCATGGACATTCCCTTATTTTCCATAACATAATTGATGTTCATGAGTGCACCTTCTGACTATTAGAAGTAGTATAGATTTCACTATGATATAGAGATATTACACAAAGGATTCCACATGCCATAAAAATGGAGATATTTGAAATACAACCATGGTGAAATTGTAAGGAAATAACATAGAAAGATGCAATAATAATTCCATATAGAAACAAAACAGGTATTAAAATGTACCTTGTATTAATAGGTGATCTGAATTTTATATTATTGTCAGAAATTTTGGTGAATTGTGTAGTGATTTATGAAATTTTTTAGTTACAGTTGATGAGATATGAATATTATGGTAGATAATAATTCTACAAAATTTTAATTCCAAAATACAATTAATTATTATGAGAATATAATTAGAGGATAGTGAAGAAAATATGTGATATTTTTTTGAGATGTTCCAATTTAGATATATTGAGTAGTCTTACATAATATTTAGTGTCTTAATTTTTAATTGAATATAAATAATATTTTTAGAGGTTTAATTCAGGGAGATAAAAATGATGTTTCAAATTTGTGTGTGGAAAATATATATTGAAATTTCTATATATATATTGTTTCTATTTTTTACATATTCCTACTAAATTGTTTTTCATTATTTTATTTTTTTTAAAATTTTTTATAATGAAATCATTAATAATGGTTGATTTTTTATCATTTTGAGTGTATAATTATCTTAAAGGGTGGTAAATTAAGAGTCTAATGATGGTTATACACTAAAGATTTAGTTTTCATGGAAATTAATATTTTTAATGTAATATGCTATTGATATTGATTATTTACATTTTCCCTATTGATTATATGAGAAATTTAATGAATATGGGAGTATAACTAATATTGTAGGTAGGTATTTTTGTTATAAAAGTAATATATATACAGATATTAACAATAATAGTATATTTCAAGGGATTCCAATTAGAGTATATTTCTGTCCCATAAATAATTGGAAGGATTAGAATAATATTGACTGAATTTAAACCAATTAATGCCAATTAACATTGAATTCTTACAAATAATCAACTAGAATAGGGTAAGTTGGTTTGGAAGAGTATTAAACAAGAGTGATGTATTTGTTGTGAGTGCATATATGTGAAATAGACTAAATTTATGGAGAATATTGTTACATGTATTAACAACCATAGGATTGTTTTTGGTTATTGAACTGAAATATCTTATCGACTATATTCTAGGAAATCATTCATTCAATATATCGATGCATGTGTCAATCATCATAAGATAAAACAAAATAAGATTCATTTTGATTCATGATGAACTATAACAATAATTTAATCTAATAACTATTGATTCGGTATTTAATGTGATGAAAACCAATCAATGTATTGATCATCCTGTATTGGCTATAAATGCATTGATAAATTAGTTATTGAATATAAATAGGGGAAAATTGAATATTCTATTAATTATTTGAATAGATTATTGATTGGGAGATTATTATTATAAAGGATTAGTATTGTCTTAGGAAGAAAATATATGTATATATTAATACATATTTTGGGAATGGTTTTTATTGAAAATGCCTTAAAAAGTGATATCCTTTATTTATAGAACCACCCATGTAGATTTACATTATAGATATAGTTGGTTGAGAATTATGGTAACACCATTTAACGATAGCTCTAGAGGATATTTAAACCGTCCAATATGATTTGAAACCTGATTGAGGAGATAATGATGTGTTGGGAGACCCTTATAACGAGCCTCCACACATGGAGACATTGTGGAAAACTAATGTTGGGTGGACCTGATGGATTTACATGGGGCTTATGGAATGCCTAATATAATAATGTACTTTACTCTCATTTGAATGTCCAATATGGGACATATAAAATATAACAACTATTTATATATTACTAAAATTTTCATTGTGGGTTGATGTGTGGACTATTTGATTCATATTATTCATTTTATAGGGGTTTTCCGTAAATATTTCAATTCAATACACGATTTCACATAGGGATGCCTATTTTTCCCTATATATGAAATGAGTTGACTGAACCATGAAAAATTGGTGGAATCATGTATGGTTTTCATGTTATCTCTAGTATACTTCCCATTAAATAAAACATGAATTTTTTATCATCTCAATGAAAATAACTAGGTGTTTCAGTAAATTTCAATGTATATTTCACCTACATATCTCATTGACGAATGGAGAGGGAAGGAAAAGTCAAAGGATAAAACCCACAAAAGTAAAAAAATTTAAATATGATATAATTTTATTTAATTGAAATTAGTGAATTTATTGATAAGATTTTTGGATGATAAATCTAGTGTAAATAAATAATAAATATCATTGGTTGTATAATTTTTATAATATTGAGAGAAAAATAGAGACTATGACCAATACTAAGATGAATATAGTATTTGGTTTATCCAACAGAAGCACACTTCTTTTTGTTGTATTGAAAATAATTATGTATTGTTAAGCATATGGACATTTATAGTGTCTTGTACTGGGGAATATGTGGTAATTATTTAATGAAATTGTTTTAATGAAGGAATATGTGCCTTAATAATCACATAAAAAATAAAGGGAGAGGACCCAAATTAAATATTTGAAAATAATAATTAGGAATTCCACTAGCTCATATCTCCTTTACATGGTGTTAAGTTTATAAATGGATGTTGTGAAAAAAATCGTTATAGGATGTAACGAAAACATTTAGTAACCAAGATACTAGACGTAGAAATTTCATTTTAATAGGAGATGGGATTCCAAATGTAAAATTATTGTGAAATGTATTTGTCATGAAACCAAACATAGAGGTTTTGGGTGATTCCATAAATTGAATCTTGTAAATATACTTTTTTTCATGAGATTATAGTATTTTTAATTTCATGTATTAATAATAATTATCATATTATATGTTGAGAGAATTGGAGTTGAGTTGAAATATCATAAGAAATAACAAGAGGAACTAGAATAGGATCACATGAAGACATTGGATTGAGAATACTATTACCAGTTATAGTTATTCATTCTACTGGAAGTAGAAGTAATGTCGAGTTCACTGGAATAAGGTATATGATCAAGAGAGAGAATTTTAAAGAATTGAATGTAATAACGTAAATAATGACGTTGAAAAAAGATATAGAGTTAGAAGGTAGAACAAAGGGTGATTCCCATCAATAGTTTTAAATTTTATAAAAACCTGATGGTGCCAAGAATTGTACTGATAAGAAATAATTATGAATAATTATGGAAACAATGTTGAGGAATTTTCCTGAAAGATGATACCTTCAATGCTATAGAAATCATGGATTTGGGGAACTCTAATATCTTTGAAAAATAATGTAGAGTGAGAAAAACTATAAGATCTAATTATTATCAATAGTAATTAACATTCACAGAGAAGTAATGAAATTTAGAAGGGTTATCCCTAAGACTTGAGGAATAATATCAATTTCAGGCGGTGTAGAAGAAATCAAACACAATAGGAGAAATTTATTATTTTGTGATAATCATTTATTAGTGGGAATTGAGATGCAGTAGTGTCTAATGTGACTCTATAAAGAGAATTATGTTAATATATCTTGATGGGATTGAAAATATTCCAATTGGAGTATCTTTTTTTATTATAGAGAATCTGAGACTGGGGGGATTATCCAATCACAAAAAGAAATTACCTCTCACATCATGGCTGATCCTTGTAAAAATTGATGTGTCATATGATATTTTCTTTCTATAATATTTGGGTAATGCTGAGAGACACATATTTAGTTGGTAGATAACAATCAATCATATAGAAATAATTAAAAAATAATTCTAAAAATGGGATCAGTAATTCAAAATCTTCAATGATTAAACTATAACTTGGTAATTCTATTTTCAGTAGAATTATCCCTTGTTTCCCATTTTCTATATAAGATATTATTATAATGTAAAATCAAAATTCATTTATTTTTAAAGGTGTTTTCCACATTTTTTGGAATAAATTATCCTTCTCATAAGAATAATATGTTTTCTTACATTCTATCACTTAGGCAGAAAGTAAGATTTTCCTTAATGTTGGGATTTACAACATTTATTATGGGTTCTCTTAGGTATATTTCTAATAAGAGAAATATTGAAATTGATATCAAATCCCAAAATTACATTTTTATATATCCATTATAGAATCTACGTAATAACAAAATGGGGACTCAAGATTATATAGAAATATTGGATAAAAAAGAAACTAGTTATAAATTAAATAAAAATAAGAAAAAGACCAAATTAGATTTTTAGAGAAGTATATTTTAGGAAAATAAAATTGATGATGAAGAAAATAATGATCAATTTTTTTTATGACATGAAGAACCTATCATCCATATCTAAGGATTTAGATAAATGGAGGATTATTCCACTATTGTCAAAATGGTTATGATAAAATTTCTTGCTAGTTTCGTTCATGTGTTTTTATTTTTGTAAGATAAATAGAACATCTGTTTGGATGAATTTTATAATATTTTTATTTATTAAAAAATTAGAAGGATTATATCTCTTAAAAAGGATATTAAATATTTATCATACTTTAAATCAAATATTGAGCTCAAAATAAAATATGATTAATATGTAGAATTATGTGATTATGAAATTTTAGAAGATGATGAATATTATCAACACATAATTGATATCATATAAATGAAATTAAAAATGGTAAAGAGAGATTATGAAGGAATGATCTAATTGATTTTTGTAGTTGTAATATAATTAGAAATTTTTCAATAAATAATCAAAAGAATATTTTTTTAATAAAAAATAAATAGGGACGATAAGATTCCTCAGAAGAATAAATGTTGTAACATTTTAAAATATTCAGTCAAATCTAGTGGAAGAAGGAAGAAATTAACTGGAAGAAAAAAATAAATTTAATAATTAAATTAGAACAATATGGATCCTCATGAAGAATCTAGTTTGAAGATGAAATTATTTTAGGCTAATATTGAGGAGGGTTTTGATATGTCTATTAGTGATGTGGATGAAAGATAATAAAATGAGAAGGAATAATTGTAGAAAATGATTTAGGATTTTTTCATAATTATAACACATAACATAATAAGGATAATTTTATTCTAATAAAAAAAGTATAATACGGTCAGGTTTTAAGGGAAGTATTTCAATAAAGAAACATTTTATACTGTAGATACCATGAAATAATTAATAAGTGTTTCTGATTAAGGTAATAAACCAAAAGATATTAAGGAAAAATAGTTGTGAGAGAAGAATAACATCCCAAGGCTATTATAGTTTCTCGATTCTAAAAATGATTTGATGAAAATTAGAGAATACATTAACAATTCCGTAGAGTTTAAAGTTGTGTTCACTCGGGCCTAAGAAATAAAAAATCCAAATTAGTTTGATAATTATTTTCTCAAACTCTCTCAAACTAAACAGTTAATCTAAAATATTATAGGTTCTAAAACAAAATAAAATCAATTTTGACTAGGAAGACAAGTGATTGTCTCTTTTTATATCAAAGGAGGAAAGGAATATCCTAAAAAATACAACTTACCACATTGAATATAAAGACTAAATTTATTAATATTTTAAAAAAATCCTCAATTATGGTAAGAGAACATTATATTTTAATAAAACAATTAAATAATTAAATGTTTTATATTTCATGGAAAAAATATTCTAATTTCATTGGTTGAATGTTGACATTGAATTTACATGGTCAAAATGAGCCTTGAGTGAATTCAGAAATTTTCCCTTGGAAATAACATTTTTTGAATAATAAAAAAACTCATTATTTGACTATTAGTCATGTTATTTATAAGATTTTTTTTATATTTTTTAAAATTAATAATTTATTAACTATCAATTTGTTAGAAATAATGTTATGATCGTTTGGAGGAAAAAAACAGTCATTTTTAAGTAATCTATTTTTAAGGAAATGTATTTTGAATTTAATTAATTAAAAAATTACTTTTTAATGACTCATTAAAATGTAATTTAAATAATATATATCTTAATTTGTTAATTTAAATCCATAAAATTATTATTAGTCGTTATATAGTTATTAAAATAATATCTTATGATTGAAAAATTCATTTCTTGAAAATTTATTTTTCAACGTGGTTTGTGGGATTGTATTTAAATTATGTCATTCCACTTATATGGATTTAATTTGTTAAAATGTATTAAAAATTTTTAAATAGAAAAATTAATAATATTTTATATGGTAAACAAATGTTTTTTTCATAGTGAATAGAAAAATCAGTAAAAAGTAAATATTGTGGTTAGGGTTAAAACAAGCTAGTTAGGGTTTAATCTATAATGATAAAGTTCAAAATGAACCAAAAACTTTTAGAAACGCCATTGGTTGGATTTATTTCTAACATAAACTTGTACTGATATATTATGAGTCTTCTGAGTCCATATTTCTAATAAAGTGACATAAAACTATTCAAAAACTATGAAAAATTAAATGTGTTTTTCTCACCTCAGTTTAAATGGGTATCACCTACACTCTAATATTCACACCTCTTAAAACATTAATCTTGACCAACCACTAGAAAAAATATGACATTAAAATTCTTGGATACATTTTATAGTTTTTTATAAAAAAATACAAACTTTGGATTCCTTATTAAAATATCAAAATGTTGTTTTTTAAAAGGTTGGGGCCGAAGCCCCATTTATTATTAAATTAAAGCAAATACCTCTTAAACTGGGTAGAGGGAGACCCATTACACAGCCCGAAGGTCCAGTCATAATTTACCCATTACATGGCCTATAGTCCCATTTTTTTGCCAAAGCCCATTTTGTGAATAGTACAACTACAGTACCCAAGCTGCTATAGTACTGCACAGTACCCATCATTGCTATAGTACTCTACTTCCGTAATAGTGACCTTCCACTACTACAGTTCTTTTCGTTGCTACAGTGCCTGTGACCAATGGGTTTTGAACCCCCATTTTTCGGTAGAATTAAGGGGTGCTTACCCCTAAGCCAAACCCCAACTACTTAAAAGGAGGTCCTTCTAATTGATGGTAATTTTATTCACCAAATACTTTCTCTTTTAATTATTATTTTACAGCCTTAAATTATAAATTGAAATTAAAATATAAAAATAATATTTTCTCCAACAAACCTATATGTTATTATATTTATTTCATACTATTTATCTCTCTCATTCTCCAACAAATAATGATCCAAAATATTACTCATGATTACGGTTGACTACAACTTCACAAACCTATGTAATATGTTTTCAATGACCGACTTATAAAGGTTGAAATAATGATGAAAATAGTTAATGTATGTGATTATTATGACGTGATATTTTCTCTTTAAAATTAATAAATCTTCCAATTCCTTACACATTCATCAATTAATGATATTATGTTTTCGATCATGCATTAATACAACCTACCATCTCTACGAATTGATGTGATTCACATTTCATGTCCAAATAATATGAATAAATATAATAATGTTTCTTATAACGAAATATGAAATTTATGAAATTAATATGATTCTATATATGATGAAACTATCTCATATGTGCTAAAATTTTATCTTCCACAATAACATATACATAAGAAAATGAAACAGTTAACACTTGAAAGAATTACAATAATAAAATTTCCTTAATAGATGGGTGGTAAAATGATATAATAGGATCATATAGGATATTATATATGTTTATATGGTTTTTCAATAAATTAATAACAATTTTAAATCTAACATACATGATTTTAAAGAATGGTAAGAAAAATAGAAGCATGAGGTTAGGGAATTCTGTCTCAATTTCTACTCCATTGTGACCTATTTGTTAATATGTAGCTATTCAATTTTATGTGGTATATATAATACCAAATATATATATTTATCATGAATACAAACTCATTCATGAGGAATAATTTTTTAATTAAATTTTATTATTTCAATGTTATTACAATTAGAAATTTACAAAACAGGTAAAAATTTATTTTACAATCTTAAATTCTTTTAGGATTGAATATATTTTAATAGAAGGAATATTAACATTTATCCTTCATAAGATCTCAACCATTTATTATTATCAAGATATTTATGTAGTTTATTTTTTTATTTTGTTTATTACTCTCTTTTTCACATGAATAAAGAAAAAAAATTTTTAGAAGAAAACCTACTTTTATTTCTCATTTAATCAGGCATATTTTTATTTTATACACATATTTTTCAATTTTTTTTTAAAAATTATTTCTTAGTAAAATATTTTCTATAATAAATTTTATTCTATCCTTTTCATTTATAAAATTTATGAATAAAATATATTAATGTTTTCAATGCTTTTTTCTTTCTAATTACATTATATAAGTGGAAAGTATTTTTTTAACACATGAAATTAATGGAAGATACCTCGACCTAAACAATTTAAAAATATTTATATTATTCTAAATATTTTCAATGTTTCTAAAAAGAAAATTTATAAAAGAAATGTGGTTTTAAAATTTTACTTCAATTTAATTTATTTATCCAAAGGATAAGGTTTTATTTAACAACCTATATTTTTTATGGATCTATCGTAAAAATTATATATTATTGGTTTCTGTATTGTTATCTATTCTAAAAAATTAATTTTAATAGTATAATTTTAAATTGAATTTCTTATAGATATCTCTATTTTTTATGATGGATATACATATTTCTTAAATTGTATATTATTTCTACATGCGGTATTTATCTTATTGATTAGGGAATTATATATATTTCATATTATTTATTCAATAAAGACATTTATTAATAATGAATATTGTTTATTATTTTAATTTATCATTATATATTTTAGGAATACTTTATACATGTAGTGACGGGTGGATCTTGGAAATAGATAGGCCCTCAATGCATCAACATGTCTAATGAGACAAAAAAATTGGCTTAATTAACTGTTTTTTTGTTGTATACCTACACATAGATTTAATCTATCTTAGCGTAAGGTCTTGATAGTAGTGTTTTCATGATATATAGTATCATAACATCCAATATTAACAACTTCCTTCATTTGGAATTTAGTTATTATTATTTATGATGTTATTGCATTGATATTATCCATGGATGTGTTTTGGGCTCATGTTATTGATTAAATGGAATGAGTTATAAGTTATTTATAATGAAATGTTGTTTATAAATTTTATACTCATGATATATTATAGCTTATATAAACATACAGGGTATTTTATGTCACATTTATTTTGATTCTGTTCCCTATGATATATAGAAGAATTATTCTATTGAGTTCATGGATACTGAATGTTTTCCATTAATATTCTATTCTTCTATACCTAATATAAAATGGGTATCAAGTGTGTATCTTGATATTTGAGACTAATAAAATGATTGGTGAATCTGGATTATAATTATAAGGACCCGACCTTAAACATTTAATAATGATGAATTTAATGAATAATTCACATTAAGGATATTTTCAGGTTTATAATTTTAGAGAATTACGCCATAACTATTACATTACATCTCAAAAATTACAAGGTAGACACTTCTACTCAGTTTCTATTTTTTCATAAAATAAAAACTCTTGAAAAAAAGAGTCATGTCTAGTCCCATGTTTTAGACAACATAACTTTTCCTTGATCCCATGCATGACCCTATTCATCTTTAGGTCTTGTTAAAAACCTTTCAAAACTTGGGATGAGCATGAAAAGCTCAGTAATGGTTATAAAACAAAGAAAGAAAACATTACATCATCATTTCATAAATAACATATACTCTTTAACACACCTCATGAAATCATAATGTTTATGAATAACACATAGAAAACATAAACCATAAAGGTAACTTGTTGCATTCAAATCATACTTACATTGTAGCTTTCACAGCTACATAGGGAGTTAAATTTGGAATAGCCATCATATATATTCCCTAAATCTCTTTGGAGAAACATTCACATTTACATCAGTCATGTTACCCAATGAATTAGAGGTCTATCTTGGGCTCACCTACCCTAGGTTTATCATAGAACCACCTGTATATATAAAAAATTCCCAAGAACTATAACATATTCATATCACATAAAAAAACATAAAAGAAAGATAACATTTCCACATTTCAATCACAATATATCATTTAAATATATTTAAATAACACCTCCATTATCAAAACAATTTTCAATACCAAAATACTAGATATTTTATGTGGTATTTATTTTCCTTCTAAAAACATTACGACTTATTAAGGAAGCTAAAATACCAAATAATACCTATGGCGACAGAAAGGTCATTGTAACCACGTACGTTAAAAGAAACTTTCTTTTATTTAATTTAGTAAAATGATTCATAAAAATATATTACCTTTGAATGAGACAAAAATTCAATGGTTTTTATACATCGTATAAAATAATGTCAGTTATTAAAACAAAATATGCATCAATGAATGGATATTGAGACGAAATCTCTTACCTTATGTTCGAGTTGACTCATTCGTTCTTTAATATTTTGAATAATAAAATAAAGATATTTTATAATTCCTTAAGAACTGTTTTCAAGATTATTATTTCTTTTAAATCACATATTAACATGTCAAAAACATTATGTAATCATTTAAGTTAATAACATTCGTTTTAATGATATTTGGTAGTTTAGTGAAATATGAACCTCTTATAATTACAAGTTGTTCACATGGTCAAAAGTTAATTATATCCATAATGATATCCATGATTAAGATATCATATATATCATATATATCCATTATGTATAGGTATTTATAATGGTACATAGAATTTGAAGGTATGAAATGAAATGCATCGTTCATAGAGATTGTAAGCCGTATGCACGCATGAACGCTAATTTCATTTATATTTCTTATTTTAATGGAATTAAAAAGTAATGATAGATAGGTATATTATAATTACAGTATAATATCATATATAATATCATTAAATCCATCCTTTATACTTCCCACATATTGCATTAACGAGTCATATCACTTTGAGGGGGTGGTAGTCCGCACTTCGTCAAATGAAATTATCACGTTTACCTACAATGGAAACCATAAAGGTATTCTATAAATGGAAAATACAGAAGCATAAAGAAAACATAAACATAATATATATCATATATAAATAAATTTTCATCATAATGGCCACTGTGAGAGGCAGTAGGAGATAATCGAACAATCATCATTTCGTGAGGTGTTAGTTTTCCATTCACATAAAGAGTATGTTCTTCACCCATTAGATAGAGGTGTGTGTAAGTGTAGTTAGAATTATTCTCATTAAAAAATCCTATTATAATGAGGATACTGGTGTTGTTATTAAATAAAATAATAAAATGAGTTTAGGGGTTGTAAAAGTAAAATAAATGAAAAAAAGTTAAGAAAAACGGTTACCTTTAATTTGGGTAACACCCATTGGTTTGAACCAAAAGTAATTCTTGAAGTGACTTCTGCCTAAGGTAAGGCCACTAGAAGGAAGAGAGGTATCTTAACAGATTATTTGTGAAGGGTTTGGGTGAACCAATGGGCTTGAGATGTGTGAGGAATGAGTTTTAAGTGAAGGATTTTTATAAGGGAGAGCATGTGTTCTTTTGGAATGTGTGAAAATATTATTTTATTATATAATGATTATCGGTTTATAAAGGTCCAAAACATATTAAAGTAGAATCTAAGAGGAATAATGGTAGAAATAAAATCATCCAATAGGAATTGGATTGGTTTTGGATATTATTTTAATTTTTAGAATCTTATTTATTTAAATCATTTATTAATGTGGTAAATACTGCATCAATATTGTGTCATAAATAATTTAATTTATTTGATATCTGAAAATTAAAAAAAATAGTATAATGTAGGAAATATTTTTAAATTTACAAATTATATTCATAGTTGAAATGATAACTTACATAACCCTATGTGAAAATTAATTTCGTAAAATATATTTTTTTATTCCATTTTTGCCTTTACTTTAAGTTAATTAAAATAAAGTGTTATTAGCATTCCCAAGTAGCTCCATGGGGTCCCAAAATCGACCCAAAGATGCCTATGGTCAAAAATTACTAAACCGGTAAGGATGGGAAATGTGTTTAGTTAATTTAATATTATTATAATATTCCTTTTACCTTGAATTATCCTATTTATCTTTAATCACGGTAAATAAAAGTCAAAAGTTACTATTCAATAAAAATTAATTTACTCTTATTGAACAAAATTATACTTACTAAAAACAACCATGTATGTTAGATTTTCAAAATTCAATCCACAAAATTAGTAAAATTTCATTTGAATGAAAATGGCAGTTTTTATCTACTACTTAGTGGTTTCACTATTCATAAAAATTTGAAGTATTTCAGAAAAATACCAAAAATTCAGCTTAATATATATTTGATATTCTAAATTCAAAAATGATGTATATTTTATCAAATTAAAAACATAGAAGTTGTATTAATTAATTTAAAAATTATTTCTATTGTCAAAACAAATTGCGTATTTTTAAGAAACAGTAACTATCAAAAGATCGATACTTTTTTATGTCCAATTTAAAAGTGAAATTAATTCCAATGACCAACATTGGATTAAATAGTAAAAACAAAATATAATTACACATTAAAACCAATTAAAAATATAATCCAACCTTATAAATAAATTATATTAAAAGGAACGTTTCAATTAAAATACAGAATTTTTCACTATTTATAAAAAATGAATTTTATCAGAAAAATACGGAAAATTTAACCAAAATAAATTTTCATGTCCAAAATCTAAAAAGAATATTATTGTATCAAATAAAACATATAAAAGTGACCCAAGATATATTTAAAGAGGTTTCTCCATTAAAAGGAAGTTAATCGACCTTTAAAATAATATTAGAGTATTTAAGCTTAAAATTAGATTCATTCACATTTTAATAATTTATCATTTATTGGATAAATGTAAAAACATTTAACAAACATGTATAATAATATTTTAGTTAGTTCAATTCAATCCTTCCAATAAAATGACTAGGCATTTACTACAACTTAAAATAATGTTATTATATTATTAGTGTGCATCGAAAGATTTCAAAATAACATTTGTTGTGTATCGGGTACGCCATCGGGCATAGAAACCCCTTTAATGTAAAATTAATATTTAATTCACAAATATGAATAATTATGGAAAATGTCATATTATTTATTTATCTGGGATGTTACATCCTTCCCCCTAATCTGAATTGTGCCCTCGTAGTTTTATTCCCTTATCTAATAAGTGGGGTTATTTATCCCTCATAGCATTTTCCGATTCCCACGGTTCCTCTTCAACCATATGGTTTTTCCAAAAACCCTTTACCTCGTGAATTAACTTATTCTGCAACACTTTCTCTCTATGGTCAAGAATCTGGACTGGTTGTTCCTTATAAGAGATATTCTCTTCCAACTGAACTACCTCTTGAAATAAAACATGAGATGGATTTGGCATATACTTTCTCAACATTGAAACATGAAAAACATTGTGTACCTTGGACAAATATAGAGGTCAATCCACTCTATATGAAACCAATCCAAATTTCTATAAGATTTCATAAGGTATAATGAACCTCAGACTCAACTTTCACTTCTTACCAAAATGCGTCAAACTTTTCCATGGAGAAACTTTGAGAGAGACATAATTACCTGCCTCAAAAGATCCATCTGTCCTCCTATTATCCGCATAACGTTTCGGCCAGATCTGAGCTGTTCTCATGTGCTTCTTAATCTACAGAACCTTTTCTACCATCTCTTCTACCAATTCCGGTCCCATCATCTTCCTTTCACCTACTTCATCCTAATAAGATATATTTCGACACCTCTTTCCATATAATTCATCAAATAGATCCATAATTAAACTGGAATGAAAACTATTATTATAAGAAAATTCAAACAAAGAAATATGTTGGTCCCAACTTCCCTAGTAATCCATTGAACACGCACGTAGAATATCCTCAAGGGTCTGTATTGTTCGTTCTGACTGCCCATATGATTGCAGATGAAAATTTGTACAAAAATTTAATTTAGTACCCAACGACTTCAGAAGGCCATTCGAATAGTTAGAAGTAAACCTGAAAGCATGATCAGATACAATGGAATGGCGAACACCATGTAACATGACTATCTCTTAAACATACAACCGAGAAAGTTGATCTAGAAATGAAGTATCTCGAATAGGAATGAAATGATCAGATTTTAGTCAACTGATCAACAAAAACCCAGATTAAATTATTACCTCAAGATGTCTTCAGTAATACCACAACGAAGTCCATAGATATATTTTCCCATTTCCAATCTTCCACTAGTAAGGACTTATGCATCCCTTTTAGTAACTGCCACTCTCCTTTAACTAAATGACATGTAAAACACTTCACAGTAAAATCAGCAATATCTCTTGGCATTCAATCCCAAAAATAATACTCACGAAGATCTATGTAAATCTTAGTACATCTAGGATGAACTAAACGGAGAACTATGAGCTTCACATGACAAATCATTCTTCATCTTTGAATCACAAGGCACAAATAATCTTTTCTCAATCCTCAAAAAAAAATCATTATCAATGTTAAATTGAGGCAACTTTCCATTCTGAACCATCTCTACCTTTTTCGGTAACTCATAGTCTTCCTTATAAACTTGCTTTATTTTGTCTGATAGAGATTATTTCCCTGACACCTTAAACAGAATAGAAGAATTTCCTACTCCAACAACATCTATGCCAATGTTTATCAAATAAAAAACCAACGGATCTAATTCCAAATGTATCATGGTTAATGAATCATTTATTTTTAGACTCAAAGCCTCATCCACATTATTTTCTTTTCCCTAATATTAAATGATCGTGCAACCATAATCCTTGATTAATTCCAACCATCTCTTCTATCTCATGTTCAATTATTTCTGAGTGAATATACACTTCACACTTTTGTGTTCAGTATATATTTTAAATTTTACTCCATAAAAATTATGCCTCCAAATTTTTAAAGAAAAAACAATAGTAGATAATTCCAAAACATGTTTAGGGTCATTTAACTCTCATGGGTTTAATTGATGTGAAGCATAAGAAATTACCAGATCATTTTTCATAAGGACACATCCATATCCTTTCAACGAAGAATCACTGTGGATAACAAACTCACCATTTCTGGAAGGCAATGCCAAAACACGAGCATTCACCAATATTTTTTTTCAATTCCTAAAAAAATCATCACATTCTCTTGTTAAAATGAACTTAACACCTTTTCATGTAAACTTAGTCATTAGACTAGATAACCATAAAAAATTTAAAACAAACCTCCAGTAATAACCTGAAAAACCAAGAAAAATACGAATCTATGTTATATTTGTGGGTCTTATCCATAATTCAGAAACATTTGTTTTAGAAAGATCAACAGTTATGCCATTTTTTGAAACAATGTGACCAAGGAATGAAATTTTTTGTAAACAAAACTCACACTTTTCTAAACATCCCAAATAATTTCTTTTCTTTTATGGTTTTCAAGACAACCCTTAAATGACTTTCATGCTCTTATTTACTTTTAGAATAAACCAAAATATCATCAATGAACAAAACCACAAACATATCCATGATCTCACAGAAAATACTATTCATAAGATCCATGAATACAACAGGTGCATTGGTTAACCCAAAAGGCCTAACGAAAATTTCATAATGACCATATCTAGTATGAAATGTAGTCTTTGGAATTTCTGCTTATATTACTTCTAATTGACAGTACCTCGACCTAAAATCAATATTAAAAAAATAATGAGCTTCCTAGAGCTGATCAAACAAATAATCGATATGAGGAAAAGGATACTTTTTCTTAACAGTGATGTTACACAATTCTCTTTAATCAATGAAAAGTCTCATTGAACCATATTTTTTAAAAAAACAAGATAGGAGCACCCCATGGTGATGTGCTAGGTCAAATGAAACCTTTATCTAATAACATCTACAATTTCTTTTTTAACTCAAAAAGATCAATTTCTGCCATTCTATAAGGGGTTTTGAAATTGGCTAAGCATCATGAACTGAATCTAAATTAAATTCAACTTCCCGATCAGGTATAATAATAGGCAATTCATTAGAAAAAACATCAAGGTACTCATTTACCACTAGCACACCATTAATTTCATTAGTTCATTTATTTTAAACAATATGATCAAGGTAACATTCATTTCCATATTTTACTAGTATCTCAGATTCCTAATATGTTATCAAAAAAAGGGTTCATTCTTGTACACAAAAAGAAAATATTTCTAAAAAGAAACTTCTTTAGCTCTGTAGTGAATCATATCATGATAAATATAAATCCAATCCATACACAAAATAACATCAAACTCTACTATAGGTGAAACAATAAGGTTTGTAGGAAGATTCTTTCTGCACATAAGGACATGAAATTTATTATAATTTCTTTTTGTCACAAATTTTCTTCCAGTTATTTATACCATAAGTTTCATATTTATATCTTGAGATGAAATTCAAAATTTACTATAAAACTTCTCTAAAATAAAATAGTGTGTAGAACCTAAATCAAACAACACATTGGCATAATCCGAACAAAAAAACAGTGTACCTGATACTATTTCATTTGATGGCCCAACATCATCTAAAGTAGTTGCAAAAGACTTCACCACCCCTTTCTTCTTATATTCTAGATACTTTCCCTTAGTGGAGTTCTTTGTTGGACACTCATTTTCATAATGACCCATTTCATTGCACTAAAAACATTTTAATAATTGTAAATCATATTTTCTCTTACCATTAACATGATCTTTTTCAGTGTAATTACGAGCCTTATGTCCCACTTTACCACAGTGGTAGCACTTACCAGAATTCAAAAGACATTCCCCATCATGTTTTTACCAAATGTTTTACAAGCAATAATCTTAAGTGTCACACAATTAGACTTTTTTGAAGTGATATTCCCTTTCTCCATCCACCTCAACCTCTTAATTTGTTGTTTTTCAAAGAACAGATGATCATCGTCAAACTCTATTTCCACCTTCTATGCACAACGAACAAGTTTTTCATACATTTTGAACTCATGAGAAGCTATTTTACATTGATTCTTGGGATTTAATCCTGAGTAGAAATGTTTGATTTTACTATCAAGATCTCGTATGAAATTTGGAGCATAATTTTATAGTCAAGTGAATTTTTCTTCCTAATTATCCACTAATTCATCCTCTGGTATCAATTCAATGACGTTTTCCATCCTAAGACAAAACAACATAGTAAAATATTTCATAAGAAAAATACATTTGAATTCAACCCAATAAAGAGCATAAATCTCCTCAATATCCCTAATATTTTTTACCATCTACCACTACAGATCATCTTTACAATCAAAATAATATACAAGGAGACTAAACATTTGATGTTCTGAACACCCCACAACATTAGAAATTTCTTCCATTGCTTTAATCCACCATTTAGCTAGCACATGTTCAGATGATCCTCTAAATGATAGGGGATGTTTCCTCATGAATTACTCCACTACTGACATGTTCTTCTATGGTTGATCTGGATGATCTCATGGATGGATACCACCACCATTTATATCCTAATTCAACTATGTCATCATGGCAACAATCTGTTCAGTTCCGATTCCGACTATCTCAGGTTGCTAATCTAGAAGGTTTTCTTCCACCTGATGTCATCCCAACATACCTGTACTATTTCCTCTATGGAAAACCATTATGTACCCAGAAATATCTTAATAGAATCAACTTGGTAATATATAAATGCAATATCATTTCAATATTAACATAAATTAATTTATGGATATTATTTTAACAATACTCTAACTCCTAATGTTATCTAAACTAGCCTCTGATACCAACTATAAGGACTCGGCCTTAAAAATTACATAATATTGATTAAAATAAATAATTCACATTAATTATTCTCTTAGGTTTAGAGTTTTAGAGAATTAGGCCATAACTATTACATTACATCTCAAACATTTCAAGGTAGACACTTCTACTCAGTTTCCATTTTTCCTAAAATAAAAAATCTTGAATAAAATAATCATGTCTAGACCCATGTTTTCGATAGCATGAAATTTCCTTAACCCTATCCTTCACCCTATTCATCTTTAGGTTCTGTGAAAAACATTTAAAAATGTGGTATGAGCTTAAAAGGTTCAGTAAGGGTTATCAGACAAAGAAACAAAACATTGCTTCATCATTGAATACATAACATAAGCTCATTAACATACCTCAAGAAATCATAATATTTATGAATAGCAGAGAGAAAACATAAATCATAAAGGAAACTTGTGGCATTCATATCATACTCACATTATATCTATCATAGCTACATAGAGAGTAACATTTGGAATACCCATCAAAGTATATTCCCTAAATCTCTTAGGAAAAACCTTCAAATTTACCTATGTCAGGATACCCAATGCATTAGAGATCTCTCTCAGGCTCACCCTCCCTAGGTTTATCACAAAATCAATTCTATATGTAAACAATAACCAAGAATGACAACATATTCATAACACATAAAACAAACATAAATGAAAGATAACATTTCCACATTTCAATCAAAATATATCATTTATAAATATTGACATAACAACTAAATTATCAAAGATATTTTCAATAACAAAATACATAAAATAGTATATGATATGTATTTTCCTCTTATAAACATTATGACTTGTTTTGGATGCCAAAATATCAAGTAATACTCATGGAAGTAGAAAGGTCGTTGTCACCACGTATGTTAAAAGAAACATTCATTTTTGTCATATAGTGAAACATTTCATAGAAAAATATTCCCTTTGAATGAAATGAAAATTAAAAGGTTTTTATATAGAATACAAAATAAAGTCGTGTATTAAAACAAAATATACCTCAATGAAAAGATATTGAGATGAAGTCCCTTACCTCATGTTCGACTTGACTCAATCGTTATTTGATCTCTTGAATAAAAAAATAAGGTTAATTTATACTTAATTAAGAACCATTTTCAAGTTTATTATTCTATTTATATAACATATTACCATGTTACAAACATTATTTAATCATTTAAGTTAATAACGTTTGTTTTATCAATATTTGGTACTTGAGTGAAAAATGGACTTCTAATAATATCAAGTTGTTCACATGGTCAGAAGTTAATTTTATCTAAAATGATGTTCATGATTTAGATATAATATATATCATATATATCTATTATATACATGTATTAATAATAGTACATAACATATGGAGGTAAAAAATGAAATGCACCAGTCATGAAGACAGTAAGACGTACGTACACACGAACGGTATTTTAATTTCTATTTCTTATTTTAATGGAATTAAAACACAATGATAAATATTTATATTATAATTAAAATATAATATCATATATAATATCATTAAATTCTTCCTTTATACATCCCACATATGGCATTAAGGAGTAATATCACTTTTATAGGGCAGTAGTCGGCACTTCGTCAAATGAAATTATCGTCTTGACCCATAATAGAAACCATAAAGGTATTCTATAAATGGAAAGTAAATAAGAATAAAAAAACATAAACATAATATATATCATATATAAATACAGTGCAATAATAATGGCCACCATGAGAGTCGGTAGGAGATAGTCGAACAATCATCGTTTCCTAAGACGCAAGTTTGTCATTCAGAGAACCAACATTTTCTTTACCCATTAGATGGAGCTGTGAGTAATTTTGTTCGAATACATATCATAACAACATACTAGTATATTTAGGATACATTTTTTGTTATAAAAGAACGGAATAAAAATATTTTAGGGTTTGTAGAAGTAAAATAAAAGAAAATAAGTTATGAGAACCCATTACCTTTAATTTGGGTAGCTCCTTTTGGTTAGAAACCAAAAGGGCTTAATAAAGTGACTTCTTCCAATGACAAGGAATATAGGTGGAAGAGAGTGATCATGAGAGATTATTTTTTCAGGGTTTGTATTTTCCAAATGAATTTAGTGGTGTGAGAAATGAGTTAGAAGTGGGGGCTTTTTATAAGGGGTGGAGGGGCTCTTTAGGAAAGTGTGAAAATATTATTTCATTATACAATGATTTTCGTTTTCTAAATATCCAAAACTTATACAATTAAAAGATAAAATTAATCATAATAAAATCAAACAATAGGAATTGGATAGGTTTTGGATACTATTTTAATATTTATAATCTTATTTATTTAAATCATTTACTAATGAGGTAAATACTACATCGTTATTGTGTCATAAATAATTATAATTTATTTGATGTCAGAAAATTATAAGAAAATAAAATAAAGTAGTAAGTCTTTTTATATTATCAAAAAATATTTGTAGTTTAAAATATTACTTATATAACTCTATGAAAAAATTAATTTTCTAAATGATATTTATTTGTGTCATTTTTTCCTTTACTTTAAGGTAATTAAAATAAAGTGTCATTATCACTCCCAAGTGGCTTCACGGGGTCCCAAAATCGACCCAACGATTCCCATGGTCCAAAATGACTCATCCAATAAGGATAGGACCAGTGTTAGTATAATTTTGTATTATTATAATATTCTTTTTTTACTTTGATTTACCATATTTACCTTTAACCATTGTAAATAAAAGTCAGAAGTTACTATTCACCATAAATTATTTTCATCTTCTTAAACCAAATTTTACTTACTAATAACAACCATGTATTCCGGATTTTCACAATACAATCCGATGAAGAGGTAAATTTTCATTTAAATGAAAATGTCAGTTTTTAACTACTACATAGTGGTTTCACTGTTCAAAAATTTCGATGTTTTTCAGAAAGCTACCAAAACATCATCCTAAGATATATTTCATATTCTGAAATAAAAAATGATTTCTATTTTACCAAATTCAAAACATAGAAGTTTCATTAATTAATTTAAAATTTATTTCTGTATTGAAAACAAATTGTGTATTTAAGAAACAATAACTATCAAAAGTTTGATACTTATTTATGTCCAATTTCAAATTGAAATTAATTCAAATGACCAACATTGGATTAAATTGTAAAAGCATAAAATAATTACACTTTAAAACAAATTAAAAATATAATATAACCATATAAATAAATTAGATTAAAAGGAACTTTTGAATTAAAATATAATATATTTTACTATTCATAAAATATGAATTTTATCAGAAAAATACCCAAAATTTGACCAAAATTTATTTCGATGTCCCGAATCAAAAAATAATTTTATTTTATCCAATAGAACATATAAAAGTGACCCAAACTAAATTTATGACGTTTCTCCATCAAAAGGTGGTAAATCTATGTTTTAAAAAATATTAGAGTATTTCTTTTTAAAATTAGATTTAATCTCATTTTAAATCTGATTTTTTTGGGATAAATTTAAAAATATTTAACAAACATGTATAATCATATTTTAGTTAGTTATATTCATTACAACCAATAAAAAGTCTAGGTATTGACTACAATTTAAAATAATATTATTATATTATTAGTATGCAACAAAAGAATTAAATGAAACCTGTTGTTTCGTATCAGGTACGCCATCGAGAATAGAAACCCCTTTAAAGTAAAATTAATATTTCATTCAAAAATATGAATAATTATGGAAAATTTCTTATTATTTATTTACCAAGAATGTTAAAATAACCCTTGTATCTATTCCAATTTAATAAATTAACAAAAAAATCTTGGTTAGTAATATCTATATTGTTAGAGCTTGTATCATAAGATGTTTAGTATAATCCTTGGGAACTTGATTTTGTAAAATAGAGGTCATGGAATGTATACCTATATTAAATGTTGAGGATATGAAAAATTGTGGAATTACAAATAATTTTTTTACAAAAGTAAATATTATGGGTTTTTTCTTGAAATACATATTTTTAGGGGACTACATGGGGATGTGGTTTTATCATAGATACATATATGGATAGTAACCTTGAAAAGAGTTTGTTAGAGTATATCTCATCAATAATTTTGTTTCACTATGGGTGTTCTCTTACAGCTCACTTGGGTTGACGCTCTTAGGTGATACGAAAATTTTAATTTACACTTTCTTTATATATCATTTTTATGTATTTCAAAATTGATTATTTATTTAATGTTATTCCTTAAGAAACCATGTTTAGGATTCAGTGAATAACAATGCATAAATTTTTAATTAATATTATGTGTTACACTATATTTAAAATTATATGTTGATTTTGAATTCATAATTTTATGATAAAATTTATTATATTCCAATTTTTAAAAATGGATTCTACTAAAATGAATGGTATCAACACTCCTAGTCAATATATGAATTTCCATTCTGAACAACCCAATACAATCTTTGTTGAAACTGAGCATATTATAGCTATATTAGGATAGTTTACCCAGGTTATGACAATTAACATTTAACATATAGATCAACATAATAAATATATTATATCCCTTTAAAAGATATTTATTCACATGGGATGTGGTGAAAAGGAAAAGATTATTCTAGTAGTATATTATCTCAAGTGAAATGTTGATCTTTGGTGGCTATTGATATAGAACACTAGGGAGGGTGATGACAAAAAAATGTTAAATGGAATGATTTTAAAGTCACATTATTTAACAAATACCTCCCCCTTGAAAAATGAACTAATAAAGGGAAATTTACTCAACATAGTGAATATGAAAAAATAAGGTGTTTTGGTATGAGGACTATTTTATAAGACTATCCAATTTTTCTATATATTAAATACACATTATGAATTGAAATATTCACCATTTTATTTAAGGTATTAGTACAATAATTAAAAGGGAAATTATTTTCAAAAAATACATCATATAATGAAATTGTTTTATGTATAATCCAAAAGGAGAAGTAATTTTCTAGATTATATATATTTAATGGGTTTCATGAGAAGAAGTGGTCATCTTAAAATGACGGAAAGTGGAAATTTTTGAAGATGAATAAAAATAATGAAATTAATCAATTTCCATCATATGAAAATAACGGAATGAGACATGATAGAAATTTATTGTTGGAAATTGGAGTATATTACATATAGAGAGCGAACCGTCATCTGGATCATGAATATATGTGAAACAAATAGACTACTACTATCAATAACCAAGATGGGTTGCTATTCAAAATGGTTCTAGTCCCGGTCCACAGTAAGGATAGAAGGGTGTTCCGAATCCCCACGAGCTGGAAACTGGTGTTAGGCATCAACATAAGATAGTTTAAAATTATTTGAACCATATATGAAAGACAAATAAGTAAATATATTTAAACTAATGAAAAATAATAAATACTATAAGTTGAAAATAAAAACATGATGTGTAACTAAACATACCCCCAAGTGACCCTTTGGGTCACCACCAAACATGGAAGCACACTTTCTTTAAGAGTAACCCAAATATAGGCATTAACACCGAGATGCATCGTAGGAATTCCAATGATCAAAAACTCCATACGACCTTTCCTTTAAGAAAAAACTCAATAATTCTAGTTTGAAAATAAGAAATTATAAAATAATGTTTTTCATTATATTAAATTTCATGAAACAAGTTTACATTTTTAAGGAATATATTTCTATTCCAGTACATTTTCAACATAGTTCTCAAGCATACTTTAACATTACAAAACGAATGGGAAATAGTTTAAATTAAAAAATGGATTTAACAATGAGGAGACCAGATTGATGTAATAAAAATGGAAATAATTTCCCAAACCCCATGTCATAAGTGAGAACCGTATTCAATACCTATATGTAACTAGAATCGATAGGACCCTTGGAACCTCGTACCTCAGGGAAACATGGTATATCAACCACAAAGAACTAATTTCTCATGTACGATCCACTAGTAGGGAGAAAATCCATAACATAGTGGTCCCAAATCAATCCTCATTATGTATATATAGTGTTTTGAGCATCAATACTTCTAGAAAAAACTAGGATGAACCCCTTACATATCAGCTAGAGTACTAGTCATAGTTCCACCATATAGATACCCCAAGATTCCCATGTTCTCAATTTTAAGTGTTGGGGAGTTTTAATTTTACTACAATACATGAAAGTATCATTATATTTATTTAAAAACACACCCACCCTCTCACCATCGTTCTCCCTCATTGATCCCATCCCCTTTATACTGCACACAACCACACACATGCCTTTACACTAGGAACATTTCAAAAATCACACATTAATACTTTCATCACATTTAAATATTTAGGGGGACTACCTATAGTGGTGTTTTAAATGTTTACAATCCATTTTCAAGTGCTAAAAAGAACTCTCTACATTGCAAGGAATAGACTTATTTTTAGAAAATACAATTACCCATCATTTTTAATTTCAAAATTTATTAAAATATCAATTGTAACAACATGGTACCACCCACATACAAACAAACATGTAATCATATCTAAACCAAAGAAAATAATTTGAGAAATTAAAACTTCTAATTAATATTTGCTTTACACCAACAACCCATATTTTTTCCCAAACATACCATAACAAGATATTCTCCCTTTTTTAAAATAACACACAAAACCCTTGTTCACTCAATTCATCTTTCACAAAAAATATGAACACCAAAAATAATTTATGAAAACACTTTTAAGAATTTAAAGTTTAATACTTGGTAGATCATTTAAATGAAGACCAAATTTACAAAAAAAAATGTGCATCATGATAAATAATTGAAGTCTAACACTTATAATCACTAAGACTTTTTCATAGAAGGTATATATACTATTTAATATTGAAAACACTTTTTTTTAAAAACACTCATGCAATCATGGAATTAAAATTAAATTTATAGGCATAAGGGACCTACCTCTTTGAGGAACCAAACCAAACATTCATCCCTTGGCACTTTCAAACTAAATTTTATAGCTCCCCCACTAAGAATACGTACATTCACAGATTCTTAAGGACACATATCCCCAATGAACTCATATTAATGACCATGAAAATTTACAAGAAGATACATACATATTTTCTTATATGCATATACTAGTCTCCACTCACCTCTGTATGAATTTTCATATATATATATATACATGGGACACCTTTCCCCATACATGTACATTCACTTCCATGGATCATGATACATGTAATGTGGGAACCCACATATACATATATACTTACCTATGCACACCCCGGTGATTCACCTTAGACCCGACGACTCGAAGTCATAGAGCAGAGTTCAATACACTATAAATTTTGTTTACCAATAGCTCAAAACTCCATTGGAAAGACCCATGCACCCAAAATAATTTTATGACAACTCAAAAATCATGAATCCGCTAAATTAAAATTAATCCACAATGAAGAATTTCAAAAATCATTATCTGAAAACCTTGGAGAACACACTTCCCTTGAAACAAGTGGCTAGAACCAACTGGGACAAATCTTAACCAACCCCAAATAAAAAGAGTCAATTAAAAGAAAAATCCAAAACACATTAAGGTTTATCCCATTTTAGTAACTCAACCAGGAGACCTAAAATCGACTGGAAATGGAAGGAGAAGAGGGGAAAACCCAATAACATTAATGATCAGACAAAAATCTAGTGGAAAATAGGTTGAAATCCTTGATGGATAGGGAGCTCAGGAGGTGGCGTCGTGATCGTAAATGGCTTGGATAGGGGGGTCTTGCGGAGGTGAGGTTGTAATATGTGAGGTCACACGAAGGGTGGTCCAAAAGAGGGAATTTAGAAGGTGGATAGAAGGTTGACCAAAGTGGGGGGGGGGACAACCGAAGGGTCGTGTGAGAGGAAGTGATCAGGGGGGGAGGGAGGCGAAGCGTGAAGGTGGTAGGGGAGGAATATTTGAATGAGGTGAAAAGAAAGAAAGAAATAAAATGGAAGATAAAAAATAAAATAAAATAAAAAAATTAAATATAATATTTAATAAATAATAATAAACCTAATATTAAATATAATAAAATCCAATAATAATAACAATAATAATCATAAAAAAGTAATAATAATAATCATAAACTAAATAAAAAAAATATTTTTAACCATAATAATACTATTTTTGATATTAAATTGTTTTACATTTGTTTTTTATTTAATTTTGATTTTAATTTAATAAATTTTTAATCTTTATGAAACCAAAAGACAAAAATATAAATAAAAAATAAATATGGCCATAATATGAGGGGTGGAGGTGTGACAATTCTCCCCACCAAAAAAACAATATGCCCCCAAAATGTCACCCAACCAAAAGAGGAATCAAACTCATGTTCAAAATTGAATGAGGATAACAAAGTCACATACGTGTTGTGAATTTTCATTCCACCAGTATCAAATGACTAGATATAAGGGAAATTTTAATGAGAATATCCATTAGAAAACTAGGAGGGTTCGTCCCACTATAAGAACCTTTCTATCATGGAGGAAATTGATAATCGTAGAATGGGATACCTCTAGAATTTATAACTTGAACCAAAGAGGAAATCAGTAACATAGACTAAAACTCCCACAAAAACCAACTCTTGAAGAAGGCATGATAAGAACCATGGTTGGTCTTCCCACATGTTAAGAACCAACCATCATAGGCCAACTAGAACATACCAATATGGGAAATCCCACACAACCTGACACACAAACTCTTCGCATAAACCATACCCCACTACATGGTGTCCCTGATGAAAGACCCTAAATCAGATAGTGGACCAAACCATTATTCATTATTTCCCAAGACACATGCATCTCCAAAATGAACATGTCCTAAAAAAAGAACGTGTCACAAAAGGATCTTACCACACTGAATATACAACCATCACGAGACTCACAATCACAAAGATGAAACCATCAAATGTCACATTTGAAGAGCCAAAATTACAGGAATTATTAGATAACCAAAACACCATGACTCCTTATAACTAAAGTGGGTGTATTTAAAGAACAAAGACCAAAATGATGTATTGATGAATCTATGAATTTTATAGTAAAAGAAAACCATCAAATATGAGGAAGCTAAAAAATAAAAATTTAAACCTCCCATATTTCATAAATGGTGAAAAAAGTCAGACCAAGGTCCTCCATATCACATTTTTTCCGGACACCTGTAAAGATTCACTCTAACACATATGACCAGAGCTCTGATTTCCTGAAAATATTCTTCCCTGTAGTTAGAAGCTGATGATATTCAACAAAAAAATCTCTTTCAGTGGTGTGAGACATATAATTCCATCAAAAAGCCTAAGGGACCACACTAATAAGAACATACTTACTCTCATAAACACAATATTCCTCAATTTTTCTACTTGAGAATGTGGGTGACAACCAAGAAGACTTAGGTGTGGTCAAAAATCAAGAAAGTATCTAGCACCACCACTAAATTCATAGTCTATGTAGAGTAGTTGATGAGAATACATTGAGAGAACTCATTCATAATATCATCAAAAACCATAACCACCTCAATTTTGAAAATTTCAAGAAACTAACCGACAACCAAAAAAGACTACAAGCCTTTGAAGAATAATGAAAAGGAAACTCAAATTACTCAAACTGACTATAGTAGAAGAAAACAAGAGAGTGTCCTGAATTTTAAAAGATAAATTTACAAGAAAACTAAAATAAAATAGGTCCATTTGGGTTTCTCCCTTCACAAGATGGGGAACCTTCCTGAATTACAAAAAGGAATCATTCATTGAAACATAGATTGCGACCCCATATAAGAGAAAGATTAACTGATTCCATGATCTTATCTATGGAGAAAAAAAGAACCAAATTCTTGAGATGTCCAACGTATGACTCCATAGTTTGTTGGTCTAGTTGGAAGCTCACATGCTCAGCCATTTTTCATGCCTTTACATCCTCAGGTATAAACCATCAGATGAATTCAGTCTTAAATACCTTCCAAGATAGCCCATCATGAAAAATTTCTGGTTTTATCTCCTTCACCAGTCAATACATTAACCTCCTAACGTACCAAAACCACTACAGACTATCATAGAATTGGGAGTTTCAAAGACCCTAAAACCACCATCTATTTCACCATGATAGTCTACTACATTTAATAGATCACAATCACAATGGATGATATAGCACATCCTAAAAGAACTCAATTACACCACTCTATTAATAGTATGGGTAGAACCCACAAATAGAGGAGACTCACTACAACCCTATAAGACTTTTATGTTCTGTATACTCAAAAATAAGAGACACAAAGAAAAATCCAAACTCATCATCAATCAAAATACCACAAATCTATCAAAAAATAATACTCCAAAAAAATCACTATTCTGACCACAATCTAGTTTGTCAAAACCAAGAGCCCAAGAAAAGGATACCAAAAATGAAATCAAAACACGAAACAACTGCTCACTCGCTTTTCAAAACATTTAAATTACTCTTTTCGAATAGGATTTTTTCAGAAAACAGAACAACTTAAATACCCCTCATTGGTATTCCATGATGTCACACACAAACACAAATATATATATATATATATATATATAAAAGATCCTTCACCCATCAACACATACAACAAATTTTCAACTTTCCACATGAGTACCTCCATATATGTGATCCCTTAAAGTAATAAAAATGTTAAATTGAAAACCCTTCCCATTTTCATAATAGACCATTCAACATAAATCACAAGTTCTCATCTAATTTGAAAATGCCACTTATCATTAAAGTAACACATTTTCAAATTCCCAAACAATTTCTAATTCAAATTCCAAAAAGTGTGACTATGATCCAAAAACAACATCCAAAAAACCTCCCATTTTTGATTTAAAACCATGAATTATATTAAAAGAAAAGAATTTTCATCTCAAAAAAATTATTTCCATTCCAAAACCACACTCCATTTTAAAAAACCATCTCACTAAAAACCATTTTCATTTTTATGATATAACCATGACAACCAAAATTATTTCCAAACATAATTCACATCAAAACTCTATTAAAATAATGAACTAGTGGCCATGAAAACCCAGAAACATGGTTTAGCAGACCATGGTCTGACTGAGCATCCACCACAAGAGGTTTCTTGAACCATTCACTCGAGTTGTACATGGGTCACTATTCCATTAAAGCTCATAATGTAACACTGGATCACTTCCTTTTCCATTATTTATCTACATATTCCAGGAAAACTAACAATTCAATTCATGGACTATATTAGGCAACTTGGGCCATAGGATGGGAAAGGGATCATGATGTCCATCGTTCACCTACATATCATGTACCGACACTCTTAATCTTCAAGCTACCTGACACCCCGAATAACTAGAGCCTCCTCCAATACAATTTTTTCATGAACTAAGCTGGGTCACTATCTGAATTGGCACCTGACTCGGTCAGCAGCATGTCCCAAAGGGAATTCTTGATCCCCATAGGCAAGTAACTAGTTTTGGGCATCAACACAAGACAATTTGAAACCATTTGACCCAAAAATGTAGGAAAAATAAAATAAATAAATAATTTTAAACTGAAGAAAACTGGTTAATACTATTTTCAAAAAATAAAAAAATGATGTCTATCTAAAAACACCTCCTTGAGATCCTATGGGTGACCTCCAAACATGGAAACACGCTCTCTCCAAGTACAATAAAAAACTAGAACCAAAAATTTAAAAGATAAAGTTGGCATGAGCACCGAGATTCTCAATATAAATTCCAAAGTAAAACCATGCACTATTTCCTTGACATTAAGGATAAAACAAATCATTATTTTTTGAAAATAAGATGTAGAAAAATAATTATTTTCATTCGATAAAAATTTAATTCAAAAGTACAGGTTTTTATAGAAAGTGTTTCAATTCAACTACATTTTCAAAATAGTTACAAAGAATGAATTTACATTCTAAAATGAATGGAAAATATTTTAAATTAAAAACATGGATTTAAAAATGAGGAAATACACTTGAAGTAACAAAAATAGAAATCATTTCACATACCCCATGTTATAATTGATAACCACAGTCAGCCCCAATATGTAACTAGGACAAATGGGAACATAGGAACCTCGTACCACAATGAAATGTCGTATATAAACCACAATGAGGTATGATCTCTTGCACGAGCCACTAATAAGGAAAACACCCATATCCTAGTGGTCTCCAACCAGTCATCATTATGTTTAGTTAGAGTTGTGAGCATCAATACTACCTGATAAAACTAGGACGAACCACTTATGTATCATATTGAGTACTAGTGATAGTACACCCACCTAGATATCATGGGCTTCTCATTTGCTCTATTTCAAGTGGTGGTGAGTTTTCATCAAACTAACAAACATTAAAATATAAATCTCCTTATTTAAAAACACATGCACCCTCTCACCACTTATCTCCCTCCTTAAGCGCATACCCTTTTATGGAACAAAACTACACACAAGAATTTACACATGGAACATATCAAAATTTACATATTCATATTTTCATAAAATTACACAAATTTGGGGGAATGCCTCAAGTGGGGTTTTCCACATTCAGAAACCATTTTCATGTTGCAAATGAGGATCGTTACATTGCAAGGAATAATTTCATTTTGAGAAAATACAATTACCCAACACCTTTAATTTCAAAATTCATTAAAATCACATTCAGACCACAATGGTACAACACACATACAAAAAAGCATGAAAACATATATAAACCAAGAAAACCATTTGAAAAAGTATAACTTCTAATTGATTTGAAATTCACACAGAAAACTCATGTGATTTTACAAAAATACCAAAACAAGATATTTAACCCATTATTTTAAAGCACAAAAAATGTATGTTCAGTCAATTAAACTTTCACAACCAATATGCACACCCAAAATAATTTTTCAAAACCCCTTTATGCTTTTAATGTTTCATGCTTGGAAGCACATTTAGAAGAAGGCCATATTTCAAAACATAAAAGTTAATCATGAAAAATAAATAATGTCCAACACCAAGCATAAATAACACTTAGAAGAGCTTGTATATATACTATTTAATATTTTAAAAAAATTAAAACAGTCCAGAAATCATGGAATTAAAATAAATCAAATTGGAAAAGAGGACCTACTTCAGGGTGGAATCAAACCAAAAAAATTTTCCTTGGAACTTTATAACTAATAGATTCCTCTACCCCTCTATGCATATGCAACTACACATACATGTAAGGACACCAAGGCCCTATGAAAACATCTGCATGGCCATGAACATGTGATATGGGATACTTACATATATGATTATATGAATATAATTGTCACCTCTCACCAACATATGAATTTTCATATATATATACATGGTCACACCTAGCCCCATACATGTATGTTCACTACCTTGAATAATTATAAATGTAATGGGGGACCCAGATATACATATATATAAAACCTATTCACATGTAGGTGGGTCACCTTATACCCGATGATTAAAAACCACAATGTAGAGTTCAACTCACTATATTAAATAATTTACCAACATCTGAAAACACCACATTAATGTATCAAACACCCAAAATAAATCTTCGACAACTCAAAAATCATAAAACCTCTAAATTAAAATTAATTCACAATTATGAAATTAAAAAAAGAATACAAAAAAACATCGAGAAGCCAATTCCCTTGATAGAACTAGAAAGAACCGGCATGGATGGAACTCGACGAACCCTAAATAACAATAGTCAATAAAAAGAAAGACCCCAAACACATTAGGGTTCAGAACAATTTTAGTAGATCCAGGGGGAGACATCAAATCCACTGGAAATAGAAGGATAAGAAGGTGAAAACCCATACATCAAAGTATCAGCCCAAATTACAGTGTAAACCCGGTTGAAATAAAAGCAAGAGAAGGAGCTCAATATGTGGCATCATGAGAAAAAAGGGATCATCCAGGGGGTCATGCGGAAGAGAGGTCATGAGGAGGTAGGTCGCTCGAAGGGAGGTATGTTCGAGGGAACTCATGAGGGGGCGACAACGTGCGCTATAGGGGGTGGGAGACAGCCAGTTGGTCATGCTAGAGGAAGTTAGTAAGGGGAGGGTGGAAATGCATGATGGGGATAGGGTTGGAAGATGTAAAAAGAGGAAAAGTAATTAAACAAAAAAATAGAATATAGAAAATAAAATAAAAAAATCATTAATAAATAATAATAAAATAAATATGAATTATAATAAACTCCAATAATAATGATAATAATATTCATAAAAAAATAATAATAAAATAACATACTTAAAATATTTTTATTATTAAATTGTTTTTAATTTATTTTATTTAAACTAATTTTAATTTTAATTTATTAAATTTTTAAACAATATGAAACCAAAATACACAAATATAAATAAAAAATAAATATGACTACAAGATGTTGGGTCAGGGTGTGATAACTACAATATAGTGCTTCAATTTTAATAAAACAAAGAATTATTCAAATAAATGTCCCATACATCAAGGGAATAGAAATCAAAAGAGGCCAATGAGAGTATTCTAAGTTTATGTGATCACAACAGCTGAGGATGACACTAAAAATTATATTTACTAATATGTACATTAATAAAACCATAAAATTTACATAATGGATTATTTGATTTTGGATCAGCACACTCCCTTATATATTACATATTTTTAATGAAAATTATATATTCCTGTATAAGAAAAAGAATGGATTTTTTCAGTCAGAACATCTTGTGTATATCTCTCTACATAAATGATGTGTCCGGAAGATACCATTATGTCACATAAACATGGAATATTTCTGAACGTTGTTATTATACTTATGTTTTAATTTGATATAATCCTTAAATAGAATGGATATCTAAATATAATTTAATTATTTATTGAAAAGTTAAGAAAATTTTGATTTATGATGAAGATGATGAATTCCTTATAATTAGGGAATAAATTTTATTATATGGGTCATGCTTCGATTCACCACCATTATCACTTATGAATGAGTATATTTGGTGAAGATAGAACACACAATATATACCTGGAAATAGAAATCTTCAAAATACAGATTTACCTATTATAATGGAATACATTGATTTATTTCTTAAGGAATTACCCAGGAATCCACCAGGTAATGAAGTTGGGATTTCCATTGATTTAATACCAGATGAAATAACACTATCAACAAATTCCATTAGAATGGTCACAATGGAATAATTGTATTTTTAGAAATAACTAAAAGAGTATTGTGATTGGGTATTTAAAATACCAATTTTTTCCACATGGAGAGACCCTATTTATTTTGTAAGATATAATATGGATCTATGAGGTTGTGTAATGATTGTATGGAAATTTAATTTATTAAAATAAATTACAATTATCCTCTAGTACGAATTGATGTTTTATTTAATAAAATTCATGGAGATCAATACTTTCCAATGTTTAAACTATTTTAACATTATAAAAAATTATGTGTAATGAAGGATGACATTTCGAAAGCAATATTTCGAATGTGGTATGGATATTATGATTATAAAGTGATGAGATTAGGATTTACTAATGCAATATCTATTTATTTGAAAGTAATGAAAATAGTATTCAATTAATATCCTAATATTTTTTCCATTGATGATTTCTTGGTGTATTATAAATGTTATGAGGACCATGAGAATCAAAAATAGATCACTCTTGTAACCCTTAGATGAAAACATATATATGGGAAATTTATAAATTTATAAATACTGATTCAAATTTTTTTCTTGCAAATTTTATCTCAATTTATAAGGTCTCAGTTGATAATTAGAAGAAAATGGTATATAATGAATCTTCTATTCCATTGAACATAATTGACATATAGTTTTTTATAACTTTTATAGGGTAAAATATTTGAATGATTAAAAAAATTAAGATTACCTAACCTGTTGACCTTTCATACATGTAAATTGGTTATGTTCAGAAAGACAAAAAATGTGAAGAATGCTATGAGGAATTGAAGAGGAGAATATTCAGTTATCTAGTTTTTCCATTACAATCAAGAAAAAGATGGTTTTATAATATATAGTTATGTGTTGATTAAGTAAATAATTTTTGACCTTATATATAATGTCAAATTTACTAGTTATGCATAAATATAGTTAATGACTCCTGAAAAAACAATAAAAAATAATAATCATGTGCTGGAAGCCATAATTTATCCATTAATGATACATGTACATTATCTAAAAAGTGAGTGATGTGAGATATACACATTACATAACATCTCAAAATACATATATTCATTGAAATATATAAATATGATGAAATAGAGGTAGCTCAAATTACTCTAGTGTTATGACTATTCAATACACTACCACCTATGGAAGGAAAATAATGTAGTAAATACATTGACCAAAAAATGTCATAGATTTCATACCAGGATTGGAATGGATATTTTGTATATTGATCTAATAATGATAGATATGAGAATTATAAAGGATGGATTGATATTTTTTCAAATTATTGTGATATTATATTTATTTAAAAAGATAAAATGATCCATATTTGATGATGATAATTTTTGGAATAAAATAAATCATTGAATGATTGGAAATTGGAAGACAACATTTCTAGAGATTACATTATGAAATTTGGAAAGAGTCTATGTGTTCCTTCTATTACAGATCATTGATTATAATTTTTGGATGATTATAATAAATAAAATATTTCGATAAAACCAAGTAGTAACAATATATATAAGTAATTTGGAGGAAATTTTCTATAGGATTTAATAAAGTAGGAAATTGTAGATTATGCATCAATATGATTTTATTTTCAATAGTTGAAGCCAAAGTGACAACATCCTTAAGGGTTCATGCAGCCTCTATACAAAATTACTGTGTTCTTTTTTAATTATATTACCAAATAATATTATAAATAATGAGGTAATATGGGTTATTATTCATCACTTAACCAAATCATCACATTTAATTCCTATAAAGGAAGACCAACCTCTTGAGAACCTTGCATTACTCTATATTAATGAAGTTGTAATAGTTCTGGGTGTTCATATATCAATGGTGTCTGATTTTTATCTCTAATTTATTTTGAAATTATGTAAAATTATTCCAAAGTCCCTTGATTCTAAACATCATTTGATGACCACTTACCATCCTCAAATTGATCATAAGACTAAAATTACTATTTCAATATTACAAGGCATGTATAAATCATTATCACATAACATTCAAGGTATGTGGGATTATTATCTACCTTTTTTAAAGTTTTCTAATCACAGCAGTTTCTATTAATGTATTCAAATAGCATCATTAGATTCATTATATAGAAAGATATGTCCTGCTCTACCATTTCAAGATGATGTTGGTGAAGGGAAACCTTAGGCCCAAAAACATTTTCAAAGACAACAATAAGTAAATAGACTCTTTATAATAATATTAATGAAACTGAAATAAGTAAAATGAATTATTTTGATAACTGGTAAAAATACCTAATAGTTCAATAGGGATACCATGTTTTACAGAATGTATATCCCTGGAAAGTTATTATATAGAATAATAAGAAAGAGAACACGAGCACCAATTATATTTGAAATTTTGATATCCAGGAAAACATTAGAGCTATAGATTTTTTTTTTGAAATTATACCAAGTATATATATGGAATATGATGTCTTCCATATAGAATTGTTAAGGAATTATAGGATAGAAGTGGGGCATGTTCTCAACTCTGAATAAGTATGATTAAAAAGAGAACAATCTTACTATGATGTGCCGATCTAGATTCCTCACACTAGAGATAAAGTATTGAGGAATAAGATCAATTAAAATGTAATGGAAATTATTTGAAGTCATAATAATGAGTAATTACTATTGAATTTATTGTACATTATGAATAAGATCGTTTCTAATTGTATTAAAAGTTAATATCCATGAAAGTTTCATAGATGATATTTTTATAGGAGGGATGATTGTAACACCTTTGAATGAATTATAGTAACGAAAAATTATATTTTAATTAATCTATAATTCATTAAACATTAAAATATTTCTTGGAAATAAATTTATAAATTTATAGAATAAATAATTATTTTGAACTTTTTTAATAAAAATTATACTAGAATGGTTTTTTGGAAACTTTCCCTTTGAAATAAGCTTTAATGAATAATAAAAATATTAAAATTAACTATTTATAATATTTTTAATAATAATTTGATATAATATGTTTAATTAAAAAAATATTTAATATCATTTTTATACAAATAACTATAGGATCATTTGTAGGTAAAAGTGGTAAATTTCTCTGAATTTGTTTTTATAAAATTATGTATTTACATTTTAATTAATTAAAATAAAAACCGATGGTAAAATATTTAAATGAAATATATACATTTTATATCTAAATATATTTACTTAAATATATATTATTGTTATTAATAATCATATAGTTAATATAATATTTTCTTATGCTCGAAATATTTATTTCCTGAAAACAAAACATTTGACACATCTTACAGTATTATATTTAAATAAAATTATTCCACATATATGAATTAAATTGGGAAAATTTTATTCAATATTTTTAATCAAAATAATTAATACTACTTAATAGTACATAATAATTTTTTGTTTATAAGAAATAATAAAAATAGAAAAAAATTAATTATTGCATTTAATGTGAAACAGTTTTACCATGGGAAAATCTCTAAAGATATGGTTATAAATAAACTAAAAATTTGATGAATACCCCTTGGATTGTTTTTTTAGACCTTATCCTTCCAAAATTATAATTTGACCCATTTTTGGACATATTTAAATGAAAATAACATGACCTTATTGAAATATTTTGAAACATCACATGTATGCCACACACTGAAAATATAAACGTGAACCTCATACCTTCACTTATACACACTTATATAGCCATTTATCTTCACTAAAACCTTCCAAAATAAAGACTAAAAATATTTGTTTATATTATTGAGGATATTTTAATACTAAAATAACATTCATAGAGTCTTTAATAAATGATCCATAAGAGGTTATTCTAAGGAAAATAAATTGTCTTCTTTATACTATTTCATTTTTATTAATTTTACAAAGATTAATTACCTCTCAATAGATCTAATATAATGAAACCATAATATAAAAAACATTTATATGTTTTTAGGATTATGGAATAGTATTTATCCAAGTCCTTCTCCATCAAATGGGAATCAAAACAATTAGTCATGTTTATAAAAGAATACACCCTCACAAACAAATGGTATTTTTTCCATAAACAAATCAAATGGTTAGTTATAATGATTAAAAAAATGAATATATATATATATATATGTATGATAATCATGACATTATATTTATTCTATAAAATTAATATATCATCCACTTCTTTACCATTTCACCCTTTAAGGAAATGATAATGTTTCTCCTCCATACGTATGACCAACCATCTCTAAGAAGATAAACAGTTAATTCTCCATGTTCAAATTTTAATAATCATAATAAAAACTGTATATATTGTTTGAATACGGTTTTTATAAAACTAATATCATTCTATATATATAATTAATATAAATCATATGAATGGAAATGTATCTCAAAAGATAAAACATGAATGAGAAAATAAACCTGTTAACCCTCAAAACAATGGTAAAAATAAAATGGGGATAAGATGTTACTAGATGATCATATATGACATTATAAATAAGGGTGTGGTTCTGGTATAAATTATAAATGTGTTTAAATACATTATTTTGGAGTTAAATTTATGTTTTATTAATGAGAAGCATGTGTTAAGGGATATCAATCTCAATTTCCACTCCATTAGGACTGATTTGTTATGTTACATTTACTCACCTTTGTGTGGTGTATATAATGACCATTTTATAATACCTATTAATTCATAATGATAAACTATCCATTTCATGTTTCCTCTTTTAAGGGTATTTTATTTTGAAAGTTACAATTGGGTAAGAATATTTTTACAATCCCACGTTATTTTGGTTTTTATTCTATTTTGATTGGAAAAATATTGTATATTATCCTACATAAGATACTATAAATTTCATATAAACATAATAATTAAAGAGTTTCCAATTTTTATTAAAACATGTACTCACTTTTTCACATGAATCATATGGTGATTTTTTAGATGCAAAATCATTTTTATTATTCAATTAAATGTGTATATTTTTCATTCATATCAATAATTTTCAAAATTCTTTTAAAAAAATTATTTTTATGATAAAAATTATTTAATAACAAAATTTAAAGTCATATTTGTACATATTAAAATGAATGAAATAAATCTATTAATTTTTTCTTAAAGGCTTGTTTTTATCATTCTTTAAAAAAGTTAAAGGGAATGTTTTATAACATATATGGCATTAACGGACACTCCCACCAACATGACCATTTTAAAAAATTTATATTAAATATAAATTATTAATGGTCTTATAGAGAAAAATAAAAATGTAATTATTGTTTTAATTTTTTTCTTTTATTATATTTATTTCTATAATTGACATGATTTTATTTCAAAATTAGTATTTCAATGAATCTATTGTCAACTATAATATCTTCATTTATTTATTATTATCTCTCACTTAAAACATTCACTTCTTTATCATAATTAAAAATTAAATTTATATAAAACATATATATTCATTACAATTTATATGTTTATTTCATGAACTCTATATCATTTCTATATAGTACGTTTTACATTGAAAGTTATTTTTTTTAATGGGAAAATATTGATATTCTGCATTCTTTATCTAATAATAAAAATTATTGATAATGAATATTTCTTAGGAATTGAATTTATTATTCAATATATAAGTAATGAATAGTAAATTTAGTGATGGATGGGGATTTATTATAGATAGATCCTCAATATATAGGCATGTCTCATGAGACAAATCAGTTGAGAAAATTAAATGGGGTTTTAGTGTATACCTACACATTATTTTAAACTATCATGGTGATAGGTCTTCATGGTAAAAATATTATGATGTGTGAAATATTGACATTCAATATTAATAATTTTTTCTATTTAGAATTAATTTATAATTACCCATGAGAATATTTAATTGATATTATCAATTGACGTATTTTTAGAACATGATAGTGATTAAATGAATTTTTTTTCTATTATTTACCTTACCATATTGATTATGATTTCAATTCTTGTCATATATTCCATAATAAGTAACCTTACTAATAATTGGAGTGCACCATTAATTTTTTTCTTTTCTTAAGATATGAAAAATAATTCTTTTATTGATTTCAAGACAAAACTTATTTCCATTACTATGAATTTTATTTTTTTTACAATATAAAATTGGTAACATGTTTGTAAATAGATCTCAAAAAAATTAAAATGATAAATCCTTTAGAATTATAACTCTTGTATCTATTATAATGTAAAAAATTGTGAAATGTCTCTTGGTTAATGGATTTAGGTTTGTTACAATCAATTAAAAATAAATAATTCTCAATATAATCTAATATTTAGTATGGGAGATGTCATTTCAGATGATATGATTGGAATTACGAGGTGTTAAACACAAACCTAACTCATGCTGGTTCAATATGTTTTATGATAAGAAGCATATATCAAGGGTGATCCATTTAGAAATGCATGGAAAATATTTTTTGTTAATTCATTGTGTGTCTAGGAATCCATAAATTCTTTCAGTAAAAATAAGGTTTGAATTACTAGAAAAATGTCTAGTTTGTGTGATCATCAATGTCATAGTTTTGAGCAATGCATTATGAGATTACCTGGAATGGTTCCCTATTTTGGGAAGGAGAATGGAATTTTCAATTTCAGTGAAGAAAACCAATGTTTTATTAAGTATGCCAAGAAAACATGTTGAAAACAAAATATGTATGAGCATAGTAAAAATGAGAGCTTATAAAATTTGATAACACAATAATAAAATAGAAGACAAATTAATAAGGAACATGAAAATACTACTGTTAAATGGAAATAAGTTACTTTTGATGAAGATGTCGATTTTCCTGAATTTATTAAATAGTAATGACCTAAAAATTGAAGAGAATTTATATTTATGGTGAAAAAGGATGGACATGGTATGAAAGACTATATGAAAATATTATATGATTAAGAATAATTAGAGAAAAATATGAAATAGACATTATGTAATTTATTTTCTTTAATGGACGATAATTGATGAAAATCTTCAAAATTAAATAGTTGACTTGTAGAAAATGAAAATTCCTTGTATAAATGATATTAATAAGAAATACATCAACAAAAAATAACCCCATGTTTATATTGAAAATAATAATGGAATTTGGATGAGAGGAAACTCACAACATTTCTATTTTTTATAATGATCTATGTGGATCCTTTGTACTGATTTATTAATTTTATCTGTAATAACATGTGTCAAACTAAAGGATATGAATTTGAGGGTGAGTTTTATGATTGATGTAGCAGTTTTAAAACAAGAAGACTTAATTTTAAGGATATTATCTACCATCCATGATTAATAATAAAGGGAAACTTTTAAAGGGGTCATATATATGGGAAAATATTTCATAGATATTTTCTATTATATTAGTCATAAAATAGTCATAATTTAATACAAGTAGGAAACTATTATACTCAAATATCACTCATATATTCCTATATTTATTATTAAAAATATGTCGATAAAAAGTGATTAATGGTTTATGGGACAGAAATCTCAATGTTTAAAACCATCAATGGGATGTTTCTATTTTTTTAATATGAGTGTAAGTTATTTATATCATTATAGTGTTGTCCTTATAACCCCTCAAGCAATAATGTTATTGTTTTATCTTGTGATGAACATATTATTATATATATATTATTTATAAGATTATTCAATCTTATTTATTAAACAAGGTTTTCCCAAGAAAAATTATCGATGAGTTATTAATGGATCATTTCAATGACACATGTGATGTCATACTTCCCTAAAAATAATTGAGCATACTATGATTATGAAGAAAAATTAGAGAACAAGATGTACTAGAAACCTTTTAAGATGAATGTAAATGACAATACATTCTCATGTATTTCATTTTAATTTATTTTCAATTATGGGAAGAATAAAATTGGAATCAATGAGTGAAGTGGTATTGAAAAAAATATAATGGGGGAGATTAAAGAAAATAAGTGGAAATTGAATAATTTTTAACAAGGGTGTTGTATTTGTTTAATATATTTAAGAAAATTATAGCACATTTTTGGAGAGTTTTGGGTGTTATGAATAAGAAAAAAGATTTTTTATTATTTTTCTCAAATATCTAGTGTTGTGGGTTCTAGGAAAGAAAATTTTAAATCAATCGCACCTATTATCATATTTAGAAAATAATATATCACAAAAGATATTGTGATTCATGATGCATTATGATAATTATTACATATGATGATTGTTAACATTATATTTAATGTGAATAACCTCATGAAATGAAGTGATCATCAGGAATGTCCTAATGTTTTTGGATAAATATATTCAAACAGCTTGATGTAGTGTAAATTAAACATTTAGTGATTCTAATAGCTAGCTAAAGGATTGAGTGTCCATTTTCGGTAATGAATTTTATTTTATTAAGACTGAATTTTAATAGAGGACTAAGATTTATTTTTCAATATAAATTATATTGAATCATCCTTAAAAATAGTTTCAATCCTCATAGATATAACCACCCATGTATACTTCCATCAAGGGGACATCAGGTCGAGCATTAAGGTAACTGTATCCAATAATATAGAGATGAGCATGAGGACAAATTAATTGCAATTAACTAGTTGTTATGTGATCATAATAAAATTATAATTATTTTTGTGAAGAAAGTAGTTCTTATTTAGTTGTGTGAAGAAGGAAGGAAGAGTCTCTGAACATGGAGATTTCGATGAAGAGTAAGGAATTATCCTTACATATATCCATGTGATTTATAAGTGAGTTATTTGAGGAAATATATATTAAATTATAGCAATGTGAAATAGTGACTATGTTTTATAATCCATGATGCTAAAATTACTATAGTGAGTTTAAAATATTCTAGGATTCATGAACTAAAATTTTTCTATAAATTAGTTTTGAGAAGACCACACACAAAGAATTCATGTTTTTCTTGGAAGTGAATGTTTTATTCGTAAGGATTTATTCATAAGCTTCCACATGAAAAGGTTTCATGAAAAAAAATTATGTATGAAATAAATATTTTAAAGTGGTGCTGACTGAAATAATTTATACACCCACATGAATCACAGAAATAATATTTCTTCAATCTTTTGAGTTGAAAATTATAGATTTAGAGGATGTTTTTAATCCCACCATTAGTATAAGATTTATTTATTTCATTGGAATAAATAATGTGATAAATATAATTATTTTTAGGTGCCATAAGTAGTTTTGAGAAGAATAATACTGAGAAGATAAATAATTTTAGATCTATATAGAAATGGATGATTCTCATTTTGATTTGTTCAACTATATAGAAATCTAGAGTTATTTAAGAAGTTTACATTAAGAATATTATTATAGTGAAGGATTGATAAATCTATGTTAGAAACTTATAAAAAAGGATTAGGCTTATCATGAATGGTAATTCATGGTGTTGAGGAACAATTAGGTTATTAAAAATTGTAAATGAGTGATAAACACTAGTAGTCATGATCATAATTGTCAATTGATGATGTTTTTTAGGAATTAATGACACATAAAAAAATTTATATAGGATTATTTAGGATGGAGACATATTTTTTGTGGATAAAAATAAATAAGTATAAAAAATAAAATCATTATTTTTTGGGTTCAAACACTATTATTGTGGTAGGTGAGAAGTTATATCTTCAAGAAAGACTCTAGAAGTATCATAATGAACCTCAATGTGGATGGGATCAAGAATATTCCTAGGGTAAAAAATTTCATTCAGAGTTCAGAATATATGATTTGAGGGATTAACAGATCACATTATGGTGTCGCCACTCACATTGATTCTAGTATGGTAAGATTCAAATCTAACAACCATGATCTAGCCATATAATCTCAACCATAGTGCACAATCAATCCGTAATGGAGGATAGAATTGAGATTAGACAGGGTGGTACCAGGGTGTGTGGTGTTTTCCAATGTGAGTGGAATTAGAAAAGGGAATAGGTTATGGGGAGTTACCACATTTAGGGAACATTGGGGTGAGGTGAAAAAAAATTATTAATACGCAGAACGCCCATCAAAACTATTATGTGGGATGAAGAGTAGTGGGGAACTATTAACATTCTAAAACAACATCATAAGATTCATATATCTATATCTATGATGGTGTCCTCTTTGTAATCATTATTAAACTATATTTAAAAAAAATAATCACTTTCTACATCAATTGTATATTGCCATTGAGTATTTATCCCTCTGTGTAGAGAATTCTACCATAGTTGGAACCGCCATGAATGATAGGGGAAGCTCTAGCCACAAATCATGACACTTAATCCTAGGAATTTTGATCCATTAAGAAGACTCCTGTTAGAATTATCATGGCATGATGAATCTTGTAAGAATCTTAGAATATATAAAGGAATTTAGACCATGTACTATGATTCCATAGACTCACTCTATGAAGTGATATATAAGGAAGGAAGAAATCACTAAATTTGTAAGTTTAGGATTCTATATGGTAGCACCTCCGAATCTTTTGATAATTTTAGGAGGTTCTCATTCCATGGTATGTCTTCATTTAGTATTTATTAATCCAAAAATTCTATTGGGGAATCTGTAGTGTATTTTTTTAATCAACGTAAACATTCAAGATCATAATAGAAGAATGTGGAAGCTTTAAAAAACTGATTGATTCATATATTTGAATATTGATTTTATAGATCCATTTAATGTGGGGTAATTGATTCCTAGGAGTTTACATGGTGAATATTGTTTGAGGATGAAATGAGAAATTTGATTGAGTGTTTCATGTTACATTAGATGATGTTAGGACCCAAAGGGAAAATGAAGATTGTGGTAATGGAATGTGATATCTAATGAGGTTCATATCATACTAAAACATGATATGTTTCATTGTGAGACCATGATGATAAATTTAGGAATAATGGAAAGGGGTTTTTAACATAATCCAAAATCCACATTCACTCCATCATAGTTGTAGTGAATATATTTTTAAAAAATGTTATTTAACGATTTTATGAATAGATTTATGTGTATTGACCCTATAATTCATGATCACATTTTATGTATGGGTTTGTTGAAAGGTTTATTGATACCCTTTAATTATTTCTATGCCTATAAATATAGAATGGTTTAATAGATTAAAGGTTGATCTATCGAGGAGGACTGCACTACTATAATAGTTTCTGTACATCAACTAGAGTTTTTTTCATTTTGTAGTCTGAGGTATTTATTATTTCCCTGTTTCATGGAAAGATGGAGGTGGTATCCTTGTAAGACATAATAATTTAAAATAGTAATAGTTGATAGTTTAAATGTATTATACTTTTAAATGTATGTTCAAGTTATATCCTTTTGTCACTAATTATTTATAAGATCAATTTTTGATCTTTTTATGAATTTCCATTTCATGATAGTAAGGGTGTGATTTCAAATGTATTGAATACTTTTTAGAATATACTATTATAATTAGGTAGACTACGCACTATACATAGATATTGTTTATGGAGACATATATTCTTCAGTAACCAATGTACCTGACCCTTGGTGAAAGATAAAGTTTGGCAATGGAGAATATTAACCCAAAACAATATAATTATTTCAACTTCATTTAAAATAAAATATGTTTTATAATTCATTTATTAATTCCTTATTACTTCAAAAATATAGTTATGAGAATTCATAGACCTATTTGGTATTATAAATCATCAAATTGTTTCATCAATTGTTATCTTCCAAAATAGAATTAGAATTAGTTTAATTCATCATAGAAAATTGTACTAATTATTGAGTTAGAGTCTCTCCAACTATTGTCTCTATGGGTTAAACTTTGAGACATTCATTACTCGTACTAAAATACAGAAGTTTTTATACTTTTTAGTTTTATGGTTTATAGATTTTAAACTATACTTACCTATGGAAACGTAAAGACACACTTCGAGTGATCAATCATTAATTGCATAATGAAGCCACCCCTGGGTAAATGTGAATAAAAGTAGACAAATAGTGGATGAATTTATAAGGATAATACATTACATATCAAAATTGATTATATATATCTATTAATTATATTAGACTCTCTAATAATTATAAGAGAACCTATCTAAGCTATTAATTTTGATCTAATTGAAATAAATTTATAGATGATCCAAAATTTCAAAAATTCTGGTGAAAAAAAATTAAGGATCTATATGGACACCATTATAATTATATATATATATATATATAATTCTTTTATGAACTATAGGGTGTCTGGTGATATTATCAGATTCATGAACTCCCAATTTTTGTCTAAAGGATAGGGTTAGGGACTGGATTAATGGATGAACACTCATATTAATATGTATATAGGATAGAAATTCAATGAAAATAATTGAAAATTATATCTCACTAATAAAAGGGGAAAAATATATAACAATATCTTCATTTTCAAACAATAATATATATATTATTATTTTTACGTATGAATTTTTTTCATGGAAATTATATATCACACCCGAAAATTTATTTTTGATATTATTTTATTTATTTATTGAATTTTATTATATTAATTGGTTTTTTTGTTGAATTCATAGTGGTGTTTCAAGGATTGTAATTTTATTTTACTTTTTGGATATCTACATAGTATTATCCCATAGTTTGGGGGAAAATGTGTGACTATCGATTTTGTAGGTAATTATTAGTTTGTCTCGTTATTTTATGATTTATCTCACATTAGAAACACATGGATGAGTTTAAACCATGAATGTCTCACAAGAAACCAAGTAGAGTTCTTATGGATACCATGAACTCATGTGTGATTTGTTCACAGTTAGTGGAAACCAATATGAAAGTGTATAATGGTGTTATAATTTTTCAAAAACTTGTTTCAGATGATTGGAAGAAGGTATGAAAACCATGAATCCAAACCATGTGATGGTGGATTATTAATCTAGAGGAAATTGAAATTCTAGAAAACTATATAGTAAATAGTGATCCCTAATATTTCGACTTATCTAGTAGCATTGAAAATTTAAATCCATACTATACACATCAAAATATAAAACCTCGTTCTATCCATTCCCTTCCCACTCTATTTAGGTGCATGAAGGGGTCCCAAAACCCCTCTTATATCTCCCATTCTTCTTAGTTATATTCTCTTCCAATTATTCTTAGTATATTTTCTTGGAGTCATTCATTTTATCCTTCTCATCCCTTATTTCTCTCTTACTTCTCTTTACATTCATGGATTGGTATTCTCTTGGATGGAACCCATAATACGGTTTGAATTATTAGAGTTATTTTTTTTGTTGTTATGGTGTGTGAATGGTCTCTTGGGAATTATTCTTCCCATTTCCTAATGTTTTAACCTGTTTTCACACAATTGGGGTAGGTGTTTCCATCCATAAATTATCTATAACATGTCATGGTATTCTGGATAATTTTAGTATCCATTTAATTTTTTTTATTCATGTTTCGTGATTTAAAAATTTAGTTACCATAAATTGATCAATGGTTGTTTGACTTGAAAGTGGTTTTCAAAGGATTTCTATTGGAATACTTTTATGTTATTCGATTTATATATATTCTAGGATTTAATATTCCCAAATTGTTTTTTCTAGTCAATTTTATGTGTCTTTAGTGTATTTTATCCTTTATTGGAAGTGGATAAAGTTTTGTGTGCAGTTGAATTATTTTTTGGGTGGGATTTCATTCTCTTTCTGGATTTGGTGTATTTTATAATAATCCTTGGTGTTTTGTGATAATGTTTTAGTGTTTGTTTAAATTTAACCTCTAAGATTATTTTTTTCATTACATGACAAGTTGATATTTTTATTTTCACCTGTGCACAAGGTGTACATATATATATTTCCTCGCATATAAATAGATATTATATATAATTTGTTCTTTTAAAAACAATGATATTCATAAAATGGCCTTTAGGATCCCAAAAAGTTTTTGAATATGGTTATAATCTTTTTTTATGAAATCATACTTTAATGGCCCTTTTTGGAACATTGAAAACATAGTTGATGTTGTCCTTGGGTGTGGAAAAGGCATTTTAATGAAATATTTTTCTCTTAAATGTGAGTTCACCCAAAGGTGAAGTCCCTATTGGTACATTTATAATGTTTTCGTTATAATTGTGTTCCCTCATTAAATTACTATATTTTAGATAGGGTATTATAATTGATGGAGTTATTGTCGAGGTTGGTCTTGGAATGCACCTTGGAATATGTTGGTTATGTTTGAGTTCTTATATGTGTATTAGATACCTCAACTTCTTATTATCATTTTCATGGGGACTTATGAATAATCCATAGGGATTAGAGATTGTTACTATATTTTCCTAGTTAGACAAACTATATTCCCCATGGAAGGTTATTGAATATGGTGGCTTGGGAGATCAGTGAGTCCAATTCAGAGAAGCCAGTTGGTATAAACAAAGGATCGAATCAACATGCTGATAGATGGTTCTAAACCGAGTATTTATTGGTTATCCTTTAATAATTTTTATGGTATCCCCCCTAAAAATAAACAATGTATTTCCATTAATGTCTCATTTACAATTAGTTTAATGTTCTATTCTAACATATATATTCCTATAAATCCTTCTTCTATTACAATCTATCATTTTGATATACCTTTTTTCTTGTATGTGTATTTAATCTATATTTCTAATGAATTCAACTAGGTTGTTTTCTCTCATTTCTATGATTTTTAAATATAAAATTTGAAGGTAAAATTATTTAACAGAATGTTTTAAAAAGTTTTAAAATGTTATTTAAAAAAGATTTTTATTATTTTATAAAATGATAAAATCCTAGTTTTATATGTATTCTCAAACTGGTGTTTTGGAAATATATTGGGAAATAAAATTCATTTATTATATGGTTCATATATATAGTGTTATTTTCTACCAAAACCCGTATGTTCCATTTGATGATAGTAGAACCATGGTATTTTGTAGGTTTTGGTTTAATTCAATCACAAGTATTCTCATTGAGTATAATAGTTGTTGCAGATAGATGGTGACCATAAGGTCTTATAGAGATAATTTATGTTTCTAGTTTCATTTTAGTGGTTACATTTAATGATGTATTTAGATCTATTTTTTTTCTAAACATGTTGTTTTTTATGTTTAGATATTTGTGTATTATTTTTTGTTAAATGTTTTCTATTTCAATTTTATGTTTATATTGATAGAGCTAAATCACCACCAAAAACATTTTTTTTATTCCATGATGCTTATCATCATCTAATGGGGATTAAGGATGCCCTTTAGAAATTTTTGTGGACTAATTTAATTTTCTAGTCTTGGAATGAACATAGATGATTCATGAAAGAATGGTATCATAGGAACGTTTTATTGTATATATTTTCAGTGATAATGGGTATATAAAATTTGGGACAATAGAGGTATGTGCGGGAATGGAATCATGAACTCTCACTCATCTTAAGACTTGATATTCCAATGTTGGTTGGGCATTGATCCTTTAATTATTAATTTAGATTTATTTTCTTGATTCCTTGTTTAGTCTCAAGAGTTCTATTATTTTAGTGGGTGACAATGGGAATGAAAATTTATCACATGGTGATCTCATGTTGTGTGGTGAAACATGGGGTGATCTTGTGAACTATTTATTATTCTCCCATGGGTTAATGCATGCTTTGAGAATAGTAAAACATGTGTAAAAGTATTATCTGGCCAATAGTACCCCATTTAAGAGATTTTTAATATTATTGATGCTATTTTTTTATCTTGGTTTGCATTTGAGGATATTAAATGAAAGAATTTGTTTTATAATTTTGGAGAAAATTAAAGGGGATTTATTTTAAAATATGAAATTGGATTCCAAAGAGGATGTGGGATTCATGTTCATGATTTTAAAAATGGGTAAAATGAAAATGATATTTTTATTTGGAAAATATTTATTAGATAAATTCTAATGAGGGTGTTGTATTTTTAAAAGGGTAAATTTTATTCGATTTGGTGTTATTCCAGTGTTTTTGAAATCAGTATTTTGGTTAAATTGTTATCTATGTTTAGTTTTTTTAAATTTGGTTTGATATAGAATTGCATTTCTTTTTTCATGTTATTTAGATTATGCCGCCATGAATGGTCTAATGGGTTTTTGTAATGGCTCGGACCCTCCTGGTTAAGTGCTTTTTCAAAACATGGTTCCATCAAATAATACCACCTAAGAGGTGGCACCGGTCACGGTCACACACTAAAACAGTAGCACTATGAGGGTGACATCGTGATGGTGATAATGTGAGGGTGACACCATGATGGTGATACCGTGAGGGTGACACCGTGAATGTGGGACCATGAGGGTGACCCCATGATGGTGGCACTGTGAGGGTGACACAGTGATGGTGGCACCGTGTGGGTGACACTATGACGGTGGAACCGTGTCCTCACTGAGCAGTCTTTGATCTTTTTTCTAGTTTCCGACTTTTTCCACTCCCATAACATATCGTTTGACATAAAAATTATTTAATACCTCCATTTCAAATCTAGTTAATTCCCATAATTAAAATCTAAATTCCCCAAGAGTCGGGCGACCCTTAACTTTCCAAAATGTGTGGATTTTCCTCGATGTCACACCTATACCCCATAATTTCAGTTCATCCCATGTTGCGCGATTTAAGGGAAACAGTTTAAACACACAACTGTTATGGACACCTCTACGATGAGAGTTTTTAAATTACAATTTATTCCATCATGCGAAACCACCCAACAGCATGGAAAACCATGATCTGACATTATAGACGTTAAAATTTCTATATCCCATAACAATAGGATATCATCTTTATATCATAGTATATTTTTTTCCTTCTTCTTCTTGGCCGGCCTCTTTTCTCCTTCCTTGTACGTTAGGAGTCCACTCCCTAAACCGAGGAAAGTTTTGTGCCCATGCTTGATCTTCCCTACTCATCCTTGGAGACCCCAGAGTTCCTCCCCTACAAGTCATGCATCAATAGTTCTTGGCGAGTAGAGTGAAAACGTCGATCCTTGATCAATCCAAGTATGGTTTTTCCTTCATCACTCTTTACTATATATCATGTGGGTGGGTATGCTATTATTTCTATGGGGATGGATAAAACCAAACCTTAATGAAGATAATAAAGGGACCTTTAAAGAATGAAGTATGTGTGCTCAATTTCTACTGTACTTTTTATACTTGATTATGTGTTGTGAATTGTATGGGCATATGTCCGTTGAAAATCATGGTCGATGGGGGTATTTTATTGCACACTAACGAACCTCTTTTTTTCTAGATGTTAATGTGATTTAATAACTGTAACATGAAAATTTGTTATTCACGTAAACTCGACTGATTAAATGGATGCCCAGTGAACAACAATCCTTGCATGATCACCCTATTTAACCAAAAAGAAAGAAGAAACTTAATGAATGATGTACTTGAGACTGGAAACTTCCTTGCTCTGTCTTGGTGGTTTGTTGTATGTTCTGCTTGATGCTTATGGGGTGATATTGATGGGTATGGGATCTTATGCTGTTGTACGGTTATTAGTTGTGGATCAAAGGCCTTGTGGGGCTATATCATGGGGCTTGGTTTGGTTACAGTACTTTTAAGGATCATAAAAATCCCTTTTTTAAACTTTACATGAGGACTGGGTGTGAATTCTTAAGTGTCGTTTGGATGATTTTACTTTCCACGGCTTGTGCTTATGCCTTTTAGTTACCCAGTAGTGAAGAATTTACTTAAATGTAATCACTTCAACTTGATCCCAAGAATTGATTCAATGGGGAATTGGTTCTAGAAATGAGTTTTGACTTTGCAGGGGTGGTGTGCCTTCTTATAAATGAATAGTAATGAGGGTGTTCATGCTTAGGTTGGTGTTGAAACCCCAAGGTTGGGATGAGTACCTGCTACCTATACATATAATTATAGTTCTTATGTTTCTTATTTGCGCCCCACCCATGTTGAGCACCGTGCCGAACACCCCCATTTCATGGGGTATGGTGTTTTTCCCAACACTCTAATGATTGGATGGTTATTTTCTCCCTTTATGATCCCTTTCTCGAATGGCCCAAGACTCATAGGGTAGGTTGTGATGGCCTGATTTCCATTATAGCCCAAGATTATTTATGAAGAGTAGTTGTGGTGGTTGGCCTAGGTGTGTGTGAGAAGGTTGTATCCCAATTATCTTCGGAATGAGGCCCACGTGTATTCGGTCAAGGCAGTGGTTGTTCTGGATCTAGTGTTTATGGGCGGGGTTAGGTGCGGTTGATATAGCCCAGGTGTTTGCGGGCGTGATGTGAGGTGTTGTCCGAGGTGTGTGCGGGCAGGGTATGGAAGTGGAACTGCAGTGATAATGATGGGATAGGTTTGATGTGTAGGATGTATTCATTAACAACTGGAAAAGTGGCGTGGAGTACCCGAACGTCTATGTGTTATTACTATTCTATTACTTGACCTGTGTTATTTTTAGAGTGTTCCTTAGTGAGACTTGGGTGGGCAGTTTTCCTTTTTAGGTGTTTTGGTTATCTCTTTTCTCATGGATCATTAGAATGCATCCACACTTCTGCACGAGTGCTTTCGGTTTAACCTAATGAGTATACTTGTTTTCTTACACTACGTATATGAAACTATTTTTAGGTTTCCAACAGGACTTCAAGGATCGTGCAGGATCATACTAGTTAGTATGTTGGGATGATTATTGTTGCTATTTTCTTTCATTTTTTATATTCTTCCTGGGTTTTTTATACCTTTGTAGCATTACTTTTGGAACATGCATATGAGAATGGTTTATTTTGGCTTTACATGTACTTCCACCTTTGGTGTTGTTGGGAATTACTCTCTTATCTCTTGATCCTATTAAATAAAAAGTGTAATGCGTTCCATCTTCTGTGTGATTCTATATCCTTGGTTCTAGTTACCACTCTAGGACATATTGAATGCGGGTCTTGGGGGACATTGTCTATCCATCAACTCGAAGAAGAAAGGGTGTGGCAATATTTTTTCCCTTTTCTCATATTGGTGAAGGTGGGTCGTGACAGAATGGTACCAGAGGCGAGGTTGAGATATAGGATGGAGTTCAGAGTTAGGCATAGTGAGGATTCCATGGGATGGTAGGGAATAGTGTTGGAAAATCATGGTGCATTAAATAGGCCAGGGAATACTGGCTAGGACATTGGATTTTAGGGTCCCCCCATGATCCGAAGAAATGAATCTAAGCCTACCGAACGACCAAGTGAGGCTACACTGATTGCAAGGTAGAGACCCTAGGAAAGGTGTATGCATCATAATGACTTTTTTTCTTGTGTTTCTTGAGTATTTTGGGTATTTAAAATGAATTAGAAGTCTAAGAAAATTTAAAATAAATGTTCTACACTACATGGTCTTATGCATTCCGTATTTACCTTTCAGCTATGGCACCCGAACGACGACAAAGGGTAGTGCTGATGATCGAGGTCCAGGAGGTTGATTTGGATGATTGACAGAGGGCTGACCGAGAGGAGGAGGACAATCATTGGAAGAGGACGCTTCATGCCATTCAGCGGAAGACCCTCGAGAATTACGAGGGTAGCATATCTGACGTGAAGATTGACAGCTGGCTAGAGGAGCTGATGATAGCTTTCAGCTTGACCCGGGCTCCGACGGAGTACTGGGATCCTCTGGCTGTAGGCTAGAAGTATGGAGCAGCGCGTCTGTTGTGGACGCTTTATCTTGGGGAGAAGAGGGAGGCTAATGTGATGTGGACTAACTACGAGTGGGAGTTCTAGGCAGAATTCCTCTCTTCCAAGATGAAGGCTGAGAAGAGATAGGAACTAATCTGCCTACAATAGGGGGTATGTAAGTGAGGGATTTGGGGATCAAGTTCAATGATCTCCTTCACTTCACTCCGGTCGTCTTTCTGGATGAGGACTCTCGGGCGAGACGTTTAGAAGAGGCACTCCAACCTTTTCTTCAGTATGTTGTTACACCCTTCATCCTGCCGACATAATTGGAGGTCCAGAATAAGGCTGAAGTGGTGGAAATGATTCACATGCTGGGAGGTGTATCATAAGAGGGAATCATGTTGGGATCGTCTAAGGGGAAGGTCATCAATATCAGGCCTCAAGTATTCGGGCCCTCTATGTTTCAACTAGTAGGGAGAAAGCCTCAGCTGTTCCAGTTTCGATCTCCTGGTCCTTGCCCTTTCTTTTTGGGCCCAGGACCGAGATGATTTATCTGAAGTAGCTGTGGGAACCTTCAGAACCAATGCCTGGACCGAGTGCAGTACGGTGGGAGTCGGTAGGTGCCGCACGCACTTCAGTAGCATCAGATACTATGAGCTCCCACTCCTCCGAGGGCAGACATTGCAAGAGAAATCGAACCTCAAGGAACACCTTAGGGACCTCGAACAGAGTGCGTTCAGGGAGACGGCCTACAGCCGAGGGGTAGTGGACCTGGGCGTGGGCAGTTACACACCGCGGAGGTAGTAGTTCCCGCAGGGCCGTATGTCGCCTGAGGTACAATATGATATTTTAGTACTCTTGCCTATGCTTTTTTCGATATAGGAGCTTCACACTCCTTTGATGCACCCAGTCTGGAACGTGCTCTAGGTCTAGACGCTGAGAGACTTCAAGTTCCACTTTTGTTGAGTACACCAGTTGGAGTTCATACTGACGTGTTTTATATTTGCTGATGGTGTAGACTGATGATAGGGTCACATCAGTCAATAAAGGATCTTCTACTATTGCAGATACATCCATATGATGTCATCTGGGGCATTGACTGGATGTTCTCTATATGAGCTGTTATTACCTTCTTCTAAGGAAGGATCGTGTTTTCAGACTTGGGCGGCTGACGTGTGACTTTCATCAGTGTGCAGGATTACCATGGAGGTAACCAGTGAGTGGGGCCACTCTTTTCCTTGTTATTTGAACTATCAGGGGAGTTGGAAAATACAGAGATGGTGGAAATCCTGAGGATTGTCAATGAGTTCATGGTTGTCTTCCCTGAAGAGGTGGCGACTCTAACCCCTCGACATGATGTTGAGTTCAGGATATAACAGCAACCTGGTGCCCGCCTGATTTTGATGTCTCCCTACCAGATGGCCCCTTATGAGTTGTGGAAGTTTCGGATTCAGATTTATGATCTGATGAAGAAGGGTTTTGATCGACCAAGTGTGTCACCATGGGCTGCTGCATTCTTATTCGAGAAGAAGGCAGATGGTGGTCTCATGCTATGCATAGACTACCAAGGACTGAACCAGGTAACGGTCAATAACCATTAACCCCTCCTGAGAATAAACGACCCTTTCGACTAGTTAAAAGGGGCAGGATGGTTCTCCAAGATTGACATGTGGTCAGGATATCACCAGTTGAGGGTGAAGGAGGATGAAATCTCATAGACTGCCTTCAGGTGCATATATGGGCACTTTGAGTTTTTGGTCATGCCATTCGGCATTACAAACGCTCCATCTGTGTTCATGGGCCCCATGAACTCCATTTTCTGAGAATTCCTGGAGCGATTTGAAGTCGTGTTTACTGACGACATCTTTATCTACTTGAGATCATAAGATGATCACGCTGAGCATCTAAGAATGGTTTTAGAGGTCCTCCGACAACACCAACTCTATGGGAAATTTTCCATGTGCAAGTTCTGGATGCGATAACTACACTTCCTTGGACATTTGGTGTCTAAGCAGGGAATAGTAGTGGACCCATCAAAGGTCGAGGTGGTTGTTTCATGGGAATCACCCAATAACATGGAAAAAGTTCATATTTTACTTGATTTTGTAGGTTAATACCAAAGGTTCATGCCCAAATTCTCTCAATTTGAAACACCTTTTAAATCCTTGACCAAGAAGGACTAGGCTTTCGTGTGAAATGGGCATTGTGAGGCAGCCTTCAGCTATCATAAGGGGAAGTTGGTTAGTGCCCTAGTACTGAGGTTTTCAGAAGAAGGGGTAGCATATGAGGTGTTCTGTGATGCTTCAGAACAAGGACTTAGGTTTGTGCTGATGCAACAACAAGGGGTGATCTCATATGGGTCTAGGAAGTTACGTCCCCATGAGCGTAACTATGCCACCCATGATCTGGAGATTCTGGCAGCTATGTTGACACTGAAGTTGCGGCATCATTACCTCATTGGGGATCAATTATTGGTCTTCAATGATCACAAGATCTTTAATTATATATTCTCCCAGCGCGGCCTGAATTTTTAGCAATGAAGGTGGATAGAGTTCCTCCAAGACTACAACATTGAAATATCCTACACTTCAGGAAAGAGGAATATGGTGGCCGATGCCTTGAGCAGGAAGTTGCAAAAGGATGTGGTTCGAGAGTCGTCAAATTCATGGAAGGCGATGGAGGAGTTGGCTACCCTACACCTAGATTAAAGGATGGATGGTGGTAGTGGTTTCATGTTTCAGATGACAGTGTAGTCCTCTCTGTCACAGTAGGTAGAGGTGTCTCATTGGGAATACTCAGAGGCTGAAGTAATGCGTGATCAGGTTAATAAAGGCGATGCTCTGAAAGGGTGGTTGGAATACAGGAAGAATCGAATGTTGTTTCAAGGAAATTTATTCTTCCCCATGGGAATGCTTGAGATAGTTCTTGGTGAGTTCCACAATTCACCCCTAGCGGTGCACCCAGGAGTCTCCAAGATATACCGGAGTATGAGGGGTTAGTTTTGGTGGCCCGGGGTAAAGCGTGTAGTAGCAATGTTCGTAGCAAAGTGCCTTGTGGGTCAGCAGGTGAAGTCTGATCATCACATCCCAGGAGGTCTGTTAAAACCATTAGATGTCCCTGAGTGGATGTGGGATGACATCTTGATGGATTTCATCACGGGAATACCCGGAGTCCAAGGGGGTTGCGTTGTTATCTGGGTAGTAGTTAACTGACGGATGAAATTAGCCCACTTCCTAGCAATCAAGTAGTCGGGTATGGTGGATGCCCTGTCACAGAGGTACGTGGATGAGGTGGTACATTTTCACGGGCTTACAAGGTTCTTAGTCGACGATTGGGATACCTGGTTTACCTCACGGGTCTGGAAGGGACTGCAACATGCTATTGCAACCCTGTTATGCCTCAGCACTGCTTTCCACCACCAGATGGATGGGAAAACATAATGAACCATCCATAAAATGGAGGATATGCTACAATAATGTTTGTTGGACTTTGGGAGATTGTGGGTACAACACTTGCATCTAGTTGAGTTTTCCTACAACAAAATCCATCACTTTAACATTGGTATTGAACCATTAAAAGCATTGTAAGAGACGCCATGTAGCTCACCCGTGTGCTGGACAGAGATTGGGTAGGCAGGTGTTCTTGGACCAAAGGTGGTGCAGAGAACAATAGAGAAGGTTCAGCTTATATGGTAGAGGATGATGGTGGGTCAGGACAAGAAAAAGTCATATACCGATAATAGGAGGAGACCATTGGAGTTCGAGGTCGGGGACCACGTGTTCTTGAAGGTATCCCCTCAGCATTGGCAATAGTGGTTCGGAAGGGGGAGTAAGCTTTATCCTGGGTTCGTCATACCGTTTGAAGTGCTGCGGTGGGTATGTGAAGTGGCTTGTCAGCTAGCGCTACCACCCCCGCTACTGAGACTGCATGACATCTTCCATGTTTCTAAGCTCTGACGGTATCTACACATCAATTCACACATCCTCAACTGGGGAATGCTAGATATCATGGCCAACGTAGCATTTATAGAATGACCAGTTAGGATCGAGGATCGCAAGAAGAAGGTGCTTCGTGGATGAATGATCCCTTTGGTTCGTGTGATATGGAGGCATGGTGGGCTCGAAGAGAGTACCTGGGAGTGGGAGGCATAGATGCGTGCCCAGTACCCAGAGATTTTTTGAGTTATGTTCTGTTTTATTTTATATACTTGTTCATTTTGAATCGTTATTACCATGTTAACTATGGAATGGGATGTTTTCCTTGTTCTCTGAATGTGTGTGAAGTGTCCTGACTGTGGGGAGGGGAGGACCTGATCCCTAATCAAGACGCATTAAGGTGGATATGATTAAACCCATGCGGGTGAGTCTATGCCTCCCAAAGCATATAGTATCTTAACAAGGAGGAAGAAAAATCCCTAATCCATTTAACTGGATGGTTTGACCCTTGAATGTTTGTGTGCTTACTTGTGGGAAGAGGAGCGGTAGTGTATCTATAGCCATCTGAAATATGGATGAGTTTTACTCTTGAGAGGTATCTTTCGAGGTGATTGTTTAGACCCCTCCACCACTTTTTTTCCTGGTCTAGATTCGATTCATGAGGATGAGAATAGTTTGTGATGTATCTGATGTAACAGATCGAACCCTCCAGGTCCAGGGCTTTTCCAAAACACAGTTCCATCAAACAGTCCCACCAAAGTGGTGGCACCGATCACAGTCTCACACTGAAACGGTGGCACCATGAGGGTGACACCGTGACGGTGCCACTGTGATGCTAACAGCGTGAGGGTGGAACTGTGAGGGTGACACCGTGAGGGTGACACCGTGACGGTGGCACTGTATGGGTGACACCGTGACGGTGACACCGTGTGGGTGACACTGTGATGATGGCACTGTGTCCTCACTGAGCAGTCTTCGGACTTTTTTCCAGTTTCCAACTTCTTCCACTCCTGCAATGTATCTTTTGACATAAAAATGATTTAATACCCTCCTTTGAAAGTAATTTAAATCCCATAAATAATATCTAAACTCCCCAAGAGCCGGGTGACCCTTATCTTTCCAAAACATGTGGATTTTTCTCAGTTTCACACCCTTACCCCATACTTTCAGTTCTTCCCCTATTGTGCGATTTAAGGGAAACTGTTTAAATGAACAACTGTTATGGCCACCTATCTAATAAAAATTATAAAATTACTATTTATTCCATCATGTGTAACCGCCCAACTGCATGGAAATCCATGATCCGACTTTAAAGGCATTCAAAATTCTATATCCCGTAACAACGGGATCTCATCTATATATCAAGCTAGAATTTATTCCTTCTTCTTCTTGGCCAGTCTCCTTTTCCTTCCTTGTGCGTTTGGAGTCCACCATTCCCGAGTCAAGTGGTGCACCTGTGCTGGAGCTTTCCCAATCATCCTCGGAGTCCCTAGAGTTACTCCTATACAAGTCGCGCATCCCCAGTTCTTGGTGCGCAGAGTTAAAACATCGATTCTTGATCTATACAGGTAGGATTTTTCCTATGTATCACTTTACTGTGTACTATGTGGGGTGGGTATGCTGTTGTTTCTGTGGGGATGGGTGAAACCAAACCTTAATGATGATAATAAAGGGACCATTAAGGAATTAAGGAGGTGTACTCAGTTTCTACTGTACTCTTTATCCTTTATTATGTGTTGTGAATTGTATGGGCTTATGTACATTGAAAATCATGGATGATGGGGGTCTTTTCTTGTGCACTAACGATCCTATACTTTTCTGGATATTCAAGTGATTTAATTACTATAACACGAAAATTGGTTAATCACATAAACTCGACCGATTAAATGGATGCTCAGTGAACAACAATTCTTGCATGATCACCCTGGTTAACCTAAGAGACATAAGAAACTTAATGAATGAGGTACTTGAGTTTCGAAAATTCGTTTCTCTGCCTTGGTGGTATTTTGTATGTTCTGCTTGATGTTTATGGGGTGATATGGATGTGGATGGGATCCTTTGTTGTTGTACGGTTGTTGTTTGTGAATCTGAGGTAGTGTGGGTATGTATCTTGAGGCTTGGTTTGGTTATAGTAATTTCAGGGATCTTACATATCCCTTTGATGTAACTTTATAAGAGGACCAGGGGTGAATGCTTAAGTTTCCTTTGGCTATTTTTCCTTTCCACAACTTGCTGTTATTCCTGTTAGTTTCCCAGTAGTGCAGACTTTACGTAAATGGAATCACATGAACACAAAACCAAGAATGGGTTCAGTGGGGAATTGGTTCTAGGAATGAGTTTTTACTTGGCTGTCACTGGTGTGCCTTTTTATGAATAAATAGTAATGAGGGTGTTTGTTTTATGTTGGTTTTGGGACTCCTAGGTTGGGATGAGTTCTTGTTACCTATACATATAATTGTAGCTCTTATGTTTCAAATTTGCACCCCACCCATGTTGAGCACTGTGTCGAACACCCCCATTTCGTGGGAGAGGGTGTTTTGTTCCAACACTCTTATGAGTGGCTGGTTATTAGCTCCATTTCATCTCCTTTTCCCAAATATCCTAAGACACATCGGGTGGGCTGTGATGGCCTGAGGTCCATTATAGCCCAAGATTCTTCAAGCAGGGTAGTTGTGGTGGTTGGCCCAGGTGTGTGCGGGCAGGTTGTCTCCCAAGTATCTTTGGGATGAGGCCCAGGTGTCTTCAGGCATGGTAGTGGTTGTTCTAGCCTAGGTGTTTACGGGCGTGGTTACATGTGGTTGATATAGCCTAGGTGTTTAAAGTAGGGATGTGTGGTGATGGCCAAGGTGTGTGTGGGTTGCGTATGGTAGTGGTACTGGAGTGAGAATGGTGGGAGAGGTTCGATGCGTATGATGTCTTCAATAACTTGTGGGAAAGTGGCGCAGGGTACCCAAACGTCGATGTGTTATTACTATTCTATTAATTGAATTGCGTTATTTGGGGAGAGTTCCTTGGTGGGGCTTAGGTGGGAAGTTTTCCTTTCTAGGTGTTTTAGTTATCTCTTTTCTCAGAATCATTATAATGCCTCCCCACATGTGCACGGGATCTTTTGGTTTTCCCTACTGAGTATACTTGTATTCTCACCCTACATATATAAAACTGTTTTTAGGATTCTAGGAAGATGTCATGGATCGTGCAGGGTCATACTAGTTCATACATTTGGACGGTTTCTATTTCACTTTTCTTTTCTTTGGTACTTTCTTCTAGGGTATTCTTGTACGTTTTTAGCATTACTTTTGGAACATGCATATGAGAATGGTTTGTTTTGGCTTTAGTTGTACTTCCTCCTTTGTTGTTGTCGGTAATTACTATCTTATCTCCCAATACTATTAAATCAAAAGGGTAATGACTTCCATATTATGTGTAATTATATACCCTTGGTGCTAGTTTCCACTCCAGGACCTATTGAAGGTGGGTCTCGGGGGTCATTATCTCTCCTTCAACTCGAAAAAGAAAGGGTCTGGAAATATTCTATCCCTTTTCTCATCTTGTTGAAGGCAGGCCATGACTATTATTTTGGAGTCTCTTATAGTTTTTTAATCTAGCCAACATCCTTGTGGAGTGGTTTAGCTCATCTTTTATTAGTCATTTACCAACTATTGTGGTGATATAGGTATGTTATAGGCTATGGAATGGCTTGAAGGAATTCAAAAGATCTTATTTCCCTTGGAAACTCAAGAAGACTTGAGGCTATGAGTTTTCTTGGGTCAATCCAAATGAATGAATTTGGATCTATTTGAGCTATTTTCTCTGCACTGATTACTATATGTGATGAATTGTGACTTTTTTTGACAAAATTCATACAATGGTTTATCCTTGAGGGCTTCAAAATGATGAATGTGTGAGACATCATGGGTATTCTGTAATTAAAATAGATGTTGGAGTGGTATTTTTACAACTTTAAGGAGCATGTTACCTTTTCTATAGAAGTACAATCGAGTGACTTTTTAAAAGATAATTTCATTGTGAATGTTTTTAATCCATTGATCAATGATTGGTTTATTTCATCTAGGAATGTGTTTCTTATATAGGTGGTGTGTGAGTAGATTTTTGGAGAGTTGGTTTATTGGTGGTAGCTATTTGAGATAGTTAACTAGATATCCCTTTGTGCAAGTGAGGGTTCACAATTTTGTAAGGATTGAAAACTAGAAGGAAATATCCTTGAGAAATATCTTCTATCAGTTTCATCTTCTCATTTCAAGGATCACTTGTTTGTGTCTTCCTATGAGGAATTTTTGGCCATTACAATCCATTTTTCCTCCATTCTCCAAATACATACCATCGATTAGTCAACATGGCCTTTTTAGGAAATTTTGTGGGGGTGGACCACATTAGAAGTAAAATAATTTCCTACAAACTCTAGGTTGTTATCAACCCTTCATCAATGAGGTTTTTAGTTTACCAACTAATTTGTGTTCTTCAAAATTTTTATTGTCATTCATTACACCCTATTTTTTCATTTAATATTTATTTGTTCTTTTCCTTGATTTTTGAATATATATGGCTGATTGGATATTCTATACATTTATGGGAATGAATGTTTCTTTCTTATTTATAAATTATAGTTCTACATACTGTTCCATTTTAGTTTCCTTTATTAAAAACACTATCTTGTTGGGTTGGTATCTTTTAAGAATCCACCAATATTCAACTATCATGCAACATACTTTTTGAATATTTAAGAGATCCACTAAGGATAAATGTTGTTCTATAAATATTTAGATGGGTGTAACTCATGGGAATAAAAGAGTCGCACTTTTGTTAGTAGTTTCATTAGATTTAGGTTCAGTACATAGATTTCATTCTAAAATTTCTTTTATTTGGATTGTGAGTTCCATTTATTTTTATCACCTTTGACTTTGAGACTTTATATGGGATGAATGCTTTATAGTGGGGAGAATTTTTACACACCGAATTTTATTTTTAACTTATTGCTTTTAAAATTTTATAATTTTTATCATTTCACAAATATTTGGGTTGAATTCCCATTGGATTTTTAGGTTATGTATTTTTTTTTGTTTTTTTCATTTCAGAATGGTCAATGAACATAGTTTGGGAGAACTATGTGACAACCTAATAAAAATGTTTTTTTAGTTATTTTATTTTTGTGTGATATATCTCTCATAGTTAGTACAAATATGATTACAAAATGTGTCAGTACTAAGAAGAAACAAGAGACCATCTTGTGGTGTCTTAGGATAGAAACCTGAATTACGAATGGATATAGGAAATAGTACAGTAGAAGATTGAGGGTATCTACATTTCTGATAGACATGGTATTCTTGGTTACACATTTTTCAAAATATTTTTCCAAACAATGTGAGTTTGGATTCTCAATTCTTAGGATAGTGCATGATTTGGTATACAATAAGGATCAACCATGGGAATTGTCAATTTTTATTTAAAGATGAAATTCTTATTCTTATCTTCAAAAAATAAAAACAAATTCAACTAATTCCCTCACCACTCCATCTTTCTGTATGAAGGGGTCCCATAACCCCTCTAAATTTTCTCCTCATTCTTGGATTGAATGTACTTTCAAAATTAAAGGAATTCCTTTTTGGGATTTTCCCTTAGTCATTATACTATATTCTTATTTCTATTTTCATTCATGTCATGGTTCTATCATGGTCGAACCTGAGGGTGGGGGTTGAATTATATATGTTAATTTATCAAATATTTGTGTTTTTAGTTTTTCTGTTGTTCTTATGTATTCCCATTTCATAAGGTTTCATCTTGTTCACACACTATTATGTTAGTATTCTCTATCTATTTTCTTTCAAGAACATTCTATGTGATGATTGATCCTTTATAAATATATTTTAATTGTGTTATTCATTTTTTTCATCTAAAAATTTAGATATCAGAATTTTTTATGTAGGAATGATATAGAGGTAGTTTTTAAATTATTTCCATATTTATGCCTATATTTGATTATAAAATATGTAGTTGAGGATTTTTCTAAAAGGATAAATTTTTTATAGTAGATTATTATCATTTTATATTTTGTTTAACCATTATTATAAGTTGATAAAATTAGATGTAAATTTGAATTATCTTTTGGAGGATATTTGATTCTCTTTATGGATTTAGTGACTTTTATGTGAAACCCTTTTGTTTTGGTATTATATTTTTTATTTACTGAAATTTAACCTTTAAAATCATAATAGATGTTCATATATACATGTTGAGGTGATATATTCAAATCCCAATGTTCATAGGGTGTATATATAGAAATTTTCATCAATATAAATGGATATTTCATAGAATTTATTCTATTTAAAACCCCGATCAATCTTAAATTGTATGAATGTTTTCCAGTATTTTCCAAATTTGTTTTTAATATTGTGTTATATAAAACCATATTTAGAGGACCACTTAAACCTTTTAGTGGTTGATGTTTTCCTGGAATTGAGAAAATGTTTTTAAAGGAATGATGTTTCTCTATGAAAATGATTTTTGGATTTCTCTCAAGGGTGAATACCCAGATATTAATTTTCAAATTGTTCCCTTGGATGTGAAAACCCCTATTTAAGTACCCACATTTATAGTGGTTCTTCAGATGGATGGTGTTAGTCTCAAAGGGTGCAATTGGAACACACATTGTTACATATTGGTTATGTTTCAGATGTTATATAGGCATTATCCACCTTACCCCCTTTACCAATGTCATGGGATCCTATGAATAGTCTTTTTTTTGAAAGATACACTTTTTAAGTTTTCCAAATTTTATACAATATATCACCTCTGTTAGAAAAATGGCCACCAAGGGTTATGCCACTAGTGATCCCAGTTTAGGGAACCTAGTCGGTTATATACTATTTAATGTATCGACAATCTTATATATGATTATAAACATTATAAATCTTGGGTTTCCTCTCTATATGTTTAGTATATTCACATGAATGCAAAAAATATATTTATATTACAATTTTCTGCCTTTTGTTTTTAGTTAATATTTTAATTTAAATCTTTTTTTAGATCCTTGCTATTTTTGAATTTTCCATTTTGATATAAATTATGTCTTCTATGTAGATTTGGTATCTCATACTAAAAAATTAAATATGGTTATTTTTTATTCCTTGGATTGGTTTTTATATATATTTTTTGATATAGTAAATTTTTAAAAGGAATGATTTAATAGAGGTATTAAAGGGAAATTGACTATGTATTGTGTTATTTTATTAAATGATAAAAATTTACCATTTTCAAATATTTTAAAACTAGTGTTTATGGAATATTTTGGAAAATAAAATTCTGGAACTCTATTGCCCTTACCTAGTAATCTATTGTATGTTCACACCCTACTCGTGTCACTTGGAATTTGTAAACTCATGCACTTTTTCCGTTGGAGGTTATGCTCCATCTCAATTTATCTTAAAGAGTGAGGTAGTTTTTGTGGAAGGATTTTTTCAATTAGGTAATGTGGATATTGTTTTTTTCACTATTTTGGTTTTAGTATTTATTATTTGCATTGTGTATAGATATTTATTCGGTTCCACTTTAGTTGATTAAATTATATTTAGATATTTGTGTATTATAGTCAGTGTTACATGAAATGTTTACATTAACATGTTTATGTTCTCTAAGAAAAATTATTCTTCATTATTTAAATCATAATTACATAAATATTTCTATCACCCCATATGGATCTTTGATTACCTTTGGGGCTTTTCAGGGACAATCTTGAGTGTTTGGTTTTGATATGACATGAGATGGTTCATAACCTGATAAGACTTTCTTATACTATGGGGTAATCTATTAGATATAAAAAATAATAATCTAATTTATCTAATTAACTAATTATATTGAATGTTTTTATGTCACATCCAGCTTATATATTATAATGAATCACCAACCACTAATGAAGAAATCTAAGATAAATTTTCAGGTTATTTGTTTCAGTTTCATGGTGACTGCATCCCGTTAAGAAGATGTACTCTCAAAATGCAAGAAAATAATAAATGTTTATCCCAATTATAAATAACATAAAAAACAATAGATAGTAGTATCTATTTAATGTATGAAATCAAAAATCAATACACAATACAAACATCCCTATGAGATGTTTCTAGTACCACAATTGTTTTAAAATTACCAAGATAGAAGCAAAGAGGAAAAATCAAGGGTGGTAAGATTTAGGGGATATTACTGACCCCAAAATAACATTCATATTTAGTTTTGGATAATAATATTATTGAGAAAACAAAAAATAATTGGTGAAATAAAAACCGGGAGAGAAATATCTATTTGTGATAGAGTTTCATAATGCTTTCATGTGAATGGAAAGAACCCCACATTATTGTCCAATTATAATAACAATCAATATCATAAATATACTAATGTAAAACCCTATTTATTTAATTATAAAGAAAGACCATTCATTATTAACACATTTTAGTATTATTGGTGAAAAGATCAACAAAAAATATTATAATTTTGTTTAGGTGAAAAAAACTCAAACCATGAGGCACTTCCCATCAACCACCGGTATTCCCTTTGAAGCATCAAGCATCATCAGTGATGTATTTCCCAAAATATTTATATGATTAAACACAAAACATTACAAGGAAACACAAAAGTTATAGGGTAGATGAATAATGATAAGTCATGATGGAGTGAAAATTATTTTAAAGGGAATGAAATCATTAGAAAGAAGATATAGAAAAATAACAAATTAGTGAAATATGTGTGTAAATAAAAATAAAAACAAATGGAATATTGAAAATATAATAATACATATGAGTAAAAAAATCGTATTCTTCAAAGATACTGAATATTCTGCCATGCTAGCCATATCTTCCCTTTCTATAGAGGATTCAAATATGAAATTTGGATGTATAATATTTTAAATTCAAGGAGATGGTTAAACAGATGTGAATTAATATTTTATCATTTAAATTAATCTTATAAATCCTAGAGAATTGGAATATTATCAAAGAACCCTAATCCAATATATAAATTATATAAGAATTGGGAGTAATTCTTTATATAAGAAATGTTTAGTTGTAGTCTAGAGCAGTCTCCCACCAAAACATCATGATCTATGTAAATTATCCATCTCATGAATCATTGGATAATTAAATTTTAGATAATTTCGTTGTGATTTAGGGGTAATCATCAATTTGATGTAATTTAATTATCTAAAAAAACATGTAGTATTTATCTAAATTCTACTAGATTTACTCTTTAACTAGAAAATGGATATAAAAAGTTCCCAATTTGAATTATGATTGAAATATTGGTGAAGATGGTAAATTTAGTTTCCCAAATAACTAAATTATATTGGAGACATAAAATTATTAATGGTGTTAATAATCTTGGTTCATCTCTTACTATCCATAGAAAAATAAATTATCAATGTAGATCATGGATGATTAATTTTACAAATTTGAGTAGAGAAAGTCACCATTCACTTATTGAAATCAATTAAACATATAGACAAACATAAGTATATTTAAATAATAATAATTTTTTAAGAAAATAATAGATGGTTTGATATTTAAAGAAAAAAATATGACTCAAATCCTTGATGTAGAATTTAATGGTAAAGAGGACAATAGTGGATACAGTGGACTGGAAGATGATGAAAATGTTGGGTAAAAACATATAAAAATAATTTTTGTCTAGAAATTTAACTTTAATATTAAACTACCTAATATTTCATATAAATACATTGGATTAGTTAGAGGTACTAATTTTTTGGGAAATATGTTGAATTATTAGTGATTTTTATTGTTTAACATTCAAATGAACAATATCACCAACTCAATTACATGATGAAAAATGAAAGAATGAATTTTTCAAATATTATATTTGATTTTAATTGTATTTTCCATTCCTTTTTTCACACATAGTGTGATAATAAGAAAAAAAGAAACAGACCAATAACATATCCACTAAGGAACTTAATATCTCCCTTGTTGGAAGTAGATAAAAAAGATTTTTTGAGTATCTTATATGCAGGGATTATCTACCATATTTCATAAAGTAAATTTTTGACCCATCATAGTTCTTACCAAGATGTATAATTGTTGAAAACAAGTATGACAAGCTAATATCTACCCAAATAGTGATATGAGAAGGGGTTTTGGTTGATTAATTAAAATTGAATAATACAACATGGAGGAGTTGCCTTCTCATTTTTTCAATGATGAAATGTTGGAGAGACTAGTCCTGTGTGAAAAATATTTCTTAACATATTTTTAATTTGATATAATAATAATATACTTTCTTTAGAGGATAAAATTATTACAATAATCACATTATCATATATAATATTCACCGAACGAGGATTTTTTTCAATGAGTAGTGAAACCACGATTCTCAGTAGTGCATGACATCTATTTTTAAAGAAATACTGTAATAATTTATGAAGAAATTCGTGGATGATTTCTGTATATATGTTCAATAATTTAAAATATATCCTAATATCTTTTCCTGGGTCCTGTAATTAAGTAAGGAGACATTCATTGTTCTAAATATAAAGAAGTGTCACTTTATGGTTAAATATAGTATCTCCATTAGCTATAAAATATCATGAGATTGGATAAAATCTTATCTGAAAAAGATAAATTTGATCATGGAATTTTCATAAAATCAAATTGTGATACTGATCCATAGATTTTTGAGTGATGTTACGTTTTACTAGTGGTTTGTAAAATATTTTTACCTAATTGCTTGGCCGCTCAATAATCTCTTGAAAAATATATCTAGTTAACATTGAATAAATTATGAAAAAGGAATTTAGAATGATTAAGAATAGATAATCATTATTTTAATCATGGTACCCCCAAATAATGAGAAACCCTTTCAACAATTGTGTTATGCAAGTGAATGTGTAGTTGGAGAAATATTGGGAGAAGGAGTTAACTAACATTGTAAAAAATCAATAATTCTAGAAGGAATCATATAGGGACTAAATTAAATTAAATATTAATATAGAAAGACCTATGTTTTGAGATCATATATTTAAACATGTTTAGACTATATCGTTTACTCACTACTATGGTAGAGTATACTGATCATCCTGTGATGAAATACTTGTTCAAAAAGAAGGTTCTTAAGACATTATTTATTTTGAAAAACTTATTGGTCCATGTCATTGAAATTTATATTAACATTAATGGTTTGATGAATGTATTTAACCACTATAAAATGATTATTTTCCGAATGTGATATTTAACATGGACTCAATTGTGATCCTCAATCCCTAGTAATTTGCTACAGTCCTGTGAGATTTTTGAATATAGATTTTTTAAAATAGTAAAATAATCAATAACATGATCAACATTCAACAATGAACTAAAATGAATGATTAAATATTTACTATTATGTAAATTAAAGAACAAAAAACCCACTAATAAATAAAAAATACAATAATCCTTCATAAAATTCTTATAATGTATGATTAGGAAAATATGATGTTTTAAAAAGGGATTTTTATTCAGTAAATTAATTTTGAATTTATACATATTGGATTATTATTCAAAAACTAAATTTATGAATTTTATAAATTTAATTTTAAAAAATTAAACTTCTTTTGTAATTTTACACATTAAAATTATATTATCATGAATTTTTGATAATTTATAAAAACAAATTAAATTTTTAGTGAATAGTGAAAATAAATTTTATTATATAAATCATTTCATCAAAGACTCCATAGATACGTATTTATTTCATATAAAAATATAAAATGTTATTCATGAATGAATATTTTTCTAATAATTTAAACTATACATTTTTAAATACCATTCTGAATGTATAAAATATTTCTCTAACATTTATTTTCAAAAAAACTATTTTGTGTATTTTCTTTTAATTTTTTTTTGTAAAAATGTATTTTTTTTAATTTTTTTTAAAGAAAAATAACTTATATTTGTTACATAGTAAACAAATTGACATCATGAAAATCAAATAAATTTAAACCATTATACAATAAATAAAATTTTTGTATAAGAATACTATCTTTATAAAAAATTGTTTTTATGTGTAATATTATCTAATGTTAAAATAAAATTTTATTACAAATAGAATAATTAAATCTAGAAATGGATTTAATGTGTTTGATTTGTATTCCTGAATTATGTTATAAGGGACACATTACTTTTAGGAATGAAATTAAATTACTTAGGTAAAAATTAGTTAACAAAAAGAAATGGATAAAGTTAATATATAATAGTAAAGAACATTAAAATATATTTAAACTGTATAAGATAGCCAATAGTAGAGGTAATTTCCACCTTATATGATCTCTAAATCAATTATTTTCTCTTCTGGAGTCTTCATGACATCTAAAACTCGTTTCTATTTATATTAAGATGAAATATTGATTTCTAGATTCTATTCCCATTTAAATTCCCATAGAATCAAGTTTCATTTCCTTTTATATATTTAAGATGAATTTTTCATATTCAATTATTTCATTCGGATTTTTAAAAAGGATACCTCAAGTCCACAACATCAATATTAAATTTTCCTTATTATCATTTATTTTATATTTACATTATCATATATAATTTTTTAATTTATATATGATTACTTAATTATTTTTTATACTAATTTTTTTATTCCATGGGAATAACTATTAACCACCCATCCCATTTTCAATTAAGAATAATGAAAATTTATTTTGGGTGTGTGTAGACTACCAAATCCCCAATGTAATGTATCTCATTTTTCATGTAATTCCATTATTATTTAATATCGTATATTCAAAAAATTTAATAACATTTAAAATACATAAATATTTTCACTATTATTTTTTAATAATAATATTATTTCAAACCAACTCATTATCACTACCATACTCATCAATTAATTATGTTATTATCATGTATAGATCAGTGTAACCACGTACTTGAACAAAGATTTGAATTAATATCATGGATGACTATGGGAACTTAATTTCTTGTATTATATGATATAAATAATTATGTAATGAATTTTTTTTTGTAATGATAACATTAATAGTAATCTTGTTAATTTATAAATTAATTGTCATTCATTAAATTCTTTTGACACTTTCTTGGTTCCAATATCACCTACAAGTACCATTACCAACACTATAGTAGAATTAAATTGTAACATTATAAATAATTTTGAAGAAAAAAATCGTGTCCATTTTATGATATATAAATGATGGACTTTCTCAGAAGAATGAAGAATAACACATCTATTACAAAACTAGCTTAAAACAATCAAGATATCATAAATTTGATATTGAAAATACATAATAAAAAATTAAAATACATAATGATAATAATTATAAAAAATTATTATAAATACATATATAGTTTGAAAATATATGATCCATATCTTTATTTTTATTATACAAAAAATTATAGTTTTTCAGTAGAAGTTTGGATTAAAGGTTACTGATTATTTGTCTCAAATTTCATTTATTGGGACATATTTCATATTGTGCACCATTAAATCATTATGATGTTGTGACTACATCATAATGTATTTATTTTAAATTTTTAATGTAATTTATGGGGTTTTAAAAACTATATCATGTTGTTTTTTTAAATTTCATTCAATTCAAAAATACCAAAGTTGAATGAGTTTTTTAAATAGACTCCCATCATTGAGTTACAATATTTATTCTTGTACTTCATTCCTCAAAAATTGAATTACTTCATCATAAGATTTTATTTCAATATATATTCTCTTCATCTCTAGGTAAAATGTATTTTTAATTCAAATATTCAACATTGATCTATTTATTTCTTAAATTTATATCATTGTTGAGAATATTCACATCCTCCAAATTAACAGTTTAACCTCCTTGACCATATCTATCTTTCCCAAAAATTTTATCTTATATATATGAAATCCTAATTATGTGTTGTCTCATGTGACCTTCATATTTATATTCTCATATATTAAAAATGCTATTTTTTTAAAAAAAAATTATAATGTTTGTCTTCAAAAATGGTATTTCAATATATTATAAATGTTTTAAATACCTTCAAAATATGTTGATTTATATTAAAATACACATTATCATTGATTACCATTGTATATTTTCCTCATGTATCCTCTATTGTATGCTATTTTGAAATATAAATTTTTTTCAAATCATTCAAATCACCTTTTTGAAAACAATATATCTTTTTTTAGATCCATTATTGAATAATCTTTATAAATGTATATGTTATCAAAAAAAATTTCACTTCACATTTTTGAAATCATTTTGTACCATTATATGTTTCATAATTGAGATTTCATTCTAATTAAAAATCTTGAAAATATAATTCTTTTCAATTTATAAAAATTGACATTTTTTAAATTGAATTTTCAAATTATAAGATAACTTTTATTTTTATGACAATGTCCAAAACGTTTTCTAGAAAATATTTTATGGGTTTTCTTATATTTTCTTCTTTATTATTATGGGAATTAATTCTATGAAATTTATTTTTAATTAAAAAACATATAAATTTTTTATATAATATTCTTTTGGGGTGATTGAGTTTTTGGGTATCAAACATGTATATTCTCAAGGACAATTTTAGTGATACTATGAGAGATTTTTTTGAAACACATTTTTCATTCCAATGGCTCATTATGATATAATTATTTTTTTATTTTAATAATAACTCATATTTATATATTATTTACATTTGGGGTCCTTTATCACCCTCAAATTCATTGGTTAAGGATTTATATCTAATGAGATAATAATGGTAAATGGATATTGATGTTTTCATTAGTATAAGATCAATGAAGGATTTATTTCTATAATATGTCTACAGGAATCATGTAGGATTATATATCCAATATGTTTATCAAAATCAATAATTGATTCCTTGTTAAATACTTTTATAAAAATTTGATAATGATTATTACTACAAAGGGTTTATGTTAATTCGACATCAAAGCCTATTCTACTGTGTTTATGGGAATCATGTGATGATGCATCCAAAACTATGTGAAATATATTGAAATTTCTGATGTAACATGTTCTAGGAAACACATAGGGATTATTAACACACTATTTTATGATTTTTATGCCCATGTTGGTGACACTGTTTATTGTTTTTCTTCATTTCCATAACTTTCTATATCTCTATTCAAATTATTATTCTAATAGGGTCATGTTTATTATCCAATTTTTTTTCACTCTTATTACAGGTTACATGTGGAATCTTATGAGATTACAAGTCTTTACAAAAATTACTACTGATCACTATTATTGTTACATGTTCTACTAATAATATATTTCTCTTTACTCATGCTTTCCCATATTCCTATGATCTAACCCATGATGACTTGTTGAGGAATTTTTACATTATTGAGTCTTCCATCACATACATTATTTTGAATTCATTACTCATGTTATGAAAAATAATAAAAACTATGACATATATAGAAACAACTCTTGTATGATTTGATAATGTAGAAATTTTCACATGTTTTGTAATAGATTATTTGTAAATAAATAGTCGCTAAAGACACTAAAACATATAATCATAGTATATTGAGATTATTTATAAGTCATAACTATTATTTTATGGTAATGTTGTAAAATAAATATAAGTTTATCTCATGTTGTATCAAATCCATCTTTTAAACAAAAGTTATTTGGAACCCGTCCTAGGAATGTGGATTTCGGTAGATTCATTGGAAACTAGAGTTATGGGTATGTAGTGTCTCTTGGTAGGAGATTTACACTCTGATGATCTATTATCATAGTATAACACATAATTGTATAACCAAAATAATAATAAGTTCAAATGAAGGATATCATCTAAAATAAATTCTAAAAATATGTCCATTAAATTCCTCAAATTAAAAAGAATATAATATAGAATAATGTAAAGCGCAATGTATATCATCAAATACAAAAAATAAAAATATAATTAAAACAACTAAGTGCAAACTACCAACCATGTGACTCTATAATAATAATAAAATAAACTAATTCATGTCCCTAAACACCATATCCTAACTAATGAGGCCTAGTAACACCATATTTTATCTGTGTAATACATGAAATATTTATTTAAATATTTCTATAGCCATTCATTATGAAAATGTGAGATTATAAGGTATGGTTATCCTAGAATTGAAATTTTAAATATATTAAATATATTTATAACAATATCATACATATTTCATGAAGTGGAGTAATTCTCAGTTGGGGAATCATATAGGAAATATGAGGTGGCCATTAAGTTCAATGCAAGGTGTTTACCGTAGTTGTATTGTAACCTTTATCAGGGTTCATTGTATGTCGTGAGAGATATCATGGATTAAATAATTGAATAAATAATTTAATTTTTTTTAATTCTTCCATTAAAGTAAAAAACCTATCAAAAATTTATATATATATGGTTTTGAAAAAATCACATGGGTTAGAAACATAACCATGAGTATTTAATAGAAACCATTAGAGATGAATCATTTGTGAATGGTTGGAAGATGTCATTGAATCGAGATCAGATCGGGGATCATTATTCCATTGATGTTTTAGGATCTCACCAACAATTGCAACAAAGGACCATTCTTCATCAAAAATTGATCCAAATAAAGGAGTATGTTTTTGTGTGGATTCATCCATATTTTATTATCCCATTATGAATGTGAATAAATATATGAATTGGTTGATTCATAGATTTTTTGTTTTTTTGGTTATTTAATTAATTTTTAGAATTTGGGAAAAATAATTATTTAATTCATCCATTAAAATAAAAAAATCTATCAAAAATCTATATATATATGGTTTTAAAAAAATCCCATGGGTTAGAAACATAACCATGAGTATTTAAGAGAAACCATTGGAGAGGAATCATTTGTGAATGGTTGGAAGATGTCACTGAATCGAGATCAGATCGGGGATCATTATTCCATTGATGTTTTAGGATCTCACCAACAATTGCAACAAAGGACCGTTCTTCATCAAAAATTGATCCAAATAAAGGTAGTATGTTTTTGTGTGGATTCATCCATATTTTATTATCCCATTATGAATGTTAATAAATATATTAATTGTTTGATTCATATATTGTTTGTTTTTTTGGTTATTTAAATAATTTTTAGAATTTGGGAAAAATAATTATTTACATTTTCATTTATGATTACATATATTTTTTCAACGATTCTAAAACAATGTATTGAGGATAAATGAAAAAATGGTCAATTATTGTTCATAAAATTCATGGTTTTTGGTTTTCCCTCCCAATTTTTAATATTCTCATCATTTTTATTCAGTTATGGACAAAGATTTGATGAATAACTGGTGAATGTACATTGCACCTTTATTATATGGCACAATGGATCACTACCACTAGTTTGGGATTGATATTTGACATAAATATTATGGTATATGATGAAAATAGAAGATATATAGATTGATCATGGTTTCATGATACAAATTTGGCTTTGGACATTGACAAGGTGTGACTTTGGGTAATTCCTAATAAGCAGATATAGTTAGAATCTAGACAATAGTGGAAAAAGTTTTTGTCAACTCCAAATATGTGATTTATGGTGTAATTTATAGTATAATCAGTGGCTGTCCATTTATGGAAGATTATATCTATAGAATCATCTAGGTTTTGTGAAAAAAATGACTATCTTGTGTACTGTTGTAATGAAAACACTCCATGTAGCCCCATCTATTAGGCACTAGGGTTTATTTGTATAGATAGGAATGACGTGTGGTGTGACACATGTAACGCCTCGTGTAACCCTTAGCTAGAAAGATCTATATAATCATGGAGTGCATGCCTAGGAGGCCAATCATTCCCCTATATGTTATGTACATGGGATATACATGGTCTATATAGTGTACTTGAGATAGGCCATTCGGTTTAGCATGACCAAGTAAACATGCATAAGCTGAATGAATCATCGAGTTCCATGATGTCTTCTACCTTCTATGTACCCATGGGTAATATTGTGTAAATTGGAAAATGAAATTTTTTATGAGTGTGAGACAGGGTCATATCTGGGTTTTAAGAGACATGTAATTTATCTATATGGACATGTAGTGTACTTCAATAATGATATGTTATAGTCCTCTTTCTTTTTATACATGATTTATTGTGATATTCGGTAAAACATGTATTGGTTTAGTGTGATACATTTGTCCATTGTTATGAGGGTTTTCTATAGCATCCCATTCAAATCATAGAGGGTGACCCCACGATGGCTTCTTATTGATCAGTGTAGTGGGGGTGAATTCCATTATTCAGGGGTGAGTCATCTTTATTCACTTGGATATATTCCTCATTGACATGGGGAATGAATCACTATGGAGGGATTATATAAATATTTATTGCCATTGTATTTGAAAAGATATTATTTTTTTGAATTGTGTGAAATTATTTACATGAGAATCCATCCATGAACTATGAGGATGTTTCCAGTAGGGTTAGGTGTTCCCCAGTGAGCCCTGGGCATTGAAACCTTGCTATATATTGATATTTGGTCATTATTATGGAATATTAGTGTAATGGAGTGTGTATCTAAGATGAAACCTCTGAATTTATTATGTGATTCTTCTTGTCTAGACATAATGAGCATGAACCGTAGGATGAGTTTCCATAGTGGAATTATATCTTGAGGAGTTTTTTCCCCTATATGAGCATGTCTTATGGGATGGATTAGATTTTCTATCATATTATTAATACTTGATGAGTTTTATCTCTCAGTTTTTTACCATAGGGGATTGTATGGAATGTGGAGTGAGATCTCTTGGATAATGGTGGTTGAGACTATTTGTGACTCAATGTAAATTATGAGTATATATGGATGTTATATGGTATGCATCACATTATGATTGAAATATCCTATGGTGAGATAACTAGTCTGGAAACATTATTCATAGTGATTTTCAAGTATCCTAATGGGTATTATTACACTCACCCATAAATGTGATTTTCCCACACATTTCATTACTTGTGAAGAAAGATAATGTCTTCACAAATTCATTATATGACTAGTAGTATGTGGAGATTTGTTTGGTCTATACATATCATTATAACGACCCATACATTACATACATTGTTAATACTTCAAAATTGAAGCACACTTATTACAACATATGACAAAACCACAAAGGATCGTATAGGTATAGTGTCTTTAGAAACTGGGAAACGTAAACAACTGGTTCATAAATCTTCTACAGTGTCTCCCATTTATTTCATCATATCTAGGGTCCCTTTTAGCATATTCTACTTAATATCCATCTTCCTGACCTGGGGAAAAGAAAACATAAAAGGGTGAGCTCAAATGCTCAGAAAGGGAAAATAAAGGAAATAAAAATCATATCATATCTTTTTGAAAATCAAAACCGGCAAAAGAGATCATAATATCTTAACATGGAATAAATCATAGAAGTGAAAATGAGATCCCCATAATCATAACATAAAACTTGATACTTTGTGGCATGAAAACATAATCATGGAAAATCATTTCTTGTTAGTCATGACTCATTGCCAAGACTATCTTAGTGGACAAAGTCCCTTTCTGAACCGAGTAACCCTCGTTTCAGTCCTGTTTCACTGAACCGGTATAACCTACAGTTCCAGCCCTGTCTATCTCATGAGATATAAAATATTTACCCAATGCATTGGAGGGAGATATAGGTCCCACCCATCTTATAATGAATCCTTTCTTATGTGTGCCACATAATCATAAACCATACATCATAGCGTAACCCATGTAAATAAAAATGGGATTCTTAAACAACATGACATCATAAAACAATTCATATAAGATAAAGGAATTGATAAAAATATTTCCCTCACAACATAATCAAACCAATGTAATAATAGGGATAAAAATAGAACCCTTTTATTATCTTAGATGGAAAATAATTTTGATAAATAACTTGAACTCCATTCTTGAGGAAAATATCCTTTCTTCTTCAAAAATACTTTTCTTTTCTTAACATGTCATACAATTATAAACTAAAAGAAGTTGATTAAAAATAAACTTAAAAACTTTTAAAGGAAGCTTCTTGGAAATAATGTTTTAAAAATCCATTCATGTCGTATAAGTTTAAAAAAAAACATTCTTCGTACTTTTTTTGGAAAAGTCAAAAAGTACCTCGTATGAAAAAAAACGACAAAAGATTCCTTTCATATTCTTTACTAAAAACTCACCGAAGGGTAAAATTGGATTTAAACTAGTGTAAGTGGATGGAAACAATATTAAATATTTATGGAACATGGATGTGGATGATAAAATACACCCCAATAAATACTTACGAATAAACAATCTCGGATAAAAATGAGATTGTGATATTTCCCTTACCTTAGGTCCGATTTGCTTTGTACGTGTCCGAAGCTCCTCTTCTTTGGAACGCCTCTTTGAATCCTCCACTTAGGGAACTAAGATTGGTCTTTGAAGAAGACCAGGACATCTAGGATTATTCTAGGGAAGTGCAGATGAGAAAATGGTAGGGGTTGGCCGAGCATGAGTGCTCAAATTGGTGTGAGGAGGAGGGGGAGGAGGTGCCCTTTTATAAGGGAGGAAAGGGGCACCTTAGGAATATCTCAAAATATTATTTTATATTAAAGTCAAAATCGGTTTATAATGGTTCCAAAGGGTCTTATTTCGAAGCTAAAGTGGGGATGGGACGAAATCCTATCAACCAATAGGATTTAGACAAGTTTAGGGTATTATTTTAACCTTATCAATTAGATTTAACTCTAAGTTAAATAATTTAACTTTTACCATGTCTTTTTGTTTTCTTTCACTATATGGTTAATACACTTACTATAACATGCCAAACGAACCCCAAATTGTTTATTATTAATATATATATCCTTATCTAAGTCATTTGGCCGAACCTTAGATTTTTAGGAATAAAATAACAATTAATAATATATTATTTGATTTAAAAACTATTTTGTGTCAATTTTGACACTATTTGATATATGATTTTTGTGAAAGTCATAACAGAATTATATGTTCGAACCAAGTTGATTAAATCAACACTAATATATCATAGTAACCGAGAAAATTAGTGGAATTCATAAAAAGTCTTAAATTACATTTATTTTGGTATTTATATTATCAATTATGTTAATATTTCATTAATAAGATAATTACTGCATCATAATTGTGTCATAAATATATTAAATTATTTGATGTCTAAAAATTACAAATAAACTACCATCATGTAGGAAATCGTTTTAGCTTTCTAATGAATATTTACAATCGAATTTATCTTATGTATAAACCCATATTAAAAATGATTTACTTATTAAACTTTGATTTCAACTATTTTAACCCTTCTTTAAATAAATTAATAATAAATATCCTAATCGAATCCAAGTGGGCCTAAATAGTCATATTTTATTCAAAAGGTTGTTTTTGGTCGAATTACACTTGTCCAATAGAATTAGGACATGTGTTAGGGTAATATTAATATCATATTTACCCTTAGTTACCCTATTTACTATTAACTACGGTAAAAAAAGTAAAAAGTTACTATTCACCAAAAAATTATTTTTATCTCATTGAACCACATTTTACTTACTGATATCAACCGTGTCTGTCGGATTTTCGAAATTCCATTCACAAAAGCGGTAAAATTAAGTTTTCTGAAAAATTCAGTTTTTAACCTACCACTTAGTGGTTTCACTATTCATCAAAAATTGAATGTTTTCAGAAAAATACCAAAATTTCACCCTAGGCTAATTTCGGTATTCCGAATCCAAAAATGAAGTCCATTTTAAAAAATAAAATTTATAAAATTTCAAAAAGTGGTTATTACTATTCATAACGGCTAGTTTTAATTGCATATTGTTGTTTAGTGAAACTCGGTATTGCGTACGAGGAAGGTCGCGATTGCGTGTAAAGCAAGCCAAGCAAGTGTTGTGTAGAAAAAGATTCCTTTGATGATTTATATAACATAAAAGTCTCGGGTGTTACATTCTACCCCCCTTAAAAATAATTTCGCCCTAGAAATTTGTCACTTTGTAACAAACAGATGAGGATACTTCTCCCTCATAATATCCTCAAGCTCCCATGTAACTTCTTCAAGTTGGTGGTTCCTCCATAAAACTTTCACCAATCGAGTGGTCTTGTTTCGTAGGACTTTTTCGCTACGATCCAGAATCTCTATCGGCTATTCTTCATAAGGAAGATCTTGCTCCAGCGGTACAACTTCTGAGCTGAGTACATGTGAAGGATCTGGTATGTACTTTCTCAGGAGAGATACATGGAACACATCGTGAACTTGAGAGAGATTCGGTGGAAGCGCCAATCGGTAAGATACCTTCCCAACACGATCCAGTATTTCGAAAGGACCGATATATCTAGGGCTCAACTTCCCCTTCTTTCCAAATCTCATAACCCTCTTCCAGGGAGATATTCGTATGAACACTTTATCACCCACATCAAACTCTAGGTCTTTTCTTCGGTTGTCGGCATAACTTTTCTGTCAACTCTGAGCTGCGCTTATGTGTTGTTGAATAGATCTGACCTTTTCTGCCATTTCATCAACGAGATCAGGTCCTAATAGCTTTCTTCACCAACTTCATCCCAGCAAGTTGGAGTCCTGCATTTCTTTCCATAGAGAGCTTCATAAGGAGCCATCTGAATACTGGAGTGAAAGCTATTATTATAAGAAAATTCCACCAAAGGTAGGTGTTGATCCCAACCTCCTTTGAAATCCATAGAGCAAGCTCTCAACATATCTTCTAGGGTTTGAATTGTTCTCTCAGACTGACCGTCTGTCTGGGGATGATAACCAGTGCTGAAACTCAACTCTGTATCCAGAGTATGCTGAAGACTTCGCCAAAACTTCGAGGTAAATCTCGGATCCCGATCAGATATAATAGAAAGTGGTACTCCATGCAATCTTACCACTTCCTTTACATATATCCTGGCAAGCTGATCTAGAGAGAAATCCTCTCTAATAGGAATGAAGTGTGCAGACTTTGTAAGACGATCAACTATGACCCAGATAGCATTATTGCCTTTGGATGTTTTAGGAAGTCCTGTGACAAAGTCCATAGTGATGTTTTCCCATTTCCATTCGGGTATGGGTAATGGTTGTAACATCCCCTTAGACTTTTGTCTCTCAGCTTTAACTTGTTGACAAACCAAGCATCGAGAGTCATATTCAGCAACATCTCTTTTCATGTCATCCCACCAGAAGTACTCTTTTAGGTCCCTATACATCTTCGTGCTTCCAGGATGAATAGAGAATGAAGAACTATGAGCCTCATCCAGCAGCTCCTTCTTTAATTCGGGGATGGAAGGAACACAAACCCGATTCCTGAACTTTATTATCCCATCACAATCAAGGTTGAATTCAGGAACATTTCTCACCTTCTTTTGTAACTCGACATCTTCTTTCTGTGCCTCTTTAATCTTCACATGTATAGATGGTTGAACATTCATCTGAGAAAGATAAGATTTTTCCCCTTCCATTATAATTCCAAGATCCATCCTTTGTAAATCCATAAATATTGGATCTTTTGTGATCCTCATCATGGATAAACTAGCATGGTCTTGTCGACTTAATGCATCTGCCACCTTGTTTGCTTTCCCAGGGTGGTAATGGATTGAGCTGTCATAATCCTTAATCAGCTCCAACCATCTTCTTTGACGCATATTCAACTCCTTTTGTGTGAAAATATACTTTAAACTTTTATGATCAGTATAAATATCACACCTTTCACCATAAAGGTAATGCCTCCAAATCTTTAATTAAAGGATTACCGCAGCCAACTCCAAATCATGTGTTGGGTAATTTTTCTCATGGATTTTCAACTGTCGTGAGGCATAAGCTATCACCATATCATTTTGCATAAGAACACACCCCAATCCCTTCTTGGATGCATCACTGTAGATCACAAACCTTTCTCCACTACAAGGCAGTGTGAGCACAAGTGCACTGGATAACCTTCTTTTCAACTCCTTGAAATTCTCTTCACATTCCTCTGTCCAGACAAACTTAACTCCTTTCCGAGTCAACTTGGTGAGTGGATTAGATAATCGTGAAAACTCTTTTACAAAACGTCGATAATATCCAGCCAAACCAAGAAAACTTCGAATCTCAGTTACTGTTGTTGGTCTCGACCATCTTTTGATAACCTCTGTTTTTGCTGGATCCACAGATATCCCCTCTTTTGAGATTATGTGAACCAAAAATGAAACTTTTTGAAGCCAAAATTCACACTTGTTAAATTTGGCATAAAGCTTCTCCTTTCTTAGGGTCTTCAATATAATTCTCAAGTGATATTCATGCTCTTCCTTGCTCTTTGAATAGACAAGAATATTGTCTATAAAGACTACCACAAATTGATCAAGATAGTCTCTAAAGACTCTATTCATTAGATCCATGAAGATAGCAGGGGAATTAGTAAGACCAAATGGCATCACTATAAATTCATAGTGTCCATACCTTGTACGAAAAACCGTCTTTGGTATATCCTCCCTTTTGACCCTTAATTGATGATACCCTGAACGAAGATCAATCTTGGAAAAGTATTGAGCTCCGCATAGTTGGTCAAATAAGTCATCAATGCGTGGGAGAGGATATTTGTTCTTGATAGTGATCTTGTTAAGTTCTCGATAATCAATGCAGAGTCTCATTGATCCATCTTTCTTCTTAACAAATAGAACAGGTGCTCCCCAAGGTGACGCACTAGGGCGTATGAATCCCTTATCAAGATTCTCTTGGAGTTGCTTCTTCAATTCCTGCAACTCAATTGGGGCCATTCTATAAGGTGTCTTTGAAATAGGCAAAGCACCCGGTACGAGTTCTATTGAAAACTCAACTTCACGATTTGGTGGAAGACCCGGTAATTTCTCCGGAAAGACATCATCAAACTCCCGTACAATGGGCATATTCTTAATCGTGAGTTTCTCACCAACCATTTGAGATAAATAACCTTCATTTAGTGGAATCAATACCCATAAGATGGAAGAAATTTCCACTGGAAGGTTATGTTCATCCTTGCATTGGTATACGATCGTAGATTGATCTGGAATATGAAATGTGACTTCCCTTATTTGGAAATTGATATGAGCTCCATGTAGAGAAAGCCAATCCATGCCAAGAATCACATCAAATTCCACTAAAGGAAGGATCACAAGATTTGCAGGAAGCACTTTACCACAAACTTCGATCGGAGAAGAATTATAAACTTTTGATGCGACTGTTGTGCCATTAGGTGTTGTCACAGCTAACTCAACATCTAATTGTTGAGGTAATACGGTGATACCCTTAGAAAATTCTTTAGAAATAAAAGAGTGGGTGGATCTAGAATCAAATAAAACATTTGCTACTTTAGAGTGAATGGTAAGTGTACCTTTCACCACTTCGTTATCGTACTCCACATCGCTGATAGAAATTGCATGTGACTTTCCTTTGTCTTTAGCCTTAAGATTTTGTTGACGTCGACCATCATCATCAACCCTTGGATTTGGGCATTGATTGGCATAATGCCCCATCTCCTTGCACTTGAAACATTGAAGTGTAGTAGGTTCATTCTGTGTATCCCTTCCTTTGTTTGCGTCATTAGACATCTTCTTCCCATTATCGCGGCATTCAAATGCCCGATGACCTTCCTTTCCACATTTAAAACATTTACTTGTCCCTTTAAGAAAACTCCCTCCATGTTTCTTTCCACACTTTGAGCATAAGGAAAAGCTCATCTTCTTTTCCGTGTGCTCTTTAGATTTTTTTTGAATTCCATCTTCCTCTTCTTATCAAACCCATGTGACTGATGGGTTATTCCAATCTCCGTCTCGACTTTGAGAGCACATCGAACGATTTCCTCGTAGCTATTGAAGTCCCTTATGGCTAATTCCCTTCGAAGACTTGGTTTTAAGCCACTAAAGAATCGATCGATCTTACTCTCAGGTTGTATAATAATACCATAAGCGTACCTTGCAAGTCTTGTAAAATTTTCTTCATAGGTACCAACAGATTCATCATCCCTTTGCTTCAGTTCAAGAAACTCTTTCTCCATCTTTGTTCAGAGAATACGAGGGAAGTACTTATTGAAAAATAAGTTCCTGAACTCGTCCCATTCCATAGACTCAATTTCATCCCTTTGCCTCGTATTCTTAATAAGATTCCACCATTGATCAGCATCTCCTTCCAAACGATACACTGCTAGGATGACTTTATCATGTTCAGAACATTGATGAACTGAAAATATCTTTTCAGTAGTACTAATCCATTGTTCAGCAACTAATGGATCAGTAGACCCACTGAAAGAAGGTGGACGCTGCCTCATGAAGGATTCAACAGAATGTTGCTCCTTCCTTTGCTCGTTTGGAAGTCCTGCATGATTTATAGCTTGAGAAAGTTGTGTGAGCATGGCTACAAGATTTTTCATTCCAGCTCCCATATCGTTTGGTTGCTCATGGGGACAATCATTGCATTGCCCATCGCATTCCGCATTAACACGGTTCCTTCGGGTTCTAGCCATTGACTAAAACCAAGAAGAATAGTGTGAGCAACACTAATTATAATAGGAAAACCACATAATTCAAGAATAAAATTTTCATGCTTAAGGTCTTATCCTAGGTTATTCAAGGCCATTTCTAAAACACTAAGATTGTGTTCTATGCTTAGACTTATCCTTAGAGTTCTTACTAAGGCTTTCACATCCTAGTTTCCAAAGGTTGACTATACCTTTCCTCTGATACCAACTATAACAACCCATACTTTACATACATTGTTAATACTTCAAAATTGAAGCACACTTATTACAACATATGACAAAACCACAAAGGACCGTATAGGTATAGTGTCTTTAGAAACTGGGAAACATAAACAACTGGTTCATAAATCTTCTACAGTGTCTCCCATTTATTTCATCATATCTAGGATCCCTTTTAGCATATTCTACTTAATATCCATCTTCCTGACCTGGGGAAAAGAAAACATAAAAGGGTGAGCTCAAATGCTCAGCAAGGGCAAATAAAGGAAATAAAAATCATATCATATCTTTTTGAAAATCAAAACCTTCAAAAGAGATCATAATATCTTAACATGGAATAAATCATAGAAGTGAAAATGAGATCCCCATAATCATAACATAAAACTGGAAACTTTGTGGCATGCACACATAATCATGGAAAATCATTTCTTGTTAGTCATGACTCATTGCCAAGACTATCTTAGTGGACAAAGTCCCTTTCTGAACCGAGTAACCCTCGTTTCAGTCCTGTTTCACTGAACCGGTATAACCTACCGTTCCAGCCCTGTCTATCTCATGAGATATAAAATCTTTACCCAGTGCATTGGAGGGAGATATAGGTCCCACCCATCTTATAATGAATCCTTTCTTATGTGTGCCACATAATCATAAACCATACATCATAGCGTAACCCATGTAAATAAAAATGGGATTCTTAAACAACATGACATCATAAAACAAATCATATAAGATAAAGGAATTGATAAAAATATTTCCATCACAACATAATCAAACCAATGTAATAATAGGGATAAAAATAGAACCCTTTTATTATCTTAGATGGAAAATAATTTTGATAAAATACTTGAACTCCATTCTTGAGGAAAATATCCTTTCTTCTTCAAAAATACTTTTCTTTTCTTAACATGTCATACAATTATAAACTAAAAGAAGTTGATTAAAAATAAACTTGAAAACTTTTAAAGGAAGCTTCTTGGAAATAATGTTTTAAAAATCCATTCTTGCCGTATAAGTTAAAAAAACATTCTTCGTACTTTTGTCGGAAAAGTCAAAAAGTGCCTCGTACGAAAAAAAAACGACAAAAGATTCCTTTCATATTCTTTACTAAAAACTCACCGAAGGGTAAAATTGGATTTAAACTAGTGTAAGTGGATGGAAAAAATATTACATATTGATGGAACATGGATGTGGATGATAAAATACACCCCAATAAATACTTACGAATAAACAATCTCGGATAAAAATGAGATTGTGATATTTCCCTTACCTTAGGTCTGATTTTCTTTGTACGTGTCCGAAGCTCCTCTTCTTTGGAACGCCTCTTTGAATCCTCCACTTAGGGAACTAATATTGGTCTTTGAATAAGACCAGGACCTCTAGGATTATTCTAGGGAAGTGGAGAGGAGAAAATGGCAGGGTTTGGCCGAGCTTGAGTGCTCAAATTGGTGTGAGGAGGAGGGGGAGGAGGTGCCCTTTTATAAGGGAGGAGAGGGGCACCTTAGGAATATCTCAAAATATTATTTTATATTAAAGTCAAAATCGGTTTATAATGGTTCCAAAGGGTCTTATTTCGAAGCTAAAGTGGGCATGGGTCGAAATCCTATCAACCAATAGGATTTAGACAAGTTTAGGGTATTATTTTAACCTTATCAATTAGATTTAACTCTAAGTTAAATAATTTAACTTTTACCATGTCTTTTTGTTTTCTTTCACTATATGGTTAATACACTTACTATAACATGCCAAAAGAACCCCAAATTGTTTATTATTAATATATATGTCCTTATCTAAGTCATTTGGCCGAACCTTAGATTTTTAGAAATAAAATAACAATTAATAATATAATATTTGATTTAAAAACTATTTTGTGTCAATTTTTACACTATTTGATATATGATTTTTGTGAAAGTCATAACAGAATTATATGTTCGAACCAAGTTGATTAAATAAACACTAATATATCATAGTAACCTATAAAATTATTGTAATTCATAAAAAGTCTTAAATTACATTTATTTTGGTATTTATATTATCAATTATGTCAATATTTCATTAATAAGATAATTACTGCATCATCTTTGTGTCATAAATATATTAAATTATTTGATGTCTAAAAATTATAAATAAAATACCATCATGTAGGAAATAGTTTTAGCTTTCTAATGAATATTTACAATCGAATTTATATTATGTATAAACCCATATTAAAAATGATTTACTTATTAAACTTTGATTTTAACTATTTTAACCCTTCTTTAAATAAATTAATAATAAATATCCTAATCTAATCCAAGTGGGCCTAAATGGTCATATTTTATTCAAAAGGTTGTTTTTGGTCGAATTACACTTGTCCAATAGAATTAGGACATGTGTTAGGGTAATATTAATATCATATTTACCCTTAGTTACCCTATTTACTATTAACTGCGGTAAAAAAGTAAAAAGTTACTATTCACCAAAAAATTATTTTTATCTCATTGAACCACATTTTACTTACTGATATCAACCGTGTCTGTCGGATTTTCGAAATTCCACTCACAGAAGCGGTAAAATTATGTTTTATGAAAAATTTAGTTTTTAACCTACCACTTAGTGGTTTCACTATTCATCAAAAATTGAAAGTTTTCAGAAAAATACCAAAATTTCACCCTAGGATAATTTCGGTATTCCAAATCCAAAAATGAAGTCCATTGTAAAAAATAAAATTTATAAAATTTCAAAAAGTGGTTATTACTTTTCATAACGGCTAGTTTTAATAGCATATTGATGTTTAGTGAAACTCGGTATTGCGTACGAGGAAGGTCGCGATTGCGTGTAAAGCAAGCCAAGCAAGTGTTGTGTAGAAAAAGATTCCTTTGATGATTTATATAACATAAAAGTCTCGGGTGTTACAATCATAGTGTATACTAGTGATACATTTGTAAGAATTCCCCTCCTTTTGAGTAGTTCAGTCTTTACATTATTGTTTTTTGGTGTGATTTTATATTACTCCTTGTATGACATTCTAGAACATTATTACATTCTCTAATTATGGGATTGTAGTTGAATGGGCACAATTTTATTAGTTATTTTGAAATTCATCCTTGTATGGGATTGGATATGTGTGTGTGCATACATGTACATCGTCTAATTCCTCCCATGTGTGTGATATTCCTTCGGGTAGCTATTTAATAATGCATATCCTTTTGGAGACAGGCTTGGGGTAGTTGCCGCTTGAGCCTCATTGGTCCATCTCATGACATAATTGTATCAAAGGGGTATGCAACCCAAATTCATTTAAAAACCATATGTTTATGACTAGAGTTTGGAGTTTCGTTTGTCATGAAGTGAGGTTAGTTTATTTGAACATGGGTATCCTTGTTAAAGAGCTTCGAGTTTGGCTACTAGAATAGTGTGTCATGTGTTGGTTTTATTGCCGATGTATCCATTCACCAGGATCCTAATAACTTACATGTTGACTCAGTCTATGTATCTAATTGTTATGTGACAAATTTTGGCACTTTAATCATATATTAATAGGTTCTTTTTTCCATATCCATCTTCAGTTTTCTCCTTAGATATAATCACTAACCATGGTGCATCTTGATATTCTTCATGATGCATTTTTGATGATATCCCACTTGGATTTTGTGTTATTTTCTTCATTAAAACTATTTGTGTGATGAGACCATAGTTCAAGAACCCAATCCTGATGTTTTTTCACTAGGGGTCATAAATTAGTGATACAACTTATCATGTAGTTATTATAATCTTATGTGGATAAGGTAGATGATCATATTTGTATTGATTAGTCAATAGATCTTATGGGATTGAACGATGGTATGAATAAGAATATCATGTTACATTATTTCTTGTGGATGATAACACTATTATTTTATTTATATCTAGGCCCTCAGTCAGTAGTGGATTGTCTTGAAGGGATGCTCTTGATTTCTAAATTTTTTTGACCCTTGAAAAATCAGATGGTTTATCTTGTGACCCATTTTATCGATGGAGTAGAAGTGGTATCAGGTGGTATCAAAAAAATAAATATGTATAGTTATTGGGTATGATGAATTCTACATTTCGAGATCACCTAGGTTACATGGAGTGCTAGACACCCTTCTCATATGGTAGAGGACTCAAATGATCATGTAGTATGAATTTCCTACTTAGATGATACCTCTCCCTAATGGTTGTAATGGAGGAGATAGTACTTCAAAGTGTTTTGGGGAGTTGACGATCCCTGTTATTAGAGATATTTTCAATATGTTTGGAAATAAATGGAAGAGAAAAAATTACACAACAAAGATATGTTCATGAGACGTGATCCAAAACAATGTGGTTCAGTCAGTTTCTCCCAGTGCTGATGGAGTCAAGGTGTGGTGGATGAGTTCTTCTAAATTGTATGTTTTTTGTTTATTTATTATGCTAAACATTCAGATAAATACAGAGTTATTCTAAAAAAGTGGTATAGAGAAATAATTTCATTCAAGAAAAAGGATCTCACAAAGTCATTGAGTGTGGTTTGAGGTGTAACCTCTATATTAATTCCATTGGTAGTAGTTTTAACACAGAGTTATGAGCCACTAGTCCCAATGTGTATCCCCTATTTGCGATCTAGCGATACTAGTGGAGCCCTATTTTCTCAAACCGTGTGTTTAAGTATCTTTTATAGAGGATCATTGATATAACACATCTATTGATAGTGTATCCAGACACATGGTGGAGAATGATATCCCCACACGGAATCTCTTCATAGCGGTAGAGATATCATATTATGTGTTCCTCAGTGTGGAATGGTTTCCTTCCCCATGTACTCATGTTTTTTCTACCAATTAGAGAAGAAGTTATACTAGCTATTTGGGATATTTCTTAACTGTTTTGACTTGGAGAGAACCCGAGTAGATCAAGATGAGCTCTTGTGTTGGATTTTTTGATCGATTTTCTATTAGTCATGATGCGATTCTTTTATAGAAGGGGGTGATATGGCCTTTTCACTTCCAACAGTTATGGGGGACAATGAGGATGTATTTCCGTTGGATTTAATGGTTTTATCTACACACAAAGTGTTATGATTTTTCATAGATAGGAATCATGGGTTTAACCTTATTTTAGTGATTGAGAATTTGATACAACATATTGATCTTTTTATGATGAAGGTGTAGTTGGGAGTTTTTAGTTAAAGGGGTTTTGAAAGTCAATTTTTTTCCTAGGAATCCCAGTTTTGTTCACATGAGAGGAGGATGAGTTCTTGAGGTTTTGTATGAACTATTGTTACATGAACCAAGAATTGTGTGGTAAAGAATCACACGCCATCATAGAGTTCATTGACCAGTTGTTTGGGTCGAAGTGGTTCTCAGATGTTAACCCCCGATATATGTCATCCCGAGATCTAGTATTAGAATATGATATACCATAGTTTGTTTTCCAAAGGAACAATGGTTTTTTTGAGTTAATGGTGACACCCTTAAGTGTGTTGTATTCTTTAGTTGAGTTGTATGTCTTGTGGAATTAATATTTAACCGTTTCAATATCATTTCTTGGTACTCCTCTTTAGTTATATCCATATCTGTTCAGCATCTATGTTATATTTTATACACTTAAAAATTGACTGTAGATATGTTGTAATGGTAACAATTTATTATGGATCTCCCATAGAGAATTGTTCAGATTTTGGATGTCCATTTTTTTCCTAGGAATCCCAATTTTGTTCACATGAGAGGAGGATGAGTTCTTGACGTTTTGTATGAACTAGTGTTACATGAACCAAGAATTGTGTGGTAAAGAATCACACGCCATCATAGAGTTCATTGACCAGTTGTTTGGGTCGAAGTGGTTCTCAGATGTTAACCCCCGATATATGTCATCCCGAGATCTAGTATTAGAATATGATATATCATAGTTTGTTTTCCAAAGGAACAATGGTTTTTTTGAGTTAATGGTGATACCCTTCAGTGTGTTGTATTCTTTAGTTGAGTTGTATGTCTTGTGGAATTAATATTTAACCGTTTCTATATCATTTCATGGTACTCCTCTTCAGTTATATCCATATCTGTTCAGCATCTATGTTATATTTTATACACTTCAAAATTGACTGTAGATATGTTGTAATGGTAACAATTTATTATGGATCTCCCATATAGAATTTTTCAGATTTTTGAAGTCCATTTTTTATATTTTTTCTTGGACAAGGGAGTGGTGGTGTACCTGGTAGAGGTTGGGTCTTTTCTATCTTTAGATCCACCCATGATTGTGCCCATAATAGAATATGCTCACAGTGAGAGTTTCTCTCTGCAATAGTTGAATGGGTAATAGAGAAGTTGATCTCATTTCAGGTGAACCTTGTTTTTGTGGATGTTTTGACATGTCTCCAGTCGGTGGTTCTTTCCAATCTTCTTATTTACAAAGGTATGGAGGAAAATATTTGATATTGATCTGGAAGAGACTTTTGTGACTAGATATCCACTAGACATGACATTATGGAATTTCCAAACGGGTTGAGCTCATCATCCTTGTTTGTTAACAGATGATGACACTTGTCATGCTGTGAAAGTACTTGTATAGGAGGTTGTCTTTCAATATAAGTTCATATATTTTTGGTGGGGATGTACGAAGATATATTTGATCCAGTTTGATAGGTGAGGAAGTTCCATATATTTTTTGAGTTAAACACATGTTGTTTCTTCAACTTATATATGAATTACAACAATGATTTTTGGATATTTTATAACACATATGTGTGTATGAGGTAGATTAATTTCCTTGAATTAACTTGATAATAATTTTATACTATTATACCAAATTCGCAACATCATTAGGGATACGATTTAATAATCCTTTGGGGAAATATTTGTGGTTGTACATTGTTTTATATCCCATACAACATACTAGGTAAATTTTACAATTTAGGTTCTCGTGAACATAAATTAGCTTTGCATGTTAGTTTTGAGCCTCAGATGGGAGGATCTTCTACCATCAGTGGGGTTTTCATTTCATGATGATTACCACACAACAATTTAAGAGACATGTTTTTGATTCCATGTATGAGATACCTTTTTGCACATAGCTATACTCATCTGAGCATGTGGGTAATAGCGTTTGTGACCATGTTTTGGTGCCAATATTGGTTTTAAAGGGTACAGTTCATACAAGGGAGGATGAGGACTACATAGTAAACATGTAGATAACATAGTAGGATGATGATAGCAGATTTTGGATTTGGAGAGTTATTGATTATTATCTAGGGAAGTATACTATCATATAGGATCATAGCCCATTCTTATCTTATAGATGTGTCAAATTAGCATGGTGGTGTACTTATTATACCTATAAACACACTAGTCATGGTCGATTGGTTCTCTCCACATTTGGATGTTGATGAGGTATGGGAACAAGACAATATTTTATGTTGAGCATAGTTAACTGGGCATTTAGAGTCGAGTTTTCTTTGGCAAGGCACTACTGGTGTTGAGGTCCGATAGGAGAAGGACCCTTCTTGGAGATTTTTTTTCTTTGGTGTCTATTTCTTTGGATCATAGGAAACCCTCTAGGCATCCCATTGATGATAGTGACAATTATGGGAGATCATTATCCCCATCGTGTTTTATAGTTTGTGTTTTTTTGGATATTATAGTCCTTGAAGAGAGTAATAATGTAACAACCTAGTTTTTCCTATGTAAAACAATGTTATATTTCTAGAGCCAACTCCTTAGAAGATAAATGATTCCAAGGGCTAGTGAGACTAAAATTGAACTTCAAATGATATTAAATTTATTAATATCATGCTCATAGAGTTTCCTATAAAACTAAAATTTCTTCATAATGGGAACTCATATCATAAATTTGAGGACACTCTTTAGTTCAGATCATGGTTTTCACCCTAGAAATGATATAACGTCGATCGATGCGGGGGTTTTGAGATAAACATTATTTTTTGAGAGATAATTGAATAAATAAATATGTTTTTTATAAAATTATTCCCTTTAATTCCAAAACCAAAAAACCACTATAAATATGTGGATATTCGAAATTTTTTGGGTTTTCAATATAACCGTAGATATTTGATAGGGGTTTCATAGGAAAACTGGTGGATAATGGTTGCAAAATGATAATATATGAATATTGGATAGAGGGTAACTTTTTCATTAGTGTTCTAGGATCTCACCAACGACAATAAAAAATAGGATTGTTCACCTTCGACGATTGATACAAATCAATGTTGGATGTTTCTTTCATTGATTTATCCATTTTTCTTATCTGATAATGAAGATAAATCAATTTAGTAATGGATTTATTTTGGTACCATTTATTTTTATAGTCATGGGTTTATTTGAAGGTTTTTTGGATAATCATTATGTGTTTATTTTTTTACTTTTATACCTCTCCATTCATCATTTATATGAAATTGAATCATGTCCAAAATAAAAAAAAAAGGTCATGTTTTGTTCCACATGTTTATGGTTTGTGGTTTTATCTCCCCATTATACAAGAATTCATCAATAACATTATATCTTATCCTATTATTCAATTATTACATGGTGAATGATCACTACACATTCATTATTTGGTGAAATGGATATCTACCATGAGGTTGGGATGAATATTTGACATCACGGTTGTGGTATATGATGAAGTAAGTGGATTCATGGGTGGATTGGTGGTTTGTGAAGCCACTAAGGTGTGTGATATTAATGAGGCAGGACAACATATAATTCCTAATAAAAAGAAACAGTTGTGATCTAGGAAATGGTGGTGATATGGTTCGGCCAACTTTAGATTCATGATGTCAAACATGGTTTATGAAAAAAATGAAATACATGGAGTTATAGAGAAATACACGTGAATAATTCCATCTATTCATTGTAAAACCACATGACATGGATAGAATTTTGGATGATCATATGTGGAATAGCCCCATCTGTGTGGCGCTAGGGATTCTATGGATAGATAAGGATGGAATTTCATTTTTTAAATTTCACATACCATGTAACACATAGCCAACCATCTCAACATGTACAAGGAGTACACACCCATGAGGAAATTTTGTGTCATGTGCTATGTGTGTCAGCCACACAATTTCAAATATGTGGCTGATGAATCAACATGTACAAGGAGTGCACACTTAAAGGCCTTGTGAACCACTGTACCATGTACTTGGGAAGTACATGGGTAGGTCAGAGTACATGGGTAGAGCCATATACTCAAACAAGGCCAAGTACACTATGAAAACATTATGTACATGAGCATGGGCAGAACGATGCACTGTTAGCCAAAATGGGTTCTACCATCATTATAAAATTGATAAATTCCCTATACTATGGAAAATAAAATTCTATGTGAGTGAGATACATAAGAATATAAAAATTTATAGAGATAAATCATTTAATGATATTTATTTTCCTTGTAATCCTTTGAGTACAAGTTGGTTTCATCCTTATTTTTTCTCACATTCATTCAGAGCTTATTTGATATTTTATGGTCCATAATCAATTGAGTGGGTTCCTTTGGTCTATTCTAATGAGGGTTCAGTGTATAATCCCATTTTTATCATATAGGGTGACTCCTCTATAGATTCTTATAGATTAGGGTGGTGGGAGAGAGTTCCATTGTTCTAAAGTGAGTTTTATTAGCCCACTTCGACAAGTTTATCAGTGGCATAGAGCTTGTATCCCACCAAGATTACAACAGTGAACCTAATTTACATCATTTTTATTTAGATATTGTTTTTTTGAATCGGAATGACCAATATTTATACTAGATCAAATCACACATATAGGTGGATACGTCAAGTATGGTCTGGTGTACCCCTATGATCCCTAGCTATTAAACCCCTAAATTTTTATTGATATTTGATCTTTCAGTGGGGAATTAGTATGATTGGGTGTGTATCATGGATGAAAACTTTTATTTTCTTCTGTTCTTATTCTTTGAATGAAACGAAGAGTGTGACACCTTATATGCGTGTTTCCTGTGGTGGTATAGCTCCGGGGGGGGCAGTTTCTCCTAGACAAGTAAGCTCTTTATAATGGAGGCGGTGTGTCGTACACTTATTGATACACAATGAGTTGTATATATTTGTTGAGTTACATAAAAAAGGAATGGAAAATGGATTGAGATCACCTAGGCAAGTGTTACCATGAAACCTCATAGAGGATTTATGGATAGTAGGGGGTTGAGACCTTTAGTGACTCAGATTTATTTTTGAGATTATCTATATTTTTTATTATATTTCTGAAATTATGATTTACAAAACATTTTACTAGATGAATACTCTTAATGATTTATGTTTTTTGATATTATGGTTTCTTACTGGGTATTGTTATACACACCACTTTATGGGTTCTTCCTACACATGTATTTTCTTATGTAGATGATAGATATCTTTTCAGAGACCATAGAAGACTAGGAAGAGGTAGAACATAGATTTTCCTAGACATACTGAGGTGTATATTGGTGATTCATTTGACTGTAGTAACCTCCTTCTAAAATGGTAAAAATTTGGGTTCCAGTTTATGGGTGGTCTAATTTATTTTCACCCATTACATTCTTCCAATATATTATGTATTACTATGACTATGGGAAAATATATTTATGCCTGTATTTTTATTACTTGTTTACATTATAGTGTTGTATGGGATTTTAGATGAGTGAGTGCATATAATTACTTATGTTACTTCATTGGATGTGTGTGATATTCCATTATGGTGGTAGTCACTAGCCCCAGCCTATTATATGTAGGGTTCGGGTAGTTTTGACTCAGACTCCATCAGTTCGGGTCATGATAGGTCCTTTTCTATTATTAATTACATTATTCCTTCAAAATTTATACACACAATATGTGTAAATATAAGGGGTGAGAGATATTTTTCTTACCAAATCCACCATAACCCAAAACATCCATTTAGTATAATTTCTTCATAAATAAATTGTGTAAATATATTATATTACTTAATTATATAAATTATTTAAAACAATTAAAAAATAATCATATTACTTAAGAACTCGTATTCCTTCTTCGACTAATATTGGTAAAAACCTTGGACCCCATCCAAAAAATGTAGTATCCAAACTCATGGACAATGTGAGGTTATTCCAAACACATGGAATATAAAAGTTATATTCCTAACCGAGGGACTTGATAAATTCATGAGTCATATATAATCATATAATTTCACAGTTTATCCCAATGTTCCTAATAATTTATCCAAATTCAAGGAATATATAGAGAAAAAGAATTATGTAAAATTATCACTAATTAAATATTAAAATTGAACATATATATATCTATTAAAATTCCATTATTCATACAAAAAAAAAATAAATCATTTTGTTGGTAAATAATTATAAAAATACAAAAATACAAACTACTTACTTTCAATGATAAATTAGAATTACTAGTGAACAAAACCCTCATTAAATATTAATTCCAACATGTTAATTATATATTTTTATTCTTTTTCAACAATAAAATGTATCTTTTAAACATTTATCCTTTATTTTTCTATAATAAAATTTTCCTACATTTATTATCTTTCTTAATAATAGTAACTTATTATAAAATATCTATAATTCCAATACTATTTATCATAAATATTTTTTATTATTTATTTCCTATTTTAATTATTTTTTCAAACATGAATTAAATATTCAAAAAATTTTCGAAAAACTAGAGTATTCAATTTCTTCCCTTATAATTTATTACTATTCACCCAATGTCATATAATAACAATATAGAGTTACACCACAAAAAAAATCATATTATAGGAATCATATAATACCAGAACATATATTTACAATTCAAAAACTTATTATCAATTACATTAATAACCATAACTCTAAAATCATGAATTATTCACTTAATATCTACTTTTTTTTAATTTATCCAATGTCAATAATTTTTTTCATCGATGAATCATTCATAAAAAATGTCTAAAACAAATAACATATCATCTTAAATCATTCTTATATGGTAAAGCTCAGTTTCCATCACATTACTCTCATAAAAACATTAAATCACAATAGTTGTTAAAAATTAATATATAAACACTCAACAATATGAAAATCAATTTGACAGATCCTTGAAAATTTCATAATTAACAAACCAAACCCAAAATTATTCCCCAATCCTTCCTCAGAAAATAGGAATTTATAATTCTACTAAACTATAAATATCAAATAATATTTGAACATAAATTCATATAAATCATAATTTCATCAAAAAAATGATTGGCCTTTAAAATATATAAATGTTTTTATTCCAAAACCATTGATAGATTGAAATTATTCTTATAATTAATGAATAAAACATTCAACATAATTACTGTCAGTGAGAAAACATTAGTGAGAAATGAATTTGTATTTATAACTAAGTAGACTATGAATTGTATTTAGATTCTCAAATCCTGGGGCTACATGTAAAAAAAATTCACATGATTAATAAAATACAAGTAATCCTATCATGTACCCAGTGTCTAAGTATCCATTACTTACTGTCCACTAGACACCTGGTTCCTACCCACTAGCCACCCGATGTCTACTCCTCATCACCATTCCCTATCTTTCCTTTGTTGGGTGTAAGTAAATTACCTCTAGGTTACCTATGTTGATACAAATATATTTTTATAAAACTCACCTTAACAAGTACACTACCCAATCAATATAGGCTAGAAACTAGCTCCATGTGTCTAAAAATATAACATTCTGTGTGATTTACTCAATACTTATCATCATAGAAACGTTCATGAAATACATATAAAAATGTAATATTCTATGGAATCTAATATGAATATACTAAATATTCAATATCAATATGCCAAAAATGAAAACATATATCATACATCTAAACAAGACTCTAAAACAAAAATCACATACCAAAGTATGAATGATACAACTAAAATTAAAAAAAAATTGAAATGGAAGACATCACTTCACATAACACCAATTGTGAAATAGGAATACACCAGGATGTCTCATTAAAGTGTATATCATACTAAAAAATAACATAGACATTAATTATAACATCAAGAAAATAGATTTTTTACACACAAGGTTTTTATGTATAGAAAGTGAGAATAAATTCTCAACATAAACCACTACCACCATTAGATTTAAATGGAAATTAATTACAATATTTAACTTAAAATGTGAATTTAAAAAATTACTTAACAATATCATATTTATTATGAATATACATTCAAATTTTCTAATTGTGAATCAAAAATAATATCGTCCATTTTCAACAGTGCCATTATAACCTCTGATCTCAAGCATGGAACAAGTATCCATTCATGAGTTTCATCATCAATATAAAATATAAATAATATATAGAATCATCATTATCTCATATGATAAATTAATAGTGTCATATATTTCCCTAGGATTAAAATAAGTCCAAGGAAAACACATGCACCTCACATCAATAACTCATGACTGATCCTAACTCAATGATCCCTACAAGTGTCCAACTTAACATAACCTTTCACAACAAAAATGTTTGTTCCAAACACCCCAAATACCACATTATTTTAAAATTAACAGAACCTAATTATTCCCCAATTTATTCAATAAAAAAGTATATAACATGTTAAAAAACATTTATATCTCGATATTATATAATTAATTTTATTATATTTTAATTGTAATTATTAAATTTATTATTCCTAAAATTTATTTTAATTTTTTATTGTTATAATTGATTATTTTTATGGTGACAATGTAACTCATTGAATATTTTAAAATACAATTATTTTTTGTACATTAATGTCAAATTCTATTGGATTCAATTTTTAAATATTTCCTAGATTGATATTTAACACTATTTTTTAGGAATACTAAATTAAATGATGTTGGATTACAATTTCCTACCCAAGTAACTTTCTATGAATAAATTACATATAATAAATACATATTTTTTTTGAAATTTAATTGTAAATAATATATCTAATAATTACATGTTTTTATTTTTTCTGATGTATAGATTTCTTTATATTAGATTCTATCAAAATTTTATTATGTATTCAATTTAAAATTTTATGTTTGGTGAATTACACAAAGTGTTTTATTTATATAGGTTAGTATATGTAATAAATTATTTAATATTTTAAAAATAAATAGTTTTATCTTGTATTTATGATGTGAATGGAAGCATATCATGTCATTTTTGAGTAACATAAAAAAACTTCACCACACATAATGTTTTTCCCTAGATTTATATTTTACATAGTATTAACACCTTTGGCATTGAGTCTCTAATTTTCTTATTAATATAACATCTCTAGTGATCACATAAAAATATATCATTGATGATAAAAATTACAAGTAAAAATATCGTTTGTAAATAACTTTAAGTGAGAAGGGTTATCATTTTTTAGTAAATGGACATGACACAAGTTTTAAAAGAATAATAAAATTCTCTATATAATATTAAAACATAGAGGAGTTTGGATATGTGATATTAACTAGCTGGAATGTTGAAGTTGTGAGAGTTTAAACATAAAAGCATGGGATATTAAAATTCATGATAAAAAAAGGAACCTTATATTCACATATCTTAGAATCCAATGAGGTAATTTTGATACCAATGAGTTAGTGTATATGGTGAAAACAATAGAATATTTTATGTGATATTAAATTGATATAAACATGTTAAGAATCTCTTATTTACACAAAAAACATGTAGTTGATGGGGATTCACATAGAGAATCAGTTCCATTTAGACACCATTACCTTAAGTCACTATGGGAAAGAAAATGATTACAATATGTCTCAGTGTATATTTATATAGTGTTGATTTATTATACAGTGTAATTCAATAAGCATAGGGATTTATATTTACAAAATATTTTCCATCCATTGGAAAATAAAACAACTTAAATATTGATAACCAATTATAGTAGAACTCTTAGAATTGATCATTGAAATAAATTTTCTCTTATTTTAATTCATTCCTAACTAATTTAATCATACAAGTAAAAAAAATAGACTTTTGTATTATCTTCTAATTTGGATTATTTTTATCTTTTACATTAATTTTTTATAGAGTTATTATACCTAAATTATTCTAGTTGTAATTATTATGTAATTATTATTAATATGATTTGGATAAAACTATTTCTTCATTAATTTTATTATTTATTTGGATTCCATATGAATCCTAATGTGATAATTTATGGATTTATATCCTACTTCCATTCATTTCTCACGTTTTTATCCTTTATGTCTTAGTTAAGAACTATGGGAACAACATATCTTATTGTCCCTAAATATAATTTGATTTATATATGGTTAAATTATTTTCTTTTTAAATAAATAAAAAATAAATTGAGATTTTATTGTGATAATTTCATAAAATAATGTTATGTCCACACTAAGGTAGTTGATTGGGCACTAAACAATTTGACTAGTGAGGTTTATTTTGAAAATGATGAAGTGAGAACTCAATTTCAAAATTTAGTTCACATCTATTGCCTAACCCATATTTCCATACAAAATAATTAATTTTCATCCATTTAATAATATTAACAAATATTTTCAGGCATAATTCCCCAATATACATAATGAACTAAATGAATTCTTATAAAAGACACCACATAGGGTAATATTTTTCATATAAATAGGAGTATGATAGAATATAATAGGAGGGAAGATTTTGTGGTTAATATCATAGAATTATTTATGAGCATAACTATGTATATTGCTCAATATTCCCAATAGTCTTGAACTAATGGTTTATCTTATGATAAAATTCCTTAAGAAGTACCTACTTCTAGTTCATAAAATACCATCATTATGAGCTATTATCGTGATCATTTAACCACGGTGAGTTCCATGAAATTATAACTTATTTCCCCAATGAAAAACCATGTTAAAACAAAATTTAATGCTCAATTTATAATAATAACTTGTTCCTCACCTAATAAATTTATTGACTATTTATCTCTATAGAAGGATCCCCTTGAGTATTTCAATTCTATTATTCTAGGGAAATTACAAACCAATACCTATTAATTGGTGTTATATAGGTTTTTACATGAATTTAAATCCAATTTGATAGATTCTAACACAAGTTGAGTATGCCTAAAATTTAGAGCCTTCTATTAGAGAAAAGACACTATTAGAAGAATATTTCTTTCTTGATAGAACCCAAACATATATTAAGAGAATGAGAGGAATTTATGGCGGTAAAAAAGGGAAAAAATAATTTGAAATAAAAAAAACTAAATAACCTAAGGTATATTCCATTATGAAGAAAAATATAGTGATTTATTTATTAAATATTATTTTAGAAAATTTTTTGAATGGTAAAGTTAACCAACCATGATTGATGTTGTGAAAAAAGTTAAGGAATATGCACTTTTTTAGGTAATTCATTTCTCACATAATGAAATTAAATGGTGAATAAAAATATAAAATTTCTAATACAATATAATTAGTGATACAACATCCACTTCATGTCAATTGTAATTATCCTATATCATTCACTATTCCATAAATAATAAGGGGTTTTGAGTTTAAATATGTTATTTTAGATTTAAAATACTCTATAAATGATATGAATCAGTTTGTTTAGTCAATGTTTCTGTTTATAGAAATCACATTTTTTGGGATTATGATCCAATTATCCAATATAACCATAGATAATCCTCCATGGGTTACTAAAATTTTGTTCATAAGAGTGAAGAAGATGGTTTTTTCTACTAGTTCTATTGTTGTGATATGGATTATGATAGGTTATATTCTCGTGCACTCTTAACTGTAGTGATACCATTTCATATTACCTCTTATGTAATAATAAATGTTCAAAAATTCACACATTAATAAAAATTTGGAAAATAAAATTAATTTAATATTTTTGAGTTGATAAAATGTTTTGTGGAGGATTACTGATATCACAATGAAAATATTATCTATTTGTTATCGACTATGTTTTCTTATAACATAGGTATTGAACAACCATTATATTCCTCTAAAAATGATACGTTCTCTACTCTTCAACATGATATTAAGGAATGGGATAATTATTTATGTGATTGAAATATAATTGTTAAAAATGTTGTATGTGAACCTTTTAAATGTAAAGGGTTTCTATATAATTTAATTAGAAATACTAAGTACTGTTCTAGTTCGAAATATACTAATTTATTCATAATGAAACTAAAATATATATATTAAAATAATGTGGGGATTTTTTTATAGTTGATGGAAATTATTCTTAGAATTTTGATCTTGAATTATTTAATGAATCTATATTTTTTTTAATGAATTTTTGTCACATCATGTCGTAAATGAATCTTATATATATTTAAGTATATAATATAATTATTTTTATAATGATTTAGGAGGTAAATTAAATGAAAAATTTTCAGTAAAACCCACTTTAAAATGTTATTAAATCCCACTAGAAAATTAATTTAAGCCTTTGACCAAGAGTTAAAAATATTGTTTTTTGATGATAATGATATGTTTCATGAAATATTTGTTAAATCCATATGAAGATACCAAGAAAATAAAATTTAATGGGACCTTAAATTTTATAAGAAAGTCATACGATAATTCCTATATTACTATCACAGAATTAAACTATTGGTATGCATTCATAAGATCTGTTTAAAGGACTATTCGAAACATATTATTAAATTTCAATAGAGGTTGAATCATACTCTTTTAATGGTTTTTATGAAATAAATATTACCCTTAATTTCTACCAGAATATATTTTTTTCACTGATATTGAATGTGTTATTCCAATATATATAGTGTCTAAAAATTATGGTTTCATTAAATTAAATAATGAATTTGGAGATCTAGTCCCTGTTAGACTACCATGTAAATGTTTTATGTGTATGGAATTTATGAAAAAAAACATTGTAACTTGGAAAAATCTCTTCCCTTTTCTATTTCATTATAAAATTCTTGAGAGATTTTTAGTTTAGTATAAAAACTATTTTTGGATGATAATTTATAAATATTTTTTATTCACATTTATCTAATGGATATTTAATCAAATCAAATTTTATTGTCCCTTTATTTCATTTTCTTTTAATATAATTCCATTTTTCTTTTGTAATGCATTTGGTCCATTTAATGGTGTACAATGATAATTTTTAGTCAGTTTCTATAGGAGTGTTTGATTTATTTTATGCATTATTTCAATATGTATCGATCATCATCTAAGTGTTGTATAATTTGTTTTGGTATTATCTCTTGAATATTAATTAATATGATTGTTTTTCAACTATTATGAATGTAAATTTATTGTTTAGAATGGTATTACGAGAGGAAAATCAGTTTAAAGGGATGAAATTCAAGATGTAAATTTTAGTATTTATATTGGTTTATCACCACCATAAAAAACAGTGTATCATATGAGATATTTCATTTCACATGTTATATTATTTATGATGTTTATAAATGATTTCAATAAGATAAACCTTCAAAGGTCTAGGTTACCCCAAAAGTTTCTATATTTTTATTTGATAAGAGTTGTTTCAAGGTTTTTACAGAGGTGAAGTATAATTTAGTTTCTCTATACATTATCCAACAACAATATGGGTAATACCATTTTAATTAATTATTGATGTGTCAAATTTTTCACTAATGCTGGTTTTGAATCAAATAGTGGAAAAGAGGACTCACATCATATATTATGCCTTTATAACATAATATTCTACGTAATATAATTACAAAACAGCTGATAATAATTTTCTATACAATTTATCTATCATTGAAATGTTTAGTTTTTACATGATGGGATCCAAAGTTGTTATTTTTTTTACAATTAAGCAATTACATATTTGATAATGAGTCATGAAGAGAACCCAGGGGTATTTAGAAGGATTTTGTTACTAGTATTTTTAAATTTAAAAATAAATTATAAGAGGGGTTTTATGACCTAATGGATGATCACATGAGTATAATACAAACTATTTTAGGTAAAACCCCCTAAATATATCATCTTATTTGGAAAAAATTCCTCGATTATCAACTTCATAAATATGAGAGTTTTAGAAAATGGTTTGTTGTCCTTGAGAACAAATTTGGTGATAATCAAATACTTCATTAGTTTTAAAAGAAATAGGTTTCCATATTATTGAGTGAATATTGGAATTAAATTTGGGATGACACTTAAATATGTCACATTGGAATTTACGGAATCATTAATAAGTGAATACTACATTTTGAGATACATTCAGTGACAAAATTATATCATTCAATGAGTTATGAATGAAATTTTAAATAGAAAATGAGAGAAAGAAAATTTATTAACTCATATTTTCATAGCTCAAACATTCCATGAATTCTTTTTTAATGTTATATAGAATGTTAAAATCCTAATTTCATCTAAGGAATGTCTCTAAAAAGGGATGTTCCACAAGACCCTCTTATTATTTAATATTTTTAATGATTGGGGTATGGATTTCAAGTACCAATTCCAAAATTATTTTTTATACTTTTACATTTTATTTTCTATGGAATATATATCTATGAGGATATAGCTCATTATAACTAGAAATAATGATGTCAATATAGTAACCTATTTTATTAATTAACATATTTTTAGTTTTGGACTACCTAGATTTAGTATAAAAAATCATGTATCCCAATTTTGGAATGGAACATTTACATAGGCTTTTAAAAAATATAGAGTTCGTCATAAGGTTCCAAATATATAGATCAAAAATATTTTTGAGAAATCATTACATCCAAGATGGATTGGATTTTTGAAACAATGTCAAGCTCCATATGTTTGTAAGATATCCTATAAAATAATAACTTACATTTCATATTTTCGGATAGTTTGTGGTAGAGATTTTAATAGACCATAAGAAGTTATAATAATAACTTATTGGTGGTTATCAAGAGATATAATATGAAATTTCATAAATATGGGATGAAAATGAAGCCCTCAATGAAAAAGTTAAAAGAAATTTGAAATAATTATTATAATATCCCTATGCTCAACAAAGGGAGAAACAAAGATGTACAAGATGAGATGATTCTAATAAATTATTTCAAATAAAGGGTTAAATGTCACACCCCCCCCCCCCTCCAAAGATTCCCCTCCTTAGCTAGGAATGGAGAAAGAGAGATAATGACCCCTGAGTCCTACCTCCAGTAGGACCCGTAGTGGGGACCAGCACCAAGGGTAGACAAATCTCACAAAGTGGGAGGCATTACCATTTTATAGCAACCATGATCAGGAGACAATATGTATCAACCTCAATCAAATCCAAGACATATATATATAAAAGTAATACAAAATCCATCCCATATGAATGATGAAAATAAAAACTAATACAAAAAAGAGTCTCCAAAGTAAATACAAAAAGTTAGGCTATGTATGGACATGAATATTTTCCCAATGTCTGATCTAGTAATGCCCATAAAATTCCATGTAGTTATCCTAGACACCTGAATGAATTTTTATATATGTATGGTGAGCATACAAGAATAATGAATAATAAAACCAATGACTCTAGTGAACTAGTGATAGAAGCATAAAAATTCTCTTATATGAAAACTACAAAACCCAATCGCACCTACCAAGGTATACCATCCAGCCAAACCTCACCAAGTTACACTAACATATTAATTCTAGTTAAGTAATGTAATTTAGTAAACACATCAATGATTTGTGTACCCTTCACCACTTCCCATATATGAGCTACTCATACATTAATGAAAAACTTCTTGGTACTCCAACCTCTTGCACATTCCCAACGTCACAAACTACCTACACACACCTGTTCCACACAAACCACATCACATCATGACCACAGACACATGGTCCCCACAACCTAGGAAAACAAACCATCTCACATCCAACCTGCAGAATCCTAGACCACATACAACATCATATCCTTCAGACAAACACCTGGGTCATAACCACACATTATCACGAAGACACTTGGGAAAGCATAATACATATCACCCTAAACACAACATGGAATGAATAACCTAAACACATACACCTGGGCCTCATAAACCACAGCACAACCTACCTAAATAAAATTGGTCTTCCAAATCCTAGAATAGGTAGCAGGGAAGAGCAAGAAACAATCCATCCATCCTCCCACCAGAATGTTGGGAAAGACACCCTACCTCTTTAACGGTGGGGGTGTTCGACAAATAGTACCAAACTAGGGTGGGTTGTGTATATAAATCACAAGGTAAAATAAATGTAGTACATATATAGATATCATTCACTCATATCATCCTATGTATTCTAATAATTAACTATCCTATGTCTACCTTTGTTGATACCTCTGAATAAAATTCCACACAATGATCCAGAACCCAATTAATACACCAAACCAATTCATCTAACTAGTTCTAATTATTTATTAAACAATTTTTTTTCATTCAATACCTAATCAAGAAACATCAAAGAATAAAATATTTCAAGACATATATCAAAAGTCACACCGAGAGAGAAGAACCATGGTAAAATTAATATATTTCATCATCCTTCTTAAAAGTAATCCATCCGAAAAGAAAAATCCACCAAACTACAACCACACCCATTAACACAACATATCACAACCCTAACACAACCATGATTCACAACACAACCCATCCATTCCACAATTAGTCAATCTCTCAACCTGATATTCTATTACACCACCTGTGACACCCCACCTCACACAGTCATTCCCACAACCCTATTACAACAAAAACAAGGACATATACACACACTACATAAAACCTCACATACCAGGACCAATAATACTCAGATTTAACAAGGAATTAATCATTAAAATTATTATTGTAAATTCATGGGTTAGTACAAGAAATGGTTGTATGCTGAGGTATCTGTTTACTATTCATGTATATGTGGTTAACAATTTTCATAATAAAACATTTAGTCAAGAAAAAAACATTATTCATTACAATGATAATCATGTGTATAAACTAATAGAACAAATGGAAATGATTTTTAGTGGGAATGCAGCCCATGAAAAACAAAATATCAATAAATAATAATAAAACATGGGCATGTGTCAATTTTTTCCAGAACCAATATATTGTTCTCAAACAGATTAATTTATATTTGTTTATTTGGAATTATACTATCTTTATGATGGATAACATTGTACAACCACCCCACATGATACACAATTTAAATAGAGATGTTGGGATCCCTTCCTCAAAGCATATATGATCAACAACATCTTATTACGTGAGTATCGTGGTGCACATGTAGTCAAAAAAATCCATTGAAAACATCATCCCAGACCACAACACAAACACATTACTCATTGGGAAGAAAGGTTCTGGGGAACATCCTATATCAAGAAAGATGAGGAATGAATAGAGAAGGAGTTTTGGATTTCAAAAGGCTAGATCTTATATCGATGAGAGGAATGGATTTAAAATTCAATAAAGTCGAATCTTGAGGAGGACTATATGGTTAGGTTTTTTAGATGTTTGTAGATTTTTAAGAAGAAATATATATCATCAATAGACCTCAAAATGGTCTCAAAACCATTTAAATGTGAGCTTAAAATATTTTTTTTCAAAGGAATCATTAATGGGGTGAAACTAGAAAAACTCTGGAAAAACTGAAATTTTTAAAAACTATCAAAAATAAATCATTATTGGGAGATTCAAACTCACGAGTCACAAGTGGATGAGTCATTGGTACAAGATACCAGTAGATGATTCACCATTGGTTGACCCATAGTTGGAATGGAAATAGCTGGATGAGTCACAAGTGTGAGTTACCGATTGATGGGTTACCATTTGGTGACCCACCATTAGAGGAGCTATCGATAGATGAGTCACAATTACCTCCCAAAAAATTATAAAGACCGTATTTCCACAATATAATGGACCAGAGAGGTATTTCCATTACATCAGATACATATCAAACTATTCTCACCCCCGAGAATTCAAAACCAAGCCCTAGAGAAACTGGGGTCTGAGCAGCCACCCTGTGAGATACCTCTTAAGGATCCCTCTATACTTGAAACACCTCTAGAGACATCAACGATCAATGATAAACCTCCCTATGTTGTTTGAAAGTTGGAGTGAAACATTATCATCCATGAAATCCACCTCCATATATACTAACCCAACAAAAAAAGACACCACACATAATCATAATAACCACATTATTCTAATCACATGAATCAAGGAATTCTTACCTCCTTGTAAGAATATTATTTTCTCTGAGAGGAACTGACTCACCCACATGGGTTTAATCACATCTCAATTAATGCATCTTTATTAGGAGTGAGGTCCTCCCTATTCCACATGTTAGGGTGTCATCACACATTAAAAAACAAGGAAACAACTCATCTCATATAAAATAAGGTTCAAACATTACATTACCTGAAAAAAAAATTACAGTTCAGAAGTCAAACCAATTCTTGGTATTGGAAACAATTTTTTTCTTCTCACTTCAAAGTACTCTCCTCTAGGCCACCGTGCCTCCACAACACGTGAACCAAAGGAATGGTATTCCAATGAAACTACATATACTGGAAGTCCAAGATCTCTACAGTTCATTCAACGCATGTTGTGTTGCCTTCGATATCCAACTCTCCCCTGTAAATGACATGGGAGTCATCATGAAGATACCAAAGGAGCTGGGATATGTGGAAGACATCATGGATCCTTTCAAACTATGTTGGAAGTTCTAACTGGTATTCCACCTTTCCAACTCATCCCAATACCTTGAAGGGTCCAATAAACCTAGAATAAATCGTACTCTCTCTTTCCAACCTCCCCTACCTGTGTCCAGGAGAAACCTTCACGATAATTTGTTCCCAAAATTTGAACTCTAAGGGAATCCTCTTGCGATTGACATAGGACTTATACCGATCATGGGATGCCTTCATCCCCTCACGAACATTCAAAACCTTCACTATTGTGCTCTGAAATACCTCAAGATCAAGAGAAGATATCTTTCCAACCAATGTATAGAACATGGGGGGATAACACGACCTTCCATATGAAGCTTTAAATAGGGTCCTACCCATTGAAGAGTGATATATATTATTTTAATCGAACTCTAACAAGGGAAAGTGTCACTCCAATGATCCTCCAATGTAAAGGAGGCATGCCTGTGACATTTATTATAGCATTTATATTGTCTTCTCTATCTTCACATTTGTCTGATGGTTGAAGGTCGTGTTGAGTCATAACTGAGTTCCAACATCATGATACAATCCCTTCTAGACTCATGAGGTAAAGTGTGTACCTCGGTCAAAGATAATATATATCAAAACATTATAAATCCTCACTACCTTAGACAAATACATATTTACCAAGGCTTCTACTACACCTAATGTTTTAATCTCTATAATGTGATTTGATTTCGTCAATCAATCCACCACAACCTAGATTTCAACATAACCTCCATGTGACCTGGTTAACCCTATGACTAAATCCATCGAGATGTCATCTCACTTCCATATAGGTACACCTAACGGTTGTAACAAACCTCTAGGAACATGATTTTTGGCCTTAAACTGATGGCACACTATGCATTTATCCACAAACTCCACAATTGTCTGTCTCATCCTGGGCCACCAAAACCACTACCTGAAGCCATGATACATCTATCAAACTACCATGTGTATTGGTAAGGGTTTGTTGTGAAACTCATGAAGGACTCCCTTAAACATTTATATTTGATCAAACACCCTTTGACAAGACAATATTTGATTCTAAACACCCCCATCCATCCCATAGGAGCTTTGACATGGTCAACATGGTTGTGCATCACCTCTTCCGCTGAGTCTTCTCATTGGGGCTATTCCCCCAACTGCTTTAGAGAAGACTGCACCATCATCTAAAACATGAATCCTCTATTGCCATCCTGTCTTTCATTTATGTGAGAGGATACGAACTCCTCTATCACCTTCAAAGCATCCGTATATTCGTAAACTACCTATTTCTGTGACTTCTATCTCATGGAATTGACCAGGACATTCCCAATTCTTGATGTTTAAGAGATCATGAAGTCGTAGTTTTGGAGAAACACCATCCACCTCAAATGTCAAAAGTTTAAATATAACTGGGAATGTATATACCTCAAAATCTTATGATCTATTAAGACCACAAAGAACTCCCTGATGAGGCAATGAAACCATTACTTTAGCACAGAAAAAACTGTTGCCAAATATAAACTATTAGTGGCATAGTTATGCTCTTGGGGGCTTAAATTCCAAGATTGATAAGAGATAACTCCATAATTATACTTTAATATTCATCCCAAACACAGATGGGAAGAATCACATTACACCTTGATCATCACACTATTCTATAGCAATTGAATCATTAGAGTGCTGAACAAATTCACCTTCAGATAGAAGAACTCTACACGGTAGTGCTTTCTCCACACAAAGATCTGTATTATTATGGTTGGGGTTGTCAACAGAGCAATGACTTTAGAGAAATTGTGTACACATCTCTTGTAATATCTTGAAAGACAGAGAAAACCTTGAATCACTATCACATTCATGGGTGCTTCCTAGGAAAAACTACCACGGACTTCGAAGGATCCTCCATAACATCCTATTTTGACACAACATACCCGAGAAAATATAAATCTTGTGTCTAAAACATGCACTTGGACAACATTCCATAGACCTGGTTTCATTGAGGGATATACAAAATAGTCTGTAGATTCTTGATATGCTCCTACCTTGATATCAAGTAGATCAAGATGTTTTTGATAAATACAGAAATGAACAGGTATAGGATGTAATGGAAGATGGAGTTCATGAACTCCATGAACATAGTTGGTGGGTTTGTAATGCCAAACGACATGACTATAAACATGAAGTGCCCATACCAGCGCATGAAAGCAGTATTCAAGATATCTACCTCATTTACCTACAACTAGTATCATCAAAACCAAATATTGATATTATAAAAAAACATTATCATATCAACTAGTCAAAAGGTCATTTATATTCAAAAGAGGGTAAAAGTTCTTGACCGTCACCTGATTCATCCTCATGTAGTCTATTGAAAATCTTAGACAACCATTCACCTTAATTGAAAATGATACTTGAGCACCCCATGATGACACACTAGTCTAGATAAATCTGGTTTTCATTAGGTCATCAATATGAATCTTCATCTCCCATAATTCATAAGGGTTCATCTGATAGGGATCCATCAAAATCAGAGGAGGACCAGGATGGAGTTATATCAAGAACTCGATGTAATATCGAGGGGTAGCATGAGAACATCCTCAGAAAAAACATCCATGTAGTCCCCAATAACCCTAAGGACTTCAGTTTCCCCTAATCACACTGAAATATCATCTTAAAAGAAATAAAGAGGCTTCTTTTGTTGAATTCCTATCAGAAAACTCCACTATCCAATGAGAACCACATAATGTCCATCCTCATTTGAAAAAATGACTATACTCTGGAAGCAGTCTTCAATGGTATGCACAAAATAAAATAATCCATGCTAAAAATAACATCTTATGATTATATGTTTTATAAGAAAACATCCCCACGAGACTTATATTTTCCCATCATTAGTCTAAATCATTATCAAACATCAAACAAGATGGTATGACCTATGACTGGCATAATCAACACCTAGAAAAAAAGATTTCTATCTATGTCTAGTACTATAGAGTGTGATAGAATGGGTGAAACAAAGGATCATGAATATACTAAATCAAAAAAATAACAAGATAGAGAACTAAAAAATCTAATCACACCTTGAATGATCTGTGTCCCTATTGAAACCACAACCTCTATTGTGTGTAACTATCTATGTGAAGGTCCTCTACCCCTCTAATTATGGCTACCACCACAACCATTCTAGGGTCAAGGTCTCTAAGGAAATCCTTGAGGCCAGCCTCTATTTTTTTTGCCTGCCCTCAGTGGAGCATCAGCCTAATGTCCCTGCTGGTGAAATGGCCTAGCCAGCAACTATTGATGAGGCTGCTATAGAACGTTACAAGCTCTACTATAAAATGCTTGAATGACCATTGAGGACTGACTTTGAAGGTGTCCACATGCTTTGTAGATGAATCACATCAGTCATAAGTTCAAAGTAAAGGAATGAGGAATATATGGTAAAACTAAAACTACTAAGCTTTAATTTCTACCAGTTGGAACCTCGAAGGCCCTGGAACATAATACATGATGCTGATAACTCTCCTCTTGAATATACCTGATGTCTCCCATCCCATTTTAGACTTTATCATGAGTGAATATTATCAATTATCTCTACCTTCTTATAAACCTCCAACTAAAACGATAACATAATGGGGGTAACCATGTACTGGATAGAAGGGAAAAGTGACTCCTCTCAGCATCTCACTTGAGACTCCCCGTCAGGAAAGAGATCTGGTGAAAATGAAAGAGGTAATATATCTTGATCCCCTACACCTATACTGACAAACTCCCCTACTAGAGGGAGAGTTAATAATATATCCCTTCAGTATTCATGGTCGATGAAAGGAATTCATCTTGAAATGCCTTCTTGAGATCAACCCATAGAATGATAGCCTCAATCCTCTCCCCCAGGAATTGTATCCACCAATGACACTCAAATCCCCCCAAATGGATCACTACAAAAGGAACCCAGTACCCCATCAGAGCTCAGATCAGACTAAAGGTGATCTCAATATCCTCGAGCCATATCTTCATCTCCATGTCTGAAAACCTACCCTCATATTTTCCTAGTGTCTACCGCTGATAATCGTATAATGTTATTTACCACAAGTCATCCACATCCACTAGATCAACCCTCAATCAATCTATCAGATCATCCTACTAAGACTGGGAGGCCCAAGGCACATGTGGATGATGACCAGGTTCCATAACTAAAATGGTAAATAAGGAACTCCTAAGCTCGATTAGTATTAAATTTTGTTTATGATTCATTTTAACTCACTTCGTATTTGAATTTCCCTAAAACACTCATTTCAAACCTGAACACAACTCATCACAATGCATGTAGATTTTTTAGGTTCTCTACCCTATAAACATTGTAGCCTCAATTGGTCATTTGATAGGTTCAGTGTCCTTGCATCAGATCATGGGGGCCTTAAAAAACTTTTTTCTAGTCTGCCTTCCCAGACCTCTTTTATGAACCAAGATCACATGACACAATATGCCTACAAAACCATGAAATCCTCAATATTCCAAACTCCAAACTCTATCTTATATCCCACCCATCAGCCTCTGATACCATTCTGTCATGACCCACTACCTTAAAATATGCCTCTCCTGAGTTGGCAATGGAGAAAGAGAGAAAATGAACCGTGGGTCCCACCTCCAGGAGGCCCTAGGGTGGTGACCAACACTAAGTGTATACAGATTTCACAAAGATGAAGGCATTACCCTTTTTATAGTAACCGAGATCAGAATAAAATATGTATAAACCTAAAACAACTCAAAGATAGTCATATAAAATAAAATCAAAACACATCCCAATTGAATGTTCAAAATATAAACTGATACAAAACAAGGGTCTCCAAAGAAAATACGAAAAAGGAAAAGAAGCAACATCGATATTTTCCCAAAGTAAAAGCTAGTAATTCCAAAAATGGTCCACATAGTCATCATGTACACATAAAGGTGTTTTATATATGTAGGGTGTTAATTAAAGACATCTCATAAAGAAAATGAATGTCTCACATGGATATGTGTGAGAATCTTAAAAATGATTCTATGAGAAAACAAACAACCACAATAACACCTACAAAGGTATACTAGCCATCCCAAACTCACTAAGGCACACTCACCAAGTAACGCAAGTCACATAATTTAATATAGTAAGAACATCGATAATTTTGTTACCCTGTACCACTAATTACTGATTAGCTACTCATATCCTAACTGAAAACATCATAGAACTCCTACCTCATCAACAATCCCCATGTCACAACCACCTCACCCACACCTAGGCTGCATAAACCACATAAAATCCCACTCGTAGACACTTAGTCCCCACACATAGTCCCGCAAACTTGAAAATGAATCTGATAACATACTATTCACATACACCTAGGCCTTGTACCACATCACATCCCTCCTACAGACACCTGGGCCACAACCACACCTCATCCCAAACACACCTATTAAAGCACAAAACATCTCATCTCAAAAACTCGTAAGAATGAAACACCCACTCATAGACACCTCGGACTCGTAAACCACACCACAACCTTCCCAATTAAATTTTGGGTTCCAATTCCAAGGAGAGGGAGTGGGGATGAAAAATTAACAATCCATCTATCCTCTCACTAGGATTTTTTTAAAGACATACTCCCCCCATAATGGTGGGGGTTTCTAGCATATAATTACCAACTATGGTGAGGTTAATATATAAATAACAATGGAAAATACAAGTAATAGATATATAGATATCAAATAATCAATCCAGCCTATGCCTTCCAACCAAAAGGCCAACCTGCGTCCACCTTTTCTGCTAACTCAAAATGTGCAACCACACAATGGGCCACAACCCAATTCATACCCCTGTCCAATTCATTTAAACAGTTCCCATTCATTATTAAAAAAAATTTGCATTCCATCCCTACTCAAGAAACAACCAAGTAGAACACATTCACGAAACACAGAAAAAGTCTCATAGAGATTGAATAACCACATTACAATTTACCCATTTTATCTTCCATCAACAATGTCATCCCTCCCTGGAGAACAAGACACTAACATATTTCAATACCAAGTAACATAGCATAGCATAGCCTTATCACAACCCCAATACACAAAACATCCCATCCATTCCACAATCATTCAATCTCTTAACCTGAGATTCCATTACAACACCCATGCCACCCCACATCACACTGCCAATACCAGAACCCTACTACAACACAAACCATAAAAAACCCACATACCACACACCACCACACAGACCGAGGAAAATCATACTAATATTTAACAAGTCATTCTTCATTCAATTTCATATTATTAATTTAAGAGTTATCACAAAAAAATAGTTCCTTCCTATGGAATCCATTTATTAGATATTTATATGTGGATAACAGTTTCATGTTATAACATTAAGCTAATAAAATCAATCATTCAATCAATAGATCATCCTGTTCACAAACAAATACAACCAAATACCATGTTTTTTAGTGGTAAATTAGCCTGTAAAAACACAGTATCAATAATAAATAGTAAAATATCAGAACGTGTCACTTTTTACCACCCCATATATATTGATATTAAACCGATTCAATTATATTTATTTATTTGTAATTCTACTATATTCACAAAGGGAAACATTATACACCCACCCCATATGATAAAAAATTTAAGGAGACACAAAGGGATCCATACCTTGTAGAAAAGATTATAATCACCTATTTATTGCGGCAAGAAAGGTGATGTGCATGTCATAGAAAAACTCCATGAAAACATGATCTCAACCCACAAAATAACATAAATCATCCTGAAGGAATGTTTTAGGGAACGCCCCATTTAAAGAGAAAATGGAATCACATCGAGAAGAAGGTGTTTCGGCATTTCAAAGGCCAGATCCTATATCAACAGGATAAACGCTTTTAAAATCCATTAATGTCGGATCATAAATAGGACCATGTGGTTTTCCATTTTTATGTCTTGGGATTTCTATGAAAAAATAACTTTATGATTCATGGATCTTGAAATCTTTTTAAAACCATTTAAAAATGGTGTCAAAGTCATTTTTTGTCAAACAATACCATTAAAGAGGAAAATTTGAAAAACAGAGAGAAAATAGAAATTTTGACAAACTAATTGAAATAACTCACTATTGGGTGACTCACCATCACCATTCACTGGTGGATGAGTCACCCATGCGAGTTTCCAGTGGATGAGTCACCAATGGGTAACCCACCGTAAGACGAGCTATTAGGGGATGAGTCACTCGTACAAGCTACCTGTGGATGATCCGTCATTGTGTGACCCAATGTTAGATGAGCTACTTGTGTATGGGTCACTGTTACCTCATAGAACTACTTAAAGACCTGATTTTCACAAATTAATTTACATGTTCATTATAATAAATACTTTTTATCCAAGAATGTTGATATTTTTGTGTAAATATCATTCCAAATGGTCTTGTCATTTTATTATTACTATTTTTTTCTTGATGATGTCATAAATTTTCATGATTCATAGAAACATAAACCCTTTATAGTAAATAGTAATGTTTTGAAGCTATTTAGGGAACCTTAATAATGTAATCCAGGATATGAAGTTCTTAGAAATTTTTCTATGTATAAATAATATCATGTTATGTACTTGTTATAGGATAAAAATGTTATTTGAATTACTGGTTTCCAACACAAAAATTAATGACTATACAATGAGTAAATTCCATAAAAATGTGTGGGAGAATGAATATAATTTTTTGATTTTTATTTTGTTATTTTTCTTATATTGTTTTGTTATTTTTTTCTTAAACTCTTTTATATTACACAATAAAAGATGTTGATTGAATAAATAAGAGGAAGATAATTTATCACTTCTGATAAAATTTATAAATTTTAAGTATTCTATGTTTTGTTTACTGATATTTAGTGGTAAATATGTTCTATTTTAACTAAATAAAATGTTATTTACTTTTTTTTAAATTTTAAATTAAATTTAACTTTTGTATATAATTATTGAAATATTTTCCCCACTTTTAATGCTTATATATATGGGATGGTATTTTTTATTTTAGATAAATTATAATTCAATTATATTCATAAAAATATTCAAAAAAAAACATAGAAATGTATAGTTTTATCTGATATTTTGGATGATCATATTTATGGTAATTTTTTTAAATAAGTACGGGGATTGTTTTTTCGTGGGTTTTCATTTAATTTTGTCCTTGGTGCTATACTACTAAAATATTATATAATACTCACTTAAAAATATTTTCTTGGTTCAAATTTGAGTACAGGATTAATATTTTGATGTTAATTTGGTTTTCGTGCTTTAAATTAATCACCCCATTCTACAATGATGTAAAATGATAATTTACATATAATCAATGACTAATTTGATTCTAAATTTTCATAGATGATGGATTGGAATTTTCATTTATGATGATAAAGTATTTATTATTCTATATACTCATCCATTACCATTTTGGAGAGCTAATAATTTATGTCTCCCTAATAATTTATAAGATATTGGTGTACATATCCATCAAGATAAATATAATGTTTGTATTTATACTAGAATATAAAATGAATAAAGTTCAATAAAACAAATGACTTAAAATTTTGATATTAAATTTTCAAACCATAAACAAATTTTTACCAAAATATATTTGAAGAGATATAAATCATTTTCAAGTAGCTGATTTTAAGGAAAATGCATTTACAAAATGTCCTTTTATTTTAATAGTTTTCTAATAACTTTTAAATGAATTTTCATAAATATATTTATTGGGGATTCCTTGATTAAGAATAAAAAAATAATTAGTGAAATGGAAATTGATGATTCAATATTATATCTTTCCTTCCACAAGAATTATGATTTTCATTGTTAAATATATAGTTCTTAAAATGGGTTTTTTGAAAATTATACCCTTTTTTATATTCTGAGGTTATAATGGGACACATTCAATACTTAGTTGAAATCATATTATTTTCAATTATATGATATTCATGTCTCAAATATAAAATACATTTTATAATATAATTTTTGAAATTTTAGAGGAATTTGAATGATATTTACTAGTGTATAATATAATAATATATTTTGAAGGATTTAATATGAAAATATAATAATTGAGATGGATTTTTAAGGTTTTATTTCAAATATATTTATTAAATATTACATATTTTTAATATTTTCTTACATGTAAATTTTTTATATTATATTTGGAATGTCAAATATTTCATACTGTTATGTTTTTTTATACTTATAGAACATGAAATTATATGTTTCGAGAATTATATAATTTTTTTATTTATACATGAGTTGGTATATAAAAATGGGCTAGTTGTTTTAAAAGATATGTAGGTTTAGATACTCTATGAAAGAGGTGGAAGGTGATGCATATGGAGTTTGTGAAGTCATGTAAGTAAATTTTACACTTATATAATGTATTCTGTAAAAATTGGAATTCATGTGATATTAACACCTTATTAGTTGACTCGGTCATGTGTGATTAAAACTTCATCATCATTTCCCATGTTATAATAGTTCACTTGAGATTAAAATGTGTAGAAACAAGTTCAAATGTAAATTACTAGATGGGATAAGAGAGATCATGCATGAATAATCATCCATCACCCAATCGATATTGTAATAATATAATGTTATATATAAGATAAAACCTAAGAAGAACTGTTCAAAATGATATTATGTTGGTTGAATAAAAAATCTACATTATATTAAATAAAAAGATATTAGGGATAAAAATGTTGATTAGACAGATAATGAACATCAAAATTTTTCACAACTCAAAATAAAAATAAAAAATTATATTCACTATAACTATGTGACCAGGAAAAAATAATTACAATATTACTTTGTGATGTTTAAGTGATTTAATCAAGTATATAATTGTGTATATGAACATATGAAGAAGATATTATGTGAAATTACATGTATATGCATCTTTTATTATAGGGGTTTAACTCGAGTCACTACATGGAAGAAGATTAATTATGATATTTTCATGTAGATTTTTTATTTTTATAGTTATTATTTAATATCTTTGAATAATCAGTTGGATGCATCTTAAAATTTTCTTTCTACTTCATTTAAAAAATAAAACACCTTCCAATGTTCGAATCAGGGAGTAACGAATGGTGCACAATGAGTAGTTATAAGAATTATATAATATTTTTTTTCAATGTACGGTTAATCCAACTATGGAATTGATCAAGTGGAGTCTTAAAAAAAAATTTCTATGTAATATATCCTTAATATTTTATTATAATTCATCTCGGATTTATTTTACTTGATTTAATTTTCTAATGGTTATTATAGAATACAGAATATTATGCTTCTACGTAATGTATTTTTTCATCTACTATTTAATTTCATTGGATTAAATGTTAAACTATTGATTTTGAAGTGGTAATTTATTCAATATTTTAAATATTATCTCACATGTTAAATTTTTTAGTATTGATTAAGCATGAAGTGAACATTTGATCTAATTGTTAATGATTGTCTCATGGTTGTTATACAGTTAGATAATTATATTTTTAAACAAATCTGATATATACAAAGGATTCATTGTAGTCATTTCAGGAAGGAATTGGATATTAATTGTATCAACACAACACTCAAACAAGAATTATTTCATAATTTATTACATACTTTTACAACATATTAAAAAATGAGTATCGAGAGGTCTAGTGTCTTTAGAAGATTAGATACATGAATACATTATCATAAATGAAAAAAAATCATATTTAATTGATACTCAACATAGTTATCCAAACTACCACATGTCTATTAAATCTACATAGGATACTATGGGGATGATATGTTATGAAAATGGTGATCTATAAATCTTACTATGAGATTAAACATGGTAATAAATAATAACATGGGTGTCTAGAGGCATAACATAATATCATAAATAGAATAACAATTATAATGGAAATATGGAAGAGGGAAATAAAATCCAAAGATGATGGAATCAAGTAATATATATAAATAACATAATATGATACATCATAAACATAAGTTTATGGTTTCTCCCAATACCATCACCATAATGTTAAAAAATCCACTTGGTGGATTAGGTTTACTCCTTATTCCAATTAACATAGTGTAAAAATTTCAAAAGGTGATTATGTTCACTTCCTAATCTATAATATAGAATATAATCATATATAAATCATTAATCAATGCACTGAGTAGATATATTTTTCTAGGACCAACCATCACATAACATAGAGTTATTATGCTAACCTTTCATACACTGTATGAGGAGGACAAATCCCCATTATAGATTACTTTCATTATGTAATGAATACATAACTTTTCATGATATAAATTTATTTACCCATGCATTAGAGGGATATATAATTTTAGTACCACCAGTGAAATTGAAAAAAAACATACTTATTCATTCCACATGGGAAAAATAAACTATACATAAATCATAAACATGATCAAACTCATTAAAAAATATGGTTTCATATTTTTTTTTTCAAGGAATAACAAAATTCAAAATCATAAGGATCCCCATGACAAGAAGAAATTATATTATCTAAATGTTTGAATAATTTAATGAAATACGAGCCTTGAAAATTGACGTCAAATATATATAGTTCTATAGAAGCATTTAGAAGAGTAAGGAATAAAAAAACATACCTCTTGGGATAATCTTTATGAAAAATGTAAAGGGTATTTTTTAAGTATTAAATTGAATATTTTTTCCAAAAAACAAAATAAAAATAAGGGAGTTATCTATAAAATAATGTGATTTTTATAAAATTTTATGTGAATGAAAGTATTTGATGAGGGTGATTATTGACATGAGACATGAAATTGGATAATTACCCAAAAATGAGTTGACATAAAAGTGGAAATTTCAATGAGAACTAAATTAGTGTATTTCCATAGAAATAACGATGTTATATATATATATATATATATATTTATTTAATGGTTATATATAACTAAACAAAATAAGTTCCTGAGATAAAAATTGCATAAGAAGGATAAAAATATAAATAATGTGTATTTTGAATGTCATGAAAAAGGTTTGGAAGATCCATTTATTTTAAGTTTTCAACAATATTTATTGAAATCAGATTTTGTAAAAAAATTATAATAAAAATTAATTTTCAATGAATTATTTGGTAAATATAAATTTCACCTAATATAACATATAATTTGGTCTCCAATTATAAATGTGAACATTTTCAGGATTAGAAATTACAGACAAGGATAAAAAATCATCATTTAAGAGGGTGAGAAATATTCAAAACATAATTGAATTTTAAATAATCATTTTAAATTATAAATTTTGAATATTTTAATCATAAATTATCTAAATATATAGATGGGGAATATACCTTATGAAATTAAAGGATAAACTCAAGGAGAAAATTATAGCTCATGAAAACATATTGGGTTATAAAAGACCCATATATTTTATTGAATAAATCAATCATAGACCATAGAAATTAAGGGAATGAATCAATGTTAATTTTACATTTTCAGAAATAATTTATTTTTTTAATAATCAATATTTTAGTTGTTAAACTATAAAAATAAATATTTGTTCATAAAATCAATCCATGCCTCAAAGAAGGTTGATTGAGACAGAAAACATTATAGATTAAGATAAAATTTAATAAAAACAACATGTAAGAGAGAAAACATGATTTTTATGTTAAAATTAAATGTGTATGTTTAATTTGTGAAATTATATATAAAATAAGTATTGTAAACATTTTTTAAATTTAATTTGGTGTTCACTAGAACATGTGTCTCCATGGACAATGTTTTGAGACCAACCCATAAAATAATATACAAATACAATCGACACCATATCATAAATTCCATAATAATAAAATTAACTTTATTAAATATATAAAAAAACATTTTAATTCATATTTAATTTTATAGGGTCTATATATTATATTTTGGAATTTATTTTTAATATAGTATTCTTGTACGTTGGTTAGTCGGTGTTATTTGATTAATCTATTCACAACACTTCTGTTTTTTTTCATGGTTAATAGTGCATTGAAATAACATCATGTTCTATAGAATTGTGGATATTTATGAAATTATTTATTTATTTTGGATAATACTTATACAAAATTCATGGTTATCCCAAAATGGGTAAAAATTAATAATAGTTAATTGATTTTTCTATTCAGAGTGGTCCAAGTTACTATAACTATTTATTATTATCATTAAATTGATATTTCCTAATACTATAATATTAAATTACTAGTAGTGCCAAATATATTACTATTAAATACTAAATTGTAACAGCCCGAGATTTTATGAAAAATATTCTTTTTAATTTTATTAATGTCTTCTGCTGTACGCTACACTAGAAAGAGCTTGCACAACACACATCCTTGACTTCCCTTTCATTACACACAATCGCGACCTTCCTCGATAGCGTGTGTAGTACGCAATACCGAGTTTCACTAAACAACGATATGCTATTAAAATATTATTATAACTAGCCGTTATGAATAGTAATGACCACCTTTTAAAATTTTAGAAATTTTAGCTCTCAAATTGGACTTCATTTTTGGATTCAGAGTATCGAATTTAGCCTAAGGTGAAATTTTGGTACTTTTCGGATAACTTTCATATTTTGATGAATAGTGAGAATTACTAAATTTTAGTTAAAAACAAATTTTTCAATCGAAATAATTAATAGTGATAAATTATTAATTTGAGTGGTTTTAAAGTATATATAGAATATATTTTTACAATTTAATACAATGTTGGCCATTGGATGTAATTTCACATTTAAACCAGACATAAACAAGTGTCAATCTTTTGATAGATATTGTTTCTTAAAAACACGCTATTTGTTTTAACAGCGGAAATTAATTATAAAATTAATTAATTAAACTTATATGTTGGGAATTTTGTAAAATAGAAATCATTTTTGAATTCGGAATATCAATTATATATTAGGGTGAAATTTTGGCATTTTTGTGAAAAACTTTAATTTTTTATGAATAGTGAAACTACTAAGTGGTAGTTAAAAAAAATTAATTTTTTCATAAATCTTAATTTTACCGCTTCTTTGAATGGAATTTCAAAAATCCGAGAGACGTGGTTGATGTCAGTAAGTAAAATGTGGTTCAATGAGATGAAATTAATTTTTGGTGAATAGTAACTTTTTACTTTTTTTACCACGATTAAAACTAAATAGGGTAATTAAGGGTAGAAATGATATTATTATTACCCTAACACATGTCCTAATTCTATTGGACAAGTGTAATTCGACCAAAAACAAACTTAGGAATAAAATATGACCATTTAGGCCCACTTGAATTAGATTGGGACATTTATTATTATTTAATTCAAAGAAGAGTTAAAAGAGATAAAATCAAAGTTTATTTACTAAAACATTTTTAATATAGGGTTATACATAAGATAAATTCGATTGTAAATATTAATTAGAAAGCTAAAAAGAGTTCCTACATAATGTTATTTTATTTGTAATATTTATACTTTAAATAATTTAATTTATTTATGACACAACAATGATGCAGTAATTACCTTTTTAAGAAAATATTAACATAATTGATGTTATAAATGCCCAAATAAATGTAATTTGAGGGTTTTTATGACCTACACTAATTTTATAGGTTAACAAGACATGTTATTTTTTATTTAAGTAACTTGGTTTGAACTTATCATTCTGTTAGAAATTTCATAAAAATCATGTACCAAATAGTGTCAAAATTGACATAAATTAGTTTTTAAAAAAAATATTATATTATTAATTGTTATTTAATTCCTAAAAATCTATGGTTCGACCAAATGACTTAGATAAGGATAGATATATTAATAATATACAACCTGGGGTTCGTTTGGATTGATATAGTAAGTTTATTAACCATATAGAGTAAGAAAACAAAAAGACACGGTAAAAGTTAAATTATTTAACTTAGAGTTAAATCTAACTGATAAGGTTAAAATAATAACTTAAACTTGTCTAAATCCTATTGGATGAGAGGATTTCGACCCATCACCACTTTATCTTCGAAATAAGACCATTTGGAACCATTATAAACCGAATTTGACCTTAATATAAAATAATATTTTGAGATTTTCCTAAGATGCCCCTCTCCTCCCTTATAAAAGGGCACCTCCTCCCTCTCCTCCTCACACCAATTTGAGCATTTAAGCTCGGCCAAACCCTGCCTAAATCTCTTCTCCACTTCCCTAGTATCATCCTAGAGGTCCTGGTCTTCTTCAAAGAACGTCCTTAGTTCTTTAAGTGGAGGTTATGAAAAGGCGCGTCAAAAAGAGGTAATATCCATTACCGATCTTTTTCAATTTCTTTCTTCTTAAACATATTCTTCTTTAGTTGTTTCATGATAAAGTAATAACATCAGTATTTCTTTTATACTGATATGTTATTATAAATATTAAACAACTCTAATTAACCTTCTATCCATCCTACGGAAAAAGGAAATCACCGCGCGTGCGTACGTACGGAATACCGTCTCCACGCCGTGGTGTAATCTATTTTCCGCCACCACCTTAATAGGATGGTTATAATGGTGTAATGAGTAACTATATATGATTATTATAAAGTGATATTGATACTGAAATATTATACATACACTTCAACACAATTCCACGACCATGGGAACGATATCATCGCTCGTGCGTACGTACGGACTACCGTCTCCACGACGCGATGAGATTCATTCTCAATGATTAACCATTCATGAATGATTATAAAGTATATATAATAAGTACTAATGAAATATATGAAATAATAATGATAATGGATTTATGTATATTTATATGTATGTCATCTACTTAATTCCATTCAATTTAATAAGGAAACGAAAACAGCGTTCATGCGTATGTATGGACTACCGTCTCCATGAACGGTGTATTTCATTCCATTTATCGATATTATATATATATATATTCTTAATATATATTATATATAAATCATGTTTTACATTCTGGATATAATTAATCATGATCCAAGTAATCATATTAATAATTACAAGTTAAAAACACGAACGACAAATGAGATGATTTTACCCAAAACGCTACTTTAACATGAATTTACAAATGAACGGGTAATATAAAGTCATAAGTGGACCATATATGATATAATAATAATGAATATGATTCTGGAATAAGTCAATAACATGATTTAAATTATTATACAGGAGGTTCAGACACTTACAAAGCAAGTCGGACCTAAGGTAAAGGAAATATCACAATCTCATTTTTATCCGAGATTGTCTATACTTTGAAATTTACTGGGGTGTATTTTATCATCCACATCCATGTTTCCTCAATATGTAATATTATTTCCATTCACCTACAATTTTCTAAATCCTATTTTACCCTTCGGTGAGTTTTTAGTAAAAGATATGAAAGGAATCTTTTGTCGTTTTTCATACGAGGTACTTTTTGACCAAAGTATGAAGAATGTTTTTTTAACTTATACGGCATGAATGGATTTTTAAAACATTATTTACAAGAAGCTTCCTTTACAAGTTTTCAAGTTTATTTTTAATCAACTTCTTTTATTTTAATGTCGTATGAAATGTTATGAAAGGAAAAATGTTTTTGAAGAAGAAAAGATATTTTCCTCAAGAATGGAGTTCAAGTGTTTTATCAAAATTATTTTCCATCTAAGATAATAAAGGGTTCTGTTTTTATCCCTATTATTACATTGATTTTATCATGTTGTGATGGGATTATTTTTATGAATTCCTTTATCTTATATGAATTGTTTTATGATGTCAGGATGTTTAAGATTCCCATTTTTATTACATGGGTTATCCAATGATGTATGATTTATGATTTTGTGGCACACATAAGAATGGTATCATTATGAGATGGGTGGGACCTATATCTCCCTCAAATGCATTGGGTAAAGATTTTATATCTCATGAGATAGACATGGCTAGAATGGTAGGTTATACCGGTTCAGTGAAACATGACTGAAACGAGGGTGACTTGGTTCAGATTGGGACTTTTTCCACTAAGATAGTCTTGGAAATGAGTCATGACTAACAAGAAATGATGATTATGTGTGTATTCCACAAAGGTTCATGTATTATGTTGTGATTATTGGGATTACATTTCACTTATATGATTTATCCCATGTTATGATATTATGAGCTCTTTTGCAGGTTAAGATTTCCAAAAGCTACGTTTTTATGTATATGATGTGATTGATATTTATTCTGTTTACCCTTACTAAGCATTTGAGCTCACCCTTTTATGTTTTCTTTTCCCCAGGATATAAATAATGGTTTTAGGTAAAAAAAGGGGAAGATCTTTATGGGAGATATTGAAGATCTTTCACCACGATTAGAAGATTACGTTCCGAGTTTCCAAAGACACTAAACTATTATGATCCTTGTGTGTGTGTTTTTTGTTATGTACTAAGTATTCCACAAAAGTAATGTAATATCCATGTAAGCCAAGCTTCGGGTCTCTACAGTTGGTATCAGAGGAAAGGTTTAGTCAACCTTTGGAAAATAGGATGCGAAAACGTTAGTGAGATCACTAGAGATATTTCTAAGGTATGTCTAGGGATGTCCCTATGGTTAAGTATACGTATAGGTTATAGTACTAGAATTACGCTAACGATCATTGAATTAAACCTAAGATGTTAGATATTGAAGGTACTCCCCCTTTATTATGTTGTTTTCCCTAGCATGATTTTTGCCTCTCACACTATTCTTTTTGGGTTTTAGATGATGGCTGGAACCCGAAGGAACCGTGTTGATCAATGCAATGGATAATGAAATGATTGTCCTCCTGAACATACAAATGTTATGGGAGATTGAGTGAAAAATCTTATTACTATACTTAAAAAAGCTATGAATCATTCTGGACTTCCAAATGAGCAGAGAAGGGAACAATATTCTATTAATTCCTTCATGAGGCAACGTCCACCTTCTTTCAGTGGGTCTTCTGATCCACTTGTTGATGAACAATGGATCAGTACCACTGAAAAGATATTTTCAGTTCTTCAATGTTCTGAACATGATACAGTCATATTAGCAGTATATCGTTTGGAGGGTGAAGCTGATCAAAGGTGGAATCTTATCAATAATACGAGGCAAAGAGATGAAATTGAGTCCATGGAATGGGACGAGTTCAAGAACTTATTTTTCGATTAGTACTTCCCTCGTATTCTTCGAACAAAGGTGGAGAAGGAGTTTCTTGAACTAAAGCAAAAGGATGATGAATCTGTTGGTATATACGAAGCAAATTTTACAAGACTTGCAAGGTATGCTTCTGGCATTATCATCCAACCTGAAAGTAATGTTGATCGATTTTTCAGTGGCTTAAAACCATGTCTTCGAAGGGCATTAGCTATAAGAGACTTCAGTAGCTATGATGAAATTGTGCGTTGTGCTATCAAGGTAGAAATGGAAGTTGGTGTTCTATATCCATCTCATGGTTTTGACAAGAAACTAAAGATGGAGTTCAAGGAGAAATCTCATAATAATGGTGAAAAGAATATGAATGTTTCCTTATGCACAAAGTGTGGAAAGAAGCATGGTGGAGATTGTCTTAAAGGGACTAGAAAATGTTTTAAGTGTGGAAAAGAAGGTCATCGAGCAGCTGAGTGTCGAAGTAATGGAAAAAGAGATTCTAATGATGTGAATAAATCAAACACTGCAGAGAACACACAACCAACACTTCAATGCTTCAAGTGCAAGGAAATGGGGCATTATGCTAATAAATGCACTAATCTAAGGGTTAGTGATGATCGACATGAGCAACTGCTTAAGGCAAAGGACAAAGGGAATTTACATGCGATCACTATTGGAAATGTTGAATATGACAACGATGTGGTGGAATGATTAAGTGTTTATGTAATGGGATTCCAAAATAATGTTGTATCATGGAGTATTGGAATATTTATGTATTGGTCTAATGTGGTATTCAAAGTGATTGAGATATTATGCACATAATGAAGGGAAAACGAAAAAATGAAATTTTTAAAAGTATTCATGAGCTCATGATTGATATAAGGACTAAGTGATATCATGGTTTGAGTATATAGAATTTTGAGGATTTTGGTATGTTGAAGGTGTTAAATTTTAACTGCATTCATGTTTTCACTAAGGTATTCAAGAGAATACATGATTAAGGAATTTTAATGTTTGGAATGTGACCAACAAAACATATCTTATGATATCTGGGGATCAACGATGGTATTAAATCTCTGGTAATCGTTTTCATTATGTTATGAGAGTGGACTTCAGTATTATGGATAAGCCTAAAGATTGGAATTGATTATGTTGGACATAAGTTAGTATTGTTTATGGATAGAAGTTCTTTTTTCGATATTATTCGATGGGATGTTATAGTAATACAGTTTTAGAAAAAGGACAAACTACAGGACGGGCGACATCCCATTGCGTCGGACAAGGCTGTGGGAATCGAACCCACAACTGAAGTGCGACTGGCCCTTATCGCCTACCACTGGCCTACAGGAAGTCCCTGTTTAGTAGAAACTAGTTTTATTATATTAAGCAGTATGATATATGAAGTATAAGTCCATTTTAGGAACCATATATGATTAATCTCACTATAGATCGACTTATGTATATAATTTTTGCTAACCTTTTATTTGAGACAGATAGAATGACCCGATCTTCTAACACTTCACGAATAACAAATTCAACTTCATTTATTTAAGAGATGAAGTGGAAATTGTTCAAGGCACGAACAACAGTAAGATTGTACCAAAATAAAGTAAGTATTTATTCTAATTCAAATTTTCAACTTTAGGTAAATGATCTTGAAAACCAAAAATGTTTTCCTAGTGATCTTATACCTGATGAATCTGATGGTACCTTATATCATCACAAATCTATGGATTTGTGATTACTGGCTTTTCCATAGCCATGTTCTCTACCACTCTCCATCATAACATGATGGTTAGATTTCTCTTCCATATCCATATTTTCACCTATGTGGAAACCCAGTGATTAGTTTATTTGGGTAACCGTTATGTTTCATACTTTTTTTTAAAGATTTGTTTTGGTATTCCTTTTTACGATGTGGGTTTCTATTAAAGAAACTTTCAAGTAGTAAACCACTTATAACCCCGACGAATTTTGAGGGTGAAATTCATTTTAAGGGGGGTAGAATGTAACCGCCCGAGATTTTATGAAAAATATTCTTTTTAATTTTATTAATGTCTTCTGTTTTACGCTACACCAAAAAGAGATTTCACAACACACATCCTTGACTTGACTTGCATTACACTCAAACGCGACCTTCCTCGATAGCGTGTGTAGTACGCAATACCGAGTTTCACTAAACAACGATATGCTATTAAAATATTATTATAACTAGCCATTATGAATAGTAATAACCACCTTTTAAAATTTTAGAGATTTTATCTCTAAAAATGGACTTCATTTTTGGATTCGGAGTATCGTATTTAGCCAAAGGTGAAATTTTGGTACTTTTCGGATAACATTCATATTTTGATGAATAGTGAAAATTACTAAATTTTAGTTAAAAAAACATTTTCAATCGAAATAATTAATAGTGATAAATTATTAATTTGAGTGGTTTTAAAGTATATATAGAATATATTTTTACAATTTAATACAATGTTGGTCATTGGATGTAATTTCACATTTAAACCAGACATAAACAAGTGTCAATCTTTTGATAGATATTGTTTCATAAAAACACGCTATTTGTTTTAACAGTGAAAATTAATTATAAAATTAATTAATGCAACTTATATGTTGGGAATTCTGTAAAATAGAAGTCATTTTTTAATTCGGAATATCAATTATAGATTAGGGTGAAATTTTGGAATTTTTCTGAAAAACTTCAATTTTTGAAGAATAGTGAAACTACTAAGTGGTAGTTAAAAAAAATTAATTTTTTCATAAATCTTAATTTTACTGCTTCTGTGAATGGAATTTCAAAAATATGAGAGACACGGTTGATGTCATTAAGTAAAATGTGGTTCAATGAGATGAAAATAATTTTTGGTGAATAGTAACTTTTTACTTTTTTTTACCACGGTTAAAAGTAAATAGGGTAATTAAGGGTAGAAATGATATTATTATTACCCTAACACATGTCCTAATTCTATTGGACAAGTGTAATTCTACCAAAAACAAACTTAGGAATAAAATATGACCATATAGGTCCATTTGAATTAGATTAGGGCATTTATTATTATTTAATTCAAAGAAGAGTTAAAAGAGTTAAAATCAAAGTGTATTTACTAAAACATTATTAATATAGGGTTATACATAAGATAAATTCGATTGTAAATATTCATTAGAAATATAAAAGGATTTCCTACATAATGGTATTTTATTTTTAATTTTTATACTTTAAATAATTTAATTTATTTATGGCACAACGATGATGCAGTAATTACCTTTTAAAGAAAATATTAACATAATTGATGTTATAAATGCAAAAATAAATGTAATTTAAGACTTTTTATGACTTACACTAATTTTATAGGTTAATATGACATGTTATTGTTGATTTAAGTAACTTTGTTTGAACTTATAATTCTGTTAGAAATTTCATAAAAATCATGTACCAAATAGTGTCAAAATTGACATAAATTAGTTTTTAAAACAAATATTGTATTATTTATTGTTATTTAATTCCTAAAAATCTAAGGATCGGACAAATGACTTAGATAAGGATATATATATTAATAATATACAACTTGGGGTTCTTTTGGCTTGATATAGTAAGTTTATTAACCATATAGAGTAAGAAAACAAAAAGACACGGTAAAAGTTAAATTATTTAACTTAGAGTTAAATCTAATTGATAAGGTTACCATAATAACCTAAACTTGTCTAAATCCTATTGGATGAGAGTATTTAAACCCATACCCACTTTATTTTCGAAATAAGACCATTTGGAACCATTATAAACCGAATTTGACCTTAATATAAAATAATATTTTGAGATTTTCCTAAGATGCCCCTCTCCTCCCTTATAAAAGGGAACCTCCTCCCTCTCCTCCTCACACAAATTTGAGGCTTCAAGCTCGGTCCACCCCTGCCAAAATCTCTTCTCCACTTCCCTAGTATCATCCTAGAGGTCCTGGTCTTCTTCAAAGACCGTCCTTAGTTCTTTAAGTGGAGGTTAAGAAAAGGCGCGTCAAAAAGAGGTAATATCCATTACTGATCTTTTTCAATTTCTTTCTTCTTCAACTTCTTCTTCTTTAGTTGTTTCATGATAAAGTAATAAAATAAGTATTTCATATATACTGATATGTTATTATAAATATGAAACAACTCTAATTAACCTTCTATCCATCCTATGGAAAACGGAAATCACAGCGCGTGCGTACGTACGGAATACCATCTCTACGCCGTGGTGTAAACTATTTTCCGCCACCACCTTAATAGGATGGGTATAATGGTGTAATGAGTAACTATATATGATTATTATAAAGTGATATTGATACTGAAATATTATACATACACTTCAACATAATTCCACGACCATGGGAACGATATCATCGCTCTTGCGTACGTACGGACTACCGTCTCCACGATGCGATGAGATTCATTCTCAATGATTAACCATTCATGAATGATTATAAAGTATATATAATAAGTACTAATGAAATATATGACATAATAATGATACTGGATTTATGTATATTTATATGTATGTCATCTACTTAATTCCATTCAATTTAATAAGGAAACGAAAACAGCGTTCATGCGTACGTACAGACTACCGTCTCCATGAACGGTGTATTTCATTCCATTTATCGATATATTATATATATATATATTCTGAATATATATTATATATAAATCATGTTTTACATTCTGGATATAAGTAATCATGATCCAAGTAATCATATTAATAATTACAAGTTAAAAACACGAACGACAAATGAGATGATTTTACCAAAAACGCTACTTTAACATGAATTTACAAAAGAACGGGTAATATAAAGTCATAAGTTGACCATATATGATATAATAAAAATGCATATGATTCTGGAATAAGTCAATAACATTATTTAAATTATTGTACAGGAGGTTCGGACACTTACAAAGCAAGTCAGACCTAAGGTAAGGGAAATATCACAATCTCATTTTTATCCGAGATTGTTTATACTTTGAAATTTATTGGGGTGTATTTTATCATGCACATCAATGTTTCCTCAATATGTAATATTATTTCCATTCACCTAAAATTTTTTAAATCCTATTTGACCATTCGGTGAGTTTTTAGAAAAAGATTTGAAAGGAATCTTTTGTCGTTTTTCATACGATGTACTTTTTGACAAAATTACGAAGAATTTTTTTTAACTTATACGACATGAATGGATTTTTAAAACATTATTTACAAGAAGCTTCCTTTACAAGTTTTCAAGTTTATTTTTAATCAACTTCTTTTCTTATAATGTTTAATGACATGTTATGAAAGGAATAATGTTTTTGAAGAAGAAAGGATATTTTCCTCAAGAATGGAGTTCAAGTGTTTTATCAAAATTATTTTCCATCTAAGATAATAAAGGGTTCTGTTTTTATCTCTATTATTACGTTGATTTTATCATGTTGTGATGGAATTATTTTTATGAATTCCTTTATCTTATATGTATTGTTTTATGATGTCATGATGTTTAAGATTCCCATTTGTATTACATGGGTTATGCAATGATGTATGGTTTATGATTTTGTGGCACACATAAGAATGGTATAATTATGAGATGGGTGGGACCTATATATCCCTCCAATTCATTGGGTAAAGATTTTATATCTCATGAGATAGACATGGCTGGAATGGTAGGTTATACCGGTTCAGTGAAATAGGACTAAAACGAGGGTGACTTGGTTCAGAAAGGGGCTTTGTCCACTAAGATTGTCTTGGCAATGGGTCATGACTAAAAAGAAATGATGATTATGTGTGTATTCCACAACGTTTCATGTTTTAAGTTGTGATTATTGGGATTACATTTCACTTCTATTATTTATCCCATGTTATGATATTATGAGCTCTTTTGCAGGTTAAGATTTCCAAAAGCTATGTTTTTATGTATATGATGTGATTGATATTTATTTTTTTTACCCTTACTGAGCATTTGAGCTCACCCTTTTATGTTTTATTTTCCCCAGGATATAAAGGAAGGTTTTAGGTAAAAAAAGGGGAAGATCTTTATGGGAGATATTGAAAATCATTCACCACGATTAGAAGATTACGTTCTGAGTTTCCAAAGACACTAAACTATTACGATCCTTGTGTGTGTGTTTTTTGTTATGTACTAAGTATTCCGCAAAAGTAATGTAATATCCATGTAATCCAAGCTTCGGCTATCTACATAAATAATTTTCAAATTATTCATTATTAGGTGTTCATGGAAAATAAAATAAGTCATTCATGGAGATGGTAGTCTACACATACGTATGATGAAATTTTAATTTTTCTAGATGATTTTGGAAGAAGGAATAAAATCGGCATTCCATTAGAATAATAAAATGCAATATTATTAAAATGTTTAGTTTTAGAATAAATTCAGTTATATATTAGTTTTATGGGGTGTATAAGATGATGTGAACTAGAGAATTTTGGTGGAGAGTATTACCTCTCCCTTGGAAGTTATCCCATGGATAAATCTATAAGACTCTATTTAATTTTATTTTTGTGAGACCAATGATTTGATGTAATATAATGGACGTCCTTTACCATTACATTGGGGTAAATATGGTGACTCATGTTTCTAATGAATGTATAGAGGTGCTTTTTGGGATAATGGGGTAGTTTTGAGGTGTTTTGGAAGAAAATGGGGTGGTTTAGTGGATGAAGGTATATCCAAAAAGTAGATCCCAATGCTAGTTCAATGGAATAATATCCCTAGAAATATATCTATAAAGGTATATATATTGGGAAGTAGATCTTAGTTGGATGCACTTTGACATTTCATCTCTTCCATTCTATCATTTTGGCAATCAATCCTAATGGTAGAATATCCTAGTGGTAGATCCAAATGATAGATCAGTAGCGGTAGATCTACATTGAATCCAGTTCAAAAAAATAAATTATTTCCTTTTGATGTAAAATCAATTAATATCCTTAATAAATGGAATTTAGATCCTTTCTATATCAGGCTGATGATATCATCTATTTCTTAAAATTATGGAGGCCTTTTAAATGGTTATACTATGTGCATTTGATGAGATCTACCATTAATGGTTAACTAAATCCATATCAAATACTTTTGATTTTAGATATTATGATTATAATGAAAATATATTTCCTTCATTATTTTTAAAATGAATTCTATTCATATGGGAGGTTCCCAATCCTTCATCCCTCAACGCCATTGAACCCTATTGCGGATTTTGGTTTAATTCCCACATAGGTGGTGTCCTCTGATGTGCATTGCCCCTAATTCTGGGGCTGAAAATTATGTAATAATTCATTCTTTGTGGTAGGGTATACCTTTATTTCTTGTCAGGTATAAAATTCTTGAGGGGTTCAGGATTATATTATAATTTTGTATTATATTATATACCATATTAATTAAGATAAATCATTCATTTATTCAAATTGATGTGGAATGTAAATGTTTTTTATGCGTTTACAGCTGTTTTTGATATTTTAATATTGGATATATCTATGTTTTGTGTATCACTACATATTTTGGATATTGGAATCCCCTTTTGTCCTTTTAATAAATTTATTTATTCCCATATTGTGTGACTTTTGTGACACCACCATAAAAATTAGTTAAATAAATATATTCAAATAATGAATTGGTTCCACCATGATATATTTTTTAATAGAGAATACAATTAAAAGTAAACTGGAACATGATAATTCCCCTTTAAAAAATCTAAAAACAATTTTTGTGATTTATGTGAATAATTTTTGTTTCATGTGAGACTTATTGAAATGTTTTATTAGTATTTAGGGATGATGGGATGTGAATCCAAGCAATGGGAAAGCTCTGTTGTGATAGTTGTGATGATACATGGTTGTGGTGATGCGGAAAGTAAGGGTGAGGTAGTGGATGTTGTGTTATGTTAGTAAGAACTCATATATTCATTTCAAGTATGGAACTTGATTTTATGTGTTTTTGAGAAAAAGGGGTGTATTTGGATATTTACTATGTACACGCCGTGTACTTTTGAGTACACATCGTGTAACCAGTTACCATGTATAGTGCGTCATGGGCATGTAACGGGCGAGATATGGTCATGTGGGATAGTGTAGAAGACCACTAATGTCATAGGCCAATTGAGAAAAGTACATGTCGAGTTAATTAACAGTACACGCCATGTACTTTTTCTTTCAAATGACTAATCGGATCGGGGTCGCGTCTAACACTCATATTCATCTTCTTTTGGTCGTGCCTTATGAAGGAGAATACGGAATCATCGATTCTTCTTTCAGCCTATGATCAAACATCCCTTCACCGAATCAAGCTCTATTGGTTTCATTGGAATCTTCTTGGTGATTTCATCCTTCATCTAGGGCCACTTTTCCTCATTCCTCTTCTTTCTTGAGTTATTCATAGTTGAACGTTTTTGACATTTTTGTAAATATACGAAGTTCAAGGTCAATTCAAGGGTCTATGTTCGAGAGTGTTCTTCATACAATGTTGAGGTAGGTAGTTTTTTTCCTTTCACTAGTTGTATTTGAGTTTTATATGCCAATGTGCCGATTACCCATGTTTCAGGTATTTCGGTTTAATTAAATTAAACCATGTTTTATCTTCCTTTTATTTATTATTGATTAATGGTTTTTTTGGGTATTATGTAAAATATCATGTTTATATAACTCCCCATGGCTGATTTTCCTTGTTTGTATGTTTAGGGTCATTTGGCCCAGGTTTCCAATGAGGCATGCCGTGTTTCCTTCCCTTTCTAGACATGACAGAAATGATTTCCATTTTATACATATTAAATAATTGTGATATGAATTGTAATTTTTTATCCATGTAATTGATGAGATTACTTTGGAAAGCTTTATATCATATATTCATGATTTAATTTCAAATTTCTGTGAGAACCTTGTGTAGTTTGACCACAGGGGTAGTTGATGCTGAGTGCTTCCTCAGAGTGTCTATTATATTTCACGCTACGACACCACATGGGGGATTGAAAGTCAGTGATTCCTCAGAGTGTCTATTGTTTATGTTACAATACCATAGTAGTAATTCTTATAGAGAGCTTCCCAAGGGTGTCTGAAGTTGTTGTGTAATAACCATAGGGTGAATTGACAGTGAGTGCTTCTTTAGAGTGTCTTTTCCATTTTATTTCATTACATGGCCAGAGGGGTTAGACTGTGTGACCTACAAAAAGGGTTAACATAAATATTTAATGTTTGGGATGCATCTTCCAAGACAATTTATGAGTTAGGATTTGGTCTTGTTAGGTATTCTTCTTAAATACTTGTTGTGATACTTACATGATTAAATAAAGAACATTAAATGCTAATGAATGTAAATGGAAACTATTCTATTGTTTACTTTTGTGTACTTATAATTTATTTGCTACATTTCCATTATTACTTGATATATATATATTAACTAATATTTAGGCACAAATATTGTGGTGGTTGTCTACTAGGATTCGTCTCACACCCTGTTTGGGTCATGTTTTTGTACCTGAACATATTAAATGTTTTCAGGTGTAGATAAGGTAAAGTGACCTTCTTCCTCAGGTATATCATTGGCTGATTGGAGCTAGAGAGCATAGAACTAAACATAGGCTTGCGATGCTGCTTGAGTATTACTCTTTTCATTATAATTTAGTTCAGTTGTATTTATATATTATTGCATTTTATTTCTACTTTCCAACATATATGTGACATCAATAATTTATATATGTCCTCTAGTAGTTATTTACTTTCAGTCTTCCGTTGTTTACTTATTGTATGGTATTTTACTTCTATTTTTGTTCATTATTTTTTATTTCATTGTGAATTCACTTCCAATGAGGGAATAGTTTTCCCACTATCACACCTATGTCCCTCGTTATAAGTATGTAACCTCTGGAATTTGGGGAAATTCCCTTAAGTCTATGTTACCTACTAGGTACGAGTCACATTTGGGTGGAACCCGAAACTGGGACGTTACAATGCGGCCAAGAATGTGGTAATTCTGTTGTGTGGGCTTGATTGAATGAGGTTAAGGAAGGTAGTTCTATTGAACTTCAGGTGTACGATTTTTTTTATGGGTTGAAATAGTTACCCATGTAGTATTGGAATTAACATAGTTTGGATAATTGTAACAAAATAATAAAATGATTTCGAAAAAACTATAGAAGGATATGTGTTTAAATGGTGGGGTGTAAAATATGAATTATTTGTATGGAAATTGTGTTTCAAAATAGATATTTTAATTATAATGGGCTGGTAATGGAAATAAAAAAATGGTTTTGGCTACTAATGATAATATGAAAACATTTTTGTTCTTTGAATCTTGTGTTGTTGTGTTGTGAATTTTGAGGGAGAAAAAACTATGGGAGTCTTGTGAGGAGGTTAATAATCTGGTTTTAGACCCATTGATTGGGATTGTGTGATCAAATATTATATTTAATGTATATTCTTATGATTTTATATATTCTCCCCATCTATTTCAATCACATAGTTCACATAACCAAATGTTTAATTGGTGATTTTCTCAACCCCATAGTGGTGAGGATAGTTGGTTGACTACCCACTCTTCCCCAAACCCACTTCAAGAAAACAATGTAATTAACTCCCTATGATTGATAGATGTTAAATCCCCATATTTCATTATGTTATGGGATATTATGTGTGGGGCCAAGAGTTTTAGGTGACATGTTAAGAGGTGTCTTATTATGAGTGTAGTTCATGGTAGGAGGAGGGCATGAGATTGATTCTTTTCTTGTTAATGATATCTTACTACACTGTTTATGATAAATGATGTAATGTGATGGCCAAGGTACCCTTGAGTGAGATGAGATGTGATGTAATGGTCAATGTGTCTACAAGAAGGATGTGATATGATGGGGATAGATCTAATACATAAGGGGTGGGATCACCAAAAAAATTCTATTGGGTTGTGAGAGTGGATAATCAGTGGAAAAGTGGTGTAGGTACACATTATAGATATTTTTCTTATTATGTTATTATACATTGATGTGTTAGTTGGTTAGTGATCCATGATGAGTATGGTTATGGTTATTGTTCTTTTATAGGTCATGTTGGGTTATATGGTTTTCACATGGGTTCATTTGTATTATATTTTCACATCCGAATGAGAGAAATTGTTTTCCTTGTTGATTATACTTGTATTCTAAATATACATATATAAAAATATTTTTAGGTTTCTCGGATGACTATGTGGATTTTTCTAGACATCACTGCCTCAGATCATTGGATTTTTGTTTCTTCATTGATTTAGATGTACTTTTGGGTATTTTACTTTGAATAAATTAATCTATATTAGTTTTTATATAATCATTATGGAATGGTTTTCTGATTCATTTTCTATTGTGTCTTGAAGTATCTTGTTGATGATTCATCTAATCTACTAGTCCTATGATTATTATAATGGTATATTCATTAAATATATGAGATTTTTATACCCTTTGTGCTAGTCTCTATGTCGGGGCTTACTAGAGGTGAGAATCTAGGGTCATCATCTCTCTCCCCTCATTGTAGTATCCATAGAGAGAGTTTTTCCTCATAGAGTGTGATCATATAATGTTGGTTGAGATATTGGATGGAGTTTTGAGTTATACTATGTGAGAATTGTGTAGTTTAGTATAATAATTGTTTAATTTTACATTGGAATATGTCATAGTCAAGGGAGACCAGCTAGACACTGGATTTTGGGGCCCCATGATCTATTTCATAGATTTTGAGCTTATTGAATGACAAATTGATGGGGAACCGAATTTAGGGTTGGGACTTATCAATAGAAAATTCATTATGACTACTTGTGATATTATTTCAATTTGGTGGTCTTGGTTTTTGAAAAATTATAATAAGTGAAAAGTAATTAAATAAATATTAATAAAACTACATACTCATAGGATTATGAATTTTGTTTTTATTTCATCTATGGATCATCATGTGGCTAAACAAGTGGATGTTCAACAAGCTAATCCATTTTATAATTAAAGGGTTTATCCAGTTGATGATGATGATATTGAGCAGTGGCACTGGATATTTTCAACATAAAGGTATTTATAAGTACGAGGGATAAATTTATGATGTAGAGATAGAGAATTTATAGATCGCTTTTAGTTTGATATATGCCCCAATAGAGTACTATATCACCATTATAGTGTGTTACATGTGAGGAGCTTGACGTAATTGGTGGATTTCATACCTTGGTGATGGGAAGGACGTATATGTTTAATTGGTTGACTTTGAGAAGGAGTTTTGGGATTATTTAATTTCACTAACCATGAAGTATGTGAATAAAAAAGAGTGAATCTCCCCTCATCAGGGAGTATGTATATGTGGAATCTTGGGATAATCATCAATGGCCTTTTACATTTTTATCGGGTCTTTTTTGATGATGAAAAATCTTCTATAAGATGTATTTAAGGGGAAATATATCATTTTATCCATTATTCATTTAAAATATTTTCATTTCCAACAAACCTGGTGGTTTAGAAAAAAGGTGGAGGTGGTAGAGAGGATGAACTCATGAGAATGATTATCACACGAGATGAACAAGCATGGTCTCTTAAGGAGTAGAGTATTCAGTGGTAGGTTTTATGTGCTAGGGCCTTTGAGGATTCATCTAGTAGGTATTTTATTTAGTAGTTCACTTCCATCCTATGTCTAGTAGTTTTTGAGCTTTTATTAGGGACTTCATATCAGTGTGTCTCATATATAGGGTTCATGGTTGTTATCTAGATCAGTTATCCTCGAATGGTTGAGCTTAGTTTTCTAGTCATGGAAGGGTCACTATAAGACTCTACAGTGGTTACCAATAAGGTTGTTTCGGTATTTAGGGTAGGATATTTATTAGCTAGTTACAATGTATGGGTTTGGTAGAGGACAACATCATGGCGTTACTTGATTTCATGAACCTCAACCTAAGTGTGGTCATGGAGGAGGCTATCATTAAAGTGGTAGAGGAACCATGTATGGTCATTTTCATATAGAAGAGGTAGAAATATAATAGTGATGAGATAAAATTAGTGGAATGATCAGTTTATCATATATCATTCTATTTTTTATTGATGTGAATCACTCTCTTTTTGTACACCCCATCGAGTTTGTTCCTTTGTACTAGATATAAAGTGCCTTCTCTTGACCCTTATGTTTTCTACACCAGTCGGGGATAAACTAGCTTGTTTCATATATGATGGGTTGTATTCTAATTATAGGTCCACTTCAATCCCTTTGGGATATTTTATTTCTCTATATACCCCCATAAATTTCATTATTTTCATAGACTAGTTGTATTCTATAAGTGATGTTATTGAGTGCTCTTGGTGAATACATATGTTCTCATATGTGTATGAACAACATGCTTCATTAATTTATGAGAGGGTATGTTAGTTGAGAAATAGAAATTTGAAACCCCTAAATTCTATCATGGTTGATATTTCAGTGGAGTCAGTTGACACTATAATAAAGGAGCCCCTCAATTTTTCCAAGGAGTTCCTAGATTCTTTCACCTAGGAGGTTGTGACACTACCCGAAGATGTGATGTTGAGATTGATATAGATCTAAAACCTGATTATTATCTGATATTGATGTCTCTTTATCGAATGGAACCTTATGAGTTATGGAAATTTAGATTTAAAGATGATGATTTGAAGAAAAAGTGATTCATTTGACCCAGTGTGTCACCATGTAGTTCTCTAATATAGTTCTCTAAGAAGACAAATGGTTTTCTGAGGATTTATATAGAATACCAGAGGAAAAATAAAGTGACACTCAAGAATACCTATCATCTTCCAAGTATCAATGGTTGTTTCAACCAACTAATGATAAATAGTTTTTTCTCCATGATAAATAAGAGGTCGGTATATAACCATTTGAGCATAAAGGATAAAGATATCTAGAATACAACATTTGGAAGTAGATTTGAGAACATTGAGTTCATGGACATTCCTTTTAGTATAAATAACTAGCCATTTGTGTTCATGGGGTCATGAAATCTATGTTCATTGAATCCCTAAACCAGTTCATATTTATGTTCATCACCAATGTATTAATCTACTCAAATTGATATGAGGGTCATATATAGCATATCATAGCTATCTTAAAAATTGTAAGATTCCACCAACTCTATGGAAAGTTATACCAGTGTAATTTTTATACATAATAGGTGCATTTACTAGGGAATGTTGTGTCTTTGTATGGTATGGATGTAGACCAGTCAAAATTTAAGTCAGTTTTTTTATTGTGGAACACCCAAGAACCTGGTAGATGTGTATAGCTTCTTGGATATCACATTATATTATCATAGGTTGTTTCAAAGTTTTTCTCAATTTTATCCCCTTCTACAGTGTTGATAGGGATTGACCAGTATTTTTTGTAGACTAACCAGTGCCAAGTAGCATTTGATTACATGAAGTGTAAGTTTTTCAGTGCTCCAATGCATCATTTTGATGAGGAGGGTTTGATGTTTTCGGTTATTTATGATAATTCACATATAGTCTTGGGCTGTGTATTGATGTAAAAGTTGAAAGTTATCTCATATGGGTCTTTTAATTTTATTCCCCCTGAGTTTTACTTTCCCTCCCACAATCAGGAGTAAATATTGGTTGTGATTGTGCTAATGTTGTGGAGGTATTACCTTATTGGGGAGTTATTTTGTCTCTTCATGAACCATAAGAACTTTATGTATCTCTTTTTTCAAATTGATATGAATCACTTAAAGTAGAGAAGGATATGGATTCATCAGTGTTACAATTTTCAGATCTCCTACCCCATAAGAAAAGGGAATTTTTTGTCCGATGCATAGAGAAATAATGTCATAGAAGTGTGTTACTCAGTAGTCTAAGTATGCATGCAGAACGATGAAGTAGTTTACAACCTGATACTTAGATAGGTGGTTGGTTGAGGGAGGTCATTTATTTTTTCAGGTGACGGTATTGTCTTCTCTAATATGGTTGGTGGCAGAGAATCATTGGGGACACTCAGGGGTAGCACTTATTTGGGATCATGTTGTCCACAACAATTTTTTAGAGGGATGATCATTGGATAGTTTGATCCAGATGATTTTTCATTGTATTTTTTTTGATTTCATAGTGATGTTTGAGGTATTGATTTATTAGTTTCATATAACTCCATTATTTGTACAATCGAGTGTTTCCAAGTTGAATTGTGTCTTAAGGGAACTGTTATGGTGTCCTATGATGAAATTATAAGTGGAAGAGTTTGTGGCTCAGTGTCTTGTTTTCTAATATGAAAAGGATGAGCATTTTGTTATTGATGGTTTTTTCATCTATTGGATGTTCCCAACCTAAAATTGGAGGAAATATTGATTTATTTATTCATAGTTTTACCCAGATATCATTGAGGTTGTTTTGTTATCTTGGAAATCATGGTCTGATTAATGAAATTGGCTCACTCCCTAGTGATCAATGTGTCATGCCCAATGGATGTTTTGGAAAACATGTATGTGGATGGTGTGGAATGACAACATGGAGTCTTGAGGTCTATTATCCCATATTGAGATGCATTTTTTACAATTGGAGTCTATATGGGATTGTATAAGGATTTTGACACTAATTTAGGCCTCAAGATTTCTTTCCACCCTCTCATGAAAGGATTGAAAGAGTAGACTATTGAGACATTGTAGGGAATTTAATGGGTGATTGTCTTTGACTTCATTAGATCACGGTAACAACACCTTCCCTTGTTTGGAATAGATTATAATAAAATATACCTCTCATTATTTGAAATGGACCTACTTGAGTCTTTATATGTTTGTCATGTCTGCCTACATTATGTGTAACAGAAGATGGGAAGTCATCATTTCTAGGAAATGATGTGCTTCTGAGAAAAACAGAGAAGGATCATTTGGTTAAATATTGGATGATATAAGCATAGGGCATGTAGATATCGTATTCTGGTTATAAGAGTAGGACATTGATGTTTGAGGTTACTGACCACGTGTTCTTGAATGTTTCCCCTCGATGTGGGCATTGGAGAATCGATAAGGGAAGTAAGATCTCACCCAATTTTGATAAGCACTTTAACGTTATTGTGGAATTGGCATGGTGAATTATCTGTTGGAACCTCCTCCTTGACTAGACAACAACCATGATGTCTTCGACATCACTCTAGTGTATTAATGTCTTCATGATGACTACCATGTCATTAACTGTTAGATTTGGTTATCAAGGATGATGTGAAATTCATTGAGCCTCTAATGGTATTATATTATCATCATGAAAATGTACTGCATGGATAGACCATTCCTTTGTTTTGGGTGTTACGGTGGAATGGTGGAATGGAGGATAGAACAAGTAAGCATGAGAAACAAATGCATTCCTAGAACCTACTATTGTTTTCACATGTTTTATGCATATTATTTACATGTTTTTATTCAATGTGATGTTTATAACATTTTTTATAAGAGAAATTATTTGTGTTGATATTTTATGTGTGATAAGGATTATGGGGTATGAAAAGTGTAGGACCAAATTAATAATTGATAATCAATGTACAACGATGTGATTAAACCCACATGGGAATTTCTGGGCCACCCATAGTGGATATTGTCTATAAATATAGGATAAAATTTCATGATTTGAATGTTCATGGAAGTGTACTTGTTGGGATATTGTGGGATCTTGGGTTGGAATGTTATGATGGTAGTGGTGTTTTAGATATTATAATATCCTCTAGTGGAATCAAAAGAGATTAATTTTTATATATTTTCTCCCATTATTCTTACGTTGATCATAAATTATTTAGGGAGAGAATAATTTGAGAGGTATTTTATGTAACAGACCAGACCTTATCTCCCATTATTTTATTCTATATATAATTATTAAGGTGTCCCTATAAATTCTAGTTGTGTTTGGAGGTGGAAGGGAGGCGTTTTGAGGTGTTTTGATGTGAAATGGGTGTCTTAGAGGATAACGGTAGATCCAAATGGTAGATCCAAACTATATATCCTAACGATATATCATTTTGGACATAGAACTCCAGTAATGTATCTCTAGTAGTAGATCTCATGTTGAATATATTTTTTCATAGGTCTGTGGAGTTAGGTCACATGATGTAGATCAATGGTGTAGATATTTAGGGGAAGATATCTAGTGGTAGATCTATAGTGGTAGGTATCTGGTGGTAGATACAAATGGTAGATTATCATGGGGGTATATTCTAATGGTAGATCACTAGTGGTAGATCTGTAGTGAATCTAGTTTTCAAATATTTTTCTAGTTTTACCATTTTTGATATATAAGATTTAAATGTTGTTAATTAATGTAATTTAATTAAATTTTATAGGAGAATAATTATATCTTACATATCATTAAATTTTAGAGTCATTTTTAATTGTTATACTACATGGATTTGATGGGATCTCCATTCCATGGTAAACTAAAACCATATAAAATCCCCCATTATTCATATCAATTCATTCTGATGTAAATAAATTTTCTTCAATCATTCCATTTTTTTATCTTTAGATAAGAGTTTCACCATACTTATTTCTTTGGTTTTATGGGAACTTGTCGTTATAGTTCATTCGAGTTTCCTATAGGGGTTTCCTCTTACGCACACGACCCCTATTTCTAGTGAAAAAAAGTCTATTTCTTCATTCATTCACAAAGTGGATTCCATCATTTTTGATTAGTTTTAACATGAAAGAGGGGTTCATGATTATATTTCATTTTAGAAATATATTATACACTTGATAATGAATATAAAAAATCAATTTCATTGAATCAAAGTTGAAAGGGGATTTTATCCAACTATCACATCATTTTATGATATTTGTATATGAGATCTATCTATGTTTAATATATCACTAAAAATCATGCCCATTGGTAGAAATTTGTATGTGGTTTTTATAAATTTTTTCTATCACAGGTTGTGTGATTGTTGTGACACCACAATAAATAAATAGCTAACCACTTATACTTAGCTAATGAATTGGTTTCACCATAATATATAGATCATGTGAGATTATCATTAAATATAATGCGTAATATGAGAAATCCCATACAATAAATATCATTTTTATATTTTAATAATGTTTGTTGCATGTGTGAATATTTTATGCATGGTCATGTCATATAAGGATGATGTGATGTGTAACCATGTGATTGGGATGTAGTGATGGGGTATTATTGATGATTTTTTGTTGTGGTTCTGGTATTGTTGATATAGAATGTGGGGCCGATGTGGTGGATATTTAGCTATATGGTTGAGAATGTGGTAATGGTATTGCCTATGATTTTTAGAGTGAGGTTGATTAGGATAGTTCTATTATCCTTTTTGTGTATTCTTGTTTATATGTGCAGAAACAATTGACCGAGTACAATTGGAATTAACATGGTTTGTATAATTGGATGAAAGTAATAAAATGAATTGTAATATACTATAATAATTATTTTGTTTAAATGGTGTGATATTATATATGAAATAATGGACTATAAATTGTAAAATGAACTCACTATTATATTTGAAATGGGTTGATAATTGATATATGAAATTGGGGTTTACATAAAATGAGAATATGAAATGTGGCATGTGCTTTATAGTTTTCAGTTGTGTTTGGTGCTTTTGGATTCATCAATAAAGTGAGGGAATTTGATGAGCTGGTTGATAATATTATTGTAAACCCATAGGTTGGGTTCATGTGTTATAATATAATATTTTAGGTATATTCAGGTAATATTCTATATGCACCCACACCAATTTCAAGAACCTAGTAATGATAACCAGATGCTTTAGAGGTGTTTTCCCGAACATCCTAGTGATGAGGATGGATGGATGGCCATCCACTCTTCCTCACTCCCTCTCCTAAGTGATTATGACATGAACATTCTATGATGGATAAAAGTAAAAAGTGATAATTTTGATATATGAAGGAGATGTGATGGCCTAGGTGTCCTTAGGTACGATGTGATGAGATGGATTATGGTGTGGGTCAGGCATGATAGGAGGAGGGAACAAGGATGGTGCCCTTCAAGTTCATAATACCCTTATACACTTGTTATGAGATGTGATGTGATGTGATGTCCTAGGTTAATTCATGTGAGAAGTGATTTGACGTGACGACTCAGGTGTCTGAAGATTGGATGTGATGTGATGTGCTGATATGTTATACAAATGGGAAAAACACTAGGATGTTTTTCATTGGGTTGGGATAGTGGCTGATTGGTGGGAATGTGGTGTAAGATACCCTTTATCAATATGATTATTGTTATTTTATTTTACTTATATGAGTTATTGGGTGTTTGATCCATGGTGAGGATGGGTTTGGTTAGTATGAATGTATTGGTATTGTTTGGTTCTGATTTTTCCTCACAGCTGTATTAGTATGATCTTTTAAAATTTACCTGATATACTTTTATTTTCTTTCACATTATACTTTTACGCTCACCCTGTGAATATAAAAATATTTTTAGGGTTTTAGGAGGAATACATGGACCATGTAGAAATTAAATTATCGAATCATTGGATAGTTTTTGGGTGACTACTTTAGATTTAAGTTTTTTTATTTTATTGTGGATAATTCTATTTGTATTACTTTATATTTATACATGAATTGTGGGATGTTTTTTGGCTTCTTTTTTATTATTTCATATAGTTTATCATGGATTATTCATCTCATCTGTCGATTATTTTTATATTGTAGAGTGTAATACCTCTAAAACATGAGATTATTATACACTCGATGTTAGTCGCCAACCTGGGGCTTACTAGAGATGGGACTTAGGGTCATTATCAATATCCCCTCATTATGATATCTTTTATAGGGTGGGGTTTATGATATTTAAATTCATGGGAATTTGGTTAGGATATAATAGGTTATAGTTTTTTTATCTTTGTATTAGGAATTTTTAGAAAAATATGAAGGAGGTGATATCATTTTATATGTGATTAAAAGTGAAATTTTTTAAGGACTCGTTATTTCAAAATAAAATAACACCGGTATTCTGGTCAAAAGGCTCAAAAATTTTCAATATCATTTTGGTGATAGATATAAGATCATTAAAAACGTCAAAATCCAATATAAAACTAACTTTTAAGATTTATTAACAATTTTCACTACATTAATAAACTTTTTCCATAATATACCCTTACCATACAAATTCCAATTTCACCCATGGAAACTAATTTTATTAGGAAAATTTAAAACTAAAATTTCTTACTAATTTTCAAATTATAATTTTAAATATATAAATAATTTTCTAAAATTAAATTTATAAATATTAGAATACTTTAATTCAGTAGTAGCAGACATAACACTTAAAAACATTTCTAATAAAAAGTTCATTTTGAATAAAAAATTTTAGTTTGGGATACAAATATAAATTTTTTTTTCTGATTTTTGAGGAATAAATTTGACTATTATAAAACAAATAATTTTAATGGATCATTTAAATGAATCCAAAACTAATGTTTTCCAAAATAATATTATATTAAATGAAAAGAGCAATAATAGTTTTTTATTAGAGTTAAAATATTACTTATGTTTCATTGGTTTTATTGGTTTAAACAATATATTCCAAATGTATAAAATTTTTACTAACCTGAATATTTTATCAGTTAATTATTTTTTAAATAAATATATGTCTGACTTATATTGTAATAAGGTATTAATAGTCACTGTTTTGGAAAAACTATATTTTTCACTATTCTTCTAAAAATCAACTATTTAGAAAAATACTAAAAATTAATCCTCATTTTATTTTTCAATGATGAATCTAAAAAATAATGTATTTTTAATTATTCATATTATATAATTTATAAAATATAATTTCAAAATAATAAATTTATATTGTATTAATTGTATTTTAAAAAAAATTACTTAATTTGTATGATGTCTAAAATGGTTAAGAATATTAAAACCAATAATTTTAAAATTATAAATTCACATATAAAATACATATTTTTTATAAAAAATGCTTACATGAATTTAAAATTCATACCTATATATGATTAATATCCCAAAAGTAATTTTTTTCATAAAAATGTTATTTTTCATTACTAAACTAAAAACCAATATTTTTAGGACAAAACCCAATTTTTCATAAAATTTGTTTTTATTTTTTCAGATTATATTTCTATAAATTTTAAAATTTTAATTTATAATATATTTTTATAATAAAATAAAAACCATTTTCATAAGAAAATAATATTTTTACTTGATAGTTATTCTTATTTTTAATTTCTATTAAAAACAGATATATATATATATATATACAGAATTTTAAAATAAAAATTATATTTCAATAAAATCATCATTTGACAATAATATACATAGTTTTCATTAATAAAAATTAATGTACTTTAAAATAAATTTTTAAACCCAATAAATATATAAGTACGTTTTTAAAAAATTACTTCACTATAAACATATATATTTATGTATTTCAAAATTTAATTACTATGATTAATACTTACAAATTCAACAGATGGGTTTTAATGGTGTAAACATATCAATGTTTTATTTTTTTTATTATTCCTATTGATAAATCTATCAAACATATTAGAATTAATGAAAGGAAAACATATATTATAATCGTAGGTCATCGCATTCTCCTCGACCCTCGCATAAATTGCATCTATGAAATTTTAAAACATGCATAATGGGATTAATTTTAATAAGTAGATCCCAATAAAACAAATTTTAGTAGTTCATCACGGTTTTATTATTCTATAAATTGATATATCCATATATGTAATTTTATATAAGATCTTGGTAAATAGAGATAATAATTTCTTAATAAAATCATTGTAAGTGAAGAAGAGATAAATCTATAATTTTTATCTTTCCTCAAACCTTGATAATGTTTCATACACCATTGATATAATAATTATACATATAAATATTTTTTATTTATATATAGTTACCTAATTGTAGAAATCTAACAGGAAATAAGACATCAACAAGTTTAGAGTAAAAATTCACTATCTACCTGAAAAATAGTCTTTGAATGGGCTTCAACTTGTTACAAATATCTCAGAGGTGGTTATTTTCAGTCATTTTCATTAACCCTTAGATAAGTGTATTGGGATTCGTAGTTAAAAAATCCTTACTTATAAATCATTGAAATGTTAGTGGATCCTTATAAAGAAAATTATCTTCCATCATTGAATCATTCCTTTTCCCTTGATAAATTATTTCTTGATGACCCCATTTACCATAAATAAATAACCATGTAGTCCCATTGAGGCACTGACCATAGTTATTCTTCCAACATTGTTAACATGTAGGATGGTTAATATTATCTTCCACATCATCTTCATCACTAAACATCCCATAATACTCTATCATTTTATTCATTACTGGGTTCAGGATTTTAATTATGCTCACACGGTTAATCATATTTGAAAATAGTTGTTTTGAAATATTCCTCATATTTCTCATTTCAGCTCCCACTTCAATAGTGTGATATTTCATATAATCACTGCATTTCCCTCAAAACATGTTTTATCTCAGTTACTTATGGTATTATCCATTAATAAAACCCAAAATGGTATGCCTGGATAATGAATAATTATCCTTATAAGATAATTATCCCACATAACCTAATTGAAATTTAACTGTAATATCACTAACCATAAAATAACAATGAATTAGTATATAATTCTTTAACTTCATGTTATATAACTCTTTTTTAACCTATATCATCCACATTTTAACCAATATAATTTATAAAACAACTTATATAATACTTGGTTCCACATTTATCAATATATGTTGTGTCTATGTTATATTTTGGTTGGATATCTTATACATCTCAACCTAATATCTCAATGTAACTGAAAAATCCATATTTTATATTGGTTAATAAATAGAGTATGATCAATAAAATTATATCCCCCATGATTCCCTAGTTAGGGGTATAGTTAGGTCTCTTAATAGTGCATCGGGTCATAGTAGAGTGAGAACCCAATAAGCACTCCTTGGGTTTGTTTCTGCTATGTAAAATTGTGCAATATCCTGCTGCAACATCATAGTTTAGAGTGTGTTATTCCATTACGAGGGAAACCGGACAATCTATACTATATAATTTTTTTGGATAATATACTATAATTATGATTATCCGTTATAATTATCCCTAGGGTTGTCACTCAGGTTATTTCATCATAATCTCCAAAAATAACTATACCTTTGATTGATACAAACAGTTCAGACCCAATCCTTAAACACATATTATTTCCTGATTATTCACAATATAATCCAATAAGTACAAATATTGTGTTCAAAGTTCTAATGTGTTTGGGTAATTAGATACACGAATACATCATCTGAAAAGTAAACACATCATCTTGTTTTAATATTCCACATTAGTCTACTAACACGCATAGATATTATAAGACTTCATATAATATCATAGGAATAAAATTGATGAAATGGGTGAGATATAAATGCTAGTAAGTATATAAAAATTTTAATAAATCTTATCATGTTTTTCAAGTGGAATAATTTGATATCCTAAATAGAACAATGTGGAAAAATATAATAAGGAAATAAAATCATAAGATCATTAATTCATAGAATATGTTGAAAAAAAGTAAAACATGAAATTATAGAAATAAATCAAGGGTCACTATGAAGACCATCATCATAAATTGTGAAAAGTCCCATAATGGATTTGGTCCACTCCATATTACCATAAACATAGTTGAAAATGTCTCATGGTCGATTAGGTGCACTCCCAAATCCCATACACAGAATCTTATGAGATTTTGAATTTTATATAATGAATTAGAGTGATATATAATTCCATACCCACAAATAAAATAATATAGTGTACATAGGATAACCACTTGGGTGCTGCACATGGCGGAGAATATCCCATAGTGGATTAGGTTCCCTCCATAATTGATAAGTAAAATCTCATGATATTTAAATATGTTCCTCATTAAATTGAGAGATATATAATTTGGAGCTATATTATCACATAATTTAAATCATATATATGTGTTCCATATGTGTATAAGGTACCATACATAAACTATAGGCATGGTCAATCTTATGAGAAGAAAGTGGGATTCATAATTTAGATATAATGCATAACTGTGAGGTAAGTCATAATGATTAATAAGATAAAAAAGAATTAAAATATTTTGATGTTCATATTTTATAAAGAATCATAGGTATTGAAAATTGAGTTCTTGTGTAGAGATTTCGAGAGAATGATATTGGAGAATAGAGAATAAACAACATAACACTTGGGTTATTATTTATTAAATAAGTAGATGTTATTCTTAAAGTTGGTAAGAGAATAATTTTTTCTATAAAACATTAATTGAAAAAAGGGGGTTATCAATATAATAATAACAGTTTTTATATATAATTTTTGGTTAAAAACAATTTAAGGGGGTGATTCTTGACATTATACTAGGAATAGGAAAATTATTCAAAATCAGGTTTTGCAAAAATTATTAATTTCAAAGGGAAATAAAATCATATATTACACAAGAAATTATTAGGATATATTACATATGAGATATATAAGGTATATATATATAATATGAGATTTATATAATAATAATATTGCGTAAATTGGTTAAAGAAAATGAGAAAGTATAACCGACAATTCATAAATGAGGTCTAAAGGATCCATTACTTTTTCATTCAGATAAAAATGTAGAAATACTACATAATTAGAAAATAATAAAAATTTACTTACCAAAGAAGTGAAATAAAATATGAATTTCTCATGAGATAACACTTAACTGGGTTTCTATTTATAAAATTGAACATTAACATGAGTGGAAATTTTTAACAGGGATGAGAAACCATCATTTAAAATGATCGGAATTAATTGTAACATAGTTTCATTTTAAGGAAGCATTAGAACTCATCAAGAAAATATATTTGAATCTTAATTGAATGATAAATATATAAATTTGCTATACCATATGATTTTTAAGGTTAAAATCAAAGATAAATAGTATTACTCGAAAAATAATATTTAGTTATTAAAGACCCTCACATTTTCGGGAAGACATGAATCATGTCTTGAAAAAATGATGTTAAATAATTTAAGACATTATTAATTTCTTAAAAATAGTTCATGAATTTAAGAATAAAGGGGGTGGTAGTTAGTACATAAAATAAAGGCTTTAATTTGTGAAGTGATATTGCGATAAAAACCATTACAGCATATGATATTTACTCATAAAAACTCTTAAAAAGAGATAAAGATTGAATAATAATTTCAAATAGAATGAATAAAAATAATTTGATAAATTATTTATCAAATTTGTTTGTACAGACCATTTAAATTAAATTAGGTTTATAAAATAACACGGGTCTCATGGAAGGAGGTTTTGAGATGAATCCCTTAGTGAATGTGGGAACATAATCTTCACATAAAATTAATATCATTAAAAACAATTATGTTCATAAAATATATATAAATTATCACCAATCATCTATATTTATTTCTAAAAAGATAATAAATTATCTTTTGGAATTTATTTGTAATATTATTTTCACATACATTAGTTAATCGAGGTTTTTCAGTTATTTTTTTCTGAAAATTTGGTTTTATGACCGTAGTTATTGGTTTTTTATATAAGTTCATCATCCCCCAAAAAAATTAGTTTTATTTAATTTATTTTTTTATTAGGATAATACATATATAGTTAAAATCATTACTACAAAATTTATCCAAATTTTGAATGGTGGCTTCATATGTCCACTTAAGGTGGTTAAAGTTGCTATATCCATTTATAATAATTATTAACTAGATATTGTTATATATGATCCTTAAAAAATAATATTAGTGTAAATGATTATTTTTTAATATTATTTACATTTTAATTTTCATCATTTTCAGGTTGTCATGGAAAAAACATGTCATTCATGGGGGTGGTAGTTTGCACATAGGCATGATGAAATTTTCATTTTTCTGAATGATTTTAGAGGAAGGTGTAAAATTTTCATTATGTTAATATTACAATACTTCAAAATTAAAAACTGCGATTTTTATAATAGCTTAATTATGTTATGGGATTTCATTTTTTTAGAAGAATAAAATAATTGGATAAGTTAGGTTTAGAGTATTACCTCTTAAATGGAATTTCTCCCTTATTTAACTCTTTATGACTTCTTAGCATCAAATTATGGTTAGACTAAGGATTTAAAGGAATAAGGATAATAATTAAAAGATAAGAGAGTATATTCATAGTTGACATTTTTATTTTGTGATGGTGTAGAAAGGGGAGGTGGGGGTATACTTTTATAATTTAGGAAAATGGAACTTTTTTGAACACACATCATTTTTCAACAATATCGTGCCATTATTTATCAAAAAAAGATCCAAAATGGACAATAATTTTTTAAGGATAGATATAATTAAAATAATCCTTATGAAATACAATATGAAACATCTTGTTAAAGTATTTTAACCCTTTGTCTCTATGTTAAAACACTTTTACTTTAATTTACCATTATAGCAGTAACTCTGCTTTCTCCCCTAGAATCTAATTTTAATGACTAGCAATAAAATATAAATTATTTAGTAATTAAACATGGTGATTTAAAAAATCTAAATAATTTTAAATATTAAAACATATTGAAATTATAGAAATTTATTCTAGTTTAATCATAGATAACTTGTAAAAACAATGTTTTAGAGTTTTTTTTAAATAAATCAATCCTTGTGAATTAAGATTATCAATGTTTTTAATTTTAAAGGCATAAATTAGTTTCTTATAAAAAAAATAAAATTTCTGATTTATTAATCAAAAATCTAAATTTTATATTTCAAAAATATATTAATCAAATTAAAAGACACATTTTTTTATTATAATTAAAATAATACTTACATTTCCTAGGTTTTATTAGTTTAAAACTACATCTTTGAAATGTAAAAATATTATTCTGTAATAAAATATTATTATCAATTAAAATTTATTAAAAATCTACATCTCAAATATAATATGAAATGGAAATAAATTTCACTATTTTTCATAAAAAAAAGTATTTTTAACTTCTCATATTAAAATTAGTTATTTTACAAAAACTAAAAATTTAATATTATGGTCATTTTCATTTTATGAATCTAAAAAATGAGTCATTTTGTTATATTAAATGTATATGTGGGATATTTTATTAAATATTGAATGTATAATGTATTTAAAATATTTTTTCTGGAAAATGTAATTTATGTTCTAAAATTTGAAATAAGGATTTATAAATTTAAAAAAAATTGAATTTAAATTTAGCATATAAAATATATATTTATTATTTTAATTTTTTAGAAAATTTTTATTCATACTAATGTATTAATAGTATCATCAAAATTATGTTACATATAAAAAACGTTATGTTCAATATTCACCTAAAATTCAATCATTTAAAAAAACTCCAAAATTAATTTAAAAAAATATTTACCTAAAAATAAAAATGTAAAATTCTATTTCTATATTTTTATATTTAACTTTTAATTAAAATTATAAAATACTTTAAAAACCATTTTTATAGGGTAATAAATTTTTTAAATACTAGATGTTCTTATTATTTATTTCTATAAAATAATGATATATCTATAAATAATAATTAATTATTGTATTTTTTATAATAGAGTCGTTCAAAAAGAATATAATTAATAATATTTAACAAAAATGTGGTGAATAAAAAGTTAGGTTCTTAAACATGCTACTAAATTAAATAAATTTCATTAAAATAACCTTTAAATAAACATATATATTAATATTTTTCAAAATCTAGTTAATAATATTTGTAAATACTAATAAATACTTTGGGTTTTAAATTTATAAATATATAACAGTTTCATTTTGGTTTTGTGTTTTATATGGAGAATGTTATTAACAAATTTTATGTAATTAGTGGAAAACATATATTAGAATATTAGGTCATTACGTGAGCATGAAGGTCTTATAGAGTGAATTGAACTTTTTAATAGGAGAAACTCATTTTGAAAGTGGGAAATATAAATTCCAAAATATTAAACTAGTTTAGAGAAATTTTCTAGCAATTTTTCACACAAATCGCATTTACGATTTCTAGTATTTTCAAAATTCTCACATATGTTTCCAAAGAAAATCGACACTCTATTTATTTAACTATAAAATATTAAAAAGTGTGAATATTTCACCTAGACATCATCCTCTAGGTGAGACAACCATAATAACTATTATAATTTGTTACCAAGAAGAAAAACATTTAATATATCCCTATGAAAAATATATAGTTTTGATAAATGTAAAGAAATTATAACACAATCACAGTTTTATATTCAAATAGATATTATCCAATATGCGTTTAACACATCCGAATCTTGGTTTTCTAACACTTAATTTATATATATAATAAAACTACCTTAATTAACCATTTACCCTTTTCATGTCACTATTCAATATCTTAAAATTAATTTCTAGCAAATATACAACCATTTTTACCAAAATACTTTCATAAAAACATTTACCAAACGTACAAATATCTCTTATAGTTCATTTACTGTGTTTTATTCCATTATAGAAAACATTTTCACCAAATTTTATTCAAATTAGAGTAACTATTCCAAAGATAAACACAAATAACATCAACAAATCACTTTTTAATAACTCATATAAACTTATATAAAAGCAATATATATTTATAAAGATATTATAGATGAATGACACACTTAACACATTAAAATTTTCATTCTAAATTATTTTCCCTCCAATTCTTTCTTATTATTTATTATTAAATTTATGATTTTTCAACATCACATATTTCCAATGAATATTTTTATTATTTTTATTTCTTAGATTATAAATTTAAATTTTAAATAGATTTAATTCATTTTTTAATGATATAAAAAAGATATATATATCATCTACATAGATTACATTATTGAATAAAATTATTTCATTAAATTAAGAATCCAATTATAATAGAATCTATTTAATAATAATTATTTTGGAAGGTTTTATAAAATCGCTTTTAATGTATTCATAATTATTATTAGACAAATAGATTTATTTGATATTTATATTAAATTTATTGATAGTTGTGTAGTGTCTAGTGGATTATGATGATTATATTTATTTTCAACAAGATTTCTATGTTTATGAATATGTAAAATCAATATATTGACCCAATTGAATATTAATGAAACCTACTAGAGTAGAGAACTCAATGACTATAATAAAGAAATAATTTTCCCAAGTGAGAAATATGAAGATATATATTAATGAATCCATTTTCGATCAATTCATATGTTAATAAAGGATTCAATGTGTTTTTTATAAGATAAAATATAAAATGTCGAAGTTTCTGGATTAAAATATAATTTAAATAGATTTAATGAATTTAATAGTCATTGATTGTGGTTATGTATATTTGTTATAATAAATGAATTTTGTAATGATAACATCACTATCTATAAAATGTTACTATGATTTTTTTATGAAACATTCTATAATGATTCTGCTTTTTTCAATACTTGTGTTTTCAAATAGATTTCTATTTTATATATATATATATGCTTGGATAATGATGAATGTTTCAAGTAATATATAATAGTGAAGTGATTATTAATTGTGTTTAATTATTCAATGTTATTGAGGAAATTTTGATCCATGAATAATGAAAATCTATTAATGAAAATATGTTTCAAATAATATAATATTATTGATTTATTATATATTGTAATAGAATTGTGATTATATTCCTAAAACATTGAAATATTATAATGAGTTTTATAGTGTCATTTATGGTTTTTTGGAATGAATTTTCGTGGTTGGAGATTATCTGAAAGAAATGGGAATAATTAAAATAGGGATTCAACATCTACATAAAAATAAAAATAAAAATTATTTTTATAAATGGTTAAAATGATTTTAGGTGACTCACATTGGATTAAATTAATTGGTGTATGAATAATACAATAATTAATGAGCTATTTAAAATTAAATATCATTTTTCCATCTCATAAGAGATTAAAAAAGTAAAAACATATTTTCAGGACAATGAAACAAAAACTCTGAATCAATGGAATTGAATAATGTCAGAAAAATATGTGATAAAGGGTGATTAAATCTATTTTATATGATAAATTAAAGTTATGTTTTCATATATTGTATCAAATTGATTTGGATTCTATATAATAATGTCTAGGAGTAATATTGTGTAGAATCATACTAATATAAAGCATGTGAATCTAATGTAAGACACGTTAGAGATTAAACATGATCTTTCCAAATGAAAAAACATCAAAACAAATCAATATTATTGATAAAATATTTGATATATAAGATCTTAAATATGAAATGTAATATTTTGAAAATGTTACATTATATATAATAAATATAAATTTGAAAAATGAAAATTCTTTGTTGTAGTGATACATACGATTATATAGATTCAATATTTAGAGATTCTCAAAAAATTATATAATAAAGAGAATGTTGGGTCCTAGAAATTCCAAAAACAAGTAATATTGGAATTGCATAAATTTGGAAATAGTGGAAATAAACACTAATTTGTTTTAAGAAAACTGTCCAAAGGGGTGATGATGTAAATGACTTATTGATCCCATGAAGCACAAATTTATTCATAGACCACATCTCCACATTTCATTAAACCACATCAAGAAGAACACTACGAATGAAATAGTTTGTTAGATGAGATGGTATAATCGGCCACTACAAAAAAAATGGAATGGTTTGTAGGGTCGAGTGGGGATTTTTGCCCCTATGAATGGTCACCCCAAGGATTGAAATTTTTATGGTATGAGGTGGTTCTTCCTATGCATGTGAATGAAAACAAATTTCTTTATGGGGATAGATAGTGATTTTCATCCCCATAAATAACCAATCCCTAACCACTAAGTCATTCGTAGTTTGGGGAATACTCCATGGGAACCTGAAAAACAATTCTTCTGGACCACTATATATAAACTACCTTGTTATTATTTGGTCCCTCTTCTGGTCTACAAAAATGAAATAAGTGGGGTCGAAAGAAGGACCTGGCCAAATAGAGTTATAGGAGACAAGTGAGAGGATACCCTAGAAGTGAAGCATCCTCGACAAATCGAGAGATACATGTTGATTCCTAAAAGATAAAACCCTCTTCATAGTAGTATATAGGAAGTAATAAATACTTCAATCATCCATGAACCAAAAATACCTTTAAAGATAGCATTACAAGGGGCATAAATGGATGACCCCATTCTAAATAAGTACCCTACAAAGAAAAATACTATGTGGGGATAAAAATTCCCCACATAGAAAAATTCTAGGCAATAGGAACTCAACCCCACGTAGCAACATGCAATGTGGAATGAACATGTCCCTGTGTAGCATCATGCTACATAGGCACACTAGGTCTACGTAGAATAGTTTTAAGTGGGAGGTACCCTCACCCTCATAAGAAACACTCTACCAGGAGGGAATATCATGCCTCTAATGAACATTCTATTTAGAATGGGGAATCCTAGGGAATTCTACTCTCCAACTCCTCTCACTAACATTTGTGATGTCACTAGGATTATTATCAGACACTACGTGAACCAATCTAAGGGAACCCGGCCAAGGACACATCAAATCCACCTAAAATATATGATCAGATCATCAAGAACATCAGTGTGTTCTCTTTGGTCTACATACCCATGGTAAAAAGATCCATGTGTGGGTCCTTCATGAAATGGTATACCTTCAAAAAAATATGGTTTACATTATCATAGTAAAATGGGTTTTATCTATGGGATGGTCATGTGAACATACATATTCTAGAAAATGGGGGAAATGATCGTGCTTTCATTTACCATCAACATGGAATGAGATCCTCCTCTCTATAATCAATTCTACTGCTTCCCTCGTGGAGTTATACACTAGACATTCTTTTGGGAGGTGTAACTTTTTTCCCTCTACAACTCTTATGATGAAGTATTTTGACAGATCAAAAAATGTGAAAACCCTAGTTAATAATATTAAAGAGGTTATGGGAACACTCAAATTCATCTACCTATCCCTTTTGGATTTAGAACATCATCAAATAGTAGACTGAATAGATCATGTTAACTTCATATATACTAGTTATTATTATTTCTCACACTAAGCATGACTCGCATGGGCTTAGTGGTTAGTTATGATCGTGTTATCCATATTATATCAAACCTCAAAAGTGTCTCCCATTCAGTATAAGTCCTAACCATACCCAAATACATGGGCCTTCTCCATATATAAAAGTCCCGACAACAATCTAAATGGTTGTCTTCCTTTCTTATGTACCCAAATCCACCCTGATATTCTCTGGGAAACATCCCGAGTAGGGTCAAATGACCCCTAGGGAGTGCATATCATATGGGCCCCTTGGTCCTATTTCTTATAAGTCCTAGACCATATTTGACCATTCACCTTCAATTGGTGGATCCTTGTAGTATAAATTCAAACTACATGATTTTGGCATTTTCATGTGACCATAAAAAGGTGACGTGTCCTATTAAGTGGTGTTGAACAACATGGGTTCATGTTACTCTCATGAGGATACATAGGGAGCCCATCCTCTGGGATCTATCCCAACATTAAAACAACTTGTGTCTTCTTAGATGAAACCAAACTCCTGAGTACCTCACCTCATGGATTAAAACTAGAATTATCTTAAAAAATGACCTCGGAATTTTTAATCTGTCTATAAAGGGTAACCATTTATAGAAAAACGTAGATATATATATAATTTCACTATCAATGTAGAACCTCTGATATGTATGTATTATTCGGGACCCTCATATAGTTGTAATGGATTTTAAAATAGGTTTGATCCGCCTATAAATACATAAGAATGAATAAAGGTTTTGTGTGAATATCTTAAATCTATATGGGAATGCCGAAATAGGAAATAGTTCCTCCCAAATAGTTTTATCGATCCCTACAACCCATCCACTCGACCAATGTGAGTTCAAATGGGTGATTTTATATGTTACCCAATGAACACCTACCTTTGGAACGTATGTCCACGAGTCATGGATATGAGAGCTGTTAGGAATTTATATCTCAAAAAACAAACCTGTTGGAGACCATTCAAAAACATCTTACCCAATGATACTGATTCCACAAAATTCAACTCCTTGAAAAAAACCAAATCGGTGAAAACGGTTTTAATTGGAATCAAAATAGTCAATATAATATTAATCCTTTTCCAAGGTGGTAGTGTTAACCCACATTAATATCTTTTTGCATCAAAATTGGAAGAGGGACAAATGAGACCATAAATTATGCATGTGGTCATGAGATGATACTTTTTTGAACTTTTCATGTTGGTATATGTCCATTTTTTACATTTTCTCATTAATATGTGTCTTTTATCCAATGAAATCTCACTATCTTTCATAGACACTAAAATCAGCCCCTGTACCGATTGGGTCCTCAAATAAATAAAGGATGCCATTTTCTACACATCATCTTCAATTATGGGTTTCAAATGCCCTCATTAGGGTGTACTGTCGTAATAGTAATCTTCCCTCCTTGAGGGTAACTAGACAGTCCCTCAGTACAGGAAGCCCTACCACTATCCTCCCATCAATGGTTTGTGGTCCAAAACCACACATCCCCAATAGACGTCTCCAACACTTTTATGAGCATATGCCCATAATGTGTTTGTAGGTTACTCGCTTTCCTTAGGAAGGCTAGTGATTTCATCACCAATGAATTCATCCTAGAACCACAGGGGTCCCTCCCAAGGGACCCCACAATAGATAGTCATAGTCAATTCTATAGGACATAGTATTCTTACCATGTGAAGGATATTTCTCTACGAGTCCCAACCTATGTCAAATAGACCAAGGTCCCTAGGATTTCATTGAAATGGTGAGATATAACAATCAATACTTATTTCATATTTATACTAAATATGTATAAGTAAATATGGAGGCAACCAACCATAAGAAGACATATATTCATACTCACCATCGTAATGTTCATTAGGGAAAAATGATGGAAAATTATAGTTAGATTTATAACCCTGCTGATATACATATATCCTGTTGTGAAAATATTATGCACAATTAGAAGTTGAAAATATCTTTATCAAAATATAAAGCTCCTCAGTCAAAAAAATAATAATAAATTACAAGCTTTGGAAAATTCCTAAAACTATTAACCAAGCCTTCCATGAAAATAGGTTGGCAAATTAAAGGCTCACAAATCTCCCTATAATTTTATATGAATCCCACTAGTAAAATCAGATGAAAAATACGAGAATATGAAAAATTATTCCCACAAAAATGAAACATGGTAGAAAAATATGATGGAAACCAAATACAAGCATAAGTGAATTCTTAAAGATGCATATCAATCACATGAATAAAATATAATAGAAATCAAATATGATAAGTTGAAAATTTTGTCTCATTCATGTCAAGACCGACTTGAAAATTTGGTTGAAATAGGAGAATTCAGCTGGAATATCCTATTAGTAAATTAGGTGTAGACTCAAACTTATACCCCCACATTGGAGAAATATCTGTTCCAGCATGACGGAAATAGTGGAAAAGAGTAGGAACATATTCCTGCTCAAACATTTGAATGATAATGCATTTCCATTCCTACAAAAAAATCATCCCACACATCTTAGCAATGAAAGAGGATTAGATATAAATCATTGACAATATCCTACAGACTTTTCATGATGTGATCACTTTTTTGGAAATAGCAAAGAGTCTGGCCCATTATCCCACCTCTTCATGTTGGTTGAGTCAACCACAATATGAGGTGGTCACTCAAGAGCATACATGCTTCCCTTAAACTATACAATAATATATTCAGTAATATTCCATGATAAATGGATAATAGGATCATTCATAACTAGCCATTACAAATGAGGGACACTGGTCCACTTCAATGGCCACTCCAGGGATGGTATATAAACCTACCAAAATTCATGAATCTAACCGAAATATTTCATTAGTTCCATGAAAGACACTCAAACAAGCACCCTTATATGAAGGACATCACCTATAGTAAGTGGACCCATTTTTCGAAAGAGAGTAGAAAAAAATAAATTGAGGGAAAGGAATATAGAAAATGAAAAACAGACTCATGAACGTACTTTGCTGGAAGATGGATTTATTTATGACATAAAATTTCTATCAATTATTCATCGGGATCCTTCTAATCTATTGAAAAATTATAGAAGTCGAAATAGAAGTTGTGATGTTCCTCCCCACAATATTGTTACCAGCAAATCTATGTGTCCTACCAAAAGCATCAATGAAAAAATCTTCATTCATGGACACAAACTGATTGATCATGAGATATTATCTATAAATGATCATTATGTTATCCCTTCTCAAGGGAAAAAAGTAAAATATAATGAAGTTACTACCCTTTTATTCATCCACCCTAATGGTCCTCCCTAGGGAATATTCTATAGAAATTCACCCTGAAGTTGTATGTTGAGATGTGATGGTAGTCCTCCCCATGATGGAATCTACTATGAAGGCACTCCCTATAGTGACATGTTATTCCAGCAAGAATATCCTCCACATATTTTCATCCTCCCTAAAGGTACCACAATGGTATATTAAATATAAATCTTCCACATGGTCATTCATCAAGCTATGATGGTAGTCGTACCCATGATGGAATCCATTAAGAAGGTCCTCCCTATAGTGACATATTATTTCAATAAGAATATCCACCATGTAATGTTGTCTCCCTTAAATGCTCTCCCCTAGTAATATGCTATAGAAATCATCTATGTAGTCAGACATCATGCTATCATCATAGTCTTCACTATGATTGAATTTACTGTGAAGGTCATATATGTAGTGACATAATATATTTTCATGATGGTCCTCCCCTTATTTTGGTCAACCATGAAGGTCCACCATATGGTCTACTTTGAAAAAATGGTCCCTATATTGAAACATTAAGCTACAATGGTTTTCCTCTTCATCAAATAAACTACTATAGAGGTCCTCCCTATTATAACATTTCATGTCGACAAGAAGTTACACCCCTTTGTGATTTGAATATGATAAATCCCTCATATTCAATGGTGCATGGAATGGTGTGTTCATATATATTGGATACCCTAACAATTACAAGCGATATTCTTTCTATTTTTGGAGATTGAAAAAGAAAATTCTCATCCTCCAAGCCATCCTCAAACCATTCACATACTAATGAGATCTCTTCTAACCCCACTACTAGTGACAAAAAAAGTAAAGAAGAACCCCATGTTTCACCGATCCTGTATAGGGGTCTATTGTAGAAGAACAAAATGATATATTACTCATGAGAAGGAAAATGGCCAAGGATGACATACCCATTTTATTTTGGCCCTCATCCACTTCACAATTTGACATTCTGAGGGCATTGTTCGAATCATTCATAAATAACATTTGTCTCAACCACTAGAAAACTCTCCTACACCTAAAATAAAAAATATTTCCATATAAATTTTATGCAGACCATGTTAAAATATTGAAATAGATTCAACTTAAATCAAATAAGAAGTCCTCTCCTATGTGATGAGAACAAAAACAGAATGATGGAAGAAGGATATACAACTGAACTAACATAATTCACAAAATAAGTTACAAATAGTAATTTTCAATTCCCCCTCTAGTATTCACATATTGGGATGGTGCGATCATAGAAATTTTCATTTCACTGCATTCCCCATTTAGAAGATCCCACTATCAATTACATCTTATAATGTAATTATTCCATGTTTGTCATCAAGAAAAATCTTAGCTCGGGGATTATAGAAAACTCATCATGAATTGGAACTGAATAAGTCTCAAAATCTTCATGTGTGGTAGGAGAAATCCTTAAAAAACACATGAATTAATCAATAGAGAACATTATTTAGGATATTCACCTAAGGGAAACTGATCATCTAACATTATTGATGTCCATAAAGAAAACATTTCACATGTAGACTCAACAAAATATCAAGCTGATTTTAAAATAGTAATACCTAAGATCACGATAATAGAAACTATAGTAATTGTTTCCATTGTATGGTATCATCCTTATCCTATAGGTCTAGGGGAAATTTCAACACAAAATTCCCCACCAAGACTAAAAAATCAGGACCGAGTCACAACAAGAAAATGGGAACAACCCCATTTCATTGGTTTGGGGAAATTTTTACATCAACCACCCTTAAATGAAATTAGTATTTTCCATTTTAGGCAGGACAATAAGAGGTATGGTCTCCCATTTATCCCCATATCACAACTCATTTCCCCCATAAGGGTGGAATTTTACCAGATATCAGAGTGGTTCTCTCCAAGTTACTCTTCACTAATTGGCTTGAAGATGATCCCAAAGAGGAATGGATAGGTCCAAAAAAGATGCAAACAATCCTCATATAATCCATCTTCTGGTATAATGACCAAAATCCATTAAACATTGGTTAATGTTGTGTACATAAATTATAAAAATGTAAATGAAAATAATTCGAATAAAAAAGATGAAGTATAAAATGGTTCTTCTTGATATTTGGTTCACACTGAGAATGATGGTGTATATATATTCAACTAAATAATCACCCATAATTTGGGTTCTATCTCAAAAAATCCCAAAAATATGTCTCTACGAACCTCAAATAGATAGAAGAATAAATCCATGTTCATATAAATCCTAACTCCCCTTCTAGATGAGGACAAGCTATCTATGATCAAATAAATATTCTCTTGATTTGAGGAATAATTAAAGGAGTTGAGGTGAATCAATACTAATTTTCTCAAAGGAAGAGTCCCTGTGAAATATGCTCCCCTAGTATACCTCAATGTGAACCATTATCGTGTGTACCTTATCCACAACAGTTCATCCCAGCAATAGAAGTAGGGCTTGGACATCTTCCCAACAAAGCACTAGAACCATTGGTTCACCTAAACCCAATTTTGGATAGATATCATGATTTCCATAATTGAAGGAGAAAATGGGATTGGGTTTTAGAAAATCATCAAAAGATATCCCTAAATGGATATCCACCTCAAATAATGGTAGAACTAGAACATCAAATCCTTCCCCTTGCAAAAACTATCCAACCATAATATCAATGAACACTTATATATAGATTATCAATATCATCGATTCATTATAAGCTTGATTGGAATCTATTGGGGAACAGTAAGCATCAGTACAACAAGATTATGAAACTTACCCCTAATGGGTTAGCGACACCCTGGTATAGAAAAATTTCATGATTCATACATTTATGATACTCAATGAATCATGTGTCCCTGAACAACATCGGAAATACTATGCACACCACTGTAATTTTGTGATGGGAACTCTTGAGAAAAAAGAATGTGTGAAACTCAGATACTTCAAGAGATCCCTACAAAGGACAGCCAATATATGGTACATCTATTTTCATGCTCAATCGATAACGGTATGGGAATACATATTTTTGAAGTTAATCAAATATTTAAGATCAATACTTCATATCAAAACAATTATAGACCTTTAGAAATACAAACAATGATAAAATGAGGGAGTCTCATGTTTCAATTTTAGAAGGATAGGTCTACCCAACTCCCTAAACAATCCACTTCCCCTGGAGGATATTATTTCTCTATTAATTGATAACCTTCATGAAATGATGTGAACGTTGATGGTCCTAGTGAAATGGAAATTTGTTTTTTGGTGTTTCTCTAACATTTCTCAAATATTAGATGACTCCATACAATGGGCTAAGCTCATTCCCTAATTAACTCAACTAGAATTGGTGAAAAGAGCAGTTATGGATAAGGCAACATCAGTCACACTTAAGACATTCACTGTTCCTACTCCAGCTCTGAAGCATACTCCATATCACTAAACACCCCCTAGAATCCAATTGTAACCCTCTCTTAGGTAGGATGAGTGGTTGGGACCATTAAAAGAATCATGTTGAAAAATAAAGGATCACAGTATAATCTTTCTAAGATGATCATGACTATGGATATTTCATAGCCACTATGGAATATGATTTACTTCGTTGGACAGAACCCAAAAGGGATGACTAGATAGGTCTTAATGATCGACCCAATTATTTCATCTTTCACTGGATATATTACACACTAATTAATAATCCTATTTCATCAAATATTTCATGCATAAAACAATATATTTCGAGAATCTCAAGTGGAATTTGTTTCTTCCACTACCCTGGGAGGAGGAGGTGAGTGGTAAAAAGTTTTTAGCAGAAGGAGACAAAAGATTGATATATTAATGAATCAAAATAAAATAAATTGAACTCGTGGTATCATACAACCATATTTGAAACTACCAATTATTCCTCGATCCGCTTTCACTACAACACAGCTGATGTCATAAACCCCATAAACCTCCAAAATCCATCCATTAAAAAATCATTATAGTGAGAAATATAGGTAGAAATCGTAAAAGGATGAACCTACACCAATGGAAATTTTATCAGTGAACTCTCATATTTTACACCATCGGATCTAAAAGATTGGGTAACACTCAATCAAATGAAACCACAACAAACTATCAATCTGTAAAAGTAATCGACAGATGAAGAGGTAATTTTTTGATCCATTAATGATTCTTACTTAATGGATCCCTTTTATAATGGTATGTTTTTATATGAAACCCATTTTACATCATCTGTTTGTGGAACCGGAGGATGTGGTCATAGGATCCCATGATATCAGGGAAGGCATAACTATGGTAGAAGACATGCATCTTGCCCCACCCTTTCCCAAAATATCAATGTTGTAGATACATAAAGAATATCTTTTATGTGAGTTTACTAAGAACTAAAAAATCCACTTGCATCGGAAAAAATTAACCCTAACCCCTTCACTATGGAATATCTATCAGAAGAGTATCATGTGTTTAATCTCATTCGGCATGTAAGTAGGTAGGCCCTATCTAATCCACCAATAATATGAGTGACTCTACCTCCATTATAAAGTTTTGTTCCATCTACATCAAATGATCAAGACCCTAAATTTTTTTTCAAATATAATTCCCATATAGTGAATCAAAAACCTTTAGGAAAAATTTAGGAAATCATGAAATAAATAGCCTTGGTACCATCTATGTGATCGAACATGGATTCCTTGATCTTGTCAAAATAATTATGGGAATATCTCATTTATGATTTTATTAGACCCCAAAATTTTGATGTCAAATTAGTCATTGATCAGTTCTATCAAAAAAAGAACAATCCAAGAGAAATCCATTCTTTTACCTTCATCATGAGTCAAGGTGATGGTTCCATCATATAAGGGAGTGTAAGAACATTTTATGAGTCTGTTGGGATAAATGATGTCAATTTTAAAAAATCACTTCAACAATGGATCTATAATTAATCTCATTAAACTATGAACACTTTTTTCATGAATCTTCGATGAGAATAACCAAGTACATTCAACTATAACACTCATGGCTTTGAAAAAAATGACCAGAATCCATTGGTCCAAATAAATCTCAAGGATCAGTTTAGAGACCAGAGGGATGCCTTGGAATTTTTTTTCGTCTGTTAGAACACAACCACCAATGTCTATCTATGGAGGCCCTGATTTCATAAACACATAGATACCCCATAACCATATCAAAAGGGAACCAAATACTATAATAATGGAAATTAGGGTCATTCCAAACCATTATGGCCACATTAAAATCGTTCTAGTTTCATTATATCGGTGTAGTATTCTATCAAGGGAAAGAGAAACTAGGCCTAGATGATGGTGTTGATTGGGTAACAACCCCAAGAGGACTATAAATGATCCCATCCAACTCCTTAAAAAATATTGGTAGGGAATATGTGTTACCGATTAATCAATCTGTCTTTATGATGGCAATGTTGTGTACATATTCAACAATATTCATGGATTCAATCATGACCACTGAGTCCAATAGTTCTGAAAATTTTAATGACTCCCTAATTAGTGGGTAATGCTCAGATGATGATTCCTTCATTCCATAAAAATATATCCATGAAATCTATGCCTCACCAACAGAGTTTGAATTGTATGTTTTTTCAATCAAAGTGGATTAATACACTCTTCTATCAATCACTCCATCATCTACAAAGTTTAAAGTAAATCCTCCACTGTCTACTGGGTTAGAGGAATTCACGTCATCTATGGAATATCAAGGTAATGAATCCTCTCCTTACTCTGATGAAAAAATCCCAATACATCATTCCCCTTCATCAAAAGTTAAATAAGATAATGCGGAGAAATAATAAGAGGAAGAGGGCATGAGGGGAACCACTATATATTTTTAGGAGGCCATCTCTCGTACAAATGATGATCTCATAGAAAAAAATATAGGTACAGGAGAAGACCCAAGACCCACCAGGATTAGTGAATCCATGTATTCAGAATAGAAAGAGGTATATACCTCATTCATAAAGTAGCATCAAGATGTATTATCATTAAACTATGTTAAAAATTCTAGCCGTAATTCCAAGGTGGACACCCACCGTTTGGGCCTACCATAGGACAATGGAGGCCCTAAAAAAGTAGATAAAAGGATGAAATATACACATTATACTAAAATAGAGGTTTAAGTTGAAAATATCATCTCTGAAAAAAATCATCCGTGAATCCCAATGTCATATAATGTTGGCTAATATCATCATAATTAAAAAGAATAATGGTTATATTAGAGTCTACATCAACTTAATGGATCTTAGCTGGCATTACCTAATGGACAATTTCTAAGATCCGATCACCGAACTACTGATAAATGTAATATCTGAATATAAGAACCTCCCTTTTAGGGATGGATATTGAGGCTATAATCAAATATGAATGGCCTAAAAAAATGAATAATTTGTTACCTTCAATGCCCCATAGGGAATATTTTATTAGGTAATAATATTTGGCAAGAAAAATGATGGAACTATGTACCAATATGATGTGCATCGCATCTTCAAACCCTTCTTAGGAATGTTTGTTGAATGCTATGTTGATGACCTGGTGGTTATATCTCAATAATGATCAGACCCCTTTTTAGATCCTAAAATTATCTTTGACAAACATCAATAATATAACCTAAAAATGAACCCCTAAAATTTTTCTTTCAGTGGTACCTTAGTGAAATTACATGGCTTCATCATACAACAGTTTGGAAGAGAATTTTACCTTGAGAAGGAAAAGTATATCCTTGGCATGTCACCTCTTCATAAACCTCCCAGAGCTAATATTACTTCAAATAAACTTATCCTACAGCTGGAGATTCACATGCTACCTTATTAGAAAATGATTTCCCTTCTTCATGTTGATGAAAAAATGGATTTAATATTACGAAGTTGATGATTTTTTGGAAGAATTTGAAAAATTCAAGACATATATATTATGTTTTCCTATGCCGATGCCGCATATCGAATGAAGGAAAATTTTTTATGTGGTATCATTATACATATCAATGGGTTACATACTCAAAAAATAGAATTATCTAGATAGGTAAACCAAACATTATTAACATAGTTGGACCATGATCAATACTGCTACTAATTACATAGATATCGAGAAAATCTTTTTGGGGATATTCTTTGTGGTCCAGAAGATGAGGCACTACCTGCACCCTCACTAGGTCCATTTGGTCTCTCATAGAATCCCACTCAAATATATCCTCATCCATATGATTTTGACTGGTCATCTTCAATAGTGGGACATCATTATATATAAATTTGACATTCAATTCATGCTTTAGAAACCAACCAAAGGCCATATATTAGAAGATATTCTGATAGATCACCCCTTCATATAAATGACATCATATGATGTTGAAGTCCATGATGAATAGGATTTATCTTTTCAAGGGGACCCCTAGAAATGGGAAATTCATTTTGATGGTGAATCTAGAAGCTGATATGGGAAAAGAATGGAATATCCTAAACTAAAGAAAGTGAGGTTGAGTGTCATGCTCATATCTTCCACAAAGGTATCCCTTCCATACTCCTTCTTGCTGTTGGAGGGGTGCACAAACAATGAAGTACAATATGAGGCTCTCATTGTATGGATGGAGCTATAAATTTAGGTATAATAAAATCACTTTAGGATAAATAGTGATTCTAAACTATTCATCATGCTTATTAAGTATAATTACTCTATCAAAAAAGGAAGATTGAATCCCCCTGTTAATCCACATTCAAGGAGTAATTGTGGGAATTCCATTGAATCTTACACTGACACATGTCCCATAGTCACAAAAATACCAAGAACACACCCTAGAAAATGTATCCACAAATCTAGTAGGTCCACAATGAGATGAAAAATTCAACAGCATTTCCCACTATAGGATGGTCTCATCATTATTTCAAGACAACATGGAAAAAATCAATGAGATTATCTCCATCACTGAACCATACAATTTGACAACCAGCTGGATGAAACCCAATGTGTATTATATTCTAAAGGGAGAGATCCCACATTATACATCTCGGAGGGATAAAACATGACGATGATCAATTGAAATTGTTCTCCATGATGGAATGAATCATCAAAAGGTACTCTATAAGAGGATACCTCAAGGGGTCCTTCTAAGGTGAATTGATGAGGAAGATACCTCTTATATGATAATGTAAGTGCACAAGAGATCCTATTATAACCACCAAAGAGGATTAAATATATCTTATCAATTCTAAAGTCTTGGGTACTGATGGCCCACTATAACATAATGCTACACTAAATTCACCAAAAATTGACATTCCTACTAGGTTCATGCTAACATTATCCGCCAACTGATGGAGTTGATTCATAAATACACATACTCCTTTACATTCACCATATGAGGAATGATGATCATGGGACCATAACCTCTTACTATGGACAAGATGATAAATTATGTTCCTATATAAAACAACTTCTTTTCCAAGTGGGTTTATGTTGTGCCTCTCAAAGAGGTAGGAGTAAAGAATATTATAAGCTTCGTGAGAGCAAACATCATCTCCAGATTTGGTGTCACTAATATTATATTGGTTGAAAAGAAACCAATTTCTATTCTACTAAATTGGAAAAATATTATATGTAAAATGATATCAAGTCCAACCATTCATCCTTCTACCATAAAATGGCTAATAGATAGATAGAGGCCCTCAATAAGTCCGTGTAAAATATAATCCAAAACCTGACAGATATGGATAAAAATTCATGGATGAAAAAGATCATACATGCCTTGTGGGATTACTGGACCATTAACCACACTTACAAATAGGAAACCCCTACTCATTTGTATATGGGATAGATATGGTTCTACACATCTAGGTTCAACTTCCCTCACTCTATGTTTCTATTTGTGATTAATTATCAATGGGTGAGAAATCCTAGAAAATGATGGATGAATTGGAGAGATTGGACGAGAAAAAATTACTTACCTTGCATCATTTGGATGTCTGTGAAAACTACATCACATGACCCTTTAACACATGGGTACACCTCTGATCATTCTATGAAGGGAAGATGGTGTTGGAACATAAGAAATCTAACAATACATGGAAAGGAATTATTGAAGTTGGAATAGAAATAGAAGGGAACCTACAACATATATAAGGTCCACTCCAATAAAGATTATTCCATGATTTAAATGGATTTACATCTTACTAAAACCCCCACCATAGTAAGATTCCTAAAGAAGTTTGTCATGTCATCACATGATAAATCATCATAGTATAATGATGATAATCTTCAGGATTTATTTTTTAATTTGAATGATGTTAAACTACATAGCACCAATCTTATTACCATTTGATTTTAAACAACGTATTTTATTCCAATAATCACAATATTAAACTATGTGAATGCCTATTCAGAAGGGGTTTTGTGTAACTAAGCCCCATATATCCACACTCATGTCAGGTTTTTCAATATGTAGCACCACGAATACCCATTTTGGGAGACATCATTCAATAGTTCTAAACTCCATGACCTTAAACTAGAAACCCATGTCCAATAAATATGACCTAAAACTATATGTGAATTGAGTTTGGATGTGTATGTGGTGTCTTGGCCTTGTTGGACCTTGTTCATGTTGAGTTGGTTTGGCACCACGTCATGCATATCCATTTCGGAGTGCTTACCCCTTTGGCCCAAACATTATAAATGTAAACTAGGTGTTATCAGCATGATCACATGATGTTAAACTACATGGTACTTCATCTCAGTTTCCCAATGTTAAACTATGTAGCATCGGTGGTCCTTTATGCATTACCTTAAAAGGCCAATAACAACATCCTAGCCACATGATTATAAATTGTTCTTCCAAGTCCCAGCTGCACGACATCAAATTGAAAACTCAATATTTATCACATCAAAATAAAAAACAAGACACCATTGTCTATATACCAATACAACTAATTGTGTGACATCAATTTCCTCACCGCATGATGTTAAACTTAATGGGAATCATCTTTTTAATCAACAAATAATCACATACAAGTTTTATCTATGTAGTAGAATGATGAAATTCCATTGTTCACATGTGAGAGTTAGATCCACATAAAGAGTATATTTACAATGAAATATGTGTGGCTTGATTCATATAATCACAAGATACATTTTGACTTCCAGGCACTGTGTTTTGGGACCAGCAATAAAGAAAGGAAAAGATCAAACCCTCTGCATATGGGTCAGAACTGCATGGTGTGTTCCTGTCAAATACTAATTGTGGCTAGATTCATGTCATCACATGATATGTAGTGATGCATATAACTACTCTATTAGTCCCAAACATAAATCTACTAACATTTTTAAGATGGTCCTATTGTCTGTCTCTAGTATCCTGGCCTTTTTCACTTTAGGAACATCATTCGCAATGGTCTCTAAAATCATCCTTCCCAAAAATAAAAAACACCTTCATTATGATCATATGATGTTAAACTAAATGGTACTTAATCTATGTTACATGACAATAAACTTCATGACACCAATTTTCTTTTTTTTATGAAATTAAATTGTGTAACATCATAATTTTTTCACATAAGAGGGCATTCCCCCGACATCAGTCATCTACGTTGCCTTATTCAATAACTACATGTAGCTTGATTCATTTCCACACATGATACATAGTGATGCATGGATTATACAACCTCGTCTAGCCACCCAAAGAGTAAAAATGACCCTCCCTATATATGGGTTAGATCTACATCGGGATCATTTCATCAATAACTACATATGGCTTGATTACAATTTTTATAGGAGGTTTAGTGATTCATAATGATCATGATACAGGCCTAGACATGAAATACATGAAACATCCCCTCTCAGAAATACAATCTAAACTAATGGATGTGACTCCAAAGTAGGTCCTATTTATATGAACATTTCAGGAAATGTTATCTCCCTTTATACATGAGTTATATGTACATAGGGAAGTTAATAAATAACTACATATGACTCGATTACTCTTTGATGTGATGTATAGTGACATTAGAATCCTATGTCATAGGCCCAACCATGAAATATGGGAAGTCCCCCCCCCCATGTACGTATCAGACCTGCATGGATTGTTCCCATGTTGATCTATTTGTGGCATGATTCCTTTCCACTCAGGATATGTAGGAATGCCCAAAACCTCATTCTTAGACCCAGCCAGAGCATTCCCCCTCTTCCAGAATTAGGTCACCCTCATCCTTGCCGAATGAAGTTAAATTATAGGGGTTCCAAGAACTATATAAAACATGATTGTCATCAATATTAGATATGTATTGATTCATGTATTTTACATCCTATTCCAACCACCACTAATTAAAAATTTCCCTTATCCTAATATTTCACCTCACTATGGGGGAATAAACCCCTTCCACAAAATGTTTCTCACATAGAGCATACATCACATGGAATTAAGAGTTCTGGTTGGAGATTACCTGCATCATCATGATGTATCTACGCACATCTGGTTTTCCATGGTCATAGTAGCAAGACCATAAAAGGAAAACCAATTGTTCAAACTGCATGATGTTAAACTAATTGGATAATTTTTTTACCGCATAGCATAAAACTAAATGAATCCACAAAATCCATCTTTATTCACCTTTGTTGACCAAGAAATTTACCAAAAGAGAAAAAAACATGGATAATTTCATTACCAGATGAAGTTAAACTTTCTAGTACCACATGAACTAGGTGTGGCTCCATTGTCATGTCAACATGATATGTAGAGACACATGGAAAATATACCCTAAACCCAACCATAGGTTAATGAAAAATAAATACAATGTAACCACCTCATATATATATAAAAGATATATGCAAGAGACCTGATGTTTAGGTTTCTCATTCAAGGATCTATCATGGAATCATAAATGGCACCCCTATATGTGAGTTAGATCTATTTGTGTAATCTTACACTCCTTGGCCAATAAAAATCTAAATTTTCCTTTCGTACCCATACACATCCCTTCCATTAATCATACTCTATGCCTGTGAAAAGTTGGCTCTTCACAATCTTCCTATTGCCAAAAAATTTAGGGTTAGTGGCCTATAGAAACCATAATTTTACTATGCACAATAATCCCTAGTCGTCTCAACATAAGTTGACACTAAAAAATACCATTCAACCATAATTAATTAATACATGGTAGATTCTTTTCCTATATCTATTGGACCAAGTGGTATTTAGGATCCATATCATTTATCCTGATATATGAACCCCCAAATTCATGGTTTACACTTTCTATCCTCTCTCATATCTAAGGCATGATATAAAATCCAAGCCTGATGAGCATACAGTTACTCATCGCTACTCGAAAATATGGTCCTATCGATATGAACTAAAAGTGGAAAAAACCCTATGTCATCATTCAATGGACGGAATAAAACTTCATGGCTAATATACTGATTTCATGAAACTGAACTACATGATTACTATGAACTATGTATGGATTGTTAATATTTTGGAAATTATATGTAGTGAAACCTCAATACCCGATCCATCCATGAAAAAAAACTTTCCCATCTCCCATGTATTGGTTAGACCTATAAAAGAGTGTTTAAAAATTGAAACTACATAATACCCAAACTACGTGTATCTTGATCACTTCTACTACTCATTATATAGTGACAACCAAACATCACATCCTTGGTGCATCTGTAGTAAAATTAAAAATTCTCCTTCCCCGTGCATAGCTCAGGCATGCATGGGAATATTTATAAAAATGTTTTGTGGCCTGATTCTCACTTTTATGGGATTTTTAGTGACAATGAGATCCTATATCCTAGTATAGATATAAAAAATTCCATCTCCCTTATGTGTGAGATATATCTTCAAAAGATAGTCTAATATTAACCTCAAAAAATTCATTATCTTATACTCGAATGAACATGACCTTCTAATATATAGGATCTGGATAATTATGTGGGAAAAATTAATAAATACACATGGATTGATCACCATTATCACATGATACATAGTGACACCTGGACCCCAAGGTCAGCTCCATGCATGAGGAAGGAATACCCCCCACCTTCTTCCAATGTATCGACCATCCCTTCACATAAATTCACCAACAAAAGAGATATGTATAGCTTGATTCCTACCCACTTATTGAGTGTATTGATGCCTAGATCACCAATCCTAGTTTTATCTGAATTAAAGAAAAAAATCTCCCATCCCTATGCAAGGGTCTAACCTATAAAAGGAACCATCTCAAACCAGCCCATGTGAAACATTTATACATATTCCAATGAAATTTTGACATAAAATACCCCTTTAATATTATGGAACCCTCATTTCACAATCCAAAATTTTGGTCTAGAAAGTTATTAATCTCTATAAACAACCCAATCCAACATAAAGGTTGAGTTAATGTATAGGGGACATTATTTTAACTATGAAACATATTCCTCAGATGGATTTTCATAACTTTCCAATAAAAAATCTACCAAATAATCAAACTCATCATTTGGAGTGGATTTTCATTTAATCATACATCTCGAATGACGTTTACATCCTATATCACTCCTCATATTGAAAATCCATAGATTACATCTTACAACCGTCCCCCTTCTTACCATTATATGATAAAATATTCTTTGATAGATTACCATAAAACAATCAAACTATTTATCCCTTGGAAAAATAAAAAAAACACAAACTACAGCCCCAAAAGATTTTCATTATAAGACATTAAACTGCACGATCATCTTCATAGTTGTACAAAATAAACTACACCATGCTATGTCCCTAATTTACAGAAGTCAAATATGTGTATAGTTGGTTTCACATTCATTGATAGTACCAATAATGATTCCCTATTCATTTTCAGACTTCATTCCCTAGACAATATTCCCTTCAAGGTATTGATAAATTCTAATTTTCACAAACTACCTAGCAATAGAGAATAGGGGTACAGTTCCCTTTGGAGACATTTCTTTTCATATGCTCGGTATTCTTCAGTTGGCCCTTTATAAGGTTCCCACAAAAAGCTGTTTCAACCAAGGTCATATAATTACCGAGACTAGGATTTTCTTACATCCATACTCACATAAAACATCATCTTTAAAATCATTCTTATGGTTACCCCTTGTGTACATACCCCATATTATGTCTTGGATTCCAAAATAAAAAATCCTAATTCATGAAAAATTCATCATTCATGTAAGAAAATATTGGGATATTCTCAGTCAACAAGACCTATGGGTTCCATCACCCTATAACACATGGTAAATTATTTTTTTACCTAAAACATCAATTGAATATGTGCTATCTTCAAGACTCTAAAATTCCTATAAAATGGACATTCTTGGAAAATAATCCCAATTAGGTCCCTTGGACCATAATTTAGTACCATATTTTTTATAACTAAAAAATAAGTCACATTTGTTTGATTTTAAAGGCTCTAAACTGGCCATAAAAAGAGACAAAAACCCACTAGGTGGAAGAACCACAAACGGGACCCAGGGCAAAAGTCAGGTTCTAGCTCACTAAACATTTTCGTTTTAATTTTTAGGTATAAATTTAGAAATGAATAACTAAAAATATTAAAATACTATTATATTGAAAATCCACAATGGGTGGATTAAAAAATTCAATTTATTCCAACTAATCCCATGCTAAAGTGTACTTAGGAAAAAAATTTGTTTAGAAAAGATAATAAAAGAAATATTTTTGAGCTTCCCATGTAACCCTAGAAATAGTTAAACTTATGGTTGTTGTGTCCCTTATCTTAGGAAAAAAATAATGAATTACACGATCATGTTAATTTTGTATTCCCGGATTAAAATTGTAATTGATATCTATTGGAGATTATTTTTAAAAGATATATAAGATAGTATTGACTAGAATTGTACGAAAAGGCAAAATATAAGACTAGGGTGGACGAAATGTTTTAATTTTTTATCTAATGATAGAGGAGCAGCATCTTCAACCTAAAGTCTCTCTATAGTAAGAATATATTTTGATTATTGATCCTACTCAATAGGTACACAAATATGGATCAGTTTCATGCCAATGTTTTCTCTATATTATTGAAGCTTAGATATGGTTGTATTATTATCATTGGAATCTCCTCACAGTGCCTCGACCTTATCATTATTTTCCAATCTATCAGTTCACTCCTCCACCACTAATATTTTTCATTGTCAACTACTTCCTCAGTGTAATCCAATTTGTGGTTTATCTTCTAATGTTCCCGGCTAAGATGCTCTACCTATTTAAAATCCCCAATGTGGGTGTCCTATTCTATATAATTGTTCCTTGTCACCACAGTGATATTCCATCATTCACATTAGATTCATTAAGGAGGATATGTCTTGTAGTGGTATGGTGGAACACGGACTCTAGAATAGAAATGTCAGAGTGGAGCATGTAATTTTTCTCCTGAGCCGCAATCACCTACCTCACTATGGAATGGATGGAATGATATTCATACCACCCATACCCTATAATGGAAATTAGGATGTGTAATTTGAGAAATTGATTGTTATGTTTTCATGGGGGTTTGAAAAATAAAAATATAGATATCCTTTCATATTTTTTGATGGGTAGTGTGAAGGTCATCCAATGCATCCCGATCTACATATGAATCACTCTCATATGGAAGTATATATTTAGGTCTAAGAAACATGAGAGAGTGTGTTCATTCAATGGACTCAGTGTGGCTTGAACTCATAGGATTGCTTACCTTAAAATATCAGCATTAGGAAAGATTTAGGAATCATCTATAGTTGCCTAAAAAATGTCTATAATTATGAAATAAAAAACTGAAACAGTTAAAGACTAAACCTATAATGAAAAGGAAACCTCTAGAAATTTGGAGAACATACATCCATATTTAGAGACATTGACATCCATATCCACCATTGTTTCACCATAACCTAGTAGAAGGGATGTTGCATCCTCATTTTTCAAGATACATTACTAGGTTCTTCTAGTGAAAACCATGTTGTAGACTCATTATCAACCATGTTAGAAATATCTAAAAGGTATCTCATTAATACAACACTCAAAGTAATAACCATTACCTAACAAGGAGCAGTAGTGGGTTCTGATTCTCCATGATGTCAAATCGCTCCCCTTTCATGGAAGAACTCTTTTGAAGGGTAGGATCAATATTCTAAATATGTTCATCAACCCCCAATGTCACCACTTTTATTGGGTCATAAGTCATTTAAAAAATATGGGTCCATAGCCCAGGGCTTGGGATTTTCTTAGTGTTATAAATTGGCATATGTTCCATGTCCTATTCATCTACCTACACTAGAGTCATCAAATTGATTTATATAATGGTGGTATCAGTATGCTCAAATGATTCTTGGACCTCTAAATTCACTCCTACAATAGGGACAGTGGTCATCTGATAATGAGGAGATTCCCCCTAGGTCTGTGGATCAACCCAACAGCCTCAATTGTAATGGATTCCCTATCATGTTTTGAAATTTACACTACAGTTAAAAAATTTATCTCTAAATAATTAGGGGCTAAAAAAACCTAGGTTATTGATTCCGAATTACTCCTCAGACCTTCAAGAATTTATGGTCATGATGATTAGTCAAAAAAAAAAGGACACATAACAAGACATGAAAATTAAATAAATGCATCATTTATCAATTATCTGTAACTTTAGTTGTATCATTAGCTATGATTCTTGGTGAAACCTCATGGAATTACATGGAGAGGATCCCTCAAAAAGAATAGAGAGAAAAGGAGAAAGTGTAAATTATCATGTTGGATGTAACACACCGAAACAGGATTCCTCTATATAGTGACCAAACATTGTTGTGTCATATAGCCTGATGCGCATCACCCTAAATTCTAGAGGCTCTCGAGTAGCAGTTAGGGAGTAATTATGTTAGTGGGGAGAATATTCCCTCATCACCAGAGTGTATCATAGTGGAATAACAACATAGTTCAATTGGAAGAAGCAATAAACCATAAAAAATAAATAAAGAGATGAATACCAATATATAATCAATTCCGTAAGTCATATCATATACAAAATGATGATACATTTCACAGGTTTCTAATAAAACACCCAAAACTTGTACACAATAATCATATAAATTACATGTACCAAACATAAAAAGGGGAAAGGAATCCCAATATCATCACAAGCCTCATCTTGTTCCCATTCTCTCCTATTCCGAAGCAGAAAATCAAGTATATTTAGTTTGTTGATTTCCCTTATCATAACATACATCCATAAATTCTGTTAGGGTCCAAGAAGGTGACCCAAACTAGGTGTGAGATATAGTTTTAGTTTTTTACCAACCAATGTCTATTATACTTAGTCAGTGAAAATATATATATAGAAGGTAGTGTGTAATAAGAGAAAAAGGAGTGATCAAGTAAGTACTCAATGTAAAAATCCAACACTCACTGGTTTTCATTTACATTCATTCCATTGAAGTCATATTACTTCAATGATTCAATTATATTTAATTTATACGTCTCAATATGATGTTCAATCTTGGAAACCACAGTGTAATTGGATGTACAACAAACATCACATAAGTCCATCTAAACAATACAATCCAAGACTGACTCCATATGTGTGAATTGTCATGGAGATGCATTATAAGTCATTTCATGTTACTTAATAAATCTAGTAGCTAAGTCTATCCCTTATATTACTAGGTTGTAAATCAAGAATCACTCTTGGTATAATCATCCATTACCCTGCGATAACATCTTTGGAAAACCCCTCATGAACCATTGTATTACTCAAGATGTGTTATAATTTCTATGTCATACATGATTGTCCTTGATAATCCATTCGATTCCAAGTATCACTCGACATATATGTATATTCTCAATGATTCTTTCCTTGTAATATCTCACTGGGATCCATGTATCACCCGTAGATAAATCATTATCTAATCAAATGAGTCTGTCTATGGAATTCTATTGTGAATCCATGTATCACCCACGACCTCATCACATTAACCATTGAGTCTGTCCATTGAATTATAACATGAATCCATGTATCACTCAAGGTATATAGGTCAATAGTCATATGATCCTATCCATGGAATTATAATTTGAATCCATGTATCACCAAAAGAAATTTCTCATTTAACTAATTTAGTTTCAATCAAATATTTATTAATCATTCGAATGTCAAGTCCAATATCATCCTTTGACAAGATCACCTTAAAAGTATTATAAATCCTAGGCCAACCCCATAGATATTGGCCTCTAACTAACTCAAATGGTCATATTTTACATAAAAAGAATCATATAAAAATAAACCAAATATATATATTTATCATCATTTATCTCACATTGGGAAATCATCAAATAAATTAATTCCTGCTAAATTGATAAATTTCATAATAGGGAAAATATGAATGAATTTACTTCAAATACTAATATAATTTTTTTACTAAAACAACCTCCACAGACTATAGAAGCTACCACATAAAATAGTATCATTATATACCAAAAGGGAAAATCCTTATAATGAGAAATTAATCCCAATTCAATCATTTTCAGTGAATATGCATCGATAACTCATCTGAAAAACTCATTATATTAAGAAAATCACACTTTAAGTTCCAACTGCATAACATGGAATATAGTTTATTCTCCCTTACCCATTTCCATTAATCATTTCATGTTTCGATCAAATATATATTTTATTTATAAACATTTTCATAAGAGACAAACCATATCAAGGTGGAAAAGGGAATCTATGGTTCAAAAGCCATCAAATGGGCATTTCATGGAAAACTCACAAATGGTGTGATTTACATTCAAGGTTTACAACCTCTTAACATCCATAAATGATACTATTTAATTATTAGGTTATAAAAAATTACCATAGGATTTAATATTGAATCAGGAGATAGCTGAAAATTGGGTATGTGATATCCCATCACATATAAATGATCTGATATTCAATATAAAACACATTAACATATACCATAGAATCAATCATGACTTTTCTGGTAGTGTCAAGCTTTAAATCATCCTATATTATGATAAATATGAATAATGGATGAAGAATGAGGAATTAGTCCATATGATCCAAATCCAAATTGCACAGCTGATAGACCGAAGAATAAAGAATGACTGAAATGAATTAAGGTCTTATTTTTGTAGATCAATGGAGATGAAAAATGCTTGAATTGGAGGTATTAAGGATGATGGATCTGAATTAATAGTTTATGCATAATGATAGCTTCCCAATATTTAACCTTTCTATGGATCATATTAATGAAAAAATTATTTTCTATTACAAAATTTTTTAGGGGGAAAGAGTTCATTTTACCCTGAATATCTATGCCACATGTTTTAGGAGAACAATTTTTCAAACATTGTGCCATGTCACATGGTGTATTTTTTGAGGAGGGGGTGCTCACATGGTTACCCTACATGGTTTAGTAACCTTCAAGAAGCTATGAAAAAATAATTTATTATGATCTAGTAGAAATGCTGAACTAGTTGCAGTACCATGTTACCCTACCCGAATTATTTTCACTAACAGTGTGGCCTCCTCTTTTCAGCCAAAACAGGGGTGACAAGATCTCTAATATCCCTAAAACCCCCTTAGTACTGTATACCAACAATAAAAATTCATATTAGGTCATATTTAAGAAATTTAAAAAAAGTATTGAAGGAAAATAAGAGATATGTACCTCAAAGAAGAACTGGGCTCTTACAAACTTCCCCCTTAAAGTAATTAATCCTCTAATTTCCATCCTAGAGGTGATCAAGAATTTCTAAGAGCGAATCAGTTAACTATAATCATAAATCTTCATCCCACTCTCTGGTCTCGTCATACACACTGTTGTGCTACTATATCACCCATACAATTGGAAACGACTGGCCTAATATATCCTTGGTGGTATGATCCACAATTCTTATAGGATCATCCTCAAACTATGTGTCTACTACTAACTCAACCTCCTCAGGATAAACATCATTAGACATATTTGAATAGTAATTTTGCGGCTGAGAAACATGTAATATGTCACACATAGCCTAGTACCTCCGAGGTATCTGCAATTGATATGCTACAAGCATGAACTTCTCTATAATCTCGAACGGATCATAATATCTAGACAAAATATTAACCTATCTCGCAATTCTGTTATGTCCTAGTCTCATTGAAACACGTATAAAAACCCATTCCCCGACCTCTAAATCAAAATGCCATCTCCAACGATTGACATAAAATTTCTGAAAAGTCTTTATAGTATCCATACAATTTTGAATCATCTATAATAGATATGTGGTCCCATATATGTGACGAGATCTCATCATAGCTACCTCTCCGGCCTCTAGCCATCACAGGCTTGATTGGCATGGCCTACCATAAAAAAGCCTTATATGGCGCCATCTAAATAGTATCCATAAAGCTACTATTGTAGGAGAACTCAACCAGGTGTATATACCTCTCCCAAGATCCCCTAAAATCAATGAGGCATTCCCATTGCATGTCTTCATGCACCCGAATTGTGCACTATGACTGGAAATATGTTTGGGGGGTGGTATTCCATACCTTGAAGCACCAAAGTACTTATTTCCCTTTGTAGTTCATTCTAAAATCGAGAAGTAAACCAGAGATCCCAATCTGAATAGATAGAATGTGAGACCTCATGTAGTCATACTGTCTCAAGGATATACATGATCCAAAGTTCATCAACTGGAATGGTCTCCTTAATAGGTTGGAAATGATCAAACATCTTGAGCTAATAAAAAAACACATAAAACATCATTACCTTGAGGCGACCTCAGTAAACCTATCACAAAATACATCATGACATCATTCCATTTCCACTCTTGAATTTTAGATACTTTAAATATATGGTAATTCACTGATGTTCCGCCTTCACCTACTGATAGGTGGAACACCTCATGAGAACACATGATACATCTCTTTTTATACCCAGACACCAATACTGAAGATGTAAATCATGATACATTATGGTAAAACCAGGGTTCACTTCCCAAGATAATGCATTAAATTCCTACATTATCTCCTCCATAATTTCTAAAAAAACCCATATGCTACCAAAAAAACCCAGAATCTCATCCCCACTAATGGTCCATCTCGGAGATGTTTCCACACTAACCACACTATCCCATATAGCTATGCCTTCAAAATATGATAGATACCACATCCTCACTCTATCCTGTAGGGTATAGGTACCAACTAAAGAAGAAATAAAATTCTACCTTTGACTATAGTGAACCTCAAAGTTGAATTAATGAGGGTATTTGACCCACCTTCACCACCTCAGATTTAAATCACCCAATGTGAATATGTAATTATAGATTATATGTTTTGAATAAAACCCAAAATTCTGTCCTAGTAAGTAATTTCTCTAAAAACATAATTCTTGAATAATGGAAGCTAACTAATGATTGTGCATCAGTTAATTCTTCTCATATTTCCTCAAATGTCGAGACTGGTACATGATGAATAAATCCCCCTTCATAAGAACTACTTCCAGCCTGATACATTATTCACCAACATAAATAGTATAACTACTACCTTTCTCTATAAAAATTTGTATAGGTGTTGACGTCAATATCACTTTCAGGCCCTAAGAGGCCATCTCAAAAGAATCTTACCCTACATACTTCACACCCTTATTAGTCAATCATTTCAATAGTGTTTCTATGAATTACGAGTTATATAGAAAATGTGTATAGTATCCATAAATTCCAAAATAGATAAAACCTAATATATTTTCATGTAATGATCCTTAAATTCTACCACCCCCACCTTCTCTGTTTCCACTGATACTGTATTCTCCAAGATGATGTGACCAAGGAAGTGAATCTTATACATCATGAATTCCCACTTTGTGACCTTAGAATATAACTGCTTATCCCTCTGTGTATTTAAAATTATATCATATGGGATGGTATATTCATTTTAGTTATGATAATACACCCTGATATCATCCATGAAAACAACCAAAAATGAATTGAGATATGGATAGAACAGTCAGTTCATCACTTCCATGAAGACCGCTAGCACGTTCATGAGACCGAACGACATAACCAAATATCATATTGACCATACCTATTCTGTATGGATATGAAATGTATGTTTTATGGTATAATATTCTCTTGATGATAAATAGATCTCAAAAAAATCATTGAGAAGACAGTAGCTCCTCGTAGCTAGTCAAAGAGACCATCTATCAACGATAGAGGGCACCGGTTCTTAAACATCATTTAAATTAATTTCAGTTATTCCACACATAACATATGGGAACAATATATTTTTTTTTTCAAAATGGACCATTGAATCCCATAGAGAAGTAATCGATCAGATGAAACCCTTTGCCTCAAAATCATCTTGATACCTCTTGAGCTCTTGAAACTCCTTCGTCGCCAACCTATAAGGAGTAATGAATACCATTGCATCTGCTGACACCATCACGATAGAAAAATCTACCTATCTCAACATAGGTACTCTTGAGAACTCATCTTGTAAGATGTTCCTGAAATGATCATACACTACAGGGAAGCCAGTCTAACACGTTCCATGATAATCCTGACATAATATCAAAATATAGGCTATCATCTCACCCACCACAGGATGCTAGGGTTTATCGTGGCTCAACTATAAATCCCATTACCCTTTGTGAACATAATATATTCACTCTTTTGATATAAATATATCACTTTGGAATTTTAGTCAATGATATAATGAAAGTGAATCAACCAGTATATTTTTATAAAGACATAAAATCGTGTAATCTCAAAGAATAAGATGTTGCATATGATGTGAAATCGGCCAATATTGAGGGGGAACTCCCTAAACTGTCGTACATTGTACATTCTATTTCCCAAAAAAGTGCCAAGAGTCATGATCTAATTAGTAGAATGAACACTAAGTTGATGGATTTCCACAATAGGCATAGATATAAAGCAATGTAATGCACCTATATCAAAGAGTGAAAAATGTGTGGTGGAGGCTACTAAAACAGTATCTCTGATAGTAGAAGGTACGAGATCCTAATCCTAGTTGGTATGTTTCACTACATATGTATGGAATGTACTGTAGACCTATAAAACTACATGGATACCAAGATCTGATCCTACATATTATCGCTACAAACCTAGATTATGACTATCATGACGACAACCACCACCTCAGCCTGAACAACCTATCATACACTAGTTCCCTTCCTGGTGGGAAGCTTATGAGCAGGATCATAAATATGGATTTTGTGTAGAGCTCAACTCATAAGCCACAGGTGTTAACATTCTACAGAAGAATTTTAGATGGCCCATCTTTCTGAAATATCATCACTCGACTGGGTCCCTCGTACACTGTATCATTGTATGTCCTAGACTACCACACTAGTAACACCTCACCTGGATATCGGAATATATTTTTGATTTCTAAAATCACTAGGTGGAATATCAAAACAATTATAAATATGAACAGTTGATGCAGAAGTAGATCAATATGTTGAATCACACTGGATCATGCCCCCAGACTCATCAGGGTTACAGTATATGATCATGGCCTGATTCACTGTTACATAATTGGTAGTCTGGTGAATAAAATTCACCTATGATTGAATGAGATACCTGAGAGCATCCTTAAATCACCGGGCTCAAAATAGATCATAACCAATCAGAATAGGTGTAAAGCACCAAAGGTCTATAAAATGGGTTGAATACTACATAACTTATTGTGTGCCCCTCTCCTAATGTATGAAATTGTGGTCTCTATCAGCCTTAAAATTATCAAGATAGAAATAATCATGGAATATAATTTCCAAATCTTTCCATCCATATCTCGATGACGATCTGACTGAGTGATAACATCCCAACATATCTTGTAAGAATCATGATGCATGTACATATAAAGATTTACCATCCTCTCTGGATGCATCTCTATGCGATCATAGATAGATTGCATGGACCCTAGCCATGAATCCACAACCTGTGGTCTACCATCCCCTGAAAACATGGGTGGATTCAAGTGCTGAAACTCATGAATCTACTCTTTTATATTCAGGATATGACAATGAATTCTCTTAATGATATTCATGATTGGCTAGAACCCATTACGGAACTATTCCTTAGCACCAATGTCTGATACATCTCCTGGTGTCATGGCTAGAGTGAATGGTGGATCTACGAGTATTCCAAGGCCAATCACTTCTAGGGTATGATCTTTTCCATAATTCTGGTGTAACACTTGAGGTCTTCATGGCAGAATACCTCAAAAATGAAAAAAACACACACCTCAATCAAAGATAATTATCAATGTTTGTAGCTCAAAGTCATAGATATTTAAAAAGTGTAGGTAAAATCCTTTCTATATAAGAACAAACCCTTCTTCTGGCATAATGGATCATGTCTCAATTTATATATATCATATGCAAGTGATATATTCTACCTAAAACCCACTACAATGGTAAGATCAAGTCAATATCTATACTATAATCAATCAGAGTTTCACCTATTTTTATTTATTATTTATTTTTAAACATAGTCCACATTCACATTCATTGAATTGATACTTATTTCATGTTTTTCACTGTTCTTTTAGTTGGGTAAAAAATGCTACTCTATATTATGGTCCATGTGTTCCCATACTCCCCAGTGATCAATGCATGGAGTCATCCTACGGCACTTCAAAACACATTTCACTTTACATAAAAAGCATGGTATTCCAAATTCTAATCTAAGAGGGATCATACACCTCAGGGACCAAATCATGGTGTCCATGTATCTCACACCATGGTACACCTCAATATACAAAACAAAAAAATAGACATATTTAACACAGAACCTTTCACAACAACATTTAATCAGTAATCCATCCTAAATGGAATCACATAATGCATTTCATGTAAAATCTAGTAGGTTCCTATATGATTATTGAGATGCAATAACTACTTCTCATTAGGTTGAAAAATAATAAAACCCAAAATCATATCAACAATAACAGCATAAAGAGTATACATCACCCAATGGTGGAATCAAATCAATTTTAACTATCAAAATCCAAAAAATATATATTTCATTTGAGATAATTTGGATTTTCCTTATATGTGGGTCAATTACTCCTAGGAACATATTATTACCAAAATATAATTTCCTTAAATACCCTTTATTTTGTTTCCTAATAGTAAATAAAACTAGAAAATATCCCTCTAATACCTCTTTATAACGTCTTGGACCCAGATTTGACTATATGGTGCCCTAATCCTGGGGGGTCAGATGTCCTCAAGTGCACCTCCCCAAATGCCAATGGCTTCCAATAAGTAGTGAGGGCGTAGGTGTGTCAATGGGTATACTACGAACTTGTCACAAGAGTGTAAAATAGTATAATAACAATATAAAATAGGTGGTTGAAGCAATAAACCACACAAAATAGAGAAAGAATCGTAATATAATCAAAGTTAGAAGTCATATGATATTAAAACTGATGATACATGTCACATGTTTCTAATAAAACATCCAAAATAGGTACACAATAATAAAATAAATTACATTTACCAAAAGTAAAAAATGTCCAAAGGTATCCTGGTAGCATCAGAATCCTTGGATTGGTCCCATATTCTCCTAATCCTAAGTAGCAAATCAAGTACCTATAGGAGGTTGTTTTCCATTATCATTAACTTTAATCGTATAATCTATTTTTTCAAATTTGTTGAACCAACATGGGTGTGAAATATAATTCCAGTAGGAAACCACCAACATTTTGTACCAATTAGTCAATGAATATATAAATATATATATATATATATATATATATATATTTCATGCAGTGTGCAATGATATAAAAAAGGAGTAAGGAAGTACTCAATGTAAACATCTTACATGAACTAGTTTTCATTTAAGTTCATTCAATTAAAATAATATTCATTCAACAATTCTATTACATTTTATTTATAATTATCAAGGTCTTTCATAAGATTGAAATACCTTATGTAACTAGATGTAAAACAGATTCCATAAAAGGCCATCTAAATAATAAATGTCAAGACAGCCTCCAAGCATATGCTTTGGCTTGGACATGCGAAAAAAGTCATCTCATTTTACATAATTCATTTAGTTCATGAGTCTGTACCTTCCATTACCAAGTTGTAATTCCTGTAACACTTATGATATAGTTAACCAACACCATGTGATACCATCCATGGAGAACCTTCATGAACCCATAAATCACTCTTGATATGGTATAAATTCCATTCCATATGAGTCAGTCATTTATAATCCATTGGATTCCAAGTATCACTCGACATATAAGTCTAGACTCAATGATTCCATCCATGCAATCTCTAATTGGATCCAAGTATCACTAATTGATAAATTAATATCCAAAAAATGATTCTATCCATGGCACTCTAATGTGCATCCAGGTACCACCTATGACATCATCACATTAACCATTGTGTCCATCCATGGAATTCTGTTGTGAATCCATGTATCACTGAAGGTATCAAGGTTAATAGTCACATCATTCTTTCCAATGAAATATAATTTCAATCCATGTATCACCAAAGTAAATTTATCCTTTAACCAACTGAATTTCAATTGAACATTCATTAAAGGTACCATGGTTAAAACCAATAGCACCCTTTTACCAGATCTCCACAAATTGTATATCAATCCTTTTCCAACCCCAAAGGGATTAGCCTCTCACTTACTCACAAGTTCATATATCATATAACAATCATCACATGCATAAAAACTAATATATGAATTCAAAACTTTTTAAACCATGGGTTAAAAGCATCAAATAGATAAATTCAAACCTAATAGGGAAAAATTATAACATGGCTAAGATTAAAGGCGTTATTTCAAATAGAAAAGTAGACACTTTAACTGAAATAGGATTTACAATACTAGGAATCTTTCACATGGAATTATCTCATTATATCCCACATGGGAAATAATTATGATGCGAAATTTAATCCAATTCAATCAATTTCATGGAAAAGGTGCTAATAACTCAAGGGGAAACTCATTTAATTATGAAAATCATGCTATACGGGCCAAGTGCATAACATGGAATATGGGTCATTATATCCTACCACTTTCCATTAATAAATTATTGTTAAAATTAATTGAAAAATTAATTTGTATAGCATTTCAAAATTAGAATCATATATCCTGGGGGAAAGGCATCAATGGTTAAAAAGACATCTAATTGTCACTTCTAGGAAAACTAACTTTTGGGATGATTTACATTCAACGTGTAAAACCTTTGAACATCATTAATGATACTATTTATTTATTAAGTCATACCAAACAATCATATAATATAATATAAAACCCTAAACCGGCCATAAAGTGGGCATGTGGCATGCTAGAACAGATGAACAATCCAAATTTTAATTAAAAACACATGATCATGAAACATTGGTCCATTCTTGATAGATCATATATTATCAAGAATTTATTCAACCCAAATAAAGATAAATGTAAATACCATATGAAGAATGAGGAATTAGGGCATATGAACCCCAATCCAAACAATGCAATTGATAGCCAGAAAAATCAAGAATGGCTAAAAATTAATTAATGCCTTACAGTTACGAATCAAAGTATATGATCCACACCTGAATTAGAGATCATAAGAAATATGGAGCTCAAATTATTAATCATAATTCAAGTGGTCTTTCAAAAATTCACCATTATATGAAACCGATAAATAAAAAACTAGATTTTATGTTTTTAAAAAAAATTACGAGAAAATGGTTATTTAACTCAAAATATCTGGGTCTTATGTTTAAGAGAAAGGTATACTATAAGAGGAAGGGGCAGTCACATGGTCACCCTACAGAGTTAACTAAACATGTGAAAAAAATGAAAAATTCCTCTGTTAATATCTATTAAAACTGAAGACCTGGTAGCATGGTTCGGCGTCCCCACCTGCATGGTTTTTTGTAACCGTGTGACCTCCTCTTTTCACCAAAAACATGGGTTATAGGCTCTGAAATAGCCCCATACACCCCCATGTCCTCTACGAGATCAACAATAATTCATATTATGCCATATTTTTGTAATTAAATTGAGTATGGTTTGGAAAATATATTTTTATCTCAACAAGGAACCATGTTCTTACATGGGATCTATTAAGACTACCTATGTGTGCTACATTGCCTTATGAAAGACTTATATAATAGATTCCTCATCCAATGGGATATTACCCCCAGCAATAGTTCCCGTAGTAGTGTACTCAAACTAATGGATCATTTCCAGAATCTTTTCAGGATCCTATATGTACCAAGAGTTGGGATTAAGGACATTATGGTAAGAAAGAAAGGAGTTATTGAAAATTACCTCTTCATCAGTGTCATATTTCCCCTTGTAATTATTGACATGTTCTCCACTAGGTCGGAATAGTAAGGTCTACCCTATAATGAGTGGAGGAAGATATATATTTTTTCTGAACATATATCCACCACAAATGGATCTTCGTAAGCTTAGATCTACATGGGACGAGTTATAAATCCAAAGCATATAAGTTGAAGGGGCTTTGCCTGGTGTGTCTCTCGGAGATCATTGACATATGTGCATGAAATCATGGTATATCATGTGAGACAAAACGCTGACAATTCCTTAGCTATGTGAATGGATAATGCTAGAGGATATTCTCAAGGAAGCAAGGTGTGTTATAGTAATCCAAAACTCTTTCTCAGTTCTTGAGCCACCCTAAAACCCTCTGGGGTTGAGAAATTGCGAGACCCTTAATGGGAATGTGGGATCTCCTAACACTTTGTTATGTTTGTATGTTAGACTTAATATATACCCCTAAAAACATGGATATTTTCTTTTTTATCCTCATTAACCATAGACCTCACTATGAAAATAATTCCCCATGAATATCTCTGTTAGTTCTATCAGGAATGGGTGAGGCTTCAAGAACATAAAGATTATAATCCACCTTCTCAAGGTCATCATCATAAGAGATTCAAGAGGGTGCTAACATATTGCCATACCTATTCAATGAAACCTACCCCACTTGAATATATTTCTATAGAGTGTGAGATGAATGAGCAAGCATCAATGAATCCCACTATATCCAGGACATTGGAAAGGCAACATCGGAAGGATGGATGTTTGACCTTGAGGATTAGTGTCATCAAAATGATAGGTTGAACCTTAGGCTCTGAAAAACATTATTTGGGGTTAAAAAAATGATGTATTTTCTTGGTTTACTATAGGGAATATAATTCCCAACTATTTTCTTTTTCTTCACTCTGGCCTCATGCTATTTTTTGGAATTCAAAAACTGGGATCATTATTTCTAATTTATTACCATGAAATGATCGATTCATGTCCTCAGTATAAAATCTAGTAAGTGTTGTCTCAAAACCCGAAAATGGTGGAATCCCAATCCCACATCATGTGTCCTCTCAAGAGAACATCATATAGAGTTGTCGAGATATAATTATTTCTTCCCATATAATACAATATTGAGGGTTGGAGGACATATCATCTAGACATAGTGGCATTGACATGTGAATCTTCGTAGTATGTACCCCTCAAAGAAAATATCTCCTTCAACCTAAAAATCCATGATTCTTTTTCTCAATGAGATATGTTATCCCATCATAAAGAAGTCACATGATCCTTCAATCACTAAAATACATGAAGGGGTAATGTAGGTATCCTAGGTAAAATGATCATGATGGTTGAGTTGACCCATCATTCCCTACTCACTCCAGCCCGATAAAATTTCCCCACTTATGCTTTGGTGGTATGGTAAAAAGGTAGAATCCATGATTTTTTGGGTGTTGATATATATAAAGCCTCAGATAAGGGAAGCTACCCAACCTCGTATAACATATATGGGACCCACCAATTGATATACTATCCTCCCCTCACTGATCTGTCCCAATAATCTATAAATATTCGATAGTACTGGGCCTGAGAGGTTAATAAACCTAACAACGGCCAATTGATCTATTGGGATGAAAGTGGTGACTCTGACCACTATACCAGAATCCACATTAGTAGAGGTTAATAACACAAAAACATGGAAATAACAGTTTCTAGTTAGAATATTCAATCATCATTAGAAATGATCTTCCTTCCCCAATCGTTGAATATACCCTCTTCAAGGATGTTCTAATAGGCTCCCATATACCTCCATGTTTTCAACAGTCTGTAAAGTCCTCAATCTTCACAGAAAAGTCCCTTATCCACTTCTCATAGAAAACGCATTAGTTAATTTGTAAAATGGGATGTCTTTATTTAGAAGAGGATCACCCTTCGAAAAATCCTTCTCTTTATCAATAAGATTCCTAGAAAGAGTTTGAGTCATATCAACATCACCAGGAAGAAAAAGGAAGAAAAAAATCATCATATATATAACCAAATATGGGCACCACTAATACCAACCATACATCCCATAAACTAATTTAGACCTCCCAATGCTCTAAGAAGAAGGAGTTGGTGTTCGGGCGCAACCTACTAAATACCTGTGGGATATGTTTTTGTATTTTTGGGGATTATGTCTATGATTTCTAGACTGTCACATAAATACCAACAAACATCATCTTAGACTTAAATTATTCACAAAATTTGAAGACCCAAAAGTCCACCCCCAATACTAGATGAGTGATCCCCCAGGATGAAGGAACTATTTTGAATACCACCCAAGTTGCCCACTTTTTTTGGCCTTCCACATAATATTGTGGTTGAAATGGATTTTTTATGTGGTTCCCACATGTTTTTATCCAACGAATGAGGATTTAGTTAATAATAGACTCATATGTATGGGTTTTTAAAATGAATGCCTTCATCATGGAAATGTTTGATTGTGGAATATTTTTATTTTCAATCACCCATAATGTGGGATGATTTTTCAGTTTGGTTCCAAAATTTAATCAACAAATGTTAGCCTAAATAAATAATGGGGAATCATGTACATGTCTGGATACCTTCTTTCACCAGTTTAAAGATGTCCCACCACGAGTTAAAAAATTAGGTTTACAATGACTTTTTTCTCAACAGAATCTATCATGGACTTCTTCCTTTCATCAGCAGTAGAGATATGTGCCCGAGGAACAACAACACCAATAACAAAAGTAGCGTATGAAGGGTGCATCCTTATATCTTAATCAAATTATATAATTAAATTAAATACTTTTTATGTGTAAAAGAATAAATCCCTGTGAACTATCCATTCATGAATCAATATTCTTGTAAAATTCCTGTTCATGACAATACCATCCAGGTAATCGTCAGTTCGCAAAACATTATCCCACGGACTGTCAGTTCTAGAAGATTTTTCCCATGAATAATTGGAATTAAAAGTGATTTTCTATGGGATTCTCAATCCACAAATCATGTAGCCACAATATGGAATATCAAAAATTACTATTGGCGGCTAAGACTTTTAGTTCGAAGAAAATGTTCTTGTAAAGGATCCGTTATGCAGTAGTTGTAGGAAATAGAGAGAATATATCGAGCACTCAATTTAATGAGTAATTTGGTCAGTGAAGAATTATTTGTACCCCTATTTACTTGAATGGGCCCTCCATGCATGTCCAATTGCATACCAAAAACAAGTTCATAATAGGGGAACTTTCTATATCAGAATTGCCTACACTTCATCACCATCAGAACCCATTCTGATATGAGGAATTTTTTGGGGCCTGAATATTAAAAATAAAATGGATAGTGGAATTACATCTAATTTTAAAGTGTATAAATACACCATTATGTGTAATTTGATGAAAAATGACCAAAAACTTCCATCCCTTAATAAAAATTTATTACAATATGAGGCTGTGAAACTAAGGTCTGCATATAAAAAAATCATTATTGGGACCAGACGATAATCTCCATCCCCACTAATAATCCTTCCCCACTTACTATGTTGTTCGCCAACCAGAGAATCCTTCTTAGGCTCCTGCAATAGAAGTCCCATAGACCACATTATATGATCAGTCTTGGCAGTATATGGTCCCTCTACTATTATATAAAAAGACCCTGAGGGGGACTGAAAGAAGGACCAGACTAAAGAGATCCAAAGGATAATATTGAAAGGATATATAGAAAGCTGATAATTATTGAAGAATCATGATATATCCATCAATTCCAATTAGGTATAAATAATCCGAATTATGGTAAGGAGGACATAATAAATTATTCAGTCATCTGTGAACCAAAAACAACTATCCAAACACCATTAAGCGGGGCAAAAATAGATTGAAACTTTTCAGATACGAACCCCATATAGAAAAATTCAATGTTGTAATAACCCTAAACCATGTACACAAATGATATGTGGGAGGGTCTCGGCCACACATAGTGACACACTACATAGACAGAACCTGGTCCCACACAACATCAACCTATGTGGGAACAACCCTAGTCCATGTAGCATAACCTTATGTTGATGGTACCCTCACCCATGTTGTGACAAGCTACATGGAGGGAACCCCATCCCACATAATAATATGCTACACGAAATGAGAGTCCTTGGTAATTCTACTATCTTCCTTCTCTCATGTCCTTTTTTTAATTAGTAGGGCCACATATCGACCCCTCCTTGAACTTGTATAACGACATCTGGACAATGCCTCTTATATAGCCACCCAAAATGTTTGATCAGATCATTTGGCACATCAGCATATCCTCAAAGGTCTAATAACCCATGGAAATAAGAGTCACATGTGTAGACTTCACAAATATTAGGACCCTTATAAAAATTTCAAGTTTACATCCCCATGGTAATGAGGACCCTAACCATTGGATTCTCATGTGAACCTCCCCATTCCAGGTAGTGAGTGAAAGGATCACGCTTTCATTTCCCTTCAATATGGAATGAGTTCCTCCACCCTAGAACCAATTTTAGGGGACCTCTCCTAGAGTTATTCCCTATAATTTCTTATGGGTGGCTGTAAAGTTTCACCTCTTCATCACTACCTATGAGGTAGCTATATTGGTCACCAATTTTAACTATCCCGGTTACTAAAATAAATTAGAATATGATCATAATCAATGAATTCTCCCTATCCCTTTGGGAATCATCACCTCATCCATGAGTATACCGAATAGATGTTGTGTCCTTCAAATCTACTAGATCATCTCATTTCTCATGTCGATCATGACTCACATTTTCATAGAGGTTTGCGGTGATCAAGACATCTACATTTTGTCAATCCTCAAATTGGCCTCCCATTCTGTATAAGTCCCAACCATACCATAATCTGTAGGAAATATCCATAGATATATTCCCAAAATTCCATCCAAATAGGTCACTTACATGCTTAGGCGCCCATCATATTGAAACCCAAATATGCCACTTCATTGTGTGAGGCCTTATCATATTCCCTTATATAGAAATGTCCCATGAAAAATAAAAAACACTAACCGAACTATATAGGATTTGATTCCCAACTATCTATGATACATAAGAGTCCTACCTTAGGTACAGAACCAATACCCAAATCCACCCTAATATTCTATAGAAAATATCCTTGGAAGGTTCATATCAACCCAAGAGACCACATCTCTTCCAAGACATTTTGTCCACTTCAGTGTAAGTCCCATATCATCTATGACCATGCTCCTTCTTCCAGGATGTCTTTGTTGCATGATGTTAGAATCCATGGTTGGGTCCTTGTCACATAACCTTAAAAGGTAACATTCCCTATTAAGTGGCACCATACTATGTGTATACTAATTCCTCTCATAATGATACATAGGAATTACATCTTCTTGGTTCGATCCCAACATCAAAACAACTTTTGTCTCTCTGGATGATAGAAAAATCGAAAGAGCCTCATCATATTTCTTAAAATTATCATTGTCTTAACAAATATACAAGGAATATATAATCCCTCCATAATGTGGAACCATTGATTGAAAACCTATGATGAAAAAAAATATCCCTAACAATGGATAACCTCAGAAACATACAAGTGAATTCAGACCACTGTATATTCATAATAGATAATTACCTTGGGGGTAAACCATCTATACATACTTGGAAATGAAAAATTATTCATAATCAAATCATAAATCTATAAGAGAGTCTTGAAAAAAATAATAGTTCCCCCAAAAGGTTGTAATGGGCCTAAATTCCAATACTATTGACCAATGTGACATCATATGTGTTTTTTACCATGTTACCCAATGAACACCTATCATTGGATAGAAGGTCCATGATTCATGGTTATGGAATTCATTGGGTATTTCTAACTCCAGGAACAAAACTGTTGGAGATCATTTGAAAATATTGTAACCATCATCAATGATTTCAAACTATTTATCAACTTACAATAAACTACTTGAGAGAAAATGGATTTTTTCAGAACCCAAGATTTCTAGTATAGACACCATAGACACACAATTTATTTAAGAATGTGTAACATAAATTCCCGATAATACAAACCAATAATATATATTTATAGTGTATTTTGATGATTTTCTAGATAAATACATAATCATAATCTTAAAAACAACATATTTTCCTAAAAATACATATAGTTATCCTCAATTTTGTATATTGTATCAAACTACATAGGTTTACCTATGGAAATAACAAAAGGAAATGACTGAGCTAGAAATCCTAGTAAGAGAATTAACATGGTCATAAGTCATAACATGATATTCAAGAGGCAAGAAAAGATATCATAATGAAAAATATTATAAGAATGGATGATTTTTATAAAGAAATAAATTCATAGGATTATAAAATCATAGTCATGTGTAAACAACATAAGGCATGACATCAAAATAATAAGTCAAGGGTCATTCCTAAGTCCACTTTTACAATGTAGAAAAATTATATTGGTGGATTGGGTTAACTCCCCCTTATCATAGGTGTTGTTTCTAGTTCCTTAGGTTGAACTAGGTTCACTTTTTAATCCTTTAAATAATATATTATAAGATATAAATCATTACCCAATGCATTGGAGGTCTATATAATCACGTTCCAATCCATCACATAATATAATGTGCTTAGGATAACTACCCATTCACTATACGTGGTATCACATGAGATAAAAATATTACCAAATGAATTGGAGGTATATATAATTATAGTTCCACCAATTACATAATTAAAATAATACATATATATTCCACATGTGGAAAAAAACTATATAAAAAATTATATGAATGACCAAACCCATGATAAGGAAGTGTGTTTCAGAATTCTGATTTCAATGAATAAACATGGATTGAATTATAAGGATTCCCTAGAGTAGAATAAATCCAATTATTTTAGATATTCATAATTTAAAAAGGTACATATTACTTAATCATTGTGTTCTATTGTAAAAAATTCGTGTGGTAAATTTGGAGACAATAGATGAAAAATGAATCACTTAGGTGAAACATTTATGAAATAACTGTTGTACCAATAAAGGAAAAAAGGAAAAAAATATTTCAAATAAAACTATAATTTAATAAACTTGTTTATATATAAAATAATTATGTTTTTTATAATTTATCCATTTTAAGGCTGATTATGTGGTTGATTCCTTTCATGAGATAATAAATAATAATGTTCCTTTAATTAAAGTATCCATTAGTATCATAATTTTTGAACAAAACTAAAAGAACACAGAACCCTAGAACCAAAATGAATATTTAACTAGGTATATATATATATGTAACATGTATACATAAATAAAATCAGTTAATTTGATTAAGATTTCAAAAAAAGGATAAATATAAATGGAATTCATAATTCTATAAGTCATGAAGGAGGTACGTAAGATCCTTTTTTATGTTTAAAAAATCATTGATAGAATATGACATCATAATATAAGATAAAAAATTATTTTAAAAATATGGTAATCTAAAGTTAATGTTAAGAATATATAAAATTTAATTTGTTTTCCAATTAAGAAGCATAACAAGGGCAGGATTGAAAATTATGGGCAAAGAGGGGAAATCATTAATTAAATTGATGAGAATTATACTTTACATAGTTTAATTTTGAAAATGATTATAATTCTCTAGAAAGAAATAAATGAATCAAAAAGTGGTCAGTATTGAAATAATTATGCTATAACATATGAAATGAAAGGTGAAATTCGAGTAAAAAATTATAACTCATGAAATTAGATTAACATATGAAAGATCCTAACCACTTTAGGAAATCTTGAATGAAAAGTAATTGTATGTTTGAAAATCATTTAGATCGATGAATACCATGAATTAAATATTTTATTATTCTAAAATACAATATTTGGTAGTGTATACAATATTGAAAGAATAAAATTGTTCACAATATTAAAACATGCACAAATGAACAAATACTTCGACGAAAACCCTTATGAATTTTAAAAAATTATAATAAAACCCATCAAAAGAGAGAAAGATTGGAATTTATGTAAAAATAAAATTATAAAATATAACATTTAGTATTTTATAACCAATTTTTATTATACACACCATTTAAATGAAATTTGGTTTATAATAGTGCATTTGGCACAAAGAAGGGTATTTTGGGGGAAAACCCTTAAATGTAAGAAAGAATTCAACACCTAGACATAAATTCCAAATTAATTAAATTATATTATATTTCCACCTAGTGAACATATTCATTAATATTTTATATTCTGAGGTCTTTAACTATCAAATTTTATTTATTTATAATACATGTTTTTAACTTCGTCGGTTAATTGAGGTTGTTTTATCACTTTCATGTGACTCATTAGGTATGATAACAATTTTATAAGGATTTATAAAATAGTTTCATATTATATGTAATCATTATATTTTTTTTCATAATATCTATATGTGTAATATTTTTTTAAAATCCAACCATGATGGGTGATGATTCTAAATAAAACACATTTCTCATGGAGGCAATAGTTAATATGCACACATGATTCATATTTCCATTTCTCAAAACAATTATAGAGAATGAAGATAAATGGTAATTTTTCATTTCTAAATCATAGTAGATTATATATATAATATTTATTCATCCATATATAGTATTTTTGAAAAATTAAAGACACAAATTTATGTAGGCGGAAGTCCGTGCAATGAAAAAATATACTTTGGGATTTCTAAGTGGATAATTAGTAATAAATAATGGAAATTACATTAATAGAATAACATATTATTATAATAATGATAATTATTTCATTAAATATTTATGTATATGTGATATTTTAAATGGTATTATTATATATAGGAATATATCGAAGAGATAATACTTGCGTTGAAGAATTTATATTTCCTTGGAAAACTTCTTGCAATTGAATGACATATGGATACTAACAGTGACTATGAGATTATGAATTGAAAATTGAATTGTATTAAAGGATATCTGGTTAGAGTTCTTAATAAATTTTGAATGGGAAGTGCATATTTTAATTGGTGTTAGTGACCCCTTCTTATGAGAGGAATATGGAACTTTTGGAAAATACTTTTATATTTTAATCATGTTAGGACACTATTAAAAAATAAATGGATCCAAAGAATCAAAAAATATGTGTGTTTTTGTAGCACTTAAGTTACATAATACTCAAATAAATCATTACACAATTTTTTTGAAATAATTATATTGTTTTCATCAGAACATTTTTTCATTTTACTATTTTACTTTTAAACTCCGAAGCATGTTTTTAAATAAGTTATTTTATGTTTTCTTAAAAATTAAACTTATGAAATAGGTAAAAACAATTAACTTTCATATAAAAATTTAACATATATTTATTTTAATTAATTTTAAAAATATTATAAAATTAACATTTAAATTAAAATTGGACATTTTTAGAAAAACAATATTAGTAGAAAAATAAAATTTTCAATATTATAGATTGTTAATGTTATTTAATATTTATTTAAATTAAAATATATTTCATCTATTTATTATTTATTTACACATCACATATAATAATTTTTTTAATGTTGTTTATTTTAATTTATTTGATACAAATTAAATTAAATTAATAAAAACAATTAATATATTTGTTTCCCCATTATTGTAGTATTTATCATTAATCTTAATTTACTATATTTTGAATAGAAATTGAAATTTGATATATTAATTAATATTATAACTATAATATAAAATATAAGAAGTATTTTATCGTTATAACTTTCTATGTGTTGGGAACCAAATCTTATCTTTAGCACGTGTATCCTGTAAAAACCCATTTTTTTGAAAAGTGTATTTTTAATAATAATGCTTATGTATAGGAATATATTTTCAGTTTTATTGATTATAATTATATTAAAAAGATTATTATTGATGAAATAATATTTTTTTATAGTGAGTAACCTATTTTCAACATTTCTCAATCCCAATAAAAGAAATTGATAGAAATTTATATTCATAAAATATTAATATATTTTTAAAGCACTAGACATTTATTTTAAAAATACAATATAGTATTTTAAAATTCATCATATAAATTTATAATATATAATTTTAGTGTAAAATATTTTCAAAAAAATTGATGTCATATTATAATAAAATTTATGGTATTTGAAAAAGTAGATAAATTTAATTTTTACCTCGAAATAATTTATTTTAAAATAAACTAAAAAAATTAAATTACGATAATTTTTATATTATAATCTAAAAAATTATTTATATTTATAAATATTATATAAATATAATTTTATATTTACATTTTAAAAAAATATTATATTTAATATAAACTATTGGTAATGGAAAATAAATTTTTTTCAAATTCTATTTGTTCATATTTGTAATTTCTATAAAAAACATATAAAAATATCATTAATTAATAAAATTTATATGTAATAAAACTATTTATTTAAAAATCATATACATTGTTATATAAAAATAATTTACAAAAAATAAAAATATAGATTCTTGAAAACAAAAAATAATTATGAAAATATAAAAAATTAACCATTATAAATTTATAAATAAATATATTTCATAATCTGATTTCTTGTATTCATACCTACTAATTAAATGGATAGTTTTTTATGATCTAAACATATCATCATTTTTTAGTTAAATGATTCATGTGGAGAATGATATCAAACATATTTGAGTTAAATATAGGAGAACATAAATTAAAATCTTAATCATTAAACATAGAATAATATTTTTGGCAGATATTCTTAGTATTAAATTGAATATTTGAAGAAAAATATAAATGGGATAGTTATGGTGGTATTGTAATTATATTTAAATTAACATTTTTCAATTATTTAAGTAAACAAAATTTTACATGAGAATAATAGAGCTGAGAGATGAAGAATAAGTCTTTGTCATGATGAGGGTTCCCATACATAAAAGGGATTTTAAATGTATTCAAGTATAAATTCTGTTATGAAAAAAGTGGATTTTGTAAAAGTAATAAGTAAATAAAATACTATTATTTGAGGAAAATTGAATATGAATTTTGAGAAGATCATCAAATTCTAATTGGGAGATTTGAAATAAGAATATTTAAAAGTGACCAATAATGAATAAAGATGAATATATATAAATTAATTATTTTACCAGTGATAAAATAGAGGACCACATATCAACATTTTTTCAAGGTTTTTCTTATTCCAAATTATTTATTGAAATATTCATGTGATAAATTTGTCTGAAAAGGAATATATGTGGGGGTGGTGAAAAAATAATCGACAATGATTATTTTGAATATATTTTTATATCATAGAAAAATAATGTGAGAGAAATGAATTTTACACTTCAAAAAAATTATTCTTTTCAATGAATAAATTTATTAATAATAAAATAATGGAGTTGAAAAAAGATAAAAATTAATAAAAACTTAATATAGTGACAACATACATTTTTTATCTTCTATATCGACACAAGAATATCTATATTTTGACCATCTAAAATATTTTAATTGAATCAGAACTTGAGATCTCATGGTCCAATGAATATATTGATATAATTAAAATATCAAGGAAGGGGAAGACCTTTTTGATGTTACTAATGATCTTATAATGAATTTTAATGAGATAAGTTTTTGGGAGATGATTTTTTTGAATATGCTCTATCCTAGTAACTCAAAATGATCTTATGAAGGAAGTTGATACTGTAAAACCACTGTAAACTAAAAGGATCCAGTATAATGAACTATTTTGAGATCCGTTGATTATTAACTTTTTCATATTATTTAAGAACAAGTTTTATAATTATTTCAAGAAAAATTGAAGGAGTCGATACTAATAAAGAGATCAATCCTTATAAAAATATATTATGTTGATATCTAATTATTTGTTAGTTATTGATTTTGGAATTAATTGTGTGAAATATATTATATCCATTCTCCCTAATAGGTGTATAGGATTAATTTTTAAGATGGAATTTTAAAAGTGGTAATTATTTAGTAAAATCAGTTCACCCAAAATAACCTCTGGCTTAATGAAACTATATGATTCTACTAGGAACACAAGTGGTGTTATTGATATTCTAGGTTCCGTATGATTGGATCAATTTTTATCTTAGTTATATTTTGTTAACATAGATAAAGTGGATAATTAATAAATTTTCTGTGTTCCCTAATATAGTTAAAATGTATGTTATATTTATTTAGACATTTAATAACATTAGGAAATAGTCTATAAGAGATTAAAGAAGTTTAATCATGATATAAGAGTTAAATAGAAGTCACCACTAGATAAAGGTAATAAATGTTGATTTTTTTTTTATGTTTTTCATTCAACTACGAAATCAAGTACATGATATTATGAGTTGGATTGTGTTTATTCACATATTTAATTTTATAATTATGAAACAAATATTACAAGAAAAATATTCTTGTTAATGTTATTGCATATGTAGTTGGATTCATAAAGGATCTAAGGATAAAAATTCACTCATATAGATGTATGTAGATGCTATGAAAAAATTATTTAGTATAATGTTTTAAAATTACAACCCTATCATCAAAAATGTTTAATTAATGGAATAACTATTATTGTTATATAAAAATTAATAGTATTTCTAAAGAATATCTGAAAAATGAAATTGATGAGATAGCCATGTCAAAAAGTTCTTGTGAATAGAAGACCCACACACTATAACAAATTTTTTTTTTTTCTAAATATGATTTCTTATAATGATAATGTTTATATGAACAAAATATAATGCTAAGATGATTTCAAATCTCTATGAAGTAAAAATAAAAATAGAAATTTGAAATTTTATTATTTGGAGGTCATGATGAACATTTATTAATTGATCTAGGAAGATTATTTACAATAAATTATGAAATAGTGGGCTTCTAATAATTCGTCCAATATGAATGTTATCTCTAAAAATAAATGTTATGGTTGAAAGAAGAGCCTAAACATATCTTGAGACATATCACCTCTATTCGTAAAATAAAAGGTTATTTTTTTTCAAACAAATATCATTTAATGTAATTTTTTGGAATTCGTAGTTATGGTTTTAAATCCCATTCTAGAAAAACATGGTTCCAAAAAAATTATGAAAACCTCAACACTACATCAATGTTAGATTACTTCATTTGAATAAAAATTATTCCAAAAAATGATTTCAAAATAATTTTTAACTTAGAGAAAATGGAATCCTTTTTATGCTCATCAAATTAATGTTTATGGGAAAGGATCAAGGACAATTCCTAATTTTTTTGTCTTCATAATGTTTTTAAATAATAAATGTACTATGTTTTTAAAATAATTATTCAATTTCATGGGATTCCCACATCAAGGTCAAAAATCATATATTATGATAAACTATATAGATAATGAGAAATGTGACTAATTTTTTTGGATTTGATAACAAGGATAATATCTATAGAATATATAGTAGTGTATGTCATTATATTGATGAATGTTGTTTTATCCATAATAGTAATAATACAAATGTGTTTGAATAAAGAAGGCAATAAGAGATTAAGATGGAAAAATATAAGAACCAGTGAGTTTTCCCGGGGTTTTAGTAAAAAGAAGTTTGTTTAAAAAAACAAATACAAGTATTTTATGAATGTTTTTTATGAAAGAATATATGATTGTACTGTGAAAAAAGATCCACATTATGGATCTTTAAAAATAATCCAAGGGAGCTTTGTGGGGGAAAAATATATAAAATAAATAAGATGATTGGTTTGGTGGAAGACATCTTTGAATAATCATATTAATTTCATGATAGCTTATTAAAAATTTCATCCTAAGGATTCCTGACAAGACATGTTAATGGTCTATGAAATATGAGCAAAATCGAATGGAATGCATGATCATATATCCAGGAATGTGGGAGAACGGGTGAAAAAATGTGGAGTAAAATAAATAACGTGATCTTCTAGTTTATATGAGGAAAATCATTCCACATAAGGGAATTATGGTTAATGAAAGAATAAAATTCTAGAAATGGAGATAGAAATATGTAAAAACAATTAATACGGTTGCATGAATAAATCTCTCAAATTAGAGTTAATGTGAAAGGTACTTCTGGGTTGAGAAAATATTTTCTACCTTTCATCACTTACTAATGAGTCATGGAAGATCCACCTTATTCCCTCATATATAAATATATATTATTTTTTCTTCTTTATAGGTATGTAATTTGATCCATTAATGTAGGGGGAGCCATGTGAATGTTTTAAAAATCAATCAAAATGTTGGGAATTATATATTGGAGTATTTTTATTTAATTTTTTGTTACTTATTTAATAATAAATACGAAGGATTTTCATGGATATTAATTGAAATATAAATATTCCATAATAAAGTTTTATTGGAGTATATCCCTTGATAGGGAGTTAAAGTAATGAGAAAGCTACCAGAATTTTTTTATTTCAGTGGAGAAATTGGCCATCTATAATGTGATATAAAATTAGAGTTTAAAGTATCATAATAAAATTTTCCCATCAGTATTATTGATTAAATTATATTTATTTAGTTGGTAAATCTATTAGGATGGTTTTGAAAAAAAATTAACTTGATGGAGAGAGAATCCAACATATAATTGATTTTTTTTGTGAATTTCCTCAGTTTAGAGAATATGGTATTTTGTAAAACCCTCTTGAATATCTTATAATGAAAATATTTAAGTTGGTATAACATGTTGTGCAATTTTATGGGCTGTTATAATTTCTTGATTAATCACACATGTTAACTATATCTATTTATCTAATATAGACTTATTTTTGGTTAATTTATGGCTCACTAATTACATAAGGAGTGGTATCAACCATAACAGAATTCATTTAAATTTGTTGTCAATAAGTGGTAGAGATAATAAATCCAAAGTATGTAAAGTAAAAAAATTGGAAAAGTATTTGGAATCAAAGTAATATATAAGGTCCTCAAGATGGAACATAACATTCTAGAAATTTTATTTTATAAATAAGAAATACCTGTTTAAAAATTTAATGATTTAAATAGTATTGATATCTAATATTTTCAATTTCTAACATAATATTTTATAGTTTCATGGTTGAATTATTTTGATAAAAAGATTATATTATGGTATTTCAAAAATATTATTTGAGAATAATATTATAAATATTAAAATTAATATTAGAAGGGAAAATATCTTTGAAAAAACTGTTGTGATTTTTCATTGATTTTTAATTTAAAATATAATGATTCCTTGAATAATCATGATTCTACCCAAGAGTAATGGAGGTGATGGTCAAGGAAGAAGGTAGTGTTGGAATGATGTTTTTTATAACACACATTTGGCCATTAATACCTATTTATTTATTATTCAATTTTCCTTTTATTTCACTCTTTTGATTCCTAAGTGTCAAGGGATAGAATTGTAGTTTTTTATGAAAAAGTCTTTGACACACTGTAGGAAGACATTATGTCCAACAGTGCATATCACTATTTGAGGGTGGTTGTTTTGGGGATACATCATTTCTCATGTTGTGACAATGGGTTTTAAAACAATTCAAGGCATCGGGGTAGATATCTGACTAAATTTTGGGGAAACCAAAGCACCCACATGGTTGGACCAGGGTTTTTGTGTGTGACCTAACAATGTAAGTTCCCCATCGATTTTAAATTTTGATTTTTATAAAAATTCTTATGTTGGATTTATATCTTTGGGTATTCTATTCCTTTACCACGCATGTGAACTCGCACCTATTGGAATTCAAAAATCTCAGTTATCCTTTTTTTATTCTTGTTAGATCTATGGCCTTTTAACATTAGGTATCCCTTATTATTTTATATTTCATCATCATTTCCCTCTTATATTATTTTTTTCATCAATTTTGAGGGATATTAGAAAGCTTATGCGGGTTTTTAGATGAATATAATGGTATAAATGTGGGATATGGTTTTATTTTTTATTATTTTGGTTTTTGAGGCCTTTTTCTTCCGAAATCAGGCGGTCATATGCAAAGTTAATATATTTCAAACTATTGCTGATGTATGTTAATCTATATATAGATAACCATTGAATTATTAATCTTATTTGGTTTATATTCTTATTTTTCAAATTTCATTATTTATGGTTTATATTTATTCCTTTTTTATGCTATCCATGATTTCAGTGTTGAAAAATTAATTTTTTATGTTGGTTTTCTAATGTAAATTTTCTTATGTACACAATTAGTGTTGGATGAAATGTCTAAAAAGGGTTTTATGGTTTAAATATTACTTATAAATATGTTATTAAAATTTTTACCTTAAAGATTTTATTTTATTACATTTTTCATGTTTTTTTAAATGGACATTGAAATAGATCTTGATGTATGGAACGAAAGATGTGGTAAATTTTCCCATTGAGTATAATGTTGGATACATAGGGTGTGGATGATTGGTTCTAATAGAACATTAGATCCTTTTTTAGAAATAACAATAGAGATTAATTTATTTCCATCTATGGGTACATGAGATCCTTTGGGAGAACGACTAAGAGAACTTACACAGTCTATCCAATAGATTGATAGAGCTCTTAGAGGGGGGACTAGGAAAGATAATGATAGATTCAACATGGTATAACCATAAAGAAAATTATATATTATTAGTACTCACATTTGTCCCTTCTGGTTAGATACCTTGGTGAACATTACTCATGTATGATTTATTTATACACCTTATTCACTATGTTAGTGAATTTTTCTATGTGATTCCATGAGTTATTATTAAGTCACTTATTTTGGTTATATGATAATCATTATTACACATAGCCTTTTTATTCCATGGTTGGTATATTGATCTTGTTGGGTGGTAAGGCCTTATTCGTTTACATGAATCATATTGATGAGTGTTCTGGAAAAATATTTTTACAAAAAGTATAATAATTGGGATTTCAACAAATTGAATTTGAGATTAATGTTTTCAAAATGATATGGATTTGGGAAATGAGTTTTGAACACAATTTTATTGTTTTACATGGAGGAAAATAATTAAATAGATTAATGGTGTTATCCTACTGATCGTTGTCCCTTACACCCTGTCGATGCATTTGGGTATACGTAGCCTTTATTTTTTAGGTAATAGTTTAAGGAATGAGAAATATATACTTAGGCTTCTCTTCTTGATTACAGTTATATGTGTTTTTTAGGAGGCAATATTGTCTCTAAGGATTGAGTCATGAGGAGGTATTTTAGAGTTTTTAAACTTTTGGATGTATGTATGTACCTTGTCAGATCGTAATCTATTTTTTGGGGTTTTGTGATTCGGATATGGGACCCCATTTCAATGTCCAACTATGAAATTTTTTTATATTAATTTATAGTAGTGTTCATGGTATCTTCTTTAGTTATTACAGCTTACTCTAGTTAGATTCCTAATTTTTTATTGACTCTGATTTTATTGGTGTGTTCAACCCAATAGATGGATGGGACAAACTATTTTACCATGGGGGAAATCATTAAAAATAGGGTATTATTTATGCCTAATTATTGTCCCCTTCCCATGGAAATTAAGAATGTACTTTAGGCTTTGTGTCCTTCTATCCCATGATTCATTACAAAGAGGTTATATGTGTTGTGTCTTAAGGAAAAAATCAGAAGTTTTTAAGTGTATAATTGTTTATTTGAAGAGTTATTGGTATCAATGTATATCCTGGGTGGCTTTTTATGTCACCTTCAAGTGACACTTTTATAGTTTACACAATTTTTTCTTAATTGTGCATCGAAATGTGAATAATAGAATAGTTCCTAGAATTTTCATGTTTTCCTTCATTTTAATTTTAAATTTTTATTGTGGATAATTTTTATTATTGATATATATGTAAAGTGATTTTTTGGTGTTTATTGAGGATGTTTGACAATAAATGTCATACTTATTGAGCTAGTATTTTGTGTTATATAGATAATGCCTCCCATAAGGGCATTATATAATACTATATAAGGTATTATAGAGTGTTCACCATAAAGAAATACCCTATTTGATTGAGTATTTGGGTGGTTGGTGATTCTCATGAAAAAATAATTATGATAGGTGGGTAGTAAAAATAAAACACAAACATGGGAAAATTAAGAGGAGTTTACTAGAAAACATCCACTAGTTTCCAATGAATATAATGGTTCCAATGAGGTTTTGGAGTTGACAAATCAAATTAAGTGGATAATTGAGTTTTGTAAGACCCATGAGACCATAAAATTTGGATTCTTCTCTTATATGGTTGTATGAATTATATAGAAATTGGATGTAATCAATGGTTATAAAGAGGAAGCATGAGGAACTCATGTGGAACACTTCCTAGGAAGAGATCTATCATTAGTTCTATTTAGATACTTTAAGGGGGTGAAGGATTGATAATTTTACTTTTTAGAGTAGAGGAATTATTCAATACATGAGAATGTATATGAGTTTTCTATGTTGGTTCATGTCTCTCCATACCTCCTCAAAAAGGATTGGCTCAAGGCAGATTATTTGGAAACTTTCATAAATCCATAAATCATTTAAAATATTATTCTTATATTCCAACCAAACATTTATAATTTGTTTTATAAGGTATACATGGATGAGGTATATATTCCTAGGAACATATGTCTCAACAGTGTGGCTTTAATGGGTGGTATCCAGAAACAATCATCTTTTGAGAATTTTTTTTGGAAGAATCACTTCCAAGAAATGGTAATAGTTCCCAACAGTAATCAGGTACAATGATAGTGGTTTCTACAAAGAATAATTTGGTTATCATAAATCTACGTGGGATGGATTTTTTGAGAATAAAATATTACTATAGGTTCTTAAAAGTTTCCACTAGGGTGTTTTTTGAGAAATATTTACCAGTTTAGTTAGGATTTATAATTGTGGAGTAGTGTATGTTACAGTTTCACACTGGGTTATTTAGTTATCTATTATACATCCAAGGGTGGAGTATCTTACTCTTTGGTTAAAGTGGATTTTCACTCATATAATAGTTCTCATGGTGGAATATATTATGAATATCTTCTTACATATGATATGAAAATAAAGAAATCAGACTCTTGGTCAGTTTTCATGAATGGTATGGTGTTTGTTTCTTCTTCGAAGAAATTTATATTATCTTCCATAGGTGCATCACATTACTCTATATTATACATTTTTCTTCATACCATTGGTATGAAAGTGATTTTGACGCATTTATTAAATGATTTTATTCCAATTTTGGGTAGTAAGATGGAGAATTATTTCAAATTTTTAGAGTACCATTTTCTAGTGGAAGACATGGAAGTCATTTGGGACTTCCTTGTATTGGTTGTGGAAATTTTGTATGTTATCATTGTAATGTACTGGTTGATCAACATCACGGTCAAGATTTATTTTTATCAAATAATGGTTTAGTTCCCTTCACCTAATGCTGGAAGTCACATCATCCATGGTCAGCGGGTTCCACGATCAGGGAGGGCATGACCTATTTCTTTAGGGATGAATTCAATCTCATGCCACCTATCCAGTTTGTTTCATGCTTCTCTTTATTTGGGATCAAATTTTGATCACTCGATATTCATGAAGAGGTACTATAATTCCTTAACAAAAAATTATTATAGGTTTAATCCCTAGTGAGAGGTTATGTTTTCTATTGATCTTATTCATAGGAGGAGCCTCATCTCTTTACCATCTTACATGATGTCTCTGACTGTGCTTAATGTGGTGAAAATATAACTATATGAATTTGAGAGAAATAGATTTATTTTCCCCATCATGTAGCCAAAGGATTCTCCAGTCTTATTTCCAACAGAAGAAGATGGAAGCATCTAATTTTTTTATCGACTATCTTAAGTATAATCAAGTGATTGTAATGAATAAATAGATATTTCCAATTATTGATGGTATCAATGATTAAATTAGAGCATCTTGTACTTTTTCAAATATTAACATGGGATCTAGGTACATCCAGTTTAGGTTCCAAGAATAGGTTATTCCTAAGACCACCATACGAAGGTGGTCCTACAGTTTTGAGTATTTGGTTAGGATATTTATTTTTACCAATACCCTTGTAGACATTATGGTGTTGATGAACCATATATTCAATTAATTGTTGGACTCATTCATATTCATGTTGGTTGATTACATAATTGTGTATTACAAGATAAAAGAGGATCAGTTTTACTATCATGAGGTTGTTTTGGGAGTTCAATGGTTTCATCATCTACATTCCAAGATATCGAAATCCTAGTTTTGTATTTTTGAGGTAATTTTATTAGGTATTATTATATATGAAATAGGATATTCAGTGGATCTGGAAAAATTTTTGTTAGTCGTGTCTTGGAAGATTCCAAAGAATGTGTTTGGGATCTAAATATTTATGGTCTTTTCTGGGTATTATATATATTTTATTCAATAATTCTCTTTGATAGCTTATTCTTTGATGAGTTTTTTCCAAAATAGGTTGATTTTTTTGTGGGAGAGAAACATCAATTTTCTTTTGAGAAGTTGAGGTTCGTATTAAATTTGGGTGAGTCTTAATTATTTCAAATCTTAAGAAAATTTATGTTGTGTATTGTGATCACTATAACCTTGGAATGGGATGTGTGTTGATGAAGTATGACCATGTGGTAGCCTATAGGTCATTGTAGATATGCCCAAATGAGTGTAATTGTCTGACGCATGACCTAGAGTAAATAGTTTTGATGAATTCACTAATGATGTGGAAACATTACCTCATTGTGATGAGTTTTATAGTTTATTACAATCATAAAATCCTGAATCGTATATTTACCGAGAGGGATTTAAAATTAATATAGAGATACTATGTAGAATATATTCATAAATATTATTTTAAATTTCATTATACACTTGTAAATGGAAATGAATTCACTGATACATTAAGCTGGAAACGTCTGGTGCGGGTTGTTTTAGAATCAGTGGATGAGTGGGATCTGAATATACATTTTTTAGTATAAATATATTATTGTAAAAAGATTAAAGGATGAAGTTATTATCCAATTTACAAGTCACATCCCCATTTTTTATTTGGTTAAGGGTGATAAGGTATCAGACAATGATTGAAAAATGATTATTAGTGTTCTAAATGGTGAGGAGATATCAAATAATTGGTCTCAAAATAATTATGTTTCTCACCTTTTTAGGAGGAATCAAGGTACTCAATTCAATATTGAGGCTGGAAGTGATTAAAGAAGGGGAATAATTCCTATCTATTCATGCACCCTAGGGAATCCAACATGTTGTATTCCTTTAGAGTTTAGAATTGTTGGTTTGGGGTGAGACGTATAGTGTTAGAATTTTTATGATGTTTAAAATTATAGAAGATTAAATATGAGCATTATAGAAAAGACCAGTTGTTATAACCATTCTATATTACCATTTAGTAGTGGGATAATATCTCAATGGATTTTATATTTTATTAACGTTATAATATTAAAGGGAAATATTATATATGGGTGATTTTTAACCATTTGACAGAATCATCCCATTTTATTCCCATCAGAGAGCCCATGAATGCAAAGGGTCTTAGGCACATGTATGTTAAAGATGTTGTCATGATCCCTAGAGTTCCCTTAGTGATAGTTTTTGATCAAGATTACTATTTCACTTCTTAATTTTTGAAGGTTATCTTGTAATATTTAGTAACCATGATGAATTTGAGTATAATGTATGAACAACATATTGATGGCCAGTCTTAGTGGAAAATCAAAATTATTAGGGATATGTTATGGGAATTTGTGTTTTACTTCAGAGGTTCATGGGAAAGGCCACATTCATTCATGATGTTTGTATACAATCATATTTTATGATAATTGATCAGTATGTCCCTGGTTGAGGAATTATATGGCTAATCATACCAATCATCACTTTGTTTTTCTGATGTGGGAGAGCATTCGTCACTAGGACAGAGGGTCATCCATGAGAATATGGACATGGTACGACTAATTAAGAAGAGTACAATGAATACATATAGTTAATGAAATTCTTATGCTGATCAACTATATCACCCATTATATTTTTGATTCAATGATTATGTGTTTTTGTAGGTATCAATTTGATTAGGACATCGTCACTTGGGAAATAAGGGAATAATGGAATCTTGTTATGTTAGTATATTCAGAGTTGTGGAACATTTTTGGATTATAACCTATGGGTTGGGTTTTCCACTATAGATAAACTAGATCCAATATAACTATATTTTTTCTTAGGGAAGATATATATTCATGTTCCACATCTTATTTTAATGTGGGAAGATTTAGAGTTTGATCTCAGTGACACTATTAGGGAGTATCCTATTTGTATTGTGGATTTTTTTTAAAAATGATAACCATGACATGTTGATCATCTTTGAATGTGATATTTGATAGTATGGCATCGATATCCATGATATTTGGGAGTGGAAATAATTTTATGGGGAGTAGTGGCCTCACCTATTTCTAGGTGATGATGCCTAATGACATTATGGTGGAAGAAAGTGGAATGGTATGGGGGATTTTGAAACCCATTGGGTCACTAGTATATCTATTTTTGAGTTTTTATATATATTTTACATCACTCATTGGTTTCTTGGGTGTTAGGGGTTGAATTTCCAGTTTTTTGGGAAAGAATTTCTTGAAACATAAGTAGAACATGGTTTTTCAAACCATGTGGCTAAACCTACAAGGGTGTATGGTTTGTGGAAAATGCAATTTTTTAGGGGTTGAACATATGTTTCCAAACTATACAATGACTAGGGGCAACCATGTAGCATAAATTTGGGATTGAATATAACCTTCATAGTTGTAACATGATTTGTATAACTGTGATATATAACCATGAATGTTTTCATGCTCATTAAATTTTTGGCTTTTAACAAAATTTACCCGATGAATTTAGAACTTAGGGGAATATTTTCTTCTTCCACTCTTGAGAATCCCATCTATTTAACACATTCTATTCTACCCACTCCATTTTAATATATTATCCTTGAATCCAATGTTTCTTGACTACAGTTATTACTTTTTCACTATGATTTCTTAAACCTTTCTCCCTTCTCAAATTTTTTCAATTCCATTTTAATGGAAGGTGGAAAAAAGTGGATGTTTTGGATGAATCTAATTATGTAAACAGGAGATTAGATTTTATTTCTTGTGGTTAAGGTCTGTAATGAATTATTAATCATAATTTTGTTAGTTTTCAAGGATGAATATGATTTTTAAACTATAGTCGATTAGAATCTCTATTTTAGGGTGTTTCCCAAGATTACATTATATTTCTTAAGAACCTATGGTTTATAGTCTTATTTTTCCAATTAAATTATTTTTGGTTAATATATATTCCAATTTTATTATTATAAATGGTTTTGGTGTTTCAAAATTGAGTTTTATAATGGGTTTTCCCAAGGGAGGTAGCTTGTGTTCACTCATAGTGTTTTCTATAATGGCTCAAATGGGTTTTATGGTTTAAAATGGATTTATAAAGTGGTTTTAGGAATATTTTTACTTTCAAAATTGTTTTTTATAAAAATACTAATATTTTTTATTAAAATTTAATTTTAAATTGTTATTTGTAAATAGAAATATTAATGTGGATATGCTTAGCATTGGATTGATTATAGGATACCTATGGTGTGAGTGGTAATTACATAGGGATTGCAAGGTATTTTTGGAGGATAATGGAGAATCATACAATATCTAATTGGTTGTACAATGAGATACTTTGGGAGTAAGACTATGAGGGTTTCAAATTATTATCCAAGATACTGAGAATTCTCTTTGAGTTGGTCCTGTAGAATATTCTGTGAGAATTTACTTAGTTCATATTTAATTTTTAGTATACTCTCATTTTGCAACTATAGTAAGGGACAGTGGTTCACATTACTCATGTTAGGTTAGTTATTATTCTCTATTAACTATGTTAGTTCTATGTTTGATATAATACCATGATTTATTTGCATATATATTATTTAGGTTATATAATGGTCATGTTTTTTCTTACCCTTGATTGGTCGTATTTTTTATATTGTTCATGTCATGTCGTATTCATTTATTCTTTTTATAGAGCCATGATGATGATAATTTTCGGAAAAAATTATATTCAATTGAAAAAATTAATGTCATTCCAAAGTCATTAATTTGTGAAAAAAATTAAAAATTACATGTTTTTTAGAAATGGGTCATCAAAAATAGATTATTGGTTTTGATTGTTAAAAAAGACTTAAATAGATTCATTGTGTCATCCAACTAGGATTTATGACTCCAACCCTACATATACAATTGGGTCATATTGAATTTTTTTCATGATATTTGTACATGCAAGTGGAATATGAACTTAGTTGGATCATCCTGATTTCCATCATCGTTGATTTGGAGGAGGGGAAGTTGTCTCACGTACATAGATTGTGAGGAGTTATTTTGGGGTTTTATGATTTTGGATGTATGTGTGGTCCTTGTTTGGCCATTTTCATGTCTTTGTTTTTGTTTTGAATTGTTCACTTTAGATACCATGTTTATGACCAATTATGTATGTTTTCTTATATGATGCAATGGTTGTGGTTATGCTATCTACATTATTCATTATTATTTACTCGAATTGGATTTTTATTTTTTCATTACCCCTGGTTATGTTGGTGTGGATATCCCATTTCATAGATGGGTCATACCATTTTACCATGGTAATTACCATTTAAGAGAGGAAATTATTTATGGATGGTGGTTGTTGTCATCATGTAGTGATTAGGAGCACTCTTTAAGTCATGTGGCATAATGACTCAGGTGGTTAGTTATATCGACCCAGGATGGGTCACTATAATTTCCATTCTATAATATATTTTATATATATATATATATATATGATTATAAAGATACATAATAATGATAAATCAGATATGTTGAAATAAAAATGAAATAAAATTATGGGACTTGGTGAAAATTATAGATGCATTTTTAGAATATCTTTCATTTATAATTGTTGATTTTTAAATGAGAGTATTTGAAAAAAAAATATCAGAGAGGAATATTTTCTTGTATGTTTTTTAAATAGAGATAAATGAGAGCATCATGATTAATTATTTTTCAATTATTATCATCTTTCATGTTATGGAATGAAATAATTATTTTTTAATATTTTATAATATTAATAGAGTGAGTGATTAAGTGAAAATACTTGACACTAAATCATTTGATACATTTTTGGTATCAATGAAAAAGAAGTGAAATTAAAAATAAAATTCTTCTATAGAAAAATAGAAGCGTTGAATAATAATTATAATAACAATAATAATAATATTAGTACGATAAATGAGATGACCAAAAGGTGATATTTTTTAACACTACTACTATTTTTCAACATCTAATTAACATGTGAGCTACTGTTATAGTAAATGTTTCTTTTAAAAGAAATAAAAACATGATACAAATGTTTTTATTAAATAATTTAATTAAATGAAAAATTCTAAAAAAACAATTTATTTAATTTCATTAAATTAGTTTCTTTTTTGAAAACAAAAAATCAAAATTAATATAGGTTGACATTTCAAGATTTTTCTAAAATGATTTAATTTTTAGAGAATACTTAGAAATAAATATTTTAAAGTACTATAGTTTATTCAAATTAAGTTTTGTAATTTAAAATTATCATTATATTTGTTATTTTTTTAAAAAGTTATTTATGATCTATTTTATTTTGAAAAATCAAATTATTTTTCTAGGACTTTGATATAAGTTAATTTTTATACTTAGAAACATTTTCAAAATAATAAATTTTCATTCCCTTTTACACGTTTATATTAATGTTAATTTCTTTCACTTATAGTAAATGAATCATGAAAATTTGGTACAATATTTTTAATGATGAGGTTAAAATTTGGTAATTAGTTCTATTTTATTTTAGAAATTATGAATTTAAATCTTGTTTAAAATTTTCTCATATGTAAGGGGTAATTGAATAATTAAGGTTAAAAGTAATGTGATAAAGAATTAAAAGTCAACCCAAAACATGCCTTTATTTCATTTTTTTGCATGAAATTTTTTATATCCTTATAGAATTAGAATATATGGACTTTTATTTCCATTGTTTTATTAGAAATGTAATTTATTTTATTTTATGTAATGAAAATTACAAAATTTCCCTCTGTTTATTTTAATTTATTTTATTTATTCACATATGGATAATTTTTTTGAATTAATATAAAATTTAGTTTGGAACATAATTAATTTATTTAATAATTGTAAACAATTTTTAATTATTATTTATTAAATAATTAGATTAAATTTTTTGCCAAGACCAAAATAATATTTATTCAATTAATATAAGATACAATTAATTATTTTTAAAGTAATAAAATTTACAAAATTTGGATTTGTTCTTCTATTTTATGAATTTAATATATAATTATAACAAATTAGGGATATTAGATAAGTTTTTATTCAAATTTATTTTCTTTCTTGTATTATTTTTAATGAAAAATTAACTGAATAGTTTCAAAAATGATATTAATGATATCTAATAAAAAAATACTATTATTCAAAATGATTTAAAATTAGTAAAAAACTATTTCCACCAATTTAGTAGGATAATGTTTAATATGAACACCATGGTATATTTTTTTGTCATTTTTACTAGTATGATAACATCTTCCCCCTTTTAGTGTAGAAAACATTTATATTGGGATAATTGTCAAATGTGTTAATGAGGGGTTCAAAGTTATAGATACGAGTGACAAAGTAACCAAACCATGCCCAAATTATATTTTATGAGAAGATTAAAACATCCAATATTTTATTTTAATAATATTTATTTAGATTCATTTCTTATAAAAATTAATTTAAATTAATTTTATACTTTAAGTAATTCCAAGAGTCCCCACCCCACTAAAAAAAGTAATCATATTTTATCTTTTCCATACAACACATTGAGAAACATATATCAATCAAAACACACCCATTTCTCTTCTCAAAATTAGTATAAAATTTTTATTGGATTAGGTATTCCCAAAAGTCTAACCATTATTCCCTTCTGTGGATATATTAATTACGTCTACTGAAGTAGAGGTAATCATCTATTTTGACTCTTTTAAATTTATTTCTTCTTCCATGTTCTATAAAAATAATTATACCAAATAAAAAAAATAAGGAATCCCATATCATAAATATAATGTTATTTTATTATGATTATTATATGACCATTTTCCATGAATTTCCGATACTATTAAAATTGAATACATCGCTTGTTCTTACATAAGGCTTATCTTCTTCACATAACGGTGTAAAACATTTTTATCACCATTTTACATGGTTGTTTATAAATATAGAAATAAAATCTATATATTTTATTATTATAACATAATTATTATTCTATAATTATAATATAATATCTACCATATTACCTTTTTATCCATTAAAGAAAATAACTCGCCTGTGCTTATATATGGACTACCACTTGTACGAAGAAATGTGATCTATTTTTCATTAATGATTTAAATTAATGGTAATGAAGATAGAATAAAAAATATATCTGATATTTATATAATTATTTTCATTCTTAGTATTTGGGAACCATAATCAATGTATAAGGATTATTACATCCAGAACAAAATATTCATGAGAAAATGAAGTAGTTAACACATGAAAAAATGAAAATAATGAATCATTGTTAACGACTGGGTAATAAGAATTTATAAAAGGATTATATATTATATATATATATATGGATATTTTATATATTAATAACATGATTAAAAAATTATATTTGAGGTTAAATTATATTTAACTATAGATGAATATGAGGTAATGGATTTCATCTCAATTTCCAATCCATCGAAACATGGTTGGTATTATAAAACTATTTATTTTCTTATGGTGTTTTTGACAGGAAATTGACATATTTGATATAAAAATTAATTTATTCATGATAGTTAATATTTTTCATTTTTATTCCTTTAGTGGGTTTAAATTTTAAAGTTACCAAATTTGTAATGATTTTTTCACAATCACATTAATCATTACTGTTTTTATTTTCATTGATGGAGTAATATAATTTATCTTTAATAAAATCAATATATTGAATTATAAAATATATATTTAAGGGGTTTTTATCCAATCTACCAAATTTTAATATCTTTTTCAAGAAATCATGCATCAAAATATTTAAATTAAAATTTTATATTATTTTCTCTTTTTGGTCAGGGATATTTTTCTTCTATGTGTATATTATTCAAAATTATTTCACAAATGTGATTTTTATTTACAAAAAAGAATATTTTTACTTAACCTTGACCTCATCAAAAGTTTGAAATAAATATTTATAATTTTTCCAAAAAGTTTATTTTTATATTCTGTCACAAAAAATCAAAATGAATGTTTTCTTAACATATAAAATGTAAAATAGATTATCATACAACCATATCCAATTTAAACTCTTTATGTTATTCGATAAGATTTTAGTCATTTAAAAAAAATTATTTTGTAAATTTATTTTAAATGATTATATTCCAATTTATTTTATTCTTTAAAATAGATTATTTTGCTGTAAAATATATATTTTTGAATAACTTATGGTCATATTTAATCTATTAATTATTTTTTTAGTTTTTAATATTATCTTAAAACATTAATTTTATTGTGAAAATTAACAGTAAATTTATATTAAATATTCATATTCTTTATTTAAATGAGATAGTTATTTCTTAAACTATATAAAATTTCTAAATATTTTATTTTACTTATTTCTTCATTAATAAAGTATGCAAACATTGATATTTTATATTAATTACTCAATTTCAGAATTTAGTGGTAAGGAATTTTTTTAATGAATTATATAATTCATTGAATATTTTATGAATGTTTTATAAATTCAAGGAGAATCAGTTCAACCAATTTTATATCCCATCAATACATCGACATGTGTCATGTGACAAACTAGTTATCAAGACCGATTATATGCAATTTTGGTGTATACATACCCCAAAATTAATCAATCTTGGAGAAATGCCTTGGTGGTAATGATATCATGATGTCCTAGACCATGGCGTCCAATTATCGGAATTTCCATCATTAATAATTTTTTTTATTATCCATGAGATTATTTCATTTGATATTATCCATAGTTTCAATTATTACTCATGTTGGTGATTCAATGAAATTTGTTTTTAGTTATTTACATTTTCATATTAATTATTGCTTATTTAATCATAATATCCTCTATATTAATTAAATCTAACATTAAATTTTATTTCCCCATTATTTTTTGTTCCTATCCCTATACTTTGTAGAATAAATCAATGCATAATTTTTAATCATGCATAGAATTTTCTTTTGTTATGTTCTATATTTTATTTCTAATGTAAAATGGGAATCATGTATATATATAATACATTGGAATAATAAAAAGATCAGTCATTCAGAATGAGATCCCCTATATCTAATTACAATTTAATAATGTTGACAATGGATCTAGGTTACTAGATATTGGATTGTTATAGTTTGTATTTGATTAATTTTTATAGAAAACATTAGAACTATATTTTAAATAAAGGTATCATACATTATATTTTTGATAATCTCATATAGTATTTTAAAAAAATTACCATTACATGGATTTTTAATTTATGTCTCAATATTAATTAATAGTTTGAGTCAACTCAATTTTTTCCATTATTTAGTGAATGATCCTAATGGAATAGTGGGAATAAGTACCCATTCTCAATGTTGGTATTAACCAACTGATAATTCCTATAAAACCTCTATTATAGGTGATAAGATCATATCTATAATAGGGTATCTGACCTTGGTTAGGACTGATCACATTACAAATATGGGTAAAAATAATTTCTCGCGGTATCATGCAGATATATTGGATATTTTAATTTAATTAAATCATCTGTATTTTAGTGGAACCACTAATCAAGTTGTATATGAGAAAAGAACTAGGTCACATGAAATGAAATTTATTGATCTACAATGTAATGAAAGTGGAGTTGTTATACTATATGTGTATTATATTTGATGAATTAGAGACCAATAGTAGTCGATGATCCAAAATACGTGGGAGGAAGAAGAAGTAGAACATATTCCATCATGATTTTTTAAATTAATATTCATAGATATATATTTCCTTCAAGACAAACAAACTCAATTGAATGGAATGTTATAAAGAAATTGAAAAATTATGAATAATGTTCTTCAAGGTATAAGGGTACCTTTATAATACTATATATGAATTCAATGGATTACATACGTAGTCTAGAGATGGATATTGAATAGTTCTCATAAATTCCTTAAGATAAGCCTCTAAAGGGGATTGTTTTCTCAGTTTTTTTCATCATATGATGGAATTGTATTATTTTCCATCATGAGAGAGTGTGAGCATTCAAGATCATATATCATTAAGAGAATTAAAAATAATATGATGTTGGATGACCAAGATGAAAATTCAATAGTTTAAAAGAAAAATAATGTACTGAAGAAATTTACATAATGTGAAAATTATGGATAGAAACATCTAGTAAATTGTTTAATGGGAAAGAAATTTTGTTTCTAGTGTAAAGAATAGGCACATGTGGATATGGAATGCAAGGGGGAAGAAGGAAAAAATGTTTTATAATTATTAAACAATAGATAAATATTGGATTTTTCACACTAATTTTCCTTATATCAAGGGAACCTAATACATAAGAGGCTGAGGGTAGAATTCCAAGCATATGTGATCAATGCTGTGGATGTTGAAGTTACCAATGATATTGTGTAGTGTACATTAATCACTACCAAAATTTTGTGAATTATTTATTTGATTAAATATTTTATCAATATTTTTTTCCTTACATGTTTTCCTTAAAAATTAGATATTTCCCTACAACGTTATAAAGGTAGGTCTCGATCAAAACTCATTTTAAAAATAACTCCACAATAAATATGTGTTAGTAAATTAACATTATCAAATACAAACCTACGTTATTTTCAGATGTGATTATTTTATCTATTATTGAATTTGATATAATACATTATGTGGGTTTTCATTAAAAATATAATTAAAATATTTATTATTAAGGGAAGTAAAATATGATTTGTGATTAGGATGTAGAATTACATACCTTCAGAAGGGTGTATTCATCATCTAATTCATTCTTTGTTCAATATTATATATATATTATGAGTGTGATTCATGTAGAATAAGAGAATTAAAAGTTAATGGATGGAAAATTTAATCTTAAAATTGATGATATGTCTATTTTAAAGTAATATATTGATTTACATTCTGAGGAATTACCGATACATTTACCAGAATGTGAAGTAGAGTTTTATATTGATTTAATCCCACATGCAAGACATGTATTAAGGAATACCAATAGAATGGATAGAGTGGAATTAATTTAATTTAATAAAACTACAAGAGTTTTGTGATAATATATTTATACACACTACTTTTTCACCATGGGAATACCTTATTCATTCCATTAAGAAGAAAGATAGATCTATGAAGATGTGCATTGAAAATAAAGAAAAAATATCCTATTTTATTGATGAAAAAGTATCCCATGTAATGAATTAATGAATTTTTTTGTTATCTTAATAAATATAATTTTTTTTATAGATTTAACTTCATTTTTGGTATCATCAATTGTGGGAAAAGATAGATGATATTCAAATGAAAACATTTTTTATGAGTTATAGACATTATGAGTTTACAATAAATCAATTTGGACTAACTAATGAACCCTTTATTAATCTATATCTAATAAGAATAGTATTAAATTATTATCATGATAATATTGTAATGTTATTTATTAATGGTATCTTGGTGTAGTCTAAAATCTATTAGGACAATTATAATCACTTGAGATCCATTCATAAGACACTTATAGAAGTGATTTTATATGGACAATATATCAAGTGTAAATTGTGATTTCAAAATGTTTCTCTTGCTGGATATATTATCTCCAAATATGAAATATTAGTTTATTATGAAAAGATAATAGAATTAAAAGAATGGAATACACAAATGAACATAACTGAGGTACACCATTTCATTGGATAGGAAGGTTAAAATCAAGGATTTTTATAAAACGATTCCTAATTGGATAACCCATTAACATAGGAAAAACCTAATGGTGTTAAGTTCCCATGTGATGTACAATGTGAATAATTTTTTTAAAAAATTGAAGATGATATTGTTAAATTTTCAGATTCTGAATCTACCATCAGAAAATGATGGATTTTTTATATATAGTGACATATCAAATATGGGACTTGGTTGTGTTCTCAAACTGAAGGATAAATTTATTACCTAAGAATCAAGGTAGTAAAATAATCATGAACCAAACAATCCGACTCATAATCTGGATTCCTCAATAAAATGATTTTCATTAAAGATACAGAGACAATATCTATATGGTGAAGGATGTGAGATATACATAGACTATAAGATCCTAAAATACATCTTTTAAATATAAAAATTTCAATATCAGGAAAAGTATATGGATTGAGCAATTCAATATTTATGATATCTTAATAAATTATCCCCAAGGGAAAGAAAAATAAGGTTGTGGATGAATTGAGAATGAATGATCTTGGAGTTCTATGTAAAATGACTATTAAACGGGATCCTATGATAATGGATTTAATAATGAGAGATATGATAATTATTAGGGAAGGGGAACCTTAACTTAATTTTCAATTGATTACCTATCCTTATTTATTATAGAAGTTAAAATTTTCTAAGCTAAATGATGGTAATTTTTAAAATAAAATTACCTCAAAATAGTTTTTATGTTTTTGAAAAGTCACTTTGGTTTGTGTGGGAACCATACACATACATCCATTTTGAGACATGAATTCACCCACAAAATTGAATTTCAAAATTCATGATTCAAATTTTAGGATATAATTCTAAAATTAGGGAGTAAGCATTGTGTTCCATCTATACCTGAGCTAAAAAGTAAATTATTAGACATTTATCATAGCATGAATTTCACTATACATCATGGTAGCACCAATATTTATTGAGATTTGAGGAATTGTTTTGGTGGGATAACATGATGTTTGGATCTATAATTATGTATCAGGTTGTTTGGTTCATAAATTGGTGATGTCTAAGTGACATCATCCTATAGGATTCATGAAACCCTTATCAATTCCATTTAGGAAATGGTATGAACATACTATGGACATCATCACTCGATTACAAAAGACTCCAATAATTAATGATGAAATATGGAATATTATTCATCATATTACCAAATATTAAAATTGTATTTATATAAGATAATATTTACCTCTTGAGTGTGATTCATGACTCAATATTAATGAAGGGGTAACACTTCATGGTGCACATCTTTAAATTATGTCTGATTGTGATCCTTGATTTTAATAAAAATTATGGAAAAGTATTCAAGGGATCTAAATAATAAAATTTATTGGATCAATGTATATTACCATAAAACTGATGGGATTTATGAGAAAATATTAAAACAATATAAAACAATTTGAGGATGTGCACACATGAGTTTTAGGGTATATGGGATTGGTATTTACCTTTGATGGGGTCCCCATATTAGAACAAATTCTAATCATGTATTCAAATTATTACATATAATGAATTATATGGAAAGAGATGTTGCACTCATAATAGTTGGGATGAAGGTTTTGAGTGAAAGATTCTGGGTCTAGAACCTATAGAGGAGATAATGGTTACGGTAAAGATTATTCAAAACCATATTAAAGTAGCCGAAGCAAAGAAAATATTTATTTTGATAAATAAAGGAATGATTTAAAATTTCAAGTATGACATCCATTTTCATGAAATTATCTCTATAAAATGGTGTTATACAGTTCTGAAAGAAAGGAAAACTTATCCTTAGGTATATAATTTTTTTATTTATGAATAAATTGGAGTTATATTTTAGTGTATTGAAATTCGAGTAAGAATCGCTAAAGTATGTGATGTGATCCATGTCCCATTATAATTTATGTACATGAAAAAACCCAACATATTTTATCACATTAGAGACAATAGTATTGGAATCATTTTTATCTTACTTCAAAGGGCATATTTGGATTCTATACACTAGAGAATATGTTTTGAAGAACCAGATCACTCCCTAGGTAATGATACTTTGGATAAATCAAACAATAAAATATGAAATATTGGAAAATAAATACGTTATGTGGAATATCCATAGATTTATATTCATGAGGTAATATTATAGAAATTGTTTGGATGATGTTATTTTAAATGGGGGCAGAAGTTGACACCTGAGCATCAATTATAAAAATGTTTTCTTTTTAGAGGAACAATATTATAATAAAAGTAGTTTCACTCAATAATTACACTAAATTATAAGTTATCCAAAAAAATTAATTTAATTTTATTAAATTATTTTAATTTTTTAACTAAAATTATAAAAATTATATTTTGGTAACATTTTGGGATTATTCTGAAATGAGTGATTTTTTAGTAAATAGTGAAAAATATCAATTTTTCAAATAATTTCAATTACATACATTAAATTAAGTAATATAAAATAACATTTATATTATATATTTTTATTCATATTGAAATTTGATACATTTTATATATAATACAATAATCATAAAATTTCATTAGTTTTAATATAAGTTAACATTTATTCTTAAAACTAATTTTCTAGAAAAAACTTGTTCATTGTGTTTTATGAATTTATATTAAAATTTATTTCATAAACATCTATAAAATGAATATTTATAAATGAATATCATATTTTAAATCCTGATGTATAGATTTTCTAAATAGTTTCCTTTTATTTTTTGGCATTATAAATAGCAATCAACATAAAATTTAACACACCAATAATGGGTGAACCAAGTAATTATGGTACAAAAAACTATGATAAGGCATAAATAATAAACCCAATAATTTAATTTATCTAATTTTATGGGAATAATTCTTCTATATCCTTCTGAAATAAAAAAAAAATGCATCAATTTTACTTTGTTAATGACATTGATTTTATTTTATGAAGAGATATTATTTATTATAAATAATATTTTATTACATTATTTTAGATCCATTGAAATATTATATCACAACATGTAAATTGGATAAGGATTTCAAAATCATCCATGTTCCATTTATGTGTAATATGTCCTTTTATTGTGGCCTTAATGACCCTTAAATGGTAGAAATTTTTTAAATTTCAGTAATTATCATTAGGTATAATAGGGGTAAAAATGAGAAGATATGAATGAAAACAACAAAAAAACGTATAAAAATTTTAAATAATTATATTACATAGATTAATATCATCATGTATTTGATTAATATTAATTTTTATCCATTTTTTCAATGAAAATTTATTAACTTTAATTTTATACATTGAGTAATTAAATGACTACTTCTCCCATTACTTACAAAATGATACACATTATCTCTATTATTTACACCACTTTGTTCAACATAGATCAACCAAATACATCAAATGTCTCCGATAAACAACCTTATACATGTTTTATATTTTTTTTCTTCCAAAATAACCTACCATAAGTCCCATAATAGGAGTACTACATGGATTATACTGAAGTATAGTTAATTGTATTTACCGAAAATTTAAAATTTCTTATTCTTATACTTATGATAAATATATATTGTTATAATTTTTAGATAAATAATAAAGTATAAAAAATATAATTACATGTTATTATTATTATGTTACAACCATTTCCCACCTCTTTAACATCCTATGAAAAAAACATCTCGCATATGCACTTACATCTTTCCATCTCCACGTAGATGTGTAATTCATTTTTCATCACCAATTTAATTGGATGGTTATATAGAATAAAATAATATATATAAATATATACATAATTTATTAAATAGTTTAACATATATAATTAAAATATTATATCTATCTTCTTACCTTCCAATCCATGTAAAATGATAATATCGCTCATGCATTTGTCTGATCTACCACCTCTATGTAGCGATGTGATTTGTTTTTCATTATATATTTAAATGAATGGTAATGATGATATATTTAATGAGTATATATGATATTTATATGATTATTTACAACTATAAGATTATTTAACTATAATTAATGTACAAGTATAGGAACTTACAGGATGAAACATGCATGGAGAAATAATGCAGTTCACATGAGAAACAATTACAATAATGAAGTATTATTAATGAATTGGTGATAATATATTATAAGAGGATTATATATGATGAAATAAATATTAAATTGTTTATTTTAAATTAACCCCATTTTTAGAACCATCATATAAGATTCAAATCATATTTATCTAGGGAGAAATGTGATGTAAGTAATATCTTTTCAATTTCCAATCCGTTGAGACATGTCTGGTATTATAAAACTATTTAATTTTATATATATATATACATTCCATTATGTATATTTAACATTTTCATATATTCTTTCATGATGATTAATTATTCATTTCAACATAACTCTTTCAAGGTGTTATAATATTAATGTTACTGAAGAGGTGAGGATTTATTATGAAATTATTTTTTTGTGATTTATATTATATTCGTTTATAGAATATTATAATCTATCCTTCATAAACTACTTCTATTTTCTTATAATATGATCTTTTAAGGTGTTATTATGTTTTCTTAAATAATTTCTCTACATGGAACTTGATTTAAATAAATAAACATTTCAAATAAAATATGAACTTATTTCTCTTTTTTATCGTATATATTTTTCCACCGTGTCTATATTTTTCAACATTGTTTCAAAAAAATATTTTATTTTCAATGGAAATTTAACATTATCCTTTAATTTTTAAATTGATTTAGAAGAGACTTTCTAATTTTTCCAAAAGGATTATTTTTTAATTTCATTACAAAAAAATGAAAGAAATGTTTTTTAACATATTTAGTGCTAATGGATTTTCTAGGCACCAAAACCATTTTACAAAATCTACAATTTTATGAATTTTTTTTTTCATATTTTATCTTTTTCAAATGATACAGTAATTAAATTGGTCTTGAGAATTCCCTTTTTTGTAATCATTAGATATTAAATATTTCTTCAATATCTATATTATTTATATCATTGAAATTATTACTTCCTAAATCATATACTATTTCTATATACAGTATTTTATATTGAATGTTATTTGATTTACTAGTAAATTATAATATATTTTATATTATTTTCTGAATATAATGATTTATTGATAATTTATATTGTTTATAAATTAAATTAATTTTTAAATATCATAGTAATGCATTGGAAATTCAGGGATCTGTGGTTCCAAGAATTACATAGCCCCTAGAAGCATCAATATGAATCATGAGAAAAACCAATTGGCTAGCCTTATTATATCTGTTTTGGTGTATGCATTCCCATAGTTTAAACTATCTCTCCAAAAGGCCTTGGAGATAATGATAAAATTATTTTTGTGATCATATCATTCAATATTAATCAGTTCCCACATTGATATTTCATTTATTATTACCCAAGTGATTACTTCATTTTATTTTATCAAATAATACATTTGTGAGTAATTTAGTGATTAAATAGAATGTGTTTTTAGTTATTTACCATTCCATATTGATTATTCCCAATTTACTCAAAATATAATCCATTTTACATAAACCTTATGATTATTTTATCCCAACCATATTTTTCTTCATTTCCCCATGATATGATGAATAAATCATTAAATGGGTTTCAAGGATACCATTCATTTTCTAGTATTTTATTTTGTAATTCATTATTAATGTGAAATAGGAATAAGGTATTTATTTAGTTCTTCAAGACTAAAAAACAAATATATCATTCTTAATGATATCCCTCTTACCATATACTTGTTTAATAAGTTTCACACTGGCACTAGGTTATAGGAATTGGGGTTGTGACAATATACGTTGAGGTAAGAAAAACATGATGTTGATCATTGGATGTATTTTTATTTAAGTCGAATAAGAAAACCTATTATTTTATGTCCCCATGTATATATTTATCGTTATTAATGTTATATGAAGATTCCAACCTATATATTACTATTGATTATCATATATTGTGTTTTGATAAACACAGTTGTATTAAAAAGAATATTGATTTTGATTTGGGTTTATGCAGGTAACATAATAAGATCATTATCAATAAGGGTAGATTGTAACACCATTATAAGCTGATACGTCTAGTGTAAATAGCTGTTCTAGATACTATAAATTGTTGGTATATTGTTCTATATTATCTTAATCAAATTATTTCAATACTTGAGTATAAGACTCTACCTGAACGCAGTATGGAGGGGGTACCCACAATATGACCGAACAATATAAAAATATTGTGTTCCAAGATATCGTTAGATTAATTCAAATTTTTTTTGGTTTAATTCATTGAGTGGTACATATGATGTAACACCCCATGCTTCCACAGTACACTTCTCTTTGAATAATACATTAGCATGTGTTGTACGCAACTTCGAGTTCTAACACACACCAAAACCAATCAAACTAGCCGTTATGAACAGTAATACACAATTTTTGAAATTTTATCTCTCAAAATGGACTTCATTTTTGGATTCGGAATATTGAAATTACCATAGGGTAAAATTCTGAACTATTCGGATAAAATTTATATTTTGATGAATAGTGAGAATTACTAAATATTAATTAAAAATAACTTCTTTAATCAAAATAATTAATAGTGATAAATTTCAAATTTCAGTGGTTATAAAGTATATTTTAAATATATTTTTACCATTTAATACAATTTTTGTCATTGAACATAATTTAACAATTAAATTGGACATAAACAAGTTGCAATCTTTTGATAGCTATTATCTCTTAAAAACATGTTTTTTGTTTTAACAACGGGAATTAATTTTAAATTAATTTCTTCCACTTCTGTATTTTGAATTTGGAAAAATGGATTCCATATTTAGAATCAGTATGTCCAAATTTTGTAAATATGTATCTTTTATTTTTAGACATTTTGAATAATTACTTCAAAAAATATTTTATTTGTCATGGTTAAAGGGTAAATTCGGTAAATAAGGGTAAAAAATAATATAATAATAATAATAAATTACCCTAAATCATGTCCTAATCTTACTAGTTGATACATGACCGACCATGGGAATATTTGCGTCGATTTTGGGACCCCATGGAGCCACTTTTAAGTGATAATGACACTTTATATTAATTAAGTTAAAATAAATACAAAATTGACATTAGCATATATCTTTTAGGAAAACAATTTTTACATAGGGTTATATATGATGGATTTTTTACTATAAATATTCATTATAAATATAAAATGTTTTCCTAAATAATGGTATTTTATTTATAATTTTTAAACATTTCATAATGAATATTATTTATGACACAATAATGATGCAGTATTTTCCTTATTAATGAAAGAATCAAATAATATGTATTATAAATGCTAAAATTAATATAATTTTAAATTTTTAATGACATACATGAATTTTATTGCTTAATATGACATTATAGTATTTCATAAATAAATTTTTGTCGAATTAATAAAGTTTTTAAGACATTAAAAAAAATCAATTATTGAATAGTGTCAAAATTGACATAAACGAGTTTCTAAAACAAATATTATATTGTTAATTGATATTAAATTCCAAAAAATCTAATTTTCGGCCAAAAGAATTATATCATGATAGGTGTGTCATTAATGGGCCACATAGGGGGTCTCTTGGATTTATATAGTAAGTTTATTAACTCTATAATGTAAAAATAAAAAGTGACATGGTAAATGTTAAACTAATTAACTAAGAGATAAAACTAAAAGACAAGGTTAATATAGTGACACAAACCTGTCTAAAACATATTGGGTGAGTGTTTTGCGACCCATAACTACCTTAGACTCATAATAATCCAATTTGGATCCATTAGAAACCGATTTTTAATTTATTATAAAATAATATTTCAAGCTTTTCCTAAGGTGCCCCTCACCCCTCTTATAAAAGGGCACTTCCCCTTCTCACTAATTCACACATTAAAAGCCTTTTGTCTCTTCCAAACCCTGCCCAAATACTCTCTACACTTCCCTCACTACAACCTAGAGTCCTTATTTTGATCATAAAGCCAACCTAAGGATCCCTTTTGATCAAATCAAAAGGAAGAACACGATGAGGAGGTAATGTTTTCACCACCCACTTTCAAGTTCCATTCTTCTTCAACTTCTTCTTTCTTTGTTTTTTCCATTATAAAATAATAAATCCAGTATCTTATATATACTTTGATGTTATTATAAATATGGTACAGCCATATTCAGTATTATATCCATCCTTTTAATGACATGTCACCATACGTGCGTACGTATGACTTACCGTCTCCACGTCATGGTGTAATTGTTATTTAATAAATTATTATTTGTATGGATATAATAATGATGTGTACTTCATGTAAATAATAAATATAACAAGATAATTATTATTTATATATGATATACCATCCAATTATATATTATTTTAATATCAAAAGATTGATATTGTCGCTCGTGCGTACGTACGGACTACCGTCTCTACGAACGCGATGAGATTCATTCTCCATCGTATTCATTCAAGTATAATTATCATTTGATGATTAAAAATAATGTTTAAGTACTTGATATCATTATGGATATGAATAAGATACAACCTATCCATAACAATCACGTCTTATGTAACAAAACATATATGAGTAAGTTAACACCCGAAACGACGATAATACTAAGATATTATTAACAAAGCAATGTTAGAAGATCATATATGATATAATATTAATATTTATGATTCTTGTATAATTCAATAAAAATTATTTCACCATTATAAAAGAGGTTATCCTACCCCCAACCAAGGAAAATTACAAGGTAATGGTTTATTTCGCAATCTCTTCATTATCCGAGGTTGGTTATACGTAATAATCTACTCGGACTTCTTTATCATCCACATACATGTTTCTTTAAAATGTATTTCAAAACATTTTTACTATTTACTATAATATGTATTAATGTCATTTATACCCTTTTTTTTACTTTTTATAAATGTTTTATAATGGAATATTTTCATCGTTTTCAAACAAGGTCCTTTTTAACCTTCTCGACGGAATTACGGTAAGAATGTCTTTTTTAACATATGCGGTGGGTACGGCTATTTATCCGCCACTATAAAATCTTCTAACCATCCATTACAAGATTATAAAAAAAATTTCAAATTAAATGTTTTATTTTAGAATTATGTGAATTTTAAATGAATTCAAAAAAAGAGATATTTCTCTCAAGTAGTTTTGATTTCATCTATGACAACATCCTTTGATGAATTTTAAGCTTATTTGAAGTTGATTTATTATGATACAAAACTTCTATATTGTATTGAAGGTTTGGTGATATGTTTGACTGTGGATGTGTTATTTTTATACCATTTATGGATTATGGATGAAGTATTTACATTTAGTACCCTAGTTTTAATACGAATGTTTATTTTATGTTTAAACATTTTCATATGGGAATTCATTAGACTTAATAAGTGACGGGTGGAGCCCGCTATATCTCCTAGATGCATCGGTAGGTCTCATGAGACAAACTAGTTTCTTGGAACAAGGCCTTGACAAAATATTATTTGTAGTATTGGCATGAGGCATTGACTATGTGTTTATGATAGTCTTGCATTATGCATTCCATCATTATGAAAGTGCTTATTGATATTGCATGTGATTATTCGACTAGTAGAATATCCATGCAAATAAGTATATGGAATTATTTCATTTTATTTCTACCATATTATTCTTAAGTTCAAGTTTTAAAAGGATTTTGTTTTAGTTATACATTTCCTTAAATGTTTATGCTTATTTATGAATGTTTCCGCTATATTGTTATCCTTACTGTGCATTTGATATCACCCCTTTCAATGTTTTATTTTTCCCAGGATGTGAAAAATTATTTTATGAATGACATGAAGGGATAATTTGAGGGCATAAGAGTGTGTACTATGGAGACTATATTGTTTTAGTTTTTATTTTATGATGTAATGTAAACATTATGAATGTATCTAGTTATTCCAAGGCTACTAAACTAATCGGTCTTTCGAGACTTGATCTTTCTGGTGATCATGCCAATGTTATGTAATAATGCACCGAATTTGGTTAACTGGGGTCACGGCATTATAGTTGGTATCAGAGTATGTTTAGTACAAACCATGGAAGGTAGATTTATATAAAATCTAATCAGAGCACATAGACCTAAGATGGACTTTGAAGATTAGTATAGAAGAACTTCCTAGAATTTTGGTATTGTAGGGATTTTGTGAGTTTTCCGAGCATACAATGTAGAGACCCTAAGCTTAACGTACATGTCCATTACAATACTTTTATGGAATAATTAGTACATAACAAAAAAACAAACACACAAGGATCATAATAGTTTAGTGTCTTTGGAAACTCGGAACGTAATCTTCTAGTCGTGGTGAAAGATCTTCAACATCTCCCATAAAGATCATCCTTTTTTTACCTAAAACCTTTCTTTATATCCTGGGGAAAAGAAAACATAAATGGGTGAGCTCAAATTATCAGTAAGGGTAAACAAAAGAAATATCAATCACATCATATACATAAGAACATAGCTTTCGGAAATCTTAACCTGCAAAAGAGCTCATAATATCATAACATGGGATAAATCATAGAAGTGAAAATGAGATCCCCATAATCCTAACATAAAACATGAAACCTTGTGGCATGCACACATAATTAGGGAAAATCATTTCTTGTTAGTCATGACTCATTGCCAAGACTATCTTAGCGGACAAAGTCCATTTATGAATCGAGTTCACTCCTCGTTTCAGTCATGTATCACTGAACCGAAATAACCTTCCGTTCCAGCAATGTCTATCTCATGAGATATAAATCTTTACCCAATGCAATGGAGGGAGATATAGGTCACACCCATATTATAATGAATCCTTTCTTATGTGTGCCACATAATCATAAATCAAACATAATCGCATAACACATGTAACAAAAATGGGATTCTTGAAACATCATGATATCATAAAACAAACCATATAAGGTAAATGACTTCATAAAAATAATTCCCTCACAACATAATCAAATCAAAGTAATAATAGGGATAAAAACCGAAACCTATATTATCTTAGATGGAAAATAATTTTGATAAAACATTTGAACTCCATTCTTGAGTAAAATATCCTTTCTACTTCAAAAACACTTTTCCTTTATTAAAATGTCATAAAATTCTAAACTAATAGAAGTTGATTAAAAATAAACATGAAAACATGTAAAGGAATATTCTTGGAAATAATGTTTTAAAAATCCATTCATTCCGTATAAGTTAAAAAAACATTCTTCGTACTTTTGTCGGAAAAGTCAAAAAGTACCTCATACGAAAAACGACGAAAGATTCCTTTCATATCTTTTACTAAAAACTCGCCGAAAGGTAAAATTGGATTTAAACAATTTTAGATGGATGTAAATAATAATACATATTCAGGAAACATGGATGTGGATGATAAAATACACCCCAGTAAATTCCAAAGTATAAACAATCTCGGATAAAAATGAGATTGTGATATTTCCCTTACCTTAGGTCCGACTTGCTTTGTAAATGTCTGAACCTCCTCTTCTTTGAAACGCCTCTGGGAATCCTCCACTTAGGGAACTAAGATTTTTCTTTGAAGAAGACCAGGACATCTAGGATTATTCTAGGGAAGTGGAGAAGGTATTTTGGCAGGGGTTGGCCGAGCTTGAGTGCTCAAATTGGTGTGAGGAGAAGGGGGAGGAGGTGCCCTTTTATAAGGGAGGAGAGGGGCACCTTAGGAATATCTCAAAATATTATTTTATATTAAATTCAAAATCGGTTTATAATGGTTCCAAAGGGTCTTTTTTCGAATCTAAAGTGGGTATGGGTCTAAATCCTATCAACGAATAGGATTTAGACAAGTTTAGGTTATTATTTTAGCCTTATCAATTAGATTTAACTCTAAGTTAAATAATTTAACTTTTACCGTGTCTTTTTGTTTTCTTACACTATATGGTTAATAAACTTACTATAACATGCCAAACGAACCCCAAATTGTTTATTATTAATATATATATCCTTATCTATGTCATTTGGCCGAACCTTATATTTTTAGGAATAAAATAATAATTAATAATATAATATTTGATTTAAAAACTATTTTGTGTCAATTTTGACACTATTTGATATATGATTTTTGTGAAAGTCATAACAGAATTATATGTTCGAACAAAGTTGATTAAAGCAACACTAATATATCATAGTAACCTAGAAAATTAGTGGGATTCATAAAAAGTCTCAAATTACATTTAATTTGGTGTTTATAACATCAATTATGTCAATATTTCATTAATAAGATAATTACTGCATCATCATTGTGTCATAAATAAATTAAATTATTTAATGTCTAAAAATTATAAATAAAATACCATTATGTAGTAAAGCTTTTTATATTTCTAATTAATATTTATAATCGAATTTATCTTATGTATAACCCTATATTAAAAATGTTTTAGTAAATAAAAATTGATTTTAACTCTTTTAACTCTTCTTTGAATTAAATAATAATAAATGTCCTAATCTAATCCAAGTGGGCATAAATGATAATATTTTACACTTAAGGTTGTTTTTGGTCGAGATACACTTGTCCGATAGGATTAGGACATGTGTTAGGGTAATATTAATATCATTTTTACCCTTAATTACCCTATTTACTTTTAACCGTGGTAAAAAAAAGTGAAAAGTTACTATTCACCAAAAATTATTTTCATCACATTGAACCACATTTTACTTACTGAAATCAACCTTGTCTCTCGGATTTTTGAAATTCCATTAACAGAAGTAGTAAAATTATGATTTTTGAAAAAAAATAATTTTTTTTAACTTCCACTTAGTAGTTTCACTATTTATCAAAAATTAAAGTTTTTCAGAAAAATGCCAATATTTCACCCTAAGCTATAATTGATATTCCTAATTCAAAAATGATTTCTATTTTACAGAATTACCAACATATAAGTTGAATTAATTAATTTTATAATTAATTTCTGCTGTCACAACAAATAGCGTGTTTTTAAGAGATAATAACTATCAAAATATTAACACTTGTTTATGTCTGGTGTAAATGTGAAATTACATACAATGACCAACATTGTATTGAATTGTAAAAATATATTCTAAATATACTTTAAAACCACTCAAATTAATAATTTATCACTATTAATTATTTCGATTAAAAAAGATGTTTTTAATTAAAATTTAGTAATTTTCACTATTCATCAGAATATGAATGTTATCTGAAAAGTACCAATATTTCACCTTAGGCTAAATTCGATACTACGAATCCAAAAATGAATTCCATTTTGAAAAATAAAATTTACAAAATTTCAAAAAGTGGTTATTACTATTCATAACGGCTAGTTTTAATAATATTTTAACAGCAAATTGTTGTTTAGTGAAACTCGTTATTGCGTACTACACACGCTATCGAGGAAGGTCACGATTGCGTGTAATGCAAAGCAATTCAAAGATGCATGTTGTGCGAGCTCCTTTTGGTGTAGCATACAACACAAGACATTAGTGAAATTAAAAAGAATATTTTTCATAAAATCTTGGGCTGTTACATTCAACCCCCCTTAAAATGAATTTCGCCCTCGAAATTCGTCGGGGTTATAAATGGTTTACTATTCGAAAGTTTTTTTAATAGAAACCCACATCGTAAAAAGGATTACCAAAACCAGTCTTTAAAAACAAAAGTATGAAACTTAACGGTTACCCTAATAAACTAATCACTGGGTTTCCACATAGGTGAAAATATGGATATGGAAGAAAAATCTAACCATCATGTTCTGATGGGGAGTGGTAGAGAACATGGCTTTGGAAAATCCAGCAATCACAAAACCAAAAATTTGTGATGATCTAAGGTACCATCTGATTCATCAGATATAAGATCACTAGGACAACATTTTTGGTTTTCAAGATCGTTTCCCTAAAGTTGAAGAATTTGAATTAGAATAAATACTTACTTTATTTTGGTACAATATCACTGTTGTTCGTGCCTTGAACAATTTCCACTTCATCTCTTAAATAAATGAAGTTGAATTTGTTATTCGTGAAGTGTTAGCAGATCCTGTGATAGAATGACGGGTCATTCCATCTGTCTCAAACAAAAGGTTAGCAAAAGTTATTAAATATACATAAGTCATTCTATAGTGATATTAATCATATATGGTTCCTAAAATGGACTTATACATCATATATCATACTTCTTAATATAATAAAACTAGTTTCTACTAAACAGGGACTTCCTGTAGGGCAGTGGTAAGTGATAAAGGCCAGTCACACTTCGGTTCTGGGTTCGATTCCTATAGCCTTTTCTGACGTGATGGGCTGTCGCCCGTCCTGAAGGTTGTCCTTTTTCTAAAACTATATTACTATAACATCCCATCAATAATATTGAAAAAAAATTTCTATCCTTAAACAATACTAACTTATGTCCAACATAATTCATTCCAATCTTTAGGCTTATCCATAATACTGTAGTCCACTCTCATAACAACGTGAAAACGATTACTAGAGACTTAATGCCATCGATGATCCCCATATATCATAAGATATGTTTTGTTGGTCACATTCCAAACATTCAAAGTCCTTAATCATGTATTCTCTTGAATACCTTAGTGAAAACATGAATGCAGTTAAAAGTTAACACCTTCCACATACCAAAATCCTCAAAAATCTATATACTAAAAGCATGATATCACATAGGCCTTATATCAATCATGAGATCATGAATACTGTTAAACATTTCATTTTCTCGTTTTCCCTTCATTATGTGCATATCATCTTATTTCCAAAAATATCTCAATCACTTTGAATACCACATTAGACCAACACATAAATATTCCAATACTTTCTGATACCACATTATTTTGGAATCCCATTACATAATCACTTAATCATTATACCACATCGTTGTCATATTCAACATCGCCAATAGTGATCGCATGTGACTTCCCTTTGTCCTTTGCCTTCAGTGGTTACTCATGTTGATCATCACTAACCCTTGGATTAGGGAATTTATTAGCATAATTCCCCATTTCCTTGCACTTGAAGCATTGAAGTGTTGGTGGTGTGTTCTCTACAGTGTTTTCTTTATTAACATCATTAGAACCCCTTTTTCCATTACTTCGACACTCAGCTGCTCGATGACCTTCTTTTCCACACTTAAAACATTTTCTAGTCCCTTTAAGACAATCTCCACTATGCTTCTTTCCACACTTTGTGCATAAGGAAACATTCATCTTCTTTTCACCATTATTCTGAGATTTCTCCTTGAACTCCATCTTTCGTTTCTTTTCAAAACCATGAGATTGATATGTAACACCAACTTCCATTTCTACCTTGATAGAACAACGCACAATTTATTCATAGCTACTGAAGTCTCTTATAGCTAATGCCCTTCGAAGACTTGGTTTTAAGCCACTGAAAAATCGATCAACATTACTTTCAGGTTGGATGATAATACCAGAAGCGTACCTTGAAAGTCTTGTAAAATTTGCTTCATAGGTACCAACAGATTCATCATCCCTTTTCTTCAGTTCAAGAAACTCTTTCACCATCTTTGTTCGAAGAATACGAGGGAAGTACTTACTGAAAAACAAGTTCTTGAACTCGTCCCATTCCATGGACTCAATTTCATCTCTTGGCCTCGTATTCTTGATAAGATTTCACCATTGATCAGCTTATCCTTCCAAACGATATACTGCTAAGATGACTTTATCATGTTCAGAACATTGAAGAACTAAAAATATCTTTTCAGTAGTACTGATCCATTGTTCAGCAACAAGTGGATCAGAAGACCCACTGAAAGAAGGTGGACGTTGCCTCATGAAGGACTCAATAGAATATTATTCCCTTCTCTGCTCATTTGGAAGTCCAGAATGATTCAAAGCTTGTGTAAGTATAACAATAAGATTTTTCACTCCATCTACCATAACATTTGTTTGTTCAGGAGGACAATCATTGCATTGTCCATTGCATTGATCAACATGGTTCCTTCGGGTTCCAGCCATCATCTAAAACCCAAAAAGAATAGTGTGAGAGGCAAAAATCATGCTAGGGAAAACAACATAATAAAGGGGGAGTACCTTCAATATCTAACATCTTAGGTTTAATTATATGATCGTTAGTGTAATTCTAGTACTATAACCTATACGTATACTTAACCTTAGGGACATCCCTAGACATACCTTAGAAATATCTCTAGGGATCTCACTAACGTTTTTGCATCCTAGTTTCCAAAGGTTGACTAAACCTTTCCTCTGATACCAACTGTAGAGACCCTAAGCTTAACATACATGTCCATTACATTACTTTTGCAGAATACTTAGTACATAACAAAAAAACAAACACACAAGGATCGTAATAGTTTTGTGTCTTTGGAATCTTGGAACGTAATCTTCTAATCGTGGTGAAAGATCTTCATCATCTCCCATAAAGATCATCTTTTTTTTACCTAAAACCTTTCTTTATATCCCGGGGAAAAGAAAACATAAAAGGGTGAGCTCAAATGCTCAGTAAGGGTAAACAAAAGAAATATCAATCACATCATATACATAAGAACATAGCTTTTGGAAATTTTAACCTGCAAAAGAGCTCATAATATCATAACATGGGATAAATCATAGAAGTGAAAATGAGATCCCCATAATCCTAAAATAATACTTGAAACCCTGTGGCATGCACACATAATCATGGAAAATCATTTCTTGTTAGTCATGACTCATTTCCAAGACTGTCTTAGCAGACAAAGTCCATTTCTGAACTGAGTTCACTCCTCGTTTCAGTCCTGTATCACTGAACCGAAATAACCTTCCATTCTAGCCATGTCTATCTCATGATATATAAATCTTTACCCAATGCATTGGAGGGATATATAGGTCCCACCCATCTTATAATGAATCCTTTCTTATGTGTTCCACATAATCATAAATCATACATCATAGCATAACACATGTAACAAAAATGGGATTCTTGAAACACCATGACATCATAAAACAAACCATATAAGGTAAATGACTTCATAAAAATAATTCCCTCACATCATAATCAAATAAATGTAATAATAGGGATAAAAATAGAACCCTATATTATCTTAGAAGGAAAATAATTTTGATAAAACATTTGAACTCCATTCTTGAGGAAAATATCCTTTCTACTTCAATAACCCTTTTCCTTTCTTAAAATGTCATAAAATTCTAAACTAAAAGAAGTTGATTAAAAATAAACTTGAAAACTTGTAAAGTAAGCTTCTTGGAAATAATGTTTTAAAAATCCATTCATGCTGTATAAGTTAAAAAACATTCTTCGTACTTTTGTCGGAAAAGTCAAAAAGTACCTCGTACAAAAACGACAAAAGATTCCTTTCATATCTTTTACTAAAAACTCACTGAAAGGTAAAATTGGATTTAAACAATTTTAGATGGATGTAAATAATATTACATATTCAGGGAACATGGATGTGGATGATAAAATACACCCCAGTAAATGCCAAAGTATAAACAATCTCGGATAAAAATGAGATTGTGATATTTCCCTTACCTTAGGTCCGACTTGCTTTGTAAGTGTCTGAACCTCCTCTTCCTTAAAACGCCTCTTTGAATCCTCCACTTAGGGAACTAAGATTGGTCTTTGAAGAAGACGAGGACCTCTAGGATTATTCTAGGGAAGTGGATAAGGGATTTTGGCAGGGGTTGGACGAGCTTGAGTGCTCAAATTGGTGTGAGGAGGAGGGGGATGAGGTTCCCTTTTAAAAGGGAGGAGAGGGGCACCTTAGGAATATCTCAAAATATTATTTTATATTAAAGTCAAAATCGGTTTATAATGGTTCCAAAGGGGCTTATTTCGAAGATAAAGTGGGGATGGGTCGAAATCCTATCAACCAATAGGATTTAGACAAGTTTAGGTTATTATTTTAACCTTATCAATTAGATTTAACTCTAAGATAAATAATTTAACTTTTACAGTGTCTTTTTGTTTTCTTACACTATATGGTTAAAAAACTTACTATAACATGCCAAACGAACCCCAAATTGTTTAATATTAATATATATATCCTTATCTAAGTCATTTGGCAGATCCTTAGATTTTTAGGAATAAAATAACAATTAATAATATAATATTTGATTTAAAAACTATTTTGGGTCAATTTTGACACTATTTGATATATGATTTTTGTGAAAGTCATAACAGAATTATATGTTAGATCCAAATTGATTAAATCAACACTAATACATCATAGTAACCTATAAAATTAGTGGGATTCATAAAAAGTCTCAAATTACATTTAATTGGGTGTTTATAACATCAATTCTGTCAATATTTCATTAATAAGATAATTACTGCATCATCATTGTGTCATAAATTAATTAAGTTATTTAATGTCTAAAAATTATAAATAAAATCCCATTATGTGAGAAATAGTTTTATCTTTCTAATGAATATTTATAATTGAATTTATCTTATGTATAACCCTATATTAAAAAAGTTTTAGTAAATAGATGTTGATTTTAACTCTTTTAACTCTTCTTTGAATTAAATAATAATAAATGTCCTAATCTAATCCAAGTGGGCCTAAATGATAATATTTTACACTTAAGGTTGTTTTCGGTCGAGATACACTTGTCCAATAGGATTAGGACATGTGTTAGGGTAATATTAATATCATTTTTACCCTTAATTACCCTATTTACTTTTAACCGTGGTAAAAAAAAGTAAAAAGTTACTATTCACCAAAAATTATTTTCATCTCATTGAACCACATTTTACTTACTGACATCAACCGTGTCTCTCGGATTTTTGAAATTCCATTCACATAAGTGGTAAAATTATGATTTATGAAAAATATATTTTTTTAACTTCCACTTAGTAGTTTTATTATTCATCAAAAATTGAAGTTTTTCAGAAAAATGCCAAAATTTCACCCTAATCTATAATTGATATTCCGAATACAAAAATGATTTCTATTTTACAAAATTCCCAAAATATAAGTTGCATTAATTAATTTTATAATTAATTTCCACTGTCACAACAAATAGCGTGTTTTTAAGAGATAATAACTATCAAAATATTAACACTTGTTTATGTCTGGTGTAAATGTGAAATTACATCCAATGACCAACATTGTATTGAATTGTAAAAATATATTCTAAATATACTTTAAAACCACTCAAATGAATAATTTATCACTATTAATTATTTCGACTAAAAAAGTTGTTTTTAATTAAAATTTAATAATTTTCACTATTCATCAGAATATGAAAGTTATCTGAAAAGTACCAAAATTTCAACTTAGGCTAAATTCGATACTACGAATCCAAAAATGAATTCCATTTTGAACAAAAAAACTAAAAAATTTCAAAAAGTGGTTATTAATATTCATAACGGCTAGTTTTAATAATATTTTAACAGCATATTGTTGTTTAGTGAAACTCGTTATTGAGTACTACACACGCTATCGAGGAATGTCGCGATTGCGTGTAATTCAAAGGAAGTCAAGGATGTGTGTTTTGCAAGCTCTTTTTGGTGTAGCGTACAACAGAAGACATTAGTGAAAGTAAAAGAATATTTTTCATAAAATATTGGTATGTTACATACATCCCTGTCTAGATACGAGTAGGTAGAGGCGGCTCTGGCACAGATGTACCTAGTGGTAAAACCCGAAAACACCGCTTTGAGCCATACTCGAATGGGAACTGCTGCATGACAACGGGCTTTGCTACACTCTTGGTTACGAGACTCTCGGGGGATGTGCTTAGGATAACTCTCTTTTTCATTACAAATCATTATGAAGGGTTTATGAGTATATACTTCCTCAAAGAAAACATTTTTATGATTATGGATTATATCCATAAATAGTTCAATTTTTGTTAAGTGTTTTATAAGTATGGAATTATGTATTTTGATTCATAAACTGATCTAGTTTATGCCATTGTTTAGAAATGGTGCCTAGTGGAAGAAATGGAAACATCATTAATGCTCTCACTCCAAGTAGGGATTTCCCTCCTGCTCAAGATAATTATAGTGGAGTTGGTGATGCAACTGGTGCTGATCAACTAATCACCATACTGGGACAACTCACTCAGGTTATGAATAATAACCTTACCCGTATGGAGCACCCTGATCTGCAGTGTGGAGGATCAATGTTAGATCACATCATGAGGCAACAACCACCAATGTTCAATGGGAGTAAAAATCCTTTAGTAGCTGAGAAATGGATAAATTCCCAAGAAAAAATATTTTAGGCTTTAGGGATTAGTGAAAGGGAAAAAGTTATCATGGCAGTTTACCGCCTCATTTGAGATGCTGATCAATGGTGGTCATTGATTAAAAACATGAAAGAAGATAATGAAGTATAAAATATGGAATGGAGAGAGTTCAAAGATCTATTTTTAGACAAATACTTTCCTCATGACCATCAAGCAGATATGGAATGTCAATTTCCGAGTCTGAGACAAAAGGAGAATGAGAATGTCGCAAAGTATGAGGCGAACATTACAAGGTTAGCAAGTTATGTTGGAGATTATATACGTAACCCAAGAAGTAATATTGATAGTTTCGTTGATGGTTTAATAACAATTCTCCGTCGAGCATTAGTCTCACAATTATTATCATCGTACGAATACATTGTCTCATGCACTATCAATATAGAAAATGAATTCTCTAAGTCTTGTGACTTTAAAGCAAAGCAAGAGAAGAAGAGATCTGCTGATCAATCTCAGAATTGAAATAAGGGGAAGTAGGGAAAAGTTGAATATCGATCCTGTAGTAAATGTGGGAAGAAACACCCCAATACTTTCTTAAAAGGAATGGGAGTCTCTTACAAGTTTGGTGAAAAAGGCCACCATGCTCGTGATTTCAAGGGGAAGAAGGAAGCTACAGATGTCCAATGTGACAATTGCAGGGAGATGAGACATTATGAAAATGAATGTCCTAAGAATCCGGGGAACTTACCTCAGAAAAGGCCAAGGGATCAAGGCCATGCTTATGTTATCAATACTGCTAAGGTAGAAGATCTGAAAGATATGGTGGTGGGTAATTTAATGGTTTCCTCAAGTTTATCAAATATATTGTTTGATTCTGGATCATCGCATTATTTCATATCTTCCCACTTTGTTATGAAAATTAGATATTTCTAATTTGATTTAACAAGGGATTTGTCAGTTAAAACTCCTAAGGTAAGTATCATTGCAACAAAGTTTTGTGAATTAGTCCCCATTAGGGCACATAAATGTTCTTTATCCGCTCATCTCATCGTCATACCTATGATTGGGTTTGATATAATCCTCAGTATGGATTGGATTTCGGACCATGATGTGATGATTTATTGTAAGAAGAAGGAGGTTACTATTTCTGATTACGATGATAAGGAACACATTATCTTTAGAGCAGAATCATCACCAACTAATTCTTATATAGATCCACCCCCCAGTAGCTCAACTAAATTCAATTATTGTGGAGGAAGAGAACGAAAGGACTGTGGGCGAGGAAAGGAATTTTCAAATAGAGGATATACCTATTGTGAATGAATATGTAGATGTGTTTCCAGAAGATTTACCTTGACATAATCTAGAATTATAAGTTGTGTTTTCCATTTATTTAATTCCTAGATCAAGGCTTATATCGAAGACCCCTTATAGAATGGCCACTATAGAATTAGTTGAACTAAAGAAACAACTAGAGGAATTGAGTAATAAGGGATTTATTCACCCCACTATTTATCCATTGGGAATGTAACATCCCCAGTAATTAATGAATAATAGACATTTTTATATATGTCTATTAATGAATTAGATAGTGTTTTAGAGGCTTAAAATAAAAATAAATCCAATCATAAGCATGGAATACACTAATATTTTTAAAAGATTGTTTTATTGCCTTTTGATGGAAAACCACTTTTCAATCTATCTTTTGAAAATTTTATAAACTATTTTTTTCAAAATAAACTTATTCTTTATGATTGGGACATCAAATTTTACTTTGTGTGAATTTTTGGTATTTTTCTTACAATGTTCATTTTTTAATGAATAGTGAAAAATACGGCATTTTACATCAAAACTACTTTTTAATCTAATTTATTTATATGATTATATTATCTTTTTAATTGGTTTTAAAGTTAAAATATAATATATTTTTACCATTTAATCCAATTGTGTTCATTGGAATCAATTTCACTTTGAAATTGGACTTAAACTGGTGTCAATCTTTTGATACTTATTGTTTCATAAAAACACGATATTTGTCATGACAGCGGGAATTAATTATTAAATTAATTAATGTAACTTATATGAGTTGAATTTTGTAAAATATAAATCATTTTTTAATTCAGAATATCAAATATAGCTTAGGGTGAAGTTTTGGTATTTTTCTGAAAAACTTCAATTTTTGATGAATAGTGAAACCACTAAGTGGTACTTATAAAAACTGATTTTCCATTTAAATGAGATTTTTCCACCATTGTGTTTTGAATTTCAGAAATCCTAGATACATGGTTTTCATTAAGAAGTAAAATTTGGTTCAATGAGATTAAAATAATTTTTTTGGTGAATAGTAACTTTTATGTTTTTAATCGCGATTAGTGGTAATTAGTGTAGTTTAAGGTAAAAATAATGTTTTAATAGTATGAGTTGAGCTTGAAACATGTCTTACCCTCATTGTATGTGTCATGGACGACGAATAAAAGCCATTGGTCAACTTGGGGACCCCATGGAGCCACTTTTGTTGGGAAATGACATAAATAACTTTTTATTTAATGAAAAAGTAAAAATGACACAAACATAATATGTTTTAGGAAAACAATTTTTAAATGGGGATATACATGTCCGATTTTTGACTATAAATATTCATTGGAAATGTAAAAATATTTCCTACATCATATTATTTTTCTTATAATTTTTAGACTTTAAATAAATTAAATTATTTATGACATCATGATGATGCATCGATTACCTCATTAATAAAGGATTTAAATAAAATGAGAAGATAACGTAAAATCTAAGACCTACACATGTCCAAAACCTATTGGGTGGGTATATTTCTAACCCTTATCACCTTATCCTATAATTATATCAATGTGGGACCTTTTAAATCCGAAAGTCATTTTCAAATAAAGTAATATTTCATTACTTTCCAAGAGTGCCCCTCCTCTCCTCTTATAAAAGGCCCCCACCTCTACCTCCTTACCCACACTCACAAAGCCTTTGGCTCGGCCAACCCCTACTCATTTTGTCTCTCAACTTCCCTCTATTACTTTTTGAAGCCTCACTTTGGCCAGAAGTCTTCCCAAGGAAGCCTTTGAGCTCAAACCAAAGGGAGTTATCCGATTTTAAGGTAATTTCTTATTTTGAGTCCTTTTGTATATTTTGCTTCTCCAACCCCCTAAACTCTTTTTATTATTTTATTTTGTAACAACTCCAGTATCCTCAATATACTAGGATGTTGTTATAATATTTATTCGAGCTACACTTACACACACCTACATCTAGTGGTTAAAGAACATACTATTTCTGTGGATGGCGAATTTCTGCCTCCCGAAACGATGATTGTTCAACATTCATATAACAACTTAAAAGGTGGCCATTAAGATGTCACTATATTTATATATGATATATAATATTCTTATGTTTTCCTTAAGTTTCTGTATTTTTCATTTTGGGCATACCTTTATGGTTTCCATTATGGGTAAACGCGATATCTTCATTTAAGGAAGTGCGGACTACCGCCCCTCAAAGTGATTTGATTCGTTAAATACCATATGTGGGACGTATAAAGGATGGAACTATGATATTATATATGATATTATACTATAATTATAATATACCATTATATCATTATAATTCCATTCTATAAAATACGAAATATAAATGAAATTAGCATTCATGCGTACGTACGGCTTACAATCTCCATGAACGGTGCATTTCATTTCATACCTCTAAATGATTATGTAATATTATAAATTCATGAATTTACTGGATATATATGTCATATACGATATCTACATCATGAATACCATTCTGGATATAATTTATACATGAACAACTTGTAATTATAAAGGGCTTATTTTTAACTCAAGTACCAATGATCGTTAAAACGACCGTTATTAACTTAAATAATTACATAGTGTTCATGACATGGAAATAAGTGATATAAAAGGAATAATGAACTTGAAAAAGGTTCTTAAACAAGTATAAATTAACTCATGTTTCTTATTCAGGACATTAAAGAATGATCGAGTCATGTCGGACCCGAGGTATAGGACTTCGTCTCAATTTCCTTTCATTGAGGAAAATTTTGTTTTACACACAACCTTATTTTATATGGTGTATAAACCCCTCTGACTTTTATGTTTATCCATAAGGAATCTTTTTTATACAAAGCATTTTACTAAACGACAAAAGGGAATGTTTTGTCGTATGTATGCGTCAACAACGACTTCTCTGCCCCCGTGACCATTATTTGAGTTTCGACTTCCTCTACAAGCCATACCTTCTTTTTAAAAGAAAAATAAATACCATGTTTTACTTTTCTTTTATTTTGGTATTGAAAATAGACTTCATAATGTTTTTATATCAATGTGTTGTATTGATATCTTGTGATTGAAAGGTGGAAATGTTGTGTTTCCTTTATGCATGTTTTATGTGATACTATTATGTTGAGGTTCTTTGGCATTATTATGAAGATGGGTGGTTCCGTGATAAACTAAGGGCGGGTGATCGTGATATAGCTCTCTAATGCATTGGGTAACGCGAAGGAGTGAAACGTTAAGGTTTCTCCGAAGAGATTTTGGGAATATACTGTGATGGGTATTCCAAACTTAAGCAAGAGGGTTACTCCCTATGTAAGAATGTTATGAAGGCCTCAATTTACCATTATGTCTTATGATTTCTATGATTTATTCATGATTTGATGAGGTATGTTAAAGTGCTTATGTTTTATGGCTAAAGTATGATTTCATTCTTATGTATATATGTACCCATGTTTCCTTTCCATATTTTTATATCCCTTACTGAGCTTTTTATGCTCATCCCAAGTTTTTTTGAAATGTTTTTCACAGGTCAAGGGAAAGGTACATGATATGATGATAGTGTCAAGGAAGTGTCAAAAAAGAATCCGTGATTTATTTTAAATGTGTTTCCATTGATGGGAAAGAATAATAATATCTTTATGTAACCACTTTGTTTATATGTGGAATGTAATGCATGTTTTATGATGTAATTCTCTAAAACTCTAAACCCGAAAAGACACTCAATGTGTAATCTTGTAATAACTCAAGATTAAGTAAGGTTTAAGGCTGGGGCCTTATAGTTGGTATCAGAGGTCGGTTTAGATACCTTTAGGAGTTAGAATTCTATTAAATGATTATCCAAAAATATTTTCTTATGGTCATATTGAAATGATATAGCATTTGAAGATTACCATGTTACTTCATCTTAGACATGTTTGTTCAGAATGGTTTTCCACAGTGAAAACAGGGAAGCAGTGCTAGGAAGGCATATAGAAGGAAATAACCTTCCGAATCAGCATCCTGAGATGGTCGGAATTGGAACTGAACAGTTTGTTGCAGTAATGGCGCAGTTGACTCAAGCAATAAATGGCGGTGGTATCCATGCACGAGATCAGCCAGATCAACTGCAGAGGAACATGTCAGTAGTGGAACATTTCATGAGGAAACATCCCCCATCATTTAGAGGATCATCTAACCCTGTGCTAGGTGAAGGGTGGATTAAATCACTGGAGAATATTTTCGATGTCATGGGGTGTTCAGACAATCAAAAGGTTAGTCTTTCTATTTACCGTTTGGAGGGTGAAGCAGATCAGTGGTGGACTATGGTTAAAAATATCAGGGACGCCGATGATATTGATGCTCTTGACTGGGATGAAATCAAAGGTATGTTTCTTGAGAAGTATTTTCCTAAGGATGTTCGACTTAGGATGGAAAAGCAATTCTTGGAATTGAGTCAAGAGGAAGACTCAGTGGCTGTCTATGGAGAAAGGTTCACTCGATTGGCAAGGTATGCTCCAAATTTTATCCGAGGCCTTGATAGTAAAATCAATCATTTTTACTTAGGATTAAAGCCAAAATATCGAAGGGCATTAGATTCTCGTGAGTTTAAAAGTTTTGAAAAGCTTGTTCGATGTGCTGAGAAGGTGGAAATGGAGTTTTTCAATGATCAAGTGTTCTATAACAAACAACAGAAGAAGAGACCGAGGTGGCAGGAGAAAGGTAAGAATTCTTCTAAAAAGTATGATGGTAAGAAAACTAAGTTTCCAGTTTGTGATAAATGTGGAAAAAGGCATGCTGGGGAATGTCTTCTGAATTCTAGAATGTACTACTGATGTGGTAAGATGGGACATAAGGATCGTGATTGCACTGAAAAATATCAGGGTGATGGTATGACCAAATTTGATTTACAATTAGTGAAATGTTATAAGTGCAATGAGATGGGTCACTATGCAAACGAGTGTCCGACAAAGAGCTTGAGTGATGGGAAGTAGTTAGACTACAAGAAAAAAGGGGTGTTGAAATCCTTTACAACTACTTCAGCAGATGTCGGGCCATCAAATGAAGTTGTATCAGGTACTTTGTTTGTTTTTTAAGATTATGCCAGTGTGTTGTTTGATTCGGGGTCTACACATTCTTTCATCTCTGAAAACATTTCTAGTAAAATGGGAATACCATCTCAAGAAATGACTCCTGAAATTGTGGTAAAAACACTTAGGGGAAATGTTGAGGCAAAAATAATTTATAAGAATCTTCCTATCCTTATCTGTGGAAAGAACCTACTTGAAAACCTTACTGTTTTACCTCTAGTAGAGTTTGATGTTATCCTGGGTATGGATTGGATCTCTATTTACCATGCTAAGATTAACTGTAGAGCTAAAGAAGTTTCTTTTCAGAATGACTTTCAGTTTGTGTACAAGAATGAACCCTTACTGTTTATAACTTATCAAGAGGCCAAGAAACTTGTAAAAGATGGAAATGAATGTTACCATGCACACATCGTTGAAAATAAAGGAACTGTTCAGATTAATGATGTGTCAGTGGTAAATAAGTATCCTGATGTTTTTCCTGATGATTTGCCTGGAATAATACCAGATCGGGAAGTTGAGTTTACTGTTGACTTAGTTCCTGATTCTTAGCCAATTTCAAAACCCCCTTATCGAATGGCTCAAATTGAACTTTTAGAGTTGAAGGAGCAATTTCAAGATTTATTAGATAAAGGTTTCATTCGACCTAGCACATCACCATGGGTGCTCCTGTTTTATTTGTTAAAAAGAAAGATGGTTCTATGAGACTTTGCATTGATTATAGAGCCTTGAATAACATAACTGTTAAGAACAAATATCCTTTGCCTCATATCGATGATTTGTTTGATCAACTCCAGGGAGCTCAGTTTTTTTCAAAGATTGACCTAAGATCAGGGTACCATAAGCTGAAGGTAAAGGAGGCAGATATTCCGAAGCCCGCGTTCCGTACAAGATATGGCCATTATGAATTTGTAGTAATGCCTTTTGGGCTAACCAATGCATCTGTTGTATTCATGGACATAATGAATAGAATTTTTTATGAGTTCTATGATATGTATGTGGTGGTTTTCATTGATGATATTTTGGTGTTTTCTAAAAGTAAAGAACATCATGAAAGACATTTAAGGGTTATCTTGGAAAACATAAAAGAAAAGAAATTGTATGGAAAATTCAGCAAGTGCGAGTTTTGGTTGCAACAAATTTCTTTCCTTGGTTATATTGTTTCTAAAGATGGAATAACTGTTGATCCTGCAAAAACAAAAGTTGTTGAGGAATGGCCAAGACCCACAAATGTAACAGAGATTCATAGCTTCCTTGGTTTGGCAGGATATTACCGAAGGTTTGTTAGAAATTTTTCACGGTTATCTAGTCCAATGACTATGCTAACTCGGATGGGTGTTAAGTTTATCTGGACAATAGAATGTGATGATTGTTTCCTGTAATTGAAAATAATATTGGTGAATGCTCTAGTTTTGGCACTACCTTCCAGGAATGGTTAGTTTATACAGTGATGATTCATTGAAAGGAATTGGTTGCGTTCTAATGCAGAATGATCAGGTAATTTCTTATGCTTCACGACAGTTGAAAACTCATAAGGTAAATTACCCTACACATGATTTGGAATTAGCTGCTGTTGTTTTTTGCTTTAAAAATTTGGAGACATCATTTTTATGGAGTAAAGGGTGAAATATATACCGATCACAAAAGTTTAAAGTATATATTCACTCAGAAAGAATTGAACATGAGACAAAGGATATGGATAGAATTAATCAAGGATTATGATTGTACAATTCATTACCATCCAGGAAAAGAAAATAAAGTGGGTGATGCTTTGAGTAGAAAAAGTAATTCTTCTTTAGCAATGTTGCGTTTGGAACGTGATCCTTTGGTTAAGGATTTGATGAACTTTGGCATAGAAGTTGTTGGTGTAAGAAGTTCTTCTGTTTTGTTTCAGGTATCAGTGAGATCATCTCTATCAGACAGAATCAAGCAGGTACAGAAGCAAGATAGTGATTTGTAGAAAAAGGTAGAGCTGGTTCAGAAAGGTAAGATGCCTGAATTCAACACTGATAATGGTTGTGTTTTGAGATTTGGGAAAATATTGTGTGTGCCTTGGGATTCATAGTTGAAGAGAGAGTTGTTATGTGAAGCTCATAGTTCTCTTTTTTCAGTTCATCCTGGCAGTACTAAGATGTATAGAGATCTGCGGGAGTATTACTGGTGGGATGGAATGAAAAGAGATATTGCTGATTTTACTGTGAAGTGTTTGAAATGTCAACAGGTTAAAGAAGAGAGGCGGTTACCAAAAGGGATGCTTCAGCCTTTACCAGTTCCAGAGTGGAAATGGGAGAATATATCCATGGAATTTGTTGTGGGATTATCGAAGACATCTCAAAGTAATAATGCAATCTGGGTTATTGTTGATCGCTTGACCAAATCTGCTCATTTCCTTGCTATACGAGATAATTTTTCCCTAGATCAACTTTCCCGTTTGTACCTTAAAGAGATAGTTTGGTTACATGTATTTCCTCTATCCATTGTATCTGATCGTGATCCCAAGTTCTCTTCTAACCTTTGGAAAGGCCTTCAAAAGTCATTGGGTACTGAATTAAATTTTAGTACAGCTTTTCATCCTCAATCAGATGGGCAGTCGGAACGAACAATTCAGACCTTGGAGGATATTCTACGAGCTTGTTCGATGGATTATCAGGGAAGTTGGGACCAACATCTTTCTTTGGATGAATTTTCATATAATAATAGTTTTCATTCCAGTATACAGATGGCACCATTTGAGGCGTTATATGGGAAGCGGTGTCGAAATCCACCTTTCTGGGATGAAGTGGGTGAAAGGAAGTTGATGGGACCAGAATTGGTAGAAGAGTTCATAGAAAATGTTTAGCTGATTTAGAAGCACATGAGAACAGCTCAGAGCAGGCAGAAGAGTTATCCGGATAACCGGAGGAAGGATATATCTTTCGAGGTAGGTGATCATGTTTTTCTCAAATTATCAACATGGAAAAGTGTGATGCGGTTTGGTAAGAAATGAAAGTTGAGTCCAAGGTTCATTAGACCATATGAAATTCTAGAGAGAGTTGGATCAGTTTCTTACCGAGTGGCTTTACCTCCGAGTTTATCTGAGGTACATAATGTTTTTCATGTTTCGATTCTGAGAAAGTACATGCCAAGTCCATCTCATGTTTTGAGTCCAGTGGTAGTTCAGCTGGAAGAGAGCCTATCTTATGAGGAACAACCGGTCCAGATTCTTGACCACAGGGAGAAAGTGTTACGAAATAAGGTGATTAATCAGGTAAAGGTTTTGTGGAAAACCCACATGATGGAAGAGGCAACATGGGAATGTGAAAATGCAATGAGGGATAAGTATCCCCATTTATTCGAAAAGTAAATAAATTGCAGGGACGCAATTTTCTAAAGGGGGGAAGGATGTAACATCCCAAGTAAGTAATGAAAAATATATAGTTTTATCTATGTCTATTAATGAATAAGATAGTGATTTAGAGGCTTAAAATAAAAATAAATCCAATCTTAAGCATGGAATACACTAATATTTTTAAAAGATTGTTTTACTACCATTTGATGGAAAACCATTTTTGAATCTATCTTTTGACAATTTTATAAACTATGTTTGTCAAAATAAACTTATTCTTTGTGATTGGGACATCAAAATTTACTTTATGTGAATTTTTGGTTTTTTTTCTGACAATGTTCATTTTTTAATGAATAGTGAAAAATACTGCATTTTACATCAAAACTGCTTTTTAATCTAATTTATTTATATTATTAGATTATCTTTTGAATTGGTTTTAAAGTGAAATTATAATATATTTTTACCATTTAATCCAATGGTGGTCATTGGAATCAATTTCACTTTGAAATTGGACTTAAACTACTGTCAATCTTTCGATACTTATTGTTTCGTTAAAACACGCTATTTGTCATGACTGTGGGAATTAATTATTAAATTAAATAATGTAACTTATATGATTTGAATTTTGTAAAATAGACATCATTTTTGAATTCAGAATATCAAATATAGCATTGGGTGAAGTTTTGGTATTTTTCTGAAAAACATCAATTTTTGATGAATAGTGAAACCACTCAGTGGTACTTATAAAAACAAATTTTCCATTTAAATGAAATTTTTCCACCATCGTGTTTTGAATTTCAGAAATACGACATACATGGTTGTCATTAATAAGTAAAATGTGGTTCAATGAGATTAATATAATTTTTTTGGTGAATAGTAACTTTTATGTTTTTAATCGCGATTAGTGGTAATTAGTGTAGTTTAAGGTAAAAATAGTCTTTTAATAGTATGATTTGAGATTGAAACATGTCCTACACTCATTGGATGTGTCATGGAAAACCAAGAAAATCCATGGGTCAACTTGGGGACCCCATGGATCCACTTTGTTTGGGAAATGACATAAATAACTTTTTATTTAATGAAAAAGTAAAAATGACACAAACATAATATTGTTTACAGAAAAAAATTTAAATGGGGTTATACAAGTAATATTTTTGACTATAAATATTCATTGTAAATCTAAAAATATTTCCTATATAATTGTTTTTTTTCTAATTTTTAGACTTTATATAAATTAAATTATTTATGACATCATGATGATGCAGCGATTACCTCATTAATAATGGATTTAAATAAAATGAAAAGATAATGTAAAATCTATGAACTACACATGTACAAAACCTATTGGGTGGGTATATTTCGAACACTTATCACCTTATCCTCGAATTATATCAATGTGGGACCTTTTAAATCCGAAACCCATTTTCAAATAAAGTTCTATTTCTTTACATTCTAAGAGTGCCCCTCCTCTCCTCTTATAAAAGGCCCACACCTCTACCTCCTTACCCACACTCCCAAAGCCTTTGGCTCGGCCAAACCTTGCTCATTTTGTCTCTCAACATCCCTCTCTTACTCCTTGAAGCCTCACTTTTGGAAGAAGTCTTTCCAAAGAATCCTTTGAGCTCAAACCAAAGGGAGTTACCCGATTTTAAGGTAATGTCTTCTTTTGAGTCCTTTTGTTTTATTTTTCTTCTCCAACCCCCTAAACTCTTTTAGTTCTTTTCTTTTGTAACAAATAAAGTATCCTCAATATACTATGATGTTTTTATTAGAAGGATTCGAGCTACACTTACACACACCTACATCTAATGGTTAAAGAACATACTGTTTCTGTGGATGGCGAATTTCTGCCTCCCGAAACGATGATTGTTCAACATTCATATAACACCTTCAAAGGTGGCCATTAAGATTCCACTATATTTATATATGATATATAATATTCTTAGTTTTTCCTTAAGTTTCTGTATTTTTAATTTTGGGCATACCTTTATGGTTTCCATTATGGGTAAACGCGATATCTTCATTTAAGGAAGTGCGGACTACCGGCCCCTCAAAGTGATTTGATTTGTTAAATACCATATGTGGGACGTATAAAGGATGGAACTATGATATTATATATGATATTATACTGTAATTATAATATACCTTTATATCATTATGATTCCATTCTATAAAATATGAAATATAAATGAAATTAGCGTTCATGCGTACGTACGGCTTACCGTCTCCATGAACGGTGCATTTCATTTCTTACCTCTAAATGATTATGTAATATTATAAATGCATGCATGTACTGGATATATATGACATATATGATATCTAAATCATGAATACCATTTTGGATATAATGGATACATGAAAAACTTGTAATTATAAAGGGCTTATTTTTTACTCAAGTACCAATGATCGTTAAAATGACTGTTATTAACTTAAATAATTACATAGTGTTCATGACATGGCAATAAGTGATATAAAAGGAATAATGAACTTGAAAAAGGTTCTTAAACAAGTAGGAATTAACTCAAGTTTATTATTCAGGACATTAAAGAACGATCGAGTCAAGTCAGACCCGAGGTATGGGACTTCGTCTCAATTTCCTTTCATTGAGGCATATTTTGATTTATACACAACCTTCTATTATATGGTGTATAAACCCCTTTGACTTTTACATTTATCCAAAGAAATATTTTTTATACGAAGTGTTTTACTAAACGACTAAAGGAAATGTTTTGTCATACGTATGCAGCGACAACGACTTCTCCGCCGCTGTGACCATTATTTGAGTTTCGGCTTCCTCTACAAGCCATACCTTCTTTTTAATAGAAAAATAAATACCATGTTTTACTTTTCGTTTATTTTGGAATTGAAAATGGATTTCATAATGTTTTTTTATCAATGTGTTGTATTTATATCTTGTGATTGAAAGGTTTAAATGTTATGTTTCCTTTATGCATGTTTTATGTGATACGATTATGTTGAGGTTCTTGGGAATTATTATGAAGACGGGTGGTTCCGTGATAAAATAAGGGCGGGTGAGCCCGATATAGCTCTCCAATGCATTGGGTAACGCGAAGGAGTGAAACGTTATGGTTTCTCCGAAGAGATTTAGGGAATATACTGTGATGGGTATTCCAGACGTAACCAAGAGGGTTACTCCCTACGTAAGAATGTTATGAATTCCTCATGTTACCTTTATGTCTTATGATTTCTATGATTTATTCATGATTTGATGAGGTATGTTAAAGTTCATATGATTTATGGGTAAAGTATGATTTAATTCTTATGTATATATGTACCCATGTTTCCTTTCAATATTTTTATATCCCTTACTGAGATTTTTATGCTCATCCCATGTTTTTTTGAAATGTTTTTCACATGTCAAGGGAAAGGTACATGATATGATGATAGTGTCAAGGAAGTGTCAAGAAAGAATCCATGTTTTATTTTAAATATGTTTCCATTGATGGGAAAGAAGAATACTATCTTTATGTAACCACTTTGTTTATATGTGGAATGTAATGCAAGTTTTATGATCTAATTCTCTAAAACTCTAAACCCGAAAAGATCCTCAATGTGTAATCTTGTAATAACTCAAAATTAAGTAAGGTTTAAGGCTGGGGAATTATAGGGAACCCCTGTTCTTTTTGTTAAAAAGAAATATGGATCTATGAGGATATGTATCGACTACATGGAGATTAATGCTATAACAATAAAGAACAAGTATCCCCTAACTCGCGTTAATTATTTATTTGACCAACTGCATGGAGCTTAATAATTTTCAAAGATTGACCTTCGATCTGGATACCATCAGTTTTGTGTGATGAAGGAAGACATTTCGAAGATAGCATTTCGAACCAGGTACGGGCATGACGTGTTTACGGTAATGCCTTTTGGATTGACTAATGCCCCATCTGTATTCATGGATATAATGAATAGAGTTTTCAAGGACATCTCAATGAATTTGTGGAGGTATTTATTGATGATATATTGGTATACTCCAAAAGCTACAAAGATCATGAAAATCACTTGCGCATTATCCTGAAGACTCTGAGAAGGCATGAATTATATGGGATGTTTAGAAAGTGTGAATTCTAGCTTCAAGAGATTTCTTTTCATGGCCATATTGTCTATAAAGATGGAATCTCTGTTGATCGTTCTAAGATGAAGGCAATCCAATAATGGCCTGCACCGATGAGTACAACTGATGTACGCAGTCTTATTGGTATAGTAGGTTATTATTGACATTTTGTCCAGAATTTTTCGCGGTTGGCTAACCCATTAACAAAGATCACGCGTAAAGGGGTTTAATTTGTTTGGACAAAAGAGTGTGAAGAATGTTTCGAAGAACTGAAGAGAATATTAGTCAATTCTCATATATTGACTCTGCCATCGGGGAATGATTGTTCTGTTATTTATAGTGATGCATCAAAGAAAGGACTTGGTTATGTTCTTATGCAGAATGATAGGGTTATTGCCTATGAATTAGGAGAGTTGAAAATTCATGAACAAAACTATCCTACTCATGATCTCGAGTTAGCAGCTGTGATATTTGCTTTGACGATATTGAGACACTACCTCTACAGTGAAAAATGTGAGATTTATAATGATCACAAGAGTATAAAGTATATTTTCTGACAAAAAGAACTCAATAGGAGGCAAAGGCGATGGCTTGATCTACTCAGGTATTATGATTACACGATACACTACCACCCACAGAAGGCAAATAAGGTGGCAGATGCTTTGAGCAGAAAAGATCCTGGAGTTTTAATCATGATGAGAACTGAAAGGGATCCTATTTTTATGGATCTAGTAATGATGGATATGGGAATAACCATGGAAGGTGAAACATAAATTCTTTTTCAAATGGTTGCCAAACCATATTTACTAGAAAAGATAAAGAGTTCTCAGACCGATGATAAAAAGTTTCAAAAAAATATTATAGCTGTGAATGATAAGAGATTGAGAGACTTTGTATGAAGAAGGAATTTTAAAATTTGGGAAGAGACTTTGTGGTCCCAATATACCTGATCCTAAAAGGGAATTGTTAGATGATGCTCATAGTTCCAATTTCTCTATACACCCTGGGAGCACCAAAATGTATAGATATTTGAAGGAACATTTTTGGTGGGACAACATAAAGAGGGAGATTACTGTTTTTGTGTCAAGATGTATGGTTTTTGAACAAGTGAAAGCTGGAAGGCAACAGATTGGAGGAGTATTGAATCCTCTTCCCATATCAGAGTGGAAATGGGACAATATTACGATGGACATTTTCATGGGGCTACCAAAGACTCCTAGAAGGAACGATGCAATATGGGTTGTTGTTGATCATCTTACCAAGTCAGCATATTTTCATGCTATAAGAGAAGATATATCACTAGGACATCTTGAATGACTATATATTAATGAATTTGTGAGACTTCATGGAGTAACCCTATCGATTGATTCTGATCATGATCCCCATTTTACTTCAAGATTCTGGAATAGTATTCAGAAAGCCTTGGATACTTAACTTTTTTTGAGCACTGCCTACCACCCTCAAACAGATGGATAATCAGAACAGACTATTCAAACCATAAGAGACATGTTGAGATCATGCTCACATGACTTTCAGGGTATGTGGGATCAATATTTACCTCTGGTAGAATTTTCCTATAACAATAGCTTCCATTCGAGTATTCAGATGGAACCATATGAAGTGTTATATGGAAATAGATGTCGCACACCAACCTGTTGGGATGAAGTTGGTGAAAGAAAACATGTAGGCCCATAACTGGTGGAGGAAATGATGGAAAAGGTAAAGTTAATCTAAAACCACATCAAAGCAGCTCAAAGTAGGCAGAAGAGCTATACCGATAACTGAAGGAAGGATTTGGAATTTCAGGTGGGAGATCATGTTTTCTTGAAGGTATATCCATGGAATGGACTTATACGTTTCAGTAAGAAGGGTAAATTGAGTCCCATGTACATCGGACCTTTCGAAATTCTAGAACGAATTGGGGCGGTAGCTTACCATTTGGCAATGCCGCCAAGTCTCTCTAAAGTTCACGATGTGTTCCACGTATCACTATTGAGTAAATACATGCCTGACCCAATGCATGTACTCACCTATGAGGAATTTGAACATGAACCCAATCTGTCTTATTTTGAAGAGCCCATCAAGATTCTTGATAGAAGAGAACAAGTGTTGAGAAACCGAACGACTTGTCTGGTAAATGTTCTATGGAGAAACTATAAGATGGAAGAGGCAATGTGGGAACCCGAGGAACTTATGATGAAGAACAACCCGAGTCTTTTTATGCAATAACATTCTAGAAATTTTGAGGACGAAATTATTTAAAGGAGGGGAGAATGTAACACCCTATTCTTCCACAGTATGCTTCTCTTTGAATAATACAGTAGCGTTTGTTGTATGCATCTTCGAGTTCTAACACACACCACAACCAATCAAACTAGCTGTTAGGAACAATAATACCCACTTTTTGAAATTTTATCCCTCAAAATGGAATTCATTTTTGGATTTTGAATATCAAAATAACCCTAGGGTAAAATTTTGGAACTTTTTAGATAAAATGTATATTTTGATGAAGAGTGAGAATTACTAAATTTTAATTAAAAACAACTTTTTTAATCAAAATAATTAATAGTGATAAATTATGAATTTTAGTGGTTTTAACGTATATTTAGAATATATTTTTACCATTTAATACAATTTTAGTCATTGGATATAATTTCACAATTAAACCAGACATAAACAAGTGTCAATCTTTTGATAGTTATTATCTCTTAAAAACGCGGTTTTTGTTCTAACAATAGGAATTAATTTTAAATAAATTTTTTCCCCTTATATGTTTTTAATTTGGAAAAATAGATTCCATATTTGGAATCATGATTTCCAAATTGTTTAAATAGGTAAATTTTATTTTTAGACATTTTGAATAATTACTTCGGTAAATTGTTTATTTACCATGGTTAAAGGGTAAATCCGGTAAATAAGGGTAAAAAACAATATTATAATGATAATAAATTACACTAAAACGTGTCATAACCTTATTGGTTGATACATGGCTGACCATGCGCATCTTTGTGTCGATTTTGGGACCCCATGGAGCCACTTTTAAGTGATAATGACACTTTATATTAATTAAGTTAAAATAAATACAAAAATGACATAATCATATATAGTTTAGAAAAAAAAATTACATAGGTCTATATATATTGGATATTCGAATATAAATATTAATTAGAAAGATAAAAATATTTCCTACATAATGGTATTTTATTTATAATTTTTAGACATTTAATAATTAATCTTATTTATTACACAATAATGATGTGGTATTTTCTTTATTAATGAAAGAATCAAATAATTGGTAATATAAATGTTAAAATTAATATAATTTAAAGGTTTTGATGACATACATGAATTTTATTGCTTAATATGACATTATAGGATTTCTTAAATTAATTTGGTTCAAATTAATAATTTTTCTAAGACTAACAAAATTCAATTATTGAATAGTGTCAAAATTGACATAAAAGAGTTTTTAAAACAAATATTATATTATTAATTGATATTAAATTCCTAAAAATATAAAGTTCGGCCAAGATATATATATAATTATAGGTGTGTCATTAATGGACCACATGGGGGTCTCTTGGTTGTATATAGTATGTTTATTTACTATATAATATAAACATACATAATGACATGGTAAATGTTAAACTAATTAACTAAGAGTTAAAAATAAAAGATAAGGTTAATATAGTGACCCAAACCTGTCTAAAACTTATTGGTTGAGTGGTTTTAGACCCATAACCACCTTAAAATCTTAATTATCTACTTTTTAGCCATTAGAAACCAAATTTTAATTTATTATAAAATAATATTTCTAACATTTCCAAAGGTGCCCTTCACCCCTCTTATAAAATGGCACTTCCCCTTCTCACTAATTCACACATTCAAAGCCTTTTGGCTCAGCCAAAACCTGCCCAAATACACTCTCAAATTCCCTCACTTCAACATAGAGGCATTAGTTTGATCATAAAGCCATCCTAAAGAGCCCTTTTGATCAAATCAAAAGGAAGAACCCGAAGAGGAGGTAATGGTTTCACCTCCCTCTTTCAAGTTCCTTTCTTCTTCAACTTATTCTTTCTTTGTTATTACCATTATAAAATAATAACTCCAGTATTTTATATATACTGTGATTTTATTATAAATATGGTACAACCATATTCAGTATTCTATCCATCCTTTGAATGACATGTCACCATACGTGCGTACGTACGGCTTACCGTCTCCACGTCGTGGTGTAATTGTTATTCAATAAATTATTTTTTGGATGGGTATAATAATGATGTATAATTCATGTAAATAATAAATATAACATGATAATGATTCTGTTTATATGATATACCATCCAATTATATATTATTTTAATATCAAAAGAATGATATTTTCACTCATGCGTACGTACAGACTACCGTCTCCACGAACGCGGTGAGATTCATTCTCCATCGTATTAATTCAAGTATAATTATCATTTGATGATTAAAAATAATTCTTAAGGACTTGATATCATTCTGGATATGAATAAGATACAACCTATCTATAACAATCACAGATTATGTAAGAAAACATATACGATTAAGTTAACACCCGAAACGACGATAATACTAAGATATTATTAACAAAGCAATGTAAAAAAGATCAAATATGATATAATATTAATGTATATGATTCTTGTATAATTTAATAACTATTATTTCACCATTATACAGGAGGTTAACCTACCCCCAACCAAGTAAAAGTACAAGGTAAGGGTTTATTTTGCAATCTCTTCAATATCTGAGGTTGTTTATACGTAATAATCTACTGGGACATATTTATCATTTAGATCCATGTTTCTTAAAAATTTATTTCAAAACATTTTTACTATTTTCTAGAATATGGGTTAAAGTCATTTATACCCTTGTTTGACTTTTTATTAGAGGTTTATAAAGGAATCTTTCTTTCATTTTCCAAACAAGGTCCTTTTTAACCTTTTCGACAGAATTAAGGTAAGAATGTCTTTTTTAACTTATGCAGTGGGTGCAGCTATTTTCCTCCATTATAAAATCTTCGAATCTTACCTTATAAGATTATAAGAATATTTTCTAAATAAATGTTTTATTTTATAATTATGTGACTTTTAAATGAATTCAAAAAAGAGATATTTCTCTCAAATAGTTTTTATTTCATTTATGTCAACATCTTTTGATAGATTTTAATCTTATTTGAAGTTGATTTATTATGATACAAAACTTCTATATTGTATTGAAGGTTTTGTGATATTTTTTACTGTGGATGTGTTATTTTTGTACCATTAATGGTTTATGGATTAAGTATTTATATTTCATATGCTATTTTTAATAAGAATGTTTATGTTATGTTTAAACCTTTTCATATGGGAATGAATTGGACTTAATAAGTGATGGGTAGACCCCGCTATAGCTCCTCGATGCATTGGTAGGTCTCATGAGACAAACTAGTGTCTTGGCACAAGGACTTGACAAAATCTTATTTTTACTCTTGGCATGAGGCCTTGACTATGTGGTTATCATAGTCTGGCATTATGCATTCCATCATTATGAATGTGGTTATTGATATTGCATTTGATTATTCGACTAGTAGAATATCCATGTGAATAAGTATATAGCATTATTTAATTTTATTTTTTCCATATTATGCTAAAGTTCAGGTTTTAAAAAAATATTAGTTATACATTACCTTAAAGGTTTATGCTTATTTATGAATGTTTCCTCTATATTCTTATCCTTACTGGGCATTTTAGCTCAACCCTTTCTATGTTTTATTTTTTCCAGGATGTGAAGAAGTATTTTATGAATGACCTGTAGGGATAGTATGAGGGGATACAAGTGTAGACTATATAGACTATATTTTTGTAGTTTTTATTTTATGATGTAATGTAAACTTTATGAATGTATCTAGTTATTCCAAGGCTACTAAACTAATCGGCCTTTCAATACTTGATCGTTCTTGTGATCATGCTAATGTTATGTAATAATGCACCGATTCTGGGTAACTGGGGTCGAGGCATTACATATGAGATTCATTCTACTTAAAAATTATCAAGGTTTCAGTTTTAAGAGGTTTAAATAAAGGTTAAAATATTTTGGTATGACTACTTCACTCTGATTAACCCTCCCCCCCCCCAAATGATATATCTATACACTATTACGAAAACTAGTTTATATTAATATTTTCTTTTAAATAGAAATTTATTTATTAAAATATAATTATCAAAATATTAATTTTCATGATTTTTTTTAAATTATATTATCATTAAATATAATAAAATATCTTTTAATATCATTGAACATTTTATGTACATCATAAGATAAAATAAATGGGAAAATAATATTATTTATATTGAAATAATATTTTATGATAAATTCATATTTTAAATAATGATTCATTTAATTGTTAAATTACTTTTTTCATATATTGATACTATTTCATTTTACATCTAAAATAATATTTAACATGATTTATACTAAAATAAGAGAATTAATTTTTTATTCATTTTAAAACATTGATTATTAATTTATAGTATCTTTTGGTCAAAAAAATATATTTTTAGAAAAGGGAGTCAATATAAAATTAATAATTGTTTTTATATAATATTGTAACTAAAACGTATAATTTTCATCAAAACAAATATGTTTTCATAAATATTTAATTAAATTAAAAATTACAATTAAATAGAAGATTAATTTATAAAATTGATATTATGTTTGAGATTTATAAAAATAATATTTAAAAATATATAATAATTAAGTAGTTGTAATAAATAAAAATGTAATCAATAAAATCAAAAGGAATAGTATTTTTTCTTTACATATTAATCTTCTTTGTAAAATATTATTTTATTTAATAGTTAAATATCTTATATCTATATTATGTTTTTGATAAAATATAATTCATTTTTGGGATTATCATGTCAAAATTTTGAAAGGGTGGAGTTTTATAATTTTTTATAAAAAGAAAAATATGATGTTGGATAGTAAATTATAATATAAGTACAATATTTTTTAATATTGTCTATGAATTTATTCTTCAGGATAATAGAAGATAAATGAGTATTTTAGTGTCTCATTAACTAATAGTTCGTAATTCCATTACAATCAAATCACAAGATTCATCACTATTTAGTGAAGTAGTGTTCCAACATGTTATTCAAAAATACCCATCTCCTAATATTATAAATACCACTAGTCACCACTACACTTACCCTCACTCATTTAGCTTCTTGTATTTTCAATATTCATCCAAAATAAATAATCAAATCTATTATCTGTTTTATGGAGTTTTGAATATGAAGATACATAGGATTTGTGATTATTTTATTTCTTATTAATAAGTATATAGTGTCAATGTGAGTTAGCTTATGAAAATAAAAGTGTTTTTGGAAGTGGAAAATTGTTTTGATGTTTATAATGAAAAAATATGAGATGAATATTGGGATGAACATGATGGTAGTCAATTTAAGGTGAAGTTTTATTATGAGATCAGTATATTCCATATGTTACTTTATTGTTTTGAAAATCAGGATATTGAAAATATTGAAGCATTGTGATAAGAAATCATAAAATATGGTTTGAAATTATTTAACCATCCTTGGGTTATCAATCATGACGGATAAATTCATATAAGAAAATATAACTTGGACAATGAATGCGAATGATAAATGAATATTGGGGAAAAAATAAGGATGGTGTTTCAATTATTTTTCGACTAATTAAGAATAATTATTAATTAATTAATGAGGAATTAATTAAGGCAGTAGATATTTACTGAAATAATAATGAAGAGTAATTACTTACCATTGAATTATATGAGAATTATGATGAAATATTTCACAATGGATAGGAAGAACCTCTGTAGTGACCCAAGATAAACATAACATAAATAATAAATTTATGATTCCACCTATTTCATAGGTACTCCTTATTTTGTACATGGTTTTTTCCTTAGTTCTTATAGAGGTTTTAGATAGTTCAGGTTTTAAAAGATGAATTTTTAGTGAAAATATAAAACTCTCATAGTTAGTACTGACCATGTAGTATGGAAAAAGTATAATCTAGTGTAATTTTCTATATATTACACTTTTTTAAAAAAAACATTTGTGCTCCCTATGTGGAAAATGCAAGTATCTATGGTTTTTCAGTGGTGTAATATGGCAATAACACGGTTTTCCCAAACTGTGTGACTCTACTCCAGAATTTGTGTGCCATAAATTCTCAAAATAATAGGGCCACACATGGTTAGTATACTATTTATAGAACTATTTATTCTACCATTTTCATCAGTAGAAACCTTTAAAAAAATTATTTTACCAATTATTCATTAATCATAATTATATTAAGTCACCACTAATAGGTTATTTCCATCAACAATACCTCCCTAAATACTATATATTGTTCTTTTATTTTCTCTATGATGATCGTTCTATAATCCTTGTATATCACATCAAGGTATTTTTTTATTTATTTCTCTATCCTCTTAATAGATCCCTTTTGGATCTGTTTTCAACATGTATCATTAGAAACCAATATAGAAATTGTTGCTAGAAAAAAAGGATTTGATAGTGGTTTATTAATGTTTAGTATTGATCTAGACTCGTGAGGACCTAATCTAATCATTATCAATATATGTTTTCAAAGGATAATTCCATTCCATCATTATAGAGTTATGTGTCTCAATAAAAAGGTATTAATTCATCAAATACTTAATATTTTTGTAAATTTATATTTCTAGTCCTCCAAAATTATTTATTTGTAAATAATGCTGTTTTTATAAAATTGTCAGGTTTTAAAGGGATTTTTCATTTAAAATATATTTTTGAACTATGTTTGTTCAATGAAATAACAAAAGTGTGATTTTGACTCTAAAATAAATTTTCAAGCATAAAAGTATTGATTATTAATTGTGAAAAAGTATTATAAATTATATTAATGGTTTATAAAAGGTATTTCTAAAATATAACACATTGAGATATATGATTTCATGAAAAAATGGAAAAAGTCAACGTTAGTATTTGTGACACCACAAGGTATTATTTTGAAGATATCGATGGAACAAGGAAGGAATCAATATCAGAAAGAATAAAATTATTCATAGTTTAGTGTTTAGGGTTCCCTAATATGTTATAGTATGTATTCCCAAAGGCTGGGGTCAATCTTATTATTTTTTAAGCATTATTAAACATTTCACGTTTGGATTCTCAGTTTATTTTTCTTATGGATTATCCTTGGATGGTGTTGCCTATGATTTCATGTTAGCATAATTTTTCTTATAATATTCCTTTTAAAAATGAATATAAACTGATTTTTTAAAACTAAAGGATTTTTTATAAAATGATTACTATTTTGAAATGGTTTTATAAACTGGTTTTTTAATTTAGAACTAGAGTTTGTTTGACATACATGTTGTACTTATTCATTGTAAAAATACAACTGGGATTTGTTCTCACACCCTACATGTGCCTTTGGATGTTTGTAGATGTGGATTTTAAATACTCAGATGATGGAAAGGATGAATTGTGGTTTTTAGGCTTCTCTTGGTTGTCATCATCTTCTTAGTGAGATAGATTTCTGGTGAAGAATGGTCAAATATACACTCAGTTTGGTATCATCATTATTTATGGTCATGTTTATCCTCATATAAAGGAATTTTATGTCTCGTGGTTGTGTACAGTTATTATAAAATATATTCTATTTTTATCACTATTATATTATTCATGATACTTTTTCATGGTGAGTTGTTTCTCTTTATATTATGGAAGAATAAATTAGGAGATGTTTTAGGTTAACATGGGATTGTTTGTTATAGAATACTGTCAATGGTATTACCCAATAGGATGTTATGTTGAAATGGATGGGTTTGTTTTAGAGTCTAAGGTAGACAAGATTTGGGAGTATCATAATTTAAGTAGTATCTATGGGAGGGTCCCTATCCAGCTTACTTCCATGTCTGAACTCAAGTTACCAAGGGTGGTCATGTAATTCACCCATGATGGATGTTTGGTTTTTGAGGAAACACAAAGGAACATGAGTTGTGGTTTATTTAAATTAACATGTTCTATTTTACAATTTGATATTTAATTCATATAATACATGCTTATGTAAAATTCATTTCATTTAATAGATATAATTTTGGATCCATGAAGTTTTATTTTGGATCCATGAAATTTCCCTTGTGATAAACTTATATTGTCCATTGAATTGATTAGAAAATTACCTATATAAGATTTCGATCAAATCCAGGTGAGGACATTGCAAGGAATGTTCTATAAGTAAATCCTCTAGTATAACCATCTTTGGTGGAAGATGTTATATGCACTAGTGTTGTAAACAGGGGAATAATATTGGATCATGGCATAGTGTTTACCACAAAAAATATACCAATCGTATATGGTGACAAAGGAGCCGAGGAATCAGTATTGTGGCTTGATATTATTGATAGGATCCCCCATTTTTTAAAAATTCAAAATGAATTAATGGTGGGTTTTACCATACACATGTTTTATGGATCCTGAAGGAAGTGGTAGGGATTTACCATATAATCTAACTTCTATGAAGATATTAGTAAGAATTTTTTTCAAGAATATATTCAACTGATAATTCAACCCTAGCACATTACATTTAGAAAATACCTAGGAATTCATTACCATAGTGCAAGGGGAGTTTCTTTGTGTATTCCACCCATTTCAGCATATTGGTTCACCTAAAATCCAATATTGCAACAGATTAATTTCTTTAAATATTGGAGTTTCTATATGAGACTATGGGATGGTATTAGGTTTATGACTTGTGCCTATATACCTTTTTTAAGGTGGTAAATAAATAATCTATTAATGAAATAGCCATATCATGGAAAACAAGATCAGGTGGAGCCTCAATTGCTATACGTGGTATCTCAAGTGTGTCTTATGGCATGAAAATGAAACATATGGGAATCGGATTTAGACTATGAACAGTTGTAGGGGATTCATTAGAGTCATAGAAAGTAGTTTTCTATCTATGTATAAAGCCTGGTAATAACAATACTAACTAGACAGATGCTCTTTGGAAATGTACTCATTGTGAGGAATAAGGATATCTTAGAATTTTTTAGGGAAATATGTATCAATGAATATAAGCTATATCAACTCTCACCAAAGGTTTGAAGGTTTTTTTTATCCTCCTAGTGGAGTCGGGTCTCACACTCATGCCATGGGGGTATCCATGTGGTGAATACCGATCATGTAGGATCTAATACTGAACATCCTTAAACAGTAGAGTATACATTGGAGGAATCTGAGGTTGGATCAATTATTGTTTGAGGTATGATGTTTATTTCATCATATAGGATATTATATTTATTTCCTAAATGGGTGACTCTTTATTTAATATCATTAATTTCAGTTTATGTGTTTTTATTAAATTTGAAAATTATTCCATTCATGTTGGATCTCTCTATGAATTTGCGAGATATGTCAAAACAAAATTTCAAATGTACCAATTTTCTTATTATGATAACCAACATAGAATTGGGATGGTATTTATTGGTTCTTCATAATGACATTTTAGACCATATTATTTGCATGGATAATATGATTACTGTTAAATACAAGCCCATGTTATAATTTTTAGTTTTAGTTATCATCTTTTAATGGGGAATTACATGTCATTCAATGTTAGTGGGATTTCAGATTTGGGAGGGTTGGACATATTTTTTATTATAATGGAATAATATCCAATTTGATGTGAGTTTTGTTCCTTTATTTCATTAACTATCCCTCAATCTTCACACTTCCTATGATTGTTAGTGTGTACCCTGAGGTATTATTTGGGGATTTTTCTTGGCTACCTCCCTAGATAACTCTTGTGTTCACTGTTGACATACTCCCAATTATGATCCCTATTTCTATTCCACCATATCTCATGGAACCAACTGGGTTAGATGCCAAAAAATTTCAGATTTTTTATCTTGAGTAAAAGGGATTTATTGTTATTACTATGTCACCCCAATCTATTAATATTCTCTTTTTCAAGATTAACAATTAAAGAATCATACAATGTATTTATTATCAAAAGTCCAATAAGGTGAATGTTAAGAACAAGTATCCCTTAAAATGAATTGGTGGTCTCTTTGATATAATCAGGGAGGATTTTTAGTTTCATAAAATTAACATGTTTTCAAGGTACCAAAAGTATAATTCTGATAAGACAAGATACCTAATATGGAACACAATATCTAGTATGTGAATTTTGAGTTTTTATTTATCTTATTCAGACCCACTAACACTCAAGTAGTATTTTTAGCATGATAAAATGGATCATTCATTGGTTCTTAGGATCATTCATAGCCATGTAAATGGAAAATATTTTCATGTAATCCAAGTTATAGGATGATCATATTGATCATTTGGATATCATACATAGAATATTAAAAGAACATCTCTTATAAATTAAGATTTTGGAATGTGAATTTTGGATCTAGGAATTGATTTTTTTGGGGAATGTTTGTAATGATAGGGGAATCTCATTGGATCATGAAAATATTCATATGATGATTTCATGGGAGAAACCCATAACTATTCTTTATATTCATAATTTATTGGGAATATATAGTTGTTATAGGTAGTTTTTTGAAAACTTCTCTTCCCTTGCATATCCAAAGACAATTTTTACCTACAAGGGAGTTAAGATTGACTAGAACAAATAATGTTAGATATCTTTATAGGAACCCAAAAAGAGGTTGCGATTTAATAATTATTTGACTCATCTAGAACAATTTTAGGGTTATCATGTTTTCTATGATACCTTAGGGAAGGGATTGGAATGTGTATTTTTGTAGGTAATGTAGGTGGTTGACTAATTCTCACACCAATTATTACCTCATGATAATAACATCCTAGTCTAACCCCATGAGTTGGTAGTAGTGAAGAAGAGTCTCAATTATTTCCACAACAATCTATATGAGGATCATTTTATAGAATATTCAAAGAATATGAGATTGAAATGAAATGTTAATCAAAGGGATCTAACTTTAGGAACGTTGTTTTTCTATCAGGACGGGATCCTTTATATTGATTTATAATTATTTTTTTGGAACTAATATGGATTTATAGGGAGTTGAAATAGGTTATTAGGGGGTCTAGGGATTTTTCGAAGCTCGGAACCCCAACTGACATGAAAAGTACACTTTTTACACAATTATATGAAGCCTTACAAGCTATTTTTCAGGGATTCCATAAGTGTGTGAGGGATAGACAGAGGGGAAAAGCATGGAACATAGTTTTCCCTTACCGTACATTAGGGTCTATATGCCCATGAAAATACCATAGAAAATTGTAGTAGAGGTGGTCACTTGGGTAGAGAAATATTTGTAAAAATGTTATCAACCCACCATGTTGGGTTTCTCTTCATGAAGAGAGAGGTGCATAATGGGCACAATATATTCCTAACTGTGTGCTAAAACTGTGCAGCCAGAAAATTTTGGGTAAAATTATTCTTTTACCCTTAATTATAATTTAAACCCTACCCCTTATTTATTTAACCTATTTTTAATGGAGGGTTCCCTATTTTCTCACATTGGGGCTCCCATGTTCCCTATTCTATAGTTTTTTATCCCAGTTCTACATATAGTGTCTACTAAATGCATTGTTTGTCTCTTTGTATTACAACTGGAAATATCTTCTTCCATCTCGATCCATTCATCATTTATATTCACCTCAACATAGTTTTTTAGATGTAGGATCATATGAACTATTTTCTAGGCATTGATTTGTTCATTAGATTTATTTAGATCTAGGCCAAACTAGAGGTTGATACTGGACAAGAATAGTGTTATTGGGATAAGGTAGGTGATTTGTGACTAATACCATGCATATCATCATTATATAAATTTTCTTCATTTTTCACATACATGTTTCATCATCCATTAATGATTTAATTAATATTTCATTCTTAAAATATTTTTTCTTGCATTCTAGAGAATAGTCTTTATAGTATCATCGGGATCGTAGAGGTTAAGACCATAACTCTCTCCACCATGAGTATGGTGATTCCACTTTTATACCTTTATTTCCCATGTAAATTTACCTTTGACATAATTTAGGTGTCTGGGTTAACCCACATAATTTTAATCCCCAATTATTAAAATGAGCCTAGAGTTGTTAATGGAAATCACATTATATTAGAACTTAAACCTTATAATGTTAGTCATTTAATCCAATGAATTAATCTCAATTGTAATTGTAAAGTAAAAGAAATTCATCACATGGCCAAATTGATTATAAATGAATGAGGATACACCTCCATTTGATACCTTTACATTATTTATGGTAGGCTATTAACTGAAACTAATTAATGAATATGAAATTAATTTAATAAGTGGTTTCATGTCCTTCTTATCCTTTCTACTTGTATGGAAGGTAATGGAATGAACACCCTGATTTATTAAGTGGCATGAGTATTACATGGAATTAATTAAATAATAAATTAAATTTAAGCTTCCTATTGAATATGGACTTCTTCTTCATTATTAGAGTGTTCATACTATATATATGCCTTGGATTCCTGAGGGAATGCCTTGAAAAATAAGGGTTCAATTCTGATTCAATTACCTAGTTTCCATGGTAGATACCAAATTTGGAACATGGTTCTTGTCTACAAGTTGATGCTCAAAATGATATCCTATGATCCTGTCACTATATTCTGTTTATTGGGTTTCCCCATATACACTCCTTGGATCCATTATAATATCTTCGGACATGTGGTGTCGTGGATACACCCCATTAGTCCTAGCCACGCTTATCTCGTTTTATTTTGGATGAGATCATTTCACTCTATTATAATACTTTACAGTGGAATTCCCTGGTTTATGACCATTAAATTAAACTCATTCCCCAATTATCCTAGCTATATATTATTATTGAGTTGTACTAACCCATGAAGTCAATGATTCCTTGGTGATTACCTTGCATCCTCTTACTTTTATCATCATCAAAAGATTCCATGTTATATCCTGTATCCTGAAATATTATTTTCATCCCATGATATCAATGATAGTTATACCTCACATGAAATAATTATAAAAACTGGAACATAATTAATTAATTAATTAATTAATTATAATTTCATAAACTATGTAAGGTAGAAAAGGGTATCAGATAATAAACATTATTTCACTACTTTAGATTTTGATATACCAACACATAGTTAGTTTATATTTCTCAGAACATTTTTGGTGATGGCCTACTGAAATTTATCTCACATCCTATCTTGGAATCCATTAGTACACGAGAATATTGTATGTATGTAGGTGTTTAAAAGAGGAAGAATCCCACTTTGGTCACCTAATCATTCTTTCATTCTTAGGTTGGAGCAGTGTAGTAGATGACCATGCTGGTGCTCGGGGTTCTTGGATATTCTTTGGCTTCTTTCTTCTTCATCTTCATAGAACATGTTTTCTGCTACCATGTATACATTTTTTCTAGTTCTGTTGTGACATGACAAATATTTTTTTATATTGAAAATTGTATGATTTAGTTTCCAGTATAGATTATTATTTACTTCTTTTTTTATCCTTACCTTCCACTACTATTTCATTATTCATTATTTTGATTCTTCTATTTTTCTATTAGTATATATTGTTTGTTCATCACTCTATTAATAAAAGAATAGTCTCTCCATATACACAATCTAGGCCATCTCTACTAGTCTTTATCCTCTAGTGTATGGGCAGAAGCACTTGATTCTATGTGACAACCAGGTTCGGGGAACCTATGAGTGGCTCCCAGGTTTGAGTCATCACAAAGTGGTATCAGAGAGGTTATACATTTTACCGTTCTATTTCAAGATAATAGATGAGGGATTATAAATTCTTAAAAGATGTTTGTAAGTTCGGATTTATATTAGTTAACCAATGTATGGGGTAAGGATTGAGGTTCCTTAATTGATTAATCTTGTTATATGTTTTTATTATAACAGTTGATATAATTTCACCATATGTTGTTCACATGAGTTCTCGTATTTGATATTCTTTATAGATATTTATGTTTGTCCTGATGAGTTGAGGGAATGGTATAATCATTACATGCTTCATTATAGGCACCTATAATTCACATTCCATGCTTATATCATGTCATATAGGTTCATTTCACTACATTCACTACTTTTATTTCTTGTAATGGTTGAGTGAGATGTGTTGGATATATGTTCTTAAGATGAAAACATTTTATTATTGCATAGGGATTGTATATTTAAAGTTTTGTCATGATTATAAATAGTATATTCCTATATAGGTTGATAGGGGAATCAGAAATAGATAGTTTCTACCCATGATAGTAATGTACGTATGGTTACCTGAGCTTCTATTTAGCAACAATCGAGGGATTTACAGTTTCAATTTATGAGTTGTATGGGTCCTAATGGGTTTGAATATGTAATTCATCAAGATGATCCATCATATTATATCTATTACAATTTGATTCCAAACAAAGATATGGTTAAATAGAAACTAAATGTGTGTTGATTCCAGTGATAAGCTTTATTGTCCCTTATTCACAAGGAATGGTAATATCTTTCAATCAAACCTTGATATATGTATTTTAAAAAATTAAAATTTTAAAATCTAAATCCTAACATCAAAAAATATTTTTTTATGTAAATGATGTGGAAAAATAAGATTTAATCTTTATCTACTAGATCCTATGTAAATCAAATTTAAATAATTACCAATTCATGGCCATCAATGATGGTAGTTGGAGTAGTATACCATGTGTAGTAAGCCTTATTTTCATATTTGTTTTCCTCTAGTGTTTCTCATTAATCTGAAATTTTGATATGAGGCTTTTTTTGGGGAATTTTTAAGGCTATACCACCATATAGTCCTCTTTTTGTGTGCCAAGAGGGTGGTGAAAATCCCACATCAGAGGTGTTGGGCCTTGAGCCACTAGGGATACATCCAGTAGTACCACATGAGGAACCACCTTCTATTCCTAATCTAGGAATTTGTTCTCAATTTTGAGTGGTTTTGAATGTTGGATGCTTTCCATGATGGGTTCTATATGTCCAACACCTACTATGGAAGATTTGACTCATGAGTTCTAGCAGTAGCATCTATCTTCCATTTCGTTGGATGGCAGTTCATTGGTTAGTGAGTCTTGGATGGAGGGAACTATTTTTATTTTTGATAATATAGGGATTCCTCTATAGCAGTGATTCAATCTTCCCACATATATGCATTGTGATTCGGTCAAGTGCTAGTGGGATGTGATTACTCAGGCTGGTCATCGTCAAGGCATGGCTTAAGCTAATTTCTAGAATATATTTTATAACTACTTATTTAATTGGTTTTTCATGTTTTATTAAGCTAGAAAATTCATGCATCTAGAACAAATTTCAATGTTATTTATGCATTATTTGGATTTTTTAATGTGCTACAACACTTTTTAACTCTTCTAGATGGTGAAGACCTATCACATGCGTTCAATTTTGAGTATGGGAATAAGTATACAATTTAATCTCATGTGAATTTATTTATCCTACCAACATTATTTTATATTTTTAATTAGGATCGTATCAATTAGTTAAAATTGGTGGAATGAAATAGTACCAATACAAAGGGTGGGAGTCACAACAGGCAAGTAGTTCTTCTAGTATCCTGAAGTGTTACCTTGAGGTTTCTCATCAGAGTAGTGGTGGTCATAGTAACTATACCAGTTGCTCACTTATTCACCATTAGTATAGATAGAATGGTAATTTTATTCCATAGTGTGATAGAGACCTGCTTGATTATTTGCTTCCTATAATATGGGGCATTATCAAAAATTATGTTGAACCTTTCTATCATCATCTAGTGTAAGGGCCTTCATGCTATATCCGCCATCAAAGGCAGGATATTATACACCATGACTAGAGGGGAGTTGGAGTAGCATTGTGCAGACATGATTATTAAGAGTTCATAGACATGTTTCCATACTTCTGACTATCAATATTCACATAGAATACTTTCTCATGGTAGTTTGGTTGTATCAAATGGCCATGGATCATGTTAGATGCAAGAATTAAAATAGATACCTGAGGATCAAAGTACATGAATCTCTACAATATCATGTATTATTATACAATCCCCCTTTTATATTTTCCTTATTTGATGAATTTTATTCAAACTCTGTCGTTTCATTGTCAAACATGGAAGGCATTATGTTGGGAATTTCGTATTAATGTGGTGTGATGACCTTGAAAAGACCGTTAGGAGTGCAGTTTGAGGTAATACACCAATTTAGGGACTACACCCTTGAGAGGAACAACTATCGCACCTTATAATACCACTTTATTCAAAAGATGTTTGGATTTTATGTCATTAATTAGATGTAATATCTTTTTCTATATCACATCTATGTAGACTTAAGTCATTGTAGGGCATCATTTGTTTTACCAGATGAATGAAATTATCTTCACATCGGTTAGTGTGGTTTCCACAATCGTAGAGCCTTGAGAGCATCATGGGATAAGGATGGGACTGCCTGTATTTATAGTCACTTCATGAAGCATTGGGGTTCACATCAGGATGAATTCCCTCTTATATTATATTACATCAGGGATGTACTTTTGGATGATTTTCCTTGGTTACCTTCTGAGGTAGTGGTATATTTTATGTTTAAACTTATTCCAAGAGAATATCTTTTTTCCATTCCCCCATATAAGATGGAAACTATAATGTTCTATGAGTTGAAGGAATAATTAAATGAGTTATAGGAAAAACATTTTAAATTGTCCAAAACGTCTTCATGGGGTTCACTCATGTTTTTCCCCAAGAAAGTGGTTGAGCCCCTTTGGCTATGTAAGGATTAAAAATGGTTGAAACAACTTATAGTTAGGAACTGATATCCATTTCGTCAAATAGATGATCTATTTTACTAGATCATAAGAGTTTGGGTATTCTCGAAGACTAACTAGATATTAGTTTATCATTAGGTTTGAGTCTGACTATCAATAATTCCACGTAAAATAATCTATAGAAGGTATGGTCTATATGAGTATTTTTTCTATCATTCTATTATACAAATTTTCCTTCCATTATCATTTATTTGATGAATAGGGTTTCCACCCCTATCTAGATAATTTTGGTGTGGTCTTTGTGGATGACATCTCAGTGTATTCTCACACTTTTGTTAACTGTGCTCGACATTTTGATATCAACTTGAGTACAGTGATAAATCATAAACTTTATTCCAAATTTACTATGTTTTACCTCTAAATAGACAAATATAACCTATTAGGTCATATAATCTCATCATTAGGAGTATATATTAACTAAGAGAAGGTGAGTGTCGTGGTTTTCTAGGAGAATCCCATTAACAAGTTTGATATGTGGGGTTTCTTGAAAATGGATTGATATTGATGGTGTTTTATATAGGACATATCATTCCTTGATTCACCTATGACTATTTTTTCTAATAAGGGTGTTCTGTTCATCCAGATAGAAGCATGTGAAAAATGATTTTAGGATCTTAAGTTAATTCCTATTATGGAACCAATTCTGATTCTTTTAGAGACTAGAAATTTATATACTATATTTAGTGATGAATCCAACATTAGGATGGTAGCAGTGCTGATGTATGTGGATAGATTCATTGGGTACAGATCTCGATAATTGAGGCCACTTGAGATAAATTACCGTACACCCAATATTGAGTAATCAACTATTGTCTATTCCTTATGTTGTTGGAGACACACCTAGATGGGTGAGAATTTTATGGTGTATATATAAAACAAAATACTCAAATATGTCTTCTTACAACATGAATTAATTCTTAGATTGTGTAGATCAACCGAATGCCTTCATTCCACTGATTTTTACCCTCCATATACACCAGGAATGGGAAATGTGGTACAGGATGCACTGATTCGGAAAACATAGGAATGTATCGTATAAGTAGCTAGTGATTAATCGAAATTGATGGACCTATTTTATGAGATTCATCTGATGTTTCATGGTAGTCAAGAATATTCATAGCTTTCATCCATGAATGTTACATTTTCATTCCTAAATAGGGCATTGAGTATGATGTTTTCTAATATTGATGGTATAGTTCTCCAGGAGAGTTTTCATTGAGAGGACCCACCTCTTGATTTTTATGTTTATAGAGATGAAATATTACATATAAATTCAGTTATTTGGGTTGTTATATATTTGTGAGAGGAACAGATGCAAGAGTCACACACTTCTTAGTGGCAATTTAATCCAGGTATCTCCGAGATCTATTGATATATGTGATGCCAGTATTGGATCCTTGGGATGAAAAGTCATATAGTTGGCTTTATCCCTATGTGTTTCATCTATCAGAAGGTGAAGGCAGATCCTCAATGACCTTTTAACTTATTATTGATATTACTAGTCCAATAATTGAAATAGGATTATGTTTACATGGACATTGTTGACCGATTACTAAGGCTTCCTTAAGGAAGCGACCCGATTTTGGTAATCATTGAAATTCTGATGAATGTTACCCACTTCCATCCTATCCAAGATACATTTATAGATGATTATCTAGGAAGACTGTATGTCCATGTGATCATATTCTTGTATGGTTCTATCATAATTTCATTTTAGATATGGATGTCTATATCATTTCATGGTTATGGGAAGGGTTGTAGAATTATATGGGTATGTAGCTTCTTCTAAGCACAAACATTCACCCTCAGACTGATGGCTATTTAGAATGGATGATACAACATTTAGAGGATATACAATAGGAATGGGTCCATGATTTCCGAAGTTCATGGGATAACCATATCACTCTCATTGATTTATACTCTAATAATTGCTTCCTGGATGCAATTTATATAACTCTTTTTGAGGCCTTGTATGGTATCTCATGTCATTGACCTCTTTGGTGGTTAGAAGATGGAGAGGTAGTTCTATTAGTTCCTTATCTCTTGTAGGATACTTAAGAGTAGGTTTAGTGGATCAAGAAGCATAAATATATTTCTCTATCTAGATCAAAATCTTATGATAATAAACATTGATGGCCTCTAGAGTGAGAGGTCGGGGATAAGGTTTTCCTACAGGCATCACCCTTGAATTGGAATAGATGGATATAGAATAAAGGGATGTTTTCATCATGCTTTTTATTATGTTTTAGTGATTTTATAGAGTTTTTATAATAGCCTATTGGTTAATATTACCTCAAATGTACCATTACATTTACTAAATCATCCACATTTCACTTCTTCATCGTTATCATGTCATCTCATATTATAATATTAATCTTGAGGAGGTTGACTTAGATATTGGAGTATCCTTTTAGGGGTATCTTTTATACAGCATTAACTAGATAAAGAAGGATCTCTAAGTTCGGTATGTCCCATCAGTATGGGTTCAATGGAAGTATCATTGGGTACATGAAGAGACTTGAGAGTGAGGGGTCGATGAACATGCTTGGTGGCCGAAGAAATACTTAGATGATGTTTTTCTGCCCTTGGAAGGTGAACATGGGTACCATTTCTATTAATGGAGGAAGACTATAATGACTCATACTTTACATAAATGGTTATTACTTCAAAAATTGAAGCATACTTATTAAAACATATAACAAAACCATGATAGGACCGTATTGGTATAGTGTCTTTAGAAACTATGAAACATAAACAACTGGTTCATAAATTATCTGCATTGTCTCCCATTTATTTCATCATATCTAGAGTCCCTTTTGGAATATTCTACTTAATATCTTTCATCCAGACCTGGGGAAAAGAAAACATACAAAAGGGTAAGCTCAAATTCTCAGTAAGGGTAAACAAAAGAAATATCAATCATATCATATTCATAAAAACATAACATTTTGAATATATTAACCTGAAAAACAGATCATAATATCATAACATGGGATAAATAATAGTGGTGAAATGTAATCCCAAATAATCGTAACAGAAAACATGATACTTTATGTCATACACACATAATCATAGAAAATCTGTTCAAATTATTCAGACTCATTGCCAAGACAATCATAGCAGACAAAGTCTATTACTGAACCGAGTTCACTCCTCGTTCCAATCCTGTATCACTGAACTGGTTTAACTTTCCATTCCAACCATGTCTATCTCCTGAGATATAAATCTTTATCCAATGCATTGGAGGGAGATATATGTCCCACCCATCTCATAATGAAACCATTCTTATGTGTGCCACAAAATCATAATTCATACATCATAGCATAACCCATGTAATAAAAATGGGATTCTTAAACGTCATACCATCATAACATAATCCAAATAAGATAAAAGGGAATCATAAAAATATTTCCATCATAACATAATAAAATCAATGTAAAAATAGGGATATAAACAGAACCCCGCATTATCTTAGATGGAAAATAATTTTTATAAAACACTTGAACTCCATTCTTGAGGAAAATATCCTTTCTACTTCAAATACATTTTTCATTTCTTAAATTGTCATTAAATTTTAAACTAAAAGAAGTTGATTAAAAATAAATGTAAAAACTTTTAAATGAAGTTTCATGAGAATAATGTTTTATGAAATCATAAAATCAATTCATGTCATATAAGTTAAAAAAACATTTTTTTCCTACTTTTGCCAAAAAGTCAAAAAAGTACCTCGTACGAAAAATAACAAAAGATTCATTTCATATATTTTACTAAAACTATAAATGAGTAATATTGGATTTAAATAATTTTAGGAGGATATAAATAATAATACATATTGGGGAAACATGGATGTGGATGATAAATACACCCCAGTAAACACCAATGTTTAAACAATATCAACTATAAATGAGATTGTGAGATTATCCCTTACCTTAGGTCTGATTTGCTTAGTACGTGTCCAAACCTCCTGTATAATGATTTAAATAATGTTATTGAATTATTACAAAATCTTACTCATTGTTATTATATCATATATGGTCATATTCTAAGCTTCTTATTAGTAATTTTTCATTGTTACTTGTTATTCGAGTGTTTATTGTTTTTTTGTTCTTATGTGTGTTTTGTCGAATAAATTCTTATTATTAATTTTAGGTTATAGATAACTCATTTCCAGAATGGTATTATTGTAATATATATAATATTTATTCATTCAATTCATTTATATAATCATTATTCAATAATGATCTTGTAGAACTAGTCGCATCACATCATGGAGACAGTAGGTCGTACGTACGCATGAGTGATGATATAGTTCCCATGATCGTGGAATTGAATTCAAGTGTATGTATACTATTTCAGAATCAATATCTATTTGATATAATCATATATTGTTATTCTTTACACCATTATACACATCCAAGTAAGGTGGTGGTGGAAAAACTGATTACACCACGACGTGGAGACGGTATTCCATACGTACGCACGCGCGGTGATTTCATTTTCGGTAGGATGGATAGTAGGTGAAATGGGGTTGTTTAATATATATAATAACATATCAGTATATAAGTAATAATGATGATATTACTTCATAATGAAAAAACTAAATAAGATGTAGTTGAAGAAGAAAGAAATTGGAAAGGATCGGTAATTGATATTATATCTTCTTTCACGCGCCTCTTCTTAACCTCCTCTCAGGGCACTAGGGTTGGTATTTGAAGAAGACAAGGAACTCTAAGATGTTTCTAGGGAAGTGGAGAAGTGAAATTTGTAGGGTTTGGCCAAGATTGAAGCCTCAAAGTGGTGTGAGGAGGAGAGGGAGGAGGTTCCCTTTTATAAGGGAGGAGAGGGGCACCATTGGAATTATTAGAAATATTAATTTATAATAAATTCCAAACCCACATAAAATCCTCAATAAATGACTAAAATCCAAAGATTAGATGATATAGGGTTGTAATCGCATCAGAAAATAAAATTTAGACATGTTGGGAATTTATTTTAAACACTATCAACATGAGTTATCCTTATATAATCTATTTAATTTTATTTGTTCTAATAATATTCTAAATTTTAAATCATTATAAATAATTACTTATATTATTTGAATTGTCCATAATTGTATGATTTATTAAATTTTTGACCATATAAATATTAATTTATAAATTTTAAATATTTTTGTGATTTTTGAGCAATTTTATATTATGAAAATTTTATAAAATAACAATAGTGTCAATTTTAACACTTTTCATTTATTTGAATTTAAATAAAATATATACGAAGATATGTTCAAACTAAAAGATTTAATAGATTCATAACATGTTATTTGTATCTAGAAAATTATTGGAGCACATTAAATAGTTCATATAATATTTATTTTAACAATTTTAAAATCATTTATTCGATATTTCAATCAAAAAAATAATTTAAACATCACTATTGTGTCATAATTAATGATAATTATTTTATCCCTTAAAATTATAAATAAATTTATATGATTTAGGTAATTTCATTATCTTTCTGGAGACTATTCATTTTAGAATTTTCATGAAGATTATCAGTAAATTAAAATTATTAGACTTATAAGCTTTAAGAGAGTGACATTTTGTCACTTTCTTTGGTTTTAATAATAGTTATATTATTTCATATTCAAAAGTCCATGAAATTAATCTAGTCCAACCTTTAGGTGATATGGGTCTACTTTTATTCAACCTATAGGATTTTGGAAAGTGTTAGGCAATCATTATAATCTTATATTTACCCTTAATTAACCTATTTACCTTTAACTGCAGTAAATAAAAATTACCATAGTTACTATTCATAATCTCAAAAAAAGTGACCTATTAACATAATTTGGACTCACTGAATCCAAATATGGAATCAATTTTTCAAAATTCCAAACACATAAGTTTCTGTAATTAATTTAAAATTAATCCTGTTGTTAAGTAAACGGGTTTTTAAAAGTTAAAACATTTCCAAAGATTGAAAATTTTTTATCTATGAATTCAATGTAAAATTAATGCTAATTATATAAATTATATTAAATGGTAAAAATATATTATATTTATACTTTATAACCATTCAATATTATAATTTAACTATATAAATCATTACGATGAAAATATTTGTTTTTAATTAAAATGTAGCGTGTTTTTACTATTCATTAAAATATGAAAGTTATCAGAATAAAATAAAATATTTATCCAAAGTAAATTTTTATATCCTGATTCTAAAGAAGAATTTTATTTTGTAAAATTGAACTTATAAACTTGTCAAAAACTAGATTTAAAGTGGGTGCACCATCAAAATGTGGCAAAACTGCATTTTTTGAAAAATACTTATTTTACCCAAAAAATTTATTTCGTTCTCATAATATGTTCTAAAAAATATGTAAGATGAATAATAATGTTATATAATCTAAAATTAAGTTAATAATATTCATAACGGCTGGTTTATAATATTATAATAATATATCGTTGGTTAGTGGAACTCGGTATTGCGTACTACACACGCTATCAAGGAATGTCGTGATTGCTTGTAACACAAGCCAAGATAGTGGTGTGAACCATGAAAGATTCCTTTGATGTTGTGTATAACATAAGACATAAAAAATATACTTCTCATAAAATATCAGGGTGTTACATTCTATCTCCCTTAAAATGAATTTTTCCCTAGAAATTCATGACGTCGTAACAAACAGATGAGGATACCTCTCCCTCATCCTATTCTCAAGATCCCATGTAGCTTCGTCTAATTGGTGGTTACTCAATAAAACTTTAACCAAGAGAGTGGCCTTGTTCTGTAGAGATTTTTCGCTACGATCCAGAATCTCTATCGGTTTTTCTTCATAAGAAAGATCTTGCTCCAGCAGTACAACTTCTGAGCTTAGTACATGTGAAGGATCAAGTATGTACTTTCTTAGGAGAGATACATGGAACACATCGTGAAATTGAGAGAGATTCGGTGGAAGCACCAATTGGTAAGATACCTTCCCAACATGATCCATTATTTCGAAAGGACCAATATACCTAGGGCTCAACTTGCCCTTCTTTCCAAATCTCATTACTCTCTTCCAAGGAGATATTCGTAAGAACACTTTATCACCCACTTCAAACTCTAGGTATTTTCTTCGGTTGTTGGCATAAATGTTTTGTCGGCTCTAAGCTATTCTTTTGTGTAGTTGAATAGATCTGACCTTTTCTGCCGTCTAATCAACAAGATCAGGTCCTAATAGCTTTCATTCCCCATCTTCATCCCAGCAAGTTTGAGTTCGAAATTTCTTTCCATAGAGAGAATAATAAGGAGCCCTCTGAATGCTGGTGTGAAATCTATTATTATAATAAAATTCCACCAAAGGTAGGTGTTGATCCCAAACAGCTTTTAAATCCATAGATCAAGCTCTCAACATGTCTTCTAGAGTTTGAATTTTTCTCTTAGAATGACTGTCTATTTGAGGATGATAAGCTATGCTGAAACTCAACTCTGTATCTATAGTATGTTAAAGACTTCGCCAGAACATCTAGGTAAACCTCGGATCCCGATCAGATATAATTGATAGTGGTACGCCATGCAATCTTGCCACTTCCTTTACATATATCCTGCCAAGCTAATCCAGAGAGAAATCTACTCTAATAGAAATGAATTATGCCGGCTTCATAAGATGATCAACTATGACCCAAATAGAATTATTTCCTTTTGATGTTTTAGGAATTCCAGTGACATGGTCCACAGTGATGTTTTCCCATTTCCATTCGGGTATGGGTAATGGTTGTAACATCCCCTTAGACTTCTGTATCTCAGATATAACTTGCTGACAAACCAAGCATCGAGAGACATATTCAGAAACATCTCTTTTCATTCCATCCCACTAGAATTACTCTTTCAGGTCCATATACATATTCATGCTTCCAGGATGAACAGAGAATGAATAACTATGAGCCTCATCCAGCAGCTCCTTCTTTAATTCTGGGATGGGTGGAACACAAACCCGATTCATGAACCTTATTATCCTATCACAATCAAGATTGAATTCAGGAACATTTCTCACCATATTTTGTAACTCTACATCTTATTTTTTGTGCCTCTTTAATCTTCACATGTATAGATGGTTGAACATTCATTTGAGAAAGATAAGATTTTTCCCCTTGTATTATAATTCGAAGATCCAACCTTTGTAAGTCCATAAATATTGGATCTTTTGTGATCCTCATCATCGATAAGCTAGCATGGTCTTGTCGACTTAATGCATCTACCACCTTGTTTGCTTTTCCAGGGTGGTAATCAATTGAACAATCGTAATCCTTAATCAGCTCCAACCATCTCCTTTGACGCATATTCAGATCCTTTTGTGTGAAAATATACTTCAAACTTTTATGATCAGTATAAATATCACACCATTCACCATAAAGTTAATGCCTCCAAATATTTAATGCAACGATTACCGTAGCTAACTCCAAATCATGAGTTGGGTAATTTTTCTCATGGATTTTCAACTTTCATGATGCATAAGCTATCACCATATCCTTTTACATGATAACACACCCAAATCCCTTCTTGGATGCATCACTGTAGATCACAAAACCTTCTCCACTACAAGGCAGTGTCAGTACAGGTGCACTGGATAACCTTCTTTTCAACTCCTTGAAATTCTCTTCACACTCCTCCATCCACATGAACTTAACTATTTTTCGAGTCAACCTAGTGAGTGGATTGGATATTTGTGAAAAATCATTCACAAAATGTCGATAATATCCAGCCAAACCAAGAAAACTTTAGATCTCAGTGACTGTTGTTGGTCTCGACCATCTTTCGATAACCTCTTTTTTTCTGGATCCACTAATATCCCCACTTTTCAGATTATTTGACCCAAAAATGAATCTTTTTGAAGCCAAAATTCACAGATGGTAAATTTCGCATAATGCGTCTCCTTTCTCAGGGTCTTCAATACAATTATAAAGTGATCTTCATGTTCTCCCTTGATCTTTGAATAGACAAGAATATCGTCTATAAAGACTACCACAAACTGATCAAGATAGTCTCTAAAGAATCTATTCATTAGATCCATGAAGATAACATGGGAATTAGTATGACCAAATGGCATCACTATAGATTTTTAGGGTCCATACCTTGTACAAAAAGATGTCTTTGGTATATCCTCTTTTTTGACCATTAATTGATGATACCCTGAAAGAAGATCAATCTAGGAAAAGTATTGGGCTGCACATAGTTGGTCAAATAAGTCATCAATGCATGGGAGAGGATATTTGTTCTAGATAGTGATCTTGTTAAGTTCTCGATAATCAATGCAGAGTCTCATTGATCCATATTTCTTGTTAACAAACAGAACAGGTGCTCCCCAAGGTGACACACTAGGCCGTATGAATCCCTTATAAAGATTATCTTAGAGTTGATTTTTCAATTTCTGAAACTTATTTGGGGCCATTCAATAAGGTTTCTTTGAAATAGGGATACCACCCGGTATGAGTTCTATTGAAAACTCAACATCACGATTTGGTGGAAGACCGGGCAGTTCCTCCGGAAATATATCATCAAACTCCCATAAAATGGGCATATTCTTAATAGGGATTTTCTCTCCAACCATTTGAGATAAATAACCTTCATTTAGTGGAAACAAGACCCATAAGATGGAAGAAATTTACATAGTAAGGTTATGTTCATCCTTGCATCGATAGCTGATCATAGATTGATCTGGAATATGAAATGTGACTTCCCTTCATTTTTTATTGATATGAGATCCATATAAAGAAATCCAATCCATGCCAATAATCACATCAAATTTTACTATAGGAAGGATCACATGATTTGCAGAAAGCACTTTCCCACAAACTTCAATCAGAGAAGAATTGTAAACTTTTGATGCGACTGTTGTGCCATTAATGGTTGTCACAGCTAAATCAACATCTAATTGTTGAGGTAATGCGGAGATACCCATAGAAAATTATTCAGAAATAAAAGAGTGGGTGGATCTAGAATCAAATAAATCATTTTCTACTTTAGAGTGGATGGTAAGTGTACCTTTCACCACTTCGTTATCGTACTCCACATCACTGATAGTAATTGCATGTGACTTTCCGTTGTCTTTAGACTTAAGATTTTGTTGACGTCGATCATCATCAACAACCCTTCGATTTGGGCATTGATTGGAATAATTCCCTATCTCCTTGCACTAGAAACATTGAAGTGTAGAAGGTTCATTTTGTGTATCCCTTTATTTGTTCACATCATTAGACATCTTCTTCCCATTATTTCGACATTCAACTTCCCGATGACCTTCTTTTCCACACTTAAAACATTTTCTTGTCCCATTAAGACAATTCCCTCTGTGTTTCTTTCCACAATTTGAGAATAACGGAAAACTTATCTTATTTTCAGTGTGTTCTATAGATTTTACTTTGATTTCCATTTTCCTCTCTTTATCAGACCCGTATGACTGATGGGTTACTCCAATATCCATCACAACCTTGAGAGAACAACGAACAATTTACTCATAGCTATTGAAGTCCATTATTGCTAATGCCCTTTGAAGACTTGGTTTTAAGCCACAAATAATCAATCGATTTTACTCTCAGGTTGGATAATAATTCTGGAAGCGTACCTTGCATGTCTTGTAAAATTTGCTTCGTAGGTACCAACAGATTCATAATCCTTTTGCTTCAGTTCAAGAAACTCCTTCTCCATCTTTGTTCTAAGAATACGAGGGAAGTACTTATTGAAAAATAAGTTCTTGAACTCGTCCCATTCCATGGACTCAATATCATCTCTTTTCCTCGTAGTCTTAATAAGATTCCACCATTGATCAGCATTACTATCCAAATGATACACTACTAAGATGTCTTTTTCATGTTTAGAACATTGTTGAATTGAAAATATCTTTTCAGTGGTACTAATCCATTGTTCAGCCACTAATGGATCAGAATACCCACTGAATTAAGGTGGGCGCTGCCTCATGAAGGATTCAATAGAATGTTTCTCCTTCCTTTATTCTTTTGGAATTCATGCGTGGTTCATAGCATTGAGAAAGTTGTGTGAGCATGGAAATATGATTTTTCATTACAGCTCTCATAACGTTTGGTTACTCAGGGGGACAATCATTGCATTTCCCGTCACATTCATCATTAACACGGTTCCTTCAGGTTCTAGCCATTAACTAAAACCAATAAGCATAGTGTGATAAACACTAATCATAATAGGAAAACCACAAAATCAAGAATAAAATTTTACACATATGGTCTTATCATAGGTTATTCATGTCCATTTCTAAAAAACTAATATTTTGTTCTATGCTTAGACATATCCTTAGGGTTCGTACTAGGGAATTTACATCCTAGTTTCCAAAGGTTTACTATACCTTCCCTCTGATACCAAATATAATGACCCATACTTTACAGACATGGTCATTACTTCAAAAATTGAAGAATACTTATTACAACATATAACAAAACCATGAAAGGACCGTATAGGTATAATGTCTTTGGAAGCTGGGAAACATAAACAACTGGTCCACAAATCATCTACATTGTCTCCCATTTATTTCATCATATCTAGGGTCCCTTTTGGAATATTCTACATAATACCCTTCATGCAGAGCTGGGGAAAAGAAAACATACAAATGGGTGAGCTCAAATTCTCATTAAGGGTAAACAAAAGAAATATCAATCATATCATATTCATAAGAACAGAACATTTTGAATATCTTAACGTGCAAAAGATATCATAATATCAAAACATGAGATAAATCATAGTGGTGAAATGTAATACCAAATAATCATAACATAAAACATGATACTTTGTGGAATAAAATCATTGTCATAGAAAATCATTTCATATTAGTAAATACTCATTGCCAAGACAATCATAGCAGACAAAGTCCATTACTGAACTGAGTTCACTCCTCGTTCCAGTCCTGTATCACTGAACTGGTTTAACTTGCCATTCCAGCCATGTCTATCTCTAGAGATATAATTCTTTACCCAATGCATTAGAGGGAGATATAGGTCCCACACATCTCATAATGAAACCATTCATATGCGTGCCACAAAATCATAATTCATACATCATAGCATAACCCAGGTAATAGAAACGAGATTCTTAAACGTCATTCCATCATAACATAATCCATATAAGACAGAAGGACATCATAAAAAAAATTCCACCATAACATAATCAAATAAATGTAAAAATAGGGATAGAAACAGAACCCCACATTATCTTAGATGGAAAATAATTTTTATAAAACACTTAAACTCCATTCTTGAGAAAAATATCCTTTCTACTTCAAAAACATTTTTCCTTTCTCTTAAATTTTCATTAAATTTTAAAATAAAAGAAGTTGATTAAAAATAAACATGAAAACCTATAAATAAATCTTCATGTAAATAATGTTTTATGAATTCATAAAATCCATTCATTCCGTATAAGTTAAAAAAACATTCTTCTCGTACTTTGGCCGAAAATGTGAAAAAGTACCTCTTATGAAAAACGACAAAAGATTCCTTTCATATATTTTACTAAAAATAAAAAATGAGTAATATTGGATTTAAATAATTGTAAGAGGATAGAAATAATATTACATATTTAGGAAACATGGATGTGGATGATAAATATACCCCAGTGAATACCAAAGTATAAACAATCTCGGCTAAAAATGAGATTGTGAGATTTTCCCTTACCTTAAGTCTGATTTTCTTCATACGTGTCTGAAACTCATGTATAATGATATAAATAATGTTATTTAATTATTCCAGAATCTTACTCATTTTTATGATATCAAATATGGTCATATTCTTAGCCTCTTATTAGTATTATTTCATCGTTACTTGTTATTCAGATGTTTATTTCTTTTTTTGTTCTTATGCGTGTTTTGTCAAATAAATTCTTATTATTTTTTTTGGTTATATATACCTCATTAAAATAATGGTATTAGTGTAATATATATCATATTTATTCATTCAATTCATTTATATATTAATTATGCAATAAATATCTTGTAGAACGAGTCACATCACATTGTGGAGACGGTAGGCCGTACGTTCGCACGAGCGATGATATCGTTCCCCTGATCATGGAATTGTATTGACACAAATTTATTCTATTTCAGAATCAATATCACTTTAATATAATCATATATAGTTATTCTTTACACCGTTATACCAATCCAAGTATGGTGGTGGTGGAAAAACAAATTACACCACGGCGTGGAGACAGTATTCCGTACATACGCACGTGCGGTGATTTCATTTTCCGTAGGATGGATAGTAAGTGAAATGGGTTTGTTTCATATTTATAATAACATATCAGTATATAAGTAATACTTATGTTATTACTTCATAATGAAACTACTAAATAAGAAGAAGTTTAAGAATAAATAAATTGGAAAGGATCGGTAATTGATAATACCTCTTCTTTGACGCGCCTCTTCTTAACCTCCTCTTAGGGCACCCGGGTTGGTCTTTAAAGAATACCAGGACCTCTAGTATGTTTCTAGGGAATTGGAGAAGAGAAATTGGAAGTTTTTAGATGATATTTAAGGCTAAATGTGGTGTGAGTAGGAGAGGGAGGAGGTTCCCTTTTATAAGGGATGAGAGGGGCACCTTTGGAATTATAAGAAATATTAATTTATAATAAATTCCAACCTCACTTAAAAACCACCAAAAATGACTCTAATCCGAATATTAGAAGAGATATGGTTGTTATCGTATGATCCAATAAAATTTATACATGTTGGGAATTTATTTTAAACATTATCAACGTGATTTATCCTTATATAATGTATTTAATTTTATTTGTGGTAGTAATATTCTAAATTTTAAATCATTATAAATAATTAATTTTTTGTTGTTAATTATTCATAAATGTATGATTTATTACATTTTGGATCGTATAAATTTTAATTTATAATTTTTAAATATTTTTGTGATTTTTAAAGAATTTTATAATATGTAATTTTTATAAAATAACAATAGTGTCAATTGTAACACTATTCATTTATTTGAATTTAAATAAAATATATAAAGAAGATATGTTCGAACTAAAAGATTTAATAGATTCATAACATGTCATTTTTATCTATAAAATTAGTGTATCACATTAAATATTTCATATAATATTTATTTTAATACTTTTAAAATCATTTAATTGATATTTCAATCAATAAAATAATTTCAACATCACTATTGTGTCATAATTAATGAAAATTATTTAATCCATAAAAATTATAAATAAATTCATATGATGTATATAATTTTATTATATTTCTGGATACTATTCGTGTTCTAATTTTCATGAAGTTTATCACTAAATTAAAATTATTATACTTACAAGACTTAAATGAGTGAAATGTTGTCACTTTCTTTGGTTTTAATAATAATTATATTATTTCATGGTCAAAAGTCAATAAAATGAATCTAGTCCGACCCTTCGGTGATATGGGTCGACTTTTATTCATCCAATAGGATTTTGGCAAGTGTTAGGGTAATTTTATAATCTTATATTTACCCATAATTACCTGATTTACCTTTAGTAAATAAAAATTACCGTACTTACTATTCATAATCTCAAAAAAAAGTAACCTATTAACATAATTTGAACCCACTTAATCCAAATATAGAATCCATTTTTCTAAATTCAAAACACATAATTTGCAGTAATTAATTTAAAATTAATCCCGTTGTTAAGCAAACGGGGTTTTAAAAGTTAAAACATTGCCAAAGATTGAAATGTTTTTACCTATGAATTCAATGTAAAATTAATTATAATGAAATACATTATATTAAATGGTAAAAATATATTCTATTTATACTTTAAAATGGTTAAATATTATAATTTAACCATATAAAGCGTCGCGATGAAAAAAGTTGTTTTTAATTAAAATATATCGTGTATTTACTATTCATTAAAATATGAATGTTATAGGAATAATATGAAAATTTTATCCAAAGTAAATTTTTATGTCTGGATTCTAAAGAAGAATTTTATTTTTTCAAATTTAACTTATAAACTTGTCAAAAATTAGATTTAATGTGGGTGCGCCATCAAAAGGCGGCAAAACTGCATTTTTTTAAAAAATACTTATTTTACCTGAAAATATTATTTTGTTCTCTTAAAATGTTCTAGAAAATATGTAAGATGAATAATAATGTTATAAAATTTAAAATTTATTTAATACTATTCATAACGTCTATTTTATAATATTATAATAATATATCATTGTTTAGTGGAACTTGGTATTGCGTACTACACACGCTATCAAGGAAGGTCGTGATTGCGTGTAACGCAAGACAAGCTAGTGTTGTGTGCTGTGAAAGATTCCTTTGATGTTTTGTATAACATAAGACATAAAAAAATATACTTCTCATAAAATATCAGGGTGTTATAGAGACTATAAGAACCATATTTTCTTATCAGATATGTATCCCTTAAATTTCAGTTTAATTATTTAGTTTGGTCCTAATATGGTGTCATAGAGAGCTATCAGATGTTACAGTGGGGTACATGTCTTTTTCATAGCATAGAGCCCAATCCTGTGTGGAAATAAAGCTGGGTTCATGGTTGGAAGAAACCATGAAAGATAGTTTTTAACTATTACCTAACTATGTGATAGATACACAAGGGAACCATGGTAAATGGTTTTACCTAACCATGCACCAATGGACATATTCTTGTACAAATACCTCAGCAAAATTTATTACAGGAGGACACAATGGTTGATCACAGTTAGTTAAATTGTGCTCACCCAACAATTGGGGGTCTCTGTTCAAGAAAAGAGAGGCACAAGATTTTCACATGATATTCCAAACCATGCACTAAAATGGTGTTCCCTAAATAGTTTGGGTAACACTTCCCTTTCCCATTTAATTCTAGTATAAAACTAAACCCTTCTTTATTTATCCAATATCTAGCAGAGATGACCCTCTTTTCTCATTTTGGGGAACCGAAGTGCACCCTTAGTTTTTTATCATGTTTATCAATATAGTGTTTGATAGAATAACATTTAGACTCATTGTATTTCTATATGTATTCTCTAAATTCAACATTATTTGTTCGTTATTTCTATTTTCATCAACATAGTTATGTATATGAAAGCTCATATTCCCTATTTTTAGGGTGTTGACCTATTCTTATAATTTCTTATAATTCAGAACAAAATATAGGTAGATACTGGATAATGACTATTCTATTGTGCTAAGGTAGGTGGTCTATGACTCTTCCCTCAAGACTCTCCATTCTATAAAGAATCATTTTTTGTGCATTTCGATTTCATTGGGTTTTTTTTATTTAATTAATGTATCATGATTGTAATTTTCATTCTTTTATTATAGATCTTTTCCTATATAGTGTCAAAATTCCATTTGAGGTTTATACCTTAACTCCCTCCACCCCAAGTAGGGTGTTTCAGCATTTATTCATTCTTAAGCCAAGTGATTTTACCTATAACACTATTTAGGTGTGTGGAAAGACTAATGGAAAGCCCCAATTAATTAAATGAGACATGAATTGCTAATGGGTATCAATGTATAGTACCACTTAACCCTTATAAGGTAAGTTATTCAATATGAAAAATGAATTTAAATTTTTATTGGAATTTATAATAAATGCATCACCAGGCCTAATTTATAACAACACATACTTTACATACATTATTATTACATAAAAATTGAATCAAACTTATTACAACATATAAAAAACCATGAAAGGACTGTATAGGTATAGTGTCTTTAGAAACTGGAAAGCATAAACAACTGGTTCATAAAGCATCTACATTGCCTCCCATTTATTTCATCATATCTAGAGTCCCTTTTTGGCATATTCTTCTTAATAACCTTCTTCCTGACCTGGGAAAATAAAACATACAAAAGGGTGATCTCAAATGCTCAGTAATAGTAATGAAAAGAAATATCAATCACATCATATACATAAGCACATAACTTTTGGAAATCTTAACCTGCAAAAGAGATCATAATTTCATAACATGGGATAAATCATAGTAGTGAAATGTAATCCCAATAATCATAAAATAAAACATGAAACTTTTTTTCATACACACATAATCATTGAGAATCATTTCTTGTTAGTCAAGACTCATTGCCAAGACTATCTTAGTGGACAAAGTCCACTTTTGAACCAAGTTCACTCCTCGTTTCAGTCATGTTTCACTGAACCGGTTTAACCTTCCGTTCCATACATGTCTATCTCATGAGATTTAAAATCTTTAACCAATGCATTGGATTGATATATAGGTCCCACCCATCTCATAATGATACCATTCTTATGTGTTCCACAAAATCAGAAAACCATACATCATAACATAACCCATGTAATAAAAAGGGGATTCTTAAACATAGTGACATCATAAAACAATTCATATAAGATAAAGGAATTCATAAAAATATAATTCCATCACAACATAATCAAATCAATGTAATAATAGGGATAAAAACAGAACCCTTTATTATCTTAGATGGAAAAAATTTGATTAAACACTTGAACTCCATTCTTGAGGAAAATATCCTTTTTGCTTCAAAACAACTTTTCCTTTCTTATCATGTCGTACAATTATAAACTAAAAGAATTTGATTAAAAATAAACTTGAAAACTTTTAAAGGAATCTTCTTGGAAATAATGTTCTAAAAATCCATTCATTCCATATAAGTTAAAAAAACATTCTTCGTACTTTTGTCGGAAAAGTCAAAAAGTACCTCGTACGAAAAATAACAAAAGATTCCTTTCATATCCTTTACTAAAAACTCACCGAAGGGTAAAATTGGATATAAAAAATTGTAGGTGGATGTAAATAATATTAAATATTTAGGAAACATGGATGTGGATGATAAAATACACCCCAGTAAATGAAAAAGTATAAACAATCTTGGATAAAAATGAGATTGTGATATTTCCCTTACCTTATGTCTAATTTGCCTCGTAAGTGTCCGAAACTCCTGTATAATGATTTAAATAATGTTATTGACTTATTCAAGAATCATAATTATTTTTATTATATCATATATGGTCATATTATTAGCTTCTTATTATTAATATTTCATTAGAACTTGTTATTCGGGTGTTTATTACTTTTTGTTTTTATGCGTGTTTTGTTGAATAAATTCTTATTCTTCTCTTTAAGTTATAGATACCTAATTTCCAGATTGTTATTAGTGTAATATATATCATATTATTTCATTAAATTCATTTATATAATCATTATTCAATGAAGATCATGTAGAACGAGTCGCATCACATCGTGGAGACGGTATTATGTACGTACGCACGAGCGATGATATAGTTCCCATGATAATGGAATTGTATTGGAGTGTATGTATACTATTTCAGAATCATTATCACTTTAAAATAATCATATATAGTAAATATTTACATCATTATACCCATCCAAGTAAGGTGGTGGTGGAAAGTAGATTACACCACGGCGTGGAGACTGTATTCCGTCCGTACGCACACGCGGTGATTTCATTTTCCGTAGGATGGATAGATGGTGAAATAGGGTTGTTTCATACTTATAATAACATATCAGTATATGAGTGATACTGATGTTATTACTTCATAATGAAACAACTAAATAAGAAGAAGTGTAAGAAGAAATAAAGATGAAATAATCGGTAACAGACATTACATCTTCTTTGAAGTTCTTCTTTGAGACCTCCATTTAGGGCACTAAAATTGGTCTTTGAAGAATACCAGGACCTCTAGAATGTCTCTATGGAAGTTTATAGGATAAATTGGCATGTTTTGGCCGAGATTGAAGGCTCAATGCGGTGTGAGGAAGAGAGGGAGGAGGTTCCCTTTTATAAGGGAGGAGAGGGGTACCTTTGGAATAACTAAAAATATTATTTTATTATAAAGACAAATTCGGTTTTAAATAGATCCAAATTGATTTATTTAAAATCTAAGGTGGGTATTGGTATAAATCCTCTCATCCAATAGAATTTGGAAAAGTCTAGGTTCCTATTTTGACCATATCATTTAGATTTAACATTAAGTTAAATAATTTTACTTTTACTGTGTCTTCTTGTGTTCTTACACTATAAGGTTAATAAACTTACTATAACAATCAAAAAGAACCCCAAGTTGTTTATTATTAATATATATAACCTTATCTAAGTCATTTGGCCGAAACATATAATTTTAGGAATAAAATAACAATTAATAATATAATATTTGTTTTAAAAACTATTTTATGTCAATTTTGACACTATTTAGTAATTTATTTTTGCGAAACTCATAACAGAATGATTAGTTCAAATAAAGTTAATTAAATAAATATTAACATGTCATATTAACCTATAAAATTAGTGGAATTCATAAAAAGTCTCAAATTATGTTTATTTGGGTATTTATATCATCAATTATGTCAATATTTCATTAATAAGATAATTATTGCATCATCATTGTGTCATAAATAAATTAAATTATTTAATTTCTAAAAATTACAAATAAAATACCATTATGTATGAAATATTTTTATCTTTCTAATGAATATTTATAGTCTAATTTAACTTATATATAACCTTATATTAAAAATTATTTACTTATTAAACTTTGATTTTAACTATTTTAACCCTTCTTTAAATAAATTAATAATAAATGACCTAATCTAATCCAAGTGGGCCTAAATGGTCATATTTTATTCCTAAGTTTTTTTTTGGTCGAATTACATTTATCCAACAGAATTAGGACATGTTTTAGGGTAATAATAATATCATTTTTACCCTTAATTACCCTATTTACTTTTAACCGTGGTAAATAAAAGTTAAAAGTTACTATTCACCAAAACTTATTTTCATCTCATTGAACCACATTTTACTTACTGACATCAACTGTGTCACTAGGATATTTGAAATTCCACTCACAGAAGCGGTAAAATTACGTTTTATGAAAAATTCAGTATTTTTTAACTACGACTTAGTGGTTTCACTATTCATCAAAAATTGAACGTTTTCAGAAAAATACCAAAATTTTACCCTAGGATAATTTCGATATTCCGAATCCAAAAATGAAGTCCATTTTGAAAAATAAAATTTATAAAATTTCATGAAGTGGTTATTAATATTCATAACGGCTAGTTTTAATAATATTTTATTAGCATATCATTGGTTAGTGAAACTCGGTATTGCGTACGATGCATGTTATCGAGGAAGGTCACGATTTCGTGTAAAGTAAGCCAAGCAAGTGTTGTGTGTAGAAAAAGATTCCTTTGATTATTTATATATCATAAAAGTCTCGGGTGTTAAATTCCACCCCCCTTAAAATGAATTTCACCCTCAAAATTCGTCACTTTGTAACAAACAGATGAGGATACCTCTCCCTCATCATATCCTCAAGCTCCCATGTAGCTTCTTCTAATTGTTGGTTCCTCCAAAAAACATTCACTAATCGAGTGGCCTTGTTTCATAGGACTTTTTTGCTATGATCCATAATATCTATCTGCTGTTCTTCATAAGAAAGATCCTGCTTCAGTGGTACAACTTCTAAGATGAGTACATGTGAAGGATCAGGTATGTACTTTCTCATGAGCGATACATGGAACACATCGTGAACTTGAGAGAGATTTGGTGGAAGCGCCAATCGGTAAGCTACCTTCCCAACATGATCCAGTATTTCGAAAGGACCGATATATCTAGGGCTCAACTTCCCCTTCTTTCCAAATCTCATGACCCTCTTCCAGGGAGATATTCGTAAGAACACTTTGTCACCTACTTCAAACTCAAGGTCTTTTCTTCGGCTGTCGGCATAACATTTCTGTCGACTCTGAGCTGCTCTTATGTGTTGTTGAATAGATCTGACCTTTTATGCCATTTCATCAACAAGATCGGGTCCTAATTGCTTTCTTTCCCCAACTTCATCCCAGCAAGTTGGAGTCCTATATTTATTTCCATAGATAGCTTCATAAGGAGCCATCTGAATACTGGAGTGAAAGATATTATTATAAGAAAATTCCACCAAAGGTAGGTATTGATCCCAACCACCTTTGAAATCCATAAAGCAAGCTCTCAACATTTCTTCTAGAGTTTGAATTGTTCTCTTAGACTGACCGTCTGTCTGAGGATGATAAGCAGTGCTGAAACTCAACTCTTTATCCAAAGTATGCTGAAGACATCGCCAAAACATCGAGGTAAATCTCGGATCCTGATCAGATATAATAGAAAGTGGTACTCCATGAAATCTTACCACTTCCTTTACATATATCCTGGCAAGCTGATCCAGAGAGAAATACTCTCTAATAGCAATGAAGTGTGCAGACTTTGTAAGACGATCCACTATGACCCAGATAACATTATTGCCTTTGGACGTTTTAGGAAGTCCTTTGACAATGTCCATAGTGATGTTTTCCCATTTCCATTCGGGTATGGGTAATGGTTGTAACATCCCCTTAGACTTCTGTCTCTCAGCTTTAACTTGTTGACAAACCAACCATCGAGAGACATATTCAGCAACATCTCTTTTCATGCCATCCCACCAGAAGTACTCTTTCAGGTCCCTATACATCTTCGTGCTTCCAGGATGAATAGAGAATGAAGAACCATGAGCCTCATCCAGCAGCTCCTTCTTTAATTCGAGGATGGGAGGAACACAAACCAGATTCTTGATCTTTATTATCCCATCAAAATCAAGGTTGAATTCAGGAACATTTATCACCTTCTTTTGTAACTCTACATCTTCTTTCTATGCCTCTTTAATCTTCACATGTATAAATGGTTGAACATTCATTTGAGAAAGATACGATTTTTCCCCTTTCATTATAATTCCAACATCCATCCTTTGTAAATCCATAAATATTGGATCTTTTGTGATCCTAATTCTGGATAAACTAGCATGGTCTTGTCGACTTAATGCATCTACCACCTTGTTTGATTTCCCAGGGTGGTAATGAATTGAGCAGTCGTAATCCTTAATCAGCTCCAACCATCTTCTTTGGTACATATTCAGCTCCTTTTGTGTGAAAATATACTTTAAACTTTTATGATCAGTATAAATATCACACCTCTCACCATAAAGGTAATGGATCCAAATATTTAATGCAAAGATTACCGCAGCTAACTCCCAATCATGAGTTGGGTATTTTTGCTCATGTATTTTCAACTGTCGTGAGGCATAAGCTATCACCATATCATTTTGCATAATAACAAACCCCAAACCCTTCTTGGATGCATCACTGTAGATCACAAACCTTTCTCCACTACAAGGCAGTGTGAGCACAGGTGCATTGGATAACATTCTTTTCAACTCCTTGAAATTATCTTCACATTCCTCCGTCCAAACAAACTTAACTCCTTTTCGAGTCAACAAGGTGAGTGGATTAGATAATCAAGAAAAATCTTTCACAAAACGTCGATAATATCGAGCCAAACCAAGAAAACTTCGGATCTCAGTTACTGTTGTTGGTCTCAACCATCTTTCGATAACCTCTATTTTTGCTGGATCCACAGATATCCCCTCTTTTGAGATTATGTGACCCAATAATGAAACTTTTTGAAGACAAAATTCACACTTGGTAAATTTTGGCATAAAGCTTCTCCTTTCTCAAGGACTTCAATATAACTCTCAAGTGATCTTCATGTTCTTCCTTTATCTTTAAATAGACAAGAATATCGTCTATAAAGACTACCACAAATTGATCATGATAGTCTCTAAAGACTCTATTCATTAGATCCATGAAGATAGCAGGGGCATTAGTAAGACCAAATGGCATCACTATAAATTCATAGTGTCCATACCTTGTATGGAAAGTCGTATTTGGTATATCCTCCCTTTTGACCCTTAATTGATGATACCCTGAATGAAGATCAATCTTGGAAAAGTATTGAGCTTCGCGTAGTTGGTCAAATAGGTCATCAATGCACAGGAGAGGATATTTTTTCTTGATAGTGATCATGTTAAGTTCTCGATAATCAATTCAGAGTCTCATTGATCCATATTTCTTCTTAAAAAACAGAATAGGTGCTCCCCAAGGTGACGCACTAGGGCGTATGAACCCCTTATCAAGATTCTCTTGGAGTTGCTTCTTCAATTCCTACAACTCAATTGGATCCATTCTATAAGGTGTCTTTGAAATAGGCAAAGCATCCGGTATGAGTTCTATTGAAAACTCAACTTCACGATTCGGTGGATGACCCAGTAATTCCTCCGGAAAGACATCATCAAACACCCGTACAATGGTAATATTCTTAATCATGAGTTTCTCACCAACCATTTGAGATAAATAACCTTAATTTAGGGGAATCAATACCCATAAAATGGAATAAATTTTCACTGGAAGGTTATGTTCATCCTTGCATCGATAGACGATCATAGATTTATCTGGAATATGAAATGCGACTTCCCTTCTTTGGAAATTGATATGAGCTCCATGTAGAGAAAGCCAATCCATGCCAATAATCACATCAAATTACACTATAGGAAGGATCACAAGATTTGTAGGAATCACTTTCCCACAAACTTCAATCGGAGATGAATTATAAACTTTTGATGTGACTGTTGTGCCATTAGGAGTTGTCATAGCTAACTCAACATCCAAATGTTGAGGTAATATGGTGATATCCTTTGAAAATTCTTCAGAAATAAAGGATTGGGTGGATCCAGAATAAAATAAAACATTTGCTAATTTAGAGTGGATGGTAAGTGTACCTTTCACCACATCGTTGTCGTACTCCACATCGCTGACAGAAATTGCATGTGACTTTCCTTTTTCATTAGCCTTAAGAGTTTGTTGACATCGACCATCATCATCAACCCTTGGATTTGGGAATTGATTGGCATAATGACCCATCTCCTTGTACTTGAAACATTGAAGTGTAGTAGGTTCATTCTGTGTATCCCTTCCTTTGTCTTCATCATTAGACATATTCTTCCCATCATTGCGGCATTCAAATGCCCTATGACCTTCCTTTCCACATTTGAAACATTTACTTGTCCCTTTAAGAAAACTCCCTCCATGTTTCTTTCCACACATTGAGCATAAGGGAAAGCTCATCTTTTTTTCAGTGTTCTCTTTAGATTTTCCTTTGAATTCCATTTTTCTCTTCTTATCAAACCCATATGACTGATGGGTTACTCCAATATCTAACTAGACTTTGAGAGCACATCAAACGATTTCCTCGTAGCTATTAAAGTCCCTTATGGATAACGCCCTTCGAAGACATTGTTTTAAGCCACTAAAGAATCGATCGATCTTACTCTCAGGTTGGATAATAATACCAGAAGTGTACCTTGAAAGTCTTGTAAAATTTTCTTCATAAGTACCAACAGATTCATCAACCTTTTTCTTTAGTTCAAGAAACTCTTTCTCCATCTTTGTTCGGAGAATATGAGGGAAGTACTTATTGAAAAATAAGTTCTTGAACTCTTCCTATTCCATGGACTCAATTTCATCCCTTTGCCTCGTATTCTTAATAAGATTCCACCATTGATCAGCATCTCCTTTCAAACGATACACTGCTAGGATGACTTTATCATGTTTAGAACATTGAAGAACTGAAAATATCTTTTCAGTTGTACTAATCCATTGTTCAGCAACTAGTGGATCAGTAGACCTGCTGAAAGAAGGTGGACGCTACCTCATGAAGGATTCAACAGAATGATTCTCCTTCCTTTGCTCGTTTGGAAGTCCTTCATGATTCATAGCTTGAGAAAGTTGTGTGAGCATGGCTACAAGATTCTGCATTCTGGCTCCCATTATGTTTGGTTGCTCCGGGGGACAATCATTGCATTGCATGTCGCATTCCGCATTAACATGGTTTCTTCGGGTTCCAGCCATTGACTAAAACCAAGAAGAATAGTGTGAGGAACACTAATTATAATAGGAAAACCACATAATAAAATTTCACACTTAAGGTCTTATCCTAATTTATTCATGGTCATTTCTAAAACACTAAGATTGTGTTCTATGCTTAGAATTATCCTTAGGGTTCTTACTAAGGCTTTCACATCCTAGTTTCCAAAGGTTGACTATACCTTTCCTCTGATACCAACTATAACAACACATACTTTACATACATTGTTATTACTTCAAAATTGAATCACACTTATTAAAACATATAACAAAACCATGAAAGGACCGTATAGGTATAGTGTCTTTAGAAACTGGAAAGCATAAACAACGGGTTCATAAAGCATCTACTTTGCCTCCCATTTATTTCATCATATCTAGAGTCCCTTTTTGGCAAATTCTAATTAATAACCTTCCTCCTGATATGGGGATATAAAACATACAAAAGTGTGAGCTAAAATTCTCAATAAGAGTAAATAAAAGAAATATCAATCACATCATATACATAAGAACATAACTTTTGGAAATCTTAACCTGCGAAAGAGATCATAATTTCATAACATGGGATAAATCATAGTAGTGAAATGTAATACCAATAATCATAACTTAAAACATGAAACTTTGTGTCATACACACATAATCATTGAGAATCATTTATTGTTAGTCAAGACTCATTGCCAAGACTATCTTAGTGGACAAAGTCCACTTCTGAACCGAGTTCACTCCTCGTTTCAGTCCTGTTTCACTGAACCGGTTTAACCTGCCGTTCCAGCCATGTCTATCTCATGAGATATAAAATCTTTACCCAATGCATTGGAGGGAGATATAGGTCCCACCCATCTCATAATGATACCATTCTTATGTGTGCCGCAAAATCAAAAAACCATACATCATAGCATAACCCATGTAATAAAAAAGGGAATCTTAAACATCGTGACATCATAAAATAATTCATATAAGATAAAGGAATTAATAAAAATATAATTCCATCAAAACATAATCAAATCAATGTAATAATAGGGATAAAAATAGAACCCTTTATTATCTTAGATGGAAAATAATTTTGATAAAACACTTGAACTCCATTTTTGAGGAAAATATCGTTTCTGCTTCAAAAACACTTTTCTGTTCTTTACATGTCATACAATTATAAAATAAAAGAAGTTGATTGAAAATAAACTTGAAAACTTGTAACGGAAGCTTCTTGGAAATAATTTTCTAAAAATCCATTCATGCCGTATAAGTTAAAAAACATTCATCGTACTTTTTTTCGGAAAAGTCAAAAAGTACCTCGTACGAAAAACAACAAAAGATTCCTTTCATATTCTTTACTAAAAACTCACCGAAGGGTAAAATTGGATTTAATTAATTGTAGGTGGATGGAAATAATATTAAATATTGAGGAAACATGGATGTGGATGATAAAATACACCCCAGTAAATGTAAAAGTATAAACAATCTCGGATAAAAATGAGATTGTGATATTTCCCTTACCTTAGGTCTGATTTGCCTCGTAAGTGTCTGAACCTCCTGTATAATGATTAAAATAATGTTATTGAATTATTCCAGAATCATAATTATTGTTATGATATCATATATGGTCATATTATTAGCTTCTTATTAGTAATATTTGATTAAAACTTGTTATTTGGGTGTTTATTACTTTTTGTTCATATGCGTGTTTTGTCAAATAAATTCTTATTATTATCTTTAGGTTATAGATAAATAATTTCCAGAATGTTATTAGTGTAATTTATATCATATTCATTTATTCAATTCATTTATATAATCATTACGCAATGAAGATCATGTAGAACGAGTCGCATCACATCGTGGAGACGGTATTCCGTACGTACGCACGAGCGATGATATCGTTCCCATGATAATGGAATTGTATTGGAGTGTATGTATACTATTTCAGAATCAATATAACTTTACAATAATCATATATAGAAATTATTTACACCATTATACCAATCCATGTAAGGTGGTGGTGGAAAGTAGATTACACCACGGCGTGGAGACAGTATTTCGTTCGTACGCACGCGCGATGATTTCATTTTCCGTAGGATTGATAGATGGTGAAATAAGGTTGTTTCATACTTATAATAAAATATCATTATATTATTTATACTGATGTTATTACTTCATAATGAAACAACTAACGAAGAATAAGTGGAAGAAGAAATAAATATGAAAGAATCGGTAACAGACATTAACTCTTCTTTGAAGTGCTTCTTTGAGACCTCCTTTTAGGGCACTAAAATTGGTCTTTGAAGAAGACCAGGACCTCTATGATGTCTCTAGGGAAGTGGAGAGGAGAAACTAGTAGGGGTTGGCCGAGATTGAAGGCTCAAAGTGGTTTGAGGAAGAGAGGGAGGAGGAGCCCTTTTATAAGGGAGGAGAGGCGTACCTTTGGAATAACTATAAATAGTATTTTATTATAAAGACAAATTCGGTTTTAAATAGCTCCAAATTGATTTATTTAGAAGGTAAGGTGTGGATGGATCGAAATCCTCTCATCCTATAGAATTTAGACAAGTTTAGGTTCCTATTTTGACCTGATCATTTAGATTTAACATTAAGTTAAATAATTTTACTTTTACCATGTCTTCTTGTGTTCTTACACTATAATGTTAATAAACTTACTATAACAATCAAAACAAACCACAAGTTGTTTATTATTAATATATATAACCTTATCTAAGTCATTTTTATGAACCATTTTTAGGAATAAAATAACAACTAATAATATAATATTTCTTTTAAAAACTATTGTTTTCAATTTTGACACTATTTAGTAATTGATTTTTGTGAAAATTATAACAGAATGACTAGTTCGAAAAAAGTTAATTAAACCAACAATAAAATTCCATATTAACCTATAAAATTATTGGAATTCATAAAAAGTCTCAAATTACATTTATTTGGGTATTTATAACATCAATTCTGTAAATATTTCATTAATAAGATAATTACTGCATCATCTTTGTGGCATAAATAAATTAAATTATTTAATGTCTAAAAATTACAAATAAAACACCATTATGTAGGAAATCATTTTAGATTTCAAATGAATATTTATAGTCGAATTTATCTTATATATAACCTTATATTAAAAATTATTTACTTATTAAACTTTGATTTTAACTATTTTATCCCTTCATTAAATAAATTAATAATAAATGTCCTAATCTAATCCAAGTGGGCCTAAATGGTCATATTTTATTCCTAAGTTTGTTTTTGGTAAAATTACACTAATCCAATAGAATTATGACTTGTGTTAGGGTTATAATAATATCATTTCTACCCTTAATTACCCTATTTACTTTTAACAGGGGTAAATAAAAGTAAAAAGTTACTATTCACCAAAAATTATTTTCATCTCATTGAACCACATTTTACTTACTGACATCAACTGTGTCTCTCAGATTTTTGAAATTCCACTCACAGAAGCGGTAAAATTACGTTTTATGAAAAATTCATTTTTTTTAACTACCACTTAGTGGTTTCACTATTCATAAAAAATTGACAGTTTTCAGAAAAATACCAAAATTTCACCCTATGATAATTTTGATATTCCGAATCCAAAAATGAAGTCCATTCTGAAAAATAAAATTTATAAAATTTCAAAAAGTTGTTATTACTATTCATAACGGCTATTTTTAATAATATTTTATTAGCATATCATTGTTTAGTGAAACTCGGTATTGCGTACGACGCAAGCTATCGAGGAAGGTCGCGATTTCGTGTAAAGAAAGCCATGCAAGTGTTGTGTGTAGAAAAAGGTTCCTTTGATGATTTATATAACATAAAGTCTTGGGTGTTACATAATTGATTTTTAATGGATGAATTGTTTGAAAATCAATATCATACCTTCCCATTATCTATGGAAGGTAGCAGAGTGAACCTATTTAATCAATAATAAATTAATTTACTAAAAGGTCACATGGCCTTCTTATCCCCACCACTTGTATGGAAGGTAATGTAATGAACCCATTGAATTATTAAAATAGATGAGTATTACATAACCTTAATTATTGAACCAATTATATATAAGTGTTTTATTGAATTTGAAAATTTTCATCATTATATGAGTGTTCAGATATAAGATATTCCTTGGATTCCCAAGGGAATTTCTTGAGCACTCATAGGGTGCTATATATATTAAAGGAGTCAGTTTCCAAGGGAGACACCCACCTTGAATCATGGTCTTTGTCTACTAGTGGATTCTTGAAATGATAATGTTGTATCCCTTAAATATATTCATTATATTATGCCTCATATACAATCCTAGGATCTTTCTTGATGTCTTTGAAAGCATGTCACCATGATTACACCCCATTTAGTCTAGTCATTCATTGCCCATTTTACCTTGGATAAGATTCTTGGACTTCGTTAGAATAAATTACATTGGAATTATTTGGGTGATGCGCATTGGATTAATCTCAAAGGAAAATTATTGATGATACATATTATTACTATTTTTTCTCAACCCCTTAGATAAAGGTTCCCATGGCCATTTACATGGATCCTCTTACTTTCATCATCATCATCCTAAGATTCCATGTTATACCTTGGATCCATAAAAATTATTATTATGACATGTTTTCAATGCTGGTTATACATCACATGACATATTTATATAAAATGGAAGATTATTAATTAATTAAATGATTATATCCTCAGAAATAAGTAAAAGTTGAAGCATGTAATGTGGTATGTTTAGTACTACACTACTTTACATTTATATATACATGCACACTTTCTATTTATATTTCCTAGACTATATGGTATATACACATTTGGTGGTGGCCTACAAAGATTTTTTCCACACCCTATCTAGGTCATTGTTGGAACATAGAAATATTATATATTTTCTTCTGTATAAAATAGGATGCACCTTTCTTTGTACATCTGATATTGCTTTCATGCTTAGGATGGAGCTTGGTTGTAGATAAAAGGCCCAGTTCATGGGATGCTAGGATATTTTCTTCCTTATTTTTCCTTATTTTGGGTAAAACATACTTTTGTACTCAAAGTATACCTAATATCCTATTCTTCATAGTCATGAAATACATTAATATATGTTTTATATGTTATGAATTTATTTATATCTTTGATTATAATATAGTTCGTTGATTTGTATCATTACCTTCCACTGAATTTTTTTTCAGTATACTTCTTCTACAAATTATCTATTATTATATATACACTGTGTTACGCTATATTAATGGGTTTATAGTGTCTCTATGTAGACACCCTATGACATAACTCCTTATCGAATGCCTCTACAATAAGGAGATGTGCGCTTGAGGCTATGTGGGGAACCAGGTTCAGGGAACTTTTGAGGGGAACCATGGTTTGGTATATCAAAATAAAGATTTAATAGATACCCTGGATTGAGTTTCCATACAATTTTTATTTTTATATTAATTATATTACTAGGAAATAAAATGTGAAATTTTATTCATTGAAAAGGAAATTTTTGATTCAATCCTTGATATAATTAATGGAATAATGTTCATTAATGGGTTTGTTCACTAAGACAAGCTTGGGGTCGAAGAGGGTTATAGGAAGGTCTTCTATGCTTATGTGAATAATGAATCATAACCTAATGTTAATTTTCATCATAATAAGGTATTAGGTTCTAATTTTTATAGTTTTAATGATATCGTAAATGGTGGAGATACCTCGGGTGATTGGTCTCGATCTACCATGGGAATATTGTGCTTCTATGGAAAGATGATTTTTCATATATCTATGTGGTTGGAATTGGATGATAGTGGACACATGTATTGTTGGTCTATACAAACATGAACTAACAACATAAATCATGATCCATGATAGATGTATTGAGGGTCCGTAATGATTTGGTTAATTACATGAATACTATCATGGTGCCTTAAAAGTCATAGAATAGAGGTGGAGCACAAGAGATATGCTAGTTGCGACGTTTTCAAATTATGTTATGGAAGTGGGGTGATATTTATATATAAATTTCCTTAGATTTACCATGGAATAGTATACGGAAGAATGTAATTTGGGTTCTAATTGGTTTACATAAGAAATTATCACATTTAAAACTTATTTAAGAGAATATCATGTTGGAGAATCTCAAGAATTTTTCTATCTAAGAGGTTGTGAAGAATCATGGGGTTTCATTCTATAGAGATTTGTAATAAGGACCCTTAGTTCACATAAAGGATTTTGAAAGGGATGTAATAGGTGATAGGAACCCAATTGAAATTAAGCATGAAATATCACGTGTATGTGGATGGTAATAATGAGTGAGATCTTTAAATAAAATATGATATAAATTGGGAGATCATTTATGATTTTAGTGGTTTTTCAAAGAAACATTTTCATTTTCATGATGTTTACTATCATAATAATTATCAGTATTTGATTAAAATTGAACTTTTTGAATAGTTATGTGTTCATACATGTAGATCTCTATTATGCGGGTAAATACGAGAGAGTATTCCTTGCATGGAGGCACCCTTATTCATGAGACGATGAAAAATCCAAATTTGATCGAGAAGAGTATAATGACAACTCAAAGCCATGAGAAATCCTATATGGATAATTTTCATTTCCCATCAAAGATTGAATTTGGTAAATAAGTATTTCTAAATGTTTTTAATTACATGGGAAACTACTTATAATGTATGAAGGGATGTTTACCTAGAGGTTTGTTGGTCGTTTTGATATCATTGAATATCATAGAAGGGTTGACTATCAATTTCACTTGCATTCGTACAAGAATTCAATCCAATAAATGGCACATGCATCCTAATTGAGGAGTTATAAACCATATCCTTCCCATGTAACTTAATAGGTATATATTGATCTGGATCCAAAAATGTCCATAGATGATCAATCATTTTATATTGTGGTTAACCAAATATAAGGTACTATGTGACAAAACAATCCCCTTATCCCTTTGTATTAAGGTAGTACAAATTGGATATCCATGAGATGTGGGGGCATGAATTATTGATGTGGCATTAATAGTTTTCTATTTTTATATTTTCATAATCATGACCTTATTCTATGGAAAAAATCACATATGTTAGTGAGAATTGTATCACCCTCTTAGTCATAGGTTGAACTAAGTTTGAGATTTGTTTTTTCTTATAGGTTGTTGGAGAGTTTTTCGGGGTCTAGGGTTGAAAACTAATAAATTTGGGCAAAAAATTATAGACACACTATTTACGCATTTAATTATCACTAACCACATTATAACCATTGGTTGTGTAGTTATGAGGCTCTAAGGGAATGTTTTAAGAATTTAGCATGGTTTGGTGTCCCTGAGGTTTTCTAGAGGTGTCACATGACTGGAACCTAGTTTTACCAATCCATTTAGAACAACCAATATATTCATGAACATAAATTTTTTAAAGGATATATGCCACCAATGGTTGGGTAATGGTTTCTAAAAATATGTGTCTTAACCATTCTATCAAGTCTAAACATTAAAGGTTTCTAAATTTAAAAATTTTCCAAGATCTTTTTTATAAATAATCACTCATAATATTCATTTGGTTTGAACTAATCCATTCCAAGATCTCAAGAGGCTTCCGTATATTCTCTTTTGTGATCATCCTACAATTATTTTTCAACCCATTAAGGCATATTTCTTTTTTATCTAGTTTTATCTCCTATTCATAGATCCTTGATTGATATCATCTCCCTGTGTCTCATTTGAACTAGATTAGACATAGGATACTTGATAAAAAGAGTTCTTTAATGTTTTTTATCAGGATATAGTTTCATAAATTCCTGATATACTGAATTGTAATTTTTTTATTCAAGGAAAATTATTTTACTCCATTCTTGAGGTAGGTTTGTCTATACAAAGGTCTTAATTCATGAAATACTTCGTGTTATTGTAACATTCATTATATTATTCCTAGAAAATAATTTATCTGTTATCAAGGTTTATTCATTTAAAAATATTTATGATTTTTTAAAAAACTATAAAATTATATTTATTCACACTATGTGTCTAATGAAATGCGTCAACAGATATTTTGAATCAAAAATATATTTCCGAGCATGATAGTAGTGATGGTTTACTGTGATAATTTATTATAAATTGTGATCATTGGTTTCAAATGGTTTTCAAAAAATAAAACACATTGGAAACCTTAGGTGCATCAAGAAATTCAAATATGTAACCTTAGTGAATGTGACACCAATAGGGGTTATATTGATGATATCGAAAAACTAAGTAAGGTCACAGTATCAGTAGGATTCATGTTATATCTATATTAGTTATTAGTGTTCATTCATGTGTTTTAGTATGTATTCTCATATGTTAGACCCCAACATGTTTTTGGTTTAATATATGATGGGACATTTCATGTTTATATTCCCGCATATTTATCTTATGGATTATCCATGGATTGTTTTGATTATTATTTCAACATATCGTTCATTTTTTTTATATTCCTTATATATATGAATATAAAAATACTTTTACGAAAACCAAAGGATGTTTAAAAATCATTTCTATTATGAAAATGGTTTATAAACTACTTATGTTATAAATATAGAATAAATTATTGTTTTATCTTATAATTTTTATTGATTATTTGGTGAAATAATACTATGTATTATGATTTTTGAATATTTTTACATTGGATGTTTGTAGAAGTTTTTTAGGACAATTGTAAATGGAAGGGAATCATATAGTATGATTATTTCTCTTCTTTTAATAATTTTTTTATTGGGATAGATTTTTGGAGATGGATGGTCAAATATAGACTCAATTTTTTCTTTTCATGCCATTCATTCAGGCTTAGAATTTTTTATTGGTATTTTATGTCTCATAGGTATGTACTCTTCTTATATAATATAAATTTTTTGTCCATAACTTTCAATTACTAATTTGACATGTTTTGGGATTTTTGATGATATTCATCATTTGGAAGACTAGATTTGGTGGTATGTCTGGTTTACTAGGGTCGGTTCATTATAAAATTAATCTCATGATTCAAATTATATCTTTCTGAAATAGTTAGATACTACAAATATTAAAATGTTTATAGAATTTTAGAGTAGCTAAATAAACATTTTATTATATAGAACATGCAAACATTTCTCCTTAAATTTGATCCTCTAGACTCTTTCCAATATTTATCACATGATATAATCATATTTATAACATTTGAATTGGAAACATAAGAATGGGATTATCTAATATTCTCAATAAGGAACAAACATATCATAACATAAAGGTGAACATTAGGGATACATAAATATCGTAATAAAATATCATAAGACCATTGATGATAAACATTAAAAATGTTAGAGAAACATAAGTCTAAATATGGTCATTAGGGATGAATACAATATATTACATGTATCTTAATCCATCCCAATAATAATATAACAATTTATAATTACGTAAAAGTATGAAAAACATTAAAAATAAAGCATATTTCTAAAAACATGCCATTTCATGGAGATTAAATGGTTCTAGTTTTTTATGCACAACTTGGTGACCAATAATAAAATGTGGGACAACCATGACTATAGGAATTCCTATATTATAAAACATATTATTACCATTCCTATATAAAAAAAATCATCATGTCCATGGTAGAAAAATGATCCAACCAATCATGACCATTCTTGTGTAAACACACTCATTTTGTCAACTCCTGACTGTCTCATGTGATAAAAACATAAACTGATGCATAGGATGGTGAAATATAACCCCACATATCATTAAAAATACAAATGTATTACATATAAAAATAAACCATAAACATTTCTTGGATAACCCATCGAAAATAGAATTTATTTTCACATTACATGAACATAATTAATCATGGATATAAAAATCCAACATTCAAAAAGAATTATAATATAATAACATATAAAGGATGATTAAAACAGAGCATCATGAGAGCTAAACTATTGAAAAATAGAAAATTATATAAAAAATTAACTAAACCATTTTGTTGACCTCACTTGTTTTGATAATCCCAATTATGCTTTTACATACCTTTGATAATCCCAATTAATGTTTATCTATATTTATATTCGCTCAATCTATGATATTCTATTATCGAGATGATAATAATGTTAAAATAATCCTTGAGATATGTTAATCAATGGTTATCCATGTTTGTATAATTTCTGAAGCAATCCTAACCAAATTGGATATGTTTTGCATAAAATAGATAAGTGTTAGTCACTGATCTGTATTTAGCTACTGGTACAGAGCTACCAGTACATAGTCTACTGATAGACCTTAGTCTACCGATAGACAGAGTCACCGATACACTGAGCTACCAATCTAAACATGTCTTCCGATAGTACAGAATGAAGCTACTGATGTACATAAGTCTACCGATACACATAATCACTGGAACTAAGAAATCTATCGATACAGTCATTGATACATAGAGCTACTGATTGTACAAGAGCAACTGATACAGACATTTACCGATAGAATTGAGATGCCGACAGAATTGAGCTACCAATAGAAGTATACCGAGCTACCGATAGAGTAATTCTTCTAATAGAAGGAGTTACCAATGCAAAGAGCTACCAATACAAATTCAAAGAGCTACGGATAGAAGGTCACTCCTACAAAAAAATCCACCGTACACATCTACCAATAGAAGGCTACTAATTATTGACCAACTAGAAAAACTCTATACTCTCAATACTATTTATTTATTAAGATAACGGTTACATTTGATTTTTTTAATGCAGTTAATGTTATTTAATTATTTCTGTTTCCATGTCAGGGAACCATACCTAGTACCAATGAAAAGGGTAATCATTACCATTTGTTGTAGCTAAAAGATATAGAAGGGAAGATAAAGACCTAGCTGAAAGAGATGAGATAACGCGGAGATAAAGTAAGAGCGAACACAAAGACTGAATGAGAATAAGTGAACATAGAAGAAAAGAACACGAGGAGTGCATATAGCAAGAATCAAGGAACCAAAAAGGCACACGAAGGGTGGAAAATAAAATGGCTCAACATCATTCAAATGTGGTGCATTTGTGTAAGGATACATCCATACTCTAAGAATATCAGATGTACAAGAAGCACTTCTTCTTTAGAAGAGAACACAAGCTGCATCTTGAGTGAAGAACTAAAACAAAAACTCCATGCAATCAGGATGATAAGATGAACATAGAACCAAGGAAGAAAACAATGCTCTGTTTTTCAGAACGAATCCAGAGAAGGACTCAAAAGCTTTTCTGACCAACCAAACGAGTATGGAGCTGCACTTCCAATCACTAAAGATCTTTCAAACTCATTCTCACTTACTTTAGTAATTCTTTCATTTACATTTCGAGCAGTGTGTGTATCCTGTTTATTTTAAACACACACTATCTCCTCAGATATGCTGGAGGATTCTTAAATCCTCATTAAAACGTTATAACACCCTTTTACCCCACTATGGATAGTGGTAGTGGTCGATTAAGACCTAGATAGGTGTGATTTGTTGTTTTTTACCACGTAGAACTGTGGTAGAGGTCCTTGTACCTGGACAGTGTGTTCACTATTTTTTACCTCGATCCAGGGTGTTGATCAATTTATATAAATTTTTTGAGTGTAATAAGTCTCGGGTTGAGACTGAACCTCTTGGTTACATCTATTGTGCATTTTAGTTTATGTCTTAAGTATATTATATATATAAATATTTCATATTCCACTACTAACTACATTGAAATATAATTTGTTTTAAAGTTACATTGATATTTAAATTAGCAAGTGTTTATACTTATCGTAAACCTGTAAGTTAGTTTCAAAAGGCAGTTTAATCTTCAGATTAAATTAACTAAGACCTAATCAATCATTGAGAAACTACTTGAACATATATACTCTATATAAATTCTCTATAGTTTAACTTTGTTTTTAAATAGGGGGATTTTAAGTGAAATATTTTTAACGGAAAATTTAAATGGAACTCAATTCAAACCCTCTTGAGTGTCCACTCCGACCAACATTTTTTATCAAAGGGAGGTTATTTTTATTACTACAAGTTTTCAAAACATTCATTTTCCAACTGTGATTTTAGTTGCATCTTTAAAGATCTTAAATTTCTTTTAGTTCTAAATTTTATCTCTTTAATATATTCTCTAAACTCTAGCTATTGACAATAGACTTGAAGGTGCTACTACTAACCAACCACCTTTCATTAATGGTACTAACTATGCCCAGTGGAAATATAAGATGAAAATTTATTTAGAAAGTATGGGTGTAGATATCTGGACTGCTATAGAGTCACAATATAATATTCCAAAAATTGAATGAACAACTTCGGATGAACCTAAAAAGACTGCTTACTATAATAATTATAAGGATATAAATGCCTTGTATTGTGCTTTAGGAGATTAAGAGTTTAATAGAATATCTTCTTGCAAAACTGGCTATGAAATATGGGACACTTTGGCTGTTTATCATGAAGGAACAACCAATGTTAAAGAAATGATATTGAATAATTATATCATTAAATATGCTAATTTTAAAATGAAGACTGATAAACCTATATCTGGCATGTATCTCAGGTTCAATGAGATCGTCAATACTATGATCTCACATGGAAAGGTTGGTCCAAAAAAGGAACAAATCATGAGAATCTTGAGATGTCTACTAGAAAGATGGAGGGGCACTTCTGTTTCAATTAGACAATCATGCGACATCAGAACACTCCCTGTAATGGAATTAATAGGTATGATTATGATGTATGAGGAGGAACTTAAAGTAAATAAGGAATAAGATGATGAACCCAAGAGAAAATCCGTGGAATTCAAGTCTACTACTTCTAAGGTAAAAGACAAGGAGAAAATATATGTACCTACTGAAAGTTCAACAAGTGAAGATTCATACTCTGATAGTGATTCTGAGATGGATCAAATATCCAGGAGATTAAAGAAGTTCTATAGGAAGAAGAAATTCTTTATAAAAACAAATTACAAAGTAAAGTATGGCAATAAGGGTCACTGGAAGAAGGATTGGAAGAAATCTGATAAGGAGGATGATATAGTCTGCTATGAATGCAATTGGAAATGACACATCAAGGATGACATTCCAAAATTAAAATTCAAAAAGAAACATGATTATAAGGACAAGAAGTACAAGAATGATATGGAAGCCACTTCGAGTGCTTCAGAAGATAGCACAAGTGAATCTAAAATTTCTGATTCTGAAAAGAATCATGCCAACATGTGTTTCATGACCAACACATATAAGGTAACCTTAGATAATCCTGTTATAAATTCCTATTATTCTAGAGATGATGGAAAATATGATTCTAATTCTAATGATATGTCTAAGGCTGAATTATCTGAATAATGTAACATGCTGAAAGAAACATGTAATGAACTTAAGGACAAATATAAGTCAATAAATAAACAGCATGCTCTCACTGCCAATGTTAAATATGCCTTTGATATAGAAAAGGAAAATAATTCTCAACTATTAAAGGAAAATAAAGAACTGAAAATGTATAATGATGAACTTAGAAAGGACTTAGAAAAGTTCACAAATGGAAAATACACTCTAACTCAAATGTAAGGAAATCAATTTGCCCAAAAATACACTACTGGTTTGGGATACCAACCTGGAAAAAGACAGTTTACTAAAACTAAATTTATTCCTAAGGCTAGACAAAATTCGTTGTATTCCAGTTCTAGAAATTCATATGCTTCAACTAGTTATTCATATGGTTATAGATCAAATAATCTTTATCTTTAAAAATATATTAATTCTGTAAATTATATGAGACCCATAAGACATATTTGGGTACCTAAATCTTTGATTGAAAACCTATCTGAACCTAAGAAGAACTGGGTACCCAAATCATTTTCTATCTAAATCAATTTTTTAGAAAACCTGTTTGAAGAGTTCTCACAAGAAGGTATGGTACTTGGATAGTGGATGTTGAAGGCACATGTCTGGAGATTATTCGTTCTATAGAATCACAATAAAAGGATGATGGAGGCCATGTCACCTTTTGTGATAATTCTAATGGAAAAATCATCATCCTAGGCCAGATTGGTAACACTGATTCAGTTTTGATTTCTACAGTTTTATTTGATGATGTACATAAGTATAACCCGTTGAGTCTCTCTCATTTATGTGATGATGGATTTAATGATAAGTTTGAAAATGATTCCTGTGATGTTTTTAACTCAAAAAGTGTTTTAGTATTTTCTGCTTTAAGAAATGAAAATGTTTATGCTGTTTATATGAATTCTTTAGCTAAGAAAAATGATACTTGTTTAAATTATTTTCTTAAAGAGTCTTGGATTTAGAACAGAATATTAGGACAGTACAACATCTATTCACTTAGAAAATTGACAAGGAAGAACTTGGTCATAGATCTACCTAAACATGAATTCCCAAATGACAAAGTTTGTAATCCCTATCAAAAGGGAAAGCAACATAAAGTTTCTTTTAAAGTAAAGAAAGAATTTTCAACTTCTAAACCTCGTGAGTTGGTTCACATGGACTTGTTTGGACCTTCAAGAGTTTCCAGTTTAAATGGGAAGAACTATGTCTATGTCTTAGTAGATGGATTTTCTAGATATACTTGGGTATACTTCTTAGCTCACAAAATTGAAGATTGTTCTTACTTAGTTAAATACTCCAAGTCTGTGGAAAACCATAGTGGACATAATATTAAAACCCTGAGAAGTGATCATGGTTGTGAGTTTGAAAATAAAGAGTTTGAATCTTATTGCTCACACAATGGCTATAGTCACAAATTTTCTGCTCCTAGGACACCTCAGAAGAATGGTGTAGTAGAAAGAAGGAATAGAACCCTTCAAGAAATAGCTATATCCATGCTTAATGAGTATGACCTGCATGTTTACATTTGGGCTGATGCTGTGAATATAGCTCATTATATTATTAATAGACTCTTGATTAGACCGGTTCTGAAGAAGACCCCATATAAACTATGGAATAATAGAAAACCCAAAGTTAGTTACTTTAGAGTCTTTGGCTTAAATGTTTTTATTCATAATACAAAGGATAATCTTGACAATTTTTCTTCTAATAGTGATGAATAAATTTTTCTTGGTTATTCTTTAACTAGAAAATCCTAGAGAGTCTTTAACAAAAGAACCAAATGTGTGGTAGAGTCTGTTCACATCATGTTTGATGAAACTGATCCACATGATTCTAAAACCACTCATGAAAATCTTGAAGAAGAATTGACCATTCTGGACCTTAATGATAATTCTAAAGAACCTGTTATAAAAACATACAGTTCTGGACTTATTCCAAAATCTACTTCTGTTGAACCCGAACTTAGTGATGAACCTGAATTTTCTTTTCCTACCTTTACTAGATCAACTAGGATTCTAATGAATCATCTTTTAGATGTTGTTGTTGGTAATCTTGATAGAGGGACACAAAATAGAGCTTCTCTAAGAAACCAGGTTGAACATCATGCCATTCTTTCACATCTAGAACCTAAAAATGTCAATGATGCTATCTGTGATGAATTTTGGGTAATGGATATGAAAGAAGAGTTAAATCAATTTGAAAGAAACAGTGTCTGGGAAATAGTTGACAGACCCAAGGACACTTTGACAATAGGCACTAAATTGGTTTTTAGAAACGAAGTTGATGAGTCTGGAAATATAGTTAGAAACAAATCTAGGCTAGTATCCCAAGGATATAGTCATGAGGAAGGTATAGACTATGAGGAAACCTTTTCACCAGTAGCTAGATTAGAAGCCATTGGGATCTTACTTGCCTATGTTGCTCATCTGAATTTCAAGTTATATCAAATGGTTTTCAAAAGTTATTTTCTAAATGGCTTTATAATTGAAGATGATTTTGTTGAACAACCACCTGGATTTACTAATCCTCATTTTCCAAATCATGTTTTTAAACATTCTAAAGCTTTATATGGTTTAAAACAAGCTCCAAGAGCATGGAAATGTAGAATCAGTAATTTTATTATTTCAAAAATTTTTACTAAATGGATTTCTGATCCAACTCTTTTTATTAAAATAATTTCTAAATATGTTTTGATATTACAAATATATTTTGATGATATTATTTTTGGATATTATAAACATTCATTATTTACTGATTTTTCAAAAAGTATGAAAAATGAATTTGAAATGAGTTTAATGGGAGAACATAAATATTTTTTTTGATTTCAAGTTTTCCAAAATGAAAATGGTATTATTTTGAATCAATGTAAATATACAAAGGATATTTTAAAACGTTTTGGTTTGGATAGTATTAAGGAAAGTGATACTCTTATGAGTACACTCTGTAAATTGGATGTAGATGAAACTGGGAAACCAATGGATCAAACCAATTACAGAGGTATGATTGGAAGCTTACTTTACCTTACTGTTAATCGACAAGATATTATGTTTAGTGTATGTATGTGTGAAAGATTTCAAGATAACCCAAAAGAATCTCATTTACTTGTTGTTAAAATAATTTTTAAGTATCTTGAACACACTGTAAACTTATGTTTGTTTTACCCAAAAGGACAATCCTTTGAGTTAATGAGTTATTCAGATGCTGAATTTACTGGTTGTAAGATGGATAGAAAAATCAAATCTAGAACATGTCCTTTATTGGAAAATTACTTAGTATCTTGGTATAGTAAGAATCAAAATTTTGTAGCTTTGTCCACTGCCGAAGCAGAGTATATAGCTGCTGGTAGTTGTTGTGCACAAATTCTGTGGATGAAACACACTCTCTTGGACCATGGATATGATTTATGCATGTTTCAATCAACTGTGATAACACAAGTGAAATAAAGATTTCTAAAAACCTTGTATCTCACTCTAGGACCAAACACATTGATGTAAGGCACCATTTCGTGAGAGATCATTACCAAAATGGTGATATTACTCTTGAATTTATAGGTATGGAACATCAATTAGCTGACATTGTCACCAAACCATTGAGTTCGGATCGGTTAAGTTACATTAGACATGAGTTAGTAATGATTAACCATGGTCAGTAGGTACCTCACCGATGTGAAACCTCACCGATATAGAAACCTCACTGATATTTTATACCTCACCAATGTAATACCTCACCGATAGGAATTCTCACCGATTAACTCTATCGATGAGTGCATTGTTTTAAACTTCTGTCTGCCGCCAGAATCTGAATCGTTTTTTACAATTTCATTTTATTTATTTATTTTATGATTCTTATATGATAAAAACAATGTCCTAGCTACTTCTCAATCCACCGAGCCTCAAACCCTTACTCTCAGCCCTTAGCTCCTGAATCTCTTGAAAACCCCAAATTCCTCGAACCAGAGATGGAAAAAACCAAACTTCCTACCATTAGAGATAACACTAATGAGCCGAAAGCAAAGAAGCAGAAGTCTGAGCTAGAAGAAAGTGGTAGTGTTGGCAGAACTAGATCAGGTAGGCAACCAGTGAATCCTCATTTGAAAAATAGAGTTATTGTGATTGAAAAGGAGTTGTGAATAGAATGGTTTCTTCCTAGAACGTTTTTAGTGCACGAGGTGTTATAAGATCAAAAGTGGATATATTTATTTTCGAACAACAATGGCCCCTACTATCCGAAGTTAGTGAAACAATTTTATGAGTTTGTAAGCATTGAGAAATCTAAAAATGAGAACCAAGTGACTTATTATTTGAATGGAAAAGAGATTTATTTTTCATCCGTCGAATGGGATGAATGCTTGAAGGTTCCGCATGAAGGTGTATCTAGATATGTCTAGAAATCTATGCCACCTACAAGTGACATATTCGATTATGCGACAGCCTTAGAGGAGCTCACCGGTGATGGAAATCAAAGACAAGTAGTGGCTGGTGAAATAGATGGAGAGAACGGATTGCTGTTTTAATTTGTTCAGAATGTCTTAATACCAAGAAGATGATACTTTCCCAATCTAAGATATCAGGACATCTATATCATGTATCTCATGTGACATTGTGTAAAAGTAAATCTGTGTAGATTGATGATGATCCAAATGGAACACATGACAGGGCCAAAATCTAAGACTAATGCCCGATTCTTTGCCATGTTGATATCTGTGATGATCAAAGTGAAAGGGGTAGCTGAGTCCCATGATGAGACAATGGTAGTAAGGAACAACTTTTGTATCACAAGCATAGTGTGAAAATACATGAAGTTAAATTGAAACCCATGGAGGGGAGAGTGGGTTAATGATGGCCAGAAGGTATATGATAAATTTAATCCTGTGAATCATCCTTCAAGACCTAAGGATGAGAGGGATATAGGTCATGGACCTGATGAAGAAGAACCGGAATACAGTGATGAGACTGAAGAAGAAGAAGAAACTTATATGGATGATGGAAGAGATCTGAACTTTCCTCCAAGTTCTGCTGCAGAAGTTGTATCTTCCAAAAAGGAAGCCTTAGTAGAAGAAGAGACACCTGCTAATGAGGAAGACCAACTAGCCCCTGATCATAAAAAATAAAAGGAGAATGAATCTAAAGCCTATGATTCTGTCTATTTAAGTCTGAGTCCATTTATTGGAAGCTCATTGATGCCTAATGAGGATGTAGTAGGTGAAAGGGAAGAATCTGTACCTAATTCAGAGAACCCACCTGCTGTTGCAGAGATAGAATTGATAATTGAAGATTCTCCTGAGAAAGAAAGACCTGTTGGGAATGAACTTTCTATACAAGAGAGTGCACCCATTGAGGGGGAGCATCAAACCAATTTTGGAAGTGTGTCAGTGGCTATTGAGATTGAGGACTGGGCAGAAGACCCAGGTTTTGTAGTTTGTGGATTAAACTATCCTGATTCTGATAATGAGGCATCCCTCAATAGACCAAAGATTGTTTATGATGTTGAGACTGAGTTTCTACCTGAAGATGTGGTCATAATGCATGGCCTGGATATTTTGAAGAAAAATATTAAGTATAGCTTTGTGGAAGTGACAAAGAAGTTAGAAACATCATTGGTGTCATCAATCCAGTCGATTATGATTAACTCAGTGCCCAGCATAGCAACTGAAAGAGCACCTGGTGCGATTTCTCCTGATGATATGATCAATAGAGCTGATCTTGAATCCTTAAAGGATTAGCTGAAAGAGTCATTTAGTGCTTCTATTACTAAGTTAAAGCACTATTTTTTTGAATATATGTGTATGTTGGAAAGATATTTTGAACTCTCTCTCTGTTTTAATTTTTCAACCATTATGGCAGAAATAGTGGAAGAAGTTATAGAATGCCTTACTCAAGTATCTAGATTGGAAGCAGATGTTGAAGTTTTAAAGATATCAGTTGTCTCTTTAGACTCTTACATGAGCTCAAAATCTCAAGCATACAAGGACTTGGCCTATGTCAAAAGTGTTGTAAGCCAGATGGTTTCAGTGTTTGAAGGTTTTAAAACCTCTATAAAAGATCATGTTAAAACACAGGATTCCCACATTCAAAATCTTATTAGTTGGTTGACCAAAAACATAAAGGAAACAATAACCTTCTCCATTGGTTCTATTTCATCAAAACCCTCTTTGTATTTGAATCAGATTCGAGCTGTGATGAAGGAGGAGCTTGGTTCATCTTCAACCAGTGGCTCTGTGGACTCACCTGACCTGAGAAAAGTTTTTCTTTCTAATAGAGACTCAGATAGAGAAATAATGAATATAGTACAAGATTATATGAGAGAAGATTATGCCTCTCAAAAAGAATTGAATGATAAGGTGGACTCCTATTTCTCTAAGATTTACACCAACCATCAACTCAACAATCACTTCAAAATTCTGTAGGAAAACCTGAAGTTACCTCATTTCAATCAAGCCTTCAGAGAGAAAGTCAGAAAACTAAGGGAATTGACTCCATCCTTAGAAAAATTTATGGATAACAAGGATGACTTCATATCTGCTATAGAGATAGGAGGAGGAATAATTATGGATTTCAGAAATCTTTTGCTGCCTTACTTTCATGTCGATGCTAGGACAATGATTATACCTCTTGCTTTACCAGCCTCTTCTTCTACTGCTTCTCCTATTAAGATGACTCCAGACCAAGCCATTTGAAGCATTACACCTGTGATCACTCAAATAACTCCTCAGTATAGACCAGGAATAGTTTCCGTCACTCAGCCTCCTATGATCATTTCTAGAATTCCTAAGCCTTTACCTGCATCCACACAGTCTGACTCCTCTTCTGATCCAAAGGGAAAATCTCACATGGATGATGTGGATTGAACAAATGGCTAGGATGCTTGACAATAATACTTTGTACTTTGTTTTTCTATCTATGTAACTTTTTCAACATCTAATACAATTGGATTTCCTTTAGGTCTCATTGTGTTCCTTTTTCTATTTCTGGTTTCCCACTTTTTGATTATCACAATGGGGGAGAAATTTATCTAAGTATCCAAGAGGGAAAAATATTCACAAAGGGGGAGAAATTTATCTAAGATCTACCATGCTTTTCCCTTTTGATATCATTTCATTTACTTCCACCTCTAATACATTATGTTCTATAACATACTTTTTCTCTTAGATAATTGCATTTAATGATATATCCTCTAATACAACTACTCATTGTTTTAAACACTATAATATCATAAGTTGTGATTATAAAAAAGGTGGAGATTGTTGAACTCACCTATTTTGACAATCCCAATTATGCTTTTAAATAACTTTGATAATCCCAATTAATGTTTATCTATATTTAAATTAGCTCAATCTATGTTATTTTATTATCATGATGATAATAACATTGAAATACTCCTTGAGATATTCTAATCAATGTTTATCCATGTTTGTATAATTTTTGAAGTAATCCTAACCAAATTGGATATGTTTTGCATAAAACAGATAAGTGTTAGTCACTGATCTGCATATAGCTACTGGTACAGAGCTACCGGTACTTAGTCTACCGATAGACCTTAGTCTACCGATAGACAGAGTCACCGATACGCAGAGCTACCGATATGAACAAGTCTTCCGATAGTACAGAATGAAGATATCGATGTACATAAGTCTACCAATACACATAATCACTAGAACTAAGCAAGCTACTGATACAGTCACTGATACATAGATCTACTAATAGACCATGAGAAACTGATACAGACAGTTACATATAGAATTGATCTACCGAAAGAATTGAACTACCGATAGAAGTCTACCGAGCTACCGATAGAGTAAGTCTACCGATAGAAGGAATTATCGACGCAAAGAGTTACCGATACAAATTCAAAGAGCTACTGATGGAAGGTCACTGCTACACAAAATCCACCCTACAAGTCTACCAACAGAATGTTACTAATGATTGACCAACCAGCCAAACTCTATACTCTCAATACTATTTATTTATTAAGCTAACGGGTACATTTTATGTTTTTAATGCAGTTAATGATATTTAATGATTTCTATTTCCATGTCAAGGAACCGTACCTAGTACCCATGAAAAAGGTAACCATTCCCATTTTTTTGGAGCTGAAATATATAAAAGGGAAGATAATGACCTAGCTGAAAAGGATGAGATAACGGGGGGATAACGTAAGAGCGAACACAGAGACTGAATGAGAAGAAGTGAAGATAGACGAAAAGAACACGGGGTGTGCATACAGCAAGAATCAAGGAACTAAGTAGGCACACGAAGGGTGGAAAAGAAAAAGTCTCAATATCATTCGAACGTGGTGCATTTGTGAAAGGATACATCCATACTCCAAGAACACTGGACATACACGAAGCAATTATTCTCTAGAGGAGAACACAAGCTACATCTTGAGTGAAGAACTACAACAAACACACCATGCACTCAGGCTGATAAGATGAACCTGGAACCAAGGAATAAAACGATGCTATATTTTTCAGAACAAAACAAGGGAAGGACTCAGAAGCTTCTCTGACCAACCAAACGAGCCCAGAGCTGCACTGCCAATCACTAAATCTCTTCTAAACTCATTCTCACTTACTTTAGTGATTCTTTCATTTACATTTCAAGCAGTGTGTGTATCCTATTTATTTTAGACACCCACTATCTCCTGAGCTAAGATGGAGGATTCTTAAATCCACATTGAAACATTATAACTCCCTTTTACCCCACTGTGGATAGTGGTAGAGGTCGATTAAGACCTGGACAGCTATGAGTTGTTGTTTGTTTTCCCACGTAGAACTGTGGTAGAGGGCCTTGTACCTGGACAGTGTGTTCACTGTTGTTTACCCTGATCCAGGGTGTGGATCAATTTATATAAATTCTTTGAGAGGACTAAGACACGGCTTGAGACTGAACCACTTGGTTACATCTACTGTTCATTTTAGTTTAATTCATATGTATATTATATATATATTTCATATTCCGTTTCTAACTACATTGAAATATAATTTGTTTTAAAGTTACTTTTATAGTTAAATCAGCAAGTGTTTATACTTATCGTAAACCAGTAAATAAGTTTCAAATGTCAATTTAATCTTCAGATTAAATTTACTAAGACCTAATCAATCTTTGAGAAACTACTTTAACATTTACACTCTGTATAAATTCACTATAGTTTGACATTGTTTTTAAACAGGGGGATTTTAAGAGAAATATTTTTAAAGTAAATTTTAATTGGAACTCAATTCACCCCTCTTGAGTATCCACTCTGACCAACACATTTAAACAATATTATATATGATGGAGTGTAAATTACAATCAAAAAACACATTTTGTAAAGGGCAAGAGAATGTTTTTTTAGAACCTTATTATAAATATTTCAGAACTATATAACCTTGAATATATATAAAGAATATCCATGAAATATGTTGTGGAAGAAAAAAAATTTGTCTTTTGAAAGGATGGTAAACCCATTTTATTTAATTTTATGAAATGCATTTATTTAAAAAGCTTCATTGTTAGAAAAAGTATTATATTTTCATTTGGAATAGGTGAAATTATAATTATGCTAATTAAAAAATTCATAAATATTGTCTTTTCTATAATATAATAAAATATTGGTGGGATGATAAAAATATTGATATGGATAGAACAATTAAAAGAAATGGGATTTATTCTTAAAAAATGTATTTTAATTAAAACATTCAATCATCACGAATAAAAAAATTTCAATGAAACCATATTTTACCCAGCTGATTAATTTAAAAATATTACATAACATCATAATATGTTTTAATAGATCAATGATAAATGGTAATAATCAAATAATAGTGATTATTACTTGAGGATATGAATTTAGTCATGAAATCACCTTACAACCTTTGTAAAATATATAACCAAAACCCCATGAGAGGTCTAAATTTAAATAGAAAATTTAATATCAATTATTATAATATGATAATAATATAATATAGTTAAATGATATTATTAAAAAAATTAAAAAGTAAACACTTTTCATAGATTAAGAATGTCTCAATAGATTAAAATTTTGGAGAAATAATCACTTACAACATTGAGGAGCATAAAAAATACATGAAAGGTATAGAATTAAATTAAACATAAATTACCATTAAGTAAGGGAAATTTATGATATAATAACTCAGTTAAGAGTAATCTAAAACATATAATGAAAATTTTTATCATAATAAAAAAACATGTCTCAAATAGAAAAATTTGACATGAAAACACTTATAGTTTTACAGGTGAATTTATTGAAAGAAAAACATTTAGAGTTTTTGAAATGAAAGAATTTATCTCAATAAAAAGTGTTATTTATGATAAATTAATCATTTTGGAAATATCTATATCACTTCACAAATAAATAAATGCAAAATATTATATCATGCCTCAGTTAAGGTGAATTTAAGATAACAAATCCAAACCATTTGTCCTTGTTTCATTGATCGCACAATAAAATTCATTTAAACAAACATAACTAAATTAATATTGATTTTCATAATATTATTAATAACAATATCACTAATTATTATTATTAAATTTTTATATCATGAATACATGAATTAGTTATAGCATATTATGGCCATTGTGTGTTAATAACATTAAATGTTTTCCACATGTTTAATAAAATTAATATAATTACCCATAATTTTATTAAAAGTTCATTATTGATATAAAATATATTATTATAAAATTCATAATCTATATTGATTTAATTTTTTTTATTTTTTATATATGTATTCATTACAGTATGTGAAAACCAAATTGATAATGACTTATTTATATAATTTTTGTGGTAGAAGATTATTTATTAATAATAAATTATAAACCTTATATTTCACAACATGCCTTTACTAAGATGAGTAAAGGGATAGATTACTACTAGAATCTTCCTTTTTCAAGTGGAATGAGAGATAATAGCCCTTCAGTCCCACCTTCTATAGGCCCCTAAGTTGATATTAGCACCAAGGGTATAGTATCTCATGTAAAAATTGAAGGCATTTCCATTTTTATTTAATAACATTGGGTGATAAGATGATAAATCCCAAAAAAGTCAAAAAATTAAAAGAAAAAGTAATGAAAATAATACATTCACATATGCATGTTCAAGATATACTAATACAAGGTACAACGAAACTAGGATGAAAAATACAAAAACAATGAAAAGCAGCAATGATAACTCATAAGTCACGAGATAGCAAGCTCTGGCACACTCCTCGAAGTCTTCCTCAAAACCTAAAACAAGTTTCATGTACGTTTGGTGAGTATACATGTATACTTAGTAAGGAAAATAAATGGATCTCATGCCGAAGTGGGGTGTCATTCTAATTCACCATGAGAAAAATAGAGATAATGAAAGCACCTATGAAAAAACCTATCCACCCAACATCCCCAAGGAAGACTCCCCAAATACTTAAATTCATGTAATGTAATAGTAATAGCACAACGATATTTGGGTACCTTGTAGAACTTTCCCACTAGTTATGTAGGACATCCTTTGCATCAGACCTCCCCCAAAAGTCTCACTGAAGTACCACTACCACCCCAACAATAACCTGATGTGATATCACATCCAAACATCCCACTCGCAGAAACCTGGGCCACTAAACCACACAAATCCCCGCCCACAGACACCTGGGCCATAACAACCACTTCCACACCCAAGGACACCTGGGCCTCATCCTGAAAACACTTCAGAAACAAACCTTCCTTTACATACATGGGAAAACCACAATAACACACCATTCCCGAAGATTCTAGGTCCATAATGAACCTTACACGGTCACAACCTACATGAAGAGTCCTCAGATACATGTGAGAGGGAGTAGAAAGGAGATAAAAACCAGATACTCATAAAAATGTTGGAAAAAACACCATCCCCCTGATATGGGGTGTTCAGCATGAAGTTATCAACATGGGTGGGGTGTATATGATAAACAGAAGAAATAAATTATATATATATAAGTAATTATGCACTCATCCAAACTTAAGGGTCCCGAAGCCGTAAAAAATATCATACACAACCACTCTTTCTCTTATCCATATATGCACAATTGCTCCACAACCTCAACCAGAACACAACCTAGTCATGGAAAATAGTCTCCCCATTGAACCCATTATTATTATAATGTTCAAGTGATTATGTTGAAAATAATTCACCACTACTGATAAACTAATAGGAAAAACCACAAGTCAAAACAATACAGAACTGAAGGACAAAAAATACCAAGAAGAAATATAATAATTTACACCAGGTTCTCTTATAATGTCACAAAAACAAAAGGGATTCGTGATATCCCTTGAATCACTAGAACTAAACCATTCCCCAACATACTGGCACAGATCCACAACCAAACAAATGAACAACAGGAGATCCCATCCCCATCTACATCACCCCACAAACATAAATTAGAGAAACCACACATATTACTAGAAAAGAGTAATGATGTTTTCAGATATAACCCCACCATTCATTATGTTTCTTCTTTTCATTTGGTTAACAGGGGTGATCACACAAGGATTCTCATTCACTGGGCATCCATTTAATCAACTATGTCTACGTGATTAACCAGTTTCCTTGTTACAACTATTCAGTCATAGTATTATCTAGAAAACAGAGGTTCATTATTGCACAATAAAGAACCTCCACCAACCACAATTTGTAGTGAACATGAGTCCATACAATTCATAAAATAAAAATGAAGTTAAAAAATATAGAAACATCATCATCATTCAAACCCCTTCATTATTTAAAAGAGTTATTATTATCTTAGATAAGTCTTGGTTTCATCTACATCCTGAGCGAAACAATATCATACACACCCCATATGATACACATTAGTGAGAGAAAATGGAAAACCCTACATGCATGATCAAGGATCGAAGTTTTTATCATCGCCTAAAGAAATAAGGATGTACGACTTGCATTAATGGAAAAATCAAGGGCTTCAAGGATGAACGGGAAGATCTCTAGCATAGGTGCATGATTCATCTCTAGATTAAGTCATTAAGCATACATAGAGAAACTGGATGGAAAAAGAAAGAGAGTGTATTTGCTTAAAAAATGTCAGATCCTAAAATCTAGGAGATTATTTCAGTGTACTTGAAGTTAGATCGTGGATTGACCATTCGATTGGTTGGTTTCACACGTAGAGATTAATTTTTATTTAATAATTCTCCTTCGATTTGGTGTACATAATATCTATGAGTTAATAGATATCTTATAAAAAATAAAAACACATAACAGGGGTAAAGTTGGAAAGCACGGGGAAAGGAGTGACACTAAGGAAAAAGGCCACACATTTTGGTAACTAAATGGTTGACCGACTCTTGGGAGATTAAAATATCATTTAATAAAATTAAATGGATTTGAAAAGGGTATTAAAAAACTTTTACGTCAAAATAAATATTTTTGAGGGCGTAAATGGAAAAAATCAGGAATGTGGGAAAAAATTGGAAAAGGGTAGGACATAGTTCAGTGAGACACTGTAATGGTGCCACTAGTTCGGTAAGACATTGTAAGTAGTGACACCATTTCAGTGTACGACCATGATGGTATGACCATGACAGTGCTACTGTGACTGGTGGCACCTTTTCGGTGGAACCATTTGGTGGAACTGAGTATTAGGAGAACTCATTAATGAGTCAATAATGGTCCCTAGGATACCCCAAACACAAGAAATTTGGGAACGTGGTGGACCAAGACGGTCCATTCCATTATAATATATAACATTTAAAAATCATAAAATGATCATTATTTTCATAATAACCCCTAATAGTATTAGTATCCAGGTTCTCATATTTATCCATGATCAGATTTTAATGCATTGTTCATATAGGAGGTCATATAGACCCAAACATATAAACACTTTAACTCGATGGAAGGGTATGATAAAGGATGTATTTCCTTTGACATAATATCATTATAAATGAAGTATAATGATATTAGTTTTATATTATAAGGTGTTTAAAAATATTTTAATATGTCTGGATATATTTTCAAAAACTAGATGAAAATGGAAAAAATTAATCTTTATGGAGGCGACAGGTACTATATGGTACTGTATAAACATGGTTATTATAGAAGCACTATTCACAGAATGGGCCTTGGCCCAAAATATTGGGCCTATGGGACATGTAATAGGCTAAATTCCCACTGGGCCTTAGAGCTATGTAATGGGTCTCCCTCAACCCAGTTAAAGAGGTCTTTGCTTTGATTTAATAATAAATGAGGCTTCATCCCCAAACTTTTAGGAAAATTAAAACTTTTAAGTATTTTCATAAGTCCGTAGATGAATAAAACATTGTTTTTTAATGATACCGATAGGTTTCTCATTACGTGCCTTTCATAGATTCTTTTTCCAAATCATATTTCAATAATACTCTAAAATATAAATATTTATGTTAATATAAAAAATATCAATACGAAAACATTAATAGAAATACTTCTTATCCAATGAATCGTTCATTTTAAAGTATGATATAATTGGATTAACCTATAATTATATCTTTTTTATCTAAGGTAATTTATTTATAAGGTTTTTTAAATACACTTGTTAACATCATAATAAAATCCTTCAAAATGGTTCATAAAGATAATGTGATTGGGCAATGGATATCCCCATGGAGTTTCAAACTATGTGTGTATATAGGCCTCTTTTCATGCACTATGTGAAAAATTAGTTAATACTAAATATTACATTCTCAGGGTTACACCTATGTACATATGGTTTGGAACCAAAATCAACTGGTAGTATCCCGAAAAAGATGTAATTCCTAGGAATACTAAACAATATCTAGTTTTACAGAATTTAAATATATTTCCCGTTATATAAAATCAACCCTTAGTCTTATCCCTAGGTCTTTCACTAATGTTATGTTATCCTAATCAATAGGTTATTAACTCAACTTCCCAAAATAGTTACTTATAAAATAGTAATTATAATCTTACATTACTTTTCAACCATTGATGAAATTTATAACTTCTAATAAATTTTCAACCAATATCATCCTAATCCTTGAATTTATCTAAAACCTGCATTGACACACACAATAAAGACTTCATTTAAGCATAAAATAAATATTATATTGAACTCTTGATTTAAATAATACATTTCATAAATAGTTACATAACCCAAATAAAGAAATGTTTAGTTTCATATATACTAATAATATAAATATATTATTTTATAACACTTTCATATATTTCTCCATAATTTTTCTCATGTATACCCTTTCATATATATCTCACATAATATAATTCTCTTCATAACCTAGGTATTAGAAGCATATTAGGGGTGATCTCAAATACTCAATAAGGGGAAAAAATATAATAACATGAAGTATAACATTAAGGAGACATAAATATAATAATAAATTATCATAATACCATAATTGATATTCATATAATATGTTAGATAAATATAGACCGAAAAACGTTCATTAAAGAAGTAAAAAAATAAAATTCATGGATTAAAACCAATCTCAATCATCATATAACTAGATAGAATGATATAAAAGTGTAGAATATATTAAAAATAGTTAATAATCATGATAAAAATACATATCATGAAGATTAAATACATATTTCAAAATTTGGCATAACGTGGTGATTAAAATTGAGATATGGTACAACTATATGTTAAGAAAAACATATCTAACCAGACCCATTATGCCTATACCAATGTGAAAAAATTCATTATGTCTGCACCTAAAATATGAGAAAACCTAACGAACTCACACAAATGTGAAAAAAATATTTATATCCAAGACTAACTATATCATGGGATATAAACATAAACCAAAGTATTTGAGTGTGATATAGGACCCCACCCGCCATCAACCATACATATGTGTTCCACAAAATAATAAATCATAAACATATCATAATGAACCATTGGAAAAAAATTTATTTTCACATAACATGAATATTAGTAGTCATGGATAAAAAATCTCATTTTAAAAAGGATTGTTAAAATATAAACATATTAATATAATTAAAATATAACTTATAAGAGATAAGACTTGGAGGAAAAAATAAAATTTATAATGAAATATAATTCACCAAATCATTCAAACATTTTTTAAAATATTAAGGATAAATTACTATCAAAAAAATATTTTTGAGAATGGTGGAGAATAATTTCTTTCAAACCTTATTATAGAGAGATAAAAATGATATATCCATTAAAATACAGAAAACCTATCCAGAAATGTGTAGTGGAAGAAAGAAATTGATATTTCGAAATAATGGAAAATCCTTTTAATATTTCTAAAATGGGTATATGGTAGAAAAATCCATTGAAATAGATAATTACTGTTAAAAAATTGAATTTATTGAAAAGATATAATCATAAAGGAAATATAATTTGATTTCAAACATGATTTTACATATAAATTAATTTTGAAAAACAAAATACTGTCATCATAGGTTTGAATTGATCATTCATTAATGATAATAGTCAAATAAGTGGGATTATAACCCCAAGAAAAGAATTATGTCATGAAAGACCCTTGTAGTCTTTGTACCATTGGAATCAAAACCCCATGACAGGTATATATTTAAAGAGTGAAGTGAAAATCATAAAATAAAAGAGTATAATTATATAATATTAATATATTTAAGTATTTAAACCATTTAAAATGAAACATGATGAATAGCTTAATCATGTCTCATGAGATTTAAATTTGAGACAAGAGGAACCATTACAACATTATGGAGAATAAAAACATCTTGAAATGGGGATACATAAGATAAATAATAGTTACCATTAATAAAGGGTATTTATTTATATGAAAAATAAATTAGGAATCACATAAACCACATATTGGAAATTTGTAACATGATACTGAATGTGTCTCAAAAAGAGAAATTTGAAATAAAAAACCTTACCATTTTTTAGGTGAATGGATTGAGAAATCATTAAGGGTAGATTATGAAATATAAATTTTTATCAAATAAAAAAGGATTTTTATGAAAAAATAATTATTTAGTGTGGTATCAATATCACATCCAATAGAATTAGTTGAAAAAAATAAAATCATACCTCAATGAAAGTGAACTCAAGGAAACAATCACTTCAGTTGTTTTCATTATTAGTTCAGCACACTCTAACCACATGTAAAAAATAAAATCATAACATAATATCCTATACTATAAAAATACTCAAATTATTTCCATTATTTAATCCTTACTATAGTTCTATATCATGATGACATTAATTTTTATAGCATATTATGACTATTATGTGTTAATAGAATTAACTATTTTCAGCATGTTTACTAATTTTGATATCTTTAAACTTAATTTGATATAATTTTATCTTTTGATATATATTTTTTAATTATATGACATTGAACATATATTTTTTTTAAATTTTATTATTTTTTTCTATGTGTTTTTTGGTTCCGTTATGTGATAATTGAATTGATAATAACTTATTTCAGTAATTTTTCTTGTCGAAGATGATTTATTAATATTAAATTATAAATCATATATAATTTAAAAAAACATAAAATATAATTATTTTAATATTTTCCTATAATAATATTATTGATTATTTTTAATATTCATACAAGATCATATTTTAATTCATCATTCATATAGGTGGTTAAATCGACCCGAACGTGAATAATCATTGACTCGGCGGGAGTGGATGGTTAAGGAGGTGTTTATTTTGATATAATGACATTTAAATATAATCATTATGATATTATTTTAAATTTTTTATTCTTTTTAGAAATATTTCATGATATTTGGTGAAATATTGAACACCTTGAAGAAAAATGAAAAATTGATTTTTCATGTAGGTGGTAGTCTGTACACAGGCATAATTAACGTTCTTTTATTTTTATAACATGCATGAAATTAGTTGATAATGGTTATAAAATTAAAATAATAACATATTAGAATAAAAACGATATTTAATTCATTATATTATTATAGGTATAAGATAATTGAAAGAGTAGGTTCATGAATATAACTTAAGAAGGTAATAATACTTACGTTGGACACTTAATCTTTCCTAGTAAGTCTCCTTCAAAATGAATGGAATGGGATGAATTTGAGTGATCATGTTATTATTTTAGTTAGATACATTACTAGGGAGTGTAATTATTTATAGTTTATAGGAGTATTTAAAATGGTATTAGTATCATTGAAAGTCGAATGAGGTATTTTTTTATAAGTGAAATTAAAGGAAATTGTGGAAACACCTTTAGAAGTTTTACTAATGAAATTATTTTTTCAATGTATTATGGATAATAAAATGGTAAATTTTTAGGTGAAACTTGAATTTGTTGATAGAAAGATAAAAAATTAAAATCTAGGACTATTTTTAAAAATTTTAGGCCCTTTAAACTTGGTAAAATTCAATTGACCTCTTTTACTTTTTCCATAAAAATTAATTTTTAACCCCTATAATTAATTTCAAAGACAATAAATAACATTGAAAATATTAAAAAATTTGGATCTTTTGATTTCAATTTTAAATGAATCTTTTTTAAAATAACATTTCTATAAAGTATGAAATGATAATTTAAAAAAACACTTAAATTCATAAAACAATTTTTTAAGAATTTATCCTTATAATTTTGTTAATTTTTTATAATTTATTAAAATTTAACCTCTATAGATAATAATGAAATAATTTTTTTATTAATTGAATAAAATATATTTTTAATTAAACGATACTGAAAACAAAAACTCACATTGAAAATAATCGAATTAAATATTATGATAAAAACTTATATTAAAGAAAATTTTATACTTTAGTTCTAAAAATGTATAGCATAGGTTTTATAAGTAGAAATACTATTTAATAATACATAATTATATTCATTAATTTCATATATGGTTATGTTAATTGTTTTTAAATTTTCTAGGTTGTTCTTATATTATGATAAATTTAGGGAAACAATAATTTTCATAAGTCATGCATTTTTTGACACAACATGTCCTTTTTAAAAGATTATAAAAAATAATTAATATGTTTATTTTAATATTATTAATTTAAAATTTATGTAAATTTTACCTAAATAAAAGTCTAAAATCATGAATCTTTTATTTTAATAAAAAAATATATAATATAAGGGAAAATATATTGGTTATAAAATATCCGTTTCAATATGAACTTATATTTACTTTTTGGATATATTTGGATAATTACTAATGATATTATAATATATTAAGGGTCATTTACATCAACATTTTCATTAAATACATGTTCTATAACATATAAATTTTTATAAGATCTAAAATCATGGATCGATACACCCACCTTAAATGAGGCCTTTTCGAGATAAGGTATATGCCATAGAAAAAATAATGATGTGTTGTGGGTTGAAAATTAAAAACATTCATATTGAATTATTATAGGGGATAGTGTTAAAATTCATACTGGTGGTATCAGTGTAAAATAATATGCCTCTGGGTCTATTTTTTATACAATATGGGGAGACAATTTTGACCATATTTAATGGTTTTCCAAATGATTTGTATCATGACCCCTCCTAACAATTGTTTCCCTCCTGTGGTGGCTTTATGAAACCCTAACTCCAATAACCCATATTTTGTGATTAAATTATTATATTGGTACAAGATATAAGAAATATCATGATTTAGGATAGATCAATTTAACAGTTTTATAAAACTTTATACATACATGATTCCCATATGAAATTATAACTATAAAAAAAATTCTTTGTAAACATTTTTTTCATCAGTGACATCATTCATAATATCTATATTTAAATACATAGAAAATTTAAATTAAATAATGAGTTAGTTCATATTCTCAGTAATTATTACATAGAGAAGATGTTATCATGTGTGAATAAGGCATAATAAACATGGAATAGTGGATTACGAAAACACAAGTCATTAAATCAATACTTGAGTTTAATGAGTATCTATGTATAATATGAAAATATAAAAAACAACATATTAAATAAAATTTAATTCATAATAAATGAAATTAATAATTCTTAACATTCATGATCAAGTCATATCAACCATGATATAATGGATCTTTTTTCATTGAATATTAACCAAAACATCATTCTTAATAAATGGGTAAGTGTAAAATAAATACCCATTAAATATGTTACGACAACTATTTTTTCTGAAATACATATTGATACATCAAGTGGATATTATAAAACCCTAAGATATTATGGAACTTTTTTTGAATAAATTCAATTTTCATTTATGTATTACAATTCATAATGTCAAACATTCCTTTCACACATCAAGGACATGGCGTACGTTACATACATCATCGATGTTTCTAGGGAACATCATTTCATTATTATAATTAGTTAAATATGATATTTATAACATAGTAATTTAACTTAGTAATAAATAATTTTTAAGTATTTTGTGTAATTTTATATAAAATAAAACATTTTGATAATAAATGATTTAATTTTTGGTAGTGTCCTTTTTTGTTTTAAAATACCATTTTTTCGAATAAACCGCTTTTAATGTCCTTTTGTGAAAAAGAATAAAATTTATTTTAGACAAATTTATAAAATTAATTTGATAAAATAAACATCATTTTTTAATTTGGAATTTTTAAATTATCATATTGATAATTTTTTGGATTTTTCTAAGAGACATCATTTTTGAGTGAATCGTGAAAAATACCATATTTTAATTCAAATCAGTTTTTTCAACTAATTTTTTTATGAAGAATAAATCATATTATTAATTGGTTTAAAAGTATAATTGCATTATAATTTCATAAATTAATCAAATTTATGTAATTGAAGCTAATTTCACATTAAAATTGGATATAAAAACTTATCAGTGTTTTGACATTTTTTACTTCAAAACCCTGCATTGTCGACCCGACTATGGGATTAATTTTAAATTAATTTTGGAAATTTATGTGTATGGAATTTTGGAAATTATATTAATTCTTAAAATAATAATAATTTATAATTTATAATAATTTCATCTTAGTTTATGGAAGTAATTAAAATTAATAACAATAATTAAGGTTAAATTGAGCTTAATAATGGACTATACCATAACCATAAGGTTGAAAACAACCTATAAAATTGTCCTACAAAAATTTTGAAGAATTATTTTAACCCATTCCTATATAAAATCTTCATTGATATATTATTTAACCACTTTCAATAAAAAAGTGTAGGTGGGGTCGATTTTCTTTAAAATAATACAAGACATTCCACTCCTCCTCCATTATAAAAGGTCTCTTTCACATCCACTTCCTAATGCCACAAAATCTCCTTAGGTTAGGAAAAATTATACAAAAATAGCTCCTAGAATTCCATTACTTCTATATTAAATCATTCCCTTGGGCAGAAATCAATCCAAGGAATCACTTTGGATCATACCGGAAGGAGTTACCCGATTAGAAGGTAACACACTCCCTCAAACACTGTTCTTTTATTTTCTTTCTCAACTCCATAAAATATTATTATTCCATAATTTTATAAGAAACTATTATATGAAGTATACTAGGATGTTTATATGCTATTTATTCAACCTATACATACAAAAACTTCCATAAAATGTGTAACATACATAATGTTTATGTGTAGGCGGACTTCCACCCCGTTAAATGATGATTGTTCAATTTTCTTTTAGTGCCTATCATGGTGGAAATTATGATGAAAAATTTGTTTAAATATTTTGTATATAATAGTTATTATGTCTTAAAAATTCAATAATTATTTTTCAATACATATCTTTATACTTTTCATAAGGTGTTAATAAGATAATTTTGTTTGAGGAAGTGTGGACGAACTCCCCCTCAAAGCGATGTGATTCATTCATACACTATGAAATGAATTAAGGATGGGTTTATTAAATATATATGATATGTGTTATATAACAAAGATAATCTAATAATTATATATATATATATATATATATTTGTGTTTGTGTGTGTAGTTTACTTTTTTTCTTTCAACATGATAGTAAATGGAAATAGCGTTCATAAATATGAACGACTTACCATCTCCAAGAACGGTGTATTCTGTTTGATAATTAATATTATAAGGATTATTATAGTACATATATAAATGATATAAATGATATTTAAATAATTTTTTACATTATGGGATAATTATATAATTATAAGGGCCAACGATATAATAAATTAAGTCACATGAAAAAACAAAGAGATTATTATCCAAAGTGAATATTTAACATAAGTTAGTTGACAAGAGAGTAATATAAGGTATTAATAAAACCATATATGGTATTATATAAAATAATATTGTCCTATAAAATATGTATAAAAAATTTATATTTATTATATAGGTGGTTTGAATGAGTAAAACGAGAGTCAAGACTCAAGGTAATGGTGGATTTCATCTCTCTTTTTATTTACATGAGATAAATACATTGTTATCCACTCTTTAATTTTGTGTGGTGTATATACTAGACATTATTGTGTTTAATTATTATTATATATAAATTTATGGGTATTTACATATCTATTTAAAGATCTTTCTTTCATGGGGTTTATGTTTCAAAAGATACCAAATCTATAAAAATTTGTGGTATCAATTTGTAGTCTTCAAGACCCGTGTTTTGTTATACAACTAAACTATTAAAGAGGATTATATAATCCCATTTTACATATTATATCATGAATATATTTATTTTAAAGATATTTTTAGCTTTATTTAATTTTCTTTTCTAACATGTAGCTCAGATCCCAAGTAACCAAGTGTTAAGGGTTTGTTCAAACTATCTCATCACTTTTCAAGATTTTTAATGAGTGTTTTTCTTGATGAAATATTATGATCCATATCTCAAGAATTATCAAGATTTTAATTCCCCTATTTTTATTCAATAAATATACATGTGTTAGTACCATTTTTAATAGTCTTTATTTACTTGCTGAAATGATTTATGTAAAATTGTATTCTCTCTCTCTACGATCGAAAACCTGTTCTATTCAAAAACCATGTTTTCGGAAAAACAATTAAAAATATATTCCAAGGATCCATAATGATATTTTTTAATGGAATAGGATATTAAAAATGTTTTATTATTTTCAACGAATCATTTAAATGTTTTCAAATCAATTTTCAATGAAAAATGTTGTCAAAAATATCTATGTTTTTAAAATTCATTTTTCAAAGAATAAAGGATATCATTCTCAAGAAGGTTTTGAAAAGATCATTAAAAATTATTTCCCTTATAAGATAAAATCCATTAGTCTTATCCGTGCCAATGTTGGAAAATTATTAAATGTTTTCATTCACATTATTTGTCTAAATGAATTGCGTTTTGATGGAATGATTTTTGTAAAACATATTTCTATTTCACTAGATATATGCTTTTGAATCCCACTTTTTCACAAGTTATATTTATAATGAAATAATTATGAAACATGTATCTTTTTACACAAGTTATTTCATGATTTTACATTTATAACCCTCATTATTTATCATGGGTTATGATATGATATGATTTTAATGATCTTGTGGCACAATTATATATGATTTCATTATGTCATAGGTGGTACCTATATCTCTATCCAATTAGTTGGTAAAAGATTTATATCTCTTTAGATAAACTAAGATGGTCATGATAGTCAAACTTCACAACTAATATGGCCATGGGAGTGCATCATGACTAATAAGATGATATAGGGAGTGAAATCATTAAACTATGATCGCCAAGGGAGTGAACCATGAGTACCAAGATGGAATGGGGAGTAAACTCATACTACCAATATGTTCTTTAAAATTATTCCTTGGATACTATAGAAATCATTTTATGCTTATGTGTCTACCAAAATTCCATTAATTATTCGTATGTTATTCTTTCATGAATTCTGTTCTTTATGTCCTTCTTACTCATGTCTTATGAAAGGACAATATTTAATATATGATTCATTTTTATGATCTTTGAAATTTTGGATATGATCTTATATTTTATTAATCATGTTATTATACACTTATTCTCATGATTATGCTTACATGTCTCCCTATTTTTCCCTTATCGAGCAACTGAGATCAGCCCTTTTTATGAATCCTTTTCCCCAGGTTATAAAGTTATATATTATATATGATTTTTCTATGATGGGTTCTAGTAATAAAGAACCCAGTAAAAGAAAATGCATCATGCTAATGCAATAGAGTTTATGATTCTATGTTTCTAAAGGAACTAGACTAGTACTGTCGTCGAGTGGCTATTTTTGTAATGTTCTATTCATTCCAAAAAATTTATGTAATGAAACTTTATGTCATTATTGGGTCATTATAGTAGGTATCATAGAAATTTATTAGTTAAATTTTGGAATATTTTATAAGAAAACCATAGTGAGATCCCTAAAGACATGTCTAACTATAAGACTAAGGATAAGAAAAAATGTTGGCACATGTACTGGAATTTTGATGAAGGATAGAGTGAGTGGTTCTCTATAAATACATCCCTATCTAGATACAACAAGTTCATGTGTCTTTGGTAAATATTTTCCTAGTGGTAACAACTCCAAAAAAATGTTTTTGTCCTGACTCGGGGTAATTTGGTGCATGACAACATTCCTTATTTGACACCTAGTTTGACACTCCGTGGGGATATTCTTTGGATGTTCAAAATATATTATTGAACCATTTTGAAGGATTAATATATAATTTGGAAATTAATAACTTAGGATAAACCTATGGTGTCATAAAATAATGAAATTCCATAACTTAGACATCCCATAAGTGAATTTTAATGATTATGTGGTTCCTCATTATGATAATTTTTTCTTACTCTATGATTTTGGTTTTAGTCAATGGATGGAACCCAAAGGACTATGTTAATGGTTATTGAAAAGGAAAATGAAACAAATGTCCTCTTGAGAAATCGAATGTGATGGGAGAAGGTATAAAAAACCTTGTTGATATAGTCACATATATTTCTCAAGTAATGAATCATGGTTCACTTTCAAATGAGAAAAGGGGGGAAAATTTTTTTGTTGAGTCATACATGAGGAAGCATACACCATTATTAGATGGTCTTTTAATCCACTTGTTGTTGAACAAAGGATATACACTACTAAAAAGATATTCTCTTTACCATAGTTTTCAGAGCATGATAAAGTTATTTTGGCTCTTTATCATTTAGAAGGTGGAGCGAAACTGTGGCGGACTCTAGTCCCAAACACAAAGAAGTAAGATGAGATTGAATCCATAGAATGGGACGTATTCAAGATCATATTATTTAATAAGTAATTTCCTTTAATTTTTTGTATAAATAATGAGAAAGAGTTCTTTGAGTTGAAGCAAATATATGATAAGACTATTCAAAACAATGAGGCTAATTTTACAATACATGCGTGGTAGGCCTTAAGAATTATTATCCAACCTAAATGTATGCTGATATGTTCTTTAGTGGGTTAAATCCACACCTCATTAGGGTGTTTTCTATATGAGACTTTAGTATCAATGAATAGATTTTGCATTGTGATATTACGGTAAAAATATCATTTGGTGTCCTATATGAACCCCATGGTTCTAAAAAAAGGCAGATAGAGTTCAAAGGAAGATCTAGAAACAATATAGAAAAGAAGATCAGATTTCTCTTGTGCTCTTTGTGTGTGTAGAAGCATTGAAGAAAATTATCTTAAGGGGTCGAATAAATGTTTTAAGTGTGTAAGGGAAGGCTATCAAGCTTTTTATTGTCTATGTGATGGAAAGAAGTTAGCTATTGGTGTAAATATAGAAAAATTGGCACAAAAATCACCACGTATACTCCAATAGAGCAAGTGTAATGAGAATGTGAATTATTCATCCCACATCCCAAATATAAGGGCTAGTTATGATGATTAATTTCAGTAACCTATTAAGCTAAGGGACATAGTAAAATAACATACAATCACTGTTTCTAATGAGGGGTATAATAAATGCATGGTGAAAGACACACTAACCATCCATTATAGAACTGCTAATGTCTTATTTGACTTTGGATCTACCCACTATTTTATAACAAAATAATTTTGTAAGGGTGTTAGGATTCCACCAAAATGATTATATGGGGAATTATCAGTGCAACCCATTAATGGTATGATGATTTCATCCCATGTCTATGACTCCTCTCCGGTTGAAATTTGTGGGAATATGGTTCTTACAAATCATTTTATTCTTTCTTTGATTGAATTTTATGTAATCTTAGGAATGGATTGGATTTATATACATATATAAAACATCAATTATGGATAAATGAAGGTTACATTTTATATTTTAGATTCTCATATGATTATCCATCAATTTGAAGATAATAATGATCTTCATATGGATATTACATCCAATGTATGGGTCCAAATTCCCATTCAAAAGTGTGATGTATCTCATATGTCCATGGATAAAATTGACCATGATGATATGTGAGTTTTTCATGATTTTTTGGATGTATTTCTGAAAGAATTTTATATCCTTTCACCAAATTTTGAAGTGGAGTTCTCAATATAACTCACAACTAGTTCTGCACCAATTTCAAAGACTCCTTGTAGAATGCTCTGGATTGAGTCATACGAATTGAAGAAGAAATTATATGAAAACATTGATAAAGAATTCATTCATCCAAGTGTTTCACCGAGGAGTGCACCCATTATTTTTGTGAAAATTAATGATGGATTAATGAAACACTTCATTGATTGTATGTAGTTTAATATGGTCACAATCAATAATATGTATCATATTCCCCATGTTGGTCACTTTCTTGATCAACTACGTAGAGCATAATAATTTTCCATGATTGATGTTCATTGTGGATATCACCAATTGAGGGTCAAGAAAGAGGATATACCCATGATTAAAATTCATACCAGGTATGGATACAATGAATATATATTTATGAATTTTGGTATTACTAATTCACTTGATATCTACATGTATTTATTTAATAATGAATTTAGATATTACCTAAATCGATTTTTGGGAGTATTTATAGATGATATTATTATCTATTTTAAATACAATTGAAGAGCATGGAGACCACTTTAGAAATTTACTAAAGATCCTAAGGAATGATAAACAATATGAAAAAATAACAGGGTTAATTATTTCTCCAAAATATTTTGTTCTTGGGTCACATAATCTCAATAGATTGTATATGTATAGATCAATCAAAGATGTAGGCTATTTAAAGATGTCATAGAGCAACCACAGTGACTGAGATCCATAACCTTCATGGTCTATCAAGATAGTATTGACAATTTGTGGAGATTTTCTAAGGACTATCTAATCCTCTGACTATGTTAACACAAAATGGTGTCAAGTTCCACTGGATTGACGAATGTGAGGTAAATTTCAAGGATCTAAAGAGAAGGTTAGTTAGTGAACCTGTGATTACATTACCATATAGTGGATAAAGGTGTATAATCTAAAGTGGTATTTCCAATAATGATTTGGCATGTGTAATTAATTACATTGTTATAGATTATCCCTTATGACAATTGATGATTCAGGAGAAGAATTTCCCAACTCATGATTTAGAGTTAACAATGATAATGTTTTCATTAAATATAAGGATGTATTATATTTATAGAGAAAAGCAAGATATATATACTTATCATAAAATTATGAAATATATATTCACAGAGAAAGAGTTGAAAATGCATTTGATAATATGGTTAGAGCTGATAAAGGATTATTACTACTCAATACAATACCACCCTGGGAAAGAAAACAAGGTGGAAGAAGATTTATGTTTAAAGGGTCATGCAGTATTATCCATGAGGAGGATCACCAAAGATAAAATATATTTGGATTTGAAAAGGATTGATATATAAATCTTAAATAGAGGGGAAAATATTATCTTATTTAAAAAAATAAACTCTCTATCCTTATGAAGATTATGGAGGATCAAAAGGAAGATGTAGAAGTGAAAAAGGAAAACATAAATGTTCTTGAGTTTACCCTTGATCAGGTTGGAATTATATGGTTCAGGAACTATTTATGTGTTCATGCCATACCATATTTGATGATGGTGCTATTAGAGGAATCCTACAGTTCATTATTCTCTATTCATAATGGGAGTACGAATATGTATATAGATTTGAAATTATATTTCTGGTTTTATAGTATGAAGATAGATATCATAGGGCTTGTATCTTGGTTCTCGGTATGATATTAAGTTAAGGATGAAATAGAAAATTCCGAAGGGAAGTTGCTTCCATTACCCATTCCAGAATGTAAATTGGAGAACAAAACTGTGGATTTTTTCATTGGAATCCCAAAATCTTATAATGGATTTAATATTTTATGGGTGGTCGTTGATCGCCTTACTAATTCATCACACTTCATCGCTATCACAGAAGATGTATCTCTAGATTAGCTTTCCAGGATATATAGTAAGGAAGTGGTAAGTATTCATAGAGTACAATATTATATTGTATTTGATTAGGATATAATATTTACAATAAGGTTATGGCGAAGTCTCAAACAAGGATATAATATAGAATTGAGTTTTAGCACCGCTTATCATCTTTAGACATATGGTTAGTCTAAAATAACAATTCAAACCCCAGTGAATATTATGAGATCTTATTCTATGGATTTCAAAGGTGGTTAGGATCAACACCTACCTCGATTTAGTTTTCTTTATATAGTAGCTTTCAATCAATCATTCATATGGCACCATATGAATCCCTCTATGGGATGAAATTTAGATCTCCAGTGTGTTGGTATGAAGTTGATGAAAGAAATATATTGGTACCAAAGATCATTGAAGAAATGGTAGAGAATTGTAGATCCATCGAAAAACATATCAAGGGAACATAATGCCAAAAAAAGTTAGGTTGATTATAATTTACTTGATCTAGAATATGATGTATGTGAAAATGTGTTTCTTTGAATCTCTCCCAGGAAGAAGGATATGAGGTTCTAAAAGTACGGGAACTAATCCCTAGGTATATTTGTCCCTTTTAGATTGTAGATTATATCAGTATAGTATCCTATCACTTGGAACTCCCTCAAAATATCTCTCAATTAGATGATGTGTTCCATGTATCTTTTATAAGGAAGTATATACTTGGCCCTTCACATGTATTCAACACAGATGTCATGTCACTGGAGAATGATCTTTTATACACGGAGCTACCAGTTGAGATTTTATATTTTAGGGAGAATGTTCTATAAAACAAGACAACTCACCTGTTTAATGTTTTTTGAAACAATTACAAGTTATAAGAACCTATGTGGGGACTTATGGATTTTATAAGGTATAATTATCCTCTCTATGGTCCCAGGAATCCCTTTCTTTCTTTCGTTCTTCACTTTATTTCGATGTTCTGATGTTTTATTATTGTGATAGATATCGGATTGATCATTGTTAATGGAAAAAAGTCATGTTGGGTACACCCACCCACATGCTTCCAATATGGACGCAACTTACATGGCCTATGTGATGTTCCAGTTAGTATGAAATTTATACAATAAAATATTATGTTTATTTCAAAAACATATTGGAGTTTATTTGAGGAATAATGGTTTCTTTATCTTCAATGAATATATGATCATATTCTTCTAATATTTGGGTTTTGAACATAGTAAAAAAATTATTGAATGATTTTGAGGATAATAATTTATGGTATGATTTGGTTAAATATTTGGGTATTGTTGTTGAAATTTATAGATTAATGTAAGAAGGTTTATTCATATTTAGAATTATCTTACCACATGATGTCCTTTTTTGATTTTTTTAATTTTGAAAGGGTAGTGGAATAACTTGTTATCCCTTTTATAGTAATGTTGTTTTTAAAATATAATATTTTCATCATACTAAGAAAATTTCATCCTAAATACATAGTTAAAGAAAAATTTAATCCAGTGGTGGAAGTTTATTAGAGGATGAAATTATACTCATCAAGTAAGAATACATTTATATTCTCTTACTCTAGATGGTAAGAGAATTCATAATCTATAAAACAGGATATTGAAACAAAGGTATTATCCAAGTAAATTCAGTTATGAAAATATGATGCCATTTTAGATCATCAGAGATTTTATTTTTTGATTCCCTTAACTTTCTATTGATAAAAAACATACTTGTGATCAATGACCTCAATTTATCTCTATAATTTTCTATGATTATCCTCTATTACATTTTATATTATCTTATTTAGAAATTGAGTTATGTGTTATTCTATATGAACTTCATATTTCATTGTATCTCTAATTAACAATATCTTTTATTAAACCATTTTATAATGCGGGTATTAAAATTAAACAATTTTAATTTTCCAACCTTTAATTAATGAGATGAAGTTAGAAAATTTGAGGAATAAATTTTAAAGTGGGGGAGAATGTAACACCAATATATTTTAAAATAAAAAAATTATTTTATAGAATAATGGCCCTGAAACACTATATTTATCATGTGTTACATCCTCCACCCAATTTAGCTGGCATCACAATCGAACCTTATATTTTTATATTCGATAGCATATTCAAAAATGAAAAACACTTTTTAAACAACCTGTTATATATATTACCCTAAAAACTAGACTTTGGAAGAGAGGCTATGAACAAGATAACCCTAATTATCAAAATATTTTTTACAGATGTATATATAATTAATTAATTTTTCTTCCATTTATTACAAACATAAATAAAACAATTTTGAATATAAATGGAAATATTTTTATGAAAAACTATTTTAATGTGAACAAGTGTATTTAATACCAATAAATTAAAATAATCCTCTTTTTGGATAATATAAATTTAATTTATATAATATATTTAATATAATTTTTAGAATTCACGCCATGTGTTTTCTAAACATAATATAAAAATAAATTCAATTTCTGTGGAAAACTATATGTTTTTCAATATAGTTATTTTTACCTTCATAAAGAACACTTATTTTTAAAAAAAAATTGACCACTTTTATAAAATTTATTTTTTAAAAAATTTAATTTTTTAAATATTCATATAAAAAATTAAACTGGGTTAAATTTTTGGATATTTCGAAGAATATTAATTTTTCAGTGAAAAGTGACAAATACAGATTTCTGTAAAACACTCTATTTTCTTTAAGAAAATTTAGTGATTTAAAAGTACCAATGTGTTTTGAATATTTTTTCAAGAAACCAAAGTAATATTAAATCCACTAATTTACTTTTAATTGATATCATATTTTCTTTCTTTATAAGTTTGTTCTCAGGCTTAAGAAACTGTTTTCCCTAAAAAATGTCTTCAAACGCATATTGATTATCCTTTCTAATTAATAAAATTAATACCAATTAAAAAAATATTTGAATTAAATATATACATTATATTTTACAAAAATTAATCTATTTTCATTTAATGGATATTATTAGTCAAAGTGTTATTATACAATATTCTTTTTTATAAGAAACACTCTTCTTAAATACTGGATATCTCGCTGAATTTGTAAGATTAATATTAAATTAAAATTTTCCACTTATGTTAATTTGTTTTGAAAAAATTGAATATATATTTTAAATAATAAAACATTATAATTTCTCAAAATTTAAAATTAATTTAATACCATTATGATTTGTGAAAATGATTAAAATAAATTATAGTGATTAAGGGATAAGTGATTTTACATTATAGTTAAACAGTGAATATATGATATAAAAGTGACGAAAAACTTATAAAAACCCATTTTTATGGAAATATATAACCTGTACATTCTATTGTCAATTTTTTTAATTATCGGTGCTTTTGACATGAATAAAATTTTAGAGGAATTCACTCTTTCAAAAAAATACAGTTTTCCACTCACCTTCCTTATAAAAGGCCTCCACCTATACTCCCTTATTCACAATATAAAACCTCTTGGATTAAAAAACCATCTAAAAACATTAAAAATTCCCTTAAATAATCCTATAATCCCTATTTTGTGCATAAAGTGAACTAATAAATGCCTTCGATTCAAACCTAATGGAGTTACCTGAAGAAGAGGTGATGTTCATCATCAAGAATTTTTATCTTATTTCTCTCTCCACCAATAAAATTATTCTTATACCATGATTACATAATTAAATAATTAACATAAATATACATATATTATTTTAAGTAAAATTTATGAGTAAAAACCACACAAACATCCATTAAATGGGGTTTTGAATTATTATTTGTGTGTACAGAGGACTACCAACTCATCAAATGATGTCATTAAGTTTTTCATTACCACCTCCCACATTTTTGTATGATGATGGATAAAAAGTTTACATATTATTTTTATTACATAATTATACCTCTAGAGTAGTTTTATAAAATATAACATTTTACATTCCATTTTCTAAGGTATATGATAATGTCACTTGTGTGCTCGGTGGACTACTGTCTCGCGAAGTGATGTCATTCTTTTTGCACTAATGCATTAAATGGATGGTAATAAGGGTAAATATAATAAATATATGTGATATAAATGAAATATTTATTATATTAGTAACATAAATTTCATTTTGGAAATATAATATATCATTTTATTTTTTTTTCATTTTCAGTCACTGATAAAAATGATAATGTCGTTCATTGATGTGTGGACTATTGCCCCTTAAAGCGATGTAAATTATTTTTTCACCCCTAAATCATAATAATTATATATATAATAATAGTAAATTAAATAATATGTTATTTATGATATTATTATCATTCTATAAATAAAAAATATTATATTATTTTTTTCCCATAATAGTAATTGAAAAATGGAATTGTTACTCTTTCGTGTGTACGACCTATTATCTTCGTAATCATAACATTAGTTCATTTTTATAACCATAATTAATGATTTTTTTAATTAATAATATATATATATAAATATTATACTTATTTCATCATTAGTATAATGTATATTTTCACATAATGTACTTTCAGTCCATAGTTAAGGTACCGAAGTCATTTTTTGACACCTAAGCTGAATATTGTCAAAGCATCCGACATACACCAAATTGATTAAGTAATTGTATATAACATGATAAAATGTGAAATAAAATTAATAATAAACATAAAATTTTTTATAATGAAACTAAAAATTTAACATACATTTTTTATTTTTTAATAATAAGAATAAATTTGATGAATCGAATGCAATGTTAGTATTCTGTTTCTCATATCACTTTTATTTCTATGAGATATATACCATATTAACCTCATTTTTTTCTATGGTGTATATACTGAAAATTGGTGTATTTTATGATTATTATCCTTAATTTGTGTGGATTTACATATCCATTTTATGATATCCCTTTTATGGGATTTATTGTTTAAAATTTTTCAAAGTGGTAGGGGATTTTGTTGTCTCAATTTGCCTTCTTGGAGATATATGTTTTGTTATACCCCAATATTATTTTATAAGTTGTATATAATTCAAATTTGAAATATTTTATAATTAATTTAATATTATTAATTATATAATAAGTTTCATTAAAATTTATTCTTCCATGAGGATTACGATTCAATATTACCAATATTATAAGAGTCTTATATTACAATCTCATTGTTTATCAAGATTGTTTATGATTATACTTCCAATGAAGAAATATTATAATTTATCACTCTATAAACTCATGAATTATTTTCCCATGTAGTAATTTCTTGAGAATAAATTTTTTCTATTAATTTGAATCTCTTTATTTACACAGGAATTAATAAAATATTTTATTAAAAATCATATTTTCAGTCAGAACTCATTTTCTACAATACTTTTATTTCCATAAATGTTTACAAAAATATTTTAAAAATTTATTTTCAAATATAAAATTATATTTTCCTAAACAATTTTTCAAATATTTTTTTAATTTCTCTTCATATTTTCAATGTGGTTTTAAAAAAAATATTTTAAAATATTTTACATTTTGGAAATGTTTTTTAAAATTAAAAGAATATTTTCCCCAATAAATGTATTTAATGTTGTTTTAATTTTATTTTCATTAATTAATGCAAATAAATATCATTTTAACTAATTCTTAATTGATTATATTTTTTTATAATACCATCCTTATTTTTTCTTTGGATGGATTAAGACTTTTTAAAATATATTTATATCAAACCAATTTATTTTTCATGGATTAACTATGTTTTAATAAGATTGTTTTAGAACCCATTTATTTTATACGGGTTAACTATGTTTAAAATATATTGTCTTGAATCATGTATCACTTATATATTTGAATCATGTTTCAAAGAGACTGACAAGAATCTCGTACCTTTTTTATGCGTTGACCAAGTAATAAGATTACATTGATTGTTTCTATGAGTTTATGATGAAATTTATAAATAATTAATTCATGGTGTGTTTCTTAGACGTCTTATATGATGGTGTTTCCTATATATCACTGTGTGAGGCGGGTAAAACTTATTTTATTGGGGACCAAATCGCACCGAGTGAGCTCGTTATAGCTTAATAATGGGTGCACCCAGATATTGCTCCAATAAACTGGGTAATGATTATATTGGAAGACTGTTGTATGGTTATTCTAATTAAAATGGTTTTGATATGGATTTATGAATATTAATGTACAAGTTAACGAAAAAGGTATTTAATTTTTTATGGTTTTATAATGCTTCTTGCGGTCAATATTCAAATCAAAACGATTATGATTTTTGATTCTGATAACTCTTACCTTTTCCATGTTTTTATATTTGATTATCCATGTATTTATGGATATGAGTTCCTTTTTTATTATCCCATTCACTCTAATTATTTCATCACACCCATATACACATATTAATCTCTTCAATGACATTAAATTACTAATTCTTATGTCTACCCTTACTTGAAATTTGACCTCACCCCTCTTATGTTTCCTGTTACCCAGGTTATAAATAATGAGTTTGAATGAATTATTTCTAGATGTCATTTTATATAGATGGTTTTGATAACATAAAGTGAAATAGAAAGTGATTGTTATAACAGGAAATGATATTCATTGTTTCGAACCAATAATTTATAAATCTGAGTTGATATGAGTTTCTCATAATTCTGTAAAAATTTAAATCTAAATTTTCCATGGGTATGTAAGTGATCTAAAATTATTTTTAAATGTTGTATGTTTTGATTTGAAAGGATTGGTTCACCATATTCAGTATTAAAGTCTTAAATGTAATTTTTATGGATGAAGAATTGAATCTAGGAGTTCATGACATAAGTTATAATAAAAAATTAGTGTGGATTGACTCCTTAATACACATTTCTTTATACACGAATGAGATGATCTATATTTTAATGGATAATTAATATTAAGATTCATTTTAATTGAACTAAATTTTATTATGTTTCAAGAAATTATTCTCAAATAGTGAAATTATCACATAACCATATTCCACATGTAATAGAAAATGTATATCATAAGAGTTACAAAATGATATATATATCATTTCATAATAAAATGTGTTTATATTCAAAGAGTTTAACATAGATATAAAATAACATGCATGAATAAAAACAGTATAGGCATATAAAGTAAATATCTTAGTGGTTTATAAATTTATTACAAAAAACCCAAAATGAAAAGAAATTGTTAAGTTATGGAATTTATTTCTATAGAAGGGTGAACATATCTATTTTAGATAGTGGTATAAAGACTCAATTGGGTTTACTCAATAAAAAATATGTACATGTTCTTGGCATAAGAACATGTTCTATAATATAATGGGGAAAATGAAACTTCCATGGACACATACATTATAGGAATGTTAAAAACCATTGTTTTTTTAACATTACCCATGACTAGTTATACATTATTCATTGAGAATAATGAATCCTATAGTTTAAAAGTAAATGAAAAATTATAATATTTAAAAGGTCAATTAAAATTAAATAATAGATTCTAGGTATAATGGTATTATGCCTTTTTATATTGAATATTTCAGTGGTTATTCAAGAGATACTATACATGGGTGGTACAAGTGTTACACCAGTAAGCCTCTATTTTTTATATCCAGTCATTATGGCTAAATTCATTAGAATTTAATACTTCACTTGTCTTCTTTCTTTGATTGTTATATTAGGCATTGGATGACAAAACAATAAATCTTGGAAGCTGTCTACACCACCAAACAATAAAGAGTTGGTGACAACATAGAATTACAAAAATAGGTTCACATTACTAAAATCCATCTATGGATTCAATTAAGACAAATGATCATGGAATATTAATTTATAATTAATTTATCCCTTAAGTCTAAAAATAATTAGTAGGAGCACTATTTTTTCTAGAAAAATGTAACAACCCAAAAATTAATCATTGGAATTTTTCCCTTATTATAATTAATATATATCGAATAAAACACTTAAATATCATAGATATCCCAATAAAAACATTACTCTCATTAATTAAGAATAAAATAAGTGTTATTCATTGAAATTAGGGATCATATACCAACAGAATAGTATCTTGATCATTCAAATAATAATTTAACCATATGGAAAAGTAATCAGGAAAATGGAATACTAACCTCACTTATGAAAGTATAAATAAAATTTATCCATATTATAAATGAAAATATGATATAATATATAATATTATAAGTAAATAAATTTTTTAATTATGATAAATTAAGTGGTGGTATTTTTATAAACCAAAAATCTTTATTTACAATTTTATAATTAATATATTAATTTAAAAGAATATTTCTTTTCATAAAATGAATTCATAAATTAATATTTTTCTCATAATAATCAAAGAAAATTTTATGGGACACTAATTAATTTTTCAAAGTGTTATAAATTCGATTATAATATCAATATCTGTATTTTTTCAAATAAATGACGATTTGAATTAAAAAATAAATTTCTCCTATTTTAAAAATTATTTTAATAAAATTTTACTCTTTATTGAATGATAAATAGAAAATTTGATAAGTTTATTTTTTTGGGATGTTTCAAAAATAGTTAAATATTTTTGAATAGTAAAACATGGATATTTGCATTATTTAACAAATACATGAAATATTGATTCATAAATGATGTATGGATAATTAAATCCCATTAAATTGAAATAGCCTTAATTTTAGTAATATATGTCTTTATAAGGTTCAAAATATTCATAGAATTGACCCAAAATAATAAATTAATGCATTAAATAAAAAAACACACCTTTCCTCCCCTATAAATACCACCCCGCACCACCTATTCTCCTCAAACATTTAAAGATGTGTAGATTGTACAAATTAAATACAATACTTTTTCCAAACCTATTCCCCACATCTAAGAGACTTTCATCTCATTAAAAATATACTTCCAATTTCCCTAATGAGTTTTTCAAAGAGAAGATTTCATGAGGTAAAATCAACTATTTTTTCTTTTAATTTCATTTCATTTGATTTTATTTTCTTATTTTCACCTCACCTCCCCTTGTCCAAGTTTAATTATAACTCCACTATATTATATATAATGTAATTTAATTATTTTAATGTAATAAACCATCATCAAATATCTTCTCTTACCCCTTTTATTATAAACATGAAAACATTTCTCATGAGGTGTTTATTTATTGCCTTCGCAGATAACAATATATCATTTTCATTTGTGACCTTAAAGGATGGTAATAAAAACATTATAATTGTTTAAAATGATTGAAAAATTTATTTTATAACTTTTTTATTATTTATATCTAATATATATACAACTTATTAAATAATAAAACAGAACAAGTTCTTGATGATCAAAAAACTTCCAAATTAATCTAAACCAATATCATTAACATTTTATCTGATGAATCGTCCTTAAACCTCGGAAAATAATAATACATAATCCTAATTAATCTTCTATGACTTCACTAATAACATATAATTTCATTTTTAGAGAGTTATTATCATCTTACATGAACCTCTATACTTGTATACAAGTGAACAGATCATGAAAACCATGAAACTAACACTCTCAGAATAATGTAATTATACTATATAAATCATCCTAATGGTCATAAATTAGAATTATAAATAATAATAAATAAAATTAATTTTTAATATGTTCTGTATATATTAGTTAGTGAATCTAATTTTATTATTCAAGAAATAATGTTCAATAAAGCGTTTAGATATAAGGAATAGGGAATCTCAAATCCAATTTCGTTTCCTTGGGTTATTCCTCTTTCATTAAAAAAATCAATGTTAATGTTATTTAATATTACTGAAATATAATTTCATTTTATTATCTTTTAATTTCAAGGATATACATGTTATCAATCAGATTTTATGAGATATTCAAGGATTTTTCCAAAAGTATTGTTCTCTCTCAAAAAACATATTTTACATATCTAGAGATTGTTTCTTCATGAATATTGATTGATGAATCTTATACCAAATATTCTCTTCCATTTTTATTTTCGTAACCCCATATTTTCATGAAGTTTTTATTTATGAAATTCTCATGAATCCCATTTCCTTTAGATGATTTAATTTATAGAAACTTTTTTTATATAAGATATGTGGCATGAATGATTATAGAAATGCAATGATGTGACGGGTGATCGTAGAATTATATAGTACTCTAATGAATTGAGTAATGCAATGTATCTCATGATATAATGTGCAATAGGATGAACATCATGATATATTTTTTATAGTGATGGTCTTATGATTATGAATATATGTTATTCATGAACATGATGTCATCATTCATCACAAGTATGTGTGGTATTTTACCACTAAGACATGATGTTTCATTTTTATGCATTACCACATTCCATCAATTTATCTAATTATTCCTACCATGATTATGAATGTGATCATATAATTATGTGATTATTATAATTATTAGTATTCTTACCATTATTATGTTGATTCATATCATTATTTATACTCTTACATGGCTTATATCTCAACTCAAAATTTTATGTATATCCTCAGGTAACTAATTATACTAAGGAGTATAAGAGAGACACTAAGAATCTTGAGAAAAAGGAAATAAAATTTTTTATGTTTTATTATGTAGACGTTATGATTGGTAATAATATTCCTCTTAATATAAACCATTGGATCTAATTTTCTGTGACACTGTTATATTGTTTAGCTTTAAAATGATGTAATAGTAATGTATAAAAATACGGGTCACTATAGTTGGAATCAGAGAGAAGTTTAGTTAATTTGGGAATTTGGATAAGATAAAATTAGTGAAAACCCTTAGTATGAAACTAAGTATATGATAGCACCAAAGAAGATTTGTTTTTGAAAAATATTAGACATAATTATACAACAAAATATTACATTAGTTTTAATGGATAAATGGAATAAATTTTTTATTCATGACAGGATGACTTATATTTTGTTCAAACATTTTATATTTTAGAAAATAGTGGGAACATGGAGAAACCATTCCAAAACCCCTTTTGAGGAAAAATGTAGTGAATTCACAAATTAAATCCTCATGCATTAGGATGTGGATTTCGAAATATCATATAGACACTTACCCTGATATCTAAGGCTACAAACAATAACCTAAATAATATGGAACACCCAATTTCACCTAAAACAGAGCAGCTGGTTGTCGATTATTTAATGCTGAAACGACCACTAACATTTATTAGCTCTTCTAATACACTATTCATGGAATAGTGGGTCAACTAAATTCATAATATCTTTTATGTGATTTGATATTCAAGGATAGATAAGGTGACTCTGACCGTTTATTTTTTAGATAGAGAGGCCCACCAATGTTGGTAGATAATTAAGAATACCCTGAAGAAAGAATAAATTGAAGAGAATGAGTGGAATGAATTTATGAAGATATTTCTTAATAATTATTTCCATTTACCTATTTGTATAAATACAAAGAGATAATTCATAAATCTTAAAAAATGAAGGCATGTCTTTGATATCTTATGAATACAATTTCTCAAGGATTTAAAGGGATTACTTAGGCTTTGTTATCAATAATTATAGATAAATACCTAAATTATTTAGTGGTTTAAAACCAAACCTTTGAAAGGTACTATATATTTGCGACGTTTTTAGTTATAAATATGTTTTTTATATGCTCAAAAAGTGGAGATAGAGTTTGGAGAATGGTCTCAAGGATGAGGAGGTAATAAATGAAAGTTGGATTTTCAATTTGAAGGGTATATTGAAATATTTTGAACGAAAACTCAACCTCTCACATGTCTATATTGTGGGAAGAATAATCATTGTAATATCATAAAAGAGATAGGAAAATGTTTAACTATTGGTATGGTATGACAACAAGAATATGAATGTTGGAGAGACCTGAAGAATCCGTCCAATGATATGGATGAAAGGAGATCACCAGCCATGGTTCAATGATTAAACATTAGGGACCAAGGGCCCTATGCAATCCAATTTACTAAACCTTGAGTCCTTGATGTTAATTGTCATCAGAATATACCAAATCCAAAGGATAATGTAATAGCTTATTACATCACTATTGTTGAGGTGGAACTTGAAAATTATGTGGTGGAAGGTACATTTTTTATTCATTAAATAATAGAAAATATATTTTTTGATTTAGGTCTTATGTATTATTTCAAATCATTCATGTTTATTAGAACAAGTCATACACCACCTCAAAATATATAGGTTTAGTTATTTTTGAGAACATAAAATTATACAATAATTGAATCCAAACTCTATAATTTGTCCCTAGTTTATTTTCATGGACCTTACCTCCCAAAAACATGGTCTTAATTTATTTGGAGGAGTTTGACGCAATATTGGGTAGGGATTGGATACATTTATATAAAGCCAACATCAACTGTCGAAAACGGGAGATCATTATTCCCATCTTAAGAAATCTTGAAATTCTATACAATTTTAAGGAGGAGGTTTAATCTCTTTTAGAATCAACATATCAATTTTTAATATTATTGACTTATGGGAAATAATATCTAGCTCAAATGATTAATACAAAGGAGAGAATCATGATTGAATAAATTCCCATCATGATGAATAACTTTGGTCTGTTCCTTACATAATTAATTTTTCTTCCTATGGATGGAGAGGTTGAGTTATCAATTGAACTTATTTATGTATATCTACATATTTCAATGAGTACTTGTAGAATGTCAACCATCGAGTTGGAATAACTGAAGAAATAGTTACAAGAGAATCTACAGATGGGTTTTATATGTCTGAACACTTCAGCATAGGGTGTGCTGGTTCTCTTAATTGATAAGAAGGATGGATCAATTATACTCTGTGTTTATTTTAGTAAGCTCAAAAAAATAATGATAAATAATAAATATCCCCTTCTAGGGATAAATGACTAGTTCGATCAGCTATGTGGGAATAAGTATTTCTCTACGGTGATTTTTCTGTTGGGATTTCACCGATTGAAGGTGAGGAAGGATGATATTACCATGACTTCATTCAAAATGTATGGATATTAGGATTTAATTGTGATTCCTTTATGACTCACTAATTCTCCATCAATATTCATGGACGTAATGAATAGATTCATTAGATATTACCTTGAAAATTTTTTGGTAGTCATTATTAATGATACTATATTATAATAAATGTATAAAGATCAATATGGGGATTTTTTGAATACTATGATAAATACCTTGAAAAGGGATAATACATATACCAATTACAGTAAATGTGAGTTTTGGATGGATGAAGTGCCATTCATAGGGAATGTTATCACCCAAAAAAAGAATATTTGTGGACCCTTCAAATCCAAATTTAATCTAAGAGTGGCCATAGATAACATCAGTAATTAAGATCACTATATTCCTTAGTATAGATGGGTATTAATGAATAATTTAAATGAACCTATCATGACCATTATACCCACTAACTATGTTGACTCACAAGGGGGAATAGGTTTGGTGGACTAGTGAATGGGAAAACTTCATTAAAGAGTTGAAAAAGAGGCTTATCACTGACCCTGTAATCACACTACCGACTAGTAGGAAACACATCATGGTATACAATGATGATTCAAATAAGGGATTATGTTTTTTACTTAGGAAAATGATAAATTTATGGCCTACACCTCAATGATGTGGAAAATGCATGAAACAAATATCCCATGCATGATCTGGAGTTGGCATATGTGATATTCATATTGAAAATATAGAAGATTTATCTATATGGGGAGATGTGTGAGATATATACAAATCATAAGAGTCTCAAATATATTCGAATAAAAGGATCAAAATATGAATCAATGAATTGGGTTAGATCTCATTAAGGATTATGACTGCTTGATCTTCTACCATATGGGTAAGGTAAATAATGTTTTGGATTCTCTAAGCAGAAAGGATCCTACAACATTATTAATGATTATAGTTGAGAAGGATATAATATTCTTATACATGTAATGGATGGAATTGGGAATCATTAAAGAAGTAACTTCATCAATTATTTCTAAAATGATATCTGAACCATCCCTTATTGAGAAAAAAATGTATTCTCAAAGAAAAGATATGGAAATTTAGATGAAGGTGGATGCTATCAGAAAGTGGAAATTATTTGAGTTTGAAATTTTCGAAGAAGGAGCCATTAGATTTGGATCATGACTATATGTATCATCCAATATAGTGATAAAGAAAGTTATTCTAAATGACTCACACAACTCAAATTTCATTATTCACCCAAGAACCACAATTATTTATCGAGATCGTTAAGAGCTATATTTGTGGGACAGTATGAAGAAGGAGATCTGTAAATAAAAATCAATGTTCCTAATATGTCAATGCATGACGAATGAAAGGATAATTTCTATGGGAATGATGCTAACATTACCCTTACCGTTATAAAAATGGGAAAACATCACCATGTCCTTTCTCACTAGACTTATAAAAACATGCATATGGAAAACTATTATATGGGTTGTTGTGGATCATCTCATAAAAACAACTTACATTATTTAGATTTTAAAGTACTTCTCCCATGATAAAATTTTACAAATATACTTTGAAGAAGTTCTAAGCTTGCATGGAGTACCACTATCGATTGTAACTGATCGAGATCACAGATTCACCTTGATGCTCTGGAAAAGTTCCCAACATGATCTAAATAGTAAACTTCACATTAGTATGGCTTATCATTAAATATTTGATGTCCAATAAGATTAGAGTATTCATACACTAGAATACACATTGGTAACATGTTTTATCTACTTAAATAGGATAAGAACAAAATCTACCTCTAGTCAAGTTCCATTACAACAAAAGTTTCCACTCAAGAATCCAAATGGCACCATATGAAGACCATTATGGGAAAATAAGTAGAATACTAGAATTTTGTGTCAAAATTGTTGAACATAAGATACTAAGAGATGAAATGGTCAACGAAATGGCAGATAAGGTGAAAACCATTCATAATCACATCAAGGCAGCCCAATGTCAATAAAATTTCTATGTAGAAAATCATTGACAGACATTGATATTAAGGTTAGAGACATGGTTTTTATCGACATACCTCCATGTAATATGATAATGATATTTGGGAATAAAGGAAATATATTTCTTTGGTATACCACCCCATTTAAGATTCATGATCATATCAGAGCTATTGCTGATAAACTATCACTTCCACCAACCATGACTCATGTATAAAATTTATTCCATATATAACTCTTGAGAAAGTACATAGTAGATCTCTCACATGTACTAAATTAAGAGGTGGTATAGTTTGAAAATTATCCCTCGTATAGGGAGTATCTGGTGAGGATCTCAGATCATAGAAATAATGTTCTATGCAAAAAAAGAAAACTCACCTAATCAAAGTAAAATAGTGGAACCAAAAGTATAAAAGAAAAAAACACGGAAACTGAATGATTTAATGAATGAAAATTACCCTCACCGGTTCTCATCTTAGTTTCTCAAATGAATTTTTGGGGGTGAAATTTCATACATGGGGAAGAATGTAACAGCCCAAAATTTTATCAATGGAATTTTCCCTTCTTGTAATTATGTTATATGGTATAAAACACATTAATTTCACATAGATACTAATAATAACATTATTTTAATTAATTAATATTGAAATAAGTAGTACACATATAAATTAAGGAACCTATAATGAGGAAGTAGTAACATGACCTTTGGAGTTGATATATGACCATTTGGAATAGTTATTAGGACAATAGCATATTTACCTCACTTATGAAGGTATAAATAAAATTTATGAATCTTATAAATGAATATATTATTTAATTATATCAATTTATAAGTAAATAAATTTCTTATAAATGATAAATTAATTATTGGTATTTTTATAAAACATAAATTCTTCTTTAAAATATTATGATTTAAATAATTATTTAAAATAAAATTTATTTTTATAAAAAAAATTCAAAAACTAATATTTTTGTCTCTTAATATTATAAGATAATTTTATGATACCTCAATCAATTTTTTCAAAGTGTTGTAGAATAAATTATAATATTAAAATTGGTATTCTTGAATTATGATCATTTTGTTTTAATATTAAATTTATCATAAATATAAAGTTATTTTCATAAAATGGAGTTCATTTTTTAATTATAAATGTAAAAAATGGTTATGATGATTTTATGAGTAGTTTCTAACATAGTTGAATTATTGGTTAATAGTAAAATAAGGTAATTTAAGGTATTTAACAAATACAAGATTTATTGAGTCATAGATGATTTATGGAAAATTTAAGCCCATAATGCCAAAATATCATTAAATGTTTAATATATTTAGTGATAATTATAAAACTATTCATATTCTGAAGCCAAAATAATAAACTAATGAATAGAATTGTCAAATAACACCCCTCCCCTACCTCATAAATACAACCAAACACCACCTCTTCTCCCCACACATCCATGCTTTGAAGCTTGTACTATTTCTACCCAATCCACTTCCCTAGACTCTTCTTCATGTCTATGATCCTTTTATCTCAACAAAATACCAAATCCAATTTCTCTAATGAGGTTCTCAATGAGAAGAATTTGAGAGTTAAAATCCTCTTTCATTTTCATTTAATTTCTTTTAAATATATATTTTTTAATTATTATCCCCTCACCTACCCTTATCCAAGTGGAATGATAAATCCATTATCATATATATTATTTTATTTTATTATGTTAATATATTAATTCATCATAGAACCTCTTCTGCACTCTTTTTTATTCTAAAAATGAAGACATTGTCTGTTATGTGGTGATTTATCGACTTTGAGGAAAAAAGCTTTCATTTTCCTTTACAATATTTAAAGATGGTTATAAAATAATTATAATGGTTGAAAAAGATTGTAAAATGTATGTTATAACCTTTTTTTGTTATACAACTAACATATATAAATAATATTAAATATTATAATGAAGGAGCACTGTCGTGGGTGCCCTCAAATGATTAGTGTAATTTTGGGGTACTTAGGTGTAGTAGAGTGGCTGACCAAGGTCGTCTCTCAAAGGAGGAAGTAGATTTAAATAACTTTTTAAAGATATTCTAAATATAATATGAAATAGAATAATAACACTATTTGAAATCATGGGGGTTGTTTATAGTTTATGAATCTAGAAGAAGTTTGATGGAAGAAGATTGTTTTTTTTTGTTTTTAGTTTTGAAATGAAGTTCGATTAAAATGACACAACAAAAAGATGTTTTTTCAGAAAATATTTTAAAAGGAATAATCGATCCAACTCTACCTCTTCATTCACTTATTAATCATTATCATTTAAATCAATATCCACTTAAATATGATCCCCTAATTTGTTATCCCTCGAACCCTATGAGAGTCAACTTAACCACAAAGATGAAATTACTTAAACAGTAGGCTAGTTTCGAAAGACGCAATCGCAGCACCCTGATTTGATTATTGTTATAAGGTTAGATTATTGTCAGTGGTTAATTAGAGCACATACCCATTCTAGAAATGAAGATTAATTTTTTTTATGGATTATATTTGTACTCTACAAATTTATCCCATATGGTCTTGTATTACCAATTATGATCGCGCTCTCACAATTTACTCAATTCCCAACCCCGCGTGTTTTGTGTTAATTGTTCAATTGCTTTCTTAGTTTCTTAAAATATAAAAACACAATTCATGGATCATATTAAGTGAATTAAAGTAGCTCAATGATTCAAAATAATTAAATGAATAAGGATAGAGGTCGATAGATTACTAAAAAGAACTACTCTTCCATGGGCGATGTAGTCATCGTGGAGACGTTTTGCATAAGAAATGGATTGAAAGGGTAGAACCAAATCATGTCTCCACTCTTTATTCCAACCCAATTAATAAGATTAAGAGAATACGAAAAGGGAAGAACACAGAAGATTATTTTAAGAAAAATTCAAGAAACAAACATGAAATAAAAGAAATACAAAGAAGAGGTGGGAGAGGAGAGCCTTTTTGGAAGAGAGGTTTCACAAAGGCTTACTTCTTCCAAGAGTTGTGAGGGGATCCCAAGAGACGCACTTTCATCAAAACCTTCCCAAATACTTGAACATCCCTCCCAAAGAGTTAAAACCCCCTTTAAAAAGAGTTTGTGAGGGCAAGGGTTACATAACTTTTTAAGTGTGAAATGAAAAACTCGGCCATATAATTTATTCCAAGTTTAAACGCATATTTGACCTCCGAAACGGGTGAATTGACCAGACTTCCAGAAGGTTGATTTGTGCCAAATCATGTCCCAGATCTTTTCTCAAAATTTGGGCTCACTCGAAGCCCGGATAAAGATGATATGTCCCAAATACATAACCCATGTCCATTCTACGGAGTCCAACCCAACATTGGATTAATGGCTCATTTACTCCATCCAAATTAACTCTTTAGCTCTAGTGTACAGAATTAATGTTGTATAACATTATGTTAGGAACACGGTGACAACAGTTCAAATTCAAATAATAAACATAAAAATATTTATCTTTGAAATACTACAGTGCACTATAAAGGGTAAAACTGCAATTTTCACCAAATTTTCAAATGAATGATCAAATCGCAAATATTTTATAAATAAACATATTTAACACAATGTGAGGAAATTATATAATTTATTATCAATAAATTATTCAAAAAAATAGTGTTTTATCAACTCCCCCACACTTACCCTTTTGCACTCTTGGGTAAAACCTCATGTAAATTAAACATCAATATCCAATCAAAACCAATTTTAAAACACATATCATTGGGATTCATCAATTCCGCACCAAGAATCAAAAGATACCATGACTCATAAAAAACCTCATTTCATGTTCTCTATTAATATCATTCAATATATTTCAACTTCATTTATCTTCCCATGCACAAAACACTTACCTTGCTTGAATTTTCTCTCATCACTCAAATATCAATTTTTTTTGTAATGTCTTTCTCATCCAAACTCATACAAGGGTCACCATAGGCTTGATAGATTCGTAAATCACCACCTGATCAGATTCAATGACATATGTTTATCATGAGAACTTCTCATGGTTGTTCTGTGGCTTTCGGTTGGTAGGATTTAGATGTGAAAAATTCTAAGGCTGAATGAGGAGGGCTTGACTCTTTTTGAAGCAAAATTGCATTAATCTAATTTTCACTTAAATATGGTCTTCTCCTCAATCCCCATAGTATCAATTCAGCTCCATAATCATGAAAAGTCATGAAAAGTTTACACCATTCATCATTACAGCATAAAAAATGTCAGTCTTCTCAAACATGATTTTCTTGAAAGCTCCAGATAGGCACAACTTTCCACCTCAATTAGAGGCTCCAGAAAAGGCACAACTTCACTTGTCATGAAAGATCCAGAAAAGGCACATCTGTCAATATAATGAATTTCTTCATCAGCAAACACATCTCTTAAGAATTTAATTTTCCACCCAAAGTATCACAAAATGTGGTAGCACAACATAAGATAGCTTCCCCCACAATTAAGCTCATCTAGATTATGCAATTTCAATTCAAGAGTTGGTTGGATAGGGAAAATTGGCTTGTAATGTGGCTAACCTAACATGCTTTTCATGGATTCTAAGGGCTACAAGGATTAAATGTTCAAGGTAGCCCATTATAAAAAAAGGATTATTTGAAATAGGGGCTTTAATACCAAACAAATGCCTCAATCATTTAAACATAAGTACCTCAAACCCTCAAGTTTTGGCAGGAATAAATCAAATTCTGGTTAAATCAAGCATGGTTTGGTTCTCTCAAGAAGTGATGTGAATGTAAAGAATGTAAAAATAATGGTTCAGAAGCCTCATAGGAATGTGATTTCAAATATAAAGACAGTGAGATGTGGCATGGGATTCAAAATTCTGTGTACTTTTCATGAAATTACTAAATATTTGAACTTGAAAAAAAGTTATTTAAGCATTCATTTAATCTTAGTTTCAAGGGATAAATTGTTTCACTCATTGATATAAATTTAAAAATTGGGATGAGATTAATTTTAGCTCAAAAATTTCAAAAACAAAAAGAAAATTGAAAAATAAAAACAAAAAATTGAAAAACACAAAATTTTTTTGGGTTTTTTTTAAAACAGGAAAATAATTGAAATTACTAAACTAAAAGGTTCCCTACTCCCCCAAACTTAAAATATTGAATTGTCCTCAATGTGAACCCATGAGATGATATATGCACATGAAATACAGAATTTTTAAATAGGACAGATAATATAAAAGTTAAAGGGTTAGGAAGAGCCTAATGTACTCAAGTGATGATGGGGTCATGCACTGTGATAAAATCAACTGCATCTGTAGGAAGTCCCTCGATGTATCTCTTCAAACATTTCCCATTGAATGTAAATCTCCTTCGAGTGTCCTCTTTTTTGATCTCCACTGCACCATAAAGAAAAACATTAGGCATAATATAAGGACCTAACCATCTGGAACGCAACTTACCAGGCGTCAGCTTCAGTCATGAGCTGTAGAGAAGGACTTTCTCTCCAACATGAAACTCCTTTTGTTGGATCATTCTATCATGAGATGCTTTTGATATTTTCTTATAGAGCCTTGAGTTCTCATATGAAGACAATCTAATCTCCTCAAGCTCTTGAATTTGCAGCTTCCTTTGGATTCCAGCTTGGGCCAAATCCATGTTGCATTTCTTTATAGCCCAATATGCCCGATGCTCAACTTCCATGGGGAGATGACACGATTTCCCAAAAACAATCCGAAATGGGGAAATACCAATGGGTGTCTTGTATGTTGTCCTATAAGCCCACAATGCATCATCCAAGCACTTGCTCCAATCCTTCCTATTTGGCTGCACGGTTTTTGCCAATATTTTTTTCAACTCATAATTTGAAACCTCAGCCCAGCCATTTTTTTGGGGGTGGTATGGTGTTCATTTTTTGTGTGTCACCCCATAATTTCAAAGGAGGGAAGTAAAATTCATATGGCAAAAGTGTGTCCCTTGGTCACTGATGATGGCCTTTGGTACTCTAAACCTGCAAAAAATCTGTTCTTTGACAAATTCCACAACAACATGAGAATCGTCAGCCCTAGTGGCCTTGGCCTCTACCCATTACTCACATAATCTACAGCAACCAAAATATACAAAAATCCAAATGAACTCGGAAAAGGACTAATAAAATCAATTCCCCATTCATCAAAAATCTCACAGAATAGTATGGGTTGTTGGGGCATCTCATGTCTCCTAGAAATATTCCCAGTGTGTTGGCAACGAGAGCATGACTTACAAAACACGTGGTAATCATGGAACAATCTAGGACAATATAATCCAAAGTCCAAAACCTTCCTAGCTATCCGTTGGGGTCCAAAGTGTCCACTACAAGCAAGTGTATGACATAAATGCAAAACAGACTCAAACTCATGATTGGGAACACACCTCCTAATGACATGGTCACTACACATGTGCTAGAGGTAAGGATCATCCCACACATAATACCTAGACTCACTTTTTAATTTTTGGACTTGATGCTTCTTCAAATATGTTGTGACTTCAGAGGAAAAAATGTAATTAACTAAATCAGCTTACCAAGGATGCGTACCTGAGATGGTATAGAGATTCTCATCGGGGAAAGTGTCTCGAAGTGGTATCTGGTCCAACGTGTCATCCTCTAGTGTGTGAGTAAGCCTACTCATATGGTCTGCCACCAAATTCTCTGATCCCTTCTTTTCCTTTATCTCAATATCAAATTCCTGAAGAAGGAACATCCAACGGATAAGTCGTGGCTTTGCATCTGGATTCTTTAGGAGGTACCTCAAAGCTGCATGGTCAGAAAAAACAACTACTTTAATGCCCAATAAATATGAACGGAATTTATCTAAAGAAAATATGACAGCAAGAAACTATTTTTCTGTGGTTGTGTAGTTTGATTGGGTTGAATCTAGTGTCCTCGATGCATAGGCGATCACATGTGAATGTCCCTCCACCCTCTGAGATAAGACAACTCCAACCGTGAAGTTGGAGGCGTTACACATAAGCTCAAATGGAAGGTCCCACCATAGAGGTTGTAAGATCGGTGGAGTGGTCAGACACTTCTTTATCCGATCAAATGATACCCTACATGAATCATCAAAATTGAAGTCAATATCTTTTTGAAGCAATAGAGATAAGGGTAGAGCGATCTTACTAAAATCTCTGATGAAGTGTCGACAAAATCCAGCATGTTCAATGAATGATCGAACATCACACACACATCTAGGATATGGGAGGGATGAAATAATGTCTACCATAGATTTATCAACTTCAATGCCATGTTGTGAGACTATATAACCTAATACAATTCCCTTTTCGACCATGAAATGGCATTTTTCAAAATTTAAGACCAAATTCTTCTCAATACAATGATTCAACACCTTTCCCAAACTAATTATACATTCATCAAATGAAGACCCATGCACTGCAAAATCATCCATAAATACCTCCATGAAGGTCTCAATAAAATCAGAAAAAATACTCACCATGCATCTCTGGAAGGTACTTGGGGAGTTGCAAATTCCAAATAGCATCCTTCGGTAGGCAATTGTGCCAAAGGGACAGGTGAATGTAGTCTTCTCATGATCCTCTGGAGCTATAGGAACCTAAAAATATCCAGAAATCCCTCCAAGGAACAATAGTGTGTCTTCCCAGCTAGTATCTCATGCATCTGATCAATAAATGGGAGGGGGAAATGGTCTTTGTGAGTGGAATGATTTAGTTTACTATAATCAATACACACACGCTAACAATTTTGTACCCTCATTGGAACTAACTCATCTTTCTCATTTTTATCAACAGCAACACCACTTCTCTTAGGCACAACCTGAATTGGACTTACCCACTAAGAATCTGAAATGGGATAGATTATACCTGCCTCGAGAAATTTTTCAACTTCTTTTTTAACAACCTCCAGAAGGGTTTGATTGAGTCTCCTTTGTGGCTATCTCACAAGTTTATCCCCATCCTCCAAGAGAATCCTATGCATGCAAATGGAGGGGATAATACCTGATATGTTAGCCAAGGTCCACCCGATTGCCCTGATGTTCTCCTTCAATAGATTAAAAAGTTTTTCTTAATTTTCAAAAGGGATATTGTTAGCAATTATAATAGTTAATATCTCACCACTCAACAAGTAAGAGTATTTCAGATTTGGTGGCAATGGCTTCAGTTCTAATGAAGGAGGGTGTAGTATGGATGGAGACATTGAAGGAACTGAAATATGTGTACAAAGAGCATCAGTATCAGAATAGAAATCATCAAAATCAAAGAATAAAGCATCAAATCCATCAGCATACTCAACAGCCATGTCATAATCAGAGTGAACATGATCAAAATCATAATATGAATCCAAATCAAATCCAAGAGAGGATTTTGTATCAGCAACATGTGTGGATGTGCTCTTAAACATCAAACTCGAACCAATATTCATAATCTCTCTAAGAATAGGACAATAAAATTCCATGGAGTTTTTATTTGGTGGTTCAAAATGGGAGATAAAAATGCAGAGTGATCCTCTGAGGGGTACCTCATGGAATCCATAACATTAAATATCACAACTTCATCTCCAAACTCCATGGAAAGTGTACCCTCATTGACATTTATGATAGTTTAAGAAGTTTTGAGGAAGGTCCTACCTAAGATTATGGGAGTATGAGAACTTACCTAATCATCCTATTTTTTATGAACATAGAAATCTGCTGGAAAGATCATGTCTCTTACACGGACAAGTACATCCTCAAGGAATCCCGCTGGATATGTCGTAGCTCTATTCTCCAACTGCACCACTACTCTTGTTGGATTCAACTCACCAACCTGTAAGGAAGAGAATACAGAGTGGGGCATCACATTTATGGAAGCACCTAAATCACAAAGTGCATCAGAGAAGTGGAACTCACTTATAGTACATGGGATGGTGAATGTCCCTAGATCCTTGCACATTGTCAGCATTTCTAGAGTTGGTGTAATGAGTACTGACACATTCCATCCAAGATTGATCCTTTCATTTCCCTTGATCCCTCGTCGATTGGTGCAGTGTTCTTTTAAGAATTTGGAATACCTTGGAATTTGCTTAATGGCTTCAAGTAGATAAATGTTGATCTCCACACGCTTGAATGTGTCCAAAACCACTTTTTTCATTACTTCTTCAGCCATCTTCTTGGTTTTAACAACCCTTTTTGGAAAAGTAAGGGGTTTAGGAGGAACATCATCAATCTTTTTCTTACCTTTATCATTCTCCATAGATTTTTAATCAGTTGGTATGGAATGTGGCTTCTCTGGAGTTGAGTTGAATCCCGGTGGAATGGTAGGTATAGATGTATCATTCATTTGCTTACCACTTCTCAATGTGATGGCACTAACATTCCCCATGGGATTTGGAGTGGGTTGGGAGGGCAGATTTCCAAAATTCTTACTTACAACTTCATGGAGGGCAGTGGCAATCTGGCTCATTTGAGTCTTCAACTCCCTTAGCTCCGAACCTTGACTCTTTAGCTCAGTCTGTTGATTAAGAAAAATTTACTTCAAAATTTCATCAGTGTTAGAATCTACCTTGGGTGGGGGATTCCGTTATTGCTGGCTTGCTAATTCTTGGGCTTCAAATCTTTTTTGGGGTTGTTGGAAACCCTGCTGGTAAGGCGGAGGCTGCTAGAAGTTTTGTTGAATGGGTGGCCTTTGTTGTTGTCCAGAGCTATACCTCATGTCCGGTTGATCTTTCCACCATTGTTTGTATGTTGGAGAAAATGAATCAAACTTCTTTTGGGGATATGGTTTTTGTTGCTGCTGAAATGGTCTCCTAGGGAATAATACTGCACAATCTTCTGTTTCTTGTATTTAGGGGCAACAGTCAGTTTGATGTCTTGTATCAGTGCAAATGCCACAAGGCCTTGAAGGAGTGGGTTGGGATGTCTTTTGAGCCAAAGCAATCTGCCTCACCATAGTGGTCAATTCTTCCAACTTTGTATCAATCAAATGACTTTCAAGAGAAGAAGGACTTACCTGGTGTACTCCCCTGACATGTGGTGTACCTCGATCAACAAATTGTTAGGAGTTTTGTGCCATCTTGTCAATCAATGCACATGCGGCTACTAGTGTCTTGTCCACCAATTCCCCTCCTGCTGTAGTATCCACCATGATCCTCTCCATGGGTGTAAGTCCTTCGTAGAATTATTGGATGAGTAATTTCTCACTGTTTTGGTGATTTGGGCAGCTTGCACACAACTTCTTGAATTGCTACTAGTACTCATACATTGACTCCCGTTGGGCTTGCTTGGTCCCAGATATCTCCTTTCGAATGGATGTGGTCCTTGATGCTGGAAAAAATCGTTGCAAGAAAAGACATTTCAAATCATTCCAACATGTTACATCTTCAGGTTGCAAATAATACATCCAATCTTTTGTAGATCCATCAAGTGAGAATTGGAATGCCCTTAATTTAATTTGATCTTCAGAAACATTTCATGGTTTCAAGGTTGAGAAAACCACATTATATTCTTTCAAATGTTTATTGGGATTCTCGCCAGATTGGCCATGAATCTTTGAATGTAAGGGAATTGAGGCAGATTTCAGTTCAAAGTCTGATTCGAGATTTGGGTATGCAATACAATTTGGTTGATAGTTAATATTAGGAGCAGCCAATTCTAAAATGGTTATATTTATCTCATTGTAATTATTTTCAGCCATTGGTTCTTCTTTTATGTTTGAATTTGAATATCTTCTAATTTCAATGTTTTCGGAAAAGAGGAATTCACCAACTGGTTGAATATTGAAACTTCCCATAGACTGAGAATGTATGATTCATGCCCTAAGGCTACGTTCAATCTCCAGGTCAAGATATAAGAGATCATCGGGATTAGTTCGTGTCATAAATCAAATAAAAATGAAAAGAAAGAAAGAGGACCATAGTAAAACAAAAATGAGAAGTTTGAGTTTATGGTCCAAAATGAAAATAATAGGATAAAAAAATGAAAACTTGAGAAAGGGGAAACATGAAATAGAGAGGTGAAGAAAATAATAAAACGAAAAATAAAATAAATACCTATTAATGGTTGATTAAATTACTTTCCTCCCCGACAACGGTTCCAATTTTAAAGAGCGCTGTTGTGGGCGCCCTCAAATGATTAGTGTGATTTTGGGGTACTTAGGTGCAGCAGAGTGGCTGACCAAGGTCGTATCTAAAAGGAGGAAGTATATTTAAAACAAAATTTTAAAGATATTCTAAAAATAAAATAAAAGTGAATAATAACAATATTTGAAAGGATGGGGGTTGGTTATTTTTTATGAATCTAGAAGATGTTTTCTGGAAGAATATTGTATTTTTTGTGTTTTTAGTATTGAAATGAAGTTTGATTAAAATGACAAAACAAAAAGATGTTTTTTTAGAAAATATTTTAAAAGGAGTAATCGATCTAACTCTACCTCTTCATTCACTTATTAATAATTATCATTTAAATCACTATCCACTTAATTATGATCCCCTAATTTTTTATCCCTCAAACCCTACGAGAGTCAACTTAACCACAAAGATGAAATTACTTAAACCCTAGGCTAGCTTCGGAACACGCAATCGCAGCACCCGAATTTGATTTTTGTTCTAAGGTTAGCATATGTTCAGTAGCTAATTAAAGCACATATCCATTCTCGAAATGGGGATGAATTGTGTTTAGGGATTATATTTTAACTCTACAAATTTATCCTGTATGGTCTTGTATTACCAATTAAGATCGTGCTCCCATAATTTACTCAATTCCTGACCTCGCGTGTTTTGTGTTAATTGTTCAATTTCATTCTTAGTTTCTTACAATATAAAAACACAATTCATGGATAGTATTATGTGAATTATAGTAGCTCAACGATTCAAAATAAATAAATGAAGAAGGATATAGGTCGATCGATTACTAAAAATAACTACTCTTCCATGGGTGGTGTAGTCATCGTGGAGACATTTTGCATAAGTAAATGATTGAAAGGGTATAACCCAATCATGTCTACACTCTTGATTCCAATCCAATTAAGAAGATTAAGAGAAGACGAAAAGTGAAGAACACATAAGATTATTTGAAGAAAAATTCAAGAAACAAACATGAAATAAAAGAAATACAAAGAAGAGGTGGGAGAGGAGAGCCTTTTTGGAAGAGAGGTTTTCACAAAGTCTTAATTCTTCCAATAGTTGTGAGGGTCTCCCAAGAGACACCTTTTTGGGAAAACCTTACCAAAGCCTCGACCAGCCCTCCCATAGAGTTAAACCCCCTTTAAATAGAGTTTGTGAGGACTGGGGTTACATAACTTTTTAAGTGTGAAATGAAAAACTCGAACAAATATGTTATTCCAAGTTGCACCGCCTAGTTGACCTCCAAACGCGTGAATTGACCGACATTTAGGGAGGTTGATTTGTGCCAAATCCTATCCCAGAGCTTTCCTCAAAATTTGGGCTCACCCCAACCCCAGATGAATAAGATATGTTCCAAATACATAACCCATGTCCATTCTGCCGAGTCCAGCCCAGCATTGGATAAATGACCCATTTACTCAATCCAAATGCACTCTTTAGCTCTAGTGTCCTGAATAAAAGTTGTATAAAATTAAGTTATTAACCCTTTGAAAAAATTCCAAATTCAAATAATAAATATAAAAAAAATTATCTTCGAAATACTATAGTGAACTATAAAGGGTAAAACTGGAATTTTCACCAAATTTTCAAACGAATGATCAAATCCCAAATATTTTATAAATAAAAATATTTAACACAATGTGAGGAAATTATATAATTTATTATCAATAAAATATTCAACAAAATAGTGTTTTATAATAGAAATAAACAAGTTTTTTATGATAAAGAAACCACCAAATTTATCTAACTAATTATCATTAAAATATTATCAAATGAATCATCCTTGAATCTGGTAAAGAATAATATATATGAAAAATTAAACTTTTAGAAGTTAAATAATAACATATAATTTAAATTCTGGAGATTTATTCTCATCTTATATGAACTTCTATAGTTGTGTACATTGGATTTGGTCATGAAAACGAAGTAACAAACACTCTCGAAATGACGTAATTGAACAATATAACTCATCATAATGGCCACAAAAAAGCTTAATAAAATTATAATAAATAAAATACATTTATAATAGGGTTAGTGATTATTAATTAATTAAACTAATTTGATTATAAATGATATTAAAGTGAATAAATCATTCTGACATAATGTAGGGGGATTCTCAATCCTACTTTCCTTTCATTAAGTATTCCTATTTCATACGTAATTTAAATGTGGATATTCCTTAATATTCCTGAAAATTTATTTCATTGTTCTTAACATTTATGTTGTGGTATATACATGTTTTTCTTATTTTATGACAAATGAAATGATTTTTCAAAAAAATCTCTTCTTTATAAAAACTCTTCTTTTACTTTTCTAGAGTCTTATTCTTCTTCACTCAAGAATTATGAATATTATTCAAATTTTGGTCTACCCTTTTTTTGGTAACTATAATGTTTTTTCATGAATTTATAATTTATGAAATTCCCATGAAATCCATTCCTTTTTCATGGGTAATTTTATGGAAAATATTGTTATACATTTTATGTACCATGCATGATTATTAAAATGTTATGATGCCAAATGTGCACTCGAAATTATATAGCACACTAATTAATTGGGTATTTTGATGTATATCATGAGATAATGAGAAATAAGGGTGAAAATTATGATATCTTTGTTCAAAACCATGGATGGTATTTTTTCTCTAAGACATGATGTTTCATTTTTATGCATTTCCATATTATATTCCTTTATATAAGGCTTCCTCCCACGATTAATATGACGATACTATGATTATGTGATTATTATTATTATCACCAATGTTATTTTGATTCATGTTCTTATTTATCCTCTTATTGGGATTTCATCTCACCCCATTATTTTATGTATATCCTAAGGTGAATACTTATAATATGGTGTATATTAGGGACTATAAGAGTCTTGATAAGAAGAAATTAAATAGTGTTTATGTTTTATTATATAAATTTTATGTTTTTCAGAATTTCCCATATACACTATACATTTGGATCCTAGTTTTGTAACCCTATTATATTATGCATATTAAAAATTATGAAATAGTAATATATGTAAATCACAGTAGATATATAAAATATGTTTGATATTATAGAGGAATAGCTATTGGTATTATAGATGCTTAACATCAAAATGAATGTATCACCCTAGAGATTGAGTTAAAAGTAAAGACTAATTTATAGGGACGATATCTACTAAGACATGTCTAATGGGTTTCCCTGACCAAGTAAATAGTTTATATACTTACAAGGAAGTGATAGATACAAGGTGATGAATATTTAGAGATAATTGTTATTAATATGACATGGCATAAATCATTCTAAGAGGAAATGTATGGGGAGTAGGAGGAGATTAATGTGGTGAGTTTAATTCCATATGATTATATGATGGAATGATCACATTTACATGTTATGTAATGTATATTATATTTCAATAACATACTTTGTTATACTAAAATATCACTTGTATCAGGTAGAACATCATTAGATGTAATCAAAACTATCTAGTTGTACATGAGAAAGTAAAATATGTATTAAAAAAATTATTTTAAAATATGAAATTATTTGTTCTATTTCTTGTAATAAAACCTAGTTAGTAAACTCTTATCATAATATAAATTATTATAAATATACTACTTTTACTAGAAAAGATGTCTTGTTATGAAAATGAAAAAAATGAATATAGTCTAGGAAATCATCTATTGAGAATTATTAGACATTTAGGTGAGGCCACATATAATGGAATATTTAGGCAGTGGATATATGGTTGGCCTAAGAACAACTGTTATAACCTAGTAGAATCATTCTCTTATCATGTGAGAGATAACCTGTTTTGTTAGATATCTGGCTCTAATTCAAGTGGGAGTATTGTGAATGTGGGTGTTATAGTCTTATCATTACTGATACTTTTTAATTACCATATCGTGTATATAGTTAGTTACAAATGATGTACACTTACCATAATAATGTTGATATCTAAATGTAAACTATTTATGTAGTATCGTCTTGATATGTGATGTCATATATTAAGGGTATAAAAGTTATCAATATATGATGAAAACCTTGTGATATTGTGATAGTGATCATAAACAAATGTCTTATGGTCTAGATACATCATTCTGACTATACCTTTATGAAATCTGACTATCAATTATTGGGGATCATAGTAATTAAGATGAATTCTCATGATGTTCACACATAGTGATCTCGAGAAGATTAGATCATAAGAACTTACCCACTAATAATTACACTACATATTTTGTTGTCATTGGTTATTTGTTATTTAGGATCATGTGTAATAGTATCTCTATAAGAGATTATTATCAGTGTATACTATTTGATCACATAATTTGATGAAAGGAAAAAACTACAGCATTAATGTCATAGAAAGGTATCTTGTTTTCGATGTGTAATTCATAGTTTTAAATTAATTGAATAATAAAGAAATAATTTATATCTTCTAATTGGAAAAGATATATTGGGATTGGTTTACTAGGACAAGAGTACTTTTAATAAATATATAGAAATTGTATAAGATGGTATGTTTGTCTAGTTAGGTTTAAAAATAACAAATCAAGAAATGATAATGACACAAGTGTGTGCCGTTCTTTAATATTTATCAAAGTGAAATGAGATTTTTTTCAAGTGGAATTTGTTCAAAGAAAAGTTTTCATTTCAATGACTACTCCTTTTCTACTTATGGACCTTGATGGGTTTTTTTAAAAATTCACTGCTTTTTCTTTAAATAGTATTCACTTCTATCAAGATAAGTAACTAAAGGGACACAAAAAATATTTTAATCAAAAGCCTACCATATTCTGATGAATATGAGTTTAGTTAAATGTTGTCTCTAAAATGGGGTATGAGATGTGTCCAAGAATATATAATCAATAAGGAATAAATGAATTAATATTATTTATGTTTAAAATAATTGGTAGTAAATTTATTTATTTATTGTATTTAAATGTACTATAGATGATACATAGACAATATTTTATAATAAAAAATTATTTAAATAATTTGGAGTTGATTATTATTTGTGGAAATGAACAGATGAATTAATGGATAACTCTTATCATGTAATATATTTATTATACTATTTGAAAGTGATATAAATTTAAATTATATTTATGGCTCAGGAAACTAGCCATATGATGTCATTTATAGTGAGTAAATAATATTCTTCAGCAATGGACCCTTTTCAAGATATTGTGTTACCTCACAAGATGCTTGAGGAGCGGGTCCCTTGTGCTAAACTATTCATCACACAATGGATGAGACCAAATATCACCGCTCTAAAATACTATATTTGGAGACTCATGATCAATGACTTTGATAAAATTATATCATTATAGATCTATGGATTAATGGAGTGGTGATCACCAGGATGTTGAAGGCGAAATTGGTTCTTTGGACTAGACCCCAAAATTCAACGATCGATGTTCTAATATTATTTATAAGAATGCATAGATAATATCAAGGGAATTTTCTTTGTTTAATTAGATTAGTGATCACCAGTGATGATCGGTTTTTGAGTATGAATTCAAATTGAATGTGGTAATTTATGTTTTTTATGCTTATGTTTCATCATGAGATGATACTTAGGCCTTTCCTAGGGCCTAATTTCATCAATGATGATGACTGTAAATAAATAAATATCGCATATTTTAAAATACAAGCTCATCTTCATCCATTTGGAACCCTAGTCTCTTCAGACTTAATGAAATTCCATTGTTATTTATTGGATCACAAAAAACATATCCTCTAAAATGTGATATCCAACCATTAATTTTACAGTCTTAATCCTAACATCTATACTTTATTGGTTTATATATAACTCATTTTATTAATAGTGAAAACCTAGCCAAGTGCATTATAGGTTCAAACCCAATATAAAAATTCAAAGTATATTTCCCAACATCTTCTATGTCATAGGTGATAAGTAATCTGATCTTCTATGTGGATAGACTATACCTTGACTCATAAAAGTGTGGTTCTTTCCTCATCTATTTTATGGGTCAAGAGGAACATGATATTATAAGGGGATAAACTAAACATATTCATCTACGGAGGTATTCTAATCCTAGATTTTCCTTTTTTTAATGTTAATATAACCCCTTCAAAGGCACACTATACATGGACTATATAACATATACAGATGAAACCAAATGAAAGAATTAAAAAATTATCAAATGAATGTTTATCTATGAAGACACTATAATATGTATCAAGAAGTTCTCAACCAATTCAAGATGTTTAAAAAATGAATCTCAATAAACCATTAGTCTACATCAACACGTTGTTTAATAAAGAATCTCCACGACTCAGTTAATAACTATGAAACATGTGAGATTTAATGCATAGTCACTTATATTTTTTTCTCCACTCCACAATCTATTTTTAAAAAAATATAAATGGATATTTTATTTACATTAAAATGAATGATTCACTTTAATAAAACAAAAAAATTAAATCATCACGTGGAATAGGATTTTAAATAGTTTTGATATACTATAAAAATGAGAACCCTTTAGAATAAATAATCTCATTTATATAATAAGAAAATATATAATTTAATACATCAATTTTTTTGAAAAAAAATACTTGTAGAACTCAATAAATTTATCAACTTCTAACACCTCATATTAATAAATATGTAATCTTCATACTAGGTTTTTTTTAAACAAAATCATGAATTTTTAAGCCCATGATAGCACATTAATTATACTTAAAAGGCTTCCAAATTTATCTTTATACATTAGAAATAAGTAACTGTTAATTGTAGAAAGATTATATATATGTCCTATCGAAGGCGGATTTAATGAGGTCAACTTATAATTATTCCCATAGTTGGTTCTTCTCTATTCATGTATGCATGTACATATAAGAATATAAAACAGCTAAAAAAATTCTTTCTAAAATCATATAAAAATATAGTTATAAATCACTAAACAATTTCATTATTCAATGGTTGTGAACATTAATATGATTTATAAAAAGTGGTGTAATTATTACTATCAATATTGATGTTACGAATTATTTCCATTCAAAGGATAGGGATTTTATTTATAAATTGATATTCTGTTTCCACATTAAAATCAAATTAATTTTATGGGTGAAATATCACATAGTCATATAGCACATATCAAGGATAATAAGTGGTTCTAATAATGGATAAATAATGTTTTCTCAAGGGGCATGACAAGGTGAATCTCCCTCAACTACGCAATTCTCTATTGCTAGAGATGTCCTCAGTAGAATCCATACTCACATGGTGAAAAATGAATCTTCTTTATTCTATTGAAATTATTATCTTATTACAATGTACAAAGAGAAGAATATATATCCTTACTGACATGCTACATCATTATGAAAGAATCTCTGGGAAAACCATCATTCTATATAATTCCTTTATTTACATTTAATATAGGTATACACCACTATAAAAGCAAGAATCTAAATGGAGATGGGCATTAGAGAGGGTATAATACCCTTCATCTCTCTTGGTGTTCCCCTACTCCATGGGTGAAAAAATGTGATCTATTTATCCAATATTTATGGCCAAATACAAAACTGACACTCAACATGTAAGGTTAAGGATCTCTATATTGATTTTACAATTTACTATGTCAAGTAAACTATACATTATAAAATCATTCAACGCATCGAAAGTTATAAATGGACTATGGGGATAATTAAAAACATCAATTTCTGTATCAAAAAAATATTAGAGTGATGGTATCCTGGGAACAAATAAGGTCATTGTTCCTCAAAAACAATTTCCTAGTCCACTCACTAGTGGGGGAATGGGTATAAATAATATTAAATAATTTAATGAAGCTTCTCTAGAAAGATTAACATGGAACCATATTAGCAAAAACTCACAACACTACATTTTGTCATAATCATATTTTTGAAATATTTTTATAATATAACACTTCTCATATGGATTCATCCATATAAGAATTAATTAAAACCTCCTACTCCAACATCATGTCTTGAAAAGTATGATTGAAAACAAGAACTCATATCTCAAATATTAGATAGATAAATGGATTGTATCTCCTCTTATTTCATAATTTAATTGTCTAGATTCTTCTTTGGATTCTCATATCATTAATATTAAATATTAATTTGCTGATCCTTGACCATGTCTATATAGTGATGTTAAATAAATCATCAATGACCAAACCTTTACCCTTGTGAGGATGTGCTAATATGGGATCCTACTAAGAAAGAAATCAAAAATAGTTTATTGTATTGTCATTTCAATATTGTGGACTCTAATCATTATTATTATTGGATTATAAGATTAAATAAATCCTAGATATACCCATCACACTTAACTATTATATGATTATTATATCATAACAGAATCCCTACAGATTTTTTTTACAATTATTTGGTGTTTCCATTTGTTGCATGTACAAAATATGTGACCAGATTAGGGACAATGTTAATAAAAAATTCTTCTTTTTCTTCACTTATTTTTCTCTATGTAAGGCAGTCTATGACTTTTTGGAAATATCACTGAGGATCATGGATATACATGGGTTCCTAATCTATTCTAATATTAGATATCTCTCGCCCCACCTTAAAAATCTCTTAGACATGCCATTGATATAGCTATATAATTAAATATGAGATGGTTTTACTTCTTTGTTTTTTCACAACATTACCTTAAACCATAAGTCTACTATTGAAAAAAATTGTTTTCTCATTCAGGGATTCCAACATGCTCTAAAGTGACTATTGGGATAAATGTTTCCTTGATTTTACTGTATTGAGAATATTATGAATTACTGGTAATTTCAATACAATAAATGTAACTATATATGTTATTTGGAATAATTATGTTTAAATTGTATCAAAATAAAATCTAATGTTTAATAAAAAGTGAATGTTGGTTCCTCAGTATGTGTTGATGTCTTTCATGAACATAGTGGGATGAATACCTTTGTTTAAGCCACAATAGATGGTATGTTGAATCATTCATGGAGGTCTACTACACAATGGATGAAATATATGATGTAACTCTCTATACATAATTTCATCATCACATATTCTTTTCAGGATAAGAATTATGTGGTGAAGGTCTCAATAATGAGTTAATCGACACAGATCTCACATTTTTGGATGATATTCCTTCCAAATTGATTTCTCATTATTAAAGATATTTTTTTTTAAAATCCTTTCTTTCATACTTCTATGACTATTTAAGTTTAAAAAATATAATCTTTTCCATCATGGATAAAGAACCCAAGAAAATATCTCCTTAATCAGACCTAAATAATTCATGATATTACAAATATAGAATCAAAATCAATATTGAGAACTAAAAAATAACTGTAAAATTTTTGGGACATCAAACTAAATATCAGACATCAAAATAAGCGATTCGTAAATCCTTGTAGTTGAAAAAAGTTTATGTAATATTTTTATCTAACTAACCCATCATTTATATATTGAATTGGACTTATATATATCAATATATAACTAAAAATAGAATAAATGTAATTAAATAAAAATAGGTAATATTTATTTAAAATAAACACTATCATCGAACACATTTTCAAACAAGATTATAATATATTAATCATTTTTTAGTTAAATTAAATGTAATCAATCTTCTTCCATTCTGAAAAATAAGAATTAGTCAATTTCATGTTTTTTATCCTATGTTGCTACTAAAATAAAAAATTGAAATAAATATGGAAATTTTGATATGTGAGAAAAAAAATTATTTGTAGGAATAGTGTTTTGAATACTTAAATCATTTGGATTCATGTGAAATGTATTTCGGATACATTAGAATAGAAAAAAAAGTAATATAAATGAAATTTAATGGTCCTAAATGACATAATTATCATAGGTTCACTTCAATAAACTTGTACAAAAATTTATAAATAATTAAAATCTAAAATCTAAAGATAATTTAAAAAAATAATTATAATATATAATAAAATTTAATAATATATTATTCAGTACATGAAATATCAAATGATTACATATAATAAAGAAATGATAAATTATAACTATAGAGTTCAATGTTGAAATAACTATTATAAAGGAAATAAGATAAATAAATTTATGTAATTATCCAAACATAATGTTGATAAAGGAGCCAATAAATAATCAATACATAGTATAATTTGAATACTCTTCCCCCCCCCCATTTGAAATTACCAAAAATATAATTTTTAAATAGAAAATTTATCTTTTACATGATAATAAACCTCACATATTATTTAAAAATGTCTTACTCTCCCTCTGTTTCATAGTAGAAAAATTAACTCCCCAGCTGAATGAGAATTGATAATGAGAAAAATGGATTTCCACAAGTATATGTAACATAAAAGTCACATTTAAATAAAATTAAATTGATGATATATTATTTTAATTAAAATTGAAGTTAAAATTATAATACAATAACATATTAATTTTTATAAATAATATATAAAATATTATTATATAAAACAAATTCAAAGTATATATCAAGGGTCAACATTCTAGCATTATATTGTTTGAACATTGAGTTGTATACAATGACGACATATGAGAACATTCTTATGAAAAATCAATTAGATCCCCTTCATAAAATAAACATTTATAAAAGGTAAATACTTAATGAATAATTAGATATCAACTAGTTTAAATGAGAATTCTTAAAATAATAAAAATAAAAGAAAATTTGTATACAAATTATAATTAATATTGTAAAAATAGATTCCAAATTAATAAGTATTTTATGTAAATTTAAAATTATTATCATATAAACATATTCAAACTCCCCCAAAATTCATGTAAAAATATTTAGAGTTCAATAATACCATGTTCATTTTTTTATCAATTTCAAAAAACACTTGTGGTTTTGTAAATATATCACCAATCTGATTTATTTTAGAAATAAATCCAATATTTATATTTCTTTTTTGAATAATATATCTAATAAAGTGAAATCTAATATTAATATACATGGTCTAAGTGTGATTTAATGATTTATTAAAAATAGATATAGCCAAATTATTATCACAAAATATAGACATTATTTCGAAATTAAACAGAAAATTATAAACTATTAAAATTAATATAATAGTTTTAAAATTTTATAATTCTAAAAAATATATAAATATAAAAATCAATCAAAAATGAAAATAGAAAAAAAAATAGAATTATTTTCTTAAAAAATATCTTAAATGAAACTACATTATCACCTCCTTAATTTATCCATTCTAATAATATAAATCTAATATTTTAAAGCTCCCCCTCAATTTCTCCTACATTATATTGAATAAAAATACATGTTTATATAGAAACTGAATACCAATTTAAAAAATTGTATGTTTTAATAGTTTGAATATAAGGAACAAATTTAAAATTAAGAAACATATGTTTCCCCCCTACATAATTTAATATTTATTCCTTAATGAATAAAAAGATATAGGTCAAACATATTTTCAATTCTAAAAAATAATGTATATGCATATTTTTTATTTAAAGTGGATGTAACATTTTTAAAACATCATATGTTAGAATGTTTATAAAAATTTACAAAAAATAAAATATGAAAAGGAAAATCATAAATTATGATAACAATACTTACATCTTGTATTATAATGTTTATAAAAAATTATGACAAATATAATATGGAAATAAAAAAATAAATAAAGATAATAATACTTCCCTAAATTGATTTATATTATTCAACTTTTATAATAGTAAATTAGTCATACAGAGAAATCTCTAAATCTCATTATAAACTAAATATTTTAAATTTTTAACATATTTTAATGAATAAATGTCAGTAAAATTAAATATATATTATATTTCCTTGAATTTAAATTTTCATATAGTCTATGATAATGTTCTAAATGTTTTAAGTTCTGGTTAAAAAAATAATGATTCTACTATTTTTCTATATTTAGAATTCATAAAATCTTAAACTTACAAGATTTTACAATATGAAATATTAAATCATCAAAATATGTTGCCAAAAAGATAATAATAAAACAATAATTACATGCTTTCATACTATAAGAATATATAATTAAGTACATACAACCTTGGGATAAATAATGGATTAATTTCACATGAATTGGTAAAGAAACCCTTATGTACCAAATAGTAAACTGTTTATCTAGTTTTTCCTCAAAATTAGATTTAGACATAGATATCCTTTTATGAACAAAAAACGGAGTGATATTTAAAAGAAATATCACAAATAATAACCATAGGATCCAATTTTAAAGTGATTAGTCAAATATATTCTAGTTTATATTTTTGGGAAATCTAGGGATAACATTTTTAAATATAACATTATTTTAGATTAATAAAGAATACGTATCAAAATTATATACACCTTATGAACATAATGGTTTAGTGTATTTAGTGACTACATATATAATCAATTTATCTCTTAAATTATATTTAATATTTCCCACAAATATTTTCATATTATTACCCTTCAATAAATATCATACTTATAACATCACCTACAAACATAGGAATGGAAAAATAAGAAATATTGACATCTTATTCTCATAAGGGTAATCCTGGGATGTATCAATCATAAGACCCTAATTTAATCATAATGGTATGACCATATAATAGAGTTGATGTTGAAAATGTAAAATATTCATACCCAAAAAAATAGATTACATACTCTGAAATAAAGTCATATCTAGAAGCATGAATAATATGGATTTCAAAGTAGTAACCATTATTATATAGTAATAACATGGAAATATAGAATCAAAAATAAATTAAATCATAATTTTTTGAATTTTATATTCATAATCATTCCCACACATAACCTTATATACATAGAAATCATATTCATGCATCAAAATATGAAATTATCTATTTCTAGTCATGCGTACAAATATTATTATGACCATGTTAAGAAGAAAACAAACTCACACATCATAAAGTGAAATAAATATTAACAATATTGTCCATGATTTTAATCAGGATATCATCATATCTATATAATATTATGATGTTAATTGAAGGTATATAATGGATCCAGAAACCTAATATTAAAAATCAATTCATATGTATTCCATAAGGCCATGAAAACATTCATCATTTTATCTTAGCATAACCCATGAAAAAATGGGTTTAATGATGATTTCATCATCATAATCAAAAATCAGGTAGATAAAGAATAATCATTGTATCATTGGATTATGTCCCCAATTATGTATAAGTAAAATTAATGTATTTTTTCATCTAAAAATACCTTTAAAGGGTTACTAGAAAATTTATTAAGAAAAGCCCCCCTTATCATTTTGAAATCCATTATTAAAAAACTAAAATATTATATAATTTTAGGGAAATAAATTTCATTGAAAATTTATATGGAAACATGTAATGTATGTTTCAATGAAACATTAGACAGGATATTGGGTAAACCCATAGATGCAGTTTATGTTAAAACTAATATTTGTTAAAAATATTAGTGTAAAGTACATTGATTGGAAAACAACACGAACAATTAATTTAATTTTTTTTATAAAAATTATAATATGGGTAATATTTTTTTAATAAATAATATAGTAATAGTAAAATTATATGTGAAATTTTAATTAATGGGTACGTGGACATGGAATAAAAAATTCCATGACCAAAGATGAAATAAGGTTGGTTTTATGTAAAAAAACTTTTATCAAAATTTTAAGTATCAAAGAGAGGAAATTGGTACTAGTATTATAAAATTACAAGAACTAATATTATATAATACACTATTTTTTTATTAAACGAAAATAGTCACATAATATCCCAAAATGTTAATTTTATATAGACAACCCTGAAAATAAATAAGATTGTAATATAAATCACATACCTCAAATCAAATATTATTTTGTACTCATTTAATAATACTTTATAATAAATCTGAATTTATTATAAATCTATACTAAAACCATATTCATTCATTACAAGATATTTAAAATTATTTTATAATTTGTAATAATTTTTTTGTAAACAATCATTTCTTAAAATGGTATTTTAGGTGAAAACTGATTCATCTTACATTCATGTATCGGTTAGATGGTTCTAGTACATGAACCTAGGTCATTGTTTCAAAATATCAAAAATATTTACCATTATAGAAATTTCATTCTAATTCATTATATACACTTTTATATCCATTATTATAATGTGGTGAAGAAAAAAGGATTTATATCACTTTCTAGAGACAGTAGTCCATATGTATGCATGAAGGATGTTTCCAATTTTTTATGGATATAAAAAAGAAATATAAGTAAAAAATAGCATTTAATGAATAATTAATGTGTCCTAAATATCATATATATATTTATTTATGTATATCCCTTAAATTTTTCAGTATTTCCACCCATGAAATTTATAAATGAGAAATGAAGCACGCCTCTTTGTAGAGGTGGTAGTCCACAAATACGCCTGCGTGACATTATCATTCTCCAATAGATGAGTATTTGAGGAGGTAGAAGGAATATTATAATTAATGATCAATAATTTGATCATATATATCATATATAAATATTAATTCTATCATAATAGCCAACCATAAAATTTTGTGATGGAAAATGAATTATATAATTATGTAAAGACAGTAGTCCACAGGTATGCATGAGGGATACATTAATTTCTCATATGATTGAAATATTGTGGAATATGATCATATCATAATCATAATAACATAATAACTTTTTTATGATATTTTATGTAAAATCCCAGGTAAATATGGAATAATGAACTTTTCATATTTATTAATATTTTTGAATTAAATATTAATTTTACATTAAAGGGGATGATATGTTCGATAGTGTACCTGATACGCAACAACATGTTTCTTTGAAATATTACGTTGCACACTAATAATATAATATTATTATTTTAAATGGTCGTTTAATCCTAGTTTATTTATTGGAGGTAATGAACAAAAATAACTACAATATGATTATACATGTTTTTTACATGTATTTACATTTATCCAATAACTGTTAGAGGCTTAAAATGTGAATGAATCTAATTTTTTTCATAATTTACATTAAAAGGTAAATTTACTGCCTTTTAAATGGAGAACTCTATTTAAATATTGCTTTAGTCACTTTAATGCATTATATTTGACCAAATAAAATCCTTCTTTATAATGGGGACATCAAAATTAACTTTCTGTAAATTTTTGGAATTTTTCTGATAAAGTTCATTTTTTTGAATAGTGTAAATATTGTATTTTAATTCAAAACTATGTTTTAATATAATTTATTTTATGGATTTATTTTAGTTTTAATTGTTTTTAAAGTGTAATTAGAATATATTTTTACCATTTAATCCAGTGTTGGTCATTTGAATTAATTTCACTTTGAAATTCGACATAAACAATTGTCAATCTTTTGATAGTTATTGTTTCATAAAAAACGTTATTTGTTTTAACAATGGGATTTATTTTTAAAATTAATTATTGACACATTTATGTTTTTAATTTGGAAAAATAAAAATCATTTTTGAATTTAGAATACCAAAAATTTCTTCGTCTGAATTTTTTGTATTTTTCAGAAAAACATCAATTTTTGATGAATAGTGAAACCACTTAGTAGTAGTTAAAAAACTGACTTTTTGATTTAAATGAAATTTTACCGCTCTTTTAAATTTAATTTCAAAAATCCGACATACATTGTTGTAATCAAAAAGTAAAATGTGGTTCAATAAGATGAAAATAATTTTTGGTGAATTGTAACTTTTGACTTTTATTTACCGCGGTTAAAGGTAAATATGGTAATTCATGGTAAAAAAAATATTATAATAATTCCAAATTACCTTAAAACATGTCCAAACCTTATTGGTGGAGTCATTAATGACCATGGGAATCTTTGGGTCGATTTTGGGACCCCATTGAGCCACTTGGGAGAGATAATGAAAATTTAGATTAATTAACTTAAAGTAAAGGCAAAAATAACAAAAGAAAATATCTTTTAGTAAAGTAATTCTGATAAGGGGTTATATAAATTATCATTTAGACTATAAATATTAATTTGAAAGATAAAAATATTTATTATATCATGGTATTTTAGTTATAATTTTTATACATCAAATAATTTAAATTATTTATGACACAATAATGGTGCAGTGTTTACCTCTTTAATAAATCATTTAAATAAATAAGATTATAATGATTAAAATGTTATCCAAAACCTGTCCAATTTCTATTGGATGATTTTATTTCAACCATTAGTCATCTTATATTCTACTATAATGATTTTTTGGCCATTATAAACCAAATATCATTATATAATAAAATAATGAATTCACACTTTCCTAAAGAGCCCCTCCTCCCCTTATAAAAAGGGACCACCTTTAACCATTTCCTCACACCTCTCAAGCCATTTGGATCATCCAAACTCTGCCCAATTAATCTCCCTATATCTGTCTCCTCCCCCTAGAAGTCTTACCTTAGTCTTAAGGCACTTAAAAAAGTCCTTTGGTTCAAACCAATGGGAGTTACCCAAATTAAGGGTAACCGTTTCACTTAAAATTTTTTCTTTTATTTCACTTTTCCAACCCCTAAACTATTTTTATTCCGTTCTTTTGTAAAAACACAAGTATCCTAAATATACTAGGATTTTGTTATGATAAGGATTATAACTACACTTATGCACACCTCCATTTAATTAATGCATAATATAATGTTTCTGTGGATGGAAAACTACCGCCTCACGAAACGATGATTGTTCAAATATCTCAAACTGCCTCTCATGGTGGCCATTATGACAGCACTGTATTTATATATGATATAAATTATGTTTATGTTTCCTTTATGATTATTTAATTTCCATTTATATAAAGCATTTATGGTTTCCATTATGGGTAAATATGATAATCTCATTAGAGGAAGTGCGGACTACCGCCCTCTCAAAGTGATATGACTCGTTAATTCCATATGTGGGATGTATAAAGGATGGAGTAAATGATATTATATATGATATTATATATGAAATTATACTATAATTATAATATATGTAGAGACCCCAAACTTTACATACATGGATAATACATTACTTTTTCAAAATACTTAATATATAACAAAAAACAAACACTAAAGGACCGTAATAGTTTAGTGTCTTTGGAAACTTGGAACATAATCTTCTAATCATGGTGAAAGATCTTAAATATCTCCAAAAAAGATCTTCCCCTTTTGTTTTCTTACCTAAAACATTTCCTTAATTACAGGGGGAAAAGAAAGCATAAAAAAGGGTGATCTAAAATGCGCAGTAAGGGTTAACATAGAGAACATAAAAAATCCATAAACATTTGAATGAAAAAACATGAACATAAACTATAAACATAAAACTTTTGAGCAAAGACCTAAATTTCGAAGTACGTAAGGAATATATCATAATGGAACATAAATCATGATAAAATAACATGGGAATAAAAAATGTAATTGGGGCAAACAATTAAGAACATGATATGATTTCCATAGTAGCCAAGCCATTACTGCTAAGACCATCTTTTTGGACAAATTCCCTTTCTGAATCGAGTTCACTCCTCGTTCCAGACCTATATCACTGAATCAGATTAAATTACCATTCAAACCATGTCTATCTCATGAGATATAAATCTTTACCCAATTCATTTTAGGGAGATATAGGTCCCACCCATCTCATAATGAAATCATTCTTACATATACCACAACATAAACATAAATCATTCATCATAACCCAAAGAATAAAATGGGTTTCATAAACATCATCCCATCATAACATAATCCATATAAGAAAAATGGATATCATTTCATCATAATAAAAATAAAACCATGTAAATAATAGAGACATTATACTTGAAACATGAACATATTGAACAATTTCATCTTAGATGAAAAATAGTTTTCATAAACACTTGAAATGAATTCTTCAGGAAAATATCCTTTCTTCTTCAAAATCATTTTCTTTTCAAAAAATTCTATGCAATTTTAAAAGAAAAGGATTTTTTTGAAAATAGTCATGAAATATTTTAGAGTAAGCTTCATTACGAAAAGTCATTATGAAACCGTAAAAATCCATTCATGCCGTATAAGTTAAAAAAACATTCTCCTCGTACTTTTGTCGAAAAAGTCAAAAAGTTCTGCGTATGGTAAACAGAAGAAATATTCCTTTAATAACAATTAGTAAAAGTCAAAAATTTGTAAAAAGGACTTTAAACATACATAAAAACACTTTTATAAAATAGGGTCATGGATGATAACAATAACCCCAGTAAATACTTACGAATAAACAATCTCGGATAAGAACGAGATTGGAATAATTATCCCTTACCTTAGGTTCGATATGCTTAGTACGTATATGAACCTACGGTATAATGATTTAAATAATTTAATTGACTTATTAAATAGTAAAATTCATTGTTATTGTTTCATATTTGTTTCAATAATGACTTATAATACCCGTTCTTTTGTAAATTCCATGATAAAGCAGCGTTTTGGGTAAAATCGTTTCATTTATCATACGTGTTTCGATTTGTTGTTATTGATATTATTATTACTCATATCATGATTTAATTACTTCCATTATTTAAATAATGATTTATATATCATATATATTTAGTATATACATATATATAATAGATAGATGAATGAAATGAAATACACTGTTCATGGAGACGGTAGGTCGTACGTACGCAAGAACGTTGTTTTCCTTTCCTTATTGAATTGAATGGAATTAATTAGATGACATAGATATATATATATATATATACAGAAATACAGTAGCATTATTATGTCATATATTTCATGATTACATATTATATATACTTTATAATCATTCTAAAATTGTTAACATGGAAAATGAATCTCATCCCGCTGTGGAGACGGTAATCCGTACTTACGCACGAGCGATGATATTGTTCCCATATTTATTGAATGGAATTAGAGTGAATGATATAATATCTTAGTATAAGTATGATATTATAATAATAATATATAGTTATTATTTACACCATTATACCCATCCAAGTAAGGTGGTGGTGGAAAAACGGATTACACCACGGAGTGGAGACGGTATTCTGTACGTACGCACGCGCGGTAATTTCATTTTCCATAGGATGGATAGAAGTTGAAAAATGGTTTTTTCATATTTATAATAACATATCAGCATATAAATAATATTTATGTTATTAATTTATATAAAAAACAACTAAATAAGAGGATGTAGTAGAAGAAAGAAACTTGAAAGAGTCAGGAGAAGCGATTACCTCTTCCTCGACGCACCTCCTTTAAACTTCTTATTAGGGCACTAGAGTTGGTCTTTTGAGAATACCAGAACCTCAATTATATAACTATATAGGTTGAGAAGATTAATTGGTAGGGTTTTGCTGATCTTAAAGGCTCAAAAGGGTGTGAAGAGAAGAGGGAAGGGGTTCCCTTTTATAAGGGAGGAGAGAGGCACCTCTGGGAAAACATAAAATATTATTTTATAATAAAGTCATATTCAGTTTCTAATAGCTCCAAATGGATTTATTTCGAAGCTATGTTGGGGGTGGGTCTATAAAACTCTCAAAAAATAGGTTTTAGACAAGTTTAGGTTACTATTGTGTCCTTATCATTTAGATTTAACTCTAAGTTAAATAATTTAACTTTTACCGTGTCTTTTTGTTTTCTTACACTATATGGTCATTAAAAACTCTATAAGAAGCCAAAAAAACCCAAGTGGTTCATTATTAATATATATATATATATCCTTATATAATTCATTTGGCCGAACATTATATTTTTAGGAATAAAATAACAATTAATAATATAATATCTATTTTAAAAACTATTTTTTGTCAATTTTGACACTATTTGGTACTTGATTTTTGTGAAAATACTAACTGCATGATTAGTTCAAAAAAAGATAATTATATAAATACTAACATGTCATACTAACCTATAAAATTAGTGAAAGTCATAAAAAGTCTAAAATTACATTTATTTGGGTATTTATAACATCAATTATGTTAATATTTAATGAATAATTTTATTACTGCGTCTTCATTGTGTCATAAATAAATTTAAGTATTTAATGTCTTAAAATTATAAATAAAATACCATTATGTAGGAAATCTATTTAGATTTCTAATGAATATTTATAGTCAAATTTATCTTATGTATAACCCTATATTAAAAATGTTTTAGTTATTAAACATTGATTGTAACTATTTTAATTCTTCTTTAAATAAAATAATAATAAGTGTCCTAATATAATCCAAGTGGACCTAAAGGGTAATATATTATTCCTAAGGTTGTTTTTGGTCGAATTAAACATATCCAATAGAGTTAGGACATGTCTTAGGGTAATGATAATATAATATTTACCCTTAATTACACTACTTACTTTTAACTGTGGTAAATAAAAGTAAAAAGTTACTATTCACCAAAAGTTATTTTTATATTTTTGAACCAAATTTTACTTACTGATATCAACTGTGTCTCTTGGATTTTTGAAATTCCACTCACAGAAGTGGTAAAATTATGTTTTTTGTAAATTTTCAAATTCGACTAGGAGGTGGGTAAAAGACGGTGAAAAGTTTGATAAACTTTTTACATATCTAAAATTATTATAAAATGAATCCAATGAATTACATTGAACATATACAGGTTTTATGTATCTATTTTTACTGAAAATAGATTTAAATAAAATAAATAATTATTTAAATAAAAAGTCAGTTTTTAAATAGTAACCTAGTGTTTTCACTATTCATCAAAAATTGAATGCCTTCATAAAAATACCAAAAACTCACCCAAGGCCAATTTCAATATTCCGAATCCAAAAATAAAGTCCATTTTGAAAGATAAAATTTATAAAATTTCAAAAAGTGGGTATTACTATTCATAACAGCTAGTTCATAATAATATTATAATAATATCTTGTTTAGTGAAACATGGTATTGTGTACTACAGACGCTATAGAAGAAGGTCTTGATTGCGTGTAATGAAAGACAAGTCAGGGCTTCTTGTAGTGAAAGATCTATTTCGTGTTGCATATAACATAATCAAAACTTATTTCATTTATAAATTAAACAAAATCTATACATAATGTTGTGTAAAATAATTTCCAAAAAACGAACGTGAAATTGTGTATAACACGAGTCAAGAATAGTGTTGCTTATACAACAAGCTAATACGATGTTGCGTATAGTGCAATCTAATTTTTGTGTAGCGTACAACACAAGACATCAATGAAATTAAAAAGAATAATTATCATAAAATATTAGGTTGTTACATTAAACCCCCTTAAAATGAATTTCTCCCTCAAAATTCGTTCGGGTTATAAATGGTTTACTACTTGAAAGTTTATTTCATAGAAACCCACATCGAAAAAAGGAATACTAAAACTTAATTTTAAAAAGTGAAGTATGAAAAATAATGGTTACCCAAATTAACTCATCACTGGTGTTCCATAAAGGAGAACATAGGTTAAAATATGGATATGGAAGAGAAATCTAACCATCACGTTCTGATGGAGAGTGGTAGAGAACATGGCTATGAAAAGGCCAATAATCACAAAGACATAAATTTGTGGTGATCTAAGGTACCATCTGATTCATCAAATATAACAGCATGAGGACAACATTTTTGGTTTTCAATACCATTTCCCTAAAGTTGAAAATCTTGAAACTGAAGAAATACTTACTTGATTTCGGTACAATATCACTGTTGTTAGTGTCTTGAACAATTTCCACTTCATCTCTTAAAGAAATGAAGTTGAATTTGTCTCTTGTGTAGTGTGAGCAGATCATGTGATAGAATGATAGGTCATTCCACCTGTCTCAATCATAGGGTTAGCAAAAGTTATATACATAAGTCCATCTATGGTGAGATTAATCGTATATGGTTCCTAAAATGGACTTATACTTCATCTATCATACCTCTTAATAAAATAAAACAAGTTTCTACTAATCAGGGACTTTCTGTAGGCCAGTGGTAGGCTATAAAGGCCTGTCGCACTTCAGTTGTGTGTATGATTCCAACATCCTTGTCCGACGCGACGCGTAGTCGCTCGTCCTACAGGTTGTCCTTTTTCTAAAACTATACTATTACAACATTCCAGAAATAATATCATAATTTTCTAGCCTTAAAAAATACTATTTAATGTCCAACTTTATTACATTACCCTCTTTAGACTTATCCAAAATACATCTGTCCAATCTCATAGTATAAAGAAAACGATTACTGGAAAGGTCACATAACAAGCACGTGAATACCACCATTTATCCCCCATAAGATATATCTTGTTTATTGCATTCCAAACATGTGAATACCTTAATCATGTATTCTCTTGAAACATAAATTACCATAGAACCTTGGTGAAAATATTAATGATGTCAAAAGGAAACTCATTCCAATACCAAAATCCGAAAAATTCTATATACTCAAACCGTGATATCACTTTGTTCTTAAATTAGTCATGAGCTCATTAATACTATCAAACATATCATTATCTTCTTATCCCTTCATTATGCGCATATCATCTACTTTCGAAAAATATCTGAATAACCTTTCATGGTTACCTGTACCATTCAACTTATACTTTCAAACACTTTAAAAAAAACAATAGTGTAACAATCCTTAGATGTGTATTTATTCCATATTACCATTACCTATACAACATAACTCTTGATAAACCTAAATCATTCCACTACCTTCTTAAACCATTGACTGAGGTTCTACAACTATTTCATCTCAAACATCTTTTTTAGTCTTTTTATCATCATCAAAATAAATACTACCCATACGACCGTGCTGATTCTCATCATGATACTTTCCTTTAGGGAATTGGTTTTCATAATGCCCATACATTCTACATTTAAAACATTTAATCATTGTTGATGTCATAGAAATACCATTATCGTTGTCCATGGTGTTAACTGAACCTTTTCCTTTGCACTTACTGGATCTGTGTCCTTCTTTTCCACAACCAAAGCATCTTCTAGTTCCTTTGACACCTTCTCCTCGATGCCTCTTCTCACATGATTTACATGCGGGAAATTGATCTTTCTTTCCTATATGATCATCATAAAACTCCATATTTCTCTTATTAGTCGAGTCAGGAAACTTCCAAAAGTTGATATTATAGATCATATTATGAGATTGCTGATTAGGCATAATAACAATGTTTGGAATTCGAAATCCCATTTCATTTGGTTTCTCATGACGAATATCATTCAATTGTTCATCATATCCTCCATTATCGTGAATCTTCATGTTTCCATCCATTTTCTAAAACCCATAAAGAATAGTGTGAGCGGAAAAAATCATGCTAGGAAAATAGAAAATTAAAGGGGTAGTACCATCAATATCTAACGCCTTAGGTTTAATTCTAATATCGTTTCCATAATTCTAGGACAATAACCTATACTTATACTTAACCTTAGGAACATCCCTAGACATACCTTAGAAATATCTCAAGGGATCTCACTAAAGTTCTCGCATCCTAGTTTCCAAAGGTTGACTAAACCGCCCTTTGATACCAACTGTAGAGACCCCAAACTTGACATACATGTACAATACATTACTTTTTCTAAATACTTAATACAGAAGAAAAAAAACACCGAAGGACCGTAATAGTTTAGTGTCTTTGGAAACTTGAAACATAATCTTCTAATCATGGTTAAAGATCTTCAATATCTCCCACAAAGACCTTCCCCTTTTATTTTCATACTTAAAACCATCCTTTAAATCCTGGGGAAAAGAAAACAAAAGAAATGGTGATCTAAAATCCCCTATAAGGGTAAACATAGAGAACATAAAACAATCCATAATCATTTGAATGAAAAAACTTGAACATAAAATCTAAACATCATAATCTTGAGGAAAGACATAAATATTGGAAGTACGTAATAAATATATCATAATAGAACATAAATCATGATAAAATAACATGGTAAGAAAACTTGTAATTGTGGAAAACCATAATGTAGATGATATGATTTCCATAGTATCCAAGGAATTTCTGCCAAGACCATCTTAGTGGACAAAGTCCCTTTCTGAATCGAGTTCACTCCTCATTCCAGTCTTATATCACTGAACCAGATTAACTTACCATTTCAGCCATGTCTATCTCATGAGATATAAATCTTTACCCAATGGATTGAAGGGAGATATTGGTCCCCCTCCCCATCTCATAATGAAATCATTTTTACTTTTTCCATGACATAAACATAAATCATTCATCATAACCCATAGAATAAAATAGGTTTCATAAAAATAATCCCATCATAACATAATCCATATAAAACAAATAGATATCATTTCATCATAATAAAAATCAATCCTTGTAAATAATAGAGACATTATACTTGAAACATGAACAGACTGAATAATTTCATCTTAGATGGAAAATAGTTTTGATATACACTTGAAATTAATTCTTGAGGAAAATATCCTTTCTTGTTCAAAATCATTTTCTTTTCAGAAAATTACATGCAATTTAAAAGAAAATGATTTTCTTGAAAATATTTATGAAATCTTGTAGAGTAAGCTTCATTTAGAAAAGGATGTATGAAACCATAAAAATCTGTCCATGTCGTATAAGTTAAAAAAACATTCCCCTCGTAATTTTTTCAGAAAATTCAAAAAGTTCCACGTATGGTAAAGAAAACAAATATTCCTTTAATAACAAGTAGTAAAAGTCAAAAATGTGTAAAAAGGACTTTAAAAATACATAAAAACACTTTTATAAAACAGGGACATGAATTATAACAATAAACCTAGTAAATACTTACGAATAAACAATCTCGGATAAGAACAAGATTGGAATAATTATCCCTTACCTTAGGTATGATATGCTTTGTACATATCTGAACCTCCTATATAATGATTTAAATAATGTCATTGACTTATTACAGAATAATATTCATTGTTAATATATCAAATATGGTTCAATAATGACTTTATAATACCCATTCTTTTGTAAATTCCATGTTAAAGTAGCGTTTTGTGTAAACTCGTTTCATTTATCGTACATGTTTCGATTTGTTGTTCTTGATATTATTATTACTTATATCATGATTTATTTACTTCCTGAATTAAAATATTTATTTATATATCATATATATTCAATATATACATATATATAATAGATAGATTAATGAAATGAAATACACCGTTCATGGAAACGGTAGGTTGTACGTATGCATGAACGCTGGTTTCCATTCCTTATTGACTTGAATGAAATTAAGTATATTACATACATATATTTATACATAAATACAGTATCATAATTATGTCATATATTTCATGATTACTTATTATATATACTTTATAATTATTCTTAAATTGTTAACATGGAAAATGAATCTCACTGCGTCGTGGAGACGGTAATCCGTACTTACGCACGAGCGATGATATTGTTCCCATATTTTTTGAATGTAATTGGATTGGATAATATAATATCTTAGAATCAGTATGATATTATAATAATCATATATGGTTATTCATTACACCATTATACCCATCCAAGTAAGGTGGTGGTGGAAAAACTGATTACACCACGGCGTGGAGACGGTATTCCGTACGTACGCATGCGCGATGATTTCGTTTTCCGTAGGATGGATAAAAGGTGAAAAAGGGTTTTTACTATTTATAATAACATATCAGTATATAAATTATTCTGATGTTATTACTTTATATTGAATAAACTAAAGAAGAGGAAGTAGAAGAAGAAAGAAACTTGAAAGAGTCGGTAGAAGAGATTACCTCTTCCTTGATGCACCTACTTTAAACTTCTTCTTAGTGCACTAGAGTTTGTCTTTTGAGAATACCAGAACCTCTATGATATAACTATAGAGGTTTAGAAGAGTAATTGGCAGGGGTTGGCCATGCTTCGAGGCTCAAAAGGGTATGAAGAAAAGAGGGAATGAGTTCCCTTTTATAAGGGAGGAGAGGGACACCTTTGGGAAGACATAAAATATTATTTTATAATAAAGTCATAAAAATCCATTCATGCCGTATATGTTAAAAAAACATTCCCCTTGTAATTTTTTCGGAAAAGTCAAAAAGTTCTGCGTATGGTAAAGAAAAGAAATATTCCTTTAATAATAAGTAGTAAAAGTCAAAAATGTGTAAAAAGGACATTAAACATACATAAAAACACTTTTATAATATAGGGACATGAATGATAACACTAACCCCAGTAAATACTTATGAATAAACAATCTCGGATAAGAACAAGATTGGAATAATTTTCCCTTACCTTAGGTCTGATATGTTTCGTATGTATCCGAACCTCCTATATAATGATTTAAGTAATGTCATTGACTTATTACAGAATAATATTCATTGTTAATATATCAAATATGGTTCAATAATGACTTTATAATACCCGTTCTTTTGTAAATTCCATGTTAAAGCAGTGTTTTGTGTAAAATCGTTTCATTTATCGTACATGTTTTGATTTTTTGTTCTTGATATTATTATTACTTATATCATGATTTATTTACTTCCAGAATTTAAATATTTATTTACATATCATATATATTCAATATATACATATATATAATAGATAGATGAATGAAATGAAATACACCGTTCATGGAGACGGTAGGTCGTACGTACGCATGAACATTGTTTTCCATTCCTTATTGACATGAATGGAATTAAATATATGACATAAATATATATATACATAAATACAGTAGAATAATTATGTCATATATTTCATGATAACTTATTATATATACTTTATAATCATTCTTAAATTGTTAACATGGAAAATGAATCTCATTTCGTCGTGGAGACGGTATTCCGTACGTACGCAGGCGCGGTGATTTTGTTTTCTTGTAGGATGGATAGAAGGTTAAAAAGGGATTTTTCATATTTATAATAACATATCAGTATATAAATAATACTAATGTTATTACTTTATAATGAAACAACTAAATAATATGAAGTAGAAGAAGAAAGAAACTTGAAAGAGTCGGTAGAAGAGATTACCTCTTCCTCGACACACCACCTTTAAATTCCTTCTTAGGGTAATAGAGTTGACCTTTTGAGAAGACCATAACCTCTATGATATAACTAGAGATGTTTAGAAGAGTTATTTTCAGGTTTTGTCTGAGTTTAAAGGCTCAAAAGGGTGTGAAGAGAAGAAGGACGGGGTGCCCTTTTATAAGGGAGGAGAGGAGCACCTTTGGGAAAACATAAAATATTATTTTATAATAAAGTCATACTCAGTTTTTAATAGCTCCAAATTGATTTATTTCGAATATATGTTTGGTATGGGACAAAATAATCTCAAAAAATAGGTTTTAGACATGTTTAGGTTACTTATTTATCCTTATCATTTAGATTTAACTCTAAGTTAAATAATTTTACTTTTACCGTGTCTGTTTGTTTTCTTACGCTATATGGTTAATAAACTTACTATAACAAGCCAAACGAACCCCAAGTGGTTCATTATTAATATATATATCCTAATAAAATTCATTTTTCCGAACCTTATATTTTTAGGAATAAAAAAACAATTAATAATATAATATTAGTTTAAAAAACTATTTTATGTCAATTTTGAATCTAATTGGTACTTGATTTTTGTTAAAACCCTAATGTCGTGATTAATTATAAAAAAGTTACCTAAATAAATACTAAAAATTCATATTAACCTAGAAAATTAGTGGAATTCATAAAAAAGTCAAAAATTACATTTAATGTGGTATTTATAACATCAATTATGTTGATATTTCATTAATAAGGTAATTACTGCATCATCATTGTTTCATAAATAAATTAAATTATTTAATGTCTGAAAATTATAAATAAAACACAATTATGTAGTTATTATTTTTATATTTCTAATGAATATTTATAGTTGAATTTATCTTATTTATAACCCTATATTAAAAAAAATTTAGTTATTAAACTTTGATTTTAACTATTTTAATTCTTCTCTAAATAAAATAATAATACGTGTCTTAATCTAATCCAAGTTGACCTAAAGGGTAATATTTTATTACTAAGGTTGTTTTTTGTCAAATTACACTTATCCAATAGAATTATGACATGTGTTAGGGTAATAAAAATATTATTTTTACCCTTAATTACCCTATTTACTTTTAACCGTCGTAAATAAAGGTAAAAAGTTACTATTCACCAAAAATTATTTTTATTTTATTAAACCAAATTTTACTTACTGATATCAACCGTGTATCTTGTATTTTTGAAATTCCACTCACAGAAGTGGTAAAATTATGTTTTATGTAAATTTGAAAATTCTCCTTGGAGGTGGGTAAAAGACGATGAAAAGTTCGATAAACTTTCTACATATCCAAAATTATTACAAAATGAATCCAATGAATTAAAATGAACGTATATAGGTATTATGTATTTATTTTTTCCTAAAATAAATTTAAATAAAATAAATAACTATTTAAATAAGAAGACGGTTTTTAAATAGTAACCTAGTGTTTTCACTATTCACAAATATTTGAATGTTTTCAGAAAAATACCAAAAAATCACCCAAGACCAATTTCAATATTCCGAATCCAAAAATGAAGTCCATTTTCAAAGATAAATTTTATAAACTTTCAAAAAGTGGTTATTAATATTCATAACAGCTAGTTCATAATAATATTTTAATAATATATCATTTAGTGAAACTTGTTATTGTGTACTACACACGCTATCGAAGAAGGTCATGATTGCGTGTAATGCAAGACAAGTCAGGGATTCTTGTAGTGAAATCTCTATTTGGTGTTCCGTATAACATAATCAAAACTTATTTCATTTATAAATTAAACCAAATCTATACTTAATGTTGTGTAAAATAATTTCCACAAAACGAACTTGAAATTATGTGTAACACGAGCTAATAATAGTGTTGTGTATACTGCAAGCTAGTACGGTGTTGCGTATACTGCATGATAATTTTGGTGTAATGTACAACACAAGATATCAATGAAATTAAAAAGAATAATTCTAATAAAATCTCAGGTTGTTACATTCTACCCCCTTAAAATGAGTTTCACCCATGAAATTCGCCCGGGCTATAAGTGGTTTACTACTTGAATGTTTCCTTCATAGAAACCCACATCGTAAAAAGGAATACTAAAACTTAATTTTAAAATGTGAAGTATGAAACATAATGATTACCCAAATTAAATCATCACTGGTTTTCCACATTGGAGAACATAGGTGAAAATATAGATATGGAAGAGAAATCTAACAATCAAGTTCTGATGGAGAGTGGTAGAGAACATGGCTATGAAAAGGCCAAAAATCACAAAGCCATAATTTTTTGATGATCTAAGGTACCATATGATTCATCATATATAAGATCACTAGGACAACATTTTTGGTTTTCAATATCATTTTCCTAAAGTTGAAATATTTGAAACTGAAGAAATACTTACTTGATTTCAGTACAATATCACTATTGTTTGTGCCTTGAACAATTTCCAATTCATCTTTTAATGAAATGAAGTCAAATTTGTCTTCTGTGAAGTGTGAGTAGATCATGCGATAGAATGATAGGTCATACCATATGTCTCAAACATAGTGTTAGAAAATGTTATATACATACATCCATCTATGGCGAGATTAATCATATATGGTTCCTAAAATTGACTTATACTTCATCTATCACACCTCTTAACAAAATAAAACAAGTTTCTAATAACCAGGGACTTCTTGTAGGCTAGTGGTAGGTGATAAAATCTTGTCGCACTTCAGGTGTGGGCTCGATTCTGACAGCCTTTTCCCACGCGACGGGTAGTCGCCCGTCCTACAAGATGTCCTTTTTCTAAAACTATACTATTACATCATTCCAGAAATATTATCAAAAATTTCTAGACTTAAACAATACTATTTGATGTCCAACTTAATGCATTACAATATTTAGACTTATCCAAAATACACCTGTCCAATCTCATAGTATAAAGAAAACGATTACTGGAAAGGTCACCTAACAAGCACATGAATACCATCATTTATCCCCCATAAGATATATCTTGTTGATCGCATTCCAAACATGTGAATACCTTGATCATGTATTCTCTTGAAACATAAATTACCATAGAACATTAGTGAAAACATGAATTATGTCAAAAGTTAACTCTTTACACATACCAAAATCCCAAAAATTATATATACCCAAACCATGATATCACTTTGTTCTTATATCAGTCCTGAGCTCTTTATTACTATCAAAGATCTCATTATCTTATTATCCCTTCATTATGCGCATATCATCTACTTTCCCAAAATATATGAATAACCTTTCATGGTTACCAGTACCATTCAACATATACTTTCAAATACTTTAGTAAAAACAATAGTGTTACAATCCTTAGATGTGCCTTTATTCCATAGTACCATTACCTATAAAACCTAACTCTTGATAAACATAAATCAATCCACTACTTTCTTAAACCATTGAATGAGCTTCAACAATTATTTCATCTCACATATCATTTGTAGTCTCTTCATCATCATCAACATAAATACTACCCATATGACCATGCTGATTCTCATCATGAGACTTTCCTTTAGGCCATTGGTTTGAATAATGCCCATACATTCCACATTTAAAACATTTAATCATTATTGATGTCATAGCAATACAATTATTCTTATCCATGGTGTTAACTGAACCTTTTCCTTTGCACTTAATAGATTTGTGTCCTTCATTTCCACACCCAAAGCATCTTCCAGTTACTTTGAAACATTCTCCTTTACACCTTATCCCACATGATTTACATGCAGGAAATTGAACTTTCTTTCCTCTATGATCATCATGAAACTCCATCTTTCACTTACTAGCCGAGTAAGGAAACTTACCAAAGTTGATATTATTGATCATATTATGAGATTGATGATTAGGAATAATAATGATGTTTGGACTTCCAAATCCCATTTCATTTGGTTGCTCATGAAGAATATCATTGCATTTCCCATCATATCCTCCATTATCGTGAATCTTCCTATTTCCATCCATTTCCTAAAACCCATAAAGAATAATGTAATTGGGAAAAATCATGCTAGAAAAACATCATAATAATGGGGGAGTACCTTCAATATCTAACATCTTAGGTTTAATTCTAATATATTTTCCATAATTCTAGGACTATAACCCATAATTATACATATCCTTGGGGACATCCCTAGACATACCTTAGAAATATATCTAGGGATCTCACTAAAGTTCTCGCATCCTGGTTTCCAAAGGTTGACAAACCTCCCTCTGATACCAACTGTAGAGACCCCAAACATGACTTACATGGACAATACATTACTATTTCAGAATACTTAATACATAAAAAAACAAACACCGAAGGACCGTAATAGTTTAGTGTCTTTGGAAACCTGGAACATAATATTCTAATCATGGTGAAAGATCTTCAACATCTCCCACAAAGATCATCCCCTTTTGTTTTCTTACATAAAACCTTCCTTTAAATCCTGGGGGAAAAAATGTGAGCTCTAATGCCCTGTAAGGGTAAACATAGAGAACATAAAACAATTCATAAACATTTGAATGCAAAAAACTTGAACCTAAAATCTAAACATCAAAATCATGAGCAAGGACATAAATCTTGGAAGTACGTAAGGCATATATCATAATGTAACATCAATCACGATAAAATAGCATGGGAAGAAAACATGTAATTCTGGAAAACCATAAAGCGCATGATATGATTTCCATATTAGCCAAGGCATTGCTGCCAAGACCATCTTAGTGGACAAAGTACCTTTCTGAATCGAGTTCACTCCTCGTTCCAGTCTTGTATCACTAAACCGGATTAACTTACCATTCCAGCCAAGTCTATCTCATGAGATATAAATCATTACCCAATGCATTTGAGGGAGATATATATCCTACCCATCTCATAATTAAATCATTTTTACTTGTGCCACGACATAAACATAAATCATTCATCATAACCCAAAGAATATAGTGGGTTTCATAAACATCATCCCATCATATCATAATCCATATAAAACAAATGGATATCATTTCATCATAATATAAATCAAACCATGTAAATAATAGAGACATTATACTTGAAACATGAACAAACTGAATAACTTCATCTTAGATGGAAAATAGTTTTGATAAACACTTGAAATGAATTCTTGATGAAAATATCCTTTCTTGTTCAAAATCATTTTCTTTTCACCAAATTCCATGAAATTTTAAAAGAAAATGATTTTGTTGAAAATATTCACGAAATCTTGTAGAGTAATCTTCATTAAAAAAATGTGTTATGAAACCATAAAAATCTGTTCATGCCGTATAAGTTAAAAAAACATTCTCCTCGTACTTTTGTTGGAAAAGTCAAAAAGTTCCGTGTTTGGTAAACAAAAGAAATATTCCTTTCATAACAAGTAGTAAGAGTCAGAAATGTGTAAAAAGGACTTTAATCATACATAAAAACACTTTTATAATACAGGGACATGGATGAAAACAATAACCCCAGTAAATACTTATGAATAAACAATCTCACATAAGAATGAAATTGGAATAATGATCCCTTACCTTAGGTCTGATATGCTTCGTACGTATCCAAACCTCCTGTATAATGATTTAAATAATGTCATTGACTTATTAAATAATCATATTCATTGTTATGATATCATATATGGATCAATAATGACTTGATAATACTCGTTCTTTTGTAAATTACATATTAAAGCAGCGTTTTGGGTAAAATTGTTTCATTTATCGTACATGTTTCGATTTGTTATTATTGATATTATTATTACTTATATAATTATTTAATTACTTCCATAATGTAAATCATGATTTGTATATCATGTATATTCAGTATATACATATATATATATAATAGATAGATAAATGAAATGAAATACACCGTTCATGGAGATGGTAGGTCACACGTACGCATGAACGATGTTTTCCATTCCTTATTGACTTGAATGGAATTAAGTAGATGACATACATGTAAATATACATAAATAATGTATCATTATTATGTAATATATTTCATTATTACTTATTATATATACTTTATAATCATTCTTAAACTGTTAACGTGGAAAATGAATCTCATCGCGTCGTGGAGACGGTAATCCGTACTTACGCAAGAGCGAAGATATTGTTCACATATTTATTTAATGGAATCGTATTGGATGATATAATATCATAGAATTAGTATGATATTATAATAATCATATATAGTTATTCTTTACACCATTATACCCATCCAAATAAGGTGGTGGTGGAAAAATTGATTACACCACGATGTTGAGACCGTATTCCGTACGTATGCACGCTCGGTTATTTCGTTTTCCGTAGGATGGATAGAAGGTGAAAAATTGATTTTTCATATTTATAATAACATATCAGTATATAAATATAAATTATGTTATTAATTTATAATTAAACAACTAAATAAGAGGAAGTAGAAGAAGAAAGAAACATGAAAGTGTCGGTAGAAGTGATTACCTCTTCCTCGACGAACCTCCATTAATATTATTCTTAGGGCACTAGAGTTGGTCATTTGAGAAGACCATAACCTCTATGATATAACTGGAGAGGTTGAGAAGAGTAATTTTCAGGTTTTTTCTAAGCATCAAGGCTCAAAAGGGTGTGAAGGGAAGAGGGAACGGGTTCCCTTTTATAAGGGAGGAGAGGGGCACCTTCGGGAAAAATTAAACTATTATTTTATAATAAAGTCATATTCGGTTTTTAATAGCTCCAAATTGATTTATTTTTAAGATAATTTGGGTATGAGTATAAATCATCTCATCAAATAGGTTTTAGAAATGTTTAGGTTACTATTTTATCTGTATCATTTATATTTAACCCTAAGTTAAATAATTTTACTTTTACCGTGTCTTTTTGTTTTCTCACACTATATGGTTAATAAACATACTATAGCAAGACAAAATATCTTCAAGTGGTTAATTATTAATATATATCCTAATAAAAGTCATTTGGCCGACCCTAAGAATTTTTGGAATAAAATAACAATTAATAATATAAAATTTGTTTCAAAAACTATTTTATGTCAATTTTGACACTATTTGGGAATTGATTTTTGTGAAAATCATTAGAGAATGATTAGTTCTAAATAAGTTAACAAAAACAATACTAACAAGTCATATTAACCTATAAAATTATTTTAATTCAAAAAATGTCTAAAATTACATTTATTTGGGTATTTATAACATCAATAATGTTACTATTTCATTAATAATGTAATTACTGCAGCATCATTGTGTCATAAATAAATTATATTATTTAATGTCTGAAAATTATAAATAAAATACGGTTATGTAGTAAAAATTTTTAGTTTTCTAATGAATATTTATAGTCGAATTTATTGTATGAATAACCCTATATTAAAAATGTTGTAGTGATTAAACTTTGATTTTAACTATTTTAATTCTTCATTAAATAAAATAATAATAAGTTTCCTAATCTAATCCAAGTAGACCTAAAGGGTAATATTTTATTCCTAAGTTTGTTTTTGGTCAAAATAAACTTTTCCAATATAATTGGAATGTCTTTTAGGGTAATAATAATATAATTTTTACCCTTAATTACCCTATTTAGTTTTAACCGGGGTAAATAAAAGTAAACAGTTGCTATTCACCAAAAATAATTTTTATCTTATTGATCCACATTTTACTTACTGATATCAACAGTGTCTCTCGTAGTTTTTAAATTCCACTCACATAAGCGGTAAAATTATGTTTTATGTAAATTTGAAAATTTCCTTGGAGGTGCGTGAAAGACGGTGAAAAGTTGGATAAACTTTCTACATATCTAAAATTATTATAAAATGAAATCAATGAATTACATTGAACTTATTTAGGTATTATGTATCTATTTTTACCTAAAATAAATTAAATTAAAATAAATTATTATTTAAATAAAAAGTCGGTTTTTAAATAGTAACCCAGTGTTTTTACTATTCATCAAAAATTGAATGTTTTCAGAAAAATACCAAAAACTCACCCAAGGCCAATTTCAATATTCCGAATCCAAAAATGAAGTCCATTTTGAATGGTAAAATTTATAAAATTTCAAAAAGTGGGTATTACTATTCATAACGCCTAGTTCATAATAATATTATAATAATATTTCATTTAGTGATACTTTGTATTGTGTACTACACACACTATCGAAGAATGTCTTGATTACGTGTAATACAAGCCAAGTTAGGGCTGCTTGTAGTGAAATCTCTATTTGGTGTTGCATATAACATAATCAAAACTTATTTCATTTATACATTAAACAAAATCTATACTTAATGTTGCGTAAAATAATTTCCACAAAACGAACTTGAAATTGTGTGTAACATGAGCCAAGAATAGTGTTGCGTATACTGTAAGCTAATAAGGTTTTGGTTATAGTGCTAGCTAATTTTGGTGTAGCGTACAACACAAGACATCAATGAAATTAAAAAGAATAATTCCCATAAAATCTCATGTTGTTACATTCTACCCCCCTTAAAATGAATTTCTCCCTCAAAATTCGTCCGGGTTATAAATGGTTTACTACATGAAAGTTTTCTTTCAAAGAAACCCACATCATAAAAAATAATACTAAAACTTAATTTTAAAATGTGAAGTATGAAACATAAAAGTTACCCAAATTAACTCATCACTAGTGTTCCACATAGGTTAACATAAGTAAAAATATAGATATGGAAGAGAAATCTAACCATTAAATTCTGATAAAGATTGGTAGAGAACATGGCTATGAAAAGGCCAACAATCACAAATCCATAAATTTGTGATGATCTAAGGTACTATCTGATTCATCAGATATAAGAGCACTGGGACAACATTTTTTTTCAATATCTTTTCCCTAAAGTGGAAATATTTGAATCAAAAGAAATACTTACTTGATTTCGGTACAATATCATTGTTGTTTGTGCCTTGAACAATTTCCACTTCATCTATTAAAGAAATGAAATTGAATTCATCTTCTTTTAAGTGTGATCAGATCATGTGATAGAATGATAGGTCATTCCACCCGTCTCAAACATAGGGTTAGAAATATTTATATACATAAGTCCATATATGGTGAGATTAACCGTATATAGTTCCTAAAATTGACTTATACTTCATCTATCATACCTCTTAATAAAATAAAACAATTTTTTACTAACCAGGGATTTCTTGTAGATCAGTGGTAGGTGATAAAGGCCTATCACACTTCAGTTTTGGGTTCGATTCCCACAGCCTTGTCCGACGCGACGGGTAGTCGCCTGTCCTACAGGTTGTCCTTTTTCAAAAACTATACTATCACATCATTCTAGAAATAATATCAAAATTTTCTAGCCTTAGACAATACTATTTGATGTCCATCTTATTGCATTCCAATCTTTAGACTTATCCAAAATACATATGTCCAATCTCATAGTATAAAGAAAACGATTACTGGAAAGGTCACCTAACAATCATGTGAATACCATCATTTATCCCCTATAAGATATATCTTTTTGATCTCATTCCAAACATGTGAATACCTTAATCATGTATTCTCTTGAAACATAAATTACCATAGAACCTTAGTGAAAACATGAATGCTATCAAAAGGTAACTCTTTCCACATACCAAAATCCCAAAAATTATATATACTCAAACCATGTTATCACATTGTTCTTATATCAGTCATGAGCTCATTATTACTATCAACCATCTCATTATCTTCTTATCTCTTCGTTAGGCGCATATCATCTAATTTCAAAAAATATCTGAATAACCTTTCATGGTTACTGGTACCATTCAACATATACATTCAAATACTTTAGGAAAAACAATAGATTAACAATCCTTAGATGTGTCTTTATTCCATAGTACCATTACCTATACAACATAACTCTTTATAAACATAAATGATTCCACTACCTTCTTAAACCATTGACTGAGCTTCAACAATTATATCATCTCACATATCATTTTTAGTCTCTTCATCATCATCAACATAAATACTACCCATACGACCGTGCTAATTCTCTTCATGAGACTTTAATTTAGGGCATTGGTTTCCATAATTCCCATACATTCTACATTTAAAACATTTAATCATTGTGGATGTCATAGAAATACCATTATCCTTGTCCATGGTGTTAACTAAACCTTTTCCTTTGCACTTACTTGATTTGTGTCTTCCTTTTCCACACCCAAAGCATCTTCTAGTTCCTTTGAAACATTCTCCTTGTTTCCTCTTCCCACATGATTTACATGCGGGAAATTGAACTATCTTTCCACTATGATCATCATGAAACTCCATCTATTTATTATTAGATGAGTCAGGAAACTTACCAAAGTTGATATTATTGATCAGATTATGAGATTTTTGATTAGTCATAATAACGATGTTTGGACTTCCAAATCCCATTTCATTTGGTTGATCATGAAGAATATCATTCCATTATCCATCATATCCTCCATTATCGTGAATCTTCTTGTTTCCATCCATTTTATATAACCCATAAAGAATAGTGTGAGTGGAAAAAATCATGCTAGGAAAATAACATAATAATGGGGGAGTACCTTCAATATCTAACATCTTAGGTTTAATTCAAATATCGTTTCCGTAATTCTAGGACTATAACATATAGTTATACTTAACCTTAGGAAAATCCCTATAAATACATTATAAATATCTCTAGGGATCTCACTAAAGTTCTCGCATCCTAGTTTCCAAAGGTTGACTAAACCTCCCTCTGATACCAACTGTAGAGACCCCAAACATGACATACATGGACAATACATTATGTTTTCAGAATACTTAATACATAACAAAAAACAAACACCGAAGGGTTGTAATAGTTTAGTGTCTTTGGAAACTTGGAACATAATCTTCTAATCATGGTGAAAGATCTTAAAAATCTCTCACAAAGATCTTCCCCTTTTGTTTTCTTACCTTAAAACATTCCTTAAATCTTGGGGAAATGAAAACATAAAAAATGATGAGCCCAAATACCCTGTAATGATAAATATAGAGAACATAAAACAATCCATAAACATTTGAATGAAAAAACATGAACATAAAATCTAAACATCAAAATCTTGAGCGAAGACATAAATCATGGAAGTATGTAAGAAATATATCAGAATGGAACATCAATCATGATAAAATGGCATGGGAAGAAAACACGTAATTGTGGCAAACCATAAATCACATGATATGATTTCCACAGTAGCCAAGGCATTGCTGCAAAGACCATCTTAGTGGAAAAAGTTGCTTTCTGAATCGAGTTCACTCCTCGTTCCAGTCATGTATCACTAAACCGTATTGACTTACCATTCCATCCATGTCTATCTCATGAAATATAAATCTTTACCAAAACCATTGGAGGGAGATATAGGTAACACCCATCTCATAATGAAATCATTCTTACATGTTCCACAACATAAACATAAATCATTCATCATAACCCAAAGAATAAAATGGGTTTCATAAACATCATCCCATCATAAAATAATCCATATAAAAAATGGATATCATTTCATCATAATAAAAATCAATCCATGCAAACAATAGAGACATTATACTTGAAACATGAACATACTGAATAACTTAATCTTAGATGGAAAATAGTTTTGATAACCACTTGAAATGAATTATTGAGGAAAATATCATTTCTTCATCAAAATAATTTTATTTTCACAAAATTACATGAAATTTTAATAGAAAAGGATTTTGTTTAAAATAGTCATGAAATATTGTAGAGTATGCTTCATTAAGAAAATGCATTATGAAACCGTAAAAATCTGTTCATGCCATATGAGTTAAAAAACATTCTCCTCGTACTTTTGTCAGAAAAGTCAAAAAGTTCCATGTGTGGTAAAAAAAGAAATATTCCTTTCATAAAAATTAGTAAATGTCAAAAATGGGTAAAAATGACTTTAAACATACATAAAAACACTTTTATAAAATAGGGACATGGATGATAACAATAACACCAGTAAATACTTACGAATAAACAATCTCAGATAAGAATGAGATTGGAATAATTATCTATTACCTTAGGTTTGGTATGCTTCGTACGTATATGAACCTCCTATATAATGATTTAGATAATGTCATTTACTAATTAAAAAATCATATTCATTGTTATGATATCATTTATGGTTCAATAAAGACTTTATAATACCCATTATTTTGTAAATTCCATGTTAAAGCAGTGTTATGGGTAAAATCGATTCATTTGTCGTACATGTTTTGATTTATTGTTCTTGATATTATTATTAATTATATCATGATTTAATTACTTCCAGAATGTAAATCATGATTTATATATCATATATATTCAGTATATACATATATATAATAGATAGATGAATGAAATGAAATACACCGTTCATGGGGACGGTAGGTCTTACGTACGTATGAACGCTGTTTTCCTTTCCTTATTGACTTGAGTGGAGTTAAGTAGATGACATACATATATATACATAAATACAGTAGCATTATTATGTCATATATTTCATGATTACTTATTATATATACTTTATAATCATTCTTAAATTGTAAACATGGAAAATGAATCTCATCGCGTCGTGGAGATGGTAATCCGTACTTACGCACGACCGATGATATTGTTCCCATATTGATTGAATGGAATTGGAGTGGATGATATAATATCTTAGAATCCATATGATGATATAATAATCATATATTGTTTTTCTTTACACCATTATACCCATCTAATTAAGGTCGTGGGGGAAAACCTGATTACACTACGACGTGGAGACGGTATTCTGTACGTACGCATGCGTGGTGATTTTGTTTTCCGTAAGATGGGTAGATGGTGAAAAAGGGTTGTTTCATATTTATACTAACATATCAGTATATAAATAATACTGATGTTATTAAATTATAATGAAACAACAAAATAATAGTAAGTAGAATAAGAAAGAAACTTGAAAGAGTCGGTAGAAGAGATTACCTTTTCCTCGATGAACCTCCTTTAAACATCTTCTTAGGGCACTAGAGTTGGTCTTTTGAGAAGACCAGAACCTCTATGATATAACTAGAGAGGTTTATAAGAGGAATTAGCTGGGTTTGGCTGAGCTTCAAGGCTCAAAAGGGTGTGAAGAGAAGAGGGAAGGAGTGCCCTTTTATAAGGGAGGAGAGGGGCGCCTTTGGGAAAACTAAAAATAATATTTGATAATAAAGTCATATTCGGTTATTAATTACTCCAAATTGATTTATTTCTAAGATAATGTGGATATGGGTCGCAATACTCTCAACCAATAGGTTTTATACAAGTTTAGGTTACTATTTTATCCTTATCATTTACATTTAACTCTATGTTAAATAATTTAACTTTTACCGTGTCTTTTTGTTTTCTTACACTATATGTTTAATAAACTTACTATAACAAGCCAAACGAACCCCAATTGGTTAATTATTAATATATATATCCTTATATAATTCATTTGGAAGAACCCTGGTTTTTTAGGAATAAAATAATAATAAATAATATAATATTTGTTTTAAAAACTATTTTTATGTCAATTTTGCCACTATTTGGTACTTGATTTTTCTGAAAATCCTAACAGGATTATAAGTTCAAAATTTTTTAATTAAATCAATACTAACATGTCATATTAACCTAGAAAATTAGTTTAATTCATAAAAAGTCTAAAATTATATTTATTTACGTATTTATAACATCAATTATGTTAATATTTCATTAATAAGGTAATTACTGCATCATCATTGTGTCAAAACTAAATTAAATTATTTAATGTTTGAAAATTTTAAATAAAAACCCATTATGTAGGACATATTTTTATTTTTTTAACGAATATTTACTGTCGAATTTATCTTATTTATAACCCTATATTAAAAATGTTTTAGTTATTAAACATTGATTTTAACTATTTTAATTCTTCATTAAATAAAATAATAAAAAGTGTCGTAATCTAATCCAAGTGTACCTAAAGGGTAATATTTTCTTCCTAAGGTTGTTTTTGGTCGAAGTACACTTATCAAATAGAATTAGTACATGTTTTAGGGTACCAATAATATCATTTTTACCCTTAATTTCCCTATTTCCTTTTAACCGTGGTAAATAAAAGTAAAAATTTACTATTCACTAAAAATTATTTTTATCTTATTGAACCACATTTTACATACTGATATCAACAGTGTCTCTCGGATTTTTGAAATTTCACTCACATAAGCGGTAAAATTAAGTTTTATGTAAATTTGAAAATTCTCATAGGAGGTGTGTAAAAGACGGTGAAAAGTTAGATAAACTTTTTACATATCTAAAATTATTATAAAATTACTCCAATTAATTACATTGAACTTATATAGATATTATTTATCTATTTTGACCTAAAATAAATAATTATTTTAATATAAAGTTGGTTTTTAAATAGTAACCCAGTGTTTTCACTATTCATCAAAAATTGAATGTTTTCATAAAAATTCCCAAAATTCACCCAAGTACAATTTCAATATTCCGAATCCAAAAATTAAGTCCATTTTGAAAGATAAAATTTATAAAATTTCAAAAAGCAGGTATAACTATTCATAACTACTAGTTCATAATAATATTATAATAATATCTCATTTAGTGAAACTTGGTATTGTGTACTACACATGATATCGAAGAAGGTCTTGATTGCATGTAACGCAAGACAAGTCAGGGCAGCTTGTAGTGAATGCTCTGTTTGGTGTTTCATATAACATAATCAAAACTTAATTAATTTATAAATTAAACAAAATCTATACTTAATGTTGCGTAAAATAATTTCCACAAAATGAACTTGAAATTGTGTGCAACACAAGCCAAGAATAGTGTTGTGTATACTGCAAGCTAATACGGTGTTTCGTATAGTGCAAGCTAATTTGGTGTAGTGTACAACACAAGACAGCAATAAAATTAAAAATAATAATTCTCATAAAATCTCAGTTTTTTATAATATACCTATGTATAATTATGTTTTAATTTCATTAAAATATGAAATAGAAATGAAAGTAACGTTCATGCATACGTACGACTCACCATCTCCATGAACTGTGCATTTCATTTCATACCTCTAAATTTTATGTACTGTTATTAATACATGTATATATTGGGTATATATGATATATATGATATCTAAATCGTGAATAACATTCTGGATATAATGAACCTTTGACCACATGAACAACAGGTAATTATAAGAAGTCCATTTTTGACTAAAGAACCAAATATCGAAAAAATGATACTTATTAACATAAATGATTAAATAATGTTTATAACATGGTAATAAGTGATATAAAAGGAATAATAAACTTGAAAAACGTTCTTAAGAAAGTAGAAATTAACTTTAGTTTATTATTCAGGAGATTAAAGAACGATCGAGTCTAGTCGGACACGAGAACATGGATTTTCTTATCTCACTTTTAATTCCGTGAAAGTTCCATTTTTCGCCACATATTTATTTCTTGTGGTGTACTGTGTACTGACTTTTGATATATATTATCATTATTATCATCATATTCATGGTATTCTGTGATGCATTTGGTTGTTATTAAATTTTGGTCATACGACTCTATTGAACAGAATGTGGTAAAGCATTTCATCTCACTTGTTATTCTTGTGAGATTCATGCTATATTTTCTACTATTTTCTTTTGTGTGGTGAATTTACTGCCCATGATTGTACTATTTGTGTAATATATTTTCATTTTTGATTATTTAAATCGTCATTGTATGATCCTTATTTCATGTGGCATATGTTTGGTACGTTAACAAATCAGTAAGGGAACCTTTCACCCTCCTCTTTTTAAAAGACTTCTTTTTGTTATGTCTTTTACTTTACATATTATTATGTTGTGATATATTATTATATATCATTATTGATGTAAATTTTATTTCCATGTGATGATATACCCTTTTTATCTCATCAACTCATTTTCTGAATTATAAAGTGACGATGTTAGGCTGTCGAATGTTTACAATGGAACTTCTTAACCCAATTTCAATTCTTTGAGTACGACTTGTACTTCTTGACTATGTCATCCTATGAATATGTGTGAATATCCTCTGAATTTTTAACACTTAATATCCAATTATATTTGATGTATTTATATTTTTTCACACATAATTATTTGATTTATTTATTTTTAATTTAAGGATACCATCTTTATAAGGGATTTTATCTCAATTTACATTTCCATTGAGACTTCATTGTTGTTATGCACCAATTCATTCTTATATGGTGTATATACTATCCTTTTACTTATTATATCATGAATAACTTTATTCTCATGATATTATAAAGTTATTATTAAATGTTATTCCTCAATTATTTTTATTCAAGCGTCTCTCTTTTTGTTAGAAAAACTCTTTAACTAAAATACCATTTTAAATGTTTTAAAGATTTATTCTTGTAAATATTTTTCATTAATGTATAGGTTTTCAAAATTGGTTTTAGGATTTATTTATGTGGTCATTAATGTTTTCAAATGACAATTAATTTATAATCTTAATTGTGTTATGGGAAACTTTGATTCAAAAATCTCTTTTTAAATGGTTTATGAAAATGGATTGATTATTTCAATATTTGAAATTACTTCTTGTGATTGAAAATGAGATGTTATTAGTAAAATGATTATATTTGAAATATTTTATGTGTTATAATGGTACTTGGACAATTGAGGGGTGTTTATGAGATAAACTATATGATGGGAGGTGTCGTGAATACCAGGATGGGTGGTTACGTTATAACCTCCAATGCATTGGGTATGGAAGTCGGCCATATGGCTATTTCATTTAGTGATGTGTGTTGAAGTCGACTGTATGGTTATTCAACTTTAGGGACAAGGAGTCTTCATTAGACACATGGTTAGTCCCTTTGTCTATTATTTCAATTGAATCCTTGTTTTATAACTTTTTCAGTACAAGAAAAGTCATTTACAAATGGAAGGAGGATTTAAAACGACATTTCTATCTCTTCTTTATGACATGCGTGCAATAATTTTTGCAAATTCGTGTTCGGATTATTGTAAAACTTTTTTTAGAATACAACTCACTTTCAAGAAGTTATTTGAGATATAAAACACCTACACTATACCCCGTTATCATCTTGGATCATGGGTTGTATTTAAGAAAATCCTATTTTCACAATGTTCTCATATTTTCAGGAAAGGTAAATATTATCAAGGCATTTTCAAATATTTAACTTTATCAGAGGATTTTGAATCATATTATGATTTCAAAAAAAGTTCTGAAGTAGGATACCCTTGCACAACATATTTATATTTGATTTTAAAATATAGTCTATCAACACATACTTATGGTATTTTAAAAGGACCTTTAGTTGATATTTTCAACTCAAATTAGGTTTGACTATTTTATAGAAATCATGTTTATCAGATGTTTTGAAATTATATGTCATACATGACTATTTTCCAAAACTGTTTTTCTGTGAACACCCATATGACCCATGTTTTACAAGGTGTATTTGGATGGAGGAAGAAAATGATTTTGAAGTATCTCTAAATCATTGTTGCAATGCATGGACCTTCTACCAATGTGAACAAGATGACGATGAAACCAAATGGACACCATGATCAAGGTATCATGTTCTTCATTTTGGGGACTGTTTTATTTTATCATATGGTGGTGAAATAAGACTTCAAGAATTAAGATGTTGAGATCATAATGAATTTGGATGAAAATGAGAGGTATAAGGAAACCATTGAGGTTAAAACATGTTAGGTTTATTTTTGAGTTTTCTAAAAAGGACAACCCATAGGATGGGTGACAACCTGTCACATCTGGCAAGGCCACAGGAATCGAACCCACTATCGAAGGGCGACAAGGGCGCATCGCCTACCACTAGCTTACATGAAGTCCCCATTTAGTTTGACTTATTATTTTAGTAATATGATTTTATAGAATAATAATAAGTTTATTTTTGGAACTTATGTTTTATCAAATGGATCTACTTTTTAAATAAAAATGATTTTGTCATTAAGTGATAAAGGTTATTTTGGAATATGTTATCTCTTTTAAGGGAACACTATATGCCTAAGGAAGATAGAATACTATGGTATTTCAATTTGGAAATAATGGTTGAAACTTTAGTTTGGAAGAATCTATGTTTTTATAATAGACACATGATGATTTGATTTATTTATGAAAATTATTAACCTATTAAATAGAATATGAGATTAGGTTAATTACTTTTCAATATGAGACTTTATGAGCAACTGGTGTTACTTGGAGATAAATGTTTAGATATATCTTTAGGTCTATGTAATTAAATCCTTATGAGATTTAGGTTACAGTCACAGTTTGGATTACTTTTGAAGAATTTTTGGGAAAATTGTTTATCGAATGGTCTTTGTTGAACTTTGGGATTTATTAGACAAATTTTGGAGATTAAGAGTAGTTTCTCTTTATGTGAAAGTTTATCCTTTTTGGTGATTATCTGATATTGTACTAAATTTTTTGGTTTTAGTTAATATTTAAAGAAAAGGGAAATATATAGTTCATCTTTTGTGGATTATTTTATTCACTGGAAGTTGATTATAACACTTTTAATGTAAAAAATTCATCCTGAACACTCATCATATGGACGAAATATGACTTTGTGTTATAAATCTAGTAAAGGATAAAAGTATATATAAAAATTAATTGTGTTTGCTTATTATTTTAGTTAAAATCATAAATATATTCCTCAATGAAAAGTAATTTAAAACAAAATCTTTGTCTGTTAACTTTTCCTACTGGGGAATCAAGAATCGTTTAACCAATCACATGTTTGTGATTTTCTGGTGGTTAACCTTCCTTTCATCATGTTTTCTATCACTCTCCATCAGAACATGACCATTTTTTTTCTCTTCGATATCCATGTTTTCCTACATGGAATCCTAGTATGGGTTATCTTCGGTGAGATTTTTTCTTATCTTTCTTTCTTTTGAAGTGATGGTTTTACTGACTCTTTTTCCAATGTGGGACTTTCAATGAAGTATCCAAGACTAGTTTTAAAATTTTTAGGACGCAATTCCCAAAAAGGGGGAAGTATGTAACATCCCAAATAAATAAGGAATAAGAAATTTTTTATATTTATTAATATTTGTGAATTAAATATTAATTTTACATTAAAGGGGATGCTATGTTCTATAGTGTACCTGATACGAAACAACATGTTTCTTTGAAATCTAAAATTGCACACTAATAATATATTATTATTATTTTAAATGGTCGTTAACTCCTAGACTTTGTATTGGATAAAATGAACAAAACTAACTACAATATGATTATACATGTTTTTTAAATGTATTTACCTATATCCAATAAATGTTAGAGGCTTAAAATGTGAATGAATATAATCTTAAGCATAATTTACATTAAAAGGTCAATTTTATGCCTTTTAAATGGAGAACCCTCCATAAATATAGTTTTGGTAACATTAATACATTCTATTTGACCAAATAAAATTCTTCTCTAGAATGAGGACATTAAAATTTACTTTTTGTAAATTTTTTGAATTTTTCCATTAAAGTTGATTTTTTAATGAATAGTGTAAATATTGTATTTTAATTCAAAACTATGTTTTAATATAATTTCTTTATATGGTTATATTATCGATTTAATTGGTTATAAATTATAATTATAATATATTTTTACCATTTCATCCAATGTTGGTCATTGGAATTAGTTTCACTTTTAAATTGGACATAAACAAGTGTCAATCTTTTGAAAGTTATTGTTTCTTAAAAACCCGTTATTAGTTTTAACAACATGAATTAATTTTCAAATTATGGAATGAAGCTTTTATGTTTTTAATTTGAAAAAATAAACAAAATTTTTAAATTCAGAATATCAAATAAATCTTAGGCTGAATATTTGTTATTGTTCTAAAAAACCTCAATTTTTGATGAATAGTGAAACCACTTAGTAGTAGTTAAAAAACTGACTTTTTGATTTAAATGAAATTTTACCGCTCCTGTGAATTGGATTTAGAAAATCTGACATACATGGTTGTTATCAAGAAGTAAAATTTGGTTCAATAAGATAAAAATAATTTTTTTGAATACTAACATTTGACTTTTATTTATCATGGTTAAAGGTAAGTATGCTAATTCAAGGTAAAAAGAATATTATAATAATTAAAAATTACCTTAACAATTGTCCAAAACATATTGGTTGAGTAACTAACGACTATGGGCATCTTTGAGTCGATTTTGGGACTCCATTGTGCCACTTGGGAGTGATAATGACAATTTATATTAATTAATTTAAAGTAAAGGCAAAAACGACAAAAGCAAATATCTTTTAGTAAATTAATTTTTAGAAGGGGTATTATAAATTTTATTTTCGACTATAAATATTAATTGTAAATATAAATTTTTTTCCTATATCATGGTATTTTTGTTATAATTTTTAGTAATCAAATAATTTAAATTATTTTTGACACAATAATGATGCAATGTTTACCTCATTAATAAATTATTTAAATAAGATTATAATGATTAAAATATTATCCAAAACCGGTCCAATTCCTATTGGATGATTTTATTTCTACCATTTGTCATCTTATATTATACTATTATTATTTTTGGATCATTATAAACCTAATATTGTTATATAATAAAATAATGTTTTCACACTTTTTTAAAGAGCCCCTCCTCCCCCTTATAAAAGGAGACCACTTATAACCATTTCCATACACCTCTCAAGCCATTTCGATCTTCCAAACACTGCCCAGTTAATCTCCCTAAATCCCTCTCCTCCTCTTATAATCCTTACCTTAGGAATAAGAAACTTCAATAAGTCCTTTGGTTCAAACCAATGGGAGTCACCCTAATTAAAGGTATCTGTTTCTCTTAAATTGTTTTCTTTTATTTCACTTCTCCAACCCCTAAACTATTTTTATTCCATTATTTTGTAAAAAGAACAGTATCATCAAGATACTAGGATATTCTTATGATATGTATTCTAACTAAACTTACACACACCTCCATCTAATGGATGAAGAACATAATGTTTCTGTGGATGGCAACCTAACGCCTCACGAAACGATGATTGTTCAAATATCTCAAACCGCCTCTCATGGTGGCCATTATGATGGAACTGAATTTATATATGATATATATTTTGTTTATGTTTTCTTTATTCTTATTTAATTTCCATTTATATCATTCCTTTATGGTTTCCATTATGGGTAAACACGATAATCTCATTTGAGGAAGTGCGGACTACCGCCCCCTCAAAGTGATATGACTCGTTAATTCCATATGTGGGACGTATAAAGGTTGCATTTAATGATATTATATATTATATTATATATGAAATTATAATAGAATTATAATATACCTATTTATCATTATGTTTTATTTCCATTAAAATAAGAAATAGAAATGAAATTAGCATTCATGCGTACGTAGGGCTTACCATCTCCATGAAAGGTGCATTTCATTTCATACTTCTAAATGTTATGTACTATTATAAATACATGTATATACTAGATATATATGATATTTATATATGATATCTAAATCATGAATATCATTCTGGATATAATGAACATTTGACCACATGAAGAACATGTAATTACAAGAAATCCATTTTTTTGACTAAAGTACCAAATATCGAAAAAATGAACATTTTTAAATTAAATTATTAAATAATGTTTATAACATGGTAATAAGTGATATAAAAGGAATATTAAACATTAAAATGTTCTTAAGAAAGTATAAATAAACTTTAGTTTATTATTTAGGAGATTAAATAACGATCGAGTCAACTCGGACATGAGGTAAGGGATTTTCTTATCTCACTTTTAATTCCATGAAATTTCCATTGTTCGCCACTTATTCATTTCATCTGGTGTATTATGTACCGTCTTTTGATATATATTATCATGATTATCATTATATTCAAGGTATTATGTGATGAATTGTTTTGTTATTAACTTTTGGTCATACGACTCAGTTGAATACAATGTGGTAAAGTGTTTCATCTCACTTTTTATTCATGTGAGATTCATGCTATATTTGACACTATTTCCTGTTGTGTGGTGAATGTACGGCCCATTATTTTACTATTTTTCTAATATAATTTCATTTTTTAGTATTTAAATCTTCATTGTATGATCCTTCTTTCATGTGGCGTATGTTTTTTATCTTACCAAATCCGTAAGGGAACCTTTCACCCTCTTCTTTTTAAAAGACTTCTTTTTGTTAGGTCTTTTAAATTACATATTATTATGTTGGGATATGTTATTATATATAATTATTTATGTAAATTTTATGTCCAAGTGATTAGATACCCTTTTTATCTCATCAACTCGTTTTTTGAATTTTAAAGTGACGCAGTTAGGCTGTAGAATTTTTACAAGGGAACTTCTTAACCCAATTTCAAGTCTTTGGGTTCAACTTGTACTTCTTGAATATGTCGTCCTATGAATATGTGTGAATTAACTATGGTTGTTTTACACTTAATATCCAATTATATTTTATGTATTTATATTTTTCACACATAATTATGTGATTTATTTATCCTTAATTTAAGGATACCATCTTTAAAATGGATTTCATCTCAATTTACATTTCCATTGAGACTTCATTGTTGTTATGCACCAATTCACTCTTATATTGTGTATATAATATCCTTTGAAATATTATATCAGGAATCCCTTTATTCTCATGATATTATAATGTTCTGATTAAATGTTATTCCTCAATTATTTATATTCAAGTATCTCACTTTTTGTTAGAAAAACTCATTAACTAAAATAAAATTTTAAATGTTTTAAAGATTTATTATTCTAAATATTTATACTTAATGTCCATGTTTTAAAAATGGGTTTTAGTATTTATTTATATGGACATTAATTTTTTAAAATTACAATTCATTTAAAAGCTTCAAAGTGGTATGGGACACTTTGATTCAAAAATCACTTTTTAAATGGTTTATGAAAATTGACTGATTATTTCAATATCATGAAATTACTTCTTGTGATTAAAAATGAAATGTTATTAGTGAAATGTTTAGATTTGAAATATTTTATTTGTTATAATGGTACTTGGACATTTCACGGGTGGTTACGTGATAAACTATATGACGGGTGGTGTCGTGAATACCAGGATGGGTGGTTACATTATAACCTCCAATGCATTGGGTATGGAAGTCGGCCGTATGGCTATTCTATTTAGTGATGTGTGTGTAAGTCGACCATATGGTCATTCTAATTAATAATTTTTATGTCCCAATTTATCTTTATCTGTTATGTGTTATTTATATAGGTTTTATGGTGATATTTTGGTTAATAAAAAGGGTAAGTAGTGATATATTATTCAGTGAAGAATATTTACTACTTCATAAAGGTGAAAAGTATTACTTATGTTAAATTATTCATGGTTTACTCGTTGTTTTGAAAAACTAATAGTTTTCCTTCTTTGTGTATCCCTTACTGAGCTTTTTATTCCCATCCCATGTTTTTGAAATGTTTTTTACAGTACATAATGTGGAATAGGGTCAAGGATGGGATCAAGGAAAGGTCATGTTGTCTTAAACATGGAACTAGACATGACACTTTTTTAAGAGTTCTTGTTTTATGAAAAATATGGAAACTGTGTAGAAGTTTCTACTTTGTAATCTTTTGAGATGTAATAGTTATGTCCAAATTCTCTAAATCTCTAAACCTAGAAAGATCCTCAATGTGAATTATTCATTTAATTCAATATTAGGTAAGGTTTAAGTCTAGTTCCTTACACTTTATTATCTATTTTTGGTGGAATACAATATATTTATTTGAATTATAAAAAGAATGTAACTTCGAAAAAGATCTATAAAAACATATATCCCTTTTTTGAGAAAACTCATTTGAATCTATTCTTTAGGACCTTTGGGTTTATTTTTTATGAATATAAGAACTCATGTATATGGATACATATGTTTAGATGAATTTTTGGTATGGATGTTTTGAGATAAATGGATCATGTTATGTGAATACTAGATTATAGGGGTGTCCTTTAACATATGTGTGGAGTGGCACACATGTAATTGTTAAGAATAATAAAATATAATAAAGTTACTATCATGGGAAACTATCTCCAAATCATCTCAATTTAAAATATTGTATGATATAGAATAAAAATATATTAATAAAATTTAATTTAAAAAACTACTTCTTTCCAGTTTAACCCTTATGTCTTTAGTTTAACCCCTTATTTACTCCTTCTAACCTTTACCATAATAATGAATTTTTACCCTGATTACTCTTCCTAAAGATGAAAAATTAAATTCAGATTGTTACATAATATTATTATTCTAATAAAAACATCATATCCATTTTACATTATTCATTTTCAATAAGTCCCATGAATTTATATTAAATTATGTTCACAAAACAAAACAAAATTTTTTTTTAAAAAAAATCCCTCTTTTAGAATAAAACAGTGAATAAATTCATTCCATAGCATTTCAAAACTATAAAAATTAATGTTAACATATTTTATAGAATATATTATATACCAATTTAATTAAAATCAATCATTAATTTAGATTAATATAATTTATTGTCAAAAAAAAAATTTGGTGCTTAAAAACAGTTTTCCAGAACAACATTTGTTTTATTCATTCAAATACATTCATTTTCATTTCTAACCAATTGATAACCCATAAATTCATTTTCAACATGTTTAAAAAATAATATTGAATATATTTTTTTCACATTAATTTTCTATAATCTGTTGGTTAGGTTATAACATTCATATTAAACAACAATAATTAAATAGTATATCATGGTTTGTTTAAACCCAGTGTTGTGTTTAAAGAAGTATATTAATGAAATTAAATATATTTAAAGACAAGTATATTATAAAATATCCACATGTTTCCATTTTCCATTGAGTTTTTTTGCGGTTGGGGCTAAAGCCTCATTTTATTGTTAAAGCAAAGCAAGGACCTCTTTTTTTTGTTGGGGGAGGCCAATTACATAGCCATAAGTCCTAGGGGCTTGAAAACCCATTTTTGGCCCAAAGAAACCTCCAATGAATAGTATTCCTACAGTACTAGGGATACTATAGGACCCACTATAGTATCTCCACCACTACAGTCCAACTATTGTACCTCTATCGTATTGTTTCTACTATTCATCCGATACTACATTACCTCAACAGTGCCATGCTACAGTGCCTCTACAGTTCACAAGAATTTATTCCCTACCCAGAATCGATCCAGGGTATTTTCAATTACATGTAAGATCCTTTACCACTTTGGTACAAGCTCATTGGATTTATTCCTTTTATTTTTTTAAAATACATTTGTAATAAAATAATCACAACAAAGTCTATTATGATTATCACTACACTTCATAAAATATCTTGTCATTAAAATATTAACAATTGAAGAACATTTAATATAAAATGGACTTTTAAAACAAAGATTTTAATTTATATTAGTATCTAATAAATTTAGTGCCTTTAATTTTCATTCAAAACATATTCCAAATCATCAAAAATCTTTTCATGTGTGGAAGAAGCTTTGTTTATCTGATTTTTATTTAGAGTCTCATTTTCTTCCTTATGTTTAAAATTTCTATATCGACGTTGTTTATTTGAAGAGTGAAATTTTATTGATTTCTATAAATCCTTTTATTTTTTGTTTGTGAAAAAATTAGATAATTCATTTATTTTATTTGGTCTTCATATGAATCATGCATTTCCTTTCGATATTTAATACTTGTCTCTCCATTTCTATAATTGATAGAATTGTGAGAATCAAAATTATGAACCAGTGTTTTCACTTATACATGTGACACATATATTTCCATATTTTTTATCATATGAACAAAGATGACTAGAAAAATAATGAATAGGTGAATATTTTACATAATAATATCCTTCCATTAATACAACATTAACATTTTTTACTTCCATCGTTGCTTCATAAGCTCTCACAATCATTCCATGTAGTATTAGATTGTTATTTTTTCTTTTAGACCTCACTCTGAATTTTTAGCCTCGAATAATTGGTTTTAATATATCATTTCATCTATAAATCAAGAAAAAATGACATGAGAATTCTAAATTCAAATTTGAATTAACCTGAGTCATATATTCTTTATAAAAGTTTTGTTCTCCCTTTTTTCTAGAATGAAAACTCCATATTCATATATGCATAATTTCTATAATTAAATAATGTACATTTTCTATAATCCTCTTCAAAGGAAGTTATTTCAAGCTATTTCTAATTTTTGTGAGCAGTGTTGCGACTATTTTTTTAAAACATATTTCCAAAATAATGATAAATAATATTCATAACCTTAAAATCAATATCATATTTAACAACATATTAACCATCCAAATCAAATAGAGTAAATTTTGAAAAAAATATAACATTTAATCACAATATTCCAAAATTGAATATAAATACTATTTTGTAAAATTCCATCAATATATTTTATTGAGTATACATAGAACTACTGAAATGTACTGGAATTGTTGGATTCAAGAAAAATTATTCTATAAGTCATCTATGACCAAAACAGATCAATCCATCAATATTGTTAAGAATAATGGTAAAACGTTTTCATTATTTTGACAAAAAATTAAAACAAAGTTAAACCTATACATATAATTGATAACCTTTGATACCAATTGTGAGGTATCAAGTAGAGTGAGAAACTTACTTATCCTCAAATGTTTAGGCTCGGATACAAAATTTTTGTATCAAGATTACGAATAATGAACCTCAATTCATAAATGGGATTGGATCAGATTTGAATTTTTAGGTCCCAAAGGGGTGGTCTTAATATACATAAATGGGGTTGATTTTTATTTCATGGAAATAAATTTAGAGTTTAACAATTAAAATTTTAATGTGATTAGGCCAAATATCAACAAATTCAACCACACTAATATATGAAATTTGAGATAAAAGATAATTCAAGGGAAAATATAAAGATATATATTTTAAAATAGTTTAGATCAAAATGATTCTATATATACTTTTCACACACCAATATGGTGTATATCACCAATTAATTTATATCTCTTTTGAAGGAGAATGAAAACTCATTACATATGCCTTTTTCACGACTCGAGGATTCACCCAATTACCTTGTATTTATTGGGATTAAACAAAAACCATTCCATATATAAGAAGTCCCAACTAGACTTTTATAGTTTGAATACTAACCTCCTTCCTTTTTTATGTTTAGGTGGAATCTATTATATTATATGTGAAAATTAAACAATTATTTTAGTATTATAAACACAACCTAGACATTAAAATAAAAATTCATAACCTCTTAAGTTTTATGGGTTAAGAGGGACCTGATATTTTAAGGGGATAAAATAAACCCATTACCTTATAGGAGTGATCATTTATGCTTCTAATTTATATTTTACGATTGACCTACTATTTTATAGGGATAGAAAAAACATAGTATTCAAATGGGAGAAACTAAACCAAGGAATACCTTTTTTAAGGATAATATAACCTCATGAAATATGCAATAAGTGTGGAAAATATAGAAAATAAAAATACATCCCAATTAACGAATAAAATAATTTAACCCATTGATTTATTTTCAATTATGATACTTACTTATTATAAGGTAGTGCTCACGCTATTGAGATTGTTAAAACAATGAATCCTAAGAAACATAAAGTTTACTTTATCAAGAAATCGAAAGATGGACCTACAAGACCTAGTGGTGAACTATGCATCATGTAATGCTTAAATTAGAGTCGCATATATATTTATTCAGTACATAAATCCGTATTTTTATATAAAAAATATAAATTGGAATTTTATTTTTCTTAAAATACATGGTTATACTTCATACATTCCCAAAATAAAATATTTATGTCTAAGTATCTTTTAATTTGATTATTTAAATTATAAAAATTAAAAACATTATACATAAACAATCTCATTAATATAATAAATAAAAAATTAATATATAAATAAATACATCCATAAAATTTGATACAAAATTCTTTAGAAAACTCCTTGCATTCACTTAAGACTAACTCTTCAAATGCAAATATATTTAAATTATAAACATGTGTTTTCTAAAAACTACAGTTTGGTTATTTAACCTCATCAAAGTAGATTAATTGTATTTAAAAAAATCCAAATTAAATTGTCAACATTATAAATAATTAATTTGTAATTATAGAAATATTAAACTGAAATAAGTAAGCACGAAAACATGTAGATAATAAAATTATGAAATTAATTGAAAATTTGTTCTTTGTTTAATGATTTATAGAATAATGTTTGTATGAGAATATAACTAAAACTAAAATATATTTCTCAATCTTAAATCAATTCATAAGAAACATGAAAAGAAATAAACAATCTCATTCTGGGGAAAAAATTAGTTCACAAAAAATATATATACTCTACAAAACAAAATAAACCACATAGAAAAATTTCAACATAAATAGTTTTCAAGAAAAATCTGTGTAGCCAAATTACATATGAATCCATATTTCATATATCCAAATTTCATGGTTAAGAAAAATTTATGAAAAATAAAATTTCATGAGAAGAAAAATTACATACAAAGGAAAATTATATGTCGAGGATAATTTCCTTCTAGACAAATATTTTTTTATATAACTTTTTTGATGTTTTTAAATAGATTCACTCAATAATTTTCATTAATAAATTTTAACCTATTATTAATATAATCAGTTTTTGGCCCAATTAAATTAGATTTAGGTTATATACCCATATTTCTATATCATTAATTATATCTACAATAAAAATTATATATCTATTGATATTACTATAAAACTGAATAAAATACAGTATTAGTATTTGTAGAAATATAACTAAATAAATATTGTGCATTTAGACTGATTTTAATTATATATAAATATATAATTCCTATTAATTTAATAAATGGAATAAAATTATATTATCTAAGAAAAACATCAAATATGTACATAATTTTTCTATTTTAGATAATGATATAAATAAAAAACTATAGAAAAGTATATTTGTTAAACATTAGAATTATAATAGAAAACATAAAGTGAATTTAAACACTATTTAGAACATGATTAAGATGGATTTATTATTTTTTGCATTAAAAAAATGCATATAATTTTTTTTATTTCCATAACAACATAAATAACCTAATTTCTAGTTTTATCATATGTTATTAATAAAACGTATATGGAAAATAACACTAGAATTTTCAACATGTTGGAAAAATAGTTTCTATTGTGGGAATAACATTTTGGATATTTAAATAATTTGGAAATGTGATAGAAGTATTTCAGATTTTTTATAATACTATAAAACATTTATTGATGAAATTTAAATGTCTCAAATGCCATATTTTTTATTCGAACACATCATAAAACTTCTAATACATGTTACAAAAAATCAAAACAATAAAAATTAATATAATTAAAGAAAATAATTAACTTATATAATTAAATATAAGGGTTCATAAATCAATATTTAATAAATATAAATTTATCACAAAACCAATCTATAATAAATTATAACTACACAATTCAATGTATTTGGTTTTCTGTTAAATGTCATAAAACAAACAATGTTTTGTAATTAAAATAACATAAAGTGATTCAATGAGCCACTAAAAAACCAGGTACAAGCATAGGATATCCTGAGGTCCATTAAACCCATATTTCAAATACATTAGATAAGCATTATATATTCCCATAAATCATCTCCTCAATGTAGTCTTGAAGACCTCAACTGATGACCTTATTATATGATACCTTGTATAATATTATGTACAGAGTCCCCCTTTACACTCATGTTTTAAATTTCCTTCTACAGAATCCAACCGCACAATGATTTTTTCTTGGTTAATATTTCATATTATGAAAATAACATGTATAAGGATGGGATTTGAAATCTTCTGATATAGAATACTAAAACATCCTATAAAGAACTAGACTTTTCATACCTAAATATGAGCCCATAAGGGGCTCTGTGTCTAGGTTTTTCCACCCGTTGTTGCCTTCTGCTCTCCCGTTGGCTGATCTCCTCCTATCTCTCTCATCGGTGCAGTTGCATTGTGCTCTCTCCCAGTATCAATGTTGCACAGGCTCATCAACATCCTCAGTGATTTGCATTTCTATGTTACCTTCTCTCCAATCTAGCTTTGAATATGGCTAGGGTTTCCTAATGTGGAAAGATGCTGGTCCAGGGTGCGGGTTTCAGGTTCTGTGATATGGGGTTTCCATCATTTTCAGCATAGTCCGTGTGAGATTTAGGTAGATCTGGCCATTGGGTGCAGATCTGAAGGTGGAAATGATATTTTCTCCTAGTCTTTCGTTTGGGATTATGTCTACCAGAGATATGGTGATGTTCTTTTGATGTTTTTTTTGACTATATTTCTTTTTGGATGGATTCTGGGATGGCGTTTTCTACACCGGTGAGTTTGATTTGGCAACGGTGCTTCGACAAGGATGTCAATTTATGTGCTGGGAAGTTTTATTTGGTGATGGTGCTTCGTCGAAGTCATGCCTGATGTTTTATCTTTCACTCATTGCATTTTCTATGTGAGGGTTTGATGAATTATATGGATTGTTTTTTAATTTTTCCTGGTTTGTATGAATTTGTTACTATGTGGGATGGTTCTATGATGAGGGTGGGAATTGTGGCTCAAGGGCAAGAGCTTTGGCGATGACAGCGGTTGATGGTTCCACCGTCTTCCTGTTGTGAATGGTGGTGCATGGTGATGGATCACGGACTGACGCGTGTCTCGATGGTGGGTGTGTGGTAGGTGCGCTAATAGGTGTGTGGTACATTGGTAGGTGCGCGGCTCGAGGGCCTGTCACATTGATTTTGTTTTTGAAAATTTGAATTTTGAATTGGAGCTTGATGTTTTAACATGGTGTGTGGATGTGGTGAAGTCTTGTATTGGGTACCGACAACCCTCAAATCGACCTTTTGAAAATAAAGAAAAAAAATGATTCGAATTCAGATGAATATCAAACACATTTCATCAATACCTTCCAAAAGACCATAATGGGTTTGTTCTATAAGAGGCTGAATATAGAGACTTCATATTTCTTTAAAGTACTTAAACATCTTCTAGAAATATCTCCTAATTTAAAACTCTTCAAAAACATATCCTACTTAAAAACATTCTTTATAAGTGGGTAGAGAGATTGGAGACCACCTCTCTCAAAAATATCAAACAATTAAGAATTATTTACCCTATATCTGAAATCTCTTATATCAGAGGGGATTTATTTCTCATGCATGGGAGATTTGATTCTAATCACTTTTCGGATCTTTAGTTGAAGCAATATCATTATGCACAATATTCTGTTGCAGAATATCAAAAAGATAAATTTCTCGAGGAAAAGTATCCAATACACTCCCTTGTAGGTAGATCACAAGGAATCTCATTCTTGAATTCCTTATATAGTACAGATCGGAGAAATGATAACACAACGACCCCCCCCCACTTCATGAGGCTCATTGATGGTGGTTTCTGTGTGAAAGTAGACCCAGATGCACTACCTCAATGCGCAAAAATCAGAAAATATTCTATCATGGGCCACATTTCTTATCTAAAAAGTGACCATACTTGGCCTTTTCTTTATTTACAATCAAGTATTACACATTGCTAGAATATCTCTGACTGGAAACTGATACCAATAGGCAAAAGTTATTATCGCATACTTTTAAAAACACAGGATGATCTTTATAAGGTTTAGAGAAATGGAAACATTAATATGATTTTATGGTTCTTATATTATTTGATAGGGGCTATACATTGAAACCAGGTACACATAAAAACACCATGGTAGAAGTATGGGTCAAACATCATGGTTTGAATTGGTATTTTTGGAATCCAAAAATACTGAATGATGTTGTCTTTTATATCTATGTCCTCCCAAAAATATATTATAGAACCTTAAATAATGAATTAGGCCTCTTAACGAGAGTTATGGTGGAAATTAATTTAAATTCAAAACTGTCCAATACTTTTAGTTTCACTACTAATGATTATAAAAATAAAATCAAAATAGAATATGATAGAAAACCTACCTTTTTTGAACATTTAAAGATCACTGGACAGAACTTATCTAATAGTAGAGTGGTTAGAAAACAATTAAATCAACCAAATAAAAATTAATAGAAGAAAATAATTACAAACAAGAATGATAAGGTCCCCATGGTGTATATTCCTAAAACCTCTAAAATGAAAAGTGAAATATGTGTGAAAAAACAAAACATAATACACATAGGGAAAAATTAGGGTATATCATGGGAAGATGTATCTATAGAAGATGATTCCCCCACAAAGGATCAAAACCTTTTAGAAGAAATAGAAACTCTTGTCTTAGATTCCACTATGATCACCAACCTTGAACTTGAGAAGGTAGAAACTGATATGGGTCAATCTGAGCCGTTTACATTCTCTAATTATATCAATGGTATTGAATCTTTCTCCTTTCCCACAAGATTTTTTGTTCCCAAAATGAAACTTTTTAGAAGTTACCACTGTTTTTGTTATGGACACTATCCAGATGCAAGTAAATACACCTATTACTCGAAGTAAGTGGGAAACATTATCTCAACATGAGCAGATACAATGAAATGTTCACAGCACATGCACTACATCAATTCATGAAGTTGATTCCCTTGGGTTACCTACTGAGAAAGATGTATAAGTACACACTCATTCAGAAATGGGAACTGGACAGATCCAGGACACCTCCCATGCCACTGATACAATAGGGGTGAAGCAGAAAACCAATAACAAGGCACACTGCTTAGGGTCTTATCCCCTTACACATAATCATACTGTTAATAGCCAAAAAAATCTAGATGTCACTAGTAGAACTATTAAATCTAAAAATCCTTATACTAGTGAAAAGGGAAATCATGTTGAGGCATATACCACTATCAATATTAATGTGGTAACTGGACAGATCTAGGACACCTCCCATGCCATAGATACAATAGGGATGAAGCCGTAAATTAGTAACCAGGAAACCATCTTAGGTTATTTTTCCCCTACAGAAAATCATACTATTAACAGGCCTCACATTCTTGATATCACTAGTAGCACTATTAAATATGGAAGACATCCTACAAGATAAAAGGCCAGTCATGCTGGGGTATAAACCACAAATAAGCTTAATGAATCTGACTCCAAATACATGGAATTTGTGAAACCGAAATTGTCCCCTGGGGATAGAACTTTCCCTCAAAAAGGGGCCTTAATTTTTTTTGGAAAAAATGATATTTTTTTCCCCATTTTAAAGGATAATATATATCCTACTGATCAGATGTAGTTCCTTTCACATTCTTTGGGAACTATGAAATCTAAAAATTCTTTGATTGACATGGAAGATCAAGGTGTGGAAAAGACACAAGAAGATCCTCCAATCTCTTGAGATGTCCTATAACAGGGAACAACTTCTCCAAAGGATCTAGGTACATATACTCCTCCTAATACAATAATTTCATTAGATGGTACTCAAATTAATGATAACATTGTTAGTTATGAGAATACAAAAAAAAATTCTACTAACCAAAATGATAATTCATTGGTTCTGTGTAATAATAATTCCACTGATTCAACTCTAAATGCCTCAATTACAGAATCTAAAAAAGTTAAATAATAGAAATTCGAACATCCCTTATGGAATATCTAAAAGTACACAAAAAACAGACCACTAATGGAACAATGCTCAAATATTAAGAAGGATTTCTAGAAATAAAAATTCAGGGAAAAATAAAAAACGGAGTTCTAACTCCAAACACAGGTTTAAATGAAGATTATTTTCTGGAATTGTAAGGTTATTACGAAATTTGACACATTCACTATTCTAAAACGGATGTTTAACACTCATCATCCTTTTTTGTTTTCTATTTCTAAACAAAAAATAAAATTTCCCTCCAAAAATTATCACTTCTGCCAGCATAACTACTCTTTTCTTGGTGCAATAAAAAATACCACCAATATTGAAACATTACATATTTTTTACAGACTAATTTATTGAATGTTAGTATTTTCAATGTTTCTAACCAGATTTTAACTTGATACATTAACACTAATAACACATAATTATTTTTCTCTTTTGTTAATGAAAATAATAGATATCGAGAAAGGAGACCAATGTAGAATGACCTTACATATCTATTCACAACTATTAATGATCCTTGGATTCTAATTAGAGACTTTAATGATATACTCAACTCTCGTGAAAAAATTGGTCCCTCCACAATTACTATTCCCACAATAGATTTTAATGCTTCAGTAGAAGACAAAAATGTAATTGAAAATATTATCACTGGTGAATAATTTACTTGGTATAAAAGACATTATAATAGATTGGTTGCCTCTAAGCTAGATATAGCCTTCACGAATGTACCTACTTTAGAAAAATCAGACTCTCTCTCTAGCACCACCCTTCACAAGCTGAAGTCTGACCATCATCACATCATGGTCAATGTCTCCCCCAAAGGCATGACACCCCTATTACCATTTAGATTTAACAATTCTTGGTACTATGATTATGAATTCACTAATACTATAAAAAATATTTTTCTTCAATGTCACACAAAAATGATTCTTTTTCAAGTACTGTAAAATTAAAACACCATAAATAGACTCTAAAAAATTGGTGTAGCTCCAAATCCAAACAAATTAACAACGACATCCTTCTTCTTGAGAAAATGACTACATGAATTACAAAAAAATAATAGTAGTTCTTATTTCTATATTGATCTGAGTCCTAAAATAAACCTTACAGTTAAACACAATTATTTGATCAGTTTTAAATATAACATGAATAAATAGGTTTTTAAAGTTAAATGGTTATCAGATTGTGATAGAAATACAATGTTCTATAATTCTCTACAAATAATCAGGAAGGATTATGTAGAGTCCCAAATCTTGACATACATGGACATTACATTACTTTAGCGGAATACTTAATACATAACAAAAACACACACACAAGGATCGTAATAGTTTAGTGTCTTTGGAAACTTGGAACATAATCCTCTAATAGTGGTGAAAGATCTTCAACATATCCCATAAAGATATTCCTTTATTTCTTACCTAAAACCTTTATTTATATCCTGGGGAAAAGAAAACATAAAAAGGGTGAGCTCAAATGCTCAGTAAGGGTAATAATTGATAAAATAAAACATACCATATAAATTTGAACTTAAAAACATGAACATAATGTTTAAACATCAAAAGCTTGAGAAATGACACAAAACATGGAAGTACATCAGGCATAGATCATAAAGAAACATTACGAATGATAAGATAGCATTGGAATAAAACATGTAATTGTGGTAACCATTTTGCACATGATATGCTTTCCATAGTCACTACTGGAAAATGGGTCTATACCCATGGTTCTGGCAAAAACTATGGGTATAGGGTCACCTATACCACGGTTTTTCCCAAAATCGTGGGTATAGTTTTTCTTTAAGACCTATACCCATGGTTTTACATAACCGTGGGTATAGGTGTATTTTTTATGAAGACCTATACCCACGGTTTTTTCCAAAACCGTCGGTATAGGTTATTTTTTGAAGATCTATACCCACGGTTTTGAAAAACTGTGGGCATTAGATAATTTTTTTTAAGACCTATACCCACGGTTTTACAAATAGTGGGTATAGATTTCCCGGGATAAAGCGGGAAAAAAATTTAGGCGGGAAATGGGAAAAAAATTGGTGGGATAAAAAAATTTCGCGTTGTGTTTGAATATATTTATAAAGATATAAATATATTATTAGAAACTTCTGCTACGTTGGTTGGGATATTAATTCCTTCATATTGCTGTGGTCGCCTGATCAAATCACCGGCAAATCAATTTTAATAATATATTATAATTATCAATATATAATAACAGATGCAATAACGAAATAACAAAATTCAATTAGTCTTGTTGGTTAGCACCCTTGGTCTCTCGGTAACAGATCTGGTCTTCGATTCCCACCGCACGGGATTTTTATTCGTTTCGCATATGTATTAATTTATCATGTCTATATTAATATATTAAATAAAGTGTTAGCATATATAGTAAAACGAAACTTGGCTCAGTTGGGCAGTGCGCTGCATCCCCCAGCGCAGACCCGGGTTCGATCCCAAATCCATGCGGGATTTTTTGAATTTAAATGTATTCCCACGTTTTATGAACCGTGGGGTATGATGTGTGCCATGTTTACACACACCTATACCCACGGTTCAACCAAACCGTGGGTATAGGTCAAAACCCCTATCCCGACGCCATTCAGCCGCACGGTTCCCAGAACCGTGGGTATAGCCTATACCCACGGTTTTGGGGGCTATACCCACGGTTTTGAACCTTGGGTATAGCCTGTTTTTCCAGTAGTGAGTAGCCAAGGCATTACTTCCAAGACCATCTTAGTGGAAAAAGTCCCTTTTTGAATCGAGTTCACTCCTCGTTCCAGTCCTGTATTACTGAACCTGTTTAACTTTCCATTCCAGCCATGACTATCTCATGAGATACAAATCTTTACCCAATGCACTGGAGGGAGATATAGGCCCCACCCATCTCATAATGAAATCATTCTTACTTGTGCCACAAAATAAACATACATCATTCAAAATAACCCAATAAATAAAATGGTTTTCATAAACATCATACCATCATCACATAATCCATATAAAAGAAATGGATATCATTTCACAATAAGAAAATTGAAACCATGTAAATCATAGAGACATGATACTTGAAACATAAACATATGAAATAATGTCATCTTATATGGAAAATGGTTTTGATAATGCACTTGAAATGAATTCTTGAGGAAAATATCCTTTCATCTTGAAAATCATTTTCTTTTCACAAAATGCCATTTAATTTTACAAGAAAAGAATTTTGTTGAAAATATTCATGAAATCATTTGGAGGAAGCTTCATGAAAATAAGGCTTTATAAAACTGTAAAAATCCATTCATGCCTTATAAGTTAAAAAAATTATTCTTCTCGTACTTTTGTCGGAAAAGTCAAAAAGTACCTCGTTTGAAAAACGACAACAGATTACTTTCATAACTTTTAATAAAAACTCACCAAATGGTAGAATTGGATTTAAACAATTGTAGGTGTATGGAAATAATATTACATATTGAGGAAAGATGGATGTGGATGATAAAATACACCCTAGTAAATACCAACGTATAAACAATCTCGGAAAAAATGAGATTGTGATATTTTCCCTTACCTTAGGTCCGATTTGCTTCGTAAGTGTCCGAACCTCCTGTATAATGATTTAAATAATGTCATTGACTTATTCCAGAATCATACTCATTGTTATGATATCATATATTTTTCACTTATGACTTTATATTACCTGTTATTTTGTAAATTCCATGTTAAAGAGCGTTTTGTGTAAAATCGTTTCATTTGTCGTCCGTGTTTTGACTTGTAATTATTCATATGATTACATAGATCATTATTAATTAATTCCAGAATATAAAACATGATTTATATATAATATATATTCATAATATACATATATATAATAGATCAGTAAATGGGAAGAAATACACCGTTCATGGAGACGGTAGGCCGTAAGTACGCATGAACGATGTTTTCGTTTCCGTATTGAGTTGAAAGGAATTAACTAGATGACATACATATATATACACATAAATACAATATCATTATTATGTCATATATTTCATGATTACTTATTATATATATTTTATAATCATTCATGAATGGTTAACGTGGAGAATGAATCTCATCAAGTCGTGGAGACGGTAGTCCGTACGTACGCATGAGCGATGATATCATTCTCATGATCGTGGAATTGTATTGGAGTGTATGTATACTATTTAAGAATCAATATCACTTTACAATAATCATATATAGTTTTTATTTACACCATTATACCCATCCATGTAAGGTGGTGGTGGAAAATAGATTACACCACGGCGTGGAGACGGTATTCCGTACGTACGCACACGTGGTGATTTCATTTTCCGTAGGATGGATAGATGGTGAAATAGGGTTGTTTCATACATATAATAACATATCAGTATATTATTGATACTGATTTTATTACTTCATAATGAAACAACCCAATAAGAAGAAGTGGAATAAGAAATAAAGTTGAAAGAATCGGTAATGGACATTACCTCTTCTTTGAAGCGCCTCTTTGAGATATCCTTTTAGGGCACTAAAATTGGTCTTTGAGGAAGACCCGAACCTCTTGGATGTTTATAGGGAAGTGGAGAATAGAATTTTGCAGGGGTTGGCCGAGATTTAAGGCTCAATGTGGTGTGAGGAAGAGAGGGAGGAGGTGCCCTTTTATAAGGGGGGAGAGGGGCACCTTTGGAATAACTAAAAATATAATTTTATTATAAAGCCAAATTCGGTTTTAAATAGCTCCAAATTGATTTATTTCAATGCTAAGGTGGTGATGGGTCAATATCCTCTCATCCAATAGAATTTAGACAAGTTTAGGTTCCTATTTTAACCTTATCATTTAGATTTAACATTAAGTTAGATAATTTTACTTTTATCGTGTCTTTTTGTGTTCTTACACTATAAGGTTAATAAACTTACTTTAAGAAGCCTAAAAAACCCTAAGTTGTTTATTATTAATATATATAACCTTATCTAAGTCATTTGGCTGAACCTTATAGTTTTAGTAATAAAATAACAATAAATAAGATAACATTTGTTTTAAAAACTATTTTATGTCAATTTTGACACTATTTAGTGATTGATTTTTGTGAAAATTATAATAGACTTATTAGTTAGAAAAAAGTTAATTATATCAATAAAAAATTTTCATATTAACCTATAAAATTAGAGTAATTAATAAAAAGTCTCAAATTACATTTATTTGTGTATTTATAACATCAATTATGTCAATATTTCATTAATAAGATAATTACTGCATCATCTTTGTGTCATAAATAAATTCACTTATTTAAAGTCTAAAAATCAAAAATAAAATATCATTATGTATGAAATCGTTTTAGCTTTCTAATGAATATTTATAGTCGAATTTATATTATTTATAACCCTGTATTAAAAATGATATACTTATTAAAATTTTATTTTGACTATTTTAACCCTTATTTCAATAAATTAATAATAAATGTCCTAATCTAATCCAAGTAGGCCTAAATGGTCATATTTTTTTCCTAAGGTTGTTTTTGGTCGAATTACACTTATCCAATAGAATTAGGACATGTTTTAGGGTAATAATAATATCATTTTTACCCTTAATTACCCTATTTACTTTTAACCGTGGTAAAAAAAAAGTAAAAAGTTACTATTCACCAAAACTTATTTTCATCTCATTGAACAACATTTTACTTACTGACAAAAACCATGTCTCTCGGATTTTTGAACTTCCACTCACAGAAGCGGTAAAATTAAGTTTTATGAAAAATTCATTTTTTTAACTACCACTTAGTGGTTTCACTATTCATCAAAAAATGAATGTTTTCCAGAAAAATACAAAAAATTAGGCCTAAACTATATTTGATATTATGAACTGAAAAATTATGTCTATTTTACAAAATTAAAAACATATTAGTTACATTACTTAATTTAATAATTAATTCCCGTCATCAAAACAAATAGCGTGTTCTTAAGAGATAATAACTATCAAAAGATTGACACCTGTTCATGTCTGGTTTAAATGTGAAATTACATCCAATGAAAAATATTGTATTAAATTGTAAAAATATATTCTAAATATACTTTAAAACCACTCAAATTAATAATTTATCACTATTAATTATTTCTATTAAAAAGGTTTTTTTAATTAAAATTTAGTAATTTTCACTATCCATCAGAAAATGAAAGTTATCCGAAAAGTACCAAAATTTCACCCTAAGCTAACTTCGATATTCGGAATCCAAAAATGAAGTACATTTTGAAAAATAAAATTTACAAAATTTCAAAAAGTGGTTATTACTATTCATAACGGCTAGTTTTAATATTATTTAAATTGCATATTGTTGTTTAGTGAAACTCGTTATTGCGTACTACACACGCTATCGAGGAAGGTCGCGATTGCGTGTAATGCAAGGGAAGTCATGGATGCGTGTTGTGAAAGCTCCTTTGGGTGTAGCGTACAACACAAGACATTAATGAAATTAAAAATAATATTTTTCATAAAATTTCGGGGTGTTACATTCTACCCCCCTTAAAATGAATTTCGCCCTCGAAATTCGTCAGGGTTATAAATAGTTTACTCCTTGAAAGTTTCTTAAATAGAAACCCACATCGTAAAAAGGAATACCAAAACCAATCTTTAAAAAAAGTATGAAACATAAAGGTTACCCAAATAAACTAATCACTGGGTTTCCACATAGATGAAAATATGGATATGGAAGAGAAATCTAACCATCATGTTCTGATGGAGAGTGGTAGAGAACATGGCTCTGGAAAATCCAGCAATCACAAATCCATAGATTTGTGATGATCTAAGGTACCATCTGATTCATCGGATATAAGGGCACTAGGACAACATTTTTGGTTTTCAAGATCATTTCCATAAAGTTGATGAATTAAAATAAATACTTACATGATTTTGGTACAATCTCACTGTTGTTCATTAATTGAACAATTTCCACTTCATCCCTTAATGAAATGAAGTTGAATTTGTTATTCATGATGTGTTAGCAGATCATGTGATGGAATTATGGGTCATTCCATGTGTCTCAAACAAAAGATTATAAAAGTTATCAAAAATACATAAGTCCATCTATAGTGAGATTAATCATATATGGTTCCTAAAATACACTTATACATCATATATCATACTGCTTAATATAATTAAACTAGTCTCTACTAAACAGGGACTTCCTGTAGGCCAGTGGTAGGTGATAAAGGCCAGTCGCACTTCGGTTGTGGGTTCGATTCCCATAGTCTTGTCCGACGCGATGGGTTGTCGCCCATCCTGCAGGTTGTCCTTTTTCTAATATTACATTACTATACCATCCCATAAATAATATCAAAAAAAATTTCTATCCTTAAACAATACCAAATTATGTCCAACATAATCCATTCCAATCTTTAGGCTTATCTAAAATACTTCGGTCTATGCTCATAGTATAAAGAAAACGATTACTTGAAATGTCATCAACCAAGCATGTGAATACCATCATTTATACCCCATATATATTATTTGTCACATTCCAATCATGTGAATACCTTAATCATGTATTCTCTTGAAAAATGAATACCCATTAAACCTTAGTGAAAACTTGAATGTTGTCAAATGTTAACTCTTTCCACATACCAAAATCCAAAAATTCTATATACTCAAACCATGATATAACCTTCTCCTTATATCAGTCATGAGCTCATGAATACAATCAAACATTTAATTTTCTCCTTATCCCTTCATTATGCACATATCATCTATATTCGAAAAATATCTGAATAACCTTTCATGGATACTGGTACCATTAATCATACACTTTCAAAACTCAAGGAAAGACAACAGTGTAATAATCCTTAGATGTATCTTTATTCCATAGTACCATGAGATTACTTATACAGCATTACACATGATAAACATGTAATCTTTCCACTACATTCTTAAACCATTGACCGAGCATCGACAATTCTTTCATCTCACATATCATTTTTAGTCTCTTCATAATCATCAACATAATTTCTACCCATATGACCATACTGATTCTCTTCATGAGACTTTCCCTTATGTAATTGGTTTGTATAATGCCCGTACATTCCACATTTAAAAACATTTAACCATTGCTGATGTCATAGCAATACCATTATCCTCATCCCTGGTGCTAACTGAACCTTTTCCATTGCACTTACTGGCTTTGTGTCCTTATTTTCCACACCCAAAGCATCTTCCAGTTCATTTGAAACATTCTAATTGACGCCTCTTCCAACATGATTTACATAGGGGAAATTGAACTTTCGTTCCTCTATGATCATCATGAAACTCCATGTTTCTCTTATTAGCCGAGTCAGGAAACTTACCAAATTTTAAATTATTGATCATATTATGAGATTTCTGATTCGGAATAATAATGATGTTTGGACTTCCAAATCCCATTTCATTTGGTTGCTCATGAAGAATATCATTCCATTGTCCATCATATCCTCCATTATCATGAATCATCTTGTTTCCAGCCATTTTCTAAAATCCAAAAAGAATAGTGTGAGAGGCAAAAATCATAATAAATGGGGAGTAACTTCAATATATAACATCTTTGGTTTAATATAATATCGTTACCATAGTTCTAGGACTATATCCTATATGTATACTTATCCTTAGGGACATCCCTAGACATACCTTAGAAATATCTCTAGGGATCTCACTAACGTTTTCGCATCCTAGTTTCCAAAGGTTGACTAAACTTTTCCTCTGATACCAACTGTAGAGACCCAAAGCTTGACATACATGAACATTAAATTACTTTAGCGGAATACTTAATACATATCAAAAACACACACACAAGGACCGTAATAGTTTAGTGTCTTTGGAAACTTGGAACGCAATCCTCTCATAGTGGTGAAAGATCTTCAACATCTCCCATAAAGATCTTCCCTTTTTTCTTACCTAAAACCTTTCTTTATATACTGGGGAAAAGAAAACTTAAAAAGGGTGAGCTCAAATTCTTAATAAGGGTAAGAATGAATAAAATAAAACATACCATATACATTTGAACATAAAAACATGAACATAATGTTTAAACATCAAAAGCTTGAGAAATGACACAAAACATGGAAGTACGTAAGGCATAGATCATAAAGAAACATTAAGAATGATAAAATAGCATGGGAATAAAACATGTAATTGTGGAAAACATTAATCACATGATATGATTTCCATAGTAGCCAAGTCATTGCTACCAAGACCATCTTAGTGGACAATGTCCCTTTCTGGATCGAGTTCACTCCTCGTTCCAGTCCTGTATTACTAAACTGGTTTAACTTTCTGTTCCATCCATGTCTATCTCATGAGATATAAATCTTTACCCAATGAATTGGAGGGAGAAATAGGTCCCACCCATCTCATATTGAAATCGTTCTTACTTGTGCCACAAAATAAACATACATCATTCATAATAACCCAATAAATAAAATGGGTTTCATAAACATCATCCCATGATCACATAATCCATATAAAAGAAATGGATATCATTTCATAATAAGAAAAATGAAACCATGTAAATAATAGAGACATGATACTTGAAACATACAGATATGAAATAATGTCATCTTAGATGGAAAATGGTTTTGATAAAGCACTTGAAATGAATTCTTGAGGAAAATATCCTTTCATCATGAAAATCATTTTCTTTTCACAAAATGCCATTTAATTTTAAAAGAAAAGGATTTTGTTGAAAATATTCATGAAATAATTTTGAGTAAGCTTCATGAAAATAAGGCTTTATAAAACCTTAAAAATCTTTTCATGCCGTATAAGTTAAAAAACATTTTTCTCGTACTTTTGACGGAAAAGTCAAAAAGTACCTCATATGAAAAACGACAAAAGATTACTTTCATATCTTTTACTAAAAACTACCCAAAGGGTAAAATTGGATTTAAAAAATTGTAGGTGGAATTAAATAATATTACATATTGAGGAATCATGGATGTGGATGATAAAATACACCCCAGTAAATACCAAAGTATAAACAATCTCAGAAATAATGAGATTGTGATATTTTCCCTTACCTTAGGTCCGATTTGCTTCGTAAGTGTCCGAACCTCCTGTATAATGATTTAAATAATTTCATTGACTTATTCCAGATTCATAATCATTGTTATGATATCATATATGGTTCACTTATGACTTTATATTACCCGTTCTTTTGTAAATTCCATGATAAAGAGCGTTTTGGGTAAAATCGTTTCATTTGTCGTCCGTGTTTTGACTTGTAATTATTCATATGATTACATAGATCATGATTACTTAATTCCAGAATATAAAACATGATTTATATATAATATATATTCAGAATATACATATATATAATATATCAGTAAATGGAAAGAAATGCACCGTTCATGGAGACGGTAGGCCGTATGTACGCATGAACGCTGTTTTCGTTTCCTTATTGAGTTGAATGGAATTAAGTAGATGAAATACATATATATACACATAAATCCAGTATAATTATTATGTCATATATTTCATGATTACTTATTATATATATTTTATAATCATTCATGAATGGTTAACGTGGAGAATGAATATCATCACGTCGTGCAGACGGTAGTCCGTACGTACGCACGAGCGATGATATCGTTCTCATGATCGTGGAATTGTATTGGAGTGTATGTATACTATTTTAGAATCAATATAACTTTAAAATAATCATATATAGTTATTATGTACACCATTATACCCATCCATGTAAGGTGGTGGTGGAAAATAGATTACACCACGGCGTGGAGACGGTATTCCGTACGTACGCACGCGCGGTGATTTCATTTTTCGTAGGATGGATAGATGGTGAAATAGGGTTGTTGCATACTTATAATAACATATAATTATATTAGTGATACTGATGTTATTACTTCATAATGAAACAACCTAAGAAGAAGAAGAAGTGGAAGAATAAATAAAGTTGAAAGAATCGGTAACGGACATTGCCTCTTCTTTGAAGCGCCTCTTTCAGATCTCCTTTTAGGGCACTAAAATTGGTCTTTGAGGAAGACTAGAACCTATAGTATGTTTCTAGGGAAGTGGAGAAGAGAATTTGGAAGGGTTTGGCTGAGATTGAAGGCTCAAAGTGGTGTGAGGAAGAGAGGGAGGAGGTTCCCTTATAAGGGAGGAGAGGGGCACCTTTAGAATAACAGAAAATATTAGTTTATTATAAAGAAAAATTCGGTTTTAAATAGCTCCAAATTGATTTATTTCGAAGATAAGGTGGGTTTGGGTCGAAATCCTCTCATCCAATATAATTTAGACAAGTTTAGGTTCCTATTTTCACCTTATAATTTAGATTTAACATTAAGTTAGATAATTTTACTTTTACCGTGTCTTTTTGTGTTCTTACACTATAAGGTTAAAAAACTTACTATAAGAAGCCAAACGAACCCCAATCTGTTTATTATTAATATATATAACCTTATCTAAGTCATTTCGATGAACCTTATATTTTTAGGAATAAAATAACAATTAATAATGTAATATTTGTTTTAAAAACTATTTTATGTCAATTTTGACACTATTTAGTAATTGATTTTTGGGAAAATCATAACAGACTGATTAGTTCGAAAAAAGTTAATTATATCAATACTAACATGTCATATTAACCTAGAAAATTAGTGTAATTCATAAAAAGTCTCAAATTACGTTTATTTGGGTATTTATAACATCAATTATGTGAATATTTCATTAATAAGATAATTACTGCATCATCTTGTGTCATAAATAAATTAACTTATTTAAAGTCTAAAAATTAAAAATAAAATATCATTATGTAGGAAATTTTTTAGCATTATAATAAATATTTATAGTCTAATTTATCATATGTATAACCCTGTATTAAAAATGATATACTTATTAAACATTGATTTTAACTATTTTAATCCTTCTTTAAATAAATTAATAATAAATGTCCTAATCTAATCCAAGTGGGCCTAAATGGTCATATGTTATTCCTAAGGTTGTTTTTGGTCGAATTACACTTATCCAATAGAATTATGACATGTTTTAGGGTAATAATAATATCATTTTTACCCTTAATTACCCTATTTACTTTTAACGTTGGTAAAAAAAAGTAAAAAGTTACTATTCACCAAAAATTATTTTCATCTCATTGAACCACATTTTACTTACTGACATCAACCGTGTCTCTCATATTTTTGAAATTCCACTCACAGAAGCGGTAAAATTAAGTTTTATGAAAAAATCATTTTTTTAACTACCACTTAGTGGTTTCACTATCCATCAAAAAATGAAAGTTTCCAGAAAAATACCAAAAATTAGGCCTAAGCTATATTTGATATTATGAACTGAAAAATGATTCCTATTTTACCAAATTCAAAACATATCAGTTTCATTACTTAATTTAAAAATTAATTCCCATCGTCAAAACAAATAGCGTGTTCTTAAGAGATAATAACTATCAAAAGATTGACACTTGTTCATGTCTGGTTTAAATGTGAAATTACATCCAATGACAAACATTGTATTAAATTGTAAAAATATGTTATAAATATATTTCAAAACCACTCAAATTAAAAGTTTATCACTATTAATTATTTCGGATAAAAAGGTTTTATTAAATTAAAATTTAGTAATTTTCACTACTCATCAGAAAATGAAAGTTATCTGAAAAGTACCAAAATTTTACCGTAAGCTAATTTCGATATTCGGAATCCAAAAATGAAGTCCATTTTGAAAAATAAAAATTACAAAATTTCAAAAAGTGGTTATTACTATTCATAACGTCTAGTTTTAATAATATTATAATAGCATGTTGTTGTTTAGTGAAACTCATTATTGCGTACTACACACGCTATCGAGGAAGGTCAAGATTGAGTGTAATGTAAGTCAAGTAAAGTGTGCATGTTGTGCAAGCTTCTTTTGGTGTAGCATACAACACAAAACATTATGAAATTAAAAAGAATATTTTTCATAAAATTTCGGGGTGTTACAGATTACAGGCCACTAACCTTTTTAAATGATGGGGAAAAACATATTGACAATTAAGATGACATTTAACATCATATAGTCTCTTACTATGAATCCATCTTCAATGATCCTAATAAAAAAAGACCTCATTATGGTTTCAACAATGGCTTCTTCCAATATTATTGGCGTGTGATTCATGTCTATTTTAGAAAACTTGTCAAATCCTTTTTTTTTCAATGGTGTCCTTTCTCATGTTCCTATGTCTCAATTTCATTCCTTAATCCCAAAAGTGAAAAATTCTTCTGAGATTCACTTGTTTAGACCCACTGCTCTAATCAACCCCATTTATAAAATAATCACTAAAGTCATTTCCAATACACTCTCAACTATCACAGAAAAAATCATCTCCTTGAACCAATTTGGTTTTATTAAGGGTAAATCCAGTCAAGACAATATTTTTCTTTCCTATGAGTGTGTAAATAAATTGAATAAATATAATATAGGAGGAAATATTTCTATTAAACAAGACAATAAAAAGATTTTTACACTGTGGATTAGAGAGTTTTCTTCAACGTTCATCAAGGTTTTGGTTTTATTGTTTCATTTATCCCTGCAATAAAGTCATTTTTCAATTCGGAATCTATCTCCTTTTTGGTCAATTGTTCTCCAAAGGGATACTTTAAATTCACCAAAGGTTTCAGACAAGGTGACCCTCTCTCTTCTATACACTTATCAATAGAATAAGACTCTCTTAGTGTCCTGATTTAATTTTTAGTGAACAAAAATAAATATAAACCCTTCCATGTCCCAAGGAACATGAATGCTCCAACCCACATATTTTATGCCGATGAAATCATCCTTTTCTTATATGGAGATAAAAGAAACATTTTAAACCTAAAAAGCTCTATCTCACTATGAAAAAGTTTCTGGTCAAACAATTTGTTTTCGTAAATCCTACATCTTCTTTGGGAAGAAACTTAATCCCAATAGAAAATGTAACATTATTAGTGAATTTGGTCTAAAATATGGTAATCTCCATTTTACATATCTTGGTGTTCCCATTTTTTGGGGTAGACCCAAATCATTCCATTTTCCTATAATATTTGACTATATTTTAAACTATCTTTCTTCTTGGATAGGTAAATATCTCTTTACGACGGGAAGGATATTCCTGGTCAAATCTACCATTGTTTCCATGACGGGTTTCTCCATGATGGTCTATAAATTTCATGTCAGTCTTATAAAAAAAAGTCACACTAAAAAAAATTATTTGGAGTGGTAGCATTCTACAAGAAAATCTTGTGAATGTCCCATGATCAACTTGGTTCATGCATATTGAAAAAGGTGGTATCACCATAAAAAACAATAATTTTTTTAATGATGCACATCAAGATAGTCTCACTTAGATCCTTCTTTATAATACTATTGAAAATATTACTTTCCTCAAAAATAGATTTCTTGAAAATCATAATATATTCAATTAAAATTTCATTAACTCGTCTCTCTATCTATCCATCGGATAATATTTCTCAAATATTATGAATAATTTTATATGGATGGTCTCCAGGGACCCCCCATGAAATTCTATTTGGATAATGAGCCTAGACAGACCTTAATTTCTATGATATCTCCCAATCAAACCCCTAAGAGTACCAACTTCCCTATTATAGATCTTTTAAACTCTCAACATGATCATCTTCCTAATATTATTCTTAATGTCATTGAAAACTAACCTTTCTCAAATGATAATGATTTCTTAATTTTGGAACCTACTCAACATGGTATTCTTAACTCAATGAATTTTAACAATCCTTATTCTTGTAACTAGGAGTATGATTTTACTTGCATAAAATTTTTTAACAAGGCCTGTATAAGGCCTTTAAGAATCAATCTCATCTAGGGTCTTGCACACTATAGAGTTCCAATAGAGGGTGGTATTCAGTATTTTAGAATCCATATCTGTTCGAAATTCAAACTCTATAATCAACTCAGAGAAGTTGTTAACTATCTCTTTCATTCTTATGATTCTGCTTCCTCTCTTTGGAACTATATTCTAGACATTTTTGTTGCAGATGGTATATTTTACTTCGCCAATACTCAACTAAAAAATGTGTAGAAATTGATGCCTTTCATAAAATTAATATCCTTTTTCTAGTTGTAGTTGCTGAGCTCCAACATGTGATCTGGTATGATCAAAATGATATATTTCATAACAATTACCCACACAATCAAAATGCAGGTCGGATGCAGATCCTTGTTTCTATACGAAAAGATACCTTGATGCAAAATGGAAATTTCCACAACATTGTGCATGACTTCGGAATCCTGCAACCTCTTCAGATTAATAAAAATTACTATCTACCTCATTGACCTCTAGAGGGGATCAAGAGATATTATCTTCTTAGATAGATTAAAATTAATAATGATGGTGCCTCCAAAGACAAACTGGTCTTTGCGGGTTGCAGTGACATCTTTAGGAATAAACTCGGTCAGAACCTTGGATGATTCATGGGTAGTTGTGGAATTTCCGTCTCTCTTGATGATGAGATGATGAGATTAATACATGTTATTTCCATTTCCATGCTCTTTGGTTGGAACTATCTTTCTATTGAACGTGATTCAACTACCATTGTAAAAGAGATTTGGAATGTCATAGCACATCATATATAGTCGATTAATACATTTTTGATGGACAGTACCAATTTTCTTATCCATCCCAACTATATCATCTCACATGTTTATTGATAAGAAAACACGGTGGAAGATGGTCTGGGAAAAATAGGTTTAAATCAAGACCTTCCTAGTTTTAAGACTTCCATACTGATTTACATTCATTTCTTGAAAAATATTGATATATGATACCATAATTCAGACTCCAGTAATCACTCCATTTTATAATAATTGTGATGTGGTCATTTTGGGCCTTGGAATCATCTTTAAAAAACATTATTCATAACCTGGGGAAAATAAACAAAATAAAGTTTGATCTTGTATACTCATCAAGGTTAAACCAAAGATATATCAATCGATGATCATATAAAATAATAAGGTAAGAATAAGGGTATGAGATGAAGACCATTACATAGAAAGTTTATACCCAATAATTCAAATATATTAAACAGTATTAATTGGATAAAGCTTTAATATTTCAAAATAAATGAACCATAAGACTGTGAAGTCATCATACATTCGTCAAGAACCATAAGTATATGTCATAAATGTGAGGAACTGTTATAGGTATATATTTCATCCAAAATATTTTTGAACATTTTATTACATCATTTCTATACATAAATTTCTTTTTAATACAAAATATGTTTCAAAAATTCTTAGTTTATTCGGAAGACATGTTTCATAAAACATTAACGTGAGATTAAAATAAAACATATTAATTTTTTCTCCATAATGAAATAAGAAATCATTTAGAGCTCAAAAGATAACATGGGATAACATGGGGAGTACATAGACCAAATTGATGAGATAAAAGTCCTAGTAAATGAATAAACATGATAAGGAAACATAATGTGTGAGTCAAATGAATAAAATTATATCATAAAGTAGTAGGAATATGAGTAATATAATTAAAAAAACATAAAAAAATGTTATTAAAAACTAATACTAGCATAGAAAATGTATAATAATCATAATACCAGTCATAAACGTAATTCAAGGAAGACTAGTGTGACAACATTACCTTGTGGAAAAAGAATCTCAATAGATTAGTTTGACTCCCTAATATCATTCATGACATATCATGTGACAAAAATATTACCCAATTTACGAGAGGGATGTATAATTTCTGACTCACCCATAACATTCACATTATATGAATTCATATGTGAGATACATAATACAATAAATAATATGGTATAAACTTATGAATTACCCTTGTAAATAAATGGGTTGTATGATCATGTATCCTAAAATGATCAAAATAGATTTCTTAAATATGGAATTTGAGAAAAAGAAATAAGGAATGTATTAACCCAGTAAAGGAAGAGAGATTAAGCTTGGAATATATGTGTGTACCATATATATATATATATATAATTTAGAAATATGTGATAACATTAAATGTGGGTCTAAAGTGAGTAATATAGATAATGGTCATAAACAGATGAAAATGGTGGTTTAGAGAGTTTCCAGACTAAAAATTCAAAAAAAATATAAAACATTGAAGAAAAATATTACATTATAAATTAACAATGTAATTTGTAAATAATTATTTAAAATATTGTGTTTTCATGGTGAATAGATTCTTATAATCGTTCTGAGTATGTTAAAAATAAATATTCCTTTCATATTTTTTGAATGAAAATTCAAAATGCATGTTCATTGAAGAAAAAAACTAAAACATTTCATTTAATATATTATTAAAAAAATATAATAATGGGTAGAAAATTTATTTCCACAACTAAAAGATAATATTAAAAACATATTTCACGATATTTTAATAAAACATGGATTTTCAACAACAATCATTTTCAAACAAGAACTGAAATTTAGATGGATTTTCATAAAAACATTTTTTTCATCGATTTTATATACCAAAGAGTGGAAAATAGAATATATTATAAGAAAATTTCATTAATGTCTAATGGAGAATAATATTATATTTTTGTGAAAAAATAATCAAATAATTTCATACAATGTAAATCCTAGCATAAATATTCCAGGTAAACTGATATCGAAAAAACACATAAGGCTTTGGAAAATTTTTTACCATAGATTTTTAAGAATGATGTAGATTGACTGAAAAGTAAAATATTATTGATTATTAAGGATTCATGGAATAATATTTAAAGGGAAATTATATACACCATTAAAATTATTCTAGGTTATTAAAATGGAATTTTCCATAAAGATGTATATTTTGAGACAAAACCCTTACATTGAGTCCCGACATTATCTTGTATGACTTCTATCATATATATAATAAAATTATTTGAATTAATTGTTTTCTTAAGAACCCATTATAGGTTTAATACCTTATATTTTAACCATTTACTTCATTTATTTTAATGATATATTTTGTCACTTAATTATTTATGACCCCATGATGGGTTTTGGGGATGCCAAGTTCATAATTTGAAAATGACATTGATGTATTGAGCATCATCAAAGGGGTAATTATTCTATAATATCCATAATAATAATGAAATTTTTATAATTTTTATATAGAAATTATTCTTTTAAAACCATCCATTAAATATATTTATGAAAAATGGACAACTTAAAAATCAGGGATATGGTTGGTCGTATCTGCGCATGGGTAACCTTTCCGGTTTTAAACCATCATAAAGGAATGAAGGTAACTGTTAAATTTAATTTATTGAGTTTTGGTTATATAATTAATATAAAAATAGTTATTTAAGTACACTTAAATATATCATTCATGTTAGGTGGTAATAAAAAATGAATCACATTTCTTCATGAGGCAGTAATCTACCATACACACAACCAAAGTTATCATTTTTCAATAGATGGAAATGAATGAAGGTATATTATAGGTTAATTTTTAATAATTAATAATATTTTATTTATATAATATATAAGCATTAAATCTATAATTATTAATATCCAAGAGTTGTGATAGTGGGAAAAGAGTTACATTAGTTCGTGAGGTGATAACCCCTCCCCCCCACACACACACACAAATGATGGTTCTGTTTCCCATTAGATTGAAGAGGAGATGGATTTTGGTTATGAAATTAACATATTAACCTATTATTATATGATAGGAAATTATTTAATTATTTGAGAATTATTTATTAATATTTTATGGATATGGAAGAAGAAATTAAACAAATATGCTGGATTAAGAAATTTACATCTTCTTCAGACCAAATATATAGGATTATACCTCAGGCCTCCCTAAATGGGATATATGGTCAAAATATGGCCTTAAGGAATTGGGGAGGGATAAAAGTAATGTATTTTTATAGGTCTTTCTATATACAATAGTTAATTTATTTGTGTAGATGATATGATATAGGGAGCAATTTATAGGGGTTGAGAAGTGAAATTCTTGTAAATACAAAAACAATTATTAAATAATGGGAAGTCACACTCAAGAAAAGTGCCTGAAAATTTAAAAATAATGTATTATCGGAGATATGAAGGTGATAAACACCTATTAAATAAAAAATAAACATGTTATCATTTTTTACATTTTAGGTTACTCACCCTTTTATTTTTTTACCATGGTAAGTGCTTTTTTACTTTTTTAATAATCATTATCACCAAAAATTATGTTGTAATTATAATTTCATATTATTTATTATAATTATAAACATTGAATAAATTTTATCAAACTCAATTCACAGAAACAAAAAATAATAATTTATGTAAAACCAGATGATGTTTCAAAAAATTATTTTTCAAGAAATGTGTTTTTCAAACATAAGATAATATTATAATAACTATTTTAAATGTCATAATAATAAAATTTATTTAAATTAATATTTTTATATATAATCTATAAATTTCAATTAATACATTCATCACTGTGTTTTCATTTAATTAGATAAAATGATGATTCTTTATGTACATTAAAACAGTTTTATAAAAAATATATTTTTAAGCCTAAAAATAAACTAACACTATAATCAAGTATAAATTTTATTTAAATATAACTAATTATATTATATATAACGAAATAATAATTATATAAATTTAAAACTAATTTAAATAATAATGGAACTTCTAAATTAATTAACATATTATATTAAATGACAATTGTAAAAACCCTATATTTTCACTATTCACTAAAAAAGAAATACATTCCAAGAAACCAAAAATATCACCAAAATTTTAATTTAATATGATTAATTCTAAAATTAATAAAAAAATATAACAAAAAATTTATAAAATATCCCAAAATAAGTTATTTTATTTTCCAATAGAAGCAAATAAAGATTATTCGAAAAATACATGTTTTTATTAACATTTGAGTGCATATTTCTTAAAAATTTATAAATACAATTATAATGATTAGAACCATTTTATATATTTAATAAAATATCTATTCCTATTACTTCAAAATAAATTAATGTAAATGAAATTTTGATGATATTTTAATAATATTGTTTTAATAATATGTCACATCTAGTTTAAACTCAGTGTTTTAACTGAAATGAAATCAAACATAGTGTTCTTTAAAACAATAAAGGTGTTAAATTATATCACCCTTAAATAAATTTCATCCTTAAAATTTTAAATTATTCTCAGTAAATGGGGGTTTGGTATTTTAAAATTCTCTTTGATTAAAACCGACATTGATAAAAGAGTTAATACAACTTCTTCTTAAAAGTGGGAAAGTAAAATATGAAGGTCATATGGAATAAAAAATGAATGGGTTTAAAATTATGGGAAGATCGGTTGGAAGTGAAAAAATTTATTTTAAATCCAAATTCATTTAGTTAATAACATGATACTCTTTTTTTAGAGATATGTGATCATTAATTTAATGAAAACCAATAACATTTTTATTTCTAGACCCTTTTCCTAAATTTGAGGGATCATGTAACTATGTTGACCATGGACATAGAGAAATTTATTTACATGACAAGTGTAATATAATCCATTGATCATTTTTCATCATAATATCATTTGTTTCTCAAAACTATGGGTATTCAAGATGAATTGTTTTATGCGTTAAGCACTAGATTAAACTTTTAATGGGCCATGAAATCCCACAAAAGGATATTAATATATTCTTACTACATTTTTTAATTTATAAAAACTAGAAATGGTTGGAATATTTTATAATAATTTATAAAATAAATATGCCATAATAATAATCTATAAATTTAATTTTCAAATTAAAATATTATACAACTAAATAACCTAACATCGCAAATAACCACATCCATCAGGGATTTGAATTTTTCATTCTAAGATAATCATTCATGTAAAATTAATTTTTATACATAAGTGTTACATACACCTCAACCCAACGAAATATTTTCCCAAATATCATTAATCACCTCAAAAACCAAAATAAAAAAAATTGATTCGAAAATATTTTCCCCAAAATTGACTTAATATTTATCCATTGAATGGTTTAAGTAAAAACAATTCCAATTTTATAAGTACATTATATAGGCTAGTTGTAGGACATATACCCTTATCACCCTTTAAGAGTTTGTTTAAGCCCTATAGACATTTGGTATACAATTGATTGTCCCCTATAATGTTGGGTTTCATTTTTCTAAATCCATATTTATATAATTCCTATTACTTTTTAAAAAATATTATGAACATCCCCAAAATAAAATTAATCATAAAATAAGTTTTCTACCACTACGGTATTCTATAAAACATATTTTCCCACAAAATAAAATAATCTTAATATAATATTAATACATTGAAGTCAAATATAGGATAGACACAAAGGGTTATAATACTTATTAATCTTATCTCAACAAAATATATATTCATTCATCTTCAAATAATTTTTTTTACAAAAAACCATACTGAATCCAAGGGATATATTACCATAAATGACTCCCATAATACTTTTAATCATCATATACATAAATAATATAAAACTCTAAAAGTGGTGTTTATGCCATTAGAATTATGATAAACATTATATTTATCAAAAAATGAAACTATTTCTTTAACCTAATTATTCCATGATTAACCACTATTAATGTACCTAATGATGGTTCATAAAGAGCTTCTGAATTTCCAAAAAAATCCCACAGGTTTGTAAAATTAGTTTTGTATCAAGGCATATTTTCATGTGCCAAGTGACGATCAAGTCATGTCTAATGTTCCATTTTCAGATTTATTATCCCTTGGTAAAAATATTCTAGAGCCACATCCACTTGTAGTTTCTAGAGATAGATTTAATTTCTTGTAACCCACTAACTCTATAGATTACTAAAATTCTTGGATATTTATCTATAAATATTATTATCCTTATACTTATCATTATCCTTATCCTTAATCATATCCTTATGGTTATTGCTAATGTTTTCTCATCCACGTTTCCAATGGATTATTACACCATTAATATGATATCGGTTATGGCATACCAAACCTTTCTTCAATTTTTAATACATGATTTTTAAACATAAATATCCATTAATACAAATGAAGGATATAAAATTCTTAGAGTCTTTATAATAATAGGTTCATAAAAGATAAACATAAGACTAAAATAATACTTCATTATTTTATTTTACATTATTTTGTCTTAAATACTTTAAATATTTTAAAACTATATGGGATATCCAATGTAATAGATTGACTAAAGGGGAGATCTAAAAGTCCATTAATGTAATAAAATGATAAGTAAACATAACATGTGTGTAAAAAGTATGACATGAAATTGTCAAAGAGAAGGCACATAAATAATCACATGGGAGAATAACATAAAGAACACGGTATCAAAATATCATAGTAAAATATTAAATGTGATAGAAATATAAAACAAGACATAAACATGACATAAGGATAACTGTCAAAACAACATCACATGGATGGATAATACCCATAATAGATTAGGTTCACTGTATATCTCCATTCATATATTCTCATGAGAAAAAAATACCCTATTAATTATAGGTTTATATAACTCTAGTCCCACTCATAAAATTTATAATAGGTACATTCCTGTGTGTGTGTGATATATGAAAATTAATCATGGGGTTTAAACTTAAGAATTACCCATGGAAAGATACAGGTTGCATACTCTTGTCTCATAAAATAATCAAAAGATATTTCTTAAAGAATGAATCAATGAAATGTAAAAATGAAATAACGTATTAAACTAATAAATTTAAGGTATAATAAATTAGTTATATTCATTTGAGACATATATAAATAATTTTTAAGCATTCTATAACATTAAAGGTAGATAAAAAGAAAGATGTTAAAAGAATGGTCATAACCCTAATAAAATGGTGGTTTAGGGAGATCCCAAAATTAAAATACAATATGAAATATAAATTTTATAATGAAAATAATTTCATAGAAAATTATTTTCTAAACATGTGAAGGAATAAAACAATTAATGAGATATTATTATATTGGAAATGTTTTATCCATTCTGAGTACTTTAAAAAAGATCTCTTTCAAATTTTTGATATAAATTTCCAAAGGTACCAGGTTTTGGATAATTAATGGGTGGATCATATTACAAAATTATAAAAAAACCTATAAAGGTAAATATATAAAATTAAATAACCATAGTATTAGAGTAAAATAATTTTTGAAAAAAATAAAAATAAGGTTGCACTTTCTTAAAAACAATTTCTCAATAATTATAAGTAAAAAAGAGTGGAAAATAGATATATTACTTTAAGATTTCATAATATATTTATGAGGATAAAATTAAATTATTTTATTTGACAATGATCAAATAATTTAATATAATATATATTCAATATTAAACAAACTTGGATAAATTAAAATTTAAACTTACATCTATTCAACATTCATAACATTTGAATCTTAACCTACCATAAATGAAGTCGTTTAATTATAGGAAAAAATATAGTTATTTTTTATAAATGATATAATAATTAATATTCACCATATATACCATTTTAAATAATTTAATTTTTTAAAAGATTGTGTGTCTCATCGAAAGATGTTTTTAGAAAGAACCCTTAACCATAGTATAGACTTTGTCGTGTGTGTATTTTAAATTCTATATAATAAAATTATATCATTTATTTTTCTCTTAATAACCATTTATAGGTTTAGTCCCTTATACTTATACCATTTATACATTTATTTTAATTATTTATTTAATCACTTAATAAGTTATATCCGCCTCGGGTGTTTTGAGCACAGCCAATTGATAATTTCATAACTACATAATTATGATGAATGTGGTCGAAGAGACAACATTTAACCTTATAAATAATAATAATAATTACATAATAATAATATTTATACATGAAATATAATTTTAAAGCCAACCATGCAATTTTTTTATGAAAAATGAACAATGTCACAATCATGAAGATGATATGCTATATAAACGCATGAGAAACATTTCCATTTTTTGACTCTCATGATGAAAAAAGGTAAATTTATGTAAAATTTAATTAGTTATAAATATATCATAAATATAATTATATTTTTTAAATTCCATTAAATATACCAACCAAGTGATGTGATAATAAAAAATGAATAACTTTGTGATGTGGTAGTCAGCTGTATAAGCGAACGATGTTATCATATTTCAATGGAAGGTATGGTAGGAAGGAATATGATATGTTACATTCCCAGAATGACTAATAAGTAATGAATATAATATATAAACATTTGATCAAAAATTATGAATAGCTGGGAGAGGTTATTATGGAAAATGAGTTACATCGATTCATAAGGAAGTACTACACCGAAAACAAAAATGATGGTTTTCTTACCAATTCAATTGAAGTTGAGATGGATTGAAGTTATAAAAAGAAAATAATAACATATTAATATATTTTATATACTTTTGTTATTATATTACAATAATTTGGTAATATGTTTTTTATATGGAAGAAGAAATGAAACAAATATACTCATTTGATAGTGTTACATCTTCTTTAACCACCTCTTCAGGATTATACCTACAGCCTCCTTATATAGGATTTATGATAAAAAGGAATTTGTAATTTTTTTATAAAATTAAGAAATGTATTAGGGTAGTTATTTTTATAAATGATTATTTTTGCATTTGTGTATACAGGAGGATAGTAGGATCCCTTTTATAACGGAAGATGACTGACATTCTTGAAAATACCAAAAACTATTCAATAATGATATTTCACCCTCAATAAAAGTGCAAAAACATTGAAAAATACAAGATTATATGGTATTTTTTCCAACACATATACCATTCAAAATAAATATTCTTAAAATAAATTATCTCTTTAACTCTAACATTACTCGGTTTTTCCCTTAAAATTGTTTTTCCATAGTAACTAAATTTTTACTATTTTTAATATTAATTATTACCTAAAATTTAGTTGAACTTATTATGTAATATTAATTCTTATTATTCAAAATGTTTAATAACATTTATCAAATTCAATTCACATAAGTGGTATAATTTAATTTAATGTAAAACCCACTGATTAGTATAATTTGTTTTACAATAAATTCATTTTTCAGACATAAGATGGTATTATAATAACTCACTAATAAGTAATAAAAATTAAATGAATATAAATAAATATTTTTTATTAATTAGTTGGATTTAAATTAAATAAATAATACTTATGTTAATGTAAAACCAACATTAAGCACTTTAAAACATGTTTCATAAAAATATTATTAATAAGACTATAAAAATAAACACATACTAAAATATAGTATAAAAGAGATTTAGTAGTAATTAATTGGATTGAAATTAAATAAATAATACTTATGTTACATTGAAATAAATTTAATATTCTAAATTTCTTATTAATTTATTTATTTTATTAAAAGAATTTATAGCTTCAAAAAATCGATATATTTCACTATTCTCGAAAAAAAATACTTTCTAATAAAATCCAAAATTTAACCCTATGTTAATATTAATATGATTATTTAAAAAATTATATTGATTTTTAAAATAAAATTTAAAAATATCCCACAATTAAATATAACATTTTCTCTTAAAATCATTAAAATTCTTTTTTGGAATGAAAGTTTTTTATTAAAAATTTAGTAATTATTTCTTAAGATTTTATAAATACATTTATATTTATCCAAACCTATATATATATTTTATAAATTAGCTAATCCTATTAAAACCATCTTATTTAATATACATGTTATACCAATTCTATTTAAATTATATTAATTTAATAATTTGTTGTGGTTGGTTTAAACTTAGTGTTGCATGTTGAATATGGTATTGAGCATTGATTTATTTTAAAATAATAGGGTTTTATTGTATGGAATCCATTTTATATGTTATCCATAACTACCAATACCATCAAATCATAACTAATCATGGCTCAATAGATGGTTCCCATATTGGTTTAGGTAACTCAGCTTGTTTCCCATAATTAATCAAGCACGTCAACTTGTTTCCCATAATAGATTAAGCACAGTAACTTGTTTCACATAAAAAGTAAAAAAATATACTAATTACCATATTTTTTATGAAATTTAAAACATGTATTAAGACATTATAGGGATATATAATTCAATTCCCACCCATAAAATATTGAAAAAAATATATATTTCTGCAAGAATATCATAATAGAATCATCATATCATCATATCATAACCCATGTAATGAAAATGGGTTTGATAAACATTTCAAAATCTCAGTATATCATAACCCTTATTCAAGAAAAGTTATTCATAAACATCTCAACATCATAACCACAAATCATCAAGAGAAATAATAAGGATGGTATCATTGGATCATATCTCCAATAATTCTTAATCCACATCAAATGATGTTCTCATATATGAAGACTCCATTAAAATAATCACTTCAATATTTCCTCAATAAAATATCCTTCTCATTTTAAAATTAATTAATAAAAATAAATCACATCGTTATATAAAAGTGGGAATCCATACATACGCATAGCCAACATTATAGTTTTTTCAATGGTTTGTTATGTAAGAAGGGAGGCAAGATATTTTAATTATAGAATAAAAATTGTGTTATAAATATAATATAAAAACTTTTAACCCATCATAATATTTACCCATGAATGATGGTGATGGAAAATTAATTGTATCATTACATGGAGAATTTATGTCATATGTATGCATGAGTGGTGCATCCACTTCCCATTTAATGGGTATATAGTTAATAAAGGTTGTTTAATAATCAAAATAAAATTTATGTATGGTTAGGATATTTATTTTAATATTTTATTGATAATAAAATAGATTTATGTTATGTTACAAAATAATTAAAAAGGGATTGATTGGTTAAAATTGATTACCTCTTCTTAGAAAAAACATCAATATATATTCTCTTAAGGATCATATGATTGGACTTTTTAGAAGAGAATAGCCTCTATAATATATATATATATGAATAGAATGAATTTTACCATGGTATGGTTGTGCTATATTTATCAATGTTCTGTGAATAAGATAATGCATGGACTCCCATTTATAATTGATTGGAAGACCACTCTTGGAATTTATTAAAAATATTAAAATATAATAAAATCATTATCTAATAAAATGTATCAAAGTGAGATATTAGTCAATTATATGGTTTTCTGAGGATTATAGACCACTGACAAGAAAATTAGGATAGGTTCAAGTTGTGGTTTAATCCTTCTCTATTGGTTTAATCCCATAGTTTAACAATTTTATGCTTAACCAAAGTAATATATTTTTAACTTTTAAATGTTTATATTTTTATATATAATGTGACCTTTTGATTATAATTTTCAAATTTATGAAATTTTATACCATATTTTATGCACATTTTACTATTTCATATTTTAAATTTTTAAATAATTTAATAAAATATTAATTTTATAAACAATCATTATTATCAATTATTACACTATTCTTATAATTTGACTTAAAATAAGTAAAAATAATGTTTAAATTCAAAATTATTCGTTTTAAACACCAATAATATTCCATATTCATATAAAACATTCATTTAGCACTATAAATCACTCATATTATAGTAATGTTTATATTTATAAAATCATTTATTTTATTTTTCTTTAAATTGAAAAAATATTTCATTTTTGTTTCAAAATAATTTAAGTTAAGTATTTAATCCCAAAAAATTATAAATAAATTATAATCGTGAATAAATTTTTTTTATTCAAAAATTAAACATTTATATTCATTAATAACACTTTTTTTACCTATGTCGACAAATAAAATATATTTAAAACTAAGAGAGTGACATTTTGTAAAGTTGATTACTTTAAATATTATTAATGACATTTACATGGAAAATTACCCATTAAAAAATGGAGTTTAATGTGATAAGGGTCAAATTCCATTCATCTAATAATATTTTTGATGAAAATTGGTGACCTTGACCCTTCTTTTTATCTTACATTAACATGACTTACCCATTAAAGAGATTATAATTTTTACCAAAGTGAATATAAGTTTTAAAAGCACGTGGAAAAATATTTTTTTAAAATAATTATTTATCTATAAAACCAACTTTATTAATAACCCATGATTAGAAAAGAAATATTAAATGATTGATAAAACATTTGGTTGAATAATTTTCAATAAGATCATTCACCAATGGCGATAACTTTAATTTATTATTAAAAATATATATTTCATGTATACAAAAAAAAATCAGAAAAAACTTCTTTTTTATTTTCAAATTAATTTTTATTTTTATATCTAATTAAATTATAATAAATGAATTGATTTTGTAAAAATGTAACCATAACATTGTGTGTAACACAATCTATCAATAAAATTAAATTATTTAAAGATAAATATATTCTAAAATGTTGAGGTGTTATATTCTACCTCATTAAAAATTCATTTCACCATCTAGATTCTTCACTCATATACCAAACAATAAGAATATCTCTATTTTACAAATCCTCATGATCCCATGTAACTTCATAAAATTTCTAATTTCTCTCGAGAACATTTCCTAGGTGAGTATTCATGTTCTATATCCCATTATCTCTATGATACAAGATTTCAAATGGATGTTCATTATAGGAATACTCATTTTAAAATGGTATATCATCTAATTTTAATATATGTGATAGATCCGGTATATACTTACTTGGGAAAAAATTTTGTAACACATAGTGAAATTGATAGAGTTTGAAAAGTTACTCAATTGAATAAGATATCATTCACACTCGATCAAAAATATCAAAATGTCTAATAAACCCTGGTCTAAAAATTTATTTCTTTTTGAATATCATAACCATATTCCCAAGATAAATTCATAGGAATACCTTCTCAACAACATCAAATTGATAGTCTTGTTGGAAATTTTCGTCATATATTTTATATCAACTCTAATATTCCTTTACGTATTATTGAATACCTCTAACTTTATTTTATATTTAATCAACTAGCTCAAGTCCCAATTTCTTACTTTCTCCAACTTTATCAAAACCAGATGGATTTATACACTCTATTCCATAGAAGAGTTATATATCCATCAAAATTTGTGAGTGAATGTTATCAGTATAAAAATATTCAACATGAAAAAGGTGTTAATTCTAACCACCATTGAAATCCATAGAAACAAATCTCTACATATCCTCAAGGGTTTGAATGGATCCCAGATACAGACCATATTTTTAATTATTATATGGCATATTGAAACTCAAATATGTATCTAGAGACTACTGAAGACTTCAGCAGAACATTGAGGTAAACCTCAAGTCCTGATCAGATACAATAGAACACGGTACTTCAAAAAACATTACCACCTTATTAATATATATTATGGATATATTATGAATAGATAAGTCTTCTCTTATAGAAATGTAGTGTGTTGAATATTTAAATTAATCAACTTCAAAAAACATTTTATTATTGCCGTTATATGTTTTAGAGAGTTTGATAATAATGTTTAGTGTTACTTTTTTCATTTCCATTCTAAAATGGGTAATGTTTGTAACATCCTTTTTGACTTCTACCCCTTACACTTAACTTAAACACTAAGATACATAATTATCAGTGTCTCCCTTCAGGTTTAACTTCTATAAATAATCTCTTATATATTTATATATATTCATACTTCCTAGAGGAATAGATAATATTGAACTATGTTCCTCATCCAATAGCTCCGTCTTCAAATAATTAAGTGATGTAATAAATATATGGTTCCAAAAAATTACCCTTCCATCATAATAATGTTTAATCCCATGACCATTTTTCACCTTCTTCTATATCTCTACTTATTCATTATGACCTTATTTTATATTCAAATAGATATATGATTGAATAATCATTTTCAAAAGATACTATTAATCACCTTCATTTGCGATTTTGAGATAAATCCTTTAAACATATTAACATTTTGTATATTTTGGGGTCCATATCATAAATAAATCTAGTATGATCATTTTGATTCAAATAATCTACCAGCTAATTCGTTTTCATAGGGTGTTAATGTATTAAGAAGTCATAATCTTTAATCAACTGTAACTATATTTTCTTGTGCATATTCAAAACTTCATGGGATAAAATATACTTTAAAATTTAATGATATGTATATATATCAAACATTTCTCCTATTATAATAATTCCTCCAGGTAATTAATGTAAGAAATACTACATATAAAACCAAATCATGACTTGGGTAACTTTTCTCATGAAGTATAAATTAGCGTGATTCAAAATCTATCCCCATACAGTTCTACATAATAAAATATCCCAATACCTTATTTGATACATAATTATATATTAAAACCCCTTATCCACATCAGGGTATTGTAATCACATATGATCTAACAAACATTTATTTTATTCCTTGAGAATATCTTCACATTCATCATTCCAAAAGAACCTGGACCCCTTTTGAGTCATCTTGATGAGTAGAATAGAGAATCTAGATAAATTCTCCACAATGTGATGATAATATCATTTCAAAATAAGATAACTACAGATATCAGTCATAGTGGTCCATCTAGGCCAATTGTCAATAATATTAATCTTTCAATGATCTACCGATATACGACCTCCTGGGATTATATGACAAAAGAATGAAATTTTCTGAATAAAAAATTCAAACTTTATAAATTTTTAATACACCATATTCATCCATAGGGTACTCAAAAAATCCTCAAATAATCATAAATCTATTCATTTTTATTTAAATGTAAAATAATATCATATACAAATACCCTTACCAATTGATCGTGGTAATATCTAAATATTAAATATGTTTTATCCATATGGATAGAAGAGGAATTATTCAATGATAATAGAATCACAATAAATTCAAAATGTTCTTACCTTATAAGAAATTAATTCTTGGGTATATCCTACTTCATGGATCTCAATGATGATATACAAAAAAATATTAGATATATAAAGTTATTGACCTCAGTGAAGTTGATTAAACAAGTCATTGATAGGTGGTATAGGATAATTGGTCTTGATCATGATCTTGATTGGTCCCTTGTATTTAATAATGTCTTTCATTTATCCATATTTCATCATAAAAAGAAGAAAAAGAAAAAATGAGGCATCCTGAGAACGTGCCTCATGCGCCTCTCCTATTTTCGAATTTTTTGACCGTTACTGTAGGTCCTCCCAAGTCGATGGTGAATCCTCTGATTGTCTGTGACCCAGGTTCTTACTCCCTCTACACGATCAGCAATCTGGCAGTCTTGGTTCCAGCTAGAAGTGCCCCTCCTGAGCCTCCCCATGGTGTCTCTCTTCCTGTCAGTGTTGGTGCTTCTTTCTCGGAGGCTCTTTGTGGATCGAAGCAGTCCAATTCCCATCCCTTCATTTCGATGATCTCTGTGTCGTTGGTACAGTCATCACGTGTGGGTAATCTGGTGTAGCTGAATGTGCCGACAGCTATGTTTTAGGAGGCTAAATCTTTCATGAAATGGACTCTTGTGGCCCGTTCTAGGGCGAATAAGACGCCGTTTGCAGTGTCCCAGAAGTGGGTTATGTCTTTCTGTATGCTTCAGCTGGCGATGGTCTTGGCCCTTCACAAGAACTACTTCTGTATCGTTCTTGTATCATAGGAGGACTTCCTTAAGGTTTGGTGTATGGTTCCGCGGTCTCGGGGCCGTTGGAGTTTTAACTTGACCAGGAGGACCATGGAAGCCCATAGAGGCATGGAAGGCTCTCAGGCAGTAGTATGGATCTGTCTACTTGGGTTTCCATTGCCGTTTCAGAATGACGTATTCTTGAAGGTGATAGGTGACTCCATTGGGATTTATCTATGCTCCGAGGAGGACACGAGAAGATATTTTTCATCCACGATAGACTTGATATGTGTTGAGCTTGAAATCACTTGTCCCTTAACGGAGAAGTTAGACCTCCAAGTGGAGGATTATTTCACCTGGGTGCAAGATCTGGTGTTCCTGGTGTTTCTCAGGTTCTGCATACACATCACTCTTCATGGGCACTCAATCTAGGTATGTCATCAGCGTGGCCGCATGGGACGCATTAGGGATCATTGTATGGTGGAAATGGGAGGGGGTAGTGGTTGTGCTTCTCCCTCGGTTTATCCAGGGGAAGTCCTTGTTGATTCTCTAGAGCCCTTAGGTGCTCCCCCTCCATCCAACTCCAAGGCGGTCCCGGAACCCGGCCATGATTCAGGGGTTTCGGTCAGCCTCTAGGATGTCTTGGATCTCGTCCCCTACATTCCGAGGAATATATTTTTTACTCGGGTCTCCCCTCCTACCCGAACTCTTGGTTTCCAATTGAGACACCCTATTATGGGTAGTCTTTCAAGGATGATAGTCTTGGGGCCAACGTACCTTCCTCTCAAGGTTGTGGTTAATTTGGATAGCGGGTCAGAGCAGATCCAATGGTCCATTGTGATGTTTTCACAGGATTTAGGGAGACTCTCTGGGGGATTCTCCTCTACCCCTGTGGTGACCTCCCACCTACGACTCTTGGGTGGATCTTCACCCAGATCAGAAGACCCCAGGGAATATGGGGTAATTCCAACGGCCCGTAATAAGAGAAAATGTAACTTGAGCAGGTCGGCTAGCCCTACATATCCCTCTGTATTGTTACCCAAAGAGTTTGGGGTGTTTACTCGATCAAAAGTCAAGCTACATCAAGGGAATGTGGCATCCCTCTTTGAGAAGGCTAAATGTTATGGATCCAGTCCCAGGGCCCTCTTCCTTTAAATGATACCCTTAATAATCTAGAATGCTCGGGTGATAGGTGCACGAGTTAGGTAAGACTTTCATTCATCTGAAATCTACACTCACAAATCAGTAGTGGTGGCCATCCTCGAACACAAATAGATCCACAACAGAATTGTGGATTTCTCAAGGAAGCTACGCATGCACGAGAGTATGCAGGTTGGATGGGCCAATAAACACATTTGGAACTTTTTTCAAAATAAGTGCATTGTGGACATTATCCAAGCCGGGGACCAGTTCCTCTCTGTGAAGGTAATCCTTGGCCTCGTTTACTTCTATGTTTCCTTTTTTTATGCGAGTTGCAACATGCACGTGCAGGGTTCATTGTTGGAGGATCTCATGATGTTCGACCCTGGACCTGATCCGTGGGTTGTGGGGGGGGGATTTTCATTTTGTGATGAATAAGGGATGAATAAAATGGGAGAGGAACTTTTAACAGGGATGATAGCCTTTCTTTTTTGTCGTTTCATGGATATAATAGGTCTTTTAGATTTGGGTTTTTTGGGTTATAATTTTACGTGGTACAACAACCAGCGGGGGCCATACCGCTCATGGAGCCTTCTGGACCGGTGTCTGGCTAACGTTCATGCATTATCTATCTTCTACAACACTAAAGTGACCCATCTGGTGTGAGGGATCTCAGACCACACTCTTCTTCTCGTCTCCTTGAAATCCTCACACCAATCCTAGGAGCATTTCAGGTACATAAAGCTATGGGTGGACAACCCGGGGTAACATGAAATTGTGAGTTCTGTTTGGAACGCACCTCGGTAGGGGAACAAATGGACAATCCTTCACTGGAAACTATGCAGGTTGAGGCTTCAGCTACAATCATGGGCTAGAGACATTGCTTCACCAGAAGAGGATTTTAAAGCTATTATGGAGGAGGTTGAGCATATGGGTAAAATTCTGGAGGATGTATGGGATGATCAAGCTTATGAGGAGCTCTCGGGGAAGAAGGGCCTCATGTCTGAGTTATTTTGGATATAGGAATGCCTGAACAGGGAAATGGATAGGGTCAAGTGGCTAAAGTAGGGAGATAGTAACTCGACCCTCTTTCATGCATTCATTAAAGAGAGGGTGAAGATGGTCAAGCTGAACATCATCCTGGAGGATGGGTCCTTCATGGAGGACAGGGACACGGTGGGGGGAATGGCCAACACCTTCATTAAAGATCTTCTAGCAGGACCCAATTAACCCCTGCCGAATGGATATCCTTCAAATACCTAAGTCATTTTTGACTTGATCCCCATCCTTGTGACTAACTAGATCAATGAATGCCTGGGTGCCCAGCCTGATGAGCTAGAGATTAAGGAGGTGATCATGCATTTGAACCCGAAGAGTGATGATGGGCCTGACTGTTTTCCTACCTCTTTCTATAAGGCCTCGTGGGAATTGATTAAGGGAGATCTGATCACTTCCATCCATGATTTATTTCGAGGGGGGTGTCTTCCCAGAGTTTCCTATGCCACTACCCTTTTTCTCCTTCCCACGATCAAGGGCACCTCTTCAATCTCGCACTACCACACTGTAAGTATGTGTAACGTGCTGTACAAGACCATGTCATGTATTATTACCTCCCGACTAGTGGTGCATCTTCCTCAGTGGATTTCCTTGGAGAATCACAACTTTATCAAAGGTTGCTCAATTCAGGAAGAAATTTCCATTACCCAAAAGATTCTTAACGACTTCAACCTCAAAACCCGTGGATCTAACTTAATCATCAAACTGAATATGAACAAGTCATATGATCGGGTGGAATGGAGCTTCATAAACATAGTGTTTTCAGGTATGGGCCTCAACTCTCAGAATGTTGATATTATCTTTCTCTACTTCGGTTCCTCTTGGATCTCGGTGAAATTCATGGGAAATTCGTACGGTTATGTCAAGTCTACCCAAGGCATCGGACAAGGTGACCCCATCTCGCCATCGTTGTTCATCATCATTCAGGATGTTTTGAGCCGGCTCATCCAGAGGAGTATCAATAATGGAGACTTTTTTTTATCATCATCGGTCAAAGGCCCTGGAAATATCCCACCTTATGTTTTCTGATGATACCATCTTATTCCTAAATGGAAAGAGAAGATCAATACAAAGTCTGAATGGAGTGCTGGAGAAGTATTGTTGTTAGAGTGTCCAGTCCATCAACAAGGGGAAATTTGATTTCTTTATCTACCACAAGTGCTCCACCAAGAGAGTGAAAACTGTTAGTAGTATTCTTGGAATCCAAAGTGGTGAGTTTCCTATGGTTTATCTAGGCACACCTGTCTCGCCAGGGAGACTTCAAATTCGGGACTTCGACACACTATTCACCAAGATTTCAGATAGAGTGTTTAACTGGAAAAATAAATTCATATCCTTTGGCGTACACATTTCCCTAGTGAATAGAATTATGGTGGCCTCTCTGATTCATGGTCTTTCCTTCATCAAAGCTCCCATGGGTGTTATTAAATTGATTTATAGGATACTTTCCAATTTCATCTAGGATCTGTTATCAGAGAGGAAGAAACACTGGTTAGACTGGGGGAAAATGGCATGGCCTGTGAATGAAGGAGGCATCGAGGTGAGAAACCTTGCAGATACCCTTTATTACATGCATACGAGGCTTTCATGGAGTTTCTTGGAACAGCGTACCCTTTGAGGGACTACCATGCATGCGTACGTGACGTGTCGTAGTGCTCCAAGGGAGGGACATCATACTTCACTTTGGTTGGCGATATTCCCTATTGTTGATATCCTTCATCCCTATTCGATAAGGGTGGTGGGGAAGGGATAGATATCCTTCTGGCATCAAGATTGGTGTGGCACAGTGATGGGTTTCCTTGGATGCCCGGATATGAATATTTCACTCAAGGAGGCCAGCCTCTTTCCTAGCTTCACCAGCACAATTTTGGATAAGGAACAATAAAAGTGTCTTCAACTCATTAATCTTAATGATAAGGTGGACATGTGTGTGTCCATGCTCTCCTCCTCAGGCCTGTTATCATCAAAGGATTTCTAGCTCATTTGTAATAGACAAAAGCAGAATGAGGGCTGGGATGAGTTTCTATGGGTGAAAAACATCCCCACCAACATCAACTTCTTCACCAGGAGGATTCGTAACAGAGGCCTCCCGGTGGGTGACAATATCCATAGGTGTGGTATCCCCCTTGCTTCCAGGTGAGTTTGTTGTAGTGTTCATAGTAAGGCGAGCACTGGCCATCTATTCTTCGACAGTGACTAGGCACGTGAGGTCTGGGAAATCCTGGGGGACTTCTTTGCATTCTTTCCATATAACGGTGTCGTCCCTACCTCACTTGATATGTGGTTCCATGGTTCTGAGGGAAGAGTTATGGAGAGGTTGGCCCATGAAGTAGTGCTTTATGTGGTGTGCTGGACCATTTAGTAGGCTCAGAACAAATCGAAGCACGAGGGGGTGGGGGTTTTGGCTCATTCCATTATTGTTTGGGCGAAAATTTTTCTACTGGATCTAAACAGAGCTATGAATACATGGATGCCAGCCACTTTGTTTTGTCGACTCCAAATGGACTCCAATATGGACATGTCACCTAGAAATATGGTAGGAAATTGGGTTCGATGGAGCCTCCTTTGGTGGGTTTTAAACTTAATAAAGATGGATCTTGCATCCAAGGGAACCTGCACGGAGGAGGAGTGGTACGTCACCACAATGGTTCGGTTTACCTCGCTTTCTCGATCAGGCTGGTGCATGGGTCTTCTCTGCAAGTGGAGGTGAAGGAAATTCTCACCAAGCTCAACCTTTTCTTGGAACAGGGTCTAGAAATATTTGAAATCAAAAAAGACTCCATTATTGTGCACAACTCCTTGAAAGGTTACACCGAGTCTCCTTGGTCGATTAAATATGTCATCAGAAAATGTAGAAGTATGACTAATACTGGAGTGATTATCATTCACACCTAGATATAAGGGAACAAGGTCATGGATCACTTGGCCGTGATGGGCGTCAATAGCACGGAGGAGGTGTTTCTTCACACTGTAGGGAGTATCCATCCCAAGGGGATGCACTGGATCTTCATCTCTTTATACCACCCTAGGCCGTCTTGTCTAAGGGGGGAGGGGTCTTCTCCTAGGGCCTCTTCTGTTTTTCTTGATTTTCCCTTTCCCTTATATTTTTTCTTTTGTATTTTTCCCCTCTTTCAATAAAAAATTACCTGATGATGAAGAAGAAGAAAAGGATCACCCAATGTTTATTCATTTTTATAAATGAATATATTTTCAAAATTATCATGGTGTTTATTCTTCAATTCCTATAAATCAATCAGGTCCATTCAACATTGAGTAATTTTAAATAGATTTTTCAATATGATTTAGTTATTTTGAAGAACCAACTTCTTGATTTATAGGAAGATATGAAAATTAAATTGTAAAGGAATCAATAAAATCTCAAAAAATATTATTATATTTTATATTTTTTTTCTCCCCAACCATTTTAGATAAATATTCTTCATTGATAGAAATTAAGATCTAAAATATAGAAGTAATTTTTATTGGATGTCTGTGTTCAGCTCCACACCAATAATAGTTAAATTTATAATTTAAAATTTGACTTCCCTTCCTTGGAAATATATATGGTATACATATAAATAAATAGAATACATTCTTAGACTCAAATAAAATTCAAATAATTGGAGAATCACATGATCTTTAGGAAGTATATTAACATAAACATCAATAAGAGGGGAATTTTAAACATGATCTGTGACCATCATACCATTAAGTGTTTTTACCTCAGTCTTGGTATCTAATCATTGAAAAATTAATTTTATTCCATTTAAAAATTCCTTAGATAAAAAATAGTGGGTAGATATTGAATCAAATAAGAAATTATCAGTTCTAGAGTAGAAGAAAAGTGTACCTTTAATAACGTTATTCTCGTTACCCACTTTCGTGTTCATGATAAAATTATATTTCCCCTTAACATTGGGAATTATAAATTTTTGACACTGATCATAAAACCCATTTAGATACATGAACTAGTTTTCATAATTCTTATATTCCTTTCATTTAAAACAATGGATCATAGGTGTTGAATTAGTTGGCATCTTCTTTTTCTCTATTTCATTAATCATCATATTCAACACCTTTTAATATTAATCGGATTTTTGTTCTGTTTTTATAAATTTAAATGACCTCATAGTACCATTGAAGTATTTGACTCTATCCTTCTTCTCACATTTGTAGCTTGTAGATGGATTAAATTTCTTTACAGCTATTGATTTATAATATTTCTCTTGAGACTCCATCAACATTTTATTAGGTCCATGGTAACGGTGGCAATTTTTTATATTCATTTCTACTTTCAATGAATATTGAAAATTTTATTTATAAATACTAATGTCCTTTAAATCGAACTCCCTTAAGAGGCTTGGTTTTGAGAGACTGAAGAATCAATCAATTGTTTTTTGTGATTAAACCAGAAATATTCCATGCAGGTCATGTTAAATTTCCCTCATAATTACTAATAAGTTCAATATTATTTTTCTTACTATCAAGGAATTATTTTTATATTCTTATGTATAATATGATGTATTTACTAATAGAAAAATTTCCTATTAATCTCATCTAATTATATAGAGTAATTTTCTCTATCATGAATCATTTTATTAATAAGAATGCACCATTTGATGAATTATCCTTCCATATAATAAATGGAATGAAAAACCTTCTGATGTTGTGAATATAATAGAGAAATAAAAATTTCTTTAATAGTGTTCATCCATCGCTCATACATCATATGATTAGAAGAACGAGTAAGAGAATTTGGATGTCCCCTATTTAAATACTCTACAATATATTGTTCACATAGTATCTAATTTATATGCTCAGTATGGTTCATATCTTAATGAAGATGCATGATCATAACAATAATATTCTCTATTCTAGATATAATAAATTTTGGTCTCTTATGTGGACAATAATTTTATTTTTATCACATTCATTGTTAGGATGTTTTCTTCTCTATCAGTCCATTAACTAAAACCAAAGATAAAAGTGTATGTATCATGTTATAAAAATCATATTGATCTATCATATAACACTAAAATTTAATTAATATTATGGATAAATTGTGACACCTTCTTCTCAATCTAAGGGACCTCAATATTGACCAGTATTATCCATGGTTATTACCAAAAAATTATGAATTTATCCAATACTTATAATTTTCCCCATTGTTTAAACTGATGTTACATATCATACATTACAAAGTTTAACAAAACCTTATTCTGATGCCAACTAGAAATGTTCATTCCTTTAATACATAAATATTAAAAAAATTAATATTTAATAAACATTCCAAATATACACCCAATGCCATTAATGTTTTTTTGTATTTTGAGACAATATACAAAATCATCTTATTTCATTAAATTTATTCAATTTATCCCACAAATATCTCTCATTTTAATACTATTTATAGACATACCCTACATAAAACATTTATTCACAACCAAGGGAATATAAATATAAGAAAGGATGAGATCAGATTATCTATAAGGGTAAACATGAGAGATAAAAATCGATTGTCATATGAAATCATAAAATATTAATAAGTGTATGTGATCATGACAATAACATACAATGTTAATATTCTATATTTCAAAAAATAAAAAATAATATTTGTACCATAAAGTTTTATCATTTCAAAATACATTAATGATAATAATTATAAATCATCATAAATAAATAATGAACCATAGTATCATGTCATGAAATTTGTTCACTATAATATTCATAAAAAAATTTCATATGTCAAGGTTAAATACAAACTACATTAAATTATAATAGATAAGGCCTCAACACATGTTTCCCATAGTGGGTCAAGAATATTGATTTTTCTCTTATAACGGAACAATCACATCAAATTGTATCCCATAATATATCATGCACATAGACTAGTTTCTCATAATGAATCAAGAACATTGAATTATTTCAAATACTTATCTCATGAGATATAAAACATTAAAAATGAATTAGAGGGATATATAATTTTTGGTCAACTAGTAAAATAATTAAAATTATATATATATATATATATATATATATATATATATATGTTAATATTAGGAAATATTTATCATATTATAGTATCATAACTCATGAAAATAAATTTATTTTTATAAAAATTTTATAATCTCATCATTGAATAACACCTAGAAAATAAATAGGATTATAATAAATATATAATAAACATAATCATGATCCTAAAAAAGAAATAATAAGGATTGTATCATTAGATCATATCCCTAGTAAAATATAATTATAATCAAATGATGTTATCATTGTTTAAAATTCCTCAAAATGAATGAGAGGAATATTTTCTGTGGAAATATTCTTTTATTTTTCAAATACCATATTCAAAAAATAAAATAATCATCAAATATAATGGATTTTTTTCCTAAAATATATATTAAAATATGTAATGTAATATTAAAATAATTTATTACTAATAAATTCTTATTTTTTTCATATCATATAAGTTGAAATATATTATACCCTTTTCACTTTTCTTGAAAAATTCAAAACGTACCTCATTTGAAAATGAAAATAATATAGCTTTTAAAACATTTTTTATATCCCATCTTGGATAAAAATGAATTTAAAAAATAATAACTAAAAATTAAAAACATCCTTTAAAAGACTTATAAAAATTATATATTGAAGAAGAAAATTCGACTGAATGAAGAAATAATATTGGTTTTACCATACAAAATTTTCTTTCAAACTCCAAAGTACTAAAATTGAGGAAAATAAAAGTAAAAACTATATTAATAAGAAATAAAATTAGGGAAAGAAAAATTGAACTGATTTATTTGATAATAATCCTATAATTTCCTCGATTGAAATTTAATATAAACAATACTAATTAAAATAGGATTGAAATATGAACCTCTTACCTAAAGTCTCACCTTTAAACATTCATGTTATAAACTCATATATAATAAATATATTTTTATAATAAATATATTATAGAAAAATAATAATCTCTATCATACCATTTATGATATAATTATGAAATCTTATCACCAATTTATTAAAAAAAATTGATAAAAACTATTTTGGGTCATAACTTATACGTTTTTCATACATGTTTCAGTTGGGAAGTCTTAGTCCATTTAATTTTATCATGGTTCCATAATTTCAAAAACATTAATAATTATAAAAATATTAAATATATTCATTTTATATACATTTATAGTCATCTATAAAAGATATATATATGAAAATGAATTACATTTTTCATGGAGATGGAAGGTCGTACATATGCATGAATGGGGTTTCCATTTTTTGGAGATTGAAAAAAAGAAATGTAAATTAAAATTCAATCTTATATAATATTTATTATTTAATATATATATATATATATTATTTATTAAATATTTAATTTTTTCAATCTATTTAGTGTGGATATGAAAAATGAATCACATCGCTTCGAGGAGGTAGTAGTCCACACGTATGTATGAGCAACATTATCATTTTACTATGGTTGGGAAGATTATAATGTAGATATTATATTATAATTAGATAATAATCATTAAATTTTATATATCAGATATAAAATTTTTATTAAAAAAATAACCATTCATGAAATATGGTGATGGAAAATGAATTTTAACGCCATATGGAGACAGTGAGTCGTATATAGGCATGTGTGATACTTTCACATCCCATTTGAAGGAAATAGGGCGAATAAATGTTTTTTAATAATGATAATAGAATTTAAATATATTTATTATACCTAAAGTATAATTTTATTAATAATAAAGAATACTAGTAGAAGGTTATGGAATAATTAAAAATGATGTGATCAGTTGAGGTGATTACATATTCTTTGAAACAAATCCTTTGGATATTTTCATAATTTCTATAGATTTGGTCTTTTTGGAATATTAAAACCTATATAATATAGATATGGGAGTGTAGAAATTTATTTTTATAGTGTTTGGTTAATGTGTATGGCTTAATGTGGTGTGAATAAGTGAAAATTGAGATTCCCTTTTATAATTGGTGGGAGGGGCACTCATGAGATTCCTGAAAATATTAAAATATAATAAAGTCATTAATTGTATAAAATCTTCCAAATGTCCATAAATTTTAATAAAATGTGTTACTAGGATAAAATACCATCATCCAATGATATTTGGATAGGTTTATGTGGATTTTTCAACCTTGTCTTTTAGATTAACCCCTTAGTTAACCTATTTTAAATTTAACTATGGTAAATCCATTTTCAGTTTTAATCGATTATAATTATATATATAATGTGAAAATTGGATCATAAATGGCCATTTTGTGAAATTTTAGACCATATAGTATTGATATTGTCCTTTTTAAAGGTTTTTATGGTTTTTTGAACAATTTATCAATATTTCGATCTGATAAATTGTCATTAATGTCATCTTTTACACTATTAATCTAATTTGACATAAAGTACATAAAGAAAAGATATTAATTTGAATCCAATAGACTTAAACACCAATAATTGGTTATTTTTATATAAAATATTCATATAACACTATAGGTCGCTCATGTTATAAAACTTTTAATATTTTTTAATATCATTTATTTAATACTTCAATTTATTTAATATATATTTTATTATAACTGTAAAAGAATTTAAGGTAAATTTTTAATCGCTAGAATTATATATAAATTACCATCATGAAGATAATTTCATTATGAACATAATTGATGTTTATATTCATTAATAATATCATATTATCCCCATATCTAAAATTAAAATATATTTAAAACTAAGAGTGTGACATTTTGTAACTTTCATTGACTTAAATATGGTATAGTTCGTTTTCATGTACATGTGTCCATTAAATAAATCCATTTATCACGTAAGGTGATAATGGTCAAATTTCGATCATCCAATAATAATTTATAAGAAAAATGGTGTCCCTAACACATAGTCTAATCCAAGATTAAGAAAATATAACTCTTAATATGGTGATAAAACTTCCTCAGTTACAAAAACTAACATAAAAAAATAAAATGTGTCTATTTACCATGTTTGGACCTCATGATTCCATATATTGAATATATTTTTCAAAATTTTATTTATCTATATTTAAGAAATTAATTTTAAAAAAATTGTACATAAGGTGATGAAATCCACTTTTCCTAAAAATATATTTTATATAGAAAACATTGTTTATTCTTAGACCATTCCAAAAATTAAATTAAATTAATCTTTAAAATTATGGTGTAAAAAAATTCATTAAAATAATTAATTAATATTGATTGTTTTAAATTTTTAAGATAAAAATACGTTTCATGAATAAAAAAGGTTTTTAATGGGACATCTTATAAATTTTCAAATTATAAATTTTTTTTTATATTAATAATTAATTGATAACCAATGAATTAATTTTACAAATATGTAACCATATGTTTTTTATAATTTTGATTGCCATATTCATACCTATCAGTCCAAAGTGTAATGACCACGAATTTCTGTGGAATTTTATTTTTTAAATACATGGGAATTTTTACGAGTCCGCAAAAACTGACGCCACATGATTCTGAGGCCCGGTGTGCCCGGAATCAAGTTTTGATGTTTTTTTCGGGAACATTCAGGAAATGTATGAGTTGGTTTTTAATATCTTTTGAACCGGTGCTTGGAATTGAAATTCAAGGGCACAGTTGAACTCGCACCGCTGATATTTTCTTAAGAAGACTTTCACCTCGATGTCAGTTGGTCGAGAATAAATGATATTTTTTAGGTTTTTAGACATTTATTTAAATAAAAATAAATTTTGTGGCTTAATTTTTATTTCTTGGTTAAAACATCCTCATTGAAGTTAGAGTTGGGACCACCACACCTTAACCTCCCATGAGAGGTCATGGTGGAGGGGCCAACCCGAACCTAACCTCCCATGAGGGGTTACGACGTGGGGACCACATGGGACTAAACATTCTATTAATGGTGGGAGAAGAAAACCTCTCAACTCCAATCATTAATGAGGGATAGTCTCTCCACACCCCCTCCTTTATTGGTGCCAAATCCTCCACATTAATTAATCGGGGGCCAATTTAATTAATTCACCATTTTGAATTTTGTGCCAAAAAATTAAAAAATAGATTAACACAATCTATTATTATTTTCGTTGGCACTGTTCATTTTGGTGGCAGCTTTGAGATGATGATTATTGGGAGAAAGCTCCCAACGATGAACACCTTCGACTACGAAGAACGCAGAACTTCTTCGACTTCTTCCTCAGAGCTTCTATCGACATGGAACATCTTTAACCCACCTTCCCTCTGCATCGTCTTCAACAAGCCGATGCATGAGCATGGGATTGGAATTGTGCGGAGGACGCGACAAACGATGTTCACCTTCGTCTTCTTCCTGCAACTTCATTGGTGATAAACTAACAAAGGTAGGGGTTGTTTTATATTATGTCCCATGTTCTTCTTTTATTTCAAAATGAAGAATGAGGATATGATTCCTTTGACGGGTGAGTTTTTGTTCCTCATTCTCCAACTTTGATGAACCGATTGATATCACCCTAATTGTGGAGGGTGTGGGCCAAACTAACATGGCCCGACTCCCTCCGCTGATCTCTTTTTTGATGATCTATGGCATGGCGACGAAGCAACGAGGCGACGAAGGTGGAAAAGACAAAGGTCGTGAAACCCACGACCTTTGTGATCTGTGCCGCCCCCGCGGAGACCTACACTACCACCGTTCGAACCAGCCATAGCTGAGCCCCGCAGGCTGCGCCGCTCATAGTGTCAGGCCGCCGCCCCGAGCCGGCCCACCTGGTGCCCTGCCTGGCCACCTGCCGGCCTCAATACACCATGCCCGGTAGCCTCCCGGCTACCTCCCGGCCTGCCCGACAACCCGCCGGCCCCCCTGGCACCCTACCTGGTTACTGGCCTGCCTGGCCGCGCCCTGCTCAGCCACCTTCCCGCCTACACGGCCGCCCATCCTCACACCTATTGCCCTGCCCGGCCGCCCCCGGCCCGCCTAGCACCCTGCCCGGCCACCCCCTGGCCCGCCTGGAGCCCTTCCCGGCTGCCCTTAGGCTTGTACGCGCCCTGCCTGATCACCTCCCGGGTGCCCGGCTGAACCGCGCACCCCATTCCATCCATGTCGCGTCCCTCGCGGTGCTGGCCACACCGGTCTCGGCCATCCGAGCTGAGACGGCCTTTCGCACCCTCACAACGCTACGGGCCGAACCGCCCATGTGGCCTACTGGGTGAGGCCCAGCGGGCCGGGCCGAACCTCATCAGTTGGCCCACCCAACGGGCCTAACCAGACCCAACAGGTCGGACCGGTTCGGTCCGACCGGACCTGGGTCCACTACTGACCCTTTACTTTCTTTGGTCATATCATTGGCACCGGACAACCGTTTGAGGAACTTTCAGAGACACTGGTTTTCATGGAGCGTGATAGTCCCTTTGCATATACCCCACTGTATTTTGGGGTAAAGTTGAGATACGGTCAGGTTGGATCATGCACGAATCCAACTGGCCCTCCGGGACTAAAAGGCTAATTACTCACAGACCGGGCATCTGATTGACGCGTCGTCTATTGCGTTGAGACCCCTATGATATGGCAGACCCGTGAGATAATTTTATGTGGGACTTCGTGACATTTTGAGTATCACCCAGTAGCTTATGGAGTGGATCCTCTTGGAGATGAGCGAGCAGAGTGCAGAGACGTAGTATCTGGCTGAGACATGACTACTGCTGACCGATTCGACTCGAAGTGACTCGACTAGTCCAGTGGGGAGCTCTTTGGGGTTGCAGGAGACCCACAGTGGGGAGAGACTTGGTGTCGCAGTAGACCCATGCTGGGGAGCTCCTTGGTGACACATCAGACCCACAGTACTCGAAATGAGGAGTACCTCAGTAGTCCAAGGTTAGTGGGAAGCGCCTTGGTGTCATGGAAAGCCCACTGTACTCAATAGAGGACGAGTTATCTAGTAGCAGTGGTTTCGATAATGTGAATAAAATTCCTCGTTGAGCTGAGTCAGTAACTTTTGTTTTTATCTCATGATTGAGATAGATTACTTGATAATTTAGGTATATGTATGGGCATATACTGGTGTAGGGTTATCTGTTAATTTCATACTTTGTGGTTTATCCATGTAGGATTTTAGAGACCTTGAGGGTATCAGGGTCCCTATTGAGTATCGTTATACTCACCCCTGCACAGGTTGTGCCCTCACCTCATTGTGTTGGATACAGAAGACAGACAATTCTGAATGAGGGTGAGTGTACCAAGAATGGACGGTACCCAAAGGTTGACCCCATGGTGTGATGTTACATAGAGGAGACGGACGGACATGGAGTGCTGTGGAGGCTATCTGTACCTACCCTTCAGGTAGGATTTCCCGGTGGATGATCCCGGATATTGTTTCCCTGTTTATAGTACTTGTACTATTAGTTTCTTTGTACTTTACAGTTGTGCATCTATTTCCGGCCCCCTTTACTTTTCAGCACTCCTTTTGTATACAGTTTTATTTAGTGTTTTGTTTCTAGCTCGTACCCTGTGTGTGCGTTTTCAAGTTATAAAATAAATTCCTTCCTAGTTTAGGGATCTATGACTTTGGAGCTAGTTTCTAGCCCCTAGCCTATGGAAGGTGAACTTGGGATAGTCAGATCACGGGCCACGTGGGATAGGTCGTGACAAATTGGATTCAAAGGAGTCTGTTATACCGAAGAACTGAAACTACTAGAAATTAAAGCTATAGCCATGAGCCTATAGCCATAGTTTTATTGTTCTGTGGTTATAAATTCCTAATTTACATGGTTTAATTTAATATCCATGTCTATACCATGTGTTTTCCTATTTGGTATCGAGGTCCCCCAATTCGCTACTCTCGCGCTCCTCCTAACTTCTTCTACTCCCAACGAGTTCTCCTCCCCAACCTCACCTGACTGTGTCACCCTCCTCCCCAACCTCGCCAGACCGCGGTGCCCTACTCCTCCGATGACTTATCCTTCCTGATGGTTTCTCCTCCCCATGGAACCCTCCTCCCCAGGGACCTCTCCTTCCCGACCTCTCCTCCCCATCCTCTCCTCACCGTAATGCCCTCCTCTCCGAAGAACTCTCTCATCGACCCCCTACTCCCGAAGAACTCTCTCACAGCGGAACCCTACTCCCCAGAGGCCTCTCTCATTGTGGTGCCATCCTCTCTGACGGCCTTTCACCACGGTGCCCTCCTCCTGGCTTCCAATCCACACAGTTATTTTATACCATATTATTTCATCAATGTTCTGATTTTAAGGTTATACTGTGATTTGAATTTCATGTGATGGTTATTTAGATCTCCCTTCCTCTAGTATTTATATAAGACATGGGTAGAGTATAATTAGAAATTGAAGGAATATTGATGTGATGATTTTGAACATATAAGGGAACCATACACAGTTATGGTGATATTATAATTATTTATAATAAAATATATGTTTTTCATGTGTTCATATAGATGGATTCCAATTCATATAAATCTTCCAACGTTACCATACATAGTAATATGATTACTGGGAATGAAATTTCAACCGTCATTATGATGCATTCTCTACCAACAAGGATTTTAAAGGGATTATACCTCATGAACACAAGAGATAACTCATATTACACAAAATTTATTTGAATGGATTCAGTATAATGGATGATGTTTATCCTCCTTCACATGGTTATAATCTTTTATCTTACTGACTTTCATATCCACTTGATTTTATTGAAACAATTATTTCTAAAGAAACTCAATTTTGTGTACCACTCTTCCATGGGTTATCCTACATGTTGGTCTACACCCCTAGAGATCTATGAAGTTTAAATATTTTCCACCAACCAATTGATCAAATTTATTTGATCACACTCATCTCCTCCTTGAATTCTCTTACATGTGGTTGGATCTCTAAGTTGTACTTATGACCTAGAGGTGAATTCCCCTATGAATGTGCATGACCTTTTTAGGTTAAGAAGATATGATCATAATTCTCTAACCAGTTACCTGTTATCTATCTTTATGAGGTAGTATGGACTTCTCATTTCTTCATGTATCATCAATCAAAACATGAAGAGCTAATTATCCATTGGTTTCCTAGAACTAATTCCTTCCATTTATCCCATGGAAAAGTAGGGATTGATGTTTCGGATTTTTATTGATTGGGTGGAATACCTCCTCTTTGGGAGATTTATGAAGAAAATCATCCAGTTAATGATGTTTGGGATGACACCTCATGAGATTTGATATTGGAAAGGGGTGTTCTCACCATTGTTAAGGATATGTTAAGGAAGGATCTGAACATACAACCACTTGTTTTTTTAAGTATTGGATTAATATATTTCTCTTCCACAATAGTTCTCGACCAACTACTATACACCCTCATCGATGTTATTCCTAAAAGGTTCATGATAGAAGAATATTTTATCGGGCCATCCTTGAAGCTAGGGAGTATACCACATGGGGCTAATGACTGAGACTAGAGGTATCCCCAAGCCTTCCACTGGAGGGGTTTATGACCATGTTTTTAATAGATGGGTTTTCCTAAATGGGGAGACATTATTGGGAATTCAAGTAATCATATTGGAGATGGTAGTCTGATTGGGATAGGGGTTCCTTATTAATCTAGTAATGATGACTCTTGGATTCCATTATCAACTCCACATTCATATTAGGTAAGGAAACATCCCTTACTAGATTAGAGGACCCTTCCAGTTCTTATTTGGATAGATAAGAGAGCATTTTTGGTGCTACAAATATCATAACACTAAAGTAATCCTTGATGATTTTATCTATTCTTGGATTTTGACTATTTAAAGGGTTGGGGTGATGCCACTAGGTCCTTATGAGGTTATTGGCATGTTGATACGACATTATCATTTCAACTTCATGCCCAATCCTTCAACATCTGGAATAATTTTCGATAATAGAAGGGGATCTATGGATGAGAGGACATACAATATTTATCTATAGGATGGGGATCTTATGGATCCTTAGAAGAGATTACTATATACAATGCATATTCCCCCTATAATTTTTCTCTCCAGTTTGTTTTCATTCAATGAGTTTATCCTCTACCTTAATATTCCATGAGTGTCGAACAACATCCTGGACATATCCCCCAAATTCGTCTTATATTGGCATGTGAAGACAAGAATGTTGAGATTATTCTTCCACTGGTCGATTCACCTATCTTCATTTCTTATGACTATTCCCTAGTTTGGTTGGAAGATTATCTGGGTGGTTAATTGATTCGACCGATCCATTAGGTACACAAGACTTGTGCTTCACTGAACCCCTTATCTATAGTAGCAATGGAGTTTACTCAGGACTTAAGTGAGCCACCAAGGAAGTGTTATCATCATATTGATGAACATCCCATTAGTGGGAAATATTTTTTGTGGGGGATGGTCCCTTAATATCAGTGATGGAAGATGTGTCAATTGTTGGTAGAGAACATAAAACTTATTCTATTTCTTCTTTATCCTCTCAGATAATCATTACTAATTTTGGCATACTCACCCATGTGGTTACAGAAACCCATGTATCGTGAAGGCATATATGGCATAAAATCCATTCCCTTATTTCTAAGACTCCATTGGAGGAGTTATTTGGTAAATAGGAACACCTACGCCAGCTTTTTCATGATATGGGGGTAGGTGGATTTGATTACCAACAATTGTATGATATCATGAGAAAATTTTCCTAACCCTACAAAAATTGGTTAGAAATGATAGGGAATTTCATAGTTTTGATGAAGGGAGTCCCATGGACAAATTAATAATGGAATATTTAAAGGTTCTTGAGTAGATACATTAGATAATCTATCATATGCATGCCCATATAGATGATTTGACCACTCAGATAACAAAATAAGAGGACATCGTATCCTGCTTAGATTATAATATTTTAACTTCATTATCATTATTAGAGACTAATCTAAAAAAATATTAAGAGATTTCATCTTTTATCAAGACTCTTCATTTATATTATTGTTTTTGATTCCATCTGTATTTGGATTAAATCATGCTATATTTATTATAACAGGACAAGAAGATCTCAAATTTTTAATAGTAGATATGGTAATTCATTTCCATATTTATATCGTTGGTTTAATTATAAATAAAGGATATATGGAAACATTGAATTTTGAAATGAAATAATTATTGACAACAAATCTGAAGTGGGAGATTAAAAAACCCAATTGATTTATTGAATTTTAATATTATATTAATAATTTTATTCAATTAAAATTTAGGGATTTTTAATTATGATTTATTTTGGACTATTTACTATGTCAAAGTCATTATCTAATTACACTAGGAGAAGTGCACAATGTTTACAACATTTTAAAATGGAATATTAATATTAGAGATGATCATATTTATGTTGTATTATATTTTATGGGGAGAAATGGATTGAAATTGTATTCAATATTTAGAATATGATTTTAAAAAAAATTGATCCTTTATTTGAAAATGGGGTCAACCATAGGCTAACCAAGGACGACCACTTCTTAGGAAGGAAAGATTCTTTAATCACCCAACCCATTGTAGCCAGTGAGAGTGCATAACACTCACACGGAGTGCCTAAGGATTGTGGGATTCATAGTTCCAGCATGGATGTGATTTGGTTTGATCACGTATGAGGAGTGGGTATGTGGTATAACATAGGGAGGAATGATCATATAAATCCCATAGTGTGCGAAATTGTATCAATGTGTCAACCCCAATGACATCTCGAATGCAGGGGGACACATTTATGTATTACTAAAGAGTAGCAGTCTAAGCGTATTATTGATTTTGGAAAATTTATTTGTGGAACACTTTTCATCCACTTAAAATGTTTCATATATAACTCCATCTATTTGATATGTTTTATTTGAGCTATCTTGTCAAGCTAAGAAGTTGTATCCATCCTTAAGCTTCATCGGTGAAGATTCAATACACAGTTCTTCATGTCATAATGCTTAGTGATCATATTCATCTTGTCAAATCCTATTAGGGGATGAATATGCTTATATGATTCCATAAATTAATAAACTGAAGTTAGTGGTGTATTTTATTATTAGAAACAGTGAATAGAAAACGGTGGTAGTGTGACTTAATTTATAAAGATGGTGTATTTCGTAATTACACATCTTTAAGTGGAGTGGTTCATATATATTATAGGTGGTGAACATATATGCTGGGGATAATTCGGTGGAGTATTCTCCATTAATACCCCAACATTCTCATTTCATGGGTAAAAATAGTAAGAATATCCAAGATATAATTTGCAAGAGCTGAGGTTGAAATAGGGAAAACAAGGAAGGTCAATATTTGTGTGCGGTTTCGATGAATTCATAAAGATTATTTCTATACATTCATGTTTTCATTATCATGGTTTGATTATGCAATCATGTGTATGATCCACACTATATTTCAACAACGACATAGAGTAGTTTCCACATATAAATCTATTACGTAAGTTATATAAGTGAGAGCTTAGTTTTGTTAGAGGGGGAAGGAAGAGACATAATGTATTATATTATTCCATACTTGAATGTTAAAATAAATTGAGCAGATTAAATGTAATAGTATAAATTCTTAAGTTTTCAGGATGGAGAAAAATAGTGACATTATTATTAAGAAGTATGTTAGGTGAAGCGTACAAGAAATAAAAAAATTAAAATAATATGCATGAATGAGTTTTTTTTCATGGAAATGAAAGTATTTCATTCATTACAATTGAGTATATTGTAAATTTTTGTATCAAAATTTATTAAATTGAAGGGGGGTTCAATGTTTCTTATATTACTGTGGTTTGAGAAAATACCATGTGATATATTTTTCATAAATAGTGAGTAGTGTTTTGAGACTAATCTGGGTGTATTATCATAGGATTTCACACATGAGAATTTAGTGATTAAGTGAGGCTAAAACACCAAGAGAATAAATAATATTTTCTTGATCATGGTTTCCCTTACCCAATTTATCATACACAATTGATTAAAATTATTAAAAAAAATATATATAAATGGTTTTTTTCAGTTGATGTATTTGAAGTTGTACATTAGAAAATAAAATATGGAAATCACATTGAGTAAGATCATTAAATCATCATATAATTGATCAAGATAATAAGAATGACCTTGTGAATAGGGGGCCAGTTATTGAAGAGGCTAAACACTGGGGGTTATAACCATTCAAATGTTTTGGGTCTAACTAAAGGAGGAAAATGAGTTGAATCACTGGGGGTATAATTAGGATCAAATGGAGTATTAAATAATGGGGGTATAACCTATTGATTCATAAACCATTATAATTAATAATAATATTATAATGGATAATCTATAATTGGGGTATGTATAACTAGTTTTAGTAAAGGGTAAGTGTTTGTATTGAACAATATAAAAATATTTTTTGTTATATTTAATTTAATTTTCTCATTTCATATTGGGTCCACTCATCTGAATAGGTGATAGAGGTCCAAAATCAGAAGGGGTCTAAGTGGCAGGGGGCAGGGGCAGGGGCAGGTCTGTAAGGCAGAGGGAAGAGGGTAGGGGCAGGGGGAGGGTGGCGAGGGGCAGGGGCAGGGTGGAGGTCTACAGAGCAGGGGGTAGGGGCAGGGGGCAGGGGGCAGGGGCAGGGGCAGGGGGTAGGTGGAGGGGAGCAGGGGGTAGGGGCAGGGGGCAGGGTGGAGGGGGGAATGGGCAGGGGGATGTCTGCAGGGCAGGGGGAGGGGGGAGGGGGGAGGTCTGTAGGGCAGGGGAGGTCTGCAGGACAGGGGGAGGGGGAGGGGCTGGGTGGAGTGGGGAGGTCTGTAGGGCAGGGGCAGGGGGTGGTCTGTAGGGGGTCTGCAGGAACCTATGCTGTGACAACTGAGAGTGAAAAATAGCATCAACTCTCCTCAACATAAAATAGTGATGAGATGCTGGACAAATCAGCAGTTCAGAATCTATTTTTCAATATGCAGATGGATAATATTAGCAAAAGAAAACACTCAAAAGAAGATGATGAAGGTCTAGAACTACAACAGACAAATACAACCAACAACCCCTGCTCTGGCTGAATTCACCACTTAGAAAATGGGGGACCAATATGATGAATCAGATCACATAAAACCAAAAATATAATGGATTATGGTATAGAAAAAAACTGAGAAAAAAATGCACCATGAAGAGGTCTCAACAGGTATGAAAAATAATCATATCTCTCATAACCCTTCAAGGGAATTGCAGGGGGAAAATGCAGAAACACCTAAAGAGCATTCTACGAAGAAATTAGGAAAATACAAGCGAGTAAATATTTACAGAGGTAACCAAAACTAGGTTCCTAGCCCCAAACGTAAGTATAAATGAATATTTTGTATTGGAACTATCAGGGTATTGCAAACTGTGACACCATCAAAACTTTAAGAAATTCTCATTCTTCTAATAAACCGATTATTTTTTCTATCTCTTAACCTAAGGTCACTTTTAATTCTAGATTTTATATTCTTGACAAATATATTTATACATTTATATGATTTAATACCAATAATAACAATTGTGATTCTTTTTGGGTGTTTTCACATATCTCTATAGATAAAACTCTTATTGTTAATGACGATTATCAGTATTTGACATGTGAAATAAACTTGCATGATAATACTTTTTTTGTACTTTTTTGTATACCTACAATAAATATAAATATAGAAGAACCTTGTGGCACAATATATCCTCCCTTAACAACACTATTCAAGTGCCTTGGGTTATTATTGGTGATTTCAATGTTATACTTGTAATTAGTGAAAATATAGGGCCATTCCACTCTAACACTTACATTAAATATTTTAATCACTGTTTTGATGATAATAACCTTGTTGAGATTAATTTTTTTTGGGGATAAGTATACCTGGTATAGAAAGAAACACAATATAATTTTATCAAGTAAACTTGATAGAGCTTTTACAAACATCAAAGATCTCGATAACTGGAATACCATATTTAGTATTACTTTACCTATGATTAATTCTAATCATCATTCAATTTTGGTGAGCCTCAAGACTAGAGACAAAAAACCTATTCTTATTTTTATATTCAATAATTCCTGGAACATTGTGGAGGATTGTAATAAAATTTTAAAAGACACTTCGAATTAGATCAATGTGAATGATGCCTTTGCCTATCCAGGGAGTGTCCAGGAGGGATGGGGGTTGTCCAGGGGGTCTGTCATGGAGGGGGTCTATCCAAGAAGAAGAGGGAGGTGTCCAGGAGGGGGTCTGTCCAGAAAGGAAAGGGGGACTGTCTAGGGGGGTGGGGGCTATCCAAGGGGGTGGGGGCTCTCCAGGGGGTGTCCAGGGGATATGGGGGGCTTTCCAGAGGGGGGGGCAGGGGGTCTATCAGGAAAGGGGGGGGGGGTCTGTCCAGTGGGGGTGGGGTCTGTCCGGGGGTGTGTGCATGGGGGGTCTATTCAAGGAGGACTGGGTGGGTGGGGTTCTGTCCAGGAAAGAGGGGGTGTCTTCGTGAATATGTCCTTTGAAACTCAGTAATTTACAATGTCATTTCTGATTATTTAATGTTATATAATGGGGAATATATTTGTGGGAATCTAATATTGATTTTTTTTTTCTTTTTAGATACTTCAATGAAAATATCCATCTTAAGTGAAAAATATAAGAGGGTGGTTGGCTCATTAAAAAGAAGAAAACTGCATCATATCATTACAGGGGAGTACTTAATTTGGTTTTTACTTGTTTAGAGAAATTCATTCTTGCTGCCAATTATTGTAACTCTTCCATGTGTGTGAAGGTGTGTATACCTAGTGGGGGAGTAGAAATGTTTAGTTAGAAATCTTCTAGAGCCGAAGTGGATGGTTTGGTTCCACCTTGAGGTAGGATCCCTCTTCAAGCCTCTTTAATTCAAGAATGATTTAAATTGAATTTATCATCTTTCTTAATTCTGATTAATTATATTGAATTGAATATCTTGAATATGAGTTCTTTCATGTAATTGTATCATTTGATAAATAAAGTCATGTATTTATAATAAAACCCCTCCAATGGAGGTGCGCTATTTGTGAATACTCACAGTGATTTTTATATTGATCTAGTTTCTTAATCCAAAGAGTAGTGGTAGTTATTTGTATCATGTTTAGATTTGGTTTGAGTCTTTCATATGCCTCTTGTTGGAGTTTGTTTTCTGGATAGTTAGTTTTTGTTTTTTTGAATAAAATAAATTGGCTTATCATACTCATTTAACTCAAATGACATTGCTCGAGTAGGCATATGCCTTGACCATGAAACTTTCCATTTCACACTTTGAATATTATAAATAATATTTCCATGTTTAAGAAAAGTGAATAAATTTGTAAATGGTATGTGTAGGGTGTATGATTCTTTTTCGTCAATTTTTTTTCTTTTAGATGTTGTGTCATTGTGCTGCTCGCTACATCCTTCTCTGGTGATCCCTTGTTATAGTATATTAAATAGATGATCTAATCTATCATCTTCTGGCGGGGAAATAATCGGAATGTTTCCCCGCCTCCTCCCGCTCCCTTCGCTCCTGGCTGGAAGATGCTACCCCGCGGATGTCGCAAGATTGGGACAACAAGCCGCGGTCACACTGCGATCACGCAGTGGTCACCCCGCGGTCACGCCACGGTCATGTTGCGATCATGTCGCGGTAACGCCACGGTCAAGATAAAACTCTTTGGTACTTCGCAGTGATAGTATTCCATGAGTATTGTGATCAATGTTGAGACAGAATAATCACAATTTCTGCCAGTGGGGTGACGACCAGAATGTTTCCCCACCACCTCCCGCTCCCTTCACAACTGGCCGGAAGATGCTGCCCAGCGGATGTCGCTGGAATGGGCCAACGCGCCGCGGTCACGCCGTGATTTCACCCTGCTCCAGGATGACCCCCTCATTGAATTTTGAAGTTATAGTATTCCATGAATCTTGTGATCAATGTTGAGACTAACTAATCACAATTTCTACTAGTAGGAAAACAACCGGAATGTTGCCATGCCTCCTCCCACTGCATTCGCTCCGGGCCGAAAGATGCTGCCCCGCGGATGTAGCTGGACAGGGACAATACATCTTGGTAATGTCGGGGTCATGCCGCAGTCATGCCTCGTTCCTTCTATGGTCACGCCGCAGTCACGTTGGGTCACTCCGCGGTCATTCCGTGGTCATGCTGTGATTTTTCCCTACTCCAAGATGACACCCTGCGGCAGTTCGCAGTGATAGTTTTCCATGAGTCTTGTGATCAATGATGAGATTGACTAATCCCAATTTCTGCTAGAGGGGCGATGATTAGAATTTTTCCCCACCACCTCCCTCTCCCTTCGCTCCTAGATGGAATATGCTGCCCCACAAATGTCGATGTACTGGTCCAACATGCTGTAGTCACGCCGCGGTCACGCCACGATCACACCGCAGTCCTGCCGTAGTCACGCCACAGTCACGTATTAATTTGGCCATACTCCAGGATGAAACCCATGGCAGTTCACAATGATAGTATTACATGATTATTGTGATCAATGTTGAGACTGACTAATCACAATTTCTGCTAGTGGGGTGACGACCGCAATATTTCCCCACCTACCCCCGCTCCCTTTGCTCCTGGCTAGAAGATGCTGCCTACGGATGTCGTTAGACCGGGCGAACATGCTGCGGTCACGCCGCGGTCAATCCACGGTCACACCACATTAATTTCTTGATTTGGCCCTGCTCTAGGACGACACCCCTCAGCGGTTCACAGTGATAGTATTCCATGAGTCTTTTGATCAATATTGAGACTTACTAATCAAAATTTCTGCCGGCGTGGTGATGACCGGAATGTTTCCCTACCTCCTACCACTCCCTTGACTCCTGGCTGGAAGATGATGCCATGTAGATGTCGTTGGACATGGCCAACACACTGCGGTCACACCGTGGTCATGTCGCGGTCACACCGTGGTCATGTCACAGTCTCACAGCGGTGACGCTGTGATTTGGCCCTGCTCTAGGATGACACCCTGCAGCAGTTCACCATTATATTATTCTATGAGTCTTGTGATCAATGTTATGACTGATTAATCACAATTTCTTCTGGAAGGGTGATGGTCAAAATGTTGGCCTACCTCCTCCCATTCCGTTCACTCCTGGCTGGAAGATGCTACCCCGTGGATGTCACTGGACAAGGCCAATATGTTGTGCTCATTCCACGGTCACACCACGGTAATGCCATGATTTGGACCTACTCCAGGATTACACCCCATGGAGGATCATAGTGATAGTATTCCATGAGTCTTGTGATCAATGTTGAGACTGACAAATAAAAATTTCTGCCAGTGGGGCGACGACTGAAATGTTACCCCGCCTCCTCCTGCTGCCTTCGCTTCGGGCCAGAAGATGCTGCCCCACGGATATCACTGGACTGGTCCAACATGCCGTTGTCATGTCGCGGTCACACCGCAGTCACACCATGATTTGGCACTGCTCCAAGATGACACCCCGTGGTAGTTCGCAGTGAAAATATTCCATGAAACTTGTGATCAATGTTGAGACTGACTAATCACAATTTTTGTCGGCGGTACGATGGTGGGATTGTTTCCCTGCCTCCTCCCTCTCCCTTCACTCCTGGCCAGAAGATGCTTCACCACGGATGTCGCTGGACTTGGCCAACACACTGTGGTCCCACTGTGGTCACGCTGCATTCAAGCCGCCGTAATTTCGTGATTTGGACCTGCTCCAGGACGACACCCTATAGCGGTTCGCAGTGATAGTATTCCATGAGTCTTGTGATCAATGTTGGGATGGACTAATCACAATTTCTACCAGCATGGGTGGTGCAAGGGGGTCCAAAAGGGGGGGCTACTATCCAGGGGGTCCATCAGTGGGAGGGGGGATTCTATCCTGGGGGGTAAAGAAGGGGGGATATTATCTAGGGGGTCCAGCAGGGGGCTGCTTTTATCCAGGGGGTCCTGCTGGTGGGGGGGGGGCTACTGTCCAGGGGGTTCCAGCAGGGGGGCTGCTATCCAACGGGGTCCAGTAGGGGGAAAGGGGTGTTAAAGTGGTGTAAGGGATGTGGGGGGGGGGTTGCTGTCCAGGGGGGTTCGTTTTTTTATGAAATGGTAAGAGGACTTTCTTTATGTTCATGGGTATTGGAAAAGAAAATAACATTGTCATAATTGTCATAAATAATGCATGAATTGTCCTCTAGTGCTCTATTTTTTCATCTATGATCACGTTGCAGTTGTGCTGGTGTTGTCCAATAGAAAAAAATGGTCTCACAGTTGTCTCTCTCCTTGATCGGGGGGGGGGGGGGGGGTGGTTTTTTTATAAAATGGGAAGAGGACTTTCTTTATGTTAATGGTTATTGGAAAAGCAAATAACATTCTAATCATTGTCATAAATAATGCATGCACTATCCTCTAGTGCTCTCTTATTTCATCTGTGATCGCATTGCAGATGTGCTTGTGTTGTCCAACAACAAACAAAGGTCTCGTGTAGTCTAACACAATGGTCTTGAAGTAAACCTATAGAAAACAATTGATGAAACTGATATTAATTCATTCTCCTTCAACATATAGAGGATGAGCATCATTTGGAATCAACTTCAGGGAAAGGTGAACCCGTTAATAATTGTATATCCTTAAAAAATGATATAATGAGTAACATAGGGGGAGAGGGGGGGGGTTTCAATGTGTTCTGTTTTAGTTTTTTCCTTTGATTTCAAATTGCATGGCCAACTGTATTAGCATTCCAGGGGGTGTCTGTCCAGGGGGGGGGGGGGGTTGCAATGTGTTCTGTTTTAGTTTTTGTCTTTTATTTCAAATTGCATGGCGTACTATATTAGCATTCCAGGGGGTGTCTGTCTATGGGTGTGGGTGTCTAGGGTTTTGCAGATGGAGGGGTGTTTAGGAGGGGGTTTTTTAATGTGTTTTGTTTTAGATTTTGTCATTGATTTCAAATTTCATGGCCAACTGTATTAGCATTCCAGGGGGTGTTTTCCAGGGGTGGGGGTGTCCAGGAGGGAGGGGGAGAGGGCATGTCTAGGGGGTCAAGGTGGGGAATCTGTCTAGGGGAGGGTGGTGTCCAGGTGGGAGGGGGAGTCACTAGGGGTGTTTGTCTAGGGGATATGGGTGGCAGGGGGAGGGAGGGGTGTCCAAAAGGGGGGGAAGTGTCTTGGAGGGGGGGGCTTTTCAATGTATTCTGTTTTAGTTTTTGTTTTTGATTTCAAATTGTATGGACAAATTTATTAGCATTCCAGGGGGTGTCTATCCAGGGGAGGGGGTGTTAAGGAGGTTGGTGGGAGGAGAGTGTCTGGGGGGTCTATGGGGAGTCTGTCCAGGGGTGTTGGGGATGTCCAGGATGGAGGGGGAGTCTCTAGGGTGGGTTTTTGTCTAGGATAGGGGGTGTCTATCTAGGGGAGGGGGTGTCCAGGGGGTGTCTGTGAATGGAGGGGGAGTGTTCTTTCCAGGGGAGGGGGTGTCTGTCTGGGGGAGGGGTGTCCTTTCAGGGGAGGGGGTGTCTGTCTATGGGGTGGTCTGTCAAGGGTATTTGTCTATGGAGGGGGTGTCCAGGGGTATCTATCTAGGGAGGTGGGTGTTCTATCTAGGGGAGGGGGTGTCTATCCGGGGGGTGTCTGTTTGGGGGGGTCTATATAGGGGAGGGGAGTCTAGGGGGTGTCTGTTCGGGGGGGGGGGGGGGGGGTCTGTCCAGGGTTGTCTGTCCAGGGGGTGTCTGTCTGGGGGGTTTGTCTCGGGAAGGTGGTGTCCATGGTTGTATGTCTATCTAGGGGGGTGTCCATACAACAAGACCTTGACTACTAATTTCTAACTCAGTGCACGAAATCACTAATTGCGTGTGTGTTTTCCAAATGTTTTCCTTAAGTCATCTCAAGTAGGTCAGCTCAACAGGTTTAATCATTGACTGTGTCACATATATATCTTTCTGGATGCCTCTCTATGGATGACCAGCTATTGTCTCGAGAGCTGTATGCACAGATAGCCCATCGAGCGACAAGGACTCAGTGTAGGGCAATTTTCCAACAGAGTCATCAACCCCAACAGGAGACGATGCACGCCGCTTGAGTGCATTTCACGAGTTCTAGTGCGAGAGGCCACCCAGGTTCTGGGGAGTGACAGACCCACAGGCAGGTGAGGATTGGATGGAGCCTGTGGTGAGAGGTTTCCAACTGGTAGGGACAGCAGCCGACCTCATGGTGATTCTTACTGCCAGCCGTCTACAGGCAGCAGTGGGCATATGGTGGAGCTTGATGCTCTAAGTTCCTGACAATACGACACTTCTATGGGCAGAATTCGAGTGCCTATTCTGGGAAGAGTTTGTCCTAGAGCCTCTCTGCACAGTGCGCATTGGCGCACTCCTGTCGCAGGGCATGGAAAAAAACAATTATATTTTTCCTAATGTAGCATAGTGGCTGACCAGGGTCGTCTCTCTTGAAGAGCCTTTCAATGTGGTTCACATACTTTATTCTATATCACATAAACAATCTCTTTTTGATATTTTTTTATTTAATAAAAGAAATTAAAATATTTTTGGGTTTATGATAATTAAAATAATGACATAAAAAATTTTAATTTAAACTATCATGCAAATATAAACCGAATGATTTAACAAGAAAGAACTTTGTTTTGGGGTTTATTCTTGAATTCAATCATTATTCTCTTTTATATGTTCATTTTAGTTTGATAATACAAACATGAAATCTCATTTTTGGATCAGTAATCTTTTACAGAATAGGAATAGTTTGAGTTTTATGTCATTGGGGGCCGTTACCGAATCAGGGGCATTCGCCTCACCGATTCATGATACTCAAAACTATCATAAACAATAAAACAAACATTAAAGGAAATTCATGAATATCTTGACCTCTCCCCAATCCAAGTCCCGATTTAGCCTCTCATTTCCAAGAGTATGACATTACTTTGTGGATTGTGTGAAGGAATAGATAAATATTGAGAGACAGAGAGAGGGAGAAAGAAAGAAAATATGAAAAGTGGATGGAGAAACACAGATGCATGGATTAATAAAACTAAATATAAAATAAATTACAACTAAAAATGAAACAAAATGAAAACTAAAATGAAAAAAAATAAAAGAATAATTGAGGGGGGAAGAAAAGAGCAGCAGCAACCCGTGCCCTGCTGGGATCCCTCCTTGGCTTTGGGTGCCGAACTGATGATTATAGAAGGATGGGAGGGCCTCCTTTTATAGGAAGCATTCTGTCCTCCAAAAGATTGCGTGTTGTTGACCAAATAAATGGACGATTCACGTGTGGAACCCTTATTCAATATTGTTCATAAATGTTTTTTTCCATTTACCCTCCAAATTTCAGTGTATTTGGATTGCGGATGAAGGAGTTATGAATTTTCCATTGAAGGCTTTTGTTTCTTGATGAAGCATCCAGGAAGGTTCCTTTAAGAAGATGCCGTTCAATTGCCGCCTTAATGGATTCCAAAATCCATTTATTTTATTTTTTTAACTATGATTTCAGTCCTCTTTCCTCCTCAAGTTTAATCAACGGATTTGTAGTTGTTTAGGCCGAGTTGTGGTTCCATTACAGTGGTGTGGTCCACGCTGTCTGCCCGAAAAAATGTCTAACTTCAATGAATTTTTAGGCCCTCTATATGGCCGAATCAGCTCCTAGTCCAGAAGACAAAAATGAAGGAAATAAAATAAGGATTCTAAAAAAATAATCAGAAAATGTCGAATTATATTTTTCATGAAATCACCAAAATACCCTTGATGTAAAAATCTGTCAAAAATCCAGAATTAGTCATTTTTCAATATTTTGCTCCTTTTCATTCTAAAACTAAAATTACCCATTATTTTTATAAAACAATGAAATACATGTGTTTTATCATTGAAAAACAGTAATAAATACTCATTGTTTGCTAAAAAATATGCACGTAAATTTGCTCTGTCAAATACCCCCACACTTAAACCATGCTTGTCCTCAAGCATAAAATCTCAACATAGAAATCAGAGGATACCAATGTTACCAATATTCAAATTTCAATGCAATAAAATCAAATAATTTTCAATATAAAAAACCTTCATAAATATGCATAAAATATCAATTTAAGTTCCCATTTTTCAAAGAAACCAGTAATTCACATATTTTACTTTTCCCATTTGAAAATTGATGGAAATTGTCCTTTCATTCATTCAAGCTCCTTGATTCATCATTATTAAACAAGCCATGCCATGATTTACCTCCCTTTTTTTCTCACATCACTCATGATACAATTCAAGTAGAGTTATGCTCATATCATGAAAACATTCTTCTTATCCATAGGCTTGTAAATGAATTACATTCTCCACTTTTTAAAGACAAAAGACACATAAAATCATGAGGACTTGCAATAAAGGTTCAAATGACACTAAGGCTTATGGTTGGTAGGATTTTATGCCATAAAAATTAAGGATCAAAGATGAGGATAATCTCTGAATTAAAATGCATGATATTAAAAGTAAATGTGTAATGAAATTCTCCCTTTCAAAAATAGCAACACCCACTTCCCAAAACTCAAAAAAAAGTTATGATCATGTAAGTATAATGAATAATTTGTGCACCCTCTTGATTTTTTATTTAGTACTTTTTTTTCATTTTTCAAATTTTATGATTAGATAAAACCTCACATCCATCACCTAACCATATACAATCATAAGATCTTCATTCTGAAAAATGGTGATTTTTGGTTCTCCAAAATCAAAACCCATTTGTCTATTTTTTTTCATTTTGTCAATTTTTTTCATTTTTTTAATTCAAGAGGGGAAAACAATAGAGTATAATGAATGATTTCACAACCTTTTACAATCCCCACAATAACACCCCCACACTTCTTCCTCACAATGTGTATCATCCCATCCACCATGATTCCATTTACCTTCACACTTCAACATTAAAATATCATAGAAATACCAAGAGTAGGGTAGGAATGGATAAAAATGGCTTGAAACATGTCTCATCCCTATAAAGTTAATTAATGGTCTCTATGGGATAAACTAAGGATTGATGTAAAGGTGGTATTTTAAGGAAATGTATCTTTTCAAAGGATGCCTCAATCATTTTAAATGTGTTTTTGCATAGTCATATCTTTGAAAAGTTTCAATACAAGTTCTGGTCGGTTACATGTCCCAAGATCACTCAAGAAATATGCTCAAGAATAAATTGGAAGTACTTAGTCTAGAAATCCTCTCGGGAATGAGAAATATAATATTGGACAATCACTCATGGAATGCATAATAATAGTAAATCAATTCACACAAATTTCCGAAATTCAAAGCATGAAATATGGTTGAGAAATTTCATTTACATGAATTAATTAATTCCTTCAAATCATTAGTCATCATCTCAATATCTATGGTTCATATTTAAAAATTAAATTCTATATTTCAATCATTTATTCATATAAACATTGAAATCTAAAACATGGAATCACTAGGTTCCTAAGAAACTCATGTCTCCTAGATTAGTCGAGTAAAACATTAATTCAAGTTTGGGCATGGAATTTTATCTTTAAATCTAAAAACATGTTGTGGACTAAAATGTGGAGAGTTTAAAATATAAAACACTAAAATTGAACTCCTTTTTTCATGAAACAAGGTCCTTCCCCATCACTGTATGGGGATACCTTCCACCATTATGAACCTATAAAAGAAAACAACTCAATTAAGCATAAGGATCATGTCATTTAAGCTCAAAAAATATATAATGGAGGGGGATGCATGGTTCACTACATCTAGAAAAAGAAAATAAATTTAAATCTAAACTCCTAGAAAGCATTTAAAGATAAATCTTGTTACGATCCCCAAAGTGGGCCCTGAATTTTTACTGCCTCTAGAGGGTAGTACCAGCTGTTATCCAATGTCCAATGGAGGATGATGCTTCTTTGATTTGAACCACCACATGTGTCTTTTCCCATCTTGTGCCTCATCCTTATGGGTGAGGATTGATCCATGGGTAGAGTACACCAGATCCTCCCCCTTCACAATGATATATAGCTTGCATGGTGGGGGTAGGATGATGTATGGACCATCATCCTTCTTCTTGGTTGCTACTTGTGCAACCTCTTCTTCTCTATGCAGTGGTTCCTCAACGTACGCTGCATCCAAATAATAGTCAATGGGAAAGTCAGAGTGCAATTCTATTTGAATAAAATTAAAACAAGAAGTATTGAGATCAAATTCTTCCCCATCAAAGTAAGCTTCTTTTTTTAATGGTTTCCTTAGGAAAATACACTAGCATATCTTTATGAGCTTCCTTCAATAAATATTCATCTTGTCCAGGGAGCTCCATATGTTCCTCGACAGGTGCACATCTAGGTTCTTCGTCATCCTCCAAGGCATAGCTGAAATTGTCTGAACCTATATAATAAAAATCACAAGGAGTGATATAGAATTCAGATTCAATAAAATTAGAAGAGATAGAGTCAATGAATGGTTTAAATCCCTGAGTCAGTTTAGCTTCAATATCTTCCTTAGTGGTAAGGGCCTCTTAGAGTAGACTCTCAGAGGATGGAGGTAGATAGTCGGGCTCCTCCATCTTGACATCAAATTCCACCACTTGGGTGGTGTCTTCCTTCGGTGGTGCTGGCTCTTCTTTCTTGTATTGTATGGGGAGATCGGATAGTTACTCTCATTTAATCTGGAATTCATCCAATCTTGGTTGATCTCCTAATTCTGGCTCAGCAAGAAAGTCTTCCTCCTTTTCCACCTCAGGTTCTTGATCATTCTCAGGGTTTGGTTTCTCCATTAATGCACGAACATAGTCAAATGCTCTTTCAGCTATTCTCGTCAGTTTTTCAATGCATTCTCTAAGTTCATGCACCTGAGCCCTTTTAGAATTTTCTTCTTCTCGTTGTTTTTGATGCACTTGTGAGTAATCTATCCATGCATAATAATTTGAATTTGAGTCCATCATGAATGTTTTTTTAGTATTTTTAATGTTTTTTTTTAAAATGAAATCTACCTAAGATGTGAAAATAAAAACAAATAAATGAACAATTGATTGGCTCACCAGAAACGACGCCAGTTTTGACACACGCCTATCGCAGGGCATGGAAAAAAACAATTATATTTTTCTTAGTGCACCATATTGGCTGATCAGGGTCGTCTCTCTTGAGGAGCTTTTCAATGTGGTTCACTTACTTTATTCTATATCACATAAACTATCTCTTTTTGATATTTTTATATTTAATGAAATAAAGTACAACATTTTTGGGTTTTTGATAATTAAAATAATGACATAAAAAATGTTAATTTAAATTATCATGCAAATCTAAAAAGAATTAGTTAATAAGAAATAACTTGGTTTTGGGATTTAGTATTGAATTCAATCATTATTCTCTTTTATATGTGGATTTTAGTTTGATAATTGAAACATGAAATCTCATGTTTGGATCAATACTCTTTTCCAGAATAGTAATAGTTTGAGTTTCATGTCATTGGGGGTTGTCACCCAATCGGGGACATTCGCCTCACCGATACGTGATACTCAAATCTATCATAAACAATAAAACAAACTTTAATGGAAATTCATGAATATCGTGACCTCCCCCCCCCCCCCCAATCCAAGTCTTGAGATAGCCTCTCATTTCCAAGAGTATGAGATTACTTTGTGGATTGGGTGAAGGAATATAGAAAGATTGAGAGACGGAGATAGGGAGAAAGAGAGAAAAGATGAAAAGTGGATGGGGAAACACAGATGCATGGATTAATAAAACTAAAAATAAAATAAATTACAACGAAAAATGAAATGAAATGAAAACTAAAATGAAAATAAAAATAAAATAATTAATGAGGTGGGAAGAGAAGAGAAGTAGCGGCCCATTCCCTGGTGGGATCTCTCTATGGCTTTGGGTGCCTAACTGATGATTTTGGAAGGAGGGGAGGGCCTCCTTTTAAAGGCAGCTATCTGTCCTCCAAAAGATTGCATGTTTTTGAACTATTAAATTGCTGATTCATGCGTGGAACTCTTCTTAAATGTTCTTTATAAATGTGTTGGTCGTTCACCCTCCAAATTTCAGTGCATTAGGACTCTGGATGAAGGAGTTATGAATTTTCCATTTAAGATTCTGTTTCATGACGAAGCATCCAGGAAGGTTCCTTTAAGAATATGTCGTTCAATGGCCTCTTTAATGGATTCCAAAATCCGTTTAATTTATTTCTGAACTCCTATTTCAGTCATATTTCCTCCCCACATGGAATCAATGGATTTTAAGGTGTTTAGGCCGAGTTGTGGTTCCGTTACTATGGTGTGGTCCACACTGTCCGCCCAAAAAAATGTCTAACTTCAGTTAATTTTTAGACCCTGTAGATGGCCGAATAAGCTCCTAGTCAAGAAGAAAAAAATGAAGGAAATAAAATACGAATTCTAAATAAATTTTAATCAGAAAATTTGGATTTATATTTTTCATGAAATGACCAAAATACCCTTGATGTAAAAATCTGTCAAAAATCCAGAATTAGTCATTTTTCACAATTTTTCTCCAATTCATTCTGAAACTCAAATTACCCATTATTTTTATAAAACAATGAAATACATGGGTTTTATAATCGAAAACTGGTAAGAAATACTCATTATCTGATAAAAAATATGCACGTAAATTTTCTCTGTCATGCATACAGGAGCTACTTCATCTGTCGCATGGCAGCATGAGTGTAGCTCAGTACTCAACAAGGTTCACAGAAATCTCACGCTACTCTGCCGATATTGTGCGGGACCCATTAATCAGGTCTCAGACCTTCGAGCAGTAGATCTAGTGAGAGATCAGGGCTTTGATGATCTCCCTCAGCATCCCGATGGAGGAAGGGGTGTTGGAGTGAGCCCTCTCAGTAGAGAGTTTCATTATTGAGCAGTCTCCAGCAGTGAGACCCACCACTGGTTGACATGCAGTAAAGGCATCTGCAGCTGTCATTAGACAGATGTCGCAGAGGTCCAAGAGGACTAGGCCCATAGGTGGATGACCACATGACTTAGGATAGGTTGTGCGGGGAACCCGAGGCAAAGACATACATGCTAGGAGTGGGCAGTGTGTCTCATGCGGCGGCTAGGGTCACATGGCTCGTGACTATCTAACCCGTTGTTCGAATGATCAGTAGACAGTTGAGGGACCTCCCAGGTAGAGGTAGGGGATCAATCAAGGCAGTCTGTAGGGAGCCGGTGGACGTGGTAGAGGAGCTAGTTGAGCAGCTGGCGGTGGGCGACAGTTTGAGGTGTTACCGCCACCACCACCAAGAGGTCCACCCCGACCGTAGGGAGTATGTGTACATGTGAGAGTTCAGATCCAGACAGCTATGGCATATGATCATGGGGATCTAGATATTATTCATTGTACGGTCAGTGTCTATTGCACCATAGCTGTAGTACTTATAAACACAGGTTTCAGTCACTCTTTCATTACCACTACCCTCGTTCGAAGAATGGAGATTCCGACGGAGCTGCTGACTCAATCGTTATGTCTAGAGACTCCTGCGGGAGCTGACTCAATGATTACGCACTGGTGCTGGTATTGTGAACTTAATTTAGGAGGCTATAGCTTTGATTGGGATCTCCTCATAGTGGCGTCGAGACCTTACGACGTCATCTTGGGTATATACTGGTTATCTACAGTCCTTGCTTAGATAGACTGGATTAGGTGCAAAGTGTAGTGTATCTGTACGAATGGGACCAGGTTTACCTTCACCGATGAGAAGGGTGCCTTTGTAGCATAAGACAAACTTACTCGGAGGAGGGTGCAGTCGATCCCTCATCATTTGGCATGCCCTACCCTCGGAGTAGTTGATGTGGAGAGTCCGAACTATCCTATAATGGTGGACGAGTAGATGGATATTTTCCCTGAAGATGTTCTAGGACTACCTCCTCGCAGAGAGGTGGACTTCTATATTGACCTGTTCCCCAGGACTACACCGATATCTACCCCAATGTATCGGATTTCTCCTATGGATCTTCGCGACCTGCAGGTATAGCTAGAGGACTTGCAATGGAAGGGATTCATCCGGCCCAATGTTTAACTTGATTCTGATCCCCATGAAGGCGGATGGAAGATTGAGTATTCTTGTTGACTACCGTCGTTTGAACCGGGTAACCGTGAAGAACAAGTACCCACTCCTGAGGATTGACGACCTCTTTGATCATCTGAAGGGATCACGGTGGTTCTTGAAGATAGACCTCAGATCAAGCTATCACTAGATCAGAGTTCGAGATGAGGATGTGCAGAATACATCTTCCAGATGTCGGTATGGCCACTAAGTGTTCTTGGTTATTCCATTCGGTATAACCAATTATCCTGTAGTGTTCATGGGACTCATGAACAGGATCTTCTAGCCATACCTTGGTCACTTTGTCACAGTCTTCATTGACGACATTATGATCTACTCGAGTATTGAGGAGGAGCATGCCTAACATTTGTAGGTAGTGCTGGACACACTCCGAGAGCACTAGCATTATAATAAGCTCTTGGAGTGCCAATTTTGGATTCGAGAGGTTCACTTTTGGGACACGTCATCTCAGAGGCTGAATTTGTAGTGGATCCAGTGATGATTGATGTAGTACGTGCTTGGGAGCCACCTAGGAGTGTGACAGAGGTACGGAGCTTCCTAAGTGTGGATGTATACTACCATAGAGTCATTCCAGACTTCTCCAGAGTTGCAGAACCACTATCATCCTTGAAAAATAAGGGGAAACCCTTCGTGTGGTCGGAGAGATGCCAGGAGAGCTTTCAGAAGCAGAGCTAGAGGCTGATTAGTGCCCTCATCTAGAGGCTTCTAGAGTATTTCGTTGGGTACACAGTCTACTGCGATGCATCATGGACTGGACTCGGGTGTGTCCGGATACAGGAGCGAGCAGTGATCGTGTATGGTCCTCAGAAGCTGAGACAACACGAGAAGAACTACGCTACACATGACCTGAAGTTATCACTAGTGGTCTTTTCCTTGAAGATGTGGAGACACTATCTGATGGGTAAACATTTTACCATGTACTTTGATCATAAGTTTCTCAGGTATATCTTCTCGCAGAAGGACCTAAACCTGAGACTGCGGCGCTGGCTTGAGTTCCTCTAGAATTATGACTTCGAGATAGTCTATACTCATATGAACGGGAATGTTGTTACAGATGCACTCAGTAGGAGATCTGGTATACAGTTTCTAGGAGAGGTGATAGAGTAGATGGCTGCATCATAGATATCCATTGTGGACTGAGATGGAGCATCTTTCCTTCAATCTCTTACAGTCACTCCCCCATTTCATTAGTGAGTCAGGGAGGCACAACATGGTGACACTGACTACGAGACACGACATGCTCAGATATCCATAGGTCAGGCACCTAATGGATTTTATGATGGTGGGGATCACCTCATCCACTTCATAAGTCATTCTATGTAACCATTTTCACTTCAGGAGGACGTGTTGGGGGAGTTCCACACATCCCCTTTAGAAATATATCCAGAAGTGGTAAAGATGTACCAGGACCTTCGACGACAGAACTGGTGGCCAGGTATAAAGAAGGCAGTAGCAGAGTTTGTCTCTCAATGCCTCACTTGTCCATAAGTGAAGGTGGAACACCAGGTACCAACAGGCATGGTTCATCCTTTAGAGGTCATAGAGTGGAAGTGGTATGGGATATCCATGGACTTAGTGATAGGACATCCACGTAAATCTAGGGGTCACGACTCGATTTGGGTGATCATTGATCAACTCACAATGTCATCCCACTTCCTACCGATTAGAGAGAAGGGTTCAGTAGAGAGATTAGGACGCCTCTATGTGAAGGACATTGTGTGACTAAATTGAGTACCTTCTTCTATTGTTACCAATTGTATCACACAGTTTAATTCCCAGCTTTGTAAGGGGTTGTAGGAGGCATTCTGGACACAACTTCATCTGAGAACCACCTTCCATCCTCAGACGGATGGCTAGATTGAGAAGACCATTTAGACCCTCGAGGAAAGGATGCGTGCTTATGTCCTCGAATTCGATCGTAGCTGGGAGGATCACTTACCTTTGGTAGAGTTTTCATACAACAATAGCTATCACTCCACCATAGGGGTGTCACATTTTGAGGCGTTATACGAATGACCATGAAGATCACCTCTGTGTTGGACTGACCCTGGGGAGTCAGTACTAGTGAGGCCAAAGATGCTACGGGCTACCACGGAGAAGGTGAATATCATCTAGGAGTGGATGAAGACTGCACATAACAGACCGATGTTATATGCTTCCAGGAGATGGACACCTCTGGAACTCGAGGATGGAGACCACGTATTTCTACGGGTCTCACCTCGATAAGGACTATAGAGATTTGGCCAAGGCAGAATGTTATCTCTGAGATTCATCGGACCTTTCCAGGTCCTCAGTAGAGTGGGTGAGGTGGCATACCACTTATCACTTCCACCTAATTTGCATCATGTGCACGATGTCTTCCACGTATCTCAGCTGAAGAGATACGTGCATGACCCTTCCCACATCATCAACCATAGATAGATTGATTTCGACGATGGGGTGACTTTCACGGAGGTTCTAGTGGAGATTGAGGATCGACGGGAGTGGGCCCTACATGGATGGTCGATACCTTTGGTGTGCAATCGCTAGCAGCACGGGAACCTCGAAGAGAGCACATGGGAGCGGGAGGCTCAGATGCATGCTCAGTACCCCCACTTGTTTCCTTAGTTCGAGTTGTAGCTTACTAGGATGTAAATCCATGAGGTGGGGAGAATGTAAAGACCTGGAATTTCAGTGGAATGTTTTTTAAATACATGGGAATTTTTACAAGTTTCCAAAAACTAACGGCACGTGATTCCGAAGCTCGGTGTGCACGGAATAAATTTCTGATTTTTTGTTTGGGTACATTCAGAAAACGTACGAGTGGGATTTTATAACTTTTGAACCGGTGCTCGGAATTCAAATCTGAGGGCACCATTGAAATCGCAGCATCGGTATTCTCTTAAGAAGACTTTCACATTGACGACAGTTGGTTGAGAATAAAAGATAGTTTTTGGGTTAATAAGGAATGATTTAAACTAAACTAAAGTTTTTGGCTTAATTTTTATTTTTTGGTTAAAACCTCCTCATGGAAGTTGGATGTGGGACCACCACACCTTAACCTCCCATGAGAGGTTATGGTGGAGGGGCCCACCCAAACCTTTCCTCCCACGAGATGTTACAACCTGGGGACCAAACAAGACTAATCCCCCTATTAATTTTGGGAGAGGAAAACCTCTCAACTCCCCTCATTAATGAGGGAGAGTCTCTCCACACCACCTCCTTTATTGGTGCCAACTCCCCTAATTTATTCGTGCCAAATCCTATACATTAATTGAGGGGGTCTAGGTTAATTAATTCACCATTTTGAATTTTTTACCAACAGTTTAAATAATAGATTAACAAAATATATTACTACTTTGGTTCGCGTTGTTCATTTTGGTGGCATCTTTGAGAGGAGGATTATAGGGAGAAAGCTCCAAATGAAGAACACCTTCGACTACGATGAACGCCGACCTTCTTTGACTTCTTCCTCGGAGCTTCTACCAATGTGGGACGTCTTTGACCGACCTTCCCTCTGCATTTTCATCAACAATCCGACACACAATCTCAGGATTGGAAGTCTGTGGCGGACGTGATGAACCAGGATCACCTTCTTCTTTTTATGGAGACTTCATCGGCGATCATAAAACAAAGGTAGGTGTTGTTTTGTTTTATGTGTCACTTTCTTATTTTATTTCAAAATGAAAAATGAGGATATGTTTCCTTTGACGGGTGAGTTGTTCTTCATTGTTCTCCTACCTTGATGAACTGATTGTCACCACCCTTATCGCAGAGGGTGACGTCCAAACAAAAAAGGCCAGACTCACTCTGTTGATCTCTTATGTGATGATCTACAGCATGGTGATGAAGCAATGAGGCGAAGAAGGCAGCAAAGAGAAAGGTCGCGCTACCCGTGACCTTCGTGATCTGTTCTGCCCCCACCGCGACCCGTACCGGCTCCGGGAGACCTGGCTCTGGACGAGCCCCGCTGGTTGTGCCTCTCACAGAGCCGAGCTTCCGCCTCGAGGGCCTGCCTGGAGCCCCACTCGGCTGCCTACCGGCCTGGCCGCCCCTGGCCCGGGGGCCTCCCGACACCCTTCCGGCTTTCCCGGGCATCTGTCAGCCCACCTGGTACCCTACACGACCGCCTTCCGGGCTTGTGGCGCCCTTCCCGGCCGCCCGCCTAACAACCTGCCTAGCCGCCTGTTGGCCTGGCCGCGCCCTCGCGTGCCCAGTGCTGCCTCCCGTGTGCCCGACCAAACTGCATGCCCCGTGCTACCTAAGTTGCGCCCCCCACGGTGCTGGAAGAACTAATCTCGGCCATCCGAGCCGAGCCAGCCTTTCGCACCCTCGCGGCTCTCCAAGCTGAACCGGACCCAATCCCGGGCCGAACCGCCCACTCGTCCTGCTGGGCTGGGCCCAACGGGCCCATCCGATCCTAACAGGCTGGCCTACACAATGGTTCAGGCCAGACCCAAGAGGTGTTACTGGGTCGGCCTAGACAGGGTCGGACCGGGTCGGTTCGACCGGGTTGGACCGGACCCAAGCCCCCTACCGAGCCTTTAATTTCTTTGACCATATCTTTGGAACCAGAAAACTGTTTGACGAACCATCAGTGGTGCTGGATTTCTTGGAGCGCGATGTTATCTTTGATTATACCCCCCTCGAGTTTGGGGTAATGTTGAGATACAGTCAGGTTGGATCGTGCACGAATCCAACCGGGCCCCCGAAACTAAAAGGATTATAACTCACAGACCGAGTGTCTGATTGACGCGCTATCTATTGCATTGAGTCCCCAATGATGTGGCGGACCTTTGAAATACTTTATCATGGGACTTTATGAAATTTTTAGTATCAACCAGTAGCTCGTGGAGTAGATCCTCTTTGGGACGAGCGATAAGATTATGGAGACCTAGTAGCTGGATGAGACCTGATGACTGATGACCAATTCGGCTCGGAGTGACTCGACTAGCCCAGTGGGGGGCACCTTGGTGTTGTAGCAGACCCATAGTGCGGATCACGTTGTTGTTGCCTCAGACCCACTGTACTCGACAGGAGGAGTACCTCAGCAGGCTACGACGGGGAGAGCCTTGTTGACACGGCATACCCACGGTGGGGAGTGCCTTGGTGACGCAGCAGACCCACTATACTCTATAGGAGGAGTACCTCAGCAGTCCAAGGATAGTGGGAAGCACCTTGGTATCATGCCAGGTCCAATGTACTCGACAGAGGAGGAGTTCTCCAGCATATGTGTTTTTGATAATGTGAATAAATATCTTGGTTGATCTGAGTCAATAATTTTTATGTTTACCTCATGATTGAGATGGATTACTTCATAACTTATGTATATGTGTAGGCATGTACCTATGTAGTGTTATCTGTTGATTTTATACTTTCTGGTTTATCTTTGTTGGATTTGAGATACCTTGAGGGTCTCAGGGTCCCTACTGAGTATCATTATACTCACCCATGCATGGTCTATGTCGGCACCTCATTGTGTTGGATGCAGACGATAGACAACGCTAACCGAGGCAGAGTGTACCATGACTGGACGGTACCCGGAGGTGGACCCCATGGTGTGACGGTACACGGAGCAGACGGACGTACGTGGAGTGTTGTGGAGGCTCTCTGTACCTACCATTCAGGTAGGATTTCCTAGTTGATGATCCAGGATATTTTTTCCCTATTTCCAGTACTTGTACTATTAGTTTCTTTATACTTTACAGTTGGGCATGTATTTCTGGCCCCTTTTACTTTTCAACACTCCTTTTGTATATAGTTTTATTTAGTGTTTTTTTTCCAGCTCATACCCTATGTGTGCATTTTCATGTTATAAAGGCAATGCCTTCCCAGTTTAGTGATTTAAGCCTTTGGTGCTAGTTGGATGCCCTTGGCCTTGGGAAGGCGGGCGTGGGGTAGTCACGACACGGGCCCCAGGGGACGGTTCATGACACAAATTCTAGTTTATAACATTCATATTATAATATATTAATTGTATATTTTGGTTCTTTTAAACATGATGTTGCATTTAATCCATGGTGTCGAAAAATTAAAATAATTTACAGAAAAATACATTTTAATATCTCAGTTTGTTACACATCCACTCATTGTTGGACATCTAATAGAAGATGTAATCTAACTCTACTGACCTCTACTAAGTTTTCTTCTTCTTATTATACCTCCTTTACGTCGCTTCTAACCATAATGATGTAATAAAATAATATCATCTGTTTATTGAAATTTTATTATATAAATGTTATATGAATTATCTGATTGCTTATAATTAATTAAAAAATGGAATCATTACCCATATTATGGTCAATTCAACACCCTTGTTGATGATGTATAAAAATATTACCACCACCTCCATGGATGGTATTAATATAATATTAACGTATAGATAATGTATATGAGAATAAATTTAAAAACATATATTCTATAATTTTAATGATACAAACATAAATTGATCATGGTTGTTGTTTATCTAAAACAAACATACAATCATGATCGATATAACCACCTAAAAGATTGTTATTTTAATACAACTATCACCATAATCATAGATAGTAGAATTAAACTATTTTATTATTATGTATAAACCTAAACTTAATATTGTAATATGAGTTATATTTTCGAAAAGGTATGTAATAAAAATTTTAAATAAAAAATAAAGTTTGTAATAGTTGGTACACCACCTAAATGAACACACTAATATAAGATAATTCTTATACTGATTTAATTTTTCATAAATTCGAACACATTTTGATATTTGGATCCATTTTAACTACTATAATGAGATAAAATCTATTTGATCACATTGATGGAGTTTTGATCTCATCCTAAAGTAATGTTGACCATTATAGATATATTGATCTAACCTTGGAACCATGAAACAAAACTATTGAGATGAAAAAATTAAACATAATAATTAACTAAAATAAATATAAATAAAGAAAAAAGAATAATAATAAATTAAACAAAAATTTAAATCATTTAGAATAAAATATTTAATATTTTTTTTTTATCAGAGGCATGGAGAACGTACTAAGGTGTGTTTGGACTCATAGTAATAGATTTCTATCTCTCACCCTCTTTCTTTTTAGGTAATATACTCTATATTTATTTCTATAATACATACATATAATTCCTCTATGATTTGTGTATATTTATACCCCATATATACATAGAATTTTTTCTGATTATTTTCTAGGGATATGCATGATTTTTTCAGGTTTCCTTCCATATATCTTCTTTAAATAAAATTTGATTAAAGTGAACATTTATATTTTTTTTCATATAAGTCTATTTTAATAGTTTCAATATTCTATAATTTATAACTAAAATTAAATATTTTAAGGAATATTACTCTATTTAATTTTTGGTTTTAATGAAAATACAATTTACTTCTCTCCATTGACTGTTATTTTTTATTATTAAAAAATCATTTAGAGAGTTTTCTTTTCTAAGAATTGTTTCTTTTCATATATTGTTTCTTTATCATCTAATTTCTGTTGTATAGATTCTATATAAAATATTTAATGTATACCATAATTTTATATATTTACTTTTAAGGTATTAATTATCTCAATGCCACTAATATGTTTTAAAATCACACACCTTATACTGTCCATAATGGTAATTTCTCATTATTGGTAATCATATCTATCATATTTTATGTTTCTATTTTTATTTTCACATATTTATAATATTATTTCATAATTTTCTTTAAGATTCTAACCCCTTTTATTTTCTATGGATATGCATTCAATCATTCTAACCTTTCTTTATTTAAATATTCCAAAACCAATGAAGTTTATAAGGGAATATTTTCCCAATTCAATATTCATCTATAAGATTATTCTACATTAACTCTACTAATTTTATAGGTTCCATTATCAATAAATTATAATATAAAATAATTCATTAAAATTATTGGCTATCACCATTAAAATGTTATTCACAAAAGTCACTTCTCAATTTTTACGATAACATCAATAAAGGTTTGAAATGTATTTTTAATACTTGTAATTCCATTTATTATCAATACATACAAATATTACAATTTGAATGTATTATTTATTTGATATTAATTATTTATTATTTTAAAATTATTTTTAAATAATCTTATATTTATATATAATCTTAAAAATGATACTTTAGTTATTTTACAGTTTTATAAAAACAATGTAATATTTTTCTTTAAACTTATGTAATTCTTCATCTTCTTTTGAATGATTATTAATACATAATAATATCATCATACATTCCTCCCCCTTAGCCACTAATTTTACTTTATTCCCTTGAATGGTCTCTTTATTATAAACTAGTATAATTTCAAATAATTTTCAACCTCTTTATCTAAGTTTAAAAATATGTGTCGTATGGTGAAAATGAAATATATATGAGAGAAAAGATCCATAATAACCTTTTCATGATCATATCATCGTATGTGAATAATTATAATATTTACCCTAATGAATTTTTGTTTTCAATAACATATGGTTATATCTTTTAATTTATGGGTTTTCATTTAGATACCCATATATTTGTTTTAATGGGGATACGATTGATAAAATTTCATACACATTATTATATATTGTGTAAATAATTTATTATGAATTTTATTAGTTTCTGATTATTTACTAAGATAGATACATTATTTCATTATATACCCATTTTATTACCATTTTATAAACATGTTATGATATTTTTAGGGATTTATGAATATTCATATGGGTCGCATATGCATGATGTTTTCTTATGTGATGGTTGGGAAAAGAATTGTATATAACCAAAATCATTTGGTTAATTATTTATATCTCATATGATTATTTTATATTGACTAGGTATAACAAAACTCATCCATAATGTTATCTATGGGATTCTTATAGCTAAACTCATCTGTAATGTTATATATGGGATATATATAGTTATCCATGTCCAAAATGTTATTATTACATTGTAGTGAGACTTGGACTAAGTTTATGATGATAAGACTTAAGATTTTTCCACATTCTGGTGTCATGAGTAAATATTAAATTCTTAAACACCAATATCATATAGTATGTTGTTACATTATAAAATTGGAACCAGATATAAGTGATCACACCCAAAATAATTTAATATTTTAGTATTATTTTTAAACTATATATATACATGAATATCACATTACATTTCAATAAATAAAAAATTAGTATTTTCTTTCTGAAATTTTTCTCACTCTTAAATGTCCTTATATATCATTCGATGTAAACCCCCCATGTTTCTTAGGTAAAGAAAACATAAGAAAGGAGGGAGCTCAAAATTGCATCCAAGATATTTGTACCATATAGTCTATCATTGAATACATAATTTATAATCAATATACAAAGTAAAATAACTTGAATCACATGAAAATTAATAAATAAGCCTGTATGAAGAATTATATTGAAGAAATAAACAAAAATCAATTTATAACTTATAAATAATCACATGAACATGAAACATATCCACTGATATCATAATTATTCTAATTATTACATAGATATCAATAAATTATTTCATAATATTGGAGTTTATAATGTTGAACATCTCAAAAATACTATCAAGGCCACATGATAATATATCTATCATAAATGGGTAAGGATTCAACCAAATAACCAACCTAGGTATCCTCATGAGACCTCATGAGGCTTTAAGGGGATATGTAATTTTGGGCCCCTCCCATCAATTAATAGGACTAATAAATTCAATTTATGAATATTGAATACAACTTAACCAACATACAGTAATAATTAATAATCGCCTTCATTATAAGAAATATAATACATAATGTCAACTCGTTTCAAACTCAAATAAACCTTAATCTATCCATAGAAATATGGTGGATGTCATCAATATATTATAAGCACAATAAATAATATTATTTAAAAAAGGATTTTGGAATATATGAAAATACACTAGAAATAACAAGAAATTTACTGATAAAATAAAATTTTCATTTTGAAATCTTTTAATAAACATACATAAACTTATTACAAATTATGAAAATCATTTTCCTTATAAGTAACTCTAGAAACTTTTTATGGAATTTTGAGAACATTGAGCATCCTAGATAACAGGAAATTATTTTCTATTTTAAATTTACAAAGGAAATGTTTCTTTAAAATTTTCAGTAAATATTCAAAGGTACCTCATTTAGAAAAAAAAACAAAAAAAAAACCATTTAAAAATTATAAAATAAATACTAGGTAAAAATTAATTTAAAAAATCAATAAATTGTTTTAAAAACATTCTTGAAAACATTTTTAAAAACATAAATATGGAATAAATATAATTTTTGACATAAGCGAGAAATAAATTCGATTTTCATGATAAATATTATTTCAGTATAATGGGTTCTTAAATAGACAAAAATAAAAGAAAAAAATTTAGTTTCATGAAATTAACTGAATAGAAGAAATTTTATTTTTTTAATATGTAAAGTTAAAATATTTCCCCCAGTATAGATTTAGATATCATAAACTGAATAATGATGATATTGGAAATCAAAGTCCTACCACATTGGTATCTTTTGAATCATAACTCCCATGAAATAAATTCATCACCCATTTATTCTAAAATATTAACTTTTTATTTGATATTGTATGTTACACTCCACACCCATCTTAAACATCCCACGAAATATATTTCCTTAAATTTATTCTCTTTGATTGTTTGTAGAACTTGATACCATGATTCTAAATGAACTGTAATATAGTGTACCCTTATAAAATATCAATTAAATTTTTAGTAATAAATAGTACAAACAAAAATGTTAAAATTATTATTACCTATTGAATACATATAAAATAATAATCATTTAAAATAAAATAGAAATGTTTTCTTAAAAACAATATTTTTCAAAAAGATGAATTAGTCTTACATTGAACACATAAATTTAAAATTTATTTATGATACTTTTAGAAAGATTATTTGATAAAATTAACTTAATTTTTGAAATCATAATATCAAACTTATGATAGGGTAAATTGTTTCAATTTTTCTGAAATATTTAATATTTCGATGATTAATAAAAAAATATAGAATTTTAATTTATAAATACATTTACATTTAAATTATTTATCAGGATAAATTATATATTAAATTTATTTAATAATAAAATTAGATAAATTATTTTTTAATTAACCTAATATTGTTCATTGGAATCATTTTCATATTTAATTTAATTTTAAAAACTATATAAACTCTTGAGAATTTTCTCTTTCAAAAAACATGCATTCTCATCACATTGGTGGAATTAATTATAAATTAATTCCAATTATGTGGATTGAATTTTAAAATATATTAAATATTTATACAAACAATAATTTATAATTTATGATACGTTAAAAATATTTCTTTACCCAAATTAATAGTAAAAATAGTAAAAAATAATCATCACGATTATGGTAAGAATAGATTTTCCATGCAGATAAACTAAGATGGTAAGGGTTAAAAATAGACTAAAATTTTTTATAACATGCATTTTATGGATATATGTAGACCTTATATATTATTGTATATATAATTTCTCATTTTGTTTTGTATTTTTCATGATATAGACTTTGGTATGGTTGAATCGTTTCAACCAATTACAAGTATACGGCTTACACCTCATATCAAAGGCCACCCACTCTCCTCTCTTATTGACAACTTAAACCAAATTCCGTTCATCCAAAACCTTCCAAAATCACTTCCAACATTATATGAACTCATCCTAGAAGACTTATTTTTTGTAGGAACACAACCATGGATGGATTTTCGACAAACCTAAGGGGGATACCCTGAAGAAGAGTTAATGTTCATCAATGAGCATTTTTATTTTATTTCTTCTCCCACATCCTTAAATTATTATTTACCTATGATGAAATAATAAATTCATTATATTTCATATATTGTAATGTTTTTATGTTATTTTAATTCCCTAAAACCGCATCCACTTCCATCAAATGTGTTAGAAACCATCGTTCAGGTGTACAATGGACTACCACCAAACGAACCAATGCCATTCTCTTTTCCATTACCACCTCTCACATTTGGGTATGTTTATAGATATAAAGTATACATATGATATTTATAGAAAAATTATTTCTCTTAGTAATTATATTATATATATCTTTTTTACATTCCATTCTGAGGGGAATAATGATGTCGCTCGTGTGTATGGCGGACTACCGCCTCACAAATAAATGTGATTCATCATTCACTAATTCTTTACATAGAATGTTATAAGGATAATATTAATGAATATATGTGATATAAATGAAATAATAATGATATTAATGACATATTTAACCTTATAAATATATAATGAATTCTTATTTTTCTTTCCATTTCACTCACTTAGAGATGATACCAACATTTGTATACGTGTTGACCACTGCCTCCATAGTGTGATGTGACTCTATTTTAATCAACACAACACATGGATGATATATTTTTATATATGTAGGTATATTTAATGAAATAATATTATGATGATGATATTATAATCATTATGGAATAATAAAATATTAATTACCACCTTTCCAAAATTATCATTGAAAGTGGAAACATTACTCATCTGTACATACGACCAACCATATCCTTGATCAAAACATACTTAATTTCTCAAATCCATATTTCATGATTTATTATAAAAGTATAATTTATGTAAAAATATAATTTTTATATCATTTTTATTATTATTTTGGATATGATGTTACCATATAATATTTTCAGGAACCGGATCTTTCCTAATGAAATGTGCATGAGAAAACAAGGAAATTGACACCCAAAATAATGAAAATAATGAGATATTATTAATAGAAATGTGATAAGATGTTATATATGGATATTATATTATATTATATAGTTTAAAATGGTTATTATATAACTTAATAATATTTTTACTTCCATTATATATGAGGTTAAATCATGTTAAACCAAAATGATGTTTGAGGTAAGGTTGTTAGTCTCAATTTCCTTTCAATTGAGGCATGTTATAATTTTATGAAACTACTTTTTAAAATATAGTGTATATAATTATAATTTTAAATGTAACATTATGAATTGTTCATAATTCATGTAATATTAAGATTAAACTTGAATTATTTAATCTCATGGTATTTGACTAGAAAACTTTTTAATGGAAAAGAATTTCGTAACACAATTTATTTCATCGGGTTATATAACTTCATCATAATATTTGATATTATAAGATTATAAGTTAAATTAATTTTGACAATAAAATGTTTTATTTCAAATTATTTGATGTGGATTTAAATTTGATACTTATAATATTTTCATTTATTAATTCTCACTTCCAAGTTATTATCATTGTAATGGTTTATTTCACAATATCATTCTAATAGAGATTGTGTGTTCATGAATTTTAGTGGATGAAAATTATGTGACCATTTGTTAATAATAAAATTTTATTTTATATTATAATTTTTATTCATGGTATATTCAAGTAATATGACAATTTTCCCATTCTTTATAACATAAAATAATTAAGAAAATGTTTTCAATAAAATGTAACTTCATATCTCTCTTCGGTCAGAAATCAATTTTATACCAACACTATGTTTTATAAATATGTTTTCAAAAATTAATTTATTTTCCAAATGATTTATTAAATTCATTTACACAATTTTTTATTTTAAAAAAATTCAAATTGATCTTTATGTTTATTCCAAAATAATGTCTTTTTGAATTTTACCAAAATTGTGAAAGTAATATTTCTTTTAACAAGTATGACATGAATGTAATTTTCAGCCTTCTTGACCAATACATTTTTTAAAATATATTTTATATGTCTCAATTTGAATTTTCAAAAAACTAATTTTCCAAAATATTTTGTTAAATTTTAGTTTTAAAATTTTATTTTCGAAAAAAAAATAATGTTTTCCTTAGTATTATTTTTAAATATATTTTTATGGTATTTTATTCATCAATTATAAAAACCTTTTATTCTAAATCCAATGGAAGTTTGTGGTATTTATAACCTTATTATTATTTATCTATAAGTTTTATGACTAATTGACCCTTGAAATAATTTACATTCACTTCTTGATTCAATTTTGAAGTCTTTAACTTTAACTTGAAATATTAACACTTTTATGGTCATTAAAATTTATATTTCTCCTAAATATCCATAATATCCATCATGAGTGTATTTATTTCCTAAACCATATCTTAATTAAACATATTTTTTTACTTTAAATTTTATTTGATTGATTAGGGAAATAATGATAATCATTATTCAATCTTCAATATAAATATTTAATATAAGGTCACATTGTTCACAAATTAAATTGATTATTTATTATATGTGGAATTTTTTGGACCAGTAGTGATGGTTGGGGCCCATTTTTATATATACCCATGATGCAATTGTTTTTATCATGATAAAAATAAGTAATCATCCATCAAATTCGTTTTTACATATAGTTGTATACTGTCTTGTTAAAGATCTTGACATTAGGCGAATCATCAGTCCTGAGATCATGGTATCCAATAATTAAGAATTTTCCTCATTAAGAAATAATTTATTATTCTCTGTGATATTTTCATAATTATATTATCTTAAAATGAATATATTTATCCGTTTATTGATAAAATGGAATATATTCTTAGTTATTTGTCTTTATATATTTATTATACCTTACACAATTATGAAAGTAATTTATTAATTATAATGATTTGTTCGTTATTTATCATTATAATGACTAGTTTCGTAAATTACATAAATTGAATTTCTATTCAGATATTTAATTTTTCACATTACTCAAAGTCTATTGTTTATGCCTCGTTTATTCATGATTTCTCCTATTTGACTTAACCCTTAAAGATAATTTTAGCTCATACTTGTTTTATTCAGTAACAATAATCTAAGATGTGTACTTTGAAAGATATCCCATAATAGGATAAGAGAAATAATAATATTCTAGAAAAAATATTTCATATTTTTTATATTCAAATGTAATATGGGTGTCATGTATTTATATATTTTACGATAACTACTAAAATATTCATTCCTTTGGGATGGGATTCCTTATATCATATGTGAATATAATAAACCATTCATTGACTACGAGTTTCTAGGGTTTGGGTTTCTATAATAAGTATTATAAGAAGTTGGTTAAAAACCTTACAAATTATATTTAGGAAAACCTAGATTAGTTAAAATAACCCTATGATAGAAATTTAGGATAATTGGAGAATATAAATATAATATTTTGGGGAGGTATATATTGTGTATTTTTACCCTATAATACATCCATTTTTGGATACTATAAGTGGACTTGGTTCTCGAATAGTTGTATATAGGGGTAATATCTCTAAAAAGGGTGTGTTGGTCTTGACCAGATTATCACCCAGTGAGTGAAAATGGGCCTTACAATTCACATGTTCTAACACCCATAGTGGATATGCATAGGATAATTCTCAATTTTCTTAGAAATTATTGTGATGTATTTGAATATATAATAATAATGAATTAACTAGGTTAATGTTATGGTTTTTTAGATTGAAAAATAGGTGTCTCAAATTATGGAAAATTTTACTATATGTGGAAAAGAGCAGAATAAAGTAATTAATATATAAGGAAACTTGATGAGTGTGATGGAAGGAAATAAATCTCATGATAGGGATCCATTTATAATTCATCATCTTGATTCTATAGTACCTGTGAATTATTCGAGTAAATTCCCACATCATAAGGTTGATCCTAAGATCAGGGAAGAACCTATATCAGTTGAAGTATTATTAAGTTTGTGGAATTATATTATAGAATTAGTTTTACCAATGTTATTTTTGTATATGAATCTCGAAACATTTTATGATTCTGTTAAATTTCACAACAATATATTTCTTCTTTAATTTAAGAGTTATGGATACCATAACATGTTAATGATTTTAATATTGATAATATGTTCAATGTCTTAAAACCCACTTCTTTATATTTTTTTTTGATGTGAGCCTACCAATATTAAGTATATTTTGGGAGATGTTTATGGAAATAAAACCAATTCTAAATATAAGTTTAAGTGAAACCGTTATTTAAGGAATAATTTTTTTATATTTTATAAACAAAATTTTAGCAGTATTAATATACTTTAGTGTTAAAATGATAATTAATTAAATTGTAATAATTTTCAAACAAGATTATAAGACATTGGGAAAAATGGTTTTATTGTAAACAATAGTAAAAGGTTATTTGTTGATTAATTTTATTTAAATGTTTTCTATTGTAATTTGGGGAAACTTATGGGAAATATATTAATATAGTTCATAAAGAGTAAAACCCCTATGTGGGGTGAAAAATTGGCACATATTCTTATGATGTGGGGCTTCAACCCAGGATCGAAAGATGATAAGGTGGTAGCACCAACCACTATCCTATATAATGTATGTGTTAATATTTCATTTTTTAGTGAAATTATTTGGAGAATAAATTTTATTGATGAACATGTGGTGTTAATTTTGAGTTTTTCATTTTATTTTATTACATTAGATAACTCTTTTTGACCATATTGGTTTTATAAAATAATTAGAGAATGATGTAAAAACATGTCAATATTTTATGGATGTTTTGATATGCTAAAAATTTAATTTTAGTGTTTCATGCATAAAAATGATTTTGGGTATTCATTTCTTTGCGGATGATATGACTTAGAAATATATCGAAGCAAAACCAAATGATGAAATTGTTCTTGTGAAATAGAAATGTATCAATAAAATATATTTCCTTATATTCTTATAGAGTAAGATAATTCCTCAACTCTAGGAAAAGGATCTTGAAAAAAAATTATTTCCTATTATCATCATTTTTTATGATATAAATGAATTTTCCACCCCAAATTGGTTTATTATTTTGTGTTCATTAATCATCTATGGATCACCCACTTTCTTGTGATCCATGAACTCTATCACTCCCAGTTAATCCTTTGGAGTTAAAATTCTCTTCCATGTCTATGCTCTCATTTCCCACCTATGTTATCCTATATGGACTGATAGATATGTGATTATTCTATATAATGTTTCTAGTTTCCTTTCACAATTATTACAGATATGTCTCATTGATTCTTTTTATAATGTTTGTCTCAACAAAATAATTTTCAAATATCAAATTATTGATTGCTCATAAAAAGATTAAATTGTGAGGAAACTGTTTTCTTAAGGTTGGGAGAAAGTGACACCTCAAAATTCTAAAATAATGACATTGTATTCAATATTTTATGCAATGTGAAACTTTGGTCTTAAAACCCCAAAAAATATATTTCTTTAAATTTAATCTTCTTGATATCTTGTGAAACATGATACACATAGTCCAAATGAACTATAATATAGTATATAGTTATAACCTAGTTATTAAATTATTCGGTATAAATCATAATATATAAAATATAAAATATATGGTTATCTAATGATCATAAATAAAGAAATAACCATTAAAAAAGAATAAATTTCTAAAAAATATAAATTTTTCTAAATGATAGATTGGTCATGATCCTAACATATATATTTAATTAATTTGTTTCTAGTTTTTAGAATTATTTTGATAAAATGAACATAATTTTTAAAATCATCTCCTAAAATATATATTAGGGTTATGTTTTGGTATTTTTAAAAAATATTTCATTTTGAGATGAATACTTAAAAATACGTAATTTTAATTAGAAACTGCCATTTTATTAACTTATACATACTGTTAAATTATATTTTGAATATGTTTGAAATTTAAATTACATCCATTATATATAAAGTTACCCAATTTGGTCATTTGAATCATTTTCCAATTTATTTTTGATATAAAAAATTCATAACCTTTTGATGATTTTTTCATTAACAATATGATTTCTCGTTGTGTCTATAGGATTGATTTTCAATTAATGTTTTTACTTCAATGTATGGAATTCAGAAAATGGATTATCTATTATGAATAATATAAATTTATAATTCCTAATAAGTAAAGTAAATTTTAAAAAAAATGAGACGTGATATCCATAAAAAATAATTATCGTGGTAAAGGTAAAAAATGCATTTACCAAGGTGTTAAAATAAGAAGATGATGGTTGAAAATGACCTACCAACATGTCCAAAACCCATTGGTTATACAGTGTTCTGCCTTATATCATCTATTTTCTATAATTACCTATTTTTTATGATTTTTTACATGATAAAAACATGGGTATGGTATTGTCTTTTCAAAATATTACATGTGTTCCACTCACCAGGCCTATAAATTTATACCCACATCCTATCTTCTTTACACTTTAAAAACCATTTGTTTAATCTACAAAATTCCAAATTATCTTCCAAAATTCCATAAAATAATTCTATAATACATATTGTTTTTAGAAAAACATCCTTAGATGTGTTTGGTTCAAACCTAAGGAGGATACCCAAAGAAGATGAAATGTTCATCAATGAGCGTTTTTATTTTATTTCTTCCTCCACCTCCATCAATTCATAATCAACCATACTATTATAATTATATTAGTATATTCCACACATATAGATATTTTTTTTCTATTTCATGACCTATAATCACATACACTTCCATCAAATGTGTTACAAAATCATCATTCATCTGTTTAGAGGATTACCACCTCACAAACAGATGTCATTTGTTTTTCTGTTACATACTCTAATGGTTGGGTATGATGATAGATATAAAATATATATATATGAATTTTATGAAATATTTCTAACTCAATATGCATTATATTATATATATCTTTTTTACTTTCGACTCTATAGAGGAAATAACAATGTCGCTCGTGTGAATGTCTGATTACAACCTCATCATGTGATGTGACGTTTCATTCACTAACTCTTTACATGGATGGTGATACAGATACATCTAATAAATATATATGATACACATGAAATTAATATAATATTGTTGATATATTTTCTATTCTAAAAATATAACACATAATTTTATTTTATTTCCCTTTTAATCACTAAAATATGATAACATCATTCATGTATGTGTGGACTACCACCGCCACAAAATGACGTGACTCTCTTTTCATCATCACACCACATAGATGGTAAATATATATATATATAATTAAAGAAATAATATTATATTTATTCATTTATTTTAAAATCATAATTAACTTATAAATATAATAATAATGTTCTGATTATTTTTCTAGAGATGAAATAACTATATAATATATGTAAGAACTGGATCTTTCCTGATGAAACACATGAGGAAATAATGTGATTAAACATGAAATAAGAAAGAAATAAAATCTTATTAACAGACAGGTGATAATATATTATACAAGGATCGTATATGATATTACAAATATTGATATGATTATTTAATTAAATAATAAATTGTCTAACATAACTATATAGAAGTTTAAAGCACGTTCAACCAAAATGAAACAAGATGTAAGGTAATTTGTCTCAATTTCACTTCATTGGGGAATATTGTAATGTTATGAACCTAATTTATATTATAAAGTGCATATTATTCCCCTTTTACATATAATATCCGAAATAATTTATAATTCATGGTAATTTAAGTTTAAACTTCAATTAATTCATATATGGATATTTGAATAGAAAATTAAAAAGTGGTAATGAATATCATAACTCAATTTTATTTCCTTTTTTTATATTACTAATTCATTATATTTGATATTCTAATATTATATGTGAAATGAATATTGATTATATTATATTGTATTTATACTTATTTTACGTGTATATATAGTTGAAACACATTGTATTTTCATTTATTTATTCTAACTTCAATGTTATGATCATAGGGTTTGTTTCGAAATCTCATTCTAATAGAGATTATTTATTTATGGATTTTAGTGAAATGAAATTATTTAAAAATTTAATAATAAAAATATTTTATTTTATCTTCCACTTGTTATTCATGATATTTTCAATTAATATTTGAAAATTTGACACTCCATGGTAATTCAAAAGATTTAGAAAATTTATTTATGAATACGCAAATTCAATTCACTCATCGTTCAAAAATATATTTTCTACAATTAACCATATTTTCTAAAAAAAATTAAAAAAATGTTTTTAACCCTTTTACAAATGTGTAATTAAATTTATTTTTACAAAATTTTACTTTTAAAAAAAATATTTTAAATGAATATTCGTATTTCATTCAAATAATTTTCTGTTTGGATTTTACTAGAAAAGGGAATGGAATCTTGGTTTTAGCATGTACATAATAAATGGAATTTATTGATATCATGACCACTCAGATGTCCTTAAGATTAATTTATATGTTTCAAAGTTTATTTTTAAAGTAAATTACTTTCATAATTTTTTGTGATTTTTTTTAAATTTTTTTTATCATTAAAAGGATATTTTCCTCAAGAATGTATCTAAAGCTTTTTTATGGTATTTATATTAATCAATAGAAAAAACTATTTATTCCTACTCTAATGGTTATATGTGTAATGATGCCATCATTTTTCATTATATATATTCTTTATGATAATTTTTCAATCGAAATTATTGAGATTCAATTCATCATATATTTTTATTCATTACCTTTCCCATTAAATAATCACTTTAATATGATCATTAGATATTAAATATCCCCCAAACATCCATATAATTTTTCATGTATATTCTCAATTTCATAAAATGTATATCATTTACAAATATTATGGTTTACTTTGAATGTTATATTATTGACTGGGTAAATATTGATAATTCATATGCTTTCTTTGTTATGTATATTTAATCGAAAAACATTCTTCATGTATTAAATCTCTTAAAAGATGTATAAGAGATGAATTTAGTATAAGAAAAATGATTCATTCTAACAGAAATTTTTTGATAAATAATATACATATTGGTAAAATGGGTAATTCCAATAGATATTAACTTTTATTGGTATTAATTTTATGTAAGAACACATATTTACCAACATATAAATCAATTTCTATTTATTATTCAATACCGACAAATATTTTTCCAATGGTTAAATCTGTTGATTTATTATACTAATACATACAATTTTTTTTTACCAACACATGAAATTATTAGTAATAATAATATTTACCAAAAAACATTTACCATCAATAAAAAATGATAAAATAATAATCACAAAGATTTAACCAATAACCATTTACTAGAAACCAACTTATTAAATAGTAATATTTTAATGAAAAAAGATAGTATCCATTTTTTGAGGACATATTAATAATATTCATTCTTTCATTTTAATTGTTAATTTTCTTTAAATATGAATAGTTTTTCTTTTTTTAATGTCAGTTTTTCAATAAACATTTATATATTTAAAAAATAATAATTTAAATAATAATGCAATTTGATATATTTACACCTATGTTTGAAAATCACTATATACATAGTAATATAATATTTATACTTAAATTTTTTAAACATAATTAAACTTAAGCAAAAAAAATTCAAAAAAAAAATTTAAAATTTAATATATAAGAAAAATAACAATTAATTGAACCATAATATTGTTTTAATAACACCTATCCAAATAATTAAATTTTATTTTATATTGAAAAATAAAATAAATATTGATTTTATAACTATATATCATCCATACCTATATGTAATATCTATTTATTTTTAAAAAATTATTGATATTTTCTATTTTATTAATTTCATTTTATTTTTAAAAATTACTAAACTATTTGAATGATAATTTACCCCTCCCCCCTACACGATCTCATTGGCCTCTGATGCTGCCACCGCCTCCTCTGTGACCCCCTAGTTCCCCAAAAACAACAATTTCCCTCAGCGACCCCAACCATATCCTCCACTACTCTCAATCTATGCCACCCACCTCCTCCGTGATCCCACCACCTCCTTCATGACCCATATCTATCACTACTGGCCTCAACCACTATGACATTCTTACCTCTTTTAGTGATATTCATGTCGTCCTTTTTTATCCCCATTATCCTTGTTAGACTGCTGCTATCACCAAAATTACTCGATCCATGTCGTCCCCCGACCATCCTCACTAGACACCCACTGTTATCAAACTTCCTCGCCTGGCATCCCACTACATCATCAAATCTCTCTTCACTTATATTAGGTGATGTGTTATTCTCAATGCTTGTGTTGTTTTTTGGATTCATTATTTTATAGTGATTTTGGATTTACATAGTTTTCTTTTTCTATTTTCCATTTAGGGATTCTTCTCCATTATTTTGGAATGACCCTTGACTGGATTTGATCTTCCATTTCTCTATTCGATTTCAGGGTATGTCAATTTACACTTCAACCAGTTTTTATTTCCCTATTTTTTATCCTATTTTAGTTGTAATATATCAAAAAAATCATTAAGGGTGTTGTCAGTTGTCATCTTTGGTGACCCTATTATTCTTGATAGGGTATCCTATTATCCAAGAGCAGCATTGGTCTATCCATCTTGATCTGCTGGGTGGAAGAATATTCCTCATTCTCATGCTATATAGCAGATAAGGGTGGTCAGGTCAGTTCCCACTTTTGGTTTTCTATTCATCTATATTCCACAATAAATTTAGAAGGGTAAGTAATGGAGTTGGTTCTTTTTTAGGGTTTAGTTTATTTTCTCAAATTATTGTTGATGGTGTTGATTTGGACATACTGTATGATGATACATTAGTTTAAGCATTTTCTTATTTTGGTTTTTATATCTATTGAATTTTAAGTGTTTCAATTGTTGGATAAATACAACAATATCATCCAAGGAAACCTTGAGAGGATGTTTAGGTTAAAGGATGAAATTTTTCTAGGGATTGAGTGACTATTTAATTGACATATTTTTCTGAACATGAATGTGCATTAAAATTTATTTTAAAATTATTATTTTATATATAATAAATTTTTCAGAGGTATAACTATAATTTGAATAGTCTACGATTATTTTGATGAACATATTATTTAGGGAATGAAAATTAGAATCAAAACACTATTTTAGGGACATAATTGGTTCATGTAAAATGACATAGTGGTAGGTTTTCTCCAATATTAATATTTCATTTATTAGAAGCAAGAGCATTCACCTTAAGACTTATTCAATTATATTTTTTTCTTTTACTATCTTGCATGTCCTGTAAATGTTACTACAATCCCTAATTCTATAAAATTAATTTTCAATCCTTACACTCCAATTATGTAAATTTTTAAATCTAGGTGATTTATTCTATAAAAATTGCATACTGGTATACATTACACATACTATCTATTTGGTTATTCATGTTCTTCAGAATCAGTTTAATGGTAAAAACTACTTACTTGTATGCACTTTCTAAAACAAAGATTATTTTATTTTTCTTTATCTTATTATCATTTTTTTCACAAGTTATAAAATCCTCTTATTGTGTTAACTAATTGGTATTTTCAACCATGGACTTATTATATTATACTATAATTGATACAATTTTTCAATACTTTTATGGATCAATAATTTGTAAAAAAAAAATAATTTATGTTACTAGTTTAGTTTTTGTTAGTTCATGTTTAATTGACCATATTTTCTCAGTCTTCTAATAAATGGTTTTTTTATAAATGTATGCTGATTTTGTTTCATTTATTCAGCCTTTACTCCCAAATCCTGACCTTACATCCCTCCATATCATCCGTCAGCCTCAACTACAATGATCCAAACATTTATTTCATCTCCCCCACATCTCGACTGGAATCCAACTACCTCCTTAGTTCTCTCATTGATCACGTTCAAAATAATTATTTTTCTTCACTTGATAATATATTGGTTCATTATTGTATAGTTATTTCAGCGTTTTTAGGTTTCTTTCATTGTTTTCTCTTTAGGTTTTCTTCTCTATCATTTTAGATCAACCATCGACTAGATTTTATCTTCCCTCTTTATATTTAGATTTGGGGTATTATAATTTCTTCCTTATATGGTTTCAAATTCCTTATTTTGTATCTTGTTTCAGTGGTAAGATCTCAATGATGGTCTTTGTTAAGGGTCGATTTTGTGGTTGTCTCCAGTAGACCTGTGTTGTCTTGAAGGTGGTCCTCTTAGCCCAACATGGTGTTTGAATATCAATATTTGTTTTTCTTGAACTAAAATATTGAATATGATGGTATTTGTTTCTGTTATTAGGTTATTCAATAAGGAAAATTTAGTTTTCTCGAATTTAAAAATATAATTATTAGTGGATCATTATTTTCTAGAGGACAAAACCCTCTAAGTGAGGGGAATTACTTTATTCATTTGATTTTAATTTTAATCAAACTTTTTATTCATGGGAGTACATATTGGTACCCCCTTTGTAATGATCGATATGTGTTAGTACCTAATATTTTCATTCAAATAATCATTGTACTACTTTTGTACAACATAGTTATTAAAAAACTAAGTTTATTGTAAAATATAATGGGTGTTAAGTTTCATGTCATGTTGGTATTGTTTAGAAATATATTATTTATGGGTTTGTATTGAAAATATGATTAAATATTCATTGGTTAAAATTATGTATACTGGAATAGCAGCTTACAAACATTTATAACACTATTACTAGCTGATTTAATATGATCTGTACAGAAAATTGAATTTATTACAAGATGAATCCATGATAGTTGGATATACCCATGAGCTTTAATTATAACATGAAATAAAATCCTTTGATTATTTTCTCAACTGTTTATGTTTTGGAAATTTATATATTCTTCTGTTCTAAATTTAATGTGGAACTAATTTAAAAATATATTAAAATTTGTCTCAAGATTAATGCTTAGATTGTTTTTGAATTAGGGGCAGCATAAAAGATCACAATTGCTTTTCGTTGAGCTATAATCTCATGGTTTTTTTGTCAAGTTGACGAAATTAATTATTTCAATCATGTCCTACTTGTAGGTGTTGAACTGACCTATCAGATTTATCTATTGGAATTGAAAATGGGGATGATACTCACATAATTAATTTAATTGAAGGAAATCAAAATTTTTATTTCGTTAAAGATTAACTTTTCTTGACATTGGTTTGTTATTATTGTATTCAATTAGCTTGTAGATCTTATATTGTTAAAATGAATGATATTTTTATCACTCATTTTTCATCATTGTTAACTCACGGAAGTGTCGGTTGGAAATTTGTAATGGGTCTGGTTAGTGCAGTATTCATTTTCATATTGGTTTGTTTGTATGATATTCTAGTAGGTTTTTTATTTTATGAATTCTGAGAGAGTAGTTTTTATTCATTGATTTCGAGTCATTTTTTTATGGTTGTGCTAAAGTATTCTTGTTGACTGGTTTATCTGAGATTTTGGTATTTTGGTTGTTTTCAGTCTTATGGGATACATTACATGCTTTTGATTTTATTTTAATTTTCTTGTTCTGTTAAAATGAATGAATATAGTGTTCTCTCTGAACATACCATTAAAAGTGATTAATTTTCATCCATTGTCATTAATATAATGTTTTTTTAACCTTAAACATTTATTATAGTTGGTGCAGCTGGCAGCAAAACATCAAGAAATCTTTTTGTTGGTTTATATTTGTCTCTTACAATGGCTCTTGGAGCTCATCTTGTAGTCGAGCATCCTAATAATGGGAAAGTAATGGATCATACCTTTCTAATAAGGGTTTCCACTATTTTGAGATCTATGTATTATATTGTAATTCTTTATGGTTGAGTTTCTCATTTCAGAATTCTAGTTCTTGTAACAAAAAACATTGCTAATAGAATTCTCCCTCCTCTAATTAGACAAAAACTATAATCAATTTCTTTCAGATACATTGATCTATTTGGATTTTCATTCCCCTTTAATTTCTAACTAGTTTGTGTTCTATTAATTGAATATTATTTATACATTAAATTTTTTCAATACTCTATTATGAAGGTTATTCTAACTAAGAAAACTATTTTCCATTCAAGATAAAGGTGAATTTTTTGTTGAATTAACAATGTAGACAATGATATAATTTTTAGGGGTGGTATTGTTTTTTCCACTACCCATTTATTATTACCTCTCAATTTCATAAATCTAAGGATTTTATTTTTTTATACTCTATTAATTTTTTATTTTAGTTTACCCAGATATTTTTCTCTAATTTTTTGATATATTTTTTAACTATGTTTAGGGTAGATCATAAAACTAAAGTGTGTGGAAAACATCGACTTGAGGTTCCTAAATGGTATTAGAGTTTATCTGTTTTTTTCTTCTAGTTTCCTACATGGGGGTGATAAAATATCATTGGTAGAAGTAACTATTATTCTACAATGATGGGGGATATAAGATTGTAGTCATGATATGAAAGTGATAGAAGATTTTAGTTAAGATATGACATAGGAGGTGGTGGTTCTGTAGTGGAAACTACATAGAAGAATATTTAGTTTTTTGTTTTTATATGTCCATATAAATCAACATCAACTTTGTATTGATTCATTTTTTATTAAATTCTATTATTAAAATAATTAATCATTCTTTGAGTTAGAATATGTGTGAAAATTATATTTGACTTCATATTTAAAATTAGAATACTATATATGTTAATTTAATTAATATTATATGAATTTTTAATAAAAATACAAGTTAATAATTTTTATTTAAATGTAATTTATAAAAAGATAATATATGTTGGTTATATTGTGACCACCAGATATATTTTTCATTTTAATATGTTGTTGAACAATTTGACCAACATATATATTATCTATTAGAATTAATATAATAGTATCATAACTATTTTATCTATCACAATAACATTTTGGGGAATACATTTTACAAATATTTTAGTGACAGAGATATTTATGTTGGTAATATTTTTTACCAACATAAAATTCACTTTTACAAAAAGATATACCCCAGTTGGAAAAAATTAATTATTTTTTTATTGTTTGGAACTATAGTTACAGGTGGTTCTTATTATTATATTTCACCTCAATGTTTGGGTAGGTATAATGTCCAAATAAGTAGACTACAATTAAATGGTTTTCAGATTTTAGTTTTTATCCATCTTCTGAAATGTCTTCAGCATAGGGGTGGCATGATGTAGGAGTAATGGAACCCAACGGTTCATTATTATATTTATTAAGAATATAATTATTATTAATTTTGGTATTTTTGAAATGGTGTTATATATTGATCCATTTCATTCTCTATTTATTTTTTAGTGACATGTTTTTCAAATTATTTACCTTTTTTATTGATTATTCATTATATTTTTTATGATAGATAATGATAAAATTTTATGGGTTTTCTATTATTTATCTATCAATTGATTATTCTAATCAATTATTTAAATTTCATGTGTGTTCATTTATTTACTTTACCATATTGTTCATTCCTCATTGATTACAATTATTGTATTCATAAAAGCTTCAAGTGTACTTAAAACTTATTTATTATTTGAGATCACTATTATTTTTTTCCTTTTCTTGTAATCCATAAAGTCTACTATAAGAGATATGAAATAATATGCTAGGGGAATAATGATATTATTGAAACAAAATATTATTTACTTTTTATATAATAATTTAAAATTGGAATCATTTAGGTATCTATTCTACCAATACTTCTAAAAACTATTTCCTTCTATATGTTATTCATTATATCTTATTCTACTATAATAAATATGGCATCAGCTTTAGGATTCTGGGGCCGGGTTGCTATAAGAAATAAAATATATGGAAGTATTAAATACCATGATTATAAATATATTAATGAATTAACATATCAAATGGGAATTATATGTTCCACAGAAATTTAATCATGTTATGATTATTCCATATATCACACATTAATAAAATGAAGACAAGAAACTCATACCATAGGTCTGACATTCTATGCAAGTGAATTTAACCTCATTTAAAACAAATATATCATTTTTTTAGTTTTATTCCAGAATCATATACATATGTATGGCATCATATACATTCAACGTATAAAATTTAAATAAATTTTTATTAATAATTATTTACTAAAATCATCATTTCAAGGTGTTAACTATTTTATTATTCATAGATGTTTTTGTTCGTCAGTTTTGTCTATTATACCTTGATCAAGGATTCATATTCTTTTTAATGTTAACCACAATTTAAAAATCATATATAATAATCATACATATAAATATATTTATATTCATAAAAAATTATATATATATATAAATGAATTACCCCATTCTGGGAGACTATAGGTCATACATATGCATGAATGTTGTTTTGGTTTTCTGATGATGGAATAAAATATGGTTAAAAAGTAATTTTAATTTAAATAAAAATAATAATATAATAAATAAAATATATATTTTTTTAATCCTTAATTAAAACCATCCACGTAATGAAGTGATGAAAAATTAATTAACTTACTATATGGAGACAATAAGTTTTATGTATGCACAAGTAATTTTTTTGCTTCCCATAGGATTGAAAAGTGGTGGGAAATGCTTTTAACATAATTATAATGACATAATGATGTATTTATTATAACATAATTTATTATCTATGGTTTTTAATAATTGATTTATAGAAAGTAGAATAAGGGATAATCTTTAAAGAGTTGGTAAAAAGGATTACTTCTTCTTTAGTGGACCCAATTTAGATATTCTCTAAATAACCCTCAGAATGGTATTTTATAACGATAAGAAATTCTAATATCTATATTGGGATGTTTATAAGTGAATAGGATAGGTTTCTTTTTAGATGTATCTCTCAAATGGTTTAAGGAATATAGGATTATATATTCCCTTTAATAAATGAGAAGTGTGAAACTCTTAGAATTACATAAAGTATTAAACTATTACAAGCTAATTTTCAAGTTCAAGTTGATAAATTTTGATTTTAATTTTATAAATGGTGATTATTATTAAAATTAATATCATTAAATAAAATTTAAAAATTTTATGTGTTGTTTTAACCCTGTCTTATTAGTTTTAACCCTCCTTTAATCCTTCTAAGAATTACCACAATATCAAATATTTCTACTATTTATGGGTCAATAATGTTACCATAAACTGAACAGTGACCCATAAATGCACTAATTTGGATATATTAAATCATATCCTATTAAATTGGATATATATAAGATTTTTATGAATTTGATATAATATAATAACATATTTTTCATTTTAATATATCATTACCATTATATTTATAAGTGTTAAATTACTTTAACATTAATTTCATCAAGATAGTTAAGGAATTATAACATAAAGATTTAACACAAATGTATTATTGTATATTTATCTAAAAAACTCATGAAACACAATAATTTATCGAAATAATATTATATTTAATATTTTAAAAATCATTGATTTTATTTTTCAATTAATTGAATATATAATATGTCGATGTAGTGTAAGAATTTATTTTAATTATTCAACCATATAGAAACTAAAAGAAATAATTAATATATGGTCATGTGTATATATTGTAAAATTTCATGTAGTTTTACCAGTGATTGTGTGCATAGAATCCCATGCATCTATCTTCTTTCATGGTGAAAATCACAAGATAATCCCATAGATACACACTCTAACTGATGAATTGTTTTGATCCCAAATCTTATAACTAAATATTTTTACTATATAAAAATAGATAGATCTATATGATAATGTTTTATATAGATAGGATCATTCTATAGTTAAGATTAAATTACAAATTCTACCGATCCTTATAGTGGAAACATTGTGAAACTCTCAGAAAATATATCTTGACACTAATGAATCAAATTAAGAACAAAAATACTAAAAATAGAGATATAAATATTACATATATAAATATTAAATATTTTTAGATTAATATTCATTAAATATCCATACAATATGTGATAGATCCATATTAATTTAGTGTATTTCTAAACATTGATTCTTAAACAATTGATACAAAAAATATTCACATAATTCCCCATTAGTTTCATCACAATTAGTACCGTATTTAAGAATGTGATACTGAAAAAATTTCTTCCTAACCTATGGAAGAAACATAAGAAAGGGAGGTAAAAGATGATCAGTAAGGGTGAAGATAATAAATATCAATTAAGGATCATATGTGATATTATGATAAATATAAGGATGTGATAACTAGATCATAATTGTTAATAATCCAAACATATCGTTCAAAGGTCGTTATTCATAAATCATGTTATACCGATTTCTCACAAAAAATGATAGAATCACATATTTTGTGGAATCATTAATAATCAATCATGATCCATGGGAATGTATCGTGATCCTAATATGTATGTTTTTTTATAAACATAACTATTAAAAATCACTTCCGTAGTCAAATTTTACTCCCAATACTATGATTATGAAAAAATTATGATAACAGAAATAAATGTTTGGTTATTTCCAATATTCTATTAGTATCCACCTCTATCATTTTAGAACTTCTATATCTTTATAGTTTATTAATTCCATCATCTATTAAGAGTTTATCAATTCTATCAATTCTTAGGAGTTTATTAACTCTGTCTTCTCTAGTGAGTTTCTCAGATCGATCAACATTATCCACAACATTGGAAGGCTATAACAGACCCAACCATAGTCATTAGATATATTATTCTCTCCCATAACATAATCATAATCCACATATATCAGTTCTACAATATCAAAAATCTTTATCATTTCATCATAGAATAACCCCTAGAAAGAAAATTTGTTTCAAAACACTTCATTATCATAATCATAAACTATCCTAAAAAATTATAATTACTATAGAGTAGGATAATATCCCAAGTAAATCATAAAAACATCCATGTATGTTGATATTTATAAAAATAAATATAAAATATCATAGAATCATTTTTTAAGAAAAATACCCTTTTTATTTTGAAATTACATATTTAAAATCTACTTTTTAAAAAAATATTAAATATAGAAATTTTCATTGTAAATAAGAATGGAATAATTTAAATTAATATTAAAATTAAATATTATTCATGATGGGGTGGAAATGTATTTATGCGGTGTATATTACAAAAAATATTCCATTACATTTTCCCTAAAAATTCAAGTGTACCATGTTTTCAAAACAATATAAAAATTACGTTAAAAAATTTAATTGACTATAAAATATGGGTAAAATAAATTTAATGTGACATTTAAGGACATTAAAAACATTCTCTAAAATATTTTAAATTAAATATGAAAAAATAAGAAACCTTTATCAACCAAAGAGAAAAATGAAGTATGTTTTTCTTAAAAACGTTATTTTGGCCTGTTGTGTACTTAAAAGGTAATGAAAGGAAAACATGTAATATCGGGATATAAAATGAGTTTAATTAAATTAATAATATTTTTAGAGATAGATAATATAATTTCATCATCTAAAATTTATGCATAAATTGTCCGAATAAAAATGAAATTGTAACATAAATCCCTTACCACTTTAATAACTTTGTGTTCATATTGATAATGATAGAAACCACACTAACTAAAACTATAAATTTATATATCATAATGACATTAATTATACATCACAATAAAGAAGTAGTACATCCACCTTAAAAAATATTATAGGTGTATAACAAAACCTATGTCCCCAAGAAGACAATTTGAGATAATAATCCCTGAAAACATTGGTAACATTCAAATCAAAGAACCTTGAAAGAAATTATAGGAATTATAGAATTAAAAATGATGAATTAATAACTATACATGATGTAAAATGGAAATATATTAGTATATACAACTCATAAACATAAATAATATCAATACATCAAATAGTTCTCAACAAAAAAAAATTTGGACGATGAAATGTTACAACTTTGTAAATCATTGAATCAAAACATCATTAATAAGATACCGAAATATGGATTTTTAAATATATATAATTTTCTTTAAATTAATCATAAAAATAGTAATGGGTTTTATATACATCACATTAATTATAAAAGAAGTTAATATGGAATGTTTCTCCAGGAAAATTAAGTGGGACCGGAAACTCTTTCCTTATGTTAGATTTGATTAGTAAGTTATACATACTCCAATATAATAAATTTATATTTATTATAATTATATAAAATAATAATATTACTTATTATTATATCTTATATTATCCACTTATAATATTTTAAGACTTGATTATAAATAATTATTTAATAAATTCATAGTTTCCAAAGTTAATTATATCGTTATTCAGGAATGTTTCGTTATAGTTGTTATAGTCCTTTTATAATTTTGTGATAAATAATTCATTCCATCTTTTCATGGAGATGATTATATTTACATACACACTATAAGAATTTCTTCATTTTAATGTATGGGATGATATAATTTTAAATACTAATTAGTATTTGTGTAATAATTATTCTATCAAAATATAATATATATTCTTTAATTATATCCTTATTACCATCTATGTAAAGTAGTAATTAAAAAAATACCTTTGTAGAAATAAACATGCTAGAATGGGATAATAAAAAAACCTTTTAAAAGGGATGTGGGAAGTATAAAAATTACATTAAAACACATTATTGAGGTCTCAAATATGGATAAAATTAGTGGGAATTAAACATATTACATGGGGGATAAAGATAATGTGAAAATAATAATATATATTGATATTTAATCTAATAATGATAATTTGAATAACTAAAAAACCATGAAATAAGAGGGTTGAAAATAACCATCAATTATTCATTACTAATTTTAAAATGGGACAAAATTACATATCAATTGTTCTGTTTCCAATATTTGAATAATTTTATTACTATCAAAGAAGATTACATGAGAAAATATGCTTACCTAATTTCATTAAATTTTATAAAGATAATTTCATACTTTGGTTATGATTTTATCATTTTTAACTACTATCTCATTGAATACTCTACAAAATAAATATTCAATATGGATTTCTCATTATTGATGTATTAAAATTGACTACTAATAGATCATAATTTCTATAAAATAATGAACCTTTTTTCCTTATATCTATAGATAAATATCAAGACCAAAATGTTAAAAAATATTATCCCACATAGATAAATATGAATACAAAAAAATGATATATTAAGGTCACCAAAGATTCAAAATAAATCATTCCACAACTAGTTACCTATAGAACAATTAAAAAAAATTGTAAATTCAAAATCCAAAAAAATAAATGATTTGATCACATGTATTTTTTCAAGATCATCTTTAAGATTTATCCCAAAAAATCCTAAAGTATCTCATAATATCACAAAATAAGATAGTGAATAGTATGATAATATATTTCTTTAAAACATGCTAATACATTCCAAAAAAAACTTTAATTTCCATAAAAACTCAAGAAAAGCATAAAACCTTCCAATAAATAACTCAATCCTTGTCATTAAAAAATCAAAGACTACTAAATATATTCTCTAAGTCCAAAAATGTGATAAACATAATCATAAATCTATTTTTCTTCAAAACAAAGATCAATTTAATTGTCACCAATACTATCCAATTTATATTATCATTATCAATCATCTATTTATCCCACCTAAACTTTATTATATGAATATCAGGAACATATTAAGGGTTATCCTTCCATAAATCAAATGTTCTCAAAAAATATCACCTAACCACTAAATTACTTTTATAGTTTATCTATGCCATTCAATATATTCATGAAAATACATAATGAAATACCACTAAATAACAATTCATGGATGTTTCCAGATTCTTATAACATGATCTCAATTGATAAAAAAAATATTTCATAATTATTGAATCACTATTGAAAAATACTTCATCCACTCTAAATCCTTAATATACCATTAAATATTATTTTTATATATTATTTCATAATACTTCCTTCCATAAATATGAAATATAAATCAGGTATTAATACTCATAAACTTTGATTTAATCATTCTTCTAACTTTTAACATAATATATACTGTTAAAACAAGTCATACCATTAATATTTTATTCATAATCACTTCATGATCATCAATAATACCTTTACTCATAAAACCTTGTTGATCATTTTCTCAATAATTCCCCACATAGAATTCATTTACATTATGACCTTAATTTATACAAATTAAACATTCCACTATTGATGATACTTTTTAAATGTCATTATTCATAACCATTTCATTAAATAAAATATTAATTTTTCCTCTATTTTTACCTTTTTATATCCTTATTTTCTACACCAAATTTCTTCCAGTGAAAATTTTACTTGGGTTATTTTTTCTACATTATTGACATGGAAGGTGATGAATCATCATTCCTCATTATTATTCATGAAACATCATTTTTCTCTAGTTTGGATCTTCTTGAAACTCACTTATGTTCATGTTGTTAATAATATATAAAAATAGATGGTTTGGAATAATCAAAATCTCTTACATTCTATAACTTATTTAATTTTCATTTTTATGTGTCAAATCATCGATTCCTCAGTCACAATTAGTGTTAACATGATTCCCCTTAGTTCCAGCCATTAACTAAAATCCAAAAAATGTAGGAGAAATAATAATCATATGGATTAATTATTATATAATGAAAAAAATTTCATTGGATTTATAAATCATGATACATTCTTTTAAATCTATGACATATTAATTTTAACCTAAGTTGTTATGGTCATTATCTTATGAAATCCTTAATTATTCCTTATAAATAAAATTTAAATAAATTGAATAATATCATCCAAGATTATCTATCTCATTGTACATTATTAAGTCCACTCATAATATGCTGGTGAAAATCAATTTGACAAAAAATCACCACATATAGAGTTGTTACCCCTAAGTAATTTATTCTACATCATATTATACTGACTAGTATTTAGAAAAATATTTATTTTATAGGAAAAAAACTCCATTATTTACCAAATCATAGGATTTATTCCTATAATTAATCATATCCTATGGGTTCTCACTAATTTTTTGTCATCCTAGTTTCCAAAAATAAATAATATTTGTTCAAATACTATCTATATCTACAGGGAAATTAAAAACATGAATGGTAAATAATTTTATATAAATATTCATTACAGAAAATACAATCTACACCATAACCTGAAAGTTTTACTATCTTTAAAAACATGGATACATAAATAAATTTTATATAAAAGATCTACATAATTTCAAATTATATCATTTACATGTATAACCCTTCATAGTTATATAATAATTCAATCTATTCTTTATAACATTATGAAATGAAACATAAGAACGAAAGATTGAATATCATCACTAATGGTAAACATAATATATTTCAATCATTGACCATAAGTGACCGTAAGATAAGAATAATGGAATAATAACCTGATCAAAACATAAATTAATCAAAACTAATCAATAAAATATCATTAATTATAGATCATTTATTATGGATTTGTTACAACAATAGACAAGATTAATAAGTGTACATAATCCTATATAATCAATCATGACCCATGAGAGCAGGTCATACTCATAAGATAAAATCTATTGAATGAACATAATCATATAAAATCTCTTCCTTACTCATGTTTTAATTAAAATACTAACATTGTGGAAAAATTTTCCTAATTGAAATGTTAACCATATCATTTCCAACATTCTCCTAGGAGTAAATTATTTCTTGATTAATTTTCCATCTTTTATTAGTTTACTAAGTTCCTCAACTATTTGGAGTTTCTGAACTCAATCAACTCATAGTATTTTATTAAATCTATAGTCTGTAAGTAGTTTCTCACCTATTTAATCATTATCCAATACATTAGAGGACTATAAATGACCAACTCATCAAAATGACCTATATCATGATAACTAGTTACATTATCATAATCCATACATATGAGTGCCATAAAATCTTAAAACATTGATCCTTTTAGAATATCATAACACATGAAAATAAAATTGGGTTCACAAACATTTCATCATTAAAATCATATTACATCTATAGAATAAATAATGAATAAAACATTATATCATTCCCCATTAATGAAAGATAAATATCAAAATATATTGTAAAAGATTTAAATTTTTTTAAGATATCACATTAACATTTCTTTAGAAATATAACATTTTAAATTTGAAAAAATTTATTTAAATATCAAATTATCCAAAAATAATATGGGAATGTTTTTTTAAAGATCCATTGAATCATTTAAATTTTTATTCTATTAAAAGGGTATTCATGATCATTTGAAAATCTATTCATGCGATATATTTTAAAAAGAATATTCCTTTCGCATTTCCTTTTTTATCTGATCTGAAATTTAAATTTTTTTTGAGAGAAAAAATTCATACAAAAGATAGGACTAAAAAACATACAAACATAAAAACACAAAGAAAAAAATTCATGCAGTCCTACAATAATTTATCCCCAAAGAATCTTCGCATTTCCTTGAAAAATAAAAAAGTACCATGATTGTAAATAAACCATAATGCTAATTTTAAATATCATCATAGAAATTAAAAACCCATAAAAATTAATTTAATAAATATTTCAATAATAATAAAAACATAATTTAATATATTTTAAATGAAAAATTTAAATGTATAAAAATATTCCGGTCTGAATGAAGAAAGATATTTTGTTATTATTAAAAAACAATTTTGGGTTGTTGATTATATAAATAGAGGGAAATGAAATAAAATCATGTAAGATATATAAATAAAACGAATTGAATAAGAGGAATATTATTTGGGAGGGAGAGATTATATAAATTCACCATTATAAATTTAAGAAAAAATAATCATGGTAAAAAAAATTGACATTATAACATAAAACCCATTCTGCTTTGGTAAATATTGATTCATAACTGAAATGAAAGAAATAAAGTAGAATTAAACTCTAAATTCCATTTTCATAAGGATATTAATTATATATAATAACAAATTCGTAGTAGATACACCTCATAAAATAATATTTTCATAAAACACAACTTATGTCCCAAAGATGACAATTTTATATGATAATCCTTTATAACATTAGTAACATTATAATCAAAACCTATTGGATGGAATAATTATAATTTTTACTTAAAAACCATGAATTAAGATCTTTATATTTTATGAAATGTAAAATTATCAGTATATCTAACTCATAAAAAAAATAGGTGCATAAATTAATGAATGTGTCAATGAAACAAAATTATGATGAATAACCCTAAAAAAATGGGTAAATTTAAGATAAAATCCTCATAACAAAGAAAAAACTATATGTATTTTAAAATATCAATAATTTTAATGATAATAATAATTAAATAAATTCATGGATATTATATATAACACATAATGGAAATTAGTTTTGAACATGGTATGTGTCTCACGATTATTAAAATGATGTGAGATACCCTTCGCCTATATCCAACATGGTACGTAAGGGTTATCATCACGTTTATAATAAATTTTTTCAAAATAACATAAAATAGTAATATGTATTATTATAAAATCAAATTTGATCCACTTATAGAAACTTAATTATTTTTTATTAATAATAATTTATTTGAATCCTCATTTTGTAGTTTTATCGGCTTTCTTTTTCATGAATGTTTCGTTTAGATAGTTATTATACTTTTTCTATCAACTTGATTCCATCGTATAATTAATATTAGTAATGATATAAATATCATAGATATTAATTTTATACATATTTATAGACATTCATATAAATTGGTGATGAAAAATTATTTACCTGCCTTTATATAGATGATGATTTGTATGTATATGCAACAAATATTTCTGATTTTCAATAGATGTAGAAAATAAAATGGAAAATGAAAAATCATGTTTTTAGAGTAATTGATATATAATAGATATTATATATATCAATTAAAAAATATTTATTATAATAAGTGGAATGTTAAAATAAATAGTTCATCACATCGTTTCATGGAGTTGGTAGTCCACGCATACAAAAGAGAAATGTTATCATTTTCTGAGGGATTAGAAGGTAGAAAGGTATATAATATATTATAATTAAAAAATAATAATTATTTCATAAATATAATTTTTAAAAATAATATTAATATTAATCATACCCTTGAAAATATGTTATGGAAGTTGATTTATATAGTTACGTGGAGGCAGTATTCCACGCATACGCATGTGTGATACTTTCATTTCACATTTCATGGAAAGGAGGTAGGAAAATCTAGTTTTTTAACCATAATGAAATCATAGTATATTTATTACACTAAATAAAAAAAATTATGGATAATACAATTTTATATGGGGTTTAAGAACAAATATAATTGAGATAGCTTGGTAAAGATTTATACCACTTCTTTGAGCGACCTCCTTTGGTTTACAATTGAAGACATGAAAAATTAATCATAAGAGAATACAAAAAAATCTTGGATGAAGAGAATTAATCAAGGAATGTTTTTGAGTAGTTATTGACTCATATATAAGGCTATAATTATGTTAACATGTGAGGAGAAAATTATACCTTTTATAATAGATCGGAGTGACACACATCAAATTTCTTAAAATATTTCAATAATATTATGATACTTTAATGAGAAAGTGGAATAAAATTTCATTTTATTTGAACATAAAGTAAGATATGATTGAAATATATTTATTAAATATTAATTAATCATGTTTATATGGAATTAATACCATTATACCTTAGTTTATTCCCCTCGTAAACATGTTTTCAACAAGACCATTCAAATAAAATTTTCATATTTTAACTATTCATCATGTCCAAAATTAAGTTAAACATATTAAATTATATTAATTACATTTATTATAAATACAGAATCAATTATATTGGATTTAATTTCTATAAGTGATAATATTTAATTTGAAATAACTAAAAAATGTATTTAAGGCTCATTTTAGAAAAATGCATTTTTAACCATAAAACTAATTTAACTTCAATTACTTACCTTTTAAAAACAATAAAATATATGAGAAAATATTTTATTTAACATATAATATACATATATATATTTAAAAACCTAATAAATACATACAAATTTAATTTCTTATGAAAAAAATCTCATTATGAGTATAAAAATAGTTATTAGACAAATGATATTAGAAACTCTCTGGTTTTAACGGTTTTAATAATCACAAATCTTTTCAAATCTTGTCTAATTATTTCAATCATGTTTATTTAATTTAAAATATGTTTAATTATGATTATCTATAATCTACTCTGTATTTAACACATTATGTGTATATTAATTTTTTAAGATACTTAAATTATAAAATTAGCTAAGTATGAGTCTGAGACACCAACAGAAAAATATCCCATCGACAGTTAAGTCTGAGACACCGATAGAAAAAATGCCTCACCGATAGTTCAACTGAGACACCAAAAATTCAAATGTCACTTCAATATAATTAATGTCACACCGAAAGAAGGAATGTCTCACTATTAGTACATACTGGATCACCGATATACCACTCACTGATAATACAAATGAGCCACCGATAGAAAGAAGGAATCACTGACAGAACAAAATGAGTCACTAATGCATTGACCACGGACTCAGGGAGACACCGATAGAATGGATCACTGATAGAATGACTCACTGATACCTATAGAAGGACTCACTGATATAAGGATCCGCTAACATAATTACTCACCGATAGAGGAGTCACCAACAGACTGTTTAAATTTCAGTTTTTAAAAATATATCTCTAGTGGTCATATTTGAGGGTTTTAATGATAATGATTTAATTTATTCCTTTTTCAGATATAATTAATGAACATTTCTATGTAAATTAAGATGTAACACCCCAATCTTACATGGTACGTTTCCCCTTGAATAATGTAATAGCTTGCGTTGTACGCAACTTGGAGTTTTAGCACACCGTGACCAATCAAACTAGCTGTTACAAACAGTAAAACAAACTTTTTGAAATTTAAAAAATTATATTTTTAAAAAAGGTCTTAGTTTTTGGATTTTTGATATCAATATTAGCTTAGAGAGATGTTTGGGTATTTTTAAAAACATTCAATTTTTGATGACCAGTGAAAAACACTACATTATTATTTGAAACCCAATTTTTATTCAAATAATTTTTTATTTTATTTAAATTTATATTAGTTAAAAATAGATACATAAAACCTATATATTTTCATTTTAATTCATTCTACTCATTTTATAATAATATTCGATATATAAATTTTTTTTAAATTTTTTTCTGCTTTTACCCAAATTCTAGGAGCATTTGCAAATTTGCATAAAATGTAATTTTACCACTTCTGTGAATTGAATTTCAAAAATATGAGAGACACGGTTGATATAAGTAATAAAAATGTGGTTCAATAAGATGAAAATAATTTTTGGTGTATAATAACTTTTGACTTTTATTTACCATGGTTAAAAGTAAATAGGGTAATTAAAGGAAAAATGATACAAATATAACCCAAAAACATGTCCAAATTCTATTGAATAAGTGTATATCGCCTAAAATAAACCTTAGTAATAAAATATGATCCTTTTGGTCCACTTGTATTAGATTTATTCATTTATTATTATTTTATTTAAAGAAGAGTTAAAAGTGTAAAATTTATGTTTTGATAATTAATACATTTTTAATATAGAGTCACACATAAGATAAATTCGACTTTAAATATTAATTAAAAAGATAAAAATCATTCCTACATAATTTTATTCTATTTATAATTTTTATACATTAAATAGCTAAATTTATTTATGACACAATGATGATGTAGTAATTACCTTATTAGTGATTGATTTAAATAATTGATATTAAAAATATACAATTTAATGTAAATTGAGACTTTTGATGAATTTCACAAATTTTATAGGTTAATATGACATGTTAAGGTTGATTAAATGAATTTTATTCTAACTAATCAAGTATTTAGGACTTTACCAAAAATCAAATAATAAATAGTGTCCAAATTGACATAAATTAGTTTTTAAAACAAATACTATATTATTAGATGATATAATAGTCCTAGAAATATTACGGTTATACAGAACGACTTATATAATAATATAAATTTCATTAACAAGCCACTTGGGGTTCTCTTGGAATTTTATATTTTCTTTATTAACCATTTATTATAAAAATACTAGAATACATGGTAAAAGATAAACTATTTAACAAGGAGTTAAATCAAAAGGATAAGTTTAATATGGTGACCTAAAACTGTCTAAAACCTATTTTTTGAGTGGTATTAGACCCATCCCCAACTAATCCTTGATATAAATCCTTTTGTAACCATTATAAACTAAATATTAATTTATAACAAAATAACAATTCCAGATTTTCCTAAAGTGACCCTCACCTCTCTTATAAAAGGGTACTTTCCCTTCACTTAGTTACACACCTCCAAATCCATTTTCCTAGGCCAAACCCTGGTCAGATAACCTCCCAACGAACCTTGATTCATGTTATAGGCCTTAAATGGACTGTAAATAAAACCTAAGGGGCCCTTTTGATCAACTCAAAAGGAAATTTCCGAATAAGTGGTAATAATTTCACCACCTGTTTTAAAGTTATTTTCTTCTTCCACTTCCCCGTTCATTGTTGTTTCCATGCCTAAATAATAACACCAGTACCTTATACATACTGTAATGTTATTATAAATATGTTACAACCATATTCCCTAATCAATCCATCCTATGAATGAAAATTCACTATACGTGCATACGTACGGCTTACCGTCTCCACATCGTGGTGTAGTTTTTTATTCAAACACTTCATTATTTGGACGGGTATAATAATGTTTATAGTTGATACAAATAATAAATAAAACAATTTAATGATTCTTTATATATGATATAACAACCAATTACATATGATTCCACCATCAGTAGAATGGTATTGTCGCTTGCGCATATGTACGGTTTACAGTCTCTAAAAAGGCGACAAGATTCATTCCCCATTATAACCATTAAAGAATAAATATCATTTTAAGATTAAAAAATAATTTTTAAGAACATAAAATCATTCTGTATATTAATTAAATACATTATATCAATAAAAAACATGACTTACATAACAAAACATACAAAGGAAAATGAATCAGTTAACACCTGAAAAGATGATACTGCTGAAATATTAGAAGCACATATATGATATTATATTTCAATATGTGGTTCTTGTATAATTTAATAAAAATGATTTAAAAATTATATAGGAGGTTAAAAAACCCTTAACCGAGGAAAATTACAAGGTAAGGGTTAATTCCACAATCTCTTCATGATCCGAGGTTGTTTATACGTGAGTATCTACAGGAACATATTTATCATCCCCATCTGTATTTCTTAAAAAGGTATAACAAAAAAAACTGCTTTTTACTAGAGTATGGGTTAAATTCATTTATACCCTATTTTGAATTTTTATAAAATGTTTATAAAGGAATCTTTCTGTCATTTTCGAACCAAGGTACTTTATGAACTTTTCGACAAAATTATAGAAAGAATGTTTTTTTAACTTATAAAGTAGGTACAACTATTTTCCACCAATATAAAACCATTGAATCTTACCTTACAAGATTATAATAATATTTTTCAAAATAAATCTTTATTTTATAATTATATTACTTTTAAATTATTTCATAATATAAAGATATGTTTCTCTCAAATAGTATTGATTTCATCTATGTCAATGTCATTTTATGGATTTTACACTTGATTGAAGTTGATTTATTATGATAAAAAATTCTATTTGTATTACAGATTTTGTGATATGTTTGAATGTGGATTTTTTATTTGTATACCATTCATTGTTTATGTTTAAATAATTAACATTTCATATGCTAGTTTTAATACGAATGTTTATGTTATGCTTCAATATTTTCATATGAGGAATGAATTGGACTGAGTAAGTAATGTGTGGAGCACGCTATAGCTCCTCGATGCATCAGTAGGACTCTTGAGACAAACTAGTGTCTTGACACAATTACTTGACTAAATATTATTTGTAGTCTTGGCATGTTTCCTTGAATATGTGGTTATGAAGTCTGAAATTATGCATGCCATCATTATGAAATAGGATATTGATATTACATGTGATTATTCAACCAGTAGAATATCCATGTGAATAAGTAAATGTAATTATTTGATTTATCTTTTCCATATTATAATGATGATTAAGTTTAAAAGACTTATATTTTAGTCTTATACATTTCCTTAAATGATCATGCTTATTTGTGAAAGTTTCCTCTATATTGTTATCCTTACTGAGCATCTGAGCTCACCTCATTCTATGTTTTATTTTTTCAAGGATGTGAAAAAGTATTTTACGGTTGACATGTAGGGATAGGCTAAGGTATATAAGTGTTTTGAAAGGGGGACAAAATGCTTTTTTTGTTTTTATCTCCTGAGGTAATGTAAAACTTATATTCGTATATAATACTTCCAAGGATACTATTTTGTTCGGTATTTCGGGACATGATCTATTATGATCATTCCAATTTTATATTATAATTCCCCGACTTTGGGTAACTAGGGTAGGAGAATTATTGTTGGTATCAGAGAACGTTTAGTACAAACATTGGAAGATAGATTTAGAAAAACTCTGATAAGAGAACATTACCCTAATATAGACTTTGAGGATTAGTATATAATAAATTCATAGAATTCTGGTAATGTAGAAATTTTTTGATTTTTCCAAGAAATACATCCATGTATAGATACGAGCTGGTAGAGGTTTCTTTGGCACCACTGTACCATGGAGTGAAAACTTCTACTAGGTGTTTTGGGCTTGACCCGGGGTATCCTGGTACATGACAACGGGCCTTACTGCACTCATGGTTACAACACTCCTAGGGGGATATGCATAAAATAATTCCCATTTTCATTACAAAACATTATAAAGGATTTATGAGTATATACGTCCTAAAAGAAAACATTTTTAGGATTGTCGATTATATCCATAAACATTTCAGTTTATGTTAACTGTTTTACAAGTCTGAAATTATGTATTGTAAATCATAAAGTAATATAGTGTATTCCATTGTTTATAAATGTTTTCTAGTGGGTGGAATGGAAACTATATCAACACACATAATTCATGTAGATATTTCACTCATACTCAAGATAATTGTAGTAGATCTTGTGATGCAACTGGTTTGGTTCATCTTATCACCATACTGGGAAAACTCACTCAGGTTATGAATAATAACCTTACCTGTATGGAGCACCTTGGTCAACAATGAGGAGGATCAATGTTAGACTGATTAATGAGGAAACAACCACCAATATTCAATGGGACTACAAATTCATTTTTAGCGAATAAATGGATAAGTTCCTTAGAGAAAATATTTCATTCTTTGTGGAGTGGCAAAAGGGAAAAAGTTTCCATGACAGTTTATCACCTTTTGGGAGATGAATATCAATGGTTTTCATTAATTCAAAACACAATGTAAGATGAAAAAGTATTAAATATGGAATGGATGGATTTTGGAGATATTTTCTTAATAATAAATTCTTTATGACTATCGAGTAGATATGGAAAGGCAATTTCCGAGTCTGAGGAAAAAGTAGGATGATAATGTCCCAAAGAATGAGGCTAACATTACAAGGTTAGCAAGGAATGTTGTAGATTATATATGTAACGTAAGGAGTAAGATTGATAGATTCTTTTATGGGTTAAAACCAATTCTCTATTGTGCATTAGTCTCACAATCCTTCTCATCATACGAATATAATGTCTCATGTTCTATCAAGACAGAAAATGAATTCTCTAAGTATAACAAAGTTAAAGAAAAGTAAGGGAAGAAAAGATCTATGGAACACTCTGGAAATGGAAATAAGGGGAAGAATGGAAAAGTTTAATATCCATTCTGTAATTAATGTAAGAAGAAACATTGTGGTACATTCATGAAAGGAATGAGAGTTTATTACAAGTGTGGTGAAAAAGGTCACAAAGCTCGTGATTGTAAGGGAAATAAAGCGGTTGTCAATGTTGAATGCTAAAATTGTAAAAAAAATGGGGCATTATGAAAATTAATGTCCTAACCCCCAATGAAAATTACTTTAGAAAATCCCAAGGGAGAAAGGCCAAGCTTATCTGATCACAACTGCTAAGGTTGAAGCTTCAAAATACATAGTGGTGAGTAATTTAATGGTTTCCTCAAGTTTAGACCATGCATTATTTGATTCTAGATCATCGTATTGTTTCATATCTTCCTAGTTTTCTAAGTAAATTAGATATTATCAATTTGATTTATCAAGGGAGTTTTCAGTAAAAACACCTAAGGGAAGTATCATTGCAACAATGTTTTGTGAATCAGTTCCCATTAGGTCATATAAATATTCTTTTTTAATGATCGTATCATCATACTCATGAATGAATTTGATATAATCCTAAGAATGGACTGTATTTTGGACCATGATGTTAATAATTATTGTAAGAAGAAGGAGGTTAAAATTTTCGATGATGATAAGGAGTACCTTATCTATAGAGTAGAAATGTCACCGTCATATTCTTAACTAGATCCATCCCCAGTAGCTTTATTAAATTCAATTATTGAGGGGGAAGATAGTTAAATAACTATTAGTGAGGAAATGAATGTTGAAATAGAGGATGTACCTATTGTTCAAGAATATTTGGATGTGTTTCTAGAGGATTTACCTAGACATCCTCTAGAACGAGAAATTGAGTTTTCCATTAATTTAATTCCTAGTTCAGTGCCTATATTTAATACCCCTTATATAATGGCCACTGTGTAATTAGTGGAACTAAAGAAACAACTATAGTGGTTGAGTGATAAGGGATTTATTATCCCTAGTTTTTCTCTATGGAGAGCCCCTGTTCTTTTTGTAAAGAAGAAAGATGGAGCTATAAGGTTTTGTATTGAATAAAATGATATCAATGTTATAATAATAAAGAACAAGTACCCCTTCCTCACATTGATTATTTATTTGATCAAATTCATGGAGCTCAATATTTTTCAAAGATTGATATTCAATATGGATATCATTAGTATTGTGTGAAGTAGGAAGATATTCTGAAGACAACATTTCATAATAGGAATGACTAATGTACCAGATGTCTTCATAGATCTAATGAACAGAGTTTTCAAGGAATATTATGATGACTTTGTTGTGGTATTTATTGATTATCTCTTGGTATAATCCAAAAGAAATTAATATCATGAAAATCACTTGCGCACTATTCTAAATACTATTATAAGAAATGAATTATATTGGATGTTTAGAAAATGCAAATTCTCGTATAAAGAGATTTCATTTCATGTCCATATTGTCTCTATGGATGGAATATTTGTCTATCCTTCAAATACCACGACAATCCATGAATGAACAACATCAATGAGTATAACTGAGGTATGCATATTTATTGGTTTAATAGGTTTTTATTCACATTTTTTCCAGAATTTTTCCTGATTGGCTAACCCATTAACCAAGATCACACATAAAGTGGTTAAATTTGATTGGACAAAAGAGTGTGAAGAATGTTTTGAAGAATTGAAGAGAATATTTGTCAATTATTTTATATTGACTCTACCATCGAGGAATTATGGGTTTTTTATTTAATGTTATTTTTCAAAGAAAGGACTTGGATGTTTCCTTAAGTAGAATGACAGAGTTATTGCTTATGCCTTGTGACATCTAAAAATACATGATCAAAACTATAACACTCATGATATTGAGTTAGCAGTTGTAATCATTGCTCTGAAAATCTGGAGACCCTATCTCTATAGTGAAAATTTTTGATTTATACTGATCACAAGAGTTTAAAGTATATTTTCTCACAAAAAGAACTCAACATGAGGCAAAGGCGATGGCTTAAATTACTTAAGGCTTATGATTTCACTATACACAACCTCCCGTGGAAGGAAAATAAGGTAGTAGATGCTTTGAGAAGAACGAATCATGGAGTATTGTGTGCAATGAGAGATGAAAGGGATCATATTTTCATGTATCTAGTGACGATGGATATGGGAATAACTATGTAATGTGAAACATCAATACTTTTTCAAATGGTGGCCAAACCATCTTTACTAGAAAGAATAAAAAATTATCAGACTGATGATGCATAGTTTCAAAAGAAGATTAAGGTTGTGAATGATGGGAGATTGAGTGACTTCATATATGAAGATGTAATTTTGAAATTTATGAAGAGAGTTTGTGTTCCCAATATACCTGATCTAAAAACTGGATTGTTGGATGATTCTCATAGCTCCTATTTCTCTATACACCCTGGTAGCACTAAGATGTATAGAGATTTGAAGGGGAATTTTTGGTGGGACCACATGAAGAGAGAGATTGTTGATTATGTGTTAAGATGTATGGTTTTTCAATAAGTGAAGGCTAGAAGACAACATCTTAGAGGTGTCATGAAACCTCTACCCATACCTGAGCGGAAATGGGATGATATTACGATGGACATTGTCATGGGACTACTGATGACTCCTAAAAGTAATGATGCAATATGGGTCATTGTTGATCATCTTACCAAGTCAGAAATTTTTCCTGCTATAACACAAGATTTACCACATGAACGTTTATCAAGACTATATATTAATGATGTTTTAAGATTTCATGGAGTAGCTCTATTGATTATTTCTGATCGTGATCCCCATTTTGCATCAAGATTATGGAAAAGTCTTCAGAAAGCCTTTGATACTGGACTTCATTTGAGCACTTCCTATAACCCTGAAACTGATGGACAATCAAAACAGACTACTCAAACCATAGAATACATGTTGATATCTTTCTCACCTAACTTCCATGGTATGTGGGATCAGTATTTACCACAGGTAGAATTTTCCAATAACAATAGCTTTCATTCAAGTATTCATATGGCACCATATAATGTGATATATGGAAATAGATTTCACACACCAACTTGTTGGGATGGTGTTGGTGAATGAAAACTCGTAGGCCCAAAACATGTTGAGGTAACAATGTAAAATGTGATGGTTATCCAAACCTACATCAAAGTAGCTCAAAGAATGAAAAATAGAAATACTGATAACTGAAGGAGAGATTTTGAATTTCAAGTAGGATATTGCGTTTTCTTGAAGGTATCTCCATGGAAGGGTGTTATACATTTTGGTAAGATGGTAAAATTATGTCCCAGGTACATCAAACCTTCAAAAATTATAAAATGAATTGGAGATGCAGCTTATCATTTGACAATGCCGCCATGTCTCCAAAAAGTTCATGATGTGTTCCACATATCAATGTTGAGAAAATACATGCATGAACCAACGTATATACTCATCAATTAGGAAATAGAATTGGAATCTGATCTATCTTATTGTGAAGAGTCTATTAATATTATTGATACCAGAGAAAAAGTAATAAGAAACCAAACAACTTGTCTGGTGAAAGTTCTATTGAGAAATCATAAGATGGAATAGGCAACGTGGGAACCTGAGGAACTTATGATGAAGAACCTCTTGATTCTTTTTATGCAGTAATATTCTCGAAATTTTGCGAAGAAAATTATTTTATGGAGGGGAGAATCTAACACCCCAAGCTTCCACAGTACATTTCCCTTTGAATAATGCAATATCTTGCGTTGTACGTAACATGGAGTTTTAGCACACCACTATCAATCAAACTAGCTGTTATGAATAGTAATTCCCACTTTTTAAAATTTTATAAATTTTATTTTTAAAAATGGACTAAATTTTTGGATTTAGAATAGAAAAATTATCTTAGGTTGATTTTTATTTATTTTTCTGAAAACATTCAATTTTTTATGAATAGATAAAAATAATACGTTATTGTTTAAATCCAACTATTTATTTAAATAATTAGTTATTTTATTAAATTTATATTAGGTAAAAATAGATAAATAATACCTATATATTTACAATGTAATTCATTGGAGTAATTTTATAATAATATTGAATATATATAATTTTGTTGAACTTTTTACCGTTTTTTATCCACATTCTATGCACAATTGAAAATTAGCATAAAGCATAATTTTACTACTTCTTGGAATATAATTTCAAAAATCCAAGATTCACAGATGATATTAGTAAGAACAATTTGGTTCAATAAGATGAAAATAATTTTGGTTGAATAGTATCATTTGAATTTTAGTTACCATGGTTAAAAGTAAATAGGGTAATTTAAGGTAAAAATGATATTAATTTTACACTAAATCTTATCCAAATTCAATTGAATAAATGTATATAGACGAAAATCAACCATGGGAATAAAATATGATCTTTTTGGTCCACTTGTATTAGATTAAGGCATTTATTGTTATTTTATTTAATGTTGAGTTAAAAGTGTTAAATTCATATTTTTATAACTAAAACATTTTTGATATATAGGGTCAGATATAAGATAAATTTGACTATAAATAGTCATTATAAATCTAATAATATTTCTTATATAATTCCATTTTATTTATAAATTTTATAAATTAAATAATTAAATTTATTTATGACACAATGATGATGCAGTAATTACCTTATTAATTTAATATTACAATAATTGATATTATAAATATCCAAATAAATGTAAATTGAGAATTTGGATGACTTCTACAAATTTTATCGGTTAATATTACATTTTAGGGTTGATTAAATGAATTTTTTTTATGTAATCATGTTTTTAAGACTTTATAAATAATCAAATATTAAATAGTGTCAAAATTTACATAAATGTGTTTGTAAAACAAATACTATATTATTAAATGATATAGTAGTCTTAGAAATCTAAGGTTCTGCCAAAGGACTTATATAATAATCAAAATCTAATTAATGACCCACACAGGTTTCACTTGTAATTTTATATTATTTTTATTAACCATTTATTATAATAATACAAGAATTCGTGGTAAAATTTATACTATTTAACTAAGTGTGAAATCTAAAAGATAAGGTTAATGTGGTGACCTAAACCTGTCTAAAACCTATTGGTTGAGTGATTGTTGGCCCATACCTACCTTATCCTTGAAATAAATCCATTTTTTCCATTATAAAACGAATATGATTGTATAATAAAATAATATTTCACGCCTTTCCTAAGTGACCCACACCTCTCTTATAAATGGGTACTTCCCCTTCTCTTAATTTCACATCTTCAAATCCATTTGGCACAGCTAACCCCTACTCAAATATCCTACCAAATACCCTCAAATACACCTATTGGCCTTACTTTGATTAGGAATACAACTTAAGGAGCCCTTTTGATCAACTCAAAAGGAAATTCTCGAAAAAGAGGTTATAATTTTACCACCTCTTTCAATGTTCTTCTCTTCTTCCAAATCCTATTTCATTGTTGTTTCCAAACCAAAATAATAACTATAGTACCCTATACATACATTTATTTTATTATAAAAATGGTAAAATCATATTCATTATTCTATTCTTCCTATGAATGACAAGTCACCAAACGTGTTTATGTATGGCTTACCGTCTCCACGTCGAGTGTAGTTTGTTATTCAAACACATCATTATTTGGATGAGTATAATAATGAGTATAATTGATATAAGTAATAAATTTAACATGTTAATGATTCTGTATATATGATATACCATCCAATTACATATGATTCCTCCATCAGTATAATAGTATTGTCACTTGTGCGTACATACGGATTACTGTCTCTACGAACGCGATGAGACTCAATCCCCTTAGTGACCATTCAATAATAAATATCACTTTATTATTAAAAAATAATGTTTAATAACTTAATATCATTTTGGATATGAATCAAATACATATTATCCATAACAAACATGACTTACATAACAAAACATATATAGGAAAATGAATTAGTTAACACCTGAAATGATGATACGGCTGAAATATTAGATTATCATATATGATATCATATTTTGTAAGTGGTTCTTGTATAAATTAATAAAAATTATTTTACTATTACACTGGAGGTTAACGTACCTTTGACCAAGGAAAATTAAAATGTAAGGGTTAATTGAACAATCTATTCATTATCTGAAGTTGTTTATACGTGAGTATCTACTGGGACCTCTTTATCATCCACATTTCTGTCACTTAAAAATGTTTTTCAAAACATTTTTACAATTTCATAGACTATGGAATAAAGTTATTTGTACCCATGTTTGACTTTGAAAAAAATTATACAGGAATCTTTCCGCCATTTTCCATACAAGGTACACTAGGACCTTTTTGAAAAAATTAAGGAAAGAATGTTTTTAACCTATACGGATGGTGCTTCTATTTTCCACCTTTATAACACCTTCGAATTTTACCTTACAAGATTATAAGAATAATTTTAAAATAAATGTTTTTTTATATTTATGTAACTTTTAAATGATTTCTAAATATAAATATATATTTCTCTCAAATAGTTTTGATTTCATCTCTGTCAACATCCTTTTATGGATTGCGAATTTGTTTGAAGTTGATTTATTATGATACAATCTTCCATATTGTATTAAATTTTTTTTTATATGTTTTCCTATGGATGTGTTATTTTTATACCTTTCATGGTTTTTGGTTAAAGTATTAACATTTCATATTCTAGTTTTAATACGAATGAATTTTTTTTGTTTCATTCTTTTCATATGAGGAATGCATTGGACTTAGTAAGTGACTATTGGAGCCTCCTATAGCTCCTCGATGCATCAGTAGGTCTCGTGAGAAAACTAGTGTCTGGGAAAAATTCCTTGACAAAATCTTATTTGTATTCATGGAATGAGTCCAAGACTATGTGGTTATGAAGTCTAGAATTATGCATTCCATCATTATGAAATTGGCTATTGATATTACATGTGATTATTCCACTAGTTAAATATCCATATGAATAAGTAAATGGAAATATTTGATTTATCATGGCCATATTTTGCTGAAGATTATGTTTAAATGGATTATTTTTTAGTCTTATACATTTACATAAATATTTATTCTAATTTAGTAATGTTTATGCTATATTTTTATCATTACTGAGCATCTGAGTGCACCCCTTTCTATGTTTTCTTATTTCCATGATGTGAATAAGTATTTTATGGTTTACCTCTAGGGATAGGCTAAGGGATATAAGTGTCATCAAAGGGGAAAAAAATTTGTTGTTTTTATCACGTTATTTAATGTAAAACGTCTGTTTGTATCTAGTACTTCCGAGGCTTCTAAACTAATCGGTCTTTCAGGACATGATCCCTTGTGATCATACCAGTGTTATGTAATAATGCACCAAATCTGGGTACCTAAGGTTGGGGAATTACTTATGAGGTATAAGGTTCCTCCACATGACACTTTTCATCCAATAAAATACATCTGAAATAAAATGGAAGCATGGTGATTGAGCTACAAAAAAATAGAGAACAAAAAAATAAAAATTCTAAGATTCTAAAATAAGAAGAACACAAAAATAACTATCATTCCTGATAACAATGAAAAAAATAAGGATTTATATGCATCAAATCTTTAATCAGTTTTATAGAAAAAAAAATAAGTTGCTAAATCCTATCTTCTGGGAAAACCAAAAACAAAGATTCATGTCAATCTATTTTCAGTGACTGTTTCCAGAAGAAGACCCTATCTTCACATATGATACATCCAAATAGTCCAATATTTCATTTCACAACACATAGTGCCTTCTAAAATCTATCTATTTATTTTCTAAACTATTGTGTTCTTTTTTACTACATTTCTATCATTGTGTTCATGTTTGTTAAAAACTCTTTATCATTTGTAATGAACTAAAGGTTATAAGATATCCTCCTACAAACATTTTATACACATATTGTATCCCACGTAGAACTGTGTTAGAGGTCCTGGGGGATCTGGATGCTTTTAGTTCCCATATAGAACTGTGGCAGTGGTCTTGTGTCATGGACAGTTTGTATACTATTTTGTAAACCCTGATCTAGGGTGTGGATTGAAGATTCATATATATTTTTTGGTTGTAAGTGATCAACAAGTGGAGATGATTAAGCTACATGTTGTGACTGGACTTCTTGTTTTAATCCTCTGTGTTTTTCATATTTACATTACTCTATTTTAACTAATATGTCAGCACAACTGTGTTTCACTTTGATAGTTTTTCTTGGATATTATTTATAACTATATTGGTTTAGTAAATTGGTTTCCAATGTTATTTTAATATTTTAATTTCATGTAACTGAGAAGTAATCAATCTATTGTGAAATTAATTGAAGAGTCAAAAAATTATAAATTTACTACTTCAATTAACTAGCATGATTTGTTTTTTATATGGGGGATTCTTTCAAATATTTTTTTAACATAAATACATATAGAAAATCAATTCACCCCCATCTTGAGTGTCCTAATCCAACCAACATTTGGTATCAGAGGTAGTTTAAAATCATTTTCAAATATTTTCAACTATGATTTTATTTGTGTATTAATGATCTCTAAATATATTTTTGTTCTAAATATTTAGTAATTTAAATTTCTGTCTTTATATTTTATTATATAAAATTTATTTTAAGGTTCTAGTACTAGTATTCCTCCATTTTTTAATGTAACAAATTATGGAAAGTGGAAAATATAGATGAAAATGTACTTTGAATGTTTGGGTTTTAAAATTTGGTCATTTATTGTATTTGAATATAATATTCCTACTACTTCCCGAAACATGTGAAATGACCCAACCATGATTTAATATATTTCTAATATCAAAGATTTGAATTCCTTATATTATTATTTTGGAGATGAATAATTCAATTGGATATGTGCATGAAAAACAACCCATGAAATTTGGGATACTCTAGTTGTTTTTAATGAAGGAACCACTAATGTTAAATAAATGAGACTTAACACATATACTATTGAATATTATAACTTTAAGATTAATCCTAGTGAATCTATTTTTTCTATGTATCTCAGGTTCAATGAAATTTAAAATACTATGACTTCTATAGTAAAGTAAGTTACTACTAAGTAGAAAATCATGATAATTCTCAGAGGTCTACTAGATAAATGGAGTCAAACCTCAGTGTCAATAAGAGAATCTTTTCTTATATGTAAGTTTCCTGTTCAAGAACTAATATGAATATTGATGGTTTATGTGGAATAATTAAACGAAAAAAATGAAGAGGAGTAAGAACCAAGGATAAATTAAATGTATTTCAAAACCACTACATCCTAAAATAAATTAAATGAAAAGGGTTGAAACACATTCTGATAGTACAAGTGATGAATATACACCATCAGATAGTAATGAGTATATGGATAAGTTTTAAAGAAGGATTAAAAAGTTTTATTAAAAGAAGAATTTTTTAGGAATCCCAACTATAATGGTAAATATGATAATAAGGGAAACTGGATAAAGAATTGTAAAATAAAGGATAACTCAAATGAGATTGTCTTTTATGAATGTAAGAGAAGAGGACATGTAAAGGCCGATTCTCCTAAGTTAAAATACCAAAACAAATATGAGTAAAAAATAAAATATACAAAAGGAAATGAAGTCCACCTAGATTTCCTTTGAGGATAGATCATGTGAATCTGAATCTTCACAAGATGAGAAATGTGATAAGGTACACATGTGTTAGACGACAAAAACATCTGAGGTGACCCTTGAGCCTACAATACATAATTCTTTTTATTCTGGAGATGAATGCGATTCAAAAAATATGTCTAATTAGGTAATGATAAAATACTTAAAAATGTATGATGATTCACGAAATCAATTAACCGATAAATATAAAGATTTAACAAAACTACATGATCTTGCCTCAACAATTAAATCTAAGTATACCATAGGAAATGAAAAGAATGATCAATTTCATAAAGAAAACAATGATCATAAATTTTCCAATGAGATATTGAAAATGGATTTCGAAAAGTTTACTAATGGTAAATATATCTTTGTTCAAATTCATGGTAAACATGTTGCACCCAAATACACTAGTGGTATTTTATATGAACCTGGAAAAATAATTTTTTGAAAACTAGTTTTGTATCTAAATCAAGAAAATTATGTTTTCTTCCTAGTTTTGGAAAATATGCTTGCAAGTTCAAGCTATGAATCTTCTTCTCCTGTTTCTTTTTTTTCGGCCCAAATAAAATATATTTTTATAATAATTTAAAAACTTTGTTTAGGAAACCCATGAAATAAATGTGGGTTCCCAAAGCTCTTATTACTAATGTTACTCGACCCAAACAAATCTGGGTACCAAAATCTTTTCTTGTCTAATCTATTTGTATGAAAACGGTTTGAAGAGCTCATGTAGAAGTCTATAGTTATTTTAAACTGTATATTCAAGACACATGACAAGATATTTTTCATGCTTTAAGGATATGATAAATATTGATTGTGATTATGTCCCATTTTATAACAATGTTAAATTGAATATTATTAGACTTTGCCAAATTGGTAACTCTAATTCAGTTTTAGTTTCCTATGTAATTTTTTTTTGATTTATTAAAGTAAAATCTTCTTAGTATTTCTCAATTTTATAAATATGGAGTTATTGTTAAATTTGAAAATAATTCATTCAATGTTTTTAATTCTAAAACTGAGTTATTATTTACTACTCTTAGAAATGGAAATGTTAATGCTAAAAATATATATTCCTTAGTTTCTAAATAAAATTCCTGCTTAAGTGACTTTCACAAAGATTCTTGGCTCTAGAATAGGATAATAGAACATTGTAATATTTATTAACCTATAAATCTTACTATGAAAGTACTAGTCAATGATCTACCCAAGTAAGAGATTACAAATGAAAAAGTATGTAATCCTTATTAAAAGGGTAAAAAACATAAATTATCTTTCAAACCAAGGAAACATGTTTCAACCTATGAACCTCATGAGTTGGTTTACATTGATTTTTTGTTCCATATATGGTTTCTATTCTTAATGGTAATCATTATGTATATGCTCTAGTTGATGAATATTCTTGATATATTTGGACTTCCTCTCTTTCTCAAGAAACTAATGCTTGATCTCATTTCACCTAGTATGATAGAATAGTAGAACACATAAATGGTCTTAGAATTAAAACCTTAATAAGTGACCATGGCCATGAGTTTGAAAACCAACAATTTGAATCAATTTTTTATCAAAAAGTAGATATAGTCTTAACTACTCTGCTCCAAGGAAACCTCAATAGAATGGTGTTGTAGAAAAAAGAAGTAGAACCTCAGAAGAGATATCTTTGACTATAATTAATGACGATGGCTTACCAATCTATTTTTGGGTAGAATCTGTCAATAAATATTTATATACATTAAAAAGTGTCTCAATTAGACCAAATTTTAATAACACCCCCTCTGAGTTTTGGAACAGTAGAAAACCCAAAGTTTGTTATATCAAAGTCTTTGGTTCCAGAGTATACATCCATAATACAAAATAAAATATTGAAAAATTTTAATCGAAATGTGATGAAGGAATATTTCAAGGTTATAAATTCTCAGTTAAATTCTATAGAGTGTTTACTAAAAGAAATATGTGTGTGGAATAATTTGTAAATGTAAAAAATGATGAAACATATCCACATGAACCCAATACCTCCCTATAAAATCTTGTGGATGATTTTAACAATATGGACATAAATGAAAAATCATTTGACCCTACTGTTAAATAATCTATTAAATATTCATGTTTTGGAAATTTTCCCGACTCTAGTCATGATGAACCCAAAACTATTAAATAACAAGAAATAAATAGACATTATTTTTCTAGGACCACATGAACTCTAAAGGTCTATCCTTTAGATTTTGTAGTTAGAGACCTAGATAAAGGAAAAATAATTTGTGGTTCTCTGAGAAATCATGTTAAACATCAAGCCTTTTTCCCTAGCTTAATGTTAATAACATCAATGATGTTATCAATGATGATTTTAGGGTAATGACTATGCAAGAAGAACTTGATCATTTTTAAGATAATAATGTCGGCAAACTTATAGATAGACACAAATAAATCTTGAACATATGAACTAAATGGGTTTTTATAAACAAATTATATAACTCTAGTAATATTATATGAAATAAAGTTAGATTAGTTGCACATGGTTATATTGAAGAAGAATTCATTGACTATGATGAAAATTTTTCACCGGTTGCTAGACATATGGAAAACGGGAATCTTTCATTCATATGCAACAGATATAAGTTTCCGGATATATTAAATGGATAATAATAGTGGATTATTAAATCAGTATATATTTGAGGATGATTTTTTGAAAAACCCCATATTTTTATGAACCCTCAATTACCGAATCATGTTTTTTAATTAAACATAGATTTATATGGTTTAAAACAATATCCAAGATCTTGGTAAGACAGAATACATAGTTTTCTTATTTTTAAAGCTTTTAAAAAAGGTCTAGTTCACCAAACTGTCTTTATAAAACAAATTTCATATGATGTTTTAGTATAAAAAATTTATTTGGATGATGTTACAAATGGATTTTCAAAAAAATATTTATGAGTTTATTTTTTGGAAATAAAGAAAAGTAAATTTGAAATGAGTTTAATGGGGGAACTCAAATTCTTTCTTAGATTTCAAATATTTCAAAATAGAGATGATATTATTTTAAATAAAAGTAACTATACTAATTATCGTTTAAAAAGGTTTTTCCCTGATAGTATGAAAACAATGACACTCTAATGGGTACCACTTGGAAGTTCTATCCTGATGAAAATGGTAAATCTATTAATGAACCCACTAATAGATGAATGTTTGTAAGTTTACTCTATTTTAATACTATCATACCTAAAATTATGTTTAGTGTGTGTATGTGTCCCTTTTTTCAAGATAAGTCTAATGAATCTTATTTAAATATTGTTAAAAGAATTTTCAAATTCCACAAATACACTACCAACTAAGTATTGTTAAATCCTAGAGAACAACCTTTTAATTTAGTGAATAATTATGATGCTGATTTTTGTGGTATTAAGATAGATAGAAAGAGCATGTATGTAACATGTCACTTTTTGGGAAAGTATCAAGTTTCATGGTATATTAAAAAAGAAAAAATCTATTTAGTTCTCTAATACTGAAGATGAATACATTGTATTGAATACATTTCTATTGGTAGTTGTTGTTAAAAAATTTTTTGGATGAAACATACTTTACTACACTATAGATATCAATTCAGACATTTCCATATAAACTGTGATAATAAAAGTGCTATTAACATCTCTAAGAATCTTATTTTTCATTCTAGAACAAATCAAATTGATGTAAGACATCACTTATTGTGATATCAATATCAAAAAGGTGATATAATAGTAGAGTTTATTGGCACTGAACTTCAACTTGCTAACATATTCAAAAATCCATTAAACTCTAAAATAATGAATTACATCAAATTTTAATTAGGAATTATTATTCTATAAAGATCTTATGTATATAAATCTTTGTGAAAAATTAGTGTAGATGTCATGACAACACTGAAAATATCTGGAAGACATGGTCATGCCGACACTGACACATTTCTCATGCTGAAATTTGGTCATATTGACACTGACACTCTATTATGATGACACCAATAGTGTAATGCTGATGATGTCATGAAAACATTGATAGTGTCATGATGATATTGTCATGCTGACATTGAAAGATCTTGTTGTTTTATGTGATTTATGTTTTTATCCAAAATGATGATGGTTAGTTTATTTATTTGAACCCAGATCACAAATTTACAATGCCCAAATCCCAAAATGATATAAAATCGAGTTGCTCCACACTACAAATTACCCTCACATGTTAATCCTTAAACTCCTGCTGTTTCTCTCCACCCTCTACCTTTTACCTTCCAACCTTCACCCAAACCATCAGAAATGGAAATGATGAAGTGCACAATCAAAGGAGTATTTGGAGACGAGCCAGAATCTCCTATGAAGTAAAAGGGAGAATTGGGTAAGTCTCATACTACCAACCCAGATCATGTGAACCATGTGATAACTCTAGAGAAGAAATTTCTTGCTGAATGGTTTCTAGAAAGTAAGTCATTGTTGTTGATGGTGTTGTAGACCCAAGGTTGGTTGGACTGGTTTTCAGATAATGAGAGGCTGCACTACCAGATGCTTGTCTATGAGTTTTATTTAAATACTAAATTTATTTTGGAAGGCATTGAAGATAGTTAGATTAAATCTATTTTCAATTGAAAGATAATTTTTTTATTCAATAAATTTGGTTAAATTACTTAAGTTTCACAAATAAGGTGTGTATGAGGATTACCATGGAACTTCTATACCTATGAGTGAACTATTTTTCTTTGATATAGCTATGAATGAGCTTATTGGAAATAGACACCAGAGGACACAAATATCTACTAATATAGATGGTGAATGTAGGATTTTGTTTCAGATCATTCATTACCATGTTGGTCCCAGGAAAGGGGACATTTCATCTTTGAAGTATCAAGATGTGTACTTGTTATATTTGTTAATGAAAAGAGTTAAAGTGAACCTATAAAGATATCTAATAATGAATATCACTGAAATGATTAATCCCAACTGTAATCACAATTACCTGTTCTACCAAAGAATGATCTCTTCCTTGTTACATGTGAAATGATGTGTGTATGAAGGTGAATATATTATTTCATTTATAGTGGAATTTTCTTGAGTAAAGAGATATGAAATAGAATGATTATTCATTGGAACCAATAGAATATGTATTGGATTGGTGATGAGGATAATATTTATGAAAAAATTAACCCAGCAGAACATCTGATTAGGTTGAGAGATTTAGTGGATCCTAGTCTAGGACCAGAAGTTACTGAACCCATTTATTTTGATGAGGAAGAGGATACTACTCCTATTAGAGATCAGGGATCTCCTATTGATGATAGGAGTGACCTAGATAAAAATGAATCTCCAAGAAGAATTTCATATGGACCTCCATGTACACCTCTGTCCTCACCTTTTGATTAACCAACTCTTGGTGATAATGGTGATGTGCAGATACAACTGTCAGGAAATGTAGAGTATGAATGAAATTCTAGTGGTTCTGAAGGAGAATCTGGAGGAGAGGAAGAAGCATACAAATAAGAAGAAGTGGAAAGTGGAAGTAGCTCTAAAAGTGAGGAAGAGGATGATGTAGGAAATAATGGCGAATATGTAAAAGTGGGAGTGATAGTGATTTAGATAATCCTGGCGATGATCAAGATGATATTATAGAGCTGCTGATACTATGAATCGAAAACCAATTATAGACCCTCATGGTTCATTAGTAGTTGATATTGCAGAAGAGGTAGTGGATGAAGATAAAAGATAAGGGAAAGGAAACATAATCCAAGTACCTTAGTTGGTTTTTTCTATAAGATTATCTCAAGCTTAGGGGGAGAAGTATGTAATAAGAGATCCAATTGAGGAGGAGCTTCAAGATAGAAGAGATCAAGATGAGTAGGAAACTCAAACACTATGGGTGAAACTTGACACTATGACCAATTTAGATGATGATTTATGTCTATGTGGCAAGGAAATATGGGATTTGTAGCTCTTGTTTTGTAATATGATGATTAAGATGATGAGTTTTTTATACTTATTGCAATGGAATCAGTGGCTTAGATTGATCCTAGTGACTAGTGTACTATAGCTGATTTTGATAGTTTTGAGGAAGAAAATTTATAAACCATTAAAAAATATTTATTTTCCTATTACCATATTAATATTGAGTGAATGTGATGAAAATATACTCTATGTAATTATTATTTCTCAAGTAAATACAAGTCTGATTTCTCTAATTGAAGTTATTGTGAACGAAAATCAGAAGTTGATAAATGAGTTGATTGTACTCATTTTCACATTCAATAGTTTGACCTCTGTGTATAGGACATCCATGGGAAAAAATTATGAATGGACTTGAGGATATTATTTCCCAATTTCATGTTCCAGATATTACCTAGTTGGGACAGGATGTTTGAGACTCTGAGCAAGGGACATCTAGTTTAGTAGTTCTTATCTCTTACTCACCAAATGTTGAGGTAGTGAGGAATGTGATTAGAGAAGAATTTCAATCTTTATTGCATAGAACAGATCTAGAGACAGTTAAAAATATTATGAAAATAGTGAATATGTTCATCATATGGTTAGGTTCTACTCCAATAGTGATGAAACATCCAATGATCATATCAAAGAGAAAGTGGACTATTACTTCATGTGGATTTATACCAAAAATCAATTAACAAGTAACATTAAATATTTTGTATAGAATTTGATGTTTCCTCTAGTAACTAGAGATTATAAGGATCTATTTCAAAAATTGAAGGAATTAAAACCTCTTATTGATAAGTGTATGGAGAACAAGGAAAATATTGGCCAGACCATTCAATATAGTGGAGAGATAATCACAAATTTCATTAATCTTTTGAATCCATATCTCCATGTTTCATGTCAAACCATAGTTTTTTCAATTTCTGCACCTCTCATACCACCATAGACCACTTCATCCTCTCCCGGTACCTCTTTACCACATCAACCTCGGTATATGTTAGTTTCTCAAGAATGGATCCAAATATGGCATACCATCACAGAGCAGAACCATCCTCGTGCTTCATCCAAACCTACCCTTCCACCTTCTGTTGCTGAAGGAGTACCTCTTCCTCCCTTGAGAATTCATTCAGAACCTCAAATATCTTAGCGTCTATCCACTGAACCTAACATTGATCCATCTGACAATGTAATGTAAAAACTAGATCCCAAGGAGTGGTTTTGATCAGTTTTTTATAGGGTTGTTTTCTTGAAATGTTTTTTTCTATTTCACTATATTATAATTTACGTTATCTAGGAAATTAATTAATCTTTCAATTCAATCTATGTGTTACATATAGGTATTTATTAATTTCAGTTTTTTCATCACATTAATATTTTTTATAATCTCTAAAGGTGGAGAAAAAATGACATTCTTTTAATATAAAGGGGGAGAAAAGATAAAGGAGGAGCAAATAAGGCATTATTTATTTCACCTCTAAACCTTTTCTCTTTTTGAGAAATTTCATTTTTTTAGAAAATTAGTAATATGAGATAACAAGTAGAATTAATATATTATTCATCAATTGATTATACATTCAAATTCCATGATTTTTGATCATCAAAAGGGGGAGGTTGTTGGTCCCTCTCTAGGTTTAATGTTTTTAATCATCACAAATCTAGTTAAATCTTATCTAATAATTTCAATCATGTTTATTTAAGTTTGAATATTTTTTATTATTAATATCTTTGATAGAATATGTATTTAACAAATTCTATTTATATTCATGTTATAATACATGTATGATAGATAATTTTCTATGTACGAATGTGAGACACCAATAGAACAAATGTCTCACTGATAGTTATCTCTGAGACACCGACCGAACAAATGTCTCAACGAAAGTTCAACTGAGACACTGATAGTTCAAATGTCACACTGATTGAAGAAATGAAACAATTATAGAATTAATCTATCACTGATGGTAAAAACTAACTCACTGATAGACGACTCATCGAGAGTGAAAATGAGACATCGACAGAAAGAAGGACTCACTAACAGGGAAAAATGTGTCAGCAAGGCATTGAGTAAACGACGTATAGAGAAACTGAATAAATGAATCACTGGTATATTGAGTCACTGATTCTAATAGAAGTACATGTCGATAGAAGTAGTCACTAACAGAATGACCCACTGATAAGGGATTCACCGGTATACTGTTTAAATTTTCTTTTTTTTTAAAAATTTCTCAAACGGCCATATTTGAGTGTTTTAATGCTATTGATTAAATTATTTATTTTTATAGAAAACATTAATTACATTGTTAGTGGACAGTATGAGATACGATGTACCTCCACATGCTTCATATCGGCAAAAACAATTCATATGAATTAAAATGAATTCATGGTTCTTAAGCTGTAGAGAAGAAGAGAACAAGATAATAGAACATACCAGCCAAGAGTCTTGTCCGGGAAGAAGAACACAGAAAGAAATCTCATTCCTACTAACTCTGAATAGTAGGAGGATTGTTGTTCATAAAAGTTTCAATAATCCTTTCAATAAACATACTCTATGTAGTATAATGTTATCTTCCTAGAAAACCAGAAGTCAAAGCTTCAAGACACTTTGCTTTCAATGTCAGTTTCTAGAAGAGGACTAAATCTTCACATCTACTACATCAAAAGTTCCCAAAGCTGTATTTCACCATAAATAGTGTCTTTTAACGTCTATCTATTTATTTTATACTCTTTTTGTGTTTTATTACTACATTTCATGCAATGTGTGCATGTCTGTTAAACACACAATGTCTCATGCACTTAACTAATGGATAAATGATATCCTTCCACAAATATATTTTTATTATTGTTATATCCCACATAGAACTGTGGTAGTGGTCCTGTGTGACCTGGTTGTATTTTGATCCAACATAGAACTGTGCTAGAGGTCTTGTGACCAGGATAGTTTGTATAATATTACATAAACCCTGATCCAGGGTGTGGATCAAAGAATTATGTATATTTCTTGGTGGCAGGTGTTCACCAAGTGGAGAGGATTAGGTCTAAGCTTGAGACTGAACCTCTTGTTTTAATCCACTGTGTTTTTTAAATATTGTTTACTCTATTTTAAATCATATTTCATAAAAACTATGTTTCACACTGATATTTGATCTTGGATAGTATTTATATCTATTTTGGTTTATTAAATTTATTTCAATATTTATTTCAATATTTCAGGTTGAAAAAACTTAGAAGTAATCACTCTCTTGAGAAATTAATTGAATAGTAAAATTATTATAAATTTACTACTTTGATTAACTACCCTATTTTTATTTTTTTCAATTATTTCAAATAATGCATTTAATATAAATTTTTATAGGAACTGAAATCACCCACCCCCCCCCCAAATTCTTCAGTGTCCTACTCCAAACAACAAATATGTTTTAATTCACAACAATGAACTTATAACAAAACCATCTTTAGTGATGTTTTTTTTGTATTGAAATAGGTTATTTATAATTAAATTAGTCTTATTATAATTTGAGGAGAAAATAAAAACATAAGTGGACTTCTAATCGATAATATAAATGACATTTTTTTGAAAATTCGTATTTTTTCACTATTCAATGAAAAATAAATATTTTCTGGAAAAACCAAAAAATCACCGAAAGGTAATATTGATCGGCTAGTTTTAAAAACTAAATTCATTAAAGCAAATATTTTTTTTAATAATTTTATAAATTATTTATAATTTTTATGTATATAATTTAATTAAATCCTTTTTGAAGAGAACATATTTTTGAATCATAAAATGACTTTATTATAAATTCAGTAATTTTTTGCTATAAATTTGTTTACATAATTATATTATATTAAACCCCTATACAAATATATTCATAATGTTTTTATTATTAATAATACTAATTAATTAAATTTATAGTTTATAAAAATCAAATTGAAATATTATTTCTATATTATATCACTTATTGTTTAAAGATCAATTATTCATGTTAATCAAGCTATCAAGCATAATATTCCCTATACACAAATAGTACTGGGTTTTCAATAAAAAATCTCTTAGATAAATCTAGAATCATCCTCAGACCATGAGATATAATCCCCAAAATATTCCTCAAATCATATACAACCATTATCACATGATAATCACATTCTCCCCTAACATTATACGGTTCATCATGAGATAGAAAATAAATAACACATCTCTTTAGCAAAATATAAATAACTCAAAATATGAAAAAAAAAATATAATAATCACATAAAATCATCTTATATCTATAATGATAAAATTATAATGATTTTTATATCTATAAAAATCAACAACATAATATTGTAATCATCTAGTAAGCCCCTATCTTATTCTCAATTGGGTAATCACAAATCGAAATATAGATAACAAATCAATATCCAACCCCAAGTTAGAAAAATAATATGATATAAAAGAATGGGAAGAATCAAAATAAAACAAAACATTAACCAATGTAGAGTTAAACAATATCATACCTCTTACAATAGAATAACTCAGGTTGACATTAACTAGTGTCTAGTCAACTATAAAATATTAACCAATCGTTGTACCACAAACATAAAATGGGGTCACCTAATTCCCTACAAAAAATTCCCCCACTTAACCAATCCATTATAATAGTTTCAACTATGGAAACCAAGACTAATACATGACATTAAAAGACTTTCCAGGTTATGGGGCACAAAAATATACAAAATATTCCTATATTGAAATTGAATCACTATTACCTTACCTATGAGATACCTTATAAAATACCTTGTCAAGATGTATAATTTTTTAACAAGAGTGATAATATTTTAGATCATTCATAAAAATTGACCAAGTATGGTCTCGTTGACCACTTTGAGAATACCCCAATATTTCCCTAACTCTAGAATAAGGAGAAGAAATCATGATACCACCTGAGACATCTTGATAAGGGAGCGTTTAATCAAGGTGTTATGTTTTTTGTTAAATTAAATAGATATTTTTCTTATATTATTAGGTCTTTTTATAACATTCCTGATTGAATTGTGTAATCACTCAACACACTTATACAATAATATAAACAGAAAACGTCAATTTTACATTCGTAACCACTAAGGGATACTCTATTAAGAATATTGTGATAATCTATTGGCCATACCTGAACCCACTAACCATAAATAGATATCATAGTTTGAAATTGTTTAGTCCTGGTCACTTCGTGCTAGGATCACTTAATTTAAAAAAAATATTGATAGAATATATCCACCCTCTAACCACTTCCATCTACTCGCCGTTACGCCCTACTTTGGGTGATGTGTTACCTAGTTTATAGAATTGCATGTTCTATTAATATATGAGAACATTCTGATGATATTTTACATCAAAATGTTTTCAATATGATGTTTCAATTCATTCCAAAAACATTCCCTAAGTTTATCTTAATATAAAAAAAATTTTTCAAAAAAAATTTTTTTACTGAATCATCTCATTTTCCAATAATCATAAATATTCAAGATACTCCCTTAACTAAACTTCATTTTACTCACATAGTTCTAAAACAAAATTTTAATCATTTATGTGTTTATATAATGTTTCACTTTCCTGTATGAAACATTTTCTCATATGCCTTATATGAATTCAGAGTGACAAGTCCTCATCCAAATCCTAGATCCTTAAAATGACAAAGGAATAGTGTTTTTAGACAAAAATCACACTCTTGAGAAATTTCACCACAACATACATCCCTTTAGAATAAAACTATTGATTTAACAACATTTACTATTTTTTGGAACATAAAATTACATGAAACATTGGAATTTAAAAATATTTTCTATGCCTTATTCATGAAACATTCCTTCAGAAAACATCCTAAATTTCATGAAAGACTTCCTTTTTTAAATATTTTTTTTCTAAATTCAAGAACATGACATTCATGAAACATTTCCATTTCTCTTAATAAATTATACCACCTTCTTGTTGAGTTAACTATTTCTCCTCTTCTATTTCTCCAAACTAAATTTTTTTAATTACTTGAAAAATGAATCAACTTCCACTTTTAATCCTACAAAACTAATTGGATCAGTTTTACATATCTAAAAAACTTCTTTCTTTCTTAACTTCTTTTTAAAAAATTAAATATAATACTAATATTATAGAAAATAACAACTCCCATATTGAAAAATCCTTGATCAACTTACCATGGATTGATAAAAACAAAAAAAAATTAATTTAATTCTATAAATAACCTTGTTTATAATAATCTGCATTTTTGGGTTTAGTGTAAATCCAAATATAAATTGAAAAACCCACAAACCTTGATCAAAAACCTGATAGTAGTGAAATAACACATTCATAATTCAATGTCTATGTGGGTAGTTATAAATGTATAAAACAAGAGTTAAAGATATGACTTCTTTCATCGTGACATTTTATTTTTTTTAAATTTTCCTCGTTTGACAATAAACCCAATGAAATTGAATTCATTTGTTTATCATGTATAAAACTCACTACATCATATCTCCCCTTGAAGCTTATACCAAATTCTAAAAAATTTATATTTGATTAAAAATAATGGGAGAGGGTTAAAAACTATCCCTCCTCAATCTATGGTAGGAGCCTAAACACCAAGGTTCAAATGATGTTGTTGAAATACTGGTGATGAAAATAACTTAGTCATAATGTCTTTCACGTGATCATTAGTTCCAACAGTCAAAATATTAATAACAATATGTTTTGACTTTTCTTTGATAAAGTGATATCTAATCATGATATGTTTGGTATTAAACTGATGAACTATATTTTTCTTGACCTATGTTATGATATTATTATCATAGAATACCACTGTCACATGTTTCACCTCATTACCAATTTAAACAATTGTTGCTTCATAAATTATAACATAGTTCATGAATATATCATGAATATATGATATTATTTATATGTACTTAGAGAATTTATTTTATTCTTATTAATAAATCATCCCTTAAATTTATTTCCAATGAATAAGGAACCAACACTTTGGAGTTTTGATGAACCACATCACCAACCATGTCAGCATTAGAAAAAGTCAATAATTGAATATCATTTCCTACTTAAAATCAGTAGAAAAAAATTAATGTAACTTTAATATTTAATTGGAATAATTTAACAACAAATAAATAATTGTAATTCAGATTACTTTAAAATAAATCCACAAAAAAATTTTAGTGATGACATCTGGTCATCATTCAGTAAAATATAAGAAGCTCTTAATTATCCTCTACTAAAAGGTGGGATATTAATATTTCTCATACTCATGTTTCCTAAGTTTGTTAAAAATTGATATAATAGTATAAATTTGTTTTGAACCATTAATTTTTAACAATTTCAAGAGATATATGGTAAGATTTTGATATTTTAAAAATAAAACAATGATCTATAGTGTATTCAATACACGACACTAATCCAAAACGAACTATGATTATTTAAAATATGATCGTTATAAACTATCCATTAAATTGGATTTTATGAATATGAATAACTGATTTATCAATTATATTAAAATTTATATCTAAATATAAATGTATTGATAAATTGTTAGGGAATAAGTAATCCATTTTAAATAAAGAAATTTTATTTTAAAAAAAATATATATTTTCTTCAAAAAAATTGTTTTATTGAATTTTTGAGTAAATAGTATAATTAATATCTTGAAATATTTGAAACATTAATCTAAAACATTAAATAAATATTTTAAAACATCGTAAATAATTATAATAGGTTGTAATGTTGGGAGTTTTCTGAAATTATTGATTTTTCAGTGAATGGTGAAAATTACCAATTATACACATTTATTTATTTATTTTTATTAAATCATTTAATTTATATGTCCATATATATTTTTGGTTTTGTATTAAAGTTTCATAGAACCTATATTATTTTAATTAAGCAAATTAATTTCATTAAATTCATCAATTTTCATGATTTTGGTATAAGTATGCATTTATACATATAAAATGGTTTTTTGATAACTATATTTAGGTGTATAAAGGTAATCTATATCAATTAATAAAACTTAACCTTGATAAAGAAATTTTTAATGGAAATATATATACTTTCTATCTATTTATATGAATTTATATTTATAAAACTATGATTTCTTGTCATATAGTTAGTGTAGGACCATCTAATTCTTGAAAATTTCCTTTCTTGTAAAATAGTATTTCAACAAGTTTTTTGGTTTTATTTTCAATTTAAAAATTTACAATTATTTTGATTTTATTTGATAAAATGGTTTAAATATTTGAAATAAGAATAATAAAAATTTTAAATTAATTCAAACATAATTTTTGGTCATATAGAATATTAAAATTAGTAAGAAATAATTATCAAGGGTAAGGTTAAATGAGGTTTTATATATTACAAGCGCAAGTTTTAAAAATAATTTTAAAAAGAATATATTTTTTATTAAGTTTATTTTTTATTTATAATTATTGGTTATAAAGTATCTAATAAAGGCTCAATTTTTTTTAAAGGATAAATTTCCTAGGTAAAAAACTTGTTATTATTATGAAAACTAAAATGGTAAAAGTGTGTAACCTTAGAGGTAAATGAAATAAAATTTTTAAAAAATGTTTTTTTAATTGGTGGAGGTGTGGATAAATGTAATATTTCATTGAATATATTAGTTTTAAATAATTTGAGAACTTATTTTTAGAGTGAATTCCCATTACTGAATAGTTAGGTGTATTTATAAAATATCACTCATTATCACATATAAATAAGAACTTGTTCTCGGATTTTATTCACACATCAAAATAATTGTGTTTAAAAATAAACCTACCAAAATCCAATTCTAAATTAAATTCCCACATCCTATAGGACTTGTTTCTACAAAACCCACCTAGTTAGGGTTTTACTGCAAATATAAAGAGGCTGTTCAAAGAAGATGTATAGTTTTTAAATGATAGTTTTCCTTATTTCTTATTCCCCCAAATTAAAATATTATTCAACCATGATAATATAATATAATAAGTATAAAAAATATAATGATATTTTATTTTTTTTATTTTCATAACATACATACATTACATCTAACGTCAAATGGGAAATAAAGCCATCATTTATGTGTATGGTGGACTACTACCTCACGAACAGATGTAATTTGATTACCATCATCACCTCCCTTAAATAATTATGATTATTTATTATATATATTTATATATAATATTCATGATATATTTATAATTATATAAATATAATATATCATGTATTGTCTTACATTTACATTAGCTAAAAAATGATAACGGTGTTCATGCTTACATGTGGATTACTACCTTCACAAAGAAATTTGATTCATTTTTCATCACTACATAACCTAGGTGGTATATATAAGCTTATTTATAGGAATAAAATTTTATTTATTATATAATTATAATTTTTAAAGGAATATAATATTTTCCTTTGTTTCATCACAATCATTGAAGAATGGAAACATTACTAATGTGTACGCATGACATACTATCTATATGATTTAAATATGGTTCATTTATCACAACCATATCAGGATTATTATTCATTATATGAATGAAAAATTTATTCTTTGACCATATTCAATCTATCGGAGATATGAATTTCTTATCATCAGAATGATGTATGTGAACTTAATTGATTAAGTAAATAAATTTTTTTGGTAATAAATTTAAAATAGGAATAATTGACATGAAAAATGGTCATAATAAAATAAATAATAAATATAAATTTCTTATTTATGAATCTAAAATATGTATGTGATGAGTGGAACTTGAGGTTAAGGATTTCATCTAAATTTTTCTTCATTGAAGAATATTTTAATTTTGGGCACATAATTTATTTTATATGGTATACATTATGCCCCTTTTATGTATTATATCATGAAAACATTATAATTCATGTAATTTTATGTTAAAATTAATTTTATATCATCCATGGAGATTTTATTCGAATGTGAAAAAAGTGGTAAAGGATTTATGTAACAATATCCTTTTTTGATATTGTATATGTACATCGAAAATTTGATGAAAATAATATACAATTAGTTTCTTAAACCACATATATTTAATTCACATATATTTAGGAATTTTTTTACATGTTTTCTCTTATTCAACATCAAACATCATGAATGTTTTTTTACGTAATACAAATCTTGTATCTTCTTAGGATTTGGAATATTTCTCTTCTATGTTGTTATTTTCCTTAAATTAATTTAATGAATACTTTTTACTATTATCAAATTATTTATAATATAAATATTTAACCATTTTTATCTTTTTACAAAAAAAATTAAATGGAAATTTTGTATCATTTTTTTAACATGGTGATATTTTACTTTTTACAAGAAAATGTGGAAGGAATCATTATTTAAACGTACTCTATATGAATAGATTTTACCACCTTCAAGACCAAAAATTTTATTGAATTATACTTTAAAATATTCTATTTTTCATTTAAAAAAATGATTTCTATAATATTTTAATTTTCTTTTGTTTTAATTAATCAATTTCAAATGGAAATTGGTATTTAATAATAAAATATTCCACGTGATATTTTAATGTGGTTCTCATCAATGACATGAAACACAAAACAATTTATATATGTCTCTAACGTATATAACTAGATTGTAATCTCTTCCTTTGATGGGGTAATACATTCCGAAATTATTTCTATCAAATTCATTCTTTATGAAAAATCCTTTGATTATGTCATGGGGAAATATTATGTAAAAAAATTCATTCCATGAGGTAACTATAATGTCGATACCTTATGGATTATTTTCTTTTTATTCCACACATAAGAATGTACATGTTATGATTAGTTCACTAAGATAAAACTAGAATTCGTTGGGTGATTATTTTGGTCTCATAAGATGTTATATATGGTATTTGGGAGTAATCCTAGTCTATTATGGGATATTTTTCACCATGAGATGTTATCTTGGATGTTCGCATTGTTTTATTATTATTTCATGTTATATGATACTACCAAATTTCTTATTTTCTATGATATTATGATATGATGTTTATTATGATATGATTCCATGTGATTACTTATGAGTGTAAACCTTTTTTAATATCATGTTATTCTATTTAATTAAATGTTATGTTTCTTTATAATGTTTTTTCTTAACTAGGATTCATAAGTCACTCCTTTATTTTATATATTCCCCACGTTATCCTATGTAATTTTATGTTCTCAAATTGATTTATGAGTATACAATGTAGAATAAAAATAAAAATGTTGTTTTCTAGTTTCATTTTATGTTTTGTATACATTTTTCTAAAAAAGAAATAGTCCTCGTTAAATTTGATATGTAATTAATGGATTATTATATTAACAATAAGGTAACAATATGTGTAAAATGAATGGGTATCTAAAGTTGTTTTATAAATTGTATAGTTATTTTTTAGGATCACAATTAGAGAACATTAGTAAAAATCATAGGGATAATTCTATGCATAATATAATAAATTAATGTTTTTGTAAGTAATAGATTATGTGGTTTTTCTATAAATGAATCCCTATCTAGATACTACCCATTTACATGGTTTTATAATAGATACATCTGGGGTTAATAACACTAAAAATAGTTGGTTAAGTATATATCAACCTTATTTCTAAAGCACTGTGATTGTTCCCTTACTATGAACCAGGTTTGACAATCCATGAGGATATGCTTTTGTTAATTCAGATTTCATTTCTTAACCATCATTAATGATTACAACATATGATGATCATATATGAACTAGGATAATCTTAAGGTGTCATATATTGAGAATAAGGTTTCATGATATATAAAACCTATAAATTATTTCCCATGATAATGATACTCATTTCTCACACCAATATTTATAGTTTTAGAAAATTGATGGAACTAGAAGCAATGAGGTTAATACAAAATGTGATGAAAAATATCATGATTTTGGGAAATAAAATTGGATGATCACTTAATTGAATGATATTTTTATTATTCATAATAAATTATCCCAATATATCCTTAACAATTTACAAATTAGCCAACTCTCTGGCTCATTAAAGAAGAGAATGATGCACTCTTATAAGATCTTGGGTGGAGGATATTGATGTGGATGTATTTTATTACTTTTTTCAACTATGTTTTTAACTTTGTCACGTATTTTTATTATTAAAATAATAAATTTTTATAATAATAAGAAATGGTTTCTTTTTCAAGATTTAATTGTAAAGAAATTTGTTTTTTTGTAAAATAGTTTTTTTGTGTCAATTTTTATTGTACTTCAATTACGTAATTTATTAATTCTTTATATTAATTTTCTTTTTTAATTTAATTATTTCATTGTTTTATATTTTTTTCCCTAAATAAAAATTTCATTTAATTAATTAAACCTTTTTAAATTTATTTAAAAGTTTGATACATTAGTTGAATGATTTAATTTAGTTAATATTTTATTAAATAATTAGTCACTTTAGTTTTGGATTCATTGAATAATTAAATTATTTATTTTTACTTATTTTTTTATTTTATTTGTTTAATTTAATTAATTATTTATTTATTTAGTTCATTAAATAATTTATTTCATTATATAATTTTAATTTTAATTTTATTTCATTATGAATTTAAATTTAGATTGTTAATTTATTTGGTTCATTTTTAGTATTACTTTTTGTTTTATTTATGTTGTATTTCATATTTTGTGTAGGTGAAACCGAAACTCCTATTGGTGGCTCAAATGATTCACTAATGCTTCCTATCGTCGACTCAAATGAGTCATTGATGCACAACCCATATGTTTTAGTGAGACATCCTCGTACCGATGTTCCTCCATCCAACGTCAGTCTCACCTCCATCATTCACGATGACTCCCCTCTTATGCCTGACAATAACACCGAAACTCACTTTTCTTCCCATGAAACTGAAATCAATTGTGGTTCTCAATCCATCATTAGTCTCACTGACACTCACCCATTGTTCATCACCTCACACCGACACATCCTTGTCTCACATACCTCTCCAGCATCGGTAACACCGACATCCTGCCTTCCACCCTACTCATATGACCCACTAACATTTACTTCCCCTCTTCTGCCTTCCACTAACATCAAAAGTGTCCTTCCCAACTCCTTCCCTCCACACCCTCGTCAGTCTCACCATTCCTTCTCTGCTCCCACTTGTTCCAGCCACCGTCACCCTCCCTTCCACACCAGCCGGACGGTGCCACCATTCCGCATATATCTATTTATCACTATTCTCCATCCTCCTCACCCCCTCATTGTATCACCATTGCACATCACCGAGACAATAGAATCAACATCAGAAACATCACCACAAGATATTGAACCCACAACACAGCAATATAATATAAGAGAAGCACTACGGGAAACTATAACTCAGATGAAAAAATTCAGACAACAGCTGTATAAAAATACACATGAAACCTTGATTAGATAAAAATATGAAATCCAAACCATTTCCATTCCTGATCTGAACTCTTACCAGAACACTATTGTACACTTTTCATAGAGGCCTCACCATCCAAACCACCCCCAACCCGTGCCGTCCTTGTTGAAGCTGCCATGAGAATTGCGAGTTGTCTCAATGAATTCAAGCTCCAAGATAGCCAATTTGATGCCCTGACCACTGCCAGAAGTCCCTCAATGGCCCCTTCATCTGTAGAAATCCTTACCCGTTAACCTGATCCAAGCCGCATATCCTTCACTACCACTAATGCCTGGGCCGGACCACGATTTCACATCACCCCCAACTTTTGATTCTATGATCCCCTGATTCAAACTGTCGTCGCTGCTCTGAAGCCCCTACAGAACCCTCCCCTTATAACTTTTCCCTTGCAGCACGAATCGCACCGCCCCCTCTTCATGTTTTCTTTCTTTGTTTTAAATTTTTATTTTAATTTATTATAAAATATAATATAATAGTTAAATTTTATAATATATATCATATACTTTACATTAATACCAATTGATATATTAATGGCAGTATTTATTCTTTTATAGAATTTTAATATATAACAATAATTTTTTCAATTAAATAAATACAATAGTTATTATGAATATATTAGTAATAATAATTATGAATATTTTATTAATAAGTTTTCTTGTTAGTATATAGTATATATATATATATTATTGTATCATTTTTTTTATCTGACTTATGTGCGTTTTTTTGTTTTCTGTTATTTCGAGCAGGGTGGCCTCTCTAACAGGCACTGATAATAAAAGTAGTTTTTAAGGGTGAAAATGTTCATGCAAAATGCATGTGAAGCTTCTTAATGTTGTTTCAAGGTATTTTTTTTTTCACAAACAGGGAGATCACTCAAGAGTTAGTGACGAATAAATCAGATCATGTCACATAAAATGATGATGCCGGGGGGGTTCGTGGTGTGAATTTTTTCGACTAAGGATAAACTAATCCAATAACGGTTGGGGAGAGAGGAGAATGGCGAATGTACTACATGGAGGTTGGGGAAGAATTATGAGAGAATATAGGGACTTTGATTCAGGGAATTACAGTGATGAGCAGAGTATTGCATGGGGAAATCCATTCTCTAACACACACTTATGGGGAAAAGAAGATACTTCCATACTATAGGGGGGAGCACTCCCACCCAGCATTCACTATATCCTCGCTGACTTCAATTGATCCCAATCACTTCATCCTCCCCCGACTATCCATCGACTCGTGGCTTCACCACTTCTAGGGAACATATTATAGGCATCAAATCAGCATATCACAATTTCCATTCTAGATTCATAGGGCAAGTGATATGATCTTACCTATAAAAGCACCCTATTTACCATAGAGTAGTGGTGTAGATATTTGGAGAAAACATAAGATCAAATAGGGAGAATTATTTACTAATTTTTCACTATTTTTTCTACACTTTTTCATCTCCATGAAATTCATTTAATTTAATTATATTATTGTATTCAATTCAACCATTATTTTTTGATAACATAATTTTGGGGATATGCTGAGCTAGATTGATCTACTAAGTCTTGTTTGTGCACTGCATTCTTTATTGGATAATTTAGTCTCTCTATCACTCCTTGCTAGACAGTTTTATTTTTCAGAACATCAAGATTATATGAAAACTGATATGGCTTGAATAATAATTAAAATATTTTCAATCAGAGGATTTCATTGAAAAATGAATCATACTCAAATGAGAGAGACACACTGAGATCAACTGAAAATTTGAGCATAGTGACATTTTAATTTTATCTTTTTGTGATGGAATTATTTTTCAGTTGTAGGACTATAAGGATTATTCTATCACAAGCAAACCAGATCAAAAATCTAGTTAGTTACATTAAGTCATATCCACATATTTAAACCTCAGCGCGCAAACAAGGGTAATAATGTCAATACAATCTAGTGTAATTCACCCTACTCATCTATTGGTTGTTTTCACCACAATTATTCCTACTGTCTGTACTACTTCCTTGCACTTTCCCTTTCACTTTTACTTCCTCACACACTTACTTTCACTCACATCACTCCACTACCACCATTTTATGTATTTTTATTTTGTGTTTGTTTTGGTTTTTTTTCTTTTAGATGATCACTTAGAAAAACCTTAGACCTACCTATGGTTTTACTCTAGCTTACCACTACACTAAGTAGTAAGTATAATTATAAATTTTAATTTTCTCGATCATGATGAATGATGGGTGGCGGTGAAATTTTGGAATTTTTTTGGGGAGCCCACATGTGATCAGAAACAAAAAACAAATAAAAATTCACATACAAAAAACTTCAAAATATTTATATATATAAAAACCAAAAAACTGTAAAAAAAAGTGCTAAATAGAAAATTCCAAAAAAATTGAAACTGATACTGCATGATCACATGGTCAAAATCTAAGACCTTGGAACCTATCAATCCAAAAGTTGAGAGACACTTGAAATACATGAAAGATATTAAGTATTAAATCAATATGGAATTAGCTAGGGAAGATGAAAACCAAAACATGAACAAACATGAATATTTGAACCATTCGAGAAATGAGGTAGTTGGGAGGCACAGCCTGAGAGAATTCCTTCTACCTTATGTTCCTAGAAACCCTTCATGACTTATTCAATCTCCTAGATCAATAAATTATGAGATCTACATATCCATGCTTAGTCATCTTCTGACCTTCATTGGAATTACAAGTTAATACTCTCTTGACATCATTAGAGCCTTTAATTGTAGTGTTCAGCAGTTGCCACTTTGGGGTCTTACTAAGGAAGAGCATAAATTGGGAGTGTTACCCTTCATCCTTAAGGGAAATACTAGTACATAATTTCAATAGCTTGAGGAAGATATATTTTTCACTTGGGATCGAGTCTATAATTCGTTGACCATAAAATAATATCTTAGTAGGTTGGCATCATAGATTAGCCATAAGATCATTGGATTTCTCTTAGATGAGTAAGAATTGATCCATGAAGCCTAGGATAGGTTTTGATGTTTACTCAGGCAATGTCCAAACCATCAATGCACACCCTAATTCATCATGGATACTTTCTACAATTGTCTCACACCTTACCACCAATCCTTGGTGGATCAGCCTCTTAGAGGAGACTTTAGTGATAGGACTGCTGAAGAGCTCAAATAGATTTTTAATACCTTAGCTCAGAATTCCCATCACAAATTCTCTAGGACAAGAACCATTTTTAGAAAAGAACTCAATCCTTACCCTCAAGCTAAAGATCAAGCTGTAGGGTTTTTTAATGTGAACACCCACACCACCCATAGGGAGAGGTGCCACCACTCTTGCATGTATGACCATCCTCAAGCTTGTTGTCAAAATTTGATATTCCTGTCTAGACTCATGAGAGTTATATATCTATTGGATATGGTCAAAGGATTTATCCAAGGGAAGATCCATTTTCCAAAAACCTATAATCAAGGGTATAGGAACCACCCAAACATGTATTGGAGAGAGAAGAGAGTCCTTTAACCTACAACCCCTCCTAGATTCCAGCAACCCCCTAGGAAGCAATTCCAACACCAACCCCAACCCAAGGATGAGTCATCCTAATTTAAAGATGATTTGAGAGACATGTTCCATCATTTGATAGAGAGGTTTGATGAAACAAATCCTAAAAATTATTATTATATAGTTCAAATTGATGCAAGAATGAAAAACCTAGAAATTTAAATGGGGTTGTTCACTAGGGATGTAGGTAATAGAGAAAAAGGTATGCTACCCACCACCATTAAAGAAAATCCCAGGGAAAATTATATAGCTATGACTACCATATTTTATATCCCAACCCACAAGTAAACTATAAAAACCAAACTACTGAAAATGAGAAACTAGATAAATCTGAAAAGCTCAAATTTGGAAAAGCCTGAATCTATAAAACTGGACATCATTACTGGAAATCCCATGGTTCCAACTATTCCTGATGAAAACCCCAAATAAAATGGCCTAAAAATAATAAAAATAAAGGGAATAATATTTTTGAAGAATAATCTATAGGGGTGCCTAAAATTATGGGAAATTATGCCCCAACTATTCCATTTAGAGTGGGAATAAAGAAACGAACTCATGATTCTAAACTATTGAAATTTCTAAAATTGATTAAAATTATGGACATTGACATCCCATTATTTGATGACTTTATTCAAAGCCCATCATATCTAAAATCACTCAAGAAACTATGTTCAACTAAAAACACATTGGAATAATTTCCCACCTGTAGCTTGATTGAGGAGTGTAGAGTTGTGTTGTAGAATATGATACCACATAAGCTTCAGAACCTAGGCATATTTGTCATCCCTTTCCCATTTGGGGATAGAGGTGGTATGTTCATCTATTTGTGTGACTTAGGTTCATTCATTAATCTGATTCCCCTATCACATTTTTCGCACCATAGATTAGAAGTTCCCCAACCCACCATTTTTGTGTTACAGCTTGCTGATAGGTCCATTACTCATCAAGTGGGGAGTGTTCTTGAACTATTAGTGGGAGTATCCAAACACTTTTTTCCCACTGATTTTATTCTCATTGATATGATGTGTGACTAGTAGGTTCCAATCAATCTTATTAGGACCTTCATAGCTATATAAGGAGTTGTGATAGATGTTTCTAAGGGGAATTTGATTTCCAATTTGGGTGAACAAAATTAAGAATTCAATGTTTTTAGGAAAATAAAAGAACCAACCCACCCAATATCCCCAAAATATGAGTTGTTAGTTGATGATGGTAGTGTTGATGAGGAGAAATAGGAGTTCCTAAGGTTGATAGATATATCAATTGTGAACCTGTGATCGCTCTTGCCACTTGCATGAGGATCATATCAAGAAATGATAGGGGACCTATTGATGAGTGTGAGGGATAGTTTTTGGAGAACCAAGATGATCTTTCTTTGGAACACATCCTTACCCCGATAGACGATCCTATGTTTTAGGATACGTTTTCTGGAATCTATAGTGATGATAAAGATTCCTCATTTACTGCCTTCTTCAAGATGAAGAACAATTACCCTGGGCCACCTTGGCCCAAGTGTCTTCCTTCAAGTGAGTCACCACCCATCCCTAAACTCAACCTCGTCCCTGTCCATCTCACTTGTTCTTTTTTAGGAGATAATTCTACCATTCATATGATCATTTCATCTAAGATGGAAGTTATCCAAGAGAAAAATATTTGTATTGTATTGAATAAGTATAAGTCTGTCATTTTTTGGTCGATTGTTGACAATAAAGGGGTATGTCTGGACCTATTCATGAAGAAAATTCCCATAGAACCAGAGTGTAACCCTATAGTGGAATACCAAAAAATACTAAACCCAAACATGACGAAAGTTGTTAGGGAATAAGTGATTAGGCTTCTAAATGCTGGGATAATGTGTCCCATTTCTGATAGCCCCTGGGTAACTCATATCTAGGTAGTACCTAAAAAGTTCGGAGTGACAGTGGTCACTAATGAAAAGAATGAGCAAACACATATGAGGGTAGTGAAAAAATAGAGTGTTTTTATAGACTATAAGAAATGAAATACTTAAATAAGAAATTACAACTTTCACATGCTGTTATTAGACGAAATGTTGGACAGTTTGGTAGGCAATGAATTTTTATTCTTTCATGATGGTTATATTGGTTACCACTAGATTTCCATTTCACATGAGGACCAAGAAAAAAAAAATCACTTTCCCATTTGAGACATTTTCCTACCGACAGATGACCATTGAATTGTGTGGTTCTTATGCCATTTTTCAGGGATGTATGATGGGAATATTCTCAGATATTATTGAACGGATAATTGAGGTTTTCTTGGATGATTTTTATATTGTGGGAAGTGACTTTGAGAATTTTCTGTAAAATATAGAACTTCAGTTATAAAGGTGTCAAGAGACCAACTGAGTCCTAAACTGGGAAATGTGCCAACTCATTCACACCGAGGGCATCGTTTTTGGTCATAAGGTATCTGAGATGGGGCTAGAGGTCGATAACCCAAAAGTTGAGGTTATTAAAAATCTCTAACCACCTAAAAATGTTAAGGGAATAATGAGTTTTTGGTCATTCTAGATTCTACATGAGGTTTATTAAGGACTTTTCAAATATTATTAGACCTAGGTGTTCCCTACAGGTTAAGGAAACACCTTTTGTGTTTAATGATAAATGTTTAGAGTCCTTTAACCTTTTTAAGGATAAGATGATCACTTCACTTGTGATAACTTCCCCTGATTGGAAGCTTCCCATTGAGGTTATGTGTGATGCAAGTGATTTTGCCTCTGGAGATGTTTTCAGGCTCAGGAAGGATAATAATCTGCATGTTATTTTCTATGCCAGAAATATATTGGACAATTCCCAAAAGAATTACTCTACCTCTGAAAATGAGTTGGATGATGTGATTTTTTCTTTGTAGAAGTTCAATAAGTACTTAATTGGTCGTGAGTTATCATTTTCACTGATAATTATTCCCTCATGCACATTCATTCCATGAAAGATTCAAAACCCAGGTTGATAGAAGGACAAGAAGTTGTAGGAGTTTGATTTGGTCATTAAGAAATATAAATGGGATGAGAATGTAGTAGTAGATCATTTTTCTAGGCTACCCCACACCCAAAGTGAGAAACCAATAGAGACTAAAACCTCATTTTCTAATGAACAATTGTTTTCTGCTTCATTAAAATAGTTATCTTGGTTTTTAGACAATTCCAACTTCTTGGAAGTATGTGTCATGCCCAAGGACCTCTCACATAACCAAATGAAGAGGTTTATAACTGAGTTTAAATATTATTTTTGGGATGACCCTATACTATTTGGGAGGTGTACAGATGGGATTTTGAGAATATGTGTTGCTGATTAAGGGATGAAAACCTTACTTGAGAAATTCAACTCATCACCTAGGGGTGTTCTCCATGGAGGAGATAGGAATTCTCAAAAGTTCATAAAGGCTAGGTTCTACTATCCAACTCTATTCAAGAATGATATAATCATGGAAATTGGCTACAAAAAATGTCAAATGTTGGGAAATGTAGGAATAATTAAAGAGATGCCTCAAAAAGGAATTATGGAAGTTTAAATCATTGATGTGTGGGGCTTGAAATTCAAGGGACCATTCCCATCCTTTTATGGGAATGAGTATATTTTAGTTGTTGTGGGCTATGTGTCCAAATGGGTTTAGTCATTGGATCTGGCCAATAATTTTGAAACTACTGTAGTAAAATTCATTAAGAAAAAAAAATTCCAGGTTTGGTGTGGTGAGAGAATTCATCACTGATAATGGAACACATTTTAAGAATTATAATTTCAAAAGTATAATAGATAAGTATGGGTGATCACATAGGACATGAACCACTTACCACCCATATTTCAATAAGCTGATAGATGTGTCAATCAAAGATCTCAAACAGATTTTGGAGAAGATAGTGTCTATATCTAAGAAGGACTAGTTATTGATGTTGGATAAGGCCCTTTGGGCCTATAGAACTGCTTAAAAAACTTTTATAGGGATTTAACCATACAATCATCCCTTTGGAAAAACATGTCATCATCTTGTTGAGTTACAGCAGAAATCATATTGGGCAGTGAAGGCCCTTAACTTTTATTTCAAGTCTTTTAGTGAGAGGAGACTGTCGAGATGAGTGATCGGGAGGAGATTAGAATAGAATATTTTTAGAATGATGAAATTTATATAGAAAGAACATAGGATTTTCATGACACAATCATTCAAAATTGGAATATCAATGTTGGTTATAGGGTCGTGGTATTCAATTCTAGATTGAAACTATTTTATATAATGTTAAAGACGATGTGGTCAGGACACTTTACCATTATTATAGTGTTGTTTAATGGAGTTGTGGAGCTAGTTGAAGAAGAAAACTGATATTTATTAGTCACTGTTTAAATAATAAAACATGTTTTTAAGGTAATCCAAAGTGCTTTCCTGCCATATCATTACTGGAGGAAGAAGTTGTTTCAAGTCTAATAGAAAACTATAAACTCAGTGTTTCATGGGTACTAACCCGTGGTTACTTAGTTGTTTTCCATTTATTTCTATTTTCAATAGATTTAACCCCTTTTATTGTTATCCTATTAATCTCCATGATTTCTTGATAGCTTCTCAATATTTGGTTTCACTTGAGAGAGATAATGGATGCCAAAAACGTGGAAAAAGAAAACCAAAGGGGCATTCCACTGCATTATATGGATAAAAATTCTTCATAAAATCCATCAGTTTACTTTTCTTGAGCTTAAAATTATAAATTCTTATGTTATTTCACTAAACATGTCAGTTAATGGTTAGTATCAACCACTTAATATTTTAAAAGGTGATATTTCTGTGGAAAGTAATGTCAGTGATCTAATGATTCAGGGAAGTATTTTTTTGCATTTTTTCACTTTTATTTTTCTTCTAAATATTTACCAATCTACTGCACAATCTTAAGTGTGTGTGAGACCCCTTGTTTTCATTTGGAATGTTGAGAATTGAGATACTGAATAGGGTGTTAGATGCTTCAATCTTGTGAGTTGAACGTTTTAGTTGAATTGAATTACGGAACAGGCTTGGACTCTATAGATCACATTGTTTCAACATTTCGTGTGAATTGTATTCAACACATCACATTACTTTTATAATTACATAAAGTGTTATGCTTATTCTAGGATAAAAAATAAAAAAAACAAGCTTTGATGACTTTTTTATTTATGTGTTTCTTCATTTATTTTCTTTTTTATGTAGAAAGTTTTCTTTCTGAACCTTCCTACTACCCCTTAACATTCTGTTTAGTGCTGATTTGTTAATAAATGAAGAACTATACTTTCTACCGCCATATAATTCAACATTGGTGACAATTTTTGGTTTTAAGAGTAGGTTGGAGGGTTCATTCTATTTTAAATTAACATTCCCCCTTCTTGAACCTAATATTTGTTTACACAAAAAATTGTCAAATTTTTTCAAAAAAAAATATTGAATATCTATTAAAATTTTCAAATTGTTTCATTGCATGAGGGTCATTGGATATTTAATGGTACTTTAGTTATATCTTGCTTAGTGAAAAACTATTTATATATTTTAAGAGTACCTCTTAGTTCAAAACTGTTGAGGTTGAGTGATTGTTTAGTGGAATTGTTCATTGTTCTATAGACTTTCTGTTTAGGAACTAAGGATGGAAGTGTGACCTGATTCATTTTGTGGAATGAGGATCATGTCTTAGGGTAACTGTATGTTTTCATTAAGAACCTATGGGACTCATAATTTTTTAAAAAATAATATTAAATCACTTTAAGATGTAAACTGAAAAATATATTATTTAAGTCTATTGTTTCTAGAGTAAAATTGGTAAATGGGATCCCATAGTGAGTATCTGATATAAGGTGGGATGGGTGCATTTTTTTGAATAAATAACAATAATTTAAATTTTAATAAGTGCTATGCATAGTTCTTTTCACGTAGAATATGGCTAGGAAAAATTAAAGTAAAGTGCCATTCCAAAAAATGAACTCATTAAAGTGAGGGGAATTTTGATTCAAGATGAAGAAGGAAAAAATTGACTTGGTCAAAATTAATTTGAGTCGAATCAATAGAGGGATGAATTTAATGGAAATAAATTTTTGGAACCAAGGAGAAGGTGAGAATTGAATGTGTCTTTATTTGTGTTCTTAGTTCCACTTGAATTAACCTATCATCACCCATTGAATCAGTAATTAACTTAAAAATTGAATTGGGATAGTTAATGAGTACATATAAGAGGAATGCAAAACATAAAAGTATATGAATTTTTGAGACATTTGACTTCCAGTTATATTTTGATGATAGACAAGACATCATTTTTTAACACCTATTAAAAGTTGGACCCACTGTATGGTCTTTTTCCTCTGTTTGTAAAATTTTAAACAATCACTTTTTGAACATAATCTACCAAGTAATTTGTCTCTTTTAATGTCAAAGGAATATATTTGTTTGGGGGAAAAAAGTTTTAATTGTGGGTTCTTTTAAGGTGGATTTATTTTATTACTTTTTTCACATCATTTTTCTCGTTTTCTTCTCTTTTTATTAATAAAATAATTCATTTTTTATAGTAATTAGCAATGGTTATATTTTTTATATTAAATTGTAAAAAGATGTGTTTTTGTATAATATTATGTTTTCACTTTCACTTTTTACTTCAATAAGACAATTTATTTAATGTTTTATTTAAATTTCATTTTTTTTATTATTTCCTTATTTCATTGGTTTTCATTTTTCCCAAAATAACTATTTCATTTAATTAATTAATACTTTTTGTAATTTAGTTTAATTTTTAATGCATTATTTCAATTATTTAATTTATTACATCTTTAAATACATAATTGGTCACATTATTTTTTGATTATTTGAATAATTAAATTATTTAATTTCATTTCATTGTTTATTTTATTTCTTTAATTTCATTATTTAATTAATTATTTAGTTCATTAAATAATTAATGTCATTAGATAATTTTAAATTTATTTGAGTTTGAATTTTAATTTATTTTGTTAATTTATTGGGAACATTTTTAGTTTTGCTTATTGTTTTATTTATGTTGTATTTCATTTTTGTGCAAGTGACATTGACGCTCTTATCAATGACTCAAATGAGTCACTGACACTCCTATCGATGAATCAAATAAGTCAAAGACCTAACTATTGGTTACTCAAATGAATCACTAATTCACATCCCATCTATTTTGGTGAGATATTCTCCTACCGACGTTCCTCTATCCAATGTCAGACTCACCTCCATTATTCATACAGACTCCCCTCCTCTTCCTACCACTGACACTGACACTCACTTTTAATCCTACGACACTAACACCAATGTTTTTCCTCTATCCAGCATTGGTCTCAATGACACTCACTCACCATTCATCACCTCATGTTGACACATCATTCTCTCGCATACCTCTCCAGAATCAATGAAAATGAAATCCCACCTTCCACACTACTCTCGCAACTCATCGAAATTTCCTCCCACCTGCCAGCCACTAACACTGAAATTGTCCTTCCCAAATCCTTCCTCCACACCCTCATTGGACTCACCATTCCTTATTGACTCACACTTCTTCCAGCCACTATCACCCTTCCTTCTACACCAGCCTCAAGGTTCCACCATTCCTCATCCATCTCCATACCACTGTTCTATATCCGCATTTACCCCCATTGTCTCACCATCACGCATCACCGCAATAGCATAATCAACATCAGAAATCGAAACAAAATATATTGAACCCAGAACACATCAAAATAATACAAGAGTAGCATCAAAGGACACACGAATTCTAATACAGAAATAAAACAACAGCAGTAGAAAAAACACATGTAACCAAGATTACAAGTAAATAAAAATCCCAAAACACTTTCAATACCGATCTAAACCCTTACCAGCAACACGTCATGCACTTCTCACCAAGGCCACATTGGCCAAACCACTCTTATCTCGTTTCATCCCTGTTGATACTGCTATGAGCATCGTCGGCCACCGCCTTGAATTCAAGAGCCTCAATATCCAATTTGAAGCCCTACCATTGCCAGAAGTCCCTTGTTGAACCCCACATCCATAGGCGTCCTTCCCCGTTAACCCAATTCAAGTCGTAAGTCCTCCAACACCACTAAATCCTGGGCAAAACCACCATTTCACATCACCCCCATCTCCTAATTCCATGATCCCTTAATTTGAACTATTGGAACTTCTCCTGAGCCCATGCGAAACCCTCCCCACTCTTCCTTCTCCCTCACCGCATGAACCGTTGATCCCCCTTATCGTGTATTATTTCATTATTTTAATTTTTTATTTTATTTTAATATAACATATAATAAAAAATATATTATGTAATATATATCATATACTATTCAACAATAATAATAGGCATGTTAATGATGGTATATAATCTTTTATAGAATATTAATATATCACAAAAATATGGTTTATTAAATAAATATAATATTTATTAAGCATATATTAGTAATAATAATTATGAATATTATGTTAATATGTATTATTATAAATATATAGTATATTATTATTTCATTTTATTTTTATCTGACTCATGTGAATTTTGTGTTCTATATTATTCTATGTAGGGGGAGCCGCTCTTACATGCTGTGATAATGAATGTTGTTCGTAAGGGTGAAAATTTTTATGGGAAACGTAAGAGAATATTCTCAATGTTGTTGTAAGGGGATTGTTTACACATACAGGGAGATCACTCAAGAGATGGTGATGAGTACATCGGAGCAGTCCATGTAGGATGATGATGCCTGAGGTGGTACCTGGCATGCATTTTTTCAGTTATGGAGAAACTGATCCATTGATGGTTGGGGAGAGAGGATCATGGTGAAAGTACTACATATACAGTGGGGAAGACTTCAGAGAGATTCATGAGACATTAATTCAGGAAATTGAGGTGATGAGAAAATCATTGCACGGGCGAAATCCATTCTCTAGAAATCACTTCTAGTGATCGGAAGAGACTTCCATTCTAGAGAGTGAAGAGAATACCCATAAATATTTCACTCTATCCCCCAATGAATTCCATTGATCCTGATCAATTCATCATCCATCTATTATCTATCGACTCGAGGATTCACCACTTCCATGGATTAGATTACTGGAATTTAAGTATTAGATTATCATTCCCATTCTAGATTCCTTGGGCAGGAGATCTGATCACACCTTTGAGGGCACCTCATTTACCATTGAGTAGAAGTACAGAGATTTAGAGAAAACTGATGATCATGCAGGGAGAGATATTTACTTATTTTTTGCTATTTTTCTGCAAATTTTTTTCATCGTGTACTTAATTGATTTTAAATCTATTATTATGTTGAATTCAACCGTTATGTTTTTCTAATCTCATTCGGGGGGGGATAAGCTGAGCCATTTAGATCTTTTTTGTCTGACTCATGCACTACATTCTTTACTGGATAGTTTATTCTCTCTATCACTCCTAACTAGAAAATTTTATTTTTTATAACATCAAGATTAAGTGAAAACTGATCTTTCTTGAATAATAAGGGAAAATGTTTTCAATTTGAGAATCTCATTGACAAATGAATCATGCTCAAATAAGAGAGACGCATTGATATCAACTAATATATTGAACTCAGTGACATATGACTTTTATCATTATGATATTATATGATTTTTACAGTTGATGAAATATAATGATTATTATATAACAAGCTGATTAGATGAATAATCTAGTTAGCTACATTATGTCAGATCCACATATTTAAACATTAGTTCATGAACAAGGGTAAGCAGTATAAAAAATCTTCAATGGACATCCCCCTGCTCATCTATTCATTTTTTCCAAACTATTTTCCATGATGTATGTCCTACATCCTTGAACTCACCCTTTAACATTCACTTCCTCACACACTTACTTTCCATCATTTCAGTCGATCAACACGATTAGTTGTTGGTGGTTTTTTGGGTGTTTTTGTTTGTTTTTTTAGTTGATTACTAAGCACAACAGAATACCTCCTAATGGTTTGACCCTATATTACAACTATACTATTTATTAAGTTGATTTATAAATTCTAATTTTCTCACTTATTCTCAATGACTTGTGGTAGTCAGATATCTTGGTAGAAAGAAGATTCAATATCGTTCATGTTAGAAATGTGGTAAGAAACACCTCGGGGAATGTATCAAAGAAATATAAAAAACATTGAAAAAAAATAAGTTCATTCAGAAATAAATTATATAGACAAATGAGATGTTAATTATAGTGAAATAAATTTAATCCTAGAAATCCATTTATAGTTTTTTTTTCATAAATGTGGGGAATATGTGAATTATCTAAATCAATTACCACTTATATAGGTTATGTCCATGACCATGAAAGGAACTATATTATACAAATCATTATGTTTAAAGTATTTACATTTTGGGATTTAATAATTATTTAATAGAATTATTTTTATCAATGGTGAGTTTTTAATGAGAAAGATAAAACATATAAGGAATTTGTTAATTTTTTGTAAGAATATATTATTTTATGATATATGAAAAATAATTTTGAAGCATAAATGATTTTATCTTATTAACCTTAATTTTTGTCATTATTTTATTTCTTTCACAACTCTTTGGTTTATGGTTTTTAGTCTTTAACTTTCTCATGATAATTAAATTTTATATGATCATTATTCTCTATCATTGTCCATAATTATATTAAAAATTAATTTTCTTAAATTATCATAATTTTAGTTCTCACTAATGTTCTAATATTTGGTTTCTAGTATGTGTTACTATAGATAACCTTCATACTTACTTTTCTCTCTTTTTTTGAAAAATATATATCAACCCTTTTTTACGATGTGGATTTCAGGAAATGTGTTTTCATATTTCAAACAATTTATTTCCATGTTTAAGTTATAATTAAGAGAATATTATTTATTAAAGTGGATAGAATACAACAACGGGATATATTAAAAAGAAAACTATGTTTGATAGCATATACTATTGAAAATATCGGGCCTAAATTGACCGTGATTATTTAAAAATGATAGGTATAACCTGGACATAATATTAGAGGGAATGAATAGAAAAACTGATTTATGAAATATATAATATTCTTACTCAATATAAATGTATTAATACATGTTATTTTATGTTGGATAGGGTTTTGGTAGATGGTCTAGAAGGGGTTTAATAGACCATAATAAAAAATATAATCAAAGAAATTGATTATTTAAAACAACTGTGAAAGTTAATTATTATTGCTAATTAGTAATAGATAAGTAACTAACACATTGTTTTTTATATATTTTGGTCCAAAGTGGGAATACTCTACTCTTATACCTCTCCAACTGTAAAGAGATATGTTTTAACTAATTGATTTTTGAAGGGGAACCATAAACCAACCACAAAATCATTTTTTGGTGTAGGGATAATCAAAACACACTGACTTTTGTATCGTGATACAAAACCCAATAACAACACATGAATTTAGATTCCATAAGTCACAACCTGATGAAAAGAAGAAGAATAGTGCTTTTGTATGTAAAAGCAAAAAATTAGAGAGTGTTTGTGAGAGAATGTAAATAGTGCAACAACCTAAGAAAATAAATAAAGGAGAAGATTCAAAATAAAATCATGAGTACTAGTTCTCAATAAATGTGTATATCTCATCAAGAAAGTAGTAGTCATAAAATATTTAATTTATCTTCCGGGACTATATAGTTAATGAAATAGTTTATCACAAAGGGTTGGTTTTTTATAGCACTACATAAGGTCACAACTTTTATTCTAATGGAAAAATATAGTATCATATAAGTTAAATCATGACTTTCATACATTTAAATATGTATTGATCACCCATTTAATGGAGTCTTGCAAATATTAACAATTCCCCCCAATGGTAAAATAATTCAAAATTATTTAGGAGAGAGAAAATCAATCTCCCTAAAAATCATAACAATATTGATTTGAATACAAAACATAAAGACCAATTCAAATTGATTTCAAAAAAATTAAATTATTCCAATGGATTTCATAATAACAAGAAAACCATAATTTCAAATAAACAAATAGAACTATGTATGATAATTCCATTAATATTGCATTCATGTTGATTGTTAATAAAAGCATCAGAACACAATCTCTATAATTATAAAAACAAAATTTTCATGAATTTAATAGATTAATATTTTTCTAAATTTTTTTAAAAAAATTGATAAATATTTTATAAAAAAATTAAAATTTTAATATAATCCATAATATAAATGTTACACAAAATTTTTACCTTTCTACTGAATATTAAAAATAATTTTAAATATATATTATACATGAATAAAATATTATAAAATTATTGCTCATGGTATCCATATAATATTTATGAGCTTTATAAATTATTAAAAATACGAAAATAATTACAATATATATATATAGTAATTAAAAATATTAAAAATGGTGAAAAATAGAGTACTGAAAAATTTTCAGAACAATAAAATTGTAACTCGAGGTAGGATAAACATTTAACTAGAACTACCATAAATTTAATCTGATGGTAAAATAAAATAATATCGGACTTTATCATTAAAAAAATTATGTGGAAGAAGCAAGCATATACTACAATTCTAGATCAAACTTTTTGTTGTGGAATTAAAGACCTATCAGTGAAGATCTACCAGCACTTATTTAAAAGATATATCATTGTCTTTAAAAAAAATTAACCTATCATTGGATTAGAAAATAATGGTCCACCATTAGTTATAAAATTTGATTCAATGTTAGTTAAAAATATGAATCCACCATTGGTTATAAAATATGATCCACTGTTATTATAAAAATAATCTACCGTTGGAATAAAAATAATTAATCGTTAGAATAATAAACAATCCACTCTTACTAAAACAATAACAAACCATTGTTTAAAAAAAATAATCCACCTTTAGTATAAAAAATAATCCACATTTAGTGCAAAAATAATCCATCATTAAGATAAACCATAATCAAATTTTAGTATAAAAAATAATCCATCATTAATATAAAAAGTAATCCACTAGTAGTAAAAACACTACAAAGATCTAGAGTGATTTATTGTTTGTCTATAACATCACCAACCGTTAGTTATATATACTTATCAGACTTTTTTTATATAAAAACATCTACAACTGAAAGTCTTAACGAATAAACAATTAGTTTATATCATCTACCATTGGATTTATTAGTTGATCTAATCTTAGTTTATATCATCGACTTTTGGTTATATAAAATAATCTACCATTGGGTATAAAAACTCATATACGATAGGTGGTCCTATATAATCTACCAAAAGTTTATATCATCTAATGTTGGAGGTATTGTATGACATAATATAAGTATATATAATTTACCATTGGAGTTGTAAAATAGAGGAAAACATCTACCATTGAAAAAAATAAAGATCCAACTGTGATTTTATTGAAGGAGGAACCATGCTAGGAGGAAGAGGATGGTTGCCAAGATACTGAAAAAATGATAAGAATCTAAAGAGTACATACATAGAAGATAAGTTATGGAGGGAGAACATAATGAATAGTGATTCATCATTTCATGTATAAGTTCTACAGAAAACCTTTCATAAATTTCAAATCCATATAAATGACAGAATTTGAAGTTTTCCAAAATATTTAAATGGATAAAATTTAAATAGTTTTCTAAAAACCCAATATCCAATTAAATCTGTCAATAATAAAAGGATATATCATCATAATATAGTGAAAAACATATTTGATAATAGTTAAAAACATAACATTAATTCAGAAATTTTTTTATAGAACCTTAATGAAATTTATATATTTTCAAATAATTAAATTAAATAAATAAATAATATTATATTTCCAACCGAACAAACTCTGAGTGATTCTAATGCGAATTTAATGATATATAAATGAAATAAAAAATGATTTTTCATTTGGTAAAGTCTATAATTCTAGAACTATTTCAATGTCATCTGACATTTGATACCCAACTATTATAGATCATGTTATAATTTAAATACAAGTGAAAACTATATATTAGTTTAAAATAAATATATTTCTTTAAACCAAAATTATTTTATAATATTTTGGAAAAATTGAAAACATTCTAAAAAAAATTAGGCTTCATATTTTTTCAATAAATGTTATATAAAATTATTACCTTTCATATGAAATTGGAATTCTAAAAAACTGGTCACTATAACTCAATTTATAAAAAAAATATAAAGATATTTTTTAAAAGACTTTCTTACATAAAATTATAAGAGGGTTTTTTTATTATTAAAAAAATCTAACATGTAATCACACACACAAAAATGTGGAGCATTTGGAATCACTAATTCTCTAACTACCTCTAAGACTGTTTTAAAATAACATCAACAAATTTTTGGTTGTCTTTAAATATGATATTATTATCTATAAAAAAATGTAAGGAAGAACATTATAAGTTTTCCAATTCAGTAATCAAGAACAAGTGAAGGTAGATGTTATATGAAAATTCAAAAAGATTCAAAATATAATAGAGAATGTCATATTCTTAGGGAAAAGTTTCCTCAGTAAAGGGATTTCTATGTATCCTTCAAAAATAATGGAAATTGAAGGAAACCTTGACCAATAATTTTTTATGGAGACACATAGATTCATCATATTATTGTTACTATCATCAGTTAATGATAAACATATCATGATTTCCAATCCCTATAACCAAGAGAACTCATAAAGAGGTGAATTGGTTTCTATAATTATATATCGAAATAGATTTTAAAGAGTTAAAAACTATCTAATCGACACAAATATGATCATATTATCCACCAATGGGGAAATATTTGTGATCTACAATGATGTTTCTAAAAAGTCCTTATGTGGTGTACTCATGAAAGATAACAAATTTATATCTTATACCTTCCTCCAAATAAATATCCATGAAAATAACTAGCCAACATATGATATGGAATTGGATACAATGGTATTTTTATTTAATATTTGGTCACATTATCTCTATGGGTAAAAGTGTGACATATATATGGATCATAAAATCCTCAAGTATATATTCATAGAAAAGGAGACCAATATACACCATCTATGGTTGTTAGTGGAGATCAGGGATTGTGATTTCTCAATCCATTACCATTATTATATGCTAAACAAACTGGTAGATTCTTTGAGTATAAAGGATCTTATAACCATATCCATGACAAGGATTGAAAGGGATAAGAACTTATTAAACATTTAAAGGATATACATGGGAATAATAAAATGACCTTAATCAATTATTTCTCAAATAAATGTACATCTATCCTTTCTCGATTGGATCATAGAGGCCCAAAAAGATGATGTAGAGGTAAATATAAAATATAAAAATTTGGTTGTAATACATCACTAAATATAGATTTATGTGTTTTCAAACCTAGATATACATCCCATCAAGTCTAAAACTACAGAGGGAACTTATGGATGATCTGTATATATCATCCTTATCTATTCTTTTAGGATAAACTAAGATGTATAATGATCTTATACCCAACATATATTGGGGAAACATAAAGAGTTAAATTGATAAATTTGTATCTCAATGTTTAGAATGACAAAATTCCGTGGCTGAATAAATGAATTATAAGAGTATGATGCAAACATTATCCATAATAGTATTAAAATGTGAAAATATAACCTTATATTTAATTATTAGACTTCGAAAGGACATCAAAAATAATAATTCCATATGGGTGGTAGTCAATTTCCTTAAAACGTGAGTCAGTTTCTTTTTTTATCAAGGAATATTTATCTCTCGACCAAATCACCATGATATAAAAAAGGTAAGTTGAAAGACTATCTAGAGTCTCACTCTCTTTTTTATCTAGTCATGATATGAGTTTTACCTTATGGTTCTAGAGAATCCTTTAGTAAGTGTTTGATTCATCGTAAAGATTAAGTACCACTTATCACCCTCAAACATATTGTAGGTATGAGAGAACCTTTCAAAATCCATAGGATATGTTGAGATCATGTTCAAGGGTTTATAAAAGATATTGGGATCAGCACCTTCCCCTAGTGGAGTCCTTATATAACAAAAGTTTATATTATAACATTTCCAATTGAACAATATAATGATTTATATGGAAAGAGGTGTCATAATCTGACAAGATATGATAAATTTAAAGATACAAAGATAATGGGGCCTGACCATATCCCAGAGATAACATAGAAGCTTTAAACCATTCACCATCATTTGTAATTAGAACAAAGTTTAAAAAAATCCATATTGGAAATTATCGATGTCACCTAGAGTATGAGGTCAATGAAAATTTTTCTTTTATATACTACCATGGATGAATGTTATGAAGTTTGGATGAAGAGACATATTATTCATCAATAAATTTTCTATATTGAGATCCATGATTATATCAGAGTCATGGATTATCGACTATCACACCCACTAGACCTATCTCAAGTACATGATATATTCCGTGTAGCCCTTTTGAGAAAGTGTATACCAGAATATTTATATGTACTCAATCCATAGGTTATACCCTTGGAGAATTGTATTTCATATGACAAGAATTTGGGGAAGATTTTTGGATTATAGAGACAATTCTATAGAAATAGACAACTCGACTGATCAAAGTGCAGTGACAGATCAAAAAGTTTAAGGAAGAAACATATGTACTAGAAGAGGTACTGAAAAATGTACCCTCATATATTTTAGTTTATGAAATGAAATTTTGAGGGTGAAATTTATAAATGGTGTAAGAATATAATGACCATTAATTTTTAAAATGAAATTCCTATTTAAATGAGTAAATTTATTATTAGGTAATGTAATTATATAAAACACATGCACCACATTGGGTATTTTGGGCGATTATAAAATATAGCTTTTTGGAATTGAAAGGCCATTAATAATATTATGAATTGATAATATAGTCATTTTAAAACTCTTTAATGATTAGTATATATTAAGGGTTAGCATAAAATCCAATTCACATAGAAGGATGAAGCGATGGACTCGAAAAATAGGATCATTCCCTTTTTAGCCCATTTTTTAGAGCTTCTGAGGGATATGGATTCACTATGATTTTTCATTGACCAATCCCAAGATTATATCCAATTAATGAAATAAGAGAAAACACATTTATAGTAGATGTACAAGAATATAAAGGTCGTAACCCAAACCATGTTCGATGAACCACCCCAAGAAAGTGTCACCATCACACAACTTATCATGAGGGCATATTATTTTTCAATAAATGGTTATGAATCAAGACCCTAGTAATAAAAAATTGTACATATTAATTTTAATAAAATAATGACTATATAAATACCTTTCTATTATTACTTTATCAAATATTATATAATGTGTTTGATTAACAACGGATTTTGACATAGAGAAATTAAAATTTTATTTATGGGAAATATTTAAATTTTAATAAAACACTCATTGAAATAATTTTTAAATAAATGATATTTTAATAAAATATTATTTTTATATAAAAAATTTTAAATATAAATTATAAAATAATTTAATTAGGCCCAATGAAATTTATATATAATTTATAATGTGGTTAACATCATAAAAACTATTTTTATTCAGTAAATATGAATATTTCTTTAAAAATGAAAAGTTTACATGTTTGAAACAAAATTCATAAAATAAATTTTATTTTTGAAATTAATACATTTAAATGATACAATTGTTAATTTTTCATAACTTTTTGATATATGGGATCTTTTGTGTAAATATTTAATATAATATAAATATACATTATATATTTTGACAACATAAAATCACAAAAGTATTTAATAAATAATATAATTACTATCCATGAACAATATTTTGTTACTACATTAAAAGAATTTTTATTAATTTATTTGATTAATATTGTTATCCCTAAAAGAATCTTCCAAAACCAATATTATATTTTATCGTTTTAAATAAATTATTTATAAACACGACTCATATGCACATCGTTAGGGGGATTATATTAGGGAGTCAAATAAATGGACAAATAAAATATTTAAATCAATTTTTAATTCGTAGAAACCTTGGGAAAAACCATGGGGTGTTTTTTGGTTCTTATTATTTTATCATATAGAGTCTAAAACCTTAGTTTCGAATTTTATAAGGAATCCCCCTCATTTTCTATAAGTACACACCCATCCCATCACTCCTCCTTACTCAAAACATGTTAAACATGATAATGACCTATATTTAATTTTTTATGGTCTAACCATGGTGTTCCCAAGATCATTATTAGATCCTACCAATATTTTAGGATTTCCCTCTCAAGGTAAAATATCTTATCCTCTTCATTTTTATTTCACATATTTTCCTTATACTATGCTTTTTGGTTTCCAATTTTTCATATTTTAGTGTGTTTTTACACAACCCGTTTACTATAATTTTCATTCAAATGTACTAATAAAACACAATTCAATCTCATTAATCTCATATATAAACCTTTTTGTTCACTCTTTATGATTCTGAAATTATCTTGTAATTTTCTACAAAAAACATTTATATTATTATTAACCTTCCCCATTTCCACTCAAGAGTATTCACCTAAATGAATCTATCATTAATTGATTGGGTATATCCATTTATATAACCCAAAATACATAATCATGGTATTAAAAGTGGTATAACATTTTATTATGTTGTATGATCTATGTGGAAGATAAATACATGTAATTATATTAATTTGATAGGTGGCCCCATAATTATATTGTCTTCCAATGCATTCAGAAATGTTTTTATCTCTAGAGGTGTCATATATATTTCACAAGATGTTAGAATAAATATATTAAGTTATGATTTTTTATAGTTATCCTTGATTTATTCTTATGATATAATGTTTTATGATGTTAGGACATTCCTATGATTCCATGGTTTCGTCATCTTATATCATGCTTAGAAGATCATTTTGTTATTCTCACCCCTTTTATTTCACATACGTATACCACCTAAAAAGCATGTATTAATTTCATCATGTTCTTCTACGATTAGTCCATTATTTGGATTTATATATTACCCCTTTTTTATGTATTCCCTCAAGTTATTCCATACAGGATTAAAATTTTGATGGAATATAGTGGTGTGTTATGGGGTTTTTTAAGAAAATATTTTTCCCTTGTTTCAATTTATTATGTTATGTATATAATTTCTTAGTGGATCTAGGCTTCACAAAATTTTATTATTGAATTTTATGTAAATTTATATAATGAATCCTGAATTTAGATGTATTAAAATATGGTTTATCTTTATAATGTTAATAATAAGTGTTTAAATTGAAATTCCTTATTTGAAAAAAGGTTTTAAGATGTGGTTTCAGAAAATTATTGAATGTGGATGTTTATAAAGAAATTGTATTCTAAGTGATTTTAAAAGATTCCACGAAGGTTTATTTTGGGTTGAAATGATGTTTCAAGAATATTTTACCACCATGGGCCATGAATTGGTTTTTATGTGGTTTTGGGAGAAGTTTTTTGTTTCCCAACTGAATTTGGATAAAAAAACATGTGTGTCTTTAATTGGATTTCAACAAGTTTTTAAAGGAGTGATTTAAAAGAGCTATTTGGAATGAAATATAATATTATTTGAGAACAAGGGTGAAATGGAACACCATTCTGAGAATTATGTTTTAAATACATTTTTATAACATTATGTGGTCTTCAAAAGTGTGTGAGACCATCAAAATAGCTTGTGTTATTATCATTCCCATTGTGTCATATAACCCATTGGGTTTTGTTGGATTTTTTTGTCTAAATTATTCTTCTCATAAATTTATGTTAAAGGAAATAATTCTTATGATGGTATAGGAGTTGATGTGTGAGTTACCGTCATGTGTTTTATAACTATTGTATGTGATAGTTGATTTCTTATCTATATAAGTTTCCTAGAATGGGAAGACAATGGTAACTATGTAAAGCTATATTTGAGTGGAATACCGAATATAATAATGTGCTGATTGTTTAATATTTACTTGCTCCACCAATTCAGTAGGACCAAAAATGGGTAGTGGACTCTCAGAGCTAGTAGACTGATTATGGAACATAGAAATTGGGAGTTTTATAGAGGTTTATATTTATATAGTTTTATGGGAAAAATGTTAATATAGTAACGATTAATGGTTTTAGATTACAAATGATATGAGTAGTCTGTAATTGGTGACTTGGGTACAATGAAACTTTGATTATTGTTATTACTATTTTATGATGAATTATTGGTTTTAATTTCATATTTCAATTGAATAACAAAATCGTTAATTTTTTATTGGAAAATTCACTATGTATATCCATTTTAGTATTCTTATTGATGATAGGTTTCCTATTATTATTACATAGTTTTTGGTTTTATCCAAAGCTATCTTTTAAAATTTACTATGAAATAATACCCAATGTTTATTTTTCTTTTTAAAAATAAAACAAATTGGTGTTTTAAAAATGAATTTGATTAAGGATTTGGAAATGGGAATAATTGGTATGATTTGGTATTTAGTTAAATTACTTCATTTCTTTATTTAAATTAGTTTTAAAAATATATAATATTATTTAGGGGTTGGATTGAAAATGTGATGTTAGTCTTTATAAGACTCATTTCTATTCAAGAGGTTATTACCCTAGTTTTAAATAGAGTTTTTGTATTACCTATAATTTCAACTATTAAAGGAACAACGAACTATGAAAAATTATTTAAGTAATTTTATTTAGTTTTTAACCATTTTTTTGTCAAAACCCTATTTTATATCTGTATTTAAACTAAAATTGGTGTAATGGTATTTTTATAGGAAATGGAATGAGATATTTGAATAAATCTGACTAGGTGTGTTTTTCTCACACCCTACAAACACCATTAGATGTATGAAGCTCCACTGTTTTATTTATGGATCCATGGATATGGATTGGTCATTATAGGATTTTTCCTTTGTTTGGACTATTATGGAATATTGGGATGTGGTTAGTGACTGAGGGTTATGAGGAGATGGTTATTGTGGTTTGGTCTTTTAATTTTATTTATGTATTTGGGACTTCTATTGTATCATCCTTATAAAAGAAATATATTTTCATTTGGTATATTTTTTTTGGATTTCTAAATTTTTTTTCCAAATTTATTATTCATTACATATGAAGATGTTGGTTATTTATAATTATTTCTATTGCGAGTTACTATGGTATATGTGTTTCATTTAATTTTCAACTCATTGTTTTATATCATGGACATATGTTGCCAAAATGTTCAATAATAGATTTACACATTGGTATATGGGTTTGAATATTCTCATTTTTAGGGTTAAATCATTACCATTGTTTTTTATCATTACTATATATCCCATGAGTATTTTGAACATCCTATAAAATGTGTGGTGAGATGAGTTGGGTGATATTTTAGGTCTGATTAGACTGGTTCGTTAAAAAATAGTATCAGAACCTAGAATATAAATGTTTTCAATGTTATGGAATGTTCCCTCGGGTTAATTAGGGTTAGTTGAGGTAGAAAATATAATTATAATTTTTTTTTAAATCTTGAGGTAGGTGTGAGGAGAGTGTTATAGAATCTTCCACAACCTGAGCCGCAAGATACCCTTGTATGTTTGGGTTTAGAACATTAATTTGATGTGTTTATTATTTTAATTGATGGATATTGATACGAGAATGTGGAACATGATCCTCTTTGAGTATACAAGTGATTTTAGGGGTCACTAAAAGCTTTTGGGGTAAAAAATAAACGATAACCATAACATTATGGTCTTCTCATATAGTACAGAAAACCATGTAAATCTTGTTTATATGGGTCTAAAACTATCATAGTTTATTTTTTATGGGTGGTGAATGGTTCATTAAATAATTTAACAAAACCATGTGCATTTTATTTTTCTCCATAGATTTTTTTTGGATCTATTTAATTATGAAATTAAACTGATGGGGACAACTATTAATGTGAGGAAAATTATAGATTTTTTGGTGCTTCTATATTTTTGTATGATGTTGTAATTTTATTTATGCCAATTTTTTGTTGTTATTATAAAAAGTGATCGTTTTCTATTTTAAAATATTGTTTTCCAATGGAAATGTTATCTTTGTGGAGTTTTTTTATTTCTAATACAAATTTTGTTAATGATAAAATTGTTTTTGTGGTTATGAAATGTTTTAGACATAGTGTTTATTACCTCTTAATTTTTTTGGGACTTTTGTTTTGAAATTAAAATTGGACTTTTTCAAAATGCGTTGATTCTTTAAATAGTGTGTTGTGGTTTCTTTAAAATGGATAGTGGTGTAATTTGAAAAAATCTTAATTCAAGTCGTTTCATTTGGTTTTTTGGTAAAAAATTGAATTTAATGGAAATGGTTTGAAATGAAAAATTAGTTTGTATTATGTAAATTTAATTATTTTTGTGGGATATTTGTGTGTTTTAAATATTTTTAATTTTAGATTGTTTCAAAAGGGTTTTATATTTATTTTAAAAGTTTGAGTAGCTCTGAAAAATGGGTTTACTCCTCTTTAGATGGGGGTATAATTTTAAAATCTGATAAATTTTTAAAGAAGTATTGTTGAGTGTTTTAAACTATGGTGTGTGCATTTGAAAATTTCCCCTTCATTTGAATTGTGACCCCATATATTGACTGGCTAGAAAACATAATTGTGATAGATTTAGTATTTTGGTTTCTTGTTTGTTCCATCTAGGAAGGTATTGAGATAATGATGGATTTTCCTTCTACGGGTGAACATATGGGTGAACAATTTTTCATCTAGGTGTGTTTCTTCTATTATATAGCCCTAACCAATCTCCATAGGGATTGGTAGATCCTAAATCCACTTTAACATAATACATATTAATCAATCATCCTCTTTTATATTTTTCAAGGATCATTATTGGTTATGTTATTGTTATACTATCCTTAGAGAATTTGGTAAGTTGAAATTTCGGAGTGGTTTAGATATGGTTTTATATTTTTGATTTTGTGTTTGTTAATACTATATGGGATGGCGTATTTTGAGGTTCTTATTCCACATAATTTCTTCTCTCTAGTTTTGCGGATCCCCATTAATGAGATGTTTGTTTTGACAGTGTTTCTAGCTCTATAGCCATTTTTCTACTTGTGTGAGTTGTTTCCCATCATGATTGTGGTTCTTTATCTTAGAATGTAATCTTTTTTCTAAAGGCTATATTTGGATACATTATTGGGATGGATGTTCCTTGGTTTGGATATGGTCGAGCCATAGTTTTTTGGTTTGGGTAATTAGGAAGGACAAAGACTTGATTCATATTATACACTATCTGGTGTGAGTTTGGATCTTGTTGGGTTTATCATAGGATGGCGAACAACGTATGAATTCCTATATTTACCCTTATATTATGTTATGTTACTCTAAGATAAATCTAATATAATTTCTTATTTATGAATGTTTTCAGTTGAGGTACCTTTTCAGTTATTTATATGATAACTGATTGATTTAATGGTTGTTATTACCTTGGGTTATGATAATCTTTTTTGGAAGTCATTTGTTTGTCCTTGGGTTGCGATCTTCTTATAGATTTTGGATATCTTTTTAGTAAGTGATTTTTTTCACTATATTCTGGTGTTTCCTTCATGAATGTTTTATATAATTTAGTTTTTTAGATGATTATTTATTTTTTGGTTTCTTTGAGATGTTGTTGGTTATTTCCACCATTTTAAAAAATTCTAAATAATGTGGAGTCCAATAGTTGTCTTCATATTTGGGTAACTTTGAGATTGATTTGTAGAGATCTAGTTATTCTTAGTGATGATCATGGGTCTTGTGAGGACTTTATTTCATTGTTATAATAGTTCATGATGGGAGGTTTTTCCATGTCATAGGTCCCCTCTCAGTTTTTTCATTTACTCTCACCTCTAGATTAGGTGTTGGGGTTTTTTTGATCCTTTACTTCTTCTCAAGTCAATATGTTTTAGGGGAATATAGTAACATGATGTGGAGAATTATAAAACTGATAGGTCACTTTATCTTAAAATCAATATTATTTGAAATTATTTTCATGATATTTAAAATTTTGGTGAGTTTAATTTGATATTTTTTGAAACATATGATTTTTTTACATGCATCGTTTTCACTCTTGGTTTCACGGAATTCATGTTGGTATCCCTACGCAACTGGGATTTCATATCTATTTTCATGTGTATAGTTGGATAGAAAAACTAGTGCATGGTTTGGGTTAAGTTTTTTGAGTCCTTGGAGTAACCGTGTGAGGTACCTTTTCAAGTGAGAAATCTAGTGCCTGACCTTCACAATGTTATTTAAATGATGCATCAAGTGTAGAAGGGATTTTATAATAGGAAAGTGATTTTTCATTTGGCTGGAACATGATTTGGAAATATGTACAACAAAACCATGATAGATTACTATATCATATTTAAATAAATAAAGTTACCATTCACCTTGGTTGATTTTATGTAATTTAACCTAATTTTTCCCTTCCTATTTTCCAAAGTGATGCAAAAAAATTGAGAGAACCACCATCCTTCACTCTTTGATTAGTGGATCCTCCATGTTGATTGCTTGTAGTTATTTCTCTGGAAAACACTTTGTTTGTAATAACCCAAAATTTTATCAATACATTTTCTCCCTTATTGTAGTAATTTTATAAACATATAAAACAACAATATGAAAAAAAATGCCAAATCATTCTTAAATGACCTATTATGTGACCATCAAATAGAAATTTTCCACTTTTGTGTTTTTAATTTAAAAAATATATCATACATGGTTGTGATGAGTAGGATGTTTGGAGTTTGATAGGAAAAACTTAATTATTTGGTGAAAAGTAACCTACCGTTATGAATAGTAACCTATACTTATGAATAGTAATACAATCCTTATGAATAGTAAATCATTCAAAAGAATTGAAAACTTTCCCATTAATGTATAAATAAAATTTAGGTATCTTATAAGTGATAATATGACCACACTAAAAGTATTGATATTTTTGTAAATCATAAAATAATTAATTATAATTAATTAATTAACTTAAATGATAATTTATTTTCCTAAAATGTGTTCATCAATTAAATTTTTTTTGTCTTCTTGTTTTTAGATAATGTTATTTTTGAAAACATTAGAAAATCAATTTTCATTTTAGAATCTTTATTTTTCAAGTAAATTTTGATTTTAGAATAAAATTAATTTATTCATATTTATTGAATTATTATTTTAATAATGGGGTTTTTTTCATTCTACACATCCAAAAAATTTGGGTGAATTTTTTGGATTTTTATGAAATACATTAAATTTTGGTGAATAGTGAAATTCGATACTTCACAAAATATGCTAAATAAATGAATTTATGATTCATTCCTGAGTAAAGGATGATGTAAATGGCCCTTATATAGAACTTAAATGAAATTATTTCTATTTTTAGTTACAATAATTCTCACTGTTTATTTTCTTGTGAATAAATAATAAATTAATGAATATAATATTAAGAAGACCCTTCTCCACTCCACTATAAATTCAACCCCCACACCCACATTTCTTCACACCTCTAAATCTCCAATACATAAATAAATTATGTCCTAATATCTCCCCTAGATCATTCCTCACATCTAGGTGCCCTTTTTCTCCTTAAAAGACCAAATACTCTCCCCTAAAGAGGCTCCCAAAGGAGATAAACTCAAGAGGTAAATTCCTCTTTCTGATACTTTTATTTTCTTTCAAGTTATTTTCTTTTTTTATTTCATCAAATAAACTCACCCAAATGGTATGATAACTCTAGTAAAATATAAATATTGTAATTATATTAGGCTTATATTATATTTTATCATAATATAACCTTCCATCTCGTTTTATATTAAAAATGAAAACGCTGTCTGAGATGCGTTAATTTATCACATTCCAGGACAATGGGATTTCAATTTGCATTTCCATCTTAAATACTGTTCATGAAACCTTTTTAATTTTTGAACTAAATAATAATATATTTATTTTATCTTATGTGATGTTTTTTAATCCTTATACAACCATGATATAAAATAAAAGTAAAAAACAAGTTCATTTTGAGAAAACCCAAAAAAATTAATCCAAACGTTTACCATTAAACATTTATCTAATGATTCATCCTCGTGATATTTTAAAAAATCATTATGAGATCATTTATATCTCTGTAATTTAATTAATAATATATATAAATAATTATTGATTTTTAACCATGTTGTAAATGAACATCTATTCGTGAATACAAGTGAACCTTTCATAAATGCTTCGAAAAGTAACACTCCTGAACAATGAATTTAAGATCTATAACTCATACCAAGGTCCATAAATGAACATAATAAAGACATAATGAATAAAATTAATTTATTCAAATAAATTTAATTGTTAATTAATGAATCTAATTTCATTATACACTGCATTAAATTGAATAAAGTGTATACACACAAGTTAAGGGGAAATTCTCGAACCCAGCCATCTTTCTTTGGATTCCCCCACTTAAACCCATTTTCATTATGGATATGAATTAAAAATAATGTATTCATAATTATAATAATTTTCATTGTATAGAAATGTTCTCTAAATGATTTTATGAAAAATCTACTTTTTTCCAAAATAACTCTTCTTTCAAATAGACACACCCATTTTAGTTCTCAAAGATTGTTTCATTGTTCACTCTAGTTTAATAGTTCTATGTCAAAATGTTATTTCCTAGTTTTTTTTAAAAAAATGTTTATAAACAAATAATTTATTATGTGAAACCCATTTATTTCCTTTATTTATATTATGTTCATGTTTTACATATTATTTATGTATCTAGCATGATATTGTAAATGTTATAATGTCCCAGGTGCACCCGAAATGTTATAGTGCATCACGACTATAAGAATGTGAAGGGTGAGCCCATAATTATATAATGCTCTAATGAATTGGGGAATGTGTTCAATATCATGAGTTAAAGTGAAATTATTCATGAACATGATGAAATCTTTTTTCATAACTATGTGTAGTAGTTAACCACTAAGACATGATGTTTCATTTTTACAAATTAACATATTCCATTGTACTATATAGATGATGTTATGATTATTCTCACCCCATGTTACATTTTTTAATGTTCATATCTTTCCTCTTACTATAATTTTATCTCATACCTTTTAGAAATATATCCTTAGGTGACTACATGTACTAATGTGTACACAGGGGATGATAAGATGCTAGAGAAGAATGAATTAAATTAATGTTTATTCTTTTGGTTGTAAATGTTATGTATGACCCTACTTTTCCTAAGACACTAATCCATTGTATCCTACCTGTGAAATTTTTTTTATATTTTTATCATTAAAATGTTGTATAATTAATTTAATAATAGTCTCTATAATTGGTATCAGATGCAAGGTTTGGTTAATTGGGGATTTAAGATTAGTGAAACCTAAAGAAAACCTCCAATACGATACTAAGTAAAAATATGAACAAAAGAATATTTTCTAAACATAGGGATCCCAGAAGATATGCTTGTAGTGAAAATTTAAAAAATGAATATATTTTTTATTCCGGACTCATTGAGTTATATTTGGTTCTAACATTTTCGATTTTAGAAAATTTTGGGAACCAGGAGAAACAAGGCCAACAACCCGTGCGAGGTCCAATGCAACGATTGCCTAAATGAAATCCACAATTCTTTCAGAGGTGGAGTTCAAAAAATAATTGTGATGATTACCCTATTGTATCAGGTTATGACTAATAACCTTATTAATTTAGAACCTCCTCATTCACCTAACAGGCGGAAACTGGCTATCGAGTATTTTATGTAGCAATGACGACTAACGTTAAGTGGATATTTTGATCCACTAGTTGCATAACAGTGGGTAAAATATACAGAGAATATTTTTTTTTCTTCACTATTCTGCGATGGAGAAGGTGATTCGGGTCGTTTACCATATTCATAGAGAGTCCGATCAATGTGGGGATTTAATTAATAACACCAAGCCAACTAAAAAAATTCAAGATATGGAATTGGAAGACTTTAAGATCATGTTTCTTAATAGGTATTTCCCAAAAACTCTTGATACAATGATGTACAGAGAATTCATTGACTTCTTTAAAAAAGAAGGAGAGTATTTAAAGGAATACGATGTGAATTTCACAAGGATTCTATGGAATGATTTTGGTTTTCCTCCCAACCATGATAGAAATATTGATAGATTATTTAGCGAGTTGAAACCACACCTTTTAAAGGATCCTATAATTTGAAACATTGAGAGTTATGAAGAATTTTTTTGATGTTATCTAAAAGCAGAGATTGAGGATGTAGAATTATCCCATTGATATAGAGATAAGAAATGAAAGGTGGAGTTTCAAGTAGGAGGATCTAATGATAAAGGATAGAAGAAAACAAAACCACCCACATGCCAAAAATGTGGGATGAAGTATCATGGGAATTGCCTCAAAGGGATCGGAAAATGTTTCATGTATGGTAGAGAAGGCCACCAAGCTATTGAATGTAAAAAATACATGCGAAGGATAGAGAATGGGGTGGAATAAAGTAAAGCACCACCCATGGTCCAATGCTACAACTATAGGGAGAAAGGGAACTATGAAAACTAGTGCACTAAACCTTCACTCCATGAGGGTAATCAGCATCAATATCCACCAAAGACAACAGAACATGGGAAAAATTAAGCCATCACTATTGAAAAAATTGAGAAAGAAAATAAATTCATATAAGGTACACTACCTATTCACTCAAGAATGGAAAAATTTTTGTTTGATTCTGGTTCTATACATTTCTTTTTATCCTAAATGTTTTCTAGAACTTCAGAATCGATTGACCGAAACCATGAAGTAGAGATATCCATAAAAATACCTAGGGGTGAAATTATTTCAACCTTAATATTGGAATCTTATCTTATTTACATATATGGGAAGATTCTTCCAGTGAATCTCTTGATGCCTTTGATGGTAAAATTTGATTCTATAAAGGGAATGGATTGTCTCTCCTTATATAAAGCACATATCAACTTTCAGGAAGAGGAAATACCATTTCATATTCTAAACCATCCCATGATACTATACTAATGCCAGGAAGATCATGTATCTCTTTTTAAAAATACTTCAATGGTGTGGGTGTTGATTCTTTGTGAAGAGGCATACCTCACTCAAATGGTTGAGTCAAACGAAAGTGTCAACCTAGCGGAAATGCCCATTGTGAGGGAATATGGTGATGTATTTCAAAAGAGTTACCTAGAATTTCCCCTGATTATGAGGTAATATTCTCCATAGAACTCAAACTCAGAGGTACTCCTTTATCAATGTGTCTATATATGATGGATCCTATCAAATTGGAGAATTTAAATAAGCAGCTACAAGAGGATTGGAGAAAGGGTTCATACACTATAGTGCATCACCTTGGGGTGTTTTAGAGCTCTTTGTGAAGAATAAGGATAGATCAATGCGGTTGTGTATCGATTATCAGGAACTCAACAAGATCACCATAATGAACAAGTATCCTCTCCCAAGGATTGAATACTAGTTCGACCATCTATGAAGAGCTCAATACTTTTCAAAGGTGGGTATTCATTTTGGATATCATCAGCTAAAGGTGAAGAAGGAATATATTCCGAAGACTTCCTTCCATACATGGTATGGCCACTATGATTTTCTGATGATGCCGTTCAGACTTACCAATGCCCATGTAATCTTCATGGATTTCATGAAAATAGGCTTTATAAATTTCATCAATAACTTTTTGGTAGTTTTTATCGATGATATTCCTATATACACTAAGATAAATGAGGAATATGAAGAAAATCCAAGACATCTATTGGCGATATTTGAGAAAGGAGATGTTGTACACCAAGTTCAGCGAGTGTGAATTTTGGATGAAGCAAGTCATGTTCATGTTAAAATTGATCATATGGGATGGAATTTCAATGGAACTTTTAAAAAAAGGTAGTTGAGGAATGGCTAAGACCCTCTAGTGTCACAAAACTCCATTGTTTTTTTATATTAGTTGTGTACTACTAACATTTTGTGAAAAATTCTACAAGACTGTCAATCCAACTAACTATATTAACAAAGAAAGAGGTAATGTATGTATGGATCGAATAACATGAGGGAAGCTTCAAGGATCTAAATATAATGATAATCACTGCACCTATAAAGAAACTATTGAAGAGTGCATAATGTTTTGTGAAATAATGTGATGCTTAAAAGAATGGATTGGGTTGTATACTCATGAAAAATGATAATCTGATATCCTACGCCTCACAGCTGTTGAAGATCCATGAGAAAAACTACCAAAGGCATGATCTAGAGTTATAGGCTATGATTTTTTCCTAAAGAATATGTTGAGAAGTGTGACATATACACCATTCACAAGAGTCTATAGTATATATTTGTATCTTCCCGGTTCTGGAATCCACCCAGAGGTTCCCCGTACCCGGTTGGTCACATGGCCTCAAGAGAATTTCCCCGAATGCCAGAGGCTGCCGACTAGCAGTGAGGGCCTTAGGTGTGATAATGGGGAAACTATTCCCTCATTGGCAGAGTACACAATGGAAGTACACAAATACATACAACAGAAGAAGTAGTAATTAGAAAACAACAGTAACAGTGGAAGACAGATAAAGGGAACCACTAGAGAAGATATATATATATAAATGATGCATGATACATATATGTAAAGGAAAATAGCCAAACAAGTCACAATGATGGAATGAAATAGTGCTAATCCAAAGTGAAAAAGAAAGAAGATAAACTCCTTAGCATCACAAGCCATAGCTTGGTCCCACACTCTCCAGCTCCACAAAAATGAAGAACCTGAAGTCAAAGGGAACTTCCCATTATCTATACCTGCAAAAATATAATATGTTTGGGCCCAAAAGCATGACCCAAATAGGGTGTGAGAAAAGATCCTATTAGGCAACCACCTGAATATCTGTTCCTAACATCCAGTGAATATATGGCAGGTAAAAGTATAGAAAGCAATATATAGGAAGGTAATCAGCAGAAAACAATCCACAGTTTCTATCATATAATTTACAAACAAGTAAATAGCCACTCAATCAAGTTGAACAAACAGGTAACCCTCTGGGTAGTTATCATAGCCTAACCTCAATGGTTCAACCATCAAGTACTAGCAACCCTCTGGGAGGCACACACAGTCTCACCCCTCTGGTTCAGCTAAAGAATAGACTCTATGGGAAATCACTCACCATCAATTCCCCCCTATAGACTTGTATCATACTAAAGGCACTCTATGGAAGAACTCAACATCTCATTCCCCTTGTGGCATGCGTCGAGGAAATACAAGCACTCTGATGAATCACTCAACGTCAACTCCCCCTTTGGTCTCACATCATTTTATAAAGACACTCTGGAGAAGCTCTTACGTCCATTATCCATGTGGTATACTACACTAGGTTCTCACAGCCCTCTGTAAGTCAACATGAATAGCCGTTTATCGCACCAAGTAAACCTCAAGAACTACTTTTCAAGCATTCTAAGTTATATCTTCATAAAAGAACAATAGTCACAATATCTTAAAAACTAGGCATGGAACTGTAAATATCATTAGAGGAAAAACTAGACCAAATAGTCATAAACAGGAAACACATGCATGGGAAAAAACATCCAAACCACATAAAATTACGCTATTCACAAAAAATAACCTCTACTCAGGCATAGAAGAAAAGCAGGCAAACAACAGAGGAAAAACAGTAAAAACACAATACCCCTTTCAAGGGTATTGGTGGGATTTACACATAATACTCAAATACTATCTACAGAAAGGAACAAACCACCTGCTTTTATGTTAGGAGATCAATATTCTTGAACCACTGGCCTTAAATCACCTTATAACGTCGAAGATATAAAAAAATTTATAAAACGTTCAACCCACGATAACATGGAAATGATAAAGAATTGGGAAACGATGTTGTAGAAGAAGAGAGAATTCACTGATACGATTCCAATGCAACTGGCAGAGTTTGATTTGGAGGACGGATGGAGGATCGGTTGTTTGTTGAAGATCTGCGGCCGTATGGTTTCTCTCGGATGAATATAACCTAAAATAAGATGGTTCTGTCTATCAGACGTGACCCCGGTGCGTTTAATGAAAAAAACACAATACATGGCGTTTACTTTTGGAGTACATGGTGTGTACTTACTATTTCCTTACTCCGCTTTAGGCGGCCTCCACGTCACCCCACACGACCATGTGTGTGGTCAAGACACAGCCAGTACATGGCCTCCTACAGCAACGAAGTACACAGCATGTACTCATAAAGTACACGACATGTACATCAAAATTTTTTGGAAACTCATCTTTCCTAAAAAAAACTCTATAAAAAGGAAAAACATACCTAGATAGAATGTCCGAGTTCTTACAAACATCCCCCTTAAATAAATTTGTCCCCGAATTTCCCTAGCGTGACGTAGAAGAAGAAACCCCGAACAGTTCTAGCCACTGTGCTTGTACATCATCCTCCCTCTCCCAAGTCTTGTCATGTACTTTCCCGTGCTGCCATAGCACTCATACTAGAGGAACAGACCATCAACAGAGAAGCTTTGTACTACAATCCCCAATCTGGATAAGATTCTCTTCAAACGATGCATCCACCTCGATCTTAAACTCCTCGGGTTGAAGGGCATGAGACGGGTCTAAAAAGTAACGTTGGATCTAAGAAATCTGGAATACATCGTGCATATCTCGGTACCTCTGAGAGAACTGCAAACGATAGGCAACTGTTCTATCTCTCTTCAACACCTCAAATGTCCCAAACTACCTCAGTGAAAGCTTACCCTATCTCTTAATCCTCTTGTGTCCCAACCTCAGTGTGACATGCATGAAATCCGGACACTCGACCTCAAACTCTAGAGGTCTTCTCTGCTGATCAGCATAAGACTTCTGATGAGACTGTGTACTATCCATCTTCTTCCGAATCAGCTCTATCTGCTTGGAGGTCTCCTGAACAAGACGAGGTCCCATCAAAGCTGCCTCTCCTGCCTCCAGCCAATATAAAGGTGATGGGCATGGCATAATGTACAAATCCTCATAAGGTTCCATATGAATAGTTGTTGAAAACTATTATTGTAGGAAAACTCCACAAGAGTTATATGCTTCTCCCAGGAATCTCCAAAATCTAGAATGCATGCTCAGAGAATATCCTCAAGCACGTGCATCATACGCTCAGACTGGCCATCTGTCTAGGGATGTTAAGTTGTAATCAAAAGTACTTATGTGCCCAAATCCTTCTGAATCATGTGCCAAACCTGAGAAGTAAAACGTGTATCCCTATCTAAAACAATGGAGTGTGAAACACCATGCAGACGTACAATATTTCAGATGTACAACTACCCTAGATCATCGACACTCAAGGTCTCCTAGATCGATAAGATGTGTGCATCCTTTGTGAGTCTGTCAATGACAACCCAAACCACTTCATTCCCTCAAGGTGACCTCGGAAAACTGGTCATGAAGTCCTTCGCGACGTCATTCCACATCCACTCGGGAATGGCTAACTGCTGCAAAATCCATGTTGGGTGCTGATGCACCGCCTTCACCTGATGACAAGTGGAACACCTCATGAAGAAACCAGCAACATCCTTCTTTATACCTGTCCACCAATACTAACAATGTAGATCATGATACATCTTGGTGAATCCAGGATGAACTGCCTAAACAAAGGAATGAAAGTCCTACATCAGCTCCTCGTGTATATCTGTAGGCACCCATACGCGTCCCTGGAATCGCAGGATCACATCCTCTCCTATGGTCCACCCAGAAATTGGGTCCTCTCTTGACACACTTTCCCATAGGACTATACCTTCAGAATCTAATATTTTCCTCAGTCGTACCCGACCAATAAGTGTAAAGGTAACAGCTACAGAAGATAGAAAAGTCCGCCCTTGTCTTTCATGCACCTCCAAATGCATCTTAGAGAACAGATCCATAAGCTTCCACTCATTGATAGCCTCTCGAACTGCCTATATCTGAGTCCTCCTGCCAATGAATCAGCCACTGCATTACTTTTTCCCAGCGTATAGGCGAGCTAAAAGTCAAAGGACTGTAGGTACTCCACCCACCAATGCTGTCTCAAATTCATATCATGCTGAGTGAAAATGTACTTGAGACTTTTTTGGTTGTTGAAAACCAAAAAGTTCCCTCCTAGAAGATAATTTCTCTAACAGCGTAGGGCATGAACAACAGCTGCCAACTTAAGATTGTGCATTGGGTAATTCCACTCATGTGGCCTCAACTATCGAGACTCGTATGCAATGACTCCATAACCCTGCCTAAGAACAGCTCCCATCCTAATACTCGATTCATCGCATTAAATGGAATAGCTCTTTCCTGGATCTGGCAAGACTAGTATCGGTGTAGAAGTCAACATTCCTTTGGTTGCTCCCAGAAAACTACTGGTCTCACTTTCACTAGGTCTAATAACACTCCTTTCTCTGAGATAACATGACCCAAGAAGTGAATCTAATCCATCCAACAGTGGCACTTTAAGATCTTATCATATAACTGATGCTCTCTTAGTGTACTTAGAATGATATCAAGATTTGTGGCATGGTCGTGTCGAGTTTGAGAGTACACCAAGATATCATCCATGAAGACCACCATGAAAGAATCCAAGTATTGATGGAACACTCAGTTCATCAGTTCCATGAAAACTACAGACGTGTTCGTGAGACCGAACGACATGACCAAGTACTCGTATAGACCATACCTGCTCCGGAAGGCTGTAAGAGGTATATCAGATGGTCTAACATGAAACTAATGATAACCGGATCTGAAGTCGATCTTCAAAAATGCTCGGGATCCTCGATGATGATCAAAGATATCATCAATCCTAGGAAAGGGATATCGGTTCTTGACTGTCAACTAGCACAACTCCCGATAATCCTCACAAAGCCTAAGGGTACCGTCTGCCTTCTTCGCAAACAGAACAGGTGAACCCCAAGGGGAAGTACTAGGTCGGATGAAACCCTTTTCCTGAAACTCCTCCAACTACTTCTTGAGATCCTACAGCTCAGGTGTAGACATCCTATAAGGAGTAATGGACACCGGTGCTACTCCTGGCATGAATTCAATCGAAAATTCTACCTCACACTCTGGAGGAAAACCTGAAAAGTCTTCTGGAAAGACAACACTAAAACGATCCACCACAGGAGGAAAGTATAATTGTGAATTCCCCTGGTCATCCAGATAAAGACTAGCAGTCCGGGCTGTAACCTTTCCCAACCCATGATGCTCTTGACCCGGTCTTCTCACCCAGACATCTCACTCACCCTTATGAAGAAAATATCCACCCTCTGGTGATATGAAACTCACCCTTTGGTGATAACAGTTGATGATAGCCTGGAAGGGAACTAGCTAGTCCATCTGGAGAATGAAATCATAGCATGTCATCTCTAGTACATAGATATACCATAGAAAGTGATACCTAGCCACCTCTATAGGTAACTCCTTGCACTAGCGTACACTAGTCGTCCTAGTCCCCAATGGTGTGTCTAGAGTCAATGTATCGATAGAGTAAAAGATGTAGAGCCCAACGCTCTCCAAAATAGCAACAAATATAATTCAATGCGAATAACCTGTATCAAAAAGAGTATAATAGAAAACTGAGGCTACTAAGATCGTACCTCGAACTGTAGAGGGTCCGGGATCCTGCTTCTTCTAGGTCGGCTCCACTCGAAAATCCTGACATATTCCATGGCCCTGTGACCCTGCCTGACCGCTCTGAGCTAATCCACCCTGCTGTCGCTGAAATACTGGTGACTGACCACCATGACCTCGACCTCCACCTCGACCCGAATGGCTGAAAGAACTCCAGTTCTCAGACTGGTGGGAAACTGGTGGCACTGCTCCTGAACAAGAAGTCATGGATGAAGCCCTGTCACCAGCTACTGGTGATAAAACTTGATAGAATTTCTAAATGTGACCCATCTTACTGCAAGATCGTAACTCCACTGGGTCTCTCTGGCATTATGACCTTGAATGCCTAGCCCTTTCACACTGGTTTCATATCACCTGGAAACCTGAAGATGTGTCTCTCTATCGCAGATCACCACGCGTATACTCTCTATGACACTTCCTGCTATTATCTGGTGAAGCACTACCACTGTAAGCGGAACCATAATGGATCACATCTCCAAAATCTCTTAGATTGGGCTCCTTAATCAGTGCCTAGTTGATGATAGAAGCGATGGATATCAGCCTGAAGATATTCACCTGTGAGCGGAACTCACGTCTGAGACCACCCTCAAACTTCCTTTCCAAAAACAACCCATCTTCACCCTGGAGAGGTGAGAAATGCTGAAGCATAGTGAAATGAGAGGAATACTCCATGACAGAAATAGTTCCTTGGTCTAGTCTCATGATCTCCCGGGCTTGGTCGGCCCTCAGGGTCTTCGGATAGAAGTAGTCCTAAAAGACATGCCGAAACTCCAGCCACACCCTAACCTTCTGATGACACACCTATGGGATCACTTCCCACCCCCTCTTGGTGGAGTCTCGTAGAATATAGGTAGCGAGCTTTACTCTCATTTCTGGAGGCATCTTAATATGCTCAAAGATCATCATCATGGCTTATATCCATGACTCTAAATCCTGAGGTCCTCTTTCCCCTGAGAAGGTGGGAGGATGTTGTTGCTGGAAAACCCGCATCAAGACTTCCATAGTCGAGGCAGGAGGTGGTTCTCCCTAGAAGGTATGAATCATCCTCATAAATCCTTCCCTAAACTGCACATCGATTCCTATAACCGGTATCACTGCTGGTGCCAGGACTGGCACAACAGGATGATCTGTGGGAAGTCCCTGATCAACCATATCTGGTGTCTGATCACCGCCTGGCATCTAGTGGACAACCGGAGGATGTCTCGGTGCCATGAATCTGCATGGTCAAACTCACACCTTAGATCAACATTATCAGGGACTAAAAAATAGGAGTATAAGAAAAGAACAATAGCAAAAAATCCTTCATGTTTTACAAAACATGACTACAAGGTGTGTATAAAGACTACACAGTGTGTTCCCTTAATTCATTTACGTGGGCGTGCACTTCTTCCAAAAAAAGTCATGTAACACCTCAAACATACGGCGTGTTATCCTAACACACGATGTCTACCTGAGTCCTCTTCCCCTACCTAAGTCCTTCTACACGGTTAAGCCACACGGCTATCCTAAGACAAAACTACACAGTGTGTTCAAGGTAGACACGGTGTGTACTCAACAAGCTTCACCTAGCCCATATTATTAGTGACACAGACTGTGTACCCAGGTCACACTACACGACATGTTCTAAAAGGACACAAAATGTAATAATAAGTCCCAATAGACCGTGTGGTTAGCTACATGGCTGGCTACATGGCTGACACAACACGGCGTGTTCCAGGCGGACATGACATGTATGAGAAAAGATGACACTAACCCGTGTTGTTTGTGACATGGCCAGGTACCTGGGTAAGACTACATGGTGTTTTCAAGGTGGACACAGCATGTATAAGAAGAGACTCTACTGACCGTGTTGTTAACTACACGGATGGACTCCTAGGATTACACTACACGGCATGCACAACCGGTACACGGCGTGTTCCCACAAGGTTTTCCCTATCCCGTGTCTCTTCCCACATGGAATATAATATGGTTAGAGAATACACAGTATGTATAAAAGGTTCAGGACATGTAATTATGAAAAAAAATAATTTCCTGAACAGAAGAACACATGGCGTGTAGTCAAAACTGTCGGGCATGTATTCTGTGTTTTTCCAAAGAGTAATCCTCAGAAACTACTTTGGAGCCCATAAGACAATGAAACGAACAATGAAAGTGCCAAAGTCTGATCCTTGAGGGAACATACTCCCCATGAATCAAAGTTTTTCATCTTTAAAAAGTTAAAAACAAGGTTAAAAAAGTCAATGATCCACCAAATTACGGTCTATGTGGGCCCATAACCCCTCAAGAACCAAAATTTCACGTTCATTTAGGTAAAACCTTACACAATAAATGCTCTAACAAGAAGAAGATATTTTTGTCAAGTCATCTATCACAACAGCATGCATATAATACACACCATATATCAAAAAAACATGCAATTGCTAATGCATCCTAGATGACATGGAATGAATACATGACATTTGATTTCTAACAAGTGCATATATGATGCATGAGATGGCATACCCTCATCTCATCGGGTTGTGATAGAAATTGAACCTCAATAAAATAAACGGTAATAACACAAAACATGTGAATCACTCAAGGTAAAATCAAATCAAATATAATAATCAAAAAACCAGAAAAATTTCAATTAAACAAGGTAGATTGGCTTTTCCCTGTACACGGGTTATCTACTATCGGGCACAGCTTATTACCAAGTACCAATTCCATCCAATCCCTAGATAAAGTATCAAAAAAATAATTCAAGAGAAAAGAATCCCTCCGATACCACTTCGTAACGTCCCAGTTCCAGAAGCCACCTAGAGGCACCCTGCACTCAGTTGGTTAGATGTCCTCAAGCACATTTCCACGAATGCCAGAGGCTTCCAACTAGCAGTGAGGGCCTTGGGTGAGATAATGGGGAAACTATACCCTCATTGGCAGAGTGCAAAATGGATGTACACAAATACATAAAATAGTGGAAGAAGTAAATACCAAACAACAGTAATAGTGGAAGACTGATGAAGGAAGCAACTGGAGTAGATATATGTATAAATGATTCAGGATACATATATGTCTAGGAAAATGGCCAAATAAGTCAAAATACTTGAATACAACAGTGCTAAACCAAATTTCAAAAGAAAGCAGATAATCTCCTCAGCATCGCAAGCCATAGCTTGGTCCTATTCTCTCCAGCTCCACAAAAATCAAGAACCTGAAGTCGAAAGGCACTTGCCCTTATCTATACCTATGACAATATAATCTGTTTGGGACCAAAATCATGACCCAAACAAGGTGTGAGACAAAATCCCAGTAGGTAACCACCTAATGATATGTGTCTAACAGTCAGTGAATATTTGGCCTGTAAAAGTATAGAAAGTAGTAAACATGAAGGTACTCAGTAGCAAATAATCCAATGTTTCTAGAATATAATTTATATTAAACTAAATATCCACTCAAGAAAATGGAACAAATAGGTAAGAATCTGGGTAGTTCTCACAGCCTCACCCCTATGGTTCAACCAATAAGTACTAGAAACCCTATAGAAGGCACACAGAGTCTCACCCCTCTGGTTCAGCTAATGAATAGACTCTTTGGGGAAGTACTCACCGTCAATTACTCCTATAGTCTCGTATCGTACTAAAGGCACTCTAGGGAAGAAATAAACTTCTCATTCCCCCCCCCCCCCATGGCTCATGTCGAGGAACTACAAACACTCTGAGGAAGCACTCAACATCAATTCCCCCCATGGTCTCGCATTGTATTATAAAGACACTCTTGAGAAGCCCTTATATCCATTCTCCCTGTGGTATACTACACTAGGTTCTCACAACCCTATGTAAGTCAACATTTATAGCATGTGTATCGCCCCATGTAAACCTCAAGAACTACTTGGCTAGAATTCTAAGGCATATCAGCATAAAATAATAATAGTCACACTATCCTAAAAACTAGGCATGGAACTGGAAATAGCCTAACAGGAAAAACTAGACCAAACAGTCATAAATAAGAAAAACATGCATGAGAAAAAACATCCAAAGAACAAGAAATTACCCTATTCACAAACAATAACCTCTACTCAGGAATACAAGCAAAGCTGGAAAACAACATGGGAAAAATAGTAAACACGCAATACCATGTTCATGGGTATTGGTGGAATTTACACATAATACTCAAATCATTTCTATAGAAAGGCACAAAACACCTACCTTGATGTAAGGAGATCAATATACATGAACCATGGGGCTTGAATCACCTTATAACGTTGAAGATCTACAAAAACGTCTAAAATGATATACCCATTATAACATGGAAAAGAGAAGGAATTGGGAAACAATTATTTACAAGAAGAGAGAGCTCACTGATGTGATTCAAACACAACAGACAAAGTTCAATTCGGAGGATGGACGGAGGCTCATGGGTTGATCGAAAATCTGTGGTGGTACGGTTTCTCTCGGATGAACGGAACCTTAAAGAATATGGTTATGTCCGTCAGAATCAACCCCAGTGCGTTTAATGAAAAAAAAATAATACATCATGTGTACTTATTGTTTCCATACTCCGCTTTAGGCGGCCTCAACATCACCCCCCATGACCGTGTGTGTGGCCAGGACATGTGCAGTATACAGCCTCATATGGAAATGAAGTACACTGCTTGTACTCATAAAGTACACACCGTATACTTAAAAAATTTCCGGAAACACTTCTTTTGTCAAAAACTCCAGAAAAAGGAAAAACATTCCTAAACAGATGGTATGGGTTCTTACAATATTTACAAAAAAGTATCTTAACATGAGTCAATGGATATGGTTACAGCTAATTAAATATTATGATTTCTCAATTAAATATTATCCTAAAAAGGTGAACAAGGTAGCTGATGCTCTAAGAATAAAAGAACTCTCTACTCTAACAATGTTGAGAATTGATAAGGACAATATCATCATGGGTATCCAAAGGATGGATTTGGAAATCATAATGGTAGGGAATTTATCCAACCTTTCCCAAATGATATCCCAAACATTTATCTAAGAGAATATTAAGGAAGCTCAAAGGGATGATCTCGTGCTACAAAAAGAGGGTGAATGCATCAATAGAAGGGAAGATGCTGGAGTTCCATATCAATAATGATAGTGTGATTTGATTTGGAATTCAGCTTTGGGGGCATTAATTACACGGGATAAATATGTAAATATTTGATAATGTAGATATCTCATCTTTCACTATCCATCTAGGTTCCACAAAGATGTAACTTGATCTATGCAAACACTTTTGGTGGGAAAATATAAAGAAGATGATTTCTCAATATATCTCAACGTTATTGATATGTTCACAAGTCAAAGAGAAGAGAAACTTTTCAAATGGATGTTGCAACCATTTCCTATACCCATGTGGAAATGCAAGAATGTCACTATGGACTTTTTCACCGGTCTTCTGGAGATGTCCAAAGGAAATAATGTGATATGGGTTTTGGTTGACCAAATCACCAAGACTGCCCAATTTATCTCTATTCTATAATATCTCTAACTTGAACAAAATTCAATTATATATGTGAGGGAAGTAGTGAGAATGCATGGGGATACACTCTAAATTGTATCTGATCATGAACAAAGGTTCACATAAAAATTATGGAGGAGTCTCCTACATGATTTGAGTACTAAACTAAATATCAACATAGCCTATCACCCCCAAAATGATTCCCAATATAAAATGACTATTATAAAGCTTGAAGTTATGATAATAGAATTATCTTTAGAACTAAATGGTGGATGGGATCAATATCTCGCATTGGATGAGTTTTCATACAATAATAGCTTCTAATAAAGTATTCAGGTGGATCCATATGAAGCTCTGTATGGAAAAAAATGTAGAACTCCTACCTGTTAGGATGAATCTGGTAAAAGAAATATACAAGGACCTGATCTTGTGAAAAATATGATAGAATATAGAGACCCGAAGCTTGACATACATGGACATTACATTACTTTTGCGGAATACTTAATACATAACAAAAACAGACACACATGGACCGTAATAGTTTAGTGTCTTTGGAAACATGGAACATAATCTTCTAATCATGGTGAAAGATCTTCAACTTCTCCCATAAAGATCTTCCACTTTTCATTTCCTTACCTAAAACCTTTCTTTTGATCCTGGGGGAAAATAAAACATAAAAAGGGTGATCTCAAATGCTTAGTAAGGGTAAGCATGGATAAAATAAAACATACCATATACATTTGAACTTAAAAATATGAACATAATGTTTAAACATCAAAATCTTGAGCAACGACATAAAACATGGGAGTACATAAGGAATAGATCATAATGGAACATAAACCATGATAAAATAGCATGGGAATAAAACATGTAACTGTGGAATCCATTAAGCACATGTAATGATTTCCATAGTAGCCAATGCATTGCTGCCAAGACCATCTTAGTGGACAAAGTCCCATTCTGAATCGAGTTCACTCCTCGTTTCAGTCCTGTAACACTGAACCGGATTAACTTACTATTCCAGCCATGTCTGTCTCATGAGATATAAAATCTTTACCCAATGCATTGGAGGGAGATATAGGTCCCACCCATCTCATAATGAAATCATTCTTACTTGTGCCACAAAATAAAATTAAAACATTCATCATAACCCAAAAAATAAAATGGGTTTCATAAACATCATCCCATCATCAAATAATCCATATAAAACAAATGGATATTTCATCACAAGAAAAGTGAAACCATGTAAATCATAGAGACATTAAACTTGAAACATACACATATGAAATAATTTCTTCTTAGATGGAAAATGGTTTTGATAAAATGCTTGAAATGAATTCTTGAGGAAAATATCCTTTCTTCTTTAAAATCATTTTCTTTTCACAAAATGTAATACATTTTTAAAAGGAAAGTATTTTATTGAAAATAGTCATGAAATATTTTGGAGTAAGCTTCATGAAAATAAGTCTTTATAAAAACGTAAAAATCCTTTCATGCCGTATAATTTAAAAAAACATTATTCTCGTACTTTTGCCGAAAAAGTCAAAAAGTACCTCGTAAAAGAAATATTCCACACATACCATGTAGTAAAAGTCAAAATGTGAAAAAAGGACATTAAACATACATGAAACCATTTTTAGTAAACATGTACATGGATGAGAACAATAACCCCAGTAAATACTTACTAATAAACAATCTCGGATAAGAATGAGATTGGAAAGGTTATCCCTTGCCTTAGGTCTGATATGCTTCATACGTATCCGAACCTCCTGTATAATGATTTAAATAATGTCATTGACTTATTACAGAATCATATTCATTGTTATATCATATATGGTTCACTTATGACTTTATATTACCGATTCTTTTGTAAATTCCATGTTAAAGAGAGTTTTGGGTAAAATCGTTTCATTTGTCGTCCGTGTTTTGACTTGTAATTATTCATATTATTACATAGATCATGATTACTTAATTACAGAATATGAAACATGAATTATATATAATATATATTCAGAATATACATATATATAATAGATCGATAAATGGAAAGAAATACACCGTTCATGGAGATGGTAGGCCGTACGTACGCATGAACGTTGTTTTCTTTTCCTCATTGAATTGAATGGAATTAATTAGATGACATACGTATATATATACAAAAATACAGTATCATTATTATGTCATAAATTTCATTATTACCTATTATATATACTTTATAATAATTCTTTAATGGCTAATCATGGAAAATGAATCTCATCGCGTTCGTGGAGACGGTAGTCTGTACGTACACACGAGCGACGATATCATTCCCATGATCATGGAATTGTATCGGAGTGTATTTATACTACTTCAGAATCAATATCATTTTACAATAATCATATATAGTCATTATTTACACCATTATACCCATCCAAGTAAGGTGGTGGTGGAAAATAGATTACACCACAGCATGGAGATGGTATTCCGTACGTACGCACGCGCGGTGATTTCATTTTCCGTAGGATGGATAGATGGTAAAATAGGGTTGTTTTATACTTATAATAACATATCAATATATGAGTGATACTGATGTTATTACTTCATAATGAAACAACTAAAGAAGAATAAGTATAAGAAGAAATAAATTTGAATGAATCGGTAATGGACATTAGCTCTTCTTTGAAGCACCTCTTTGAGACCTCCTTTTAGGGCACTAAAATTGGTCTTTTAAGATTACCAGGACCTCTAGGATGTTTTTAGGGAAGTGGAGAAGAGAATTTGGCAGGGTTTGGCCGAGCTTGAGGGATCAAAGTGGTGTGAGGAAGAGAGGGAGGAGGTGCCCTTTTATAAGGGAGGAGAGGGGCACCTTTGGAATAACTAAAAATATTATTTTATTATAAAGTCATATTCGGTTTTTAATAGCTCCAAATTGAGTTATTTCAAAGCTAAGGTGGGGATGGGTCGAAATAATCTCATCCAATAGAATTTAGACAAGTTTAGGTTCCTATTTTAACCTTATCATTTAGATTTAACTTCAAGTTAGATAATTTTACTTTTACCGTGTCTTTTTGTGTTCTTACACTATAGGGTTAATAAACTTACTATAACAAGACAAAAGAACCCCAAGTTGTCTATTATTTGTATATATAACCTTATCTATGTCATTTGGCTGAACCATTGATTTTTAGGAATATAATAACAATTAATAATATAATATTTGTTTTAAAAACTATTTTATGTCAATTTTGACACTATTTAGTAATTGATTTTTTGTGAAAATAATAACAGAATGATTAGTTCGAAAAAATTTAATTAAATCAACAATAACATTTTATATTAACATTTAAAATTATCTTAATTCATAAAAAGTCTCATATTACATTTATTTGGGTATTTATAACATCAATTATGTCAATATTTCATTAATAAGATAATTACTGCATCATCATTGTGTCATAAATAAATTAAATTATATAAAGGCTAAAAATTACAAATAAAATATCATTATGTAGGAAATAGTTTTAGCTTTCTAATTAATATTTATAGTCGAATTTATATTATGTATAACCTTATATTAAAAATTATTTACTAATTAAACATTGATTTTAACTATTTTAACCCTTCTTTAAATAAATTAATAATAAATGTCCTAATCTAATCCAAGTGGTCCTAAATGGGAATATTTTATTCCTAAGGTTGTTTTTGGTCTAATTACACTTATCCAATAGAATTAGGACGTGTGTTAGGGTAATAATAATATAATTTTTACCCTTAATCACCATATTTATTTTTAAGTGTAGTAAATAAAAGTAAAAATGTTACTATTCACCAAAAATTATTTTCATCTCATTGAAAAAAATTTTAATTACTGACATCAACCATGTCTCTCAGATTTTTAAAATTCCATTCAAAAAAGCGGTAAAATTATGTTTTATGAAAAATTCAGTTTTTTAGCTACCACTTAGTGGTTTCACTATTCATCAAAAAATGAAAGTTTACAGAAAAATACAAACAATTAGGCCTATGATATATTTGATATCATGAATTCAAAAATTATGTCTATATTATCAAATTCAAAACAAATCAGTTGCATTAATTAATTTAAAAATTAATTCTCGTCGTCAAAATAAATAGCATGTTATTAAGAGATAATAACTATCAAAAGATTGACACTTGTTTATGTCTTGTTTAAAAGTGAAATTACATCCAATGACCAACATTGTATTAAATTGTAAAAATATATTCTAAATAAAATTTAAAACCACTCAAATTAATAATTTATCACACTTGTTTATTTCGATTGAAAAAGTTTTTTTTAATTAAAATTTAGTAATTTTCACTATTCATCAGAATATGAAAGTTATCCGAAAAGTACCAAAATTTCACCCTAAGCTAATTTCGATATTCCGAATCCAAAAATGAAGTCCATTTTGAAAGATGAAATTTACAAAATTTCAAAAATTGTTTATTACTATTTATAACGGCTAGTTTTAATAATATTTTAATAGCATATCGTTGTTCAGTGAAACTCGGTATTGCGTACAACACACACTATCGGGGAAGGTCGTGATTGCGTGTAATGAAGCCAAGTTAGGGTTGCGTTTTGTGCAAGACTCCTTTGTTGTAACGTACAACACAAGACATTAATAAAATTAAAAATAATATTTTTCATAAATTCTTGGGGTGTTACATAGAGAAGGTTCAAGTCTTCAAAAACATACAAAGGATACTCAGAGTCAGCAAAAGAGATATACTGAGAACCATCAAGGGGACTTGGAGTTCAAAGTTGGATATAAAGTCTTCCTTCGAATATCACCATGAAAGAGAGTCATGTGGTTTGGAAAAAAAGATAAGCTAATCCAAATGTACATTGGCACCTTGGAGATCCTTAACCACATATGATTCGTGGCCTATTGTCTTGAATTTCCACCGCATATGGATCATGTTAATGATGTCTTTCACATATCACTCCAAAGGATGTACATACCAAATCCCTCACATTTAATGAACTAAGAGGTGGTAATGCTAAAAGATGATCTCTCTTATGAGGAGTATCCAGTAATGATTCTGTAATAGAGAGATAAGGTTTTACAAAATAGTAAAACCCTCCTTGTCAATGTATTGTGAAGGAACCATAAGTATGAAGAAGTAATTGGGAACCAGAGGATGCGATGAAGGAGAAGTACCCTCACCTGTTTATGTAAAATGAAATTTAGAGGGAGAAATTCCAGAAGGGGGGAGAATGTAACAACCCAAAGTTTTATCAATCCAATTTATCCCTTCTTATAGTAATTTCATAATAATATAAAATCACATTAGTAAATGAAATGCCACATCATTCTTAAAATAACAATTTCTGTAATACTATCTTTAGTTTTAAATAAATTAAATTAGTTAAGAGTCATGATATATTTTGAATATAATTTAATATAAAAGAATATTTATTTATTTATAATTAATCTGCTTAAATTATTTTTCATCAACATTATATTCTATTTTAGAATAAGTTTATTTCTAGGTTTAAAAACAGTATATTATTGAAAATTGTTTTAAATTGTATAATGTTTCTCTTATTTAATTAATTAAAAAACTCATAAATTAAAATGATTTAAATGAAATTTAATTTTTTTATATCAAAAAATATTAATTTATAATAATATAAAATTTATTATTTGTCATAAATGTTAAATAAAATCATCTTTTTCATGAAAAATATATATCTTGAAAACCAGCTTTTTGTCGCGTTGGTGGGATTAATTTTAAAATAAATTCTAACACTTATCTGAATTAAATTTGGTTAAAATGATTTCATATTTTAAATCAGAATAAATTATTTTATATAATAAGGTAAATTAATTTTTTACATTAATTAATAGTGATAACTATAAATATTAATTACCATTAGTAAGGAAAAAACGGTTTACCTTGGGTTAAACTAAAATGATAATTGTAAAATTGTCCAAAAAACATGACTTAAAACAATTTAATGGTCATATTTTTACCTTATCATGTGTACCAATTATGTTCAATTTTGGATCCTTTGTTTCTTTTAAAACATGGGTACAACTTTTTCTTTTTTAAAATTACAAGTGCACCACTCGCCTGCCTTGTAAAAAGTCACACCCCCTCCTTTCATCATCACACTTTCATCACCCCTTGGATTGGACAATACCTACCAAAATTACTTATGAACTTCTCTAACCATGAACTAGATCCACTATTTTTTCTCATAAATCCATTTATGATGTATTATGAAGCATAGCTAAAGAGGTTTTTCGAAGAAGAGGTATCACTCTTAACAGTGTGTTTTTTATTTCTTCTTCGACCTTTTTAAATTATTCTTAAATTATAGTTATATAAAAAACCAGTCTATACTATATGTTAATATGTAATTATTTTAATTTAATTTTCTAAATCGATCTCATATTCCACCAAATGGGATATCAAATCAATATCTGGGAATTCAACATCCTACCATCTCGCGAACTGAGGTCAATCATTTTTCATCGTTACAAATCACAGATTCATATAATGATGGATTTAAAGTATAAATATGATATTTGATAAAAATTTATACTTATTTATTTATGATTTCAAAGATACCATCTTACATTCCATTCTACGATGAATAGAATAACACCGATCATGTGCATGGCTGACTGCCATCTCATGAAGTGATGTGATTCATTTTTCACTAACGTATTACATAGATGGTAAAAAGTATAATTTTAATGAATTAATGTGAAATAAATTACATAATTATCATATGCATAAAATATTTACCTTTATTAAAATATAATTTATCATTTTATTTCATACCTTTCCACTCACTAAGAAATGATAACGTTATTTTTGTGTATGTGTGGACTTGCGCCTCTACGAAGCGATGTAATTATTTTTTCATTAAAAAAATACACGGATGGTATTTATAAAATTTTATTTATATAAATAATTTTTTATTTATTATATTATTATAATTATATAATTATAAAATATTACCTAATTTATTTCTAGAATGAATGATGAAATAAGGAAAATTTACTCATGAATACAAACGACCTACCATCTATATGACTGCAATGTTACTCCTTTTCATAATAATCATTCTTGATTTGTTTTAAAAGTTTAATTTATGAACAAATATGAAAATATTTCATTCTTATTATTCTATATATGGTTAAATAATTACCACTTTTTTATCTTCAACACACTGAAGCCATTTTGAAATAATGAACCAAACATCCTCAAAAAACCCAATGTGGGCATAACTGGTTAAATATTTAAAAATATCATTTATAAGAAATAAAATAAACTATTTATATAAAATATTTTAAATATGTATTTTTTTATGAAATCAAATAATTTATTTATTCTTATTATACATGATTTAATGGGCATTCAAGGAATGTCTAGACTCAAGGTAAGAGTTTTCTCATCTCACATTTTATTTTGTGAGAAATATTCTATAATCACCACTTATTTTTATTTTGTGGTGTTTATACTAACCATGAATTTATTTTATGATTATTTTCATGAAAATAATTTGGATTTAAAAAACCATATGATTTTCACTCTTTATTGGAATTTTGATCCAGATATTACTAAATCCATAAGGGATATCTCCAAAATTCCACTTTATTGAGGCATATTGTAACATTAAACACATATATTCTATTATGGTGAGTATCTATTACCAATTTTACATGTTATATAATTAATATAACTATGTTATTTATATTTAAGGTTTAATTTTATTTTTTACTTTCATGGGTATTATTATCAAAAAGTTACCAAAATGGAAAAGACTTTTTGCTACAATCTCTTTTCTTTTGGGATTGTTTTTTATTAAGGTTAATTGGGAAGAAATTATATGATTTTATTTTCCTTTAATGTCTACTTTCTTATCCAATGGTTTTTAATGCGGTTAAATTTTAAATTTATATTTCCTCCCTAGATAATTTAATAAATATCAAGAAAATCATTTATAAGTGATATCGATCTTGTATCTTCTTCTAGATCAATAATCATTCTCTTATAATATCCATGTTTTTGGATTTTTTTCAAAAATGATTACAAAATAATTATTCTACAAATTTTTAAATTTAATTTTACCTATAATTGGTTTTTTTAGAAGTAATATTCCTCTTACTTTCTGAACAAGACACTTTTTGAATTTTTTTATAAAATATGAAAGGAATATCCATTTTTAATGTATTCGGAGTGAATAGAACATTTGACCATCATGAACATTAACTGTGTTAAATATTCTTTTTTTATTTTTAAAAGGATATTTTCAAAGAAGTTTTATCATTTTATTTTTTATGAAATTTTATATTTTAAATATGTTTTTTCAAAATAGAAACGATAATTTACTTGAAAAATATTCCATGTGATATTTCAAATCATTTTCCTTTTATGTTGACATCCTTTTATGTTACTCAAAATGAAAAGTTTATTTACCTGAAAAACTTTTTAGATTTTTTTAATTTTATTTTCAATAATCTATATAAAAACGCATGATGTTACTTATGGTCTATGGGTGTTATGTTATAATGATATCATCTTCATTATTTCTCTCGATAGATTATAATTGGTTTAGAGAGATTTTTCATGGAACCGTTTTCTTTTCCAGAAGTTAATAATTTTTCAAATAGATTTTTATGGAAACCATTTCTTTTACACAAGTTAATCATGTTTCAATGAGATTATTATCAACCCCATATCTTTTCCATGGGTTAATCATGTTTAAAAGATATTTTCATGGAAATCATTTCTTTTTTACAGGTTAATCATATTTTGAAAAGAATAAAGGTTTTTTATTTGAGTTAATGATGAGATAAATACTTTATATACTTTATTCCTAAATAGTAATTGTATATTATTGATGATCATTGGTTCTCCCATATGGAATTGGGTGATCCTACTATTTATTATAAGATGGGTTATCCAAGATAGTGTCACGTGATCCTGTTATATCTTAGATAACGGGTGAACCCAGATAGAACTGATTGATCCATATATATCTTATATGATGGTTGTTCCCATATAGCACCCCAATCAATTAAATAATGTTTATTTTCTTTTTAGGTATAAAGGATATATTTACCAGTGGTTTTCTCAAATATTTTTAACAGGGATCTAGTTATTTTTAATATAGGTCTAAAATGGTTTATGAAGATGATATTATATAATACCATCATGGTTTATTTATTCTCTCTATAGTTTTTTAATGACTCACATGATTAAGATTGATATCATATGGATCATGATAATTTATTCTAAAGAATTAGTCCTTTACAAAATCTTTATTCCATGTATTAATGTTTGATTATCCATGTATTAATGGGTAGGAATATTCTTAGGTTTTACTCAAGCACATTGATTGTATCATCACTCCCTTATTCTCTTCTTATACTCACTAATTGAATTCAATCATTAATTATTATGTTTACACTTACTAAGAATTTGAGGACACCATTTATATGTTTCTTTTTCACAAGTTATCAAGAATGATGTTGAATGAATTATTTCTATGAGGGTTTTATAAGGATGATGATGATGATGACTTAATATGAAATAAAAAAAACTGGGTTACGTGGGAGAAAAGCTCATTTAAATACATGGGTAGTGTTTATTTTATATTTATACCTAATTATCTAAAATTATAAACCTAAACGGTCATTAGGTGTGTAATTTATCTAATATTTCATTTTTATTTTCTTTGTTTTGTATGAAAAGTCTTGGATCACATTCCTCAGTATAAAATTTAGAATTTTATTATTTATGATTTTAGAAATAGATCCAGGAGTGCGGTTTTGGGGCTATCATAGTTGGTATCAATAGATTGGTAAGATAACTTTGGATATTATAATGTTTTAATATGTGGTTATCAAGAGTTAATAATTCCATCATTGATTTGTTGGTTTAATATTTATCATATGTTTTAGGTATAAGATAACCCATTTAGTTTTTAAGTGATGATATCTTAAAATAATTAATGATAATTTGGGAGACATTTTATTGGGTTGGTGTATATTTAATTGTTATGTTTAATGTGAATTATTAATTCTGTAAGAATATCCTAAGTTTTTTATATAATTATAATGTTATTGGTGAACTTTGGGATTCATTAGATCTTGGAAATCAAGTTACTTATGGGGAAACATGTTTTATTATATATATTACCATGGGAAGGAAAAGTGATTGGATGATTAATTTATTAATTTTACTTTATAAAAACATCGTTATATTTTTTTCTTATCATATTAAATTTATGATATTACCTTTGAGGATAAAAAATCATTAGTGTTGAGTATATTGAATTTTTTTGGGATATAGGGATATTTATTAAGGATTGATTTTGTTTTAACTTTGGGTATTGATATTAAATTTCAGATGTTAATATATCGTATAAAGGTTTATTTAATTTTTGAATTGTATCACCTTATTATAACCATTTTTATTTTGGTTAATGATTTAAGACAGGATTAATATCCAGTCATCCATTTTCTGGTTATTTTTTCATTAAAATATTATTTTTGTATACTAAGAAAAATTCATCGTGAATACTCATTGTTTTAAGGAAAAAGTTGAGATTATGGGGGAAATTGGATAATTGATAAAATTATACATTCCAAGTAAGTATTATTCACTATGTTCTCCGTATATATAGATAATTAATTCTTTAACTATAGAAACAGGATCTTGAAATAAATATTCCCAATATCATAATTTCTGATGAACTGATATTCTTTTCACACATTGTAGTTTTATTGTCTTGAGGTCATTAACATTATTGGATCATTAAAATTGATATGATCATTGATATGTATCTCTCTCCATAATTATTTATTCTTTTAATCCATGTACATATATTCACCTACCACCAATTTTCTACTACGTAGAAGTAAAGTTATGTGATGAACTTTTTATTTCCCTTTCTTTGTTTTTTAGAGAAAATTCTATTAACCCTTTTATGATGTGGAATTACAGAAAAAATTATTTTTTAAGATCCAAAAATTGATTACAAAGAAAAAAATAAAATTTCGAGGATGGAATTTACTAAATGGGGGAGTATGTAACACCAAAATATTTTAAAATAATAAACCTATGTTTGATAGTGTATACGACACGCAACACTGAGCCTAAATGACCCGCAAAATATATAACCTAGCAGTTAAATTGGTTTCTATGAATATAATTAAATAATATATGAAATATATATATATATATATCATAATCTACAAAAATAATTGATAAAATATTAGTAAATAATCATTTAATTTTTAGTAAATATATTTTATTCTATAAAAATATGATTTCATCAAAAACAAAATTTTATTCATTTTTGAAAAAAATATTATAATTAATATTTGAAACTTATTGAAATTTTATTTCATAAATTTAACTTCTTTTTTGATTTCTTCATATTAAAATTTATATTGGGTGAAATATTTGGAGTTTTCTAAAATTATTGATTCTTAGTGCATAGTGAAAATACGTATTTTTGTAAAACATCATTTTCTTTTTAATAAATTAAGTAATCTAAAATAAAAATTATGTTTTTAATATTATTTAAAATAAAATAAAATAATTATAATCTATTTAAATTATATCCACTAATTTTTTTAATCAAAATCATATTGTATTTTAGAATAAGATTATTTTTGTGTTTGAAAATGGGATTTTTCTAAAAATTGTATTAAAGTACATGATGTCTCTCTTTTTTAATTGATTAAAAAAACCTAATAGATAATTATTTAAATAATATTTATATTTTATATATAATTAAATATTGTTTTTTATCCAAATAATGATTATTTATGATCATTGAATTTATATAAACTCATCTTTTTCATGGAAAATACAATTCTTGAAAAAAGATTTTTTTTCACATCTACGGGTTTAATATTAAAATAAAATTTTCCACTTAATTGAATAGAATTTGGTAATATGGATTAAATATTTGTAATAATTATATTTAATTTCATATAAAAATGTAAAAATAATTTTTTACCATATTGAATAGTGAAAATAGTAAAAAATTAGTTTCAGCGGTTGAGGTGAAGACAATCATACCATGGTTTGAATACAAATATTATTGCTAAAATGGAATACTTTTTTTATAAAAACTATATTCTGGATATATATTGACATTATAACTTATAATTATAGATGATTTTCCATTTTGATCTTTATGGTAGATAAAATTTGTTGGTGCGCCTTTTTCTTTTCAAAAAATACAAGTGTGCCACTCACATGACTTATAAAAGGCCACCACTCTCCTACACTATTCACACCATCAATGCCATTTTTATTATATAATACCCTACCAAATATCTTCCTAAATTCTATACACCATATCTAGATACCTTTTTTCAGCATCAATACATCCTATTAATTATTTTGGAGCATACCTATAGAGTTTTTCTGATGAAGATGTATTGTGTTGAACCATGTGGTTTTATTTTATTTCTTCTTCCACATCCTTAAAGAATTATTAAATTGTGATGAAATAAAAACACTATTATTTAAAATATAATTATATGTTATTATTTTAATTTAATAACCTAAATATAAATTCTATTCCATCAATTGGGATATGAAATCATCACTCATTTGTATGGCAGACTATCGCATCGTGAACGAGTTTCATTGGTTTTTCATCACCCCTCTCATGGATTGTTATAATAATGTATTTAAATTATTTAAATTACATTTTAAATATTTTTATACCTTTTTATTTTTCATATCACAAATAACTTCTTACTTTTAATTCTTTAGGGGTTACAGTAACATCGCTCGGGTGTACGGTGGACTATAGCCTTGTGAAACTATGTGAGTCATTTTTCACTAACACTTTTCATTAAAGGTAATATTAATAACTTTAATGAATATATTTGATATACGTGGAATAAATACAATATTCAAGAAACATTTATCATTCCTAAAATATAATATACCATTTTTTCCTTTCCACTCACTGAAAAATGATAACATCATTAATGTGTATGTGTGGACTACCACCTTCATAAAGCGATGTAACTCTTTTTTCACCACAAACATACATGGATGATATATATATATGTATATTTAAATTAATAATATTGTATTTTATATATAAGGAAAAGTATTTAAATATAAAATATTACTTACCATCTTTCCATAATGATTATTAAAAAATGGAAATATTGCTCATGTGTACGTAAAACCTATCATCAGGGCCAGGTAGGTAAAATGATTGACCTAGAAGAGTGTTTAAATTTTTTCTTCAATTTATTATAAAAAATAACCTAAAATCCAAATTTCAATGAATCATTAATAAGTAATAAAAATCAAAAATTCATTGAACCAAAATCAAGATCTTCAAAAAATCTGAGCACTACACATTTAAAATACTTATAAGAAATATGATTGAGAATATAATATTGATTATGACTATTATAGATTTAAAGAACAAAGTTTTATCAAGATGAAGTTGAGAATGATTTTATTCGATTTTATAATGTATTTTTCTACGAAATTATAATATATATTCAAGGAGCACTGGATAAGGCATACATGGGGCAGGGTGTGGGGGATTTTAGGATAGGAGGTTGAGTCATCGTAGTGTAAGTTCACATGTCAAAAGAGGTAATAGGAGGGGTAATGAAGGAGGTGGAGTAGGTGGAGAAGCTGAAAAAGTGGGAAACCAAATGGAAATTTTTTCCCTAACCTCCAAATCTATGTAAAATTTATGAGAAGGTAATCCTTTGAGATTTATATGAGATATGGGAATCAACTGTACAATAATCTAGAGATATGGTAACAGATTTATGATGTATTCACCAGTGTAGGGTTTTTTCCATCATTTTCAATCCTTGGATACCCTAAAATTAAAATAGAAACCAGAACACATTTTTCACTAAAATCCAAATCGATCATAAAATACCCTAATCACCATAGGAATTTTTTTTAATAAACCATGAATCACGATCTTTATGGGTTTGGGAGAAAAACTGAGTAAATGAAATACAATGAACATCCTCCTCCATAATTTTCCTCACTGGGTCCCTACATATCATTTTCATCAGCAGATTCCAATCCACTAGAAACATAAATTGGATGATCCTCAGTGAGAACCTATAGTTTCCCCTTTCCACTACCATGGATGTATCTACCACTAACTTTCTAGTGGATGGGGGAACCTCGTGGAGCATCATGTACCATTGTGTGGGGAGGAGGTGAGTTGGGAGGTAAATATTATTGGAGAGATGAGGAGAAGTGTTGGGAAGAGAGGGAAGGGAGTCAAAATCTCACAGGTAGGTAATTTTGGTTATGGGAGTTATAGGGGTTGGTTTTTACCACTTTTCATTTTTTTATATCACAGGGGATTGTTGGGCTCACCCTTAGGCTGGGACATCCTACTATCACTATTACCATAATGTTGTACATTTTTCTTAACCATATTTAATAATTGGTTTTAAAAGAATAATTTCCATAAAAACAATATCCTGTGATTATTAATCTATATATATTTAAATAATGACCTATTTTACCACATTATTCAAACCTAAGATATTTTGAAATAGTGAAATGAACATTCTCAAAACACATGATGAGGAATTAACAGAATAAATATTTAAACATACCATAAAAATATTAAAAATAATTATGTAAGTAGGAGGTATTAATCCTTTAAAAGTTTCTCAATAAAAATATAATTTATCTAATCTTGTTACATATGATTTAAATTATATACAATGAATATATGGACTAGAGGTCAGGGTTTTCTCATCTAACTTTTTATTTATATCAAATATAAACCATTTTTGACACTTTTTTCTATTATTTCATGCATATATATAACATGAATATATTTTATGATTATTTCATGGAAATATTTGGATTTACAAATATATATGAGGTTCTCTCTTTCATGGTGTTTTCATCCAAATTTTACCAAGTCGTAGGGGAATTTATCTCAATTTCCCTTCATTGAGGCATATTGTAATATTAAACATATATCTTATTTAATGTGGTATATCAACTTCTGGATTTTAATTTTATCTCAAAAATAACATTATTTTAATGATATTCAGTTATTCAAATGTTGTTATTATATAATTGGTGTTATGACAGAAAATTTACTAAAATGGTAAATTATTTGTGTCACAATCTCCTTTATTTATGTATTTTTTGAGTTTAAGGATACACTAGAAGAAATAATATAGTGTTATTTTTTTTAACGACATCAATTTTATTCTCTTGTAGTTTTGAATTTGGTTCACATGTGAAATTTCCACTTCCTCCCTTATATATTAAATAGATATCAAGAGTTCTATATGTAACTCATACCTATCTTGTAACTTTTTTTAGTTTGATAATATTTCTCTTAAATTATATAGGTTTTCTAAAATGTACACAAAAAAAAATTCAAAAAAGTTTTAATATTAAATTTTAAATTTATTTTTACCCATAGTTTTTAAAAAACATATTAAAATTAATATTTCTATATTTTTTTTAAAAAAAGTATTTTTTCAATTTTATTACAAAAATATGAAAGGAATCTTCATTTCTAATCTATTCATCTTGAATGGAACATCCATCCATCATGACCTATCAATTTTATAATGATTTGTTTTTAGGATTCAAAGTATATTTCTAATTAATTTTTTCGTTTACATTGATAATATCTTAGATTTTTTTAAAAATCATAATTTAAATGATATTTTCCTCGAGAAACGTTCCATGTGATATTTCAAAACAATTTTCCTTCTATGATGACATTCTACGATGTTACTCAAAATCATAAGTATATTTTCCTCAAGAATTTTGTTGTGGATATTTTAATGTTATTTCCATTTATCAAAGTCTAAAACCCTTGATGTTACTTATCCTCCACTGGGGGTATGTTGTAATGATATTATCCTTATTCTTTGGCTGGATGAATTCTGATTGTTTCAGAAAGATTTTTCAAGGAACCCATTTCTTTTATTTAGTTTAACCATCATTAAAACATATTTTTACAAAAATTGTTTCTTTTACATGTTTCAATCATGTTTCAAAGAGAGTCTTATGGAACCCATTTCTTTTCTACAGGGTAATCATGTTTCAAAGATTTTGTCAAGGATCACGTTTCTTTTCCACGAGATATGTATGTTTTGAAAATAATAAAGGTAGTTTATATGAGTTTATGATGAAATTAATAATCTATGTACATTATTAATGAACTGTACTTGGAAATTATTGATGATCATGGGTGTGATCAGATAGTGTCAACTGAGCCTATTATATCTTATACTATGGGTTTTTAAATATAGCATCGGGTGAGCCCATTATAGCTTTTGTAATGGGTGAACCAAGATGGAATTGGGTGATCATGTAATAGATTATATGATGGGTGAACCTATATAGAACTCGAATATATTGGGTGATGTTACTTGTCTTTAAAGGAAAGAAGGAGGTAGTTACCAGAGGGTTTCTCTTACGGGTTTTAATGAGATCCAATTATTTTTGACATGGGTTTAAAATAGGTTATAGAGATAGTGTTCCTAGAAACCAACATGATTTTTTTTATGATTTATATTGGATTTTAATGATTCATGTGATCAAGATTTATATCTTATTGAAAATTATTATTGACTCTAATAAATCTTTCCTTTGTGAAATTCGTATTCCATTTATTCATGTTTTCTGATCTAGGAATCATTGGGTATGAATATTCTTATGTTTGTCTCATGCACATTTATTTTCTCATGTGAAAGTATAGTCTTCTAATACCCACTGATGCCATTAAATTATTAATTAATTTTTTTAAATATACTGACCATTTGATCTCACCCTTATGATATTTCCATTTCCCCATGTTATCAATAATGATGTTTAATGATTTATTTTTAGAATGGTTTCATATGGATGATGATGATTACATAATTTGAAATATGAAAATTTGGTTTAAGTTGTATTAATTCTTAGTTTAATAAATTGGTATTGTTTCTATAAGAGTTTTTCAAAATTATCTAAAACTATTAACCTCAAATTTCATTAAGTATATAAGTGATCCAATATTTCCTTTTCATGTTTTAAATTTTTGGATGATAAAAATTAGGCCACCTTCATATGTATCAAATCCATAAATTTAATCTTTATTATTTTTTACCAGATATGAGAGTGTTGGTTTCGATATTTTCTATGTTATCTTCCTCAACCCTAAAGTCAAAGAATAAATATCTTATTCTTTTTAATTATTTAATGAATTTATTAAATATAATCCCTTGAATCCATCAAATATTAGATTTTTATTTACTATTTAGTCTCAATGAATTTAGATATTGGGTTGACTATATGGTATATAGTACAAGATGATACTAATTACCAAGTTAAAAAGAATATCAATTAAATAGTTCTTTTCAAAATCATTAAGAATACACTAATTCTTCTTAATAATGACACCATAAAACATTGGTAAATAGACCTTATTGATTTTCTCTATATTAATCCACTTCTAATCTTTTCCTATATATGTTACAGAGGACACTAAATTCAATGTAGTATGGTCCTCTCAAGATTATTCACTTATAGTGGGGGAGAACCAATGAATAACAATCTTTTACAATGATTCTACTAATCAACCTTCATGACTAGTTAGGATAATCAATGAACAACATATTTTTACTATTATATCACTAACAACAAATATTTTAGTTATTAATTAGAATATTTCATTGATTTCATCTACATATCCACATAATCAATGATGAACACAATGACATACAAGGTTTATCTATCCAACTGAATAGTTATATCCTTCATATGATGTGGTTTTATCCATTAACATTGCAATATCCCCATCTTAGACTACTTGAATAGTAAATAGATTAATTTTTATAAGTAACCATTAGAAAACCTCCCCAAACACCATAGTATACCAACTAGTAGTGGAGGTCTAGATCTGATCATGGAGATACTATCCTCATAACTACAACTAATTATATGTAACAACGAAAACAATAAAAACACTCCAGTAACTATAAAATTATAACATGTACATTAGATTTAGGGGATATACACTGATAATTAATAAATACATGTAATAATAATATGATATATAATTTAATATCACATGAGAATGAAATAAATTTAGAATTACTCATGGGATGATAATATATTAGGTAGTCTAAAAAAATCAAAATAGAGACTATTGTAAACACTATTTCCATGTCCCTACTTGGACCTATCTCTGAACTCCAACCATGATCCTCATTCATCAAAGATATATCATTTTCCCTTATAAATTCATGACACTATTAAATATAATCAGCTGTTAAGACACCGAAGTATGGTTTAACCCAACTTCTTAAGATGCTATCAATGGTGTCCCAAAACAAATAAAGTAAATAAAAATACATAATTGATATATAATAATATAAAATAAATATATACAGTAAACCCATCGAAACATGTTGAATTGAATAATAAAACCACAAGAAACCCTAACTTATTTTTCCAGTTCTAGAATTGTGTGATGCACAAATTTTATAAGCAAGACACTTGATTGACTAGTCTATTACTCCTCATCTCATGATCATAGTGATTTTTCTTTAAAAGGTTAGGGATAAAGCCTCAATTTAATATTTAATGAAAATAGATCTATACTGTGGGTATAGGGAGACCCATTACATAGCTCGAAGGCCCAAGGCCAAGTGTCTTGAAAAGAAGGCCTGAAAGTCTATTTTTTGGCCCAAAGGACCCCTTGGTGAACAGTACTTCTATAGTACCCGCTGCTGCTACAGTACCCTGCAATAGTGCCTCAGCTACTACAGTGTTTCCACTACTAAAGTTCTGCTACTGCTACAATGCTGCTACAATACCCTGCTAGAGTACCCCAGAAATTCATCCTTGCCCAGATTTGATCTCGGGTCTTTTGGATGCCAAGCAAGAGCTTGTACCACTTCTGTATAAGCTTTTTGGAAATACCACGGTTGAACAATACATAACTGTCACATATATTCTATGTGAATGATGTATCAATTACATGTTCACACTAGTTAACAAAATTTCAATATCATTCCTTCTCTATTCGGACACCTCATGATCATTCCACTACCACTTGATAGATATCACATCATCATCCCGCATCCTCTAGGTCCATTTCACCTTATCATCCTACCCATTCATGGTGGATTCCACATCATCATATCACATCCTCCAGGTGGATTCAATGTCACTATAATACCTTTTCTAGGCAGAAGACACATCATCATCCCACCTCATCTAGATATAGGCCATATTATCTTCTTATATCCTCTTCTTGAATGTTAAATTGTCACATCAAATATTCTACATGGTTGGATGTGTCAACACTATCACACAACCTATATGGGTGGAAGAGATATCATAATCACAACCTTCATAGGTAGATGAGATGCTACCATCAAATAACCTTAATAGGTTTTTAGTGACCCAATAAATTTAAAAATATTATTACATGATTTTTAAGTTAAAATTTACAACTAGTAAAACCCCAATGATCATGAATCCTAGTTCATTTGAAATAATATGTTTATATTAGAAGAAATGAAATAGAAAATATGGTGTCCTTAATTTATTCCCTATAGTCAGCTCCTATATCTAATCGATCTCTTAAAACTTCATGGGATATCCTAGAGAATACATGAAAGAGTGGGGTGGGCTAAAAAATCTAGTAAGGGAATAAAAATGATAAAGAGGCATAACATTTTAGTAAAAGGTATAACCTAATATCATAAAAAATAAGATACATGTATAATAAAGTGGATTAATGGTGTAAATTATGTGGTATCATAACTTTACAACAACATTAAACTTGTAGTAGAAACATAAAAAATAACATAAACCTGATTCAAAGCTAACTTCCAATACAATATCAGAAGGTGAAAATAGTCCCATAATGGATTAGATTTACTCTCGAATCCTATACATGATGTATCATGAGAATAAAACAATGCCTGAAGAATTGGATGGATATATAATTTTGTATCCACCTATCACATTCATATTATATATATGATTATTTTTACCATATGATTAAATCAATCATAATACATAAACATAATAATTACCCATGTAAATAAAATAATTTCATAATCTTTCCCCATATCATTGTCAATATTGATTACATAAAGAGGCCATTTAAGAAATGGTCATAAGATATGTATGAACCAATAAAAAATAGAGAATGATCCAAGAATATATATAACAAAGATACATAAATAATTTATAATCATCCCATATCATTTAATTGAGAGATAAACTATTTTAGAGAGATAGTGTGTCCATAATGTGAAGAAAAGAGTGGTTTTGAGATATCACTTACCATAAGCCCAATTTATCACAGGAATTCTTTATATTTGAGAATAATAAGATTATTTCAGTTATTTAACACATTTGTAAAAAATTTCAATATTTTTATTCCTTTTATTTTTTTCCTTTCCATTTCATATTAAATTACTTAATCATTTACGTTCAAGTCGGATGTTTTGATGATGTTCACCTAATAAATGAAAAAACACATTGGTAAGTTTACTAAAGTCAAAGAGATTATCAATCAATTATTTGTATACTAATAATCATGAAATAATTATAATACAAATATTTAAATTATAATTTTAAAAACAATCATGATTTATTTTTTTGAAAAATGAACAATGTTACAATCATGGGGATGGAAGGTCAGACGTATGCATGAATAATATTTCCAGTTTTCAACGATCATGATGGAAATATTTTAACTCCCATATTAAATTTATAAAATACTAAGTATATGATAAATATGATATTATTTCTTTCAATGAACTTATATATTTAATCCATCTGATTCGGTAATAAAAAATAAACCACACCACTTCGTGAGGCGGTAGTCCTCCGTAGACACAAATGGTGTTATCATTTTTCAAAGTAAGATAAAGTAAGGAATTATATACTATATTAATTTTTAAATAATAGTAAATATGTAATTATTATGATATATAAACATTAAATCCATAATAATGAATAGTTTTGATATGTGATTATTAAAAATGAATTACATCAGTTCATGAGACGGTAGTCTGTCATACACATAATTGAAAATTTCATTTCTCATTTGATGGAAGTGGAGATGGGTTTAGGTTATTACATTCAATAATATAATATTTTATATCTAAGTTATATATTTTATTTTATGATCATTATTGAGTAATATTTAATTTAGGTTGAAAATAGAAATAAAACAAGGATGCTTAGATAGAACATTACCTCTTCTTTGAACCACCACTTTAGTATTATACATAAAGTCTTCCTAAATTAGAATTATCATAATGAAAAGGATTATAGGATGAAGAAAAAATATTAATAAATTTATTTTGGTAGTTACTGTCTGAAAAATGGTTTTGGAAGTGTGTAAATGAGAGGATAGGGTTTCACATTTAAAAGGGATGGGGAGTGACATTATTCTATATACCAAAAACCAATCAATAATGGGAAGTCGATCCCTAGATTTATGACACAAAAATAAAAATTATATAATTTTAGGATATATAAGTCCTATAAAAACTTTTAACACTAAAAATAAACATTTTTTAAACATTTTATACTCTTTATCTTTAAGTTTGTTGAATTTTTCCCTTTAAATTTTTTACCCTGGTTGATATTTATTTTATTGTTCTTATTAGTAATTAAAAAAATAAGAGGATTATATTATATAATCAAAATTATTACAATTCCAAATATTGAATCTATTTAGTAAAATTTAATTCAATTATGTGGCATAATTGAATTTAAAACTAAACCCACATATGTTTCAAAAAATGTCTTTTAAAGATATTCATTTTTTAATAATAAGAAGATATTATAATAAAAATATAACAAGTAACCATAATTAAAAATAATTTATATTAATATTTATAGATATATAATATATAAATTTAATTTAAATAATTCTTAATTAGTGGTTATTTTAATTTGTTAAAATGAAAATACCATTTTCACTTTAAAATAGTATTTAAAAAAATATTTTAAAGCATAAAGATAATCATATATAAAAATCAAATATTGCTGGGAAAAAATAACTCAAGGAAACATTGAAACTATTTGGGTTTGGTAGTGTTTGTTGAAAAAGAGGGTTTTATTGGTCAGTTGTGGTGTTCTAGAGATATTTTTGACAATCAATGTTGATAAAGAACCCTGAAAAAGGAATGGATAATCTTGGTCACTATGAAAATGATATAGGTGTATGAAAGATTGAAAAAAGGGTGTGAAAGATGAGATTGTTCGAAAGAGTCATGTGTGCACAATGTGATGCCTACTTGGGTCTTGTGTGAACAAAGGGGACCATGCGCGACGTGTGTAATCTTGGATGAAGTGGTCGGTGATGCCTATAAATAAGAGCTGACCCCCCCCCCCCCATTTGAATAAGCTCAACACTTAGAGAGAATCTCAGATTCATATCACATAATAATTTCATTCAAAGGGCGTTACATGAAAGAATTTGAGTTCCGTGTGAGCTATGAAAGTTGTGTGTAAGATTAGTGTTGCATGTTAGATGGAAGTTGTGTATAAGAGGACGTTTTGTGCACAAGGCATAGTAAGGGTTTCATGAAAGACTTGTAGTTTCCCAGTACATCAATGGTAAAGTGGTATTTATCAATGGATGAAAGTGGGACATCAATAGCTCAGCTACATATAGTGGAGGATGAATTAATTAGAGAGAATGAAGGGACCTACAATTATGTAAACTATGAGTGGAGCTTCTAAAGAAGTATTGAGAACACTTCATTTGAGAAAGTAGTGAGCTTTCACATTTTTATTGGTTTTAAACCAGGAGGGATAGTGAGTCCACTTCAAACATTGTGAGCAACAATACTCTTTTAGTGGATTTGGTATATCGACCCATTGCTATTGTATGCACCTTGGATATAGCCTAGTGAGGGTGAACCAAGTAAAACATTTTGTGTCTCATGCATTATTTAATTTCCGTTCATAATTTTTTATGTTAAATAGAGAAAATATGTCTTTTAACAATTCATCAAGAACAAAAGAGGAAATTGTTTTAATATTTCATGCCCTGATTACCCCCCCCCCCCCAGGGTATTTGACCTAGTGGACCTAAAAAATATAATAATGATTTATATTTAATTAATTTGTTTAAAAATAGATAAATAATATTTATATTATTTTGGAATCATATTAACTAATATTGGGGAATCTATTGTATGAAATTTATTACCAAGAAATGAAAGTTAAAACCAAAATTTGTATTCTTCACTATTCACTAAAATATGAATACATTCAGAAAAGTAAAAAACAAATCAACCCAAGTAAATATTATTATGTTGATTTAAAAAAAATTATTTCATTTTATAAATTAATATTTCTAAAATTTACAAAAAAAGTAAGTTGAAATATATTCTCATAAAATAAATAAAAAAAGTTTTGAAGAAAACATATTTTTTATAGAATAAAATATCTTTATTAAAGTGAAGTGATTATTTATTAAGAATTTATAAATTTTGTATACCATTTTTATCTATTACATTAATTAGTTAATCCTATCCATACTCACTGATTTAATTACATGGTTGTAATGGTCATATTTAATTAATCAAGGTTCATTTGGGTTCAGGGTTGCATATCGCATATAATATCGAACCTTTTTCACCATTTATATTACTAAAGTTGTTACATTATTCCCCAGTTATATAATTTTTATCTTGAAATTTTATATTAAAAATAATGTGGAAACAAGTGTGGGTACTTCTACATTATCACCTCTCCCAGTCCCATGTTGCTTCCTAAAACATGTAATTTCTCTACAAAACATTGACCAGGTGGGTTGTCTTTTTTTGTAGGAATTTTCCTCTATAATCTAAGATCTCTATTGACTACTCCTCATAATAAATTTTATTCTCCAATAGTACCTCATGTAGATTTAGTACATGTGAGATGTCTCCAATGTACTTAATTGAGAGGAATACATGGAACACATCATGTACTTGAGATGCGCTAGGTGGAAAAACTAGTAAATAAGACACCACTCCAATATGATCAAAGTTATAAAAATGGATAATGTATTTTGGGTTAATAATTCCCTTAATACCAAAACTCATTACATTATTCCTTGGTAAAATATGGATGAATACCTTATCTCTATCCTCAAACTCCAAAAATCATTGATGATTTCATGAATATATTTTTTGTCAGCATTGCATGGTTTTCAAGTGATAAGGAATATTTTGTACCTTCTTTATTATATCTTGCACAAGATCAGGTCCAATCAACATACTCTCTTCAACTTCTTCCGAGAAAATTGAATATCAACACCGCTTCTTATACAAATTCTCATAATTTTCCATTTTAATTATAGAATAGAATATTTTTTTATAAGATAAAAGTACTAGGGGAAGGTGTTGATCCAAACATCCTTGAAAATATGTTGATAAACATATCAATATATCTTATATAATTTTATGGTTTTCTCATACTGAAAATCCATATGAGGATGATAAGAAGTTCTGAAATTTTTTTTGTTTCAAATGATTGATGAAGAATTCTCTATAACATTGAGGTAAAGCTCAGATCTCAATCAGATATAACAGAGAGTGGTACTCCACAAAATATTACGACTTACCTTATATATATGTTACTGATTTGGTCAATATAGAAGTCTTCTTTGATGAAAATGAAATGATCCGACCTTAGAATGTGCTTGACTAAAACCCAAAAGGTTTTACTTCCTTTAGGTCTCCTAGGGAGTCCTATAATGAAATCAATGATTATTTTTCCCTTTATATTCTAGAATGGGAAATGGTTTCATCGTACACATGGAATTTTTTCATTAATCCTTTAATTGTTGACATAACAAGCATCGAGATACAAATTCTATAATCTCCCTCATCAAGTTATCCCATAAAAATGTTTTCATCAAATCTTAATACATATTAGTGATTTATAGATGAATAAAGAAGGATATGCTATGTGAATCATCCATAAGCTCCCTATTCATTTATGGTTTTTATGTGACACATATCTAGGTTTGAAACCCTATAGCTCTATCTTCAAGGTGATTGAACTCTAGAATGTTCATTACATTTTTCAATAGAACCACATCTTTTTTCCAATCCTCCTTGACCTTCTCATGAATTAATAGTAGAGAAGTTATTTTAGAAAGGTAGGATAAAGATCCTTTTATTATTCTCATATATATCCTTTACATGTCTAATAATATTGGATTCTTCTCAATTCTCATCACTGATAATATTTTCAAATTATTTTTACTTAGAGTATCTGTCAAATTTTTTAATTTCCTAGGATAATTAAGGATTTCACAGTAATAGTACTTACTACGCTCTAACCATATACTTTGGTGCATGTTAATATCCTTCTATATGAATTATTATTTTAGGGTCTTATGATCCTTCTATATTTCACACCTCTCGCTATATAGATAATGTCTCAATATTTTTAACACAAAGACCACTACAGCTAAGTCTGTATCATTGTTTGGGTATTTCTACACATAAACATTCAACTTCCTTGAGACATTGGCTATTAATTCGTTATTTTACATTAGTTCAAAAATTAAAACCTTCTTTAAATCGTCTTGGTCTACCAAAAGAGGTTTTAAAATTAAGGTTAGTTTTATTAATTATGTAGTGATAACCCTATTTTTCATCTCCGTGAAGCTCTCCCCATATTCAGTAGTCCAAAAAATTTACTCCCTTTTTTTTATCTTATTTATCATGTTTTATAATCATTATATGTTCCTAAAAAACAACTATAATACTAGGATAGTCCAAGTAAATTATGAATCTTTTTTATAGATACTGGTTTAGTCCATTACTAAAATACTTTTTTTATAATTATCCATGGATATCCATTTGATGATGATAACATTCCATAATAATGATACTTCATTCATCAAAAAATCACATTTTCTTTTATATAGCTTCTCCATTCACAAATCCTTTAACACAGTTTTCAAATTCTCCTCATGCACCTCATTTTTTTAGAGGAACTCAGAATATGATATACAACGAATACCAAAAACAAATCAATGTAATCTTGAATGACACTATTCATTAAGATCATAATGATTTATAGAAAATTAGTGAGTCCTAAAGGCTACACAAAAAATTCAATGTTCATACCTTGTTTAAAAGTTTTTTTTGTTAATATCTTCCTTATTTACCCCTAACTGTTTTTATCCCAATGAGTTCAACTTTACTGAAATAGTGTGCTCCATGTAGTTGATCGAATAATGTATATATTGATTTAATGGGATACGTTTTATTTATATTTATTTTTTTGAGATGGTGATAATCAATACATAGGCGCAAAGACCCATCGTTCATCATAAAAAAGAGGACCAATGTGACCCACAGTGAAGCACTTGGACATATAAATTCATTATATAGGTTCTCCAATCATTTTTTCTTTAGTTCCTAAAGTTTTAATAATGGACATTCTATATGGAGTTTAAGATATTAGCAGGGAACCAGGTATAAGCACAATTAGAAATTAAACCTCCTATCTTAAGGGAATACCAAGAAAAAATTTGGGAAATACATTGATTTAATACCTCACAATGGAAATGTCTTCAAGAATTACATTTTCTTTACTCTCGATATTTTGATAAAGATTCAATAAATTTGAAAGAAAATTATGAATTCTTTAGATGATGATACCCAAGAATCTTCATCCTCCAACTTTTACTTATATAAAATAATTGGGTGATTCATTATTCTAAGAGTGATTACCTTCTCTTATCATTTTATGTTGGATCTATATAAGTAAATAAAATATATGTCCATAAATTCATCAAATTCCACAAAAGGAAGTATAACAAGATTTTTACGGAAATTAATCTCCCAAATATGTACAAGGGATGAGTTATATTCTTAGAATACAATATTTTACCCTCTCATTATATTTACTAATAAATAAACATCCATGATTTGAGGTGGTTCTTGAATTTTTATTCTAAAAATTCATGATATGAAAGAATGTGTACATCCAAAATCAAAAAAAAAATCTACTCTTGGATGAATTTATAGGATACATGTCACCACATCATTGTTTGGATATAACTCTATAGTTGTGATGGAATAGGCTTAACCTTTCTCTCTAGGCCTTGGATGTTATTTTTCTTAGTTATCATCATCACCCCATGGCTTAGTGAACTGGTTATCATAGTTTGATTATTCCATGAAGTTTAATCATTTTACAATATATTAATGGTTAGCTATAGAATTAATTTCTTACATCACATTGGTGGTTTTCTCCCAGAAGTAATCAATATGTAGGTTACCTTCTTTCCTATGCATATATCAGTTCATGTTCCCCTATGGAAAATTTTCAATATGATTCTTCCCACACTTCTAACAAGTGGTATGCTGGACTTTATTTCCACTATTATATTTCTCCATCATATCACCAATGTAAAATTCTATTTTTGATTCTTATCCCCATGAGAACAACGAGATTTTATTTTCTTCATTTTGACTATGAGGGAACACTGAAAATTTTATTCAAAAATATTTAAGTCTTAAATTTAAAAATATTTTTTCTAACATGGATTTAACCAACCAAAAAAGTGGTCAATGCCACATTGAGGGGAGGTGAAAAGGCCAAAGGAATATCATGAATGACTTTTAATGTTGATTCTCTACATTCCAATGGATTTTTCATACTGTTTCTTGAGGCTAAGTAACTGCCTATCCATTTTAGGTTAGTGTGTCTGATGAAAATATTTTTTAGAAAATATTCTCTATAATTTCAACCACTCTATCTCTTTGATCTCTTCCTCGGTCTTCATATTTTTTATCAACATCCAACATTGATTGAATTCTCACAAAATTTCATAAATAGTCAATACAACCTTCTCTTCATTAGTGCATTGATAGATTCAGAATATACATTAAAATGAGTTGTTATATTGTTTCTCAATTTGAAGTACCAGAAGATCCACTTAATGATGGATTCATTTGCCACATAAGTGTCTTAATTATATCATAGGGGCATCCAGGTGTTCCTCATGAGTCATATTTTGATTAAAACCCGAATTTATGTGAGAAATTATTTTCATATAGTTCCTGAATACTTATTCTATTAAGATTTTCATCACATTTTTGAAATCATCACATTTCCCCTCAAATGGGTTGTTTACTTAATTTATCTTATTTCTGGCCATTGGCTAAAAAAATGGAAAAATTAGGGATTGGTATTTTTGAACTATTAAACACATATATATTAAATAATGGACATTAAATAGAGTACTCATAAATGAAATATATTCCATAACTCATGGATTTCAAGGTTATAGTCTAATTTATCCACGATCTATTTCCCAGTATAATATATTTTAGAATTTTTTATTCCTTTAATAATGGTTCGTAAAATGTTTTTGAACTGTGTAACACCCCAATCTTTCACGGTACACTTCTCTTTGAATAATACAATAGCGTGTGTTGTACGCAACACTGAGTTCAAGTACACCACGACTTACCAAACTAGCCGTTAAAAAGAGGTTATGAATAGTATTAACTAAATTATAAATATTATAGTATCCTTATAATTTTAATCCATATTATGAGTTTCTAAGACATGATTTAAGAACAAATTCATTTTTTCAGACCAAAAAAGTATTTTTCAAAAAATGAAATTTTACCGCCATTTAATGGCGAAGCCTTTTTAAAACCAATATTTGAAACGTTTATATATTCAATTTGACAAAATGAAATTCTTCTTTAGAATCGGGACATAAGAATTTAGTATCAATAATGTTTTGGTGTCTTTCTGGTAACTTTCGTATTTGGGTGAATAGTGAAAAATACTATATTTTAATTGAAAACAACTTTTTTAATCAAAATAATTTATATTGTTAAATTATACATTTTAATGGTTTTGAAGTATAAATAGATTATATTTTTACTATTTAATCCAATGATGGTCATTATAAGTAATTTCACCTTGAAATTGGACATAAACAAGTGTCAAACATTTGATAGTTATTATTTCTTAAAAATACGTCTTTTGGTTTTGAAAGCAGGAATCAATTTTAAATTAATAAATGCAACTTTAATGTTTTGAATTTTGTAAAATAGACTTCATTTTTGGATTCGGAATAAAGAAATTATCCTAGGGTCAAATTTTGGTACTTTTCGGATAAGTTTTATATTTTGATGAATAGTAAAAATTACTAAATTTTATTTAAAAACAACTTTTTTAATCAAAATAATTAATAGTGATAAATTATGAATTTGAGTGGTTTTAAATTATATTTAAAATATATTTTTACCATGTAATAAAATGTGGGTCGTTGAACATAATTTCACATTTAAACCGAACATAAACAACTGTCAATCTTTTGATAGTTATTATTTCATAAAAACAAGCTTTTTGTTTTAACAACGGGAATTAATTTTAAATTAATTTCTGCCACTTATGTGTATTGAATTTGGAAAAATGGATTCCATATTTGGAATCAGTATGTCCAAATTTTTAAATAGGTAACTTTTATTTTTAGTCATTTTGAATAATTACTTCGGTAAATATTTTATTTACCATGGTTAAAGGGTAAATCTAGTAAATAAGGGTAAATATATAATATTATAATAATATTAAATTACCCTAAAACGTGTATTAACCCTATTGGTTGATACATAGCCGACCATGGGCATCTTTGGGTCTATTTTGGGACCCCATGAATCCACTTGTAAGTGATAATGACACTTTATATTAATTAAGTTAAAGTAATTAGAAAAATGACAAAAGCATATATCTTTTAGAAAAACAATTCTTACATATGGTTATATATGTTGGATTTTAGACTATAAATATTAATTAGAATGATAAAACGATTTCCTACATAATGATTATTTATTTATAATTTTTAGACATTATATAATGTAGTTTATTTATAACACAATGATGATGCAGTAATTACCATAATATTGAAAAATTAAGATAATTGATATTATAAATACCCAAATAAATATAATTTGAGACTTTTTATGAATTAAAATAATTTTCCAGGATAATATGACATGTTAGGATTGAGTTAATTAACTTTTTTAGAAGTAATAATTCTATTATGTTTTTTACAAAAAATCAATTTTTTAATAGTGTCAAAATTGACATAAAAGAGTTTTTAAAACAAATATTATATTATTAATTGATATTAAATTTTTAAAAATCTAATATTCGTCCAAGAGACTTATATAATGATAATTGTTTCATTAATGGACCACTTGGGGGTCTCTTGGATGTATATAGTACGTTTATTAACTATATAATATAAAAATACAAAGTGGCATGGTAAGTGTCAAACTAATTAACTAAGAGTTAAAACTAAAAGATAAGGTTAATATAATGACCCAAACCTGTCTACACTATATTGGTTGAGTGGTTTTCCACCCATACCCACCTTAAAATTTATTTAATACACTTTGGAGCCATTAGAAACCTAATATGAATTTATTATAATATAATATTTCTATCTTTTCCAAAGGTGCCCCTCACCCCTCTTATAAAAGGGCACTCCTTCTTCTCATTACATCACACCTTCAAAGCCTTTTTGTTTGGCCAAACCCTGCCCAAATAAACTCTATAAATCCCTAACTTCATCCTAGAGGCCTTAACTTAGTCATAAATCCACCCTAAGGAGTCCTTTTGATCAAATCAAAAGGAAAAACCCGAAGAAGAGGCAATGTTGTCACCACCCTCTTTCAAGTTCCTTTCTTCTTCCACTTTTTCTTTCTTTGTTATTTTCATTCTAAAATAATAACTACAGTATATTATATATACTGTGATGTTATTATAAATATATTAAAACCATATTCAGTATTCTATCCATCCTTTAAATGACACGTCACCATACGTGCGTGCGTACGGTTTACCGTCTGCACGTCGTGGTGTAATAGTTACTCAATAACTTATTATTTGTATGGGTATAATAATGATGTGTAATTCATGTAAATAATAATTTTAACATGATAATTATTATGTATATATGATATAGCATCCAATTATATATTATTTTAACATCAAAATAATGATATTGTCGCTCGTGCGTATGTACGGACTACCGTCTCTATGAAAGCGATGAGATTCATTCTCCATTGTATCCATTAAAGTATAATTATCATTTGATGATTTAAAAATAATGTTTAAAGACATTATATAATTCTGTATATGAATAAGATACAACCTATCCATAACAAACACGGTTTACGTAACAATGAATATAAAGGAAAATGAGTAACTTAACACCCAAAATGACAATAATACTAAGATATTATTAACAAATCAATGTTAAAAGATCATATATGATATCATATTAATGTAAATGATTCTTGTAAAATTAAATAACAATTATTTCACCATTATATAGGAGGTTAAACTACCATCGACCAAGGAAAAAGTACAAAGGGGTTTCTTATCTCACTTTAAATTCCGTGAGATTTCCATTATTCGCCACTTATTTATTGCCTATGGTGTGTATAATGCCCATGATTGTATTGATTGTGTAATATAAATTAATTTATGGATATTTACATCATCATTGTATTATCTTTATTTCATTGTTTCATGTTTCATTAGTTACCAAATCGATAAGGGAATTTGAAATTTCAATTTCCACTCATTTGGCTTTACGCATATTTCATTGATTATATTACTCCAAGATTATGTGTGGAATCACTGTTCATTTGATTATGTCATAATTTCCACTCCCCTTCATGTGGATATACTACTGATACACATTATCACTCCATTGATAATTTCTCAAGTCATCGATATGAATTTGATAAGAGTAATTTTAACTCATTCTCAATTTGTTGAGTTAAACATCCAATTCATTGGTGTTGTTTTTACAAGATTATGTGTGAATGTCCTTTGATTGTTTTACACTAAATATCAAATCATATTTAGTGAATTTATATTTTTCACACATAACTATGTCATTTATTTATCCTTAATCTAACGATACGGCCTTTATGAGAGATTTCATCTCAATTTACATTCCATTGAGACTTGTTTGTTGTTATACACCAAATAACCTTTATGTGGTGTATATAATGTACTTTGACAGAGTATATAATGAATTCCTTTATTATCATGATATTACAATGTTTTGATTACCTCAATTATTTGTATTCAAGTGTCTCTATTTTAGTTAGAAACTCTAACTAAAATACCATTTTTAAATGTTTTAAAAACTTATTCATCTAAATCTTGCTCATTAATGTCCATGTTTTAAAAATTGTTTTATGGATTTATTTATATGGACATTAAAGTTTTAAAATTAAAACCCCTTTTAAAAGTTTCAAAGTGGTATGGGACACTTTTATTCAAAAATCTATTTTTAAATGGATTCTTGACAAATTGTGTGACTTTTAAATGATTTCAAGAAAAACGGGGATATTTCTCTCAAATAGTTTTGATGATTATTTTCATCTATGTCAATATCCTTCATTATTATTGATTTAGGTTAATGTGATACAATACAATCTTCCATATTGTATCGAATGAGTTATGTTTGACTGTGGATGTGCTATTTTTATACCATTCATTGTTTGCGTTTAAAGTATTGACATTTTGTATGCTAGTTTTAATACGAATGTTTATGTTATGTTTAAACCTGTTCATATGATGAATGAATTTGACTTAATATGTGACGGGTGGATCCCTCTATAGATCCTCATTACATCGATAGGTCTCATTAGACAAACTAGTGTCTTGGCATCAGGCCTTGGAAAAATCTTATTTGTAGTCTTGGCATGAGGCCTTGGCTATGTGGTTATGATAGTATGGCATTATGCATTCCATCATTATGAATGTGGTTATTGATATTTCATGTGATTGTTCGACTAGTAGAATATCCATGTGGAAAATTAAATGGAATTATTTCATTTTTTCATTTCCATATTATGTTGAAGTTCAAGTTTAAAAGGATTTTGTTTTAGTTATAAATTTCTTTAAGTGTTTATGCTTATCTATGAAAACTTCTGCTATATTGTTATCCTTACGGGGCATATGAGCTCACCCCTTTCAGTGTTTTATATTTCCCAGGATGAGAAGAAGTAATTTATGAAAAACCTGCAAGGATAGTATGAGGGGATATGAAGAAAAGATTTTGTTTTAGTTTTTTTACCTTATGATGTAATGTAAGACTTATGAATATATCTAGTGTTTCCAAGACTACTAAACTAATCAGTCTTTCGAGACATGATCCTTTGTGATCATTCTAATGTTATGTAATAATGCACCGACTCTGGGTATCTAGGGTCGGGGCATTACAGTTGGTATCAGAGGGAGGTTTAGTATAAACCTTGGAAGCTAGATTTAGATAAACTCTGATTAGAGCACGTAGACCTAAGATGAACTTTGAGGATTAGTATGGAATAACTTCCTATAATTTTGGTATTGTAGAGATTTTGTGAGTTTTCCGAGAAATACATCCCTGTCTGAATACGAGTAGGTAGAGGAGGCTCTGGCACAGATGTACCTAAGGGTAAAACCCGAAAACACCGCTTTGAGCTAGACTCGAACGGGAACTAGTGCACGACAACGGGCCTTGCTGCACTCTTAGTTACAATACTCCCGGGGGATACGCTTAGGATAATTTACATTTTCTTTAAAAACCAATTTGAAGTAATATATATATAAGATGAGAGTAAATGACCTTGGTTAATCCTAATATGTTTCAAATTGAGAATATGGAGACATGTTAATCTCTAAATGAGTTTATGATTATTGTTACTCACACAATGCTTTCTGGTTTTATTCAATGGCTAGATTCCAAGGAAGTCATATTGACTTTGAGAATGATGTACAAGGTGGGAACGGTGGCGGAAATGAGCAACAAAATGGAATGTTGATAGGCGTAAAAGATATCATCTTTATGCCAAATCAGTTTTCCAAAATTATCATCAACAACATATATATTAACCAACTCCTGGACTCAACAAGGAAGAGAAAGGTGATGAATGATAAGAGCTCCAGCAATAAAGACCATGGAGAAAAGAACCCTCAATTTCCATCATGCATGAAATGTGGTAGGAGTCACCCGGGAAAGTGTCTCAATGGGACCAAGAAATGCTTTACGTGTGGGAAGGAAGGACATAAAATGAAGAATTTCTGATGAAAAATGAATAGTACTATGGAAGAAGATAAAAATGGTCCCAAGAATCCATTTATTGTCATTTGCCATAAATATAGGGGACCTGGCCATTAACCAAGCGAATGCCCTATTCTATAGGATATTTTCTTGGTCAAAGTAGAAGCTATGTGGAAATAAATGGTTGGATAAATGTTTAAAAAAATTTAGTGCTCCTTTTTGATGGGTTTACTTTGGAATAATTTTCTCGTGTATTGTAACCCTGCAGTTTTCCATGTGAGAATGATATTTGAGGAAGAATTATCTCTTATCTTGTGGATATAGTTATAAATAACCATTTGGTTTTATATGATCATTGGGATTGAGACAATTATAAGTTATTATAATTTGGGATGAAAATGAAAGGTATGAGATAAGATTTGTGGTTAAATTATGTTATGGTTATTTTGAGGAATTTATCTCATTTTGGTAATGTTATAAAACATTGTTTTTGAAAAGGACAACACGCAAACTGTGTGACAACCTGTCACATCAGACAAAGCTGTGGGAATCGAACCCACAACCAAAGTGCGATTGGGATTTATTGTCTACCACTGGACTATGTGAAGTCCCTGGATGGTGTGACTAATTATTTTTAGTTAAATGATTTTATTGATCAATAATAAGTTGATTTGGGTTCTTATGTCTTATCAAATGAATACCCTTGTTATAGGAAAATGATTTGGTGATTAAGTGATAAATGTTATTTTGGAAGATGTTCACTTTGTTGGGAACACCATATGCCCAAGGAAAATAGAATACTATGGGGTTTCATTTGTGGAGTAATGGTGGATTTTTATCTACGTTTTTATTGTGGATTTATAGTGATTTGGGTTATTTATGGAAATGATTAACCTATAATAGAGAATATGTGATGAGGTTAATTACTTTTAAGTATGTGACTTTAAGAGTATTTAATGTCATTTGGAGATACAATTTAACATGGGAGACTACATAATCAAATTCTTCTATGTTTTGGTTTTCAATATTAGTTTGGATTATATTGAAGGATTTTAAGGACAATTGTTTATTGAATGGTATTAATTTAACTTTGGGGTATTATTGGTTTAATTTTAGAAATTGAGATTAGAGTTTATTTCTATCAAGGAATATCCTTTTAGGGGATCATTAGATCTTGTACTAACCATTTTGGTTTTGATTAATCTCTAAATACATTGTAAATATATAGTTTATCCTGAATGGATCATGTGATTATATAGAAGTTTATTCAATCTCTTCTAGTGTGACTAAGTCTTCTTGAATACTCAGCGTTTAAAAAAATGAGTTAGTGGTGGAAATTTATTAAATAATGATACTCTACTTAAAAAGTAAGTATATATCTTTATATTCTTAGTCAATATCAAAAATTAATTCCTCATCCTTATGTAATGTAACTTAAAACAAAAAATGTTGTCCGTTCACTTTTCCTACTAGGAGACTAATGATCGTTTGTCCCAACACATGTTTTTGGTTTTCTTATTGTTAACTTTCTCCTGATCATGATTTCTATCCCTCTCCATCAGAACTTGACACTTATTTTATCATCCATATCCATGCTTTCCTACCTGGAATCCTAGTATGGGTTATCTTGGGTGACCTTTATACCTCTCTTTATTTCTTTTAAAGTGATAGTTTTAATGACTCTTTTTCCTATGTGGGACTTTCCATTCTCAGACCCAATTTTTAAAATTGCTAGGATGCAATTTATTGAAGGAGGGGTGAATGTAACACCCCAATATTCCACGGTACACTTCTCTTTGAATAATACAATAGCATGTGTTGTACGCAACACTGAGTTCAAGTACACCACGACTTACCAAACTAGCCATTCAAAAGAGGTTATGAATAGTATTAACTAAATTTTAAATATTATATTATCCTTATAATTTTAATCCATATTATGAGTTTCTAAGACATGATTTATGAACAAATTCATTTTTTCAGATAAAAGAAGTATTTTTCAAAAAATGAAATTTTACCGCCTTTTAATGGCGAAGCCTTTTTAAAACCAATATTTGAAAATTTTATATATTCAATTTGAAAAAAATGAAATTCTTGTTTAGAATAGGGACATAATAATTTAGTATCAATAATGTTTTGGTGTCTTTCTGATAACATTCATATTTGGGTGAATAGTGAAAAATACTATATTTTAACTGAAAACAACTGTTTTAATCAAAAATATTTATATTGTTAAATTATACATTTTAACGGTTTGAAAGTATAAATATATTATATTTTTACTATTTAATCCAATTATGGTCATTTTAAGTAATTTCACCTTGGAATTGTACATAAACAAGTGTTAAACTTTTAATAGTTATTATTTCTTAAAAATACGCCTTTTGGTTTCGAAAGCGGGAATCAATTTTAAATTAATAAATACAACTTTTATGTTTTTAATTTGGTAAAATAGACTTTATTTTTGGATTCAGAATAATGAAATTATCCTAGGGTGAAAGTTTGGTACTTTTCGGATAAGTTTTATATTTTGATGAATAGTAAACATTACTAAATTTTAATTAAAAACAACTTTTTTAATTGAAATACTTAATAGTGATAAATTATGAATGTGAGTGATTTTAAATTATATTTAAAATATATTTTTACCATGTAATACAATGTGGGTCATTGAACATAATTTCACATTTAAACCGAACATAAACAACTGTCAATATTTTGATAGTTATTATTTCTTAAGAACACGCTTTTTGTTTTAACAGCAGGAATTAATTTTAAATTAATTTCTGCCACTTCTGTGTGTTGAATTTGGAAAAATGGATTCCATATTTGGAATCAGGATTTCCAAATTGTGTAAATAGATAAATTTTATTTTTAGACATTTTGAATAATTACTTCGGTAAATATTTTATTTACCATGGTTAAAGGGTAAATCCGGTAAATAAGGGTAAATAAATAATATTATAATAATATTAAATTACCATAAAACGTGTCTTAACCCTATTGGTTGATACATGGCCGACCATGGGAATCTTTGGGTCTATTTTGGGACCCTATGGATCCACTTATAAGTGATAATGACACTTTATATTAATTAAGTTAAAGTAATTACAAAAATGACATAAGCATATATCTTTTAGAAAAACAATTTTTACATAGGGGTATATATATTGGATTTTAGACAATAAATATTAATTAGAAATATAATAAGATTTCCTACATAATGAAAATTTATTTATAATTTTTAGACATTAAATAATGTAGTTTATTTATTACACAATGATGATGCAGTAATTTCCATAATAGTGAAAAATTAAGATAATTGATATTATAAATACCCAAATAAATATAATTTGAGACTTTTTATGAATAAAAATAATTTTCAATGATACTATGACATGTTAAGAATTATTTAATAAACTTTTTTAGAAGTAATAATTTTATTATGATTTTTACAAAAATCAATTTTTTAATAGTGTCAAAATTGATATAAAAGTGTTTTTAAAACAAATATTATATTATTAATTGATATTAAATTCCTAAAAATATAAGGTTCGGACAAAAGACTTATATCATGATAGGGGTATCATTTTTGGACCACATGGGGGTCTCTTGGATGTATATAGTAAGTTTATTAACTACATAATATAAAAATACAAAGTGGCATGGTAAGTGTCAAACAAATTAACTAAGAGTTAAAACTAAAAGATAAGGTTATTATAATGACCCAAACCGGTCTAAATTCTATTGGTTGAGTGGTTTTTGAACCATCCCCACCATTAAATTTATTTAATACACTTTTGAGCCATTAGAAACCGAATATGAATTTATTATAAAATAATATTCCTAGCTTTTCCAAAGGTGCCCCTCACCCCTCTTATAAAAGGGAACTCCTTCGTCTCATTACATCACACCTTCAAAGCCTTTTTGTTCGGCCAACCCCTGCACAAATACTCTATAAACTTCCCTAAATTCATCTTAGAGGCCTTAACGTAGTCAGAAAGCCTCCCTAAGGAGTCCTTTTGATCAAATCAAAAAGAACCCGAAGAAGATGTAATGTTTTCACCACCCTCTTTCAAGTTCCTTTCTTCTTCCACTTTTTCATTCTTTGTTATTTTCATTCTAAGATAATAAATCCAGTATCTTATATATACTATGATATTATTATAAATATATTAAAATAATATTCAATATTCTATCCATCCTTTTAATGACATGTCACCATACATGCGTACGTACGGCTTACCGTCTCCACGTCGTGGTGTAATAGTTATTCAATAACTTATTATTTGGATGGGTATAATAATGATGTGTAATTCATGTAAATAATAAATATAACATGATAATTATTCTGTCTATATGATATACCATCCAATTATATATTATTTTAACATCAAAAGAATGATATTGTCGCTCGTGCGTACATATGGACTACCTTCTCCACGAAAGCGATGAGATTCATTCTCCATCGTATCCATTCAAGTATAATTATCATTTTATGATTTAAAAATAATGTTTAAAGACATGATATAAGTATGGATATGAATAAGATATAACCTATCCATAAAAAACATGGCTTGCGTAAGAAAGAATATTAATTAAAATGAGTAAGTTAACACCGAAAATGACAATAATACTAAGATATTATTAACAAATCAATGATAAAAGATCATATATGATATCATATTAATGTAAATGATTCTTGTATAATTAAATAACAATTATTTCACCATTATATAGGATGTTAACCTACCATCGACGAAGGAAAAGGTACAAAGTAAGGGGTTTTTTATCACACTTTAAATTCCATGAGATTTCCACTATTCACCACATATTTATTGCATATGGTGTGTATACTGACCATGATTGTATTGATTGTGTACTATACTTTAATTTATGGATATTTAAATCATCATTGTATTATCCTTCTTTCACGGGTGCTTGTTTCATAAGTTACAAATCGATAAGGGAATTTGAAATTTCAATTTCCACTCATTTGGATTTATGCATATTTCATTGATTATATTACTCCAAGATTATGTGTCAAATCACTATTCATTTGATTATGTCATAATTTCTACTCCCCTTCCTGTGGATATAATATTGATACACATAATCACTCCATTGATAATTTCTGATGTCATCGATATGAATTTGATAAGAGTAATTTTAACTCATTCTCAATTTGTTGAGTTAATCATCCAATTCATTAGTGTTGTTTTTACAAGATTATGTGTGAATGTCCTTTGATTGTTTTAAACTAAATATACAATCATATTTAGTGTATTTATATTTTTCACACATAACTATGTCATTGATTTATCCTTAATCTAAGGATATGGCCTTTATGAGAGATTTCATCTCAATTTACTTTCCATCGAGACTTCTTTGTTGTTATACACCAAATCACTTTTATGTGGTGTATATAATGTACTTTGACATATTATATCATGAATTCCTTTATTCTCATGATATTACAATGTTTTTATTACCTAAATTATTTGTATTCAAGTGTCTTTATTTTGGTTAGAAACTCTAACTAAAATACCATTTTTAAATGTTTTAAAGACTTATTCTTCTAAATCTTTCTCATTAATGTCCATGTTTTAAAAATTGTTTTAAGGATTTATTTATATGGACATTAATGTTTTAAAATTAAAACTCCTTTTAAAAGTTTCAAAGTGGTATGGGACACTTTGATTCAAAAATCTATTTTTAAATGGCTTCTTGACAAATAGTGTGACTTTTAAATGATTTCAAGAAAAAGGGGGATATTTCTCTCAAATAGTTTTGATGATTATTTTCATCTATGTCAATATCCTTCATTATTCTTGATTGAGGTTAATGTAATACAATACAATCTTCCATATTTTATCAAATGAGTTATGTTTGACTGTGGATGTGCTATTTTTATACCATTCATGGTTTGCGGTTAAAGTATTGTCATTTCGTATGCTAGTTTTAATACGAATGTTTATGTTTTGTTTAAACCTATTCATATGAGGAATTCATTAGACTTAATAAGTGATGGGTGGAGCCCGCTATAGCTCCTCGATGCATCGGTAGGTCTCGTGAGATAAACTAGTGTCTTGGCACAAGGCCTTGGAAAAATCTTATTTGTAGTCTTGGCACGAGGCCTTGTCTATGTGGTTATGATAGTCTGGCATTATGCATTCCATAATTATGAAAGTGGTTATTGATATTTCATGTAATTGTTCGACTAGTAGAATATCCATGTGAATAAGTAAATGGAATTATTTCATTTTATCTTTGGAATATTATGCTGAAGTTCAAGTTTAAAAGGCTTTTGTTTTAGTTATAAATTGCTTTAAGTGTTTATGCTTATCTATGAAAGTTTATGTTATATTGTTATCCTTACTGATCATCTGAACACACCCCTTTCAGTGTTTTATTTTTCCCAGGATGAGAAGAAGTAATTTATGAATGTCCTATAAGGATAATATGAGGGGATATGAATACAAGATGTTGTTTTAATTTTTTTACCTTATGATGTAATGTAAGACTTATGAATATATCTAGTGTTTCCAAGACTACTAAACTAATCTGTCATTCAAGACTTGATCCTTTGCGATCATGCCAATGTTATGTAATAATGCACCAACTCTGGGTATCTAGGGTCGGGGCATTACAAACTGAGAAACATATCCCCCATGATTGTTAAACTATGTGTATATTAAGGCCTATTGTTATGTATAGTAAATATAGATTCAATCTTGACATTCCATTTTCAAAGTGATTACCCCAATGTATATATGTTCTATAATCCCAACTGCTATTAATTTCTTGAAAGAATGAGTTATTTCTCAAAAACCACTCGCTCTTTGCTTCCCCAAAATTCTTGTATATTTTCTTATAATTATATTATACTTAGACTTATCCATATAATTATCCCTATGGGTCTCACTATGTTTTTCTCATACTAGTGAACTAATGACAAAATAAACCTTTACTATAGTTATAAATATAGAAATCCAATTCTTTTACAGATATTATTACATGATTTTTAAGTATAGGTATCCAATAAGTACAAACCCAATGATCGTGAGGCCTAGTGTCTTGGAAAGACTAGGTTTATATTACATCAAATAGAACATAAAATATGGAATACTAATTTTATTATTTATCGAGATATCCTAAATCCAATAGATCTCTTAAAACTAAAATAGATAACCTAGAGAATACATGAAAAAAATTGTAGACCTAAAAATCCCATTAAATGAATAAACATTATAAGGATGAATGACCTGTGAATAAAATATATAACATGATATAATAAAATATAAGTGACACGAGTAATCAAATAGAGTCATGATATAAATTACATGGTATCATAAGATAATAGAATTATTGGAAATGTGGAAGCAAGATAAAATATGTCCCAAAAATAAAGCAAGGCTAAATGTCAATACAACATAACATAGTGGATAAAGACTCATATTTTATTTTTTCACTCGCTAATCATATACATGACATCTCGCTAAAATAGAACATTAATGAATGCACTGGAAGGATATATAATTTTGAGCCCACACATCACATTCATATTATGTAAATTCATATGTGTTTCATATAAGGAAATAAATTGTAAGACATAAATATAAGAACCACCAATGGAAAGAAATGGGTTACATAATCTAATCATATAACATAATAAAAAGAGATTCCTTAAAGACATAATTTGAGAAATGGTCAAGGAATGTATTAACCTATAAAAGGAAGGTATAATGAGATAGGTATATATTTAATAGACATATATATATATAGTTTATAATTATTCTATATCATTAGAGAGAGATATAAAGTGAGTTAGACAGAGAGTGGATATAACCCGAAGAAAAGTGTGGTTTAGAGAGACCACTTACCTTGATCATGATTCATTATGTGCATTATTTATGTTCCAAAATATTAAACTTATGTTAATTATTTATTTTCATAAAAACCATTTATCAATATTATTATTCCTTTAATTTTACTCAATACCATGTGATATTAAATTACTTATTCATTTAGTTTCATGTAATATGTTTTGATGATGTTCGGCCCATATATCCAACATAACATTGGAATGTTGAATAATATCAAATATATTATATATTAATAATGAAAAAAAATTAATCATGAAATAATTATAATTTTTATACATCAATTTTACCTTTAAAGTAAATCATGTACATTAATGAAAAGTTAACTACGTAACGATCATGAAGACGGTAGGTCGTACATACACATGAGTAATGTTTCTATTATTGAAAGATCATAGCAGAAAGAATGTGATCATTTTTTAATTTTAAATAATGATAATAATATCATAAATATAATATTTTGACTTTAAATAAACATTAATATACTATCCATGTGATGTGGCAATAAAAAAATGATCCACATCACTTCGCACGGCGGTAATCCCTTATACACATAGATGGTGTTACCATTTTTAAATGGATTGTAAGGTAAGATATTATATTTAATATTAATTTTATATACTTTATATATATTATTATTATCATATAAAAACATTAAATACGTCATTATGAACATTCATGAGATGTGAATATGGGAAATGAATTACATTAGTTTGTAAGGCGGCAGCCCGATGTACACATGATCAACGATTTTGTTTCCCATTTGACAGAAATGGAGATGAATTTAGGTTAGAAAATTAACATAATAACATATTATTCTAATTAATAAAATTATTTTATTTTATTATAAATATTTAGTAATATTTTAAAGAGCTATAATAAGAAATAAAATAAGGACACTCTGTTAAGAACATTACCTCTTCTTAAGACCACCACTTTTGGATTATACCTAAAGCCTGCCTAGATTGAATTTATGATCCGAAAAATATATTTGGATGATGATAGGTAAGTAAAAAAGTTATTTTTTCAGGTATGGTTCAATCTAATGTGTTTTGAAACTATGGAATTGAGAGGAGAGGGGTTCCCATTACAAGGGAGGGAGAGTGGAAATCTCATAAATCCTTGAAACTATTTAGTTTTGGGAAATCAAATTCAAGAAAAAGGGGCTAAAAAGTTTAAAAATATAAATAGGAGGATGTATAATTCCTATCTCAACCATTAACACTAAATGTAAATCTGTATTAAATAGTTTATCCTATTTACATTTAAGTTTACTCACTTTCCCCTTTTAAATGTTTTCCATCATAAATATTTTTTTACTAATCTTACTATTCCTTAAGACCAAAAATTACATTGAAATTATTATATAATATAAATTATTATGATTAAAAATACATTATATATTTTATAAAATTAAATTCATATAAGTGGAGTAATTTAATTTAAAAATAAACTCGCATACGTGTTAAAAACATGGTTTCTCAAGAAATGCACTTTTCAAGCACAAGATGATCTTATAATAACTATATGGAAAGTAATCACGATTAAATGGATTTCAATTCACATATATATATATAATATAATTTTAACTATTCTTTATTATGGGTTATATTTATTTGTTAAAATAGAGAAAAACTCTACAATTCAAAATTATTTTTAGAAAAAAAAGTATTTTGAACATTAAAAAACTTCTATTAAAATGAAGTATAAATTTTATTTTAAAGTATTTAATTGGATAAAATACAAATAAATAATAATTATGTAAATTTTAAATAATATTTATAATAATATATCTTTTAAATTACTTAATTTATTGAAAATAAATGATAGTTTGTCCCAAAATCTGTATTTCTTACTATTCATTGAAAAATCAATATTTTATGGGAAAAAAACTTCATCATAAGTTAATAGTGATATTATGTTTTCAAAAATGATTTTGGTTTTTTTATAACATTTATAAAACTTAAAAAAATAATTATTAATTTTCACAAAAAAAATTAAAAAAATGATTGAAACATTTATTTTTATAGAATAATAACCCTTCATTAAATTTAGGTTCTTATTTATTAAGAATTTAAAAATTGTGTAGAACATTTAAATCTCTATAATAAAGTGTTTAATAATATTAATACCCCCTAATTTTAAGCTTATGTTATAGTGGTTATATTTAAATAATCATTGTTCATTTGGGTTGATTTTTTTGTGTCGCATTCACTATCGAACAAAGATTTCCCTTTTAGAAAACTTGGGATATTATAGGTTAATGATATACCACCATCACATAACCACCACATATGGATTACTTAGAACCATTCCATGATAATTATGATTTTATAGGATACAAGAATCACATAACCAAAAGGGATGGGTGATATATCAAAATCACATAATATCTAGGTGGAAAGAACCCCATTAACATAAAACTAAAATATAAAAATAGTATAATTGCTATATAAAAAAAATTTAAAATAAAAATTATCAATATTATATAAAAATCATAAGAAAATGTTAAATCATCATTATCCTCATTCTCCCTCAAGATTTTCCACATATAGATTAGTCTAGAAACCGTCATGGTTTCTAAAGTTATATCTCTCAAGAATAGTCACGTACCACATGTCTAAAGTAAAACTTTTATATTTTCAAAATACATTACATGGACATCAGTAACTATTGAAATAATTAATTGAATAAGTTGGACCACTCAAAATACAAAAGGGTCTCACATAAACCATGAGAATTATTGAATCAATATTTAATTGGTTTAAGGGAATGCGAAACAAATTATCACTTCCCACATTACATTAAAAATAAGGAAAAACATAGGAGTAATCAAGAATTTAGTGAACCATTTACCTAGACCTAGTAAGATCATTCTCATTCAATAAGATTGGATAAATATACCTTAAAAGGATGAAATCAAAAAAAAATAAAAGCTCTAAAATGTGGGATTCCTAACTGTAGATGATGAAATGAAAATAAAAATAGGGAAAAAATTTTAGTTATGTTTTTCTGAACCAAATATTCATAGAGAAATAGTTTAAAACTTCATGTTAACATATTTATAAAAAACATTAGTTAATTTAGTTTTTTCAAAATATAATTGAGTTTTCTAGGTACTCAGTCAATCTCCATTGGGTACTTAGTACCTCATTGGGTACCTAGTCTATGTCCACTAGGTGACTAGTGGACTTTAAAGAGCCCCCTCCCCCACACCCCCAAATAATCCCACCATGTATATAGTACATAACCACTTAGGTGCCTAATGGATCCATTCATCAAGACAAATATCTTGATATGATGTATAAATCCTTAAAAAACCATAAACCCCACTGACATCATTAGAAACCTAAAAACATCAAAATATGTGTTTTTTGGTGAAAATTTAATCTAATTCATACCTCAAACAAGATAATTTTGTTACAATTATCCAACATTACAATAACTCTTCCACAATATTTATCATAGTGCCTCACTGGATGAAATCTATAACCACTCTAAATACATATCGACCTCTTGTTATCATATACCCTCTAGGGAACATATTTATGCCTCTACACTCAAACTAGAGTTACTATCCTTCCTTGAAGGATCTTATTTATCTGATCCTTGATACAAAATATTCATTCCTAGATTTATTGATCATGATCTAACTCAACATCATCAATTTTGATCACATGGGATGGGTCAGGGTGGTATCTATGTAGCCAATATACATAGAATACATCATTTGTGACATTATATCTCATTGGAAACAATTAATAATATCCAACTACACATAATCTCTATATAACATAAAACATCCCCACAAACCATGTCATTAACTTCCCTTTCATCAAAATAAAATGGTTCCCCACCCAAAGGGACACCCTAAAAAACCTGAATCACCCACCTAAAACTCTAGAGGATGGAAACACTAGTTATAATATGATCATTTCCTACTCGAAGTGGTGTCTAGCATTTATTTATTAGATAAATAAGCACAAATTTCTTTTAAATAAGGCTCAACATAATGATATAAGTTTAACCTACCTCTATCTAATATCAGGGTGATAAGTATGGAATGCCATTCAAATCCTCAAAAGGATTCATCTGAATATAATCCAAATCAATGTTCTTATAGGTGAACTCTATAATAGAAAGATATATTTTCCATGATCCACCAAAATCAATGACCCATTCGCAAATCATTTCATATAAAACCAAGATAATACAATCGGACTATACTCATGTATGAGTGTTATATGAAGTGATCAAATTAACTCATTTATTAAAAACCTTTTATATACCCTGCTAGAATCTTAATGTTAAAATTTTATCTCGGTCATACATAATGCTCTTAGGAATCCTATGAAGATACACTATATCCCAAACATATATCATTCCTATCTTATTATCATGATAAGTCACCCTAGTATGTAGAATGTGATTTTTTCAACTAATATCATCATCCATGACATTATCATTCCCCAGGGTATTAACATCTCAAATTTGAAGGAATGGAGGTACCAATCCCAAATTATCTTATGAATGTTTATCACACACTATGGAAAGTGGTATTTCTAGTTCTTATGGTTCGTATAAACCATGGACTACTCTCCCAACATCTAGGGGAACAAAGACCTTAGAACATTAACTATTGTTTCAAACTCTATGTGTTGATTATTTTCACTCATGTAGGATTAACATTATAGACACATAATAAACTAATAGATCATCCATAATTATATCATCAATATGATGAAATATCATTTTTCACATCTCCCTATCTTCCAAAAAACACAAGAATGATGAGCTTTGATCACCCCCAACATCATCTAACATGGACCTGAATGGTCTGTATAGTGACCAATATTATATTACCTTACTTTTACCATAATCCCTTTATGTAATCCTAACTGGTAAGCCTCATAATCATGCATACAAGATAACCATTTTCAAAAAATAGGCGTAAATTTATGAAATAATATAAATATTACTTAAGTAGTTAATAAAGCAGTTATTATATATGTTATTTTTTATTTTTTAATGCATCAGAACTATTAAATTGATTTGGGCATATGGGCTATAGATTTGGGACTTTGAGTCACATGACCTTAAAACAACCATAAGAATTCATAACTCCAAGCCACCCGGCCACCTCAGGCATTTGGGACATGGGATTCTAGGCCACAGGGGCATTAGACCGTGAAACAATCAGGTCAGAACACACTGTAGCAAACTCCAAAATAGGAATTAGATAAAGTGGTAGCCACATGATTGTATCTAATGAAATTTGTAATGATGATACATTATGAAAACATTACAAGAAATACTAAACACTATTCATCTCTACATTGGTAAATGTTATTTTATCATCCATGCAAGGTGGGGAGATAGGTGAAAACAATGAAGCAAATAATAGGGAGGGGTAGTTTTGGTGTATTTTTGGTATTTGGGACCAACGGTCATATACTGGGCCTTATGCCTCTTGGAATATTGGTCATGGGAGGGTTCTCTCTCAACATAGATAAAAAGTGGGTTATCAAAAAATATAAAAAAAAATTAAGGCCTTTGAGCCATTCGAGTCTTTACAAAATGTTAATAAAATAACTCTAAATGACCTTTTTGAGTCAGTTTCTTTGAAACTAGGTATGTGTTACAAGACTTAAATATTACAAAAACGGAAGCATAAAAAAATAAACTACCTTGAATGACTTCTTTACTAAATCATCTTAGATCATCTCACAACATAAGATTTATTGGGATATTTATCAATTGAAATGGATGGTCATAAGTCCTTATAAGATATAAAAAAATGTAAAAGAACACCATATGTGATATATGAAGAATAAAAAATAACATATTCAAAATAACTTAAGGTGTAATTTAGGTACATGAATATAATAACATAAATCATAATGTGGAAATATGAATATAATGTAAACCTGATACATTAGTAAACATAACACCAGGGATCATAATTAAGGTAACGTAAATCAAATTACTGAGGATTTTGAATAAGGAATCATAACAAAATACCAATTTATTCTTCTACGTAATCATGAACATTTCATCAAAACATATTAACTCTTTACCCAATGTATTGGACATATATTTTATAAAACCCTTCATATGTCTAAAAGTTTATATACCATATCGATCAATAATAATAATAATTTATAATTTATTACCCTTGAGTGTGGAATTTCAGTTTCATAAATGATATAATCATTCTATAGTTAAATAATACAGCAAAATGGGTAACCTTGACTGAAAATAAGGTTGGGTATTTGTGATATGAAAATATATCATGGAAAATAAATGGTGTATTTCTACAGCATAATGGGTATGAAAAAGGGATCTTGAAATGGGTTTAATGAGAGTTAATGGAATTATTTCATTGAGAATAAATTATAGTAAAAAAATTGGGGTGTTTGTAGATACTTTAAAAATTAAATAATTGATAATCAGATGGATTATATAAAATAGGATCTTTAACTGAAACAAGTAGAGGAAGATAACCTGTAACTTAAGATTATTCTTCTTAGAAATTGAGAATTCTTAGAGGACATAGAACTCCTGGGGAGGTATTTTTAGAGGGATAAGAAGATGTAATTTTTTCTTAATGGCTTCTTAGTAGAGAAGAATCGGGGAAACTGTTTCAATTTATACAAATGGAGTGACAGTTTATGGGTACCAATTTTTTTTATTTTTTGTATAATCCAACCAATTTTAGTTGAAATCAATTATAAATAATTTTATAGATTGTTAAATTGTGGGAAAGAGTTTTTAGATATTCAAATATACCATAATTTTAAATTTACCTTCTAACTAGAAAATTTAATTACCCAAATCCAAGGAATAATTTTTATCCCAAAAATCCAATTTTTGGTTCTAAGATGTAATAGATAAATTTATAAACTCTAAAAAATATTTTCAAATTAATGTTCTCACCTATTAAAAGAAAATTTTGAGGAAATAAATTTTTTAAAAAAAATTATTCTTGATCATATCATTATTATGTCCTAAAATCACAATACTCGTAAAACATCAAGTTTCACATTTTCTGCAAAAAATTGACTTTTTTAAAAAATTATCAAAAATTTACCATAAGTTATTTCTAATGTTATATGTCCAAAACTGATATATATTTATTTAAAATAATTATCCATAAATTATAATTTCAACATATAAATAAAAGACCCTTGTTTATTTAAAATAAATGGTTTTTATAACATAGTAAACTATCTTACCATTATAAGATATAATTATGAGTTCATTAATTTATATTATCATTTAAAAAGTGTTTTATAATATTATTTACTGAAAAAATATTGTCCAAACCTTAAAATGTTATCATAAAATTGCATTTTAATGGAATTTGTAAATACTAATAGTTTCTAAAAATACAATATTATTATCTTCCTTCATAATACCAATGGGCGCTTAATTGAATATTCATAACATATAATAACAACGAAAAAAATAGATTATATAATTTATATTCTTAAATAAAATCTAAAATAAACCATGATTTAACAAATGTTTGGAGTGATGAATAGGATTTGGATAGATCAAAAATTTTCTTTCGAGTAAGTTGAATATTTTATAAACAATTGAAATCATTTGAACATGATTTGACAATAATACTAATGATTAAATAATCTAGAATTCATAACAATGTTGAATAATAAATGTGTCCTTTTATATCATAAATGATCATTGATTTGTTAAAATGAAAATTTTAGGACATAAAAAATTATCTTTAACTAAATAATAACATGATTATGTACCTCATATTTCCATTCATTGAATAAAAAGTAGAAAAACTAAAAGAATGATACTTTTAAGAATGATAAATTATATTAGATAGTTTACTAAAAAAATTAATTAGGGTATATATTATCACATACATTAATTTTTTATTTATTAAAAAAGAAATAATTACACCTCTTATACATCCATTAACATTGGTTCATAAAAAATAATAATAATGATTGAATATTTATTAATAGATTAAAACCAGGCATGCAGAAAAGCCTATTTTTTGAGCACTTGGTGACTATTTAGTTAGTAATCAATCCTATCTTTTCTGTTATTACCCCTTGGTATAACTATTTCAGATCCACATCCACTTTTAGTATCCAGACAAGTATTTCATTTCATATATACCATTCAATTCATACTTCATTAAAATTTACGTAATTTTTCATATATTTTCTCTTATCTCTAGGGTTTTTACTAATGTTTTTTAGTATTTATTCCCTTAAATAACTAAAACATCCATTGATACCAACTATGGAGACCTTCCATTTATTTCTTGATTTTTACCATAATTCCTTGAAAAAATATTACAGAAATAACAATAGAGTTCCTTTTTAGGTTTAGTTTCATGTAAAATACATACATTTTACTAGACATACATGCTACACTAAATAAAAAATGGATAAATTTTTAACTCTCTTGAAAGGATTATTTACTTTCCCATCCAGTATCATCTCACAACAAATAATTTCGAGAAACATTTTTCAAATGAAAGTGGTGAGCATAATTCCCTATAAGAGATAAAATTGTAATATAACATCACAAGTGAAATAAGAATCATTACATATGTACATTCAAATATGAAATTTAGATATAATTTATTTACATGAACCTAATAACAAGAGGGATAATAAAGAAATGTAGTTATAATATAAACATCAAACCTTCATAGTCATAATTCTAAATTTTGTAACTAAGGTTTCATAAAAAATATTACCAATTATTTTGACCAGGGAATCATAAAAAACCAATGAATATTAACAAGTTGAAATTTACATATCATCTCTAGAGATTACTACTTTACCCAGTGCATTAGAGTGTAATCAAGGAGCACCCCTCATATCTCTAGTATTATATGTTCCACCTCGACTAAGAATCGTAAGTACATATATTTCCTATCACAAGAATAGTAAATTTGTGTTTCATAAATTTATGAACCCAATAAATAGATAAATTATAAATCTAAACCAATACCCTTGAATGAAATTTGGTTTGGGTGTTTACTTCATGAAAATACAGAACGAAAAATCAAGTGTTCATTTTGGCAGAATAATGGGGATGCAAAAGATATCTTGTAATAGGGTAAATGGTTGTGAAAGTAAATATCTCATTAAATTTATATCATATTGAAAATAATGAGTGTGTTTAAAAATAGTTTAAAATATAATAAAATGATAATCAACATTCTTGTACAATAGAAGCATTTGAATTGAAAAGGTGGAGGAAGAAAAACATTTCCTAGAGTGGATGCTTCATATACCTAGAGAGAGACTCCATAAAGACCTAGGAACTCCATGTGATGGATTTATATAGGTAAAGGGATATAAAATTCCTACATAGTGAGTTTTTAGGGGATAATAACGGGATAATGGGTTGTTATTTTTGTTTGTGGATAGGTTGTTTTAAGGGTTAAAATATTAGTTATTTTATTATACAAGCCAGCCAGTTATGGGTGAAATAAATTTTATCAAATTTGGTGGATTATTAATAATTATGTAAAATATCTTATTTTTTGAAAATTCATCTCAATTTTAAATTCACCATCCAACCAACCTATTTAATGCATCGAATCAAAAAATAATTGTTATCTCAAAAATCCAATTTTTACCTGAAAATTGTAAAGTATAAAATTAATAAATTCAAAATATTATTTTTTTCATTAAATTTTAATCCTATTAAATGATATTTTTATTAAATGAAATTATTCAAAAAAAATAATCATTATCATGTGATAATGAAGTTATAAAATCACAGTACTCATAAAATGGTAATTTTCACTCTTTCACCAAAAAAACAAATTTTTTAGAGAATTATCAAAATTTAACCCTAAGTTAAAACCTAATTTAATGACTCCAAAAATTATATTTATTTTATCAAAATAATTATCTATATATGATAATTTTAATTTTAAATAAAGAATCATATTTATTTAAAATTTACAATTTTTATGACATAGTAAATAGTCTAAATATTACATAATTTACTTATGAATTCAGTAATTTATAATAAAATTTAACTTTAATTATAATATTATTACATGAAAATAAGATTTTAAAAACAATAAATTTATTAGGAAACATAATTTTATTGTCATTTAAATATATTTATTATTTCAAAAAATTTAATTTTGGTTTCTTCCTTTATAATCTGAATGGTCTCTTTACTGCATTTTCATGACTATCAACAATGTTTACCAAATGAATTATTGATAGATTTTCACAATTCCCTTCTATTATATTGGTAGACAGTCATAATGTAAAAAAATTATATTTTTCTATAAATACATGATCATTCTCACTTAATCATTTAGTACTTCCCTTACAAAAGGTCCTTGCATATCCCTTGATGGTATCTATCCTTTTCCAAATAATGCTATTATTTTTATAGTTGTTAGGGAAGAAATTATATTCATTGGGGAATTTCTTCATATAGAATACCACTTAATTATTAAAATATTTTTTTGTTTATATCCATTTACTATTCATTGTTTTTTAATCAATATTAACCCATTATGTGTATGAAATGTAATAATCATTATGTATGCTTCTATTAAAAAATCACATAAAAATTTGTTGAAAAGAAATCACAATTTAATTAATGGAAGAATATTTTTTGGGTCCTTAAATCACTCCATAAAAATATTATACCCTCTCACTTTTATCTTATTTATTGATAAGTTGTAATTAATACCTTTAACTCAAATAATTAGTAAATTCCATAACATTACTAATATTTTCTTCATCCTTTAGTTTGAATTCCATGACTCAAATATTGAAATGGTCAAGTCCTTGGAGGTTTTTCCCTATTCAAAAGAGATTATAGAATTGATATTTTTAAATCAAATTAAAATGAAACCATGACATATAGAAATTATGGTTAAATGAAAAGGTATTGGATAAATCAAATAGTTTTTTCACATGAGTTGAATATTTTAATATCATTAATAAATTGAAACTATATTTTTGAAAAATAATGATGATTAAATAATATCTAATTGATATAAATATTTGATAATATTTATTTCTATCCGTCTAATAAATTATCTTTGATTGATTGAAAAAATAAATAAAACATGTAATTAATTATCTTTATATAAATAATAAAATTTTTAATAACCTCTAATTTCTATCAATTGACTAAAAAGTAAAATATACCTAATAAAAAGGATACTTTTAGTAATAATAAATTCAAAAGTAGAGTTTAATCAAAATTTTGTATCAAACATATGGTACTATAATAATATAATTTATTCATTTATTTCTTTTAAATGAACAAAATTACACTATGTATGCATCCTTTCATGTTGGTTCATAAAAATAATATGATAAGAAAATCACATCCCTGGGATTGTCAAGCCAGGTGTGTATCAAGACCTATTTTTCTTACACTGGGTGATAATTGTTTTAGCACCCAATCTACCATTTTGGGGTTATTACCCCTAAGTATAATTGTTCTTGGGACACATCCACTTATACTATCTAGAAAGATATTTCATTATTTAGAAACCATTCACCTCATGCATCAGCCAAATTTTAGGATGTGTTCCTATATTTATACGTATCCCTGGGGTTCATGATGATTTTACCTAGTGATAATTCAAAAAAAATAACTAAACCATTCGTTGATACCAACGATGGAGTCCCTCCTATTATATTATTATTTTAACTATAATTCCTTGGTAAAATATTACATAAATAACTCCAATTGGGACTTTTTTAGGTTTATCAACTGGGAAACCAGGAATATATAATAAGATATAAATGGAATATAAAGAAAACAAAATCAAATTTTCAAATATCTTGTAATTTATATTTTCAATCTCATCCTATATCAAATCACATCCTATAATATATTTCGGAAATTTATCAAATGAGGTGGGTGAGCATAAGTCCTAGTATGGGATAAACAATGTAAGAGAATATCATAGGTGAAATATGATGTTCGGTTAAAATTCATTTCCACACATTATATACTATTTTTGAAAATCACAATACATTTCTTTAAAGTATATGTTTTACCACTGTTTATACTCCCATATATTTTAAGTATGTTTTTCAGAAAATCTATTTTTTTGAAGGAGGAATATGAATTTATCAGATGGAATAAATTACTATATTCTAATAAACATGTTCTAATGTTCAATAAGTGTGTTATATATATTTGTAGATTTATATTATTAAAAACAGAAAATTAAAATATAACTATGTCCAAACTAATGATGTAATATTAAATGTTTTCAAAAAACTATTTACAGAAGAAGACATTTTTTCTAGATGGACTTTTCAATAAATCTTCAAGATAGTGATATACAATATTTCCCGAAAAAAAAATTCATTACACTATATGAAATCCTGTTATATGATAATGATGTCTAATATAATGATCATTAGATGAACATATTGATATTTTAAAAAGTATTTTATTCTGATTCCATTTCAACCACCACATAGATTCCTAGAATATGACTATTTCTACTTTATCTATAAATAAAAGCAATGATCAAGGAAGAGGGATATTTTATCAATAAAATATATTTCAATATTTTTTTTCACCTACTATCAATAGTTTTTGTAAATTTTTTGTAACATATTGTTATATTTATTATTCTTTAATATAACATTTGGATATTTTTTTATTAAGTCATTTGCGAGAGTATTATTTAAAAATTCCTTCATAAATGTTTTTTTATTTTTTTTATTACTAATCAAGGGGTTACAAGGATAGGAAGACCGAGTTGTTTCCGATTATACTAAGTGAGGTCTTTTAGGGATAAGAATACATATCTGTGTCTGATCATGCTAATCCACAGGTTCTGGGGATATGAAGATATAGAAATGTATGATCTTAGTGATCTAGGGTTTTGTACTAGGGAAATAAATTTCTATCAATATATATATTGAGGGTTTCCATACATAAGGAAAACAAACCACAATAATTTGGTTAAAATTTGGGATTCATAAAGTCTCAGTTATAGACATCCTTATAGAAAATAGTTAATTATTTAATCAATATTTTATAATGTTTTTTATGTTTTAATTTAAAAATTTATAATTTTTTTCATTGTTTGTTTCTTTTCGAGTTATATTTTCTTTTGTGAACTTTTATAGAAAAGGATTACATATTCTCTAATTTTCTAAACTATGATATTTAGAAAAAACTATCTTTCTGAATTATAATCATGAGTTTTAGTAAAAATTTGGTCTTATATTTCTACTCAATTACGTTAAATAATTTTTTTTGTTTCATTTTATAAACTACTGTTCACCCCCCACCTCTTGTATCCATTTTTATACTCTTAAATGCTATATTTGGTATCAAAGGAGTTTCTACAACAAAATTATAAATTTTTTAAAAAAACTGTAACATTTATATTCAAGAAATTTTCTATGTTATGAATTTTTTGCATAACCATTTTGTATAAATTTTTTTACAGTAATGTGTATTAATAAAAAAAATAATATTTCATGTGTACAAATATTGAAGGAATAAATTTTGTAAATATGGAGAATATTAATCCTATTAGACCAAAAAAAAATTTATAGTGTTGTCTATGAACATTGGAGCAATTGTATGAGAACATGTTTTATCAGTACTAGCGATGATAATTTTATTATGCTAACTAGAAATTAGAATATTCCTAAAAAGAGATGTGTCTACTTTTACAAATCAAGAGAAACTAAAATATAATCTTAATTGTAGAGTCTGAAATAATTTTCTTTTATATATATATATAGGAATATACATTATTAAATATCACCATGTGAATATTATAATATTATCTATAACAACACTCCTTTACACACTAAGGAACATCAAAAGTTATTTAGAGTAGAAGATCTATGTTGAGAAAACATTACCAATGTTTTGATATCTTACCTTAAGAATATTTTACAAACATGCATCATAGGTTCATGATAATTGTTAATAGCTTATAATCACATGGTGATAAAGATATTAAAAATTAATTTTAGTTCATAATATCATCTATAATATTCTTATATAGTGAGAATATAAAATAAAATCTCTTGATGATACAAATCAATTTACCAAGTTAATATTTGATGATCTAATTGGAACCCTTATATAGAATGAGGGAATATTGAAAATAGAACATAAAAAATGAAAAATATTAATGGTGTAGTATCCTTTACTTCAAAATTATATTTTTTGAGAAACTAATATCTATAAAAGAATTATAAGTCATCTAAAAAGAATATGGTTAGATATTAGTGGGAAAGAAGTTCTTCTGAAGTTGGTTAGAATGAACATGCTGAATATCTTAGATAATGATAAATGTTGTTTGAATGAAAGACTTTAAATATAGGTATGGGAATTATTTCTAGGATATAAATGATAAGAAATATTGTTTTGATATTATGTTTTATGAGAGTAAGAGTCATGAAAATATAATACCAGGTTGTCCCAAGATTAAGAGAAAATATAAGAAGGATGGAAATTATGAATTTAATTCTAAACTTTTCTATAGACATTAAATTAATTAAATTTTAATATCCACATACACTTGGGTAAAAAGTGGAGGAGATTGTTCTTAAGATAATTCTTCTAATATTGAATGTAAAAAAATCATAATAATATTATTTTATTTTATCAAATACCAATGATCAAAAATCATTCATGTCTAATATATGTGTTGAAAAATTTTCTATTATTACATTGAATGAAATTTATCCTGATTCATGTGATTAATGTAACTATTAAAATTATAAAGAATCTAATATAGATGATAAATATGATTATTTAACTAGTTTTTATAATTTTTCTCATTTTTAAACTGTTTTAAAAAAATGTAATGTTTTATAAAACATGAATATACGAAATAAAATATTGATTTTTTGGAGATTTCATATAATCACATCAGGGATTTCAAATAATTTTAGATATTTACATAAATTTGAACGTAAAAATTTAACAATTTTAATAGAATTGGAACCTTAAAAATATACTAAATCCAATGAGAATAAACATTTAGTTGGGAAACTAAATTATTAAATTATTATTCTAGTGAAATTAGAATCAAATTTTACTTCTAGAAAAGAAATTTTTGACAACGTGTATAGAAAAATAAAACCACATAGTAATGTTTCCAAAATTGGTTATTCTAATCAAAATCCATATATTCAAAATAACTAATTTATTCCAAAAAGTACTCCCTTTCGTAACAAATTTAAATATTGATTAAATTGTTAAGAAATATTTTATATATAATGTGAAATCTTTTGGATTTCATCAATCTTATTTACCTAAAAAAATTAGCAAATGTACACCATAATACCTTTATATGAATGTGGATTCCAAAAAATCATTTATCCAACATCAATGTTCCAAAGCAATTTCTGTGTACTAAAATTCTACATTTCTTAATTTTAGTAATATAATAAGTCTCCCTACAGTAACAACATTTGGCACTCTGATAGTGGATTTTCATTACATGTAATCAGAAATAAAAATTTCTTTTAAAAGATTATAAAGATGAAACGTATCAAATTCACTATTGTGGACAGTGCTTATGTAGAAATATATAATGAAGGTAACATTTTTCTTCTAATAAAATATTTAATTTCAAACAAAATCATGTTATAGGTATTAATGACAAAACTATTATCATAATTCAGTTATGTGAAAAGTGTAATCTTGAGAACTTTAGTAATGATAAATGTATTATTCATAGTTTGAAATATAATTTTATTCATTATGATAATAGAAATTAAAATTCATACCTCTTGAATTTATAAGATGTTGGAGTGAAAGATACACCTTTCCTTGTTGTAATAGAAGAACAATATTAGTTATTTCATAGAATTTTTAGACATTTTAATCTTATAACTATAGTAAAAATCTATAAAAAGGAATGTTAGAGATCTATTGGACCATATGTTTAATTCCTCTAAATTTTTAATCCTTTTCAATTTGGAAAGAAACATGTGTTATATTTTATTTATTTTAGTGAGGTTTCATCTTCTAATTTTTTCAATTATTGAACTTTGATTTATTTTGTTCTACACGAAGAGGATTTATTGGTTGAAAATAATTTATATATATTTTAGTTTATTAATACACTATATTTATGTGGGTCATTTTTATTGAAAAATTGTTTGAATACTTTTTTGTTTTATCAATTTTCTATCCTAAGTTAAAAATGAGGAGAATCTACCATTTTTTACTATTCATAGTGATCATGGTGTTGAATTTTTCAATTTTGAATTTGAATCATTTTTTAGTAAGAAAATATTATATAAAAATTATCAGCACTTATAATTCCACAACAAGATGATTTAGTTGAATGAAAAAATATATTTCTTTAAAACATTACAAGAACCATGTTGTGTGAATACAAAATTTCTAAAAAAATAGGCTAAATTAGTTAGAACATCCAGATATGCTATAAATAAATTTTTAATATGAACTTTTATTTATAAAACACTGTGTGAATTTTGGACTGGAATAAAACCAAAATGTTGTTACTTTAATTTTTTTGGATAAAATTTATTCATTATGAGTGATAAAGATAATCTATATAAATTTTCTCCAAAATCCCACAAAGTAATATTGTTAGGTTATTATATAACTATTATTTTTTTAATAAAAACATAGGTACTTATAAAGAAACATCACGTGATGAGTTTTATGATATTAATCATCTATTGTTTCAAAAACAATCTAACCACATCATTAGGTTTTTTTAAAGGTTGGGGCTTAAGCATCAATTTTTTATTTAAAGCAAAGAACTCTTTAAGATAGGGTAGATGGAGACCCATTACATAGCCTGAAGGCCCTAGTCCATGTGGCTTGAATACAAGGCTTGAAAGCCCAATTTTTTGTCCCAAAGGACCCCTTGGTGAATAGCATCGCTACAGTACCCGTACAGCTACCATACCTACTACAGTACCTTCTTCACTATAGTGCCTTCGTTGTAATAGTGTTGTCACTATAATAGTTCTTCTGCTGCTACAGTACTGCTATAGTGACCCAGAAATTCATCTATGCCCGGATTTGATCTTCTGTCTTTATATGTTATTTCAAAAAACTATTTTTACCCATAATGGAAATTTATTCTTATGAGAGAATAACTAAAGAATTGTTTTGAAAAGTTCTACCTCACAAAAAAAATCAAACTTTTGGTTGAAGAATTGATATTAAACCCCTCCCCTCACATGAATCATTTAATCCTTAAAAATATTATTATTTATAATATCATTGGTGATGTAGATCAACCAATAGAACTAGAAACTCCTTTAAAATTTAAATTTGGCTTTCTGTATTTTTATCTCAATTTGAATCAAATAATCCTGATAAGGCTTTATGTGATGAATTTTACATGGAATCTATGGAAGATAAAATCAATGAATTTTAAATGATTCATGTTTGTACATTGATTGAACAACCTAAATATTCACCGGTAATTGGTGTAAATGGGTTTCTCAAAATAAATGTTATCAAAATGGGGTCATAGTTAGAAATAAATATATACTTGTTTCAAAGTGATATAATCAACCATAAGGCATTGACTATAAAGAAAATTATTCTCTAATAGTGGTACATAAATCTATTCAAAGAGTTGTATCTTATGTATTATTTGTAAATTCTAAAAAATTTTAAATATAACTGAAGTGTTCTTTCCTTAGTAGGTATATATAGGGGGATGTTTAATTAGAACAACCACCATTTTTTGAAAACATAAAATAATTAGATTATGTATTTAAAATTATTAAGGCACTTTATAGACATAAATAAGCCCCTATATCCATGTACGATAGGTTAACATCGTTTTTTTAGTTTTTGTTAAGGTTATGTAAATACAATAGTTTTCATTAAAAAGGATTCTACAATATCATAATTTTTCAAATTTATATTGATGAAATTATATTTGTATAAATCAATAATCTCTTATTGATTCCTTTTTGGAAATTATAAAATCTGATTTTGAGATGAGCATGATGGGTGAACATATTTTCTATCTTAGTTACCAAATTTCATAAAAACTAGAGTGAGCCTTCATATACGAATATTAGTATATAACATATCTTCTTATGAAATTTTGTTATGGAAATAATAAAAGTATAAGTACTCCAATAAAAACTCAAACACTTTAGATTTATATGAATTTGGGAAACTGATTGATCAAAATATTCTTAGAGTAATGATTGCTAGTTTACTTCATGTTATAGTTAGTCTTCCAAATTTTATGATTTATTTATTCTCATGCGCATGATATCAAGATAATGCTGAATATTCTCTTATTAAGGAATTAAAAATAATTTTTCAATATCTTAATGAAACGATAGATCATATTGTATTTTATTATTGTAGAATTTATTTTGAACATAATCGTTCATCAAATATTGATTTTCGGGGATGTAAGAAGAATGGAAAAAGTACATCTCAAACACTTCATTTTTAAGAGAGGATTTATTTTCTTGTTCTTGTAAGAAACAACATTTTATATCACTTTCCACTACAAAAGTAGACTATGTGGTAGTTGGAATCTGTTATGCTAAAGTTATTTGGATTAAACAAACACTCACAGACTTTGGAATTAGTTTTAGTAAAACTCCAATTTTGTTAAGGACAGATATTCCATAGTTTTAAGTAAACACCCCTCACATCACAAATAATACAGTAACATAAATACAAGACACAATTAACTATGGGATCACACAAAAAAATGATATTATTTTATAATTCATTAGAATTCCAAAACAACTTGTTGATATTTTTAAAAAACACTTTAACTTTGAAAGATTTGAATAAATTAAATAGAATCAGGGGATGTTGATTAGAAAATTATCATTCAAATCTAATTCATGTTTAATACATCACTTTATATTAATAAACTCATTAGAAATTGAGTTGTACATATTTTCCGTGTTCTAATTTTGATTCCCTTCAGAAAAATATTTCATTAAAGAACAATTATAGAAAATATTTGTTAACAAAATTTTCATTTCAAATTTTTATTTAAAACATTTTCATTAAATAATTTTGACTAAAAAATTTCATTATTTAATTCCTATAATAAAAATTTATTTACAATATTCTGTATTAATTTTTTTTTACAAAATTGTATATTAAATTTTCCTTAAAAAATTTTTATTAAAAAATTTATATTACAAATTTTTTTGTAAAAAAATGTTTATTGGAAACTTTTTATTATAAAATGTCCATTAAAAAAATTTAGTTATAAACTTTATCATTGAAAAAAAAATCTAACAAAATTTTTGTTTCCAAAAAATTTGGTTATAAAATTTTTCATACATAATTTTCCATAAATATTTTTCATACAAAATGTACATTAAAAACTTTTGAATACCTTGTTTTCATTAAAAATGTGTCATTAAAAAATTTTAATTAGAAAATTTTCAATGAAAATTTATCTGTTATAAATATTTTCCATATAATATTTTGGATACAAATTGTCTTCATATTTTTATGGATGAAATTTTTATATTAAGTATTTTTTGATGAATTTTTTGATAGATATTTTTTTTCGAAAACATATTTAGTTTATAAAAAATCGATGAAATTCATAATACTAAATAGTATTTTGATATAATTTTTATAAACTCTTATCCATAAGGAAATTCATAGAGATTCGATATTTTAACTATTTTGTTTTATGTCTTTTTAATGTTTTAACTTGTTTTAATATTTTAAAAAATTATTTATTTTATCAAAAAAAACATTTGACTGGTAAAACATATATATTAATTCTAATAAAAACAAGAGTTTTAAAATACTGTTTATGTCAAATTATGTTTTTCATTGTTCAAAATAAGGGTTTTGATCTCGAATAATTGATCTAGGTAAGTTGAACTATTTCTATCTAGATAATATATATGTGGTGGGACCATCTCTTATTTCCCTCCACCTCACCCTGCTATCATCACTTAACTCTCAGATTCTACTTCATCCTAAAATTTTTGATTCATTTATTGCTCAGTCAGAAAAAAAAGGATTCTTCCAGTGATATTTCAAGTTGTATTCTAGTGAAATAGAGGTTGATTGAGAAGGTATGGTTTGATAAGTTTGATTATTTACTGAATATAGTCATTATTTTGTATGTCTTGGAATATATATTCGTTAATAAGAAATATTCTTACATGCACCATCCAAATCTAGTAAAACAATATTGTTAATATATTGATGTTTTTGAATAATTTTGAATAAAAGTTATAAATTTTGAGCTGATTGGTAATAAGTACATATTTAATATTAAGATAATAGTTTTGTTAGTTAAAATTATAATTGATGTAGAAGAAAATTTAGTTACATATAATTTTCCTAACAATTTAAGAACATTTGAAATGGAAAAGTCTAAAGTTTAGCTATTTTCTTCAGCGGAAAAAGTTCTGAACATATTTCACCTCAATACAGAAAAATCAAATGTAGTCAAGTGGATATAAAAATCTAGATCCATAGAAAAGTTCATAGGGACACCTTGAAAGTCCAAGAGATATATGTTTGATATTTCCATTGTAATAAGGGGAGATTTAATTTGGTAAAGTACGTTTTTAAAATGATTGAAGTAGTGAAGGTGGGTTCTTCAAAAGTAAAGTTTCTTTTTTATCCAATTATTATCAACAAGATGATGGTAAAAATTATGATTTTTTATGAAAATTTCCAATGTTAAAACATTTTTAATAGATAATATACATTTTACTAGTAAATAAATGAATTCAAAGATGAATAAAATTTATTATTTAGATTAGAAAATTGTTAAAAAAAGTTGATTATATTTTATTATGTAGAATGGTTAAATTTTCTTAATTATAATTTAAATAATATGTATGAAGGGGAGATGTATCCTGAAATTACATGAAATAAACCTGATAATATATTAGATGAAGCTTTCATAACATTCATAAAAAATAAATATGATAAGGGTTTCACTAAAAAAATATTTTGATACAACTGAAAATTTATCAATGATGGAAATGATTTATCCAAATCTATGATCAGAATAGAATAAGAAGAAGAATAAATCCTAAAAAATAAACCAAAGATAATATCACATGAGATTTCCATAATCAAGTAGATGATATTCAAGAAATAGTGGAGGCTCTTATAAAAAGAAATTTTAGTTTGTTTTGTTTTCTAAATATTCTTCACTCTAGAATTCCATAAGTGAAATCTATAACTTTATCAATTCCTTTTTTATATGGATAAATCAATCACAATTTAAGTAGTTGTAGCTCTAGTTATATTTCATAAATCTAGAAAGATTTCCCAAAAAAAAACATTTCCAGGGATGAAAAGGTTAAGGAAGAAATTATAATTTTTTCAACAATTAAAAGAGAAATTTCATCAGGATTAGTTATCAGGATTATAGTTATTTTCCTTATTTTTAATATCAATGAAAATTATTTTGTTTAATATTCTGTATATACAATATTCTATAGAAATTGAGCAGTATACTATAGTACAAATTTTGGGGGCATATGGTGCTCCCAATGGTGATACTGATATTGATAATAATTGAGATAATGTTTAAGACCATAGTAAAGGTGGTAATATAGGTGAGGGTGATTAAATGAATGTTTTGGAACTATCTAATAATGTTATCTTTCAAGATGTTTCTAATAAAGTTGAAACTTCTTTCCCTTCAACTTATCAACTTCTAGTATCTTCATCTAATTCCATAAATTCTCCTCATTCCAACACATTGCATATAATGGAGATCAGACTTAACTATAAAAATGATGGTATGTATGGGTTGTATAATATCACATATGTTTTTCCAAACATTCATGATGAATTCAAGTATATGAAATCAATGTTTTATATTTTAGAAAATTCATGTTTGGAGAAAAATATTTTATAATTGGTTTGTTAAAATTATGCTAAGTTCAACAAAATCAAATGAATGGTTCATATTTAATTATATAAGTTAAAAGATTTCATTATACAGATGTGATGAATTTAAAATAATATGAAATTTTTTAATATATAATTGAGAAAGATAGGGTACAAAAAATAGCTTCTAAAGATATAAGAATGATAATTAGAGAAGTTTCTGATAACATAATATCCATTGAGAGTATAAATATATTAGTCATGAATCTATATGATGAGCTTTTTAATCTTTCAATGATATTTGAAGAATTGGTAGAATAATTTTCAATGTTATGAAAATTATTTCTAGTTCAACAATTTGATAATGATAAAATTTCTAATTTCTGATCTTTATATGAATAAGTTTTTTCTTCGAAGAAATCAGTTATAACCCTTCCAGAGTGGCATCCCAAAATATTTAATGAAAAAGTTCTAGAGTAGAATATAATACTTTTTATGGAGGAAATAAAGATGAAAAAAGTTCTTAAATAAGATTTTTCAAGGATTAAATTTGCTTTATTTGAGTCGAAAAATACCAATGGGGTGTTAAGAATATGAATATCATCAACAAAGACCTCATAAATAAAATATGATATATTTTCTCTTAACTCTTCATAATTTTTGTAATAACTCAAACTAGTATTGAATGGATGTATACATGTGAATGTGTCTTCTTTTAGTTTATTTTCCATAGAATTTTCAAATTCGTTTGGTTATATAACTTTATAATTTGTGAAATTAAAATCATTTTTCTAGAAAATGTTTTTTTCTTATAGAAACTAATTTCAATAAAATTTTAGGTATACTTTTTATGATCCAAAAATATTATTTTAAAAAATACCAAGTAAGGAGAAATAAAATGTTTGAAGAGATTCAAATAAGTTATTAATTCTGAAATCAATAGGGCTAATTCCAAAAAGAGTTTAAAAAATATGGGAAATAAATAGAGTATAAAAATTGAAAAAGAATATTTTTAAATATAGGGGAACTATGATTTTATCTTTAATACTTTTTCTCTTATAAATTTTTTGTTTTTAGATTTTTAAAAATGGGGACATTATTGATTCAATATTTCATTCAACACTTTCAAACATTTTTTTTAATCACAATTCCTTTTCTTAAACTATATGCTTTGTTAATCATAATACTTACTTAGTTTTTAATTATGTTTTTCATGAAAACCTATTTCTCCAGAAATAGGAAATTCAATTTATTGGATGGAATAAATTATTATATTAAAAAGAACTTGTTCTAAAGTTCATACACACATTTTTATATTTTTCTATATGAAGATATAGAGAAATTATAATGTCAAAATATAACTATGACCAAACAAAAGAATTTATATTAAGACTTTTAGAGAAAAAATATAGATAGAATTGTACACTTTTTTTGGGTGGAATTTTCAATATATCTTTGAGATTGAGATATAAAAATTTTCTAGATGATCAAATTCATTCTACTATATGAAATCTTGTTACACTATAATGGTGTGTAATCTAACTAGAATCAAATGAACATGTTCAGATATCAAGAACGATTTTGTTTTAAAGCCCTTGTAATAACCTTTGAGATTCATAGAATATAACCATTAGGAATTTTTTCTATAATTAAAATTAATGATCAAGGAGGGGAGATATTTTTCAATTGAATGTTTTTGAATTATTTTTCATCACCATATATCAAGATCTTCTATAAATAGTTTTTAATATCCTATTACATTGTGAGTGTTGTACTATAGCGTTTTGAGATACTTTTTTAAGGAATCTGTGAGAGGATTATTTTTAAATTCATTAATAAATTAATTGTTTTGTTATTTTTTCCATGGTCTTACTAATTTAGGACTTATTAGTTTTGAAATATATAGTTATGTTTGAACTTATTGATTGAGTGCTTCTAGGCATAAGAAGACAGTGCTATGTGGTATCATTTTGATGGAGGGATTCTGAGTATTTGGAGCCTAATTTATATATTATCTTAATGATCGAGGCTTCTCGATGCAAGGGAAAAAAAGTAATACTAATTTGAGTATCAAGGGTTTACATGCTTAAGGAAAAAATTCCTTTAGTTTTTATTAAAACTACGAATACCTAAATTATTGGTTATAGACTTCCTCAGTGATAATGGTTAATGATTATATCCATATTTTTTAATATTCTATATATTTTTCTTCAAACATTATAATGTTTTTATTTACTTTTTTTACAAGTTATATTTTCCATTTTTAAATTTAATAGAAACTTTATATTTTTCTGTACATTTTTTAGTTGTGACATTATGTTGAACTATCTATCTAATTTATAATCTAAAACTCAAATGAACATTATTCTCAACATTTATACTTATATAGGATAATTAATTTTTAATTTTTACTTTATATACTATAATTCACCCCCCCCCCCAATGTATCCATTCTTATACTCTTTTACCCTATACATGAATCATAACATAGGAAATGTACATAAGAACTGGGGGCATAATGTAGGTACATGAACATAATAACATTAGGCACATCATAGAAACTGGGATAAAACATAAACATAATACATTTTTAGATATATCACCAATGCTCATAACTGTGGTTTTATAAAGAATATTACTATTGATTTTGGTCAATGAGTCATAAAACATTACCATGTCATTATCCCAAGGTATCATTAACATTTCTTCCCTTTAGATTACTTATTTACCCAATCCATTGGAGTTTTATTATGGTGCACCCCGTATATATCTATAATTATTGGTTTCAAATAAATCATTAATCATAAGTAAATATAATTTATAACTCATTGGTTGGTTATTTGGGTTTTATAAATTTATATACCTAGTAAATAGTTACATGATACCTATAAATGAATACCCTTGAATAAAAATTGATTTGGGGTTTCATGAATTGAAAATATATCATATACAATCAATGGTTGATTTCAGTAGCATAACAGTTATGAAAAGGGGGTCCTGAAATGGGTTTAATGAGAGAAAAAATAATTATTCCATTAACATGTTTTCTTATTCAAAAAATGGGGGTGCTTATAAACCCTAGAAAAAAATGGGGAATCAGAAGACTTATAAACAAGAATAACTTGAATTGAAAAAGAAGATAAAGATAACCCTTACCTTGAGAGGATGCTTTTTAGATCTATAGAATACCCCTTAGAGAATTACTAACTCTTTTGGAGGGATTTAGATATAGAAAAGAAGAGAAAATTATTTCTTAATGTGTTTTTACTGAATATTAATGGGACAAAGGTTTGTTATTTATACTATTAGTGGGGAGGTTTTAAGGGTAAATATATTGGCTATTGTAACACCCCAAGACTTAACCATATTCTTTATTAATAATAAATTAAATTTTTTTGCAATATTTATTTATTAGAAACACCAATTTAAGAATATTCAACACACAACATTGGGAATATATTGTTTTACAATAAACACTGAGTGATATTGCATTACAATCAATAATTACTTTTTTCGATAGTTGTGTTAGACATAAGACTATGTTTTACCAAAAAATAATATATTATTAACATTTTATTATTTAATATAATAACATGTAACCTATCCATTAAATTGGATGTAATTTATATAATTAACCAAATTTTGTAAATATATAATCAAATTTATTGGTTAAAAACAAAATATAAATAAATATCAAACTAGTATAATATATAAGAAATTATTTTATAAAAAACTATTTTTATGCTCACAAAGTCATTTTATCCTAATAAATTAAATTAACAAAAATTAGTAAATGATGTTAATTTAATATATATATAATATATTCAATAAAATATTTTTTATATTCATAGAATATATTTGATATGAATAAGATAAGAATAAATCAAGTTTTACATTTAAAACTAGTGAAAAATAGTTAATATATTTGGTATTTTTCTAAGCAGTTTCATTTTTTGATGAATGGTGAAAAATACTGAATATTAATTGGAAACAACATTTTGATCTAATTTATTATTTTGAATAAATTATATTTTAATATTATTTTAATGTAAATATAGTTAAAATTTACATCTATTAATAATTTTTGTAAAATTTTAGTCAATTTAATAATGAAATTGGATATAAAAACATTGCAAACTTATGAATTGTTTTTACTTTAAAAACATGAATTTTCATCTCATCACTAAGATTAATTTTAACTAAATTTATGAAAAATATGTAATTAGAATTTAGAGAAATTAATTAAACATTTTTAATGACAATAATTTATAATTTTTAATATGTTTAACTTATTTTTTGAAAAAAAAAATATTAGTGAAAGTGGTTAAAATTAATTACATCAATTAAGAGAAAAATTATCTTAATAGAGACAAAACCTTAAATTTAAAGACCATAATGACCTATAAACTTGTAAAAAATCAATTTTACATCCATATTTGGACATTATATTTATTTTAATGAATTTGGACCGTTATGGAATCCACTTTACATGGGAACAACATGGGTAGAAGTCCATTTTCAAAAAATTAAAAGAATGCCACTCCCCATCCACTATAAAAAGGCACTCACCCATCCCACTTATTCAAACATTTAATTCCCTTTGTATGATAATAAATATGATAAAATAACCTTCCATAATCTGTAATAAAAAACTAGAAGGCTCACCTTGGGAATAAATCTAACCATTGAAGTCTTTTTTTATAAACAAAAATGAGTTCTCCGAAAAAGAGGTAACATTCTCCAATGATTTCCTTCATTTAATTTCTTTACCCACCCATTCATTTAATATTATATATTTACAATATAATAACATATTTATCAAAAATATATTTTAATTTTTTAATCATAATAATTTGACCTTCACTTTCACACACATCTATCAAATGAGATACACAATCATTATTCATGTGTACGACGACCTACCACCTTATGAACTGATATTGTTCATTAATCCATTTTAAACCATTAAAAGTTATAAATATTGATGTATTTATAGTTTATATATGATATATATGAAAATTATAAGGTATTTGTTCTTCTTTAATCTTCATATAACACATACCTTGTTGCCTTCCATATTGCGGGGATAAGATAACATTGTTTGTGGAAGTGTGGACTACCGCCTACTTAAAACGATGTGATTCATTAAAACTATACATGTAATGTATAAAGTATGATTTTAATAATAATATATGACATATATGACTTATATATGAAAATTAAATTATAATATAGATATATATCATTTACTTTTCATTCTTCTAATACAAAAAAGAAATGAAAGTAGCGTTCATGAATATGACCTACCGTCTTCATAAATGAAGAATTTAATTCCTTATATCTAAATTATAAGGATTATTATAAATAAATATTTAATTAATATATATGATATTTATATCATGGTTTACAATCTTTAGGCGATGAAATCATGATATAATAAATAGGAATAACTAGTAACTAGTCAAAACATAATTGAAAAACAAGGCAACTAATACTAGAAATTTTTAAAATGAAATATTATAAATAAATTTTTAATAATATATTATAAAAAATTAATATCTGATTAATATGGTTCTATAATAAGTTATTAACATTATTAAACTCATTTTATGTGAGGTTAAGGGAATTTCACACAAAAGGAAATGCAAGTTATGAGATTCTTGTCTCACTTTTCATTCCGTGAAGCATGCACCTTTTTCCCCACTTATTTAATTTGTTTTGTGTATATACTTCCACTATAATATTTTATGTCATGAATACATTAATCTTAATGATATATAGTTTTTCAATTAAAATTTTTTCTTTCATGGGGATTATAATTTAAAAGTGACCAAGTAATAAGGGATTTATTCTCTACGTACATTCCATTAAGACTTATTTTTTATTATACACCAATACAATTTAAATTGGTTTATATACTACCCCATTATCATTTAATATCATTATTCACCCATAATTCAAGGAATTTTCAGGTTTTACTTTGAACTATATCATCCAATAGGACATGACATAAAAAATTACTAATTGGTAAAAGTTATCTTTACAGTATCTCATTATTTTGTGATTGTTAACTTTCTCTTGAAACAGTCACTTAATTATGATCATTTTTAATGTACATTTAATTTATCATAAATATAATTATTTTCATGAAATTGATATTATTATTGGCTAAAGAGTATATAATTTGTACACAGGTTTTTCATTTTTAATGTTATTTTGTTAATAATAGAATTATTGATAAATTCGTGTCTTTTATTCGATACGGATATTTTATAAGGCATATTGATCCTTAATGAAATTTATTACTCAATATATGAGGAATTAGTTTGACATGTAAGACACTAGTTGGTGACCATTTAATGTATTCCCTGTAGGATGAGAACCAGTTAATGAAATCCCCACAATGTATCGATAAGTTCATGGGATGAAATTACTTAGCAATAAAACCTTCACGTTTGTTTCCTTATAGAATGGACTGGTATGATATAGGATTGGGACCATTTAATATAATCCCATCAATACATCAGTAGTATCATTAGATGAATTAGTTAGCCAAATAAAAATAGTTAAAACAATCTTGAGAATAAATCTTATTGATAAAGGTATCATCTTCCTGGGAGACATGATGTTCAATAATTAAAATTTTCAATTATTGAGAATTTAGTTATTATTATTATCCATCCAATTATATATTTAAAATTATCTATAGATACATTTAATTTTCATTTTATTGATTAAATGGATTGTGTTTCATTTTTCTACCATTCCTTATTGACTTTGCCTTATCCAGATTTCTATATGGAATGTGTGTTCAGTTATTTATATTTCCATGATTATTATAATCATTATTTCATTATTTCTTCTATTGTACTTAATCCTTACTACGAATTTGAGATCAACCTTATTTTTTATCCTTTTCCCATGATATAATAAAGAGATCTGTGACTGAACTTTAAGGATTCAGGGATTTTACTTTTACTATGATTTATTTTATTTTACCTATGTATTATGGGTTTCATGTATGTAATGTGGTGTTTAAAAACTATTGAAATGTTCACTCATTTGGAATTTTATGCATGTATCTATGCCACTATAATAAAATCAGGCACCATCTTAGGGATTCTGTTAAGCAAGTGTTGTTTTCAAGAATACTTAATATTGTTAATTAAATGGGGAGTTTATATAAATACTCTATCTCTTTATGATAATTTTGATCCTCACAAATACCCTTAATTATTTTCTAATGATTTTATTTTTTAAGCATTTTGCAGGAATTTATCATGTTATTTTACTCTTGAAATTACAGGAATTTATTATTAAATAATTCATATTTAGCGTGTTCTGGAAACACTGTTCATGCACTACTTATTCAGAATCTACTTGAGCGTGTTCTGAAAACACTGTTTATACCCTATGTGGATAAACATAGCGTAAGGATAAAAACCGTGTATACTTTTTTTAGATAAGGAAAAAGTATGGTTAAACAACCATATGTTATCAGCAAAGTATGGAAGAAGAACCCGACGTTAAGAAGGAACCCTAAGTTTGGGATATCAGAAAAGTATGGATGAAGAACCAAACATAAATATTAAACGTTACGTTTGTTTCTCAAAAGTATGGTTCATTAAACTTACTTTTGTAAACAACCATACATTCTTGCAAATGTATGGATCAAGTAAATGTATAGATGACCAACTCTATGTTTGGAATGAACCTTATATTCGTTGTCAACATTACTTTTTAAACCTTATGTTTCAAGACTACATCATCAACCTTACGTTTAGAGGACGCATACAGTTCAACTTAACCTTACGTTTGGCTTTGAAGAATTTAAAGTCGATATTTTTATGCAACGGTTAATACGCTGATTATTAGGCAGATTTCAAGCCAGATTTAAAGCTGATTTTAAAGTACGATTTTGACTAATTCAAAACCGTTTCATCAGTGATTTGAGAATAAAATTAAAAGGATATTTTTATGCCAAGTCTGTATGGATGTTATGACTACTCTGTATACTCAATTGTTTGAATATCGCGAGTAAAAAGGTAACTTTTGTGGAACTAATTTTACAGGATAAGTTATTATCCTTATTTTATTTATATGGTCTTACTTATCTGTATCGATTAATTATTGATCGTGTGTGGTTTTTTGATTATTATGACGAAAAAAAGGAATCCTAGAGACTACTGAAACACACCAATATGCCGGTTCGAAAAGAGCGTCAAATCTCTGTTTGTTAAAAGAGGAAGGAACGCGATAGAAGATTCACTTGTTCTTCAACGAAGATCTACTGTGAATTTTCTAATGGTGAAGTTGTGAATTATATTTCTATATATACTGCAACGGGATCGACTCAGAATGTTTCTTAAGTGAATATTATTATTTCTGAAGGCAACGATCTACCTACTGTCAATTGCATGATGTTACAATTATGAAGAACATTTGGAATGTATTTTCAAAATACAAAAATATTTTCTTTCTATTCTTGAGTGATCAGATTCTCGTACTAAGCTGTGTAGGTTCTTTAAGTGAACGAGAAGGCTTTGTTTTGCCTTTGATTGTTAAGTTGTCAACTTCCAGTACTCACTTGTGAACTGGTTTGTTGAAATGTGGACCAGATAGTGAAAATCACCAAGCTCGTGGAGTAGGGAGTTGGTGGAGTGGACTAGGGGCCTTCTGTTCCCTGAACCACTATACATCTTGTGTTACTAACATTTAAATTTTCGCTTCATCATTTTATCTGATTAAAGTTAAAATGATGAACACAATCTCGTAAATATTTCTGAAAAGACACAATTCACCCCCACTTGTGTATATTTGGTGTAATCCGATCCAACAATTGGTATCAAAGGTTGAGATTTCTGACAAAGCATTAACAAGATAAAAGTGATTATACACAGAGTAAGATGACTGATACAAGAGAGATAATGTCTATGGTCAGAGCACCATACTTCAATGGAGAAAACTATGGATACTGGACGTCTCAAATGATTATCTATCTAAAAAACATGGATACAGAGTCTATTCAGAGATTCTAACTTCATATGAAATACCATAAAAATCTGAAACATAGAGTGGAGCTACTGATGTAGAATGTGATATGAATTCAAAGGCAATGAATGCAATTATATGTGGTCTAGGACCTGATGATTTTAACAGAGTATCTCAATTCCCAACAGCATAGTAAATGTATCAAACTATTTCTATTTCTTACGAAGGAACTAACAATATCAGGGAAATGAGATATGCAACTGCTAATCTTAAACTTGATACACTCAGAATGGTTGAAGGTGAGGGTATTACTCAAATGAATGGAATATTGACAGAGATTGTCAATAACATAACTACATTTGGAGATCCCATTAAGCAAGTTGATCAAGCTTTAAAAGTGTTGAGAGTATTGCCTACAAAATGGAATGGAATCTCTGCAGCAATCAGACAATCGACACCTGTTAAAGATTTGACCATGAGAGAACTGATTAGAACATTAATGATGTATGAAGCTGAGATGGAAGATGAACCTAATGAACATAAAGTTATTATCAAAAGATAAGATACTACCTTTAAAGCATCATTATATAGAAAAACAGAAAGATGAAGAAAAATGAAAAAGAGAATCCAGATAGTTTTGATTTATCTAATTCTGATATGGAAATGGCTCAGCTAGTCCGAAGATTCACAAAATTCTATAGAAAGAAAAGAGGCTTCAAAAAATACTTTAAGAAAGATGATAAGGACTTATGATTCTATGAATGCAAGAAAATGGGGCATATCAGACCTGACTGTCCTCAGCTAAAAGAAGACAAGATAAAAAAATTCAAAAGAAATAACTATGAGCATAAGGACAAGAAATCCAAGAATGCTACATGGAGTGTATCTAAAGACACTAGTAGTACTTTTCAATCAGACTCAGAGAATGAGGAAGCAAATCTGAAATCCAACATGTGTTTTATAGAAAAAACAGATGAGATACAATCTTAATACTCTTCTGATTCTAGTTCTGAATATAATTACTCTAAGGAAAAACTCGCATCCTACTGCAATATTCTTGAATAAAAATATGACTCTCTATTTAAGAAGAATATGTCTTTAAAAAATGTTCATAAATTTGTTTCTGATGAAAGAGATACAATGCTGAAACAATATATGGAGTTAACTGAAAAATTTTATTCAATTAATTCTAAAAATACAGATTATGAATCAAAGATAAAGTCACTACAAACTTAAGTAGAAACTTATAAAAATACGGCCCTTATTTTTACTAAAGTATAAAATACTATAAATAAAATACTTGGGGAAAATTTCATTAAAAAGGAATGATTTGGAATTGGTAGTAAATGTGAAAGCCCCAAGATGTACAAAAACTATTTTATTCCAAGTGCAAAAAAGACTAAATTGTAATTACTGTGGATTAAGGGGACATATTTCAAAAAACTGTTTCTTAAGACAACCCCAATTAAGTGGCATTAAGAAATATTTTTTATCAAATGATCTATTCGACTCATGTAAAATTAGAAAAACAAAGAAAGTCTAGATTCCCAGATCCTTTCAAGCTAACACTACTGGATCTAACAAAATATGGGTACCAAAGAAATCTGTGTAAATGCCTTTCAAGGGAGCAGGTCACAAGAGCAAAAAGGACATATGGTATATGGAAAGTGGCTTCTCAAGACATATGAGTGTAATCTCCTTGAATTTATCTACGCTCACTCAAAAAGATGGTGGTCTTGTCACTTTTTGTGATAATACCAAAGGAAAAATCATTGGTATTGGAATAGTTGGAGACCCATAAGTTGTCTCAATTAATAAAGTACTTTATGTACAAGGATTGAAACACAATCTGATATGTACCTCTCAAATATGTGATGATGGTTATACTGTTGATTTTTCAAACAATTTCTGTTCTGTTTTCAAAAATAAATTTCTTAAATTTAGATCACCAAGAAATGATAATGTGTATATCCTGGATTTAAATTCCTTGTGTAAACAACAAGTAAATTGCTCGGCTGCTAAAATAAATGAATCTTGGATCTGGAATAGGATACTTGAACATTGTAATATATATGTTTTAAATAATTTATCTAAGAAACATTTAGTTTCTGATTTTCCTAGTCTCAAATTTGAAAGTGACAGATTCTGTGATGCATGTCAACTTGTCAAGCAACACAAATCATCCTTCAAATCTATTAACAAAATTGCTACATCTAAACCTCTATAACATATTCATATGGAATTTTTTGGACCTTCAACAGTAGAAAGCTTGGATGGTAAATTATATGTATATGTTTTAGTATATGACTATTCTAGATTTACAAGGATTTTATTTTTGAAATTTAAAAATGAAGATTTTACTTTATTTGAAAGTTTTTGTAAAGATGTTCAAAATGAAAAAGGTTTTAAAATAATATCATTAATATGTGATCATGGTGGAGAATTTGAGAATCAGGAATTTAATTCCTTCTGATCAAATATGGGTATTAAACACACCTTCTCTGCACCAAGAACACCTCAATAAAATGGAATTGTTGAAAGATGAAATATGACTATTCAAGAAATGGCTAGGACTATGCTAAATGAATATATCCTTCCTACCTACTTTTTGGCATAAGCTGTAAGCACATCCTGCTATATAATGAATAGAATTTTAATTAGACCTCTTTTGAAAAATACACCCTATGAACTTTGGAATAACAAAAAACCTAAAGTTAACTACTTTAAAGATTTTCGATGGATGTTTTACATCTTAAACACCAAGGATAATCATGGAAAGTTCAATCAAAAATATGATAAATGAATTTTCATAGGATATTCAGCTACTTACAAACCTTATAGGATCTATAATAAGAAGTCAAGGATTGTTAAAGAATCCGTTCATGTGAAATTTGATGAATCTTAACCCTTTGAGAGAAGGAAATATCAAATGTATGAATCTAACTCCAATGATTACATGAGGCTTGAGAACATGAAAAATGATTTTGAAAAGGATATAAATAAAATTTAGTCCAGTTCAGAAGAATATGATATTGAAGAACCTATAAGTGTGTTGCCTAGACAGACTAGAACCCGAAAGAAATACCCTTTATAAAATATAATAGGTGACTTAGATACATGAATAAAAACTAGAATAAATATAGGAAATCTTGTAGAATTCTCTGCCTTTCTATCCCAATTAGAACCCATGAATATAGAAGAATCTTTAGATGATGAAAGCTGGATGATAGAAATGAAAGAAGAATTAAACCAGTTCAAAAGAAATGAAGTCTGGGAATTAGTTGAAAGACCACATAATTATCCAGTAATAGGAACCAAATGGGTCTTTAGAAATAAGAAAGATGACCAAGTAATATTAACTAGAAATAACGCTAGACTTGTAGCTAAAGGATATAATCAGAAAGAAGGTATATATTATGATGAGACCTTTGCACCTGTAGCTAGACTAGAATCCATTAGAATCCTCTTAGCATATGCATCTCATATAAAATTTAAATTATTTCAGATGGATTTTAAGTCTACCTTTTTAAATGGTTATTTAATGGAGGAAGTTTATGTTGAGAGACCTCCGGGTTTTGAAAATTCTCAAGAACCAGATTCTGTTTTTAAACTTACTAATGCTATCTATGGCCTTAAACAAGCACCTAGAGCTTGGTATGAAAGATTAATCTCTTTTATTTTGAAAAATTATTTTGCTATTGGAATGGCAGATCCAACACTGTTTAAGAAAACTGTGAATTCTAATATTTTATTGGTTCAATTCTATATTGATGATGTAATTTTTGGACCAACTAATAAAACCCTTTTTCATGAGTTTTCAAATATAATGCAAAAAGAATTTGAAATGAGTATTATGGGAGAACTAAATTTCTTTTTAGGACTTCAAATTTATCAAAAATAATTTGGAAATGTTTTGAATAAAACCAAATACATTACTGATTTGTTGAAGAAATTTTTACTTGAAAACAGCAAGACATATACAACTCCTATGTGTACTAATATAAAACCTGATTTTTATGAAACTAGAAAATTAGTTGACAACAATTTATATAGAGGTGTGATTGGTAGTCTATTATATCTTACTGCTAGAAGGCCAGATATAATGTATTCAGTATGTCTTTGTGCAAGATTTCAATCAAATTTTAAATAATCTTATCTAACTGATGTTAAAAGAATTTATAGATATTTAAAAGGAAATGTTTTTCAATCTCTTCTTTATCCCAAAACATCTGATTTCAATTTGATTTCATATTCAGATGCAGACTTTGGGAGTTTTAGATTAGATAGGAAAAGTACTTCAGAAACATGTCACTTTTTAAGATAATATTTATTGCCATGGTAAAGTAAGAAACAACATTCAGTTGCCCTGTCAACAGTTGAGGTAGAATATGTTTCTGCTGGCAGTTGTTGTACACAGGTGTTGTGGATGAAAAACACTCTTATGGACATTAGACTAAATTTTAATAATACTCCTATTTTATGTGATAATACTAGTGCTATAAATATTTAAAAAAATTCGGTTAATCATTCTATAACTAAGCATATTGATATCAGAGATCATTTTCTAAGAGATCATGTTCTTAAAAAGGTTATATATTTGATGTTTTTAAGTACTCACATCCAATTAGCTAATATTTTTACTAATCCACTTCCCACTGTAAGGTTTGATTTTATTAAGGGGGGATAGGTTTATTTGTTTTTAAATAAAATTTTATTTTACAATGGCAGTTCTATATTTTAATTCTGCTTAAGATAATTTAGCTATTTTGTTTTTCAAAGAGGATAAGTTTCTTTTCCCCACGTAATAAATTTTATTTATTTTTAAATATATGTAATGCTTATTATTAACTTGGGAATCAAGGTTTTTAGAAACCCTTTCGACTTCTAAACCGTTTCATTTCTATTGAAACCTCTCGAACCCACAAACTGCACCCCTGCTCGTCAACCCTAATCTTTGAACTTCTGAAACCCTAGCCTTCAAAACTTCAGCGATTCTCATAGAGATGGTAAGGACTAAAAGATCCAGTGAAGCTGAGATAAGAAATTCCAGGAGACAATGCTTCGAAGGAAGAAAAATCTTACAGGGAAATGTAATTGATCTCAACTGGTTATTTCAGACAAATCTACTTTTGAAACAAGCACTGTCATTTCAGAACCTTGAACAGACATTCATACGTGAAAATACCAAATTTTTGTATGAGTTTGAAGTTATATACTTCTTCAAATCTGTATAGTTTAGTCTGGGAGATAATGAGGATAGTATGATGGATAAGATAGAGGATATGGATTTCTCAATCTCATCAGTAGAAATTGGACAAATTCTCAACTTCCCTCATGAGGGAGTTTTTCATTTTGATTTGAAAAATATTGGAGATTATATGCATTAATAAGAAGACATAATGTTGTGTCAATTTGGTATTAAGACTGTAAAGAAAATGTTTATCAAGGATTTGGAGCTTGATCAAAAACTTTTGGTAAAATTTTTGGAAACAGAGATTGCACCGAGGATATCTAAGATGGAAAAGATATTATATCTCGATATGTATATAATGTATCTTTTTCTCGGTAATTTCAAACTCAATTTTCCTAGGTATATGGTCAGATTCCTATGATATTGTTGTCAGAGTGATGCCAAAATGAACTTTTATCCTTTTGGTCGATTCATTTCCAAGTTGTTGCTTAAGAAGGACATGGTGAGACTCGTGGATGCCAGAGTACACTTTCATAATAGTAATGTGTTTAATGCTGGAACTTTAAAGAATATTGTCTATTTCTAGAGTACTATCAAATGAAAACTTTTTCCAGTAGGAGCAGATGATGAATCAGAGAGTGCTCAAGCTCAATCTACAATGTCCAAGGAGGGACAAGCTTAATAGAGTGTCAACATTGTGGCAAGGAGGATCAGATTAGAAGTGGTACAAACTGAGGAAGAAAGAAGTCAAGAGGGACTTCAAACTCTGAGGAAAAGACCTGCAACTGAGGAACTTACTTCTCCTAAATTAACTAAAAGATATTTACTCTCTTACACCTTTTTCAGAGAAAAGGTTGTTGAACAACCTCAAGAAAAAAATGTCACTGAAACAAATCCTGATCATAAAAGGATTGTAGTTGAAAGATCGGAACAATAGGTTTTAGCTGATGTTGCTGTTTTACTTCAATATGAAAAGGAAGCAGAGCCTGGTGAGGAAGTGGCTAGACCTCAGGAAACTCTAGAGAATATAATTTTAGATATTTCATTAGATGAAAAAATTGCATATATCCGTGATGAGCATGCTTTTGAAGCTCACACAGAGGTTCTTCAAGAGGATTTTTCTATGTAAGAGTCTGAAAATGAATCTAAGGAAAAATCTGTGGACCAACCTACTCACGACAAGGAGAAAGAAAAATCTGATACAGAAACATTACCTTTTGTACTGCTACCTCACACAGAACCTGAGAATTCAAATCAAGCACCAGGTTCTTCTGATCCAAGGAATAGGGAATCTGAAGAGTTGTAAAAAAAATCTATCTCAACTACAATATGATAATGATTCTCTGAGAAGCATCTTAGCATCTGAACAGTTGAAATTTCAAAAGCATAAGGACAGTACTGTTTCAAGACAAGAAGTTGCAATTTTTTAAGAGGATATGCTAAATGTTGTTGTAAAATTGAAATATGTAATGGATATGAAGTTATATTTCTCAGATCTTAAGTTGTTTCTAGAGACACAATTTGCATCAGATGGAAATAGTGTTGTTACTGGATCAGGCACTTCACCTGATTTAATCAGAAGATTTCAAGCTATCACAGCTGCAATGAGCAATATGAATAACAGGTTGAAAGATCTTCATTTCCACAATGCTCCATTATCTGTTCTCTAAGATAATCAGAAATTCTTAGTTGATCAGTTAACATCTCGTGAGACAGGGATCCACTCTATCTTAGAAAAATTCACCGAGAAGCTGTCTTCGTTTATAGAGAAAGAAGAAAGGCTTCACGAATTTTTCAGATTCAATCTCATTCAAGATATTCATATGACTCAAGAGGCTAGAAATATTTTTATCAATCTTGGTGATGGATTAATGAAAATTTTGAGAGAACAGTTATCAAAAATCAAGTCTACAGTCCCGAGAATATAAACCCTACCTGTTCAATGCAAAAATCTTGATTACTATGTTTATCATTATTGTGTCTATTTTTAACTATTAATCAAAATATGTTTCTTTCTTTCTATTTGTTTTACTATATTTATTTTGATATTCTAGTACTCCAGATTTAATTATTGATAAATAGTTAATAATATCATTTACCTATAGATCAGTGCAACATTCAATGTGCTAAAATCCATGATTTATCATTCTTTTTGATATCACATAAAGGGGGAGAAATTTGGATAAACACAACATTTTATTTTAAGTTTTTAAAACCTTATTTAAATTATTTCCTGTATATTTAAAATGTTTTGGATTTATACATATTTATACTTATAAAGAGGGAGAAATTTGGATAAACATAACATTTTATTTATTTTCATGAAGGGGGAGAAAATTTTATTTATTGATATGATTTTGTTAAAATTAAATATTTTTTTATCATCTCAAAATTATAAATCATTATGTAACTATTTTTGAAAGTTAATTACATTTAATTAATATTATTATTTTATGGGTTTTTTGATCATCAAAAAGGGGGAGATTGTTGAGAAAGTGTTATTTTCAACAATACATAATATTGTTATTTAAAGGGGGAGTTTATATTAATACTCTATCTCTTTATGATAATTTTGATGCTCACAAATACCCTTAATTATTTTCTAATGATTTTATTTGTTAAGAATTTGCATAAATTTATCATGTCATTTTACTCTCGAAATTACGGGAATTTATTTTTAAAGTATTTGTATTTAGCGTGTTCTGGAAACACTGTACATGCGCTACTTATTCAGAATCTAGTTGAGCGTGTTCTGGAAACAGTGTTCATACCCTATGTGGATAAACGTAGCGTAAGGATAAAAACCGTGTATACTTTTTGAGATAAGAAAAAGAATGGTTAAAAACCATACGTTATCGGCAAAGTATGGAAGAAGAACCCTACGTTAGGAAGGAACCCTACATTTGGGATATCAAAAAAGTATGGAAGAAGAATCGTACATAAATAATAAATGTTATACTTGTTTCTCAAAAGTATGGTTCATCAACCTTACTTTTGTAAACAACCATATGTTCTTGGAAAAGTATGGATCAAGTAAAAGTATGGATGACCAACTCTTTGTTTAGAATAAACCTTACGTTCGTTTTCAACCTTACGTTGTGAACCTTACATTTTAAGTCTACGTCATCAACCTTACATTCAGAGGACGCATACAGTTCAACATAACCTTACGTTTGTCGTTGGTGAATTTAAAGTTGATATTTTAATGGAACGGTCAATAAACTGATTATTAGGCAGATTTAAAGCCATATTTAAAGCTGATTTTAAAGTAAGATTTTGACTAATTCAAAATTGTTTCATCAATGATTTGATAATCAAATTAATGGGATCTTTTTTTTCTGAGTCTTTAGGGAAGTTAAGACTACTCCATAAATTCAAATTATTGAATATTGCGAGTAAAAAAGGTGACTTTTGTGGATCTAATTTTACAGAAGAAGTTCTTATCGTTCTTTTATTTATATGGTCTTTCTGAACTGCATCGATTAATTGTTTATCGTGTGTGGTCTTTTGGTTATTCTGAAGAAAAAAAGGGAAAAAAAGAGACTACCGAAACACACCGATCTGCTGGTTCAAAAGGAGCATCAAAGCTCAGTTTGTTAAAAGATGAAGGAACGCGATAAGAAGATTAACTTTTTCTACAATGAACATCTACTGTGAATTTTCTACTACTGAAGTTGTGAATTATATTTCTATATCTACTGCAACAGGATCGACATAGAATGTTTCTTATGTGAAGATTATTATTTCTAAAGGCAATGGTCTATCTACTATCAATTTCATGTTTTTGCAATTGTGAAAAACATCTAGAAAGTATTTTAAAAATACGAAAATCTTTTCTTTCTATTCTTGGGTGATCGGCTTATCGTACTAAGCTATGTAGTTTCTGTAAGTAAACCAGAAGTCTTTGTTTTGCCTTGTATTGTAAAGGTTTCAACTACCTGTACTCAGTTGTGAACCGGTCTGTTGAAACGAGAACTAGATAGTGAAAATCACCAAGCTTTTGGAGTAGTGTGTTGGTGGAGTGGGCTCGGGATCTTCTGTTCCCCAAACCACTATATATCTTGTGTTACTGCCATTTAAATTTCTATTGCATCATTTTATCTGATTAAAGATAAAAGGCAGAACACAATATCGTAAGGATTTTTGAAAAGACACAATTCACCACCCTCTTGTGTATATTTGGTGTAATTTAATCCAACAGATTCTTGTTTCAGGGTGTTATATTTGGTATCAGATTAAGATTAGTAGAAACCTTGTAATATTGATTTAGAAAACATAGATTTGGGAACAACACCCTAAGACAGCCTTTGAGAATAAGTATATAAAGACATCCTAGAATTTTGGTAAGGCATGTATTATGTGTGTCTTCCTAGAGACACATCCTTGTATGGATACTACAAGTGGATGTGGTTCTGGAAAAGATATACATAGGGTTAATAACTCCGACAAGAAATGATCGGCCTGACTCGAACAAAACCTGGTACATGAAAATGGGAATTACTTTGCACCTAGTTTGACACTCATAGGAGATACCCTTATGATAATTTTAATTTTCCTTACAATAATTATTATAGGATTTGAAAGTTATTATATACCCAAAGAAACCATGTTTATGATTATGATACTATCTCTTCACAATCATTCAAACATTTTTTAAGTGTTATTCCATATTTAGAATTTTTTAAAGTTTATAATTTTATGATTTACTCTATTATATTCCATTTTATAGAAATAGATCCTAGAAAGAAAAAATGGTATTAATAATCATGGAAAATGTATTTTTTTGCTATTGAGAAATCTGATGTAGCTGGTATTGTAAATGAGCAAGTTATGAATATATTACTGATGCTTAATAATTTTATGACACATAACCTTACCTAGATAGAGAAACGAATTCCATAAAGATATTATTTGATGTTGGAATGCATTATGAAAAATAATTCTCCATCATATTTTGGGACTATTGACCTAATGAATGATGAGTAATTTATTAGGTATTTTGAGAACATATTCATTGCATTGGGTTGTGGTGAAAAGAAAAATGTTACACTTCCAGTGTATTGACTCAATGGTAATGATGATCAATGGTGGTCGTTAATCCAAAATACAAGGGTGGAAGGAGAAATATAAATCATATAATGGAGTGCTTTTAAAGAGAAATTTTTTGATAAATACTTCCCTCATTATCAAAAAAATGAGATGAAGAGAAATTTCCTTAGTTTGAACTAAAAGGTGGAAGAAATTATTGAAAAGTATGATGCTACACCTACAAGGTTAGTAAGGTATTCTATAGATTTAATATGCAACAAAAAATGTAATATTGATCATTTCATTGAAGGAATTTAGAGAAATATTTGAATAATTCTCATATCTTAAACCTTTTTTTTCATATGATGAAATATTTTTATGTTCTATCAAGACAAAAAATAATTATCTAATTATTATGACATCAAAGGTAAGAAAGATAATAATATAAAGGAATATCATAAAATAGATAAAGAGAATAAGGGAAAGAATGATTTTCCCACATGTGATATCTGAGGAAAGATTCACCCTGGTAAATGCATGAAATGATTGGGAGTTAGTTATATGATTAGAAAAAAGTTTCAATAAGTGAATGAATGGAAAGGTAAGAATTACAAGGCTAATTTTTAGTGTTACAACTAAAAAGAGATGAGTAATTATGAAAATTAATTTTCGAAAAATCAAGGAAATATAACTTAGAATATGATAAGTGATCAAGGTCATGCATATTTTATTGCCACAATTGAAGTGGAATGATTAATGTGATTTTGTATGTATACCTAAGAAATATGTTGTAAAATTATTTTATTGATGATTTTCTCATCATATGATTTTTTAAATATTAATGGATTGTTCTAAATTACTATTTCATTAAGGATAAGTTTAATAGTACCAAGAAAAGAGATTCAATATCCACTACCAATTTTTGGAAAAGACATGGTTGGGGTAAAGATAAGACTTAATTTAATCCTGATGTGGAGATAATAATTTTAGATAAATTGATTATTGATATGGATAAATTTAATTGTATATAGAAAACTACCATGGAAATGATCCTAAGGTTTGGGATCATTATACTTGGAAGGGTCATTGGGTTAACCATTTATGAAATGGTTTAAGTTAAACATTCAATATGGTTTTAGAGATTGAAGTGTTACTTCACTATATGATGAAACTTGTGCCAAGAGAATAAGTCGAAATAGTTAAATACATGACCAAAGTGTAATACTGCTCTTATAGAAACATATCACAAAATTATATTTACATATATTCTTATTGAGTGAAATAATTCCTCTACTCTAGGGAAAAGGGTATTTAAATAGAATGGTTAACCTACTATGATCATTTTTTATGATATTGATGAACTTTATTCACACCTCTTCTGTATGGGTTTGTGGTTAGAAACTTTAAACATAACATGTTCTCAATCACTCCATTCCCTTGTTTTCACTAATGTTCTTCTATTCAAAAGCCTAGTTTTATGGTTCCTTCACATTTCATTTACCTTATTATTAAAAATTTGTGTTATTAAAACTATTTATGTAGTGGATTTTTAAAAATAGTATTTTAAAATATCAAACCCTTAATTACCAAGATCATGTTTAAATTATGGGGACCCAATTTAAATAAGGTGGGGAGAAGTTTACACCCTAATACTTTACCATGTTCTCTTTTTAGAATAAATTTAATTTTTTCACTAGCTTGCTTTATATGCAGCACAAAGTTATTCTTACATTATACAATAAATTGAGATTATATTTTTTGATATTAAACACTGAGTGAACTTGCGTTACACCCATGAATGGGTCTGTTCAATAGTTTGTGTTACAAGCAAGACTGAGTATTACCGAGCAATAATATATTATTAAAATATTATTATTTAATATAATAAGATATAACCTTGACATTAAATTAGAGGTAATGTGTAGGAATAACTTACTTATGGGAATATATTTTCAAATTTATTTACTAACAACTAAATATAAATGAATATCAAAAGTAATTGAATATATAGGAAATGTTTTTATAAAAAACATTTTCGTATGCTTACAAAGTCATTTAATCCAAATAAAATAAATTAATTAAAATTTCTAAATGATATTCATTTAATATATATATATATATATATTATTCAATAAAATATTATTTTATTCATCCAATAGATTTTATAAGAATATGATAATAATAAATCATGTTTTATGCATAGAAATAGTATTTAAGGTAATTTTACCACCTTTTAATGGTGCACCTATTCCAAATATGCATTTTGAAACTATTAAAATTTTAATATGAAAAAAAAACATAATTTTTCAAGTAGTAACATCAAAATTAGGTTATTTATAATTTATTTTTTTGTTTTTCTAAGAAGTTTCATTTTTTCATGAATATTGAAAAATACAAAAAATTAATAGAAAAAATATTTTTCATCAAATTTATTTTTATGGATAACTTAAATTTTAATTTATTTTAAATTAAAATTAGATAAATTTTAAATCTATTCATATAATTTAAGACATTGGAATCAATTTTACTTTTAAATTGTATATGAAATATTGCATACTTTTGAAAGTTTTTTCTTTAAAAACCCATATTGTCGTCTCATCTATGGGATTAAGTTAAATTTAATTTATACCACTTATGTTACTGGAATTTGAAAAAAATTACTACATATTTTGAATAATAATAATTTATAATTTATAATAATATTAAATTATATTTTTACCAAATATATTAGTAAATGTGATTAAAATTAATAGTAGTGGTTAAGAGAAAAAATAGCTTAAAAGGACTAAACCTTGATCATAATACCCAATATTACCTATAAACATTCCAAAAATCCACTGAATTGACATATTAATATCCTAAAATATTTTTTTATCTATTTTTTATTATTATTGGAGCCAATTTACATGAGAATATCATGCGTGGAATTCCCATTAAAAAAATTACAAAAATGTCACTCCTCCTCCACTATAAAAAGGAACTCACCAAACCAACTAATTCAAACATCTCACTAAATTTGGATCATCAAACCTCTACCCAAATAATATTTCAAAATTCCTTCCCTAAATCTATAATCCTTGCCTTGTGTAGAAATCCAATCAAGTATGTCATTTGGTATAAACTAAATGGAGTTACCCATAAAAGAGGTATCATTCTCCAACAGATTCTTTCATTTCATTTCATTACCAGCCACTTAATTACTTATTATATATTTACAATATAATCAAAAAATTGTCATATATTTACTGTAATTTTTTTATGATAATATTTAACCTCCACTTTGACACACATCCATCAAATTTGATATGCAATCATCATTCATGTCTACAGAGGACTACAACATCGCGAACCGATGTCGTTAACATTCAATTTCCCATATTCAAAAGTTTTAAAAAAATGATGGATTTATAGTTTATATAAGATATATATGATTTTTATAGTGTCTTTATGGTTATTTAAGTTTTTATATAATATATACCCTTATGTGTTCTATATTGTGGGGATACGATAACATCATTTGTGGAAGTGTGGACTACCGCCTCCTCAAAGCGATGTGATTTGTTAAAACTATTAATAGAATTTATTAAGTACGATTTTAATAAAAATATATGACATATATGACATAGATATGATACTGTAATTTTAATATACATATATATCATTTGTTTTTCATTATATGAATATGGAAAATAAAAGGAAGTAGGGTTGAGGAATACGTAAGGCCTACTGTCTCTATTAATGGTGCATTTCATTTATTATATTAAAATTTTAGAAATTATTATAAACACATTTATATTAGATATCTATGATATTTGAATCATGTTTTACATTCTATAGATGATGAAATAATGATATTATTTATAGGAACAAAAAGTAATTAGTCAAAACATACTAAAAAGCTAGGTAAATTAACACCAGAAATTATGAAATAAATGAAATATTGTTAACATACAAGTAATAATATATTATAAGACTTTAATATATGATTAATAAAGTTAGTTAATAAGTTATTAACATTCATCAAACCATCATATAGTAGGTTAAATGGAGTTTACAAAAAGTAAATGCAAGGTAACACTACTACAATATTGGGCATTAAACCCCCTAACACGGGAAACTACCTCTAGAGGTCACTGATCTTTTCCAAAAAAAAGGGGGTTTTCAGCACCCCCCCCCCCCCCCCCCCCGACCCTCACGGGCCCTCCTCCCTCGCCCTCAACCTCACCGCACTCCCTCCCCCATCACCGTCATCCACCCTCCCTCAGATGCCCTCCCCCGTCGCCGCACGCCCTCACCGCCCTCCACTACTCTTCACCCTCACCGCCCTCCACCCTCCGCCATTGTCAGCCTCTGACCTCCCCCCACCCTCTGACCTCTTCCCTCTGGCTCTGCCCTCCCTCCTCCCTCTGGCCATCCTCTTCCCTACCCTCCACCCCCACCAACGTCCCTCCACCCTCTAGCCTCCACCCAGCAGCCTCCAGCCTCCGCCCCATCTGGTCTCCACCCCCCTGCCCTCTGGCCTCCACCCCCTCCCTCAACCCTCTGCCCCCTTGGACCTCCCCCTCCCCCACCCCGTACATCCCCCCCGCACCGTGGACAACCCCCCTGGACTGTAAACACCCAGAAATTTCAAAGAAAATTCTTTCTTAATTTTCTATGGAATTTTACAAGAACGCAGTTTCTGACGACGCCTGATTCTGAGGCCCGGTGTGCCCGAAATCATTTTCCAAAGTTTGGCTCGGGTACGTTCAGTGAACGGACGAGCGGGTTTTTTTAACTTTTGAACCGGTGCTCAGAATCAAATTCCGAGGGCACTGATGGAACCGTCGCGCCGGTAATTTCTTAGGAACGCCATTTCCGGAGTTGCGTTTCCAGGAGAGAAGATGATAAAAATTATGGAAGTTTATTTTATAAATTAACTAAAATTTTTATTTTCTTATAGTGGTTTAAGGCTTTGGGTGGAATTTGGGTAACTACCCAACTTCCCAAGAGAGGTTATGAGGGTGGTGGGGCCCACACGAACCCCACCCCTTCATATTCTTCAACCCCCCTCAACTCACCATTAACTCTTGATAACTTAGACATTAATAACTTATGTTATTAATTAAGTGAGTTAAGTGTGGCTTTTTAAATTTCAAACTCTTGAAATTCAAATGTTATGTTATGTGAATAAAATAAAAGGTGAGCTTATTTTATTTTGGGTTAGTTTCTTGTGGTGGAGTCTTGTGGAGAAAAATTCTAAGGATTGAAGTGTTTATTCATCTCCTTCGTCGAAGAATTCAAAGAACGTGAAGAATGCCGGATTCCTCGGAGTTCTACGTCTCCTTCCGCGACGTCTCCTTCCGTGACGCCTCTTACCGCGATGCCGACGACGTCTTCTTTCGCGACGTCTCTTTACACGACGAATCCTCGTTCGACGAACCTCCGTTCAAGCAACGTCGAGGTAGGTAATTGTTTTGTGATTATTAATGAACCCCATGTTACTTCCTTCTAAATCAAAGAACGCAGATCAACTAAACATCAAGTTGATCCGTGAAGAATATATGTTGCGGGTTGGGAATTCTTGTTTGCAGAAAATTGTAGGGGGTGTACGTGATTTTTCCTTACGTGGTTCTCTTCCGTCTTTTATCCGCGATATTTGGACCGCATGATATCAGTTAACGGGAGGAGTCCAGACCGCACAAACACGGCCGTCCCCCTCCCTTATTGTTTTTCTTGTTGTTGCAGATCGAATGAAATTGAAGCGGTGTCATCGCACCGTGCGGGATCGAGCAGTAAGGATGCGCGACATCGTCACGCCGTGCGGGATCGAGCGGCAAGAATGCGCGACGTCGTCACGCCGCGCATCCAAATTTTTAAACTCTCGTGCGTGGGTAATTGATTCCAAGGTGTTCATATAATTTATTTTTGGATAAATTATACCCTCTTCAATGATTAAAATCATGTGTTTATTATTTTTCAAATTGATAACACCTAACGCGGAGGGCGCGGGCCGAACAAACACGGCCCGACAACCCTCCGCAGCCTGTTTATTGATGTTTGGATCGACGGACGACGACGAAGTAGGCCACTATGGTGTTTGAGGGCCTTGTAGTGAAGGTCTTCTCCCGGGAGGACTGTTGACGAAGACGGCAGGAGAAACGGACCACCAGAGCGAGTCCGGTGGTTCGTGGAAGGCGGTGGGGCGCGCCACGCCGGCGCGGCGGCGACGGCGGTTCGCCGCCGGCTTCAATTAGCGGCAAGGGGGGGGGGGGCCACGCTGGCCGAGCCGCGGCGGGTAGGGCCGGGCCCAGACCCCCCGTTTTTGGACCCTCTTCGGTCTTTTGCTCATATCATGAGCTCCAGACGTCCGATTGACGTGTCGTCGACTTTGATAGATTAATATAGATGAGACGTATCTTTTGGCTTACTCCGCTTGAGATTTGGATGTCGTCGGAGTGCGGTTGGGTTGGTTCGCTCACGATACCAACCGGGCCCTTGGAATAAAAAAGCCAATAACTCACAGACCGGGCGTCCGATTGATGCGTCATCTGTCTCGTTGAATTCCCCCTGATGAGACGGAACTTTTGGCATACTTCTCCTGAGTTTTGGATGCAGTTGGATAGTGGCCGGGATGGATTGCACCCGAAATCCAACCGGGCCCCTGGAACAGAAAAACTGATAACTTTCAGACTGGACGTCCGTTTGATGAACCATCAGCGGCGATGGTGATCACGTTGAGAAATGGTCCCTATGAGTATACCCTATGAGATTTCATGGTACAGTTGAGATACGGCCGGATTGGTTCGCACACGAAACCAACCAGGCCCTGGGGACGAAAAGGCTAGTAACCCACATACCGGGCGTCCAATTGACGCGCCATCTGTTGCGTTGAGACCCCTATGATGAGGCGTTCCTTTGAGATACTTCTTCGTGGGACTTGCGATACTTGGAGTATCTAACTGTAGCTTGTGGAGCGGACCCTCCCAGAGACGAGCGTGCGGAGTACGGAGACCGTGTAGCCAACTGAGACCTGACGACTGCTTGACCGACTCGACTTGGAGTGAGTCGACTAGCCCAGTGGACGGAGCACTACTTTGTGAGGTACAGACCCATGGAGGACACTGCACTACCTGTGTGACAGTGCAGACCCGCAGTACTCGTCCGGAGAGTACCTCTGCAGGCAATTAGGGGGTGTGCACTACTGTGTTTGGGTGGCATACCCCGGCGGGAAGCACTACTGTGTTTGGGTGGCTGACCCGCGGTACTCAACAGGAGGAGTACCTCAGAAGTCTTAGGTTAGTGAGCAGTACCTCAGAGTCATGACAGGACCATTGTACACTCCAGAGATGGGGCTCTTCAGCAGTTATGGTTTCGATAATGAAAATCCTGGTTTGAGCTGAGTCAATGACCTTAGTGTTTCCTCATGATTGGTATGGGTTACTTGATAACTTAGGTATTTGTATGGTCATATACCTGGGTAGTGTTTATCCGTTGATTTCATAATCCTTGTGTTTCCTCATTATTGATATGGGTTACTTGATAACTTAGGTATATGTATGGGCATATACCTAAGTAGAGGTTATCTATTGAGATATTCTTTGTGGTTATCCTTGTTGGTTTTAGTGAGACCATGAGGGTCTAAGGGTCTCTACTGAGTATCGTTATACTCACCCCTGCACGGTCTATGCCCGCACCTCGTTGTGTTGGTTGCAGACGACGGGCAGTGCTCACGGAGGCCGAGTGTTCGAGGACTGGACGGTACCCGGAGGTGGACTACACGACGATTCAGTACCTGTAGGTGGACTACACGACTATTCAGTATCTGGAGGTGGACTTCAAGGTGAGACAACACTCGGAGGAGGTTGAAGGGCGAGAGCGTTGTGGAGGCTATCTATACCTACCCTTCAGGTAGGATCCATGGTGGACAATCCAGGAGCTGCGCCATCTGTACCTACCCTTCAGGTAGGATCCGAGGAGGATGACCCAGGAGCCACTTCCATCCTTCCAGCTGTTGTCTTTTTCTATTGTACTTTTTTCAGCTGTAGTTTTACTTTCTTTTGGGTTTGTATTTTGACCCATTTACCTTTAAGTGCTTCTCTTTGTACTTAGTGTTTTACTTCCGCTTGTACTCTGTGGTGTTTTGTTTACTTTTATAAAGGAAATGCCTTCCCAGTTATCGGGATTTATGCCTTTGGTTCTAGTCGCCAGCCCCTGTCCTATGGAAGGTGGGCTTGGGGTAGTCACGGCATGGGCCCCGAGGACGAGTCATGAAAAATTGGTATCAGAGGAGTCGGTTCAACTGCAGAACTTATAACTCTGATATTTTATTTCTGCGAAGCAATAGTGTTAAGGGTAACAAGTGTGGTATTCAGTTTAGGGAGTCCAGTGTTGGTGCGGGCGGCTGACGTATCCATACACCAGGACCCTAACAACTGAATTCCGACTTTGTGCATGAAAACACTAATTGAATGTGTGTTTCCAGAAGTTTTATTTAAATATCAGCTCAAACCAGGTCAGCTCACTAGGTATAATCGTTTGACCGTGTCACATTGTTTCTTTCAGGATTCATTTTCTCGGACGACCAGCTAGAGCCTAGAGGGATGTGCGTACTGACAGCCTATCAAGTGATGAGGCTTTGGTACAGGGCCCTCTTGCAGGTGAGGCACCAGCGGAGGCACCAGCGGTACTACCATATGTTGGGCCACCGATGCCACCAGCCCCAACAGTAGGTGATGCACGCCACTTGAGTGCCCTGCACGAGTTCCTGCGCTAGAGGCCACCTAGGTTCCAGGGAGAGATGGACCCACAGGAACCAGAGGTTTGGCTGGAGGCTGTGGTGAGAGTCTACAGTCTAGTGGGGATTCCTGCAGACTTCATGGTGATCTTTGCTGCCAGCCTTCTTTAGGCAGCAGCAGGCAGGTGGTGGAGCCACTTGTTCCAGTTTTGCGACGGGATGGCCTTCACATGGTAAGACTTTGAGACCTTCTTCAGGGTGGAGTTTTTTCCAGTAGCTCTACACCCCGAGTGTGTTCAGGAGTTGTTGCCTTTGACGCGTGTTATTCGATCGGTATCGGAGTCATCTGTGGGTAGTAGACAGATGATGCAGAGGTCCAGGAGGACCAGACCAGCAGTTGGGCGATCTCGGGTTTTAGGATCGGTGGTGCGGGGCACCCGGGGTGGGGTCAGAGCGAAGTATTCCAGAAACGGATAGTGTTACTCCTACGGCAGGAAGGGTCACCTGGCACGTGACTATACGACCCCCGGAACAGTTGATCCGCAGGCGTTGGAGGAGCCACTGAGGCAGAAGTAGTGGAAAGTGCTTGAGCAACAGCTGAGCAGTGGACAAGGCAGTAGAGCTCCAGGAGCAGGTGGACAGGAGCGGAACTATTGGATACGTCCCTTGTACTTCTAGTACCATATTTTTGTTGTATTCTTGTCTTTGTACTATGAGCTACAATAATAAAAAGACACTTATCATTTTGATGTCTGCTTTCCTGTCCTTTTGTTTGGTTGATATTGAGTGGTTTCGGTTAAAACTGTTGACTTGACCCTCACTTTATATATTTCTACTGGAGGAGACCCAGTGACCTCACACTGATGCTAACAGTGTGACTCGACCCTTGGAGGCGACAGTGATAGTTGTATCTCTTAGTATTTACGTCAAGGCCTTACGACGTCATCCATGGCATGAATGTATCATCCATGTCAGGATTGACTGTGTTAGGCAATGGGCATGGTTTATCTAGGGGATGAGACCGAGTTTCTCTTTTCGGCAAAGGAGAAATTTTAGCATCTCTTTCAGATCATATGCAGAGAAGGTGCAGATCATCCCGGAGCGGATGAAGACTGCACAATGTAGTATGAAACAAGAAACTGGAACCAGTCTTAGAGACCCGAGCGTGTTAAATTTTTCAAGAAGATGAAGCTTTAAGGAGATATGAGTCTATGAAGCTGCAGAAGTGAAGGCATAGATAGGAGAGCAGTATGAGGTGGTGTACATCTTAACATTCTAAAACCACACACCTTAGTTATCCCTGCCAGGCTCATGGAGTTGGAGGGCGGCTGCATGCGGTCAAGGAGTGTGACACAATGGCTCTAAAAATGTTTCAAGGGACAGTCTGTGTCCACAACTACCTGTTTTAGTAACAGACGTCGATATGAATCATTCCTTGCTTTCAAAAAGCTTGTCCCAGACCTAGAGTTTCAGGTAAGACGTGGACTTGACCCTCACGTCTGGAGATACCTTGGAAGGAGACTTGATAATCACATTTACGCCGACGGCGTGGTTAGACCCTCGAGGCGAGAGTTTCGGTTGGAATATATTGGTGGCAGCGTCGAGGCCTTACGACGTTGGTTTGAGTACGGACTGGGCAATCACATTTCATACACAAATTGACGGTATTAGGCAAAAAGGTTGTGTTTTAACTACGATGTCGGGATGGGTTTCCCTTGGTCGGCGAAAAGGAAACCCCAGGCAGCACAGGATAAACTCATGCACAGGAGGGTGCGACCGATCACTCTTGAGTCAGTCAACCTTACCCTCGTGGCAGCAGTCGTTTTGAGTTCTAGTTCTAAACAGGAGTTGGAGACCTCTCGAGTTTGAGGATGATGATCACGTCCTTATAAGGGTCTCACCTCGACGAGGTTTACAGAGATGTGACCAAGGCGGCAAGTTGTCTCCGAGGTTCAGCGGACATTCTTAGGTCCTCAGCTGGGTAGGCATGGTGGTTTACCACTTGACCCATCCACCTCAGTTGAACCTGGTGCATGACGATTTCCACGTATCTCAACTGAGGATATACGTGATCGACCCTTCGCATATCATCGTCCATGAGGAGTAGGACGATGGCGATGGGGTTACTTCCACAGAGGTTCCAGTGGAGATTGAGGATCGACAAGAGTGGATCCTACGAGGACGGTCGATTCCTCGGGTGTGCTTTCTTTGGAAGTACGGAATCTCCAGGTAAGCACATGAGAGCGGAAGGCTCAGGTGCATGCTCAATACCTTTTTTGTGACCCTAGTTTGTGTTGAAGCTTTACGGGGACGTAAAGCCCTGAGGTGGGAGTAATGTAAAGACCTGAAAATTTCAAGGAAATTTTTTGCATAATTTTCTATGGACTTTTACAAGAACACAGTTTCTAATGGCGCCTAATTCCGAGGCCCGGTGTGCCCGGAATCATTTTTCCATGTTTGGCTCGGGTATGTTCAGTGAACGGACGAGCGGGTTTTTTCTAACTTTTGAACCGGTGCTCGGAATCAAAATCTGATTACACCGATGGAACGGTAGAGTCGGTAATTGCTTAGTAACGTCATTTCCGGAGTTGCGTTTCCAAGTGAGAAGATGATAAAAATTGTGAAATTTTAATTTTTAAATTTACTACAATTTTTATTTTCTTATAGTGGTTTAAGGCTTTGGGTGGAAGTTGGGTAACTACCCAACTTCCCAAGAGTGGTTATGAGGGTGGTGGGGCCCACAAGAACCCCACCCGTTCATATTCTTCAACCCCCCTCAACTCACCATTAACTCTTGATAACTTAAACATTAATAACTTATGTTATTAATTAAGTGAGTTAAGTGTGGCTTTTTAAATTTCAAACTCTTGAAATTCAAAAGTTATGTTATGTTAATAAAATAAGAGGTGATCTTATTTTATTTTGGGTTAGTTTCTTATTGTGTAGTCTTCGGGAGAAAAAGGATATGGATTGAAGAGTTTCTTCATCTCCTTCATCGAAGAATGCGAAGAACGTGAAGAACGTCAGATTCCTCAGATGTCGACGTCTCCTTCCACGATGTCTCCTTCCGTGACGCCTCTTACCGCAATGCCAACGACGTCTTCTTTCGTGACGTCTCTTTCCACGACGAATCCTCGTTCGACGAACCTCCGTTCAAGCAACGTCAAAGTAGGGAATTGTTTTGTGAATATTAATGAACCCCATGTTACTTCCTTCTAAATCAAAGAATGTGGATCAACTAAACATCAAGTTGATCCGAGAAGAATATGTTGCGGGTTGGGAATTCTTGTTTGCAGGAAAATTGTAGGGGTTTTACGTGATTTTTCCTTACGTGATTATCTTCCGTCTTTTATCTGCGATATTTGGACCGCATGATATCAGTTAAAGAGAGGAGGTTGGACCACACAAACACGGTCGTCCCCCTCCCTTATTGTTTTTCTTGTTGTTGCGGATCAAATGAAATTGACGCGGTGTCGTCGCACCGCGCGGGATCGAGCGGCAAGGATGTGCGACATCGTCACGCCGCGCGGGATCGAGCGACAAGAATGTGCGACGTCGTCACGCCGTGCATTCAAATTTTTAAACTCTCGTGCGGGGGTATTTGATTGCCAGGTGTTCGTATAATTTATTTTTGGATAAATTATACCCTTGTCAATGATTAAAATCATGTGTTTATTATTTTCCAATTGATAACACCTAACGCGGAGGGCGCGGGCCTAACAAACATTGCCTGACAACCCTCCGCAGCTTGTTTATCGATGTGCGAATCGACGGGCGACGACGAAGAAGGCCGCTATGGCTTTTGAGGGCCTTGTATTGAAGGTCTAGTCCCAGAGGACTGTTGGCGAAGACGGCAGGGGAAACGGACCACCTGAGCATGTCCGGTGGTCCGCGGAAGGCGGTGGCAGCACGCCACGACGGCGCGGCGGCGCCGGCGACCGGCGGCGGCGGCGCGCTGCCGGAAGGTTGGCGGCAGCGGTTCGCCGCCGGCTTCAATTAGAGGCGAGGCGGGGGGAGCCGCACACCGCGCTCCGCGGCTTCCGCTCGGTCGCGCTAGCCGAGCCGCGGCTAGCCCGTCGGGCCGGAACCGAGCCGGTCGGGCCGGGCCGGGCCCAGTTGGGTCGGACCCGGGTTGGGTCGACCCAGTTCGGGCCGACCCAGGAGGGGGGTCGGTCCGGGTCGGTCCGGGCCCAGACCCCCCGTTTTTGGACCCTCTTTGGTCTTTTGCTCATATCTTGAGCTCCGGACGTCCGATTAACATGTCGTCGATTTTGATGGATTCCTCTAGGTGAGACGGATCTTTTGGCTAACTCCGCTCGAGATTTGGATGTCGTCGGAGTGCGGTCGGGTTGGTTCGCTCACAAAACCAACCGGGCCCCTAGAATGAAAAGGCCAATAACTCACAGACCAGGCGTCTGATTGATGCGTCTTCTATCTCGTTGAATTCCTCTTGATGAGATGGAACTTTTGGCATACTTCGCCCAAGTTTTGGATGCAGTTGGTTAGTGGCCGGGATGGATTGCACCTGAAATCCAACCGGGCCCCTGGAACGGAAAAGTTGATAACTTTCAGACTGGAAGTCCGTTTGACGAAACGTCAGCGGCGATGGTGATCACGTTGAGAAACGGTCCCTATGAGTATACCCAATGAGAGTTTGGGGTATAGTTGAGATACGGCCGGATTGGTTCACACATGAATCCAACAGGGCCCTGAGGATGAAAAGTCTAGTAACTCACAGACTGGGTGTCCGATTGACGCGCTGTCTATTGCGTTGAGACCCCTATGATGAGGCGGTCCTTTGAGATAATTCTTCGTGGGACTTGTGATATTTGGAGTATCGATCTGTAACTCGTGAGGAGGACCCTCCTAGAGATGAGAGTGCGGAGTACAGAGACTGTGTAGCCGACTAAGACCTGACGACTGCTTGACCGACTCGACTTGGAGTGAGTCGACTAGCCCAGTGGACGGAGCACTACTTTGTGAGGTGCAGACCCATGGCGGACGGAGCACTACCTATGTGACAGTGCAGACCCACGGTACTCGTCTGGAGAGTACCTCTGCAGGCTACTAGGGGTGTGCACTATTGTGTTTGGGTGGCATACCCCGGCGGGAAGCACTACTATGTTTGGGTGGCTGACCCATGGTACTCGACAGGAGGTGTACCTCAGCAGTCTTAGGTTAGTGATCAGTACCTCGGAGTCGTGACAGGACCACTGTACACTCCAGAGATAGGGCTCTTCAGCAGTTACGGTTTCGATAATGAAAATCCTGGTTTGAGCTGAGTCTATGACCATAGTGTTTCCTCATGATTGAGATGGGTTACTTGATAACATAGGTATTTTTATGGGCATATACCTAGGTAGTGGTTATCCATTAATTTCATAATCCTTGTGTTTCCTCATGATTGAGATGGGTTACTTGATAACTTTGGTATATGTATGGGCATATACCCAAGTAGAGGTTATCTGTTAAGATCTTCTTTGTGGTTATCCTTGTTGGTTTTAGTGAGACCTTGATGGTCTCGGGGTCCCTACTGAGTATCGTTATACTTGCCCCTTCACGGGCTATTCCCACACCTCGTTGTGTTGGTTACAGACGACGAGCAGTGCTAACAGAGGCCGAGTGTTTGAGGACTGGACGGTACCCGGAGGTGGACTACATGACGAGTCAGTACCTGGAGGTGTACTACACGACGAGTCAGTATCCGGAGGTGGAATTCATGGCGAGACGACACTCGGAGGAGGTTGACAGGAGAGATCGTTGTGAAGGCTATCTGTACCTACCCTTCAGTTAGGATCCGTGGTGGACGATCCAGGAGCTATGCCATCTGTACCTACCCTTCAGGTAGGATCCAAGGAGGACGACCCAGGAGCCTCTTTCATCCTTCCAGCTGTTGTCTTTTTCTATTGTACTTTGTTTAGTTATAGTTGTACTTTCATTTGGGTTTGTATTCAGGCCCATTTACATTTCATCACTTCTCCTTGTACTTAGTGTTTTACTTCCGTTTGTACTCTGTGGTGTTTTGTTTACTTTTATAAAGGCAATGCCTTCCCAGTTATCGGGATTTACGCCTTTGGTGCTAGTCGCGAGCCCTTGGCCTATGGAAGGCAGGCTTGGGGTAGTCACGGCACGGGCCCCGACGACGGGTCGTGACATGGACAGCCCCCCCCCCCTGCACCTCGGACAGCCCCCCCCCCCCCCACAGCATATCCCAAATCCCCTCACCGCCCTCCACTATGGCTCCTCGCCAGTCCCCATCACCTCCCTCTTCATCCACCTCCCTCTCCGCACCACCACCTCCCATCCCCTCCATCACTGTCCCCTCCCTTGCTGCACCATCACCGCCTGGTCCCCTCCCTCCATGCACGGTCTCTACTCGTCCCCTCGCCACTGTCACCCATCCACTCCGGCTCCCCGCTATCCTTGGTCCCCTCCCTCATCGTCCCACCCTTGCTACACCATCACCACCTCATCACTTTCTCTCCTTCGTCTCCCCACCGCCGCCGCCGCCCATCCCCTTCCTCGTCGCACCACCTCTGGCTCTGGCTCCCCTTCACTGCCTCTCCTCTCCCTCGCAGCACCGCCTTCGGCTCCCCTTCCTTCCAGGTGTGTAGCACATCCAGGTATGACATGGGTTTTCACTTACATTATTATTTTATCAATGGTTCACAAACAATTGATTATTATTCATTTTAAATATAGTTGATTTGAAAATTTAAATGTAACAAGTATTGTTTAAATGTTTGTTATACATATATTATTATGGATAAGAGTTTGATTGATCTTCCAAATCGAACGTCTAGAGAATATTTCGATGGCATTATACAGTTTACTGACTTCACCAAAGGATTTGAAAGTGACAATATTATTTTTCCATATAGAAAATGTGCTAACAGATATCAATTCACATGAGATACTATGAGGGAGAACCTATTCTTTAATGGATTTTTTAAAAATTATAAGAGTTTGACTCCTCATAGAGATGAATATGTTCATTGTCAAAATATGGATGCAGTTCAGATGGATGTTGATGCAAGGATGAATGATCCAATGAATGAAATTCTTACTGAAATGGTACGTAGGTTATATCCTGAAGGCATTGACATCCAGAATCTTGATACCGTTGAGGTAAATCTTCACTCAGGTGCAGATCATGATTCGAGGAGGTTTTATGAAGCACTTGATAATGAAAAAACAAAATTATATCATGAAAGTACTTCTTACAATAAAATTTCATTTATCATGGAGTTGTTGCGTTTGAAGACTTTTAATCATTGTTCAGACACATCATTTGACATGCTTTTGGTGTTATGGAAAAAGGTTCTTCATGTCGATGCTATGATTCCTGGGTCGTATTACAATGCTCGTAAGTTTATAGAAACCCTAGGTTTTACATATGAGACCATAGATGCATGTGCAAAAAATTATATGTTGTTTAGAAAGGAAACTTTTCATTTGGATATATGTACAGTTTGTGGTGCTTCCAGGTGGAAATAGAACAGGGGAAATCAGACTCATCAAATTCAGATTGCGATACAGGGGAAACTGATTTCCATAAATCAAATGTGTTACTTTCCCCTTAAACTAAGGTTGAAAATATTTTTTATGTCATCTAAAGTTTCTAATTTAATGAGACGGTATGTAGAAAGATTTCATGAAAGTGATATTTTAACCCACCCAGCAAGAATCTCATGCATTGAAGGATTTTGATAAGAGACATCCCGACTTTGCTAAAGATGTTCGTAATGCCCGATTAGGATTGGTAGCAGATGGTTTCAATCCATTCAAGTCTTTGGCTGGTGAAACTCATAGCACATGGCCCGTGGTATTAGTTCCATATAATCTTCCTCTGTGGATTTGAAGGAAGCAGCAATTTATAATACTTTCCACTATTATTGATGGACCTAAAATTTTGGGGGATAAGATTGATGTTTACCTTTATCCATTGATTGATGAGTTGAATGAATTTTGGGGCGATGGTGTGATGACTTATGACTGTGAAATGAATGAAATGTTCAAACTACAGGCTGCTTTATTGTGGCCATTCAATGACTTCCCAGCTTATGCAAATTTATTAGGATGGACTATGAAAGGAGAATTTGTTTTCCCTTGTTGCATTAAAAGTAAAAAATATGTATGGCTTAAACATTCCAAAAAATGGGCATATATGGGTCACAGACGTTTTCTCCTCCCTCAGCACAGGTTTAGAAAGGATAGAGTGGAATTTGATGGTTCTAGATAGTTCATCCCACCACCAAAGATCATGAAAGGAGTTCAAATGTTATCATAGATTGAGGAAGAAAACATCTGCATGGTATATGAAATTCAGGATTTAGTGGCTCCTCCAGTACGTAATATTCGTGCTGCGGGTAGGCAGTGCAGTCACAATTGAAAATGAAAAGTATTTTTTATAGTCTTCAGTATTGGAAAACTAACATTCTAAGGCATAATTTAGATGTCATGTATATTGAAAAAAATGTTTGTCGTAATATATTATGGGCCATTTTATGTGTCAGTGGAAAATCAAAGTACCATGTTAATGCACATCGTGATTTAGAATAAATGGTTTTAAGGAAACAGTTGCATTTACAATTAGCTAAGGGAAACAAGGTATATATTTCTGTTGCACAGTATATGATGACTACAAAGGAGAAAGAGACATTTCTTTCTATTTTGAAGATACTCTAGGTGCCTAATAGTTACTCTTATAATATTTTAATGTCTGTGAATCTTACAATCAAGACATTGTAAGGGTTGAAAAGTCATGAAAATCACATACTATTTCAGAAGTTGATTCCAATCGCAATTTTTGATTGTTTATCCCCCAATTTTTTTCAGCCGTTGATGGAGATGAGTAATTGTTTTAGGCAGATTTGTTTAATAAATCAAAGAATGAGTGATTTAAAACGTTTGCAGGACAAAAATGTACTTATGCTTGGTCACTTTGAGAAACTATCCCCCCCCCATTTTTTGATGTTATGGCCCACTTGAAAGTGCACATAACTGATGAATTAATGCTTGTTGGTCCAGTTCAATTCAGGATGATGTATCCTATTGAGCTATATTTGAGTACATTTAAATTATTTGTATGCAACAGAGCTCGTCCAGAGGCATCAATAGCCATTGGTTATTTTATGGATGAGTGTACTAATTTTTGTGCATAATATCTTATGGATTTTGAAACAAAATTAGACAAGCCCTCTTGGATTCATGATGGTCTGGTTGAGAAAGAACCACATTTGATATGGACAACATTGAGGGGATACAAGCATATCGATATATCTTGTTCAATACTTCAGCAATTGCACCATTAATTCAGTAAGTATATTATCAATTTTATTGTTTAAATTTTTCATGTTTTGTTTTCATAAGTTGATCATTTAAACATTGCGTTATCATTTGCAGGAAACACATTAATGAGAAAAAAGAAATGTATCATGCGACTAGGTTGCAAATTCAACAATCTATTTATATGTCATTTCATGATTGGTTCAAGGATTATGTACATATAAATTGATTTCATTATGAGTAAAGTATTGTACTAATTTATTTCTACATATATCAGTATTGAATTTTATGAATTATGTAGGTTCATAAGATGAGGGAGTTATGGGACCCCACACTAACTGATGAATTTATCCAACTGGCTGAGGGTCCATCTATAATGGCTCGTTGTTATAAATCTATAGATGCTAATGGTTTTTGATTTCGCATTAAAGATGTTGACGACAAACAAGAAACACAAACCAGTGGAATCATTTGTCCATTTTTCGATTCTGGTTATTACAATGGTCAATTGATATACATCATTGAAGTTGTATACACACACGGGTTGATCTACATATTGTTAAAGTGTAATTTGGTTGAGCCAGTGTGTGGATGTAAAGTCGATCAATATCAATTTTCATTGGTGAATTTTAACTATATGTTATACAGAAATGAACGAGTTGAGAATGGACCTTTAATTTTGACATCACAAGAAGAACAAGTATTCTTCATCACTTGGCCTTCGAATCCAAGTAGGCAAGTTGTTGTCAAAATGTCTCGGTGAGGAGTGTTTTTATTTAAAGAAGATGAACCCAAGACTATTTGGTTTCCTTCATAACACCTTGATCAACATACCTTAGTTCAACACGAAGAATATATTTATTGGGTTAGTGTGTCTGTTGAAGGAGAAACGGTCAATTTTCATGCTTAATGAAAGGTATAATTGTTTTCTCGCTATTTAGTATTGAATGTCCTAGGATATCATAAATTAACTAACCATTTTATAGATCCTTGTACGTTTTAATCCTCACCTTTTAAATTGTATTCAGTTATAAATAATTAGGGTGATTTAACTCTTTGTATATTGATGTTACTAGTGGTGTATCTTCCCATTGATGTATTCTTCATCTGGATCATCTACTGCTTGAATTTTTATTAATTCAATCTGAATTTTGTCTATGCATTGATTGGTTTTGTACTTAATTTGTATATCTGTTCTGTTAACTTTTGATTTTTTAAAATTCATTCACAACTAATTATTCAATCCATTTTTTTATTAACAACTGTACAAGTTTGACTTTTTTAAGATAAAACCAATTTATCTTTTAGCCACTTTGGATAATCCCCTTACTAATGTTTTCTATTACTGTAGGCATGTCAGGGGAAGAGGTAGCTAATCCACATCATCCATCTAAGGAATCTACGTCTCAGGGGTCGAGGTATGTTTGAATTTCATTGTCTCTATTTTTTATGTAATTTATAAACATATATATATATATATCTTTATTTATAACATATATCAAATTATATATAAAAATTTTTTCAACAGGATCAGACTCGATTGCTTTTCCTCCCACAAGAGAGGCCCTGGTCGTGGCATTTTATCATGGAATTCTGACATGACGTTTGATGTTTCCTTTGATGAGGTATTTCATCATGTGGGACTGAATTCCGCTACATTTATTTGTCATCTGGGTCATGTCATACGTGACCCATGTCAATTTCCATTGACCATGCTTGACTGGTCTTCTATCCCTCAGGACACATTAGATCATCTTTGAAGGGAGGTTCAGGTAAGAAGAAAATTTTACATTATTACCTATTTATAAACAATACTAATATGTGTGATTTTTTTTCTTTAATAGAAAAATTTGAAAGTATTCCCTGATGATTTTCGTCCCATGTGTATGAGAAAATGTCATAATACGTGGAAATACTATAAAGGAAAAGTAAAGAGGGGCCACAAGGTACCAAATGTGGGTGCCTCAGACATTCTGGAAAAAGTCCTGAGAGGTGTCCTCTCAGCTCAGTGGCGTGACTTAGTTGCATATTGGTCTTCTGAGGGTGTTTTGGGTTTTATATTTATTTTGGTATATATATTTTCAATAATGTGTGATTTGTTTGAAATTTGAATGAATTGAATGTAGGAGGTGTTAGCACACCATTTTGAGAATCGAGCGTTGCAGGGACCACCTCACTGCCTCGGGACTCATCACGTGTCTCAGATCCGACATGAGGTGTTTATTATTAATTTTTTAATTTATAAATTAATCTGGTTTTTTGTTTATATTCTATTCATATACAGTTGCGGGAGAAAGATGCACCGACTGATAAAATTTCGGTGTGGATGAGGACTCGTGATCGTAATGATCCAGAGGATGCAGCATTGATAGTAAGTGCTTTTACTTACCATACATACATAAATCTGTATATTAACATATAAATATATATATATATATAAGTATATATATTTAAATATCTCATAGGCTCAATTTGAAGCTGAGTTATAAAATCTTCCAGAGGACAAGCGACAGCTTCCCATGCGAAGGGATGAGATCTTTCATCGCGTTATTTGTCGGGACGGGAATGGATATAGTTTGACCTATGGAACATGGATTCCTCGTTCTGTAGTGTCACACATATTGGTTGTCGGTCCTGCTGTTTCTCAGATGACACAACAGTTGTCAGATTTTGAGGCATGGTTGCGCACTTCTGAGGAGGTAAATTCACAATTGATCGATGAGGTTAGAGCACTGCGGGAATATGCGCCTCCAGGTGATGGTGCAAGGGATCATACGATGCTGGTTTATACTGTATTTATTCATTTAATTTATATTATTTTTATTATAAAAATATTCATAATGTTTATTTGTTGTAGGCCCCTATCCCACTGGATGGAGGTAGCAAGCATGACCACGCATGGCGAATCATATTCATGAGGTGTATTTATATTTCTATTGGTGGGGTTTTATTGATGTTTAGGTTCGATTTGTAGTGATATTTTTTTTGATTTGGGGGTATCATGTGTGTTTAGGCCTGATGCAATGTTTGTGTGCACGAATTGAGAAGTAACCATGAAATTGATTAATGATTTGGATATTTTTTGTTCATTTTATTCTTTAATGTTTTAAATTTCATGTTCTATAATAGTTTTGAAAAAACCATGTGCTACCTAATATAAACCACAAAACTTGTTTTTGATGACTGAGACCAGGTACACTATTTGTAGTCCCCGAACAGCCCCCCTCCCCCCCCCCCTCGCACCCCGGACAGACCCCACACCCCCACCCCCGGAAAGCACCCCCCACCCCAGACAACACCCCCCCCCCATGCACCCCCAGACAGCCCCCCCACCCACCCACGGACACCACCCCCCACCCCCGGACAACACCCCCCCCCCCACCCCGGACAACCCCCCCCCCCCAATTGTGAAACTATACAATAGACCAATTGTTTGTTAGTATATCAGGACATTAGATAAATTTATAAGTTTTCCAATTGTTCAATTGGATGTTAGAGCAAATGTCCATTAGGTCATTATGACATTATTCCAATTGTACAACTATACAATAGGCCAATTGGCCGATAGGCCAATTAGTCGTTATACCATTATCCCCTTCAGAGAAAACGTGCTCTGAATGACCTGAAACCACATGAAAATAATATGAATATCATTTTTGACATGCAGGAGGAGACGACACGTGCATCGGACGTTTACTGTACGCAGTACGACCGAATGTGTCGTTTTCAACAGTTTGGCACGCTCTAAAAGAAAACGTTGGGTGGTCAAAACCACCCGAACAACCTTGGAAAGCCATGAAATCATATGAAAACAACCGTGGTGTGAATTTTGACATGGTTGGGAAGACGAAACGTCAATTGGAGGTGTCATTTGACCGTGGTGACCTGAAACGCTTTTCTGGAGTCACAAAAGACCAAAACGGCGTGTCACGGTCAAATTCAGAGAAAATGTGATCTGAATGACCCAAAAACACACAAAAACAATAGGAATATTATTCGTGACATGTATGAGGAGACATCACATCCATCGGATGTGCGGTGGGCACGGTACGACCGAATCTGTCATTTTCAGTAGTTCGACGTGCTCTAAAAGGGAACATTGGGAGTTCAAAGCCAGTAGAACGACCTCGTAATGCCATGAAATCATACTACAATAACCATAGTGATAATTTTGAAACGTTCAGGCAAACGGCACATCAATCGGAGGTATCTTTTGACCACGGTGACCATAAATGCGTTTCTGGAGTTAAAAACGACCAAAACGGCGTGTCGCGGTCAAATTCAAAGAAAACGTGCTCCGAATGACCTAAAACCACACGAAAAAAATAAAAATATTATCTGTCACATGTAGAAGGAGACAGCACATCAATCAAGGGTGTCGTTTGACTGCGGTGATCAGAAACGCGTTTATGGAGTCATAAAAGACCAAAATGGCATGTCATAGTCGAATTCAGAGCAAACATGCTCTAAATGACCCGAAACCACAAAGAACAATAGTAATATTATTTTTTACTTGTATAAGGAGACGGCACATCCATCGGACATTTGGTGCACATGGTACGACCGAATGTGTCGCTTTAAGTAGGTCGGTGTGCTCTAAAAGGGAACATAGGGTGGTCAAAACCACCCGAACGACTTAAAAATTCCATGAAATCATGCAACAACAACCATGGGGTAAATTGTGAAATTTTTGGGCAGACGAAATGTCAATCGGAGGTGTTGTTTGACCATAGTGAGAGAAAATGGGTTTCCAGAGTCATAAAAGATCAAAACGGCGTGTGACGGTCTAATTTAGAGCAAATGTGCTCCGAATTACCCTAAACCACACTAAAACAATAGGAATATTATTCGTGACATGTATAAGGAGGCAAAACATCCATCAGATGTGCAGTGCGCGCTGTACGTCCGAATGTGTCTTTTTCAGCAGTTCGGCGCACTCTAAAAGGGCACGTTGGGTGATCAAAGCAACCCGAATGACCGCAGAATGCCATGATATAACACAAAAACATCCGTGGTGTGAATTGTCAAATTTTTGGGCAGATGAAAGGTCAATCAGAGGTGTCGTTTGACCGCGGTGACCGAAAACGTGTTTCTAGAGTCAAAAAAGACCAAAGTGAAGTGTGACGGTCAAATTCAGAGAAACCATGCTCCAAATGACCTAAACCACACAAAAACAATACAAATATTATTCGTGACATGTAGGATGAGACAGAATTTCCATCGGACATGCGATGCACGCAGTACAACTGAATGTGTCGTTTTCAGCAGTTCAGCGCACTCTAAAAAGGCACATTGGCGGTCAAAACCAACCTAACGACCTCGGAATGCCTTGAAATCGTACGAAAACAACCTTGGTGTGAATGTTGAAATGTTTGGGCATACGGTACATCAAATGGTGATATCGTTTGACCGAAGTGATCAGAAACGCGTTTCCAGTGTCATAAAAGACCAAAACAGTGTGTCATGCTTGAATTCAGATAAAATGTGCTCCTAATTACCCAAAACCACATGAAAACTATATGAATATTATTCATGACATGTAGGAGGAGACAGAATGTCCATCGGAGGTGTCGTTTGACAGCGGTGACCGGAAACACGTTTCCGGCGTCATAAAAGCCCAAGACGACATGTCACGGTCGAATTCAGAAAAACAATATGCTCTGAATGACTTGAAACCACACGAAACCAATAGTAATATTATTCATGACATGTAAGAGGAGACAAAACATCCATCGGGGGTTCGGTGCGTGCGATACGACCGAATGTGTCGTTTTCAACATTTCGGCGCACTCTAAAATGGCGCGTTGGGTGGTCAAACCCACCCGAATGATCTCGGAATACCATGAAATCATAAGAAAACAACTGCGGTGTAAATTTTGAAATGTTAGGGTAGACGGTAAATCAATCGGAGATGTTATTTGACCGCGGTGACCAGAAATGCATTTCGGGAGTCACAAAAGACCAAAACAGCGTGTGATGGTAGAATTCAAAGAAAACGTGCTCTGAATGACCTAACAGCACACGAAAACAATTGGAATATTATTTGTGACATGTAGGACGATATGGAACATCCATTAGATGTGTGGTGCGCGTGGTACGACCGAATGTGTCATTTTTAGCAGTTCGGTGGGCTCTAAAAGGGGACATTGGTTGGTCAAAACCATCTGAAAGGCCTTGAAATTCCATGAAATCATACGACAACAAACATGGTGTGAATTGTGAAATTTTAGGGTAGAAGGAATGTCAATCTTAGGTGTCTTTTGACTATGGTGACCGGAAACGCATTTCCGGAGTCATAAAATACCAAAACTGCGTGTCACGGTCGAATTCAGATAAAACATGATCTAAATGCCCCAAAACCACACAAATACAATAGGAATGTTATTTTTGACATGTTGGAGGAGATGGAACATACATAGGACATGCATTGCATGCTGAAAACATTCCTTTTTAGACAATAAAACACTTTCAGAAACTGAAGCAAAGAATCCTAAACAAGAAAAAATCCTAAAATGATAAAATTTCTTAAATTGGGGGTTTAAAATTATTATAGCACCCATGAGATATCAGATTTCATTTTATTATATGTATATAATAACTGAATAAATATATAAAATTTATATTTGTTTTGTTTAGTTGTTTTCTTTGTATCTTATTGTAGGTTTCTAAAGTAGATGGTTGTGGATCGTTGAAGCATGTCTATCATTTATTGTTTATGATGATCTTGATATTTATAGTTTTTTGATTTTTTGTCCATTTTTTTTATTTATATTATGTTTCTTTATTTTGGACCATGAATATTTTTAAAAAAATATTTCCAGTTTAGCGACCGCCGCAGCAGGTCGCAATAGGTTGGCTAGTAAACTCAACAGCAACAGCCAGTGGCGGTCCATGTAAGCCGGCTTCAGAGACCGCCAATGGCGGTCACTGTAGGCCGGCATTTTATCCAACTTTAGTGACCGCCAGTGGCGGTTGCTGTAGGCCTATTGCATCGGGCCTAAAGCGGCCGCTAGTGGTGGTCATTAGGCGGTCTCTAGAGGTCTATAGCACCACCAATGGTAGTCTCTATAGGCTGAATTTTTAGTAGTGTAAGTTATTCTTGTCTCACTTTTCTTTCCATGACGCATAAAACATTTTCACCACTTATTTATTTTTTGTGTTTTATAAACTTACCATATTTTAATTTATACCATGAATTAATTCATCTTCATGGTATTTAGTTTTTCATTTGAAATTATTTCTTTTATTAGGAATTAATTCAAAAGTTACCAAGTAGTAATGGATTTCATCTCAACATACATTACATTGAGACTTATTTGTCATTATAAACCAATTCACTTTAATGTGGTGTATCTACTATCCTTTTTTCATTTAATATCATTATTCAATCATACTTCATGGTATCTTTATATTTTACTTTTAACTATATCACTCCAATATTTTTAACATAAAAATTACCAAGTGGTAAAATTTATCATTACAATATCACTTTCTTTTAGGATTGTTAACATTCTCTTGAAACAATCACTTCCTTTTGATAATTCCTATTTTACCATTAATTTATGTTAAATAAAAATATTATCATGTAATGGATATTATTATTTCCTAAACCATATACCATTTTTACATATGGAGTTCATTTTGACTATAATTTGATTGATTTGGGAATTAATGATAAATATGTACCATTAACTCAATACAGGTATTTCATATAGAATATCATTCATTAATTAAATCAATTAATTGATATATATGGAATAATTTGGACATGAAATTCATGGGTTGGGAACCTTTTAATGCAATACCTATGGATTGGGTACTAGTTAATACAATCCCCATGGTTTATCAGTTGTCTCATGATATAAAATAAGTTGGAGACAAACCCTTCAAATTTGATTCCAATTAGAATAGACTAGTATGATATTCGTTTGGGATTGGTTACTGTAAACCCCTCGAAGTATTAGTAGTCTCATGAGATGAATTAGTTGAAAAATGAGAATAATTTAAACATTATTAAAAATAAGTCCTGATGGTAAAGGTATCATATCCCTGAGAAACACGACATCCAAAAATTAAGCACTATATTTATTGATAATTTAGATACTATTATTATCCATGATATTTTTCATTTGGAATTATCTTGGGAACATTTCATTCTATGTTTACTGTTTAAATTGAATGTGTTTCAGTTTTCTACCATGCCATATTGACTTTTCCTTATCTAGATATTTATATTTCATGTGGGTTAAGTTATTTAGATTTTTGTGGTTATTATTCCCATTGATTCCTTATTTCTTCTATTATACTTAACCCTTACTGTTCATTTAATCTCACCCTTATTTTGTATCATTTCCATGGGATATGAAGAAGAGATATTTGAAGGAGTTCCATAGATGTTAAGCCTTTACTTATGTATTCTGTATTTCCTTTTCCCAATGTATTATCATTATCATGTATGCAATCTGGTTTTCCAAAACTGATAAACTATTCAGTCATTTGGTATTTGAATCTTGTAACTATTCCAATGTAAAAAAGTAAGGCACTAGATATGAGCTTATGGGTTTGCAGAATTAGAGTAATTTTATTATATAATCCATCCACTATTGGGTGAAATCAATTATAATAAATGTTAAATAATATTAATGAGTGAGTAAAATATTTTTAACATTAAAAACCATCCTAATTTAAAATTCACCTTCCATCCAACCCATTTAATTTATCAAATCCATAACAAATTACCCAAAAAATCAAAATTTTGGTTCCAAATTGTAAAGTATAAATTTTTAAATTGAAAATAAAAATTTTTATTTTATTTTTATATTTATTAAATGAAATTTTAAACTAATAAAATCTTTTAAAAATATTTAATCAACCTCACATCATAATGAATTCATAAAATATTAGTACCTTAAAATGATAATTTTCACTTTTTCACTAAGAAATCGAATTTGTCATAAAATTCCCAAAAATTAATCCTAAGCTAACTTTAAGGTTCATAATCTAGAAATGATATTTATTGTATCAAACTATTTCTATAAATATTTTAAATTTACCTTTTATATAATATTCCATATTTATTAAAAATTAACAATTTGTATGACATAGTTAACTTTCAAACAATTATAATATTTACTTAAGATTTTGATAATTTTTATTATCATTTAAAAAGTTTATAATAATATTATTTCATGAAAATAAAATTTATTTAAAACGTATAAATTTATAGTAAGAAATAATATTAATTAAATTTAAATTTATTAATGGTTTAAAAAATATAGTTTGTTTCCATCATTAATAATCCAAACGGTCCAACAATAATAAAAACAATTATATTATTTATTAATGGTCACAATACCCATTGTCCTTGGTTTATGATAGTCATAATGTTAATGTCCATATTCCGCAATAAATACACAACTATTCCGACTTAATCATTAAATACTTCCCTTAGAGTGGTCCTTATACATCCTTTAATAATTTCGATCATTTTTCTAATGCTTTCCTTTATATTTATAGTTTTTATACCATGAATGGTCTTCATAGGTAAATTTATACATATGAAGTACCTCATAGTGATTGTACTATTTTTTAGTGTTTATATATCTTAATTATTAATTTTTTATGTAACCAACATTAAAAAATGAGATGTATTAATTTTAATAGTCTTTTTGTGCGATTATATTATAAAATATAATATAAAAAATTAAATTCAGGAATTTTATTGTTAATATAAGAATATTTATAAGTTACTTATTGTCTTCCTTTAAATCCCACTCTCTAGAAATGGTTTAAAAATCACCCTCAATGAATGTAAAAGATACCTATATATTTTATTAGTGTATGTGGGATTGATACGAAGTTTACCAATCCATTCTAAAGAAAACATCAAAACTAAACTTCTCTAACATGAAGAAATTCCAAAAAAACCTACACATGTTTATTATGATACCACAATCATGAAACCATTGAATTACATCAAATCACACCCCTAAGGGAATATCAATATGCATCGCCCCATATATATATATATATATATTATAAAAATCCCCATATCACTAAAAATTTAAAACAGTATAAATAAATTGAATTCACCCATATAAAATAAAGAAAATTTTATCGTACATGCCACTCGAATCATACTAGGAATAGTGGATAGATGTCCACCCTTTGTAATAATATTCTACTCAATGGTGTGAAACTATTTTGAGTCTTGACCCTAAGATCCTGTAACCTAACAACCCCCAAGATTTTTCACCTTATTCGTGTTTCCCCTTTCCCTAGCCACTATTTCCACCTTCACAACCTTAAAAATTAGAAGAACCTAAAATACCATGATATTATTATAATATTTTCTTTTCTTTTGATCCCTTTGTCTAAATAGAACTATAAAATTTGGTAAATCCTAGTGAAATACTATAGAACCTCTAGATATTCCAAATATATCTACAATAATGAAACTTCAACAGGGAATAGTCATAATAAAGTTTAATATATCATGGATTATCACACTGGTAGAAGCCAGTGGAATACATACCTCTTAGAGGAATGTATGATCCCCTTTCATGAATATCATTCCAACAGCTACCCTAGAAAGAATCCTCATACCCAAGTTTCCTACTACCCAAAGATCCCTTCACAACCCTTGAAAATTAATAATCTCTCCTCAATGTCCTACTCTCAAATATTTTCTTCTCTAAAATAAGATTTTAATTTATGTCATTATAATGATTTAAGGTATAAAATATTCACCTATTATCAAATACAGTTTCTCTAGTTATCCTAAAAGATTCTAAATATATATGTCTCGTGACCCATCAACATTTTCAGAAATCACAGAAAATTAGTAAAGTGGGTGGCATAGTTCAAAAATAATTTTTTACATCGATAAAAATCATGAACTCTCTATCTTGTTCTTCCCTCTAAAATAAAATGAAAAATTGGTTTAGGAAATGATCTTGGAAATCATTCCATGTTAGGCCTACATATTAATAAATATAAACAAGGACATCCACCCATGATTTGTTGGTAAATAAATAATATTGGGAGTGAGAATCACCCTCCACGTTATTGTTATCTCTTTCTACCCAAATATGGTATACATATACTCTATCTAGAACAAAGGATCACATATTCTACTTTAATTAATAATGAAAGGTTGATGATGCAACATGTGATCTTAGGTCAAGTTTGATATGGATCACCCATCTCTCATAACCCCATTTTCCAAATACTAAACAACATACAAAAGGATATCTCACAGATTCTAATTGATAGTGGGTGAAAGTATATTAGGATTCAACAACATGACTTTTTGTGGTTCATTGTTTCCCCTATACACTTTGGTGGTCTGACAGCTGTTTTTTAGGTGGAATATCACATCCATTCCAACACATGACATAGGTCATTACTATGACAGTACATTACATCATAGTTAAAGGAAATAAATAATAGAAAATAGGCTCTAATACTATACACACACACCCTATGAAATAATGGTTATATACACATGGCCTAATTTTAGCCTAAAAGATACTCCATTGGGTCATGTTTTGTTATACACCAGTCTACATGATAAATCATCACATATATTGGAATAATAAACCAACTAGATTTATAATCAATTAGTGTTTCACTATAATGTTTTATAGGTAGAGAATATATCAGTTTCTATTAACATTTTAAATAATTGGTCTCTATATCATAATGATGTACTCTATAACAAACAAGTATATGAATTTCATTTGAGCATTAAATTTTCAATTTAAAGCATGAATATATTTCTCTTTCAACTATGGTCCAATAGTAAAACAATAATCTAATTCATTATATCATGAGCTTTCCCAATACACAATTTATTTATTCCTAGGAATTAGTTCAATAATAATCCCCAAAAATATTATATCTCCAAACACCATGACAAAATTTTAAAACAAGAAAATAAATATGGGTCAAATACAACATTGTAATTTCCTTAGCCAAGATAATACAAATATGAACTAAATTAGAGGTTTCACATGTCCTCAAAAATTCCTCCCTATATTAATGAGGTTGTTAACTAATAATGTTGATTTTTAATTGATAATAATGATCTTATACCCCCCCCCCCAATATAAATAACCATAAGTAAGAGGATAAGAAACATTAACTCATGATTCACTATAATAGTATAACATGGACATTACAACTATGAGGTAACCATAGATAAACAATCAACACATTGAATAATAATATAAGCATTATTTTAATATCATGAAAGCATAAAACCAAAATTACGATCAATAATGGTTAGATTATATAAAATATTGTTCAAAAAAATAAAGGATACTAAAAATTTGGGCTCCAAATCCCCACTTGGTCCCATCTATAGACTCCAGCCATTCTTTTTATCCATCGATCAGAGGATCATTTCTTATACCTATTTATATGACCCTAAATTTTTTTTGAGTACCAGGGATCCCAATATATGTGTGAGAATAAATTATTAGTCCACTACTGATGTTATCCCTAAATAATACCAATAAATACATTTCTTGATTAATATTGAATACTAACAAATAAGGATATAAAATATATATATCTTAGTAACAAAACCATAAGTGACCATGCCTTATTCAATAGTTGTTGTAATGGGATTATATACCCATGGTCTAGATACACCTAGTATTCTAGGATCTATCACACTACATCTTATAATTGAGGTTAATGAGTTATCACTAAGATCGTAGACCCATGGGTAAATGATATATCACAATCACATATACATTAGGTGAATGATGAATCACCATCACACATTTATAAGTGAATAACATTTCGCCGTCAAACCACCTCTTAATGGAAAGTTCGTCATCATCTTACCTCCTCTAGGAGGATGTCACATCATCATCACACCACCTCCAAGTGGATGTTACCCCAATATTCCACCTTACCCTATAGATTTCATATCATCATCCCAAATCCTCAATGTGGATTCGACATCATCATCCCACCTCTACTGTTTTTATTCCAAATCATTATACCACATCCATTTAGTGGATCCAATGTTATCTTCCCACCTACCTTTGGGGATTATGCATTATCACATCACATCTCCTCTAAGGTTAGATTAGTAACAACCATCACTAATCTCTGTGGTAGGATGAGATACCATTATCGCATGCACTTCATGGGTGGATAAGATACCACAATCAAATCACCATAATTTATGGATGAGTCACCACCATCATAAAAAGTCAATGTGTGAAAGATATATCACCATCACATAACCTTGATGTGTATATGAGATACTACTATCACATGACCTCTATGAATAGATGAGATACCACCATCCCTTGATATTATAGTGGATAAAGAACAACTAACATGAAACCAAAATTGTCAACTAGTGTTATCATTATATAACCACCCCATGATTTCAAGATAAAAAGTATCACAATACTATAATAATCATAAGATAAGGTTGAATCACACTTATCCTAGGTCTCTGTAAAGGTTTCTTCCAAAAGGAAGTGGTGTAAGATTTCATCTTAGTTTTTAAGGTTGTGACTCTAAACAATAGGAGACTACCATTAGTCTTATGTAACATATAAATATTACCTATATATGATAAATAGTCATTGGTGACCACTTAAATGAATCATAGCACATGAGGGGCCACTTATTTCCTAAAAGGGTCACACTTATATTATTGTAATTTAGAAATAAAGTTTAAATTCCTTCTATGGCATGTGAAATAAGTTTTCACTTACCATATTTCATATGACATGTAAATATATCATAGGATATCTTATAAAATATAAGGATAACCCAATTCAACATATTATGATCCTAAACAATAGTTACCTCTAGCAGATTCATCCTTAAATTGTAGAAATCAATAAATCGGGAATAAGTAGAAAAATCGGGGGTACAAGGTGATAGATGGTGAAGTGGAAAGATGAAAAAAGAATATAATATAGTAGGTTATTATACTTGATTTTGTATTTACCCTAGTATGTATGGTACTCTTATTTATAAAAAAATGTGGAAGATCCATCTTGCAGGAAGAAGAAATAGAGGGAGAGGGGGATTGGATCTTGAGTTACTACTACTACGAGAATAATGGTAAATATCAATTATAATATATTTATAAAAATTTAATTAGTTAATATAAAATTTAAAAAGGATTAAAAAATATACTAGGAACCTAGAAATACTCCACTAGGTACCCGATTGAGGTCTACCGAGTGGCAATTAGAACATCCAGATGCACCTCACTCTCCTCGGGTGCATCAGTTACTAGGTACCAAACCACAGGGTACCTAGTTGATTATGTCTTCAATATAGAATCCCTATCACCATGAAATTCACCTTTAAATAGAACCTTGAACCCTTACCAACACCTATAATAACCTAATAACCACCAAAATACATTAGTGATAGAGAAAATTTAATCAACTTTTTTCCTTGAAATAGGTGGCATGTCACAATCATACTATCCACTAGAATCACCCAATAGATTTACAATGAGATTGATTTTTCCTTGAATATGATGTTTATAAAAAATTATACAAAATGTAAAATTTTCATGAATACACATTATGACACCATTTTAAAGGAATAATATGAAGAGTTTTTTCAATCAAATAAGAGTCTATGGATATCTTACTAATAGAAAATCAACTATTACTCTTTACATTGATCAATAAAACATTTCAATTTGTTAATAAAGTATTTTCAATAAATAATATAACATAATATTCCATAATAAAATGATATATATTGTATACGGTTAAACTCTTTATCATCAAAAAATAATAAAAACTCATGTACTTTCAATAAAAACACTACATCGCATGCTTTTCAAAATCAATCCTTTGATATTCCATTTATAGAGAATTTTATTCAATGAATTGTGATAATTAATAGAAAGACATTTTCTATGGGTTAATCACTCTCTTCTCTATCCCATATTTATCTCTAGGTCATGAACTGCCTTTATAAAACACAATACAGTATCAATTATAAAACTTTTAAATATTAATTTTGAATTTTAAGTTCAAATTTTAAAACCAACTTATCCTATAACGTATTGAACTTCCTTTTAAGACATTGTATTAACTCATACCACTTTTTCAAATATACTATGTTTAATGGATATGTATGTTTGATTTTTATTATACTCTATTTTATAGATAGTGAAACAAAATAAAAACACTTGAAAATACAATTTAGACATATAATAAGCTGTGGATAGGGGCTTAATGGTTCAACATGTGTATTTTTCTCCAAGTGCTCAAAAACAATTCTCAACATTTAGGATCATTTCAGCATAAATTTATGCATTATTTTGTTGGTTTATAAAAAATTAAAAATCTATAAAAACAACAAAAAAATTCATGAAAACACAAATATGATTTGATGAGAGAATCCAGAGTCCAATAGGTCTCCCATGAAACATAAACATTTTTCATGCACCAACAACTCTCTAAAACTAGAAGAATTATAGTGTGATGATATAACATTGCTTCATTGAATCTATAGATTCTAAATTTAGATATATAATTAATTTTCAAATCTAAAATGACTACCACATTTTCTGATCCTCAAGGGAGAATTTACCACCCTCACAGTTTAATCCATACAAAGACACCAAATGGTGAAAGCATGACAATACATGCATAACTCTTTATGGTGGTATCTTCAAGTCGTGAAAAAACATCTAAAGTATCATTATATTTTAAAATAAAATCATGTTTGAAATCCTTTAATTGTGGATTTAAAACCTCAATATCACTAGAATTTTATTCTTACGTTGGATCATCATAGGTTAATGACCTTCTTTACATTATGATCTAATCTATCTTTACTTTATCATATCTAATCATCAATATTCAACATAAAAACTCTTACAAACGCTTTTATAATTCTAAATGTTCATCACCTCATCAAAAATCATCTAAAATCATCCATGTTTGAATATGATTCATGTGTTAAAAAAATTTCAACTCAAGTTCTGATGTGTTAGAAATAAAATGAGTCACTAAAAACACAAATTCGATCAATATAACCTTATCCTTTCCAAATATTCCCCATTTCACACACACACGCCACTAGATTTTAATATTAAACATCTTCCTGGTGATAATAATCCGTCCCTTTGGATTTTTTTCAATGAAAAAATATAAATCCTCCTTATATCTTGGTAATTAGTCATAATTTAATCAATCTATTATTGCACGAGTTTAATCAATTTTAGAATCAATACTTATGAATAAAAATATCAAATATTTCCATAATAATTACTTACAACCACTTCCAAAAAAAAATTTCCTTTACTTTCCTTAATTTGACTCTTTATAAAATATTCATGTACATAGGCATGAAAATTTCCAATAAATAATGTAGAGTAGTTTTTAGTTTCTTAAAACCAATTTAAATTCATCTTGTACATAATATAGTATAAAAACCATTTAATTTTGTCTCTATTGGGGATTCCAAATAATAATTTTTAAATATTTGACAATTTGATGGATTATTTCGTTATATTGAAAAACAAATTGAAAATTTTTTTTGATGGAAACAACAAAAAATCTACATTTTAAAAAAATGAGGAATTTGTGATAAATAATACAAGTGAATGAATTTTATTCCAAGTTTATGATTTAATATAACTGTTTCCTCATTTTATAAAGTCTTATTCATATATATCTCAATCAACTTAAAATTCATAATCATGAACAATACACATATCGCTACTAGGAATGATGAGAATATTCCATTGGAATGTTTGTGTTTAACCTATTTTAGTAACAGATATTCACTGTACTTAGAATTGTGGGGAATTTGAGCTATTCATACCGAAATTTTGTAGTACTTTTTTATTACCATACCATGTATATAGATATATATTATTGCTTTCTTCTTATTGTAATAGTGTTGTTATTTATATGTATAATATTTACATTGTAATTCCCTTGTATTATTTTTCATATCAAAAAGTTATATATGTTCATAGATATAATGAGAAACTTAAGGTAATATGATAGTAATATAAAATATATGTCATATGCTCAAGATACATCATACTGATGGGACACAGATTGTGTCATACTATCATGCTTTAGGGGCTCATATGTATTAAGACTTATTCTCATTATGTTCTCACTAGGTGATCCTATGTAAGGAATATCATGAGTACTGACCCTCCATACGAACAATGCATGTTTTTGGATTCACTGTATAATCCTATATAAAAAAATTATTGGTCTTTCAAACTGATATTATTACCAATGTGTATCATTTGATAGTATACTTTGATGTAAACAGAATATCCAGAAATTTATTCTTCTTCTGGTATATAATGTGTTCACTGAATCATTATTGGTGTTGTTTATACTGAATAATCAATATGGTATTTTTTCACTTTCAAAAAAAAGAACTTATCATTCCCTACTTGACTGAGATGGCGATTCCTTGACTAAATCCATTATCCCCTTGACACAAATTATTCATCCTACATTATAAAATATCATGAGAAGAAAATATTTAGATGAAGAAATAATAAAATACATATAAATATATTACATCGTTTTATATGAATATTCATTACATCCCAAATAAATCACACACTTAGTGCTTATAGTTTTAGTGTCTTTAGAGATTATATGCATAACCAACTCATTTAACAAAAAAAACATCAACATAAACTAAAAATATTCTTCAATAGGATACCCATATTGACATATCATACATAATACTCTTCATAAATATGGTAATGGATACATTTGAAAGGGTGATATACAACTCTCAGTAATGGGTGAAAATAAGAGATATCAATCACATATTATAAGTGATCATCGGATGAACGTGTGGTTATGAAAAAATAATCAATTTATATGAACATAAAATAAGGATGACATACACAGTGAAACAAGGATAATAAATCATGTATCATAACATAAGGAATTCTACATAACAAATGAAATCAGTAATTGGAATATAAAATCATGTGATAATTATCACAATCCATTTAAATGTGAAAAAGGAATCTAGAATAACATAAAAAATGTGGCATAATAATTTGTAACATATATAATAAAATAAATAATTTTTTTGTGGAGGGCCACTAAAAATAATATAATTATATAGTGGATAGATTTCCATAACAAAGTGGACTGGGTTCACTCCCTATTTCCAAAAATGTTGTAGATAGAGTACCATAATGGATTTGGTTCACTTCCTATTCCCATAAACACTGGGGACAAGTACAATAGTATATTGTGTTTACTTCATAGTCTAATACATATAATCTCATATGATATTAATATTCTCCTAATGCAATGGATGAGTATATAATTCTAGTCTCACCAATCACATATTAAAAAAATATACATATGTGTTCCGCATCAACATGAAAATGTCTGTAATTCCATCATAGATTAAGAAAACCTAGAGAGAGAAATTATTTTTATGAAAACATCCACAATACAAGATTATTAGTCATTTAGAGAGATCAGGTTCATAGTATAATTATATCATATCCCTAGTGAATCATAAGAAATGTTAATGGATATTAACATAAATGAGATAAAACATTTTAATATCATTACCAAATAACTTTGAAAAATATAAATAAATACATTGAACATCATTAGGGATTTTATTTTAGAGTACAATTATTTATAAAATTACATTTTTTCAAAAATAAAGGAAAAATAAACCAAAATAACTTTATAAAACACAAAAAAACATGAAAATGAATATTTTTAATGAAAAATAAAAAATTAAAGGAGAATATGACCCTGTAAAAATCATTAAAAAATACATTCATAATATTTTAAAATAAGGTATAATTAATATAAAATGACCTTAATAAATTATAGGAGTAGGGATAAGGACATTCATAAATGAATATCAAAACACATACTTAGAGAAGAATAATTTTTACCAAAAATAATAGATAATTTCAGTTTCAATTACAAGCATCATTTCTAGTGAATAATAATTCAATGGGAGGGGTATTGTAAGAATACATTTAAACCCCCCAAATAACTAGAATATAAAAATATATATGTGGTTTTATAGAGAGAGAATATTTAATTTCCTATAATTTAATTTTCTTAATAATAAATCTCAATATCCATGTGAGATTACAAAAGAAACTCACGTCTTTACTCTTGAATTATATAATGGCACTTTAACCACCTATATGTTGGTCCCACACTGACTGCAAAATACTCATGAAGGTGTGAATTGATGTCTTGAAATTTTTTTGACTTTGAAAACCAGTATATTTAAATATATGATTGCTTCTTATCATTTCCTAACTCAAGAATGAAGTGAAAATAAAAGCACAAAGAAAATATATCAGACAATTGATTTATAGTAGTTTGAGGGATAGAAATCCCCTTGTACACTCCACCAAGTATCTACTCTAATAGAATAAGGATTTTTATTATATAATTCCTTTTACCAATGATTTCCACTACTTTTCTGAGGGATTGAACAAATTGAGTACAAGCAGTCAACAAAAGGTATCATAGAAGGATCATTCAACTAAACTCCAACAAGCCTTTATAAATATCATAATTTAGGATTATTTGAAAATAAATACATATATCACAAGAGAGGATAAATAGAGTTTATAGATAAGAATCATATTTATAAGATACAACAAACAAAATTTAAGGGATCTCTAGGATAGATAATAATAATAAAATGTAGATCGAGGATAAAATTTTCAAGGGATGAAAATATGAATTTGTTAATGTGTATTATATGGAATCTTCCCCTTTATCATGTAAAATAGTTCCTCACACTGATAGATTTGAGATATTTTTATTATGATAATTCAAGTACTTCTCTTCTTGACTGTATTCTATTCTTCACACACAAACCAAATATATATGAAAAAGGTAACTTTTAATCACACAATATGAGATCCATAAAGTCCATAGATTGAATTTACTTTCAACATGAATTTTTTTTGAAAATACCATAGTAAAAGTACGAAATATAAAATTATCCTTGTACTTATCTCCAATATCAAAACATTAATCTTTTTATAATCAATTAAACCAGAAGAGATAATCTTCCATTTAATGAATGCATGATTGTATTAATTTTCACTGAACATACACCAATGGTAATAAATAGTATGTTTCATATTTGTGTAGCTGATTGCAGATCAACACATAGCCATATTCCACATATATGAGACCACATAGCCAAATGATCCACATAGTCATTTTTTACATCGCTAAAATATCTACATATCTGAATTCTCGTAGGTCATTTTCATATAGCTAAATTTATTCACATAGGCTTCTTCCTCATGTAGCCAAATTTTATGTAGTTGAATGAATTATATAGCCATTTGGAATCATTGAGACAATTTTATTTCATATTCAAACCAAATAGTTTATTAATCTATGAAATTTATTTACATAGTCATTAGATCTATATAGATAACTACTCATATTTTTGATTCATCAACTTAGGTGATTTACACATGGATGATTCCATGATGTAGTTGATTTACCTAGGTTTTTTTATTTACATAGATAATTGACATAAACAATTTCTTAATATATCAATTTATCCATATGGATGAATGCCTCACATGGCCAATTTTCTATACTTAGGTAATTTTCAACAAATTTCTAAAACATTCATATTTCAATAGAAAGAGCTAAAATGTATATCAACATGAAGAACACATGTAAAAACATCACTAACATATGAAATAGTATTTTTTATCATCAAAAACTAAAATAAAATGTATATGGTGTAAAAACATCTGTATTCGAACAATATATCTCTTCCTGATGAGTAATAAACTCATAATACATTAAACATAAATTTTTGAAATGTTTTACAGGATTTGGTTAAAAAATAAATAATATATTTATCTTTTAAAATATTGTTTTAACATTTTCTTCTCTCCCTTAATAAGAAAATTTCTCCTTTGGAGGAATTCTACCGAAAAGGATGGTTATCCACTTTTTAATAAACATTGAAAAAATCTATTTATTTTTGTTTCATTAAAAATAAAGGGAAGGGATGTAAAAACACATTTTAATCTATCACATAAAGGAAGAAACTTCTTATGTATAGTGATAAAACCAAATATTAAAAATATAAATACTTGAAATTTAGTCAAATAGTAAATAACACATAAAATGATAATAACCAAGACATAATGCATAAATTTAAAAAAACCCCATAAGAAACACAAAAGAAATGGATAAAGAATATTTTTGTTAATTGTCACCATTTTTTAAAATATAAATTCAATCAACACCCAAAACATTAACATAAAATACTGGTTATATTAAATTTTTTTATAGATAGGGTAATACTAAGAAGGTGATTTGGATAGAGTTGTTTGGAAGGTTCAGGACGTTTAGAATAGAGTATGAGGGTCCATCACTGGTGGAAACATAGATTTATTATCCTCTTTAGTAGCATGGATTTTAGATCCCACTACTGATCTTCCCCTTGTATATTGAGAAGGGATGATGATAACACATTCAAAATTTCCAAATGAAATATTAAAATCATAATATCATGTAGCCACAATGTCCAACAACATTAGAGGGTCTGAGGATGAAGTTACTTTCTTATAGCACTCACCAATTAAGGCAATATCCACCTTTGATTGTTCTTTCTTATAAATTGGTGAAAAATTAAAAAAAACTTATATTCTTTATCTATTACTTCTAACAGTATCTATAGGATATAGTTTGAGAGTTATTGTACGTCATAGATAGAATATATAATCTTCACACATATTAATTTTTCTAATGATATATGAGTTACATAATTCTAGAATAGAATTATGTTCTTGTACATACATTTGGGAAACTAAGGAGATCCGATTTTTCAATATTCTTTAAAGGATTCATGTTTTCAAGAGGAAAATACATAGAGCATTATTGAACAAGGGATCAGGCATAGGACAAGATGAAGTGTATGAAAGTTTAATATAAATATTCTTCTAGATCATTTCTACTAATCCTTAAACACTGAATATTCTACCATTCATGAAATGTAGCTTCTTTTCCATATTTTTTTTTTCTCAACCAATACTTGAGATACCTATTGAATAGTATTTTAAGGAAGTTATGACATTGCAACACTAGAATTATTAGAAGAAAGATCATGTACAACTAAAATAGTTATCAATGGTTTAGGTGTAACTCGATTCATTAAAGGAATGAATCTAAGATTTTTTTTAAAAAATCTCATTCCCTATAGTAGCAACTGGAACTATGGGAGTTACTTCTGGCACTAAAGAAAATGAATCCCTTTAAGATTACAACCATTTACCTTCCTTTGAAATGTTTACTACCAAATATATAATGCACTGGCGATTTCTAGTCACATGAAAAATAAACTAAGATATCTTACCTTTCACATATTAAGACACTTATACAATATTTTTTCACCTTTCAACCAATATATTCTTCAAGATAACAAATTTTTTGATTCATTGATACATTTTTTCAAACTCCAATAATTCTAAAATGTTCATGGGAGTTTTTGAAATCCCCCAAAATATCATTTAAAAATACTATATAATAAAAGGTTTGAAAATGTATCACTAAAGAGATTGAATCTATGAGTATATAAAACTCAACTAAATAAGAAATAGATAAACCAAATTTTGAAATCTAAGAACCATTGAAAGTGAAGATGAAGTGGAATTAATCTGTTGAAACCTCTTAAGAAACTCAAACTTTCTTACCATTATAATCTTTAATGTGTTAAAGATTTCCTTCATTTTGGACATAAAACATGTAATCTCAAAAACTAAATCTTGAGACATTTTATATTGTAAAATAAGAATATTTTGGATCATTTATATTTGTGATGAAACAATCACTCCAGGATTATTTAATACTAAATTAGTGGAATAGAAAATTTTTAGCTCACTCACTTGTTCATTTAACTCCTAAATATATCCTTTATTTATTTCAGAAACAACTTGACACATAAAAAGGACTAATTGAAGATTGTAGTCCATCCTTTTCGAGTTTCTCTCATTGCAAATAATTTTTCAAAATTATAATTTGTAACAGAACTCTCCTTGAATTATTTTACCTCATCATTAGAGGGTATCATTCTATTCTCAATTCATTATAATCTTCTCTAATATTATCAATCTCATTCAATAAATAAGAATTAAATGTTTGAATATCATGACTATCATTTCTCCTACTAACTGATGGTAAATTATCACACACACAAGGAGGTGTTAATACCATAGGTGGTGTATGAGAATGATCATATACCTCTATAACCACATCACTAGTTATATTTTCAACATAATGTGGTCTAATAATTGTTAGACTCACTTTAGGGTGTTTCACTATAGCTACCACACTCGGAACAGTTTCAACTGGAAATTCCTCATGAGGAACAACTGTTGTTTCATCAACTAGATTAACATGTTGAACTACTTAAATAGATACAAAATATTCTTCTCTGAAAATTTGAACTAGATCTATAATAACAAGACAAACTTATAGCAATTGTGGCTCTGTTCAGGCAGCCACATTCTCTTACGCCTCCCTAAAAGCACCATCTGAGTTGGTGCATATGTTTGGGATGGCTCCGCCAGAGCTACACATTTATATCAAGAAATTTTTAAATAATTTTGAATAGTTTACCGATAGTATCTAGTTTTACACTGGATAGAAACATTAGAAGTTCTGATTTTATGGAATTTAACGATATCTAAATTGTTAATACCCCCTCCTTTTTCTTTTATAAATATGTAGATAATCCTAAAATAAGGGTAATAAATAAAATATTTTTCAGTTGGAACTTTAATTCATATACTGCATCATGTAAATTATAATATTTTTCTTTAAATTTATTAATCAGAATATATAAAAATTACATATCCTGGAACAATACATTTTTTATTTTACCATCTATCTAGGTAATCCCATTCTAAATAAATTTACCCAAAACGTTCTAATCCACTTCCAAATCATTTATTGGATTCTTCTCAGAAGTAGAGATTTTAAACAAGAACTTAAAAACCTTGGTCTCCCTGCTTAACATGTATAAAAAAGATTCTAACTAGTTCTAAACTCTCCCTCATTTGGACAATAAAATATAATTGGTCATTTTTTCTGAAGAAACTGGAACATTTTTTCCATTAACATTCAAATAAATAACGTAATCTAGTTTTCCAAACTACAACTAGAAATTTCTCATATAATATCTAGTAACCCAAACTCTTGGATCCAGTACTAAAAACATAAGTATTATATTTCTATAATTGATACTAATGAAGGTGACTTAATTTTCTCCATCCAATACATATAATATTGAATGGAAATATTGGATCTCTTATATTCTCAAGTAAATTTTAGGTTTATATTTTTAGAGAATTAGAAAAAACTCACACATACACAATAATCATGTCGTTCAATAATCATTTCTCCCACATAACTCATATTTTCTTATTTCACATTAATTCATCACTGTCACCCCTATAAAACCCTTCTATACATAATTCATTCAACGTCATTCATAACAACCTTGGGAAATAGAAATATCCGAAGGTCGATCTAAAATTCTTAGTGATGGTAAACATAAGTATGAAAAAATTATTTCCATTAGTGAGAATAAGAAGACTATAAGGGTATAATGAAATGATCAAACTTCATGAGAATAACATAATAATATTCAAAAAAATAAATACCTAGATCAGAAAACATGAAAATGAGGCATAAAGATTTCCCAAAGGTAAGGGTAATCATGGTAAATAATCATGATCCATGTGATAAAAATATTGATCTAAGGAAAAATTAAAACCATATCAATCATAATAAGAATGTATTGGTATCTTATAACATCATCATTATATCACACTTATAAATCCCTTAAAATTCAACAACCTTGTGTTCAACTTCAGTAACCAATGCATCGAAGTGCTATTTGGGAACACCCACCATATAAAAATGTCTAAGAAATATAAATAATGTACATAGATCATTAATTTCATTATAAAACTCATAAAAATCATTATCTATTTTAAATCATGATTAACCAATGGAAAAGAAATGGGTTACATGAAAATCTCATTGAGGCATGATCAATTCAAGGAAAAAATGATTTTCATAACAATGTTATTGAAACATGATTAACCTAAGGAAAAGAAATGGGTTACATAACAATATATTTGAAACATGAATAAATCATATAAAATGAATGTGTTCCATAATAATCTCTTTGAAACATTATTTTTAATGTCCTAGACCATATATCCCATTACATTAATGGAAATATTGTGATTGAGTTGTCCTGGAAAATACCTGAGGTTTTTTAATGAGGAAGCGAGTATTCTTTCGTTTTTTTGAAGGAAATATGTGTGTATTAGAATATTATGGTTTATACCAAGGGTAAACCGTAGTTATATCATTCTGATGGAAGATCTCTATTGGTCAGTCTCTGGAAATAAATCTTTAGTGGTAGATCTATGGTGTTTGATCTATGGAAGAATATCTATGGTGGAAGATCTATTGAAGTAGATCATTTGAGGTAGATATATAAAACTATATCTCTGGAGGTAGATACCAATAGTATAATATCTTGATGGTAGATCCCAATGGTATATCACTGGTGGCAGATCTAAATTGAATCTAGTTTTCTAGAAATTTCCTAGTTTCTCTATTTTGAAATAAAATAATTTAATAACCCTAATTAATGGAATTTAAATTTAGTTTTATAGAATATAATTATATGTTCTATTTCTTAAAGGTATATAGTATTTTTAATTGTTATATGAATGTGTTTTAATGAGTTATTTCTTTAATGGTCAACTAAAACAACATCAAATACCACTATCTTGGGATATGATCATTATAAAGTAAATATATTTATTCTGTTCATTCTAGATTTCTTTATCTTGAGATGGGAGATTCCTAATATTTCTTCCTTTGGATTCCTGAAATATTTCTTATTTAGTTGGTTCATGATCCCTATAGGCAATTTTCCCATATGTGTATACCCCATATTTCTAGTGCAGCAAATTTTATAAATCATTTTTCTTCTGTGTAAAATATTCCATTATTTATCATTATTTCTAACTTGTGGGTGAGGTTCCTACTTCTGTTACATTTTGTGAATACTTTATACAACATATGATAAATTATTTTTTATTTAATATACAGTGAATGAGAATGTTTTTAATGTCTTTTAAACTTTTTTTGATATTTTAGTATTGGATCTTTCTATGTTTATTATATCACAGAAAATCATGGCCATCAGAAGCCCTTATTTTCTATGTTTTATATATATAATGTGATTACCATGTTTTTCAATTATTTTTAAACCATATTAAATAAAATTTTAACAACTTATACTTAGATAAATAATTTTTTATTTCAGGATATATAGATTATGTGTGAATACCATTAAATTAAAGTGGAATGTGATAAATCCCCTTGAATAAATATTAAATATTCACATGTGTTTTATGTGAATAAGTTTGTTGTCATATTTGAATATGTTATGTGTGGTCATGGTATGTAGGGATGATGAGTTTTGTAACCATTTGATGGGGAATTTTTGATGATATAGTTGTAATGAGACATAGTTGTGGTTATCGAATTAGGAATGCGGATTGTGGTGTCGATATAGTGGCTATTGTGCTATACGGATTGAAATTTGGAATTAAAGTTGTGTGGGTTTGTTTTCATGAGGATGATGATAATAGTGTTGTTGGGATATTGGTTTATACTTTTCATTATGAGTTGTAATATTTTTCAGGGTAGTATTGAAATTATCATGGTTTGGTTAATGGGCTAGAAATAATAAAACAAATTGGAATAAAATGTTACAAGATGTATGTTTAAATGGGAGGATATTAAATATGAAATCATGGGCTAGAAAATTTTTAATGAACTGGATATTTTAATTAAAATGGGTAATTCATTAAAAAATTAATAACGGGTTTAATTATAATGATAATATGAAAAGTGTCTTGTTCTTTGTAGATTTTGGTGTTCTGTGGTGCATTTTTAGGCAACTTCAAAGTGAGGTAAATTAATGATTTTTTTTATATTATTTTTTTAAACACATATGATGGGATCGTGTGTTATAATATTATATTCCATTTATATTCCTATGATTTTTAATACATACCACATAAATATCTATTGCCTAGTGCCAATAACCAAATGGTTTTTTAAGGGGGTCCCAAAAACCCAATGATGAGGATATAAGACTAGCTACTCACCCTTCCCCACTCCATCTTCTAATTGATGATGACATGAATGGGTCATTATGGTTATAAGTCAAAAGTATCCCTATTAATATGTGATGTGATGAGATGTGTTGTACCAAGATTCATTGGGTGAGATGTGGTGAGATGTCTTGTGGTGGGGGTTGTGCATGGTAAGAGGGGGGAAGGGGGTTGATGTCCTTCATGTTCATGATACCCTATGACACTGGTTATGAGATGTGATGTGATGTGATATCCTAGGTGTCTTATGTTGAGACTTAATGTGATTTGATAGACTAGGTTTTTGTGATTATGATGTGTAAGTGATGTGTTAATATATTTTACAACCAGGGTGGGTACACCCAGACGTTTTTCATTGGGGTGTGAGAGAGGATAATTAGTGGTAAAATGGTGTGGGATACCATATTTTAATATAAATATTCTTATTTTATTGTACATGGATACATTATTTTATGAGTGATCCTTGGTGAGGATATTTTTGGTTAGTATGCATTTATAGGTGTTGTTTGGTATGGATGTTTACTTGTGGGTTCATTAGTCTGCACATTTCTCATGTGCACGGCAGAATTTGGTTTTCCTATTCAGTACACTTTTCTAATCACCCAATGTAAATAAAATTATTTTCAAGTCTCTGAGATGAATTTGGGACATTTCAAGACAATACAATCTCAGAACTTTTGACAGATACAATGACATTGCAATATCTTTATTTTTGGGAATTTTACTTTGGAGAAATTTATTTGTATTAGTTTTTATTTATACATGAATTGTGAAAAGTATTTTGGATTTATTTTATATTATTTAATGGATTTAATTGTATATTATTCCACTTATCTCATGTCCTATTTATATTATAGAGTTTAATGCCTCCAATACCTGAAATTTATATACCCTCAACGCTAGTCTCAAATCCGAGGCTTACTAATGACGGGACATAGGGGGTCATTATCTCTCTTTCCCATTGTGGTATTTTTAGTGTGAGGGTTTCAACACATAGTGGTATTGGATGTTGATGGTTGAGATATAGGATGGATCTTGGAGTTAGTTGAAGTGCGGGTTCAATGGGTTGGAATGGAAATAATGCCAGTTTACATTGGTATGTGACATATTCTAGGGAGACTAAATAGGACATGGTACTTTATGGTCCCCCATGAACCGTTTTGTGGAGTATGAGATTATTGAATGACCATTTGAGGAGGAACTTCTTGCATGATAGGGACTTAGGAAAGGTAAATTCACCAGGATAAATTTTGATCTTGTTAAAACTGGGTGGTTTCGGTTTTGGGAATGTTGAAATAAATTAAAATGATTTAAATAAAACATAATACAATTACATAACACATGGAATATAAAATCCTTTTCCCCTTTAGACTATGTATCCTAATCATCATACATGTGTTTATCAACAAGTGGAGGTTCAGTAGGCTGACTCAGTTCATCGTTAGAGGATTGTTCCGGTTGAAAATGATGATCTATAGAAGAGAATGTTGTGATATTTTCAATGGAAAACATTATAGATGTATGAGGGATATGTTTTTTACGTAGGGATAGAGAACATGATATAGATGTTAGAGATCACTGTTAGATTGAACTTGGTCCCAATGTATTAATGGTTACCCTTGGTAGTTAGTCATATGTGATGAGTTGTGTTTCAGTAGTGGATGATGTACCTTAGAGAGTGGAAAATAGTATTTGTTTCATTGGTTGACTTCTAGAATGAGTTCCATGTAGTGTTCCGTTTATTAACCATGAAGGATGTGAAGAGGTAAGAGCTACTCTACCTTTATTATAGGATTATTTCTATGTGGTATATTAGGATCAAGTTCAATGTCATTCTGGATTTTTTTCCCAGGTCTTTTTCTTAATGAGTTGTCTCATGTGATAAGTCTTAAAGAAGAACTTTGTCCTTTAATCTAGTATGTAGTTACTCCTATTACATTTCAAACTTACTTAGAGATTCAAATTTTTGATTTTTTCAATATGATGCACTCGTGATAAGTTTTACCATGAAAGGGGAACCAATAGGTTTCATCAAGCATTAGAGTTGACAGTGCATGGCCTTTGGTGCTAGGGGATTTGAGGTTTCGACCAGTATGGAGGCGACCATAGCTGATTACATTCCATACTTCTAGGGAAAGTTTTTTTCACATATTAGGTACTTAAAATCAGTTTTCTTGATTAATTTGGTTTTTATCCATCAACAAGATCAGTTCCTAATGGCTGCTTGAGCTCAGTTTGGTAGGGGTGGACATTTTCAGCTTCATCCTTAGTACTATTTAACAATTAGGTTCTTCCAACAGTATGGTAAATAGATTTATGCTCTAAAAAGGTGAATGGTCTAGTTAAAGGTTTAACTTATGATTTTATTTAAGTTTAGGGACCTTGACATAAACATGGTCATAGAGGCATTCATCAGTAGAGATGTGGAGGATTTTTTCTCGGTATGTTGCATGTAGCATAGGTAGCAACACCATATAGGCCGGATATTGTTATAGGTATGAGCTATTTATCATCTATCATTTTTTTGATTGTTTTGATTTAGTAGATTCTCACTCCTTCATTGCACCCACTCTAATCCGCACTTTGTAAATGGACATAGAGTGGTATCTTATCCACCTGTTGTTGACTATATCGGTTAGAGTCTAGGACATCTTGTTTGATTTGTTTTGATGGTGTATACTGATGATGGGACCAAATTAGTCTTGCAGATATATTTTCTTCCTACAAATTCACCCATATAATTTCATTCTCATCATCGACTGGTGGTATTATGTATGTGATGTTTTTGACTACTTTCAAATAATAGTCATGTTCTCATATTTTTATGGTCAACTTGTGGTTTTCATTAGTGAGATGGATTTTCAATTTGGAAATAGACATGTGTAACCCCATATATCAATGATGTTGGATTCTTTAGTTTATTAATAGTAAATTGTGGTAGTGGAGGATCACATGAGTTTAAGGTAGTTCCTGGATGTTTTCCCTAAGGAGATTTTGAAACTTCCACCTCAACATGATGTTTAGTTTGGGAAACATCTACGACCTAGTAATTCTATGATATCTTTGGATCATTGTCTGATGGTACATTCAGATTCATGGGAACTAATGTTTTAGATATATGATCTAATGAAAAAGGGTTTCATTCCACCTAGTGTGCCACAATAGGGCGCACCGATTTTTTTTACCAAGAAGGAAGACAATAGTCTGACGTTATTTATAGAAAGATGAATGCTAGATCGGGTGATGATAATGAAATATCTAACCAGTTAAAAGTTTCTATGATCTTTAAAACCAACTTAGTTGATATAGTTGGTTCTCCAAGATCAATATGTGGTCTATGTATCACCAATTGTGGTAAATGATTGATATATCCAGAATACCACCTTAAAATCTAGTTATAGACACTTCGAGATCATGTTCATGTATTTTAGTGTTATTAATGTACCATATATATTCATGGGTTTCATAAACATTGTCATCCATGAAATCCTACACCAATGGGTATTTGAGATCATCTATGAAATATTGATCTCCTCAAAGGCATACGAGGATCATGTCAATCATATTTGATTTTTTTAAAAGGTTCTATGATTCCCCCATATTAATAGAAATATTTCCAAGTGTATGTTTTGGACATTATAAGTGAATTTACTTGGGAATGTGGTGAATCAGTAGGGTTTGGTAGTAGACCCACCGAATTTCTAGGTATTTGTTTCAAGGGAAGAACCCAAGAATGTGGTAGAGTTTCAAAGATTAATTGTTCTTGTGAGCTATTATTAGATGTATGTGCCTGATTTCTCTCAATATGTGTCACCATTGATATCATTGACTATGAAGGACCGGTCATGGTGTGGGATGATCACTATTAGGATGAATTCAGTTACCTTAAGGGGATGTTGGTCAGTTAATTTGTGATTTATTTTCTTAAAGAGGTTATATAAGATGTTTTGTGATGCTTTCCCTCTAGGATTCGGGTGAATGTTGATGAAACATGGGTTACTGATCTCATATGGGTCAAGTAAGATTAATACTCTGTATGAATAACTATACCACACATTATTTAGAGCTAGCAGTAATTCTGTTTGGGTTATATTTTTGGTGGCATTATGTCTTTAGGGAGTGGTTATTCATCTTCAAAGATCACTAGAACTTGAGGTATATCTTTTCTCTGAGTGATATAAATATGTTACAACATAAGTGGGTAGAGTTTTTTAGGATTATAATATTGAGATATCTAACACCTAAGGAAAATGAAATTTTATCACTAAGGGGTTGAGTATATATAAACATAAGGATATTTTTCATGAGTCTGGGGTTGATTGGAGAGTAAAAAAGTAGTTAGAATTCCTACACAAAGAAGAAATGGTGGTTGATGGAGGAGGTTTAACATTTCAGATAATGGTACAGTCTTCTCTAATTTGGTAAGTTGAGGAGTCTTAGTGGGAAGACTTATAGGCATAGGTGATGTGCGTTCTTGTCAGCCATAGTGATGCTTCAAAGGGATGGTCGGAGGATTTTCAGAAACTAATAGCGTTTCAAGGGATATTTTTTTCTCCAATTGTAAATTTTCAGGGATTCCATTATTAGTTTTGTTGGTTACCTTTAGTGTTTCAACTATTAGGTTCCAAGAAGTACCATTGATTTAGGGAATAGTTTTTTGGGAATGGGATGAGATAAATAGTGGAATATTTTGTGGCTCTATGTCTATTTTGTCACAATATAATAGTATAGCACTGTGTACATAGCAGTTTTTTATAGCCATTGAATATTACCAAGTGTAAATGGGATTAAATCTCAATGGATTTCATCATAGGGTTAAATAGAGCACAGGGTGGTTGTGATGTTATCTAGATAATTGTGGACTAGTTGATGAAATCATCTCACTTCCTTGAAATTATGGAGTTGGGAGTAGTGGATGTTTTGGAGAAAAGGTATGTGAATTAGGTGGTGTAGCTACATGGAGTCCCTAGGTCCATTTTCATAGATTGGGATTCATGTTTTACCTCATGATTTTGGAGGGGATATCAGAATTCTTTTTGAATTCAGTTACGCCTCATCACTGCATTCCACCCTCATATTTATTGGAAGATAGAGCAGACTACCTTGAAGCTGAAATAAATTTTACTGGCATGTTTTTTAGACTTTGGAAGATTGTGGGCATAAAAATGACACCTAGATGATTTTTATTATATTAAAAGTTAACACTCATCTATTGGAATGGCCTAGTTTGAGGATTTGTATGAGAATCTGTGTCATTCCTCATTTTTCTATGTAGAGGATGTGGAGTCTTCAATTATTGCACCCGGTGTGGTGCGGAGCACGATTGTGATGTTTTAGTTGATTGGAGATATGATGAAAGTAGCAAAGGAAATACATAAGTATTATTCTAATCATAAAAAGTGTCTCTTGTAGTTTAAGGGTAGAGTCTCTATGTTCATGAAATTATCCCCTCAAAATGGCTATTATAGGTTTGGAAAGGTGGGTAATCTCTAACCTTGTTTTTGGGCCTTACAAGGTTTTGGGGTGCATTGTAGAGGTGGTATACTATTTGGAAATTCCTCCTCGATTGGAATAGATCCATGATATCTTCTACATATCTCATATCCTTACTATCATCATGATTAAACCCATTTCATTGACTAGGAAGAGTTAGGTATTCAGGATGATGTGATATTCATGGAGTAGCAAGTGCATATCCAAAATTATTGAGATAAGGTGTTTTGGTGATGGGTCATTCCATTGGTTTCTATGTTTTTAAGGTATGGTAGTCAAGAGAAGAGTCCTTGGAAGCATGATACACGGATTAGTTCAAAGTACCAAGAGTTTTTTTGAGTTCTTTTGTGCCATTTATTAAATTTTTTGTCTTCAATGTGATGTTTGGACCATATTTTTTTATATGAGATGTAATTTTTTTGATGTGATGTGTGGTAAGGCTTAAAACATATGAATAGTAGAGGAATTTGTTCCTAATTATGATGAATTGTACTATGATGTAGTTAAACATATGTGGTTGAGTCATTGCATCCCATATATGATAGTTTCATGAAATAGAGGATGGAAATTCTTCATTTTTATTTTTAGGTTAGTATAGTTTTTTGGGCTATTGGGGTCACTTGGGTTGGAAATTTTGGTTGGTGTATATGTTCTATATATAATTAGATCCATGATAGGTATCTCAGAGGATGGTTTTCGGACTTTTTCTATCATTTCCACTATGTAGGTTTTTAATTATCGAGGGAGGTAATAGTTTGTGATGTATCTAATATAATGGTCTAGACCCTTTGACCCAGTACATTGCTGGAAATATAATGATTGAGATGGATAGGGAAATTCCACATGTGTTTGATGGGGTAATTGAAGAGTTATGAGGTGTTTTGGAGGGAAAATGGGTGTTCTATAGGATTAAAGTTGATCCTAATTGTATATCTAAATCTTAGATATGGAAGTAGATATTTGGTGGTTGATATTTGGAGATAGATCTTTGATGGTAGATCTCTGGTGGTCGATCACTAGTGGATGATCAGTTGTGATATATCTATGGTGGTAGATCCCTATCAGTAGATCTCAAGAAGTGCATATTTGGTTGTAGTTCATTCTGGTGGTATATCACAATGGTATATTATTATCGTAGTAGATCCTAACGATATATCACTAGTGTTAGATCTATAATGAATCTAGTCTTCCATAAATCTTTTATATTTTTCCTTTTTACATAAAATAATTTACTATCTTTAATTAGTGGAATTTGAATCTCTTTTAAATGAGTATAATTATATATTCTATTTCATACATGTTTGGGGTCTTTAAATTTTTTTACAACAAGGATTTGATGAGATCATCCATTAGTGTTCAAATAAAACCATATCAAATCATGATGGTTTCAGATCTAATCATTCAAAAGAAAATATCTTTCCTACATAATTTCTAGATTACTTTCTATTGATACGAGACATTCCCAATCCTTCTTAACTTATAATCATGGGACCTTTTTGTTGTATTTGGTTTCATTTCCATGTTGGTGGTTTTATCATGTGAGCATACACCTTGTTTCTGGTGAAAAAAATTATCTAATATTTCATTCTTCAGGGATAGGGATCCCATCATTTCTCATCTATTGTAACATTCCATTGGAGTTCATGTTTCTTTTATCATTAGGGAAGATAGTATACACCATATTAATAAATATTATTAAGTGTTTTATTTTAATAAAATGGTAAGGGTAATGTTTTCTTGATTTTACATCTTTTTGGATATTTTGATCTTGAATCTATTTATGTTTTTTTATCAATGGAATTCATGTTCATTGGTTGCACATGTTTTGCAGCTTTTATATATATTGTCGTTCCAAGGATGTTTGATTTTTGTGAAACCATGTTAAATAAATGGTTAACCACTTATACTAGGCTAATTAATTTTTTTCACTATGATATATTTCTTATAAGATAATACCATTAAAAGTGAAGTGGGATTTGATAAATCTCTTTGAATAAAAATGAAAACATGTTATGTGTTCTATATGAATACATTTTTTCTGAAGTTGTAACGGTCTGACCCCAGTTACCTAGAATCAGTTCATTATTTTAATACATTGGCATGATATAAGAAAATCATGTCCCAAAAGACCGATCATTTTAGGAGTCTTCTAAATAGATTACTTACATCAACTTCACATTACAATTTCAAACATAAAATATAGCATAGATAGTTCATTGAGAAAACCATTATTCCCATTTAGCTTAACCCTACATATCAATCATAATACACATCTTGTAAATCTTGGGAAAATAAAATATAAGAAATGGGTGTGTTCAGATGCTCAGTAATTTTAAACAATTTTGAGGAACATAATATAAACCATTGTCATAGTGAATAATTAAAAACACATGCCTTTACAAATAATAAACATGGATACTTTATGGAAAAAATATGATGTGAGTAAATAATTACATAATAAAACATAGTCATGGATATTCTACAAGTCAAATAACCACATGAACCATCAATATTATTTTCATAATGAGGGAATGTATAATGCCCGATATTCTGAAACATTTTGTCAAGGCCTCGGCCAAGACGTCTAAATATGATTAAGGCCCCGGGAAAACCCATATATCAAATTGGGAAAGGCCTCGGCCAATTACACATCTAATTGTCTCATGATACTAACAGATGCACTGAGGATATATAGCGGGCTCCACCTATCACTTACTAAGTCCAATGCATTCCTTATGTGAAAATTTTCAAACATAACATAAACATTCGTATTAAAACTAGCATATGAATTGTCAATACTTTAACCATAAACCATGAATGGTATAAAAATAACACATCCATAGTAAAATATGTCATAGAACATTAAATATAATATGAAAGACTTGTATCATAATAAATCAACTTCAAACAAGTTTAAAATCCATCTAAGGATGTTGATATAGATGAAAATGGTTTGTAAAAATCTTTGAGAGAAATATCCATTTTTCATGAAAACATTTAAAAGTCACACATTTATAAAAGAAGTAATTTAAAAGGTATTTTTCAATCATATCTTCCCATACTACTTTGAATCTTTTGAAATGATTTATCATTTCAAAACATTCATGTCCATGTAAATAAATCCTTATAATCATTTTGAAAACATGAACATTAATTAAAAGGATTTAGAATGATAAATCTTTAAAACATTAAAAATGATGATATAGTTAAATAAAACCTCAAAAAAACCTTAAAATATTTCTTTTAAAAACATTTTTATGAAAAATGGGCATTGATGATAAATATGTCCTGGTAAATACTCACACATAAACAATCTCAAATAATAACGAGATTGAGGAAATAACCATTACCTTGCACTTTCCTTTGGTCGAGGGTACGTTTAACCTCCTGTATAATGACCATAGTATGTTATTAAATTATAAAAGAACCATATTTATATTTATTATATCATACATGATTCATTTAGGAATTTATACTACCTATTTAATAATGATTTCCATGTTAAATTAACATTTTGGATAAAAATCGTTTTCTTTATCGTACATGTTTTAACTTGTTATTCTTGAACGTATCATTTAGATCATGGTTACAATACATTAATAATATAAAACATGATTTATATATCAACTATATTAACAATATAAATATTTATAATAGATATATATTTGAAATGGAAGGCACTATTTATGGAGACGGTAGGCCGTACGTACACATAAACATTGTTTCCATTTTCATATCTTATAGAATGGCAGTAAGTGAATAAGATATATTTAAGTATATACATAGAAATATATATATATCTCCAGTTTAATTATTATTTCATATATTAAATACTTATTAATATTATATATTTTTATAATCATCATTTAATGGTGAACATGTGAATGAATCTCATCGCATCGTGGAGACGGTAATCCGTACGTACGCACGAGCGACAATATCACTATATTAATGGTGAAATATTATGTAATTGGATGATATATCATATATAAAAATCATTAAAATGTTATATTTATTATTTAAATCATTTATAATCTTTATTATACACATCCAAATTATGAAATGTTTGAATAACAAACTACACCACGATGTGGAGACGGTAAGCCATACGTACGCACATATGGTGACTTTGTCATTTATAGGATGGATGGAATAAATAATATGGTTGTACCATATTTATAATAACATCACATAATGTAGAAGTTACTGGTTTTATTATATTGGTATGGAAACAACAGATAAAGAGGAAGTGTAAGAAGAAAAGAACTTGAAAGAGGGTGGTGAAATTATTACCTCTTGTTCGGGTGTTTCATTTTGAGTTGATCAAAAGGGATCTTTAGGATGGATTTATGATCAAATTAAGACCTCTAGGTATATGTGAGGAACGTTTTAAGGATATTTGGGTAGGGTTTGTCCGAGCCAAATGGATTTGGTGGTGTGATTTTGAGAGAAGGGGAAGTACCCTTTTATAAGAGAGGTGAGGGTCACTTTAGGAAAGGTTTGATATATTATTTTATAATAAAATCATTTTCTATTTATAATGGATCCTAAATGATTTATTTCTAGGATAAGGTGGTGATAGGTCAAAACCTCTAAACCAATTGGTTTTATAAAAGTTTACATTACCATTTTAACCATATATTTTACATTTAACTCTAAGTTAAATAGTTTAACTGTTACCATGTCTTCTGGTATTCTAACACTATATGGTTAATAAACATACTCTAAACATAAAAGAGAACCTCAAGTGGTTCATTAATGACATATAAAATATTATTTAATCCCTTTGAAAAAGCCTTTTTTTACAAAATTATTATATCAACAAATAATATAATATTTGTTTTAAAAAATTATTTTTGTCAATTTTGAAACTATTTGGTATTTTGTTTTTGTGAAAGTCATAAAAACCGTATAACTTCAAAAAAAAATTATATAATCAACCCTAACATTTCATATTAACCTATAAAATTAGTCGAACTCATCAAAATTATCAATTTACATTTATTTGGAGATTTATAATATCAATTATTTTAATATTTCATTAATAAGGTAATTAATGCATCATCATTGTGTCATAAATAAATTAAATTGTTTAATGTCTAAAAATTATAAACAAAAAACAATTATATAGTAAATATTTTTATTTTTAAAAGGAATATTTATAGTCGAATTTATATTTTTTTTAACATTATATTAAAAATTGTTTAGTTATTAAACATTCAATTTAACTCTTTTAACTCTTCATTAAATAAAATAATAATAAATGTCCTAATCTAATCCAAGTGGACCAAAAAGGATCATAATTTATTCTTAAGGTTTTTTTAGTCGAATTAAACTTATCCAATAGAATTAGGACATGTGTTTAGGTAATTGTAATATCACTTTTACCCTTAATTACCCTATTTACTTTTAACAAAGGTAAAAAAAGTCAAAATTTACTATTCATCAAATATTATATTCATCTTATTGAACCACATTTTACATACTTATTAAAACTGTATCTCTTGAATTTTTGAAATTCAACTCACATAAGAGGTAAAGTTATGTTTTATGCAAATTTGTAAATGCTCCTAGCCGGTGGGTAAAAACGTTAAAAAAGTTCAATAAAATTTTATCATCTAATTTTATTATAAAATGACTCCAATAAATAAAATTGAACTTATATATGTATTATATATCTATTTTGAGTTAAAATAAATTTAAATAAAATAAATAATTATTTAAATAATAAGTCGGTTTTAAATAATAACGAAGTGTTTTTCACTATTCATCAAAAATTGAAATTTTTCAGAAAAATACCAAAAAAAATTCCTAAGATAATTTTGATATTCTGAATTCCAAAATGAAGTCCATTTTACCAAATTAAAAAAAAATAAGTTGCATTTATTAATTTAAAATTAATTCCCCTTATCAAAACCAAAAGGAGGGTTTTTAAAAAACTAAAATCTTTCAAAAAATTGACATGTGTTAATGTCAAATTTAAATGTGAAATTACTTATAAGGACATAAATTGTATTAAATGATAAAAAAAATCTAATTATACTTAAAAACAATTAAAATTCATAATTTAACCCTATATTTTTTTTGATTAAAATTTTTTTTCAATTAAAACATAGTATTTTCACTATTCATCAAAATATGAATGTTATCAGAAAAGTACCAAAAAATTTTCCAAACTAAATTTTTATGTCCTGATTTTAAATAAGATGTCTATTTTTTCAAATTTAATATAAAATTGTAAGATATTGCATATAAAAAAATTCACCATTAGTAGGCAAGAAAATTTTCATTTTTGAAAAATACTTCCTTTATCTAAAAAATTGATTTTTTATATCATTTATAAGAAATAAATAATATTGATGATAAAATTATATAGCATATATAAGATTCAAAATGTGGTTAATACTATTCATAACTTCTTTTTAAATGGCATGTTTGGTAAGTTGTGGTGCTTTCGAACTCGGTGTTGCGTATAGTGCAAGCTGTTGAATTACTTTAAGGAGATAACATACTATAAAATCTTGGCATGTTATAGAAGTTGTGAATGTGTGATGTGTGTTCATGGTATGTGGGGATGATGAGTTGTGTAACCATGCAATGGGGTACTTGTGATTGTAACATCCTAGTTCCAGAAGCCACCTAGAGGCGCCCTGTACCCGGTTGGTCGCATAGCGTCAAGGGAATTTTCCCGAACGCCAGAGGCTGCTGACTAGTAGTGAGGGAATTAGGTATGATAGTGGGAAAAATATTCCCTCATTGGAAGAGTAAATAGAGGAAGTAAACAAATACATACAATAGTAGAAGCATGAAATATCCAACAATAATAAACAACAGAATATTGGAATAATAAAAAACTAGAGAACGTATATAAATGATTCATGATACATATGTCTAGGAAAGAAGCCAAACAATTCACAATGCTGGAATAAAAAAAGTACTATGACAAAGTAAAAAATAAAAGTTAAATAGCTCCTCAACATCACAAGCATATGCTTTGTCCCATGCTCTCCAACTCCACAGCAAGTGAAGTACTTGAAGTAGAAGGGTGCTTACCCTTATCAATACATGAAACAATATAATATGTTTGGGCCCAAAAGCATGACCCAAAAAGGTTGTGAGACTAAATCTCAGAAGGCAACCACCCTAAGATCTATGCCTAACAGTCAGTGAATATATGTCAGGTAAAAGTACAGAAAGTAGTAAATAGGAAAGTACTAAGCAGTAAACAATCCACAGTTTCAAATCAATCAACAGTGTAACAACAGTTAAACCTCAAACAGGTAACCCTCTAAGAATTACTCACAGTCATCCCCTATGGTCCTACTTAAGAGGTAAAAAAACCCTCTAGGCAATACACTCAGCCTAACCCCTCTAGTTCAGTCATAATAATATAAAAACACTCCTTGAGGAAGCACTCACAATCCATTCCCCTTATATTCAAAGGTAAGCAAGACTCTATGAGGAAGCTCACATAGTCTATTCCCTATATATTCTAAGGTAAAGAAGGACTCTCTGAAGAAGCTCACACAGTCCATTCCCCATATAGTCTAGGGTAGTCAAGGACTCTATGAGGAAGCTCAGACGGTCAATTCCCCTTATATCCCCATGGTCTAGGACTATCTGAGGAAGCTCACTCGGTCAATTCCCCTTATAGCCCAGGTCGTACAATTCAAAAAAAGACTCTCTAAAGAAGCTCACACGGTCAATTACCCTTATAGTCTACTGCACCAAGTTCTCATGACCCTATGAAGGTCAACGATCATAGCAATATAATATGGACAAAGTAAACCTACATAGCTACTTGGATAAATAGTCTACAGCAAATTAAGCATGTCATAAATATAAACTCTCCATCCTACAGTAATAGGCATGGAAAGAGGAAAGGCATCCAAAGGCTAAACAGGACCAATTGGTTGTAACAAAGCATGCAAGGGAAAAACATCCAGAGCATAGCAATCATCCCAAATCATATCCAAATTACCCTTACACAAGCATACAAGAATGGAAATAAATCAAGAGGGGTAAAACAGTAAACACACAATACCCCGTTCAAGGGTATTAGTGGGATTTTTACATAATACTCAAAGACTTTGAACGAAAAGGCACAAACCACCAACCTCGGGGTCAGAAGATCAATATACTTGAACCTCGAAGCATCAATCTCCTTGGAACTTCGTAGATATAAGAAAACATCTAAAATGTTCAACCCATGATAACATGGAAAATAAGAGGAATCAGAAGATGAATCTCTAAGATAAGAGAGAACTCACTGATGTGATTCCAATGCAATCGACAGTGTTCGAATCGGTGGACGGACGGAGGCTCGGGGGATCGTCGAAGATCTTCGGCCGTACGGACTCTCTTAGATGATTGAGACCTAGAATATGTGTGTTTTGTCTTTAAAATGTGACCCCGATGCATTTAATGAAAAAAACAAAATACACACCATGTACTTTTAGAGTACATGGTGTGTACTCTCTGTTTTTGTACTCCGCATTAGGCAGCCTCCAAGTCACTCCCACATGGTCGTGTGTGCGGCTATTACATGGCCTGCATCCAGCCTTCTGCAACAAGGAAGTACATGACATGTACTCATAAAGTACATGGCGTGTAGTTAGAAAATTTTCATAATTTCTTCATTTTCTCAAAAAATACCATAAAAGGAAAAAACATACCAAAAAAGAGGATTCGGGTTCTTACAGATATGATGATATATTGTTCTGGTTATGGTATGGTAATATGGAATGTGGTGTGTATGTGGTGGATATTATCCTATGTGGTTGGGAATGTGGTGATGGTGTTGTGTAGGCTTGATGGAAGGAGGTTGAGGATGAATGTTTTGTAGTACTTTTAGTGTAGGATTATTGTTATGTGTTATGATAGATTCTTGAGTGGTATTGGAATTAACAATGCTTTCATAACAGTTTGGAAATAACAAAATGAATTTTAATTAACTATAATAGGTGGTGTGTTTAAATAGTGAGTTTTTTAATATGAATTAATATGAAGGAATTTTTTTAATGAACTCACTATTTTAATTGAAATTGGTTGGTAATGAAAATCCTAAAATGGGGTTGGATTCTGGTGAGAATATGAAAATTTTCTTGTTCATTGTAGCTTGTGGTGTTGTGTGGTGGATTTATAGGTAGAAACATTGTGGGGGGAAGTTCTGAGTCGGTTGATGATCTTGTTGAAAACCCATTTGTTGGGAATTTTTGTTATTATATTATATTCCATGTATATTCTTTGGAATTTATAATCATTCCCTATCCTTTTTTATTGCCACATACTGATAACCAAATGTATTGGTGGTATTTTTTCCCAACATCCTGGTGATGAGGATGTATGGTTGGCCACCCATTCTTCCCCACTCCCTCTTACAGGAAATGATGACATGAATTGGCATTGATGGAAAGAAGTAAAAAATATCTACTTCCAAATTTGATGTGATGATATATGTTTGACCACAAGTCTTTGGGTGATATGTGATGAGATATCTTATTGTGGGTGTCATGTATGGTGGGAGGAGGGCATGAGGATAATGTCCTTTATGGTCCTGATACACTTATACACTCATTATGATATGTGATGTGATGTGATGGCCCATGTTTCTTTAGGAAATTTGTGATGTAATGTTATGGAAAAAGTGTCGGTAAGTGGGATTTGATGTAATATATTGAGATGTTATGATGAAGGGGTGGGAGATTGATGACATTTTTCATTGGGGTGCAAGAGTGGCTAATCAGTAGGAAAGTGGTGTGGGGTACCCTTTATTTATATTCTTATTATTATTTTATTATATATGGACATGTTATTTGGTTAGTAATCCATGGTGAATATGGTTGTAGTTAGTATTCTTTTATAGGTGCAATTTGGTTCTACTATTTTCTCATGGGTACAGTAGGATGCACTTTTCACATGTGTGCGTAAGACTTTGGATTTCTTACTGTGTATACATGTATGCTAAACATATGTATATAAACTAATTTTTAGGTTTCTAGGATGAATATGTAGACCATTATAGACATTACTAGATTTCATCATTAGATAGTTGTTATGTAACTATTTTATCTTTACTTTTGACTATTTTACATTGGCGACTTTTATCGGTATCAGTTTAATTTATACAAGCATTATGAAATGGTTTTGGTATTTATTTTATGTTGTGTTATGGAGTTTATTTTGGATAATTCATCTTATTTCCTGGTAATATTTATATTATATGGGGTAATACCTCTCATACATGAGCTTTTTATTCCCTTGGTGCTAGTCACTAGCATGGGGCTTACAAGAGGTGGGACTTGGGTTTCATTATCTCTATCCCCTCATTGAATTATCTTTGGATAAGGGGGTCTAACATGATTAAAAAATAGAGAAGAAATGGGTTCCATAATAATCTTTTTGAGACATTGTTAACACTTCAAAAAATAAATAGATTCAAAAGCAATTTCTTTTAAACATGATAAACCATTGGAAAAGAAATGGGTTCTATAAAAATCTATTTAAAACATGAGTAACCCATGGAAAAGAAAAGGGTTTGATAAAAATATATTTAAAACAATCATAATCGATCCATATAAATAATGATTATGGTATCATTAAAAATATCCACATTGGAGCATAATTAACAATAAGGATTATTGGAATTGAAGAATGTAAATATCATTAAAAACAATTTTGAGGAAAATAAACTTTTAATTTTAGAAATAACTTTTAAAAAATAGAAAAATTTACAAAAAAATACTTTTATTTTCAAATAACATTTCAAATTTATAACAAAAACTTCATGAAAAATAATTTAAATGATGGTGGTAAAATCTGTTTTTGTCATAACTCTTTAAAATAAACATTTATTTAAAAAAAATTAAAAATTGGAGTCAAAATAACAAATTTTGAAAAAATTAACAATTTATCTCTTAAAAATTTTAAAATAAAGTAAAATATCATTTGTAATGTATTTGGGAATTGATTTATTTATAAAAATAACATTTCTTGATTTTTTTGAAAACATAAATACTAAAGAGAATCATACCCCATCTAAAAGAAAATACATGATCGTTATCACTTATAGAAGACATTATTGATGTTTCTTCAATAAATAAGGGGGTATTAGAAATTAATCATGTTAACAACATTCATTATTAAAAATAATAAAATACATATGGTTGAAGAAAATAACATCACATTAATTCTTATGAAATAAACATGAAAATAAGAAATCCCAAAAGAAAGGATATTTTACTATAAATCCTTTTCCACATTGGAAACTCCTCAACCATGAGCATAGTAAAAGAATAAAGTCAAATAATAATTTAAATAATATTAACATAAGGATTTTCATGATATAATATGTCAAATATTATTATATATAAAATATAAACGAAATTATTTTCTTAATAATAAAATATATCTTAATTAAAGTAAATTAATATGATATCCCTTATGAATTTGGTAATCATTGGATAAAAATACCATGAAATGGAGAACCTCGTATAGAATTTTAAATCCAAATATTTTTCATGAAAATAATTATAAAATTAATTCATTAGAATTATATATACCAAAAAAAATTACTGAATATGAAATATGTATCACAGAAATGCAAGTTATACTAGAAACCATTACCTTCAGTCTAACTTCCATTTGTACGTGTTCAGACCTCTTAAATAATAAACTTATAGTAATTATTTTATTTTCTGAGAACACCTTACATGTTCAATAACTTATAATAAAACCATTTATGCTATTTATTTCTAATTATATATTTAAATACATAATCAGGTAAATCCATGTTGGGTGTTTTAAGGAAGGTCAATTAATTATTTCAAAATGGATTTATCATGTTGACTATGGTCAAAAAGGACATTTTTTCAACATCTAAATAATAATAAAAATGAAATATTTATCATATTTGTACATTAAATTTACTTTTAAAACCAATCTGTTAAATATATTTATGAATAATAGATAATATATAATCATTGACACAGTAGGTAGTACGTGAAAATAAGTAAAATTTATATTTTTTAACCAAAAACATTTAATTTACATAACATTTATTCATTAAAATTATCCTTATTATCTAGTATATAAATTGTTAGTGAAACAAATCACACCGATTCGCGAGGTGGTAATACGTTGTACACATCAGCGACGTTATTTTATCCCTCGCAGAATGGAAAGTAAGAAGTTATATGTGATATAATAACTATATAAGTATCAATATTTAATGAACATTATATATATAATTTAAATACATCATTATTAATAGTCATGATAGGAAATGAAGTAAAATGAATGACATCAGTTCGCGATATGGTTGTTTGGAGTACACATGAATGATGATTTTATATCCCATTTGATGAAAGTTGAGATGAATTAAAGTTAAAAAATTAAAATATTAACATATAATATTATGGTAGTTACTTTTTTTATTATATAATATTAATTTAACAGTATTTTAAGGAGTTTTAAGTATAAATAAATTAAAAATGCTCAGTTAATCATGATATCTCTTCTTTGTAAAACCTCCTTAGGTAAGAACCAAAAAACATAATATGATATATTTATAACAAAAATAAGTGATCTAAGATTCTGGGATCGAATTAAATAATACAATTAGTTAGGTATTTATTGATCTAAATGGATTTGAATGTGTGAAGAAGAGTGGATAATGGGTGACGCGTTATAAGTGAGGTGAATAGAATAGTTTTAAATTATGAAAAAAATGGTCTACCCATGTATTTAAAATTTGAAAAAAATGAACCATTTTTTATCCTTAGACATGATAAAGTCTATATATTTCTATATAATATATTTTTTCTAGTTTTTAGGAAATTTTTACCCATATCGTTTCTTCTTAACCCCTCAGAAATCATGTTTTCACCATAACTACAGTAATTAATTTTTACAAATTCTACCATTCATTTTGGTCAAAAATAATTATGACCTCACTAAATAATATAAATTATTAGTATTCAACATAATTAATCCATTTAACTAAATTATATTAACATAATTTGAAAATATAAATTTAAAATTAAACTCATAGACTTGCTGACATAACAGTTTTCTAATAAGTTTGTTTTTCATGAAAAATATTTTTGTATAGTAACACTATGACTAATAATTATAGTTTTATGAATAAAAATTAATATATTATAAAATATAATATATAAATTTAATTTAAATAATATAAAATTAATGGTTATTTTAATATTTTAAAAAGGAGAAACATTATTCACTTTTGAACATTTTTTAGAAAACACTATTTTTGATCCCAAAAATAATCATTCAATAAAATACAATATAAAGTTTATTCAAATTTAATTAAATGTATTAAATATAAATAAATAATAATTATGTTACTTTAAATCATATTCAATATATAAATGGACTTTTAAATTACTTTATTTATTTAAAGAAGTGATAGTTTTATAAAAAAAACTCACTGAAAAATAATTTTTTTTTGTACAAATCCAGAAATTTCATGATAAGTAAATTTATGATAATTTCATTTAAAAAATGAATTCAATTTTATAATAAATTTTTTAAAAAAAGTTAAGGAAAATTACTTTTAAAATTTTTCACAAAACAAATCAATAGAAATTTTCATTGAAGAAAACATATTATTTAAGAATAAAATTACTTTACTAAAAATTGATTGATTATTTACTAAGATTTTATCAATAATTTATATTGATTATAATGTTTATATATATATATATATCATAAATTAGTTAATAATATTCATTCCCATAAATTTTACAACAAGTTTATAATGGTTATATATTTATCAGGTGGTTTAAACTCAATGTTTTTTGTCATATACACTATTGAAGACAAAACTTCTAGGGTTGAGTGTATCAAAAGATATTGAAGAGATTAAAGTTATTTAAAAATAAATATATCATAATTTCTCAGGGTGTTATATTCTTATCTAATATTGGTTTTGTGTTTTGTATATGCTATCAAACATAATTTTCTTCTTTAAAATATTAGGATGTTACACCCCCTCCCAATAAATTGCGTCCATGCATTTTTTAATTTATTTTGGTAATCAAGGGTTAAATATTTGAAAATATATTTTTTAAAATTCACATTTCAAAAATTCTTGATAAAACATTATCTTGAAAATAAGTAAATGGAAATATGAAAGATATCACATAACTAGGATTCCGCATAGGAGAACATTGGTGGCTTATGAATATATGGACATCAATGAAAATAATAAATAATTATGGAAAGTGGTAAAGATAATTGATCATATGATATTGAATTATAAATATAAATTTCAGGACCTCACAACCATAAATTTTTTATGAGTAAAAATACCATTGGTTGATCAGAAATAAAGGTAATAGGATAAAATTTTTGTTTCAATATTATTTTCCTAGAGTTAACCTTTAGATGGAAAACATATTGAAATATAATTAATTAACTATTTTAATTTCATCCATTATCAAATTTTCACCACAATATTATCCTTTTAATCACCTTATGAGTATTAAAGATGCATGTTTCATTCCTAAAGCACAAAAATCATCTTTTAAAGACCACATATCCATAAAATGGATAAAAATATATTACTCCAATCTTTAGACATTAACCAAAAACAAAATATTTATCACACGGTAAGATAACTCTGAAAATTAATAAACCTTCTTATGAAACATTAATCAGCAACATTAACCCGTAATACCAAAAGTTCAAACTAAATAATCCAATAAATAAATTACACTATATCTTAAAGGACCTCAAAAAACTCATCACTAAAGAGTGTTTTAAAATAAATGGATTGACTGTAAGTTTAAACTTACAAGCAGAAAAATATATCTATATTCTTCAAAAATAATATTAATTACTTATTCACCAAACAAATTGTCAATCCCATGGTCAGCAATATAATAAAACATGTGTTCCTAAAATTACCTCAATATCCAGAATTATATAAACCCAAACGTTTATCAATACCTTAAAACTTATTTCCTCAAAATTTAATTAATTACATCACATTAAATCAAAGAATTACAAATACTTCAACCCAAAGAAAAACATATCTTAAAGTTTCTTTAATCACTTTAAGATCTCATCATATAAAACCTAAAAGTGGTTTATAAGACTATGAACTTTTGATAAACATTTATATTATAGACCTATGATGGTATCTAATAATCTTAATATAGCCTCATCTATAAAATTATTAATATCTAAATTTGAATAAACCTTTCCTTTTATACCAATTGTAACATCCATAGACCCACACCCCAAGATCTAATGCTAAAAAAATAAACATTAATATTTCGGCATAGATACTAATGAATGTGACCCAATTTTCTTTATTGAAAACATACTATATCACATTTAAATATTTTATCAATTACATTCAAAATTTTCTTTTAGCTTTATATTTTTAATGAATTATGAAAAACTCTTGCATATAAAATTCCCATTTCATTAAATGATATTTTCTCCCACTTAACCTTTATTTTCTTGTTATGCATTAATTAATCATCATTTAACATATCAAACCATTATATACATAATTTTTTAACATCATTATTTATAGCCTTTTGAAAGGATAAAATAATAAGTGTGATCTAAAATACTCAGTAAGAATAAACATAAGCATTAAAAATTAAATTCCTTAGGTGATAAAAATAAGATAATAAAGGTATGATGATGTAATCAAAGTACATGATAATGAAATTAGAATATCCATAACCATCAATACATGGATCATAAAAAATGAAATCATGGAATAAGGATTTCCCAATGGTTCAGGTAACCAGAATCAATAATCCTGAGTAATGTGATATCATTATTGAACAAAGAAAAGATTTATAACTATATCTATAATAATGAAAACATATTGTTATCACAGAACAACATCATCATATAACATTTATATAACACTTATAATTTTGTAACCATGTGGTTTACTTCCATACATAATACATTGGAGTGATATATGGGTGCACCAATTGTATAAGTTATATCAGGCTCACCCAATGTTATCTAGGTACACCCATCATAAAATAATAACCAAGAACCATAAATAACGTTTATAGATCTTTAAATTAATCAGAAACTCATAAAATCACATTATACATTTTATACCATAAATAACCTAAGAAAAATAATTGGTTTCAATGAAAATATCTTGGAAATGTGATTAACTCGTTGAAAAAAAAATGGTTTCAATAAAAATTTCATTAAAACATGATAAACCCTTATAAAAGAAACAGGTTACGTAAAAAATTTTTTGAAACATGTTTAACCCATATACAATAAATTGTTTAAACAAAAATATTTTCAAAGCCTGATTAATTTGAGAAAATAACAGGGTTCCATAACAATCACTTTGAAACATGATTAACCTATGTAAAAGAAATATGTTTCATAATATTCTCATTAAAACAATAACAATAAATCCATAGAAATAATGAGGATGGTATCATTAAAAAATACCCCCACTGAAAAATAATTAAAACATATCTTTTTTTCATTGATGAATGGAAAAACCATTAAAATATAATTAATTTTTTTTAATAAAATAAACTTTTCATTTTAAAATTAATTTTTGAAAAAAAAATCACAACAAGATGAAAAAAATTCATTTTCATTGAAAAAATCCTCATAAAAATTAAAATAAAGAATCCTGAAAAATAATGTATATTATGGTGGAAATTTTTTTTCATGTCATACATATTAAATATAAAAATTCTGTTCAAACTATTTTGAAAAAGGGAGTCAAAAGTGGCTCATTTAGAACTCATTAATATTTAATAAAACCCTTTTAAAAGAAAATAAATAACATGCAAAAAGGATTTAGGATTTAATTTTTTTTATAAATTAACATTTTTAAATCATTTTAGACTATATGTATATGGAAGAGAAAGATACCTATTCTAAAAGAAATTACATGATCGGTATCACGTACAAACTACTTTCTTGGTATTTCTTCAATCAATAAGGGAGTAAACAGAAACTAAAATAGTGAAACAAATTCATAACCATATGATAGTAAAATATATAGTTTTCATGGAAACAATGTCACATTATTTCCTCTATAATAATTTGATCATAAATAAGCCTAAAAGAATGGATAGTGTAGAAGAAATCATTTTCCACTTTGGTAAATCTGCAATCAGAAGCCTCGTGAAATAATAGCATCAAATGATACTTTAGAAATAATTAAAATAATTATTTTCAGGATATAATATGTCAAAGTTTAATATATACATCCTATAAATGAAATTGAATGCATAACAATAAAATATGCCTTAATAAAATTAAATTTAGATGAAATATCTTACGGCTTTGGAGGTCATTAGATCAAAACCCCTTGAAAGAGACAACCTTGTATGGATTTTTAAATAACAATTATTTTCATTAAAATAATCATAAAATAAATTCATGTTTTTATATACACCAAAAATTTAAAATAAGTGTTTAATATGTTATATATATTATAAAAATAAAAGTGATAAACACTTACCTCTGATCCGATTTTTTTTGTACATGTTTGATCCTCCAGTGTAATAAAATTATGTTAGTTAATTTATATATTAAGAAACCTTTATAGGTTTAATACCATATAAATAGACCATTTTTTATTTTTTTTCTAATTATATATTTAGATACTTATTCATTTAATTCCACATCGGGCGTTTTAGGGATGTTCGACCAATTATATCAAAAAGGATTTAGTGTGCTGATTGTGATAAAAAATTTCATTATTTTATCCTATATAGAATAATAATCATGAAATGTTTACCATATTTTTACATCAGCTGTACTTTAATAACATATCAAGAAATATATATTTAAAAAATGAACAATTTTATAATCGTAGAGATGGTAGGTTGTGTGTACACATGATTAACACTTCTACTTTTCTAAGAACATTATGGAAAAAAGATAAGTAATATTTTATATATAAAAAATAATAATAATATCAATTATAACATCCCAAGTAAATAAATAATATTAAATTTTCATATTTATTAATATTTTATAATTTTATAATAATTTTACTTATAGGGGACGTTGTGTTCGATGTCATACACGATACGCTGCAACGGGTTTCTTTGAAATCTTGTGTTGCACACTAATAATATAATATTATTATTTTAAATGGTATTTAACGCCTAAATATTGTAATGGGTGGAATGAAAATAACTAACTACAGTATTATTATACATTTTCATTAAATGTTTTTACATTTATCCAATAAATTTTAGAGGCTTAAAATGTGAATGAATCTAACTTTAAGCACAAATAGTATAATATTATTTAAAAGGCTGATTTACAACCATTTAATGGAGAACCATTTTTAAATATCATTTTTTCAATTTTATAAGTACTATTTGAAAAAATAATATTCTTCTTTAGAATCTAGATATCAAAATTTACTTTGGATGAAATTGTGGTATTTTTATGATAATGTTCATTTTTTAATGAATAAGGAAAATACTGTATTTTAATTTAAAGCTTCCTTTTAATATAATTTATTTTTATGGTAGATTATCTTTTTAAATGTTTTTAAATTGTAATTATATTATTTTTTTACTATTTAATCCAATTTTTGTTCATTCTACGTACAACTTTGAAATTAGACATAAATAAGTGTCAATCTTTTGAATGTTATTATTTCTTAAAAACACGCTTTTCGTTTTGACAAAGGGAATTAATTTATATTTAATTTTTGACACTTATATATTTTGTATTTGGAAAAATTAATTCCGCATTTTGAATCAGGAGGTACAAATTGTGTAAATAGGTAACTTTTATATTTATACATTACGAATATTTACTTCTGTAAATATTTTATTTACCTTGGTTGAAGGATAAATCTGAAAATTAAGGGTAAAAAAATATTATTATAATAATATAAAATTACCTTAACATGTGTCCTAAACCAATTGGTTGATACATGTCTCACCACGGGCATCCTTGGATCCAATTTGGGACCCCATGGAGCCACTTGGGAGTGATAATGACATTTTATATTAATTAATTTAAAGTGAACCCAAAAATGACATAAAAATATATTTTTTAGTAAAAAAAGTTTTATATAAGGTTATATAAATTATCTCTTAGCCTATAAATACTAATTTTAAATCTAGAAATATTTCCTAAATCATGAAATTTTATTTATAATTTTCATTCATGAAATAAATAAATTTTTATATGACACAATAATGATGAAACGATTACTTTATAAATGAATAATTTAAATAAATGAGATTATAAGCATTAATAAAATAACCAAAACCTGTCCAATTCTTATTGGATGATTCTATTTTGACTTATATGCACCGTATCTTTGAATTAAATAATTTTTGGAACTTTTTAAACTGAAAAAGAGTTTTATAATAAAATTATACATTCAAACATTCCTAAAGAACCCCTCCTTTCTGTTATAAAAATACATCACCTCTAACCCTTACTCACACCTCTCAAGACCCCTTGGCTCACCCAAACCCAGCCCAAATAATCTCCCAACATCCCTCTCTTCCACCTAGAATCCTTACCTTAGGCAGAAGGCACTTCAACGAAGCCTTTTGGTTCAAACCAAAGGGAGTTACCTGATTTAAAGGTAATGTCTTCCCTCAAGTTCTCTTCTTTTATTTTACTTATCCACTCCCTATGTTATTATTATTATTATTTTACATAATTAAACTAGTATCCTTAATATACTAGTTTTTTTTATGAGAAGGATTCTAACTACACTAACACACACCTTCGTCTAATATGTAAAGAACATAATGTTTCTGTGGACGGCAAACTGCTGCCTCACGAAATGATAATTATTCAATTTTCTCCAACCACCTCTTATGGTGGCCATTAAGATGAAAATGTATTTCTATGTGATATATATTATATTTATATTCTCTTTATTCTACTTTTTTTCATTTATAGAATACCTTTATGGTTTCTATAATGAGTAAACATGATAATTTCATCTAAGGAAGTGTGGACTACGGCCCCCTCAAAGTGATAACACTTGTACATGTCATACGTGGGATGTATAAAGGATGGATTTAATGAAAATATATATGATATTATAATGGAATTATAATATACGTATGTATTATTAAGTTTTCATTCCATTAAAATACAAAATATAAATGAAAGTAACGTTCAGGCATACGTACAACTTACAAACTCCATGAACGGTGAATTTCATTTCATATCTCTAAATGTTATGTACTGTTATAAATACATATATATACTGGTTATATATATATATTTTTTAAAGGTTGGGTCTGAAGCCTCATTTTTATTAATAAAGCAAAGCAAAGACCTCTTTTAACTAGGTAGAGGGAGACCCATTACATAGCCCTAAGGCCCAGTGGGCTTGTAGCCCATTACATAGCCCGTAGGCCCAAATTTTTGGCCAAATTCCTATTCTGTGAATAGTAACCCTGCTGCTACAGTAGCAGCTACAGTACCGCCGCCGCTACAGTGCCCTGCCGCCGCTACAGCACCCGTCGATCAACAGTACCGCCACTACTACAGTACCTGCTACAGTACTACTACAGTACCTACGCCCAATGGTTATATATGACATATATGATATCTGAATCATGAATATAATTATATATATAATTTAATTTTAACCACATGGACAACATGTAATTATAAAATGTTCATTTTTGACATAAGTACAAAACATCGAAAAAAACGACCATTATTAACTAAAATGATTATATAATGTTTATAGCATGGTAATAAGTGATATAAAAGGAATATAAACCTTAAAAAGGTTCTAAAGTAAGTAAAAAGTAACTTTAGTTTATTATTAAAAAGATTAAATAATGAACGGGTGAAGTCGGACACGAGGTAAGGGACTTTGTCTCAATCACCTTTCATTGAAACAAATTTTGATTTATACACAACTTTATTTTATATAGTGTATAAACCCCTTATAATTTTCATTTCATTCAATTAGAATCTTTTTCTATGAATCATTTTACTAAATGACCAAATGTAATGTTTCTTTTTAATGTACTTAGTGACAATGAAATTTCTTCCACCGCAGGCATTATTTGATATTTGGATTCCTTAATAAGTCGTAATGTTTTTAAAATGAAAATAAATACCATATATTATATTTCATTTTTTGGTATTGAAAATGATTTTGAAAATGTATTGGTTATGTCAATATAATGAAATGATGTATTGTGATTGAAATGTGGAAATGTTATCTTTATTTTACATTTGTTTTATGTATATGTTATGGTTCATGGGAATGTTTTACGTATATGGGTGGTTCTATGATAAACCTAGGGTGGGTGACCCTGAGATAGCTCTCCAATGCATTCGGTAATGTGAATGAGGTAAATTTAAATGTTTCTCCTAATATATTTAGGTAATATAATAAGATGTGCATTCCAAACTTAACTCCCTATATAGTTGTCATAGCTACAATGTAACTATGATATGGATGCCACAAGTTACCTTTATAATTTATGATTTCAATGTGTTATTCATAAATCTTATGATTTCATCAGGTATGTTAAAGATCTTATGCATGGTATTTATTAATTGACTAATGTTTTCATTCTTTATATTTTAATCCTTACTGAGCTTTTTATGCTCATCCCATGTTTTTGAAATGTTTTTCATAGGACTTAAAGATGAATAGGGTCAATGATGGGATCAAGGTAAATTCATGATGTCTAAAACATAGAATTAGACATGACTCTTTTTTTCATAGGTTTTTATTTTATAATAAAAATGGATACTGAGTAGATGTTTAAACTTTGTAATATTTGAGATGTAATGTATAAGTTATGACCTAGTTCTCTAAAGCTCTAAACCTAAAAAGATCCTAAATGTGAATTATTAACTTAATTCATGATTATGTAATGATTAAGGTTGTGTCCTTATAGTTTGTATCAAAAGTCATTTTATACAAATTTAGGAGTTATAATATTGTTAAAATTAATGTCCATAAATTAAATAATGATAAGATTAAAATTATATAGCATTTATAGATTACCGTGTTGCTTTGCCTAAGATATTTCTCTGTTCAGAATGGTTTTCCATAAAAGAATCAAGGAAGCTATGATGGGACGACATCAGGGGGAAGACAACCTTCTAAATTAGCAACCTGAGATGGTCGAATCAGAATGTAATAGTTTGTTGCAGTGATGGCACAGTTGACTCATGCTATAAATGGTGGTGGTATTCTTTCACGAGATCAGCTAGATCCACCACATATAAACATGTCAGTAGTGGAGAATTTCCTGAGGCATCATCCCCCATCATTTAAAAGATCACATTACCTTGTGCTTGATAAAGGGTGGATTGAAGCACCAGAGAAGAATTTTGATGTCATGAGTTGTTCAGAACATCAAAAGGATAGTCTTGTTGTTTACCGTTTTGAAGGTGAATCTGATCAGTGGTGGTCGATGGTGAAAATATGAGGGATGGTGATAAGATTGAAGCTCTTGTAGGGATGAATTTAAAGGAATGTTTCTGGAGAAATATTTTCCTAAGTTGGTTCATCTTAATATGGAAAATAATTCTTGTAATTGAGGTAGGAGGATGACTCTGTGGATACTTATGAATCAAAATTCACTCAACTGGAAAGGTATTATCCAAATTTCATAGGATATCTTGATAGTAAAATCAACTGTTTTTACTTATGATTAAATCCAAAGTATCGAAGGTATTTATCTTCTCGTGAGTTTAATAGTTATTAAATACTTACTTGATGTGTGGAGAAGGTGGAAATGGAGTTTACTAAGGATCTAGTGTTCTTTGAAAAACAACAGAATAAGAGGTCGAGGTGTCAGAACAAAGGGAAGAACTCTTCAAAAAATTCTTAGGGTAAGAAACTTATGTTTGCAGTTTGTGAAAATTGTGGTAAAAAGAATTCAAGGGAATGTCTGTTGAATTATGGTATGTTCTACTAATGTGGTAAAATGTGACATATGGCTTGTAATTTCATTGAAAAAGATCTGTTTAATGGTAAGTGAAAATCTAATTTACTGTCAGTAAAATGTTTTTAATGCAATGAAATGTGTAATTATGAAAATGAGTGTCAAAAAAAGAACTCAACAAAGGTAAAGTAGCTAAACTACAATAATAAAGGGATTGTAAAATTCTTTGAAACTACTTTAGAAGATGTTGGGACATCAAATAAAGTTGTGTCAGGAACATTGTTTGTTTGTTCAGATTATGCCAACGTGTTGTTTGATTTAGGTTCTACACATTCTTTCATTTCTATGAAATTTTCTAGTAAATTAGGAATTCTATCTCAAGATATGAATCCTGAACTTATGGTAAAAACACCAAGAAGAAATGTTAAGACAAAAAGAAATTATGAGAACCTTCATGTCATTATGTGTAGAAATAATCTACCTAAAAACCTTATTCTTTTTCCTCTATTAGAGTTTGATGTTATTTTGGGTATGGATTGGATTTCTGTTTATAATTCTATGATTGAATACAGAGCTAAAGTGGTTTCTTTTTAGAAATTATTTTAGTTTTTGTACAAGAATGAACTCTTACTTATGATAACATATTAGGAAGCTGAGAAACTACTAAAAGATGTAAATTAATGATACCTTTCACATATTGTTGAAAACAAAGGAACTGTTCAAATTAATGATGTGCTAGTGGTAAATGAGTACCTTGATGTTTTTCTTGATGAGTTTCCTAGTATTATACCTGATCGGAAAGTTTAATTTACTATTGACATAGATCCTAATGCTAATCCAATTTCAAAACCCCCTTATCGAATGCCTCAAATTGAACATTAAGAGTTAAAGAAGCAATCACGGGAGTTATTTGATAAAGGTTTCATTTGACCTAGCACATCACCATGGGGTGCTCGTTTCTTGATTGTTAAAAATAAATATATTACAATGAGACTTTTCATTGATTATAGAGCATTGAAAAATATCACCATTAAGAACAAGTATCATTTGGCTGAAATTAATGATTTATTTGATCAGCTTCATAGAGCTCAGTATTTTTTAAATATTGAGTTGAGGTCGGGGTACCATCAATTGAATGTAAAGGAAGAAGACATTCTAAATATTGTATTTCGTACTAGATATGGCCATTATGAATTTTTAGTTATGCCTTTTGGGTTAACCAATGCACATGTTGTATTCATGGATCTTATGAATAGAATTTCTTGTGAGTTCTTGGATAGGTTTGTGGTTGTGTTCATTGATGATATTTTGGTTTATTCTAAAAAGTAAATAGGGGTATGAAAGTCATTTAATAGTTGAATTGAAAACCATAAAAGAAAAGAAACTTCTTGGAAAATTCAGAAAGTGTGAGTTTTGGTTACAACAAATTTGTTTCCTTGGTCACATTGTTTCAAAAAATGGAATGACTATTGATCCTACTAAAACAAAAGTTGTCAAATAATAGAAAAGAAGTACCAATATCACAAAGATCCATAGTTTTCATGGTTTAGCAGGTTTTTACCAGAGGTTTTTTGAAAACTTTTCATGGTTATCTATACTTGTAACTAAGTTAACATGAAAAGGTGTTAAGTTCATTTGGATAAAAGAATGTGATGATTGTTTTCAGGAATTGAAAAAAAAAATTAGTGAATGATTCAGTTTTGGATCTGACTTCTAGAAATGGTGAATTTGTTATCTACAGTGAGGCATCATTGAAAGGACTTGGTTGATTCCTAATAAATAATGATCCGGTAATTGTTTATGCTTCACTTCAGTTGAAACCTCATGAGTTAAATTACACTACACATGATTTGGAATTAGTTGGAATTTTTTATTTAAAAATTTGGAGGCATCATTTGTATGGAGTAATGTGTAAAATATATACTAATCAAAAAAGATTGAAATATATATTCACTTATAAAGAATTGAACATGATACAGAGGAGATGGCTGGAATTAATCAAGGATTACTATTTCATGATTCATTACCATCTCAGAAACACAAGTAAAGTGAAAGATGGTTTGAGTTGAAAAAGTAACGCTACATTAATGTTGTTATGTTTGGAACAAGAAACTTTGATTAAAGATTTGATGAACTTTGGTGTAGAAGTTGTTGGTGCAGGATATTCCTCTATTTTGTTTCAGGTGTCAATGAAATCATCTCTATCAGACAGAAATAAGAAATCATAGAAGGAAGATTGTGAGTTTTAGAAAAAGGAATATTTGGTTCAGAATTGTAAGTTTCCTGAATTTAACATTCATAATGATTTTATTTTGAGATTTGAGAAGCGATTATGTGGTCCTTGTGTTTCGAAGTTGAAGAATGAGTTGTTATGTGAAACTCATAGTTCTTCATTTTCAGTTCATCCTAGATGTACAAAGATGTAGAGAGATATTCGGGAGTATTACTGGTAGGATGGAATGAAAAGAGATATTATTGACATTACTGTGAAGTGTTTGACATTTCCACAGGTTAAAGAAGAGGGAAAATTACTAAAAGGGATGCTTCAGTCTTTACCAGTGCCAAAGTGGAAATGGGAAAATATATACATGGTCTTTATTGTGGGATTATTGAAAACATCTCAAGGTAATAATGCAATCTGGGATATTGTTGATCAATTGACTAAATCTGCTAATTTCCTTCCTATTCAGGATAATTTGTCTCTAGATCAACATTCTTGGTTGTATGTTAAAATGATATTTAGATTGCATTGAGTTCCCCTCTCTATTTTATCTGATTGTGATCTTAGTTTTACTTATAACTTTTGGAAAGGACTTCAAAAGTCATTAGGTACTAAATTAAATTTTAGTACATATTTTTATCCTCAATTAGATGGGTAGTTAGAAGGAACAATTCAGACCATGGAGGATATGATACGTGCATGTTCAATGGATTACCAGGGAAGTTGAGACCAAATTTTTTCTTTGATTGAATTTTCTTATAATATAAGTTTTCATTCAATTATATATATGGCTCTATTTAAGGAATTATATGTAAAGTAGTGTCGAACTATAGTTTTTTGGAATGAAGTAGGTGAAAGGAATTTGATGGGATCAGAATTGGAAGAAGAGATGGAAGAAAAGTTCAATTGATTCAAAAGAACATGAGAACAACATAGAGCAAGCATAACAGTTATGCAGATAACTGGAGGAAGGATCTTTCTTTTGATGTAGGTGAACATGTCTTTCTAAAAGTTTCTCTGTGGAAAAGTGTGATGAATTTTGTTAAGAAGGGAAATCTGAGTCTGAGGTTCATTGGACCCTATAAAATCCTGGAGAAAGTTGGATTAGTTGCTTATAGAGTATCTTTACCTCCAATTTTATCCCAGGTACACATTTTTTTTATGTTTCAATGTTGAGAATGTATTTTCTGGATCCATCTCATGTATTGATCCTAGAGGTAGTTTACTTAGAAGAGAATCTCTTTTATGAGGAACAACTAGTCCAAATTTTTGAAAGAAAAAAGAAAGTGTTGTGGAATAACGTAATTCATTAGGTAAAGGTTTTGTGGAAAAACCATATAGTTGAAGAGACAACATGGGAATCTGAAAATTCTATGAGGTATAAATACCCCCATTTATTTGAGAAGTGAATAAAATAGTGAGGAAACAATTTCCAAAAGGGGGTAAGGATATAACATCCCAAGTAAATAAAGAATATGACATTTTCATATTTATTAATATTTGTGAAATCAATGTTAATTTTATTTAAAGGGGATGCTATGTTCGATGGCGTGCCCGACACGCAACAACGGGTTTCTTTGAAATCTGACATTGCACACTAATAATATAATATTATTATTTTAAATGGTAGTTAATTCTTAAATGTTGTAAGGGCACGAGTAAACAGAACTAACTACACAATGATTATACATGTTTTTTAAAAGTTTTTACATTTATCCAATAATATTTATAGGCTTAAAATGTGAATGAATCCCATTTTAAGCCCAAATAGTCTAATATTATTTAAAAGGTAAATTTACAACATTTTGATGGAGAACCATTTTTAAATATATTTTTTGTTACATTTCTATATTCCATTTGAAAAAAAATTCTTATTTACAATTAGGACATCAAAATTTACTTTGGATGAAATTTGGTTATTTTTCTGATAATGTTCATTTTTTTAATGAATAGTGAAAAATATTGTATTTTAATTCAAAACTATATTTTAGTCTAATTTATTTATATTGATAGATTATAAATTTAATTTGTTTAAAAGTGAAATTATATTAAATTTTTACCATTTAATCCAATTTTGGTCATTGGATTTAATTTCTTTTTGAAATTAGACATAAACAAGTGTCAATCTTTTGATAGTTATTATTTCTTAAAAAATGCTTTTTGTTTTGAGAACGAGAATTATTTTTAAATTAATTTCTGCAAATTATGTGTTTTGAATTTGGAAAAATGGATTCCATATTTGGTATCTAGAGGTATAAATTTTGTAAATATTTATTTTTATTTTTAGACATTATGAATATTTACTCTGGTAAATATTTTATTTACCATTGTTAAAGGGTAAATCTAGTAAACAAGGGTAAAAAAAATATTATTATTATAATATTAAATTACCCTAACATGTGTCTTAATCCTATTGGTTGATAAATTTATGACCATGTTCATACTTGGGTCGATTTTGGTACCTCATAGAGCCACATGGGAGTGATAATGACTTTTTATATCAATTAATTTAAAGTTAAGACAAAAATGACACAAACATGTATCTTTTAGTAAAGAAATTATATGGTGTTATATAAGCTATGTATTCGACTATAAATATTAATTTTAATTATAAAACTATTTCCTCTATCATTTTATTTTATTTATAATCTTTATACATCAAATAAATAAAATTATAAATGACACAATGATGATGTAGTGATTACCTTATTAATGAATAATTTAAATATATGATATTATAAGGATTAAAAAAATATCCCAAAACTATCTAATTGTTATTTGATGATTTTATTTCTAATTATAATCAATTAATATTATAATTAAATATGTATTGGACCTTTTGAAATCGAAAATCATTTTATAATAAAATAATACTATCAAACCTTTTTAAAGAGCCCCTCCTCCCCCTTATAAAAATCCATCACCTCTAACCCTTACTCACACCTCTCGAGCCCTCTTGGATGGTCCAAACCCTACCCAAATAATCCCCCATAATTCCTCTCTTACACCTAGAAGTTTTACCTTAGGCATAAGGCACTTCAAGAACGCCTTTTGGTTCAAACCAAAGGGAGTTACCCGATTTAAAGGTAACCTCTTCCCTCATCTACACTTCTTTTATTTTACATCATCAATACCTATGATCTTCTTATTATTATTTTAGATAACAACAATAGTATCCTAGATATACAAGGTTTTTTTATGATATGTACTAGATCTACACTTACACACACATTTATCTAATGGGTAAAGAACATATTGTTTCTGTGGAAGGAAAACTACAGTCTCACGAAACGATGATTGTTCAATCTTCTCCTACCACCTATTATGGAGAACATTAAGATGGAACTGTATTTATATTTGATATATATTATATTTATATTTTCTCTATACTTCTGTAATATTCATTTATATTATACCTTTATTATTTCCATAATGTGTAAACGCAATAATTTCATTTGAGGAAGTGCGGACAACCGCCTCCTCAAAGTGATATGACTCTTTCATGCCATACATGAGATGTATAAAAGATGGTGTTAATGAAATTATATATGATATTATATTGAATTATAATATACCTGTTTATTATTATGTTTTCATTTCATTCAAATAGGAAATAGAAATGAAGGTAGTGTTCATGCGTACGTACGACTTACCGTCTTCATGAACAGTGCATTTCATTTCCTATCTTCAAATGTTATGTACTGTTATAAATAAAAATATATACTGGATATATATCATATATATGATATCTAAATCATGAATATCATTATGTAGATAACGGAATTTTGACCACATGGACAACTTGTAATTATAAGAAGTTCATTTTTGACTCAAGTACCAAAAATCAACAAAATGACCGTTATCAACGTAAATGATTATATAATGTTTATAACATGGTAATAAGTGATATAAAAGGAATAATAAACCTGAAAAAGGTTTTGAATCAATTATATATTAACTTTAGTTTATTATTCAGGATATTAAAAAATGAACGGGTCAAGTCGGACACGAGGTAAGGGACTTCGTCTCAATCACCTTTCATTAAGGCATATTTTGAATTATACACGACTTTCTTTTATACAGTGTATAAACCACTTTTACTTTTTATTTCATTCAAATAGAATATTTTTCTATGAAGAATTTTACGAAACGAAAAAAAGGAATGTTTCTTTTTAACGTACACGATGACAATGAAATTTCTGCCACCATAAGCGTTATTTTGATATTTGGATTTCTTAACAAGCTGTAATGTTTTTAAATGGAAAATAAATACCATATACTATTTTATATGTTTTGGTATTGAAACTTGTTTTGATAATGAACTGGTTATGTCAATAAATTTAAATGATATATTGTGATATAAATGTGGAAATGTTATCTTTCCTCTATGCTTGTTTTATGTATATGTTATAGTTTTTTGGCATTGTTTGTAACACCTGAGATTTTTTGTTTTTATATAAATCATAAAAGGAATCTTTCAATACACACAACACTATCTTAGCTTTCTTTACATGCAACCTCAGCCTTCCTCGATAGCTTACGTTGTACGCAATACTGAGTTTCACTAAACAACGATATGCTATTAAAATATTATTAAAACTAGCCGTTATGAATAGTAATACACACATTTTGTAATTTTATAAATTTTATCTTTCAAAAAGGACTTCATTTTTGGATTTGGAATATCGAAATTAGCCTAGGGTGAAATTTTGGTATTTTTCTGAAAACAGTCAATTTTTGATGAATAGTGAAAACACTGGGTTACAATTTAAAAACTGACTTTTTATTTAAATAATTATTTATTTTATTTAAATTTAATTTAGGTCAAAATTGATACATAATACCTATATAAGTTCAAAGTAATTCATTGAAGTCACATTATAATAATTTTAGATATATAAAAATTTTATTGAACTTTTCACCGTCTTTTACCCACCTCCTAGGAGAATTTTCAAATTCACATAAAACATAATTTTACCACTTCTGTGAGTGGAATTTCGAAAATCCAAGAGACACAGTTAATATCAAGGACAAAAATTTTATTCAATGAGATGAAAATAATTTTTGGTGAATAGTAACTTTTTACTGTTTTTACCACGGTTAAAAGTAAATAGGGTAATTAAGGGTAAAAATGATATTATTATTACCCTAAAACATGTCCTAATTCTATTGGATAAGTTTAATTCGACCAAAAACAACCTTTTGAATAAAATATGACCATTTAGGCCCACTTGGATTAGATTAGGACATTTAATATTATTTTATTTAAAGAATAGTTAAAATAGTTAAAATCAAAGTTTAATAACTAAAAAAATTTAATATAGGGTAATACATAAGTTAAATTCGAATATAAATATTCATTATAAATCTAAAAATATTTCCTAAATAATAGTATTTTATTTATAATTTTGAGACATTAAATAATTTAATTTATTTATGACACAATGATGATGTAGTAATTATCTTATTAAGGAAATATTAACATAATTGATGTTATAAATACTCAAATAAATGTAATTTTAGACTTTCATAAATTCCACTAATTTTATAGGTTAATATTACATATTATTATTTATTTAATTAACTTTTTTCGAACTAATCATGATGTTATGATTTTCACCAAAATCAAGTACCAAATAGTGTCAAAATTGACATAAAATAGTTTCTAAAACAAATATTATATTATTAATTGTTATTTTAATCTTAAAAATCTATGGTTCAGCCAAATGACATATATAAGGTTATATATATTAATAAAAAACAACTTGGGGTTCGTTTGGCTTGTTATAGTAAGTTTATTAACCTTATAGTGTAAGAAAACAAGAAGACACGGTAAAAGTAAAATTATTTAACTTAAAGTTAAATCTAAATGATATGATTAAAATAGAAACCTAAACTTGTCTAAATTCTGTTGGATGAGAGTATTTAGACCCATACACACCTTATCTTCGAAATAAATCAATGTGGAGCTATTAAAAACAGAATATGACTTTATAACAAAATAATATTTTTAGTTTTTCCAAAGGTGCCTCTCTCCTCCCTTATAAAAGGGCACCACCTACCTCTCTTCCTCAAACCACTTTGAGCCTTCAAGCTCAACCAACCCCTGCCAATTTCTCCTCTACACTTCCCTAGAAACATCCTAGAGGTTCTTGTCTTCTTCAAAGACCATCTTTAGTGCCCAAAGAGGAGGATAAGAATAGGCGCTTCAAAGAAGAGGTAATGTCTGTTACCGATTATTTCAACTTTATTTCTTCTAATTCTTCTTATTTAGTTGTTTCATTATGGAGTAATAACATCAGTATCACTCATATACTGATATTTTATTATAAATATGAAACACCCCTATTTTACCTTCTATCCATCCTACGGAAAATGAAATCACTGCGCGTGCGTACGTAAGGAATACCGTCTCCACGCCGTGGTGTAATCTTTTTTCCACCACCACCTTACTTGGATGGGTATAATGGTGTAGAGAATAACTATATATTATTATTGTAAAGATATATTGATTATGAAATAGTATACATACACCCCAATACAATTCCATGATCATGGGAACGATATCATCACTCGTGCGTACGTACGAAATACAGTTTCCACGATGTGATTCGACTCATTCTACATGATCTTCATTGCATAATGATTATATAAATGAATTTATTGAATAAATATGATATATATTACACTAATACCATTCTGAAAATGAGTTATCTATAACCTAAAAATAATAATAAGAATTTATTCGACAAAACACGCATAAGAACAAAAAGTAATAACCACCCGAATAACAAGTAGCAATGAAATATTACTAATAAGGAGCAAATAATATGACCATATATGATATCATAACAATTATTATGATTCTGGAACAAGTCAATGACATTATTTAAGTCATTATACAGGAGTTTTGGAAACTTACGAATCAAATCGGTCCTAAGGTAACGGAAAATATCACAATCTCATTTTTATTTGAGATTGTTTATACTTCAGAATTTACTGGAGCATATTTATCATCCACATCCATGTTTCCTCAATATTTAATATTATTTCAATACTCCTACAATTTTTTAAATTCAATTTTAACCTTTGGTAAGTTTTTAGTAAAATATATGAAAGGAATCTTTTGTCGTTTTTCGTACGAGGTACTTTTTGAATTTTCCGGCCAAAGTACGAGAAGAATGTTTTTTAACTTATACGGCATGAATGGATTTTTAGAACATTATTTCCATGAAGATTCCTTTAAAAATTTTCAGGTTTATTTTTAATCAACTTATTTTATTTTAAAATTATATGACATGTTAATAAAGGAAAAAAAAATTCAAGTAGAAAGGATATTTTCCTCAATAATGGAGTTCAAGTGTTTTATCAAAATTATTTTCCATCTATGATAATATAGGGTTCTGTTTCTATCCCTATTTTTACATTGTTTTGATTATTAAGTATTTATTTTTATGATGTCCTTTTATCTTATATGGATTGTGTTATAATGGCATGATGATTAAGAATCCCATTTTTCTTCCACGGGTTATGCCATGATGTATGATTTATGATTTTGTGGAACACATAATAATGGTTTCATTATGAGATAGGTGGGACCTATATCTCCCTCCAATGCATTGGGTAAATATTTATATCTCATTAGATAGACATGGATGGAACGGCAGGTTAATCTGGTTTAGTGAAACAGGACTGAACCGAGGAGTGAACTCAGTTCAGAAATGGTCTTTGTCCGCTAAGATGGTCTTAGAAATGGGTCATGACTATTAAGAAATGATTCTCTATGATATTGTGTGTATGAAACAATGTTTCATGTTTTATGTTATGATTATTGTGATTAAATTTCACTACTATGATTTATCCCATGTTATGAAATTACGATTTCTTTTACAGGTTAAGATTTCCAAAATGTTATATTCTTAAGAATATGATGTGATTGATATTTTTTTGTTTTCCCTTACTGAGCATTTGAGCTCACCCTTTTGTATGTTTTATTTCCCCAGGTCAGGATGAAGGTTATTAGGTAGGATATGCCAAAATGGACTCTAGATATGATGAAATAAATGGGAGACAATGTAGATTCTTTATGAACCTGTTGTTTATGTTTCCCAGTTTCTAAAGACACTATACATATATGGTCTTTTCATGGCATTATTATATTTTCTAATAAGTGTGCTTCAATTTTGAAGCATTAACAATATATGTAAAGTATGGGTCGTTATATTGTTTTTGTATACTAGTGGTTCTATGACAAACCTAGGGTGGGTGAGCCAGAGATATCTCTTCAATGCATTGGGTAACATGATTGAGGTAAACATAAATGTTTGTCCTAATAGATTTAGGTATTATACTTTGATGGGTATTCCAAACATAACTCCATATGTAGCTATGATAGCTACAATGTAAGTATGATATGGATGCCAAAAGTTACAATTATGATTTAGAATTTCTATGTGTTATTCATAAATCCTTGTACTTCATGAGGTATGTTAAAGATCATATTCTTGATATTTATTTACGAACTAATATTTTCTGTCTTTATTTTATAATCCTTACTGATATTTTTTTGATCATACCGTGTTTTTGACAGGTTTTTTTATAGCATTTAAAGTTGAATTAGGTCAAGGATGGGATCAAGGAATAGTCATGTTGTCTAAAACATGGAACTAGACAAGAATATTTTTTTCAGGTGTTTTTATTTTATGAAAAAAATGGATACTGAGTAGAAGTGTCTACTTTGTAATATTTGAGATATAATATATAAGTTATGGCCTAATTCTCTAAATCTTATACCTGAAAAGATCCAAAATGTGATTTTTAACTTAATTCAAGATTATGTAATGTTTAAGGCAGGGTCATTATATCAATAATACCTCATTATTTTTTAAGTATACTTATATATGTCATAAATGTGTTGTGGTGTTGAAAAACGTGTCAAATCTCTTAGTGGAGACAGTATTCTACCCTTACGCATGAATGAAATTATCATCTTTTAGTGAAAGAAAGATATTTATGTATTATATTTCCAGAATAATAAATTTTTCATGAATATCCTAATCATTTCATTTATGTCACATATATTCCTGAAATTTATCCTTATTGGATTTCATAAATAACGTTATTGAAAAATTATCACATCGCTTTACAAGGCTCTAGTTCACCATACAAAAGATCAATGTCATTGTATCCCCATAAAATGGAATGTAAAAAAAGGAATAAGTTTCACCATATATCAATAAGTATAAATATTTTAAAAAAGATAATATATATATATATATATATATATATATTTTAAATCTATCATTATTATAATTCATAAGTGGTGATGAAGGAGAATGAATGACTTTGGTTCGTGAGGTGGTAGTTCATCAAACACATGAATAATGATTTTTTAATGCATTTGATAGAAGAGTAGATGGATTCATGTAATTAAATTAACATAATAACATATAATCATAAGTTAAATATTATTAATATTATATAATAATAACTAAATAATATTTTTAAGAGGTTAATTAACAAATAAAATAAAAATTCTTGATTAAGCACAATACCACTTCTTCGGACAACCTCTTTAGGTAAACACCAAAACCCTTTATGGGATGGATTTGTGAAATTGGATGTTTTAAGATATTTAAGGAAGACTTTTTGGGAGGTTTTGGATGATAAAAATGTTTTTTAAAGTGTGAGGAGGAGAGGAGATGTGCTGGCCTTTTAGAAGTGAAGTGAGTAGCACACTGGAAATTTTTTAAAGGAAAAACGTGTTCCCATGTTTTTCATCTTCCACAAGGCTCCAAAATAGATCATTGGTGATAATTGGGAATTATAAGGTCTAAATATTAAAATATCATATATTTTAGAAAAAAATTAGTTCATTTAAACCCTTATATTTTTTGTTCAACCCTAGGTAATCCCATTTTCACCTTAACTGTGATAATTAATTTTTACAATTTTCACTATTCATTATGGTCAGAAAATAATTTGACCTTATTACATAATATAAATAAATATTATTCATAATCTGTAATCTATTTTAATAAATTAAATTCACATAATTGAAAAAATTACATTTCAAATTAAATCCACAAATGTTTTCAAGAAGTGTGTTTTTCAAGGAAAAGATTATTTTATATTATCTCTATGAATATTAATAATTATTTAATTAATATAAATTAATATATATTGATATATAATATATATTTTTTTTTAATAAATTCCAAAAAAATTATTAGTTTAATTAATTAAAAATGAGGAACATTATGCACTTTAAACTAGTTTTTAGAAATAAAACCCGTTTTTAAACCCAACACATAAAATTATACTATAACCCAATATAATATTAATTAATAATTTATTAAGTGGATAAAATATAAGTAGATAATAATTATTTTATATTAAATAATTTTGAAAACATTAAGGTATATTTAAATTAATTAATTGTTTGAAAATAAATGATGGTTTTACAGAAGACTTTATTTTTCAGTATTCACTAAAAAAATATTTTCCAAAAAAATACCTAAATTACACACTAAGTTGATTTTTATATGATGATTTTAAAAATTAATTTTATTTTATTGATTAAATTTTCAGAAATTGAAAAAAATTAATAACAATAGTTTCTCACAAAAACCTATAAAAATCACTTTTTAATAAACCACGTTTTTGAAGAATAATATTACTTTAATAAAAAATGGATTGATTATTTACTAATAATTTATCAATAACTTATAATTATTTAGAAATTTATATATATATATATATATCATAAAGTAGTTAGTAATTTTCATTCCCTCCAATTTAATGGCTTGGTTATAATAGTAATATATTTAGTGGCTTATTTGAGATTATTGTTGTGTGTCGTATACACTACCGAACACACAAAATATCAGATTTGCATTTATCGAAAGATTTCAAAGTGATTAATTTTACATCAAATAAAATATATAATAATTTGTTTTGGTGTTACATATTCATCTAATTTTATTTTTCCATGTCATATATGATATCGAACATTATTTTCTTATTTTAAAATCTCTGGGTGTTCCACCTCATGAACTCATTCACTTCTTACTAAAACAAAAAAACTAACCTATTTTCATAAAAAACAATCTCCTAACCATGAAACTAAAATAATTTATTCATAATTACCTCTCTAAAAATAAACCAATCCATGTCGATGGCTTTTCCTACAAGTACCTAACACGATGAAATGCATGAATTTTCTGGATTTGAACAACCTGATCTTTTATCATCTCCATGAATATACTTATCTATGGTATATAGTTCAGTAGGAGATAGAGAGGGAATAAAGAGATATACAAAGGTAAATTAGTGATGTTATGTCTTATATGATAATGAACATAGGTGAATATAGAATGGTTTTAGGGCTAAATAGTATATAGTTCGTGGGCCTGATTTTTTGTTCTTGATATGGAATTTAGGTAGATGTGTTTTAAAAATAAATAAAAAATAAAATAAAAACTAAATTAATTCAATTAATTTTCACAAAAACAATAGAATTAATATACATAACATAACTATTTTATTCCCATTAATATTTAAAATAAGATATTAGTAAAAAATAAAAAGATTAAAAATGGAAGAAATAAGGTAAAATAAATTCAAATAAATTCAAATAATCATAATTATATTTTAATAAGATCAAAATGATCACAAGAGAGGGGCGGAGTAAAAATAATTATTAACTCATCCTTAGAAGAGAAAATCTAAAGAACAATATCACCTTTCTAACTGTGATGTCTCAATAAATGATTTCATATGTCTATATGATTCTTTTTAAAAAGAGTTATTAGATTTATTAAAATATTGGTAGAACTCGTGTTATAACATTTTGTTGAAACTGGACTGTAATTGAGTCCAAAATATATCAAGGTGTGTTTCATCCATAATATTTGTGTATAACAATAACCTTTAGTAATATATTCTACTTCAGTATTAAATAATGTAATATTGTTTTTTTCTTACAAACTAGGATACCATGTATTTACCAAGAAAATGGAAGGTTCCTAAAATACTCTTCCTATCTAGTCAATACCCACCTAAGTCAAAGTCCAAATATGACGTTAGATTAAAATATGAAGTTTTTGAAAATATTAATTAAAGGGAAATTTTCCTTTAAAATATCTTAATTTTTCGGCATCTATCAAATGATATTCCTTGGGATTATATCAGAATCTAGTAAATATGTATACAGTTGGCATAATTTCTGGTCTACTAGCAGTTAAAAAATTAGACTCTGAATTATTCTTCAGTATATATTATTTTTAATTTGTTTCCTAGCTTCATCCAAACCAATATTTTCATTAAAAATCTTAATATATTTATTTAATTTTCTACTTTTAGGTGAAATACATCTTAGTAAGTCGAGTATGTTTTTACCTTGATTCAGCACATTCACAAAGTCTTTTTGATAAATCTAATAAAATATAACATAAGTTAACTAACCCATCATTTCCATTTCTAATTATTTTTTCATGAGTTTTGAAAATTCATTACTTAATTTTTTATTTGTGAAACCAAAAATCGAATGATAAAAATATGTATAAACCAACAAAGTATCTAAATAAATATATTTCTTGAAAACAGTAGTAACTACCACACCCACTAAAAACCCATTTGATAAAAGTAAATAACTTAAACATTTATATCAAGCTCTAGGTGCTTGTTTAATTCCATAAATATATTTAATACATTTTTAAACTAAAATTATAAGATAAAGATTTTAAAACACATGATATTGTTAAAAATAAAGATCCTCTATAATAAACCCATTTAAGAAATTATATTTTACATCAATCTGATATAATTTTAAATTCATACAGGATGCATTGGCTAAGAAAATATTAAGGGAATCAAATCTAGAAATAGGTGAAAAGGTCTCTTGATAATATATATCTTCCTATAGATTATAAATATTTTCTAATAGTATATATTTATTTCTAATAATCATACCATTATAATTATGTTTATTCCTAGACACTCATTTCATTCTTGTAACATGATAATTACAGGTTCTATTAACTAATTCTCTTACCTTGTTTATATTGAATTGTATAAACTCTTCTTTCATTGATAAAACCCAACACTCATCAACTAAGGATTCCTATATAGATTTATGTTCTATTTAAGATAAATGTAATAAAATGGTATAATATTTCCTAAACTAATTATAGTCATAATTATTTTCATATAAACTTTCATTGATAGTCTCTATGGGTTGGTTCCTGAGGGTTTAAGGCCGTCTAGGAAGCACACATTCTAATTTAATACTATCCATCATTTTGGTATTTTATTCGAAAAAATAAAGTTCCAAATCATCAATAATTTATTATCAAAGATAGTTTTAGGTATCATGTTTTTAAAGAATATTTTTGCTAATAAACATGAGTAAATTTATAATTAAAATGATCACATTCATCAAATTTTACATGAGTTGACTCTTTAATAATCTTTTTCCATTTTCTAAAAACACTATATTCCATAAAAGAAGTTAATATCCAAGTAAGATTATTTTATCTAACATTTTACAAAATTTAACAATATTTTTCTTAGTTATTACCATAAAAACTTTTCATCTAAAAAATTAGAAGTTTCCAAATTTTGGATTTCTGTTATTTTATAGCTTATAGTATTTTTTAATTTGTATAATTAGATCTTTTTTATGACATAACCTATTGTGTTTATATATTCATCAAACAAATTTAGTAGGAAAGTTATATTCACATAACATAGTTCTATAAATTTATTGAAAATTCTGATTCCTAATTTCAATAACACTATTCTATTGAGGTGTCGTGGGGGAGGAATGTAACACACTGATATTATAAAATAAAACTATTTTCTATATTCTACACAACATGCAATTTAACATTGTTTTTGTGCACACGATGTTTTTCATGATAAATTATATTTGATACTATTGGTGAATCTTTTTAAATAAATTTATATACTATATATTTAATCAAATTTATTAACATTCATATAATTTTTTAGGCATGGGATATGAATAAATCTTGTTTTATATATAAAAAGTATTTTTCTAAAAAGTTTTTTGTCATGTTTTAAATGTTTGAATTAAAATTAATTTAAACTAATTATAGAAATTGAATTTCATAAAACGGATTCCGAATTTTGATTCATGAGGTTTAGTCTTTTATTTTTGGTTAATATGAACAGAAATCATGGTAAAACCTATCACTATAGTACTGTTTAAATTGGGTTAATCTAGGTTAAAACTAAGTGGTAAGGTTATAATATTTTTTATTAGTTATTTTTAGATGAATTTAATTTTACAAACATAACCTTAGGCTCAAAATTGATTTTTTTAATGGAAACATGCCCATGAAAATGGACAATAAGATATTTAAATAAAAGAAAGTTTGAAATTGTCAATCTATTAGTTTTAAATATCTATTTTGTGTTCATATATGGGAAAAATAGAGTTATATATGAATATAAAAATCTATATTGATCATAATGAGATTAATTTAATGATGTAAATTTATTTCAATTATTTAGTTATTATATAATTGATTTAAATGATTATACAACACTAACTTATTATTTCTCCTATTAATAAAAATATATATTTAATGATTTTAAAAATATTAAAAGTAATATAATATTAATGGGATATAGTGATACAATAATTTCATATATAAATATGAAATATTAGTTTTAAATAATTATATTCAAATTCCAAATTTTCCTTCATTCACTTTAATTCAAATTTAATTAATATTGTCAAATAGAAATTAATTAAATTTTATCAAATTAATATTTTATTAAATTATTTAAAGATAATAAAAATATTTAAATATGAAAATGGGATCATATATGGTCTATCATTTAATCTATTTTCCATTTATGATCTAATTTTCAACTTATATATAAAATTATATCCCTTTAAGAGTGAAAAATACATTATATCAGTTAAAGTTAAAATAGGGTAATTAAGGGGTTAAATCAAAAAATAAGGATTAAAACACCACTTAAACATGTAAAAAATTTATTGGATAATTTTATTCCAACTCCATCATACCCTATATTAATGTCCCTGGCCATTTCGGAAAAAAATTCTAGTGTATGAATATATTATATTTTAATTATTTAAGAATTTATAAAAGTCCCCATCACTTTAATAATAAAATGGAACATCCTCCCTCACTAACGTAATCTAACATGAGCCTTTTAGATCATCCATACACTAAAAAACCCTGTATAAAATATAATATATACATTATATAGGTGTTTTTCACAAAATACCAATCCCCGTATCCTTATGAGGAGATATAATGAGTTCTTTAAATGAAGAGGTAATTGCCTTATTTGATCACATTCTTTTTACTTCTACATTACCTCATATAAATATTTGTTTCAATCATAAAATAATAAATTAATTTTTCCAAATATAATTAAATTTTATAATTATTATTAATTTACAATTATCCATCCTCTTTCCAATCAAATGTAGAGTGCACCTATCTCATGTGCATGCGTACAACTAACCCTCTCAATATAGTGATAAAATTCAATTTTTAACACTATATATCATGGATAGTTGTTATGATGAGTTGAAAGTTTATATATATATTATTTATGATAGAAATATTATTCCTTAAGGATACTATCATATCTACCATCTTTCATTCCAAGCCATTGCAAAATGATTACTTCGATAATTTTCTTTTCATTTCAATTTTACATGGACGATATTAAGGAAGTATTTAATGAACTTATATAATATAAATGATATATAAATTATTACTAAAATGTGATTTTTTGTGTAAATTTTTTTCATTTTATCCATCAAAAAGTGAAATTAGTGTCTATGTGTATGTATGGCACACCGTCTTCATGAATGGTGTAATTCATCTTTCTATTTATAAGTTTTATTAATGATTATATATATATGTACATAATTTATATTTAAGATATTTATATCTTGATAAAAATTATTGATATTATGGAATAATGATCAATATATAAGGTCCAACACTACCAAAATAAAAGATACATGAAAAACAAAGTAGATATCACCTAGAATAGTGATTTTAAAAAATAATTGGTAATAAATCGGAGATAAAAGGTTATATATAAATAATAAATGGTATGAAATATATTTTTACGGTTTATTAATATATTTATAACAAATAAATTTGTATTATATAAGAGTTTTGAAAATTTTTGAAGGGATTCTGACCCGAGTTAATGTTTTCTCATCCCACTTTTACTTTTGTCATACATATGTCATACTCACCAATTATTTCATTTATGTGGTGTATATAATTAAATTTTATATAGTATATCATAATTAATTTATATTTGTGGTATTTAGTGTTTATTTTGAAGTTATTTTTCATGGGGATTACGATTCAAATGTTTCGAAAGCAGAAAGTGTTTATTTCACGATCTCATCGTTGTTCAAGATTTTTTATGTCTAAGTATTCATTGGGTGGTATATTTTATATTTATTTATTAGAACAAATATATTTCATTATTTTATGTTAATTTATATAAATTATATTTTTTCATTTCATTTTACTCTCATTTTGTACTTACGATACCAAAATAATGTTTTTAAGGAAAACTAACTTGTTTTTCTACTCATTTAGCAATTTTTTATTTCATATATTTATTTTATTTAAAATATATTATATAAAAATTTTAATATTATAAAATTATTTGTTAAAAGTTTTTTAAACCATTTTTGAATTTTACAAAATGGTTTAAAATGGGTCTTACCTCCATTTTCTGAATGATGTATTTTTTAGATTTTCTTGTCAAAGTATAAAAGAAATGTTTTATTAAATTATACAACATGAAAGTAATTTCCCACAATCAAGACTAATCAATTAATTGAAACATACTTTTAAAGTATAAATTGTTATTTTCTAAACAAATCCTCTAATACTTTGGAAATTTATATTTTTTAAATGCCTTTTTCAAAATTAAAATTTTATTTTCCTCAATGATTTTTTAATGATATTTTTATGGTATTTTCACAAATAAATGATGACAACCATTTATTCTAATTATAATACAGTAGAGTTATTTTTCAAATATTTCATCATTGATCCTTCTATGGAAATTTTATGATCAGTTTGACTAGGTAAATATTAACTTTTATTGTGATATTCTTTCAATATGCATTTTTTTATTAATTATGTATTAAATTGTTTTTATATACATTCATATGATAAATTAATTTGGCTTATTAAGTGATGGGGGAATGATATAGCTCCTAGATGCATCAGTAGGTCTCATTATAAAAAATAGAGTGGGTTTTGGAGAAAACCTTTCCCATTAATATAGTTGTTTTGGAATAAGGCCTTGATGGTATTTTTGGATGTATGATCATAAGGCCTTAGAGATAAGTTTTATATGTTCATAATTATTCATTCCATCATTATCAAAAAATTTATTTATCTCTATGTGATTATTTTATTTCTTATTATATCCATGGATATGTTTCTATATTATATGATTATTTATATATCATTATTTGATCATCATTTATTTTTTCCATATTGTTCTTTCTTTATAATCTGCTATTATACATAACCCTTTTTGTGGATTCGATCTCAACCTAATTTTGTTTCCTTTCCCATAGATATGAGGAATGAATGTTTGAATGAGTTTAAGGATTTTTAATATTTAATTTCACTATGTTATTTATTTTTTGTTTATAAATATAAGGTGAGATTCAAGTATGTATCTAGTTTACCAACACAACTAAACTATTCAGTATTTTGTGATGTGATTCGTTGTACAGGTGATAGTCTATTAAAGTAACCACTAACTCTGAGATAATAGAGTTGGGGTATTTATAGTTTGTATCAGATAAAGTTAATTATAATCCTCAGGGCCGGATTTAGGAAAACATCTATTGGGGGTTAAAACCCTATGGCTAGTTTTGAGAATATCCCAAAAGAAATATAGATGAGGAATTTTAGATTATTTAAACATAAAATTTCAATTTATATTATGTGTTTCTCATGTTTTTAAATTAAATATTATTGTTCATAATGAAATAATCTAATCAATTGTGTTCCACTATTTATACATGGAACCTATAAGAAGTAATGGAAACTATATCAATTCATGTAATTCATATAGTTTTTTCCAACATACGAATGGAAATGAAGACAAATCTAGAGTTGATGCTGGAGATGAATAAATTATAACTATATTGGGTTAGTTTAATTTGGTTGTGACTAACAACCTTACTCATATGGATATGTATTTTTATCCACAATGTGGTTCAACATTTTGAGACTTCTTAATGTGTCAGAAACCTCTATCATTCAATGGGACTATAAATCTATTTGTAGTGGATCAATGGATAGGTTACTTAGACAAGGTATTTCTCTCTTTAGGAAGATATGAAAGGGATCAGGCTTTCATAGAATTTTATATTCTATTAGAGTATCAAGATCAGTGGTTTTAATTGACTCAAAACACTAAGGATGAGTAATAAATAGTGATAATTTATTTAAAGGACTTTAAGGAACATTTATTGGGAAAAAAGTTTCTACATGAACAATTAGCAGTTAAGGATATAAATTTCTTGAGTCTGAGAAAAAAGGAAGAGTAAAATTTTTTATATGTATGAAAATAGATTTGCATGGTTAGAAAGGAATAATATAGACTATTTATGTAATATAAAGATAAATATTAATTTTTTCATTGATAGGCTTGATCCAATCCTTCTAAAGGAACTAATATCCCAAACATTATCATCATATGAGGATATAATATATTGTTCTATAAAGACAAAAAATGATTCTCTAAGTCTTATGGATTTTAAGTAATCCAATATAAGAAAAGGATATAATATGAAATAATGGATACGGGGAAGAAGATAAAGATATATTTTACCATGTGTGATAGTTTTGGGAAAAAACATATTGGTACTTTCTCGAAGTTAATGGGAGTTTTTTTCAAGTATGGATGGAAATTCTATCAGGAATGTGAATTAAAGGGTATGAAAGAAACATTTAAATTTTTTTCAAATATAAGGATATTGGGTAATATAAAAATTAATTCCCTAAGAATAAAGGGAATATAACTCATAAGAAGATAAGGGGTAAAGTTCATGATTAAGTCATTACTACTGATGAAGTGGACTAATAAATTTTCTTATGTATTTGGATTAAATAATTTTGTTATCCATAATATTATGAATAAAATAATCATGAAATGCATAAAGATTCTACTACAAAATTTTTATTTATGTATTTGAAAGCATATTTTTAATGGTACTAATAACCAATAAAAGTGATTTAGTGGTAAGGTGATATTTTTGGAGAATAAATGAATAATGGAAAGATAAACCATAATATATTCATGATGTTGATATGATAATGTTTCACTAGAATATTGAAATTATTGGTATTGATAATGTAAATTTCATAGTATTGGTGACCTTGGAATTAGTGAGGGATATGATGAAAATGTTATTTAGGTTATCTTTGAGGAAATTAATTGTAATTTTACACTACGATTTTATTTGAGGATTAAGGACTTTGGAAGAATATATTTTTTCTTAAGATTATAATTTAATTCTTATAGAAAACATCATGTGTTTATAAGTTAATGAGCATCAAAAACCATTTTCAGGTTTTAACTGATGGAATTTTGAGGTGATTTGAAACTTTTAATGATTTTTAAGAAGAATAATCTATTTTGGTTTAAAAATTCCTTGAGGTTAGTGTATAATTTGATATTAAGTTAATTATGTTCTATTTGATAGTGGGATAGAGATAATTTTAATTATTGAAAAGTGATTCTTTAAAATGAAATATTTTTTATGATATTTATGGGAAAACTAAGGATTACCTTTGAGGTTAGTGTATAAATTTAATTAATGATATTTTTGGTAAAGTTAATAAAATTATAAGATATATCATGCTGATTAGTGATATTCAGGGAGATTTTTAATTAGGTGGAGGAATATCTAACCCCTAGGTTTAATAGGTTTTTTGAGAAGTGATTATTTTTTATGAATACAATTAAAATTTTTAGTATGTAAGTTTAGAGGATTTAAATCACCTTTGAGGATAAAAATTTATTTAACATTGAGGTTATTGAGGTTAATCGGGATGTAGGGTAATTTATTTGTAGAATAATTTAAGTTGAACCTTAGTGTTATTGTATAAAAATTGAGGTAAATATATTATTTATTTATATGAAAGTTAATATATTTTTTATATTATCTTACCTTATGGTAACCATTTCAGTTAAAATTTAAATAAATGAGGAATTTCTTTTTATATTTTTTGGATTTTGTGAACTGTTAAAAGTTGATTTTAGTGCTTTAAACAATAAAAACTTATTGGATAGTCATTTATCGGAGTAATAAATTAATTTTAAATTGATCAAAGGACATATAAAGGATGAAATTGGTATTACTAGATAAAAGGTTATAAATTAAGTATATTCCCTTATGTTCTTAGTCATGATCATAAAGGAATTAGTTAACTCTAAGGAAATGATCCAGAATAAAAATGTCATCCTATTACAATCATTTATGATGAATTGACAGTCTTTTCAGCCATCACATATTTATGTTTTTTTGGTTGTTAAATTTATCATTGACATGTTATCTATAACTCTATATTAGTCATTCGATGATGGTTTTCTCTTCCATGTCCATATATCCACTTACCTAAAAAAGTTTCCTATTTGGAAACTAAGTTATATGTTATTCCATATGACCTTCATATTTCTCATTCCCAATTTTTAGGATAATATTTCATTAACTATTTTTACAATGTGGGTCCTCCAAAAAAGAAATTTCAAATTTCAAACTAAGATAATTTTAAAATTATGAGTATTAGTTTTATTTAAGGGTATCATAATATAACACTCTGACATTATAAAATAACTCTATGTTTGATAGAGTACAGAACATTTGTAATGCCCCACCCAAAAATCCTGGAGTTAGTGCATTATTTTAACAAATTGGCATGACACAAGGAATCTTGTCCCAAGGGGCTGATCAGTTTAGTAGTCTTGGAAAATAGATTACATTCATCAACCTTAAATTACAATTCAAAACATAAACTAAAACATAGATAATTATTTGATAACAAAATTATTATTCATGATTAACCCTACATATTAATCATAAAACACTTTTTGGAATACTAGGAATATAAAACATTAGAAAGGCATGATCTCATTTACTCAGTAAAGGTGGACAATATAGCTAAAGCTATTATAAATAAGCATAAACTTTTAAGGAAAGGTATAAAACTAAAATAAAATACTTTTAAACATAAACATGAACATAACATGGAAAGAATAAATAAAATAATTTCATTTAAACATTCAAATAGATATTCTACAAGTCTAATAATAACATGGGATATTCATAACTAATATTATACAGAGGGAATTCATAATTCCATACATGTAAAACATACCATCTAAGCCTTCGGCAAGACATCTAAAAATAAATTATTATGGCCTCATCCAAATACATAACTAAAAATTAATGCACAAGGCCTTGGCTAAGTCCATATCTAGTTTGTCTCAAGAGACCTACTAATGCATCGAGGGGATATGGTAGTTTTGAACCATCACTTACTAAGTCCAATGCATTCGAAATATGAAAAGGGTGAAACATAACATAATGATTTGTATTAAAACTAGCATACGGAATTCTAATACATTAACCATAACCCCTAAATGGTATCAAAATAGCATATCCACATTCAAACATATCATAAAAAATTCAATACAATATTTAATATTGTATCATACTAAATCAACATAAATTAGTCATAAAATCCAAAAAAGGATGTTGATAAAGATTTAAATAATCATTACAACTATTTATGAGAAATGTCCCTTTTTAATTTGAAATCATTTATTCAAGAACCAAGCACTTGTAAAATAAGTCATTTAAAAAGATATTTTTGGAATCAATGTGTCTCATACCACTTTAAAATTTTCAAAGGAATTAAAATTTTAAAACAGTCATGTCTATATAAATAAATATTTAAAACCATTCTGAAAACATTGACATTAATGAGATGATTTAGAAGAATAAATATATAAAACATGTAAAACATTTTTTTAGTTAATGTGTACCTTAAAATAATCCATATAAAGATTCCTCTAGAAAATATTTTTATGAAACATGGACATGGATGATAAATTTTTCCAAGTAAATACTCACAGATAAACAATCTTTGATAATAATGAGATTAAAAAATTAACCCTTACATTTTATTTTTTGTTAGTTGAGAGTGTGTTAACCTCCTCTTCTTTCTTGGACATCCTATGGATCTCCTCTTAATGACACTAGGGGTGATCTTTTTGGAAAACTAGTACCTCCAAAAGATAACTAATAATGTTTATAGGATAATTGGGAAGGTTTTGGTTGAGATATAAGGATCAATGAGGTGTGAGGAAGTGTAGGAGGAGATGCCTGTTTATAAGAGATGAGAGGGTCACTTTAGGAAACTCTCAAAATATTAAAATATAATAAGATTATTCTGGATCTAAACAATTAAAAATGGAACATAAATGAAAATTATAATGCATTTGGACCATATATTATCCCCTTGTGAATATTTAACATTTTTTGTTTTTTAAATAATTTAAAAATAAATCAATTAAATAAGATATTATTATTTCCAGATTTAATATTATTCATCAAATTTGACATAAAATAAAATAAAACAAAGTGGTAATTAGAATATATTTTTTTTCCACATATATAATATATCATATGGATCTAGGAATGTTTTTAGACACATAAACTAATCCAAAATATTAAAAAAAAATATATTATTAGAAACATTTATTCTATTTTTATGTTAATTGAATAATTATTTTTTTAGAATTAAAGAGACTTTTAAGGTAATTGTATAACTTCTAAAAATTCAAAATAAATTTATATAATAAAAATAATTTCATTTATATCAAAACTAGAAATTTAGAATCCTTCATATCTGCAATTTGTCTCTATGTGGACTCATAAAAGATATTAAAATACAAGATAGTGATATTTTGTAACTATCTTTGATTTAAATAATATATAATTTATTTTCATGTAAAAGTTTCTATTAAAAAACAAAAAATATTTCTTAATATGATAATTATTTAATCTTATTGGTAATATAATTTTTTGTATATTTTTTGTTTTATTTTAAACCTTATAATTTTGATTTACCCATAATTAATTCTTTTAACTCTTACCATGACAACATGTCTTTTTGTTATTATAAGTTAACTTAGTAACTCAAAAATTCCCAAGGAGTCATAAATAAATCCTTGGTGACATATATAATTTAATACTAATTATTTAGAATAAATTATTATTTTTTTGAATTTTATAGAATTTAATAAATTTTTATTTATTTTAAAATATCAATAGTGTCAATTTTGGCACGATTCATTGGTTTACTTTTCAAAAAATTTGTAACATAAGGATATGTTCAAAAAAATATCTTCTAAAAAATCAATAACATGTCAAATCCATCTAAAAATTAGTGGATGACATTAATTAACTCAAATTATATTTATTTTAATATTTTTAGTAACATTTATTTGATATTTCTATTAATAAAATAATTTATGTGTCACTATTAATTCATCTTTAATGGTAATTATTTAATCTCTAAAAATTATAAATAAATTTCTATGATGTAGGTAATTATATTATCTTTTCATATACTACCAATATTCGATTTTATCTCCTGTTAATCTCTATATTAAAATTAGTATATATTTATAAAATGAGAGTGTGACATTTTTTCACATTCATTGATTTTAATATTATTAATATCATATTCAAGGGAATGTGGCCATTAAGTGATTCCATTTTAAAAAATAGATGATAAGGTTCTAATTTACTTATCCAATAAGATCTTTAAGGGTGTTAGGGTAAATTATAATTTTAATTTTACCTTTAATTAACTAATTTACCCTTAATTGAGGTAATAAAAAATTATTAAAGTTACTATTAATATTTCCCAATAATAAAAGTGGCATATTAACATAATTTAGACCCACTGACTCAAATATGGAATCCATTTTTTCAAAATTTAAAACACTGAATTTTTACTAATTAAATTAAATTTCATCCCCATTGTCAAAATGAGAAAATGTGATTTTTTAAAAGTAAAGACCACCAAAAGATTAACATGTTTTTATATCTAATTTTAATGTCAAAATAATTTAAATATCCTAAATTATAATAAATGTTAAAAATATAATATAATTATATTTTAAAATCATTAAAATGTATAATTTAAAAATATAAATATTTTTGATTAAAAAAGTTTTTTTCAATTAAAATTTAGTATTTTTCAATATTAATCACGATATAAAAGTTATCAAAAAAACAAAAAATAAATTCCAAACTAAATATTTATGTTTTTGTTCTAAAGAGAAATTTTATTTTGTAAAATTTATTATATAGAAGTGTAAATTATATGATTTAAAAAGGGTTTTCAAATAAAAGGTTGAAAACTACATTATTTGAAAAATAATTCTTTTATATGAAATTTTTATTTTTTTCTTATATCATGTCTATAAAATATATAATATTAGTGTTAAAATTATATATAATATATAAAATTCAAAATTTGGTTAATATTATTAATAAATAATAATTTAATGGTTATGTTATATATTATATCAAATAATAATATATTATTAATATATTATTCTTTAGTAAAACTGGGTCTTATGTGTAACGAATTACAAATCATTGTTGTTTGTAGTGTAAGATTAATATTTTGTTGTGTAAAAATCAAGCAAGAAACAAAATTAGACTTATATTTTACTATCTCAGGGTGTTACATTCTCCTCTCCTTCAATAAATTGCATCCTCACAATTTGAATTTCACTTAGAAAATAAATAGTTAATATTAAAAATTACCATTATTGAAAACCCACATTGGAAATAGGGTTAATAAAATACAGTAATGTTAAGAGGGAAATGGAAATGTGACGATCAGCAACAAATTTCTCTTTCGAATAGAATAACATTAGTTGTAAGTAGTGATATATTCTTGGAGGAAAAACATAGATATTTATAGGGAGTGATTGAGGTAATAAATCACAAACAAGTGTACAATCAATGGGAAATTGAGGGCATCCAAGCCATAAATCTATGATGATTTAAAATACAATTTGGTAAATTTATTTTTAACTTGAGATACATATTTTAGATAACACTTTTTTAGATGCTTTTTTATTAGAGTTGAGTGATTATTTTACTATACAGATATGTACATGAGAAAACTTACTTGATTCTATAAATGTTATCCTATAAATCCTAATTTAACCTCAAATGATAATATAAACTATTCAAATAACTCTATTCCAACCTTATGTCTCGACCAAAATACTTTCATCCAAATTCACTGTCCAAAAAGGTACCAAAATTTCCAAAATCAATCTTAACATTAGATTCCAAAAATAATGTAATATATCTAATTCTATCATATACCAAATATTTTATCACCTTTGAATCCATAATGATAACTCTTATGCCAAAAAATACTTAGAGAACAAGTATTATAGTATATTCCTTATATATCTCATGAATCATATAACCATAAACCATTGATATAATCATTCATGAATCCAAATACAAAATAACCTTAATCATTACACTTCACTCTTAAACCATTAACTATGCTTCAACGACTTATTCCTTAATATCTCCTTCATCTCATTTAACCTTTTTAGTCTCATCATTATTAGTATCAAAACCATTACTTGTATAACCTTTTTGATTCTAACCATTTACCAAAACTCAAAGAATAATGTGAGAAACACACATCATATTGATATAGTCATGAAAAATAATTTATAGGATCCTTAAATTATTCCATATTCTTCTTAACCTATTAGTACAAAAAACTAACCAAGGTCATCCATTACCAAATGTAAAGGATGATATCCTATACTTATAATTATCCTCAAAGTTATTTATAGAGTTATGTTTTCTAATCATTGATTTATAAATCTAATTTCCAAGCTTGTTGCTAAACTTCCTATGATACCAACTATAATTCCCAGACCTAAGAAGCCTGGATCCAATGCATTATTTTAATACATTGGAATAATATAAGGAATCATGTCCTGAAGGGACGATCACTTATATGTCTTGGAAAATATATTGCATTCATCGACCTTATATTACATTTTAAAACATAAACTACTACATAGTTAATTCTTTGAGTACACCATTATTCTCCAATATTAACCGTTCATATCAATCATAAAACACATTTAGGAATCCTCTGAAAATAAAACATAAGAAAGGGGTGAGATCATTTTCTTGATAAGGGTTAGCAATATAGACAAATCTATCAAAAATAAGCATATAATTTTAAGGCAAGGTATGAAACTAAATTAAAGGCCTTTTAAACATAAACCTGAACACAATATGGAAAGAATAAAACAAATAATTTTATTTAATCATCCACATGGATATTCTACAAGTCTAATAATCACATGGAATTTCCCTAACTAATATCCTAATGAGTGAATTCATAATGTCATACATCTTAAACATACTATCGAGGCCTCAGCCAAGACATCCATAAATAAATGATTAAGTAATCTACCAAATCCATAACTAAAAAATAGGCGAGGCCTCAGCCAATTCTATATCTAGTTTGTCTCATTAGACCTACCGATACATCAAGAGGCTATAGTGGGACCCACCCATTACTTACTAATTACAATTATTTCCACATATGAAAACCATGAAACATCACATAATCATTCATATTAAAACTAGTATACGAAATGTTGATACCTTAACAATAACCCATAAATAATATCCAAATAGCACATCCACAGTCAAACATATTATAAAACACTCAATACAATATAGAATATTGTATCATACTAACTCAAAATAAATTAAAAATAAAATCCAACAAAGTTTGTTGACATAGATGAAAATAATCATTAAAAATATTTTAGAGAAATATCCCAATTTACATTGAAATAATTTTTTCAAAAGCTAAGAACATATAAAAGACAACACTTAAAAAGGGATTCTGGAATCAAAGTGTCCCATATGAATTTGAATCATTCTAAATGAATTAACATTTTAAAACTTTCATGTTCATATAAATAAATATTTAAAACTATTTTGAAAACATGGACATTAATGATAAAGATTTATAATAATAAATATTTTAAACATATAAAACTATGTTTTAGTTAATGTGTACCATACCTGAAACCATAAAAATATTCCTTTTGAGAATATTTTTATGAAACATGGACTTGGATAGTAAATAAGTCCAAGTAAATACTCAAGTATAAAAAATCTTAGATAATAATGAGATTCTAAATTAACACTTACATTGTACTTTATGTTAGTTGAGGGTGTTTTAACCTCCTCTTCATTGTTGAACTTCCATTGGATCACCTCTTAGGGGCACTAGGGATGTTATATTTGGAAAACCAGGACCTCCAAAATTTAACAAAGAATGATTATAGAGGAATTGGGTCAGGGTTGGTCGAGATAGAAGGCTCAAGGAGGTGTGAGGAAGTGTAGGAGGTGATGCCTTTTATAATATAGGAGAGGGTAACTTTAAGAAACTCTCAAAATATTAAAATATAATAAGACTATTCTATATCTAAATAATTAAAAAAATTCCATAAATGAAAATTATAATACATTTTCAATCATATCATATTCACTTGTGATTATTAAACTTTTTTTTATTTTTAAATAATTAATTAATAAATTAGTTGAATGAGATGTTATTATTGCCAAATGTAATAATATTCAATTAATTTTACTTAAAATACAATAAGATAAAGTGATAATTTAAATATAATTCGTTCAGACATATATAATATATCATATAGATCTTGGAAATTGTTTACATGCATTAACTAATCTAAAATATAACAAAATTAATATTATTAAAATCATTTATTATATTATTATTTTAATTGAATAATTATTGTTTTAGAATTGAAGATACTTTTAAAGTAATTTTATAAATTTTTAAAATTAAAACAAAATTTATATAATGAAAATAATTTCTTTTATATCAAAATAGACCTTTATATTCAATCATATCTTGATTTTGGCACTATGTGGACACATAAAAGATATTGAAATACAATATACTAACATTTTGTAACTATATTTGATTTAGATAAAGTATAATTTATATTCATGTAAAAGTGTCCATTAAAAATTTCCAAATAGACCATAATTTGATAATTATTGAATATTTCCCATCCAATAATTTTTTACATGTTTGGGTTTTATTTTAAATTTTCTAATTGTGATTTACCCTTAATTAATTCTTTTAAATCATACCATCACAAAATGTCTTTTTATTACTGTAGGTTAATATAGTCCCTCTAAAATTACCAAGGAAACATAAATATATCATTGGTGACATAGTTAAATGCATCATAATTAGTTTTCTGAAGCTTATATTTTAAAAAAAAGTATTATAATTTAATAAAGTATTATTTATTTTAAAATATCAATTGTTTCAATTTTGATAGTATTCATTATTTTATTTTTAAAAAAAATATCATAACATAAGTATATGTTCGAAACAACTCCTTTAAACCATAAATAAAATGTCAAAGAGATCTAAAAAATTAGTTTATGACATTAATTAACTAAAATTAGATTTATTTTAATATTTTTAATATCATTTATTTGACATTTATATTAATAAAATAATTATTGTGTCACTATTGAGTCAACATTTATGGTAATTATTTAATCTATAGAAATTTTAAATAAATCACTATGATGTAGGTAGTTCTCTTAGATTTCCATATACTACCTGTAATTGATTTTATCTACCAGTAATCCCTATATTAAAATAATTTATGTTTCATTTTTTAAGAAATATATGTGTTAAGGGTCTAATTTAGACATCCAATAGGATTTTGATAGGTGTTATGTAAATTTATAATGTTAATTTTACCTTTAATTACCTGATTCACCCATAATTGTGGTAATAAAATACTACTAACGTTACTATTCATAGTGCCAAAAAATAAAGGTAGCCTATAAACATAATTTAAATCCATTGATTCTAATTTTGGAATAACTTTTTTTAAAATTTAAAACAAATAGGCTTCATTGATTAATTTAAAATAAATCCCCATGTTCAAAATGAGAAAATATGCTTTTCAAAAGTAAAAACCATCTAAAGATTGGCATGTGTTTATATCTAATTTTAATTTGAAAATAATTCCAATAACTTAAATTATATTAAATGATAAAATATAAATACTATTTATATATTAAAAATATTCAAATTTATAATTTAACACCATATATTATTTCTACTAAAAAGGTTATTCTCAATTACAATTTAGTATTTTTCATTATTCATCAAAATATGAAAGTTATTAGAAAAACGCCACAAAATTTATCCAAACTATATTTTTAGGTACAAATTATAAATAAGATGTTTCTTTTGTCAAATTTAATATATAAAGGTGTCCAATATTATATTTAAAAAGGGTTCTTCATTAAAAGGTGAAAAACTGCATTATTTGAAAAATAATTCTTTTATTCAAAAAATTGAATCTTTTCTTATATAATGTCTAAAAAATACATAAGATTACGGTTAAAATTATATCAAATATATAAAAATAAAAAGTTTCTTAATACTATTCATAATATCTAATTTAATTCCCCAGTTATTTATTATATTAAACAATAATATTTTATTAATATATTGTTGTTCGGTAAAACAGGGTCGTGTGTGTAATTCAAGACAACTAATTATTATGTGTAGGGTAATCTTAACATGGTGTAGTGTAAAAATCTAGCAAGAAGAAAAATTAAATTTATATTATAATGTCTCGAGGTGTTAGAATATGAAACACCAAGTCTAAATAAACCGTAATATAGTATAATGTTTGAACTTATCCTTTAAATCATAGAGAATTAATTGGAGAAATAAATTATTAAAAGTATATGGTTTATACATTTATTAAATAAATTAATTAGTAATAAATGAATTAGAAATAAAAAATCATTTGAAAGTAAAAGATTTGTTTTTTCTGAAAAGTTTTTTTTTTGTGCAATGTGTTTTATTATTAATAAACTTACCTAGAAACTATTGTTGAATTATTTGGATGAGATATATATATTCTATATAAAATAAATTGTTTTAATATTCACATAATATTTTTTATTCATGTGATAAGTATAAATCAAGTTTTATGCTTAATATGTATTTTTATAAAAAGTGTATTTTATCATGTTTTGTGAAATTATTTTATGATAAATTTATTCCACTTATAGAAATTTAATTTGATGAAATGGATTCAGTATTTTAAATCTATAGTTTCATATTTTTTAAATAGGCCCATTTTATTTTAGATTAATGTGAATAGTAACCATGGTAAAATGTATCATCTCGGTAAAGGGTAAATTAGATTAATCGAGGATAAAACTAGGTGACATGGTCATAATATTTAATATTAATTCCTATTGGATGAAAATAATTCAACCTTTATCACCTTAGGCATGAAACTAATTTTTTTGAAGGGAAATCTTCTAATAAAATGGCCAAAATAATATTTAAATCAAAGAAAGATACAAAATGTCACTCTCAAAGACTTAAATATATTTAATGAGTTTATATAGGAAAAACTTAAGTTACGAATGAATATAAATGTTTATTTTGGGATTAATAATATTATTTTCATGAAAAAAAATAGCATTTTCTAATTTTTAGTAATTTTATAATTACATTAAATTATTATATGACAACGACACAATAATTCTTCAATTAATAAAAAAATATAATAAATGATTTTAAAAATATTAAAATTAATGTAATTTTAATGAGTCATAGAGTTCAAAAAAATTATATATGGATATTGAATATTATTTTTAAATAATTATATTATATTTTCAAAAAATATATTTTTAAGTCAAATTAAACAAATATTTACAAAATTGACATTACTAATATTTTATCAAATTAATATTTAATAAATTATTTAAAAATCATAAAAATATTAAGAGGACAAGGATAATATGACATGGCCTAGTAATTAATATCTTGGATATTTATGTTCTAATTTTCACCTTATATGAAAATTTATAACACTTTAAGAGAGAGAGAGAGAGACATTTACCGTGATTAATGTTAAAATAGGTAAATTAATGCATTAAACCAAAAGATATGATTTAAAACACCAATTAAAACAGTAAAAAAAATTTATGTTATTTCAACTGAATTTTACCTTGTCATCCAATAAATTTACATTTTGAATAATTTTCTAGATAATTACTTTATTATATTTTAATTTTTTATGAAATTCCAAAAGGTTCCCTCGCCTATATTATAAAAGGGAACCTCCTCCATCATTTATTTTTACCTTTTTTGTCATTATATTTATACCATACATTGATAATATCCCATATTAGCTTTATTATCCTTATTATATAGGTTTATATATTCCCAAAATACTAACCCTATGATCCTTAAGAGGGGATTTAAAGTAGTTCTTTCAAATAAGAGGTAATCACCATATCCAATCACCTTATTTTTAAAACTTATTTACCTACTATAAATCTATGTTTTTATCAAAAAATATTTAATTATGTATACTAAATATACTTAAATGTTATTATTATTATAAATTACAATTATAAACGCTTTTTTCCACAAAATTTGAAGTGAAAGTTTCATCCGTGCAAACGTGTGGCTTACTGTCTCTATGTAGTGATAAAATTTATTTTACACCACCATATTTAATAGATGGTTATTATGATGGGTTTAAATTTTAAATATATTATATTTATGAAATAAATATTATTATATGATAAAAATATCATATCTACCTTCTTTCATTCCAAATGGTTGGCAAATGATAATGTTGCTCATGCATACGTACCACCTCAATGAAGTGATGTGATTTTTTGTAAATTTTAATTAAATGATTATAATTATATATTTAATGAAAATATATTCTACATATGATATAATAATTATTCAATAATTTTTAATTGTTATTTACCTTTCTTTTATTTTTACCATTGAAAAGTGAAAACATTGTCCATGCATACGTACAACCTACTATCTCCATGAATTGTGCTATTCATTTTTCATTAAATATATTTTATGAATGATTTTAAATATGTATATAATTTATATATATGATATTTATATCACTATTTACATTATGGGTATTATGAATGTATGATAAACATACAAGGACCAAAACTATCGAAGAAAAACATACATGAAAAATGAAATCTATGTCACCGTATATAGTGATTTTAACAAAGTATTGTATATAAATGGGTGATAAAAGGTTATAAGTAAATAATATATGCACATATATATATATATATATTATGGTCATGTAATATATTTATAATAAATATATATTAATTATATGGGATTTTCTAAGATGTACATAGGGAGTCATACCTAAGGTAGGGGCTTCTCATATCACTTTTACTTCCATGAGACATGCATCACATGCATCACATATTTCTTTTGTGTAGTGTTTATAATTACATTTAATATATTATATCATGAATATTTTTATTTAATTTGTATTAATTTTTTTCATTTGAGGTTATTATTTCATGTGTATTATGATTCAAAAGTTATTAGTACGATGAGGGTTAATTTCATAATACCATCATTGTTCGGGATTGTTTATATTTAGGTCTTGGTTGAGGGGATTATTTAATATTTATTTATTAGACATAATATATTTTATTATTATATGTTAATTTATATAAATTACATGGTTTATTTTAATTTTCATCTCAATATGTACTCAATCCACCAAAATAATGTTTCTAAGGAAAACCAACTTTGTTTTTTTCTCACCATGGAATATTTTTATTATATTCCCTTACATTAATAAAAATAATTAAATAATATTTTACTATTAAATAATTATTTATTAAATATTTTTTATCTATGTTTTAATTTTATAATAAAATTAAAAAAAATCTTCCCATCATTTTCAAAACAATGTATTTTTAAACTTTCTAACAAATATTTGGAAGGAATGTTTTTATAGATTATATAGCCTCAATGTAATTCCCATCTATCATTACTAATGAATGATTTGATCTTTTCTTTATAATATTTCAAGGATATTTTCAATGAAAATATTTTCCAAAATAATCTTTAATGTTTTAGTTTTTAAGGGTGCACTTCCACAATGAAAAGGGGATTTTCCACAAAAATGTTTTCAATGATCTTTTTATAGTATTTATACTAAAAAATGACATCAACTGTTTATTCTACTTATAAATCATTGGGGATATGTATTAATTATAACATTATAATTATATCTCTATAGAGTTTATAGTTAGTTTTGATAGATAAATATTAATATTTTGTATACTTTTTTTCAATACACAAGTTTATATTGATTGTACTTATTAAGTGATGGGTGGGACCCATTATATCCCCTTGATGCATCAGTAGGTCTCATGAAACAAACTAGATTTAGTTTTGGCTGAGGCCTTACCCCTTTAAATAGATGTCTTGGCACAAGACTTGATAGTGTTAACATATTTCCTAGAACAAGGCCTTGATTGTAAGTCTCAGATGTTAGGTATTACGCATTCTATCAATATGAGATCAGTTATTGTTGTCCATGTGATTATTTAATTTTTTATATCCATATATAGGTTTCTATCTCATGTGATTATATGTATATAATTATTTGATCACCATTTATAATTTTCATATTATTCCATCCTTATTAGCTTCTATTTTACATAACACTTACTGAGCATCTGAGCTCACACTTATTTTTTCCCCTTCCCCAAGATATAAATAATTCATCTTTAAATGAGTTGGACGATGAATTATATTTACATTCAAAATATTATTTAGTTTATGATTATAAATATATTGTGACATTCATGTATGTATCTATTTTACCAAGACTACTAAACTATTCAGTCTATTGGGATATTATTTCTTGTATCTTGTTAAAATGTATTAAAGTAACCACCAACTCTGGGCTACTCGGAAGGGGTCATAACATTGAGATAGAATGATTAATACCGTAGTTTGAACAATTTGTATTGAACTCATTTATTTCAAATTCCCCTTCATGGTCACTTCCGAAATAAATATTTTTTTACATATTTATATTTTTTAACCAATTTAAATAAATTTGTAAAAATAGATTGATATTCACTCATAACACATAAAATGAAACCCCAAGTAAATATTTAAAATTCATCTATTAACACATAAACAAAATATTTTACTTTCAACCCTGCATCTCTTGATAGATAAAACAAATCCATATAAATGTGTTATAGGGATCTAAAAACAGAGACATCATTAATTGCATAAAAAATTAACTTTTATTAATTTACCTTTTGACATGAATCACATATTTTCTTTTTGTTCAATAAAAGTTTTAGTAATTATAAAAACTAAATTCATTTTGGAAAATTTTATCTAATAACAGATTTTAAAATGACCCTGATTTCTATTTCAAATCCAAGATTCATTTTTTCATGAAATAAAATAGTTTACTCTTTATCTACTCAAAGAATTAATATCTATATTTTGGACATTATCCATTCTAAGGGCCATAAATTTAAGAATTTTAGTTTTGAAAATAGAATTTTCATTGTAAAGAAATTAAAAAATAACCTTCAACAAAGAGTTATAAAATACTTATCAAATTTTATTTTAATACTTCCACATAAAGAACTTTGTAGATGTAGATTAATTTTGGATTACCAATAGATCCAATTCCCATTATCTTTACTTTAACATTATCACCAAAATTGATAGAGATTACATATATTTTTATAAGAAGTGAAAATTAGATAAATATCCACTCATATTTGTTAATCACCCACTATACAAATACCATTTTTCATTGATGATCAGGAACCTTTTTCCTAATAAATACAAATCAAGAAAGAAATTTTATTATACCCACATTTTCTTAGTTCTTGTAATCTAAGAAAATAAATATTTGGGAACCCGAATCTGTTTAATATTTCTAGAAAATATGTCCGTAAATTTTGAAATGTGTTTTTAATTAGAATCATGTTTTACACCAAAATAGTGATTATTTCTCAAACTAAAATAATGAGCATACTTACCTAATTATCTCTAGTTAAAAAGGTAATTTTGGAGAGGTATTTATTCATAGAATTAGGTGAAAATAAAATTTATACAGCTTTGGTTTTTCAACTTGGAATCTTATAGAAATTGTATTTTTGTGAGAATTATTTTTTTTCAATAATTTGATTTAAGTAATTTTTACATTTTTTGGAAACACTTGCAGCATATTTAAATTCTTATACTTATTTTTTAATTTTTTTAATCTTAATACCTTGTTTAGTAAAGGTAACAACTTAATTATCTAACATGGTTTTCAAATCAAAATTTGATTTATTTATTTAATGCTTTTCATTTACAACAACATCATCAGAATTTTTATGAATTATATTTTTTTTGAAGGATTTATATTTTTCTTCCACAATGGTATAATATTCATTTAATTCCTCATAGGAGTAATTTTTAATTTCATATTCAGATTCATGATTAAAATAACAATAATAATATACCTCATATTAGTGTGTCATATAACACATTTTAGAAGTTTTACTAGAAATTATATCTTTTATGTTTTAGATGTAGAATCACTAGTATCTTTACAATAAATCCATGTTAATTTCATTTCTTTATTGGTCTTCTTCCTATAGACAATGTTTTTTAAATGATTGTTCATGGTTTTTTTGTCTTGCAATTGAGGGTGGTATATCTTGATGTTCCTCATATTATTAAACTCATAGAATCTAACTTATATATTAGTACCCTATTGGTTATTTTTCTTATTGAAGGATTTTTTGAAACCAATTCTCTTGTTATATAAATTTTTGAACCTCGTAGAAAGGTGAGATATCTTACTATCTGAAGAATAAATATTTGAGGTATTTTCATCTCATCATATAGTAATTGATATTTTATTGAATTTATTGTCATATTTTAAAGTTAAAACATTTAGAGTGGTATTCTCTTTCTTATCTAATATGAATTCACTATCGTCAACTTCCATATCAGCATCATACGTCAAAAGAGTTTCAATAAGATCATATATATTAAAACAATTGACCACTTTATATTGACTAATTTTAAATGTGATTACACTCCATATAGGTGTTATAATTATTAGGATTTTCAAGGCTTGGTCTTATTTTAAAATAATTGATTCTATAGTAGCAACATTGTTTAAAACATAAGTAAGTCATCTATTTAGTTGGGTGATGATCTTCACATACATCAATTTGAAAGTATCAAACATAATATTCTAACTATAATATCAAATATATCTCATATTGTTTTTACCTTCATAAGATATGGATATATTATTCCAAATTTCATGATCTATTTCACATTGTGATACTCGGTTGAACTCATCAAGACCTAGTTCACATATTATAGAATTCATAGACTTATAGTTTTGAACATAACTATTTTCAGTATTAGAATCTCTTTTTTTAGGTTGGGTTTTTGGAAATTTCCTAAGGATCCATGACTATAAGATAAGAATTAAGGACAAAGTTATTCAAATATATTATCATTAATGTTTTTTAGTAACCAAAATTATCACTATTAAATTAGGGAGATCTTACCATTGAAAAAAACGTCTTTATTTTCTTTCATATCATCCATTTTCTCAACGATATTGGGATATAAACCTTTCAAAGTTAAGAACTCAAATTTCACAATCACTTATACCAATTATTGGTCGAGAACTAACTTCATAAGACTCAAGAGGGGGTGAATTGAGTTCGTGAAATTTTCTTGACTTATAAAACCAACCTATTAAATATATAATTTCTTCTAATATTTTCTTAATAAAACATTCATTAGAAGTAAAATTACAAATAAAATATATTATATATTGATATTTTTAGTGGTTTGGGGAATAAAAATCACCTATTCAACTCCACGAATTCTCCATTATAAGAGTATAGTGATTTTCACTATATGAATCCTTTTACTTAGGACTACAAGTCTTTTTACCAAGGATTTCATGATGGAGTGAAAACATTGAACACTTTTATGATAATATGAACTTTAAATTGGGATCTAATAAGGCATTACAAACACCAACCTTCAATGTTCTTTTACAACAACTCTTCATAACACAAGAGAGAATAAATAGAGAGGTTACAGATAAGAGAAACAGTTGTAAGATACAACTAAAATAAGAGAGGATATATCTTGTAGATATGATAAGAATTTGAATAATATCAGAGAGTGTATTCTAAAGGGAAAAAATATGAACATGATATCATGGTTGTAGATCAAATATTATTCTTCTACACATAAAATATAGCATCAAAAAAATTTAATTCATAGTTTTTTATGATGATAGTGTAAGATATTCTCTTATTAACTATAGTCACTTCTTTACATACACAATAAATATTCATAAAAAAGAATCTTTTAATCACATAGAATCATATCCATAAAATATCGGGTTAGAATTTAAATTCCACAAGTCTGTTTAATAAAATACCTAAGAAATAGTATTAACCATTAAATTATTCGTGTACTTATCTCTTTTCTTTGAAATTGTATATTTTTATAATAATTTTTACCATAAAAAAGTAATTCAATGTTTCATGAAAAACAACCGCATTAATTTCCACTGAAGGTATACTAACAGTAATAAATAGTTGGTTATAGATAGATGTGGCTGATTATAGATCACGATGTGGAAAAATTCTACATATTTGAATTCTTTTAGAAGAATGAACCATGAAGCAGTTTTTCACATAGAAAAAATATCCACATATATAAATTTTCATTGGTCTTCTTCACATATAAAAATTTCTTTATATAGGATTATTTCTCACATAGATAAATTTGACATAGCTAAATGAATTATGTTTCCATTTTGATCAATGTAGCCAATTTCACCACGTATCTAAATCACATCATTGATTACTCTATGTAACTGATTCACGTCACCATTTGATCTATGTACCAAACTTATCATGTAAGAAATTCATCGGTGTATGAGATTTACACACATTGAATTTCACGATGAAGATGATTCATATAGGCATTTAATTCACATAGTTGATTAGGATAACTAATTTCTTTACATAATCATTTCTCTATATAGTCGAATTCATCATGTAGCCAATTTTCCAAACTTAGGAAAAAAATTAAAAAATTTACATATCTCTTAGATGTTAGTTTAATGTGCTAAAATAAATATGAACCTAAATAACATAATTAAAAAGAATTATAAACATCTGAATGGTATTTTATCCCATCAAAACCTAATGTACATGGGATATTCTAAAGCAACATTTATAGTCCAACACTATATAATAGAGAAAAAATTCATAATAACTTATTATATAACCTTAATCATGACCATTAATTTTTATACTCTTAAATTATAATCATTTATTAAACAAATATATGTGAGTTATTGTTTTTTTCATACATTTTATATTAGTAATTTTTATTGTTACGTATACGATTCATAAAAGAGATTATGATCCTCATTATTTAATTACCATTATATCAGTATTGGATTAGTAAAGGTAGTAGAATAGTTATATTTAAATTAATTATATAATCCCATGTCCATTTTATATAAGGTATGTAAATGATTAGTTAAAATAGAAAATTTGATGACCATGTTTCAAGTAATTTACCAAAAGTTATGAGTTACATTATAATGAACATTAATTTTTGAGCCACCCTTTCATAATAGTATTCCTAATATAAATTAATCCTTAATATCAAATATTGAAATAACAAATTTGTGTATACTCATATATGAGGAAAATTATGGTTTTGGTAAAATATTATTCATATAGGTGGTTGAACAGACCCAAACCGAAGCATGATATGTTGATGAATGAGTATGGGTATATAGTTATATAATGATAATATCATTTTAAAATATATATATTGATTTTAATATAACATAATTAGAGAATATAATTATATTTAAAAAAAGATTTATATGTGAACATATATCAAAAGGATGGTAAATAACTACATACTTATGTTGATGAATTCTCTCCTTAAAGAATGTTCTTTCGAAATGAAGGATTTAGGAATCCTTCTTGATACTAGAAGCATGAAAACATGTTATAAGTATTTATGAGAGGTAATTTGAGTGGGTATTAAATATATAACTAAAATAAAATAGTGGTTTTGTATAGGAAGGGGTGGATTCCATTTATAGGTGAAAATGTGGGGCATTTTTGTAATTACACACTTCATAATATAAAATTAATTTAATTTTCAAATAAAGTGGATCCAAAGTTAAAAAATAAAAATTGGATAATTTACAATCATTAATTCCATAATTCAAAAATTTATAGATACTTTTTTAATATATTTTATGATTTTATCACATAATTTAACCCTTTTATATCATTTTACATTTACTATGGTAACCTACTTTTACCTCAATGACTTATTCTTATTCCAAAAAATAAAATTGAAATTTTTATATGTATTTTACGTGATTATTAAAAATATGAAATAAATTTTATTAGATTTAATTTCTATGAGAGATAAAAAATATATTCAATATAAGAACACATAATGTATAAAAAACAATTTTATGAAAATTGTATTTTTAAGTATAAAAATGAATTTATTCATATTACTCGAAAAGTAATTATCATTAAATTATTGATATATTTTTTGAATTTATATACAAAAAAATCATTTCATTAAAACGGTTCTTTACCAATGGACAGTATAATTTATTAAAATAAAAATACATAATATATATAAAAAAGAGTTCTTTGAAAAATATGTCTTTAAAAATAAATAAATTTACCCAAATTTATAACTAATTAATAATAAATGAATAAATTTTTATTAATAATTTATGTATAAAAAATATCATTAAATTCATTACCCCAAATTGATTAAATTTAAATTTTGAATAAAAATATAAAATTTATAATAAAAATAATATTTTTAAACAAAAAAATTTAGTTAAATGTAAATAATTTAATTAGTATTACTTATAGTTAATTATTTCTTGAATGTAATTAATTTTTTTAGATATCAATCTTTAAAATTAATAAATTTTACAAAAATACATAATTTATTAGTAAATTAGTAACTTTTAATTATATTAAAAATAATTTATTTTAGTTTAAATAAATTATTTCTAATGAAAATAAATATTTTTTAAAATCTAAATAAAATTTATTTATATTAACTACTTATTTTTAATTCAAAATAGGTAACATTTTTATTAGTTTAATTCCCATCGATTATATAACCATTTATAACTTTCAAATAATTCTTATATTACCCCACCCCCATATATTTAATAAATTCATTCCATAATAAATTCATCACACTTCTCATTCATTTAATTTTCCATTTGGGTGTTACAAAAAAACTTCTTCATTCATGATGTTTTCTCTCATTATAGCTTTTGTTTTACTATTAGTGATTCTCAAGGGTGAATATAATCTAGGGGATTTCCTAATTTTAAAGATATTAAAAAATTATTTATTGTTTCATTTTTTTTTGTACTTTTATAGGATTTAATCACCCAGGGTGTGTAGAAATCGATGGTATATGGTATATCATTTCATATAATTTAATTATAATGTTCCATTATGAGTGAATAAATTATTATTAATTTGATTTATTTATTATTTTATGTGTTTCCTACTTATGTTTTGATTCATAACAATGAATAAAAAATAAATTAGTATAATCAAATTAATACATAAATCATGTATGTTATATTCTCTCCCCTTCAGTAAATCGCATCCTCAAAATTTTAATTTCCCTCACCAATGAATATATAAATTGTCATAACGTGAGATATAATTTATAATGATATATGTACCTTATTATCTTGGGTAAGTCTAAGAAACTCATCATTTCTTTTTAAATTAGAATATCCTTTTATTTTCATTTTTCAGAACCATTTTTTCCAAATATTACTCTTTATTTGGTTATATGACTTAGGGTTTTCCATAGACAAACTTTTCATGTATTTATTTTCATAGTCATATTTCCATCCATATACTAAAATAAAACATGTTATTTAGTATCATGACAATATCCTATAAAATAAAATTATACCATCATTTGAATATGAATTATAAATCCTAATATTTATTATCCTATGACTCCTTTATTTTTACCTATGCTAGTTATAGTTCAACAATAACAAAATTAAATCATCATGGAACCCTTTTTGTTTAACATGGGATTCTATAAGTCTTATCCTCTTAATATAAATAACAAAATCTATAAAAATAATTAAACCCCACTCTAATACCAAAAAAGATAACCCAATCACAACAAACCAATATACTACATCATTTTACTTGACTATTCATTAAATTTGTAAATAAATAACATCTCCAGAACCAATATATTTATTTTTTCGAGATTACATGCACAACCAAATAATTTTACAATTATTATTCAACGTATCTCACAAATATTTTTAAAACATGGTAGCGTTATATGCATATCATACATAATACTCTTCTTCGTAACCATGTTAATTTAAATATAATAAAAGGTGATCTCAAATTCTCAACAAGGGGTTAGCATAAGAGATATCAATCAAAGATAATATGTTAGTATAGGTTGAACATGTGGTAGGAGAAAATAATCAAGGTGAATGAACATAACATAAGAAAGATATATATATTATAAATGGATCAAATTCATTAATTATTACATATGTATTTCAACATAACATGTGAAATGAGTTATAGGAATGTGGATTCGTGAGGAAATTATCATAATTTATGGAAACATAACATTGGAATGAGGCATAACACATAAATGTGGAATAATAATGTAGAACATATATAAACATAAAAGTTAAATTATTATATCAAATGTTACTTCCAATACCATATTCACATAGTAGATAGAGTCGCATAATAATGTGGTTTGGTATTACTCCCTATTCTTATAAACATAATGGAAAGAGTCCTAAAGTGAATCTAGTTCACTACCAATTCCCATAAACTTAGTGGGCATAATACCATAGTGTATTTTTGTCACCCCATAATCCTTTAAATATAATATAATGTGATATAAATATTTACCCAAGGAATTAGATATCTATCTAATTCTATGATCACATGTTACATAATAAAAATACCTAAATATGTGTTCCACATGAACATAGAAACATTAATAATTCCATCACAACTTAATTAACCAATGTAAAAGAAATGTTTTTCATAAAAACCTAAAAATTTCATGATCATAATCCATTAAAAGAGAGAATTTGGATGGGGTCATTAAAGTATACACCCTGTTGAGAAAAATAAATGTTTAAAGATATGAACACATATGAAAAAAACTACACAAGAGCATTATGATATTATTTTACGAATAACAATAAATACCCATTACATTTTGATAACAATTATATTAAAAGTTTTTAATTTATTAAATAATAGTTTCATTATAATAATGAAAAATTAGATTAAAATTACACTGTAAAAGCATGGTAACTTGTAAAGGATGTTTTTAAAGAAATCCTAATAAAATAGAGGGAGAAAGAGAAAGTGTAGGAAAACTTTTAAAAATTACTTTTATTATAAGGCCTTGGCCTTAAACATTACTTAATATTGGATTAAATGAATAATTCACATTGTGGACCTTTTCAGGTTTAGAGTTTTATAGAATTAGAACATAACTATTACATCTCAAAAGATCACAAAGTATACAATTCTACTAAGTTTCTATAGAATAAAAAACTCTTAGAAAAACATGTCTAGTTCCAAGTTTTATATAGCATGACTTCCCCTCGATCCCATCCTTGACCCTATTCCACATTAATTCCTGTGAAAAACATTTCAAAAAAACTTGGGGTGAGCATAAAAAGCTCATCAAGGGATACACAAAGAATGAAAACTATTAGTTTTTCAAAGCAATAAGTAAACCATGTATACTTTATCAAAGTAATACCTTTCACCTTTAGGAAGTAGTAAAAACTCTTCACTGAATAAAATAACATTACATACCCTTTTGTAACCAAAATATTAGCATAAAACCCATATAAAAAACACATAACTTGTATATGTAACTTGGGACATAAACATACTTAAGTGGAATAACGATACGGTCGACTTCCAAACATATCACTTAATGGAATAGCCATATGGCCAACTTCCATACATACTTAATGGAATAGTGATACGGCTAACTTCCATACCCAATGCATTGGAGGTTATAACATAACCACCCATCCTGGTATTCACGGCACCACCCGTCATATGGTTTATCACGTAACAACCCTTCAAAATTCCAAGTACCATTATAAAACCATAAGACATTAAAAAAATATAATGGAAAGAAAACATTCCCACACTTTGATCACAATATATCACATAAATATATTGACATAACAAATCCATTATAAAAACAATTTTCAATACCAAAATACATAAAAGATTATATGGTATTTATTTCATTTTAAAAACATTACGTCTTGTTGAGGAAGCCAAATACCAAATAATACTCGCGGCGGCTAAAAAGTTCGTTGTCACCGCGTACGTTAAAATAAACATTCCTTTTTGTCCATTAGTAAAACGCTTCGTATAAAAAGATTCCTTTTGTATAAAAGTAAAAGTCAAAGGGGTTTATACACCATATAAAATAAAGTTGTGTATAAAACAAAATATGCCTCAATGAAAGGAGATTGAGACGAAGTCCCTTACCTCGTGTCCGACTTGACTCGATCATTCTTTAACGTCCTGAATAATAAACTTGAGTTAATTTCTATTTGATTAAGAACCTTTTTCAAGTTCATTATTCCTTTTATATCACTTATTTCCATGTTATAAAAATTATTTAATCATTTATGTTAATAATGTTTGTTTTGTCGATATTTGGTTCTTAAGTCGAAAGTGGAATTCTTACAGTTACATGTTGTTCGTGTGGTCAAAGGTTCATTATATCCAGAATGATATTCATGATTTTGATATCATATATATCATATATATCCAGCATATACATGTATTTATAATATAACATAATCATTTAGAGGTATGAAATGAAATGCATCGTTCATGGAGACGGTAAGCCGTACGTACGCATGAACGCTACTTTCATTTCTTTGTCATATTAATGGAATTAAAACTAAATGAGAGGTATGTATATTTTAATTACATAATTATATTCATCATTTATATATAACATACATCATATATAATAACTTTAAATCCATCCTTTATACGTCCCACATAGGGCATTAATGAATCAAATCACTTTGAGGGGGCAGTAGTCTGCACTTTCTAAAATGAAGATATCGCGTATACCCATAATGGAATCCATAAAGGTATGACATAAATAAAAAATACCTTATCTTAAGGAAAAAATAAACATATTATATATCATATACAAATATAGTTACATCTTAATGGCCAACTTTGAAGGTGTAATATGAGTGTTAAACAATCATCGTTTCGTGAGGCAGAAATTCGCCATCCACAGAACCAGTATGTTCTTTAACCATTAGATGTAGGTGTGTGTAAGTTTAGCTCGAATAATTCTTATAACAAAATCCTAGTATATGGAAGATACTGTTGTTGTTACAAAATAAATGAATAAAAATAGTTTAGGGGGTTGTATAAGCAAAGTAAAACAAAAGAACACAAGTGAAGACATCACCTTAAAATCGGGTAACTCTCTTAGATTTGAGCTCAAAGGCTTCCTTGGGAAGACTTCTGCCCAAAGTGAGGCTTCAATGAGTAAGAGAGGGATGTGTAGAGACAAAATGGGTAGGTTTTGGCCGAGCCAAAGGCTTTGGATGTGTGGGTAAGGTGGTAGAGGTGGGGGCCTTTTATAAGAGGAGAGGAGGGGTACTCTTGGAATGTAAGGAAATGTTACTTTATTTTAGAATGAGTTTCGGATTTTAATGGTCCCACATTGATGTGTTTCAAGGATAAGATGATAAGGGTTATAAATCCACCCATCCAATAGGTTTTTTACATGTTTAGTTCTTAGAGTTTACATTATCGTTCCATTTTATTTAAATCGTTAAATAATGAGGTAATTGCTGCATCATCATGGTGTCATAAATAATTTAATTTATATAATGTCAAAAAATTATAAAAAAAATACTATGAGGTAGAAAATATTTTTATCTTTCTAATGAATATTTATAGTCAAAAATATGACTTGTATAACCCCATTTTATAATTTTCTTATTAAAATATCTCATGTTTGTGACATTTTAATTTTAACATTAAATAAAAAGGTATTAATGTCATTTTCCTACCAAAGTGGATCCATGGGGTCCCCAAGTTTACCCATGGATTTTATTGGTCTTCCATGACACATCAAATGAGGGGGACATGTGTCAAGATCATTTCATATTATTAAAACATTATTTTTACCTTAAACTACACTAATTACCTCTTATCGCGATTAAAAACTTAGTAAGTTACTATTCACCAAAAAATTATTTTAATCTCATTGAACCACATTTTACTTCTTAATGAAAACCATGTATATCGGATTTTTGAAAATCAAATCACAGAAGTGGCAACGTTTCATTTAAACGAAAAATCAGTTTCTTTAACTACCACTTAGTGGTTTCACTATTCATCAAAAATTAAAGTTTTTCAGAAAAATACCAAAACTTCATCGAAAGCTATATTTGATATTCTGAATTCAAAAATGATGTCTGTTTTAAAAAATTCAAAACATATAAGTTGCATTAATTAATTTAATAATTAATTCCTGTTGTCAGGGCAAATAGCATATTTTTATGAAACAATAAGTATCAAATGATTCACACCAGTTGAAGTCCAATTTCAAAGTGAAATTGATTCCAATGACCACAATTTGATTAAATGGTAAAAATATATTCTAATTTCACTTCAAAACCAATTAAAAATATAATCTAATCATATAAATAAATTAGATTAAAAAGTGGTTTTGAATTAAAATACAACATTTTAAACTATTCATTAAAAAATGAACTTTATCGGAAAAATACCAAAAATTTACACAAAGTGAATTTTGATGTCCCGATTCTAATGAAGAGTTTTATTTGGTCCAATAGAATGTATAAGAGTGAAAAAAACTATATTTAATGACGGTTTTCCATCAAAAGTTGATAAGTGAACCTTTAGTGAAAACTAGGGCATATACGCCTAAAATTGAATTCTTTCCATATTTTAAGCCTTTATCTTTTATTAGATAAAAGTAAAAACATTTAAAAAACATATATAATCATATTTTAGTTATTTCTATCCATTCCCGACAATACAACGGCTATGTGTTAACTACCATTTAAAATAATATTATTTTATTACTAGTGTGCAACGTAAGATTTCAAAGAAACTCTTTGTTGCGTATCAGGTACGCTATCGAACATAGCAACCCCTTTAAAGTAAAATTAATATTTAATTCGTAAATATTAATAAATATGAAAAAAAAAGTTATTCATTATTTACCTGGGATGTTACATCCTTCCCCCCTTTTGGAAATTGCGTCCTCGTAATTTTATTCACTTATCAAAATAAGTGGGGGTATTTATCCCTCATAGCATTTTCAGATTCCCATGTTGCCTCTTCAAACATATGGTTTTTCCACAAAACCTTTACCTGGTGAATTACCTTATTTTGCAAAACTTTCTCTCTTCGGTCAAGAATATGGACTAGTTGTTCTTCATAAGAGAGATTTTTTTCCAACTGAACTACCTCTGGGCTCAAAACATGAGATGAATCTAGCATATAATTTCTCAGCATCGAAACATGAAAAACATTGTGTACCTGAGATAAACTCAGAGTTAAAGCCACTCGGTAAGCAACTGATCCAACTTTCTCCAAAATTTCATATAGTCCAATGAACCTTGGACTCAGCTTTCCTTTCTTACCAAATCGCATCAAACTTTTCCACAGTGAAACTTTGAGAAAAACATGATCACCTACCTCAAAAGATAGATCCTTCCTCCGGTTATCCGGATAACTCTTCTGCTTTCTCGGAGCTGTTCTCGTGTGTTTGTGAATCAACTGAACTTTTTCTGCCATCTCTTCTACCAATTCTGGTCCCATCAGCTTCCTTTCACCCACTTCATCCCAAATAGCTGGAGTTCGACACCGCTTCCCATATAATGCCTCAAATGGTGTCATCTGTATACTGGAATGAAAACTGTTATGATAAGAAAACTCAACCAAAGAATGATTTTGGTTCCAAATTCCCTGATAATCCATCGAACAAGAACGTAGCATATCCTCTAATTTCTGAATTTTTCATTATGACTTCCCATATTATTGCGGATGAAAAGCTGTACTAAAATTTAATTCAGTACCCAATGACTTCTAAAGGCCTTTCCAAAAGTTAGAAGTAAACCTGGGATCACGATCGGACACAATGGAGAGAGGAACTCCATGTAACCAGACTATCTCTTTAAGATACAAACGAGAAAGTTGATCTAGGGAAAAAGTATCTCGTATAGCAAGGAAATGAGCAGATTTAGTCAAGCGATCAATAATAACCCAGATTGCAATATTACCTCTAGATGTCTTCGGTAATCCCACGACAAAATCCATGGATATATATTCCCATTTCTACTCTGGTGCTGGTAATGGCTAAAGCATCCCTTTCGGTAACTGCCGCTCTGCTTTAACCTGCTGAAAAGTCAAACACTTCATAGTAAAATCAGCAATATCCCTTTTCATTCCATCCCACCAGTAATACTCCCGCAGATCTCTGTACATCTTAGTGCTTCCAAGATGAACTGAAAACGGGGAACTATGAGCCTCACATAACAACTCATTCTTAAATTGTCAATCACAAGGCACACATAATCTCTTCCCAAACCTCAAAACACAATCATTATCAATGTTGAACTCACGAAACTTACCCTTCTGAACCAGCTCTACCTTTTTCTGCAACTCACTATCTTGCTTCTGTGCTTGCTTGATTCTGTCTGATAGGGAAGATGTCACTGATACCTGAAACAAAACAGAAAGACTTCATACACAAACAACTTCCATTCCAAAGTTCATCAAATAAAAAACCAAAGTATCTCATTCCAAATGCAACATTGTTAATGAAGCATTACTTTTTCGACTCAAAACATCATCCACTTTATTTGCTTTTCCCGGATGGTAATGAATTGTACATTCATAATCCTTGATTAATTCTAGCCATCTCCTCTATCTCATGTTCAATTCTTTCTGAGTGAATATATACTTTAATCTTTTGTGATCAGTATATATTTCACACTTTACTCCATACAAATGATGCCTCCAAATTTTTAAATCAAAAACAACAGCAGCTAATTCCAAATCATGTATAGGGTAATTTACCTCATTAGGTTTCAACTGACGTGAAGCATAAGCAATTACCTAATAATTCTGCATAAGGACACAGCCAAGTTCCTTCAACGAAGCATCACTGTATATAACAAACTCATCATTCCTGGAAGGAAGTGCCAAAACTAGAGCATTCACAAATCTTTTTTTCAACTCCTGAAAACAATCATCACATTCTTTTGTCCAGATGAACTTAATACCCTTACGAGTTATCTTAGTCATTGGACTAGATAATAGTGAAGCATTTTCAACAAACCTTCGGTAGTAACCTGCCAAACCAAGAAAACTACGGATATCAGTTAAATTTGTGGGTCTTGGATTCTTCAACAACTTTTGTTTTAGCAGGATCAATAGTTATGTCATCTTTTGAAACAATGTGACCCAGGAAAGAAATTTGTTGTAACCAAAACTCACACTTGCTGAATTTTCCATATAGTTTATTTTCTTTAAAGGTTTTCAATATAACCCTTAAATGACTTTCATTCTCCTCTTTACTTTTAGAAAACACCAAAATATCTTCAATAAAAACAACCAACATTTTTCACCTAAGTCAACTAAGCCATCACTGCGACAAACTGTTTAGTTCTGATTCTGACCATCTCAGGATACTGTTTTGATAGGTCATTTCCCCTGTATGCCTTCCCAGAAAATCTGTTCTGTTTTCTCTATGAAAAACCATTCTTAACAAACATGTCTTAGATGAAGCAACATGGTAATATTCAAATGCTATATCATTTCCATTTGACCATAAAAAAATATTTTTGGATAATCATTTAATAGAATTCTAACTGCTAAAGTTATCTAAACCGACCTCTGATACCAACTATAAGGCCTCGGCCTTAAACCTTACTTAATATTGAATTAAATGAATAATTCCCATTGAGGATCCTTTTAAGTTTAGAGTTTTAGATAATTATAACATAACTATTACATCTCAAAAGATTACAAAGTAGACACTTCTACTAAGTTTCCATAGAATAAAAAACTCTTAAAAAACATGTCGAGTTCCATGTTTTATATAGCATGACTTCCCCTTGATCCCATCATTGACCCTATTCCACATTAAGTCCTGGGAAAAACATTTAAAAAAAACTTGGGGTGAGCATAAAAAGCTCAGCGAGGGATACACAAAGAATGAAAACTGTTATTTTTTCAAAGCAACAAGTAAACCATGTATACTTTATCAAAGTAATACCTTTCACCTTTATGAAGTATTAAAAACTCTTCAATGAATAAAATAACATTACTTACCCTTTTGTAACCAAAATATTACCATAAAACCCATATAAAGAACACATAACATATAAAGGTAACTTGTACATAAACATACTTAAGTAGAATAACCATACGGTCGACTTCCACACATATCAGTTAATGGAATAGCCATACGTCCAACTTCCATACATACTTAATGGAATAGCCATACGGCCGAATTCCATACCCAATGCATTGGAGATTATAATGTAACCACCTGTCCTGGTATTCACGGCACCACTCGTCATATGGTTTATCACGTAACAACCCGTCAAATGTCTAAGTACCATTATAAAATCATAAGACATAAAACAAATATAATAGAAAGAAAACATTTCCACACATTGATCACAATATATCACATAAATATATTGACATAATAAATCAATTATAAAAACCATTTTAAATACCAAAATACATTAAAGATTATATGGTATTTATTTCATTTTAAAAACATTACGGCTTGTTGAGGAAGCCAAAGACCAAATAATACTCACGGCGGCTAAAAAGGTCGTTGTCACCACGTACGTTAAAAGAAACATTACTTTTTTTTGTTTAGTAAAAAGCTTCGTAGAAAAATATTCCTTTTGAATAAAATTAAAAGTCAAAGGGGTTTATACACCGTATAAAAGAAAGTTGGGTATAAAACAAAATATGCCTCAATGAAAGTAGATTGAGACGAAGTCCCTTACCTCGGGTCCGACTTGACTCGATCGTTCTTTAACGTCCTGAATAATAAACTTGAGTTAATTTCTATTGGATTAAGAACCATTTTCAAGTTCATTGTTCCTTTTATATCACTTATTTCCATGTTCTAAACATTATGTAATCATTTAAGTTAATAATGTTTATTTTGTCGATATTTGGTTCTTAAGTCGAAAGTAGACTTCTTACAATTACATGTTGTTTGTGTGGTCAAAGGTTCATTATATCCAGAATGATATTCATGATTTGGATATTATATATATCATATATATCCAGTATATACATGTATTTATAATATTACATACTCATTTAGAGGTAATAAATGAAATGCATTGTTCATGGAGACGGTAATCCATACGTACGCATGAACGCTACTTTCATTTCTTTGTCATATTAATGGAATTAAAACTAAATGAGAGGTATGTATATTTTAATTAAAGAATTATATTCATCATTTATATGTAACATAAATCATATATAATAACTTTAAATCCATCCTTTATACGTCCCACATATGTAATTAACGAATCAAATCACTTTGAGGGGGCGGTAGTCCGCACTTCCTAAAATGAAGATATCGCGTATACCCATAATGGAAGCCATAAAGGTATAACATAAATAAAAAATACCGAAGTTTAAGGAAAACATAAACATATTATATATCATATATAAATATAGTGACATCTTAATGGCCACCTTTGAAGGTGTAATATGATTGTTGAACAATCATCCTTTCGTGAGGCAGAAATTCGCTATCCACAGAACCAGTATGTTCTTTAACCATTAGATGTAGGTGTGTGTAAGTGTAGCTAAAATCCTTCTTATAAAAACATCCTAGTATATGTAATATACTGGTTTTGTTACAAAATAAATGAATAAAAATAGTTTATGGGGTTGGAAAAGCAAAATAAAACAAAATAACACAAGTGAAGACATCACCTTAAAATCGGGTAACTCTCTTAGATTTGAGCTCAAAGGCTTCCTTGGGAAGACTTCTGTCCAAAGTGAGTCTTCAAGGAGTAAAAGAGGGATGTAGAGAGACAAAATGGGCAGGGTTTTTCCGAGCCAAAGGCTTTGGAAGTGTGGGTAAGGTGGTAGTGGTGGGGGGCCTTTTATAAGAGGAGAGGAGGGGAACTCTTGGAAAGTAAGGAAATGTTACTTTATTTTAGAATGAGTTTCGGATTTTAATGGTCCCACATTAATGTTTTTCGAGGATAAGGTGATAAGGGTTCTAAATACAGACATCCAATAGGTTTTTGACAGTTGTAGGTCTTTGATTTTACATTATCTTTTCATTTTATTTAAATCGTTAAATAATGAGGTAATCGCTGCATCATCATGGTGTCATAAATAATTTAATTTATTTAATGTCTAAAAATTATAAAAAAAATACTATGATGTAGTAAATCTTTTTATCTTTCTAATTAATATTTATAGTCAAAAATATGACATTTATAACCCCATTTTATAATTTGTTTAGTAAAACATCTCATGTTTGTGACATTTTAATTTTAACATTAAATAAAAAGGTATTAATGTGATTTTCCTACCAAAGTGGCTCCATGGGGTCCCCAAGTTGACCCATGGATTGTCTTGGTCGGCCATGACACATCCAATAAGGTTAGGACATGTTTCAATCTCATTTCATATTATTAAAACTTTATTTTTACCTTAAACTACACTAATTACCTCTAATCGCGATTAAAAACTTAATAAGTTACTATTCACCAAAAAATTATTTTAATCTCATTGAACCACATTTTACTTCTTAATGAAAACCATGTATGTTGGATTTTTTAAAATCAAATCGCAGAAGTGGCAAAGTTTCATTTAAACGAAAAATCAGTTTCTTTAACTACCACTTAGTGGTTTCACTATTCATCCAAAATTGAAGTTTTTCAGAAAAATACCAAAACATCACCCTAAGCTATATTTGATATTCAGAATTCAAAATGATTTATATTTTACAAAATTCAAAACATATAAGTTTCATTAATTAATTTAATAATTAATTCCCACTGCCAGAGCAAATAGCGTATTTTTATGAAACAATAAGTATCAAAAGATTGACACAAGTTTAAGTCCAATTTCAAAATGAAATTGATTCCAATGACCACCATTGGATTAAATGGTAAAAATATATTCTAATTTCACTTCAAAATCAATTCAAAAGATAATATAATCATATAAAAAAATTAGATTAAAAATAGGTTTTGAATTAAAATACAACATTTTACACTATTCATTAAAAAATGAACTTTATCGGAAAAATACCAAAACTTTACACAAAGTGAATTTTGATGTCCCAATTCTAATGAAGAGTTTTATTTGGTCCAATAGAATGTATAAGAGTGAACAAAACTATATTTAATGACGGTTCTCCATCAAAAGGCGATAAGTGAACCTTTAGTGAAAACTATGGCATATACGCCTAAAATTGAATTCTTTCTGTATTTTAAGCCTCTATATTTTATTAGATAAAAGTAAAAAATATTTAAAAAACATATATAATAATATTTTAGTTATTTCTATCCATTCCCGCCAATACAACGGGTATGTGTTAACTACCATTTAAAATAATATTATTTTATTACTAGTGTGCAACGTATGATTTCAAAGAAACTCTTTGTTGCGCGGGTATGCTATCGAACATAGAAACCCCTTTAAAGTAAAATTAATATTTAATTCGTAAATTTTAATAAATATTAAAATGTTTTATTCATTTTTTACCTGGGATGTTACATTTATAATTTTGTAAAATACATAAAAATTCAATAAAAAGGTGCATTAATAAATAACAAAATTATTTATAAGTATATCCATAAAATCATTTGAGAAATTAGATATTGAAGATAAATATTAATGGTCAAAAAAAAAGAAATAATTTTTCTTTCACTTATAAGCATCATTTTATCTAAATTATAATCAAATTGGAGGAGAAATGATAGTAATACATTTAAAAATGGAAAATAAAATATAAGTGGTTTTATATATAAATAACACATAATTTCCCTTGATATAAATTTATACATAAATAATATTTATTTAAAAGTGAGATTGGAAGAGGAACCATTTCATTTACTCATAACATCCGTGAAGGAACTTTAACCTATTGTATGATTAATATAAATAAAATTAGTCACTTATTTAAATTATTTATATATATTACCTTTTACACTATTCAATTATAATCATATATTACACATATACTAGTAAGTTATTTTTTTATTTTCATCACTAGATGTTAGTAATTTTGATTCTTTTGTACATGTTTCATAATATAGATGTCAATACCAATTATCTAATAAAATTTTCATCATTACAAGATTATTAAAGATTGTTGAATCATTTATTTTCAATTATCCATGAACTACCATTTTAATTTAATGGAAATTATGGGTATTGTTTTTTATAATAGAATTTATGACAAGCATGTTTCCAATAATTTACCTATAATAATGACTTACTTTATAATGATAACTAATTATTATGCCACCATTAATGAATTATATTCATAAAATAAATTAGGCTTTAATTTAAAATATTACCAATATTAATTTTTTGATACTCACCCATGATTAAAATTTTTTGTTGGTATAGAATAATTATTGTACGTGGTTGAACCAACCCATGTAAGAATATTTTACACTAAATAATGAGTAGAAGTATAAATTTATATAATTATAATATCATTGAAAAATAATTGTTTTGATGTTAATATAACATAATTATTGGGAATGATGGGATTTAGAAGGATTTTATGTTAAAAAAGTAATTGAAATGTCTTGTGATGAACTAGATACTTATCATGATGAATTCACACCTTCTTGAAGGGGGTTCTTTGGAAATGAAGTATTTAGACCTCATTATTGAGATTTAAACTACCAAAAATATAATAATTATTTATTAGATAGAATTGGATAGGTATTAAGGATAGAAACTAGGGTTAGAAATTGTTTTGGATGGATAGTGTATGGGTTCTTTATTTGTGATATAGGTTTTCATTTTTTTAAAAAAATCATTCCTCAATAAAAAAGGTATGTCATTTTCAAGTAATGTGGATCCAAAGTGAAAAAATAATGTACAAGTGACAATATGAGGTTGGTAATGAACTCATAAAAACATTTATAGAAAACAATTAATATTTTAGGACCTCACACCTTAATTTAACCCTATTACATTATTTTACCATTGCTTTGGTAACTAACATTTACCTTGAAAACATATTTTTTTCCTAAAAATGAAATTAAATTAATTAATTAATATAGAAATGATAATTAAAAATATTAAATCCATTTTGTTGGATTAATTTTTCTAAAACTAATAGAATTTAATTTCGATATAATAAATCAAAAAGAAAAGAAAATTTAGAAAAATACATTTTTACGCATAAAAATGCTTTTATTATTATTCCTGACAAAGTATTAGACATTATATGATTTTTTATTTATTTTAATATTTATAAATAATGTATTTCGTTACAATTAATATTTAATAGTTATAAATTTAATTTATAATAAAATAAACAACATATAGAAAAAACAATTATTTTAAAAAAATATATGTATATTTTTAACATTAACTGATTTTACCCTTATTTATAACTAATTGATAATAAATATGCAACTACTTATTCATTTTATTTATAAATATAATAAATACATTTCATTAAATTTCAAACTCTAAATATTAGAAAATTAACTTTTAAATAAAAACATATATTTTATAATAAAAGCATTACTTTCAAAAAAACATATTTATATTCATCCATTAATAATTAAATTTTAATTTCTTATAGTTCATTAATTATTTATTTTATGTCATTAATTTATTTTACTAATCAGTCCTTAAATTTTATTAATTAATTTTATTGATATCACTTTTTAAAAATAATGAATTTAACAAAAATATGTAATTTATAAACATAATTTCATTTGAATCAATGTTATTTTTTCAAGTGAATAGGTATCTTTTTTCAGTTAGAATTGTATTTATTTCAATTTATTTTAATTATTTATAATTAAAATGTATATTTTTAATATCTAAATAAACCTTTTGTATGTTAACTACATATTGATAATTCCAAATTTCTAATATGTTTACTAGTATTGTACCAAATAGATATATACCCATTTAATGAAAAAATGATAGATATAACACCCCCTTAAAATTATAAAAATTTATTCAATCTTAAATTCAAAAAAATCACTTACCATTCCATTGATTTTCAATTAGGTTTATACAAAAAGATTTCTACCACACTAATGATTCTTTCTCATTGTAGGTTTAATTTAACTAATAGTGATTCTAAATAGTCAATATAATCTAGAGGATTTCCTAGTTGATTATTCATTTATATTTTTTATAACATTATAATTTATGTACTTATAATGGATATAATCATCTTGGGTGTGTAATAATCCACAATATATAATACATGGTTTCCTGTAATTTTGTTGTAATTTCCATTCTGAGTGAATAATTTTTTATTAATTTGATTCATTAATTATTTGATGTATTTCTTACATCTGTATAAATTTATTATAAATAATAGAAAAATTAAATTATTTAAATAAAATTCATATATAAATTTTGGATTTTACTATCACAAAATAACCTAGTGCATCCCTAAATCAGAGACCCATGTCGGCTCGTGACAAAGCCAGAATAGTGTTCATTATCCCTAGAAGATGGTAAAAATCTCTTTATAAGAAAGAACAACCTTTGGGAGTGGTTTAATACTGATAATAAAATAAAAATATTGAATATAAAAAATAAATAAACATAAAAAAAATTAGATAGTGGAATTCAATGATTATAATGAAAAATGGTTTAAAATCTAAAATAGGTAAACTCAAGTAGTTGAGACTAACAACAACCCGTATACTTTTTATGGGAGGGAAAACATCCCACAATGTCACCTCAAAGAATCAACACCACACTAACATGAATACAAAACTCTATCATGCGACACATTTCCATAACCTGCATTAGATAAAACAAGATCTACACATTTCCAATTGTATGTGCAGGGTGTAAGAAAAATAATCCCACCATGATTCCATAAAAAGTTTCATAAGGAGTCTTTAATAAAAACCCAATTACTATCATTTAAAGAAAACCACGGAATTAATTATTTATTTTTAATTTTTTCAATAAAACATGGAAATACACCCTCTCTATAATAGTTTAGAAATCATTCCAAAACAAAAAATTTATCAAATCACTTAAAAATAATCAATCCAAAAGGAGCACTATGGAAATAAGTCATTAGGTAGGTTAAGTCTGGGATAGATATGATCCAAATACCTCAGTAAAAAATGACTAAGTAGAAAAATTTCCCTATAATATGAAACAAGTCATGAGAGAACACCCTGATTAGTGAACTCCCATGTTATAATAATGTTTATTTAGAGTTATATCGTAAATCCATGTGAGGTAGCCACGTATAATCCAAGAATGCATTTCCCAAATCAATTACCCTCTAAGTACATCATCTTTTAAGGTATAATATCCCATACATGGAGGATTTTAGTTTCAAAAATAAAATATACATGGTTTCTCCTTATTTCATAAATATCCCATACTTGGAGGCTTAGATATTTTATAATTCAAATCACTTCAATGCATATTACACATCAATAATCCAACCGCACAAATTCATAATAAAACCTACTTTAAAATAAGTTTTCATTATTAATACTAAAGGGTATATTCATTATTCAAAATAATAAAAAATACACATTTCTTGAATAATAATTCATATCATAAAACAATTTAGAAAACCAATTTAAAATTTAAAAGAAATAATGGTTCATAAAACAAATTCTATTTATGAATCCACCTACCTCAAACACAAGGAATTTCCAACTACTGAATGGGATTTGAAATGTAAGGATAATATGGGATATTAGATTAAAAGATAATAAATTAATCCATGGAACCCATATCAAGTAAATTGTGTTCAACAATCCTAATTTTGGAAGATCTAATAGAAACCACTTACCAAGACAATTCTTGATGAAGCATGAAAATATCTTGGTAGATATAGTCTATAACTTCCTCTATCACAAAATATGTATAAGAAAACTCATTAGATCATGGAATCGCCCAAAAATCTATCCATGTAATCATCAATATATGATTACTTTCAAGAGTAAAATGTATAATCTAAAAGAACAATAAATAATAATGAATAACTGGTACGTACCACAAGTTTTCTATATCCAACACCTTAAGATTCATTATAATTCCTAACTGGTGGGGTTTGAATCTCCAAAATATCTAAGATGAATCCATATTGTCAAGTAAAAGGTTGTGGGAGGAAGAACGAGAGAAATGAGAGGTCTATCGAGTTTAGAAATTAATATCTAGATTAATTAATTTTAATCAAATAGTTTGGCCATATAGTTTGGAAAACCATGTTCCAACCATGTTCTCACATATACATAGTGTGGGAATACAAGTAGTTTGTCTAAAAATGATCCAATTGTGTGAAAACCTCTATCATAAACTATTAAAATCTGTATATTTTCCTAGGAATGTTACTCGATTTGGCCTAATCATTCTCTAATTGAGAACATTCCCATAAAACTCAAAAACTCCCCAAAAAACCACTGAGAATTACCCAAAAATGATTCGAGACAAAAAATTGGTAAAAAAAGAATATAAGTACCTAAAAGTGATATGGCGATGTGAAAATTTGTCTCAAAATATCAATTTTGACCCATATATGGTTGAGTTAAAGAAGACCAGCAAAAGAAAGGATGTGTCCATTGTATTCACATCATCAATTCCCATTCCGACATCTTATGATAATTATTTCCATGATTCAGAAAACATGGAAGAATAAAATAGATTTACTACAAATAATCTTTTTCTAATAATCAATATTCTTAACTTTTTGTTTGATTATGGACATATATAGTTCCAAAACATGTTATTCCTAGTTCAGACCATGATAGGGATCAAGATGATACATCTTAAGTCGTGACACATGGAATATATCATGGATAGAAGTCAATATAAATGTAAAAGCTTACCAATCTTCTAACTTTCCAATATTCTCAATAATCTCAAATTGACCCTTATATCTCGAAGATAATTTTCGTTAATTTCCAAGCTTATGGTTTATAGTGAAAGAAGATTATCATTCATGGATATTAAATCTTTTTTTATGAATTTTAATAACGTTAGAAAAAACACATTTCTAAGGACTATAATGGTTTAGTGCCTTCAGAAACATGGAACACAATCTTCTAATCTGGTGAAAGATCTTCAATATTCCCAATAAATATCTTCCCATTTAGTAGTCTTCATAGATATACCCTATATAAAATTTTTCATAATAACCTGGGGAAAGGTAACATAAAAAAGGGTGAGATTAGATGTTCAATAAGGGTAAACATAAAATATATCAATCTATTATCATACAAAATCATAAGATATGCGTAAGGGATTGTGATCATGAAGTTAACTTATGATGTTCATACCCAACCTATAAAATATCATAAACTAGATTCATGTCATAAAAGTTTTTCATTTCCAAAAATATGGTTGATAGTAATGATAAATCATTATAAATAAATCATGAACCACAATCACATGTCATAAAATAGTGTTATTGTCATAAATATAGAAAATCATTTCATACGTCAAGGTTAACTACTAAGACCATCAATATAGTGGACCATGACTTATAACGTGTTTTCAAATTATGGATCAAGACACACTTGTTTCCTTTAGTGGATCAGGACACACATGTTTCCCATAGTGGATCAACATACACCTATTTCCTATAGTGGATTAGGATGCACCTATTTCCCCTAGTGTATCAGGACACAATGGTTTGCCATAATGGATTAAGCCTATTGACTTGTTTCCCATTTATATATCATGAGATATAAATATTTAACAAATTCATTAGAGGTATATATATGTAAAAACCATAAAATAATGAAAATCATAGACATGTGTTCCATAAGATCATAAAACATTCATCATATAAAAACTTGATAAATGAAATGGGTTTCATAAACATTTCATCATATCATAACATATAGATATCAGATGGGTTTTATAATCATTTCATCATTTTATTATAACTTAACCCATTAAAATAAAGTATTTTTCAAAAGAATAAAATAATGGTATAACCCATGAAAGAGATTTAGGTTTCATAAAATATTTTTTCATAATAAACCATTCAGAAAAAGATTAAGAATGATATCCCTAGTTCAAATCCCTGTTAATGCATAGGCAACAACAGCAGATGTCATCTTAGATTGAATTTTTTTTGAAATAGTACTTGGAGACATTTCTTAAGGAAAATAGCTATAACACCACAATATTTCACGGTTTGTATCTTTTTAAATAAATTCATTCAATTTGATATCTTAAATCTTAAATGAAATGTGACATACCAATAAATATTAAAATGGTCTTTGGAATAATAATATGACCATTAGGAATAGTAATGTGGTCATTCGAGTAATAACCTCACCTATAAAAGTATAAATAAAATTTTTTATCTCATGAAAGGAAATATCATATATTTATATTATATAATAAGTAAATAAATGTTTTAAAAATAATAAATTAAGTGTTGGTATTTTTTCGGAACGTAAATGTTTATTTAATTTTTAAAAATTAATAAAATAGTTTAAAATAGAATTTATTTTCATAAAATAGATTTATAGATTAATTTTTTTGTCCTGTGATTATAAAATAATTTTAGGATACTTTAATTAATTTTTAAAAGGGTCATAAAAGAAGTTATAATTTTGAAATCATAATTTTTTGAATAAATGTTGGTTATAATTAAAATTAAATTTATCATATTTATAGAAATATTTTCATAAAATGGATTCCATTTTTTAAATATACAATCAAAATATTATTAGGCGGAATTTTTTTATATTTTTTCTAAAATAGTCGAATTTTTGGTGAATAGTGCAATACGGGAATTTACAGTATTAGCTAAATACATGAATTATTGATTCATAGATGGTGTATATATGATACAAGAACAATTATTTAGAAATCACATAAACTATATACTATTCCTGGTCACAATAATCATCACTATTGATAGTCTTGATCCAAAATAATAAACTAATGAATAAAATAATTAAAAAAACACCCCTCTCCACTACTATAAATACCACGCCTTCTCCTCATACCTTCTATGATTTGTATATTTCTTTATATTCTACCAAATTTAAATTCCAATATTCTTCCCCATTACATAAAGCTTATGGTCTTAATAAAATTTCAGACACAAGTTCCTTAAGGACGTTCTCAAGGAAAATAAATTCAAGAGGTAAAATCATATTTCATCCTCTATTAATTTATTCTCTTTTCATATCCTATCCTCACCTCCCCCTGTCCAAGTAGAATTATAACTCTGGTATCTTATATATATTTATATATTAAAATTTTATTATTTAAATGTAATTTCCATCATCAAACACCATCACCTCCCTATTTTATTCTAAAAATGAAAACATCATCCATGATGTGTTGATTTACCACCATCATGGATGATGCATTTTCATTATCAATTACCTCCATCATGTCTGTTCATAAAATCATTTTTATGGTTAAATAATATTTTATTATACATATTAAAAGTTATATATGGTTTTTGAACAAAAATATAATCATGATATCAAATAAAATGATATGATTTTGTGATGGTCATAAAACCCACGAAAATAAATTAAATCATTTTCATAAACGTTTTATCTAAAGAATAGTTATCATAACATAAAAGAAAATTATATAAGATAATTTAAACTTATTTAAGTTCTTTAATAACATATTATTTCAATTTTGGACAACTATTCTCATTTTACATGAACTTCTATGCTTGTATACAAGTGAACTGATCATGAAAACAAAGAAAACAAACACTCTAGGAATGACAAAATTGAATCTTATAACTCATAAAAAAGGTCACACATGAACTTAATAAAATTATAATGCATAAAATAAATTTATAAAATGTTCTGAATTAATTAATTAATTAATCTATTTTTATTATTCAGTACATTAAGTAAAGTGCAGAACACATTCGTACATAAGGTAAACACTTTCTTAACTAAATTTTCATTCATTGGGTTAAATTTCTAGGTCATTGGTTATGTAATTCCAAGAATATTTGTGAAATGACCTTAGATTTTTTTATAAATTATTTAATATTTTATTTTATTGCTATATATTTTTCACACATAAATATTTCATTGATTTATCCTCACTCCAATGATACGATCTTTGTAAGGGGTTTCTCTTCTAACTTTTATTTCTATGAGATATGCCTTATTCACCACTTATTTATTGTGTTTGTTGTATGTATTCTTCCATTTTATGTATAATATCATGAATTAATTTATCTTTATAGTATTTAATGTTTCAATTTATGATTATTAATTTTATGGGGCACAAGATTCGATTGATTACAAAATGGTAAGGGGTCACTCCAAACCTTCAAATTTACCATTGGGTTACACTTTCTCTCTCTTTATATAAATGTAATTATTATTTATTTTTATATATTTATTCAATATTATTTTTATATGTTCCAAAATTATGTATCTGGATCATTTCATCATTCATTGGTTGGAAATACAAGTTTTAAAAACTCTCCCTTCTCAATTCACCGCAGCAAACAAACCCAATCAAAGGAAGATTCCCAATTTCTTACCCATTTTCACAAACACTCCTAAATCGGTTTTAATACATCATTAAATTTATAAAATCACTAATCTTATCATGAAAAAACTATTTTAATTCATTTATGGTTTTACGAAAACAATTATGCCTTTTTCATCTTTAAATAATCTTTAATATTTTACCTTAAACTATACAAAAGAGTCTCATTTATAATGTTTCTCAAACACTCTTTTTACTTGTTTTCAATTTTTTAGACATAATTTACCATGATATATGACTATTTTTTATTTTAAATCCATTTATGAATATTATTTTTTTCTGTTCTGTAAACCATTTTCACATATGTGGTTTACCTTGGTAGTTATTTGATTAATTGGGGAAACATTTATAATTATGCATCTTATAATTAATATGGATATTTGATGATAAGGCACATTTTTTATTAATTAAATTAATATATGTGTAATTATTTTCACTTGTATGACATAGCTTGGGGACCATTTAATGTAAGACCAATAGTTTGGGGACCAGTTAATATAATACCCTCAATGCATCGGTAGTCTCGTGAGAAGAAATCAGTTGGAGAAAACCAATTATGTTTACTTACAAGTAGAACCATAATGTGTTTTACCCATAGACATAATACATATTAGGAAAGTTATTGATATTATATTGTTTCATGTTCCAGATACTTGACTTATAATAATTAATTACTTCCTATATTTTGAATTCAATTATTATTATCTAGAGGATTTTCACTGTGACAAAATCTATGGATGCATTTTCATTCTTACTTTATTAAGTGGAGTTTTTTTCCTTTATTCACTTTTCCAATCCTTATTGATTATGTCTAACTTATTATTGATTCATTTTTCTATTGTAACCCTTATAGAGAATTTCATCTCACCCTTTAATTTTTTTCCTTCCCCAAGTTGTGAAGATGAAATCAATGAATAAGTGTCAAGGAAATGGTTTAACTTTCCTTTTTTATGTTCTAAGTATAATTACAAATGTCATAATTGATCCATTATGTATCTAGTTTTCAAGAATACTAAACTGATTGATTTTTGGTTATGTGATCTCTTGTATCTATGCCGTTGTAATAAAAAAACCATCGACTCTTGTCTACTGGGGTCAAGGTAATTAAAGGAAATTTTCTTTGAAAATAATTTTTTAAGACATAAAACATTTTAAAAAATCTTTTATTTTAAAAGAACCATGAAAATTATAAAATATGATATGTTATAAAGTTATTAATATTATCCTATTTATTTTACCAAAAAAACATCGCTATATCTCATTATTATCCCCTCATCATGCGTATATTAAGGGTTATTATTTCCTTAATCTTGTGTTCTCCCAAAATATTACATTACCACCTCAATAAATTTTAATGGTTACTAGTACCATTAAAAATGTAAATTCAAATACTTAAGAAAAAACTATAGTTCAAAAATCCTTAGATGTTTCATTATTCCATAATACCATAAAATTACTTTAATAACATTATTATTGAATTCCAATATATAAACACTCAATCATTCCACTTCCTTCTTAAACCATTAACCTGGATTTTTCATTTTATTCGTGAACAATTAGTCTATCTCATATTTTATTCATATTATCCTCATTATCGGGAATATAACAAACACTCATACAACCTTCCCAATTCTGTTCACGATCTTTCCCCCTTGGGGATCGGCTTTAATAATACCCAAAAATTCCACTATTGAAAATTTTTACTACCAATCACTACCATAAAATTTGGTATTTAGTATAAGAAATTTAGAAGGGGTAATTCTAAAGCCCTTCTAAATAAATATTCTAAGAAGATAATAATAACCCCTTCTAATTAGATGTGGTTTTTTTTAATCGGTCACAAATTATTATCCCAACCCTGACCCTATTTCCTCTCGACCATCACCCCTCATTGAGTTTCCATCTTCCCTACTATCACACCCCCCCCCCCCACACACACACACACCCCTGATAACCGTTCCCCTCATCCCTGTTATATCTCCTGACCCACCACCGATAACCCCTCCACACTTCCCTACTATTGAACCACCCCCACCCCTGATAAACCCATGTCAATCACCCATCTCAGTACTCACCTTTTCCTTTCTATCACCCATCCCACACCCCCAATAACCATATTTATCTTACTTCATCACACAACAGCCATCACATATCTTAGTGATCCACTCTCCCACATCATCTGGTATCTCTATATCCCCCTATCGTGTTCGTAAGATTCCCAAGCCTCCCAGCACCCCCTCCCTTACATGGTCAACATCTTTCTATCCATGCATAATGTCTTCCCATGCCTCATGTATCAACAACTCTTATATCCCTTCCATAGATGATGTATTCCCCTGACTGATGTATTAACAATTCCCCCTATCATATGTCCACACTACATCACCATCATGAGTGTGATAGTTCCCCCTCTCCTTGCACATGAGGTCTTCCCCTCTCCATACATGTGAGGTCACCCCCTCTCTGTTAGATCACAGAAACCCCTCAGAGTGAGCCTTTTACTTCTCATGTGCAGGTCTCCATAGAACTCCGACAAAATTAGCTACTTCTTCTCATTAAAAACTTTCACGCATCATATAAACCCCCTTGTAGATGATTATCCCTTATATTCACCTCCTAAAACCCGATCACAAAGGGAACCCTCACATGACCAATCAATTTTTAGGAATTATTCACTTTTTTCATCTTTTATATCAAACAACAAAAAACCCTCACTAAATGAGTTTTTTTAATAATTTCTCCCTTTTTACAGGGCACAAAAATGATTTGGACCTCTAGCATACTAATTTTAAAACTAATATATGGTCAATGATGTAATTAGACTGCTCAATTTTAATCATCGGTCCTTTGGATTTATTAGGAAAATTTATGCTAAATTTTTATTTCCTTGAAATTAATGCTAAATTAATTAGAGTGGCCAATTTTATTCTATTAGTTATAATCTTTAGAACCAATATATATTTATAAAATTATTCCCTTTAACTTTGATATCAATGAATAATTTTCACCAGAGATTTTATTTTTATATGAATTATATGGTATTTGGATTCCATTATTTTTAAATTCATATATGACATATTAGTTATAATAAGTGTCACTTATTTATTGGTTTTTTTCAGAATTTAAGGTGAATTTTTTTTAGTAACAAAACAAACATTGTTTATTTTTTAAATTATTTTCAAAACTAAAGAAGTCTATGAGAAGTTTTTAATAATTAATTCCAAACTATTCTGAAGTTTGAGTTTTTTTAACACACTTCCCTTGTTTTTTCAGGAATTTTTTTTTGGGAAAAAATTTTATTTATGTTTTTATTGGAAAAAATAAATGTAGAAAAATATTTTTTAATTTTCTTAAATAGAAAAGATATTTTTGTTTTATATTTATTCATGAAATTGTTTTGAGAATAAATTTTCTTTATATGTTTTCTATTGTATTAAATTTATTTAGATCATTTTTATTTTTTCCTATGTATATTTGAACATATTTAATTGATATACTCTATTTAAATTAATGTAGTAGAAATTGTTAAATCATGGATTTCCTAGTTAGAAAAAATTGATGAGTATAAGGAAAGAATAGATAAATTTCTCAATTTTTAATTTGAGAATCATTTAATTGAGAGAAGATTTATATGCCTTTTTCATCATTTATAATTTAAGAAATAGTTGACCAGAGGTGAAGCATATTCTTGTTTAATTCAAAAATATTTTATAATTGAATACACCTTGTGGATATGGAATACAGAATTTAATGAAGTTGAACTAACATCTAGTTGAAAAAAAGAGGAATAGAATTTTCCCCATAATATCCATCCTCTATATCTTATAAATTAAATAGTAAATGATGAATTTGGTATTGATAATATTCTTGGTAAAAATGAATGCAACACATCTCTTGTTGTAAACATTACTTAAACCAATATGTAATTTTTTGAGTTATTGAATAATGGGGATCAAAAAATTTATGAAGGCTATAAAAATTACTCTAAATTGTATTTTATAATAATATTTTAGCACATCAATTATTTATGTGGAAATATTGATAAGGAAATGGCCATGACTATGAATTTTATAAGAGATGGTTCTAAACATTCCAAAATCCCCAAATCGTTTTATGAGGCTAAGAAAATCATCAATAAACATGGGATTAATTATATTAAGATACCTGAGTTTCTGAATGAATAAAAGTTGTATTGGGGGATGATGAGGATAAAGAAATATGTAAATAATGTAAATAATTTATGTATAAAGGAAAAGTTTTTTAGAAAAAAAAGAAATAACTAGAATAAATTTTCCATTAATTTCCACATAAAAAAAGTTTGCAATGGTTGTTTATGTCTATTAAAACTGTAATGTATATGTATTAACATGAAAGTTAAAAATGTAATGAAGAATTTATATGGTATCATAGATATTCAAAAGCATGGAATAAATTTAATTTCACACATCCCCAATTTTCTTTAGATCCTTAAAAATTTTTATTGGGTCTTATAGTTGATGGTTTTAATCCTTTCGGTACTATGAGTTTAGGATTTATTATTTTGCCTATAATATTGATACCATGTAATCTACCCTTGTGGAGTTGTAAGAAAGAAACATCGATGACTCTTTCAATGATCATTCATGGGGAAAAAATGTCAGTAAATTACATAGATGTCTATTTGAGACCTCTTTTGAAGTAGTTGAAAGAGTTTTGGTTGGATGGAGTTGACACATATGATGTCTCCATGTCTAAAAAGATTAAAATATGCGCAAAAATACTGTATAAAATCTTTTACTTTCCCATAATCGGTACCATATCTGGATGGAATGATTATACCGGATTATCTTTTTCACCTTGTAACTTTAACACAAGTCCATTGTGTTTACCTCATAATATAAAGTGGTGTTTTGGGGTGTATCATCAATTTATTGGTGATAGTAATAAATTTCAATTGATGAGAATATGATTTGATTGAAATAATGTTTTAAAAAACCTCCAAGTGTTTTTTTGGACTAGAGGTTTTCAATTAGTTATAAAAAAATAAATATCTCATTTGCAAAGATAATACCAAAGGATGGTATTGGAAAGAGAGCTTGGGTGAATAAAAACTAGGATAGTTATGAAAAATGGAAAAAAATTATATGTTTTTGAATTTTCATATTAGGATAATAACATGTTACATCAAAATTTTGATTTCATGTATATTGAGAAACAATTATGTGATAGCATCATTTATATGTTATTTAATGAATGTATAAGGAATAAATATCATCTTATGGCCTAAAAAGATATTAAAACAATGGGTATAATAAGGGATTTGTGGTCTAATGATAATGTGAAATATCATCCATGTCTTTTTATAATGAATAATTAAATAAAATATTCCTTTTTTAAAATTTCTAGTGAATATGATGTTTCTTGATGGTTATTCGAGTGACCTTTATAGATGTACCAATATGAATGATCGTAAAATATTAAGCATGAGAATTCATGATTTTCATGATATTATATAGAAATTACATACCATTTTAATAAATAATGTATTGTCGAACAACATTTATGCCATATCGATAGAGTTGTGTTCATTTTTTTGAAAAAAATATGTCACAGGGTTATCAATTTTATTGATATTTAGAATGATCAACCTAAAATTGTTCACACTCTATTCATTTGGATATTTTTGTTACCCCATCATTTTTTACTTTCATGATTCACTTTTGCATCCATATAGTAGATGAACTATGATTGAGTGGGAAAGTACAATATCAATGGATGCAACCTATTGAAAGGTAATTTAAATTCTGTACATATGTTATTTCAATCTATAATATTTTTTTCCTTCTTATTATTTTATATTTTATATTGATATTTGGGGAATTTAAAGTCTTATGTTTCTGATAACTCTCAAGAGGAATGTTCAATTGATGATAGGTATATATCAAAATAGTGCTTGATAATTGATTCAAGATATTTATAAAGGATTGAGACCAAATTAAATAGTTCAAGTTGTGTTAATGATTAAGTAATGGATATTGATGATAATTAAGTCTATATAATCTTTTCAAAGATTGGAAGACCAGTTGGGATTAGTATTGATTTTTTCCTAACTTCTGTTATGATGAAATAGGCACACTGACATGTGTTACCCAATTACTATAAGGTGTATCCATTCATATTGTAGGAATCATTTTATGTTTCTGTATTTAGTAATTTAACTATATAAATAATTATTTCAATAATCAATACTTGTAGGGAATACAAATTACATGCAAGGATAAAAATAAGGAGTCGAACATGATCCTCTTCTATAGTGAATAATATTGTATGCAAAGGATTTTCCAGTTGGTTTTCTAGAAAGGTAATTGAAATAGATTATTGATAAATCAATATAGATTGATGATTATTTTCTTAATGATTTTTGTTTTTAGGTATTTTTGGAAGAAGTGGTTGGTAATCTATTAGATGGATTGAAAATTTTAAAACATTTTCCATTTCATAATGATAAAAAAAATTCTACATTCAATATTAATATATTCAATTTTCATACAATTGATCACAAATGGGGATAAAAACACCATATTAAAGAGTAGTCCTAATTTCTAGAACCAAATGTGTTTCAATTTTCCATGACGAAGATGGAATTGAATCCCATTTTTATATTATAGAAGTTGAAATATGTTATTGAGCTCAATTACTATTGAAAATATATGAATTTTTTAAATCTATATGGGATTATACAACAAATGATAGAGGCTTTAGAAAGTATTATTGGAGTTTTAATGTTGTCAATTTTAGTAAATTGATTTACATCAGAGAATGTGAAGGGAATGAACATTTCATTTATGCATCTCAGTCTCAAATAGATTATTATATTAAGGTGTCTCTTGAATGTAATGTTGTGGTGAACCTTAAGACTAGAGATTTGTATGAAACGGGAGGAGATGATGTGGATAGACATGACCATACACCTTTTCTAGAACAAGAGTTGAGTAAATATTTTTATAATGAAAGTGAAAATATTCAACTGGAAAGAGAAGAGGAATAAGATGATATTTTAATTATGAATTTGGAGGAATATGAAAAAAATTTAATAAATACTTTCATTTGTTTTTTAAGAATTTTTGGAATTTTTTTGACTTACTAAAGAATATATATTTATTATGTGTTCATGGTTTCTAGAAGCACATTTGTGTTATGGATATTATTTGTTTTTTTAATGTCATGGGAAACCATTATGTTAATTTTTATTAAAATATTTAAAAGAAAAAATGTTATTTTTTAAAAAAAACATTTTTTTACAATTAATTCAACTTCATGTGTTTTCTATATATAAAAGAACAACATATTAATTTAAAAATTATATGAAAAAAAAATTAATCATTGGTTATGAAAAATATATATATATATAAACTGATCAAGGGAATTGTATGTGTTAACTTATGAAAAATGATGTCTCCTAATGTTAAATATTTTATATCATAGGAGGTGTCAATATTACCGATTAATTTTTTATGATTTACAATATTTTTCTCTATGCTACACAAGTCATAACAATTAATGAGTCTTCTAAATTGTATATTTACCAAAAATTTGTTATAGAATGCACAATGATAGTCTATATTTCCAATATAGTTTCCCAGTTCATAGTAATTATTGAAACTGAAGATCACCAAACCCATTAAATCATACACCATGACACCCCTTCTAATATCTTCATAAAAAATATCCATCCATATTAATTTTCATCCAAATATTGGGTGGCATCCATTTATCTCATCCCCCTTAAAGGATCCACCCGCATTGGATGAGGTGTTCTTTGGGAGGATCCCCCTGATATAATTTGATGACCCCTTGTTATGATATGAGTTCCATGATCCACCATAAGATAATTCATCTTATTTATAATATAGATATTAGAGTAGGACCTTCCCTCTCTCACTCCCCTGTTTCACATATAACCCATCACAACACAGCGAATAACATTCCATACACTTTTATTTTATTACCATGAATATCAAACCCCTTAAACAAGGTTGTGATAAATTTATAAAAGTTGTATACATGTTAAATTTGAAATTTTTTATTGACCCTATCAATAAAATGAATTTTTATATTTTTTTAATTTATATTTTAACCAAATTATAATTGTTTCTTAAAAAAAATTTATGCTTGTAATATCCATATAGATATGCCAAAATATAATCATCCTAGAGTTTGGAATATAAATAAACAACATAAAACACAATCACAGATCAAGGTGGATGTTCATCCTTCTTCAAATGAAGATGTTCCATCAAGCTCAACAAGAGTACTGATCACCCAAGATGTTTTCCCTAGAAAACACTTTCATATTATGGTCAATCAATACCATCCACATTATCATAGTCCAATGCAGTTAACTATCCTTGATTATCTAGTCCTAAAATTGGTTTCAGTGACGAAGATGAGATGGATTTGAATATTGTTACGACATCAATTTGTATAGGGGGGACAATGAACATGTTGGATATGAAATGTTATAGGTAGATTCAATTTTATTTATCCATTATTTATTTTAATTAATCCATTTTTAAATTTATTTTGTTATTTTATTATATTTGGAGGTTGTGAAAAAAGATAAAAAGTAGTGAATTGAGAAAATTTGTCCATTGGGGAATGAAAAAGTTATAGTGAACTTCTATGATCAGGGTCGTCCAATTGGGGAAGGAGGAGGTTTATTTTTATATACAATGGGACATATAACTAAGAGTAAATTTCTTATACATTAGGAATATTAGTGAGGAATAAAAAATTCTCTAAAATAAGACATGTTATGTACATTGGTTATGGTAATTATTTTTTTATTTTTTTAATGACTTAATTTTTGTTTTAGAAATATACAACTAACATTGTTATTTTGCTAGAAAATACCCACTTTCAATATCTGCATGATAAGTTAGAAAATTGGTTTACTAAGTTATAATGGGTAAAATATAGAGAAATAATAGAGTGATTTTGTTTCATAAAAATTATTATTAACTAAAGAATACAATGTTGAGTAGAACTGTACAGAAGGAATAATAAAATAGCAATGGAAAAGTTATATCCTCATCTGTGATAAGAAAAAACACAAGTTACTTTAATATTGTTTTATTGAAATAATATTTAAATGTTTAATTTTTTTAATTCATTTAATGTTACAAAAATGTTCACCTTTATATGTGCAGGACATGTGTAAGAAAAATGCACTAAATCATAGCAATAAAACAATTCCGCATACATCTATAACTAAAACATTTTCTTACAAGAAAGATGATATGGTATTAAATCATTTACATTTTTAGAAATTAATTGCTTATTATTTATTTTTATAAGAATTTTTTATTATAGGGTATGAACTTTTGAAATCTGATTGGTAAGCCCAAACTATGTGGTGCATTCTATCAAAAATGTGATAGATCATACGTAAATGATGATATAAAAACAATCGTAGTAAGAATTCATATTAAAGTTGTGTTACTTTTTGACATAACCAAATTGATTTCATATTCATGTAGAAAATATTGAGTTTGGATTTAAGTCAAGAAAAATCATCACAACATTCAATACATTCACCATATAATGCTTACAAAAAAGTATTTGGGAAAAAGAATCGGGGTCATGTATGTTCTCTTGGGTTGGGAGCATGTCCAAAAAGTGTATACATCTCATCCTCTCAACAATTTGGAGTTATTAATGACACTATATCTAATTTATGTCGTACATATAAAAAAGATGTTTCTAATTTGAAATTAAATATGAGTCAAGACGAATTGAAATTACAAAGGAATTAAGATGATTTATCCCAAAAAAAGCATAAATTTGTATAATCATTGATGTTCTTATAGTAATGGGGGACAATATTACTTCAATGAATGTTAACATAACCACTAATTCTAGAAAGGTATATTTTTAATAGATTTTTTTTGTGTACATTTTACTTTCCAACAAAAATTTTGAAGTTCTACTAGAAATGTTAAGATAAAAAAATGTTGTTTCCAGTAAATGTTTCTTCCATCAAATGTTATTTTTCAGTAAAAATATAAAAAATGTTTCTACCATAAAATGCTGAAAATTAAACATAACATCTACCATCTATTCATACCTTTATTTATTACATAGAAATAACCCCCTACTTTCCTTTACAATCCCTAACAACTAACATATAAAAAAATACTAACTTCTCTTTATTATTATCCATTACCAACACACACCCTATCCTACTCCCACATATTCCTAACAAATATTGCTTATTTTTTATAGAGAAAAACTGATTCAATTTCTTATTTGTCCCACCTGATGCTAAAAATTTATAAATAACAACACTTCTTCCATGTATTTGGAGATATCTTCATAATTATTCCAATATTTAACCTATTGAGAAAAAATTGTTCATGCTCATGCCAAAAAAATAAGCAAGAAATTTTTTAAACGATCATCAAACCACAAATAGACAGCTACAATAACTATTATATTTAAAAAAACATAATAAAATACATATTAGTTCTTGATAACATATGTCTCATGGATATTCCATGGTTCAACTAAAAAGCCTAGAAAAAAAGAAACATGATAGTGTACAGAAAATGTCAGAAATGAATAGGGGAACTGGAAAGAAGTAATTCTTATTGTTAGTATGGAATAACTTCATGTTCCCAAATATTAAATAAAAACCTTGAAAAATTATGAGATATTTAATAAATATTGATGGTGTATTTCCACCAGAATAGAACTAAAAAAGTATTGGACTAGAAGTGACACATAAAACATCATGTTTCCCCTATTTTTTGAGCAGTAGTACCATCAGTTCTAGAAGGGATATTAAAACATAAAAATTATTTAAGATATATACTAATGCTCATGTTCATTTTCTGGACAACATAATTCATTGGGTTTTCATATTTGTCAACTCCACTATCAGATTATTTACAACTAGGGTGGCATTATTTGGATCTAGGATGAACAATCTCCTTATTCCGTTAAAAAATATGACAAATAACCATGTTTTGTTCACTATTTTCATAAAAATAACAACTATTAATGATGCCATAGTAGTCCATATGTATGATATGCAGACCAATACCATATGTATACTTATTGTTGTATAGTTCATCAAACCCAAAACCATACATTGAAGCCTTATTGTTTTGACTGTAGGCAGCAAATTGATCATTTATGGTATTTTTTCTTCTGAACTCAAGTGTATTGTTTTAATGCTTCATGATTTTTAGATCGAATAATATTGATAAATCCATGTATCTAGTAGTTATACATTTATATGGTTTTATGATTTTTATTTTAAACTCGAAAAATATCTTTGTAATGTATTTTTTGTGGTTTTTATTATTTCTACATGTTAAAACATTATATTTTTAAATCTTATTCCATATTCCATTAAGGAATAATATGGAGGAAATACTAGAGATAAACATTGACTGAATCATAGAAGATAATATGGAGGAAGTGATGTTAATTAGAAATATTCACATGCCCATGATTTTGTTGAGGTATTTTATCCACTAGTGTTCTAATTTCAGGTTTCTCACTAATATTTCTTCCTTTGGTTAGAGTCTAAATTCTATAATCATCATCCATAACATTTATCTAGTTTTAATTTGGTTGGATTTTGTTTTAAATTTATATTAGTAAATCTAATCCTCTGTTAACTTTAATCATTATTTCCAAATCCAGTGGTGGTGGCATATATTCTCTTACAATTTTAGGTATTTACACATACATGGGCTTCATTGGGTGATAATTTTGTATTTATCATGTAATATAAACTGTGGATATTGTAGTAGAATGGGAAAAAGTGGGTAATAATCAAACCATTTATTTTCCTGGAAAAAACATTAATAAAAAAAATTGGTTTTTTTCTTAATCTCAAATGGAATTGTTTACCCCTTATATCTTTGATTAAACCCATTTTTTAGTTGTTTTTCATTTCTTACACCCAATTTTAATAGAGATGAATAATATAAGTAATAAATTTCCATATATATATTATCTTTTATTATACTATTTTGTGTTTTCGACACAATAACTCTATACTTATGGTGTAATTTGGTGTCCCTTTTGGTTTGATTATTCACTAACTTGTCCTCAGGAAAGTTGGTGTTCCATGATTTGTTATTGAGGTATGTTGTGATTAAAATATATAAAAAGAATGAATGGAAAATTTTTAAGGGATGAAGTATACTCCTAGTATAATGTGGACATGATTGTGTATTTTACCTTAGAATATACCATGTCTGTGGCTACTTTACAATAACTCCAAACTTATGTTGTAACTGGGTTTCCCTTTTGGTTTTATTACTCACAAACATTTCCCAATTACAGTTGAGTTTCCTTACTTTTATATTAAGGTATGTAATTATTAAAATACATATGGTTTGTGAATGAAAAATGGTTAAGGGTGGAGTATACACCTAGAAATATATAGACAGGATTATGGACTTCAAAGTAATAATTCATTTCTAAGATAACATGTTTAAGGATGGCCTCGTTTGATGTCAAATGTAGTGTTTCTGCGTGACACTAAATGTTATAAAACACATGTTATTCCTTTAATGTAATCTCATGTAGTAAGGATGTTTTAATTATAAAATTATACTAATATTCATAAGCATTATGTTATAATTTTATAATGAATAAAATGTTTAGAGGCTTCTTATTGATATGGAACATGTATAGATATGTTTCCAATGTATTGTATATGAAGGTGTTGATAATTATTTTCAAATGATATGTGTTGAATTTTTATACTAGTAAATCCTTGAGTTAGCTAAATATATGTCCATGGGATTGGTTATAATGTTGTGATATATTCAATGTATTAGGTTTTGTTAAAATTAACAAAGGGTTTCAATCTTCCAGGATTTTTGGTAAGTGGAAAATTACACCATTGGTTTGGATATGTAATAATTTTGTAAAATGTATGATAATACCCTATGTTTTGAAGGGTTAGTAATTTATCTATGTGTTTGGATATAATATTTATAATTGAAATTCTAATATTCTTTCATCATTTACTAAAGTATGTAAACTCTACCCAAGTTAGTTTACTTATATTCTGAGTGTGTGATCATAAGATGATTTTCCATATAAAATCCAAAGTACACATATCACTATAAATATATGAGTTTATATAATGTTTCAAATTCCCATGAAAATTCTCTTTCTTGATTGATTTTTTTTGTCCTTTAATTTTCTTTGTTTCTCCATGTTGATATTACTTGTTGTTGTCGTTGTCTGTTTGGCGATGAGATTGTCTGATTTAGTGCACTGGTGAGGGTTTTTCTTTTTATTCGGTGTAAAGGGTTCTTATTTTCATTTAGTGGTGACACTTAATATTTTGATCAAGTTAATTTGATGATTTTTTGGGGAAAGCCTTGATGTTTTTTATCAAAAAGTTGAATTTTGGTAAAATTACTAGATGTTATGGTTGGGTTTCATTCAATTGAATAGTGATGTGATCAATTTTTTTATAAATTATTTTTATATTATTTATAAAGTAAATTTTCATTATTGATTTAATTTATTTTTATCAATAATAATTTTTTTCATTTTATATATTTTATAAATATTTATTAATTAATTTTATATTTTCTGGATTTTTGTTGGGTAGAGATTTTGGGATGGAATTTCCTAGAGCATGTAGCTGTAATCTATATATATTTATATATTGTAATTTTTTAAAATAATAAAAAAAAAATTTAATAAATAATTTTTTTTGAAATTTATTATTAGATTAGAGGCGGTTTTAACGGCTTCTAATTTTTCTACATTTTCATTTTTTATTTGAGGGGATTAAAACCACCTATGTTGATTAGTATAATTGAATTTGTTTTATATTATAGGTGGTATTAATCCCATGTATTTTTTTTAAAAAAGATAAATTTTTAAAATATATGGGGTTAAAACTGCCTCTAATTTTTTCGATAATTTTAATTTTTATATTAGAGGTGTTTAAAAAACCCTCAAATATTGTTTTAAAATAGAGGGGGTTAAAATTACCTATAATTTTTCTATTAATTTTTATTTTGACATTTGATGTTGTTAAAACCCCCACTAATAATTTTTTCCCATTTAGAGGCAGCTAAAATCACATCTATATTTTCTCAGGAATTCTAAATTTTTTTATTAGAGGCAGTTATAAACCATTATAAAAAAATCAATTATAGGTGTTAAAAATGCCTCTAATATTCCCCCATAATTTTAAATTTTTTCATTAGAGGCTATTATAACCCCCTCTATATTTTTCCTGATTATAGGGGGTTAAAACCACCTCTAATGTTTTCCTATAATTTTAATATTTTTTTACTATAGGTGGTTTTAACCCACTCTAATTTTTTTCATTTAAATGTTTTAGATTTGAGGAAGTTTTAACCCACTATAATACAACCACCAGTAATTTTATTGTACCACAACTTTCCATAAACCATTTCTAATGAAAAGTGGGTTTCCATATTAGTTGTGGATTTAATAACCAAGTCTAATATGTTTAGAATAGGTTATAACCCTTTCTAATCAAAACAATAACACCTTCTAATATTAGTATTTTTTTAGTTAATTAATCCATTGGAATACCATTATTCACATTTATTGTGTTAACTGAACCTTTCACCCTTAATTTTTAATTACTATCTTTTTCCCATATTTTCTACACCTAAATAATCTTCTTGTTCCTTTGAAACATTCTCCTAGATTCCTCTACTCACATCCTTTACAAGAGTAAATTTGAACTTTTGTTCCACTATGGTCACTAGGAAACTCTATATTTCTCTTATTCTATGGTTTAGTAAACTCACAAAAGTTGAGATTATTGATCATATTATGATATTATAGATTAGTAATAATAAAAAGGTTCATATTTAGACTCCCATTTCATTTAGTTTCTCATGACGAAGATCATTCCATTTTCTATCACATTCAGTAATATCATGAAACCTCTTGGTTCTAGTCATTATCTGAAACTCAAAAATCATATTGTCAGCAACACTAATAATAATAGGGAAACTACATAGTCAAGGTAACTTGATTATAAAATTTCAATCTATTACACCTTAGGTTTAACTTAGCTTATTCATTATCTTTAGCAGGACTCTAGGATTTAACATATACTTACCCTTTGGGTTCTGACTAAGATTTTCACATTCTAGTTTCTAAAGGTTAACTAAACCTTACTCTAATAGAAACTACAATGAACCATACATTTCATATATAGATTTTACATCTAAATAGATGAATATTTATAATAAAACAAAACCATTCCATAATCATATGGGCTTAATGACTTTGAAAACTTGGAAACATAATCCATGGGTTTGTAAAACAACTACATGGACTTATAACATTGTGAACATGTATAAATTGAAATAGGTGCACTCATTAAGTTATGGATATGAAATCATGTAATACAATAATATTATGGACATGAAAATAGGTTCATGAATAATCTTATGGACATGAAACTATGTATACACATATAATTTTGATCATGAAATCAGGTTCACACATAACACATTTAACTTTTGAGTTCTCCATCTTTACCCAGTGCATTAGAGGGAGATAAAGGTCCCATCCATGATATAATTAAAATATTATATAGGTGTTCCATAGTATCATAAATCATTAATCATATTATAGATATTGAAAATAAATTTTTATCATAAACTTTTCATCATATCTTATCTTATGGAAATGTAATGAGATTCATAAAAATCACTCTACCATAAATATTTACCAACCATAGAAATAATAAGAATTATATACTTGAATAATAAGCCCAGTAAGTATAAGTAACATTATATAATAACATATAAGATGAAAAAATTATTTTTTTTTGAAGGATAACTTGATATAATTATTGAGGAAGATATCCTTTCTATTTTGAAAAAAAAATTAAAATGTCACAAAATTATAAAAGAAAACCTTTTCATTAAAAATAATCATATAATTTTATAATGTAAGATTTAAGTCATTAAAGAATCATGAAGGTGGGAAAATCCTATCATTCAATATAATTTAAAAAAACATTCCTTCTATATTACTATTGAAAAAGTAATAAATAGACTTGTTTAGAAAATGATAAAAATAACCCTTTTAAACTATTTTGTTAAAATTCCAAAATGAGTAAAAATGAATTTCAATAATAATAAGAGAATAATCAAAACACTTTTGGGAAAAATTTTAGAAAACATGTGAATGAAAAAATATATATATTTAAGGGAAACTTTTAAATGATAATTCTTAGTATAAAATCCTTTATAAATATCATATTATTGATGTGGGCATTAATAAAATTAATCGATTATGTGTATTAGATGTAAATTCACATAAAAAATTAAAATACAATCATAAAATAATAGAAAGTAATATCACACTTAATTTTATTATGAAATAATAATGGATTTATAATTTTAACCCAATGAATGGAAATTGTGTTGAGAATTCCCCTACTTTTTTTTAATGTGTGGAGTCGAATACTCAATAAAAGTAATAATTATCAAATAAAACATTGAATTCCATGAGGATAATGAGATTAATGATATGATATATAAAAATAAATTATATATACACTAAATAATTGATAGGTTAATAAGTCATATATCTCATATTAGTAAAATTGAGATGAGAAACCCTTACCTAATTCTTCCATTTTGTTTTTCATATTTTAACCTCCTCTTGAATATCACTTCCATGAAAGTTCCCATAAAGTCCTTGAAATTAGTCTTTTGATGAGACCAGAGGCACATGGATATAGGGATAGTTGGTAGGATAGGGTTTGGTAGTGATTTTATGAGTTTAAATACTTTTTAGGAGAAAGGGGTGGTGACTAATGGTATTTATAAATGACCAGTGGAGGCTTTAAGTGATAAAATAATGATTATTTTATAATTAAATCCAACCGCATTAAGGGGGAATTAACTCTAATGAATTAAATTTATATATAATGATGTATAAGATTTTTATGATCGATAACCACATCAAAAATCCATCTAATGATGTATTTTTTCAGTTTTTTTATGCTTTTACCTTTTAACATAACATGTTTCACAATTTTACTTGTACTTTGGTAAATCTTTTTTTACCACAGTTAAATTTTATGACTAAAAATTAAAATTACCTTACAATATAATTTTGATATTTTTATTACAAATATTTAATCCATTTTACCAAATTCAATGCATATAATTTGTAAAATTATGTTTAAAATAAAACCCATAGACGCGACAACAAGGGGGTATTCAAGAAGTCAATTTTTTAAGAAAAAATTGATTTTATATTAACTCTATTGAAATAATTATAATAGTATGAATCTACATTCATATTTAATAATATATAATCTATATATTTTATATTAAACATTCCCTATATGTTGTTATTTTAATTAATAAAAATGAAGAAACATTGTGTACATTAAAAGAGTTTTTAGAAAAATCTTGTTTTTAAACCCAAAAATAAATCTATTCTAAAATACAATATAATATTGATTCAAAATAATTTTATTGGATGATATATATATAAATAATACTTATGTAACATGAAATCTTATTTTAAATATAAAGGGAATTTTTCATTTCTTAAGTTATTGAAAACAAATGACATTTTTACCAAAATTAGTATTTCTCCTTATTCACAAAAACATTAATCTTTTCAAGAGATTATCAAATACATTTCCTAATATAATTTTGAAATTATTAATCCAAAAATTATTTCAATTTTATTAAATTCATTTTATAAAATATTCCAAAATTAATTATATTTATTTTCACATAGAATGCAATAAACATTTCTTTTTGAAGAAAACATATATTTAAGGAACCAAATGACTTTAATAAAAATTATTTAATTATTATAAAATCATTAATTAAATAATTAAAAATTATTTTAACAATTATATATTTAATAATCGAGTAAATACTATTCATTCCCACCAATTTAATAGCTAGGTTATAATGGTCTTGTTAAAATAATAATATTTTGGAGTTCATTTAATTTTGATGTTGTGTGCAACAAAATTTATCAAAGAGATTAAATTTATTTTTTAAAAAAAATACCATAAAATAATGTGATGTTACAAATTTAAATAAAATGGGTTAATTATATCACATCATAAGTAATACATAGAAAACAATTTGTATCTACTGAATTCACATAACTTTCCAGGTAAATCATATTCAATCAAGAGAGTAAAGAATATGGTATTTAAAACATATAGATAAAGGTTATAAGTTTAATACTATAATTTCCAAAATTAATATATGTATATAATGTATTTTAACACCATTCCATAAATTAAATTATAAATCGTGTATTCACATAGGAAATTTATTTGAAGAAAAATTAGAGTTTTAGATATAAGGCAATTTGGAAAGACAAATGTAGTGTTATATTTTTCCTCAAAAAACGAATTGAATTATATATATCATCTAAATAAATAATTTTCATGGTTCAATAATAATATTTACCCATATTAATTAAGGAAACTAGAAATTATGTCGACATATATGAAAAACATCATTGCAAAAGAATGGTTTGAATGGTATCACCCATATGGGGATCAAAAATGGAATTGTTTCATATAATGAGTTCAACAATAAAAATTATATATATATATATTATGGAATAAATAATTTAATATAAATCCTTTTGAATATTCAAACAAAAATATAGGTGAAAACTTAAATCATTGTTTAGAAAACATTTTTAACATTAACATAAAATATAAACTTACATGTCACTTTTGAAAGTAAATTTTTAAAAGGTGAATTGAAAGATTTTAAAAACATTTAATTTTTAAAAATATAATCTTAAATAATATTGCCTGGAAAATTATTTAAATATTTCTATAATAAATTTTAATTCAAATATAAAACATTTGATAATAAAAGGAAAGTGACCTTTTTAATACTTGGAAAACACCTTTGTTGAAAACCCACATTGTGAAAAGATTAATAAAATCTTTTGTATTAAAACATAATTTTACCAAATTGTATTATAAAATAACATATTTTATTATATTATTTTTAGGGAACCCAAAAATGGAATAAAGGAGTTCAAGATAAAACTTTATAACTCAAAGAAATGAGATTTTAGTTATCAATATCTCTTATGAGAAACATAATCCATGAATCATGAAATATCTAAAAAGTTGTTTATGTGGTAAAAATGTAAAAAATTATAGAATAAAATATAATGTAATCAAAGGGTAAAATTTTTCTAACTTATATGAAATATTTTCAAGAGAATGTAGATAACTCAGTGAATGAAAATTGACTAACTAAAAAACTCCTACAACTGGGATAACACTTGAGTTAAAAGGTATTTGAATAAAATAAATTATTAGGCATAGTATATCCCACAAATTAAAATTTATATATATATATAATTAATGAGATATTAAATCAATAGAACACCATATAAAGGAAATATGATGGAAAACATGTAACAAGTCTTAAAGAATCAGCATTGAGACCAAGAAAACCCTTTCCTTATTTCCCTGCTTAGTCGAATACACTCTAAGTCCCTATATGAAAATAATAAATATATTAATATCCTATTTATTAACCTTACTCATAGATATAACCTTTTATGAAATTATTTTATAATTATTCTCTATAAGTAAACTAGTTGGTTATTATCAATTTTCAACATTGGGTGTTTATAATATTGATCATTTTGAACTAGTTTCATAAAAGTGGTTTTATTATTTTTTTTCCTCCCAAATTTTATCATTCAAAGATAAAAAAAGGTAACATAATATATTCATTTTAATTTTTTTTATGTTATAATTTTATTGTATGTGATTTTTGGTTATGATATATAGATATAGATTTGGCGATGAGTATATTTCATTGATTCTTAGTTAACAAAGGGTATTTTTTAAATAATTATTTAACATTTTATATTACCATAAAATAATATATAAAAAAATTATTTATTTATTTATATCATATATTTTAATAAATTAAATTCTAATTCTAATGTGTTATATAAATTTATATCACTATTCATGTAGGTGTTTAAACCAACCCAAACAAGAAAATACCATCATTAATTGATGATTGTTGAGTTATTTAGTTTTCATATCATTATACCATAAGCATAATGATATAATTTAGTGATTATTAGTGTTTTATTGTAGAGACTCGGGTTTTTGGTCTTGTCAGATGTTGAAATATTTCTAAGAATAATTCTGGAGCTAGGCGCGAAGACGGCGTGCGATTCCGAGGCTCGGTGTGCCCGGAATTAATTTTATAAAAATATTAAGTATTTTTATACTAGGCACGTGGCGGGGGTGTGATATCTCCTAAATGGTAGATCAGAACGGGAATCTGAGGGCACGGTTGCATCCGGAATGTGCCGTTTACCCTAGGCGGGGTGTGAACTTTGCAGACGCGGGCCTGCAGTGAGAAACGCCACCAGGGGCATTTTTGTAATTAAGTGGAGAAGTTAGTGTGCGAGCGTCGGCTCAAATAACTTCTGAATGGAGTCCCGGATGGAAAATATGAGTTCGCCGTTGCGTTCAGAACAACGCGTTTACCCTAGGGATGACCTTACTTTTGTTCACATCGGGCGTCGGGTTTGAGGCGGGTTTGGCGCTGGCGAGCAGCTGATATAAATATCACCCCCCCCCCCTTATCGTTCCTCTCAACGTTCTTCGTCGTTCTTCACCGCCACTCCGCCGAATCGAGCAAACGAAGCGCCCATGAGCTCGGAATTCAACGGCGGACATTCCAGGAGCGCGCAGCAGAAGCTCTGGAGCGTGGATTTTAGGCAGAACGTCGGCGTTTCGCCCGCGAGGTAGGCGGATTTGAGTTTTAACCCCCGATCCCGTTTTTGCTACGTTTTTCTGCAAATTGAAGTCGTAGAAGTGTAGATCAGGTCCCGAGGGTCATGTAGACACCTCTGGATCACAAAACAGACCCCCGGGGTGCCCCCGGCGTGCCGGCCCAGACGCTGGAGCGCGGCGGAGAGCCGCCGGCCAGGGCGGGCCGGCGGCGGCGGCCGGTCCAGGCCGGTCCGACCTCTTTTCTTATACGGGGGTCTTTAAACCCCCGTATCTTGCAATCCAAGAGCCGGATTGGCGCACCGTTTGCGGCGACGCGATCCTGACGACGAGGTGAACCCTCCGGTGTGGGTTCGAGGGTTTTAAGGGTTTGGGAGCGTGGCCCGGGAGTTAGAAAGGTCGTATAAAATAATATTATTTTATTATTTTACGACTTCGGGCCATTGTTACTTCTACCCGGAGCATCCAATTGACGTGTCGTCAGTGTCTTTGAGACCCTGATGGTACGACGGACTTTTTGAGATGGTTTCTGGGTGTTGGGGCTGAGAACGGGGTGCGGGCCCCACGAGGCCGGGTTTTGGCGTTTGCGGAGAAACGCTGCTTTTGCACCAAGAGTCTGATTTTGGCGGATGAATAGTAGATCCTGTGTGTTTTCCCAAGAGGAATGCAATGGTGCATTCCATTCGATGAGTTTCAGAATCCAGGTGTGGGCCCCACCCGAGCTGGCCTTCGGTGAAAAGTACCTTTTCACCGGGTGTCTGTTTTGGACGAGCGAGTAGTCGATTCCACTTGTTTTTCCAAGGGGGTCATCGTGGTATGGTCCACTCGATGAGTTTCAGGATCGTTGTGTGGGCCCCGCACGAGCTAGCTACGGTGAATAGTTCCTTTTTCACCGGTGCTCCGTTTCGGGCGAGTAAACAGCCTATCCTATGTGTTTTTCCGCGTGGAACGCGATGGTGGCCTCGGTTTTGGCCTAGGAGGTGCGCAGTGTGGCGTTGTGGTGGGTCTCCCGGGTTAGTGACGTTTGGACCAGTAGTGGTTGATGGTTCTCCCTTGGTTCATTCCTACGAGGGATCATGTGGCATCACAACCTTCATATGGGTTTTTGATCCTCTTGATGGGATGTTTAAACTGTTAGAGTTGTGGTATCCCTCCGGTGGGCCGGAGCGGATCCTCTAGCATTCTTTACCCTAGATCAGGTTCTAGGTATCACTGTGACCGCTTATTCACGGGTGGCGATCCCCTATCTAGCAGGTTAACCCCGTAGGGTTTATGGCATCATCTGGAATATGATCCCCTACGCGGTGGGTCGTGCACAGTAGGGTTGTGGCATCGTCGGGTTTATGATTCCCTACTCAACATGATGTTTAAATTAGGGTGGTGGTATCGTTGGTTATACGATCCCCTACTCAGCGCTTGGTGTCGGTAGGGTTGTTGTATCGTTGGTTATGTGATCCCCTACTCAGCGCGTGGTTTCGGTAGGGTTGCGGCATCGTCGGTTCGATCCCCTACATCGCGAGTTATACCAGATAGGGTTCTGGTATCGTCGTGACCATCTTTATATGGACGATGATCCTCTATCTGTGTGTGGAGTTTCTGTCGAGCACCAGATCGGGTTGTGGTATCCCCCAACGGATCTTGGGTGTGATCCCCTATCTGTGAGAACTACGTATGCCAGATTGGGTCATGGTATCCCCCAGCGAACCCTGGGAGTGATCCCCTATCTGTGAGCTACGTATACTGGAGTGGGTCTTGGTATCCCCTAGCGGACCCTAGCGGCGATCCCCTATCCGAGGATTTTGGTGGTTATGGTGTTTCAGCGATGTTTCCTCAGTGATGTTATCCGACGAGCGTGGTCACTTGGGTGAGCATCTGAGATGTTTGTTTGGGACCCGATGGAGTGTATCTCTTGGATGAGTGTCATCTGGTATGACAGTGTTCGTGTGGTGTGCTCTCCTGGTTGGGGCAGTTGCTGGTGATGAGGTCGGTACCTCTTGTGGCTTTGTGGCGTGAGCTGTGTATATCTGGATTGTTTAAGGTGTATGTATGGGCATACACCGGAGCTGAGGTGAGATGACTAGTTGTGTTTAGCTGAGGATGGTCACGAGATGGAGTTTCTCTCTCGTCTGGGTTCCCTCTAGCTGGGTTGAGCGGAATGTTTCCTTTCAGTTGCTCCCTTGGGTTTTGGGTTTTTGGGGTTCCTACTGAGTATGTTTATACTCACCCCTGCACGGGCTTTCCCCGCACATGTTTGGGTCTTGTGCAGACCACAGGCCCTTCGACAGAGTCCCAGGAGGACCCGGAGCAGGCGGAGCTTAGTGAGCGAGTTGACCAGGGTGTTTACCGGAACTGTGCTGAGGGAGATTTTTTGCGGGTGTTTGTGGCAGCGTTTCCCTTCTTCCGAGCAGGTTGGACACGCTTTGTAGTTTTCTTTTGGTGGGCTCTATTTTTTCCATTGTACTTTTTCTGTTGCACTCTAGTTTGGGATAGATTGTATGCATGCTATTAATTTTCAGTTTCTATATCTCTACACTGTTTCATGGAGGTGTTGTGGGTGCGTGTGTACAGGTACCTTAGGCTAATGCCTCCCATGTGTGTGATAGCCTACTCGGCGTTGGTCGCCAGCCCCTGGCCTATTGGAGGCGGGCTTGGGGAGTCGCGGCTCGAGCCCCGTTGGGTTGGGTCATGACATTTATATTATAATTTTAATGAATTTTAAGAATAATATTACCAATATAAATTTATTCCATTGTACTAAGAATTTCTTTTCCTTCCACTTAGAATACTATTTTGGAAAAGTTAATTTACCATTGTTGCTTATTTCTCTTATTGTTAATAGGGTATATATTTTGTCTTGTAAAATATTTATAATTTCATAAACATAATATTTACCAATATTTCTTATTTATCTTATTGTTAATATGTTTTATCTATTAAGAATGTAAAAATTGTAATAAATATAATATTTATATATTATATTCCCTATTATTACCATCTTTGTATGGTAGTAAAGTAAAATGAAACATGTTGTTTCATGGAGGCTGTAGTCTGCAAAAAACACAAAATATAGTTTTTCTATCTTAAATGGAATGGTTTTTAATTTTCGTAATATCATTTTAATAAAATAAAATTATACTCATGATGTGATTTTTCATTTTAATATTTTTTAATATAATTTTAATAGGGTAAATTTCACATAAATAAATAAATAAGTGAAAGGAGAGGCTAGAAATATATGCCTCACTTCTTGGATTATCTCTATTTTAAAGAGAGTTTAGACTATGATAGATAGATTCTAATAATAAAAGAACTACCTATAGGTATCTATAAATTTTAAGAGTATGCTTAGTCAGATTTTATGTCAAACTATGATGTTTGTTATGTGAGGGGATTTGAGGAGAGAAGATTCCCTTTTATAAGTGAAAAAGGAATACATTTGTGTAAATAACCAAAACTTTAAAATAATGGGAAGTCACTGTCATGGATTTTGGATATAAAATAGAGAATTAATGTAATGTAGAAGTTATTAGGTTGATAAAATCAACATAAATACAATTAAAAACATGTTTTTTGTAGTGTCCTAACCTAGAAGCCACTAAGTAGTGCCCCGAGATGATTATCCACAAGACCTCAAAATGTAATCAACAGGTTGAAGCTAAATCAATAATAGATAAAAAATGATAATAATTATATGATGATATTCAAAAATAGGGAAGTACACTAGATATGGGGTTATAGGCACATACAACATGATATCAAAAAGAAAAACAAATCCAAAATTTTCCTCCAATAACATCATGAGAAAAGGCTTAGTCCTCTACCCCAGTACTTCGTCATCATTTCAAAAATCAAACCTCATATTGGGAACTTCCCTTTATATATACCTAAAATCATGAGGTGTATTTGGGTATCATAGTATTCCAAAAAAGGTTGTCATATATACTCAGCTGGCATCCACCAATGGTGTATAGAACTTTCCTTTCTCTATATATAAAATAAGTAGTGTGCAAGTAAATACTAAAAGTAAGAAAATACATAGATAAGCCATATCAGACCATGTTCCCCATCAAATACCCACCCAACACTACCTAGTTCATCCTAATCCAAATATATCTGAATGAAGATCAATCTATGTAGATATAATATTTGTGTATATCATAAACCTCCAAACATAAGTACATATAAAGGGAAAATAACTAGGCCATCAATAGTCAAGTGAAATATAAGTTTAACCCAATAATTTTATTTGGATTAGAAGTTGGTTCATGAGATTTATTACTAGATTTTAAACTTTAAATATAAGGAATCCTTAGAATTTAATAAATGTAATCATGATCCCATACAAGATGATCTATAAAGATGAACCCAAGTATTTCTCTAGGATCACTATAAATACTAATCACCATAATATCTTTTTGAAGGTGATCCATATAAGGAATCCCAAGTTTCACTCTAACTATTGAGTAATGTATAAACCTCTGAGCCAATCCAAGGTATACCACATAGGGGCCAAGTATTTCTCATGGAATAGTATAGACATAGTGCCCACCATGTTCATCCAAGTTAATTCTCCTAGCAAACTAGTTTCTCTCATGGGTAGGTAATTCATCCCCCAAATGATCCCATCTAAGGTATTCAATAAAAAATAGCACTCCTACTATTTAATGAATCATTTAAATTTTAAATTAGACAGCACAAAGAACCAATCTAAGGGATCCTTAATTTTTGACCCTTATATCACCCTTGTCTTGATATGAAGGTATGGTTTGGCTATCAATAACTCATAACATTTAATAAGGAATCACACTATCAGAAATTTTATCAAGATATAAATTTTATCAAATTAAATTAACAATGTTATGGTAATAATAATAAGTGAAAGGACACTTGGAAAATCATCTTCATTTGTTTAATTAACATTCCACTACATTTATTACTAGGTGATTCACAGTTTCGATATATAAGTAATTAAATCTAATTAAAATACATAATACTATTAATAAATTAATGAGGGAACACCCATTATGGTGGTTTATGTTGAGGAAATCACCCCATGTCTTGGATTCATATGTAGCTAAACTTTTGTTACATATGATAGTAACATTTAATTTATTTAATTAGACTTTATATAGATGAAACTGGAGGAGTCTGGCATGTGAAATAATGACATATGATAAAATTACATTATATTTTTATAGAAAATAACTATACCACCTACCTAAGTTTAGTATATGACCACTCGTCTTTTTTTGTCCTTTGAATTTATCTAAAAACATAACAAAATGGAAATATGGAAAAAAGACTTGAAAATAGGCTATATCAGCTCATACAAAAAATAAAACAAAATATGGTGGGATAAACCAAAAAAGGAATGAAGAGGAATAGGGATATTACCGTTTAAAATCCAATTTAACAAATGGTGAGAAGAAAGGATCTCAGCCAAAGGATAAATAATGGATCCTAGGTTAGGCGTGGAGAATATCCCTCATGCATATCCTATTGGGGGGAAAAGAGCCCATGTCAATATAAAGGGTCCTTCCCCTTTAAAATAGTTTGTAATAAATACATAGTAAGTATTATATATACACTTCATGTATTGTTCATGACGTGTAATTATATGACACATCATGTAAATATTGTCTTTTAACCTTCTTAATAAAAACCAATTCACAATATGCAAGGGGTCTGGTTAGACCATTACACATTATATACTTAAATACACACATTGTATTTAATAAACATCCTGCATTTTTCCTTCAGCTAGCCTTTAGACCTTCAGATACAATCATTCTAGAAGTAGAAAAACTAGCCTAAAGGCCCAATCAGGATGGTCTAATTCAAAAATAAAACTCAAAGTGGTTTTGGTTAATTTTAAAAGAAACTATACCTCTCAAAAAAATTAGACTTTACAAACTCCCCTATAGAAAAAAACTCATCCCGAGGTTTCCCTTCTGAGAATGGTAAAAAGTCATCTGAGAAATGTTCTGACCACTGAGTACATACAACATTCTCTCTCTCTTATGTATCATCATGTACATGTACATAATTCCATATCATTTAGAAGAAAATGAATTGAACTACCTTAGAGAGCTATTTTTCTTCAAGATACAATATGTATTAGATGCTCCTCGAAGAACGTATTTTCCTCTAACTTGATATCCTTAGGAGTAAAATAATGAGATGGGTTGGATTAATAATGGTGAGACTATGATATATGGAAGATGTCATGAATGGAATGGTACCTATAAGTTAACAGAAATTGATATGCTACTGGCTTGTCTCTCTCTAAGATCTAGAAAGGATCGATGAAAAAAGTTGATATCTCTCCCTAACTCAAAATCTATCTATGACCCAATCTAACAGAATCTTTTATAAATACCTGATATCCCACATTAAATCCTAGTGATTGCAAATGATGATTTACATAATACTTCTACCTAGATTAGGTTGTATCCATATTTTTTGAATCAATTTTTTCTACTATAAAGTCTCTTTAAAGAGAAGAGGACCCAGTAGTGAGGCCTCCCCTACCTCTAGACACATATGGTTGAATAGAAATTCCTAATGAAAATGGCCTCATATAGATCCATCTTAGTTGTTTCCAAAATATATTATTATAGGAAAACTCAACGAGATGTATATGTTTCTACCAAGAACCTCTAAAATAAAGGACACATGCTCAGATCATGTTATTTAACACCCGGATAGTCTTCTCAGATTTTCCATCGGTCTAAGGGTGATATATTGTAATCAAAATCACCTATAAACCAAGTGATTTTTTAAAAACTTTCTAGAACCATGATGTCAAATGAGAGACTCTATCAAAAATTATAGAATGTGGAACACTGTGATGGAATATAATATCTAGAATATAAAACCTTCTAATATCATCAAATATAAAGCTCTCTCGGATAGTTCAGAAATCTGTGAACATATTAAATATGACAACAATCACCCATAATACACCACTACCTAAAGGGGATCTCAACAATACCATCATGAAATCCATAGTGATTTCAACCCATTTCCACCCAGGAATGGATAGAGGATGTCAAATTCGGGTAGGCTGATGGTTCTCATCCTTCACTTACTATTAGGTGGAGCACCAAGTGATAAAACCTACAATATAACACCTCATACCTGGCCACCAATACTAATGACATATTCCTCGTTACTTCTTGGTAATCCTAGGGTAAAATGACTAAAAAATTCGTGATATTACCTTATAAACTCTTACCATAGGTATATAGGGACCCAGACACATCTATGAAAATATAGAATATCATTCACATCAATAACCCTACCCTACAGTGTGTCCTCACCTGATACACTTTCCCTTAGGACTAATCCTTCCGGATCGGAATGTTGTCTCATCCTTACCCATTTTATCAGGGAATATTTCATTGTTATATCTTCTAAAATTGTCTACCAATGATATTCCAATACTTCTAGGTGTATCATATAAAATAGTGTTATTAACTTCCACTCACAACTGGCCTCCTAGATATACTATTATTGAGTCTTCCATCTCAGGGAATCATCCAAATCATTCCCATTTTTGAGTTTATAAGTGAGATAAAATTTGAATTCCTGAAGTTACTCTACCCAATTTTTCTTCCTGATATTCAACTCACACTATGTAGAAATGTACATGATATTTTTATGGTTTTTCTAAACAAAGAACTATCCTCCCAATAGATAATGCCTCCAATATTGAAAATCAAAAACCACAACTACCAGATCAAGGTCATAAGTAGGTTAATTCCACTCATGATGTCTCAGTTGGTGTGAATCATATGCTACAACTCGATATCCCTCCATCAAAAACTCTTTAAGCTTGACTCCGAATGAATTACAATTTACTATATTACATCATTGAGGCCCTATAAAAATTGGTATTAGCACTAAAGTCAATCTCCCTTTCAACTCCTAAAACGTTGTCTTGTATGATTTAGACTATAAAAACATCACACCCCTTTTAATCAAACCTCTAAAAAGTTCTATTAGGTGTGAAAATTCCTAACTAAAACACCTATCGAATCTATCTAGTCCTAAGAAACATCATGATTTACTTGAATTAGTAGATTTATCCTAGGAAACCATGGTGCTCACCTTCTCTGGGTAAAAGGATAATACATCCTCTAAGATTATGTGATTGACGAAGTCAAATTTATTGATCCAACAGTGGCATTTTTTGAGATTATAATACAACTAGTTCTCTCTTGGTTTATTCATCATGATATCAGCATGTTTGACATAGACCTATTATTTAAAATAATACACTAAAATTTCATCCATAAAGACTAAAAAATATAATCTAGATATAGGTGGAAAACCAAATTCTATTAGGCTATAAAAACAGTGGTTGCATTTGTAAGGTCAAACAGCATAACCAGATACTTGTATAAGTTTATCTATATTGGAAAATTGTACATGGTATATGTGATGGTCGAACAGGAACCTGATAGTAGGAATACCTCAAATTAATCTTACTAAAAATAATCTCTCAACAGACGATAATCCATTTAAATACTAAGGGTTTTTCATCCTTCTTAGAGAATAGAATAGGAAAATCCCATATATAAGTACTGGGTGATATACAACCATTTGCTTCTTAGTCTTCTAGAGGCTTCTTGAGTTCCTAAAGCTTTGTATGTGTCATCCTATAGGGATTAATTGACACTAGTGCCACTTATATCACTAGAACAATGGTGAACTCCACATCTCTCATTAGAGGTAATCTATAAAAGTATTTAGCGAATACATCCTGGAAATGATCCACCATAGGATAAAATTTCATACATCACATTCCTTGATCGCTTATAAAAAGGCTAGCCATATGGGTTGTTACTCTACCTAACCCATGATGTTCAGGTCTATCTCATCTTGTTTGGACATCACATTCACCCTTATAAAGAAAGATACTTCCATTGGGTGATGTAAAAGGAACCCTTCAAAAATAGTCATCAACATGGATCTGATATGGAACTAACTAGTCCATACTGATAATGAAATCAAATCCTATCATATCAAGTAAAAAATATTCCAGGGGAAGATATATCTTCCCACCTCAAGAGGGAAATCCCTAAACTGGCATATACTCTATGATTTAATCCCTAAAAGTGTTTCAGGGGTCATTGTGCCATATATTTATTCTATTTATAGGCTTACGCATTCTATAATTTTCGTAGATATAAAAGTGTGGGAAGAACCTATATCAAAAAATTCAAAAACTAAAGTATAGGTGATTAGAATAGTTCCTCGATCTATATATAACCATGTACCCTGCTCCTCAGGAATTGGATACACTAGATCCATGGCCCTAATATGCAACCTTACTAACCTAAGAAGGTCCACTCGGTTGGTGTTGGACATATGTATCCTGGATACCTCATCCATGACCACATCCTCATGCTGATTAGTTAGTATTACTCTAGCTCCCTACCTTGAATGGATCCACTAATATTGTATCCAAATTCAGTTACAATATAGATCCCTTATCACTAGGCGCTAGAGGATGAATTCAAAATAAAAGTGTTGAAATTGAATCAACCTTCCAAAATCTAGGCATTCAATTGGGTTTCTCTTACATTAGGACTTCTTATGTCATGTTATACTGTACTAGTGACACGTCACATAACTATCAGTTTTCATAATCTAACTTGAATTTCCCCCATGAAAAACCTTGACAAGAGGATTCCTATGAGAAGAGGAATTTTCTGCCTAAATCAAAATGGAATCTCCCTAACTAACACTGCCATATTCTCTTAGTTTATGCTCAGTGATGAGAGACTGGTTTTCTATCATTCAAATTGTGATGAAATGAAGAAAATTTCGCTATGATCAGATGGAATATGTGAGGCCATCCTCAATTTAAATCAGATTCATGAATTCTTCATCTGTTAGTGTCAGCACAAAACACTAAAGATGGGTAAAACAAGATAAATACACCATCATGGACATTGGACCCTACAATAAGAGATTAAAATCTTCGGTGTGGTCTTATCTCAATGTATAGGGGAATAAGTAGTCATAAAATAATTTATGAAATTCCAACTATACTATACATTAATGATGATCATTATGAGTGATAAAATACCACCAATTCTTGGTATATTAATGGAGCATATAGCTGGTGAGCTTCAACCACTACTCTATAGGCATCTTTATATGCTCGAATATTTATAAAATAGCCTCCTTCCATGACTCAATATCTTGAAAATCTCTATCCTCCTAGAAAAGTGGAAGGATACTACTATAAAAATTATCATGTCAATTATGTCATGGCAGGGGAAGGTTGCAGAGTTCCTTGTACAGACTGCATAAAATGTATGAATCTCTCTTGAAACTGAGCATCATTACACAATTTAGAAATAAAAGGAGGTGCATATGGTGGTACTACAAGAGGTAATATAGGTGGCTCAAGGAATAAAACTTCTAGAGAATGGTTGTTTCCACCCTCCTTATGCACAACTCAAGGATGTTGTGGCGGTATAACTCTAAAATTCCCAAATATATGCCTCATATAAGATTTAATGGAATATAGAATCAATGATAACAAAAAAAATGAGAGGTATATATCATTCATATAAATGAGTCACACATCTCTACATGATCTTAAGGCTGGGTCTAGGTGGTAAGAAAAGTCACAGAAGTCACAACATACACTCCATACTTCCCACTTTTAAGTAAATTATGGGTCAATGTCTTATAACACATAGTATATGTTTAGGTATATGGAGTCTCAGTTAAAAATTATAGAGGAAAACCCCTTAAATTTTCAATTGTAATACCCATTTAATGATAATTTCATCATTTCAAATTTTAAAATTATTTATGTTAATAAGTATTTAGGCATATAATTATCAAATCATAGTTATTTGCATCACCATTTCATGTTTATAGAGGCTCATACTCTCTATAAATTGAAATTGGCACATCATGTAACTAAAACTGGACTTTATATCTGGTATTGAGATGTAATAGGTCATGTAAAATTATATAATTAAATTAAATTTTATTCCTAATTTATAAAATTACATGCTTCAAAAATTACGATTAGCTTTCAAGAAATCAAATCAAATAGTGTGATGATGAGGTAAATGGAGAGAGTGATAAATGAATAATTTTAAAATAGATATGCTAAAACATAAATCTTATAGATATATGATAAATTTATGGACTCATTTAATCTATAATGGGAAGGATCTTTCATGGAGGATATGTCGAAAGTAGCCAAAAAAAATATTGGCTATGAGAGATTCAATTCTGAAGCTGGTTGAATCCAAGTTTCATCATTCTCTAGCCAAGGGAAAAAGAATTTATTTTTAAGAAATTATTTCAAATCATGTATTTTACAAGAATATGCTTTCAAATATCTAAAATGTGAAGGCTAGAAGATATTATCTTGTCAATGGAAGCTTATGATGAGGATTTGTAGTGAAGAATGGATCTCTATAGGTTATAACTTCTTGGTTATATTTCCAATATGAATGGTGAAAAACCTTGTCCCAATGGAGATATCAAGACCTATATATTACACTTCTAGAAATTATTCAACTGTATATTGATCCCAATAGAAAAGCTTAATTTCACTTCATTTTCGAAACAAAAGAGGACATAACAAAATCTCGAGACATGGGAATCTCAATTTAAAACTGGGACTTCTGCACCTATTTTTCTATGATATAAATTTAAACCCTTTTAATCAAAATCAATCTACTACTCAAATATATATCAGACTATATGGACTACCTTGGGTGTTATTTTTTCCAAATATTCTCAATGATTTTGCCTCATTCATTGAAATCCCTTTAAGGGTTTACTACCCCACTCTAAATGGATAAATTGGTATGTATGCTATAATTCGTTTCAATTTTAACCTATAAAAAAGAAAAAAATCATTATACTTATTTTAAATGAACATAAGAATGATTTAGTGGTCGGTTTTGAATTCAATCCACCAATATCTGATATATGAATGATTTTTGGGCATTCCCATACTAATTATAGAGTGATCAAGAATCAAATTAGGCTAGGATATAAATCAAAATAATGGATATAAGTTATTTGAAATATGAATAATAAATCCCGTGTTTTGAAAAAGTAAGACCATATGAAGACAAATGACCCTAGAATATGGGTCAAGGTTCTACCCAAATTTGTTGCTTCTAGAATATATGTGGTTATACTGGTTAAAGAGGAAGAAAAAGGAAATAATAAATCTCGCATGCATGATAGATCTGGTTTCCCTGTATTGGTGAATGAATATGAATAAATGGTCATACCTATTATAGAGTATTTTGAAACTGAAATGGATATGTATTTTTCTATAGTTATTAAATAATTGGTTGTATCCATACATTATGTGGAGGTAAAGAATTCACTCTTTCAGTCTGAAAAGATGATGATAGACATGGATCTCATATATGATAGTGACTCTAGATTAGTTGATGATTTTTCCATTATAATTGATAATCTAGTTCCCTGACTATATTCTGAGGAAGGATAGACAAGATCAACCTAGCCTAAAAATCGAGTTGCAACTCAAACTAAAAAATCTAAGAGGAATATAGAAACCACTACTGATCAATCGGTAAGTTTGTTGATCCTTATAAAAAAATGGATAGAAACTTTACCCTATAAAATTATGGATTATCAGTGGAAAAGTGTGATAGATTCAATGATTCAATGTATTCCTTGGTTACACTTTTAAAACATAGAATTACATCTGGGAATCCAGATGAAATATCTAAAACCTAGGGATACAAAACCACTACTATAATAAAAAAAGGAATAAATTTTAGGTAAATTAGGAAGATTTATGAATCTAAGTGATAAAAATAGAAGGGACTTCACCCCTTCACCCAAAACAAAATAAAGGTCATGGATTGGAATTCTCATGGTCTATCCAACCCTAACACTATTAGCTCCATTAGTCTTTTTATTCAAAAACATAAACCAGTTTTTATTATTTTGGATAAACCTAAAAGATAATTTTCTTTAAAATGTTCTTTTATGGTGAAATGGTATATCACCTGCTGGGTTTAATCCATTCAATCCTATACACAAAAATACTTTGTGTTTTGTCTCATTATAGAATTGAAAATCATGCTGTGTTCAGATCTAGTAAAAATTGTTACAAGAAGTATCAAAAGGGGATGAAAAAATGAAACTCTATTATTTTTTCTATAACATCAATAGGATCCATGAATGAAGATATTTGTGGATGTAAATTAGTTACCTATATCTGTCCAACATTATGCTGTGACTTTTAATTTGATACTTTAATTAAATTCTTTACCCTGATGAGATGCTTGGACCTTGGAATAATTTGATCTCTTCATGATATTTTTGGACCTAAAATGATAATATAAATCTCTTTTAAATCAACCTGATTTGAGAAAAATTCACTTGGTATAGGAATGTTATCAATAAAATGGTTTCCAATGATATTGATAGATCTTTCTCTAAGGAGAGTTCTTTGAATTGATGTTGCTCTATTTCATGTCCTATATTGTCTAGATTAAACTCAGATCATCTTCATATCATAATTTTTATCATGGTTATAGAAATAAAAACTCCATTTCCATTTAGTTTTAACAATTCATGGAAAATTCATCCAGAGTGTGAAAATATTTTTAAGGAAATTTGGACCGCAACAGATCACAGGAACTAAGTAATGACCTACATTTTCAAGCTTAAAATGCTCAAGGAGAGTTTAAAAGAATCATATAGTCCTATTTTAGTGAATTATACATGTACATTTCTTTTCTTAAATTGATCATATATCTAATTCAAGAGTGTAGCACTGGTAGTGACTTTTATGGAAACCTGGAAAATGAAACTGATGTAAAAACTAAAATTACTGATCTCTTAAATCTCAAATAAAGGATTCAAAAAATAGAACATCAAAACTATGTGGTTATATGATAATGATAAACACAAAAGTTTTTCAATTCACATCAAAAAGATAGAAAATTTAGTAGACCACTATCACTAACCAGGGAGGGGGAATGGGTCATGATTGATAGAAATATCTAGTTAATCATGTGAAATCCTTATTCGTGAATATTTTAAATGGGCCCATATTTAATATAAATTTGATGGAATTCAACATACCTAATGTGTTTAATGATGAGAATAATTCCATACCGAACTCAATCTAATTAGATTGTAAGACTAAAGATTCATTCTTTGGGATGAAAATTGAAGTTCTCTTTTTCCAGATGGTTTCACAAATTTTATGTTTCACACCGTCTAGCATATTATTTGACATGATGTTTGAAAACTAGTCAATAATTTATTCTAATGTAGATCACTAGAAAATGGTTTTAATTCCCAATTTTTGGACCTTATACCAAATATGTATAATGAAAGTGATATATTATCATTCAGGATGAAGAATATTTTGAACAAAATCAATAAAATTATAGGAAAATTTATTTATATAAGGTTGGATAGAATTTAGAATAAAATTATAACTTGGAATCAATTTGGTTTTTTTAGAGAGGATCATACAAGAGTGTCTGATCATGGATTTAGAGATTTTAAATTTATTAGGAAAGTCTATCAGGGGTGTAAACATTTATATGAAGCTCGATATAAAAAATAATTTCATATTGTGGTTTGGGGCTTTATGTTTGAGGTCCTTATCGATTTTGGATTTGATTATTGAAGTAATCATTGGATCAAGATTCTTCCTCCCTCATCACACATCTCTATTATTATCAATGGATCTCTTAAGGTATACTTCACATGTTCAATAGGTTTTATACAAGGATGTACCCTTTCAGCTATAATTTTTTCCATTATAGAAGATCATCTTAGCTGTCTTTTTTAAAATATGGTGGAGAATGGTATGTTGAAAGTCATATGGGATGAAAAAGATTTAATTTCTCCCTCAAACCTATTTTATGCTGATGAAATTATATTCCTTACTAATGGGGATAAAATAAATACCAAAATTATTAAAAAAATACTCTCTTACACTATGAAAGAGTCTCAGGGTAGGATATCAGTTGGAGGAAATCTTATATATTATTTAGAAAAAAAATATGAAAACAGTATAGTGGACATGATTAATCACCTGGGGAAAAAATAGTGGGATTTCATTCAATTATCTAAGTGTTATTTTATTATGAGGAAGTCCATTATCCCTCCATTTTAGTCACATATTGGGTTAGTTTGGAAGGCTCTTGGATTCTTGGAAATATAAATCTCTCTCAAAAGTGGGAAGAGTGTGTCTTGTGAAACATACTATTTCTTCCAAATTTGTTTACTATTTTTTGGTTAATAAATGACCCTCCACATTTATTATGAGTATTATTATGTACATTAAAAAAATTGATTTTCTCCATTTTTCTAATAAATATTTTCAACATGACCTAGTAGAAATGTTGTAAGACTCATTATCATAGAGTCCTTGTAATAAATAACCATTATTTCTTTAACTGATCCTTGAAAGATAAATTCATTTGAATATTGATAAATGAAAATTAATGATATCTTGTATTTCACATACTTATATTTTTGAGAAAGTTGAAATCAGGAAACATAAAATATATCGAGTCTTCTGTTTGGATGGCTTTCAAAAAATGTATTGTCATGTATTTCTTTCAACTCCCATTATATTGTTAATGAAAAGTATTATTTTAATTTTATGATTGATAATTGTATATTTATTCCACTAGTGTATCTCATTAACATTTATAATCAAGATATCAATCTCAACATCTTTATGGAAAACCTATAAAATAATCTGGATAGCTCATCGGAGCAGATTAAGCGTGTTGTGATGAACTATAATTTCATTAACCATGATGATATCATGATTAGGGAAACTATAATTAATGGCATGATAAATTCAATAATATTTTATAGGAATATTAACTTTGTGATAGTGTATAATTAGTTTGGAATCTTAAACAAAAAATGGGTGATACAATAAAGATTTATGTTGGTATGGAGAATTCCCTTTTTAAGGATTTTAGTTGATGCTTTTCATCAAGAAGTGTGTATTTCATTATTCTTTATATGAAAATAATTCTACTATAATAAAGAATATTTTAACCACCTCTTCTGTAGTTTTAACATGGCCTCAGCATTATGGAAGATAATTTTTTATTTTTTTGAAATATATCAGTTGTATGAAAATTTAATACATAATCTCATTAAGGCTTGTTGGAGCCTTTACATATCTCATTAAATAATTAATATTCTCATAGTGGATTATGTTGAGGTGTTACATATCATATGTTAAAGTAGGAATAAGAAAAATCATGGACGTCCACCACTCGATATGAAATATACTATGCCTCAAGTTTTGGTGGTTTTTTAGTATGAAAACTCAATCCAAAATGACCATTGTAATAACTATATTCATGATTTTCTCTCCTAGAATATTTAGATATTATATGTATATATTTTACACTAAAATGAACACTATAATTAATATAGATCTCAACTTTTATTAGATGCATCAAATGTAATATTGATGGTGCATAAAGTGGAAATCGCAGTCCTATAGAGTTTGGTGTGGTACTCAAAGACCATAACAGTTACAATATGGGTTACCTTTGCAGTCTATGTGGAGTGGAATCATCTGTTGAGGCATAAATTCTTAGATAGATCAAATTATTAGAGTTGGTGGGAAAAGGATAGAACAATATAGGTTTTGAATGAAACTCTACAACTATACTGAAAGTATTCAAATCGTGTAAATTTCATTTATCCTGGAATGTTACTAATCTATATATGAAAATATTGGACACTATATCAAGCATGAATTATTTCATCACTCATGTGTTTCAATAGAAAAATTATCTTTCTTATGGACTTTCAAATAAAGGAGTGAGTTGTGAGAACCTCATCTTCTCTATGGTTCTGCCGAAGGAGTTGATGCCTCTATTTAAAATATAATTTTATAAAATCTATTCTTTTATACTATTTTAATCATTTTTTCTATTTAATAAAAATAATTTTCCAATAAAAATTAAAATCAACTATTTTTTCATCCCATATATCTAGTGGTTTATGAATCAATCATGGAATAATAGGTTAATTAGTGTTATATCATCAATATATATGAGAAAACCCCATTTATATTGATGAATACACTTTAATTAATCATATTTTGTTATCCTTATAAGAAGCTTTGTCACGTTTTCATATATAATAATACGTACACTCAAAATAATCACAAGTAATAGAGGAAATTCAAGCAACAAGATATACCTATATAGAATTTCATAATGCATTACATGTACTCAAGTGCATATAATGATGCATGTGATGATACTTCCTTTCTATACTAGTAAAAGGACAAAGAATTACAAAATAACAATAACATAAATAAAAATAATATCACAAAACATGTGTGTCTCCCAATGGTGGGATTAGTACAACTATTGTAAGCACAAACCAAAAGAGCAATAACCTATCCAAGGTAGTTTGGCTTTTCACATATTCATGGGTTAGCTGCTCCCAGGCATAGGCTCATTAAATTTTTTTAAAAAGTTACTAGTCTCTTTTATAATACCCAAATAGTAATACAAATGGAAAAAAAGAATATTTGATAACACTTTGTAGCATCCTGGCTTGGAAGCCGCTATGTGGTTCCCAGATTGGGTTTTCCATATGACCTCATGTGAACCTCCACGTATGACATAGGTTTTTGACATGTAGTGAGGGTCTTTGATGGTACGGGGGAGAGAGTATACCCTCATGATCAGAGTAATTCATAGTGGCAAATAATAAATGGAAATAGTTGAAGTAGAAATAAATAATCTATAGAAATTTAATAATAACAAATCATCTAAACATAATAAACTGGTGAAGGATATATCATTAATAAATAAAAAATGATGATTGTACCATGATGTTATACAAAAAGTGTAGTACATTGGGTAAAGGAGTAAAAGAATATACAAAATTCTAAAAAAAGAAAAAAAAAGTACAAAATTTTTCTCCACCAGCATCACTAGTATAGGCTTGGTTCCCTTCGACCATATTGTGCCCTAGTATCAAAAATCAAATATCAGAAGATGATCACTTCCCTTTATCTATACTTGCAATTGTGAGGTATATTTGGGTACCATAGGTGTCCCGAATAGGGTTTGATATATACTCATAACGCCACCACCAACGGTGTCTATAACTATTTAGTATATGAACATAAAATGATTTGTGTGTGGGTAAATACTAAAAGTAAGGAAATAAATAGATAAGACACATTGGACTGGGTTCCCCAGGGGACACCCACCTATCACTACCTATGTCATCCTAATTCAGATATCTCTGAATGAAGATCAACCTATTCATATATTATATTGGTGTATATAATAAACCTCATGGAATACATGTATAGAATGGGAAAATAATTGTGCCATCAAGAGTCTTGTGAAACGTTGGTCAAACCCAGGCATGTTATTTTCTTGGTGGTCAACTCCAGAGATTTAAAACTGGATTTTAAGATTTTAATACAAGGCATAGTTAGAATTTAATAAATGTAATCTTGATCCCATTTAAGGTGATTAGTAAAGAGAAACCCAAGTATCTCCCCAGGAGAACTATAAATACCCATCACTATAATAGTTCATCCAAGGTGATCTGCATAAGGAATTCCAAGTATCACTCTAGGTATGGTGTAATGTATGACCCTTTAATCCCACTCTAGTTATACCATATAGGGGAACAAGTATCTCTCATGGCATGGTATAACTATAGTTCCCACCAATCCTATCTCCGGTAGTCCCCTTAGGGCACCAGTATCGCCCAAGGGTAGGTAAGTTATCCACTCGATTAGCTTATCCAAGTTATTCTATAAATAAATTAAGTATCTCCAAAAATGTATTAATATTCTATTACAATTTCAAATTAGAAAGAACAAAGAGCCCATCCAAGGTGTCCTTAGGTCAGGACCCCTATATTTCCCTTACCTTGATATGAATGTGTGGTTTTTCTATCAAGAACTCATTCCATTTTACAATCCATATCATACACAACACTTTATTCAAGCTGGAAAATTCATAATATTCAAATAAACAAGTTATGTTAATAAGCATAAGGGCCTAAACACATGTCTTATCACTAAAAATAGATCAATTCACATTCAAATACATTCATAACTAGGTGATTTACACATCCAAGATAAAAGTAATTGAATTTTGCACTAGGAAAGAAGGATATTAATCCTTTATAAAGAGGCACACCCATAGGGGTAGATTTTGTCAAGGAAATCACCTCGCGTCATGGATTTGGAGGTAGCTAAGGTTCTTTTACATGTGATAGTAACTTTTAATTCAATTAATTAGACTTTATAGAGGTGACATAAGAGAAATTTGAGGGATGACTCAATAGTTCATGACAAAATACAGTGAGACTTTTAGGGAAAATAACTAGACCACCTACCTTATGTTAGTATATAACCACTCTTTTTTCGGCCTATGAATTGAGCTAGAATGTAAGAAAATGGAAATATAGACAAATTCTCTAAAAATAGGTCATATCATCTTACACTAAATATAGCATAAAATAATGTGGTATAAACCAAAAAAATAATGAAGAGGAATGATCTTATTACTATTGTGGATCCAATATGATGAATTGTGTATTGAATGGAGCTTAGATGAAGGAAAACTGAAGGGTCCTAGGTTAGTTATGGAGAAACACCCTCACACAGCTCCTACTGGAGAAAAAAAAGAGCCCATATCAAAAATTGTGTTCTAAACCCTTTAAAAAGGAAACAAAAAATAAATGTAATGTATTATAAATACACATCATATATTGTTTATGGTTTATATTTATAAAAAATATCTTGTAAATATCTATTTTATCTCTTTCCCCAAAAAAACAAATTCACAAAATTCATGGGGTATGGATAGGAAAATAAAAACTATGTATTTTAATATATTTCATATATTTAAATACATGTCATGTATTTAATACATGTTGTGTATTTGGACTGTATCCAACATCTATCCCTTATAATGGTCTCTTCCCAGAAGCGAACTGACCGACCAAAAGGCCCAATCATGAGGGTCTAGTCCAAAAAAATCAATGATGGTTTCACCAAATTTTAAAGTATTTATAACTCTTTGAAAATCCAAGAGGTTAAATTTTTAATATGTTATTCCCTTTACCTCATAAGTTACTCATTTTTACCATTTTGGTTTTCTCCATGATAACTAGTTTTTACCTAGGTAATTTATCCTTTATACCCAAAATTAAAATGGTATTTATTATATAATTTGGACCTAATGATTGAAAATTAAAAATCCTTTTTTTCTGATTTAATTTTTAAAGGTGAAAAAAATCAATTTTATAATACTAAATGTATAATGTAATACAAATAATGGTTTCAAAACATATAAATTAGTTTCCAAAATGTCAAATAAAGATTTTAAAATTTAAAAAAAATTATAATTATAATTCAACATAAAAATAAATATTAGGGCTTACAAAAAAAATCATAAATTTCCAATTAATAATTATATACTAATTATTTCATAAAAGTATTTTTATTTTTAAAAATAGTATTTTGGATAAATCCTCAAAAAAATTATAAAAAATAAAAATATCATAAAAAAATATTATTATGACTAATCCAAGAATTATCTTCATTTTTTAATTTAAAATTCTAAACTATTTAATTTTTTATTTTAAATTAAATTATAAAGTAAATGGGAAAACTATCTACATAGGAAAATAGCTTCTTAAAATGATTTTTGTTCTTATTCTTAGTTTCTATAAAACAATAATAAATATAGAATGAATAAATCAATATTATATTTTATTACCATCATCATTTAGTAATAATATATTTATAATTATATTAAAAAAGTGAAACACATAAAAATATAGATTCTTAAACCCAAAAATGAATTAATTAAATTTGTATAAAATAACCATTATATATAAATATATATTAAAATATTTCAAAATATGGAAAATAATATTCATACCTACTAGTTAAATAGATATTTCAGTTACCATATTTAATATTTATAATATATATATATATATCATTGTTTTGTTTTAGTTTGGTCCTGTAGGTGGATAAATCTATTAAACATATTTAAACTAATTATAGGAAAACATATTTTAAAATCATGAGACATTAAATCATTCTTGATCAAAAGGAAAGTGAAAATTGGAATTAACTTTAATAAAAAGGATGTTAAAAAAATATTCCTTGGTTATGAACTAAATGTAAGTTCTTGTATATGATATAATAAAACTTATAAGAATATTTTTGACTATGTTGATTTAATATTTTTCCAAAAAAATATATAAAAAATTATGAACAACACTAAGGATTATGTTTTTAATTTTGGGTTAGTATAGGTAAATGAGGAAAAATTATATTTTTAAGATGATGATAAAAATTCTACAAATACCAATAATAAAATATTAAAACATTAGTTTATAGGTATAGGTTCAAGGTAGAAGAAGTGTTTGGATAATAAAAATATAATATGTGATGAGAATATGGATTTCTAGATATAGAAAAAATTGTATGAACATGTTACACCAGTCGTATTTTAAGGATTAAACCCCAAAATAAGGATGTAACTTTTGAACATAAGGAGTGGATCCTATAAATTTATGATTTTTCGGATTAAATTGAGAAGAATGAGATATGGGAACTTATTTTAAATCCCATGAATTCAAAATGGGTATTTAGTAATAAATTAAATATTAAAAGACTTATTTTAGAAACAAAAATTAGACTTTTATGAAAGGGGTACCCTCAACTTGAGAGTATTAATTTTTTGATACATTTTCCATAGTATCTAGACTTGAAACTATAAAAATCTCTCTAAAAATTTATGGTAGAAGAAAAATTAAAACTTTTAATATGGATATAAAGATTTAATTTATAAATGGTGAACTTAATTAAGAAGTTTTTATGGATTAGAATTAGGTATTTTAGATTTAAGATTATGGAATAAAATATTTTAAATTAAATAAGGATCTCTAGGTACTAAAATAAGCTTCAAGGGATTGGTACTTCATGTTAGATGAATACATGATAAATATAGAGTTCAAGAGTGGACTGGTGGACAAAAATCTATATATTAGAAATACCAATATGGAATTTCTTAGTGTGATTGTGTATGTTGATGATATTATATTTTTTTAAGAGGGTAAAGTGTGTGAATAGTTTTCCACACAAATGAAGAAGAGTTTTGAAATGTCTCTACCTAGAGAAATGAAATTTTTATTGGGTCTACAAATAACCTTGGTTTTTGGTCATTTTTTCACTTCAAAAGAAAAATATCATAAAAACATAATGATAAGGTTTGAAATAGTGGATTAAATAGGTGAATATAATATTATATAGGGAGGGATCAAGTTGAGAAAAGATGATGAAGGATAAGGTATGAATTTAAGAAAATTTTCACATTTAATTGTAAGTCTCTTATACCTAACATCATTATGTCCAGACATAGTTTTATTTATCACTAATTATGATATATTTTATTTAAATAAAAAGGAATCATATCTACTTGAATGTGAATTTGAGCACAATTGAGGCTAAATATGGAATTACATCATAGGCAACTATACAGATTATGTTGATAAAAAATTAACTTCAATATATGTGTGTTCAAACTAAATACCTAATGGTCGTTAGCAGAGATAAAAAAGTGATATAAATGTATCTAAAAATATATTTCATAATTAGAAGTAAAATAATATATATATAAAGGATCACTCATTGAAATGGAACTTGGATGGTGGAATTATGATGATGTAATTGTTTTCATCTAGGGAATAAGTAGTTGATATCATAAAAAGCCTTTTATAACCATGTTATTTGAGAATTTAAGGATGAAAATGGGAGTGACTCCCAAAATTTCACATTGAGGTGAGATTTTTTTATTTTCATCCAATATTTCAATCATAAATTCATAAGTGGATGTATAGAGGGAGGTAAACTATTTCTCCATATATGTGAACTATTTTAATATGTATGTTGATTTTTTCATGAAAAATCTATAAACTCTTTTGGAATTTTATTGAGCATAATGTTGTGAAACTTCTATGATAAGTTACAATTTTGGACATAATTGATGATTAATTTGATCATTCATGTTTTCCATATCGATCTAGATGATGTAGGCTTAGATATTATTAATTTATGATTCTTTTCTTTGAAACATTTGAGTGGGATAATAGAATTTGTTCTCTTTTCTTTTATTATTAATTGGGTGGGGAGGAATGATTAATTTTGATAATAAATCCAAAGGGGGATATTTTTGAACCCTCATAAATAAGATTTTTAACTTTTATTCAAAAATTGTTAAATGTGATTATTGATATATTGTTATTAAAGGTTATGAAAATCACTAATGATGAAATTTTTTCCCTAAAAATTTGATAGAAGTTAGAAGTGTCTAGCTAGATGTGAGTCTTCATTGTAATTAATAACTGAGAATTCATATATTAATTAAAGTGAGAAGATATATCCTTGAATAAATAAACATATACACTATTTTATTAGTGTAAAGAGAGTCTTTGGAAGATGATTTGGGATATTTTGAAATGATTAAAAATCACTAAAATTGATTTGAAGATGTTATGATAATTTTCATAGTAATTTGAAAATGTAAAATTAGACTTGATGTTTAAAAAGGAAGATTTTTAGGATTTATCTATGTGTTTTGGTCTTGAGTATGATTATTTTTCACATCTGTGTATCAATCATTTCAATAAATGGGATGCTATGTTTTTTTAAGGACAGAAGCATATGAGTCATTTGAGGTTTAGTATGTGACTAATTTCACCTATGTATAAGTCATTACTATGAGATTAATAGTAATTTAGATGAATTTATATAATCCATTTAATCTATATATATGTTATTTTAATCCCATGAAAGAGTCTTCTGATAATTCGTATGAGTCATTTGGCAGGATAGAGCATGTATCTGGTGAATTTCAACGTTTATTAACACATGAATATTTTGCAAAATGTCATAATGAATATTATTATAAATGGTTAATAAATTAGATGATGAAAATATTTTCTTCATGGGAATAATATCACAAATTGTATTTATGATTCATTTTGGGACTATATCATCCAAATTAAGGTGATTCTATATAAGGATGGATTGGAGGCTACCACGATCACATGGGAATGTTCCATGTCACAGTGTATGAGTCCATTCACATGTGAATAATAAATTAAAAAAAATAAAATTGTGGATTATTTAGAGTATAAGACTAATTTGATATTCAAATATTATGTGGGACATAAGGATCTATGTCTTAAGGATAATTAAGTGGAAATTTCGACTCAAATAATGAATGATAGGACACCTACCTTAAATCAAGGAGTTTTTCTAGAATTGAAAATCGAAGAAATATTCATAAAAATATTAATTGAAAATAAATGTATTGGAAATTAAATAATGATTATATCAAGGAAGTGAGAATATTCTACAATGTACACAGAAGAAGAGAAAGAACACATTCTTGAGAAGAAAGTGAATCTTTTGACTGGATTTGTTTTGAGAAGAATAATAAGGTCTTGATCTATAATTTCTAAAAAAGTTATTGATTTATATTGTTTATATATCTTCAAAGATCTAGTATTATACTATTCAATAAGAAAGTGGTTGTGCTTAATTTTTTGGTGACGAAATCTTGTAGAAGGTTCAAGGTCATACCCTTGTTTGTGGATATTTCTTGATAGTGAAAAATTATTTGTGTGTCATTTGGATAAAACCCAATATACAATCATAAAATACTCATATTTAGGGAGTAAAACCTTGTTAACAAACTTGTTACACTAAATTTCATTTGTTTCACATTATAGTTTTGGAGATATAACTATTGAACAGGTATAAGGGATTATAGGTTCTGAAAAAAATCCAGACACATTAATTCACACCCCCCAGTGTGCTTCATAAAATGTTCAATCCAGACACATTTTATGATGGTCATGTTCATAAGAAGATTTTATTATATATGATTCAGATTCAGCCAAACCCATTTATAACTTCTATGGAATTAATGTTTTTCAAAAGGATTCTCTTTTATTACATCTAGGAAATTAAAATTTCTTATTCATTCTCAATGATGAAATGTTTTGTAAAGTCACACAGTAAGGATTCCCAAAGAGTCGTGATATTTTTCATGGAATCCTTATGGGATTTTAGTGAAAGTTAGAGATTATTGGAAATTATGTAAAATTATAATATCATATTTTATGATATACCCTAAATAATAGATAGTGATATGGTATGAATATTCCTATATCATATAATATGTTTGATATCTATCATAATTTACAATGGGCTGGACATATGGGATATCAACTGCTTTCCCCCATCACGGATTCAACTTGTTTTACCGTTGGTTTGGAATAAATGATTTGATTCATTTATTAATATATATATATATATATATATATATATTTGTGTGTGATATAATCATTAAAATATTCAATTATTTTTAATCCTTAATAGGAATATTTCATCACAATATATTTCAGATGTCATGTGATAGGAGACAATGTTTGACTCCCTTTTTTAATAAAAAGGGCTTATATAAATGGTGGAGACCCACTTGTTGGGTGTTTGAGATTACAATAAGGCATATCTGATAATTTATATATCCTATTTCCTTATTCATATTTACATACAAGGTGATAGCACACCTTTGGTGTTCATGGGTCCTCTCATTATGAAAAAGGATTCTTGTTTCCAATAAACTAACTATAGATTTCAGATTTTATTGGTTGTCACCTGGTGATATCTTTATAAACAATAATCTATTGAGAATGGAAGAGATTGTGCACACTACATTTAATTACTAATTATTTTATTTATCTTATTTATTTTTCTTGTTCATTTGATAATGATATATCATATACTTTATTATAGGTTTCTTCTATTATGTTTATAATATGATAATCCATCAAAAACCATCAAGTATGACAACGAATCTTAAAACTCACTCTTCCCTATTAAAAATGGATTTGAAATGTTAATAAATCCATACACATCATATAATTATCATGGTGAATCATTGAAGTAGCATTTATCTCAAGGTTCACTTTATCCCCTCCTTTAAGACCACTCTTGTGGGTACATATTTTATTTAAGAAATTATCATAACTATAGATATGTTTAACTATATAAGAAAAATTTATATTGACCTAAACCTTTCTAAATGTGTCTAAAATATCTCTATCTATATCGGTTCAAACATTTTTTATGATTGGGGGACTTCATTGAGAGTAGGTTGGTGCCTATTTATGATTTTTCGTATCATTTTTAACTATATATTAATCATTATAAAACCCCATTAGTTTCTTAAAAATATTATTTATTTATTTAAATATTAATGTCAAATTTGGAAACACGTTTTTTCTTAATATTGGAATTACATATAATAGTAGATTCAACATGTTCTATAGGGGTTTCCCTCTCTTCACTGACTCTAAATTAGTGAATTCATGTGTAATACTATCCTAAAATTCTTCTAGTTCAGCAGTAATAACCTATGGGTTATGGATTTGAGTTCCACTATTAAGGTTTATATAAAAGTCATTATCCTTAAATCATGTATTAATTTCATATTTTGAAGGAAAACTCCCATTAATTGGGTTTTTCATTATTTTAATTTAAGAATTTAATTTCTCCATAGTTTTTAACAAGATTTATTGTTTTTTTGGAAGTTTCTAATTAATGTTTGAAAATTTCCTAAATATTAATTATATATTATTAATTGTTTTGATTAGCATGTAAGTCTCTAAAAGGTTGGTTATTTTTCTATTATTATGTAAGGAAATTCCTAAAAATATCAATGTTTTACTCTTGATAGTATTTGGGTTATTGGTTATTAGTTTAGATTTGGAAACCCCTCCCATATTGTTCATTTTTCCTATTATGCTATTTTTTTATTAGTATATACTTCATTAAAGTTTTTATTTAATTAGTATATCTTAGATTTATTATTTTTTAGAAATATATTTTAGAAAAAAAATCCATTGCATGTTTTGGGTGAATCTTGTAGTAAGGTACATTGGTTATTAAACTTAAATTATATTGAAAACATACAATAATGAATATTATTTGGGACAATTGGTTCATCTGTAGTTTGTGTTGGAGAGGGTAAAATATTTAAATCATCATGTTTCTTACCTTAGTGATAATATTACTCAATTATATCGCTATTTGAATATTTTCATAAAGTAAATAGGCAATTTTAGAAATTTGTTCGACATGAATTACACCCTTAGATCCAAACTATTGATTATTTTTTTCATATTTTCTATAATTGTATATATTTTAATCAAATAATGATATCCAAACTAAACCATCTATCATACTCTTACCCATGAGTATTATACCCTAAGATAATTATTAAATTTAGAGTTTTTCATTGATTTGGTGGTGGTAAAAACTACAAAAAAATAGTTTAATAAACCTCTCTTGATACTCCTATAGAATTTATCCTTAATATTTTATACTCTAAAATTTCTTTCAATAATGATATTTTCCTAGAATCCTGTAATAATTTTTCTAATAAGATTTTATTGAGCTCATTTCAAGTTCCTTTGAAAGTTTATGGTGAGTGGTAGAACCACTCTTTAACAACTCTATCCAAGGAAAATGGAAATCTTTTTATCTTGAATAGATCCTCACTAAGAACATGAGTATTCACAGTGATACAAACCATATGAAATTATTTCAAGTTTTTATATCAATCTTTCTCTAGGAATAAATGAAAGATAAAAAAATTATTCATCTCTAACTTAAGTTAAAATAAAATATCAATTTAGGTATGTCCTATACAATTTTATTGGTAATCAATATCTGGAGTACAAATATCCTAAAAGGTTATTCTCTCTATTATATCTTTACAAAGGTTATTTTGGTTCAATTATAAATGGATTACTATTTTAACTACTAAATAAAGATATTACATCCTTATTCATGATAGTTTCTAACATAACAGGTTCAATAAAAGTTTCTTTCCTTCTATTTATTTTTTATCTGAGCCATTAAATAGAATATTTTATCTATTTTAGGTACAAATAATTTTGTACTAGAGTTTGGGTTCCAAATCCTAGAACTTATGAAAATTTTAAGAAATTTTTGTGCACTAGAAAACTGTAAATAATTTGATTTCAAAAAACATATTTATGAAATCATATTTCATCCTTAAAAAACACAAAAAACAAATAAATTGTCATATTTTAAATAAATTAGTTATTAAAACACAGTTTTTCTATGTAAAATCATCATGTTTAGAGAGAACAAATTTATGGTTATCAATGGTAGAAGGTAAAATATCTCTCATATTAATCATTAGTGGGAATAAGTAGAAGTTATAAAAAAATTTAAGTAAATTTACATTATTTTCGTCACAAAAAAATTATTCTCAAATATATTTTCAACATATAATAACATCATCAAGAGTATAGGTTATTTAATTAGTTTATCTATGATAATTCCTAAATTTATAGATTTAAATATAATTTTTTTACAATTTATAGTATGTAAAATTCAATAATCTTATAGTAGTTAAAGTTGGATTGAAGTGCTAAAATATATATATTTCAAAAATATAAATTATTTGTTTTTTAAATTTTGTAATTTATCACTGAAAAATGTTTCTAGGTGATTTTAGCAATTTAAAAGTAATTTTTAACAAGAAAAACATGTGGTTTTTTATTTATTTTTCATATTTTTTTATTTTTCTCTTCTTGAAAACCTACCGAACAATGTCATCTATTTTAAAAAATATTTTAGTCACTTAAAACCTATTCAAATTTATCCCATAAGTAAAATAGCATATCGGGCCACTATGTTTTCCTCTATTAAGGTTATCAAATAATATTTTTTACATTTTTTTGTTTTTAGAGAATATATAGTTTGGTTTATAATTTTTTTCTAAATAAACTATATTTGGATAGATTTACATGAAAATAAACGTTTTGAAAACATGTTTAATGTGGTTTGATAAACAATTCAAGAGAAGGAGGTCCATTATTTTTGGATACTTCAGATCCTTAAATCTTAATTGTCTAAAATATTCTTTATGTTAAACATTTTCAATTTAAATGTCATGATCACAACCAACACCTCACACTACTAAGAATAATGAGAATATTCCTCCAAAATTATAGTGTTTAAATGCTTTTTATTGAGTGAAATTATTTATATTCAGCAATTTCCAATGATAGAAAATAGAAAAAATGATCATGGTAATTTTGATTCTAAAATGAAAAATAATAAATTTAAATAGTGATAAACAATTATTTTTCACACTCACTCAACATGAATTAATAGGCTACACTTTACCAACTAAATCATTCCATCATATAAGATTTAGTTGAATGAATGGAAATAAAAATTGTAGGGTAATATAATTATATCATTAATTTATCATTAATTTTCATTAAATGAAATAATTCGTCTATAAAAATTAATAGAATAAGTTATAAGAAATTTACTTTGGAAGTATTCACTATGATATTTAACTAGGTTTTTTACCAATGATGTAGCTAAAAATTCCTAATTTAAAATGATTATATAACTTTATAGCCATAGATGTTTCTAGTAAATACAAAAACAAGAATTTAGTTCCCTAAAAAATTAGATGATATCTCTCTCTAGAATTTTATAGAACTATCAAGAATATAAAAATGATATAATCCCCTCATAGACTCAGCATAATCTATTTAAAATAATAATAATTTTTCAATACCACATAGAATATGTTGCTTCATATTGTATCAACTAATTTTTAATTTCAAATAATTATTCTATAGCTTATTCTTCACCCTTCAATAGAAAAATTATTTTCACATGCTTTATGTTCAGAATTTATGGAGAAATAATTCTGGTATGCATTCACTTTAGGCTCTCATCTCAAATCCACTCAAATAGTTTTGAAAAGTTCATCCCCTATGCCTAGTTTATACATCAATATTATATTCTATCCCTTGAATGGCTCACCAACCTAATCACATGTTTGGGAATAATAACATATTGGTATTCCATTCCATCTCTATTGAATGATAATACATATATTAAACATCACAGTATCTATTTTATTAACATGAAATAGTGCCAAATTTTTATCTCAGGTCTATACTAAATAAAGTGTGTAAGAAACCCTAATAGTTTTTAGCACATAATCAAGCTAGAACATATTTGGAATAGAAATAATGATCTCTAGTACTTTAGATAAAACCATAAGAACCCCACACACCGATCCACTAAAAGATATCACGTAAGATACCCTTTATAGTGAAAAACTGATATCTAAAAGTTATCATCCCATAATTGAGTATACGGGAAGTAGGAAGTCAATAAAGACTAATCATCACACAAAGTAATACTTACACACACTAGAAAACTGAAAAACAAAAAAAAAGATACTATAATTACATTTTGTAGTAGTACATGAAATACAAAGACATAAGTCAAGAAATAAATGTATGTTTAACAAGATTTAGATGATTTATCTTCTTTAAATATGAGAAACACTTCCATAGACATTCACATTATTACCAAAAACAAGAGATAAAAAGATTTAATATTTAATAATTATATGTAATTACTCAATATATTCACTTTGAAATGAATTTTTTAATAACATACATTATTATAAGGTCAAATTCACATATATACTAAGTTCTATTAGGTTATCTAGTAAAACCTACTCCCCCAAATAATAGATTAGAAATATTTTCCAAATGACCTGGATTTCCAATCTAGAGACCATCAATCCTAATGGAAATTTAAAACTTCCAGTTCTCTACCATACAACCATTGGTTTGAGATAAATATTGGTGGTCCTTATAATATCATATAATTTCTTCTATTGATATCTTCACATCATGTTTATCCAATCATCTAGTGAATAAAAAATGTTTTCAAACATAAAGATGAAATTATATTGAACTAAAATAGACTTCACCTCCCAAAAATCTCCCACTTAAAGTTTGATCTAAGGAAACCTAAAAAACTCTCCATCACATATAATACAGTGTTCTCCTTATCCTTCTTCTTTTATTCATCATGCCCCACAGAGCCACAATGATACCTTAGACTTTATTTAACTACTACCTTGGTGAATATATCATCTACATTTTGGATTACTTCTATCTTCCACGGTAAATCATTTCTTCTTTATGACTCCTTCTGATATCCTTTAGAAATATCTTCAACTATAAATTTTCTTTCCCAGCCTTTATTAGAGTTATATACTCAACTTCCATTGAACTTAGCGTAATAGTGTACTATAGCATTGAAAACCAGCTGATATCCAATCCTATAAAAGTAAACATAAAACCAGTTAAATTATTCCTTGTATCCACATCCCCAACAAAGTTTAAATATAAAAATCCTTTCAATAGATAATTTATTCTGAAACATAGGGTTGTAGATTATGTTCCTTTCAGATACTAATGGATCCCTTTCATAGCCTCCTAATGTGCTTTCCCTGGATTTTCTATGTACCTACTCCCAACTCCCACTACATGGGAAATGTCTGTTTGGATTACAATGATTGCATAAATGAAACTTTCAACTACTGTGGAATATGGTATTTCCTCCATGTATTGATTATTAACTATTTTTATTAGTGATTATGAGTTAGATTATTTAATCTTAATGACATGTAGGGTAGAGACTACATTACATCCAGTCTACTCAAATATTTCCTTTATTTTCCAAATGTATTCTATCTAAGATGGGACTAATGTCCTAGTTTTCCTATCTCTCTTAATCATTATCCCCAATATCTTCCTTTTATATCCTTGTTCTTTTGTCATGAATTTTTTAGAAAAGTCATGCTTTAGCCTCAATACTTTCATAGTATCCAATATGGTTATCAATATATCATAAATATATAAGATTAATATGATGAATTTACTATCTTCTCATTAATTCTGATAATATAAATGATATAAATTATACCATTTAAACCCTTCTTCTATTATAATTGAATCGAATTTGTGACTCCATTTTTGAAGATATTTTTTAACCCATAGGGTATTTTCTTTAGCTTAAAAACTAAATTACTATTTTCTTAAACAAATAAACCTGTCATTTTTTCGTGTAGAATTCCTCTAAGAAATCACCATAAAAAAATTGTCTTTTACGTCCATATAATACATGTAAAGATCTTCTAATTCCACCATCCTTGTCATTTTATATATGGTATAATACATAACTACTGGTGAGAATATTTATGAGAAATTAACTTCTTCCTTATTTGGAAACCATTCATTACCAATCATACTTTTTTATATTTTCTTTCTATCAGTCTCTTCATTGATTTGGTAAACCCACTTATTTTCAAGTAAATTTTAACTTTCTAAGATTTCATCTATCTCTCAAGATATATTAAACTTTAATGAGTCAATATCCTCATTCATGTAAAAATCCCATTGTTTTAAGTCACTGTTCAAAAATGATTCTAATAGATTTTCATGTTATCATGCCTCCATTTGTAGTGAAAAGATCATATTATCCCCAAGCATCTGAAATGGCATTCTAATTCAAGTTAATATCCTATACTAAATATGATTCCTTGAAAAAGTTAACTCAACTCTTATTACTGGTATATTAATTTTTACAACATAAAATTCAACATCTTGTACATCTTGATCTCTAACTTGAGCTTTAGTCACTCTTATTATTTTTAGTTTATCTTTTAATAGTCTTACTTCTGGACCATTAAAATTTAATCATTCAACCATTGTGATTCTATCTTAATTTCTGGTCAAGTGAAGATTTATACCTTCAACTCCTCTTGCAACTATCCTGGATCTCCAGGTAACCTTCCATACCCCATTATAATAGCATGTTATATAGCCTTCGTCATCCAATTAACCAATGGAAATAATATTTTTATATAGAATAGGTATGTATATAAATTTCAATAGTTTTAATATTCATTTGTTTTTCATTTAGATGTTGGCCTCTCCTTTTTCCAATAACATCAATGGATTTTCCCTCTAAAAATGTTCTTTCCCAAACATCTTAAATACATAATTTACTATTCATATTTGATCTTTAGTTGAATGATGGGATGATACAAATTCAATCACCCATGATTCTACTAAATAATTTACAATAAAAAGATATTTTTCGTCATAATTTGTTGTATTAATGGAATCAAAACTAAAATTTTATTATTATTTTTTAGTGTTACCATGGTGAAATTTTCAATCCTTATTGATGTGTCCTTTCTTCCCACACTTACAGTAGGTTGGACCATGACCATTCAACTTTCTTCGACTCTTTTCACATGTCTTTTCTCTTAATGACTTCTATTGATAGACTTGTTTATTATCAGGTGTCCAACCTCATCTATTATCACTGAAAGTATTATTATATGGTTCTTGGGTTTCCTTTAACCTAATTTTCTCATTTGGGATTAGGTTCTCAATATCCTAAAACATTATGTCTATTTTTTCACTAAAGTTACTAAATTCGATAAATATATCAGCCTATATCTCTAAAAGTTAGGATAAAATAATAAATGTATAACATCCCATCAACGATCTGACAAGTATTCCTTTAACCTTGTCATAGTTTTTACTTTTTATTGATTAGTAAAGTTTGATAATGTATTGTAAGGATACTTATAATGGTGAAGTTAGAAGTTTTTTGGACTCTCAGCATGAATAGGCCTTTTATACAGGCTTTGGAAGGGTTACACAGCATGTAATGGTTGTTGGGTGCATACTATGAAAGGTTCACACCATGAAAGTTACAAATCGTAAAGATCCTTTACACATATTGGGATATTTAATGAATGATTTTTCAATTTAAAGAAATGATTTTTTTAGTGGTTTTGGATATTAACTATTTCACGATGTGTATTGGTATTACAAGTCATGTAATACCCCACTATGTTTGTTTAACAGTAAAAAAAGCTAAGATATATTTTACCCTCCTATCCAATTTTGATTCTCTTAACTCAAATCCTTCCCTATGAGATTTATAATCTCAACAAACCTTATGAATCCTATTGTTTGTAGTTCAATCATTTTTACGCTTGTAGTATGTTTTTCATGTAAGTTTTCTCCCTCGTTCATTGTCTTTCTCTATTCCTCCTCCAATGCTATTTCAATAGTTCATCTTGATTTTTATGTATTTATGCTCTTTTATGTTTGATCTAGTTTATAGGTTGAGTTTTGAGGTCTTCTACACCATTGTTCTCGTTGATGGGTGACATTGTGAGTGGTGAGTTTTTTGAAAATGTAGGTGATTATATAATATTTATCCAAACTTCTTAACTTTGAAATTGCATGATTTACTTAAACTATTAATTTAAATTAAATTTCTAAAACTTGATTTCAATTTATTCAATGATAAAATCCAATTCCAATAAATTGGGTGATTTTAAATAGTTTGTCATGAGAATTGGGAAAACCCCCAATTTTATTGGATTGGGGTAAGTTTATTGAAATTGATTGAATTAAAATGTTTAATTTAAATTCGAGTTTTTATGGAAATTAATTCAATTAAATTATTTAATTTAATTTTGAAATATATGGAATTGGTATTGAATGGATTTCAAACATGTTAAAATGGGTTAAAATGTTGTGATAGAAACTCAGTGGTTTTATATTGTTAAAAAGGTGTATTTTTAATTAAAACCCATTTCAGTTTTAAATAGAAAATTGGCATTAAATGGAATAATGGGATTCAATTTTATTTAAAATAGTCTTGAAATAATTTTTTCATCATTTATTTTGAAAGATCACAGTCAAGAATTAGGTAGTTGGTGAGTTGTTTGGACCCACTCTATGCTATTACAATGTTCAAAAACATACGTGCAGTGGGTCACATTCCCAATTGAATGGGGATGAGTTGGATTTGGATACTGTCATGGGGACATTAGTATACACATATTTCTAATATAACTTAGAGGGTGTGGAGTCCTATAGCCGAGATACTATCGTACCTATTAGGAAGATGTCCATGTTTCTATCTTATTATTTATATTTGAGATATATATGTTTTATAATGTTCCACCAAAACTTTATGTGACTTATAAATTTATATAAACTATTTTATATAAATTTTTTATTTAATCCACTATTTTTAAAAATATTCCATCACTTGAAAATCCTTTTTTTTATATTATTTTCCATCATTTGAACTGAATAGCCTGATTTTCTAAAATGTTCTTTAAAATGAAAAACTTGTTTATTTTAAAATTAAAATCATTCCATTGGTTAATATTTTATTAGAAACAATTATGGAAACCATAGGGATACCCTACTTGTATTTTTATCTCACACCCAACATATGCCTTTAGGTGTTTTTAGATTATCTCATTCCAGGTTCGAGTAAGGGGAAAAGATCATTTGGAGGTAGATCCAGCATTTGAACTTTGGACTTAGAGAGTTGTTTCCTTAGGTAATTAGGGTGTTTTCCTATATTTTGGTACTTTGTTTATAGTACATGGGTCTTTTTTATTCCTTTTGGACTTATGGTACGTTACTCATAATAGATTTTCTTTTGTTATGTATACTACCTTCTTTATTTTTCTTCAAAAATGCTTGTGGAAAACTATCCCCACATTAAGTTTGTATGATTATAGGTACTAATCTCTGACCCATGGGGATTGGGAACTACATTTAATATATGTTAGGGCTAGCTCAGTTATCAAGTTACCATTGTCCCCAATTTGGTTCGTGATAAAGTGGTATCATAATAAGTCCATTGATGTTGATATTCTTGTCAGGAAGTTAGTATGAATTTGTGAAATCTTATAAATACTTGGGAGGTAGTTGTGATTGAGTGTCTAGACAGCTCTAACTGAAAGGAACATTAATTTTCTAATGGTGGTTAGGGAAAGACATCTTGTGGATTAATTCTAGTGTTTTTTCAATTTTTATTTGGATATACTGAAATCCAAATCATGTTTGTTCTATTGTTTGGGATCGTATTTCCCATATTTCTATGTTTAAAGAATTATCTTATGTATTCCTTATTATCTGCTGAAGTTTTTTAGTAATCATGCCTCTGATAAGTTATACAAATTATATCTAGTAAGAGGCTTCTACAGAACCTCAACGAGATAATTCAGTTTTTGATCCAAATATGGTTGAGGTTATCATACATAATGTCCAAGCTCTCGGATAGGCACCACCTCCAGTTATCATTCAGGCTCCAGTAGTGGATATTCATGGAGATGGTCTATGAAATCATTCTCAAGAGTTCCTCCAACAGAAGCCACTAGTTTTCAAAGGCTCCATTTATCCTTAATATTCTAAGGAACGGTTGGTCAAGGTAGAATTTCTATTTTAGTTCTTAGAGACCCCGGATGAGATCAAGGTAAAACGTTCCACCTTTATTCTATAAGTACCGACTATGAGATGGTGTGACATGAAGGTGATAGTGTGGAAACATGAGGTCTTAGAGGGGAAAGACTTCAAGGTTATTTTTTCCAACCAGTTATATCTAGATTAAATGGTGTTGTATAAGGATGTGGAGTTTTTCAATCTTGGGAAGGCCGATAGAATAATGACTAATTATTTAAATCGCTTTACTGAGATGGTGAATTTTTCACATAAGATTGTATTTAATGGGAGTATGAAGGCTCGACGATTCAATTCAGGACTTCGATTAGATATGTGTTTTCAGGTTTTCTTGCTAATTTTTTTCACTTATTCCAATGTGGGGGATAAAGAGATTATGGTTGTGATGGACCTATATGGAAGGTTAGGGTTGATGAGGGTTTATTTTTATTCTATTGGTAGTGTCATATATTTCAAGGTAAAATAAAATTGTGATGATTATTGTATCATTTATCGATGTCACGGACATTCCATACCTCCTATAGTGCTAAGGGTAAGTCCTTTGATTTTTTATCATTTTGGAATGCCAAGAAATTCTAGGAGGGTTTTCACTAAGGCACCCAATAACTATGTCTTCTATATACATTCAGGGAATTTATAGAGATTATGCCATAACTTTTTTACTCTACATAGTATAATAGGATCATCAACTCCTCCTAGAATTATGGGGAAATCAGATGATTCAAGTATAAAAGGGATCTACCCATAGGAAACTAGAATGAAGCTGCTTCATGTAGTGTAATAGTCTCAATAGGAAGAAGACATGGGTCTAACAACTGCAATATGTACCATTACTATGGCTTCTTCATTGGTTACTGGTCAATTTGATACTAGTGCATATCACTCATTTATATAATCCCCTATTATCAATTTTCATAATCTTAATAGGGGTCTTTTATCTTGTGCAATTGATATTACTATACCCCTTGGTATAAAGAGAAAGTGGGGTCTCTATAGTCCTACTTGTGTCTTCACTCTATCTGATGTTGAGATATATTAGAGTTTTCTAGTCCTCAACATGAAATATCTTGATGTCATATTCAGGATGCATTGGAGTATTTCCAAAAAATCCTAGATTGATTTTTATCATTGATGGTTCAACCGTGCTACACTTATTAGTGTGTCTCCATTCTTTCAAGGATAATAGTATCTAAGGTCCATGAGGGTTGGACCTTCTTATTGAGAGTTGGGAAGGTAATATAAGTGTTTTCTTTTGATATGGAGTGGTAATATTTTAGTGGTGATCTCCCTCTAGATATCGTCAAGTTTCCTGCCATGTTCCCTTCTGATTTATCTGGTTTACTATTAGTAAGGGAGGTAAATTTTTCTATTGAAATAATTAATAGCACTCAAATAGTTTCAATTACCTCTTAGTTAATGGATCCTACTGAAATTAAAGAGCTGAAGTTTCAGTTGGATGATCATCTAGAGAAAGCCTGTATAAGCCCTAGTGTCCCACCTTGGGTAGCACCAGTTTTCTTCACTAATAAGGTTGATGATTCTCTTTGATTTTGTGTTGATTACAAAAATTTCAATCAAGTTATGTTGAAGAACAAGTATCTATTTCCATATATTGATGATCTATTTGATCTGGAAAAAGGGGATAAAGTTTCTTTAGCCAGTGTCTAGTGGACATCTTCTCTTCTAGAGATGAGTCTTCAGGATTAACAGCTTGATGATGAATTATATAACATTATAAACTCTATTATGATGAGGATAAATTGTTATAGTGGTTATTCTCCAAAGAGGGTGTTCTTTGTTATTGGAACTAGTTTGTTGTGCCATTTGCGACAAAGCAGGTTGTAATGAAAGATTTTCATAATTACTAGTGGGTTATACACCAAGTAACCAATATGATTTTCTATGACATGAGTCAGAAGTTTTTGTGGATAGGTATGAGACATGTCATTTCTAAATTTGTCTCAAATTTCATAAATGTAAGTAGGTGAAGGTAGAGCATCAAAAACCTTCGAGTATACTTCATCTACATATAGTCCCTACATGGAAGTGATATGATATCACTATAATCTTTTTTGGGTTACCTCATACCCAAAGAAAAAAGAATATAGTGTGGGTTGTGATTGAAAAGATGACAATTCGGATCACTTCATACTCATTCATGATACAACCAAAGTCGATCAGTTGGGAATTTTTATGTGAAAGAGATTGTTCATTTTTTTGGAGTTCTATTTGTTATAGTTTCTAATAAGGATCCTCAGCTTACTTCTCAATTTTGGAGAGGATTTTAGGGGGAACTGGAATATCAGGTTCATTTTACTATGGCCTACCATCTGTAGTTGGAAGGCCAGATAGAGAGAGCTATATAGATTCTTGAGGATATGATTTGTTCTTTTATTCTCAACATTGGTGGGTCTTAGGATGATCACTTAGGTATTGATTAATTTTCTTATAAAAATAATTATCAGCCTGTGATCTGAAGGGAACATTTTCATTCCTTGTATGGTTGTCCTTATAAATCTCCTTTATGTTGGTCATATATTGGGGAAAGCTCCTTGGTTGGACCAAGTTTGGTGCAAGAGATGACGAAAAATATTTAATTAATTCATTAGATAATGTTGATGGAACATAGCCTATATAAGTATTTTGTTGATCTTTACCACATACATTTAGCGTTTTATGTTGGTGATCAGGTGTTCTTGAAATTTTCACCCTGGTTGGGTCATCAATGGATTGGGGGGCAAGAGAAGCTTTCTATCCATTTTTTGTACATTTTGAGGTTTTTTGGAAGGTAGAGAAAGTTGCATGTTGTTTAGAACATCCACTGAAGATTTATTTGATACATAACATATTCCATGTATTTCAAGTGATAAAGTGTTTAGGTGGTCCATCTCATGTTTTGAGATGGAGTGATATAGAGATTGAACTAGATTTATCTTTAACTGAGTGGATAGCCCAGATATTTGATTCTAAGAACAAGGTACTTTATGGGAGGATGATTCCTTTGGTTTATGTTCTATGAAAAGTTGGTTTTGATATAATGATATGTGATAACTCAATGAACAAATGTGAGATCATTGGCCTCTTCTTTTTTTCATGTAATCTTTTTCATATGATTTTTGGGAACATAGTGTTTTTATGGTGGGGAGGTTGTATCATTCCACTACCAATATGATTGGTATTTATTTAACCGTGTAATGTTTTTTTTCTTTTCATTGAGTAGGTAGGTTTGAGAATGGATTGGGAGGATACATATAATTTTTAAGTCAAAGATTTATTAGACCCCAAACATTAATGGGACTTTTTTGAAGGTTTCCGAAGGATAACATACCATGTAACTAGGGTACATGATGTGTAGTGGTCATTGGTTGCATAATGTGAAAGGGTCACACAATGAAAGTTATACATTATGAATGTCCTTTACACATTGTTATTTATTTAATGAAGGTTGTTTCAATTTAAGGCAACACATTTTTTGGCAGTTTCGAATATTAACTATTCCACGGCGTGTATTGGTATTGCATGTCGTGTAATACCCAACCTATGTTCTTTTAATAGGAATAATGGCTAAGATATCTTTTCCCATCCACTCCAGTTTCATTCCAATTGAACCAAATCCTTCCCCAAGAAATCTTAAATCTCACCAACCCTTCTAGATCCTCTCATTTGGTGTTCGATTATCTTTAACATTGTGTTGTGTTTCCCAGGTAAGTTTTCTCCCTCATTCTTTGGATTTCTCTCTTTCTCCTCCATTGTGATTTAAATAGATCATCTTGAATTTTATGGATCTATTCTTTGTGATGCTGGATCTAATTTCTAGTTTGAGTTTTGAGGTTTTCTTTGCCTTTTTTCTCATTTATGGGTATTATTGCGAGTGTTGAGTTTTGAGAAAAGGTAGGGGATTTTTTCCAGTTTATCCAAATTGAATAACTTTTAAATTCATTTATTTAATTCAAATATTGATTTAAATTAAATTTCTCAAACTTTACTTCAATTTATTCAACAATGAAATCAAATTCTAGTGAATTGGGAGATTTGAAAAGGTTTTGGCATATGAATTGGGGAAACCCCAATTCCATTGGATTGGGTGTGTTTATGGAAATTTGTTCATTTAAATTGTTTAATTTAAATTTTATTTTTAATGGAAATTGTTTCATTTAAATTGTTCAATTTCATTGTGGAAATTAATTGTAAAATTTATAGAATTTTTTTTGAATGTATTTTGAACTTGTGAAATGGCTTAAAATGTTTTGATAGAAATCCAGTGGTATTATCTTATTAAAGAGGAATGTTTTTTATTAAAACCCATTTTATTTTTAAATGGAAAATTGGTACTGAAATATTATAATTGGATTTAATTGTATTTTAATCAAACATAAAATAAGATTCTCATCATTGATTGTGAAAGAGGACATGAAATCCTTATGTATTTGGTGAGTTATTTGGACACAATCAACACTATTACAACAGTCAAAAACATACATGTTGAAGGTTGTATCCTTGATGGGATGGTGATGAGTTGTCTTTTCCCAGTGTTAGGGGGTGTTTGTATTCATATATTTTTTAGATCACTTTGAAATTACCGAGTCCTATATCCAGAATACTATTATTTGGCAGATAACCATTTTTCTCAATTGTTATTTATATTTGAGATAAAAATTTACCCCAATCTTGTAAAACTTCTTTATATAACTTTTAAAATTATATAAATGTTTTATATAAATATTTTATTTAATCCATTATTTTATAAATATTTCATCACTTGAAATGCATTTTATTAAAGTATTTTTAATCAATTGAACTGTATAGCATTATTTGTTTAAATATGCATTAAAATTAGAAACATAATTATTTTAAAATTGAAAGAATTCATTTGGATAATCTTTTATTGAAAATAGTTATAGAATCCATGGTGAGACCCTACTAGTATGTTTAGATCACACCGCACATAGGTGTTCAGTTTTTTATATTATCTTTTTTCAGGTTCGAGCAAGGGGAAAGGATCACTAGAAGGTGGATCCAAATGTTGAAATTTGGACTTGGTGAGTTTTTTACTTAGGGACATGGGTGTTTTACTCTATTTTGGTACTTGGTTTGTATTAATTTGGGTTTTTTTGAATTATGGTACATTACTCTATGTGTAGTTTATTTTGTTATGCATATTTCCTTGTTTCTTTTTCTTCTACAATGTTTTTGAAAAATTGTTCCCACTTTCATTTTGTATGATATCAGGTCATAGTCATTGAACAGTGGGGACTAGAAATTCAATTTGAGATATGTCAGGGATTTCTTGGTTATCAGGTTACCAGGGTACCAAGGATAGTTTTTGACAAAACTCTCATACATCATCATAAAATATAACCATCATAGTTTAGAGATACCCCCAAATTGTATTGAAATCATTCACAAAATGTGTCACTAGTATTCCCACAAAATATAACAATCCAAACAACCATCGTAAAATCAAAAAATTATTAAGGTTCATAGGATTTTTATATATATCATGTTGGTCATAGTAGGACAACCAGAGGGGGTAAATTGGGTTCTTATAAAAAAATTGTTAAAAATTATTTGTTTGAAAGTCCTCCAATTTAAAATCAAGAAGGACAGTTAACAAAAGTAGTATATTTGAAAAAGACGTGATAGTTTGAAATATTCCCCAAAGATTGATTAATTATTAGTTAAATCAATTTATGAAGTTACATTAACTTTTTAAAATAGTGTACTAAAACAAAATATAGAACAAACATTATCTAATATTAACTATCAAAGAAAAGTAATGTTTTTTTGTTTAAATAAACAAAGACAGATAAGAAAATAGAACTTTAACACAACAGATAAAAACAATAGGATCAATCTCAAGTAGAGACTTAATCTTCTCCACATAGTGATAACCTACCACCAAGCAGTTTATATTAATAAACCTGATCCACACCCTGGATTGAGGTTTATAAAAACATACAAAGTTGTCTACATCTAAATAGACCTCTACCACTGGTATTCATGGGAAACTAAAACAACCAGGTCACGCAGGGACCTTTTCCATAGTTATACATGGGAGTGAAATGGTGTAATAGTGTGGTAATGAGAGGATATCTTGTATCCTCCAGTTTAGCATAGGATATAGTGTGTGTTTTTAATACAGGGACACACATTGTTTGAAAAGTATTAAAATATTACCCAATAGATAAAAAATGATGAATGGGTTCAGAATGATCTCTGTGTTTTTTATGCAGTTCTGGACTTCTTGAGTGTAGTATATGTGAATCTTTAGTCCCCTTCTGGAATAAAACCCCAAAAATAGGGTGTTATAAAAGCTCTATTTTTTGGTTTCCATGAAAAAAATGAGGTTTTCTACAAATATCTCATTTTCTAGGTTTCTTATTCCAGGGATGTTCACACATTTTTTTAGATCAAGTTCTACTCTTTTTTACTACAAGAAGAAGAAGTTTTGTGGTTCTACTTATTGGTTTTTTATTACACCATACATCATTTCTATCTTCTTCACATTCCACCTTTTATTTAATCTCGGGTGATTCTCTTTTAGCCGACATGGAGCATTATCTACACACCTTGTACCTTATATTGTCTACTAAAATGTCTAAAAATGATTAATAATAATATCACTGTCATTTAATAACTCAAATATAACTATTATAAATAATTTTGAATGTAATTTAAAAATAAATGACTGAGTCTGGAATGGCATCACAGAAGTAGTGACTCGGGATCGGTGTCTTGGAACGGTGTCACTAGAATAGTGTCACTGGAACGGTGTCTAGTCCTTGGAATATTCTGAAACCAGTAGCATGATACAACAGTGTTACTGTAATGATGACTCATACTTTACCGATTTTAAGATTGAACGGTGAGACTATTTGGTCACAACAACAGTTATTGTGAGTTCACCTTAATGGTGACTCACACTTAGCCAAATTTTTGCAACCTTCCTTATGAAATAATACTTAACAGAATATATTTTCATTATTCATAAGAATATTTAAACATAATGAAACATTATTAAACATGATTTTTTAGCATTAAAACTAGAGGAGTACAACAATATCCCTCTTTTTGATGAATACGAATCATGGCATTTACAATACATACCTATTGGTCACAGTAAAGGAACAACATTTATCTTAACATATCGGATGGATTATAAGAGATTAAGACATAAAAATATACCAATTAAATTTAACATAGATACCATTTTTTAGTTCTTACCTTTAATACCATAAATATCATTATGTGAGTGAAAGGAAAATTTCATATCTTAGTTTTCCCCCTTTTGGGATTATCTAAAAGAAAAAAGGAAAATGAAAGCAAAGAAAAAATATTAAAAGAAATCAACAAGTGGATAAAATAAATCACATTCCAATGAATAAAAGAGAGATCACATGTAATTAAATACATTAATATAGTACAATGACAAAAGGTACATGAAAACCTTATCAAAAAACATCCAATCACTTCTGCACTAAGTCCACCACCTCTTTTCCTTGGGCAGAGACAATAGGTGTTGAGACAGTAGGTGCAGAAGTGGTAGTTATGGAAGAGATAGGTCCAAGGTAGAGTAAAGGGAGAGGAATTCCTTCAAAAATAGAAGGATAAAGGCCTGGTCTAGATGTAGAACAAGGTAAAGGATACTCAATAATGACTGGTCTGATTTGGTTAAGATCCTGATAAGGGTTCATGGTCACATGAGCAAAAGAAATAGAGGAAAAAGGAGTGGTAGAAGGAAGTAGGTCAGGTCTCAGAGGAGTAGCTTTAGGAGAAACTATGGTTGATATTTGAATATAAATATAAGGATTCAACAGTTTAATGAAATACTTGATTATTTCACCACAATACTTTATATCTTTCTCAAAGTTATCCTTATTTTCTAAGAGTATAAGTAAAATCATTCAACCGTTTGACTTTCCCCCCAAAAGATTGAGTAACTAGAGGGAGCCTCAAATTATCCACCAGATATTTCATATGACTTTTCAACTGGTGTTTGGTATAAATCTTTGTAAAATATGAATCTGCCTTCTTTAAAATCTCTAGTCGAGAAATAGTAGAAGTCATGGGGTAAAATCTAACCATATCATGCAGAAGCTCATTTTACTTTTCAATATTACCAAGGATTTCCTAATTTAGACCCCCAATCAAAGTCTAATGTTCTTGTTTAGTCACTAATCTGATCAAGTCACTATCCAAAGGTTGAGAGGTTTGAGTAGAAGCATGTATAGATGAAATATTCTAGGTAAAGGTATTTAGACTTTTAAATGTAGTCTCTAAAGATCATTTATATTCATTTGTCAGTCTATTGATTGTGAACAGAAGCCCACACATTTCATTTTCCAATTTGGTGTTGTTATTTTTCACTTCTTCAGCAACATAAATCTAATTAGGTTGAATCTGAGATACAACATTATCTGAGATCTTGATAGCATCCACCTCACTTATGCTAGCAACAAAAATTAGAGCAGGATAAGCTTTAAAATATTTCCTCATCTTCTCAACTAAAGATCTTAAGGATTTCACTTATTCCCTTAGTAGTTAAGTTTCAATCCAGGATTCTTGAATCTCATGGATCATTTTGAGAAAAGTATACTAGATTAACTTCTGTAGAATCAATATAGTATCCCTTTCACTAAGGTTAGTCACAAGAGTATGTTGTGACTTCATAAGCATTCCAAAACTAGATAATAAATTATCTCTTAAAGATTTCAAATCCTCATGACTTACATAATTTTGAGTTTCTTTTGCTTGAGTAGGAACATGTACTAGTTCTTGAATAGAAACCACTTTTTTATTGTGATAGGTATGATATGAAATATAGTAGAAAAGTCCATTTATATAACCATGGACTTCATAGAATCTTCAACATCAAAAAATCATAGAAACATGTACCAGGTATCCACTGAACTTGAATAAATATGATTTAGAACATCAATACATTCCAAACTGGGGTATTTCTACCCCTAAATTGATGCTTCCCTTGGATAATTAAGTGACTCAATCATGTGAAATCTTTCCACATATTCTATTATTGGTTGGTACATATCAGCCTCATCCACATCTACTTCTAACTGATCAGCCTATTCAACACTTTTTCCACTAGGTACAAGGACTTCTCTTTCATGGCATTAATAACTTAACTCTTTTTCTTTCTATTATCATCTTCTATTAGCTTTATCTATATAATATTATCCTTCTATGTTATTTTTATTTTCCACAACTTCTTCCATATCATCACATTTCTTATCAGCATCATCACTATGAGCTGCATTATCTTCACTTTCTTCTTTCATTCCTCTTATACTTTTTCTTAGCATGAGGTTCATCTTCTTCATCTATGTATTCCACTATTTCATCTGATTCTAAACAAGGGTCCTTGATATCCTTAGGTCTTGATGTATGGTCAATATGATTATAATCCTCATTTAACTTTTCATTGTCTACAATCCATGACTTCTTCCATGGATTCCAACATATTTTCATTCATTTTTATATATCCTTAGATAAAAAATATCATATTCCTCATTAGCTTCCTCGTCTTTCTCTACTAGTCCTTTGCCTTGCAGAATTGTAGAGATAAATCTTGAATATAACAGATGAGTGTACTTGGAGGAAGTTTTGATCATGTCACAAATATGAAGAATAAGACACTTGTACAGATTTATCTTTTGACCATTATTCAATAGATGAAACAAGAATAAATATTGATATTTTAGTGTAGAATAGTCACCTTTCCTTAGACAGATTAGGTGTTTAATGAACTTGAAAAAAAACCTAGTTTCGTTATCTAACTCAGTAATAATTTCCCTTCTCTTCTTTTTGTGTCTTGTTAAAACCCCCAAAGGATCTTCTAGGATAAAAATATCACTTTATAGAGCAGGGTTTCTTTAATGATCCTCTAAGATAACTTCACGAGTTACTCCTTAGCAAACAGGCCATAGGCTTGAAGATAAATAACACCTTTGTCCATTTTCCAAACTCCTAACCACAATGTCATCCTTTTTATTGAATGAAAACTAAACATAACGGTAAACCTCAAAAACAAGATTAAGATATATGGGTATCTTTTCATTTGTAAACTAGTATATCCAACCCCTCTCTTCTAATACATTAAGAAAAATAGACTTACTCAAAATAATCCACTTCACACATACTCACTTTTCAGGCATGACTACATGATCTATGAGACCAGGGTTTAGTGTTTTCATTAGAATTTTGATCAGGGCCTTTTTAGCTTTCTTTGACAATCGGCATTTACCTTGAGTTGAGGAATAAGGACCCTTTAATTATCCATTTAATACATCAAGAGAGAGAGTTTTAAGGAGAACAAAAGGTTTGATATAGAAGGGTTTTGATTTTGGGAGTAGAAAGAAAAATTGAAGTGAAGAAGTGATTTGGTTTGACAGGTTTTATCATTTAGGGATTTGAAGAGTCGCAAATCAAAAATGTGGAAAAAAAATAAAAAATATATTTAAAATAGTTATGTAGAAATATTTTTAAATATAGAAAGGTACTTCACAACAGTGATTCTAGATGATGAGCTATCAGTGGTGAGACATCAAACAGTGAGACATCCAATGGTTAGATATCAAATAGTGAGACATCAAACGGTTACTCAAAGATGATCATTACCAATTCATGTATGATTTAACTCATTATTTCATAACATAATGTCTTTGTAAAAATATTAGGAAACTGATGTTTTTTTCCAATGATTTCTAAAGTAATATCACCTTTTTTATAATGATCTCTCAAAAATTGATTTCTTATATCAATATGTCTTGTTCTTGAGTGAGAAATTTGATTCTTAGAGATGTTAATAGCACTTTTGTTATCACAGTTTATAGGGACATGTCAAAATTGATATCTATAATCTTGACATGTGTGTTTCATCCACAAAATTTGAGTATAACAACTACCAACAGCTATATTTTTAGCTTCAACAATAGAAAATTCAAAATATTTTTGCTTCTTACTACACCATGATACTTGTAACTTTCCCGAAAATTGATATGTTCCAAAGTTTTTTTTATATAACTTGAAACCACTAAAATAATTATTAGAATAACTAACTAACTCAAATGAGTTTCCTCTAGGATAAAACAGTCCTAGGATGGTAGTATGTTTGAGGTATTTAAAAATTCTTTTAACAATAGTTATATGAGATTATTTAGGATTTTCATGAAAACAAGCACACATATATACACTAAAAAAATATCAAGACAGATTGCAGTCAAGTATAAAAGACTTCCAATCATAACTCTATAGTTGGTTTGATTAACAGATTTTCCATTTTCATCAAGATCCAATTTATAGGTGGTACCCATAGGTAAATCACTACTTTTAATGCTATCTAAACCAAAATGTTTGAGAAGATAGTTAGTATATTTACTATAATTTGAAATAATACCTTCTTTATTTGGAAATATTTGAAATCCAAGAAATTTGAGTTCACCAATTAAACTCATTTCAAACTCATTTTTCATCATTTTTGAAAAATCAATAAATAAATAATTTTTTAAAGATCAAAAAATAATGTCATCAAAATAAATTTGTACTGCCAAAATATCTTTATAAATTATTTTTATAAAGATATTAGGATTATCTATACCTTTTGTAAAAACTTTAGAAATAAGAAAAGTAATTAGTCTATCATACCATGCTATTGGAGCTTGTTTTAAACAATATAAAGATTTTGATAATTTAAAAACATGATTTGGAACATAAGGGTTTGTAAAACAAGGGGGTTGTTCAAAAAAACATCCCAAACTATATACCCCTTTATTAATGAACTCTTGACTTCAATTTTATATAGCTCAAAATTTAGATGTGTTGTATATGCTAGCAGAATTATAATGAATTGATGTATGTAAATGGGTACAAAATTTTCTTCATAGCCAATGACTTATTCTTGACTATATACTTATGAAACCAATATAAATTTATTTCTTAAAATAATACCAACTACATCTGATTTTTTTATAAACACCCACTTAGTGCCTATAGTCAAGGTTTATTTAGGTCTATCTACTAGTTTCCAAACATTATTTCTTTAAAACTAATTCTGTTATTCTTGCATAGCCATTACCCAAAATTTATAATTGATTACATCATTGATGTTATTAGGTTCAAGATCTAATAAGAAGGATTCATTTTTAACATGGTTTCTGAGAGAATATCTAGTTTGACTCCCATTGTATATGTCTCCAACTACAACATCTAAAGGATGGTTCTTAAGAGTTCTTGTAGGTCTAGAAAAATAAGGGCTGGTAATTTCATCTTCTTCAACATGTTCGGGTTCATCATGAATAAAGTCTGAATAAATTTTAGAATTGGATGATTTAATATGTTTCTTAATAGTAGGATCAAAAGATTTAGTAGTTATGTCCAGATTTGACATACCATCCTTAATACTTTCTAGGGATGTCTTGGGTTCCTACGGATTTGTTTCATCAAATTTGACATGCACATATTCGTCCACACACTTGGATCATTTATTAAATACTCTATAGTACTTCTTTAGAGATTGAGTAGCCTATAAATGTTCCTTCACCACTTTTTGAGGAACACTTGTCCATATTATCCTCAGTGTTAAGAATATAAGATTTGCAACTGAAAAATTTAAAGAATCAAAATTTTGGTTTCCTATTGTTTCATAACTCATAAGGTGTTTTCATAAGAATAGGTCTGATTAATAATCTTAATTATGTAACAAGCCATATTGACACTTTCATCCCAAAAATAATAGGTAAATCATACACATTAAGCCTCATTTAGGCTATTTCTTGTAATGTTCTATATCTTCTTTCTACAACCCCATTATTCTGAGGTGTCCTAGGAGTAGAGAATCTATAATTATATCCATTTTGGGAGAAAAAATATTCAAACACTTGGTTTTCAAACTCAAGTTCATGGTCACTCCTTAAGGTTTTAATCCAAAGACCACATATTTTTTATACTGTCCAAGCATACTTAATGAAATGAGATAAAGCTTCACTATTGTGAGAAAGAAAGATTGTCTAAGTATATCAATATTATTCATCTACTAGAGCATAAACATAGTAATTCCCATTAGGAATTGAAAATAAATATGGTCCAAACAAATCCTTGTGAACCAACTCAACTGGTTTTGAAGTTGAAACTTCGTACTTTGGTTTGAAAGATATTTTGTGTTGTTTTCTTTTTTGACAAGAATTATAGATTTAATTATATGGAAATTCAAGTTTGGGAAGATCCTTGACTAACCCCTTCATTATAATCTTACTGAATGAGTGAATATTAATATGTCCTAGTCTCTTATGTCAGATCCAGGACTCCTTTTAGAAGTCACTTAAGCAAGAAACATTTAAAGACACTAAGGAATTTAAGTTTATAGCATACACATTTTCATTTATAAATGTAGTAAATATTAATTAATTATTAGAATTAAAAAAAATCAGGAATCATTTTCAAATTTAACATTTAGTCCATCATCACATAACTAAGAGATTCTAAGAATATTATATTTTAATCCACCAACAAAAATAACTTTATAAATTAAAACTGAATTAGAGTTACCAATTTGGACAAGTCCAATTATTTTGCCTTTAGAATTTCCACCCAATGTGACATTCCCACCATCAATCTTTATCATATTATTGAAACTCAAGTAATCCCCTATCATGTGTCCTGAACATCCACTATCCAAGTACCATAAACTTTTATAGGTTCTCTTCAAATAGATTTCCTACAAAAATATCAAACAAGAAACGGTTTTTGTACCCATACTTTCTTGGGTCAGGTAATATTATTAATTAATGCTTTGGGAACTCGTAATTTATTTATGGGTTTCCTATAATCAGATTTTAAAGTATTCTAAAAAAACTTTGTTTGGTATAGAAAAGATGAAAGTTGTAGAAGGTTGTCTAGTTTTATAACTAATTGAAAAATTATCAGTTCTAAACATAAATTTTTTTTTCCAGATTTTGTTACAAAATGATTTGTTGCTATGTTTCTCTATCCATGTTGGTATACTATACATGTGGTATACCTATGAGATACTTATTTACCAAGAATTTGTGTAATATTATTTTTCCATTGGAAAACTTCTCTAAGTCCTTTTTTTGTTCATTTATTAACTTAATCTCATTATTTTCTTTAAGCAGCTGAGCATTTTTTTATTTCTCTATAGTAGGAGAAAATTTGATAGTATAGGTGATAGTTTATTTTTTATTCAAAAATTTATATTTATCTTTTAATTCAATGCATTTCTCTTCAGGAATTTTGAAGTATTCAAACATTTATTCATTATTCATATTTTTAGAATCAGATTCACCTCCAGAATATTAAGAATTGTGTACAGAATACTTAAGGGTTACCTTAGATATGTTTTTCATTAAATATATATTGAATTTATTAGACTTTTAGAAATGTTATGACTCTAAGTTATTGGAGTTTTCCTCAAAAACACTCCATCTAGCCTTAATTTTCTTCTTGTACTTCCTATATTTTTTCCCATATTTATTTTTATATATTAAATTAGGACGGTCACCCATTACATGTCCTCTTATTTTAAATTTATAGAAGAATATCTCATTTGGGTTTTCATTTATCTTCCAGTACTTTTTTCAATTTCCCTTATTGTTATATTTTCCTTTATTGTAGGACTTTATAAAAAACTTCTTTTTTCTATAAAACTTTTTAGACCTTGTGGATAATTAATCCATTTCCTCATCATTGCCTGATGTTTAATCTTCATTACTTGTATTTTCATAATAATTTTGAACCCTTTCCATTTATTTATTTTTGGAAGTAGTGGTTTTGAAAGCCACTAACTTTCTCTTAGGTTCATAATATTCATCTTTATTGATTGTTAATTCTTCCCCATACATCCTCAGCTTTCCTATTAACTCCTTGACTAGTTACATACCGATAACACAGGATTATCTAATTTATAATGAAGTTTCCCTCTATCTGGTAGATATCTAATAATTCTCATGATTTTTTCCTTATTAGTAAATTTTTTTTCCTAGTTTATGTATTAAGTCTCATTTTCTTAAAATTTGTGGTTCCTTAATGTGAAATACCTAGAGTATCCAAAATTTCATGGGATGTTTTACATGAATAAATCCTGTTGAATTCTTCATCACCTAAAGAATAATAGAAGGAATTCATATCTTTTTGGTAATTATTTTAAGCTACCTTAGTTGGGCATCCCAAGTATTTCTGGTAGTATCAAAAATCTTATATTCATCAATAATGGAAGACCAAATTTCAAAACACATACTATATAAATGCATTTTCATCTTAATTTTCGACTGATCATAATTAGTTCCACTAAAAAATGGAGTTTTATTAGTAGAAGAACCTTCTAATCTACTATCCATAATGCAGAATATGGAATATGTTTTTAAAAAGATAAAAGTTTAGAACTAACAGAAATTTTGAGATCTTTTAAACACAAATAAAATCATAGTTGAGAAGATTTGAAAATATAATTTTAAGAACAACCTAATATACCAAATTATGGTCAATTTAGTACACTCAAGAGGGGTGAATTGAGTTCCTATAAAAAATTTCAGTTAAAATTTATTTATTATAAATTCCCCCAATTTAAAATCAACCAGGATGGTTAACCAAAGTAGTAGTTTTTTAAAAGATTTGAGATTTTGAAAGTTTATTAAAGGATTGATTAATTCTCAGTTAAATCAATTTATAAAGTTACTTAAACTTTTGAAATCATTCTACTAAAAAAAATTTATGACAAACAATATATAATATTAAATATCAAAGTAGAGTAATGTTTTATTGTTTGAATAAACAAAGACATACAGGAAAACAAAACTTGAACACAGAGGATAAAAACAAGAGGCTCAGTCTCAAGAAAAGACTTAGTCCAATCTAATTGGTGATCACCTTCCTCCAAGAATTTTATATTAATAAACATTATCGACACCCTAGATTTGACCTCTACCACAAGTCTTCTTCATAAAATAAAACATCCAAGTCACACAGGGACCTCTTATATAGTTTTATGTGGGAGTGAAATTGTGTAAGAGAGTGGTAATTAGAGTATATCTTGTGTCCTCTAGTTTAGAATAGGATATTATTTGTGTTTCTAATACAGATACACACACTGCTTGAAAAATATTAAAACAATAAAAAAAATAGAATAAATGATAAAAATGGTTTTGAATGATCTGAGTATTATGAAATGAGGTTCTTCACTCCTTGAGTGTAGAATATGTGAAGCTCGAGTCCTCTTCTGGAAGCAATCACCAAAAACAGAGTGTTGTTAAAGCTCTGTGTTCTAGTTTCTAGGAATAAAATGAGATGTTCTACGAAGATCTCCATTTCTGGGTTTGTTTATGTAGGGATGTTCACACATTAGTTCATAGAAAGTTATATTCTTTTTCACTACAAGAAGAATTAGTGGTGTGGTTCTACTTCTTGGTTTTGTATTACACCATCTACCATCTCTATCTTCTTTGCATGCCACCTTTTATTTGATCTCGGGTGCCTCTATTTTAGCTAATAGAGAGCATAATCTCCACACCTCATACCTCATACTTTCTACTGACATTTTGGAAAAATATTACTAACAATATCAGTTTCATTTAATAACTCAAATATTACTAATAGAAATAATTTTGAATTTAATTTAAAAAGAAACGACTGAGTCTGGAATGGTGTCACAAAAGTGGTGACTCAAGAGCAGTGTCTTGGAATGGTGTCACTGGAATATTTTCACTGGAATGGTGTCTAGTCCTTTGTAAATTTTTGAAATTTTAGCATGATAAAATAGTGTCATTGAAATAGTGACTCAAACTTTACTGATTTTTAGACTAAATGGTGGGACCATTTGTTCACAGCAATGGTGACTATGGGTTCACCATAACAGTGACTCATACTTAGCCAAATATTTGCAACCTTCCTTATGAAATAATACTTAACATAATATATTTAGATTATTCATAAGCATATTGAAACCTAATGAAACACAATTAAACGTGATTTTTGATCCTTAAAACTAGAGGATTCCAACATATACTCCATGTACTTTATAACAATAGTTATATTTTTATTCTTTAAAATGTTGAAAGTAACATGTTATTCTAGAGAAATCCTTATCAGTGCTAGTTCCTTTCTATCCAAGAACTACTGTTATAGTTTCTCCATCAACACAATATTTTGTCCAAATAATGGAACATCAATGTTCTTTTGAATAAGAAATATTTTCATATTAATTCTTCAGAAACAAAATATATGTTCCATTCACAACTGGAAAAATTATTTTTCCCAACGCTTCTATACCAATGTTTTGTAAAAAACCATTGGTATAGGTACCCTTTCCCAACGGTTTGGCCAAACCGTTGGGAAAGCCCATTTTTTGGCCACCTTTCCCAACGGTTTGGCCAAACCGTTGGGGAAGGCTGAATTCTGGACCACCTTTCCCAACGGTTTTCCCAAACCGTTGGGAAAGGGTGTCCACAATTCAACCTTTTTCCAGAATACCCAAAAAAAGAAAGACCTTTCCCAACGGTTTGCAAAACCATTGGGAAAGGTCCTTTGATTTGTTTTGGAATCTACCTACGGAGAACATTATATAAATCAAAATTTAAAATAATTTGAACAATACATATATATATTTATGAAATTATGTTAACAAAAGTCATGTTAGGTTAGTGGTAAAGTCATTCCGTTATAAACTAGAGGTCCTGGGATCAAATCCCACCGAATGATTCTTTTTTGAAATACATATACCAACGGTTTTGAGAACCGTTGGTATAGATTTTCTAATTACTTATACCAACGGTTTTCGGAACCGTTGGTATAGACCCTATACCAACAGTTTTCCCAGAACTGTTGGTATAGACCTATTTTCACGGCTTACTTGCCAAAGGTCCTCTAAACCGTTGGTATAGCCTATACTAATGGTTTGGGGACCTATACCAACGGTTACAAACCGTTGGTATAGGGTATTTTTCCAGTAGTGATTAAATTTATCAATCAAGTTATTGCCTTAATTTTATACCATGACTATGTTTCTATCGGTGTGTTAACCTCTAGAATTGAACCATAGGATATGATATCACTTATTGGGAATAAAAAATATATTTCATATACTTTCAGTAAACCCACAAGAACTATGCACCCTGATCCACAAAAATATCTCACAATAGATACTTTTAAGTATTGAAAATTGACCTTTATAAATTTTCTTCCCCATGCCTGGGTATACTGAAAGTAGAAAGTCAAGGAACCCTACTAACCAAAAATAAAATTACTTGAACACAGTAGAAAACTAACAAACATAAAAAATAAAATAAATATAATCAATGTTATTACATACAATGAAAATATAGAAAATAAGAAAGAACACAAGTTTAATGTGAATCACACACTTAGAATTGAGGTCTCATTTACTTATAAACTATGTGTCAACTAGTCATCCTATAATACATACTCCCTTAAAATCTCAAATAATAAATATTGACCACCAAAGATTGATTTATAACTCAATGACACTTAATCCTTGATTAACATTGGTACTTACTGTGATCCACTATATAGCCATCGATATGTGAGAACTTTTAATGGTCCTACTACCATAGAAGAAGTTTGGCTGAAGATGTATGCACATCACACCTGAACAATCATTCATGATATGGAAAAAATTTAGTGAATGTAATTATGGTGGATGAAATTCAAGTGAACTAAAAAAGTCATCACCTCCCCACAGAACCACCTTCTCACCTTGAGCTACAAAGATGAATAAACACAGTATCATCAAACCATTCCCATTGGTTCTTCTTTAAAAGATTATATTCAAAAATCCATGGAATTAAACTTCTAAATTAATCTCTAGCCACTAAAATGAGAATAAGTTCTCTTAAACACTAATAATCACAATACTTAAACATTGAAATTAGTTAATCTAATATGAAAATTACTGTATTTTCAAATCCAAAAGAGATCCACTTTAAACTTTTCTTTCTAAGATTCGAAGCACTAAAATAAACTAGTAAAATAAACATGAATATCTGAATCTCAGTTTCATTTTCCACTTTGAAATGAAATATAGATTTATGTCAATGTAGTAATGCACAAGACATTCATCATTTTAAGATGGTAGAAAGTATAACTTCTCCCAATATCCCATATTTTGATTTGTATCAAGACATGAAAAGAAAAAAAAATAGAAAAACGCATAAACTAACATTGGTACCTCTACCAATTCATCTTGAACACATGAAAAATAATATTCCAATGTGAATAGGTAATAAAAACCCATTATAATGACTCATCAACCATTTATCTACTATCATGAACCCTCTCTAAGGAACACCAGTTGTAGTCCTATTTCATGCCAAGTTTGGTTCCAGCATTATCCAAGTCAAACAAAACCCTATTGAACTTCCACATCTTTAAAACCCATCTTGATATTCTTTCTAAACTCAATAAAAAAGAAACCTATTTATCCAAACCAAGCCAAATATAACCCAGTGAGAATCTACATAGTACCAAATTTAACTCCCATTTCTAGACTTAATTTGAGAAAATAGAACCCTAATCTATATCCAATACAAGGATAACCATTCCATGATTAGAAACTTTGAGAAATGAACTTGGTTCAGTGAATCTCTATTGATTCATTGAAATAGAATAACCAAAAATACCAAAATCTATAGGATAAGTAACCTTAAAAACAAATTTTATTTCTTAATCATTAAGGGATAAGAACATAAATAAATAATAAAACAACCCTCCAAAAAATTCTAATTTAAATTGAATTATGTTTACTATTAAACAATGGATAAAGTTATACATGTACTCAATCAAGATGAACCTATACGTCCTCATTTTGATTCTGTCAGATGATTAATGGACAAGGATATTTGTGAGTCTATGATCAAATTACCTCTTTGTTTTTTATATCTAACTTACCAACTACTATACTCATCTATCATGGTTTCCTCATTGAGTGGGATTTAGAAATAAATAATTTTTGTTCCTCCTTTAACTAGTATTGGTTTATTTTTCTCAACCAAGCTATATAGTAAGTCAAAATATGATTTCAAATCCAAAAAAAATTATCCTGCATTTTTTACATAAAAGAAAAATATATGTATTAGATTATAACATATACACTAAAAATATAACACATAAATAAAATTTATATCAATATGTAATAATAATTTCAATATTCCACAAAAAAATAGTATTACAAAATTACTGTTAAAGAAAAATATGGTGCAAATATAATTTGTAACATTTATTTAACATTAATTTTTTTCTATAAAGGAAGGCCTACAGAAATGGAATCTGTGTAAAATCACTTCATGAATCTCTAAATTTCATCTTCTTGATACATTTTCATCTTAAGGGAATCTTTTCGTAATATTCCAACAGATGAATGTATCATGAAAATAGGTCTTAATCTATGTATGATGTTAATTGGTTGTAAAGTAGGAAATGAATCCATAGATCACATATTCTTCTTATTATCCTTTTCCGAAACCTCATGGATTATTGAATCTAATATTTTTGAAGTGGATTTGTTCAATGAAGTTGATTCTATTTCCCTTCTTGTTCGATGGAACTTATGTGAGGGATTAATCCAATTTTAAAAATTATTTTCAATCCATTATTGTTAAAGTCTGGTGTTTTTATGGTGGGATAGGAACTCCATTCGGTATGATGGTTCTGAAATCGGTATTAATAAACTCATGATAAATATTATCACCACCATTATGATGGAATTTTCCATGAAATTTGGTTTGTTTAGGAACTCCTTCTTAAAATTTTATGTTTTTTTATTGATTAGGAATTAAAGGTAATTTAAAAAACTATAATGAATTCATATTTTCAATTTGGAAACACTGAATAATAGGTTCAATAAAGATCAATTTGGAAGGTTTCTCCAAGGGTAATCTATACAAAGAAGTCTGTTGTTGATGTTTTAGGGACTCTAAAGGAGTTTCTCTGCCATGTTTATTCTAATACTATGGGATAGCCATTGTATATGAAGCATTAATGCAAGGTGTTAATATTGAATTTTTTATTGATATATTTAAAAACTATATAATGATATGGTTGTATTTAGACTCTTCCTTAATTTTCCATGGGATAAAATTTAATATATCCCCCCCAGGCTTGCAATGGATTGGGAAAACTGCATAGAGTTTTATAAGGAAATCAACTTTACAATGAATCATATATATAGGGATGGTAATGTAATAGGTGACATACATTACAACATGGGAGTTAGGTTTGAAGAATATAAATGGAATTTATTAATTCCAAAGTTTATTGAGGTGAAATTGTTCCCTGATATCTATAAAAAATTATTCATTTTTTATAAATTTTAAACCCTAGATATATGATCTATAGATGACTATTTTTAAAACTAAAACAATATAATAGGAATAAATATGAAAAAAATATCTCTTGAAATTTTAAAAAAAATCAAACAAAACTATAAACCAGAATCCAAAAACAATTTAATTTATACTTTCAAAACTTTTACTTAATAAATATATGTTTTTTATTTATATTAAATGATAATCTCCAAAGATTATATTAATATTTTTTTAAACTAAAGCTCATATTCTTGAAAAATATATTAAAACCTAAAAAATATTATAAATTTAGGGAACAAAAATCAATGATGTATGAATAAAATATATAACTATTTCATTATTTATCACATGAACTCAATAAACATGTTAGAAAAGTTCACACACTCAACTAATCACATGTTTAATTAACAACTTTACACACACACAACCTTATGTTTTTGTTGAAGTCACACTTACCCCTTTGTAAAACTCCTCCAAGTAATATATTCTCCCAAAATGAAATATGTATCCCTAATTTAGGTAATTATTTAACATTTGATTTATGATTTTTCTTTATTACCCATTGATAATAACATACAAATAAAAAGCGTTATAGGGGATGTGTCCTCAAAACTTATCATTACAATGGTGAAGATCGATTTTTCTTATTCATCCTTTATGGCTTGCTAGATATATCCTCTTTTAACTGAAAATATATTTTATCATCCTAAAATTTATTCAAAACCAAATTTTGATTTGGAAAAAAAAATTATCTTTAGATGTAATAAGATAATAAGCTCAAGACTTTTCCTTCATGTTTCACTTCACTTCATCTTCTTTTTCAAAAACATTGGAATTATTGTCTTTAGATTATAGAACCTTCTTCAACTCTTCCTTTAATCATTATTCTTTGATTTATTCCACTGTAGATTTAAATTTTATCATTATTCATGAATAGACTTATTTTTCTTCTATCTTGTAGTTTAGAATCTACAATGGTTTCTCATACACTTTTTTATACTTCTTACATGGAAACCCTTTCTTAACAGAATTTCTACTGTTGTCACATTTCTAAAATCTCCATGAAGCCTGTTGTTGAACATTATAATCCATATATGTAAAGATAAACTTCTGATTGAAATGAATCTATATTTCATATCTTCTATACACATCATTCATTCCATCAAAATGATTCATGGATTTATATTTTTTAATGAATAACATTTTGCTTGACTTTACATGTTTGTATGAGACTTATCCCCTATACATAGCCCTTATATTTCTTATCATAGGATAAAATATGTTTCCACTAAACTCAAAAAAACTTATTAATTTGGTATACACCATAACAACACCAATGACCAAATTTGACCAATCATCTCACTGAACGATCAATTTATCCTGCAACAATACTCTTTTAAAATGAATTATTTTAAAAGAATTTTTAAATTCCATTTAAAAAAATATAATACTAATATACTATATATATATATATATTCCTATTAAATGTATATATTTTTTCCAAACCCTTATCTTCACTAAAAATATCATATTTTTCTGTAAATTCAAACATTATAGAAGAAACTTAATTCTGAGTTTTCCTCTTTTATATGTTTTTCATCACTATTTTCTTATTTTTTTGGATCAAGAATTTTCTCTAATAATTTCAAGATACTTATTTATAACTTGTTATAATGGTTATTTATTAAATTAATCTCCAAGTCTGACTTCATCTATAATAAAATTCTAATATTTTATTCTCAAGTGAGTGGTGTTTTCAACATCTCCAACTTGAAATAGGTTGTCCCCCTTTGTCAGTTTCCCACAAGTCACAACACGTACATCCTTCAGTATATTCACAAAAACTGTATATTTTTGAAAGATTGTTTAATTTAGTTTATCACATAGAATTATAAACTAGTGATATTGTTTTTTAGAAAATAAAAAATAAAAGGGTACTCTTGGAATATAGTTTCTCTTGACTAGTATCTGTTGAGCCAACTCCAATCTTTTTAAGTTTTCTTAATTTCCCAATGTGACGAATAATTATATACACATCTATAATCATTTAATAAATGTCTTAAAACTTGTCATATGTGATTAAAACCTATCATGTTTTTATTTTTATTAAATGAAAAGGGATAATACCGCATGTAAATATGTCTTGGTAGTCTAAAATAGTGAAGACCAAGAGCATCATTACACACCACAAATTTATAATTCATGGGAAAGGATCTCAACCAAGATAAAATTATAAAATATTCATAATGATAATTTACTAATTAAAATCTATCTTCTAACATATTACATTCCTAAAATGTGTGTTGAATGACAGTTTTCTGGTTGATTATATTCTTGAACATTCTAATGATGTAAACTACTAGCCAATGGGTTGGTTTATCTCGAGAAATAAAGATGATAGTTTCTAAAAAATTGATTCCATGTAAGATAATGGGACATGTTTTACTTTATAAATAGATATACCATCATTCAAGGTCTTATCCTCTATAATGAGTAGATGGATATCACTATTGAAATCTATGAATAATTAGACAACTAACACCCTAACATCCATGATTATCCCCCCCCCCCCCCTTACATGATTCAGTTACTACACACTCCATCTGTATTGAGTATGAAATAAATATCAAGGGGTTTCTTGATAATATATAAACATTAATATACTATTATCAAGTAGAACCAATCTAAAAACAAACTCTATATTATAGGCAGGTTTGTTGATAATAATAAGTGTACTCACGTTGATGGATGAGAGGGTGACATCCATCTCAGCATGCCTAGCCTTTTGTTTCCTTCACAAAGCACCCAATAGTCCACCACAAGAGATATGTTACAATGAATACCCTTTGATAATACATTATCCACATTGAGAAATTATGTTTTTAAAAAGAGATATATTAAGGATAGATCAAGAATGATACCTTGGGTGTGTGAAAGTAGATGCTAGATAAAATTTTCAATTTCACATTTAAAATTTTTGTTTTTTTGTAAAATAAGGGGAGTATAAGAAAACACTTTTAAAAGATATATAAATATCTCTCTTCTTGATATAATTTTCACTAGGGATAGTGACACGCCATGAATGAAAAATAAGTAATGTAAATTTCAATGGGATATCTATTTCAAAAGGTAATTGGCCAAAGGATAATCCCCCAAATATAAGTGAGGAATTTTATATTATCCCTTCATGATAAAATAACCATTGGATGCATATTTGAAAACAAAATTTCTCTACTCCTCATTAATATTAATATTATTATAAATATCCTTTTCATTGGTTCTAAAATAGCATCAATGATGGTAAGACAGTGTGAGGTGATTTATAGTTCATTTCAAGAGTAAGCCAATCAATGGGAAAAAATTCACAGTCCTTTTTTTTTTGCAAAACTAAATTTCACCCATTTTAATAATATATATAGTTTGTTATAAGATAGTTAAATAAAACCCTTTAATATTATTTCAAGAAGTATATGGATATTTCTATCATTATTGATATAATAAAAATTCATTCAATATCTACCCCTAATGAATCTCGTATATAAGAATTTTCTTATGAAAACAACCCAATCCAATTTTCCCTTTAACTCTATTATGATGTCTTCAATATTTTTTATTTTGATGTATCCTTATTCAATTGGCCTCACTAACCTCTACCAATATGCCTAGTGGTAATGAATATCTATTTTAGTATCCCAAAAGAGTTAGAAATGAACATTTTTATGTTTTTAATAATAATTATAGGGACTCTTTTATTTAAGAGAATGTGATAAGTCATAAAGGTAAAAAAATTGATAAAAACCATCCTCCCACCAAAGTAATGGAAGTGGTTTTTCTTTCTGAGAATCTATCTAAATTGTTTTGACTAGTTAATCAAAGTGTTGAACCTTAATTCTTCCATTAGAAAAGGGGCCACAAGATATTCTCTAAATTAGATATTCATACTAAAATAAACTCAGTTTAGATAATTTTCACTCTCCTTAATAATAATTTGGTTGATACACACACAATACTCTTAGATTACTTCACCTATTTACCACTCCATACTATTTATATATCTATACTATCCTTAAAATCCTTAATTGATGACTTTTTCTCATTTAGAAAATCATCTTTTAATTCATAAACTAATGGTATGAGAATTTAGGGGCCATAACACCCTATAAATCGACTCATTATGCCTATATAAATTTATATTTTGAGGTATTTAATAAAAATAATCTATGAGATGATCACCCATAGTCAAATATTCATGAGGAATTCTTCTGATATGGTTTCAAATCAACTTTCAACCCATATCTTTCTCCATAACTTTTAATTTTTCTGAAATCATTGGTCATTCTTCATAATGAATTATACTCTAAAAATTGTCAAGAATTATTCAACCAAGTAACCTAGTTAATCAAATCTTATGCAAAATAAATTCAAGTCTTAAAATCAATTCATCATTTGAATACGTAAATTATCATATTATTTCAAAACGTATCTTATTTTATTGGTTTGAGTCACTATCATCTTATTTTTCCCATTACATTAATAATTTTTAAAACATATTGTATTAAACAAACAAATCCATTACACATGTTTGTGGATATTGCAACACTAACAATATAAAAAGAATGACACGTTTATAGCATAAAGTAATCTTTTTATAGACCATGAAAACTATATTTATTCCCCACTCAAACCACTGATTTTATCTCCTTTTGATAAAATAATATCTTATAATGTTCCTGGTATATTTCACATTTGTTCTAATTAATTCTTAATTTTTTACTTACTATTTGTATAATATTTCATCTTTAAGTTTCCACTCTTGGTTTTTTAAAATATCTATTATTTACCCTATGATGTAGTTTTTTCGTTATACTACTTTTAAATTTCTTTAACTACCTTATTTTACTTAAATTCGTGAATTTTGTATTCTATATAGTGATATTATTTATGATTGTTTAGATCATAAACACCCTTGGTTGTTTCACTAGTTTTGGAACTACTCTTTGAACTTTAACCAACTTCATGCACATGTTTTTGAAATCGATCATTCCCTTATCTCATTGATCCTCTACTTAAAAAAACTCTTACTAAAAATCAGCATTTTATTTTCTATTTTTTTTTTCATTTAGTGAAACATTCATCATTTTTTCTCCATAAGTGAGACATTCAACTTCTCCACATTTTTTACTAAATTTTATACTCTTTCTTCATGGGATTCATCAATCTCATTTGGTATTTGAGGTATTTTGCTGATGTTTTTATTATATTTATCATGTTTATATATTTTTACAATATATTTTTTGAACTTACACTTCAACATGAATTCCGTGTTCATCTAAACTTCATCTTCATAACTAGAGATGTATTATTTACTCACCTTGACAACCAAAAACTATTCACTAAAATCATTAAATGATTAATCAGTATCACACTAATTTTTATTGTATTCTTATTCATAAATATTAAAAATTTATTATCCCTTTTTAAGTGAGAAATTATCTGTTCTTTTCCCTTGTAATATTACTTCCTCCCATTATTTTTTTGAGCCTTTTTTCTATAGATATTCCTTGAAGACACGTATTAATATTTACTCTTATTATCTTTGACCACTAGAAAATTTATAAAAATTTTCTAATTTTTTCATATTTTAATAATTTAAAAGGTATTTTACCATGATATATAACTTTCCATTTTCATACATTCCTTTATATTAGTGACCTAATATCTTAAAAAATCATATTAAAATATTAATCTAAAAATTATTCTTCACTCTCTTAATTGATCTCTTTAGTATTATTCTATTTCGTTAGAGATTTTAATGATATTTCCCTCTCAAATTTACTTCTATTATTAAAGGAATTACCTTTCCTGTTTAATATGCCAATAACATTTTTTATAATTCATTAAGTGGAAATGAATTCAAATCAAAATCTATAAATGATGAAATCCTAGAAGCAAACATGTCTCGAAAGATATATAGTAAGTTTTTAACAATCATTGAAACCCCTATAATTTCTCAATAACCACTGAATGAGTAAACCATATTATTAAATCTAGAGAAGAAATAATTAATGGATTATTATTTTATCATCAGAATGTATGCAAATTGATCAAGTTTGATTTCAAGTTTTCCTTCAATCAATCTATAAATTCCTTTAAAAATGTTTCATATATTAGCCTATATTTTTTATTATATTGATCTTAATATCCTTTATGAAATCTCTCTATAAAATTGTGGATGATATAGAATTACTTGAATTCCCATCAAAATTAGGCTTCTTCTTATCAGATGGAGTCATAACTTAACCTTCTATGACTAGAGTAAAACCTACAATTACAATGTTGATAAATTCCATACCAAGTTATAGAAACTATGGAACAATACTTTTCCAAATAGTGTAATTATTATTATATGATTTGATAACATTTTTTATATTAGCTGAACTGGTATAATTTATTATGAAAAACAAAAAAATCATAATAAAGAACAACAACAACATAGGGAACTTGTCACAAAACATTCAAAAAGACATAGTGTCTTAGAAGGTAACCTACTACTATAAAACCAATTTTTATAGGAAATTGATTCAATATATTTTTATCCCATAGAATTTATTCATCGGTATAGTTGGTTAATTAGTGAATAAAAATATTTTATTATTATTTTATTTATTAACCTTTAACACTGATGAGGATGGCCTAAAAATAGGTTTTCACCACTCTAATTAATTCACCACTAAACCTTTTAGATATAAATCAGATTAATAAGGTGATTTAATCTTCACATATAGAAAATCAAAGACAAATATAGTGATGTTTGTGTTTTTATAACCAAAATTAATGGCAATATCTTTCGTATGTTGTGGTGTTATTTTCTCTCATACTATACATAAGAAACACAAAATTTATTTACAATGGGTAGATTTTGCCCTTGAAACTTATGTTTGTATAAATATATTCTAATAATAAGGATTTCACCCTATACATTTTATAACATCACTTAAAATGGACTTCATTAAGATTCTTTTCAATCCAAAAAGAATCTTTCTATCTACTTCCAATAGAGTACCACCTTATCTTCTTTACTTTGATCATTAAAACTCTAAAATTCATCAATAAAGTACCTCCTCTAGATCACCCATTATATTATTCACTCATAAAATTAGATATCTCAAAGTATAGATAAAATCTTGATCATTCAAAAATAATAAAATATTCAAAATTCATAATAAAACCACTATAGTATATCTTCTTCCAAAGAAATAATTTGATCCTCATTGTCCAAATATTTCTATTTGAGGACATTTGATAATCAGTTGAAATTCCTTATTTATAGGTGAATATTCCACTTATATCTATATTATTCCTCCATAATTCATGAACTACCATTACGCTACACTATATAGTATCAACAATGAATCTAATAATTATGAAATCATAATTTTTAATTCAAATTTAAATAACCAATCTATCTTTTAACTTCAATAATTATTTCTAAAACATTTCATAAAGTCATCCCACTTTTCCAAATTTTCTATGTTTAATGGATTTATAAGTTTGAGTTTGATTATCCTCTAATCCATCAATGGATCCACATCATCAAAACACTCAAAACTATATTTTTGACACATAACATTTCATGTATAAGTGGTTCACAATGCAATTGGTGTGTTTTTGGTTTAAGTAATTAATGGCTTATCTCAATCTATAGGATCATTATATTATGGACTTCCATACTGAGATGTGGTCTCCAAAAAAATCACAATTCATAGAAACACTATAAACTCATAGAAACACCTCTACATCTTAATCAAGGACTCCACAGTAAAACCAATATCCATTACAATGAAAACATTTTTCCGACACCAACTAATATTTTTATCCAAGTGTATTATGGAAAAATGATATCTCATTATAGTATAACCTATGTATATTATTAATCCATAGAAATAATAAATTTTCATGCCCATAAGGATTATCGTGATATTTAAGTTTCTATAGTTCAATAACCTCCCACGTGATGAAATCCATTTTACCACACTAAATAGTGAAATCGTGAAAAATCATGGCTTTCCATTTGGGGTGTGATATTCATAAAACATTGTCGCATTTTAGAATCAAATCATAGCCTTAATCCTTTCATTATAGTTTCAAAACTTATATATCATCAAAATTTTATTTTTATATAGGCTCATCAGAGTGTGATGACCCTCCTTTAAATATGATATACTCATTCTGTTCTTCAACATCACTAAAAATAAATATTAAATTTCAAACCTCTTCGAGAAACTTTCATAATTTCAAATTTAGTTCACCATATCTTAAATAAAGTAAATTTATATAGTTCTAAATGTGATTTAGGTGTTTATAATGTGATTAATCATGCATTTATGTGTTGATAAAAAAAGTTAACACCAACAGCTAATATCATATCAACTTCACCTTCTTCTTTCTATAATATTTTAGTTTGACATGAACACCTTCAGATGGAACCTTCAATATCAAATATGTTTTTTTATAGAATAATTATTATAAATTAGACTACGAAATCTATTATATATATCCTTATAAATATTCATACCAAATATATAGTCTATTTCACTTATATATTTTATTAAGAACCATTTTCTCAACCATACCTTTATAGAACATAAGTTTGAGATACCATTTCTGATGAGTAGTATTTAATTTGTATAAAACACTAGAAATAACACAACATACTCACTAATTCTATTTTATACACAAGACTCATACATATTTTTTATGAAACCCAAATATTTGATTACATTATCAAACATTATGTTCTAACTCTTAGAAAATTTCATTAATACATAAATTGATTTTTTTTACTTTTATACCATACCAAAACATTGGGATCCTTAAAAAATATTATGATGTAGTATATACAAGTTATTAACTATATTCTTATTAAAGAATTAATTTTTTATATCCATTTTATATATCTCATAATTGTAATGGTCTTTTATGGAAAGTAATATCCAAATAGTCTTTATCATCACTTCTATTGAAAGAAATTTCATCATATATAGTACTGTGAATGTTTTTTATAATCCATTATCACCAAATAAGATTTATAGGTTGATATTATACCATTCATTTTAGTCATCATATATAAAAACCACTTACACACTATATCTCTCAACCCTTCTAGTAACTCCACCATGTTTCAAATTTAGTGTATTTAGAGTCAACATCATTTTTCATGGGCTCTAACCATTTCATAAAATAAGACCAAAAAATGTAATATGGGTAGATGCAATGTTCATATTCAAGGAAATCTTATCCATCTTCATTTTCCAAAATTAATCCATTACTATTAGGATTCTGATAAATTATTAATGATATTTAAAATTCTTATGTGACCTGATTTAGTCATGTTTTCACAACCTTTTCGAGAACCAACTCTCTTTCCATCTCAATAATTATTTCTATTTTTAGCCTTGAATTCTGCAAGATCAATTTTCCTCTATAAAATAAAATGGATTATTTGATCTTTATTAAAGAAACCACTATATCAAGACACAAAAAATTATTTACAATAGATTTTAATAATAATAAATAATTTTCTATTTAGGATAATGAAGAAAAATTCACTTTTTAGGATTTGGTCTAAGATTATTTATAAAATTATTCTTTAAATAAATATTATAAATCAAAAGTTTTATAGAATAAAAATTGGTATGACTCACAATACACATATAATATGGTGTTCTTAAGATTATTATAGATGGTATGCAGTTTATTATAAGAGTTATAGTTTTTAGAGATCATATATGAAGTTATAGAGAGAGGTCAAACATACTCATCATTGATTTAATAATCGATAAAATGGTCTGATTTATCCTCTCAAACAGAACATTTCATTATGGTGTTCTAAGGGGAGTTAGTTATGAAACTATTCCATAATCTCTTAGATGATTGGTAAATTTTTGGTTCAATATATATATATATATGTATACATTCTTCTATCAATTAAATTTTATATATTGTACCTTTAAGAAAATTAATATGTTAGAGAAATATTGCCTTGCAATAAATTTTACATCTAATGATTTGTGCAATGTATTTAACAATAAAAATAATTAAATCTATAAATATCCAAATTAATATCATACACAGGTATATGAAACCCTTTCATATAAAAGTTTGAAATCTTAGGAAATTTGAAAGTATAGGAAAATAAATGTAAATCTAATCACCATTATGATAATAAAATAGTATCTATGAAAGTGTATCCTAACTCAAAGTCTCATTGTTAAAAAATCAATACTCAATGGATATCTCAATTATAATACAATCCTAAAAACTAATATGTATAAATAATAATAAAATATATTATAGAGTTCATAAATAAAAATAAATCATATTCGTTATTAAAAAAACAAAATCTTATATTTTACATATCATATAACTCTAATATACATGGTTTAATAATTATGATAAGTAATTTAAATACATTAAATTAAATCACCCTAATTTTCATAATATAAAAAAATTATATTAAAAATATTAAATAGGGCTTAAATAAATAAGTAAAAAATTACAATATTCAATATTAGATACAATAAATTTATATGATGATAATTTCTATCAAAACAAGATTTAATATCATCTGATGTTGAGTGGATAAATCTCATTCCAATGAAGTTTTATCAAACAATTTGGATAGAATTATTTTTTATAAAATGATACAAACAACATTGTCACAAGGGTTTGGGTTAACTTATAACACTATCATGCATGATATGGGTTGTGAAATGAGAATTATGTGATCATTTTGTGAAACTTCTTTTAGAAAACACTTTCAATTATTTATGATTTATCATGGGGTTAGTTTTATCTCATAATATTACTTTCATCATAGAAAAAAAACATAGAAAAAATATTATTTGGAATAGTGTATATCTAAAACATTGTTTACATGTCTCAATGAATAAAGCATTTTTCACTAGATATTATACACCATAGTTGATGCAGATAACGATATCCCCACATAAATATTTTCTCTAATGTTTTTATTTGTATATTTTAAAGATTTCATATTTTTAAATGCATCATTTTATTGAAAAGGTGTCTATATTACCATATATGGGATTCATATGACCTATTATTGCCCAAAATTTAGTGAAATAAAACACTAAAATTGATATGATTATACACCAAATCAAAAGTGGGACATGATGAATGTAACTACATTGTGGTTTTTTCTGAATAAAATCATATCGTGGTTAATTTCATTACATCGTGGTAATGTTTATGGTAGTCCATTCATTATTATATAATAAAAGAGCAAACTTTTTATCCTATGAAAGCTATAAAAAAATTTATATCATCATTGGATAATGATATTAAGGAGTTTCAAACATATAACTTATTTAAATGTTAGAAAATTGTGAGTAAGGATGAACCAAAAGTTATAAGGACCTGTGAAATTATTAATGTTTAGGAAACATTATACAATTAGGGATAATTATTAATAAATTGTTTATAAATCCAATGATCATCCTTGTAGATATATATAAATTGGTTTAATAATTGTCAAACTATGGGTGAATAGTGTGATTTGATCACTGTGAAACCTTTTATTTCATATCTCAAATTTCCCTCTTATCTTTAATATGAATTATTTATCAACTCATAAGTATAGTATAAATCATATATAAAAAGTTTAATGAATCATAAAAATATTGGGTACTTTTTAAGGGATTTTTTATTATTCTTAGTGATATCAATCAAACACATGTAAAGGCAAGGATTTATTTCTTTACAAGAATAAAGGTATATGTGCTCTTCATTTTTACATTAAATTTAAAATAAAAATGGTTAAATATTGTGATAAAGGTTTTATTTCTTATTTACACTATATTTTACAAAGTATTACCCCCCTAATTCTGAATGGTGTTATTGGATAAACTATCATTTTGATTAGGATGAACATTTTAGTATATGAAAATTTTGGAATATGGAGTTTTTCTAAAACCATGATATTGATTAAAAAAGATCATGTTTTATGGTGATGTTGACAAACATAACATTTTTAAATTAAAAATAGTCATTATTTGTTAAATATTATGAAATCACACTTTGGTTTTATAAAATTGGTAATGGAAAAGTTTTATAGAAAAAAATATTATAAAAGTTTGTTCTTATTTTCATGGTTTTAAAAAAATTTACTATAGTGTGCATTGGAATTTAATTTAAATTCAAAAAACACATGGAATAGATGAATAGAATAATGTCATAATTTAAAAGTATTTATTTTAGGATATTATCTTGAATCATTTATATAAAAGAAAAAAAATTACATTCTTCTTCATTTGGAATGACATTATTGTATATAAAGAACCATTCCACAGTGAATAATGAAGAAATACATGATTGTGTGATTTCTTAAGGAATCATACTTTCTCATAAATTCTGAAAAACTATCACCAATTTGGGCCCTATAAAGGGTGATTTAGGCTATACCAAAAAAAATTCTGGATTTTATCTATGTTTAAATCATTAAAGTTACATGCATTATGCTTATAATTTTAACATAATGTTCTTATGAAAAACTATAAATGAATTTATAAAGTGGTCCTAACTTGAAAAAATATGTCTAAATATAAGAGAGTATATATAGTTTCCTAAAATTTTCATAATTTATTAATTATAATAATTCATATTAAATTCATTATTTTAAAATTTTATTTAAAAAAATTCAAAAATGGTTTTGGAGGATGTGATCAAAGTTTAAAAAAATATAAATCAGTGATATGAAAATAATAAAAAATTATATTATTAACATAAACTGTTCATATATTAAGGAATGTGATTGTTTTGTATTTCATAAAGAATCATATATTTTAGTATGAAGAAGTTCATATGAATATCATGTAAAAGATAAAATATAAATTGTTCATATTTGTGATATAAATTTAAATTTTTTATATTTATATGTTATGGGATGTCCATAAAATCAAGCATAGATTATAATTTTTTTATAATTTTTTATTTATTAAATGTACATAAATTTATGCCACTTTTTAAACATTTGAATGGTACATTTATTTTTTTATTTTTTACATGTTAAATTTTCATAGATATAAAGTGTTTATATTTTGAATGGATATATGCTTTAGTTTAATTTTTTTAACTAATTATTATAAATTTCATAAAATACATACAATAAGATTTATGTTATATACAATATAGAATTTAGTTTTTTTTAACCAATAATATGATTTTTGGGAGGTTATAAAGAGAATATGAAAAGTTTTATATGATTTATAAATATTAGATGTTATGATTTATAAATATAATATGTTACGATTATATTATATTTATGGTCTCTATTGAGTATCAATCTAAGAATAGTAGGACTTTGAGTCTAAATTCTCCCAATCATAAGAGTTTATGGATTTATTCTAGAAAAAAAATGGGTTAGAAACCTAGCACCTCAATGTTTCTACAAATAATATTTTAGTATCACATGATCCTAAACATTTACATGATAGTGTTCCATGTTCCCTATATATGGGATGCATTTTGATATTTTTATATATAATATAACATCACTAATTTTCAATGAATATTTTTATAAAAATTAATGTAATTTATTTTAATTTATTTTTAATGATATGAAACTATAATTTAAATAAAAATTTATCACAAAATTATATTCCTTCATCAAATAAGTATTTTCCTCTAAAATATTAATTTTAGTGCAAAGGAATAATATAAATAAAGAAAAAGTAACATATAAAGAAATAATCATTATTTTATTCCATTAATATAGAATAATGAATATTAAGGATAAATACACTCCAGCAAATAAAAAAAAGATAAAAATTAGAATAGGTTGAATTTGAAAATTTAAGAGTTAGTGTCTTAGAACCTACTAGTTGTAATTTTATTAAATTTTGGTTTAATGTATTTAAATATTAAACATATTATTACATATTTGTCATTTTTCTTCATGAATATGATGTAATAATGTCCTAGAGTATTTGTTACATTGATAAGGTCATGGAAGTTCCCCCCTATGATGAGAACCTTGAAATGATATAACAATATTCCAAAATATAGTTCTATGGTTGGATGACATACTATGATGGGACACATATCATGCAGACCACCAGGTTTTAGTACTCATAAGTAGATGATACTTTCTCTCAGGAAGTTTTCACTTGGTAATCTCAAAGACAGAAGATTATTTGAAGAGACCCTCCAGTTGGAATTCCACAAGTTTTCATTTCATCGGATATTTCTGTCTACAAGCATGTGTAATGATCCTTAAACATTAAGATTATCATTAATACATGTTATGAATCGCACACATTGATTTACTGACAAGAATCGTCACGCACATAGTTGGTGGGAAGTAGGGTATGTTGGGTGTGTCACAAGTGGCATATTATTAATGGATAAGTCAAGGAAGTATTTTCCCTTCAACTTATGGAAGTAGATATCTCGTCCCTTAGAATGAAATAGAACCATCGCATGAAATTCCATGGACATGGGGTAACAACGAGTTTATTTTAGTTATTCAAATAATGGTGTATCAAGAATAAAACTTGATGACGCTGTCATGAAACCTATTTGATGAGATATTGCGACAATGGGATTATATTATATAGTAAGTGTTCATATGTGGATGTATTTTTTATAACTTTAAGTTCGTTCTCTTGGGTGCCTTGACCCGTTTCAAGACAGTACTATTGGACTTTGGGCAATCTCTCCAAATGCAAATGAGAAATCTTCCTAGAGGGTCACACACTATGTTTTTCTAGTGGTCTCAGTTAAATTATATTTGAATTTAATTAAAAAATATTATTCTCAATGTAATGGAATAATTTTATTCATATTAAAATTATTGCATAAATTAAATATATATTTATTCTCCAGATTGTGCATAAAATTTATTTATTTATTTTCTTGAACATTTAATAAATATTTATTTACTAGTTTTTAAATAAAATAATTATTTACCAAAATAAATTATTTTTTTATTTATTCAGGTCATTAATAAATGGAAGTGGAGTTCGAGGGGACCGAGGCTGATCTGATAGTAAAATAATTATTTTCCAGATAATAAATAATTATTTAACTAGTTGACACAAATTAAAATAATGTTGTAATTATTTTGTGACAAAGAATTTTACTTATAATTCCATTTTCCGCAAGTTGGTGCACCATAAATAATGGCGCGGTATTATTATTAATATCATGGTTTTTCTCTAAGATTATGATTGTATTTAATTGTTTTTAAGAAACTAAATATTGTAACTGAAACCCCTTGTCAATAAATAGACACATACATATATTTTTCCATGTACTGAACCGCACACATGGTGAATTGAGAATTTTTGAGTTAAACAATTTTTCCCTTGAATCTACTTCCATCCCCTATTAAGAATGAGAGACATTCTTCAAGGCCGAAGAACAAGTGATCGAGAATGACTAACATAAGACACTCTCTTCACCGTGCTAGCACCAGAAGAACAAGCATTGTCGGTCGGAGGCCATCGAAGCACGTGTGTATCACCGCTAGAGGGATTCTAGTTTGGATCCTTGCAAGCACAACAAGATAATCTGAAAGGGTAATTCCAGAAGATCAAAATCATCAATGAAGAAAATACTGTATATCCAGGTATTATTTTATTTATTAAATTAATTAAATTAATTATAAATAATATGTATAAGATTCTCTCTAATGGTTTCAATACTATTCCTTATTTATCTAAATATTTGTTTCTATTTAGGGTATATTGTTGTATATCATCGTATTCACCCAAGAATATTCATAGATCATGGTAAAAATCAAATTTGGGTGCCAACTCAACCATGCTTTCACTGCGCCTCGAACCTTTAGGTGGTATCAGAGAGGTTACATCATAGTTTAAAATTATTTAAATATTTCATTATTCATTTACACATTTAATAACTTAGTGGTTTCAATTAAATTTAATCATTATGAAAATATGAATCTCAAGATTTGTTCCTCCTCTTTAGTTTCTCGTTCACCTTATAGAAACTATATTTTCTTTTAATTTTGATTAAAATAAAACAAAGGATCTCATCCTAAAGTGCCAAAGGTTTCTGGTCATACAACACCAGAACACACAACGTGTATTCGGTAATACATTCCATGTATACAAAGTTCAATGCATTGGGTTTGGTTTGAAAAAACCAAGTTGTTTCATTGGAGTTTGTCTAAGTCTTAATGACTCCATGTGCTAACCAAGAACAAGTGGCATGTGGTTTCTGGAATACAGGTCGTTTGTCCAACTAGACATGACATGTAGTTCCTTTGGGAGGGTTGGACTTTGTACCTCGTACATGGCTTGCCCGACTGGAGATTGTGTAACAAAGAACTACATGGTGTGTGGCCCACTGGACACATTGTGTACTCCGAACATTTATGAATTACACTCACACACCGTTTCCTTGGATGTGTACTTCGGATGGATAGTTAAAAATAGTACACGCCATGTAGTTGGAACTACATTCCATGTACTCATCCAAATTACATAGACTTATTAAAATTTATTATTATATTATTCAAACCCTTGAGACATGTACCATCATGTGGTCATAAACCTGAGGAACAACACCTGATATGTGTTTTATATGTATGTGTTTAATTTATAATCTACATAATTATCATTTTTACTCATTAGGTTGTTATGTATAGGAATTCACTGGGTTTCCTCCAAGGTACAAGTTATGTACAAAGATAATTTTAAATGAATTTATTTGTTTAAAATTATGATGGATGAGAATATCAAGGAAATTCAGAAAATGGTTTAAGATAAAAGTATTGACTAATAAAGATGATAATTAATTTATTCAAGCATGATTTATCTTAAAAAAGAACTATAAAATATTGAAAGTTAGTTTTATTTATGCATAAATAAAGTTACAAGTATGGATGATCATGAGATAGACCAAGACCTTTGTATGTGGATGGTTTCTTTTAATTTATTTATTTAAATTGAGTTTTTTGGCATGTGAGCCTTCTCTTCATTAATATGTAGTTTATGTGTGTCCAAGGTTTCTTTTATGTAAAATACCTTTTTACCACTCACTTTTATTGGATTTAAAAAAAGGAATATGTAATGGATGGAACTCCCAAGATAGTAGAGGCGGTTCAAGCTGGAGTTGAGACAAAACCAATACCATTGGATAGAGAGACGGATAGGTGGAAATCCATAAACACAAACTCAAAATGTTCAATATGTTTCTCCCCTATGTCAGGGTTAGTTTATCAACCACTAGATAAACTAACCATTAGAAAATATCAGGATAATGCCCTTTATTTTATTTCTCTCAGTTTCATGGTTTATCATTATGGATGTGTTTTCACGATCACATAATTAATGAATTAAATAGGCATGCTAGATGGAACTAAAATAAACAAGACTTATGCGTAAATATTATCAAGACATGGTTAATCACTTTAGTAATTTCCACTTAATATTAAAAATCATGTGATAATTATTCTAATAAATTCATGCATAAGAGATAAAAATCCCTCAAATAAAATATTAAGTTAGATGAAGCCTTATGTTACTTGATTAAGAGAAAAACTCAATAAAACTATGTGTTTTACCAACCCTTGTTGAGACACGTACTTTTATACAGTAAGATCTTATGAAAGGTTTCGGGTTGACATAACCATATTACGTCAAGAAGAGTATCCCTTGCTAGACTTGGTGTAATATTGGAGGCAAGAGTTGAGGAAATCTAACGTCGCGATTTTAGGAATGGTGAGTCCACTCAACAGATCAAGGAGCTTCAAACCCACAATTGGAAAAACAATTTACTACCTAAATACCTTTTAATAGCTTGAACAACCCTTTTGGGGTTATGCGAAGAGGAATATGAATCCTTTACACTAGAATTTCATGGAAACTATACATTTTGAGTTCAATGGTGAGGATCATTGGTACTTGGTAAAATAGTGGGAGTATTTTTAAAATTTATTATTTCTCAAAAAAATTAATCAAGTAATAATGATCTTCTATTTTAATTATATAATAAAAATGACAATCTCATCAACCACACTATCCCTGCGATCAATTCTAGATAAATACAATATCCACACTAGAAATAACTTCTAAGAATGGTTTAGATGCCTTCGAGTTATCCTATGCCATGAACGGAAGTGTTAAGTGCTGGAGTCAGCATTACCCGATCCATCTACCAAAGAGGCAAGTAATAAGTATTTCCATATCTATGAAAAACATATGAACGACATGGTCAATGTTCAATGTTTAATGTTATCATCAATGTCTATTTAGATCAAGAAGTCTCATGAAAACATGGATGCTTATAGCATGCTCGAGCACCTCCATGGTCTTTACAAGGAGAGAGCAAGATAATAAATGTTTGATATCTCTATGAAACTCTTTAAAAGTAATCTTGGATAAGGTTCCCCAGCTAGGCCTCATGTAGTTAAGGTTATTGGCTGCATTGAATGCCTAGAGGTTCTAGGGTTTAAACTCCCTGAAGAACTGGGAACCAATCTCATTCTCGCATCACTCCCTTATATATTCTCTATCTTTTTTTAAATTGCAATATGAAAAACATTGAGAAGTATCTATCTAATCTTCTTATCCTCATTCTCCAAGTGGATAGAGATATGAAGCACGAAAATCCTTCTGTTCTTATGGTGAATAAGAGGCAAGGGAAGGAAAAGATATTTAAGACCAAGCCTTATTCATGGCCTTCCATGAAAAGGAAGATCAAAGGGGAGGCAAGGAAAAAGGAGGTTGTTTATTTCTCTAGTGGAAAGAAGGGCCACTAGAAAAATAACTACACCTAGCCTAAGAATAAAGGGGAAGCTTAAAATTCATTTGTTATCGAATGAAATCTATCTATTTCTACAAATTGGGTATTAGAAACAGCTTTTGGTGCTCACATATGTATCCAAATACTGGAACCAAGTAGATTTAGGAAGATTGAATGAGGGGAGGTATATCTTAGAGTAGTAAACGGGGATAGACTTGTTGTTATATCTATAGGGGACTACCACCTCACATTTCCAACTGGGATGATCTTGGTGTTAAAGGGTAGTTATTTTGTGTCGTTTGTGATGAAAATCATTATTTTGTATCCATATTAGACAAAGATTTATTTTTTCATGTTTGGAAATGAATTTTTCTTCTTTTACAAATATAGAATTTTTTGGTATGGTATATTTATACAATGGTCTTTACGTGTTAGATTACACAAACCAAGTAATGTAAATCGATAACAAAGATCCTTCACATGACTCATACCACAACCAACTTTGGAATCACGGGATAGGTCATGTAAATGAGAAATGCTTGAATATGTTATATCAAGATGGATATTAATATTCTTTCAAACTAAAACCACTTATCATATGTCATGCATGTTTACAAGGAAAAATGAACAAAGCCCCATTTAGTGGGAAAGGTGAAAGGGCTAAAGAAATTCTTGAATTGGTTCATACAGATGTGTGTGAGCCATTTCCTGTTGAATAAATGGGAGGGTACTCATAATTCATAACTTTTAATATGATTTTAGTAGATATGGATATATATAATTAACGAGGAATATGTTGTATTATTTTGACTAGTTCAAAGAATAAAACAATGAAGTTGAGAACTAGCTTAGTAATAAGATTAAGAAACTTCACTCAAATGGAGGTGGAAGATATCTTAATCAAGACTTCCTTGATTAATTAAGGGAGTTTGGTATCCTATCCCAACTCACTCCTCCATACACGCCCCAGTGGAATGGTGTGAGTGGAAGGAATAACCGCACCCTGTTGGACATAGGGAGATCAATGATGAGTCATGTGAGTCTTCCATTATCCTTAGGGGGATATGTGTTGCAAACAGCGGTGCACATACTAAACCAAGTACCCACTAAATCAATAAATGTTATTCCATTTTATATATAGAGTGGAAATAAAGTAAAATTATTGAATTTACATGTGTGGGGAAGCGATGCATTTGTTAAAGACTCTTCAGGTAACAAACTTGAACCCTAAAGAACAAAGTGTACCATTATAGGATACCCCATGGAAATAAGCGGATATTGACTCTACAACCCCTTAGACAAAAATTTTATAGAGGAAATAAACACCATATTCTTTTATAGGGAGAACATATCCGAAAGAGACAGTGGGAGTGAGATAGACTTCGATGAAGTTGAGGCTCAAGGAACACAAGAGTTGGTACAGGAACATATTCCATAAAGCCCCGAGGAAGAAAGAACTATTCCATAGACACAAGAGCTACATAGGAGTGAAAGAGAGGTTAGAGAATAGGAATGGTATTTTTTTTCTAGTTACATAGAATGGTGACTCGTTATTAGTTGATAATAAATATCCTCTGACATAACAGGAAGAATTAAGTGGCACCGATGTTGCCAAGTGGTAAGAATCAATGAATTCTGAATTATATTCCATGTACCAAAACCGAGTCTGGATTTTCGTAGATGCTCTAGTTGATTTAAAGCATGTTGGTTGAAAATTGGTATTCAAGAAGAAACTGGACATAGAAGTACAATTCAGTATATATAAGGAACGATTTGTTGCAAAATGGTTCAAACAACATCAAGTAATTGACTACGACAAAACCTTTTCACCAGTTTCAATGCTGAAATCCATCATAATTATATTTTCCATTGCCACTTACCATGACTATGAGATTTGGAAAATGGATTTCCAAATAGACTTCCATGACAGGAACCTTCAGGAATATGTCAACATGACACAACATAAAGGTTTTATGACTCCAAAGTATGCCGATAAAGTTTTAAAGTTGTATAAATCCACTTATGTATTAAAGAAATTATGAAGGTCATGTAACATTCGTTATGATAAATCCATAACAAAATTTGGTTTTATTAATAATGAATGTGATCCTTGTGTCTATAAACGGTTTAATGGGAGTGCATTATTTTTCATAATAGTATATATTGTTGAAATATTACTTATTGGAAACGAGATTCCATTATTACATTCTATTAAGGCATGGTTGAATTAATGCTTCTCTATGAAGGACTTGGGTGAGGTAGCATATATTCTTAGGATCAAGATCCATCATGGTAGATCCAAGAGATTATTGGGTCTAAGTCAAAGTGCATAAATTGATAATATACTAAATATATTCAGTATGGAAAAATACAAGAGGGGATTGCTTCCAATATCACATGGATTTAATATTTCCATGAAAATGTGTCCTCAGACAAATGAGGAAATAATGATAATGGAAAGGACTTTATACGCATCAACGATTGGGTCAATCATGTATGACATTCTATGTACTAGGCTGGATGTCTCCTATGCATTGAGTGTGGTAGGAAAATATCAAACTGAACCAAGTGATCACCATTGGATGGAATTCAAGACTATACTAAAATATCTAAGGCATACTAAGGATATGTTCCAGGGTTATGGAGGAGATGAGGAAATAGTCATCATAGGATATGAATATGCTAGTTTCCAGACTGATCAAGATGACATGCAATCAAAAATGGGATACATCTTCACATTGAATAGAGGTACAGTGAGCTGGAAGAACTCAAAGAAGAGTGTGGTAATATATTCTACAGTAGAGTCTGATTATATCTCATCTTCTGATGTAGCTAAATAAGATGTTTGTATGCAAATATTCATCTAAGAGCTGCATGTGATACCTATTAGTAAAGATCTCATCACATTGTACTGTGATAATACTATATCAGTAGATCTCACAAAAGATCCAAGGTCACATCGGTGGATTAAGCACATAATTCAGAAGTATCATATCTTGAGAAATTTTTGTCAGAGAGGTGATGTTGAAGTGAGAAGTATTTCTATAGAAGAAAATGTGGCAGACCCCTTGACTAAATACTTGACTAAGTAGAAACATGATCACCATGTAAGGTCTAGTGGAGTAAAAGTAGTAGGTAGTTGGCTCTTATCCAAGTGTGTGTTTGTAAGAGTTGGTGTCCTAAAACCAACTGGTAGTACTTTGATTATATATATTTAATGTATTTAAATATTAAAAAAATTATTACATATTTTTTTGTGTTCCTTATGATTATGATGTAATATTGTACAAGAGTATTTGTTTCATTGATAAGGTTATGGCAGTTCTCTGTTATGATAAGAACCTTGAAATGATATTACAATATTCTTAAATATAGTTCTACAGTTGGATGAAATACTATTATGGGACATATAGCATGAAAACCATCATTTGTGAGTACTCATAAGCATATGAGACTTCCTCTCATAAATTTCACACTTGGTAGTCTCCAAGACATGAGATTATAATAGCAGACCTGCCGGTATGAATTCCACATGCTTTGGTTTCATCAATTATTTCTATGTGAGAGTGTTTATAATGATCCTTAAACATTAATATTATCATTAATACATGTCATCACTCTTGCACTTTGATTTACTGATGAAAACTATTACACAGACAGTTGGCAGGAAGTAGGGTATGTTGGGTGCGTCTTGAGTAGCATATTATTAATGCATAAGTTGAGGATGGATTTTTTCCTTCCATTTATGGAATTTGATATCACGACCCTTTGATTGAAATAGAACCGTCACGCGAAATTTCATGGCCATGGTGTAATGATGAGTTTATTTCAGGTATTCAATAAACGATGTATCAAGCATAAAATTTGATGAAAATATCATTAAACCTACATGATGAGATATTATGACAAAGAGATTATATTATATAGTGATCATTCGTATGTGGATGTTGTTGTTGTGACTTTATATTCTTTCTCTTGGGTGCATTGAACTATTTCTAGACAGTACTCTTGGACTTTAGGCAATCCATCCTAATTCCAATGAGAAAGAATCCTAGAAGGTCACACACTAAGTGTTATTGGTGGTTTCAGTTAAATTTTATTTGAATTTAATTAATAAATATTATTCTCAAGACAATGTAATAATTTTATTCAAGTTAAAATTATTGCATAAATTAAATAAATATTTATTCACTGGATTCTGGGTAAAATTTATTTATTTATTTTACAGAACATTTAATAAATATTTATTTACTAATTTGTAAATAAATTATATATTTAATGGAATAAATTATTTATTTATTTATTCGGGTGTTCAATAAATGTAACTGGAGTTAGAGATCATCAAGGCCTATCTGGTAGTAAAATAATTATTATCAATATGATAAATTATTATTTAACTAGTTGCCACAAATTAAAATAACAATGTTATTACTTTATGACGCCGAATTTTATTTATAATTCCATTTTTCTCAAGTTGGCTCACCATAAATAATGACACGGTATTATTATTAATAGAATGGGGTTTCTCTATGGTTATGAATGTATTTAATTGTTGTTATAGAATTAAATATTTTAACTAAAGCCCTATGTCAATAAATAGACACATGCATCTACTGTGCCTTTTACTGAATTGCACACCTGGTAAATTGAGAATTGTTGAGCTAAACAATTTCTCTCTTAAATCCTCTTCCTTCCCCTCTCAATAATGAGAGACGTTCTTTAAGGATGAAGAACAAGTGGTCAAGAGCAACTGAAACAATACACTTGATTATCCATTCTAGCACCTGGATATCGAGCAGTGTCGATCGAAGGCCATTAGAGCAAGTGTGGATCACCGGTAGAGGGATTCTAGTATAGATCCTTGCAAGCACAATAAGACAATCTGGAAGGGTCATTCTGGATGATCAACATCAACAATGAAAAAAATACCATAGATCTAGGTATTATTTTCTTTATGAAATTAATTAAATTAATTATACACATAATGATCAATATCCTCTATAAAGATTTTGGGCATCTTCCTTCTTTATGTAAATCTTTGATTTTATTCCATAGAGATCGGCATTCATCTTCATATTAATCCCAAAATAGCCATTGATCATGGTAAAAATCAAAGTTGGGTGATGACCCAACCACGCTTCACCTGCGCCTGAAACCTTCATGTGGTATCAGAGGTGTTACATTATAGTATATAATTAATTAAATATTTCACTGATGATTTATGCATTTAATAAATCAGTTGTTTAAATTCAAGTTAATCGTTTTGAAAATATGAAGCTCAAGATCTATTCCTCCTATTTCATTTCTCATTCTCATTATAGAAATGATATTTTATTTTAATTTTGATTAAAATAAAATAGAGTATCTCGTCTAGAGGTTCCAAAGGTTCCTAACTGTACTACACCAGAACATAGGAGGTGTATTTGGAAGTACACACTGTGTTGCCAAGGTTCAATGCACCGGGTCTGGTTCGCAAAACCAAGTCGTGTCATTGGAGTTTGTCTAAGTCTTAATGACTCTATGTGTTGACTAGAACATGTGGAACGCGGTTTCCAGATCACACACCGTGTGGCCAACTAAAAATGACGTGTAGCCCCTTCGGGTTTGGGTTAGACCATGTACCCCATACACGGCTTACCCAGCTAGAGACCGTGTAATGAGGAACTATATGATGTGGGGCCCAATGGACACATTGTGTACTCTGAAAATTTCTAAAGTACACTCACATTTCATTTCCCTAGGAATGTACTTCAGATGTACAGGGAAAAATAGTACATTCCATGTTGTTGGAACTACACATTGTGTGCTCATCCAAATTACACAAATTTATTGAAATTTATTATTATATTATACAAACCCTTGAGACATGTATCATCATGGGGCGTAAAGATGAGGCACGAAACATGATAAGTGTTAGATATATGTGTGTGTGTGTGTGTGTTTAATTTAACATATGCATAATGTTGATTTCTACTCATTGGGTAGTAATGAATAGGAATTCACTAGGTTGCGTCCAACGTACATGTTACGTACAAAGATAATTTTAAATAAATTTATTTGTTTACAATTATGATGGACGATAATCTCAAGGAAATTCATAAAAGGGTTTAAGATAAAAGGATTGATTAATTAATGATGATAATTAATTGATTCGAGTGTGATTTCTCTTAAACAATAACGATTAAATAATTAAATACTAGTTTTATTTTTGGGTAAATATCATTGCATATATGGATGATCATGAGCTAGACTAATACCTTTTTATGTGGATGGTTTCTTTTAAGTTATTTATTTAAATTAAATTTGATGGCATGCGAGCCTTATCCTCATAAATATATAGGGAATGTGTGAACAAGGTTTCTTTTATGTAAAACCCATTTTTAACCCTCACCTTCATGTGAGTTAAAAAAATTCATATGTAATGGATGGTACTCCCAATCTAGTGGAGGAGGTTCAAGCTGGATCTGAGAAAAAATCATTCACGGGAGATATTGAGGTGGATAGGTGGAAAGCTATAAACACGAACCCAAAAGGTTCAAGATGATTCTCCCCTAGTTTGGGTTTACTTTATCAACTCCTAGATAGACTAACCATTAGAAAATCTCATGATCATGCCCTTTATTTTATTTTTTTTCTATTGCATGGTTTATCATTATGGATGTGTTGATATGATCACATAATTAATGAATTAAACAAGCATGCAAGATGGAACTAAAATAAACCAAAATTATGCAGAACTATTATCAATACATGGTTAATCACTTAGTTTCCACTTAATATTAACAAGAATTTGATAATAATAATAATAAATTCACATATAAGATATAAAAATCCCTAAAATAAAATTTTATGTCAGACGAAGCCTTCTGTTACATGATTAAGGGAAAAACTCAATAAAACTATGTGTTTGACCAACCCTTGTTAGGATACTTACCTTTATACAGGAATCCATTATTAATGGTTTCAGGTTGACTTAACCATATTACATCAAGAGAGGTATCCCTTTCTATACTTGGTGTAATATTGGAGGCAAGAATTGAGGATATCCAAAGTCATGATTTCAAGATTGGGGATTCCACTCAATAGATTAAGGATAAATACACACCAAAAAATAAAAAAATTGAAAAAAATTATAATAAGTTGAATTTGAAAATCTATAGGGTCCTGGTCACCTAGAAATACCACTGCTATGAACAAAAAAATTAAAAAAGAAAATAAAAAAATAGAAATAATATATTTATTTTATAAATTATGTATATATAATCTTGAGTGAAAACTATGTCAGTGGAATGTGTAGGATTTAATATTTATATATAGGGTAGTGAAAGACGATATGAGAATTGGAATAGTAACATGACTCTTGAAATAATGACCTGATTATTATAATAGTAACCATATTGTTGGAAAAGTAAAATGGCCATTAAGGTAAATAATTAAGAAATCTTATAAATAATTTTTAAAAAGACTAAATTAAGTAAAAATAATTATCAAAACATCGTAAAATAATTACCCAATCAATGTAACATAATTTGAGTATAGGTATACATTTTTAGTAAAAAATCATTATTTAATGACATGATTGTTTATACTAGAGACAATTATTAGAAATACCTGGTTTATAAATTTATTTTTTTAAAAATAGATGTCGATTTCTGAATCATCATTTCAAAATTAGTTAAGGGTTAATTTTCTGTAATTTTCATAAAGAGTGAAATATCAAGTTGAATAGTAAAATACTATTTAAAATATATTGAATTGTAATTTAAATACAAGATTAATTATGTCCTATATGATTTAAGTAGCCTTTATTTCAACCTCACGTGCATAAAATACTATATTTAATCATAATTACTAATAATATTCATTTTCATGAGAAAAAATAATAATTAAATTACTATTTTATTTTAAAAAACCTCCCTTTCACCAATAAATACACCCCTCCTCCACCCATTTCTCCTAAATTTCAAAACCACTTCCTTTAGAAAACAATTTCAAAATTATCTCCTTAAAAAATATTATAATGTTTTTGAAGCTATAGTCTAACCAAAATGCCATTCTTCAAAGCCTTATTTGGTGTTCTAAAGAATTCATCCTAAGAAAAGGATAAAAATATCATATTCTTATGCTTTCATCTTTCATGATTCTCATATCCCATTTAAATCTTACTTATAATTATAATAATAATAATACAATATGGTAAATATAGTGTTATATAATTATTAAAACCAAATATTTATCATTTCCCATGTCTTTTAATTATTTAAAAAAAAGTCACATTATGATAGGTTTGTACCACCTATGTTTATGTTGAAGTCTTAATTACCAACATTTGTACATAGTTGTAAAGAGATAATTAATTTATAATTATGATATCATTTATGAATTTAAACCATGTTTAAGGTTTTGGGATAATAATATATTATGATAATAATAATTCTAAAATTAATAAATTATTGCGATTTAAACCTTAAAAAACAACATTACTGAGGAACATTTCTTTTTCTTAAAATGTTTTGAATAATATATTGAATGTAGATATCTTATGTTACTAGAATGAAATGAATAAAAATACCTAAACACTTTTGGTACATTTGAAACCATGTAAAAAATACCATTGATCGTTTCCATTATACGGAAGCAGCATTGAAACTATGGATTAGAAAACCCAAAATTATTGAAATGAGAAATATCTTTATAATAAATGAATAAGATGTGATAATAAATTTATTATAAATGGTGAAATAAAAATTAAAAAAAATATGGTATGCAATTAATTTATGTAATTCAACAATTCATGAGGTTAGAGAAGTATCCAAGTGATTATAAATTTCAGGTGAGGGGACACTTTGAACTTTCTCTCTCTTTAAGTTTATACTCCCACTTTATCTTTCATTCAACTGATGATTATTATATATTTTATCTATATCAATTATTGATTTATTTTAATTCATTTTCCATTTTATTTCTACTAGGGATCTTCAGGTTTTTCAATTTTACTTTTAAATAATTTCTTTTATGTTAAACCATTCAAGGTATATATAGAAATGTTTTCCATATCATGTTATTCTTCACTTATTCCTCATATAATGATTATTATCTCCTCTAAAAATTTCTCAAACTCATTATTATGCATCCAAAATAATTATTATTTTCTAGTTTTGAAAGAACTATATTCCTTTATTTCCATTTAAGTGTCGTTTAGCCATCGCTTTTAATTTTGGTTAGGGTTTCTCCCTCAATATTAAATTTGGAATTATCTTTCATTGTCTAATACTCATTCAAATTTTGTTCATATATTTTCTAATCTTTTTTATTTTCCATTTATAAATATTTTTATTCCAAATTTAAAATATTAATGCTTAATTAATTCTTTATAAAATTCAAAGGGTTTCTTACCTCGATATTTTCCTTTTAAATCATGTCCCCATTTTCTTATCTATCATATTTTATATTTTCAATATAATTGTATATGAAATTATTATATTATACTTTTTCTTTATTTCTAATTATTTACATTCCATTGTTAATAATTTTTCTTTAATTATACCATATTCTATATGTTACCCTATGTGTTAAGTGTTCTCTTCAAAATGTCCTTTTTTTAATATATTTTTTATATATTTAATCTTCTCCAAGATATATTATCTAAAAAACTTCATTCATAACATACTTTTCTCTCTTCGTTTTTGTAATTTTACTTATCTCCTAACATTTATTATGGATTTATAGTTCATAAATTAGGTTGTTTTAAAAGTAAATTTTCACTTACATTCTTTTTTTTTTAATTTTAGGATTATAATATCACACACAGAGACACATAGGCATTTCAAATGGGTAGATCAAGCCTAAAAAGTATAATAATCCCATTTGGATCATTTTTATATGGGAGAAGTTTTACAATCTCAACCTATTTTTCATATAAGCCAAGAAATACCATGGGAAAATCTCGTTGTATTTTTTATAAAACAAGAATAATATATATATATATATATATTAAAAACTTATTTTCAGAAATGATGTATAGGTATAATGGTTAAGAAAACTGAATGTAATCATTTGGTGTTGGATTAAAAATCCCCTCACTAGATTTTCAATTTTTTCTCCCACATATTCATTATAACAATTATGAAAATAAAAAAGGTGGTGGTATTATACCTCCCCCATGGTTTTACTATGGTCCCATACTACCATTCTAAAAAAATAAAACACAAATATTAGTTTTGTAAAAATTTTGAATAATTAAAATAAAATAATAATAAAAATCATTATTGGTAGTTAATTTCACTCCCCCACAGGGTCATCAATGTCACTAGTACAATTCTAAAAGAATGAAACAAAAGAATTTAAAACATAGAATGGATGGGCACATCATCTATTTTATTTCCCCTATAGAATAATGTGATATTGTGTAAAAAACTAGGTATTTATAGAATAATTTGTTGTTATATCTATTAGTATTCTTCATTTAAATAGTATTTCTAAATAATAAATAATTTATTATGTTTTTATTTAATTTAAAACATTAATTTTTCAATTATAGAATTTTTATTTGAAAAAAAATAATTTCATTTTTGAATATATCATATTTATAATGAATTTTTGATAATTTTCTAAAAAATATTAATTTTTGGTGAATTTTAAAAGAATACCATTTTTTTAATACAATTATTTTATATAATGAAGAAATATTTGTGGTATAAAATTTATTAATTTTATTGAATAATTAAATAATGTTATTATAGGATAAATATTGTATTAAAATAACTTAGAACATGAAAATTTTATTCTATACATTATAAGTATAAAAATTATAGTCATTACTGATGTAGTGTTAGCGCAACACTATAACAACTCATTTAATTATAAAATAATAAGCATTAGACTTAATTTTTACACTTCTGTGTTTTGAATTTCGAAAAACCAACATGCACGATTAAGATTAGTAAGCTATTTAAAGTCTGATAAGATAAACATAATTTTTTTTGAATTGTTACTTACCATTATGAATAGTAATTTACCCTTATAAATAGTAATATGACCCTTATGAATAGTAAATCGGCCAAATGAATATTAACCTCACCAATGAATGTATGATAAAAAAGGAATCTTATAAGTGATAATATGATCATTATATAAGTATTGGTATTTTTGGTAGGTCATAAATATTTAATTACAATTTTATGATTAATTAAATAATTTAAATGAAAATTTTATTTTAATAAAATGTAATCATAAATTATTATTTTATTTTCTTTGGGTTTTATGAAAATTTTATGAGACCTTGATTAATTTTTCAAGGTGTTATAAAATGAGTTATTGCTTACAAATTGTTATTTTTTGAATAAATTAGGATTTTATTTAAAATAGAAATAAACATATTTAGAAAATTATTTTGATAAAATTGAGATCATTTTATAATTATACATGTTGAAAATTGGTTAGGGTGCATTTTTTGGATTTTTCTGAAATACTTGAATTTTTAATGAATAATGAATTGTCTTAGTTAACCGTATATATACCTTATATGTTAAAAACATTATTCCTAACATCATAGATGATGTAAGAACCCTTTTTCCAAAATCACATGCTCTATTTACTATTTTGGGTCACATAAATCAATACTATTCAAAGTCTTGATAAAAAATAATAAACTAATGATTAAAATAATAGAAAACCCCCTCCTCTCCTCAACTATAAATACCATCCTCACCCCACCCCACCCTTTTGTCTCACACCTCTAAAAATTTAAAAATGTCTAAATTCTACACAATATTATTCCCAAGGATATTCCCCACATCCAATACCTCATGGTCTTACAAAAATGTCAAAACCAAAGTCCTTATGGAGGACCTCAAGGAGAGGGGATCAAGAGATAAAAATCCTCTTTTCAATTCTTTTTCTTTTCTTATACTCTCTTCACATTTTCTTATCCAAGAGACATGAAATCTCATGTATCTTATATATACTAGGTTTTTATCATGTTTATGGAACAATTCATCATCATACTCTTTCTCCTCTTCCTCTTATTCTAACAACAAAAACATCAATTGTGATATGTCAATTTACTGACATCGTGGACGATGTGTCTTCAATTTCCATTACATCCATTAAGGCTCTTTGTAAAAATAATAATGTGTGAAACATATTGGAATTTTATTATATTAAAACTCTTATTTTATTATAATTAACTTATATTCATAATATTAAAGGTATATTATGAAACAAGTTTGTGATTATTGAAGAACTGCCAAAATGATCTAAACATCACTAAGGTTTTATCTAATGATTCATCATCATATATGAAAAAAATGATTTATGGAATCATTTAATATTCTTAAAACATATTAATAACAACTCATTCCACTTCTGGAGATTCTCTTCCATTTGAAAAGAAAATCTGTTATGAAACAACCATGGAAACCATGTAAAGAACGCACTTAAACCAATGTAAATAACAAAATATTTTTAATAAATGTGAGGAATGATTTATAAAATGATCATATAAGGTGTTATAAAAAATTTATACTTATTTAAAGTACTAATAACACTCTTTTAACCATTATAAAGGTGTTTTAAACATGTTTTTTGTAAGATGAACTCAAGGAAAGGGAATTCATAACCCAAGTTCCATTCTTTGGGTTAACCTTCTTCTTTATTAATTATATGGTATTAAGATTATTTTTGTGATTATTTTGTTTATATTATGTTTTATTATGTGTATTTATAGTGTATACACATATCCATTTCATTATTACTAATTCTCACTCTAGTTTTTCTGTAAGGTACTTTCCTTTGAAAATACTTTTAATAGTTTATTTAATGAAATTCAAAAAGCTTGTTTTTTATATATATGGCATGAGTGGTTTCTCATGGTTACATAATGATTTTTTACTATGATTTTTCCATTATATATTTACGTAGTAATTCTTTTTGGATATTATTTCATTATTGTGTGCATGTTTTTTTATATTTTAAAAGTGATCTATTTTAAGAAAAAAGCATATTTTGAACATCTGAATGTGTTTTTCTAAAGGATTTAAATGAGTTATCAAGTGTTTTATTAATTATATATTCCTTGGACATTTTTATATTGGTTTGAGCCCATTATATCACAATATATGATGGGTTTTCCCCTATTATATCTCATGATATGTTGGGTTGATCCCTTTATTGCTCAAAATATAACGGGTGATCCCCATTATAGCTCTCCACTACATTGGGTACTCTAGAGATGGAAATTTACCAAATGGTTATTCCATGTTTAAGGGTTATTGTAACAGTGATATGGTAAATATATCCAAATGAAACTATATGATGTTTCTATTCATGCTAATGGGTTTATATGAAATGTATTTTATTGGTTTTTATATTATCACTTTACAAATGATTTATTTATATTTCATACTAATATTTTTGTCCCCAGCCCATGTTTTTGGATGTTTTTTACATCTTATATGGATTTTTAAGAGAAATAAGGAATAAAATATATATTTTATGAATATTTTTCGCAGAAATTATTTTTTATTTTAAAAGTTTTATATTTTGGAAAAAGTGGATACTCTTTGAGTAGTATCCTCTTGTATGATTATGGGATGTTATGTTTGTTTTATGTCCAAATTCTCTAAAAATCTAAACCTAAAAAGATCCTCAATGTATAATAATGTATGTTCATGTCTAAAACTCTATATTATGTAATGTTTTAAGGATGATTCCTTATAGTTGGTATCATGGGTGGTTTATATAACTTCAGAGGTTAGGGTGTTAATTAAGTATTAATTAGAGATCCTTTATACCCAAAATACTTATTATAATATGGAAATTTTTTGAGATTTATGGTAATATAGGAGGATGTTATGAAAACCTAAATCAATTGATATGTAAGGAGGTTAATGGATTTTAGTACTATAATTATTATTTTTACCATTACCCTCAAGATTATTTTTTTCTTTTAAAAATTCATTTCATGTTTAAGTGAGTTTACTTTCAACAAATTAAAGATAGTTTGTCAATATAGAAGGAAAGTGACCTTACACAACCTTCTGGTCCCTCCCTAATTATTTGATCATCAATATTATTGCAAAAAGGATTGTTTAAAATACTTTCACATATTCGTGAGTATTCAAATCAACTATAGGAAATTGTTTGAGTTATCCAACACCAACACTTTCCAAAAACAATATTATGGGTCATGGTATCTTTTTCATATTATTTCAAGATCTCAAATATTCTAACTCTCCCAAAAAGTTAAAAATTATGAGTGGTATGAATTTATGCTTTTTGAATGTAGGTCGACATACCAAATGAAAAAGTAAACATCAAGAAGATCCTAAAATATGGATTTGAGGTATGAAATATTTTCTCATCTGTAAAGTATAAAACATATTCAGATTGATATTTATGATTTATTAGGATATAATTCATATCTTTGATTTACAATAATACGGTAATAATAAATAAGGTGTAAATGAAAAGTAAATGGATTATGAATAATGTTGAATGATTAAGATATCTACATATAAAGGATTCAAGAGTTATGGTACACTTAATGTTAATGAAATGTTTAAAAGTTAGAGTACTATTTTGATTATGGGAGTACATTGGGATAATTTTATTGAGTTTATGTTATATGTAATCCTTATGTTGTTATGTGAAAAAAAAAATTATTCGAGAAATAAATATTTTTGGACATAACTTTAAAGGTATAGATAACTTTAGGATTCATATTATGTTTGATTTTGAGGTAACAGTGTTTTTTTGGGAAGCATTTCATGAATAAGGTAAATAGAATTCTGGATATTTTCTGAATAAAGGATAAATGGTATTTTGTTGGAAATATGATTTTATTGTGGAATTATGGTGACTTATTAAAATGAAAATAATTTCTTATAGATTTAATTATTTGGGCATATACATTATGATGTGAGACTTTAAGAGTCATCGATGATTTTTTGGTGATAAATTTTAATACTATATTAGAGGTATGTGTGAAAAAATCCTTCTGATTTTTTAGTTGTAATAATAGTTTAGAATATTTTATTAGGAATTTTAATGATAGTTATTAGTGGAATTATTCATGTTGAACCTTGGGAATTACTTTAGTGATTAATTCTTTTTGGGAATTAGCTTATCTTATCCAAACATTTTTTTATTAATTCCTAAATAAATGAAGAATAAATTATTTTCCTACTATGTATTTATAGATCCATATAATTTAATTCTAATGCAATAATAATGAATTAGTCATGGTATTTTGTTGGAAAAAAGATGAGTTTGTAGTGAAAATTCATTAAAGGATGAAACTCTACTATTCAAGTAATTAAATATCCTTATGTTCTTGGTATAGATGTCAATAGAATTCTTCAAATCTAGGAAAATAGATCTTAAAATAAAAACATTATCCATTTTCTTTTCTTATTAAGAAATTAATATCCTTTTTAACCCATCATATTTTTATAGTTCTGTGCTGCTTAACATTCTCATGACCCTGTTATATATATGTCTCTATAAGTAATTGAGAGTTGGTTTTATCTTCTATATACATGTTTTGATATTTAGAAACCAAATGTATATTCCCTTAGGTGGTCCTCATAATTTCTTTTCTCTCGAATTGAGTTAATGTTTTAATAATCATTTTTTAGATGTGGGATTTCAAAAAAAAATCTCATTAATAGACCCCTAGTTATGAATCCCAATTTCAAATTGTGAGGACACAATTTATTAAAGGAGGGGAGGATTTAACAATCTGGGTATTTATTGAATAATTTTTTTATATATTTATTAGTATTCTTCATTTAAATAGTATTTTTCAAAATAAATAATTTATTATATTATTTTTTATTTTGAAACATTAATTTTTCAATTATATAATTTTTATTTGACAAAAATAATTTAATTTTTGAATTCATCATATTGAAATTATCTTAGAATGAATTTTTGAGAATTTTATAAAAGAGATTAATTTTTTGTGAATATTGAAAGAATATAGTTTTTAATATGATGTTTTTTTGACTTCGTAAAGAAATATTTTTTATATAAAATTTATTAATTTTATTGAATAATTAAATGATTATATTATTAGAGAATTATTTTATATAAATAACTTATAACATAGAAATTATATTCTATTCTTGATAAGTATAAAAGTTATTTTCAGTGCTTACATAGTGCATGCGCAGCACTATAATGACTCAGGTACTTCTAAAATAGTTAGCATTAAACTTAATTTTTCCACTTCTATGTTTTAAATTTCAAAAAATGGACATACATGCACTATTAGAAATCCTACCTATACCAATGCATTTAAACCAACGGTTTGTAAAAACTGTTAGTATAGGTCCTCTTTCACAATGATTTTACCAAAACATTGGGAAAATACCACTTTGAGTCCACTTATCTCAACGGTTTGGAAAAACTGTTGGTAAAGGGTAAGGACTTCCAAATAGTTTTTCCAAACCATTGGGAAAATCCCACATTGAGACCACTTTTCCCAATGGATTGGTAAAACCATTGGGAAAAAGCGTACTTTTAGACCACTTTTTCCAATAGTTTGGAAAACCCATTAATAAAGGGTATGGATTTCCCAATGGTTTTGCCAAACTGTTGGGAAAATCCCACTTTGATACCACTTTTCCTAATGGTTTGGAAAAACTGTTGGGAATTCCATACTATTTCCAAACGTTTTTTCCAAACCATTGGGAAAATCCCACTTTGAGACCAACTTTCCCAACAGTTTTTCCAAACCTTTAAGAAATGGTATTGGTTTCCCAACAGTTTTCCCAAACTGTTGGGGAAATCCAACATTGATACCACATTTCCCAATAGTTTAGAAAAAAAAATTGGGAAAGGGCATGTCTTTACTAATGGTTTTTCCAAACCATTGGGAAAAGAACACTTTGATGCTAATTTTCCCAATGATTTGGAAAAACCGTTGGGAAATGGTGGGTTCCTGTCCTAATGGTTTTAAGAACTGTTGGGATAGGTACCCTTATTTATTATGAATTCTTTTTTAAAATATCTTCAAATAAATAAATATATAAATTATCTATATATATATGTGTATATATATGTGTATATATATATATATCCAAATATATTCACAAAGGTAATTGTAGGATAGTGTAAAAGTCTTTGATTTATAACCCACGGGTTGTGGGTTCAAAGCTCTACTATAACTTTTTTTTTAAAATGTTTCCTATACCACTGGTATGGGAAACCATTGGGTGATTTAGTGTGGGTATAGACCTTTCTCAATGGTTTGGGTAAATCGTTGGGAAAGATATATCCCAAAAGATTGAAAACCATTGTTATAGGACCATACCAATGGTTTTCAAACCATTAGGATAGGTCTTTTGCAATGTTTTTCCCAAACCATTGGGATTGGTCTATCCTCACGCCAAATAAACAAATGGTGGCACAAACCATTGGTATAGACTATACCAATAGTTTGGGAACTTATACCAATGGTTCTAAATCGTTGGTATAGGTAATTTTTCCATTACAGATGATTGCGATTAGTATGTTATTTGGAGTCTCATAGGAAATACTTAATTTTTTTTGAATAGTAACATACCCTTATGAATAGTAATGTACCCTTATGAATAGTAATGTGGCCCTTATGAATAGTGAAATATAAAAATTAATAGTAACCACCCCAATGAATGTATAATAAAAAGGAATCTTCTAAGTGACAATACGATCATTATATAAGTATTGGTATTTCTTGTATGTCATAAATATTTTATTAAACTTTTATGATTATTTAAATAATTTAAATGAAAATTTTATTTTAATAAAATTTAATCATTAATTATTATTTTATTTTTTTATATATTTAAGATAATTTTTTGATACCTTGATTATTTTTTCAAGGTGTTATAGAATGAGTTATAGTTATACATTTCTTATTTTTCAAATAAATTATGATTTTATTTAAAAATTAAATTAAAAATGTTTAGAAAATTATTTTTGATAAAATGGAGTTCATTTATTAATTCTACACATTGAAAAATGTTTAGGGTAAATTTTTTGTATTTTTATGAAATTCTTGAATTTTTTATGAATAGTGAAATACTGTAATCTGTCGTATATATACAATATATGTTAAATACACTATTCCTAGTGTCATGTATGATGTAAGAAACCTTTCTTCGAAATCACATACTATATTTAATATTTTGGGTCATATGAATCAAGACTATTCATACTATTGAGAAAAAATATTAAACAAATTATTAAAATAATGGAAAACCCCTCCTCTCTTCCACTATAAATACCACCCTCACCCACCTCTTCCTCTCATACCTATAAAGATTTGATAATTGCATAAATTAGGCCAAATATTCTTCCCAAGGATATTCCCCATGTCCAAGGCCTTATGGTCTCAACAAAAGGACCAAAACAAAGCCCTTAAGGAGGATGTCAAGGAGAAGGGATCAAGAGGTAAAAAATTTCTTTCATTTTCTGGTATTTTCTTTTCAATTCATTTTCTTTCCTTATAACCCCATCTTATTCAAGAGACATGAAATATATAGTATCATATATATATTATATTTTATCATTCTTATGGAAATATTTATTATATTAATCCTTCTTCTCTTCCTCTTATTCTAGAAATAAAAACATCATCCATGATGTGTCGATTTACGGACATCATAGATGATGTGTCTTCAATTTAATTTACTTCATTAAAATATATTTTTAAAACCATTTTAACAGTTCAAAAAGATATTAAATTTTATCATATGACCTGTCTTATTTTCTATAATTAACTTATATGCATAATATTAATGGTATATGATGAAATAAGTTTGTGATTGTCGAAGAACTGGCAAAAGGATTTAAACATAATTAATGTTTCAAATAATGCTTCATCATCATATTTGATAAGAAATGATTTATGTTATCTTCTAATATTTTTTAAACTTATTAATAACAATTCATTTCACTTTTGGAGATTTTCTTTCATTCGAAAAGAAAATCTGTTATGAACCGACCAAGGAAACCATGTAAAGAATTCCCCTTAAATAATGTAAATAACAAAATATTATTAATGAATGTGTGGAATGATGTTAAAAATGATCATATAAGGTGTTATAAAAATTATTATTCTTCTTTAAAGTATTAATAATGCTCTTTTAACCATTATATAAGAGTTTTAAACATGTTTCAAGTAAGATGAACTCGAGGTAAGGGAATTCTTAACCCAATTTTCATTCTTTGGGTTAACCTTCTTCTTTATTTATTTTGTGGTATTAAGATTATTTTTGTGAAGAATTTTTTTTATATTATTTTTTATTATTTCCATTTATAGTGTATAAAAATATCCATACTATTCTAATTAATTATCACTCCAATTATATGTGTAAGGGACTTTATTATTAAAATCATTTTAAAATAATCTTTAATGAAATTTAAAAAGATTGTTTATATATATATATATGGCATGAGTGGTTTCTCGTGATTTCATGATTCTTTATTACTATAATTTTTCCATTATATGTTGACATAGTAATTTTTTATGAATATTATTTCCTTATTGTGTGCATGTTTTTTTATATTTTAAAAGTGATCTATTTTATGAAAAAAAAAATGTATTTTGAAAAGACGAATGTGTTTTTCTCAATGGTATAAATGATTTATCAAGTTTTTTGTCACTAATAAGTTTCTTAAAAATATTTATATTGGTTTGATACCATTATATATTAATATATTATAGGTTTATCCCCATTATATCTCAATATATGTTGGGTTGATCCTGTTATAGCTCAAGATATGACACGTGAGCCCCATTATAGCGCTCCATTTCATTGGATACTCCAGAGATGGAAGTGGACCGAATGGTTATTCCATGTGTAAGAGTGATTATGATATTGATATGGAAAATATTCCCCATGGAAACTACATGATGTTTCTATGCATGATAATTGGTGTTTAGGAAATGGGATTTATTGGTTTTTATGTTATCACTTGACTAATGATTTCTTTATATACCTTACTAATCTTTCTGTGCTCATCCAATATTTTTAAATGTTTTTCACATATTATAAGGATGTTTAAGAGAAATAATAATTACAATTTAAATGTTTTACATATTTTTCAAGTAAATTATGTTTTATCTTAGATGTTTTATATTTTGGAAATTTTTAATACTATTTTAGTAGTATCCTCGGGTATGATTATGGGATGTTATATATGTTTTATGTCATAATTCTCTAAAACTCTAAACCTGAAAAAATCTTCAATATGTAAGATTGTATTCTCTTTAAGCTCAAGAATATGTAATTTTTTAATGATTGGTCCCTATATAGTATGTTTCTGTTTGGAAAATCCCATGAGGATTTGGTATTATTTTTATTTGTTTATTTATAAATGTTTTTAAAATAGTCCTAAATATTAAAACCCATATCATTCCATATCCCCTAGATTGATGAAAAATAATTCAAGCTCAAAAAATTTCTTGAATCCGTATACACACATATATGTTTTGTTTTTTCAAAATAATACCATTGTAATAACTTTTAATATCATTCAACCTTCTTTATTTTGGGATATAAATGCTTTTAAAATATATTTTCAATTATTTATTTTAATTTAATCAATATAAGTTATATAATGGAAAAAATTCTATATATCTTACTTTTCATGAATTTTTTCTCTCGTGACAATTTTATTCTCTAATTTTAAAAAAATTTATTTATAAAAGAATAATTATTATAATTATCTTTTTTTGGTAAAATATATGACTTTAGTTTCTTTGAAATATGTTTCTCCAATTTTATATAAAAAATTTGAGAATAACTCTTCTCAAAGTATATATGATCACATTTTTTTATTGTGTAAATGTTCTCTTTATGTATATGTTCATTTTAAACTTGTCTATATCATCACTTAAATAGATAATATTTCATATTCCTTTGATTCAAGATATGTATATGACTTCTCTCTATTCTTTCATTTATTTTTTTTATCATAAAATAATGATGTGGGAAGAACTCTCTCTCTCTCTTTCTTTTCTTTTGATTCATGTTTTATCTTAACTATTTACCCTCGTTATATTTCATATAATTCAATCTATAAATTTATAAAATAATTCATTATAATTATTCTTATATTCTTTTATGACTATTTAACATCAATTAATTACTTATTAATTATTCCTTATCATATACACTCGTTAAAATAGTTCCTTAAAAAATTACTTTAATTGTATTATTTATTTTACTTGGATATCTATCATCCAACTGTATATTATTTTATTATAATATTATACAATTATTTGATACCCATTTTGGTCTTCCCCTTTATTTTTTTAGGACTTTCATTATTCTTTAATTTTTTATTATATTATTATGCCATATGATATCAATTTGTAACCCATTTCTTTTTCATGGGTTATTAGTCTTATGACTCGTGTATGTTATTATTATATGTTGACCACATGTTCATGTAAATGTTATGATTTAATGGTTTTTATTTGAATTATATATCCTTTCAATTCATTGTGTAAAGATTTATATCTCATAAAATTATTATATGTGTACATGTTGTGGTTATCTTCTTCCAATATATTATGCATTGGTTTTTGGATTTTAGATTTTCCCATTATTTTATAATGCATTGGTAGTGAGCCTTAACATATTCTTATAGTGACTTATTTTATGTTTTTTAAACATTATTAAACATTCATATGCTATGATTTTATTTTTATGATTCATGATTCTTCTAAATTATGATATCAAGCCTTTCTTGATGATATCATGGTAATTCAAAATGTTATTAAAGGTTCTTATGCTATGCCTTATGAGTTTCCTATGTTTTATTCTCATGTTATACTCAATGGTCTATTAACAAGACCATTGATTATGATTGTTATGTTTCTATTTGATTATCCCCTTTCGGGGAATTTTATCTCACCCTTTATTTGAGGTATATCTCGAAGTGATCATAGGATTCAAAGAGTTTATAATATCTTTATAATTATTCTACGATATAGGATTTTATTTAACTATTATGGAATTATATAAGTTTATGATGTGTTATATACCTAGTTATCAAATTCAATACGATTTATATTATATTATGTGGTTGTAATTTCATTTTTTATGTAAAGGTATGAATGTTTAGCACTAGATCCTAAAGTGAAGGTCTTGGGTCACTTTATAGAAGTAGATTTTATTTTTTAGTTATGTAACAAAAATCATTGGTTCTATTAACTGTTACATATTAATATGTGTATAAGATATTGATTTATTTCAATACATGTGATAAAAAATTAAATAATTAAAAGAATTCATACATTTATAGACTACATGAGATAAGGTTATGAGATATTTAAAAAACCCTTTAACTGGTATGTTTTAGATTACTTGTGAAGAAAACACTTCTAAAGACCTTGATCATCCAAAAGAGTGGGTTATTCAAAAGTTAGGTGACAGTTAATTATCATGTGTAAGTCAAGGATAATATGGTTAACCCCAATAGTATTACATTCTTGTATATTTTATAATATTTGGATCACATGTTAGAAGTAAATCCTAATGATTAGGATACTAGGGGAATAAAGTTGAGATAATACATATGATAGATTTGGGAAAATGGTTTTCTACTTAACTATACAAGATTAATATATAATATTATTGAAACTTTTATCTACCTAATTAACTAATAAATGAGTGAATTTTCAAAGAGAAATAAAATAATTAGTAAAATATAGATCTTGTTACACTAATAAATTTACTTCATATTAAAAAATTCCATTATTTTAGTGGGTATATATTTTATATAATTATATATTAAATAAATGTAGAACATAATACTCATATAATAAATTATTATATTATAAATAAAATTGCACCAAAATCAAACATTCATATAAAATAAAGAGTAGAAATGGATAATTGTAAGGGAATAAAGTTCTTATAGTGGTATCAAAACCTAAGAATTGTTCTCAAGAAAGAGATTGAAATATGTATTTGAGGAATCTCTTTCTAAATTTCTATCTGGTGAAGATTTTCAATATTAATATATATATGTGTGTGTGTTTATTTAAATAATAATTAGTGTTTTATTGTTGTATATAATCTAAATATTTTGTCAATTGAACTTAATTTGTAAAAGAAATATGGGAATATTGAGGTTTTCATGGTGGTAGATAACCGAAACAAGTTTAATCATGAACAAGTATGGAATGAGACATATGATATTTTAAAGGATTTTTTTAGATTAAATGACATAGGAACATCAATACTCGATCACATACTTAATATGGTTTAGTATGTTAATGAAATATAGATATTTTGATCTCCTCTTAATCTATATTTGGCTACATATTTTATTCTACTATAATTTTTTGAAAGGTTCTGAAAATTTATTATGAACTGAAATGTAAATGAATCTGATAAAAGGTTATATGATCTTATATATATTTTGAGGATAAATAATAAATAAATTAAATTTCTAGGCTATTTATCTATGTTGACTATATGTGGCAGTAAAAGTTCATTCCAAAAGAAGAAGATAGCAATTAGAGAGAATGGATCATTGAAATATTGTTAATATGTAAATGAGTTTAAAATTAATGAAAAAGTGAAAAATAAATCTTTAAATTTGTATTAAATTAATGTTTTTATAGTGTTTTCTATAGATATATGGAATTAAAAATATTAATTCCAACTTTAAGTATTTTAAATTTATAAAATTTTATATTTATTTATAGCTCATTCTTACTTATGTGATCAGATGATATTATCTGCAACCAATAGTTGTTATTTATAAATGATATTATACTTTTTTTAAAAATGGTTTATAATTTTTTCCATTATATATCAATGTTTCAAAAAAAGTATAAAATGAGTTTTAGTTAGAATAAAAGCTAATTTATCGAGCATAAAATTTATCTAATCCAAGTTATTTGTTAAAATATAAGGGAAATATTTCTCACCACCCATCAATGAAATATTTTAATAAAGTAATTTTTTAAATATTTCTTTAATCAAAAAATCCATGTGATATATGATTATATAGTTTATTTATTGAATATAATTATAAATTAAATAAGTTTTTTTTATTTATATAAAATATTTTTTGTCTTAAAATTATATTCTTATGGAAATATATTTTATATAAGGTTAGTGGGAGTACATTTAAACTTATAAAAGTTAAAAGTAAAATAAATAAAAAACAATGTTAATCTAATTCAAAGTGAATATATATTTATATCTTAAATGTTTTTATGATATATTGGTAGATAAAGATCATAATCTAAAGAGTTTTATTTAAATATGTGACCAAATGATCTCAAATAAAAGTTTGAATTTATAGAAATGTTCTTAGATGATGATAATATAAAACTTAGAAAAAATAAAAAGAATTTAAAAAAATTATAAGCCATTAACATTATAACATTAAATATTTTGAAGAGAAGAAGTTTTTTATAGTGTTTAGATATTTAATATAAGGATTTGAATCCAAAATTTCACTATTATTCTAAGAATTTTTTCAAATAAATGTTATCTCATTAAAGGATTGTAGTGGATACTTGATTTTATCAAATGATGTCTGGTACTCTTCATTCCACTGGTAATTGTACCTTTATTCAAGATCTTAGAAAAGGGATTATACTTTTTGTCTAGATTTTTGATGAATTGGTGTATGTAGTCTAAGTGGACTTCAAGGACCCTAATCTCCTATAGGTGTCTCATAGAAGGAATATGTCTAATTACCTTGTTCTTCTATTGGTTGATTTCAATGCCTTTGTATCAGGTGATAAATCCTAGAAACTTACCAAAGGTAACCCCTAAGTCACACATCAAGTGGTTCATCTTCATATGAATGGAGAGGAGCAATCCCAACCCTTTGTCAATATATTTTCGATGGTCCTGATGTTGGAGTTATTTTACCACAAAATCATACACATAGAATTCCACTAACATCCCAATGATCGGTTTGAAGATGTGTTGCATAGATCACAGATAAGTGACTCTTTCATTGCTCAGACCAAAAGGTATTAACTGGTAGCAGAAGGTTCCTTGTAGTGCTTTGATGGCAGTAGAATTCTCATCCTTAGGGACCATCCAGATCTAATTGTATATGGAGTATTTATCTATGAAAGAGAGATCCTAAAACCTGGATGTGTAATTGATTAATAGATTCATCACTGGAAGGGGAAAATCATCCTACTTATAATGGAGTTTGAGGTCCCATAGGTTGATACAGACTCTAATGTTTCTATTATTATCCCTAAATGGAATGATTTTGGAAATTCACTTGGGGTACTGAACTTCATTGGTGAATCTGGATTTGACGATATTATCAAATTCTACCACGACCATGGCACAATGTAGAGGGAGCATTTTCTTGGGAGGCTACTGGAAAATGCGATGACTCTTCCGGAGATAAAGATAGTGGATAGTGACCTGAGGGTCTAGTCCTAGAATATTGTCATAACTTTAAGAAAATATATCATGATGTTACTTCAAGAAATCTATGTATTGATGATGTTCATCTGGAGTCATGGCTACACTAATCTGTATTAGCCTCGGATCTTCATTGGTGCCAAGGATCACCTGAACTAATTCATCAACAGTGGTGGTGACACCCTCTTCGAATGCGGGAGTTTAGTCTTCCAAATCCCTCTCCTCATTAGATATAAGGGAATTAGAGGAATGAGATGGTTTATCCAGGATGACTGATTTGTGGGAACATCGATGCCTACTTAGGTGGATATGGAATCCTCACTGGGGGGACTCCTACTCTGCTAAGACCATGGGGATAGAATATTTCATTCCAATTCTATCAATCCTTCAATCATATGATCCATGCTTGATATCAAAGTAATAGTGGTAGGTCGTCTTGTGTAAGTTTGACATGGCTTAATGAATCAATCGGGTCTGGCGTATAGTTATAGCCATAGGTAGAATGACTTGATACCTTACTAGGGTAGGTGCTTCTGGTATTTCACGATCTTGGACTATGTATGAGTACATGGTAATATTCTGGAATTCCTTGGGCTTAGGGATGTGGCGCCCTTTCCTCCTAGAATTTAAAAATCAATTTCCCATGTCTGGAATCATTGCCTCCAACCAATAAATGAAGAGGGTGAAATCATCATCCAAGTCCATCCATGGGATGGATTCAACAGTGTTGTGATATACCTCATTGTCCTGAACTATAATTTCCTTTCTCTTGTAGTAGCCATAATCTAGATAGAGGTCTTCATATGAGTAAAAGGGAGATGCAACACCTTGGATCTTACATACTCAATCATTGAGATAATATATGAGGCATTGAAGATATGAGGAGGAAAATACTATATGTAAATGGATCTAGGGCCTACCCATTAATGTGTTATAGTAGATATCATGTAAGATGGACATGAACTCAGTGTTTACTATCAAGCCACCGAACTGGGTCTTCACTAGGATTCTTCCACATAGACTCTGCTCAGTCATGTCATAACTCTATATCATCATGTCAGAGGGACTCATATTTTATTCAGTAAGTCTGAGCACGCAGATCATTTAGGTCGATATAATATTGATCTAAAAAATGTGTCTTCTGGACCGTGATGGATCTCCATGGATTGAATGGGCCTATGATGTATAGCGGGAAGATGGTCCCCTACATGAGGGAGCACACAACTTCTCTAGAGAATGAGATGATGGATTGGAATTATTCTTTCTTGATTTCATTAGAATAATAGGCCTCTAAAATTTCTACCACTGTCTCGAACTAGTGGGAAATCCTCAAAGATTCTACAAGGGCCTCACGAATATCTTCTAATAATCAGAGGGTCTTGAGAATCGAGAGCTTCACGGGTTACTGGGGAGGTAATTCGATAAATTATACTTCCATCCCATATACACATTTCTACCTACATATGGTTTCTCTTTGGAAAGAGGCATGACAGACACTACTGGCTGAACCACTAGATACCAATTGGTGCTTGAAATATTCTACTGGTCATCAAATAACTCACATAAAACCACTACTGGCTAACTATCAGCTAGCTGAGTCCTGGATTTAGTAGGATGTGGAAGACCATGAAGTTTGTCTATCTATTATACTTTTTCAATTAGAAGAATCAATTACAGTGGAATGTCTGACAAAGCAAGATGGGTGGATTATGCCTATTGATCTCTATAAAACACCTACTATCTGGTCTCGATAGCATGCACAACTTGTCTTGGAGCACCATATTGAGCATTCTGGAGGTACACATATCCCTATATTATTCTTTTATGATATAGACCATAGACACTTGGAGAAATTTTTTGATATTTCTTGTCAATGGGAACCATGAAAGGATCTACCAACTTGATAGTATTTACTAAGGAATACTTCTGGACATAATCAGAGGAGTCTTCCAATGCTTGGTGGATCCTGGGTGTGATAACCAATAGTGGAGGCATGAAATTCATGATTTTACAAGATGAATTCAGAATTGGTAGGGGAATTTTATTTACCTTACATCATCAGTACCTACTTTTTTGAGATGTAATGGGATGTGTGATGGATGTATAAGTAGTAACTAGAGAAGATTCAACAACTTCAAGAGGTTCAGGGTTGCCTAAGAGGGAATAGATGACACTGTGGGTGAGAGAAACTTCCTAACGAGCCAACCAGTCATCATAATTCTAAGTTTCATAGATGGAAACATGTTTCTATTCACTGGAAATCTCACTTTTGTTGTCATTCTTAGTGGAAATATGTGTCACTTGTGTTGAGATGTGGCCCAACTTGACCACACCATTGTCCACTTGGTCCTAGGGTCAATCCTTGAACACAAATCATTGTTGTATGGTATGCCCAAGGATTCTATGGTAATGTAAATGGTTAATGTTATCATTTAGATCAGCTTCATGGTGTTTCTTGCACTCTAGTAGCTTCAGATACCCCTATTCCAAGGCACTATTGAAATAATTAGGAACATGTGAATCCTTGAATGAATGGGTCTATCTTCTTATGTCTAGGAAAGGATCTATGGGATCTTGGCGCTAATGAGGGGTTAGAACCAGATGAGTTATTAGAGCCATATTCTCTTGCCTAGGAGGTGATTATTATCAAGGACGCATTTGTTGATTCTGCACTAGGAAGGGGTGAGCTTGTTGTGGTTGATAAACTCGATGAGGTAGTGCTGGGTAAGGCTCAGCCAGTAATAGCTCTTGCAGCTCTGGGTCTTATAACTATATGGAGGAGGTAGTATCTACCTTAGCGGTTCTTATTGTAGGGGGATAGAAGAGTAAACGGACATGCCTATAGGGCATGCTTCAATGCTTCCTTCAGATATTGGGATATATCATAAAAATCCATAAATTCACCAAGGAAGTTCTTAGTGATACGGTTAGGGATCAATTTAGTCTTCAAGTTTCCCACACACATCATCAAAAGTTGATCTTAGGTCAGTGACATATCAAGTGAATATGTGAGGCCCTTTCATAGGGTGATAAAGTCTGTGAAACACTCATCAGGTAGTTTGTTGTACTTAAAGTAGTCGAAAATGATTGTTTTTTATGTGGTGGAGATGAATTTTTGGATAAACTTCCTATGGAGATCTTCCCAAATAGTGATGTCCCCTATGGGTTACTAGTTGTACCATACAAATTTAGGCTCTTCTAATGTCTATATGAAACATTGGAGCTTGGTGGCCTCCTACTACTCTGGGGTTCCCAACATGGGTCCGCACCTTGAGTTGAAGTGGTCCAAATGTTGTAGAGGGTCTTTCATCCAATTGAAGGGGTTTCAGTTAGGATTCTGAAAATATGGGTGGGCTCTAATGTCTTCCACCCATGACGGATACATCATTCCATCATGTGGGATTACCACCTATCGTGTCTCCAAGGATTCTAGGTGAGTGGTGAGAGTGGATATATGGTCTTCTTGGTGAGGTTTCCTATCTTGGAGAGGATCCCTAACAACCAATTCATTGGTAGGATCATAAAAATGTTAGGTCATTTCAATGGCTCATGGTATGGCCTAGGGAGAAGCTTTATCTGGGTCCAGAGTAATGTTATCACGCTGCTCAGGTGGATTCAGTGCTGCATATCATGGTCATCTTTCATAAACCCCAGCCTCTTCCATATCGGTATGCATAGGATTACTGAGCCTAATATGGGAAATAGAATAAGAAGGAATTTTTGATTCCCTTGTTTCTCTAGTGGAGGAGGAATAACATCCTATTAGGGATCAACATAGTCTGGGCACTATATAACAAGGATCTAACTGATGATCCACTTATAATATACAACCTTCTAAAGTAAGGTAGTTATCGTATGATCGACCTTGGTATCTAGCACAACATCATAAAGATCAGATGGTTTAGAGATCCCAATATTCAATTTACCTTTTTTGATATTTGGACCGGTGGGAAATGACAGGTAGGATTCCCCAAGAATTAGAGTCTTCCTTTACATGTGAGTGTGGATACTTGTATGAGGGTACACCTAATATTGCACTACCCCAAGGGGTGTTTCATCTACATCAAACCCTATTATGGTGACCTCATTCTAGGATATATAGGTTATAACCATTTTCACTATGACTATACACAGATGCATGTCCTCTATATCACTAAGTTGTTCCAACAGTTGTAGGATGTGGCTGAGGTGAAGAGCATCATACTACCCCCAGCCTCAAATTTTGACATGTGGTAACACATCATAAATGATTATATAGATCACTATGAATATCTGAATCCATCTATATTGGATGGTCTAGTGGTAGTTAGGTGATAAATGGTGATGATCTACTAGGAGTGCTACTAACTCAACCATGAATCACTATTAATCAATGTCATCAAAATGTTCCTGTATTATTGGGTAGACCAACTGATGGTCATAGAGGTGAAAACATGTTATCCAGAAAGTTTGGTGGAATCATGTAAGATAGTACTCAGTGAGAGACTCTGTAATGTTGAAGTTGGGATACACACTTGGCCAGAATACTACTGAAAAATGATCAGCAGCTATAGTATCCCATAGTATTTCTTATTCAGAATCAGGTTTTTGATCTTGGTTGGCCCAATATTCAATCATTTTTTTCCATGAAACTAGTGGTGGAACTGATATGGATTGATGTGGAGGTGGTCTGGCCAGTGGAGGACCCACTTCATGATACGATTGATCACTACACGTTGGTTCATCTCTCAAGGGTGTTACCAACCACATCATTATAACCATATAGGAATGGGTGCTTACCACTACCTCATATGCGAGGGTAGTGAAACTAATTGATGGGTCTACAATATTATCATCGTTTATCAAATTTCAGAATATCACTCTATGATCTTAGGTTGAGGTAGAGAATGAAACTGGAAATAATGGGGATGATTGCATTGTGAGAACCTAGAAGGGAGCCAAATATTCCTCCACCTACATATACCTACAAAAGGAATCAATAATCTTGGTGATAATATCTTTAGGATGATTACTATCACCTATTGGGATCTTTCCCAAGACTATAATGCAGTTGAATTGATTGAGGGTTCCATCATTAAATCAAACTCTACCTCAGAATCTGAGAATTGAATAGTATTGAAAATGAATTTTCATTTCCTGTAATTTTTCCTGTAGCAGAAGAAATTGGAATTTATGCCTTATGACGGTTATTTAGGGTAGGGAAGTTCTTCAGAACAAGGAGGACCTTCATGTTGATGGGTTATGGAAAGGGGAGGACATACAATTTGATTTTTCAAGATATGGGGAGGACCTCCATATCATATGTTGTTGGAGTTGGTTGGACCTCTTCTTGAAATAATGTTGGATTGGGTAGTACCTCCACTTTGATTGTTAATATAGTAGGGAAGAACTCTTCTTTGGTTTCTAGGTACATGGAAAGGACCTCCATGTTGGTTGTGAGAGTGGGGAGGACCTCCTATTTGGTGGATTGAAGTGTGAGGAGGACCTTCACATAAATAAAACTAGACATGGGGAGGAAGTCCATGTTGAGGAGAATGAGTATAAAGAGGGCATCTGTACTGGTTTCTAGATACGTGGGGAGGACCTCCATTGTGGCTGGTTAAAACCTGTGGAGGTCCACCACATTGAATATAGAATAAGTGGGTAGGACCTCCACTCTAGTTGGATATATCATGGGAAGGACCTCTGTGTTTGAAAATGGTTGCATGGGGAGGACCTCAGTAGTGATTGTCGATGAAGCGAGGAGGACTTATGCTTAGCTGGGAATGGTGTGATGAGTACATTTGTGCTAATGGGTTGCACCACTGGGAGGTCCTACATTTCAACTAGTGGTATCGGCATGGGGAGGACATCCATGCTAGTTTTTCTAATATGGGTGGGGACCTCATCTTGAACTAGGAGTGGCATGAGGAGGACCTGTGTGGTAATAGTGAGAGAAGGGAGTACCTTTTCTTTGGTAGGTGATGGTATGGGGAGGACCTTCACATTGAAAATAATCATCACAGGTTGGCCCATAATGGTCATTGGTGGTTTAATATATTGACAGAGTCAACCCATCATGCATGTAGGGTGTATGGGGTCTTGATTCCAATTGGGAAAAGATGGATCATTTCTCATCAGTTATAGGGTTATAGTAGAATTTTTCAATTGTGGAAGAATCCACTGAAGTTTTGGAGGATGATTCCCCTTGAAATGAATCCTCCTAAGATTGTTCCAAAAGTTAGTTTTGGGTAATTAATACTAGGGATGGAAGAGTAGGGTTGTAGTCCACATGTTCCTCAACTTGGAGGACCAATCTTTTCTAGAACTAACGGGGCCTGGCGGGATCCCTCCTTGGCAGCTCCTAGGAAGTAGTCCCAGCTGGAGTGACTCTATAATTCCCCACCTCCTTTGTGTGGGGGAGTAATTCATATGATCATTTGGGGAGAGGTTTCTGAAAAGGTTCTATGTTGGAGTGGGGAGCATTAACTCCCTGCGCGTCCCTTGGGGCAGTGGTGTCAGTGAGGCACAAAAGCCTCTAGGTCCTGGCAGGCCATCTCTCTTGTGGGAATGACCCCCTCCTACTTGTAACATGGTACAATGATATTCATAACCCTATTATAAATGATCTCTGATGGTCAGATGGGGTGTTGGAACTCAGTAGTCGTGTTCACATCTAAGGTCATAGAGGAGGTGGATTTGTGTGGTATTTTCACATTGATATTTCTACTACCCCTACATCTATGGGCATTGGGTTGGTGGTTTCCTATAGCATCAGTCCTGCAAAGCAGGAGTATTCATCCATCAGTAAAAATAAAATGAAATCATTTCAAAATGCCACAACACCGTCTAATCTTGCATGGTTGGAGAGATAAATATACTCTAACAATGACACAGACCATAATTCCCAACATTTTACTGCCCCAATTTCTGGTGAGTTTCATTTTGGGCCAACTATTTTCTTGGTGTGTATTAGTGTTATATTGTTGGATCTGGTGAAATTATAATCTATTGATGTCTCAAATATTACTAATCCCCTTGTTGAGGAGAATAGTTTCAGATTGGGTTCAACATTTCCATTTTTAATGCTTTCAACAGGGAGCACCTTATGTGTGTTAACGTGTGCTGACGTCTTGATTGTTTCCCCACATTCCTACTTTTCAAATGAAGGTATATTTAATCACTTTCATTGGAAATATCTTCTCATTGATCAAAATAGTATAGTGGGATGTTGGTTCTTCTTTCCATGGATTCCACCTAGGAACGCGCCGCCTAGTCTGGGTATCCCTTATAGAGTTATATCATGTTCACAGAACTCATTATTAATGCCATGTGTTTGTGGAAATTGGTTAATCAAACTACTTATTTCTAGAAATTTCAAAGGTTCATAAAAGGGCAGAAACCTTCGTTCAGGAGAGTATTCATGTGGAAATCACTGGTATGTTTGGAAGCTAGTAACATTGGTCACCGGCATTCTTCTTCATAAGAGGTCATCTCACTGAGGCATCTTAGGCATGTAACTCGAGGCATCCTGTATAACGGTCCATAATTTTCATGGATAAATATTACATATAAATAGATGAATATAAATTAAATAACATAACAAAACTTTAACAGAACTTTATAGGTTTAGTGTCTTTAAAAACTAGAAAGCTTAAACAAAAAATTCATAAAATATCTAAATTGTCTCTTGTTTATTTCTTCCTAACTAGAACTCTTTTTAACCCATCACACTTAATACCTTTATTCATATCCTTGGAAAAAATCATAAGAAATGGCGAACTTAGATGCTTAGTAAGGGTAAAAAATGGAGATATAATATCTATCATTTCATAATCATAAGGCATAAGAACGAAAATATTTTAAAATTATATCTTTCATATCAAAAATCAGGATATAATGTCTCGGGATAAATCATTGAAATTCATAAAAAATTAAAGAACATATTTCATAATATAACTCATATAATTTTGGAATACATATAAGTACAGTATATCATTTACTTATTATTAAAGTCTCATTTTCAAGACAATCATAATGGATAATGTCCTTTACTTAACCAAGTTCACTCCTCATTCTAGCCCTATATTACTAAACTAGGTTTTCTTCCCCTTATAACCCTATTTATATCATCAGATATAAATATTTACAAAATGAATTGTAGGGAGATATAGGTCTCACCCGTCACGTAATGAAAACCATACATATATGTTCGATAATAACATAATTCATCTGTATAACCAATATAAATAAATGGTTTTCATAAACATCATTTCATCATAACATAACCCATGGAAAATAAAAGGGTTTCATAATACCATTCCATCATAAACATAAAAAAACATAGAAATAATAGGGATAGTACCCATAAAAATTATATCCCCCGGTAATGAAAAAGTAACATCAAAAAATATTATCAATGATGGAAAATAATTTTGAAAGATCAATTGAAATAATTCTTGAGGAATATATCCATTCTAATTTAAAAAATTTTCTTTTGTTATAATGTTGAGAAATTTTAAAAGAAAAAATTTTCATAAAAAATAACTCGGTAAGATTATAAGGTAATATTAAATTAATTAATACATCATGAAAGTGTAAAAATACATTCATTCCATATATGTTAAAAAACATTCTTCTGGTACTTTTTTCATAAAAGTCATAAAGAACCTTGTTAGAAAAATAATAAAAGATTACTTTCAAACTATTTAGTAAAAATTCAAGCATGGGTAAAAATGAATTTAAAAATTATATAATAATAGTAAAAATATTTTGGAATACATTTTTAAGAAACATGGACATGGAAGACAAATATTCCCCAATAAATATTTATGTATAAACAATTTCGGATTATAATGAGATCGTGAAATTAACCTGTAACATATGTTTGATTTCCTTAGTACGTATTTAGAAATCATTTATAATGGTTAAAATAATGTTATTAATTTTTAACCAAACCATATTCATATGTATTATAAGATATTTTATCCTCTTATATCATCATATCGTAATATTTCATTATTACCCTTATTTCAGGTGTTAACTACTTCATTTTCCCATGCATGTTTTATCATATAAATTCAAATTCTTGTGCATATGAAAAAGTTACTTAATTTATAAAATTACATTAGGGTAATATATATCATATTTATTCATTATTTATATTTATATAATCATTATTTAATTTTGAACAAGGAAAATGAATTTCATCGCATCATGGAGATAGTAGGTCATACATATGCACAAGTGGAAGTATCATTTTCTTAATGATGAAATGGTATAGTAGTGGATGATATATTACTTTAAATAAAAAATATAAACTTATAATTATTATTATATATATATATATATTTCACTTACATGTTTATACCTATCCAAATATATTATTTATGAAAAATAGATTACACCACGGTGTGGAGACGGTAAGTCATACGTATGCATGCATGATGATTTTTTTATAGGATGGATAAAAGTTAGAATATGGTTATTCCATAATCATAATAACATCTCATCATATATGTGATACTGTATTTATTAATTTATAATTTAAACAACACATGAAGATGATGTATAAGAATAAATGATCTTAAAATAATTGTTAAAGACGATTACCACTTCTTTAGAGAACTCCCTTTAGATATCCACTTAGGGACACTAGGGTAGATATTTATAGAATAAAAAAACCTATAAAATATGGATAGGAATGTTTAGAAGAGAAAATGGTAGGATATGGTGTAGATTTAAGGCTAAAATTGATGTGTATAAGTAAGGGATGAGGTACCCTTTTATAATTTAGGTGAGGGGCACTTTTAGAATTTCTAAAAATATTAATTTATAATAAATTCAATATAAATCCAAATATATAAAAAATTAAATCTATTTGAATATAATAATATATAATGCTATAACTTCATCATAAAATAGACTTTATACAAGTTTTGGTATTATTTTAAACTTTATCGTTTTTATTTACCCTTAGTTAACCTATTTTAATTTTAACTAAGGTAACAACTTTTTCAATATTAAAAGGTTGTGAATTTTACATATGTGATTTCAATTATATCATAAATTAAAAATTTATATCATTTTAGACCATATAATGTTTTTAAGAGATGTTTTAATTTTTTAAAATAATTTAAGAATTTATTATTTTTATAAAATATCATTAGTGTCAATTTTGTGGATATTCATTATTTAGACTTTTAAAAATATCAATATAAAACATTGACTTCAAAACAATATTTTATTATATCCTTAATATGTCAAGTTCATATATAAAATTCATTTATTACTTTAACTATATAAAATTATATTTATTTTAATATTTTTAGTAATAATTATTTGATATTTTCATTATGAAAATAATTAATACATCATTTTTGTAATTATTTAATATACTTATCGATTCACTGAAAATTAAAAATAAAATACCATGATGAAGATAAATATTATAAATATCATAATAATATTTATAGTTTAATATATATTTTGGGTAACCCTATATATAAAATCATATAGTATTTAAAACATGAATATGACATCCTTAAATTTTTATTAAATAAGATATTATAAATACCACAATTTCATCTAAGTTACCCACAAAGTCAAAAATAAATTTATATAATGAAATTATATTTATTAATTTAAAAATTTAATGTTATATTCGTTCATAACATAACTTTTTTCTCATGTGGACACATAAGGGATATTTAAGACAACGAAAGTGAAATTTTGTGTCTTTCTTTGATTGAAATATCATATAAGTCATTTTCGAGGAAAACTATTAATTAAAAAATAATAATTTAGATCCTTATGTTTTAAGGGTAGATTTATATTAATTAATTAAAATTTTGGAATGTGTTAGAGTTATTTTATATTTTTTATAATTTTTTTAACCTAAATGACCCAATTTACCAATTACAATGGTAATAAAATTTACCAATGTTACTATTCATATTGGACAAATATAATAGGGTATATTCACTAAATACTGATCTTATGAAACTAAATTTGGTATCCATTCTTCAAAATTCAAAACATATAATTTACATAATTAAATTTAAAATAAAACTGGTAAGCTGCCATGAAAAACTATTTTTCAAAAAAATGCACTTTTTAAAACATAAAATGTTTTTATAATAATATTTTGTATAAAATAATTTTAAAAAACCAAAATTTGATTATTTTAAATGAAAATAAACTAATTTAAATTTAAAACCATTCCATAAAATAATTTAATCATTTTCATACATTAAAATAAATTACAGTTTTCAATAATAATCAGTATTTTCACTATTCCTTAAAAAATGTTTTTAGAAGATATTTTTTAGATATTTTTGACTTTATGAATTAAAAAATGAAATTAATTTTTTCAAATAAATTTTCTATAAATTTTAAAAATTAATATTCTCTCATAAAAACAAAAAAAACTCATTTTAAAAGAAAATTTATTTTTAAAAAAAATTAATTTTTCTAAAATTATAAGCACTTACTAATACATTTATATTGAGTTAGACCTATAATTTATTTCATAAATTAGTTATTTATATTTATTCCCTTCAATTTAATAACTAGGTTATAATGGTTATCTTATAGTATCTCATGTTTCTTTTAAATTTTTGGTTGCATACAACACAAGCTATTGATGAATTAAAAACAATTTAAGGAGATTAATTTTTTAAAAATATACAATTGTTAAATAATAACACCCTTAAAATGAATTTAAACACCAAAATTCATCACTTGGATACAAATATATGAGGATACTTCATCATCATCACATCCTCAAGATCCCATGTAGCTTACTTAAATTGGTGGTTCTTCTATAAAACTGTAACCAAACGAGTGGTCTTGTTTTGTAGAGCTTTATCTCTATGATCCACAATCTTTGTTATCTATTCTTTAAAAGAATTATATTTCTCTAGAATTACTTCTTTTTAGTTTAGTACATGTAAAAGATGAGTTATGTAATTTCTCAGGAGAGATGCATAGAACACATCATGAGCTTGAGAGAATTTAGGTGGAAGCACCAAGTTATAATCTACCTTCCCAATATGATTTTTTTTTCAAAATAACTGATATTATTAGGGAATAGCATTCCATTATTTCAAAATCTCATCACTCTCATCTAGGGAGATATTATAAAAAATACCTTGTCACCCATTTCAAACTCTAGGTTTTTTCATTGATTGTCAGTATAACTTTTTTTACACTCTGAGATGCTCTTATATGTTATTGAATATATCTTACATTATCTTACATGTACTCAAATGAATCATGTCCCAATAGCTTTATTTTTCCAACATCATTTTATCATGTTGGAGTTATACACTTATTACCATAGAGAGCTTCATAAGGAGCCATCTGAATACTGGAGTGAAATCTACTGTTATAAGAAATTCTAGAAAAGGTAGGTGTTGATATAAACAACCTTTTAAATCCATAGAGAAAGCTCTCAACCTGTCTTATATATTTTGAATTTTCCTCCCAAACTAACCATTATTCTAAGGATGATAAGTAGTGTTGAAACTTAACTTTGTATCCAGAGCCTGCTGAAGACTTCTCCAGAACTTTGAGGTAAACCTTGGTTCCAGATCATATATAATGGAAAGTGGTACTCCATTCAATCATACCACTTAATATATATTCTGGAAAGTTTATCAAGATTGAATTCTTCTATGATAGTAATGAAGTGTTATGAATTTGTAATGAGATCATCTATAACCCATGTAACATTATGGATTTTATATTTTTTGCGAAGTTAAATGAAAAAACTCAGGGTGATGTTTTCCCATTTCCATTCTAGTATGGGAAATGGATATAACATCCCATTTCACTTATCTATATCAGCCTTAACTTGTTAACAATCCAAGCACTAAGAAACATATTCTACAATATCTATATTCATGTTATCCCATCAGAAATACTCTTTCTGTTCCCTATACATTTTTTGGATTCCATAATGAATAGATAACAATGAACTATGAGACTCATCCAACAGCTCCTTTTTATTTCTGGTATGGGAGGGACATAAAAACGATTTCTAAACCATATTATTCCATCATAATCAAGGTTGAACTCAGGAACATATATCTTATTCTTCTATATATCTACATCTTCCTTTTGTGCCTCATTAATCTTTACTAGTATATATGGTTGAACATTCATTTGAAAAATATAGGATGTATCCCCTTCCTTTAAGATTTCTAGATTTATCCCATAAAAATCGATAAATATTGGATCTTTTGTGATTCTTATAATAGATAGGCTAGCATGGTCCATTCGACTCAAAGAATCTTCCACCTTGTTCACTTTCCTAGGGTGGTAATGTATTGAGTAGTCGAAATATTTAATCAACTCATACCATCTCCTTTGGTGCATATTTTTCTCATTTGGTGTAAAAATGGACTTTAAACTTTTATGATTAGTATATATATCACACCTTTATCTATAAAGATAATTCCTCCATATCTTTAATTCAATTACTATTGAAGCTAACTCCAAATCCTGAGTTTGGTTATTTTTCTCATGGATTTTCAATTTTCATGAGGAAAAATATACCACTTTATCATTTTTCATGAGAACACATCCCAGTCCCTTATTGGATGTATCACTATAGATCACAAACATTTCTCCACTATAGGGTAGCATGAGAATAGGCTCACTGACTAACCTTCTATTCATCTCCTTGTAATTCACTTCACATTCCTTAACGTATCAGAACTTAACTCTTTTCTGAGTCAACTTGTTTAACGGATTCGATAATCACGGTAAATATTTCACAAAAGGTGGATAACATCCATCCAAACCAAGAAAAATTTGGATATCAGTTACAGTTATTGGCCTAGGCCACCACTCAATAAATTCTATCTTTTTTGGATCTACAGATACCCCCACACATGATATTATGTGACCCAAAAATGAAACTTTATAAATACAAAATTCCCACTTGGTAAATTTCTCATAAATATTCTCATTTTTTAGGGTCTTGAATACAATCCTCAAGTGATATTAATGTTCTTAATTTCTCTTCAAATATACAAGAATAACATCTATAAACACTATCATAGACTAATTAAGATAGTCTCTTAGGACTCTATTCATTAAATACATGAAAATAGTGGGGGCATTTGTAAGACCAAAAGCCATTACTATAAATTCATAGTGTCCATACCATGCATGGAATGTTTTATTGGGTATATCCTCCATCTTAACACTCGATTGATGATATCAAAAATTAATATCAATATTATAAAAGTATTGAGATACTCATAGTTGATCAAATAAGTCATCAATTTGGGGGAGGGGTATTTTTTCTTCATAATGATCTTGTTAAGTTATCGATAATCAATGTAGAGTCTCATTGATCCATCTTTATTCTTAAAAAATAGAACAGGTTCACCCCAAGGTGACGCACTAGGGCCTATGAATCCGTTTTCAATATTATCTTAGAGTTTCTTCTTCAATTCTTACATCTTAATTGGTTTTATTCTATAAGAAGTCTTTGAAATTGTAATAGCACCCGGTATGAGTTCTTTTGAAAACTCAACTTCAAGACTTAGTGAAAGACCTACCAATTCTTTTGTAAATACATCAAAAAAACTCCCACACAATATATTTATGTTAAATGGTGAGTATCTCCCCAACAATCATAGATAGGTAACCGTAATTTATGGGAATTAAGGACCATAATATGGAAGTAATTTCTACTGGAAGTTCATATTCATCATTGCATCAATAGATGATTACAAATTTATTTGGAATATTAAATGTGACTTCCCTTCCTTGTAAATTGATATGATATCCATATAGATAAAACCAATATATACTAATAATCACATCAAATTAAACTAAAGTATGGATCACAAGATTTGAAGGAATCACATTCCCACAAACATCAACTGGATAAGAATTATAAACTTCTAATGTGATCATTTTTCCATTAGTTGTTTTCACATCTAACTCAACATATAAATGTTGAGGTGATAAGGAAATACACTTTGAAAATTATTTAGAAATAAAATAGTGGGTGGATATAGAATCAAATAAATCCTTAGAAACTTTAGAGATGATGTTAAGAGTTAGATCCAAAATGGGCCTAAATACCCTAAGAGGGGGGTGAATCAGGGTATGGTTATTCATTTTCAAAATTCTTCCTGCCCCACTAGATCTTAACCTCTTTATTATTAAGGTAACCTTGTTTTCTCTTGTGTGTTTATGTTGATCACTTTTTTTATCTTTCTCTGATGGTGATGCTTTAGATGCAATGCAGGAAAGAAACTAGGTAGAAAGAGATATTTTTACTTGGTTCACCCTCACTGGGCTACGTCCATGGATCATACAATGGTGATGTGCCACTGTAACAAATCCACTAAATCTCACATTGAATAATGTTAGGGATAGATCACTTCTATGCCTAGGCTCACTGCCTTTACAATGTTTAGGGTCAACTTAATGCTTTCCCAATGGTCACTCCCTATTCCTCTCTCTCTGGCTCACTAATAGTAGAAAGGATAACCTTATTGCTCTTCCTTTTATCACTACACTTGGAAGAGATCCACTCACAGTTTATAGACCTGTATTTCTCTTCATTTGTATGAATACAAGCATCCTCAAATATTGATAAATGCTCTGTTGAAGTCCAAATTTCATCCACTGATGAATATCCATTTCTCCCTGACCACTGGGCACCAACCTTTGGAAAGTACATTCGCAAAGCACCCTACTTCGCAAAGCTCCCAATTTCCCGAAGCTCAAACAAGCCTTCATGAAGTTCCTGCCTTTTCCTAAAGCCCACACTTTCACAGAGCTCAGGTCGTCGTAGAGATCAAGTCATCGTAGAGTGATTTCCCTCATGAATCTCACTGAGCCAACATGGAGCATGAAACTTTCACAAAGCTAGATTAGCTGCCACAAAGCTCCTTCATTTCATGAAGCACACTGCCTTTGTGAACCACCTTCGTGAGCCAATAGCAAACTATTTTCTTCGAAAACTCTCTCTTTCTCTCGAGGGGTCAAGGCCTATTTATAGTAGATTCCACCAACCCTCGAACATTCCATGCGAAGTCAGCGACACGTCATCACAAATCGCGAAGCTCCGAAATTTCCACCGAAATTCTCTCAATATCGCAAAGAACCATGGAAATTTTATGATCGTGGAGCTTGTTGTAATTGTAGAGCATTCCATCAATTACTTTTCACCTTCGCCACAAAGCTCCACTCACAATTCCCTTTTCCGCCTCAATGCTCTTCAATGATTCCATTCATAAATCTTGTCATAATCACAAAGAATCTCCATCAGCATATTTCATGTATTTGCGAAATACAATCCATTAAGACCATCTTCATGAAAAATCATGTTTTTTCCATATTTTGATGAGATCATCAAGGAAATCCATATTTCTCAATGCTCACCAAATTCCAAATTTTGTATCAGTTCTTTTGTACCGCCTTCAGATATTTTGTTCCTTTTTCATGGTTCTTTATCAACATGGATTGTCAAAAACATCTCTTGAACTCAAAAATTTACCATGGAAACCTGAATTATCAACAAACACAACCAACCCAAAAATTCTTCAATGTTACCATGAGGGATATTTTTACAATAATCTCCCCCTTTGTATTTGTTTATAATTCTTCTCATAATGATTCTCTGCACTTTGATACCTCTCTGAATCTCCTTCCATCATCACCCAGCCTTCACCCCTTGTGATTCAGATAGTGACCAAAGATTCACTCACCACATACTCTAATCCCACATGAGCAATTATAATTCTGAGAAAAAGGAGTAAATGAAAAGATCATCAATGAATCACTTCATTTCTTCCACCAACTGTTGACACCCAACTGATACCAATTTCCAAACTGATACCAATTGTGGATACCACACTGTTACCAATTGGTGATAGCTGGAAACCTTCAGACACCATTCCAACACCACTCGTCTACTTTTATCACGATCATCAACTATTGTGATATATGCTCTTTGATCGATCACTTCTATCATCGTTAGATTTAAAAACTCTCCCCCTATTTCATTTCTCTCTCCCTATCTCATTTCTCCACCTGTTAGCTTCTCTCTGTTTATTTGACTAAGACATTTTCTCCCTTCCTTAAACATAAATTTTCCCCCTTAAGGATTCACTGTTTCACCCCCTTTGTCAAGGAACCCAAAGGTCACTCCTTTGTGGTCTGATACATTGGAAAGAACATAGATTAGAACATTCGGGGAAAATATACCATACCTCAGGGAGGGGGGATGGGGACTACAACCACACTTTTTCAAGTAAGGGGTGTTTATTGAACTCCCAGATCCATTTGATGCCTCTCAAAAGATTCCTTGGGTAAGGCCTTTGTCAGAATGTATGTAACCTATAACTCTATAGGCCCATACTCCAACTTCACAATGCCCTGCTCAAGATTTTACTTGATAAAATGACACATTATCTCAATGTGCTTTGTCCGTGAGTGATGGATGGGGTTCTTTCTGAGATTTATAGCACTTAAGTTATCATGCTGGATTATGATTAGAGATTTCACTTCAATGACCATATCATCAATCTATTGTTTCATCCACAATAACTATGTGCAAGCTTGAGTGGTGGAAATATACTCTGCTTCTATGGTGATCAATGAAATGAAATATTGCTTCTTGATTAACTAAGAAACACACAATCTGCTAAGATAGAAAGAACCTCATAATGTTGATTTCTTGTTATCCACTGAACTAGCCCAATCTACATTAGTATATCCATGTAATTCTGACTGAGATTTGTCACTATATATCAATCCAAAATCCATTATGCCCTTGATATACTGAATTATTCTTTTCACTTCAAGCATGTGGCTTTCCTTGGTATTACTCTGATATCTCGCTGCTTGGCATGTGGTGAATACAATTTCGGCCTTGACGTGGTCAAGTATAAAAAACTTCAAATGATTTCCCTATATTCTGTGATATTAATTGCCTTTTCATCCTCATCTTTGGACAGTTTCATCTGGGTAGAAACTGGAGTCTTAATCTCCTTGTAATTTTTCATTCCAAATATTCTGAAAACCTCCTTGGCATATTTGGACTGAGAAATGAATGTTCCATTCCTTCATTGTGTCACCTGTAGACTAAGGAAAATGTTAGCTCTCTAATCATTGACATTTTGAACTCACTTTTCATGAATTCAGAAAACTGTCTTCACTGAGTTTTATCTGATCCATAAAATATTATTTTTTCTACATAAACAAGGACCATCATCATATTATTACTGTTTTTTTTTTTGAAAAAAGAGATTGTAATCAAATCCCCCACGCTGGAAGTGAAGCATCTTCAAGTACCGATCAAGCCTAGAGTTCCATGCTCTTGGTGCTTGTTTTATCCCATACAACGCCTTCTTTAGTCTGAAAAACCTTGTTCTCATCCTCATGAATAAGAAAACCATCTGGCTGCTCAATATACACCTCTTCCTCCAAAACCCCATTCAAAAATGCAGATTTGATGTCCATTTGGAACACCTTGAACTTCTGTTGCACTGCAATGGCTAGGAATAATCTGATTGTCTCTATTCTCGCAACCGGTGAAAATGTCTCATCAACATCTATTCCTTCTATCGGGGAGTATCCTTTTCATACTAGTTGTGAGTTGTTCTAAATAACTGTGTCATCTTTATTCATCTTATTGCGATAGACCCATTTAGTCCAAATGACATTCTTATCTACTGGCCTCAAAACAATCTCCCATGTTTGATTCCTTTTTTTTAATCAGTGTGATCCACTTATGCTTCCCCGATGTCTCTTTCCTCCGCATCACTTTAATAGGAAAATTTCTCACCATATTATTGTTCAGTGGCATCATTTATTTCAAAAAAAATTATGAGCTTCTTGTTGAAACATTGTTGATACTCTCTTACAACTTCTTGTAATCTTGGAAATAGTCAGTTGATACCACATTGTTTGAACAAAATTGATAAGCATGAGATGCATGGTTATTTCTACTTCTCCCATAATATGTATTCCCTTGATATAAAACACATGATCTGAGTCATCCAATTATTTCTTTGATGGCATTTTCATCTGATTTTGTTATTGAATTCTCTCCCAATGTAATGAAACACTTCCCAGGATTAGGCCCACCTTTTAGACCGATAAACATTATTCTTCTCATGCATCATCTATTCTCATCTTCCATTGGGAATTGAGCCATTAACAAAATATCTAAGCCTATTGAGTTGGAACTTAGAGTAGGAAACAAGAGACACAGATAATAACACAATCACTTCCTATTGTGCTTTGTTTCTCCCTTTCTTCTTCAACTTTTGTACCTGATTTGAGAGAATTGAAACTCTAGAGCATATCACTTTTCACTGTGCATCTTTAGATGCCACTTCCCGTTAGATTTTATCTCCCTAAAACCTGAAACACATGAATCATCAGTTACCAGAATTTATAAACATGGGGAGAGGGGTTAATTCTAGAATCCTCAAGATGGGAATTTTGGTTGATCCTGATCGGTCAACCCTTTGATTTTTTCTTGTAGAGAATCACACTCCTTACTTTCTTCTTCTAACTACCTATCCAACTAAAACTGCTCTGTCCATATGACTAAGCATTCATTACCTACATGCTGAGTTTTTTTCTAATATATAGATTCTACAGGTCTGGCCTTCCTCACCATTTGGGGTTTAAACCCACTAGTACACATTTCCTTCTTTGATGTTCCACAAAAATTCCATTTCCCTTGATTCCTTCTCTGAGTAGGAATATCTCTTCTTATCATCTTCCGTTTTTCCTTTAGTTCTCGTCGTGGCACATGACATTCGATCTTTTTAATGAATTCATTGTTTATTTTTATTTTATCAGATATCTGACTCACCACACTATTTTTCACTGGTGGTAGGTCCTCCACTGAATGTACATTCTTCTTACTCACAGTTGTTGCATCTTCTCCCTTTCTCTTCCATATTTGATCATGTTCTTTCTGAGAGACCTATTGTGAGTGTGACAAAAGAGGTGACTGATACACTTTTTGTTCAGCTCCTAATGATTCTCCTGAGGTAGTAAACCTATTTTCCAATTTAACACTTTATCTTCTAGTGTACGATTTCTCATTATACACCACTGGTGTCATGAATCTCTTTTTGAGTTCCTTTTCCTTTCCTTCTTTCTTCTTGCTGTAATGTCTAGTCAAATGCCCATAATCAGAACATATAAAACATTTTCCATCAAAGGCATTCTTTATTTCATCATTTCTCTATTGAGGTGTTGATGCATCTTGAGTTATTCCTTGGAAAATGATATCCTAATATTCTTGACACATACTCATGGTGTGTCCCATTCTTCCGTAGTAATAGCATCTAATAAATTCTTTCCTCTGAGAAACACTTCTTTCTGATTTCTCATAACACTTCTTTGTATTCTCAGATTTAGAAAAGTTTCTATTTTTTCCACCTAAAATGTATTCCATATCCTATGAACAGAAGATTGATGTATGTCCATGAATCCTAAATAAATAGCACATGCTATCACTACTTCTTGTAATTGTCCCCTTAGGTTTGTCTCTAGCACCTACAGGATTTTCTACACTTCTAGTCTTATTCACAGCTCTCTTTCTGTCATGTATGAGAGGGAACTCATCAAATCCAATTTCAGTTTTTCCCAAAAGATATGTTCTTTGAGATGAGAAAATATTCTGTTGTTTCTCTTCAGAAATAGCATATTTTTTATTCATTTTTTCATCACTTGTTGAAGGAAAATCAAATAGTAAGTGCAGTGCATCCTTCAACTTGGGATTTTCTTTAGATTTAGATTTATCCATTTCTTTCTTGACTAATTCTATATCTTCCTCCAATTGTTGAATCTTTTTATCTATTGATTCATTTTTAAAATCAAGTTCTCTCTTTAGAAGCTTTCCTATACTCATCTAATCTTACAATTCATGTGTCATCTTATTTACCATATCACTTCGCTCTTTATTTTCAATTTTTATTCCGAAGCAGAATCAGATATGAATTATTCCTATTGTTTTAGCCTTTTATTATTATGAACTAATTCAGATAGTTGTGTAGAAAGAGAATCATTGTTGGCTTTCAGATTATGAATTTCATCTAAGTTCAGATTCTTTCCCTTAATATGACCTTTGATCTTTTCTCTCTTAATAGAAAACTTTTGCAGTTCTTCATATTGGGAATCAATCTTCACCCTCAAATCAGTAGCCACATCAATAAGTCTTTGATTTAATCCTATTAGCTTGTTGAAATCAATTTCTAGTACCTAGATCCATATATCTTTACATTTGACTTCATCATCCAATATCTGATCCAATTCCTTTTTCATGTCGACATTTTCTACTAGTGGCCTTCTGGAAACTTCATCATCATCAGTAGTTTCAGCATCACTTTTAATTTTAAGTACTTCACTTGTTCCTACATCATTATTGAGTGAATATACCTTTTCCCTATCATATTCATCCAAGCCTCCCTTTATCAATCTATTTGATTCCTTTAGTTGAATCACACATTTTCCATAAACACTTCCACAATGAGGAATACCATCTGACTTCTGATTCCTATTTGATGTTTTTTCCTTTTCCGTGTCACACTGAGATAAGAGAAGGGTAGATCTTTAACTTGAGAAATCGACTAAACCAAGTCAAAGAAAACAAATCTGATAAAAGAAACCTTCCCTATGATACCAATTGTTAGGACCAAAAGGGGTCTAAATACCCTGAAGGGGGGTGAATCAGGGTATGGATATTTGTTTTCAAAATTCTTCCTACCCCACTGGATCTTGACATCTTTATTGTTAGGGTCACTTTGTTTCTCTTGTGTGTTTATTTTGATCACTTATTTTTATCTTAATCTGATGGTGATTCTTTAGATGCAATGCAGGGAAGAAACCAGGAAGACATAGAGATTCCCACACTGGGAAATGTCCAAGGAGCATACAATGGCGATGTGCCACTGTATCAAATCCACTAAAGCTCACTGCCAATAATGTTTCGGCTAGATCACTTATATGTCCAAGCTCACAACCTTTACAATGTTTAGGGTCAGCTCACTACTTTCCCAAGGGACACTCTCTATTCCTCTCTCTCTCTGGCTCACTGTTGATAGAAAGGATAACCTTATTGCTCTTCCTTTGCTCACTACCCTTGGAAGGGATCCACACACAGTTTATAGACCTGTAGGTCTCTTCATTTTCATTAATACATGCATACTCAACTATTGATAGATGCTCTATTAAATTCCAAATTTAATCCACTAATGAATACCCCTTTTCCCTTAACCACTGCGCACCAACCTTTGGAAAGTACCTTCAGAAAACACCCTAATTCAAGAAGCTCCCAATTTCATGAAGCTCAAAAAAGCCTTCGTGAAGTTCCTACCTTTTCATGAAGCTCACAATTTCGTAGATCTTAGACCATCGCGGAGCTCAAGTCGTCATAGAGAGACTTCCCTCATGAATCTCACTAATCCAACATAGAGCACGCAACTTACAAGGATCTAGATTAGCCACCACAAAGCTCCTTCCTTTCACGAAGCATAATGTCTTTACGAACCACCTTTGCGAGCTGAGAGAAAAATATTTCCCACAAAAACTCTCTCTTTATCTCGAGGAGGTCAAGGCCTATTTATAGTCAATTCCACTGACCCTCAAACCTTCCACGTGAAGTCAGCACCATGTCATCACAAATCAAAAAGCTCTAAAATTACCACTGAAATTCTATCAATATCGGGAATCACCACAGAAATTTTTTGATCATAGAGCTCATTGTAATCGGGGAGCATTCCATCAATTACTTCGCGCCTTCACTGCAAATCTTCACTCGCAATTCCCTTTACCACCACAATTCTCTTCAATGATTATGCTCATGAAGATTGTCGTAATCGTGAAGAATCATCGTCAACATTTTTCATGTCTTTGCGAAATCCAATCCATTAAACCTATCTTCACGAAACTCATGTCTTTTCTATATTTTGATGAGATCTTCATGGAAAATTCTTATTTCACAATTCTCACCAAACTCCAAATTTTGGACCCCAAAAAATTGGAAACACTGGAAAATGGCGCCACCTTGTATCTGTTCTTTTGTACTGCCTCCAGATCGTCTATTCCTTTGTCATTGTTCTTTTTCACCATGGATTTTCAACAAAATCTCTGAAACTAGACAATTTACCATGTAATCCTGCATTGTCAACAAACAAAACCAACCCAAAAATTCATCAATGTTACCTTTAGCAATATTTGTCCAACAGTAAGTATACATTTCACCACTTCAATATCATACTCCACATTTCCAATAGTGACCGTATTCCACTTGACTTTATCTCTAGCCTTAATAGCTTTCTGAAATCGATCATCCTTGATAGCCCTCATATTTTTGAACTGGTTAGAATAATACACATTTTCCTTTCACTTGTATCATTTAAGTGTGGGGGTGAATTCCTTGTAGCCTTTTCTCTATTTGAATCATTAGATACCTTTTTCCCATCACTTTAGCATTCAATTTCCCAATGACCTTATTTACTACACTAAAAACATTTTCTAGTCCACATAAGATATTTTCCTTCATGTTTCTTTCCTCACTTTGATCATAAAGGAAAGATCGTCTTATTTTCACTATGGTGTTTATATTTTCCCTTAAATTTCATTTTTCTCTTCCAATCGAACCCATAAGATTGATGGGGAACAATAATATCTATCTATATCTTGATATCACATCAAATAATTTAATCATAGCTATTAAACTCCCTTTTGGATAATAACCTTTAGAGACTTGGTTTAAAGCCACTAAAAAATCGATCAACTTTACTTTTAGGTTGGATGATAATTCCAAAATAATACCTTTGAATTCTCGTAAAATTTTATTTGTTGGTACCAATAGATTTATCATCATTTTTCTTAATATTTAGAAACTCTTTATTCATATTTTTATGAAGAATACTAGGGAATTAATTATTTTTCTTAAAATTTTGAAACTCTTTATTCATATTTTTAGTGGTAATGATAAATTATTAAACCACTATTGGATTAGAATACCCACTAAAATAATGTGGATTTTTCCACATGAATGACTCAACATGAATTTTTTTCCCCTCATTTTCATGTTTGGAAGTCCAACATGATTTATAGCTTGAGAAAGTTGTGTGATCGTAGAAATAAGATTTTATATTCAATCTCCCATAACATTCAGTTGCTTAGTGGGACAATTATTACATTTCCCATCTCATTCAGCAGTAAAGCGGTTCCTTTAGGTTTCATGCATTGACTAAAACTAAAAATCATCGTGTGAGAAACCCTAGTCATAGAGGAAAACCATATAATCAAGGGAAATTATTTATAAAATTACAATTCAGGACACCTTAGGTTCTATCCTGGGTTATTCATGATTGTTAAAAAAACTCTAGTATTTTATAATATATTTAGACTTATCTTTAGGGATCTTACTAAGGTTTTCTCATCCTAGTTTTTAAATGTTAACTAAACCTTGCTCTGATACCAACTATAACGGCCCATACTTTTCATACATAAATATTACATCTAAATTGAATAAGATCCATTACATAACATAAAAAATTATGCCAAAAATGTATAGGTTTAGTTTATTTAAAAACTGGGAGGCATAAAAAATTGATTCATAAAATATCTAAATCATTTCCCACATATTTCTTCATAACTAGAACTCTTTTCCACACATCTTACTTAATACATTTCTTCATATCCTAAGGAAAAGAAACATAATAAAGGGTGAGCTTAGATACTTAGTAAAGGTAAAAAAGGGAGATATCACATATATCATATCATAATAATAATACATAATAACAAAAAACATTTGAAAATTATATCCTACATGTCAAAGATCATGATATCATGTCCTCGTATAAATAATATAAATTCATAAAAAACAAAATAACATATTTCATAACATAATAAATGGAATTGTGGAATACACATAAGTATAGAAAATAATTTCTTTATTAGTAAAGGATTATTTCCAAGACTATCATAATGGATAAAGTCCTTTACATAATTAAGTTCACTCCTCATTCCCTCCCTATATTACTGAACCGGGATTTCTTCCCAATCCAGACATATCTATCTCATGAGATATAAAATTTTACCTAATACATTGGAGGGAGATATTGTTCCCACCTATCAAAAAATGAAAACCAGATATAAGTGTTCCATTAAAAATAATTCATTCATAAAACCCATATAAATAAATGGGTTTTATAAATATCATTCCATCATAACCAAACCCATATAAAAGAAATGGGTTTCATAAATACCATTCCAATATAAACATAAAATAACCATAGAAATAATAGAGATGGTATCTTTAAAAGAATATCCCCCAGTAAAGTATAAGTAACATCAAAGATTGTTATCCTAGATAGAAAATAATTTTGAAAGATAAATTGAAATAATTATTGAGGAAAATATTCTTTCTCATTGAAGACGTTTTCTATTCTTATAATGTTGCACAATTTTAATAGAACAAATTTTCTTAAAAAATAAACTTGTAAGATTATAAGGGAATATTTAATAAATTAAGACGTCATGAAAGCGGAAAAATATATTAATTTCGTATAAGTTAAAAAACATTCATATCATACTTTTATCATAAAAGTCATAAAGTACCTTGTTAGAAAATTGACAAAATATTCCTTTCAAACCATTTAGTAAAACATAAAACATGGTTAAAAATGAATTTAAGAATTATAGAAGAATATTAAAAATATTTTGGAATAAATTTTTAAGAAACATGTAAATATAAGATAAATATTCTTCAATAAATACATACATAGAAACAGCCTCATATTATAATGAGATAGCGAAATTAACCCTTACCTTATGTCAAATTTCCATTGTACGTATCTGAAACTCTTATATAATGGTTTAAAAAAGTTATTAAGTTATACCATAACCATATTAATATTTATTATATAATATTTTATCCTTTTATATCATCATATTATAATATATCATTTTTACCCTTCTTTTGGATGTTAACTGCTTCATTTTACCATAAATGTTTTATCGTATACGTTACATTCCTTGTACATATGAAACAGTTCCATAATTTACATAATTATATTAAGGTAATATATACTTTATTTATTCATTATATACATTTATATAATCATTATTAAATTTTGAACAAGGAAAATGAATCGCATCGCGTCCTGGAGATGGTTGGTCGTACGTATGCACATGTGATGGTATCATTTTCTCAATGGTGAAATGGTAAGGAAGTGGATGGTATATTAATTTCAAGAATAAATATCATTTTATAATAATAAAATATATATATATATATATTATTTCCATCTTTAAACCCATTAAAATAAATTATTGATGAAAAACATATTACCCCACGACATGGAGACAGAAAGCCATAAGTACACACATGCAGTGCTTTTGTTTTTCATGGGATGGATAACAGGTAAGATATGGTTGTTCCGTAATCATAATAAAATATCATAATATATTTGATACTGTAGTTATTACTTTATAATGGAAACAGCAGATGAAGAAGAGTTAGAATAAGAAATGATCTTAAAACAATCGTTAAAGATGATTACCTCTTCTTTGGGGAGCTCCCATTAGATCTCTTCTTAGGGACACTAGGGTAAGTATTTTCAGAATAAAAGATACTATATAATAATTATAGGGAATTTAGAAGATAAAATTTCAAGATAATTTTGAGCATGAAGGCTCAAATGTATGTGTAAAAGTGAGGTATGAGGTTCTCTTTTATAATTGAGGTGATGGGCACTTTTAGAATTTCTAAAATTATTAATTTATAATAAATTTAATATCAATCTTTAATAAATCTAAAATGGAATTTATTAGAATATGATATTATATAAGGTCTTACTATCATAAAATAGTATATTTTAGACAGGTTTTTGTATTATTTTAAAATTTATCATTTTGATTAATCTTAGTTAACCTATTTTAATTTTAACTAAGGTAAAAACTGTTTCAATATTAAAAGGTTTTGAATTTTACTTATGTGATGTCACTTAAATAATAAATGAAAAATTTATAATGTTTCAGACCATATAATTTTTTTTGTATTTTTGAAGATATTTTATGATTTCTAAATAGTTTGATAAATTATTAATTTTAATAAAATATCATTAGTGTCAATTTTGGAACTATTCATTACTTGGAATTTTAAAAATAACAAGATAACAAGATAACTTCAAAAGTAATATTTTATTATATCATTAATAGGTAAATTTCATCTATAAAATTTATTTAATACATTAATTATCTTAAATTATATTTATTCTAATATTTTTAGTGAAATTAATTTGATATTTCCATTAATAAAATAATTACTACATCAGTGTTGTGTAATTATTTAATATTCTTATTTATTTACTAAAAATTAAAAATAAAATACCATGATAAATATAAATACTCTAGATGTTATAATAATATTTATAGTCGAATATATATTTTGTGTAACCCTATATAAGAAATGATATAATATTTAAAACATTAATATTAAATCTTTAAATTTTTAATAAATAAGATATTATAAATATCATAATTTCATATAAGTGACCCAAAAAGTAAAAAAATAAATTTATATCATGAAAATATGTTTATTGAGTTAAAATTTTACAGTTATATTAGTTCATAACATAACTTGTTTCTCATTTGGACACATAAGGGATATTTATGACAAGGAAAGTGACATTTTGTGTCTTTCTTTGATTTAAATATTATATAAATCATTTTTCATGGACAAGTGTCCATTAAAAAACTTAATTTCGATGCTTATGTGTTAAGGCTCTAATTATCCTCATCCATTAAAATTTTGGAATGAGTTATAGTCACTTTATAGTCTTTATAATTTTATTTTTAACCTAAATTACCCAATTTACCCTTTACTGTGGTAAAAATATTTACCAAGGTTACTATTCATAGTGGGAAGAAAAAGGATTATATTCAATAAACTTGAACCTTATGAAACTAAATTTGGTTTCCATTCTTCAAAATTCAAAACAAAAAATATGTAGAATTAAATATAAACTAAACTTGTAAATTTTCATGAAAAAATTTTTTTTCGAAAAAAATCCTTTTTTAAAACATAAAATGTTTTTATAATAAATTTTATTAATAAATCCTTTTAAAAAACCAAAATTATATTTTTTTTAAAAAAATAAAAATGAACTAATTAAAATTTAAAACTAATCCATAACATAATTTTACCTTGTACAGACTATTAGTAATGCGTAACGGGCGGGCCAGGGTGGGGTGGGCCAAGCCTGCACTGGTTTTAGCCCACGCAGGTTTGTCCGCAAAAGCCCACATATAATTCGAACAAAAAAATTCAAGCCTTCCTCCCCCCACATACACCCATGAGTTTCTTGCGGGTTACACACGAGCTTACCCACCTTTACGGAAAAAAAAATACTATTTATAATCATTTATATACTGTATTTTTTATCATTCTTAAATCTATTTGTGGGGAGAAGTAGGAATTAACAATAACTAGAGTTTTAAAGAATGTGATGAAACATTTTTTTTTGGGTTAAAGGTGTAATGCGGTAATGCCAATGTGGGGGTGAACTTTTGCGATAGAAAGTAGGTGCATGATCGGTGATGGGCGATGAATGATAATGTTGGTTGTGTGGTGATGTGAACAACTAAACCTATAATGAATGAAGTCTCTCTAAGTAAAGATTATTTTTAGAAGAATCTATTAGTATTTTCATGAGGTTTTATCCAATTTTTTTAATAAAAAAATAAAATTAAATAATAACAAAATTAAATCAACCAAAAAAATATTATGATTATAATAACTCTTATAGAATTGAAACCATGAGCAGGGGTGATGAGTTCCATTTTTTAAGATATGGGTTGACACACCATGTGAATATGCTTAATAGTTACTATATAAATAATATCATATCATATTAAAACAATAAATATAGGCCTATTTAAAATTCACATGTGAATAAATGGTGAATTAATATGACCATTACGATGATAAATCATATGTCCCCGTTTAACCATTATTTTTTTTAAAAAAAACTAAAATGTTGTAAAAATAATATATATTTTTTAAAATCAGGCCCGCGGGCAAGCCCGTACCCGCGCGGGCTCAACCCGCATTAGCCCGCACCCGCACGGGCTCCACCCGCATTGGCCCGCAGTCTAAATGGTCAAAAGTTTTAGGCCTACCCCGCCCCACATCCACCCCATTCCCGCCAAGCCTGCGGGCTGTGAGCCCTCTTTGCATCGCTACAGACTATAAAATAAAATATAGTTTTCAATAAAAAACATTATTTTCACTATTCCTTAAAAAGTAGATCTTTTTCAGAAAAACATTTAAGATAATTTTGAAATAATTAATCAAAAAATGAAATTTATTTTTTCAAATAAATTTCATATAACTTATAAAAAATAATATTCTCTCATAAAAAGAAAAATAAACTCATTTTTGAAGAAAATGTATTTAAAAAAATGATTTTTATAAAATTTTAGGAACTTACCAATACATTTATATTGAGTGAGACGTATAATTTATTTCATAAATTATTTATTCATGTTTATTCCCGCAAATTTAATGGTTAGGATATAATAGTCATCTTGTAGTGTCTCATGATTCGTTTAAACTCACAGTTGAGTGCAGTGAAAGATATTCAAGAATTAAAATTATTTAAAGAGAATTATTTCACTACTACAATAAAGACCTTTAGAGACTGCCAAAATTAGCAGCTATAGGTCTTTAGAGACCACCTTGCGACCAATTTTGGCAGTCGTATTATCTCTATCAGTAAACAACAATAGCGACCACCAATGGAAGTCTCTAAAGATTATTTAAAATATTCCATGTATCATGTTCCTGGGACACAGTTGGGGTGTGAGATGGACGCTGGGGGACAGGCGCTACAGTGAGGAAGACCTTCGAAGCTATGGACACTAGCCATAGTGGATATATGCCGGCCAGAGAGAGGGGAAGGTGCAACACCGAGGATATCACGGTAGGTATTCGAACATTGGGGGGCATCGGGTTCGGTAGTGGGTGTGGTAGAAGTGATGTGAGGCCATGCGAGGTGGTGATGGCAGTGATAAATGGTGGCTAGATAGCGAAGGGGGTGATAGCAGGCTTCAACATCAGTTGAAGCAGTGATTTTTAGGGAAGACAGCAATGAGGGTGGTAAAAATCCCAGTAATTTTATTTCAGCATTAACGGTCGCCAATGGTAGTCTCTAATAAAATCAATAGCGACCACCAATGGTAGTCACCTATTTCCCCAGGAATAGAAGCCCATTTCCCTAGTAGTGTTTCATAAGAATATTTGGGTGTTACATCCTGTGTCAGTCCCAAGGTATCTAACACCAGAGGTGCATATCTTCCAAGGATTTCACCTTAGGAATCCCATGTTTATCATGTGGTAACTGATGCCCAAGACACATATCTTCCTAGTATTTCACCTCATTCATCCCATGTTTAGAATGTGGTAGCTAATTCCATAGGCACATATCTTCCAAGGATCTCAACTCAGGCATCCCATGTTTGGCATGAGGTAGAAGTATATAATGCTTTATGAGTTTAGCATCTAGTTGAGACATAATGATCCTGATTAGAATGATTTTTGGAGGTGGATCAATTTGTTGCATCCCTAAGAGGGAAACATAAAATTTTTACCAGATGATGGATCAGAATGATCTGTGGAGGTGGATCTAGGAAGTCTGTCCCATAAATGGAAGATCTCACACCGTGAATGTTTATTGGAACACCCTCAAAGGTGGATCCAGAAGTTCCGCCCCAAATAGGGGGCACCAAGGTTTACCATCGGTTGGTATTGAATCTCAGAGAGGCATTCTATGTACCATATTTAGAAATCGAGGATCAAAACCCATGTAGTTTGATGTCATAGTTTAAGTTCGTGCAACAGAATCGGTCCATACTATTTAACATCATGTTGTAAGGATGCTCACGCTGTCACGACCCGACCCTACCCGGGCTCGAGCCGCAACTACCCCAGGCACGCCTCCATAGGCCAGGGGCTGGCGACCAGCGCCGAAGGCACAATAACTCGGGGAGGCCTTTGCCTAAGTACCTGTACACACACACACGCAACACACTCAATGAAAAAGTGCAGAGTAAAAGAAAAGACAAGCAAGGAAAAGGGGAAACTTCTATATATAACCACAAGAGTGCATCGACCTCTACAAGTAAAAAGAAAGCTGAAAGTACACTGGAAAGAAAAGGGTCAAAACACGCACCCAACCAACAAGTGCCACAACCCAGCAACATGTAAACAAAAACAAAAATAAACAGTTGATGGGTCTCCCACCTGGAACCTGGCCACGACCACCGCACGCGGTCCAAGCTCCCAAGCTCCTACGCTCCATGGAAGTCACGCTCCACCTATCCGTCGTCTGTAAGGGCGCACCAAGTGCAGGCAAATACCAAGCAGGGGTGAGTATAAGAATACTCAATAGGATACCCCCGAAGTCTCGAGGGATTAACAAAATAGGTACCAAAGGGTGAGCAGTAGAGTGAACAGGGAATAGTAGAGGAGTACAACTGAAAGTGCAGTAAAGAGTCCAGCTCAACCCAACAAGAGAAAGGAAGTAGACTCGTCCATGCACAAGGGGCTAGAAACGGTGAGAAGATGAACTTCCCGTCAAGTCTTCTCTACCTATAACAGGAGAGTAGACTCATCCAACCACGAGAAGCTAGACACGAAAAGCACGTGGCATACCCCGCACGTCTTCGCCTCTCCTGGAGGGAGAGTAACCAAGCCCAAGAAGTGGGTGCTCGAACAATGTATATACATATCTTTATGCTCCACAAGAAGCCTTAACAACGTCATAAGGGGATCTCTATCCCGTAGCTCATCCCAAGAAAAGAGTAGCCAACAGTCCCAGACATAACACCATCATCGATTCCCAGCATCCCGCACGTCTGCCCCGAACTGTAAGCCAAGGGGCTCAATCACCGCACTTCGACACTATCCTCTTTGGGCGGAACTGACTCGCCTGCACGGTTTTAGATCGCGTCACAAGAACATGTCTCTGTGGGGAAAGTTCCCCTCGAACTTGAGGGTTCTAGGGAAATTCAAACCACACCTCGTCACTGCCCTACAGTCGAGAGGTCTACTCAAAGTCAAAGCTGTCACAACACTGACCCATATAACCAAGGTTCCTGCTCCAGTAATCACAGAGGACAGCCTCAGACTAGCCTAGTAGAAAGGACTGAGCCTGGAATGCCAACAGGTGTCCCACTGCCCAGCCCCGCTGGAGGGCAATTCATAATATGATATTGGGTGACCCACTGCCCAGCCCTGCTGGAGGGTAAACTATAATACATCATCAGGCGACCCACCTCCCAGCCCCGCTGGAGGGTAAACCATAACCAGATATCGGGTGACCCACTGCCCAGCCCTGCTGGAGGGTAAACCCTAATACTTCATCAGGCGGCCCACTGCCCAGCCCCGCTGGAGGGTAAACCAATTTACATCATCAGGCGACCCACTGCCCAGCCCCGCTGGAGGGTAGACCTGGAATAAGTCGATAGGCGATCCACTGCCCAGCCTTTCTAGAGGGTATACCTGGAACTAGACGACGGGCGACCCACTGCTCAGCCCTGCTGGAGGGTAGGCCCTAAGAGGTCGTCGGGTGACCCACTTCCCAGTCTCTGCTGGAGGGTAGACCCTAAGTGCGTCGGGTGACCCACTGCCCAGTCTCTACTGGAGGGTAGACCCTAAAAGTGTCGGGTGACCCACTACCCAGTCTCTGCTAGAGGGTAGACCCTAGAAGCCGATGATTAACCCACTGCCCAGCCCCGCTGGAGGGTAAAACTTAGAACTGCTCTGGCCACATCCACTGGAGGGTACAACACTGGCCAACCAAACGCGGAGTGGGTATCGTGCAACCACCCAACTCCAAAACAACTCATCCAAAAGAAGTTCTTCACCTGTCCCATCATAGGGTGCCACTAGCATCGCTACTGGTCAATCTATCGAGAAAGAAACCAGGGGGAGACCACTCAACCCTGCTGGTCAAACAAATGAGCACAGAGAGACCCTCTACGTCGCGAGAGGTCAAAGTACGCAAAACAGAACACGGCACGCACATGGGGCCCACATTACGTGTGGCCCCAAGTCGACCCCAACCAAGCACACGAACGTCTCAGGTACAAACCACACGTACCTCCAAGCGCTCTCGTATACTCCTAGAGTTTACCACGTCTCCAGCCCAAGGGCTATCGTGCACACGAAACCCAATGTCAACGCGAAGGCGTAACGTAACAACTCCACCTCAAAGGCCCAGGCACGGCCAACCACATCTCTTGAACCACTTACATCACCCTCCCAAGAGTGCGCGATCACACGCCAAGGGCCCGCTACAAATAAGGTAGGGCGAACCACTACTAGAGCACCTTTCATGATTCCACATTTAACAAGATCGCGTAAGAGGATCCGCACAGCCAAACGGATCACACCGTTGTAATCCTCGCGGAAAAACACACGAGATCGACTACTTACTAGCCTCTAATGGATATCCGACGGAAAAGTCACCAACACCGCCTCACGCCCGAACGACGTCCCATGATCCCGAGCCTTGGCCCCGAAAACAGTCGTCCACATTGCACCATTGTGATCCCCTCAGGAAAACACATCAAAATCACTACTCACTTGAGTGCAACGGATATCCGGAGAAAAATATGCATTCTGGCGCACCGCACACGAGCGGTGCCACGTGGGACCCGCAACCCAGTCCTGGAACTCAACGAACGGATTGCACCGTTGTGATCCTCTCCAAAAAGTACATGAGATGGACTATTCTCTTGTCCAAAAGAGTCGCCCGGTCGCGGGGCCCACACCATCGTGCGGAAATAGAGCATTCGGATTGCACCATCGTAATCCCCTTAGAAAAACATCCAAAATAGACTGCTCGCATGCCCCGAACGGACGCCTGATGAAAAAGTTGTTAAACGCTGCACGCAGCTCAAAAGACGGGTCGTGGGTCCAATGCCTCAACTCCAGCTTCAGTGCCCGAAACCACCCTGGAAAGCTTCGCCCTGGCGCAAGGGTCCCAACGCCGCTGACGGCGCTTAAATCGGACGTCGGACGCGTCCGCGCCATCTCAAACAAGAATCTCGGGAGAAACGCTCGTCCACTTAAAGACACGTCGCGCCTCAGCGGCCCCTCGTTTTGGGAATTAACAATTCCCGCAACAATCTCAAAAGTTCCGCCTCTGCATCAGGCCCGCGCCACCGTAGATGGCTCGCAAAACGGACATCCTTAGCGAAAGCTACGGACGTCGGAAGTTAGAAGGGGGGGGGCCTTGGGCCGGACCGGCAGGGTCCGACCGGTCCGCCCACAGCTGGCCCGCGGCCCGGCCGCGGGCCCGGCTCGCTTCGCCGCGGCTAGCTGGCCGCAGGCTGCCGACACCCGACAGGCCCGGATGGCCGGTCTCGCTGCACCCCCGTGGAGAGCCGCGGTTCGCGGGTCTCTGTCCACTGAGGTCGCGCCGCGCCGCAACCCCGGGTCGTCGTCCCGTGCCGGAGCTCTCGGCCTGCCGCCGCCGAGACAAAGGTTGCCGCCCACCGCCAGTGCCAGAAAGTGCCGCCGCCAGCCTACCACCGCCGAAGCCTCTGCCGCCATCCCGGAACCACCGTCCGCCTCCACTGTAAACCACCGGACCACCGCGCCGGCCGGAGAACCCCAAAAACCCGCGAATCTTCGCCGGACCGCTACGAAGGCCTCGGAGGTTGAATTTCGAATCTGAAATAAGCGTTGGAAAGCTCAGAGAATGTAATACGCGATCATGGGCATCGATCGAAAAACTGAAAACTATTTGATGCTATAAATTAAGCTCAAAGATTTTGGGAAAAATAAAACGAAACAAAAATGACTCCTACCTCGAAGGGCGTTGCCCGAGGCTTCGTGTGTGGACCGTCGGAACCGCTGTGCCTCGCTGGAGTTCGCCTCGCTGGAGCTCACCTCACCGGATTTCACCTCACCGGAGCTCGCCTCACCGGAGCTCACCTCGTCGGAGGTGAAGGAGGGGGGGAGGGTTTGAGGAAGAAGAAGAAGAAGAAGGGGGGTTGGGGGTGTTTAAGTACAAATCACTTAAACGCCCGCCCGACAGCCCCGAACCCGAACTCCCGACGGGGTTGGGATTTAGCCTCCCCTAGGATAAGAACCATTCTCTGAGTGCAACGGAGGTCTCAAAATTTTCTTCTGAGACCCCGTTAAAAAGTTATTAAACTTAGCGCTCGAGGCCGCCAAATTACGAAAACACCCCTGGGGCCATTTTTCACAGACGGCCCGCGCCTGCGAAACTTATACGCCTCCAAGGGTAAACGGCATGCTCCGAACTCAACGGTGACCTCAGTTTTCCAATACAAGCCACCGTTTAAGAGATTATAGCGTTTCTCCATTAAACGAATTAATTAATTTATTTAATCTGTTTAACGTTCTAGAAGCGGGCGAGGGGTCCAAACATACCGAGCCGACAAGTTTTATGCCATTCCTAGGGTAAAAACCCCATTCCGGACCCATAAGTACACTCGGATATCCGATCCGGATCACTGTTTAGGAGTTATCCCATTTATTTTGCGTTTCCAGTGTGAACGCACTGAAAATTTAATTCCGGCCACTCCGGGGCTCGGAATCGCACGTCGTCTGAAGGCACTGCTCTGGAATATCATCAAGAATATTCCAAAGTCTTTCAAAGCAAAAACTGGGTTCTTAAATTATTCCCTCTATCAAGCTTTTCATCCCTGAAAATCAAAACTAGGGAGCAACACAGGGTACTAAGCCCACACCTGGCTTTCCCATACCCAGAAGAACCCACACACAGCTTTGTGCCACCGTACACAGACCAAAGGATTGATCTGTTCATGCGAGGTCGGCTCTTTCTGATTTCGTGCACCCATTCCAGACTTTGGGGTTAGGGAAAGATGGTAGACAACCTCTTCATCCCATTGCACGGTCTCAAACGACCCGAAGGCTCTCGAGGGTATCTCACCTCCCTGAACGAACCTCTACGTCGCACGCCGCGATGGGAATCATCGCCCGCACCTGAAACAAGGCCCGATGATTCCCTCCTTCAGAATATCCATATGGTGAAACACCCAAGGATATCTGGTCATGAAAGGTTCCATAGTCGATGCTCTCTTACACGCTCAAAAGGCGAAGGAGTCAACACTATCGACTAAAGGAAAGGTCTCACGCCCTTTTTCCTTACCAACACAGGGTTACACCTGACGCCCTACGTCACCCTGGTAACACCTCAAACAAGGAGCAGAGAGAAACACCTTTCACAGGCAGAGCCTAACAATTCTACTGCAAGAAGTAGAAGAGTCTCAAGGGGTACCTCTCACCATCCCATGCTCTGCAGGATCGTAGACATCCAAAGCTCGCGGATACCCGCGATCCCAACCGTTAGCTCCCGGAGCCTAACGTGGACCGCCTAGTGGTGATGGGAAGACCTCATAACGTCATCCCCCACCTCCAGCTCCTCCCGCTCCTCTACTAGCACCACCTCTCTGGGCGCTACTCCGATCACAGTGCTGCCTATGTCGTGGTGGTGCACATGTTGCCTGCCTGAGGCTCTCTGCATGCCTGGTCGGGCAGTCCCATGTCAAGTGACCTCACCCATCACAAGCATAACATCGACTCTCTCTGGGCTGCACTGGTGCCCTCCGGTGCCACTGTGGTGTACGACCACGCCCCTGAGTCCGGTTGTCAGTAAGCCACCTGCGTCGAGACTCTACTTTCCGACGCCCACTAGCTGCGGCAGACGTCTCGGCTCCGATGTGCCTACTGCCACCACCAACACTAGAACGCGACAGGAATCCCTCTACCACCAGCGCCTGCTCTAGTACCCCGACATATGTGTAAATTCCCAAGGGTACTATGACAGCACGAATCTCTCTACAGAGACCCTACTCAAACTTCTACGCTCGGAGGTTTTTGTCACGGACCAAGTCCGAGTAAAAGCATGCACGGTCTGCAAAACTAGCCGCGTACTCTGATATCGTCATCCCTCCCTGCTGAAACAGCAGGAGCTCCTGAATCCGAAAGGAGCACAAGAAGGAGTTGCAAAACTCCTCACGAAACAACAACTGGAAGTCATCCAACAAAAGTGACGACTAGCCAAGAAACTGAGTCACCAGACTCCACCAACGCGAAGCTTCTCCATGGAAAAAGGCTGGCTGCCAAAGCCACTCTCTGATCTGTCAGCGTCTGCACAAGCCTGAAAAGGCGAACTACTGTCTCTAGCCAACCCTCTGCTGCCTAAGGGTCTGGCTCACCACTGAACCTCAGTGGTCTCTGTCGCTGGAACTCACGGAGCGCGCTCAACCTGCGCTCAAGCTCAGCCTAATCCGCTGAAACTGCCTACTGCTCAACAAGTGGGGGTGCTACTACTGGCCCACTTGGAGAAAGGGCTCGTATGATGGGTCTTGGACTGTGGCCTCGTAGCTCACAGGGTCTTCGTCACGCACCCAAAGCTGGTATCCTGGCTGGATGTCTTCGTGGAGACATCCTGAATATTATCAAGGAGTGTCGCGGTCAGATGAGCATATATGTATATACCACAACAACAACGATGGGGAGCTGACTCAAGAAGGATAGTCAAGACTCAGTCATATGTGATGAACAAACAAATTTTCACTACAACAAGTGTCTCAGCATGCCGAGTCGACAAGCGGGTTATCAAGGTCCTGGTGAATGGATATGTCGGCCGTCGCACCATCACTGGACTCCCTGGCCTGAGAGCCGCTCTCGATACAAGTCAACACGGTTTCCCTAAATCCCAACCAATTATTCTTTTAGGGACATCCGCACAACGTCCCAAGGAATGAACCACCTCAGATACCACTTTTTCACGACCCGACCCTACCCGGGCTCGAGCCGCAACTACCCCAGGCCCGCCTCCATAGGCCAGGGGTTGGCGACCAGCGCCGAAGGCACAATAACTCAGGGAGGCCTTTGCCTAAGTACCTGTACACACACACGCAGCACACTCAATGGAAAAGTGCAGAGTAAAATAAAATACAAGAAAGGAAAAGGGTCAACTGATATATATAACCACAAGAGTGAATTGACCTCTACAAGTAAAAAGAAAGCTGAAAGTGCACTGGAAATAAAAGGGAAAAAACATGCGCCCAAACAACAAGTGCCACAACCCGATAACAGGTAAACAAAAACAAAAAGAAACAGCTAACGGGTCTCCCACCTAGAACCCGGCCACGACCACCGCACGCGGTCCAAGCTCCCAAGCTCCTACACTCCACGGAAGTCATGCTCCACCTGTTCTTCGTCTGCAAGGGAACACAAAGTGCGGGAAAAGCCCAAGAAGGGGTGAATATAAGAATACTTAGTAGGATACCCTGAAGGCTCGAGGGAGCAACAAAGGAGGTAACGAAGGGTTAGCAGTAGAGCGAATAGGGAATATTAGAGGAGTACAACTGAAAGTGCAGTAAAGAGTCCAGCTCAACCCAACAAGAGAAAGGAAGTAGACTCGTCCAGGAACAAGGAACTGGAAATGGTGAGAAGATGAACTTCCCATCGATTCTTCGCTACCTATAGCAGTAGAGTAGACTCATCCAACCATGATAAGCTAGACACGGAAAGCACGTGGCATACCTCGCGCGTCTTCGCCTCTCCTGGAGGGAGAGTAACCAAGCCCATGAAGTGGGTGCTCGAACAAGGTATATACATATCTTTATGCTCCGCAAGAAGCCCGAACAATGTCTTAAGGGGATCTCTATCCCGCAGCTCAGCCCAAGAAAAGAGTATCCAACAGTCCCAGACATAACACCATCATCGATGCCTAGCATCCCGCACGTCTGCCCCGAACCGCAAGCCAAGGGGATCAATCACCGCACTTCGACACTATCCGCTTTGGGTGGCACTGACTCGCCCACACGGTTTTAGATCGTGTCACAAGAATGCGTCTCGGTGGGGAAAGTTCCCCTCGAACTTGAGAGTTCTAGGGAAAGTCAAAGCACACCTCGTCACTGCCCTGCAGTCGAGAGGTCTTCTCAAAGTCAATGTTGTCACAACACTGACCTGTATAACCAAGGGTCCTACTCCGGTAATCATGGAGGAAAGCCTCAGACTAGCCTAGTAGAAAGGATTGAGCCTAGAATGCCAACAGGTGTCCCACCGCCCAGCCCCGCTGTAGGGTAATTCATAATATGATATCGGGGGACCCACTGCCCAGCCCTGTTGGAGGGTAAACCATAATACATCGTTAGGCGACCCAATGCCCAGCCCCGCTGGAGGGTAAACCATAACCAGATATCGGGTGACCCACTGCCCAGCCCTGCTGGAGGGTAAACCCTAATACATCATCAGGCGACCCACTGCCCAGCCCCACTGGAGGGTAAACCAAATTACATCATCAGGAGCCCCACTACCCAGCCCTACTAGAGGGTAGACCTGGAATAAGTCGACAGGCGACCCACTGCCCAGCCTTGCTGGAGGGCAGACCTGGAACTAGACGATGGGCGACCCACTGCCCAGCCCTGCTAGAGGGTAGGCCCTAAGAGGTGGTTGGGTGACCCACTGCCCAGTATCTGCTGGAGGGTAGATCCTAAGTGTGTCGGGTGACCCACTGCCCAGTCTCTGCTGGAGGGTAGACCCTAAAAGTGTCGGGTGACCCACTGCCCAGTCTCTACTGGAGGGTAGACCCTAGAAGCTGATGAGTAACCCACTACCCAGCCCCGTTGGAGGGTAAAACTCAGAACTGCTCTGGCCACATCCACTGGAGGGTACAACACTGGCCAACCAAATGCGGAGTGGGTATCGTGCAACCACCCAACTCCAGAACAACTCATCCAAAAGAAGTTCTGTGCCTGTCCCATCACAGGGTTCCAATAGCACCGCTACTGGTTGATCCATCGAGAATGAAACCAGGGGGAGACCACTCAACCCTTCTGGTCAAACAAACGAGCACAGAGAGACCCTCTACGTTGCAAGAGGTCAAATTACGCAAAACAGAACACGGAACGCACATGGGGCCCACACGATGTGTGGCCCCAATTCGACCCCAACCAAGCGCACGAATGTCTTAGGTACAAACCACACGTACCTCCAAGCGCTCTCGTATACTCCCAGAGTATACCACGTCTCCATCCCAAGGTATATTGTGCACATGGCACCCAATGTCAACGCGAAGGTGTGACGTAACAACTCCACCTCAAAGGCCCAGGCACAGCCAACCACATCTCGTGAAACACTTACATCACCCTCCCAAGAGTGCGCGATCATACGCCAAGGGCCCGCTACAAACAAGGTAGGGTGAACCACCACTGGAGCACCTTTCATGCTTAAATATTTAACAAGATCACGCAAGAGGCTCCGCACAGCCAAACGGATCACACCGTTGTAATCCTCACGGAAAAACATTCGAGATCGACTACTTACTCACCTCCAACGAATATCCGACGGAAAAGTCACCAACACCGCCTCACGCCCGAACGACATCCCATTATCCCGAGCCCCGGCCAAAAAACAGTCGGGCGCATTGCACCATTATGATCCCCTCGGGAACACACATCAAAAGAACTACTCACTTGAGAGAAACGGATATACGGAGAAAAAGATGCATTCTGGCGCACCGCACACGAGCGGTGCCATGTGGGACCCGCATCCCGGTCCCGGAAATCAACGAACGGATCGCACCATTGCGATCCTCTTGAAAAGGTACACGATATGGACTATTCTCTTCTCTAAAAAGGTTACCCAGTGATAAAGCTATAAATCACCGTCAACTCCCGAAATGGCTCTCACGGGGCCCGCACCATCATGCGGAAATAGAGCGGTCGGATTGCACCATCGCAATCCCCTTGAAAAAACATCCAGAATCGACTGCTTGCACGCCCCGAACAGACGCCTGATGAAAAATTTGATAAACACTGCGCGCAACTAAAAAGACGGTTCGTGGGGCCCATGCCTCAACTCCGGCTTCAGTGCCCAAAACCACCCTAGAAAGATTCACCCCAGCGCCAGGGATCCAACACCGCTGATGGCGCTTAAATCGGACATCGGACGCGTCTGCGCCGTCTCAAACAAGAATCCCAGGAGAAACGCTCATCCACTTAAATACATGCTGCACCTCCACAACCCCTCGTTTCGGGAATTAAAAATTCCTACAACCATCTCAAAAGTTCAGCCTCTGCGTCAGGCCCGCGCCGCCGCAGACGGCTCGCAAAACTGACATCCGTAGCGAAAGCTATGGACGTTGGAAGTTGGAAGGGGGGCCTTGGGCCGGACCGGCCCGGTCCGTCCGGTCCGCCCACAGCCGGCCCGCGGCCTGCCGACACCCGACCGGCCCGGACGGCCGGTCTCGTTGCGCCCCCACGGAGACCCGCGGTTCGCGGGTCTCTGTCCACCGAGGTTGCGCCGCGCCGCGACCCCGGGTCGTCGTCCCGTGCCGGCGCCCTCGGCCTGCCGCTGCCGAGCCAAAGGCCGCCGCCCACAACCAGCGCCGGAAAGCGCCGCTGCCAGCCGAGTGCCGCCGAAGCCTCTTCCGCCATCCCGGAACCACTGTTCGCCGCCACTGGAAACCGTCGGACCACCGCGCCAGCCGGAGAACCCCAAAAACCCGCGAATCTTCGCCGGACCGCTACAGAGGCCTAGGAGGTCGGATTTCGAATCTGAAATAAGCGTTGGAAAGCTAGGAGAACGTACTACACGATAATGTGCATCGATCAACGAATGGATAACAATTTGATGCTATAAATTAAGCTCAAAGATTTCGGGAAAAATAAAACGAAACAAAAACGACTCCTACCTCGAAGGGCGTTGCCCGACGCTTCGTGTGCGGACCGTCGGAACCGCTGTGCCTCGCCGGAGTTCGCCTCGCCGGAGCTCGCATCGCTGGAGCCTGCCTCGCTGGAGGTGAAGGAGGGGGGAGGGTTTGAGGAAGAAGAAGAAGAAGAAGTTGGGGTGGGGTGTTTAAGTACAATTCACTTAAACGCCCACCCGACAGCCCTGAACCCGAACTCCCGACAGGGTCGGGATTTAGCCTCCCCTAGGCTAAGAACCACACTCTAAGCGCAACAGAGGTCTCAGAATTTTATTCCGAGACCCCGTTCAAATGTTATTAAAAATAGCGCCCGAGGCCTCCAAATTACGAAAACGCCCCTAGGGCCATTTTTCACAGACAGCCCGCGCCCGCGAAACTTATACCCCTCCTAGGGTAAACGGCACGTTCCAAACTCAACAGTGCCCTCATTTTTCCAATCCGAGCCACCATTTAAGAGATACTAGTGTTTCTACATTAAACTAATTAATTAATTTATTTAATCCGTTTAACGTTCCAGAAGCAGGCGAGGGGTCCAAACATCCCACACCGACAAGTTCTATTCCGTTCCTAGGGTAAACACCCCATTACGGCCCCAGGATATGTGGTCTATGAGTGTGTGGTATGATCTTATTGGTATTTGGTGGCTTGGGAAAAATTAGTTTGGATGTGTAAGGAGTGGTAGGACTAGATGGAAGGGATATAATTGATGGAACACTGTTTTTAGACCTCAGGGGGGCTTCTAACAAATCCTAGTTAATTGGGAATCAAACCCACTTAGTTCAGAAAGGGGAATTGGGGCTCACCCTTTGTAAGGATACCCATCTGGTTGGGGATTATGCATGGAATCTACCTATGGGTAGATTATGGATGGTTTTTGGAGATTACATTGAGGAGTATTCCCAAAGTGTAAGGTAGATAGGTTTCATGGTCATTACTAACCTCTAAGCCCATGTGAGTCACTCTTGGTGTGAGAAACCAGAGGAAGTAGTAGACCTAACTCTCATGTCGCAAAAGATAAGCCAATGAGAGATGATGTGGGGCTTACACATGGAATCTACCATAGTAGGATTTCATTACATGTGAGGAGGATCTCATTCCGTGTGAGGAGGATCTCATTCCCTATTATTCATACATAGAGCATCCTATGAATAGTGTGTGGGGATTATTCATTGAAGATACCCTTTATGGGAGGATTTCCCAACATGGTAAGAAGAGGTGGAATCCCATAATGAGCGTACATAGGGAATCCAGTGTGCATTTCATTGGGTAAGAATATAGTTTATTTTCATGTGTTGAGGTTTTTTGTGCTAGGAAGTTTCACATCATGTAACATGGATGTGGTGGACTAATCCTTTCCCCTTTGGAATACATAACCTTAGCTCGTGCACTATTTGGATGGATGTGGCTTTAGAAATGCTAGGTTGGAATAGTGTGGAAGAGTGGTAGATCGCGAGGTCCAAATTAGCATGCCTATAATTAGAATAAAAAGGCATTAATATACCTATAATGAGAAGAAAAGGTTATAGAAATGTATGCATTCGATCATAGGGGATGTCTCACAAGGGACCATGAAATTATAGTGTGCATGTTTAGAGGGTCGCATGTAAGGATTTCACACAATTCATGGGGGTTTCTCGCAAGAGGTTCTCAAACACGAATCTTTGACATAAAGGTAAGATATCAATCTTAAAATAAGGGGTATATCCATGATTAGAGTCCTGCATGCAAGGATCAGGTTTGTGCATAAGATTGGGGTTTGCACGCAAGATTAGGGGTGCACATAAGAGGAACCTCTTCACGTGCCCAACTTGGGTTGAAAGAGGTTGAAAAAGGATTACATAACTATGGGACCACTTTCTCGAGGAACTATGGGGAACCTATTGTGCAAGATCTCTACCATGAGGGTTCCTTTCTTTCACATCATTGTGAAAGATCATTCTTATGTGCAGTAGAGAGAGAGTTTTACTTCCAGAGGATCACTCATAAAGGTTGAGTGACCTTCTACTTATAGTCAAATTATTCAATGATATCACAGAAGATTTCAGTCACAAAATAGTTATTCCATGTATCCTCATCCTTATATTCAATGATCGAGCACACAAGAGGCCTATTGACATCGTATCTAGAGTGCAATAGGGATGTGTGTGAATCAATATTCTTGCGCACAACATAGACATATTGTGTGCACCTTCCTTAGCTGTTTGAGTGGTATTCATGGAAGGGAAAAGATTTACATTGTATTTGGAATGAAAAGATAATTCATTTATATTTCAGTCCTTCATGCACAACTCAAAACTTTAACGCACCTTCCTTGTCTTTTTCAGGATAGTCTGTTGAGCCGGATGATGGATTTGGATTGTCCAAGTTGTCCATTTACAGATTCATGCATAATTTATTACCAAAAATGATATAGTACTTGATAATCATAAATTCGTATGGGTGATTCTGATATATCTCATGGGGATGGGTGATCCTGATATATCTCATGGGGATGGGTGATCCTGATATAGCTCTTCATTTCATTGGATAATTATTTAGTCTTTGAATTTGAAAATGGGGGGATAACTAAGTATGTTACTCCTATGGAATTAACTAAGAATTAGTTATTTTGATACAGATTAGACATGAGTGAACATGGATTATTAATATGATTTTTCAAGGTACCTATTTTTTTATTTTAAATGGTTTATGTTGAAATTTTTTGATTTCATTAGGAAATAAAAGTTTGTGAACTTTTAAAAGTGAAAGGTTTGTTTTCAATGAAATGTTTCCATGGTGTCTCATGTTTCTAAAGATGACTTAATGGTTATACTATACTTTGTAATGGGTTTTGATTTTTTTTCTTTGATAAAAGGTTTATTTTCACATGTGGTTATTTTTTATTCATGTGCTCAAAGTCTTATTATATAAAAGGTAATAATTTTCTTGGGTTTTTATATTTCTATTGGACTAACAGGATTCTTGAGGGTAGACCACAAGAGTTCATGTGGCTTAGTCTGGGTGATATTTCAGTAATAGATTGTTCCACACACATTATGAGGTTTCTTTATTTTTCCCTAATGGTAGCAGGTGATAAAGATTTTAGGGATATAAATTTTTATTTTGGATTGATTCATCCTATATGATCTTATCTTGGGTTGTTTTATTTGACATCATTTTTTGGGATAGTGAATTGGACCATTTTAGTAGATTTTAACATGGTGAAGGGTGGTGTTTCAGTTTATTCTATACCTTTTATGGTTCATGGAGTGTATATTTTGGTAGTCAAAAGTGATGGTTTGATGGTTCTTGACAATTAGGTGGTAGGAAGAGTGAGTAGGGTAGAGGTTTATATCCCCTAACCCCTCAAGATAGAAAACTTTTATAGTTCTTCTAGTGTGTTAGTCATATACATGTTTAATCCAAGTGTCATAGGTTTTTTAAGGAGTTTCTCTCATGTGGGTGGATGAGATACCTTCAGAAATTATGTAGAATCATATTTCATTCAGATAGTAATAATGGATTTGGGTAGTCAAAAGGCACTAGAGTATGGTTATGGGTTACCTCAAAGTGTTAGTTAAGTGTGATTGAAATTATTAGGGCACAATGTTAGACTTTGTGCTTATGGAAATGGTAGTAATATAATCAAGTAGGAGATATGTAAACTCATATTTCATTTATTTTATTAATCGATATTATGATGTTTTTTTCTATGAATTTCTTGGTATTTTCACACAAGATATAGGATAAGTTTAGAATTGATTTAATATCAATTATTGAACCAATATAGATACCAATGTATAGTATGGAACTATGTATGTTTAGGGAATTGAAGGTCCTACTAGAAGACCTAGAGGTGTATTGATTTATATATGTGATCAATTTTCTAAGGATTTCTCCTATTTTATTCTATAACAAATTGTGATGGAAGCCAGAGTTTGTGTGTGGATTATTAAAGACTTAATCTAGTTATAATCATGAATTGGTAGCCACTTCCTTATATCGATAACCTATTCAATTATTTTAAGGTAATAATATGGTTATCCATTATTTACATGAGGTTAATACATCACTATCTGAGTGTGAGGGTAGATGTTATTCCATAGACTGGTTTTTGGAGTTTTTTTATCCAAAAAAATCATGCCACACATTTTCTCACAAAATCCATGACACGGTCCAAACTCAGGAAACACACATTGAATTTTACTAGAAAATTATTTCCATGGTTGAATAAGAATATAACATGATTTCCACATACTGCATAACTTCTCAAATACTGAGGGATAGATATTATTAAAATATATTTTCAATTATAGTTGTGCGGTGGTAAAATCATCCTCTGGGTAGTAAGCCAAGGATTTCATACATTTCTAACATAGACTGTAAAACCCAATTTTTGAGTCTTATAGGAACTTTTTATCTTCATAAAACATATTGTGAGGATATCCTATATCTAGTAAAATTTTCAATTTATATCCTTTGATTTGACTAGTTGTGTAGCCAAAAAATAATTACCAACCAAAATTTATAGTCATTTATAGTTGATAGTTTTTCATGAATAAATATGAGCTCACACACAAGGACACACACCCAAGTACCACATGAACAAGTATCCCACACCCAGCTCCATCACATAGCTCGTTATCCTAGTTCATTCATCTATATCCTACGTTCACCTTTGTGTTTAATTCCTAGGCCCCCCTAGGTATATAAATTGACCCCCCCCCCCACCTAAAACATTCAATACATATCTGGGCACATGAAAGTTGAATAAATTTGACTGCTCCATTAACCCTAGTAATTCTAGATCCTATCACTTGTGTGTTAGGAACCCTAGTCATTCCATAGATCTTATGTTAAGGAAATACTCAACCTCATTCATACCCACAAGGCCCTCTATTTGGGTAAGTCTTTGTTCAGGTTGCCTCATTAGGGAAATTCTTCACCCTGGTCCCCTCACTACAGTAATACTTTACCTAGAGCCCTTTGTTTGGGTAAGCCTTCACCTAAGGACCATCACTTGGGAGAGATTTAACCCAGGGCTCCTTACTAGGGTGATAATTCACCCATGGCACCTCTCTATGGTGAGCCTTCACCTAGGGCCCCTCGCTAGGGATTCCTTTCATCCAAGGACCCTCATTACTGTGACCCTTCACTCAGGGCCACAAACCTAAGAATACCTTCACCCTAGTTCTCTACTAGGGAAACCCGATTCACCTAGATCTCACATCTAATCTCCCTCATTAGGGAAAAACTATTTTTTCTAGGTCTCATACCTAGGTTCCCCTACTAGGGAGAACATGTTTTCCATTGTCTCACACCCAGGTTCCCCTACTAGGGATAACCTATTTTCTTAGGTCTCACTTCAAGGCACCCCTATTAGGTCAAACCTATTCACCCAAATCTCACACCTGAGAACCCCAACTAGGAAGAACCAACTTTCAAAAGTCACATACTTGGGCACCAATTAATCTAGGCCCTCTACCTAAGCACCCAACCCTAAAAAACACCATGATTTGTGATTCTCTTATTATTATCCAAAATTCCTTGAGTTGAGAAACTTATTTTGGTTTTCTCATATATGGTCCTCCTTATAAGCCTAATACAGGACCTTTCTAGTATCCCTTACTCATCTAGTACCAATATGAAAGGCGGGACCAACTATACCTTTCTCATATAGTTACCAACAAAAAAAAATCAGTCCTAATGGGAATCCCCATGTGTATTACACACTTGATTCTCTATTTGTGTCCCTTTAATCGCATCAACAACCTTACTGTGTGACATTAAGCTGCATAGACTAGTCTTGTCATCCAAACATAAAATATGTATCTCAAACAATGTGTTATTTGATTACCATTAACCAGGATATATTGGACGCCTCTATGAGGATTGATCCCAACATCCTCAAACATACACGGTTCTTATGTTATGATCATAATATGACCCATTACCACCTTAAGTCGAGATACACCTCTTGGTTATCTTATATAAAACCTAAAGTTGAGTTCTCCTCTTAGTTTGAAAAATACCTTGAGTTGAGATACTTTTCTTGATTTCCCTATATTCAAGACTCCTAATAGGTGTAATCCCTAACTTAATCTAGTTTTCCCTTATGTGACAGGTATAATAAATCCATGTGGTGAGCATGGGATTACCAAAACCTTACTTATATAAGGAGCCAGGGTGATCATGATCAACATCCCATAGTTGTTGTAGCTAAGAACATATATGTTATGAGAATAGGAAATCCTTATGTTGATGAGAATAAGGTGAATCCTTTTTTATGGTGATAAACAAGGGATGTATATGGTTACAAGCTATTTATGCCTCTATTTATGAGCCAGGGATAATCCATCATTACTAATGTGATGAGGATGAGATTCCTTAATGGGATTACATGAAAAAGATAATGTGGTCCTCCTATAGGTTGTAAGACCCAACAATACCTTCTCCTATATAGTTATTAGAAAACATGATCTCTCATGCATAAGTCCCAAAAAAACTATTTCTATGGACCTTTCTCCTAGTTTTTCTTTTCTAATTACATTGAACTTTTTATAAGTGGTCCTCATCATATGAACTTAAAAGGTATGATGTTCCTTGTTAACTAGAACCAGACTATATGGTTTATAATTACCTTCATATGGATACATTGGAATTCCAATTTGGAGTCCATGGTCCCAATATCACAACATCAACTGCCTTGTTATATGATGATAAAATCAAGAGTTCCAAACTACACGGATTTAAGCCAAATCATAATTAATTAATAAGATAAATATATAGAACCTATAATACATATATTTATTCATGTTGATGCATGGTTTTGGTTACATCATCATCATAAGGGTAATCTGTCTCATTCTCTAATTTGTGAAGGATTTGTTAATACATCTTAAGTCTATATGAGAGTCCTAAAGTAAGAAATAATTTCACCTTAAAAGGTGTTGATGAAACCAACCTCCCATACACTCAACCAATTCACATTATAAAGATTTAGTAGTAAGAACCCATTTTACCTTCTATCTTTAAAAATCATTTCTACAATGAAATCTAAATTGAAAAATTGAAGATGAGGAATCCATTAGAGATTCAATCAGAAATAAGAGTGGATATAGGTTGTATGAGATTCTTATAAAGTATTTTCAGTCTGATGAACATACCAGTTGTGTTATAATCATGATGATTATGATATTTCATATGTATATTTATTCAATCATGGTCTTATTGGTTGATGATATCCAAGTGTACTCTCAGAAATAGGAAGATTATAGAAGGCATATGGAGATTGTACTAGGTACATAGAGAGAGCATCAGTTTTATACCAATATCTCAAGGTTTAATTTATAAAAATGGAAATCCTCATAACTTTTCCCCACTAGAAACCCTTATTATGATGGAATTGTTTATGAGAGTGACCAATGAAGCTCGCCTCTAATAATTCATGGGTTGGTGACTAGAACCAAGTGTATAAATCACACAAATGGGATGTATTATCCTCATTGTCCCAGAAATATATAAAGAAAACAACTAATAAATTCCATAATATAAAAAGAAAATCAAGATCCAATGATACAAGAAATATCATAAAAAAATAACTCCACCATAGTAAAATATTAAAATCAAACTTCTATGGTATAAACTTCAAAAACAACCTCATGGTCTGAGATATTAATGTACAACTTGGTCATTGATTACATATTAGAAACTTTAAAAATATTTTTATATAAATAGGGAAGGTAAAACATGTATTGTAATAATCGAGGTATTTATTGAATAATTTGTTTTTATATTTTATAGTATTCTTCATTTAAATAGTATTTCTCGAAATAAATAATTTATTATATTTTTATTTATTTTAAAACATTAATTTTTCAATTATAGAATTTTTATTTGACAAAACTAATTTCATTTTTGAATTTATAGTGTTGAAATTTTCTTATTATGAATTTTTGATAATTTTCTATAATATATTAATTTTTGGTAAATATTATAAGAATACAGTTTTTTTAAATTCTGTTTTTTAAATATCATGAAGCAATATTTGTGATATAAAGATTAATAATTTTATTGAATAATTAAATAATTATATTATAGGATAAATATTGTATAGAAATAAATTATAACGTGAAAATTATATTCTATTCATGATAAGTATAAAAATTATTGTCAGCACTAACGTATTGCCTACGCATCACTGTAACAAATCAGGTAATTATAAAATAATTAGCATTAAACTTAATTTTCTCACTTATGTGTTTTGAATTTTGGAAAAATGACATATATAGTTGTGATCAGTAAGTTATTTAGAGTATGATGGGGAAAACTTAATTTTTATGAATAGTAACTTACCATTATAAATAGTAAGTTACCCTTATGAATAGTAATATGACACTTATGAATAGTAAATCAGCCAAATGAATAGTAACATCACCAAAGAATGTATAATAAAAAAGGAATATTATTAGTGATAATATGATCATTATATAAGTTTTGGTATTTTTGGTAGGTCATAAATATATAATTAAAATTTTATGATTAATTAAAAATTTAATAAAAAAATTATTTTCAAAAAATGTAATCCTAAATTATTATTTTATTGTCTTATGGTTGTAATATAATTTTTGAGACCTTGATTATTTTTTCAAGGTGTTATAAAATGAGTTATAGTTTTAAAATATTATTCTTCAAATCAATTATGAATTTATATAAAAATTAAATTAAACATATTTAGAAAATTATTTTGATAAAATGAAGATTTTTTTTAATTCTACATTTCAAAAAAATTAGGGTGAATTTTTGGGATTTTTCTTAAATACTTGATTTTTTATGAATAGTGAAATTCGGTAATTTACCGTATATATACATTGTATGTCAAATACACTATTCATATCATCATGGATGATGTAAGCACCCTTGGTTTGAAATCACATGATCTATTTACTATTTTTTCACATGAAACAAGACTATTTATAGTCTTGAGCATGAATATTAAAATAATGATTAAAATAATGGAAGACCCCTCCTCTCCTCTACTATAAATACCACCCTCACCCCCCCCCCCCCGTCTTCTTATCACACCTATCAAGATTTGATAATTGTCTAAATTATTCCCAATAATATTATAAAGGATATTACCCATGTACAAGATATACTAGTATCACCAAAAGTACAAAACCAAAGTCCTTAAGGAGGATCTCAAGGAGAAGGGATCAGGAGGTAAAAATCCTCTTTCATTTTCTTGTATTTTCATTTCAATTATTTTTCTTTTATTATACTCTCTTAACCTCCTATTATTTAATATCAATAAAAGCTCCAATATCTTATATATACATTATTTTTATCATTTTTATGGAAAAAATAATCGCTATACTCTTTCTCCTCTCCCTCTTATTCTAAAAATAAAAACATCATCTGTGATGTGTTGATTTACCGACATCATGGACGATGTGTCTTAAATTTCCTTTAATTCATTTAAATATGTTTTTAAATAAATTTTATTGGTTGAAACGTATTTTAAAGTGTATTATATTACCTTTATTATGTTTTCTAATTAACTTATATTCATAATATTAAAGGTATATGATGAAACAAGTTCATGATTATCAAAGAACTACCAAAATAATCTAAATATAATTAATGTTTTATCTAATCATTCATCATAATATTTGATAAATATTATTAATGGTATCATTTAATATTCTAAGAAATTTTAATAACAACTCATTCCACTTTTGGATATTCTCTTCCATTCAACAAAAAAATCTGTTACGAACCAACTATGGAAACCATGTAAAGAACACACCTGAAACAATGTAAATAAAAAAATATTATTAATAAATGTGTGGAATGACGTTATAAAATGATCATATAAGGTATTATAAAAACTATTATGATTATTTAATGTATTAATAACACTATTTTAACCATTATAAAGTAGTTTTAAACATGTCTAAAGTAAGACGAACTTGAGATAAGGGAATTCTTAACCCAATTTCCTTTATTTGGGTTAACCTTTTTCTTTATTCATTATGTGGTATTAAGATTATTTTTGTGATTAATTTTGTTTATATTATGTTTTATTATGTTTATTTATATTGTATAAACATATACATTAAATTCTAAGTAATTCTCACCCCAATTATATTTGTAATGGACTTTCCTTTTAAAATCATTTTAAAAGTCTCTTTAATGAAATTCAAAAAGATTGTTTTTTATATATATGGTGTGAGTGGTTTATCATGATAAAATTATTCTTTATTACTATGATTTTTCCATTATATTTTTACATAATAATTTTTTATGAATATTATTTCATTCTTGTGTTCTATTTTTTTATATATTTTAAAAGTGACTTGTTTTACGAAAAAGGGTATTTTGAAAATATAAATGTATTTTTCTCAAGGGTTTAAATGAGTTATCAAGAATTTTATTCATAATATGTTCCTTGTACATATTTATGTTGGGTTATTCCCATTATATATCAATATATTATTGTTTGATCCAAATTATATCTCAAGATATGTTTGGTTGAGCCCGTTATAGCTCAAGATATGATGGGTGAGCCCCATTATATCTCCATGATGTATTGGGTACTCCAGATATAAAAGTTGATCGAATGGTTATTCCATGTGTAATGGTGATTATAATACTGATATGGTAAATATGTCCCAAGTAAAATATATGATGTTTCTATGCATGCTAATGGGTTTTTATAAAATAGGATTTATTGCTTTTTATGTTGTTACTTAACTAATGATTTCTTTATATCCATTACTGAGATTTTTTTGCTCATCCAATGTTTTTAAATTCTTTTCATAGGTTATAAGGATGTTTAAGATAAATAAGGCAGAAAATATAAATGTTATAAATATTTTTCAAAGAAATTATCTTTTATTTTAAAAGTTTTATATTTTAAAAAAATTTGATATTGTTTTAGTAGTGTCCTCATGTATGATTTTGGGATGTTTTGAATGTTTTGTGTCCTGATTCTATAAAACTATAAACCTAAAAATATCCTAAATGTGTAATAATTTATGTTATTTTCTAAAACTAAAGATTATGTAATGTTTTAAGTATGGGTCCTTATAGTTGGTATTAGAGGCGGTTTAGATAACTTTAGAGGTTAGGATATTAATTAACCATTAATTAGAGATCCTTTACCACAAAAAGATTTATTATCATATGGTAATTTTTTAGGTTTATGGGAATCTAGGTGGATTTTATGAAAACCTAAATCAATTGAGATATAAGGAGGTTGATGGATTTTAGTACTATTATTATTATTTTTATCTTTTCCCTATAGATTATTTTTTTCCTTTAATTAACATATTAATGATCGTTTGATCAGATGTAATGAAAGAGATCTTTAAAAACCTTATTATACCTCCCTAATTATTTTATCATCACTATTATTGAAAAGGCTTGTTCAAATTATTTTTACATCTTCTTGAGTATTCAAATCACCTGAAGGAAATTTTTTGAGTTGTCCAACACCTATTCTTTTCTAAAACAATTTTATGGGTCAGGGTATATTTTTTAAATGATTTCAAGATCTCAACTCTTCCAACTCTCCTGAAAAGTAAAAACCCAAGAGTGGTATGAATGTATACTTTTTGAAAGTAGTTTGGAATACCAAAAGAAAAATGATCCATCATTAAGATCCTAAAATATGGATTTGAGGTATGAAATATTTTCTTATCCGTAAAGTAAAAAACATTATCTAATTGATATTTATGATTCATGAGGATATAATTAATATCTTTGATTTTCATTAATATAGAAATAAGTAATAAGTTTTAAATTTATAGTTAATGGATTATGAAGAATGTTGAAAGATTAATATGCCTACATATAAATGTTTCAAGAGTTATGGTAGACTTAATGATAACAAAATGTTTAAAAGTAGTAATACACTTTTGATTATGGGATTAATTTTGGACAATTTTACAGAGTCTAAGTTATATTTAATCCTTAATTTGTTAGGTGGACAAAATGTTATTTGAAAAAAAAATCTTTTCTTTTTTGGGAATAATTTTAAATGTATGGATAACTATAATATTCATATGATCTTTGATTTGGAGTTAACTATGTTTTTTTAATCATTTATTGAATAAGGTAAGTAGAATACCTAAGATTTTAGGAATAAAGGTTAAATTTTATTTTGGTGAAAATATGATTTTACTATGGCATTAAGGTGACTTATTAAAATTACTATCATTTCATGGAGATTTTATTAATTGGGAATATACTTTTTGAAGTGAGACTTTAAGAGTCATCAAAGATTCTTTGGTGATAAATGTTAATACTATATTTGGAGGTATATGATACCAAATCCTTCTGATTTTTTATTTTTAATAATAGTTTAGAATAAATTTTTTAGGAATTTTAATGATAGTTATTTGTGGAATGATCCATGTTGAACATTGGGAATTACTTTTGTGGTTAATTATTAATAGGAATTAGCTTATTTTATCCTAAATTTTTTTTCTTAATTTCTAAAGACATGTGGAATTAATTGTTTTCTTATTATGGGTTTAGAGATCCATATAAGCTTATTATAGTGTTATAATAATGAAATTTTCATTATCATAATTTGTAGAAAAGGATGAGTTTGTGGTGCAAAATTCATTAAAGGATGAAACTCTACTTTTCAAGTAAGTATATATCCTTATGTTTTTTGTATATATGCTAATGTAATTCCTCAAATCTTGGAAATGGGATCCTAAAATCAAAACATTATCTATTTTATTTTCTTATTAAGAAATTAATATCCTTTTTAACCCATCATATATTTAATGTTCTATGGTACTTAACATTTTCATCACCCTATTCTATCTCTGTCTCTATAAGTAATTTAGAGTTGGTTTTCTCTTATTGAGTGTATGTTTTAATAATCATTTTTTTAGATTTGGGTTTTCAGCAAAGGTATTTTGATTAGTATACCCATAGTTATGAATCCCTATTTCAAATTGCGAGGACACAATTTATTGAAGGAATGGAAAATGTAACAATCTAGGTATTTATTGAATAATATTTTTTATATTTATTAGAATTATTCATTTAAATATTTTTTCTCAAAATAAATAACTTACTATATTTTTATTTATTTTGAAACATTAATTTTTCAATTATAGAATTTTTATTTGAAAAAAACTAATTTTATTTTTGAATTCAGCATATTGAAATTATCTATTTTTGAATTTTTGAGAATTTTCTAAAAAAGATTAATTTTTTTGTGGATATTAAAAGAATAAATTTTTTTAATAAATTTTTTTTGGGTGTCATGAAGAAATATTTTTTATATAAATTTATTAATTTTATTGAATAATTAAATAATTATTTTATAGGATAAATATTTTATAGAAATAACTTAGAATATCAAAATTATATTCTATTCAGGATAAGTATAAAAATTATTTCCATTGCTAAAGTAGTGCCTACGTAGCATTGTAAAAACTCAGGTACTTATAAAATAATTAGTATTAAACATTATTTTCTCGCTTTTGTGTTTTGAATTTCGAAAAAAAATAACATACATAGTTGCGATCAGTAAGTTATTTTTAGTCTTATAGGACAAACTTAATTTTTCATTAATAGTAACATACCCTTATAAATAGTAATGTACCCTTATGAATAGTAATATGACCCTTATGAATAGTAAAGCATCCAAATGAATAGTAACGTCATCAATAACTGTATAATAAAAAGGAATCTTATAAGTGATAATATGATCATTATATAAGTGTTGGTATTTCTGGTAGGTCATAAATAATTAATTATAATTTTATGATCAATTAAATAATTTAAATGAAAATTTTATTTTCATAAAATTTAATCATAAATTATTATTTCATTGTCTTATGGTTTTAAGATAATTTTATGAGACCTTGATTAATTTTTTGTGGTGTTATAAAATGAGTTATAGTTTTAAAATTTTTATTTTTAAAATAAATCATGATTTTTTTTAAAATATTAAATTAAACATATTTCAAAAATTATTTTGATAAAATGGAGTTCATTTTTTAATTCTAAACATTGAAAAAAAATTAGTTGAAGTTTTGAGATTTTTCTGAAATACATGAATTTTTTATCAATAGTGAAATATGGTAATTTACCGTATATATACATCATATGTTAAATACACTATTACTAAAATCATGGCTGATGTAAGCACACATGGTTTGAAATCACTTGCTCTATTTACTATTTTGGGTCACATGAATCAATAATATTCATATTCTTGAGAAAAAAATATTAAACTAATGATTAAAATAATTGAAAACCCCTCCTCTCCTCCTCTATAAATACCACCCTCACCCCCCTCCCCCACCCCTCTTTCTCTCACACCTATAAAACATTGATAATAGTATAAATTATACCAAATATTCTTCCCAAGAATATTTCCCACATCCAAGATCTACTGGTCTCACCAAAAGTCCAAAATGAAAGTCCTTAAGAAGGATCTCAAGGAGAAGGGATTAAGAGGTAAAAATCCTCTTTCATTTTCTTGTATTTTATTTTCAATTATTTTTATTTTATTATAATTTATTCACCTCCTATTATCCAAGATCCATTAAGACTAAATTATCTTATATATAGTATATTTTTATCATTTTTATGGGACAATTCATCATCTTAATCCTTCTCCTCTCCCACTTATTCTAAAAACAAAAACTCCATTCGTGATGTGTCGATTACCAACATCGTGGATGATGTGTCTTCAATTTCATTTAATTCCATAAAATTTGGTTATATAACTATTTTAATGGTTGAAAAATATTTTAAATTTTAGTATATTACCTTTATTGTGTTTTGGAATCAAATTATATGCATAATATTAAAGGTATATGATAAAACAAGTTTGTGATTATTGAAGAAGCACCAAAATGATATAAACATCCTTAATGTTTTATCTAATGATTCATCATAATATTTGATAAAAACTGATTTATTATATAATTTAATATTATGTAAACATATTAATAACATCTCATTCCACTTCTATAGATTCTCTTCCATTCAACAAGAAAATCAGTTACGAACTGACCATGGAAACCATGTTAAGAACGCACCCGAAACAATGTAAATAACAAAATATTAATAATAAATGTGTGGAATGATGTTATAAAATGATAATATAATGTGTTATAAAAATTATTATTCTTATTTAAATTATTAATAACACTCTTTTAACCATTATTCAGGTGGTGTAAACACATTTTAAGTAATACTAACTCAAGATAAGGGAATTCTTAACCCAATTTCCATTCTTTTGGTTAACCTTCAACTTTATTCATTATGTGGTTTTAAGATTATTTGTGTGATGAATTTTATTTATATTATTTTTTATTTTGTGTATTTATATTGTATAGATATATCCATTCCATTATAATTAATTCTCAGTCCAACTATATTTGTAAGGAACTTTCCTTTTAAAATCCTTTTAAAAGTATCTTTAATGAAATTCAAAAAGATTGTTTTTTATATATATGGAATGAGTGGATTATCCTAATTTCATGATTATTTATTACTATTATTTTACCATTATATGTTGGCATATTAATTTTTTATCGATATTATTTCATTATTGTGTGCATGTTTTTTATGTTTTAAAAGTAGTCTGTTTTATGAAAAAGGGGGTATTTTGAAAATCTAAATGTGTTTTTCTCAAGGGTTTAAGTGAGTTATAAAGTGTTTTATTCATGATATATTACTTAGAAATAGTTATGTTGGGTTAATCCCATTATATCTCATGATCTGATTGTATGGTCCCTATTATAGCTCAATATATGTTGGGTTGAGCCCATTATAACTTAAGATATGATGGATGAGCCCCATTATAGCTCTCCAAGGCATTGGGTACTCTAAAGATGTAATTTGACCAAATGGTTATTCCATGTGTAAGGGTTATTGAAGTAGTTATATGTTAAACATGTCCCAAATAAACTACATGATTTTTCTATGCATGCTAACGGGATTTTATGAAATGGTTTTTATTGGGTTTTATGTTATCACAAGACAAACGATTTATTTATATCCCTTATTGATCTTTTTGTGCACATGTTTTTAAATGTTTTTCATAGGTTATAAGGATGTGTATGATAAAGAAGGAATAAAATTATATGTTATCAAGATTTTTCAAAGAAATTATGTTTTATTTTAATATTTTAATATTTTTGAAAAGGTTGATAGTGTTTTAGTAGTATCCTCATGTATGATTATGGGATGTTATGTATGTTTTATGTCCTAATTATATAAAACTCTATACCTAAAAACATCCTAAATGTGTAAGAATTTATGTTATTGTATAAAAAACATGATTACGTAATGTTTTAAGGATGGTTCCTTATATTTATATTCTATAGGATCCTCCTTAATACATATCATGAAAATGTGGAAGAAGAATATTCATGCCTTAGTGAATAAATAGCAGAATCAACACACACCTAATCAGGTCACCACCACCCAACCTAACAAAGTCTCCATCATAAAATATCACATTCAAGTATAATAACATAATAGTGTAATGATATAGTAAGAAAGGTGACCCACAACCACTTCCCCATTAGTTTGTTACTCTCAAATTATAATAGAAAATTTTTCGGTTCTCTCATCCCTTTAGCAGCCATACAATCACACAATATATAAATATTTCATATCACAACCATATACCGCATACCACATTAACATAGTCATCAACATAAAATCTACATACACATACCACATCCCAACTACATATCAAATTCCATTACATTAGGTTATCATGAACATGAATTACATTAACCTCATGCCATCCTCCTCCATGCATGACCCCCACCATATATCATCATCTCAATTGTGTAATCAAGTCACCATATATGTCACATATTATAATATTAAGTTGTTACCTACCATATTCTTATACTTAGTTTTATCCATAACATCTAAAACTTCACCTGTAAGGGAGAGTAAGGAAGTGGGAGTGTTCATCAATTCATTCCCTCACCAACTTGGATGTTTGGGGGAAACACCCAAAACCTAAAACATTTTGGATTTAATAATGTAATCTCACTAAGGTTGGGTGTGTATGAAATCACAAGGAAATTACATCAAATATAATAATCACATAGAACTCAACCTAAATGGTTCTTACTAAACAATACCACTAATACACAAACCCATTACCATATGAATATTGTTGAGACTAACAACCATTGTTAATTATACCACAAAAACATTCGTACCTTTCACACTAAAATAGTCCTAAAATCCACTTTCACATTTTCACATTAAATCATATCATTTATAAAATTTTATATTTAATATTTTACTAACCAAATTTAATTTATTATTCCATTAATTTCCATATACTATTTTAAAATTGTTTTAGCCATCAACCTCACTAACTCCAGTTGTTACTCATCCATTCCAGTCATCATATTTCATCAATAACCTATATTTTTTTCTAATTTCAAACCAAACACATTACCATATTCATTATTACCAATAACATATTTTTTAAAACCATGAATCTAAAAAATCTCCCAAAACACATTCCAATCACTTTGCAATTGGTCACAGACCCAATTATTTAGCACATGTCCAGCCATACCCTACTACCGCACCAACAACCACATCCCTTTCACTAATTGGGGGAAAAAATTAAAAAATTGTATGTATCATTATAACACCTCAAAAACATCCACAACAATCCCCATACAATACTATTCTACCCCAACAAATGAAACACAACAATAGTAAAAAACTATAGTACACTAGAACCAAATAACATTAATCAACTTCTTTTCAGTAACTTTTTTAGAATAAAACATTTATGGCCAACATACACATTATTAATGAATTAATATTTTTTAAAAAACCATTTAATTACAATATCTATGTGACTAAAGTTTTATAAATAGTATTTCAAAAAAATCATAGAAAAGGTGCATGATTCACATCAGTAACCAAACTCTTAGCAATAAGAACATTAAATAATCAATTAGAAAAGAATTATCATGGAAACCTATAAACACATGTGAATCACCCCTTCTGATAAATTTTATTTATTCCAATTATTTAACTTAATTTGGTTAATCCTTAACATAATCCCAAATAAAACAAATGAATCTAACTCCCAAATTTACACATAATTAAAAGGAAGATGTCTTGAGTTCCCTACCTCAACCAGAACATCTATAACCACTATAAAAAATCAAGGAAAGTGGAATGATCACAAGGAAAATACCCTATGGGGAAACCTAGAATACAAAAACCTCCATAAATCCATGAACTAAGTTTAAAAACCCACAGCTGAAATGTTACCACAAAATCTCCAAGAAGAAGGTAAAGAAGATAATCTAATGGAAAGAATAAAAACACACCTCAAAACACCAAGCAGTTGATCTCTTGAATTTTAGGGATAAAAACAACCAAAATTCATTAAAGTACCTCTAAAGAGACACCTATTATTGATTGGGGTTTGAGTATAAGCAATGGAAACAGTATGAGTTTTTATATTCTTTTGAATTTATATTGAAATAGGAATTTTAGGCATTATAATGTGATAGGTCACGGTCACACCATAATAGATCTGTATCGAATGAATATTTAAAATCCACACAATGATCTTCCCCAATTTATCCATTTTAAATATAGATAAATTATTTTTCTTGATTTCAAAAAAGGAGGGCCATTTCATGACCTTTGTGGTCACTATTTTCATATGATCATTCAAAACAAAACCAAAGTGAAATAGAAGCACCAAGACATGACAGTGCCCAAAATGGAAAACCCATGAAATTATCTTAACAAGGTGTCACACCAAAACATATATCCCCATTACATTACTAGAAAATGGAAAAGAAAATATATAAGAATAAAAATTAATTATGTAAGGGTTTATTATGAAGCATAAGTTTATATACTTTTCCAAAATAAATCACCCTTCAAAATCCCCACACCGTGACATGACTCTCCATGTCATGAACACACTTCCAACCCTCAATATTTCATGGTTCTTATCTCCCATAGACTTCACCCCTAAGTCATTACACATCCTTATAACATATAATAAAACCACACATTGTGACTTACAAGAATACAAAACTCTCCTCTTATAACAAACTCTCCATGTAATTGAACCCAAGGTTGCACCACAGTACACACTTCCCAACTAAAATCTTAGCACCATCTCAACCTTCATTCCTCCAACCTTCTCATAACACCACTAATACACAAAATATGAAAGTAATAGGCTAGGATAGGCTGATTCATTATTTTAGATACCTCTTAAATAATTTTCATCCTCAAGAATAAAAATCAACCCAAAAGAGAAAACAACCACCCCAAACCCAAACATCCCTCAAGATATACCTCTCGAACAAAGACAACGCAACCACCAAAGCACAAAGTAAGAAAAAAATAAGCAAACCAAGCCAAATAACTCCCAACAATCATCTCAATAATTATGAAAATAAAGGTTCAAAATAACTTAGGATACAAAGTTCACATATGTGTCACATGTTCCCCTGTAATTTCCTCTAGAATTACATGCCTCTATATAACATAAACTAAAGGAATAACATGCTCATGTGTCACCTTATCTCATTAATACTGAATCTCAACTAGACACTCCATGAATTTCATATCATACTCTGCATATAACTCTCCCTAAAAATGATATCAGATTCATCGTGGATATATCAAAAAATCTATGGAACATGAAAGATATCATGGATTATGTCTAGTTTAAGGGGAAGTATAAACTGATACGCTACCTCTCTGATGCACTCTAACACCTATAAAGGACCAATAAACTAGGGATAAATATTACCCATCAGCCAAACCACCAATGAACCTAATGAGAGTAAGCCCTTAATAACTCATGATCTATAACCTCAAAATCTAGATCCAATCTCATTTGACCAAAAAAAGAAATTTGATGGTCTCGCATCACCTTTATCTATTATTGAATCATATTCGTCTTTTTAGTCATGTTTTTTACCACATATTTTTCATATAATACCAAATACCCATCCATGATCTAGAAAATATGAGATATGAAAGGTTTTAAAAATTAATAATATGGATAAGTGTGATCACTAAGAGGGGAGGGGGTGAATCAGTGATCTTATCTTTTTTATTTTTCCTTTAGAAACAACCTTCACTTCTGATTTTTGATACTTGACTTTTCTAGAAAACAATAAAAAACACATCCACGGGAATATAGGTATTTACATTGTTCACTACTCAATAATAGTAGTTAGTCCTTGGTATGGTTTAGAAATAATCCAATACCATACAACCATAAGAAAAATATCCTTCACTATGAAGGTTCTGGGCATAGTAGAAGCATGTGATGGGTTGTTCCCAGCTTTTCTTTTTGTCATTATTGATGATCAATAAGAAATTTATACCATTATAAATTCAATAATAAATGGAATTAAATCAAAGAATATAGAAAATGGATAAAAATCAGGAACCAAACCACAAGATTGTCACATATTATTTATAATAAATTCAAGAAATTAAAGAATTAAATTAGGAGAAATTATTTATTCATTGATGGATTTGAAACATATCAATGTTTTATAGTCATTTAATTGTATTAAAAAATAATATCTTCCCTCTAGCGGTGATCCAAACATAATTCACCAATATATGAAGGTCATTGTAAGAATATTTGTGTGCGGGTATAAGAGATCCTATCACTTATGTTGTTCAAATTTGATCTCCCTAATAATTGATTCCAAAGGATTATCTTTGATCTATCTTGACTTATGAGTGGAAGGTGGAGGAAGATATCTCTTTATTAATGGGATCATTCTTGGAGAAGGTAACTCTGTAGGAATTAAATAGGATTCTCTATATTTTTTTGTGCAATCAAAATAAATTAATTGGATCTATTGAAAAATAATATAATTAGGTTTATATAGCACTAGGTTTAGAAATAAATAATTACACAAGTTCCCCTTATTATTTATTTAACACCTAAGGAACCTCATGTATAAAATAATAATATTTTTATTATTTATTTACATGTGGTAAACTTTCAAATAAAATTAAATATTATTTAATCAAAAAATATTCAATATATATTATTTCTCACTAGACCATTAGAATCAGTTTTTCATTACTCCATAATATTTATCGGTCCTTGGATAATGACTATTTATTTAATAAATAGATATCACTACATTATTATCCAATAAATATATAAATATTATAATCACTAAATAGAAAATAAATATTCAATAAATATTTCAATCACATAATATTACCTCTAATAACTTGTGACGTAATATATGTTATAAAGAAAACATGAATAATTATTAAACCATGTGAGGGAATAATATTTATTCAACTTGTTAAATAATAAATAAATAATGTATTGTTTAACTATGATTTTGGATACACTTACTATGTGACCATCTTGGCCTCTTTCTCAATGGCATTAGGTGAAGCATCCTGAATTCCAAAGTTAGAATCTTACAACACTCCAAGGCACCCATAGAGAAATAATTTAATTTTGTAATGACATAATACCTCATAAGGATTCTCACTATGAAATATAATCCCTTTATCATAATATCTTTAATCAAGAAGTTTTCATGTTGGTTCCATCAACCTTTGTTCTCGATGTCTCTTTCTTTGACTTTATGAAAATTAAACTTGGTTATAGAAAACCATAGACATGGATTTTTTTAGGCTATATCATTTCTATAAAAGGTAATGAGATATCAACTTCAATTAAATAATAAAAGGGGAAAAATTTATCACACTATTCATTAATGAAATATTACTCATGATACACCCAACGTATCGTACCTCACTACGAACATGTGTTTGCATAATTTTCATCAATAAATAACAGTATGAAAATTATAATAATCATTAATAATATTATCAAATTCTAAGGATAAATTCACAAATATTTGGATTGGAATATCCAATGACACATATAAATGTGTATTTCCTACTCATGGGTCTCATTCTCATAATATCCTACACTGGATATTACCAATAGCATACACCTTTAGAAGATACCTCAAAGTCCAATGAGTTTCCAAACCATATATCTTGAATTATTTTTCTCCCTAAAATGATTCCCTAAATCTATAGAACATATATATATATATATATAGTAATACTAATATGGCATTTATAAGTTCTCATCATAGCAAGGAACTACAATGACCTTTCTGAGCAATAGCTGCTCTTAGGAAAATATCACATACTATGTTACATACAAGAAAAATCATTAAATGACAATAAGTTTATTAATATTCATGACTATGAATAAAATTTATCATAGAGTATACAAAAGATGGTTTTATGGAACCATCTGCAATATACTCTCAGTTTCACTAGGGCTAACTGATAACAACCTTCAGTTTGTTAGCTCACAAATGATACTCATGCATCTGCTAAGATAGACCTTTATTCAAGGGGTCCACCCTATTTTATTTTATTGTAACTCAAATTACTAATAAATCACCCCTATGATAAAAACACCTCAATATGTGATACTTTAGGATAATGTTCTTTGTTTGTTGGTGTGAACTTGTCCCTTTTTCAGGAGCCTCTACTACAGTATTATCACAATGAAATGTGATAGTGTCTTTAATGTTAGGTACCACATCATGATCCTAGAAAAAATTTAGTTTCCAAATGGATTCTTTAGATACATTAGTGGATGTTATATACTCAGACTCCACTATAGAATTAGAAACAACTGCCTGCTTTGAACTCTTCTAGCTCAAAGAATCTCCATTGAGACAGAAAACATATCTTGACTGTGTATTCATATCATTATGATCTATTTGAATACTAGCATTAGTATATCCTATAATTACAAGTTCCTCATCTCCTCCATGCACTAGGAACATATCCTTAATTCTTCTCAAATTCTTGAGGATAACCTTAACAGCATACCAATATTGTTCTCTTGGATCTTCTTGATATCTTCCTATCATGTTAAATTCATATAAAACATCAAGTATAGTACATAACATTTCATACATGGTTTATCTTATCATTAAAGAATATGGTATATTACTCATTCTATATTTCTCTTGTTGTGTCTCAGGACACATTTTCTTATAAATATATATACCATGGGACACTAGAACCAATCCCTTCTTAGATCGGTCCATAATAAATAACTTTAGTATCTAGTAAGTGTATATACTTTGACTTAAACCATGTAGACTCTTGGATATATCATGAATGATCTTGATCCATATAATATATGTTACATCACTAAAGTACTTCCTGGAGAAACACTTGTTTAACTAGTTCTTAACATATTGTAAGACTGGTATGTCATTTCTAATAAGTAATATATCATTAAAGTATACTAATAAGATAATGACTACATTCCCACTAAACCTATTATAAACACATGGAACACATTCATTCTTAATGAAACCAAAACCTTTTATAGTTCATAAAATTGAATGTCCCATGACCTAGATGCTTGCTTCAATCCATAAATGGATCAATACAACTTGAAAATCCTTTTCGAATCACCCTGGTTTTATTATATAGACATCATCCTAAAGGTTCCTATTAAGGAAAGAAGTTTTGACATCCATCTACAAATTTCATAGTCATAGTAAGTGGCTATAGCAAGTATAATTTTGATGGATTTAAACCTGGAAACTAGTGAAAAGGTTTAATTCCTTAATAGTATTTAAACCCTTTAGCCATTAGCCATTCTTTATAAGTATTTAACTTACCTTCCATGTATATTGAATACCCATTTTTACCCTACAGGATTTACATCAACTGACGCATATACTATAACCCAAAATTTGTTCGGATCCATGGATTCCATTTTAGATTTCATGGATTCTTTATTTATTATATCATTTGAGCTCTCTACTGCCTCTTTGTAGAAGATAAGTTCATCATTTTCATCCAATAATGAGTAACCATATTCAGTAACTAGAAAAACATATCTTTTTAGTTTTCTTACCTCTCTAGGGATCCTATATAGCACTTTTTGTTTCAGGAATTACTTCTTCTATGGGGACCTATAGAATCTATTCCTATACAAACTCTTGTGTATCTAAAGAATCTAATTCATTGAATTCAATATTTCTCCCACTATAATTTTTAAGTTTGTTCTCCCTTCTATGAAATACAACTTTTATGGTAAAAATCACTTTCTTGTATGAGGTTTTGTATAGGTATTATACCTTTATTTTTTTATGATACCCTATAAAGATACACTCTATGCCCCAGGGTGCTAATTTATTTCCTAAGAAGTCCTTAACAAACATCTCCCAACCCAATACACATGTATGTGACAAAACGGTTTTATTTAAACTCCATAACTCTATGGTAATTCCATTTTATGCTTTAGTTGGTACACATTTAAATGTATATGCCATAGTTTGTAATTAATGTCCCCAAAATGATAATGGAATATCTACATGACTCATAATCAACCTTACCATGTCTAAAAAGGTGTGGTTCCTCCTTTACCTAACACTATTCCACTATGTTTTATAAGGTGGGTTGAGATGAGATAGAATCTCAAACTCCGATAAAAGTTTGATAAACTCTTGGTTAAGATATTCACCACCTTAATCAGATCTAATATTCTTTATCTTCTTTCCATGTTGATTCTATACTTATTACTTGAATTCTTTGAATTTCTTAAAGGCGTCAAGCTTATACCTTATAAATTATATATATCCAAATCTACTCAATTCATTAATTAAAGTTATGAAGTAAGAATACCCACCTCTATATTCTTCTAGAAATGTTCCACACACATCAGTGTGTACCAATCCTACAATCTCTTTGGCCCTTTAACCATATCCATAAAATGGAGGTTTTCCCATTTTTCCTTGTATACAAGCATGAAAACTTTTAAGTGGTTTTATATTTTAAGAGTCTAAATAACTATCTTGATAGATATTTTTTAAATGGTTCTCATTTACATGACCAAGATGATGATTCCATAGCTCAGTGTTATATGAGCTGTGTGAACATGATTTTTTATCTATTTATAATACTTGGTTTTCATAATCTAATACATAAAGACCATTATTTAAATGTTTCATACCATAACATATGTTTTCTTTATAAAAGAACCAAATTTTATTCCCAAACTTGAAAATAAAAACATTTTTATCTAGGCCTGACATAGAAATTATGTTCTCAGTTACAGTTGGTACATAATAGTAATCCCTTTAATCCAATATCATTCCTACTAGCAATGAAAGGTGGTATTCAACAATGGATAAAGCATCTATCCTTACACCATTGGAATCTTGAAAATCCATTTATCCTCTAGAAATCTTTCAAAATCTACTTGGTTCTTTCAATTTGATATATATGTGAGCACCAAAAGATATATTTGATACCCAATGTGTAGATATTGAAAGATTTCACTTTATAACGAACACACATTTAGAATCCCCTTTATCCTGTGTGTATTTATTCTTCCAGTGGACTTGATTGCCACATGAAAAACATATTTCATCATTTTCCATTACCTATCTCTGAATCTTCATCTTTATGGAAAGATGGTTCTCGGGATCTTTAGACTTGTTAGAGTCTTAAAACTCTTCACCTTGTTCATCCTTTTAATATTCACCCTAAGGACCGAGGGTTTTTCATGCCTCATGCCCTTATCTACTTGGATAATCAATGTATGATGTTTTGAAATACTCTTCTTGTAACAAACCAAGATTTCATACGACGTTATTTCTTCAAAATAATTCAATAACTTGCACTACACGCAACACCAAGTTCAAGTGATCCAAGACGTACCAAACTAGCCATTAAAAAGCAGTTATGAATAATATTAACTGAATTTTGAACTTTATATAATCCTTATAATTTTAGAATCCACATTATGAGTTTCTTAGACATAATATAAGAACAAATTCATTTTTTTCAGATAAAAGAAGTATTTTTCAAAAAATGAAATTTTACCGCCTTTTAATGGAGAACCCTTTTTAAATACAATATTTTAAACCTTTATATATTCAATTTGACAAAAATAAACTTCTTCTTTAGAATCAGGACGTAAAAATTTAGCTTTGATAAATTTTGGGTGTTTTTCTGATAACTTTCATATTTGGGTGAATAGTTAAAAATACTAAATTTTAACGGGAAACAACTTTTTTAATAAAAATAATATAAAGTTTTAAATTATAAATTTGAATTTTTTGGAAGTATAATTAGATTTTATTTTTACTATTTAATCCAATTTTGTTCATTTTATGAAATTTCACTTTGAAATTGGACATAAACAAGTGTCAATCTTTTGATAGTTATTATTTCATAAAAATAAGCTTTTTGGTTTTGAAAAAGGGAATTAATTTTAAATTAATTAATGAAACTTATAGGTTTTGAAATTGTTAAAATGGACTTCATTTTTAGTTTTGAAATATCAAAATTATCTTACGGTTAATTTTTGGTACTTTTCTGAAAACTTTGAATTTTTTATGAATAGTGAAAAACATTGCGTTATTGTTTAAAACTGACTTTTTATTTAAATAATTAATTATTTTATTTAAATTTATTTTAGGTAAAAATAGACACATAATATCTATATATTTTCAATGTAATTAATTTTATTCTTTTTATAATAATATTAGATATATAAAATTTTATTGAACTTTTTATTGTCTTTTACCCACATTCTAGGAGCATTTGAAAATTTTCATAAAACATAATTTTAACACTTTTTTGAGTTGAATTTAAAAAATTCAACAGACAAAGTTAACCTCAGTAAGTAAAATTTGGTTCAATAAGATGAAAATAATTTTTGGTGAATAGTAACTTTTGAATTTTATTTACCACGTTTAAAAGTAAGTAGGGTAATTAAGGGTAAAATGATATTATAATTACCCTAACACATGTCCTAATTCTATTGGATAACTGTAATTTGACCAAAAACAACCTTAGGAATAAAATATGATCCTTTAGATCCACTTGGATTAGATTTGGACATGTATTATTATTTAATTTAAAGAAGAGTTAAAAGTGTTAAATTCAAAATTTATTAACTAAACAATTTTTAATATAGGATTTTACATAAGATAAATTAGACTATAAATATTCATTAGAAATCTAAGAATATTTTTTACATCATGGTATTATATATATAATTTTTAGACATTAAATAATTAAATTTATTTATTACATAATGATGATGCAGTAATTACCTTATTAATGAAAGAATCAAATAAATGTTATTATAAATATTAAAATAAATATATTTTCAAATTTTTTATGACATCCAAGAATTTTATTGGTGGATATGAAATGTTTGGAATGATTCAATGTATCGTTTTTGAATTAATCAAGTTTTTATGACTTTCATAAAAACAAAATACCGAATAGTGTCAAAATTGACATAAATTAATAGTTAAAACAAATACTATATTATTGGTTGATATAATATTCTTAAAAATGTATGGTTCAGCCAAATGGATTAAATAATATTATATATGTCATTAATGATCCACTTTAGGTTCTCGTAGATGTTTAGAGTATGTTTATTAACCATATATAGTAAGAATACAAGAAGTCACGGTAAAAGTTAAACTATTTAACTAAGAGTTAAATCTAAAAGATAAGGTTAAAATGGTAACCTAAACTTGTATAAAACCTATTGGTTGAGAACATTTCAACCCATAACCATCTAAGGCTCCAAATAAATTCATTTTTAACCATTATAAACTGAATATTATTGCATAATAAATTAATACTTTAATCTTTTCCTAAAGTGACCCTCACCCCTCTTATAAAAGGGCACTTCCCCTTCTCACAAAATCACACCTCCAAAGCCATTTGGCTCGGCCAAAACCTACCCGAATATCCTCCCAACTTCCCTAAATTGATTTTAGTGGCATTAGTTTTATCATAAATCCAACCTAAGTATCCCTTTTGATCAAATCAAAAGGAAGAACCTGAAGAAGAGGTAAATATTTCATAACCTCTTTCAAGTTCTTTTCTTCTTCCACTTCCTCTTTCTTTTTTGTTTCCATTCTAAAACAATAAATCCAGTATCTTCTATATATTTTAATTTCATTATAAATATGGTACAACCATATTCATTATTTTATCCATCCTATTAATGACATGTCACCATACGTGCGTACGCACGGCTTACCATCTGCACGTCGTGGTGTAGTTGTTATTCAATACATTATTATTTGGATGGGTATAATAATGATGTATAATTTATGTAAATAATAAATATAACATTTTAATGATTCTTATTTATGATATAATATCTATTTACATACTATTTTAAATCAAAAAAATGATATTTTTGCTCGTGCGTACGTACGGATTACCATCTCCACGACGCGATGAGAGTCATTTCCATGTTCACCATTCAAAGATGATTATAAAAATATATATTATTAATAAGTATGTAATATATGAAATAATAATTCTACTGGAGATATATGTATGTATGTATGTATGTGTGTATGTATGTATGTATGATTGTATGTATGTATGTATGTATGTATGTATGTATGTATGTATGTTTGTATGTATGTATGTATGTATGTATGTATGTATGTATGTATGTATGTATGTATGTATGTATGTATTTATGTATGTATGTTTGTATGTATGTATATACATACATAAATCTTATTCACTAACTTCCGTTCAATACGATGTGAAAATGGAAACATCATTTATGCTTACGTACGGCCTACTGTCTCCATAAATGGTTCCTTCCATTTCATATATACAAATATTATAAATATTTATATTCTAAATATATATTATATATAATTCAAGTTTTATATTCTAGAATAATTTAAATCATAATATAAATGATACGATCAAGAATAACAAGTTAAAACACATACGATAAAGAAAGCGATTATTACCCAAAATGTTAATTTAACATGGAAATAGTTATTAAATGGTTAGTATAAGGTCATAAATGAATCATTTATGATATAATAAATATTAATATGGTTATATTATAATTTAATAACATACTATGGTCATTATATAAGAGCTTAAACGTACCCTCGACCAAAAGAAAGTGCAAGGTAAGGGTTATTTCCTCAATCTCATTATTATCCAAGATTGTTCATGTGTAAGTATTTTTTGGGACATAATTATCATAGATACCCATATTTCGTAAAACGTTTTAAAAAAGAAAATTTTAAGGTTTTATGGGAGGGTCTATTAAACTAGATCATCATTTTAAATGTTTTAAAGATTTATCTTTCTAAACCCTTTTAATTAATGTCCATATTTTTAAAACGATTTTAAGGATTTATTTATATGGACATGAATTTTTTGAAATGATAATTCTTTTAAAAAGTTTCAAAGTTTAATGAGACACTTTTATTCAAAAATCTCTTTTAAATGACTTCCTTTATAAATTGTGAGACTTACAAATGATTTCATGAAAAAGGGGTATTTCTGTCAAAGCATTTTACTGGTCATTTTCATCTATGTCAACATCCTTTGATGGATTTTAAAATTATTTGAAATTGATTTATTATGATACAAATCTTCCATATTATATTGAAGGTTTTGTGATATGTTTGATAGTGGATGTGTTATTTTTATACCATTCATGGTTTTTGGATAAAGTATTTCCATTTCATATGCTAGTTTTAATAGGAATGTTTATGTTATGTTTCAACCTTTTCATATGAGGAATGTATTGGACTTAGTAAGTGATGGGTGGAGCCCACTATAGCTCCTCGATGCATCTGTAGGTCTCGTGAGACAATTGTACGTGGAATTGGCCGAGGCCTTTCCCAATTTGATATGTGGTTTTTGTCGAGGCCTTAATCATTTTTAGAAATCTTGGTCGAGGCCTTGAAAAAATGTTTCAGAATGTATGGAATTATACATTCCCTCATTATGAAAATAATATAGATGGTTCATGTGTTTATTCGACTAGTAGAATACCCATGACTATGATTTATTATGGAATTATTTACTAAGTTCATATTTCTACCATAAAGTGTTCATGTTTGTTATTTGTAAAGGCATGTGCTTTCAATTATTCACCATGCATATTGTTTATGTTATCTTCCGATAAATTATTTACCCTTATTGAGCATCTGATCTCACCCCTTTCTTATGTTTTATTTTCCCAAGATCCCAAGAAGTTTTTATATTTGAGATTCAGGGTTAAGCTAAGGGGACAATGGTGTTATCAAAGGATTATTTTTTTTTTTGTATGTTAGAAAGTGTAATGTAATGTTCGTGTATGTAATCTATTTTCCAAGACTGCTAAACTGATCGGTCTTTCAGGACATGATTCCTTGTAATTATCCCAATGTATTAAAATAATTCACTGACTCTGGGAATCTAGGGTTGGGGTGTTACAGTTGGTATCAGATGAAGTTTAGCAATAACCTTGGAAATATATTTAGATCAACTGTGATTAGATAACATTACCCTAAGACAAACTTTTAGGATTTGTATCGAATAACTTCCTAGAATTTTGGTAATTTATAGATTTTGTGAGTTTTCCAAGCAATACATCTCTATCTGGATATGAGCAGGTAGAGGCAGCTCTAGCATGGATGTACCTAGGGGTAAAACCCAAAAACACCGCTTTGAGCTAGACTTGAATGGGAACTTGTGCACAACAATGGGCCTTGTTGCACTCTTGGTAATGACACTCCTGGGGGATATTATTAGGATAATTCACATTTTCATTACAATACATTATAAAGAATTTAGGAGTAAATACTTCCTCAAAGAAAACAATTTTATTATTATAGATTACATCCATAAACTGTTCAATTTATGTTAGGTATTTTACAAGTTTGGAGTATTCATTGCGATTCATAAACTGGCATATTATATTCCATTGTTTAGAAATGGTTCCTAGTAGAAGGAGTGAGAACTCCAGCAATACGTATGATCCAAAGAGTAAGAAGGATCATATCGTTCATGGTATTAATCCAACATTTAGAATGGAAATAGTCTCCCACGTATTCCCAACATATGAAGAAACAATATCATTTGTTAATAAGATAAGTAAAGAATTCTCTGAATCCTATGGATTTAAAGGGAAGTAGGAACAGAAAATTATGGTAGAGAGAAAGATGGATAAAGGGAATAGGGGAAAGAAGGATTTTCCCTTATGTGATAAATGTGGAAAGAATCACCTTCGTAAATTCTTGAAGGGAAAGAGAGTTTTTTATAAGTGTGGAGAAAAAGGACACAAAGTACGTGATTTCAAGTGTAAGAAAAAGGTTCTGAATGTAAAATGATTCATCTACAAGGTGTTGGGACACTACGCAAATCAGTGTCTCAGTCATCAGAGTATACTGCAAATGATTCTATTGATAATAATCAAATTATGATACTACCTCAGATGAAAAGGAATAACTAGTGTTATTATGTTGTTATTATAGAATTATTTCATTTTACTGTAGTATCAACAATATACTGGTCATGTGAATTATGGATATAAATAAGTATTGTACTGCAGTACTATTTTATTGAGGATTTGAGATTATATGGTTCTAAGAAAAGTGACTTAATAGTAAGCTACACTTTTTGGAAAATACATGGTTGAAGGAAAGGTAATCCTTAATATGGTCCTGATAATGAGGTAGTGATTTTGGAATAAGAGATCGTTGATTTGGATAAATTATATTGGATATTCTTGACTTCCTTGGAATTAGTTAATAGTTTTTTTATTTCATCATTGTTGGAATATTAAAAAAAATTGGATATAAGTAATATATCTAGTATTCTATAAAGAATAAGGGATCATGAATGTAATAAATAAGTTTTAATGTTAATTCAGGGTGTTATTATGTTTTAAAATAATATATGATTGTAACACCCCAAGCTTCCACGGTACGCTTCTCTTTGAATAATACAGTAGCGTGTGTTATACGAAACTTCAAGTTCTAACACGCACCACAACCAATCAAACTAGCTGTTATAAATAGTAATACCCACTTTTTTAAATTATATAAATTTTATCTTTTAAAATTGACTTCATTTTTGGATTCGGAATATCGAAATTAGCCTAGGATGAATTTTTGGTATTTTTCGGAGAACTTCCAATTTTGTATGAATAGTGAAAAATATAAACTTTAATTAAAAACATCTTTTTTAATAAAAATAATTTATAGTGGTAAATTATACTATTGAGTGGTTTTAAAGTATAATTAGAATATATTTTTACCATTTAATCCAATGTTGGTCATTGGGCGTAATTTCACATTTAAACTAGACACAAACAAGTGTCAATCTTTTGATAGTTATTATTTCTTAAAAACATGCTTTTTGTTTTGACAACGGGAATTAATTTTAAATTAATTTTTGCCACTTATGAATTTTGAATTTATAATAATGGATTCCATATTTAAAATAAGTAGTTCCAAATTTTTTAAATAGGTAACTTTTATTTTTATACAGTTTGAATAATTACTTCGGTAAATATTTTATTTACCATGGTTAAAGGGTAAATCCGGTAAATAAGGGTAAAAAATAATATTATAATATTATTAAATTATCCTAAAATGTGTTATAACCCTATTGGATAATACATTTCCGACCATAGGAATCTTTGGGTTGGTTTTGGGACCCCATGGAGCCACTTGTAAGTGATAATGATACTTTATATTAATTAAGTTAAAGTAAATACAAAAATGACATAAGCATGTATCTTTAAGAAAAACAATTTTTACATAGGGTTATATATGTTATATTTTGACTATAAATATTCATTATAAAGATAAAAATATTTTCTAAATAATGGTATTTTATTTATAATTTTTAGAAATTGAATAACTAAATTTATTTATGACAAAATAATGATGTCGTATTTTCCTTATTAAAGAATGAATCAAATAATTGGTATTATAAATGTTAAAATAAATATAATTTGAAATTTTTGATGACATAAAAAAGTTTTATTGGTTGATATGACATGTTAGTAATGATTAAATAAATTTATTTTGAATTAATAAAGTTTTTAGGACTTTAACAAAAATCAATTATTAAATAGTTTCAAAATTGACATAAAAGAGTTTTTAAAACAAATAATATATTATTAATAGATATAATATTCTTAAAAATCTAAGGATCAGAAAAAGGACTTATATTATGATAGTTATATCATTAATTAACCACTTGGGGTTATCTTGGCAATTTATAGTAAGTTTATTAACCAAATAATATAAAAATACAAAGAGACATGGTAAATTAAAACTATTTAACTAAGAGTTAAATCTAAAAGATAAGGTTAATATAGTGACCCAAACCTATCTAAAACCTATTGGTTGAAAGTATTTAGACCCATACCAACCTTATCCTCGAAATAAATTATTTTGGAGCCATTTGAAACCGAATATGAATTTATTATAAAATAATATTTCTATCTTTTCCTAAGGTGCCCCCCACCCCTCTTATAAAAGGGCACTACCCCTTCTCTCTAATTAACACCTTCAAACACTTTTTTCTCGGCCAAAATCTGACCAAATAACCTATAAACTATCCTCCCTTAATCCTAGAGGCATTAATTTAGTCATAAATCCAACCTAAGGATCCCTTTTGTTCAAATAAAAAGGAAGAACCCGAAGAAGAGGTAAATATTTCATCACCTCTTTCAAGTTCCTTTCTTCTTCCACTTCATTTGTATTTGTTGTTTCCATTATAAAATAATAACTCCAATATCTTCTATATAATGTGATTTTATTATAAATATGGTACAACCAAATTCATTATTCTATCCATCCTTTGAATGACATGTCACCATTCATGCGTATGTACGGCTTACTGTCTCCACGTCGTGGTGTAATTGTTATTCAATACATTATTATTTGGATGGGTATAATAATGATGTGTAATTGATGTAAATAATAAATAAAACATGATAATGATTCTTTATATATGATATACCATCCAATTATATATTATTTTAATATCAAAATAATGATATTGTCACTCGTGCGTACATACGGATTACCGTCTACATGAACGCGATGAGATCCATTCCTCATCATATCCATTCAAGACTAATTTTCATTAAATGATTAAAAATAATGTTTAAAGACTTGATATAATTATGTATATGAATAATATACATCCCATCCATCACAATATGACTCAGATAAAAAAGAATATAAAGGAAAATGAATCCTTTAACACCTGAAACAATGATAATACTAAGATATTATTAACAAAGCAATGTTAAAAGATAATATATGATATCATATTAATGTATATGATTATTTCATAATTTAATAAAAATTATTTCACCTTTATACAAGAGGTTAACCTACCCTCGAACAAGGAAAAGTACAAGGTAAGGGTTAATTCCTCAATCTCATTATTATTTTGATATTGTTTATGGGTAATTTTTTACTGGGACATATTTATTATCCATGTCCATGTTTCATAAAAGAGTTTTCAATGGGATTATTTTAAGGGACTCTGTTATTAAAAAAGAATTTTAAATATTTTAAAATTTTATTCTTTTAAATCATTCTCATTAATGTCCATGTTTTTAAAATGGTTTTTTAAGTATTTATTTATATGGACATAAATGTTTTTAAAATGTTAATTCCATTAAAAAGATTCAAGTTGGTAAGGGAAACTTTCATTCAAAAATCTATTTAAATATATTCCTTTCTAAATTGCGTGACTCTTAAATGTTTTCAGGAAAAATGGATATTTCTCTCAAATATTTTTACAAATCATTTTCATCTATGTCAACATCATTTGATGGATTTTAAGCTTATTTGAAGTTTATTTATTATGATAAAAAACTTCCATATTGTATTAATGGTTTTGTGATATGTTTGATTGTGGATGTGTTATTTTTATACCATTCATGGTTTATAGATAAAGTATTGACATTTTGTATCCTAGTTTTAATATAAATGTTTATGTTACGTTTAAACCTATTTATATAAGGAATTCATTGAACATAGTAAGTGACGGGTGGAGCCCTCTATAGCTCCTCGATGCATCGGTAGGTCTCATGAGACAAACTAGTGTCTTGGCAGAAGGCCTTGACAAAATCTTATTTGTAGTCTTGGCACAAGGCCTTGACTATGTGGTTATGATAGTCTGGCATTATGCATTCCATCATTATGACTGTGGTTATTGATATTGAATGTGATTATTCGACTAGTAGAATATCCATGTGGATAAGAAAATGGCATTATTTCATTTTATTTTTTCTATATTATATTGAAGTTCAAGTTTAAAAGGTTTTTGTTTTAGATATACATTGCCTTAAATTTTTATGCTTATTTATGAAAGTTTCCACTATATTGTTATCCTTACTGAGCATCTGATCTCACCCCTTTATATGTTTTATTTTTCCCAGGATGTGAAGAAGTATTTTATGAATGACCTACAGGGATCGTATGAGGGGATATGAGTGTGGTCTATAGAGACAAGATGTTGTTATAGTTTTTCACTTTATTATTTAATGTAAACTTTATGAATGTATCTAGTGATTCCAAGGCTACTAAACTAATCGGTCTTTCAAGACTTGATCTCTTGTGATCATTCCAATGTTATGTAATAATGCACTGACTCTGGGTAACTGGGGACAGAGCATTACAATGATGAAGGTTTTCACATGTTATTATGTGGCAAAAAGGATCTTCATTGTATTTAACTTCCTTATAAATTTTGGACGGTGAATTTGGATATAAGTATTTTGGATAAGTCTCAAGGTTTGAATGTATTATGTTAGAAATTGGATATAATTATTGAGGTTATTTTTGGATTGTCATAAAAAGGACAACCCAGAGGTCGGGCGACAACCAGTTGTGTCTATCAAGGCCGTGAGACTTGAACCCACAACCGAAGGGTCACAAGGGTGCATCACCTACCACTGGCCTACGTGATGTCCTGGATTTTATAAAGCAGTTTCTTTTTTAAAAGGTCTGATAGGTGAATTAAAAATTCATTATTTTTGGAACCCTATATGATTAGGATAAATAAAATATTTTTTTGAAACCTTTTGGAGTGAAAGATGAGTTTGTGGTAGGAATTAGTTAAATGATGTAACTCTACTTGTCATGTATATATATATATATATATATATTTTTCCCTCTTATTATATGATTAAATTAATTCTTAAACTTTAGTTAAGGGACTTCATCACAATATTTTTTCATTGAGGCATCCTTTAATTTCTAAATGACTTTCTTTTATACGGTGTATAAAACCCTTTGAATTTTCATTTCAAGGGGAATATTTTTCTACGAAGCATTTTACTAAACGACAAAAAAAAGGAATGTTTTATTAACATAATTGATTAAAATGACCTTTCCTCTACCGCGAGTTTTATTTGACCTTTGGCTTCCTTAAGAAGCCATAAAAATTTAAAAGAAAATAAATACCATAAAACATTTTTACATATTTTGGTATTGAAAATGGTTTTGATAATGGGTTTGTTATGTTAACATATTTAAATGATATATTATGATTGATGACCTCAATCACTCTCTATAAATATTTATGTTTTCCCTCTAATTATGTGTCTCTAATTTCCACCAATGTTCTCCTAATCGAGATCATAATTTGGTGGCAACTTTTTCATTTCCCTTTCCCTCTTATTAAAAATAATTTTATTAGCCCAATTTCTGATGTGGGTTTTCTACAAATGTATTTCTCTATTTTCAACCATTTAGTTTTGAAGAACAATTTCCAATTGATACGACGCAATTTATTGAAGGAGGGGAGAATGTAACACCCCAAGATTTCATAGTATGTTATTTCTTCAAAATAATTCAATAACTTGCACTACACGCAACACCAAGTTCAAATGCACCACGACGTACCAAACTAGCTGTTCAAAAATGTTTATGAATAGTATTAACTGAATTTTGAACTTTATATAATCCTTATAATTATAGAATCCATATTATGAGTTTCCTAGACATAATTTAAGAATAAATTCATTTTTTTCAGATAAAAGAAGTATTTTTTCAAAAGAAATACAATTTTACCGCCTTTTAATGGTGATCCCTTTTTAAATCCAATATTTGAAACATTTATATATTAAATTTGAAAAAATAAACTTCATATTTAGAATCATGACATAAAAATTTAGTTTCGATAAATTATTGGTGTTTTTATGATAACTTTCATATTTCGGTGAATAGTGAAAAATACTAACTTTTAACTGAAAACAACTTTTTTAATCAAAATAATTTATAGTGCTAAATTATAAATTTTAATAGTTTTTAAGTATAATTAGATTATATTTTTACAATTTAATCCAATGTTGGTCATTAGATGTAATTTCACTTTGAAATTGGACATAAACAAGTGTCAATCTTTTGATAGTTATTATTTCTTAAAAATACGCTTTTTGGTTTTGACAATGGGAATTAATTTTAAATTAATTAATGAAAATTATAGGTTTTGAAAATTTTAAAATGGAATTTTTTTGGTTTTGTAATATCAAATTTATCTTAGGGTGAATTTTTGGTACTTTTCTGAAAACTTTCAATTTTTGATGAATAGTGAAAAACACTACGTTATTGTTTAAAACTAACTTTTTATTTAAATAACTAATTATTTTATTTAAATTTATTTTAGGTCAAAATAGATACATAATATATATATATATATATGTTCAATGTAATTCATTAGAGTCATTTTATAATAATAATAATATATATATATATATAATTTTATTAAACTTTTCACCATCTTTTACCCACCTTCTAGGAGCTTTTGAAAATTTGCATAAAACTTAATTTTACCGCTTCTCTGAGTTGAATTTCAAAAATCTGAGAGAAATGATTAACCTCAGTAAGTAAAATGTGGTTCAATAAGATGAAAATAATTTTTTATGAATAGTAACTTTTGACTTTTAGTTACAACGATTAAAAGTAAATATGGTAATTAAGGCTAAAAATGATATTATAATTACTCTAAAAGATGTCATAATTCTATTGGATAAGTTTAATTCGACCAAAAACAACCTTAGTAATAAAATATGATCCTTTAGGTCCACTTAGATTAGATTTGGGCATTTATTATTATTTAATTTAAATAAGAGTTTAAAGTGTTAAATTCAAAGTTTATTAACTAAACCATTTTTAATATAGGTTTTTACATAAGATAAATTCAAATATAAATTTTCATTAGAAATATAAAAAGATTTCATACATCATGGTATTTTATTTATAATTTTTAGAAACTAAATAATTAAATTTATTTATGACAGAATGATGATATAGTAATTACCTTATTAATGAAAGAATCAAATAAATGGTATTATAAATATTAAAATAAATATATTTTCAATTTTTTTATAACATACACGAATTTTATAGGTGAATATGACATACTAAGTCTGATTAAATGTATCTTTTTCGAAGTAATAAAGTTTTTATGACTTTCAAAAAAACAAAATACCAAATAGTTTCAAAATTGAAATAAATTAATATTTAAAAAAAATACTATATTATTGGTTAATATAATATTCGTTAAAATGTAAGGTTAGGAAAAATGTATTAAATAATATTATATATTTCATTAATAATCCACTTGAGGTTCTCTTGGAAGTTTAGAGTAATTTTATTGACCATATAGAGTAACAATACAAGAAGACACGGTAAAAGTTAACTATTTAACTAAGAGTTAAATCTAAAAGATACGGTTAAAATGGTAACATAAACTTATCTAAAACCAATTAGTTTAGATGATTTATACCCATAACCACCTAAGGCTCGAAATAAATTCATTTGGAACCATTATAAATCGAATATTATTGCATAATAAATTTATACTTTAATATTTTCCTAAAGTGACCCTCACCCCTCTTATAAAAGGGAACTTCCCCTTCTCTCAAAATCACACCTCCAAAGCCATTTTTATAGGCCAAAACCTGCCCATATATCCTTCCAATTTCCCTCAATTGATCTTAGAGGCCTTAGTTTGATCATAAAGCCAACCTAAAGAGCCTTTTTGATCAAATCAAAAGGAAGAACCCGAAGAAGAGGTAAATATTGCATCACCTCTTTCAAGTTATTTTCTTCTTCCACTTCCTCTTTCTTTTTTGTTTACATTAAAAACAATAACTCCAATATCCTCTATATAATGTGATTTTATTATAAATATGGCACAACCATATTCATTATTTTATCCATCTGATGAATGACATGTCACCATATGTTCATATGTACGGCTTACCGTCTCCACGTCGTGGTGTAGTTGTTATTCAATACATTATTATTTGGATGGGTATAGTAATGATGTATAATTGATGTAAATAATAAATATAACATGTTAATTATTCTTTATTTATGACATAAAATATATTTACATACTATTTTAAATCAAAATAATGATATTTTCGCTCGTGCGTATGTACAGATTACCATCTCCACAAAGCGATGAGAGTCATTTCTATGTTCACCATTCAACGATGATTATAAAAATATATATTATTAATAAGTATGTAATATATGAAATAATAATTCTACTGGATATATATATATATATATGTATGTATGTATGTATGTATGTATGTATGTACTTATATAAATCTTTTTCACTTACTTCCATTCAATACGATGTGAAAACGGAAGCAGCGTTTATGCGTACGTACGGCCTACCGTCTCCATAAACGGTGCCTTCTATTTCATATATACATCTATTATAAATATTTATATTCTAAATATATGTGATTTATAAATCAAGTTTTATATTCTAGAATCATTTAAATCATAATCTAAATGATACGATAAAGAATAACAAGTTAAAACACATACGATAAAGAAAGCCATTATTACAAAAAATGTTAATTTAACTTGGAAATAAATATTAAATGGATAGTATAAAGTCATAAATGAATCATGTACGATGTAATAAATATTAATATGGTTCTGTTATAATTTAATAACATACTATGGTCATTATAGATGAGGTTAAACGTACCCTCAACCAAAGGAAAGTGCAAGGTAAGGGTTATTTCCTCAATCTCATTATTATCCGAGATTGTTCATGTGTAAGTATTTTATAAGAAATAATTATCCTAGATACCCATATTTCATAAAAATGTTTTCAAAATGAATCTTTTAAGGTTTTTTGGGAGGGTTTATTTTACTAGATCATCATTTTAAATGTTTTAAATATTTATCTTTCTTAACCCTTTTAATTAATGTCCATATTTTCAAAATGATTTTAAGGATTTAATTATATGGACATGATTGTTTTGAAATGATAATTCTTTTCAAAAGATTCAAAGTGGTATGGGACACTTTTATTCAAAAATATCTTTTAAATTACTTCCTTTATAAATTTTGAGACTTACAAACGATTTCATGAAAAAGGGGGATTTCTCTCAATGCATTTTACTGATCATTTTCATCTATGTCAACATCCTTTGATGGATTTTAAACTTGTTTGAAATTGATTTATTATGATAAAAATCTTCCATATTGTATTGAAGGTTTTGTGATATGTTTGATAGTGGATATTTTATTTTTATAGCATTCACGGTTTATCGATAAAGTATTGACATTTCGTATGCTAGTTTTAATACGAATTTTTATGTTATGTTTCAACATTTTCATATGAGGAATGGATTGGACTTAGCAAGTGATGGGTGGAGCTCACTATAGCTCCTCGATGCATCGGTAGGTCTCATGAGACAATTAGACATAGAATTGGTTGAGTCCTTTCCCAATTTGATATATGGTTTTGGCCGAGGCCTTAATCATTTTTAGACAACTTGGTCGAGGCCTTGACAAAATGTTTCAGAATGTCTGGCATTATAAATTCTCTCATTATGAAAATAATACAGATGGTTCATGTTGTTATTCGACTAGTAGAGTACCCATGACTATGTTTTATTATGGAATTATTTACTCATCTCATATTTCTGTTATAAAGTGTTCATGTTTATTATTTGTAAATGCATGTGTTTTTAATTATTCACCATGCATATTGTTTATGTTATCTTCTACTAAATTATTTACCCTTATTGAGAATCTGAGCTTACCCCTTTCTTATGTTTTATTTTCCTAGGATCCCAAGAAGTGTTTTATGTTTGAAATGAAAGGTTAAGCTCAGGGAACAATGGAATTCTCAAAGGATTATTATTTTTTTGTTGTATGTTAGAAAGTGTAATGTAACGTTCATTTATGTAATATATTTTCCAAGACTGCTAAACTGATCGGTCTTTTGGGACTTTATTCCTTATAATCATTCCAATGTATTAAAATAATTCACCGACTCTAGGAATATAGGGTTGGGTTGTTACACTTCTCATTATTTATCATGTGATAATTAACAATAAAATTGGAAAAGGTTTTGGGTAGTGCGAAAAGTATGATATTTTTTGGAAAATAAATCTGGGAATTTAATCCCTAAGATGTCTAAGAATTCAATGTAGCCAATAATCTTGACTAAATGATTCCCATATAGCATAGAATCACTAAGATTATATGTAAATAGATCATTGGAGATATCATATCTCTCTTTTATCGCCTTCTCTCGATAGATATCCTAAAGGTGAGACATCATGTTATATGCATCCATGTCCTCATGTTGCTTAAAAAGGTCATTGGTCATGGATGATATCCTGAAACACAAAACATATATAGCATCATTACAAGTTTTCTCATAGAGAGATAATTATTCCACCATAGCCTCATTACCAAGAGCATCCAGAATAGTTCACTACTGAAAAAATGACTTATACCCATGGTTCAAAACCGTGGGTATAGCCCCCAAAACTGTGGGTATAGGTTATACCCATAGTTTGGGAAACCATGGGAAACTGAGGCATCAGGATAGGTCCATATCCTATACCCATGGTTTTCCAAACCATGGGAAAAGATATGTCCACCGTGTCATGGATTTTTTCCACCGTGTCACCGCTTTTCCACCCATGGTTTTTAAACCATCAATTTAAATATATTGAGAAAAATAGCATTGGGGATTGATCTCGCGACCTAAACTCCCCTACCCAAAGACCTATCCACTAACCTGTATGAATTTCTTATATTTATATACATACATTAATGTAATTATATTAATATTTTACATCAGTTTTAGGAAAAAAATCCCAGTGGGTTTAGAACCCACAACCTCCACTTAGAAAACTTCGTGTCTTACCACTTTGTATACGGGAGTTATGTTGTCTTAATTATACATCTTCATAATTATATTAATTTTTGACATTGCATATGAAAATAAATGGCAGTGTTTTTTGAACCTGGAACTTGTTTAATCAACAATACACACTTCACCAACCAAGCTATTTGATTTTATGTAATATGATTCTATATTTTAATAAATATATTAATCCAAACCGTTGGTATAGGGTTTTCCCACATTAATTTTTTTTCCACACTTTCACGCGGAAAACCTATACCCATGGTTCTATAAAATCATGGGTATAGGGTTTTTTCCCAAGGCCTAAACCCACGGTTTTCTTAGTAAACTATTGGTATAGGTATCAAATCGATACCTATATCCACGGTTTTCAGAAAACCGTGGGTATAGGTTCAGAACAAACCCCTATACACATGGTTTTTCCAAAATTGTGGGTATAGGTCCGAACAGACCTATATTCCCATGGTTTTGACGAAACTGTGGGTATAGGGGGACATATACCCACAGTTTTCCCCAAAACCGTGGGTATAGAGGCTTTCTTCAGTAGTGGTTTCTTCAATAACATTTAATTACCTTTCATGGCTTAGGATAATGCACATGGGCCTTTTTCACTCTTGTAAATTTGTGCTAGTGAGAAGGTTATCCTTCCCAAGTATGGATTGTAGTAATATGTTTGAAGTAATTTTTATTGTTTATTATACAAATAATATGATCAGATATTTAGTAATTTTAATGATAAAATTTAGAAAAATAGATAAATATTATATTTATTAATCTCCCACTATTTTATCAAAACCCAATATCCCTCACCATTGGCTTCATAATATCCAATTTCTTGGACATTCTAGGGGAAATGATCCATATTACCCTTATCATCACCCCTGCTTTGGTTGGTTAATCAATTTTATAAGTTTTAGTTAGCCATTCCAAATTCCAACTACATTAACTCATAATTCCTTGATCTATTCAGTGGACTCCCTAATCCTAAAATCCTTAAATTGTATTTCCTCAACCCTTTCCTCTTAGTTACAGTAATTCATGCTTTGGAATTCAACCCCATATGTGAACTAAGTTAAGTCAATACAAAACTTAAAGTAATAATTACCCAATAATTGAAAGCACCCCAACTTTGTCTGGTCAATAACTTTGAACTATGGTTTGATTTTAACTAAAGTAGAAGAAGGATATACTGAATTAATATATATAATTGATGGATTTTATCTTTTATGCATAAATTTATAATTATTATCTTTATTACATGATTTTTAATATTAAATAAATTTACTTTAAGTGATTAAAAATGTCTTAGATAATATTTACACATAAGCCAATTTATTTTAGTTATATCTTTCATGTGATCATGAAAAAATATCCATAATGAAATAACCACAAAAATTTATAGAAATAAAATAATAAAGTGTTATGATCGTGATATTTTACTAATAGTTATTTTATCTAGAAAATGATAAACTAAACATTGACCAAGGTGAGGAACACCTTGAACTAATTAAGGTTCTTGGTGCATCTTTCCACCTTTCCACCTATGTACCTCTCTTAGAATGGTTTTACCTCATCTCCAAACTTGAATCACCTCTTCTATCTTGGGATATCCATCTATTAAATATTCTTTTTCTCACAAATAGGTATGTGGAAGGGGTTTATAGAAAAGAAACCATGGGTACGTAGGTCCTTACATAATTATAGGATAGATGGAATATAATCCAACAATTTTATTTAATAATAAATTAAAAGAAACTAAACACATAAAAAGGTCTGGTATTAGCTCATGATCATCCACATACATGAAAAAAAATATGCATTTAATAAAATTATCCTTCAATTCTAGTCATTCTTATTTAGGATAAATCACACTAAAATTAATTAATTTTCTTATTTAATTAATAAATTCTTTTATCTTAAGTCTCATCTTATTTTCCTTGATATTCTCATCCATCATAATTTTAAAAAAATTAATTAAAATTAAATTTGTACAAAAATTTTCCCTGAATGAAACATGGTGAGTACCTTTCTGAACTACCCAACGTATATGATACTCGTATACAGTTTACTCTTGTGACATGTGGTATACATGACTTATCACGTAATATCATGATGTATACTATCAAATTAAGATCACATGGTTTGGATGATTACATTTTTTAATATAGTGTGTAATTCTTCAATTTGTAGATTAATAACTATAATATGACTTATAAATGATATGTAGATCAGAACATAATGCATAAATAATTAGGCATTTATATATATAAAAACTTGTCACATTTCATGTTCTATCAACTTAATTATCACATACAAGAATATATTGATAAGGTTTACATAGTATAATAAATTGATCTTAAATTCTTTTTATTTTGCTATAATTATATTATATTTACAAGCTAGCTACATGATTTGTACTATTATCACTGTATATCCAAGGTACGCTCCTAGAGACTTGTTGTGTAATTGTGCCATGGAAAATATTGGAGAACATGGTGTGAACATGGGCTATATGGTGGGTGGTATCTGAGTTACATGGTCATCAATCAGGTAGGCCATATAAGAAGATAGACAGCTCACCTATGACTTAAGGACTACACGCTGTGTACAGAAGTTACACAATGTATACTCTGAATGAAGATGTGTCAATATGGCCCGATTAACATGTAGTGTATGATTAAATTCACATAGTTTAATAAATTCACACACCTTGAATTAGTTTTGAATTAATTCTTGGTTCATTAAATACTTGTACAGGTTTTATACCTCTCAGTTACATAGATTTTACTCTTATGTTGTCTGACTAGATTCCTCAACACCTCGAGATGAGATCTTCAAATTAATTTTGTTTATAAAATTAATCAATTTGATTATATTTAAGAGAAAAAAATATGAAGAATCAGGTATCCCAATTCATATTTAATAAATATTAAAGTATAATTGAAAACTAAATTATATATTCATAAATTCATCAATGATCTTTAAATAATTATATATAAATATTTGACCCACTCTGATACCACTTTAAGGTTTTAGGTGCAACATAAGTGTGTAATGGGTCATTCTCAACTTTTATTTTTGTTGTTATCAATGATAAATATGAGATTTACATGATGATAAATTCTATGATCAATAGAATTGAATAAATGAATACATAAAATGGATAAAATGTTCGAACCACGCTGTAGGGTCATCACATATTATTTATAATTAATTTAACTAATTAAATAATTATCTTATGAGAAATTATTTCTTCATTGACAGATATGAAAACATATCTACACCATACCATCATTTCATTATAAGAATCAATAATAGATTCCCTATAGTAGTGATCCAAACATGTTCCACCAGTCTTTGAATGTCATTGAAGAAATCTTCGGATGCTAGCACAAAAGATCATATCCATTATGTTGTTTCCCTTTGATTGCGATGAGAATTTATTTAAAAGGATTCTATTTGATTGCACTTGACTCAAGAGTGGAATTTGGAGGAGGATTGATCTTCTTTTATGAGAGAATTCTTGGAGAAGGGAGCTCTCTATGTCTTAGAGAGGATTCTTCTGATTTTTTGTGCACAAAAAAAGAAATTAATTTTCTCTAATGAAAAATAATATAATTGGGTTTATATACCGTTAGGGTTAGAAATAAATAATTGAACAAGTTACCTTTATTATTTATTTAATCCCCATGGTATCCCATGTCTAAAATAATGATATTTTTTTTATTGAAATTTTCTAAACTCATGAATCAAATTAAATATTATTTAATCAAAAAATATTCAATATATATTTTCTTTGATTGAACCATTAAACTCAATCTTCCATTCCTCCACAATACTTATCAAGGATTGAATAATTAATATTTATTTAATAAATAAATTTCACTGCATTATTCTCGAATAAATAAATATATATTATATTCAGTAGATATAAACTAATTATTTATTAAATATTCGACTCACATAATATTCTCTCGAATAACTGATGGAAGTATATATAAAATCAATAAAAAATGAATAATTATTAAACCACGTTTGGTAATAATATTTATTCAACTTGTTAAATAATAAATAGATAATATATCATTTAATCAGGATTCTGGAAACACTTAGTGTTTAACCCTTTAGGCCTCTTTCTCAATGGCATTATGTGAAGTACCCTAAAGTACAAGGTTAGAATCTAGAAACATGACAAGGCACCCATAGCAAAAGAATTTAATGCATTAATGACATAATACCATATATGGACACTCACTGTGTAATATAATCCCTTTATCAAGATATCTCTAATCAAGTAGGTTGTATGTTGGTTCCATCAACCTATGTTCTTGATATCTATTTCTTTGAATTTTTAGAAATTGAACTTTCCTATAGAACACCATGTCTAGGGATTTATTTAGGCAATATAATTTCTATCAAATGGGAAGGAGAGATCAACTTATGTCAAATAACTGAAGGGATAAATTCTTTCTTGTATTATTTATTAATGAAATATTACTCATTCCATACCCAATGTATCCTACCTCACTACAAGAATTTGTCATCGTGGTTTTCAGAAATACATTAAAGTAAGAGACTTATAACAATCATTAATAATAATCTTAAAGTATACAAATAAATACACACATTTGAAGATAATAACATCTAATGAAACATAAAAAAATTATTTTCAACTTTTGGGTCTTGTTATCATAATATCCTTCACAGGATATTACCAAGGGTGCACACTATGAGAAGGTGCCACAAAATCCTATGAGTCTCCACCCCAAATAGCCTAAATAATGTTTTCCCATCAAATTATTTCATCTGTCTATAGAACATATATATATTTATCAATACTGTCATGGCACTTCTGGGATCTCATCATAACGAGGAACTACTATGACATTTTAGTATGATAGCTACTCCCTTTTAGTGTGATAGCTACTCTTAAGAAATTATAACATACTATGTTACATAGATTATCAATAATTATGTGATAAGAATTTTATTAATATTCAAAAATATGAATACAACTTATGATAAAGTACATATAATTTTGTTCTAGGGTTATAACTCCTACACAATGGTTTATAGATAGAAGATAATATCCATCACTTTAATATAACTATAGTCCCTTGACAATGTTTGTGATCCTCACAAAAATAAAAAGATATAATAATTTTTTTATAAAAACAAATAACCATCACTAAAAGGATTCAAATTTTTCACTATGCTGTTTAAATTTCTTTAAACCTACCTTCCTATAGTCATAATTATTCCAAATCAATTTCTTGCATAGTAGTGGGCAAGAAATTCTATCTGAACTTTCTATCTGAACATGTTCATCTGATCACCTATATGTCTGGTAGCATTTCATCTAGTCCCCTAAATTTGATACTCCATCCAGTATCCTCATTCAAATCCCTCTATTTATTTCCACGTTCATCTGATGCCATTATGCCTAGTATCCTCCATCTGATACCACTACATATGATTTCTTTTTCACACTATTTTTATAATACCAACTTATTGGTATTCTTTGTCTATTACCACTTTATCTGGTGCTACTGTATCTAATTCTTCAACATAAGATCTCTCAAACTCTTTATTAATCACCTCAATTCTTTAAAAATTTTCTCAGGGAAAAAAATAAATATACCTTTTCTCAATTCACTTTCTCCCCAATAAATAGACATCATTTCTATGAAAACATAGGAAGTATTGAAAACACCAAATTCAATTTTCCCACTCATCTCTGAATATCACACTCGACTCTTTTTATATTTGACCACCTTCAAACCTTTGATTAAATAGTAGTTAGTGTTTTTTATAAATACTTCCATAAAACTCATTTAGAATCTTGATTTATTTCTCATGTTTATTTAATAATTAAAAATATATATTAGGACTATCACATTTAATATATTTTACAAAAAACCATCACCCAATTCAACTTCAAGGGAAATTTATACATCTGTTGGACTTTATTCATTACAAATTTGTTATAGCTTTATCTATTTGAAGGAATCAATGCGAATCATGTTGTTTGATGGATTTGTTAGAAAACTTATGTCCTATAGATTGGAATCCTTTATTTAAAGCACTTTGAGTTACTATATCTAATGGATCTCTCAGATTAATTCACTTAGACACCTCCATGTGTTTCCATAAATTATAAACCTTTGTCTGATGAACTTCATACGGAAACCTTTATCCCATGGATCTTCTTGGAAATCCCTGTTTGGTGGCTCCACACATGTTTTTCATTCAGTGACCTTCATATAAAAATCTCTATATGGTGTTCTTTTTAAGAATCCTTTTTCTGATAATTTGAAATCCTTTATACACCTTTCTATCTAATATAACTTTGTTCATGACCTCTAAGTTTCTTCATTTATAACTACTTCAATATTTCTTCCATTAAGAACTTCCACATCATTTATATCCACCAAGTATCACCAACTTATTCATTCAAATACCTTTATCTATAATCATAAATACCTTTAAATAAACATGATTTTTAGTACTTTTAATATCATAATAGAATTGCATAATTTTCTTTATGGATAACTCATTCTGATAGGCTCTATCTGGTTTCTATAGTCCACTCATCTCTGATTGATATAACTATTAGTAAAATCATATTGACATTACATTCCTTTATATGGTATAACTTTTATAGAAATAGCATAGTCAAGGCTTAGCATTGTCAAATGAGTTATGAATTTACAAAAAATACAACACAAATAAATCCTTCTTTATGTTCAAGCACACTTCAACACCTTTTGGTCTCAACAATATCCCCCTTAATATTTTCTTGTCAATCAAGTAATATAAATCACTAAAACTAAAAAACACAAGAAATGGATTACTATCCAACAGACCTTAGCCTAGGTGAGTGAACTCGATATAAGAAATAAGAATCACTGAACAATAATACCATGTTGTCTATAACATAGTGATTCATAATTGTTTCCCAAATTCTTCCATTTCTACATCTTCATAACAAAAAATGAATTTAACCTACAGTAAATAGCTCTTGATTCCACTTCAAAAAATTATTAAAATATTTCACACATATTGGAATCATAGGTTACCACTTTAAAACATCCCCTAAATATATACTCTCACAAAATAGGTAAATCACACACTAATCAATAGATTAATGTAACATTATTTCTCCCCCTTTAACAACACTACACAAAGAAAAGATGATAGATGGGACATACATTGTGTACCTTATCCTTGAATAGAGAGAGTTTGTACACCCATAATAAACCTGAAAATCTATAATGTTTCCTTTGGTAATGGTTTAGTAAAGATGTCATAAACTTGATCCATTATAAGAACAAACTCTATATTTAGTTAATTTCATTACACATTATCTTTAATGAAGTGATATTTAATATCAATATTCTTAGATCTAGAATGTCATACTATATTATAAGTATTATTTATAAAACATTTATCAACACAACCCTAGAGATGGGGTAGATTCACATCCTTCATCTATAAAAAATATATTACAACTTGAGTGGAAGCTACATACTCAACAACTGTAGTGATAAGTGCCACTAAATTTTTCTTCTTTGTATTCCAACTCACTAATTTTTCTCCCAATAATGATAGTACACTAGATTTTAATATTATTTTATTGACACTACCTACCCAATCAGTATATGTGTGACCAAAAAAATAAATAATTTTTTTCTTTCATATTTTAACCCAAAATTAATTATTCCATTAATATATCAGATATTTTTTTATACATAGGATGAGACTATTTTAGTTTAGTTTTAAACCTAGCATAAATATTAATAGAATACACTAAATATGGCCTTAAATAGGTTAGATATAACATGATTCCAATGAATTTTATAAAACAAATTAGATCAATATCCTTTACTTTGTCATCATTTGACAACTTTTTACCCACTGAAAGAGGTGTGAAAACAGGATTTAATTCATCCATGTAAAACTTATTTAGGAGTTCCACAGCATAATTATCTTGAGAAATGAAAATGTACTTTTTCTATTGATATATGTTTAATCCAAGAAAGTATTTCATTTATCCCAGAATGGAAATTTAAAAAATATTATCCATCTACTCAATAAACTTTTCGCACATTTCTTCATCATTCCCTACTAATATGATATCATCAATATAAAAAATCACAAGGAGATAAACCTATTTATTTTATTTTATGTAGAGGTTTTTATCAATTATTCAATTACTAAAAATAAACTTCTTCAATAATGTATCTAGTTTACAATGCCAAGCTCTCAGAGCTTTCTTCAATCCCTATAAATCCTTCTTTAACTAGCACACATAGCATTCATTTTGACCAACCAATAAAACCCATGATTTATCAATATAAACTTATCTATACATCTCTCTATTAAGAAAAATTGAATTGAAATAAATCTTAAATATCTTATATCTTCATTTTTCAGTAAAATCAAGAAATATTCTGATGGTTTCAAGTCTTACTACCAGATACAAGGTCTCATCAAAATCAATGACTTCAACTTTCGAGTAACCTTTACAAACCAGTCTTGCTCTGTTTCTTATCACTTCATTGTTTTCATTCAAATTATCTTGGAAAACCCATTTTCATCCAATCACATTATAATATTCCATTTTGGGTACAAGTTACACAGTATCATTCTTCTCAATCTGATTTAATTCTTCTATCATGGAATCAATCCACTTTGGATAATACATAGCTTATTTTATATCTCTTGGCTCAACCTATGTATATAAAGAGGTCTGTGAGACTATCCTCAATGTTCTTATGGGTTTAAAATATTATCCTTAATCTCTAATGATATTTTAGACCTCAACTTGTTTTATAAACCTTTGATAAGATGAATGATATTATCCCTCATCACTTGAAATGGATTTATTAATATCTTCATCTTGAATATCTTCCATATAAACTCCTCTGTGATAATTGTTTTCATGTTTCTTAGTAGTATCAACTTCGTCTTCACTTCCTCTTAAATATACAGTTGACTATGAAATATTTATATCAAAATTTCTAGTATTTTTTCATCTATAGTGACAAAAATATTTCTAGTTTCCTTATTATAGAACATATATCCACTTCTATTTGGATGGTATCCAATAAAAATACCATCAAAACCTCTTTGATCAAACTTCCAAATATTTTCACCTTAAACTTTGATAATACATGGACTAAGAAAACCCTTAAGTATTTCAAAATTTGGGTTTATTTGTGACACATTTTATAAGGATTTTTATCAAATATTATCCTATATAAACAATGATTCTGAATGAGTACTTCTTCTCCAATATCATGTCTCTAAAGGAATTGATAAGTATCATGTTCAATTATGTTTTTTCAATCCAACTAAACCAAAATTATTTTTCTTCTTTATGAAGAAGCTTTTTGTTTTGGTGTGTATGATTCACTAAATTCAGGATGAATTCCCTGATTTTAAACGAAATATTTAAACTTCTCATTTGTATATTCAGCATTATTATCAGTTTGAATATTCTTTATGGAGTATCCACATTCCTTCTTGGAACTTCTCCTGAAACTCTTAAACATTTTGAGAGCCTATAATTTATGTTTCAAAAACGTAATACATGAAATACAAGTGAAATATTAAATTATTTAATTGAAGTACTTATCTACATTTTTCAATTTATTTCTCATGGGACCTTAAATGTTAGAACCAATGAGCTCTAGGGGGTGAGTTTTATGCATCTCAACCTTTTTATACACTGAATTTGAAATCATTCCTTTTTGGAATGTTGAAAGATTACAAATTCTTCATATTTTCATGTTAGGAACATCACAAATACTTTATATATATTTTATCTTGTTCACATTCCTCTATAACATATGGATATTCTTTTTATGCCATAAATTATTTTCCTCCATCGTGCTCGAATAACATGAACCATCTGAATCACCAACCTAAAAAAAATCCATTGGTTTATTTTCATTTTGTTACAACTTTTCCATATTCAATATTTTAACAGAAAATCCATATCTTTAGAAAATAAATTCTTTTACTTCATCAAAATATTTCAAAACACTCAACAAGTTGTGTTTCAACCAATAAAATGTACTTTTATATTTCAATTTTTTTTCTAATTGATAGAATATCCAATGCCTTTGATTTTGAGTAACTCATCCCTTCAAAAATTTAGAATCCCTTATTTATAATCTTTTACATCTTTTAAAAACTTCTAATCTCTAATTATATGTGAACCAACTCATTATCCAATATTTAAGGTTATTTTTTCTTTGTATCTTTGATATTCATTTTAATGAATAAGGAATTTTCATTTTCTTTTTATTCCTTAGCATGAGGATTTCAACATTTGTCATAATAAGTTTTTTATATAGTAAAATAACAAGACATAATTTAGAAATATGTCTACTTTGGTCACATATTTCACAAGTACTTTCCAAATGTTGAAATCTATTTTCAGTTTTCAAACTGGATTTTTTAGGTTTTCATATTTCATTGGGTTGACTCCCCCTTAAACACTACCTATAGTAACTCCTAGATTAATTATAAGGTTGATTATTAAACCACAAAATTTTTAATATATTTCCAAACCCTCCATGATAACAATAATATCCATAGAAATAATATTTTCCTCCATAACTTTCATTCTATCCAAAATTGTAAACCTATTTTCCATATTTTTTCTCACCATCAAACACGTATTTTTATTATGATCCAAAATTTTAGTACTCTCTTAACATGTTATTAATATTTTTAGACTTATTATTATCCTTATAATAGTCTCCATTTATAGAAGTTTTTTTCAATGTTTGATTCCTCGAAATTTCATAATTTTTTACTTCATTTATTTTAGTTACAAACATGGTCCTCTTGAACTTATTATTATTATAAATATTTCGAACCTTTTTGTTAACCATTAGGGATGATATTTATTGATCCTTATGAGGTTTAAATTTCTTATAACTTTCACCAACTTATGGAAGTAATTTTTGGATGTTTTTTATTCCTTGATAAACTTCAACAAGTTTCTATTGAACAAGGTTGTACTCTTTCTCCTTAAACTTTATATTTTATTCAATTTTCATGTTGAGGTATTTCTTTTCATCACATTACTTATTCATATCATTTAACTATTTTAATAACCTATATTTTTCTCTAAGATATAATTCATCGTTACTTTCTAATAGATATTCTCTATTTTACTTCCGGTTCTCTTTTTCATTTATAACAATCTTTGAGAGACATTCACTCAATTATCTATAAATCATAAACCCCATTTGAGTCTCCTTATATTATTCCTTAGATATATTATTTTCATCACTATTAAAGTTCTCATGATTAAATTTCATAATAAGTAACTTCTCAGCAGTAGAATCATGAGATTTTTCATCTTCTACTTCATTATTATCATCTTCCTTGCATTTGGGAAAAAATATTTTTATCTTTAAATAACCTTTTATTATTTTCTTTTGAATAGTAATTTGTTTTTGCCTTCTTATTTAGATACCTTCTTGACTTTTTATCTTCCTATTCACTATTTTCAACTTCCATTAGCCTTAGAAAGTTTACCGATAAGTTTCTAATAGCTTCACAACTAAATCACTTCAATTTTAACTTTCCATTATACTTCTATCTGCCTCTTTTCACTTTTCCAAAAAAAACAAAGTCAAGAATTAATCAAAGTTTCTACTTTATTCATATTTAGTGTAAGATTCTATAACTTATTCCTTGATAACATTCTTATTTTTTCCTTAATTTGTAGCTTTGAAACTGATTTCCTAGTGAGAATTTTCCTTGTTCTTGAAATTTTTCTCTCTTTTAATATCCCATGAAATGAAAATGAAATGTAGATCATCTAGAGAGAGTTTTTATATCTCAATCCCATAGAGATGATACCTTGGTTTAAAAATTGTTAGGAAAAAATATTAGAATATTTTCAATAATAGTTGAATCTTTTAATTTCTCACTAAAACATCTTATGTTGCTTACAATGTAATTGACCCTCGTAAATAATTCACCAACAAACTCAGTATCTCCCATTTTTATATCTTCATACTTAAATATTCAAATCTTTAACTTTTATTTTTAAATTTTATATTTCCTTTATAAATATTATTCAACTTTTCCTATATGCCTTTAGTTGTTCCAATTCCTTAACCCTCAAAAATTCACTTTCAGGGAGTGAGGAAATTATAATGTTTCTGGTTCACCCCTCATTCTCTAGATTCTTTTTATCTAAATAAATTAAGGGATCACCCTCAGTAGGAAGAAGAAAACCATATGTAGCATCTTCCAGAACATTATAACTAATAAATAACATATAGGGTAGCATTATGTCCTTCCATATATGGTAGCTCTTTACATGAAATATAGAAAACCCTTTACTATTAACTCATTTTTGAACATCCATCATGGCCTCCCACTATGAACTTCAGAAAATAGTCAAGGATCATCGCTATGATACCAATTTGAAGGACTAATTAGGATCCATGTGATCACTGAGAGGGATAAAAGTGACTCGGTTATCTTTTTTTATAATTTATTTGTTTATAAAAAGATTTCACCTTTATTTAGTTAGAATTTAATTTTCTAGAAAATAAAAAATAGGTATACCTATAGGAACTTAGGTATTTAAATGGATCACTACTCTATAAGATTAGCTAGTCCTTTTCAAGAATGAAAAATAATTAAATACCACACAAACACTAGGAAATAATCCTTTAGTGTTTTACAACAAGTGACGAATATCCATGACATACATAGCACTATAGTCCTTCAATAATATATGTTCTCATAAATTAAATAATATGATATAACAATTTTAACAATAATTAAAGAACCTTCACTAAAAGGATTCAACATTGTCATTATTTTTAATGAATTGGATTTTCCATGTATTATTCTTGTATATTTTATGGATTATTTTGAAGACCACTCATTGAGACATCATGCGATTCCAAGGAATTGTGTCCCTGGAATAAATGTTTGAAATAAATTAAATATATTAAATAGCACACACATGTGGTTTTCCTAAAAAAGTGTAATAAATTATAAATAGAAAATTTTATAGGAATTATGAGCGAACCATTGAGTTCAAAACATGGGTTTTACCTTAGGTGCGACATAAACTTCGTCATCATAGATCATTTATGGAAAAGTTATCATGGGAATGGATAAAAAATAAAATAACAAAATTAATTTATTTAATCTGTTATGATGCAATGACCAAATTCTTCTCTAAATAATCATGCCTATGAAAAATTCACAGAGTTATCCACATAACACATCAAATAATTGGAGATATTTTGGGGAGTGTTAAAGGAGATTCCATTGGTGGATGATGACTATATAAAAGATCAACAACCGGTGTGAGATAGAATTTGAGGATCTCACCAATGATCACAACACAACTTTTTTCTTCATCAATGATCAATAAAAATTGCAGTAGGATGTTTTTTGTTATATTATTTCCCTATTATCTTTTCTATGATAAATTTGGATCAATCAACCACCATTGTGATCTTAGAATCATGAATATTTCAGGATGGGATAGTTTTATTTGGTAATTCTGAGATTTTCTTGTGATTGTTTGATTATTTCTTCATTTATCACTCTACTAACAATTAATCGAGGTTGACGCGAACATTGTTTGAGGTTAGTTCCTCATAGATTTTATTTTGTATTTCCTTTACATTTCTCATTCATTATGGGTAATTTACTTGTCCCACATTTTGAAAAACTCTAAGGGATCAATCATTACACACTTTTTTCATATCAGAACAATTCGATATCATAGATATGGGCGTGGCACAATGTGATGGTGGTGCGATGATAGAAGCGACATTGAATCGGATAATGTAGATACCCAGTTTTTTTTGTTCTTTGGCATGAAATTAATAACAACATTCAAAGGCATTTAATGAATATATTTGATGTCTGGATTTTAATGATTCAACAATTGAAAAGCCTGGTCAATGAAACTCTGTAATTCTGACATGGGGCATGGTTATATTGGTTGCTAGAGTAAGGAAGTATATGTGCAATTATAGATCTATATTTTTGGAAATTTCAAATCTACATTTCATGTACGGTAGAGCTAGACGTTGTGTGGGACCCATTCAATAGCTTCTAGGGTTTCAAGAGGGAGTTAAGTATCACACGGTGTGTAACCTTAACACATGGAATGTGGTACCCTTTTGTTAGCTCGGCATATACATATGTGAGTACATAGACACGGTTTTAGGTACATGACCATAGGCACACCATGTGCACCTAAACATGCATGGTTAGGGGAAGGATACACAAGCATAATTGTGTACTGGGAAATTTTTTTAGGTACACGGGTAGATTCCCATTGGAGACTTATACATGGACATGGGTAAGGGCCATTTTACATGGGAAACACTCAAGGCCAAGGGGACACATCTTTTACTCCTATAACATGTTGTGTACTCTTTTATAGTTGTATTGAGTCCCTTTTCCTCTGTATCTTGGACAAGTTTCATCAAGGGTGCATTTCATATATCCATTCCCTGAGGGTTATTATAGAACTACCTCCTACACATATGACAGTGATCCCTTCAGTAGGACTTCTTGGATGGATTTTTTGAAATCATTCCATGAGGCCCAAAGTAAGATCATCTATCATCTTCTTTCCCTAGGTTAAGTTATTGGTATCATTATGACCAACACTACACAGACGTAAATCTTATACTTAGCAGGTTAATCTAGTTTGAGTTTTTGTTATACCCTATGGCCTTGGTAGTGATTTTAATTTGTATATCGTATCAATTCATACTTTTAGTGTATATTTCAATTGTTGAGACCCAATGAGTACTAACTCTCTGACGGATGTCATCTCTGCTATCTGACTCATGGAGTGTGTTCTCCTAAACGAGTGTTATGTAGAAACTTTGAGCTGGAATCGTAGGCTTGAATTACGGTTATGACGTTACATTGAGACTGTGTGTCTTTGTCGATTATAAATGGGTATTCTTATTATATGCATTATAGAAATATATCTATGTAGATCTGATAGTAATTCTTTTGCTATATACTTTGTGGTTTTATGGTGTCCTACTGGGTATTGTTATACTCACCCATGCATAGTCTTTTCATATACGTGTCATGTCTTGTGAATACAATCGATCATTTGATAGAGTCCTAGAGGGAAAAAGACTAGACGGTGCTTAGTGAGACCGGATAGACCAAGGTATGTTCTTGGGGAATCTTGATAGTATCCCTCATCTTTACTTTTAGGTTGGACTTTTTTTAAACTCTTTTTGGTGGAATTGTATTTGGTCCTATTTACTTATGTTTAATTCCTCTCATAATCTGGTTTTGGGATTTACATATATGTATGCATTTTTTTAGTTGGTTTTTTATTTCAGAATTGTATGGTCTAGGATATGTGTGTTTATGTGGGTACTTAGGCTAAGTTCTCTCATGTTAGTGATATTATTACTCGGTGCTAGTCACCAGCCCCTAGCCTATTGGAGGCAGGCTTGGGGATTCATAGCACAAGCCTCATTGGGATGGTCATGATAGAGTGGTATTAGAGATAGATGGTTCTACCTTAGGATAGGAGTCTGTGATATTCATTTGGGGAAATTGTGTTAAGTGTTTTGAGTTTGTCTTTAAATCTTGGGACCCAATTGTTAGTGAAATGGTCAACGTATCCACGCAATAGAACTCTAATCACCTATCTTTCAACTAAATACATGATAAAACTGATTATAGTAAAAACAATGGAACATAAATCATATAGGAATGGGTTCTGTTTTCCATGTCCTTCTTGAGTCATCTCTCTATATTTACTCATTTACCATAGTACATATTGTTTATTTCAAGATTCCCCCATGAAATATTACAATTAGGATTCAACATCATTATCATGAGGATAATCTCCTCAGTGATGAGGCATTGATAGTGGTACCAGTTCCACAGATGTTTCCTCCAGGTGGTTCACCATCTATACTGCCACTTGTAGAGAAGCATAGTATATCAACAGTACCAACGGATGAGGTGTGCATGTTGAGCGTACATCATGTGTTTCATTGAAAGTGACCCCTCAGGTTCTTTTTCGATCCTGACCCATAGATGGTTATGAACTACCTTGAGGCAATGACATGATTTTTTTGACTAGTTAGGACACCATCTGATCAAATGGTGGTTCTAGTGGTGAGACTTCTTCATGGATTAGTAGGGAGATGGTGGGATTTGCGGACCTAGTATTATGATGAGTAGACTATGGCATAGTCAGTGTTTGTGTACCTTCTCAGGGAGGAGTTATCTCTAGATACACTAAGGGTTGTACATATCCAAGAGAATATGAAGCTCCATGAGGGAATCATGATAGCAGCTGAGTATTCATCTAGGTTCACCAACCTCTCCAGGTACATGATTGATATGGACTGGGATAAGTCATTTTGGGTTGGGAACTTTGAGTGAGGACTTTTTAGATACATAATATCCAATGTTATATCTATGTTCATTCTTACTTATGTTGTGGTGATAGAGTTATATTTAGTGGTTGATTGTTTCTTGGATGAGCAGGCATAGATGGTGGTCGCCAGCAGTGGGAAAGTAAGATCAGTGACTTTAGAAGTTTGGAGTTGACGTCAGTCTCAGAAATCTGTACATGTGATATATTTTAGGATGAGCTCTCTATATGGAGGGTCTATAGTTTATGGCTCATAGGATGGGTTCATTTAGTACAAGGATAGGTGGTGTTACCCATGTGATAGTTGGGGACATCTCGTGAGGGGTTATCTAACCCATCGTATAGCTAACATGGATATAGTAGATGGAATATTGAGGTAGATATAGATGTAGGAGAAAACAGTTTCACAGGGTAAAGGATGTGGCAGAGGAGTTGGGATAGTAGCTGGAGGTGGTAAATTCTTTGTATTGTCACTACCACCACCACCCCAGGTGGTCCACGCTAGGCTTAGGGAGCTAGAGGACCAGTGTAGGTCCAGCTAAAGGTGGTATAGCCTTATGAACCAGAGGTTCTGGGAAATATTTGAGGTATGATCTGTGCTTTTTCTACCTTAGATATAGTACTGATAAAAAAATTATTAGACATTCCTTTATTTCCACCTATCTGGTTTGAGACTTACAGATTCTCGTTGAGCCCTTGGCTCAACCCTTCGGTTTGAAGACTACTACTAGCGATGACTCAATGATAAAAAAATTATTTTGATATTTTGAAATGAAAATTAGAGGCGATATTTTCTATTGGGATCTCTTTGGAGAAGTTATGATTCCTTAGGTCATCATCATAGGTATTGACCGGTTATCTATAGTCCATTCCTAGATTTACTATTTCAGGTGGAGGATGTGGTGTGTCCATAGTGACAGGACTAGATTTTCCATTGTGGGTGAAAAGTAAAACCAAGCGGTGCTGAATGGACTCATGAATAGGAGGGTACATCCAATTACTTATCAATTAGATAGTATAACCCTTGGTGTACTAGATGTTATGAGTTTCCAGTTCCCTGTAGTGGTATCGGAGTATGAGGGCATCTTTCCAAAGGACATTATAGGTTTACCTCCTCACTGGGATATAGAATTATACATTGATCTACACCCTAGTACAACCCTGATGTATATGACATCATATCAGATGACTCCTATAGAGTTACACGAGTTGTGGGTTCATTTGGAGGACTTGTAGAGGAAGGTCTTTGTTTGACCTAGTGTTTCACCCTGGGAAGTCCTAGTTTTTATCATTAAGAAGGTTGACGGGAGCCTAAGGTTATGTGTTGACTACCAATTCTTGAACTATATGACCATAAAGAAAAATTATTCACTATTGATAATCAATGAACTCAATGATCAGTTGATAGGGGAATAATGGTTCTTAAAGGTTGACCTCAGATCAAGCTATCACCAATTGTGAGTAAGGGATGAGGATATACCAAAGAGGACACTCAGATTTTACTAGGGTTACTATGAATACTTGGTGATGCCCATTTTCCTAATGAAATCCCCAATAATTTTCATGGGACTCATTTACTGAATATTTTAGTCCTTGTTAGATTGGTTTGTGGTTGTCTTCATCAATGATATCCTTGTGTACTTGGAATATGAGGAGAAGCATTCTAGACTCTTCAGGATAGTTATTTACCTACTCTGAGAGAACCAACTTTATGGGAAGATCTTGAAGTTCCAGTTATAGATATAGGAGGTCCACTTTCTGGGACATGTTATCTCAGTAGATAGTGTGGCATGGACCTAGAGAAGGTCAAGGCAGTGTTAGTTTGGGAGACACTCAAGATCATGATGTAGGTGTGGAGTTTCCTTGGGTTGGAAGGCTATTACTAAATACTCATACCTAAATTATCCAAGATATCATCCCCCATGACAAATTTAACCTAAAAGGGGTATCCTTTCATGTGGAAGGAGAGGTCCCAATAATATTTTTCAGGAGTTCATAAAGATATTTATGAGTGCTCCTATATTGAGATTACCAGAGGAGGATGTCGAGTACGTAGTTTTCAATGATGCATTAGGAAACGAGCCTAAATATATTTTGATTCAAGGGAATTTGGTTATTATATATGGTTCACATCAGTTTAGATCACATTAGAAGAACTAAAAGACTCATGATCTTGAATTAGCTGCAGTAGTCTACACACTAAAGATGTGTTGAAACTACCTAATGGGTGAGTGGTTTATCATTTATTCTAATCACAAGAGTCTCAAGTATGTCTTCTATAAGAAGGATCTTAGCTTGAGATAGAGGATATGGCTAGATTTCATCCAATATTATGACTTCTAAATTTTCTATACTCATGGGAAGGGGAACATGGTAATAGATTCTCTCAACATGAGATCTTTTCTGCCGTTGTTGAATGAGTTGTTGAAGTGGTTAGACTCGTTGTAGTTATTCTTTATGGATTGAGATGGAGGAACTTACCTCCAGTTGATGGTTTTTACCCCAACGCTTTTACAGTGATTCAGGGAGGCACAGTATGGGGATAATGACAGTGAGTCCCTTTGTACTCATATATTCACCAGACATGATCCTGATGGATTTTATAAAGGTGGGGAGCATGTTGTTCTTTTTATAGGACGCATGATAGTATCAGTGAAGTTGTGGGAGGAGGTTCTGAGATAGTTTTATACATCTCTATTTTGGGTACATATAAGTTTGTAAAATATGTACCAGGACCTATGAAGTTAGTTTTGGTGTTTGGGAATGAAAAAGGGAGTTGCATAGTTTGTCTCTCAATGCCATAATTTTCAGAAAGTGAAGGTTGAGCACTAAGTTGAAGCAGGTTTAGCTCAAACCCTTGAGGTTCCAAAGTTGAAGTCTAATGTGATATTCATGGAATTCATAAATGGATTAACATGTACATCTAGTGTACATGATTCCATTTGGGTGATCATAGATTGACTCACCGAGTCATCCCAATTCCTAGCTATTTTATAGAAGAGTTTAGTAGAGAGCTTGGGAAACCTCAACATGTAAGAGATAGTCCAACTCCATTGAGTTACATCGATGGTCATTTTTTACCATGATTATTGCTTCACATCTTGGTTATGGAAGGTATTTTAGGAGGAATTTAAGACTCATTTATGCTTTATCATAAATTTTCACCCCCATAATGATGCCCAGACTGAGCGGATCATTCAGGTTTGGATGGAAATGCTATGAACTTTCATGTTAGACTTCAGTCATAGTTGGGAGGATCACATTCCACAGGTAGAGTTTCCATAAAACAATAGCTACCATTATAAAATTTGTATGGAACCATTCATACTCTTATATGGGTAAACCTGTAGGTCACCAATTTGTTGGAATGACCCAGGAGAGTCGACACTCATGGTTTAAGAGTTGGTACGAGCCACTATCGTGAAGGTTCAGATCATCTAGGAGTAGATGAAGACTGCACAAACCCATCAGATGTATTATACAAATAGTCAATATATGCCTTTGGAGTTCATAGAGGGAGACCATGTGTTCTTATAGGTTTCACCTTGATGTCGATTATGGAGATTTGGTAGGAACAACAAGCTATCTCTGAGATTCATTATCCCTTTCCCGATACTACTTAAAGTTGGTGTGTCATCATACCGCTTAGATCTACCACCACAATTAGACAGGGTACATGACATCTTCCATGTGTCGCAACTGAGGTGGTATGTACATAAACCACCTCACATTATTAACTAGGGTGATCTGGACATCAATGAGAGAGCTACCTTTTCTGAGTACCTAGTAGAGATCAAGGATCAATAAGAGAGTATCTTTCATGGGTGAGAAATTCATTTAGTGCATTTATAGAGGCATCATGGGAATATTTAGGAAAGCACTTGGGAGAAGGAGGCTCGGATTCATTCTTAGCACCCACATTTATTTGTGTAACCAATTTTTTTGTCTTTTCAGGATTTAAAACCCCAAGGTAGGGATAATGCAATGAATTATATTTTCAATGTATTATTTTTTGATATTGTATTTATAATTTTTGAAACCAGCAACTGAGATGGAATGCAATTACAAGGCCTGGTGTGCCCAGAATAAATTTTTTAAATATATTAAATATATTTAATAGAATTCAAACATAGTTTTCCTGAAAAAAAGTGGAATTACTTCTAAATAGGGGCTCAGATTAGAAATACGAGGGCACTATTAAGTTCAAAATGTGGATTTTACCTTAGGTGAGACATAAACTTCATCAGCGTAGAGTGTTTTTGTAAAATTCATCATAGGTGTGGATAACAAATCATTAAAAAAATTAATTTATTTAACCCATTATGATGATATGTAAAAATGAATCTAAATATAATCACACTTATGGAAAATTCGTAGGGTTAGCCACATAACCCTACAAATCATCGAAGATTCATTAGAGAGTTTTGAAGGATATTCCATTGGAAAATTATGACCATATCAACGATCAATGACCAATGTGACATGAAATTAATGGATCTCACCAATGATCATGTCAAAACTTCTTTCTTTATCAGGGATTAATCTCAATTGAGTTAGGATGTTTATTTTGGTTGGATTATTTCCCTATTATTATTTATATGATGGACATGGATTAATCAACTAGTGGAATGATTCTCAGATCATGTGTATTGCAGTATGGGTTAGTTTTATTTGGTAATTTGGAGATTTTCTTGTGATTGTTTGATTATATCATTATTTATCACTCTAATGGAAATGAATCAAGGTCAAAACAAACATTTCCTGAGGTCTATTCCTCATAAATTTTCTCCGTTCACTTCTTTCCCATTTTTTATTCATTGTGGGTAATTTAATTTGCCCAAAATTTGACAAACACAAAGGAATCGATCGTTGCACACTCGTTTCTTGTCGAAATGATTTTATATCATAAATCCAGGCTCAGTATGATGTAATGGTGGTGGGAAGATAGAATCAATAGAAAATATGATAATGTAGATACCTGGTTTTTGTGTTTTTTAGATAAAATTGAATAAAAATGTTTGAAGCCATTTTCCTAATGGATTTGATGGCCAAATTTTTATGATTCGACAATGTAAATACCTGACTGATGACACTCCTTGATTTTTGTATGAGGATTGGTTGAATTGGTCTCCGAGCAGTGAAGAAGAAGTGTAATTTTAGATCTAGGTTTCTAGAAATTTTCAATCTCTATTGCATGTAAGGAAGTGATACATGCCATGTGGAACCATTTCAGAAGAGGCTAGGGTTTCTGTAGGGATTTAAGTATCACATTGTATTTGTTTCCCTTCTTTTAGATCTCTATATACCTTGGAGGGTACACAGACACGACTTGAAGTACGTGGCCACAGGCACACTATGTACACCTACATGAACATGACCAATCCAAGGCTATGAAAGAATAAAAATGTACTAGGACACAGGCTAAAGCACATGGTTAGAGGCACATCATGTACATCTACATAGAAATAGGCATGGTCCATTTTACATGGGTAGAACCCGAGACCAAGGGGAAATTCCATGTACTTATAGTACATTCCATATACTCTTTCAAGTTTTTCTTGGATCCCTTGTCCTATATATCTAGTACATGTTTTGTTAAGGGTTTGTTCATTATATTCATCCCCAGAGGGTTATTATGGAATCACCTTCTACACAAAGGACAATGATCCCTTCAGTAAGAATTTTTTGATATTGTTGGTCGGAGTGGATACTCAAGAGGGGGGTGAATTGAGTTCCAATTAAAATTTCTGTTAAAATATTTTCTATTTAAATTCCCCCAATTTATAAAACAAGTTAAACTGTAGTGAATTTATACAGATTGTAAATGTTCACTTAGCTTCTCAAAGATTGATTAGGTCTCAGTTAATTTAACCACAAGATCAAACTAACTTTTGAAACTAACCTACTGATTTACAATAAGTGTAAACACTTACTAATTTAACTATCAAAGTAGCTTTAAAATAGTTTTGTATTTCAAAGTAATAGCAGTGGAATAAATAAGATATATGTAGTATACTTTTGAACTTAACTAAAGAAGCATAGCAGATATAACAAGAGGTTCAGTCTCAAGCTGATACTTAGTCCTCTCAAATTTATATAAAATTTGATCCACACCCTGGATCGGGGTTAACAACAGTTTACAAAACTGTCCAGGCCACGAAGGGACCTCTACCACTGTTCTTCCTGGGAAATAAAACAAAGATCAGGCCACACAAAAACCTCTTCCATAGTTGACGTGGGTAAATAAGAGTTAAGAGATTTGGATTGAGGATTTTGATATCCTCTAGTTCAGTGCAGGAGACAGTGTGTGTATAATAAATACAGAGTACACCACAATGCACGAAAGTTAATAAATAAATCACTTAGAGAGAACAGATAAGAGTTTAGAAAGCTCTAGTGATTATCAATGCAACTCTGGACTCGTTAGATTCAGCAGGAATGGTTCTGAGTCCTTCTCTGGTTTTTCTGTTGAAAAACAGAGTGTCGTAGTTCAGCTTGTATTCTACAGGAATAAAAATGATCTCTTGATTCGTCATGTGTTCTTCAATGGTGTTGGATTGCATTCATGAGAGTTATTTGAAAGTCTTGAAATCTCTTTCTTTCTCAGGATTGTTCTAATCATTCAGAATAGTGCTCTCTGGTGTATGTAAGTTCTTCTCATTGTATATTCACACTTGCACGCCTCACGTGTACTGCATCTCAAACTTCCTTATATTCCACAAATTCTGGCAGTAGGAATGATTCCCTTTTCATAGGTTTGAGATACGGTTTCCTGACATGCCAACAAATATCATTAAATAACATTAATTGTATTAAAAACATCAAATATGACCGTTAGAATTATTTAAATAATATTGGAAAAAAGTTAAGAAATGGTGTCACGGTGATTAAGTAAACGGTGTTTTCTTCACAGTTTGGTCTTCACGGTATGAGCTTCACGGTATGAGATTCACAATATGAGCTTCACGGTATGAGCTTCAGGGTATGATCTTCACGGTATAAGCTTCACGGTATGAGCTTCACGATATGAGCTTCACAATATGAGCTTAATGATATGATCTTCCCGGTATGAGCTTCACGGTATGAGCTTCACGGTGTCTGGGTCACAGTGATTCCTTCACGGTGTCTGGGTCATGGTGAGTCCTTCATGGTGTCTGGGTCACGGTGAGTCCTTCACGGTGTCTAGGTCATGGTGAGTCCTTCATGGTGTCTGGGTCACGGTGAGTCCTTCATGGTGTCTGGGTCATGGTGAGTCCTTCACGGTGTTTGGGTCACAGTGAGTCCTTCACGGTGTGTCCATACTTAGACAAATATCTGTATTTGGACTTAGATAGTAATATGCAGAATATGGATTAAGTTTAATCATTAGAGAGTAATATAACTTGAATCATAAATATAAAGGCTTGATAATATATGTGAGATTTGTGATCATGCATAAGACTTGTAAAAAATAAAGAGAGTAATTAACATCATAAAATTTTTTATCATTAAAATGTGATGTGTAGTTATTATTGAGATTAAGGAGCATTAGTAAGATGTGCAATGAAGATTAATATTAATTAACAGTAATAGGATTTGTGATCATTAAAACATGATTAACACATGAGGAGTCCAACAATCTCCCCCTTTTTGATGATCACAAATCATGTATGGTAAAAATATAAATGAAATGTAACATTAAAGAAACTAGCATATTAGAATAGCAACAATCAGAGAAAAAAAAGGTTCGATAATAGCATATCTCATTATAGTACTGACACTTGTAGTTTTTCTCCCCCTTTTATACTTGTAGTTTTCTCCCCCTTTTGGGATTATCAAAAAGTAGAGAAAATGAAATGAAACACTGTATTTTGCATTAAAAAGGGTTTATAATAGAACATACAGGATAAGTACAAATAGTAAACAAGAAATGACATCCCATCAAAAAGAAAACAGTCCCTGGACTCTTTAGGGATCCATATTTTCCTTTCCCTTATCAGTAGCAGGAGCTGGTGCTGAAGTAGAAGAAGGCATAGATGTGGTAGACAAAGAGGGTAAGGGTAGACCTTCAAAAACAGATGGAGCCAAGGTAGAAGAAATAGAAGTTCTAGGTTGTGGTTGGTCAAGAATGACTGGCCAGATCTGAGAAAGAGCTTGGCTGACTGACATGGTAGTTGAGGCTAAGGCAGGTAAACTAGGTCTAAGGGGTGCAGTAGCTGGAGAAACTATAGCAGTACTCTGTACATGAAGATACGGATTTAAAAGATTGATGAAATCATTAATTATTTCACCGCCATATTGCATAGCCTTTTCAAAATCATCCTTATTCTCCATAAATCTGTCTAACAATCTGGTGAACTCTGTAAGTTTCTGAACTTGAGCTTTAAAAGCTTGAGTCACCGGAGGGATTCTCAAATTTTCCATAAGATATCTAAAGTGATCTGTCATATCACTTTTAGAGAAAATCCAGGATAGATACAAATCCATTTTCTTTGTGATCTCCGGTTGAGCATCATTGGCTATCTTAGAATGAATCCTAATCAAGTCCAATGCTCTATCACTGTTCTTAACCACTTCTGTCAAAGAAGATAGATCCAAGCCATTGAAGGCACTCTGAAGTTCTTCCTTGATTATGGATCTCAGCATAAAAACATCCAAAGAAGATGTGGAGGTCTAACCAGAAGCAGGTGAAGCCTTGATAGCTTCGATTAGAACTTTGAGCTGTTTCAGAACTTTTTGCAGGAATCCAGTGTATTCATATATAAGCTTATTCAGATTTTTTGCAAGATCCCTCATGAATTCTAGCATTTTGGGGTGTCTTTTTTCAATATTTTCATCAAAAGAAAGTATATATGGATGATCTTGAGACACAATTTCCCTAGCAACGAGGGAATCAGATGTCTCAGGAGAAGCAGCAACAGGTGCAGGGGCAGAAATAGGAGCAGGCTCTGATCTCAAAGATAACTCATTCTGCAAATTTTCTATCATATTTTTCATATTTTCAACATCAGCACTCAGTATCTTATTCTCAACACTGACTTCTTGAATTTCTCGGATCATCCTTGGTTGAATATGAAAAATAATATTTTCCAAGAGAATTGATGCATCTTCTTGACTTAACTGAGTCACTGGACGAGGTTGAGTGGAGACAATTTTCTCAACTCTAGCTAACAAAGTCTCTCCAAAAATTTTCAGATCATCTTTGGTCAAAAAGGAGTGATGCTCAGGTAAGGGCGCAGGTAAAGGTAGAGGTTCAGATTCTAGTTGAGGTTCAGTGTCATCTTCAGACTCAGATTCTGATTCGGATTGAGGTTGGGGATCTGGTTCGGGTTCTGGATGAGCTATAGACTTCAGTTGAAATAGATAAGAAAGATCCATTCTAGTTGTAGACACTTTCTCTGACTCATTCACATCATAAAATCTTGGGAAAACAAATCAGGTGTGAAGAGAGTATGAGACAGAAGGTTGAGAAGCATCAGCAAATCCAGCTTCTATAATCTCAAGGTTTTGAGGTTCCTCCCCCTCAAATCGCACTTCCATTTCAGAGACTATAGGATCACCATGATCAAGATCCACAGGATCATCTCTAATCTCTTCAGCAAACTCTTGCCTTTCTAGCTGAATGGAAATTTCCATCCTCTCTTCAGCAGAGGTAATAATCTCAGGAACTGATTGTTCCACTGGTTGAGCTTCCAGACTTGCTTCTTTCTCAACAGAAATATCCTCTTCAACAGGATCTGCCTCTAAGGTTGCTTGCTGTTCTGAATCTGAAAAAACCAATTTTCTTGCAGCATTAGGATGAGCTTCTAGATTGACAACCGCACTAGAAGTAGAAGCTTCCTCTTCTCTCAAACTAACAGCAACTTCCTCCTCTTGAGGTGTTTCAGGAGGGATAACAGCAGGGACAACAGTCCTTTATTTTTTAGAAGGAGTTGTTTCTATTAGTGGTATTTAAACCTCTTATCTAGGAGATACTTCAGTTGTTACTTCCTCTTCTTCTTCTTATTCTGAATACTCAGCCACTTCATCTGGTTCCAAACCAGGATCAGATAGATTTTTAGGCCTTCTTGGATAGTCAACAGGATTAAACTTTTTATAGAGTTGATCATTATCCTCAACACACTGCTTCTTCCATGGGTTCCAACTAATCTTCATCCTTCTGATGATAGGAATGGATAGGTAGAAATCAAAGGCCTCTAAATTTTCTTCATTTGGTCCAACCATCCCTTTGGAAACTAACATAGCTGAAATCATCCTTGAGTAAAACAAGGAGGTGGATTTGGAAGTGACTTTGATCAGCTCACAGATATAGTTGATAACATACTTACAAAGATTGAACTTATGGTCATTCTTCAACAGGTGATTCAGGAACACATCCTGATACTTCATCACAGCAAAATCTCCTTTTCTTGGGCTAATCAAATTCTGAACAAACTTGAACAGAAGTCTAGTCTCCCCAACTAATTCAGCAGTTATGGCCCTTCGCTTGGTGCCATTTCCAGTCAGAATTTCCAAATAATTCTCCAGGTCAAAGATGTCTGTTGTTGGAGGAGGGTCTCTCTGGTAATCCTCACAAACTCCTTCATGTGTAATCCCTAGGCATGCAACCCACAGCCTCAAAGAGAAAGAGCACTTCTGACCATTTATCCAGCTTGTCACCATAAAGAGTTCTCCAAACTCAAAGGAAAACTTCACATACTGATAGAATTGAGATACCAGCCTCAGGTAAATCAGTCTATTCTGTCCATTGAACCATTCAATCCATCCTTGTTCTCTTAGAACTTTCAAAACTAAAGATCTGCTAGACAGCAACCACTCTGGGAAAACCTCTTTTTTAGGTACAGCTGTCTGGCTTACCATGTTTGGGTTTCGAGGTCCTTCGGGAGCTATCCTCGGTATCCTCTTCTATTTCTTAGAGCGGTGTTTCTCAGATGAGGGTGAATATGGACGCTTCATCCTTGGCATTCATTGAAGGTTCAGGAGAGAGGGAAGAGAAGGTTCAGGAGAGAGTTCGGGTAAGGAATCAAATGAAACAATTATGTTTTATCATTTGGGAATGTCAAACGTCATAAAAACAAAAACGCGGGAAATCAAATAGTGGTGAAATAAAAATTACCATGATACGGGTTAAAATAAAAATATATAAAAAAAATATTCATGGTGAGACCGTGAATAGGCATTACGGTGTGATGAAAACTAGTCATCACGGTGAGACAGTTGGTAGTCGTCACAGTGAGACAGTGAGCATTCCGTGTATTCACGGTGAGACAGTGAGTTGACAAACTGTGAGCATAAAGTCTTGATGGTGAGACCGTGAGCATAAAACAGTAACTTAGAAACAGTGACCATGAAACCGTAAAGTAAAATAAAGTAAAGTATTAAACATTAATATCAGTAAGATATTTACTTATGATTAATCATACCAAGATCATGTATGATGTAGTCTAATCTTTCGGAATTTAATGGTTTAGTGAATATATCAGCAAGTTGATATTCAGTACCAATGAATTCCAAAGTGATATCACCTTTTTGATAATTATCCCTCAAAAAGTGATGTCTTACATCAATATGTTTTGTCCTAGAATGAGAAACAGGATTCTTAGAAATGTTAATAGCCCTTGTGTTGTCACAAATTATTGGGACATGTCTGAATTGATATCCATAGTCTAGTAATGTGTGTTTCATCCACAAAATTTGTGCAAAACAACTTCCAGCAGCTATGTATTCAGCTTCTGCAGTAGATAATGCAACAGAATTTTGTTTCTTACTACACCATGATACTAGTGACTTGCCTAAAAGGTGACATGTTCCAGAGGTGCTTTTTCTATCTAACTTACATCCAGAAAAATCAGCATTATAATAACTAACTAATTAAAATGATTGTCCTTTGGGATAGAACAATCCTAAATTGGGATTATGCTTGAGGTATTTGAAAATTATATTTACAGAATTTAAATGTGACTCTTTAGGGTTTTCTTGAAAATGAGCACACATACACACACTAAACATAATATCAGGACGACTATCAGTCAGGTAGAGTAGACTTCCAATCATTCCTCTATAAGTGGTTTGATCAACAGATTTACCATTTTCATCAAGATCCATCTTACAGGTGGTACTCACGAGATTGTCACTACTCTTTGTGCTATCCAATAAAAAACGTTTTAAAAGATCTCTAGTATATTTACTTTGAGTTAACATAATTCCATCAACATTTTGAAAGATTTGGAATCCAAGAAATAATTTAAGTTCACCCATTAAACTCATTTCAAATTCATTTTGCATCATTTTAGAAAAATCAGGACATAATGTAGTTTTTGAATATCCAAAAATAATATCATCTATATAAATTTGTACAACTAAAAAATCTTTAGAAATTCATTTTATAAATAGAGTAGGATCAGCTATTCCTTTTTTAAAACTTTTAGAAATTAGAAAAGTACTTAATCTATCATACCAAGATCTTGGAGCTTGATTTAAACCATATAAAGCTTTTGATAATTTGAAAATATGATTTGGAAAATGAGGGTTTGAAAATCCAGGTGGTTGTTCAACAAAAACATCTTCATCAATATATCCATTCAAGAATGCACTCTTGACATCCATTTGATATAGTTTGAAATTTAGATGTGCAGCATAAGCAAGTAAAATCCTAATAGCTTATAATATGGCTACTGGAGCAAAAGTCTCCTCATAGTCAATACCTTCTTCTTAACTATAGCCTTGTGCAACTAGCCTAGCTTTATTTCTAATTATGTTTCCAGATTCATCTACTTTATTTCTAAACACCCATTTAGTGCCTATTGTGAAAGTGTCCTTAGGCCTTTCAACAAGATTCCAAAATTTATTTCTTTCAAATTGATTGATTTATTCTTGCATAGAAATTACCCAAAATTCATCATTAATAGCATCATCAATGTTTTTAGCTTCAAGATGTGACAAGAAGGCTTGATGTTCAGCCTGATTTATAAGAGAAGCTCTAGTCTGTGTCCCTCTATCAAGATTCCTACAACAGCATCTAAAGGATGATTCATTAGAATTCTAGTTGATCTAGTGAAGGTAGGACTAGAAATTTCAGGTTATTCTCTAGGTTTAGGTTCATTAGGAGCAGATTTTGGAATAAGTCTAGAACTGGTTGTCTTTATAGAAGGTTCATTAGATTTGTCATTAAGGTCCAGAACAGATAAATCTTCTTCAAGATTTTGAAGAGAGGTTTTAGGCTCATGTGGATCAGTTTCATCAAACTTGATGTGAATAGATTCTTCCACACACTTGGTTCTTCTATTGAAAACTCTATAATCCTTGCTGGTTAAGGAATATCCTAAAAATATTCCTTCATCACTCTTAGAAGCAAACTTATCAAGATTATCTTTTGTATTGAGAATAAAAACTTTGCAGCCAAAGACTCTAAAGTAACTAACTTTAGATTTTCTATTGTTCCACAACTCATATGGGGTCTTCTTAAGAATAGGTCTAAATAAGAATCTATTAAAAATATACCAAGATGTATTCACAGCTTCAGCCCAAAAGTAAATAGGCATGTTATATTCATTAAGCATAGTTCTAGCAATTTCTTTCAGGATTCTATTTATTCTTTCTACTACACCATTCTGTTGAGGTGTTCTAGGAGCAGAAAAGTTATGACTATAGCCATTGTGTGAGCAATAGGATTTAAATTCATGATTTTAAAACTCACGGCCATGATCACTTATTAGGGTTTTAATCTTAAGTCCACTAAGATTTTCTATAGATTTGGAGTATTTAAAAAAGTAAGAACAAGCTTCACTTTTTTGAGCTAAGAAGTATACCCAAGTATATCTAGAAAATTCATCTACTAGGACATATACATAGTGCTTCCCATTTAATCTAGAAACTCTAGATGGTCCAAACAAATCCATGTGAACCAACTCGAGAGGCTGAGAAGTTGAAACTTCTTTCTTTGATTTAAAAGAAACCTTATGTTGCTTTCCCTTTTGACAGGGATTACAAACTTTGTCATTTGGAAACTCAAGTTTATGTAGGTCTCTAACTAAGTTCTTCCTAGTTATTTTTCTAAGTGAATGGATGTTTCGGTGTCCTAATCTTATGTTCCAAAGCCAATACTCTTTATGAAAATCATTTAGACAAGTAACATTTTTCTTAGCTAAAGAATTTAAATCAACTGCATAAACATTTTCATTTCTTAAAGCAGAAAATACTAAAACATTTTTAGAATTAAAAATATTACAAGAATCATTTTCAAATTTGAAATTAAAAACATCATTACATAATTGAGAAATACTTAACAGATTATATTTAAGTCCATCAACAAATAAAACTTTGGAAATTAAAACTGAATCTGTGTTACCAATTTGGCCTAGGCCGATGATCTTTCCTTTAGAATTATCACCAAATGTGACATGACCTCCATAAAACTTTATTAAACTCTTGAAGCATGAGTAATCCCCAAAAATGTGTCTCAAACATCCACTGTCCAAGTACCATACCTTCTTGTGAGAACTCTTCAAACAGGTTTCCTAAAAAACAGATTTAATTAGGAAATGATTTTGGTACCCAGATCTTCTTGGGTCCAGAAATGTTAGCAATCAAAGCTTTTGGTACCCAAATTTCTCTTATAGGTCTCATATAATTTACAAAATCAAAATATTTTGAATGATAAACTCTATTTGATTTATAACTATGTGAATAACTAGTTGAATCATATAAATGTCTGGAACTAAAACTATCAGTATTCTGTCCAGATTTAGGAATAAATCTATTCTTAGTAATCGGTCTCTGTCCAGGTTTGTAGCCTATTCCAGTAGTGTATTTTGGTGCAACTTGCTTTCCTATCATTTGAGGTAGTGTATCTTTTCCATTTTTGAACTTCTCTAAGTCTTTTCTAAGTTTCTCATTGGACATTTTCAGTTCAGTGTTTTCCTTTAACAGTTGAGCATTTTTCTCTTTTTCAATAGTAAGTTCGGTTTTAACAATAGTAGTGATAGTATGTTGTTTATTTAATGATTTTTATTTATCCTTATGTTCATTGCATGTCTCTTCCATCATATTACAGTATTCAAATAATTCCTTACAAGTCATGTTTTCAGAATCAGAATCATATTCTGCATCATCTCCAGAATAACAAGAATTTAAAACAGGAGTGTCTAAGGTTACCTCAGATGTGTTTGTCATGAAACACATGTTGGCATGATTTCTTTCAGAATCAGACATTTCAGATTCACTTGTGTTGTCTTCATAAGCACTCCAGGTAGCCTTCATAGCCTTTTTGTATTTATTGTCCTTGTAATCATATTTCTTCTTGAATTTTAGCATTGGGTAGTCTGCTTTAATGTGTCCTTTCCTTTTGCACTCATAGGAAAAAACTTCATAACTTTTATCTGGCTTTTTCCAATCCTTCTTCCAATGTCCCTTATTGTCATACATTCCATTGTAATTTGATTTTCTGAAAAAATTTCTTCTTCCTATAAAACTTCTTAAATATTATGGCTATGTGAGCCATTTCTGCATCACTTTCAGATGCACTTTCACTTTCTTCACATCTTGAGCTATCACTTACAGCTTGAAGTTTCTCCTTATCCTTATTATTTGAAGTAGATGTCTTGATGGCAAATGACTTCCTTTTTGGTTCATCTTCTTCTTCTTTGTTTACCTTATATTCTTCTTCGTACATCATCAACTTTCCAATAAGTTCTTTGACAGGAAGAGCTCCAATGTCACATGATTCTCTGATTGAAACAGATGTGCCTCTCCATCGGTCTAGTAAACATCTCAAGATTGTCATAATTTGTTCCATTGCTGGAATAGCCTTTCTGAGTGAATTCATTGTATTGACTATCTCATTAAACCTGAGATACATATCAGAAATAGGTTCATCAGTCTTCATTTTAAAATTATCATATTTAAGAGTATAAGTGTTTAATCTCATTTCTTTAACATTGGTTTTTCCCTCATAAGAAACACCCAAATTATCCCATATTTCAAAAGCAGTTTTACAAGCATAAATTATATTAAACTCCTCATCTCCTAAAGAACATTACAGGGCATTCATAGCTTTACAATTATTATTGTAGGCAGTCTTTGTAGGTTCATCCCAAGTTACTCTTTCAGTTTCTGGAATTTTATATTGTGACTCTATAGCAGTCTTGATATCAAAACCCATGCTTTCTAAATGAATTTTCATTTTAAGTTTCCACTAAGCATAGTTTGTACCATTGAAGAAAGATGACATGTTAGTAGCAGCACCCTCTAGTCTATTGGCCATAGCTAGATTTTATAAAGATAATTTAAAGAGATAAAATTTAGAACTAACAGAAATTTAAGATCTTTAAAGATGAAACTAAAATCATAGTTGAAAAACAGAGTATTTCAAAACCCCTTAAACAAAAACAAATCCTCTGATACCAAATGTTGGTCATAGTGGATACTCAATAGGGGGTGAATTGAGTTCCAATTAAAATTTCTGTTAAAATATTGTCTATTTAAAATCCCCCAATTTATAAAACAAGTTAAACTGTAGTGAATTTATACAGATTGTAAATGTTCACTTAGCTTCTCAAAGATTTGTTAGGTCTCAGTTAATTTAACCACAAGATCAAACTAACTTTTGAAACTAACCTACTGATTTACAATAAGTGTAAACACTTACTAATTTAACTATCAAAGTTGCTTTAAAATAGTTTTGTATTTCAAATTAACAGCAGCAGAATAAATAAGATATATGTAGTATACTTTTTAACTTAACTAAAGAAGCACAGCAGATATAACAAGAGGTTCAGTCTCAAGCCGAGACTTAGTCCTCTCAAATTTATATAAAATTTGATCCACATCCTGGATCGGGGTTAACAACAGTTTACAAAACTTTCTAGGCCACGCAGGGACCTCTACCACTGTTCTTCGTGGGAAACAAAACAAAGACCAGGCCACAGAAGGACCTCTTGCACAGTTGACATGGGTAAACAAGAGTTAAGAGATTTGGAGTGAGGATTTTGATATCCTCCAGTTCATTGCAGAAGATAGTGTGTGTATAAGAAATATAGAGTACACCACACTGCTCGAAAGTTAATAAATAAATCACTTAGAGAGAACAGATAAGAGTTTAGAAAGATCTAGTGATTATCAATGCAAATCTGGACTCGTTGGATTCAGCAGGAATGCTTCTGAGTCCTTCTCTGGTTTTTCTGTTGAAAAACAGAGTGTCGTAGTTCAGCTTGTATTCTATAGGAATGAAAATGATCTCTTGATCTGTCGTGTGTTATTCAGTGATGTTGGATTGCATTCATGAGAGTTCTTTGACAGTCTTGCAATCTCTTTCTTGTTCAGGATTGTTCTTCTCATTCATCACAGTGCTCTCTGGTGTATATAAGTTCTTCTCGTTGTATATTCACACTTGCACGCCTCACGTGTACTGCATCTCAAACTTCCTTATATTCCACAAATTCTGGTAGTAGTAATGATTCCCTTTTCATGGGTACGAGATACGGTTTCCTGACATGCCAACAACTATCATTAAATAACATTAATTGCATTAAAAACATCAAATATGACCGTTAAAATTATTTAAATATAATTGACAAAAAGTTAAGAAACCATGTCATAGTGATTAAGTAAACGGTGTCTTCTTCACGGTGTAGTCTTCACGGTATGAAATTCACGGTATGAGCTTCACGGTATGAGCTTCACGGTATGAGCTTCACGGTATGAGCTTCATGGTATGAGCTTCACAGTATGAGCTTCACGGTATGAGCTTCACGGTGTCTGGGTCACAGTGAGTCCTTCACGGTGTCTGGGTCACGGTGAGTCCTTCACGGTGTCTGGGTCACGGTGAGTCCTTCACGGTGTCTGGGTCACGGTGAGTCCTTTAGGGTGTCTGGGTATAGCATCCCGCCTTTTTATAACATAAACTTTCATTACATTACACATAACTGAGGATCTTTAAGGTCTAGTGTCTTGCAAACCAGGAACATAATACATGAAAACAACATAAAGCATTCTTATTAAACACTTTAAAGTCTTCTCCTTAAGTTCATCCTAGGTTCATTACCGCATCTCATAACCTGGGGACATACATCACAAGAAAGGGTGAGCAGAAGGCCCAGTAAGGGAAACAAGAGGAACATTTTACATGTGAACTTGATATACTTCAATAAAGACATGAAAAGAACTTTAAGGCATGAGAAAGAAATCATGAGTCATTTAATAATAAAAACAACATTTTTCATAACTTGAAAATGTGGCTACATCATTTAACATAGACAATCATGAACATATCACCAAGTTCCATCCTCAGTGTGTCATTTGAAAATTACCAAGGTTATTCACCAAGGTATCGTGAAAATTGTAATCTCTAGTGGTTACATCATTACCCAATGCATTGGAGCGCTATCAGGGAGCACCCTTAAATTTGCCTTTATTATTATGTGAGCCACATATATCATCATCAAACATTTCATAAATAACCCATATAGCATAAAATAAATGGGTTTCATTTCATAATCATAACGTTTTAAAAACTGCTTTAAAGACATGATCTTTATGTCACTTTAAACCCACGGAAAGGAAAAGCGGGTCTCATGTATGTAAATAACAGAATTTAAAATGGAACATTTTTATATATATGTGAATAACCTTATATAAATAATGGATTTGATTATTCACTTTATAACATAAAATAATTTTGAGAAAAGAGAGAGGCATTTTGAGACGAAAATTCTGCAGCATAACGGCTATGTTACAAGGTTTTAGAAAACATTGAAAAGAGAGGGGACATGGGTCACCCACTCATAAATGATCCATAAAACAGTAGGGGTATAGAATATAAGGGATTTAAGAAAATGGTAATGAAATTTGAAAGATATACCATATGAAATGAAAAACATGGAAGTGAGACAAAACAAGATTTCTCTTATGAAAATTCGGCAGCCTAACGGCGTCACTTAACTTCAATAAGAAAAATGATTTGACAAGATCAAATAGGGTCTCTCATCATATGATCATAAGAGATCAGTATGATAGATATGGAGATCATACCCCAACATAATAAAAAGTAACTTGAAAGATTTGACATGAAAATCGAACTTGAAAAATGAGAAGGGTGAAAGAATCGCTTAAAAATTCGGCAGCCTAACGGCGTCACTTAAACTTTCATAAAACGAAATGATGAGAGTAAGAGGGGATATCTCATAATATAAACATGAAAGGGCAGTAAGAGGAATATTAAAGAACATCCTCTCACATAATAACATGGATCATGAAAGGAATGACATAAAAGAGATTACATGAAAAGAAGGAAAGATGTTGGATCCCTTACCTTAAAACGTGACTCTTGAAACTCAATGTTTTGGACCTTGAGGGCTTTGGGGCACCTTGGGAGGACTCCTTGGGAGGTAAGGAGACCAGAACTTCGTTGGGGGAGAGTTGGGAGTGAAAAATAAAGGAGGAAAGGGTGGGTATTTATAGGGAAAGTGAGGGAACAAGGCATTAATGGCCAAGGGACACCTCATTAGTGGTTTTGGCAAAACCATGGGCTTTCCCATGGTATTTGCCCATGGTATTGGCCACTTGGGACACCTCACACCTTATCTTAATATTCATCATTCGACCATATTGAATATATACTTAATACATCATTTAATGATGTCATTAAACACCCGTAACTTAAAAACTATATTTTCACTATTCATTGAGAATTCAACTTTCTCAGAATAATCCCAAAATTTCACCTTAACCAAATATCAATGCTCTGATTTCAAAAATGAAATCAATTTTATAAAAATAATTTTCTAAATATTTTTAATTTAATTTTTAAATAAAAACACTATTCATTGAAAATTCATTTTTTTCAGAAAAATCCCCAAAAATTACCTTAATATAATATCAATGCTCTGAGTTCAAAAATAAAGTCCTTTTTATAAAAATAATTTTATAATTATTTTTAATTAAATTTTTAATTAAAAAACACTATTCACCCGAAAAAACTAATACCTGACTAATAATTTATGAAACAGTTATTTACCCATTTTATTGAATCACATTACTTAATCTAGGTGTCTAAATTATAATAAAACTTTCTTTGAGTGAAATTACTAATCCATTTGGTCACATTACTAATCTTAAGCGTAAAATCACTATTCATAATTTACTATTCATCAAAAATTAAGTTGATCTTATTAGACTCCAAATTCCTTACTGAACACTTTTGTAGAAGACCATTTTTTGAAAATCATTACACATCATTAATTATTTAGGGTTTACATAAATGTTTTAAAATATCCCTTTTTCAAAAATTCATCAATAAAATATATCCTAAAATTATTCGGACAAAAGAAATTCCACAAACATCACTAAAGGAAGAGATCTCAATTTATTCACCTGAAAGTATTACACAAGGAAGCTAGGGTCTCGTCACATAGCCCCTTATAACACCGGCATAAGACCTAAGTGTAAGGTGTGCTATGGTGAGAGAATCTGAGGGAGGCTCAGATAACATTGCCCTAGTAGTAATCTCCACTAACTTGAACTTCTCCCGTAGGCATTTCCGTTCAAGCTTGACACGCTGGAGTTCGGCTTGGGCTTGGTCCAAAGCGAAGCACACAGATGCTACCTCCTTCCCAAGCTCTGATAAGTGGGCTTCATAAGGTTCAAGTCTACTGGATGAAGCCATCGACTCCTCTTTCTGAATTAACCATTAACATCTCTATTAAATCATTAAGAGTAATTTAATATAATATTTAAAAAGTTTGGGTCGTTACATTCTTCCCCCCTTAAGAAATTTCGTCCCTGAAATTTATACTTGAGGCCTAGTCGAAAAGGTGAGGGTACTTTTGCTTCATTGTTTCCTCAGGCTCCCAATTCGCTTCTTCATATTTATGATTCCTCCACAACACTTTCACAAGGTGGGTAGTCTTGTTTCGTAGGACCTTGTCTCTACGGTCCAAGATCTCCACTGGCTTCTCCTCATAAGAGAGGTCATTTTCTAGTTGTACCACCTCTGGGTTCAGTACATGTGAAGGGTCGGGTATGTACTTCCTCAAGAGAGATACATGGAAGACATCATGAACTTGAGCTAGGTTCGGTGGAAGTTCTAGACGATAGGCCACTGCCCCTATGCAATCAAGGATTTCATAGGGGCTAATTTACCTAGGGCTGAGCTTCCCTTTCTTCCCAAACCGCATGACTCTCTTCCATGGAGAAATTCGAAGGAAGACTTTGTCACCAACACCAAACTCCAAGTCCCTTCGACGATTGTCAGCATAGCTCTTCTGCCGACTCTAAGCAGCCTTTATGTGTTGTTGGATGGCATGAACCTTCTCTGTCATTTCTTGCACAAGATCAGTCCCAAGAAGCTTTCTCTCACCAGTTTCATCCCAACAAGTAGGAGTTCTACATCGCTTTCCATACAGAGCTTCATAGGGTGCCATCTGAATACTCGCATGGAAGCTGTTGTTATAGGATAACTCCACTAATGGGAGGTGTTGATCCCATCCACCTTTAAATTCCATTGAGCATAATCTCAACATGTCTTCGAGTGTCTAAATAGTCCTTTCAGATTGGCCATCAGTTTGAGGATGATAGGCCGTACTAAAATTCAATTTAGTATTCAGAGCATGTTGAAGACTTCTCCAGAATTTTGATGTGAATCTTGGGTCACGATCAGATACAATGGATAGTGGTACCCCATGCAGCCTTACCACTTCCTTCACATATATCTTGGAAAGCTGATCCAGAGAGAAATCTTCCCAAATAGAGATAAAATGGGTTGTCTTGGTGAGACGGTCCACAATAACCCATATCGCATTGTTTCCTTTGGATGTTTTCGGGAGACCAGTTACAAAGTCCATAGTGATATTATCCCACTTCCATACTGGTATGGGTAGCGGTTGTAATACCCCCTTAGGAAGTTGTCGTTCTGCCTTTACTTGCTGACACACCAGGCACCTTGTAGTGAAATCAGCAATCTCCCTCTTCATGTTATCCCACCAATAATGATCACGAAGGTCTCTATACATCTTAGTGCTTCCCGAATGTATAGAGAAAGTATAGATATGAGCTTCATCCATCAGTTCTTTCTTTATCTCCGGAATAGATGGAACACATAGTCTTGTACGAAATTTCAATACACCTTCTTGATCAATATTGAAATCAGGGAACTTCCCATCCTTTACAGCCTCGAACTTCTCCTGCAGCAAAGGATCTTCTTTTTTAGCCTTCTTGATCTTCTCTAGTAATGAAGGTTGAGAAATCATTTGGGATAGGGTTGATGATGTCCCTTTCCTTATAATTCCCATGTCCAGTTTTACTAGATCTTTAATCAAGGGATCTCCTAAGATCCTCATTGTTGCCAGAACAACAGGATCTTTCCTTCTTAACGCATCTGCGACTTTGTTTGCTCTTCCAGGGTGATAATGTATTGAACAATCATAGTCTTTAATAAGCTCCAACCATCTCCTTTGTCTCATGTTCAATTCTTTCTGTGTGAAAATATACTTTAGACTTTGGTGGTCAGTGTATATATCACATTTCTCCCCATAAAGATAGTGCCTCCATATCTTTAGAGAAAAAACAACTGCCACCAGCTCTAGATCATGAGTAGGATAATTCTGCTCATGAATCTTCAACTATCGAGATGCATAAGCAATTACCTTGTCATTTTGCATGAGGACGCACCCAAGCCCTTTCAGAGATGCATCGCTAAAAATAACGAATCCTTCTCCGATAGAGGGTAGTGTTAACACAGGTGCAGTAACCAATCTCTTCTTCAGCTCTTGGAAACTTTCCTCACATTCCTTTGTCCAGATGAACTTAACCCCTTTTCGAGTCAACTTGGTTAGTGGATTAGAAAGCCGTGAAGAGTTTTTCACAAACCTCCTATAATATCCCGCTAAACCAAGGAAACTACGAATCTCAGTTACTATTGTGGGTTGAGGCCACTCCTCCACAACCATTGTCTTTGTAGGGTCAATCGAGATTCCTTCATTGGTTACGATTTGCCCCAAGAAATCCACTTGTTGTAACCAAAACTCACACTTGATGAACTTCCCAAAGAGCCTCTCCTTCCATAGAGTTTTCAAAATAACCCTCAGATGATCTTCATGCTCCTCACGACTTTTTGAATATATCAAAATATCATCAATAAAAACTACCACAAATTTATCAAGGTAGTCCTTAAAGACTCTATTCATCAAATCCATGAAAATAGCAGGAGCATTAGTCAAGACGAAAGGCATAACAGTAAACTCATAATGCCCATATCTTGATCGGAAGGCAGTCTTTGGAATATCTTCCTTCTTCACCCTCAGTTGATGATAACCAGATCGAAGGTCAATCTTAGAGAAGAATTGAGCCCCGCGAAGTTGGTCAAATAAATCATCAATTCTTGGAAGAGGATATATGTTCTTCATTGTGATCCAATTCAGTTCTCTATAATCAATGCATAGCCGCATTGATCCATCCTTCTTCTTCACAAAGAGAACTGGTGCTCCCCAAGGAGACACACTCGGTTGGATAAACCCCTTCTCCAACAAGTCTTGGAGTTGTTTCTTTAACTCTTCTAGTTCCACATTTGTCATTCTATACGGAGTCTTTGATATTGGTTGGGACCCAGGTTCGAGTTCAATGGATAACTCTACCTCTCTTTCTGGGGGAGGTCCAGGTAATTCCTTAGGAAATACATCCATGTATTCCTGAACAATCGGAACATCTTCTATTTGTATGCTCCCTTTCCCTTCTTCATCATCACTGATTAACTCCATAAAGAAAGCTATAGGAGGTGCTTCTAGATAGGGATCAGTTCGGGATATCTCTCCTCGGAAGATAACAGTAGGTTGTTCATTCAAGACTACTGAGATTTCCTTACTTCTGTATTTTATCTTAGCATTATACTTTGAGAGCCAGTCCATCCCTAGTATAACGTCTAATTCCAACATGGGAATGACTACTAGATTTGCGATAAGATTGTGCTCACCAAAGTAAACACTAGAGTCTCTAAACACTATTGATGCATGGATAATCCCACTTGGAGTCTTGACTGACAACTCTACCTCAAGCAATTCGAGGATTGATTCTATATTCTTTGCAAACTTGGAAGAAATAAAGGAATGTGTAGAACCAGAATCAAATAAAGTACTTGCTAGTTTTGAGAGGACGACAAGAGTACCTGCTACCACATCGTTCGGAACTTCAACTTTAGTTGTTGTGATAGCGAAAGCACGACCTTGCTCCCTTGGCCTCTGCTGAGGTTGATGGTGATTCCCCTCCACCGCCCTCGGATTTGGACATTGATTAGAAAAGTGCCCAAGCTGTCCACACTTGAAGCATGTGACTTTGGGTAGGGCCAGAATCATCTTTCCTATGTCGTTAGTGTTGGGAAGTTGAGGCTTCACATCACTATGACAATTCCGAGAAATATGGCCTTCTTTTCCACACCTATAGCACTTACCACTTCCGATCAAGCAGTTCCCCGAATGCTTCTTCCCACATTTATTGCATGTGGCATGTTGCATATGTTTTCCACCTCTTTCTTGATCAAAACTTCTTCCCAAGCTTGGTTCTAGAGTTCTCTTCTTCTCATTAGATTTGTGAGACCATTGTGTCTCTCCAAACTCTAGTTCAACTTTCATAGCACTTCGAACAATTTCTTCATAGCTATCATAGTCCCTGTTGGCTAGATTCTTCCATAGATGAGGTCGTAGTCCACCAAAGAATCTATCAACATTCCCATTAGGGTCCATGACGAAGCTTGAGGTATAACGAGAAAGCCTTGTGAAGTTCATCTCGTAGGTTCCAACTGATTCATTCTCATTTTGCTTCAGCTCGAGAAATTCTTTCTCCATTCTCGTTCTCATCGAAAGAGGGAAATACTTATTAAAGAATATTCCCCGGAACTCTTCCCACTCCATAGCTTCCATCTCTCCTCATGGCTTCGTGTTTTTGATCAGTGACCACTATTGATCAGCTTCTCCCTCTAGGCGGTAAACAGCAAGGGTGACTTTTTCTTGTTCTGAACAATGAAGTACAGAAAATATCTTTTCAATAGAGCTTATCCATTGTTCCGCAACCAATGGGTCAGTAGATACACTGAATTTTGGCGGTCGTTGACGCATAAAGGACTCAACATAAAGTTGGTCCCTTCGTGGTGAGATCAGCCTCTCAGCTTGATTCAAGTTATTACTCATAACTTGAGTCAATTGGTTCATCATTCGCATGAATGCTTCCATTCCGGCTTCCATCGGAGGGCCGTCAGCACATGGTGAATTGCGGTCACCATCTGTGCGGTTCCTCCTATTGCCCTCCATTTTCTAAAAGAATAAAACCTTAGTGAGAAACTTATTTCATTTATGAATCTTTTAACTAAGACTTCATGCTTAGACAATTATACTTCTCTATAATTCCTTCATAATGATTCATAAAAAGCTTGTGATTAACCAAACATATCCCCTGGGAGTGTCGTAACCAAGAGTGCAGCAAGGCCCGTTATCGTGCACCAGTTCCCGTTCGAGTCTAGCTTAAAGCGGTGTTTTCGGGTTTTACCCCTATGTACATCTGTGCCAGAGCCGCCTCTACCTGCTCGTATCCAAACAGGGATGTATTTTTTTGATAAACCACTTACTCAATACTTACCAAAATACCAGGAAGTTTTCCTATATTTAAACTTTTATATAGGGCTCTTCCTAAAGTTTTTATATCCTAATTTCCACAAATAACTAAACCATCCTTTGATACCAACTATAGCATCCCGCCTTATTATAACATAAACTTTCATTACATTACACATAACTGAGGATCTTTAAGGTCTAGTGTCTTGGAAACCAGGAACATAATACATGAAAACAACATAAAGAATTATTCTTAAACACTTGAAAGTCTTATCCTTAAGTTAATCCTAGGTTCATTACCGCATCTCATAACCTGGGGACATACATCACAAGAAAGGGTGACCAGAAGGCCCAGTAAGGGAAACAAGAGGAACATTTTACATGTGAACTTGATATACTTCAATAAAGACATGAAAATAACTTTAAGGAATGAGAAAGAAATCATGAGTCATTTCATAATAAAAACAACATTTTTCAGAACTTGAAAATGTGGCTAAATCATTTAACATAGAAAATCATGAACATATCACCAAGGTCCATCCCCAAGGTGTCATTTGAAAATTACCAAGGTTATTCACCAAGGTATCGTGAAAATTGTAATCTCTAGTGGTTACATCATTACCCAATGCATTGGAGCGCTATCAGGGAGCACCCTTAAATTTTCCTTTATTATCATGTGATCCACATATATCATCATCAAAAATTTCATAAATAACCCATATAGCATAAAATAAATGGGTTTCATTTCATAATCATAACGTTTTAAAAACTGCTTTAAAGACATGATCTTTACGTCACTTTAAACCCACGGAAAGGAAAATCGGGTCTCATGTATGTAAATCCCAGAATTTAAAATGGAACATTTTGATATATATGTGAATAAACTTGTAGAAATAAGAGCTTTGAGTATTCACTTTATAACATAAAATAAATTTGAGAAAAGAGAGAGGCATTTTGAGACGAAAATTCTGCAGCATAACGGCTATGTTACAAGGTTTTAGAAAACATTGAAAAGAGAGGGGACATGGGTAACCCACTCATAAATGATCCATAAAACATTAGGGGGACAGAATATAAGGGATTTAAGAACATGGTAATGAAATTTGAAAGATATACCATATGAAATGAAAAACATGGAAGTGAGACAAAACAAGATTTCTCTTATGAAAATTCGGCAGCCTAACGGCGTCACTTAACTTCAATAAGAAAAATGATTTGACAAGATCAAATAGGGTATCTCATCATATGATCATAAGAGATCAGTATGATAGATATGGAGATCATACCCCAACATAATAAAAAGTAACTTGAAAGATTTGACATGAAAATCGAACTTGAAAAATGAGAAGGGTGAAAGAATCACTTAAAAATTCGGCAGCCTAACGGCGTCACTTAAACATTCATAAAACGAAATGATGAGAGTAAGAGGGGATATCTCATCATATAAACAAGAAAGGTCAGTAAGAGGAATATAAAATAACATCCTTTCACATAATAACATGGAGCATGAAAGGAATGACATAAAATAGATTACATGAAAAGAAGGAAAGAGGTCGGATCCCTTACCTTAAAACGTGACTCTTGAAACTCAAAGTTTTGGAACTTGAGGGCTTTGGGGAACCTTGGGAGGACTCCTTGGAAGGTAAGGATACCAGAACTTCGTTGGGGGAGAGTTGGGAGTGAAAACTAAAGGAGGAAAGGGTGGGTATTTATAGGGAAAGTGAGGGAACAAGGCATTAATGGCCAAGGGACACCTCATTAGTGGTTTTGGCAAAACCATGGGCTTGCCCATGGTATTTTCCCATGGTATTGGCCACTTGGAACACCTCACACCTTATCTTACTATTAATAATTCGACAATATTGAATATATACTTAATACATCATTTAATGATGTCATTAAACACCCGTAACTTAAAAACTATATTTTCACTATTCATCGAAAATTCAACTTTCTCAGAATAATCCCAAAATTTCACCTTAACCAAATATCAATGCTCTGATTTCAAAAATGAAATCCATTTTATAAAAATAATTTTCTAAATATTTTTAATTTAATTTTTAAATAAAAACACTATTCATCAAAAATTCATTTTTTTCAGAAAAATCCCCAAAAATTACCTTAATATAATATCGATGCTCTGAATTCAAAAATAAAGTCCTTTTTATAAAAATAATTTTCTAATTATTTTTAATTAAATTTTTAATTAAAAAACACTATTCACCCGAAAAAACTAATACCTGACTAATAATTTATGAAACCGTTATTTACCCATTTTATTGAATCACATTACTTAATCTAGGTGTCTAAATTATAATAAAACTTTCTTTGAGTGAAATTACTAATCCATTTGGTCACATTACTAATCCTAAGCGTAAAATCACTATTCATAATTTACTATTCATCAAAAATTAAGTTGATCTTATTAGACTCCAAATTCCTTACTGAACACTTTTGTAGAAGACCATTTTTTGAAAATCATTACACATCATTAATTAGTTAGGGTTTACATAAATGTTTTAAAATATCCCTTTTTCAAAAATTCATCAATAAAATATATCCTAAAATAATCCGGACAAAAGAAATTCCACAAACATCACTAAAGGAAGAGATCTCTATTTATTCACCCGAAAGGATTACACAAGGAAGCTAGGGTCTCGTCACATAGCCCCTTATAACACCGGCATAAGACCTAAGTGTAAGGTGTGCTATGGTGAGAGAATCTGAGGGAGGCTCAGATAACATTGCCCTAGTAGTAATCTCCACTAACTTGAACTTCTCCCGTAGGCGTTTCCGTTCAAGCTTGACACGCTGGAGTTCGGCTTGGGCTTGGTCCAAAGCGAAGCCCACAGATGCTACCTCCTTCCCAAGCTCTGATAAGTGGGCTTCATAAGGTTCAAGTCTACTGGATGAAGCCATCGACTCCTCTTTCTGCATTAACCATTAACATCTCTATTAAATCATTAAGAGTAAGTTAATATACTATTTAAAAAGTTTGGGTCATTAAACTGGGTCACGGGGAGTCCTTCACGGTGTCTGGGTCACGGTGAGTCCTTCACAGTGTGTCCATACTTAGACAAATATCTGTATTTGGACTTAGACATTAATATGCCGAATATGGATTAAGTTTAATCATTAGAGAGTAAGAGAAATTGAATCATAAATATAAAGTCTTGATAACATATGTGAGATTTGTGATCATGCATAAGACTTTTAAATAATAAAGACATTAATTAACATCATAAGATTTGTTATCATTAAAACGTGATGTGTAGTTATTATTGAGATTAAAGAGCATTAGTAAGATGTGCAATGAAGATTGAGATTAATTAACAGTAATAGGATTTGTGATCATTAAAACATGATTAACACATGAGGAGTCCAACAGATATAGTTGTCAAAATCATTCCATAAGGATCAGAATGAGATCCTCTATCATATTTTTTCCCTGATGGAGTTCTTGGAATCAATGTGACAAGAACTACATTGGAATTGATCCTCTACATAGAGGGTTGATCAAGATTGAGTTGTTGGTATACCTCATGGCCTTGGGAGTGATCCTTAACTATGTATTGTATATCTTTATAATTACAATATATGTTTCTAATGGTAATACATGACAAGAACTATCTCTCAAATGGATGTCATAAATGATATTTGACTCATGGATTGTATTCTCCTAGATGAGTTCTATGTGGAACCTTTGCACCAAAATCCTAGGTTGGCAATACAGTTGTGACATTACCTTCAGATTGTGTGTCTTTGTTGAGTATATCTGGGTATTTTTGTTATATGTTTTGTATACATATACCTATGAATAGATGAATATTATTCTTTTATTATATGATTTTTGGTTTTGGGGTGTCCTAATGGGTGTTGTTATACTCACCCCTACATAAGTTTTTCCCACACGTGTCATGTCTCAAGTAGATGATCAACTTTTCAATATATTCTTAGAGGGACCAAGACCAAATGGTGCTCAGTGACATCAGAAAGACTAAGGTGTGTTCCTGTGTTATCTTGAAAGTATTACCCATCTTTATTTTTAGGTTGGAATTTGTTGGTCAGACTAGACACTCAAGAGGGGGTGAATTGAGTTCCAATTAAAATTTCTGTTAAAAACTTTATGAATAAAATCCCCCAAATTAAAAAAAACAAGCTAAACTGTAGTGAATTTATAAGATTGTAAGTTTTCAATTAGTTTCTCAAGAGATTGATTATTTCTCAGTTAACTCAATATGAGTATTAATTAACTTTTGAAACTAACTTACTGGATAACAAAAGTTATAAACACTTGCTAGTTTAACTATCAAAGTAACTTTAAAATAGATTTTTATTTCAAAGTAATTAGCAGTACAATATAAAATATAGTTTAGAAAAATAAACAAGCATAGAAGATATAACCAAGAGGTTCAGTTTCAAGCCGAGACTTAGTCCTCACAAACAGTTTGTATAAACTATGTTCCACACCCTAGATCAGGGTTTTACAATAGTAAACAAACTGTCTAGTTACTATGACCTCTACCATAGTTCTTCATGGGAAAAACAAAACAATAGCACACAGGCTATCCAGGTCATACTTGACCTCTACCACTATCCACAGTGGGATAAAAGAGTATAAGGGAAATATTGAGTGAGGATTTATAAATCCTACAGTTTAGTACAGGATACAATGTGTGTCTAAAAATACAGAGCACACACACTGCTCAAAATGTAAATATATGAAACACAATAGATCTAAATAGATATAGATGAGTTTAGAATGCTCTATGTGTTTTGAGTGAAGCTCAGAACTCCTTAAATTGATTCAGATGAAGCTTTGAGTCCTTCTCTGGTTTTTATCAATACACAGAGTGTCGTTTTTGTATTTGACTTCTAGTTCCAAGTTGATCAGCTTGATCAGGTTGAGTGCAGGTCAACTTGTGAATCTCTTTACACCTTGAGTGATCAGGTTCTACAAATTCAGTATATGTTCTTCCTTCTTCTTCTATGTATGTGAGTCCTTGCATATCTCCAGAAGATTGTCTCATATGCGCATGGAAAAAACTGATCAATTATCATCACTTTATTTAGTAGTTAGAGGTTCCCTTATATAGATTTAGCTCTGGAAATAGGAATGATTACCTTTCTACAGGTATGAGGTACGGTTCCCTGGCATGCCAACAACTATCATTAATTAATAGAAGATGCATTAAAATCATCAAATATGACTGTTACTAAATAAACAAATATAAATAGAGTTTAGAGAAACTATGAGCTTGTATCGTTAGCTCTTATAATCAGTGAGCTCGCATCGGTAGCTATTCTTTATCGGTAACTTTACTCTTTATAATGGTAGCTCTATGCATCGGCAGCTCCTTCTATCAGTAGATCCTTCTATAGGTACAATTTATAGCGGTAGTCGTCTGTCTGTATCAGCAGACTTGTATCGGCTACTGTCTTTCGGTGTCTGTCTGTATCGGTGGACTTCATATCGGTAGTTTTCTGTCTCTTTGTCTATATCGATGGACTTCATATTAGTAGTTGTCTGTCTTTCTGTATGTCTTTATCAGTATCTCTTATGTATATATCAGTGTAATTACTCTATCGGTAGGTCTGTATCAGTTGACTTGTGCATACTGGTAGACTTATTATATCGGTAGCTCGGGTGTAATGGTGACCTTATTCATATCGGTAGACTTATGTACTGGTGTACTTTGCCTTATCGGTAGTCATTGTGCATACTGGTGGACTTTCTCTATCAGTAGTTGTTCTATGTAAAACATATCCATATTGAGTTATAATTGTGTCAAATCATTTATAGACATAGATAAACATTGATTAACATATTCCAATGATCATTTTAATATTTTATCAACTCAACAGTAGGATGTCATAGATTGAAAGAATTAATATATAGATAAAGATTATTTAAGATTATCAAAGCATATTGAAACATAATTGAGATTATCAAAACATGTGAGGTCAACAATCTCCCCCTTTCAGATAATCACAACTTATGGTATTATAATCCAAAATAGTCATTAATGTATCCGAGGATGTAGTATTAACTGCAATTCTATTAGAGGTAAAAAATGTAATAGAATTATCAAAAAAATATTTCAGAGGTAAAATTATAAAATAAATGTACCAGAGATATGAAACAACTGTATCAGAGGTAGAATATTTTATGCTCATATTCCATATTTCTAATATTTCTCATATTTCTCCCCTTTATATTATTTCTCCCCCTTTATATTATTTCTCCCCCTTTTTATTATTTCTCCCCCCTTTGTATTATTTCTCCCCCTTTGGGATTAGAAAAAAGTAGGAAAGAAAGGATGAGAGAAGTAACAGAATATAAGAAAGAATGAAATCATTTATATATTACTTGAGGCAAAAATACAGAGAAATACATAATGGAACCAAAAATAATACAAGTGATTCCTATCAAAGGTCCTAGCCACTAATCAATCCACTTCCTGAATGTCCACTTTGGATTTGGATTTGGGTTCGGAGGTAGACTCAGGTTGGGTAGATTCAATAGAAGGCTTGGGAATTCCATAAAGCACTACTGGAGGTTGAGCAACAGAGATTGTTCCTAGCCTGTAGTGGGTAGCTCTCTGTGTGATCAAAGGAGTGAGGCTTCGGATTGCTTGGACTGGAGTCATCTGAGGAATGGAGGCAGACTAAGAAGAGGCAAGAAGAGATAGAGGTGCACTGATAAGAGTACTATCTACATGAAAAAGAGGCATCAATAGATCCCTAAAGTCCATTGTGATCCCTCCTCCTCTCTCCATAGCAGAAATAAAGTCATCCTTGTTCTCCATAAACTTGTCTAGATCAGGAGTCAACTCCCTCAGCTTGCTTACTTGTTCTTTGAAATCTTGAGTGATTAGGGGTAGCTTCATGTTCTCTAACACAATATTGAAATGGTTGTTGAGCTGATTCTTGGTATAGACCCTTTGGAAATAGTAATCCACTTTTTCTTTTACCTCTTTTTGAGAAGCAGTGGCTTCTCTCATAAAAATTCAGAACAATTTTCCCTATATCCCTAGTTGTAGTCACCACTTGGGTCAAGGCAGCAGAGTCTATAGAGCCAATGGTAGAAGACTGTCAAATCTCTTCTCTCATCACAGCTCGAACTTGATCAATATCCAAAGAAGGCTTGGTAAAACTCAGAGGTACAACAGTAAAGGCTATTTTTTCCTTAAAGGATTTAGTCATACCACTTATGAGATATTTCACAAGAGAGTCCTGGGTGCCGACATGATACTCCATGGACTTATTAAAAGCTTCAAAAACATCCAAAAATTTCCTTACTACACCTTTAATGTAACTGATATCAGTATTCATTTGATCTTGAGAACTACTCAAGGTAGTCAGAGAAGCAACAGAATGCTTAAAGGAAACAACAGCTCATGTCCAGCTCTTAATCTGAGAATGACATACTCTTATCTCATTCATCATCTATGTCACAGGGCCTAACAGCATACACCTGAGAGAGAGTTCTAACGATTTTTCCATATTGCTCATCTCTTCAACAAATCAATTCTTTAAATCTGTAATAGATGCACTCCAAGTCTCCTTCAACTCAGCCTTTAAAGACTCAAGATCAGCCTTAGTAACCAGATTATCAGGCACAACTACAGGTGCTATTTTGGTCACAATACTAGCCACAGAGTCATTCATAAAAGATTGAATGGATGAAATCAATGAGGTTTCCATTCTTCTTATCTCTTCCACAAATGAGGTCTTAAGATCAGACTTCAACTATTATAGATCAAATTTTCTTACCACATCCTTAGGTAAAAACTCAGAAGAGACATTATAGTTAACTTGTGGTCTATTCATGAGTGTCTCATCTTCAGAATCAGGATAGTCCAACCCACACACTACAAAACTTGGGTCTTCTACCCAGTCTTCAATTCCATCAGCTATTGAAACATTGCCTAGTCTAGTTGGATACTCCCCCTCAACTGGTGCATTCTTCTGTATATGTGTATCAATATCACCCTCCGCAGCTCAGTCTTCCCCAGAAGAATCCTCCACAACCATCTCCAATTCTCCAACAGCAGGAGGCTCTTTAGGAATAGGTGCAGGTCTGTCTACTTCAATAATTTCCTCAGTAGGAATTAAGGAGTTCCCAATCAATGGACTAAGACTCAATCAAGCAGAAACAAATGCTTCAGTTTCAGATTATCTTTCTTCTTCATTCTCTGGGGTAGTTTGTTCTTCCTCATCAATAGGGGCTTCTTCTTTGCTAACTCCCAACACTGTTTCCTTTCCAGATGATACAATTTCAACAACATAACTTTGAGGCAAGTTCGGATCCCTTCCATCAGCTATAGAGGTATCCTCCTCTTCAGTATCATCACTATACAGAGGTTCCTCTTCATAAGGTCCTAGACCTGGATCCATCACATCCTTAGGACTCGAAGGATGATCCATAGGATTAAACTTATCATACAGCTTCTCATCATTACTAACCCATTCTCGTTTCCATGGATTCCAATTAATCTTCATGTATTTACAAACAGTTCTTGTGATTCAAAATTTTTTCCTTACCACTGCTGTCTCATCCTGAGACTCAGCTACTCCCTTCACTTTGATCATAACCTAAATTAACTTTTCAAAGAATAAAGCATTGGGCTTTGATTTGGGCCAGGTCATATCCTCAATCTGAGTCATTAAAAGTCTACATAGATTCACCTTAACACCATGTATTAATATATACATCAAATAAATATCTTTTTATTTCAGATTTTCAATGTCCCCTCTTCTTGGACTTAGCACATGTTGGATGAACTTGAACAGTAACCAGTTATCTCCATCCATTTCTACGAAAACTACTTTTCTTGGTGTACTATCTCCTATTAATTGTTCCAAATCAGCTTCATATTCAAATATGTCACTGGTAGGAGTTATTGATTTCAAGAAATACCCAAACTCTCCTTCATATGGAACTTTCAGGCATTCAGCCCACTCAATAGAAGAAAAAGATATTTCCTTTCCATTCACAACTGAAACCATTCTGTTCTCACCATCTGATTTCTCAAAATGAAAAAAATCATAGAATTATTTTACTAGATTTGGATAATAAGGACCATTGTTGTTCGAGAAGCATTCTACCCATTTTTGATCTTCTAGTGCTTCTAGAACTAAAGATTTACTGGACATCAACCATTCTGTGCATATCTCTTTCTCAACTACTATCTCCCTTTGAACAAGATATGGATTTGTAGGTTTCTTTACTTCACTTCCATCACTAGTCTCTCCTTTGAGTTTCTTGGTATTCGGCTCACCATCCTTCTCGCTAACTGATGGTCTCTTTACTCTTTTCATTCTACGAATCATGAGGCTTAGGGTTAGAGAGAAACAAAGGTTTGGGAGCTAAGTCTTGAAGGTAAAGGGTTTGATGTGGATTGATATGAGGTAAGGACTTTTGTTTTGTCATTTGGGAATAATGAAATCAATAAATAAAACATAATAAGTAAAATACAGACGATACAGATTCTGGAGGCTAAAGATATAGAATTTTAAAAATAGCGCAATCCTAATGGTAGGGTATATCGGTGAGGATTCTTAACGGTGAGGTATTCTATTAGTGAGGTCCACTAACAGTGAGGTATAACAGTGATGTTCATAATGGTGAGGTATAATAGTGAGGTTTATAATGGTGAGGTTTCTAATGGTGAGGTTTCTAACGGTGAGGTTTCTAACAGTGAGGTTTCTAATGGTGAGGTTTCAAACGGTGAGGTTTCTAACAGTGAGGTTTCTAACAGTGAGGTTTATAATGGTGAGGTTTCTAATGGTTAGGTTTCTAATGGTGTGGTTTCTAATGGTGAGGTTTCTAATGGTGAGGTTTCTAATGGTGAGGTTTCTAACGGTGAGGTTTCTAACTTACAAAGTCTATCATTCCTATCTTGTGTCTAATGTAACTTAATCTACCCTAACATAAAGGTTTGGGGAAAATGTCAGCTAATTGATGTTCAGTACCAATAAATTCCAGAGTAATATCACCCTTTTGGTAATGATCTCTCAAAAAGTGGTGCCTTACATCAATGTGTTTGGTCCTAGAGTGAGATACAGGATTCTTAGAGATATTAATCGCACAAGTGTTATCATAGTTTATAGATACATTTATAAATTGATATCCACAGTCTAGTAAAGTATGTTTCATCCACAGAATTTGTGCACAGAAACTACCAGCAGCAATGTATTCTGCTTCAGTAGTAGACAATGCAGTATAATTCTTCTTTTTACTACACCAAGATATCAGGGACTTACCTAGAATATTACATGTTCCTGATGTGATCTTTCTATCTAATTTGAAACCATCAAAGTCAACATCTAAATAACTTATTAAATCAAATGATTTTCCTTTCAGATATAATAATCCTAAGTTAGTATTATGTTTAAGATATTTAAAAATTCTTTTAACAACAAGTAAGTGTGACTCTTTTGGATTAGCTTGAAATTTTGCACACATACACACACTAAACATAATATCTGGTTGACTAGCACTAAGATAAATCAGACTCCCTATCATACCTCTATAGTTGTTTTTATTCACTGGTTTTCCAGTTTCATCAGCATCCAACTTACAAATAGTACTCATAGGTGTATTAATTTCCTTAATACTATCCAAATCGAAAAATTTTAAGAGGTCCTTTGTGTATTTACTTTGATTTAAAATAATACCATTTTCATTTTTAAAGACATGAAATCCAAGGAAGTATTTGAGTTCTCCCATTAAACTTATTTCAAATTCATTTTGCATACTCTTTAAAAAATCAATACACAAGGCATTTTTAGAAGATTCAAAAATAATATCATCAACATAGATTTGTACTATCAAAAATTCTTTGGAAATTCTTTTAATAAAGAGAGTTGGATCAGCAATCCCTTTAGAAAAACCTTTTGAAATAAGAAAATTACTAAGTCTATCATACCAAGCTCATGGGGCTTGTTTTAAACCATATAAAGCTTTAGAAAGCTTAAAAACTCTATTTACAAAATGAGGATTAGTAAATATAGGTGGTTGTTCAACAAAAACATCTTCAATTATAAAACCATTTAGAAAATCACTTTTAACATCCATTTGATATAACATGAAATTCGGATGATCAGCATAGGCAAGTAGAATCCTAATAGCTTCTAATATAGCTACAGGTGAAAAGGTTTCCTCAAAGTCTATTCCTTCCTCTTGACTATATCCTTGTGCAACTAGTATTTCCTTGTTTCTAATGATATTTCTAGATTCATCAACTTTATTTCTAAAAACCCATTTAGTGCCTATGCTCAAAGTGTCCTTAGGTCTGTCAACTAATTCCTAGACTTTGTTTCTTTCAAATTGATTTAATTCTTATTGCATAGCCATTACCCAAAATTCATCATTGATTTAATCATTGACATTTTTAGGTTCTAACTGTGAAAGAAAGGCTTGATGTTCAACCTGATTTCTTAGAGAATCTCTAGTCTCTATCCCTCTATCAAGATTACCAACAACAGCATCTAAAGGATGATTCTTTATAATCCTAGTTGATCTAGTAAAGGTAGGACTAGAAATTTCATGTTCTTCTCTATGTTTGGGTTCAGAAAGAGTATATTCTGGAATATTTCTAGAATTTCATGGCTTTACAGTAGGTTCACTATTTTTACCATTAAGGTTCATAATAGATAGATCTTCTTCAAGATTTTCAAGAGAAGAATTAGGTCCATGCAGAACAGTTTCATCAAATTTGATGTGAACAGATTGTTCCACACATTTGGTTCTTTTATTAAAGACTCTATAAGATTTACTGTTCATAGAGTAACCTATAAATATTCCCTCATCACTTTTAGAAGAAAACTTTTCAAGATTATCCTTAGTATTAAGAATAAATATTTTGCAACCAAAAAATCTGAAGTAACTAACTTTAGTCTTCCTATTATTCCACAGTTCATAAGGGGTCTTCTTAAGAACAGGTCTAATCAAGACTCTATTTATAATATAACAAGTTGTATTCACAGCTTCAGCTCAAAAATAAACAGGTAAACCATACTTATTAATCATAGTTCTTGTAATTTCCTGAAGGGTTCTATTCCTTCTTTCTACTACACCATTCTGTTGAGGTGTCCTAGGGGCAGAAAATGTGTGACTATAGCCATTGGGTGAGCAGTAAGATTCAAACTTATGATTTTCAAACTCACGGCCATGATCACTTCTCAAGGTTTTAATATTAGGTCCACTAAGGTTTTCTACAGACTTGGGGTATTTCATAAAATAAGAAGAGGATTCACTTTTGGGAGCAAGAAAGTATACCCAAGTGTATCTAGAAAATTCATCTACTAAGACATAGACATAGTGCTTACAATTTAAACTAGAAACTATAGAAGGTCTAAACAAGTCCACGTGAACCAACTCAAGAGGTTTAGAAGTTGAAACTTATTTCTTTAATTTGAATGAAACTTTATGTTTTTATCCCTTTTGACAGGGAGTACAAACTTTGTCTGATGGGAATTTTAGTTGAGGTAGGTATCTAACTAAATTTCTTTTAGTCAGTTTCTTAAGTGAATGAACATTGCAGTGTCTTAATATTCTGTTCCATATCCAAGACTCTCTATGAAAAGCATTTAAACAGGTAACCTTTTTTTGCTAAAGAATTTAAATCTACAGCATAAATATTTTCATTTCTCAAGGCAGAAAATACTAAAACATGTTTAGAATTAAATACATGAAAATCATAATTTTCAAATTTAACATTGAAACCATCATCACACAACTGAGAAATACTTAATAGATTTTATTTTAATCCATCGACAAATAATACTTTAGAAATTAAAACTGAATCAGTGTTACCAATCTGGACTAAGCCGATGATTTTTCCTTTTGAATTATCACCAAAGGTGACATTTCCTCCATCAACCTTGATTAAACTTTTGAAACAAGAGTAATATCCAGCCATATTTCTTGAACATCCATTTTCCAAGTACCATATCTTCTTATAGGAACTCTTCAGGCAAGTATCTTACAAAACAGGTGTAAACAGAAAATGATTTTGGAACACAGATTTCCTTGGGTCCAAAAAAGTTATCAAGCATGACTTTTGGCACCCAAATTTGTCTAATGGGTCTCATATAATCAATAGATTCAAAAGATTTTTAAATATAAACTTTGTTTGATCTATAACTATGTAAATATCTAGTTGAGGCATACAAATTTATAGAATTGAAACTAGCATCATACTATCCAAATTTTGGAATAAATCTATTCTTAACAAGTTGTCTCTGTCCAGGTTGATATCCCAAACCAGTGGTGTAATTTGGTGCAACTTGTTTTCCAAGCATTTCAGTAAGAGTTTTCTTTCCATTTTTGAACTTCTATAAATCTTTTCTAAGTTTCTCATTGGAAAATTTAATTTGAGTGTTCTCCTTTAACAGTTGATCATTCTTTTCCATTTCTATACTAAGATCATATTTAATAGTACTGGTTAAAGCATACTGTTTCTTTAATGACTTGTACATGTCCTTCATCTCATTGAAAGTTTCCTCTAGCATATTACAGTATTCAAATAATTCTTCACTAGACATGTTTTATGACTCAGAATCATCTCCAGAATAATAAGAATTTAAAGTATGAGTTTCCAAATTTACCTCATATGTGTTAGTCATGAAACACATATTAGCTTTTTGAGATTTTTCATCCTGAGTGGAATCAGAATCACTTGAACTATCTTATGAATCACTCCAGGTTGCATTCATGGATTTCTTATATTTTCTATCCTTGTAGTCATATTTCTTCTTGAACTTCAATTTTGGATAGTCAGCCTTAATGTGTCCTTTCCTTTTGCATTCGTAATAGACTATCTCATCATCCTTGTCAGCTTTTTTCCAATCTTTCTTCCACTGACCTTTATTTTCATACTTTCCCTTGTAATTGGATTTTTTGAAAAACTTATTCTTTCTATAAAACTTCTTAAATCGCCTGGTTATTTGAGCCATCTCTGCATCACTTTTGAAACTAACTTACTGGATAACAAAATTTATAAACACTTTCTAGTTTAACTATCAGAGTAACTTTAAAATAGATTTGTATTTCAAAGTAATTAGAAGAGTAATATAAAATATAGTTTAAATAAAATAAACAAGCACAGCAGATATAACCAAGACATTCAGTCTCAAGCCGAGACTTAGTCCTCTCAAACAGTTTGTATAAACTATGATCCACACCCTGGATCGGGGTTTTACAATAGTAAACAGACTGTCCATGTACTAAGACCACTACCAAAGTTTTTCATGGGAAAAACAAAACAATATCGCATAGGCTATATAGGTCACACTTTACCTCTACCACTATCCACAGTGGTATAAAAGAGTATAAGGGAATGATTTAGTGAGGATTTATAAATCCTCCAGTTTAGTACCGGATACAGTGTGTGTCTAAAAATACAGAGCACACACACTGCTCAAAATGTGAATATATGAAACACAATAGATCTAAATAGATAGAGATGAGTTTAGAATGCTCTATGTGTTTTGAGTGAAGCTTTGGACTCCTTGGATTGATGCAGATTAAGCTTCGAGTCCTTCTCTGGTTTTTGTCAAGAAACAGAGTTTCGTTTTTGTATTTGACTTCTGGGTCCAAGTTGATCAGCTTGATCAGTTTGAGTGTAGGTGAACTCATTGAAGATCTGTACACCTTGAGTGATTATGTTCTACAAATTCAGTATATGTTCTTCATTCTTCTTCTATGTATGTGAGTCCTTGTGTATCTCTAGAAGATTGTCTCATATGTGCATGGAAAAAACTGATCAATTCTCATCACTTTCTTTAGTAGTTTGAGGTTCCCTTATATAGATTTAGCTCTGGAAATAGGAATGATTACCTTTCTACAGGTATGAGGTGTGGTTCTCTGACATGCCAACAACTATCATTAATTAATAGCAGATGCATTAAAATCATCAAATACGACCATGGATAAATAAACAAATATAAATAGATTTTAGAGAAACTATGAGCTTGTATCGGTAGCTCTTAGTATCAGTGAGCTTGCATCAGTAGCTCTTCTGTATTGGTAGCTGTTACTCTTTATAACGGTAGCTCTATGTATCAGTATCTCCTTCTATTGGTAGCTCTTTCTATCAGTAGCTCCTTCTATCGGTAGACTTTATAGCGGTAGCCATCTATCTGTATCAGCAGACTTGTATTGATAGCTATCTATCAGTGTCTGTCTGTATCGGTGGACTTCATATCAGTAGCTATCTGTCTGTCTGTCTGTATCAGTAGACTTCATATCAGTAGTTATATGTCTATCTGTCTGTCTGTATCAGTAGCTCTTATGTTTATACTAGTGGAATTACTCTATCGGTAGGTCTGTATCAGTCGACTTGTGCATACTAGTAGAATTATTCTATCGGTATCTCAGGTGTAACGGTGACCTTATCCATATCGGTAGACTTGTGTACCAGTGTACTTAGCCTTATCAGTAGTTGTTGTGGATACTGGTGGACTTACTCTATCAGTAGTTGTTCTATGCAAAACATATCCAGATTGAGTAATAATTATTTCATTGCATGTATAGACATAGATAAACATTTATTAACATATTCCAATGATCATTTTAATATTTTATCAACTAAACAGTAGGATTTCATAGATTGAAATAATTAATATATAGATAAACATTATTTCGGATTATCAAAGCATATTGAAACAAAATTGAGATTATCAAAACAGGTGAGGTCAACAGAATTGTTTTCAGACTCTTTATTTTGGGATTTTATTTAGACCTATTTATTTTTCCTTACTTCTTATTATACTCTAGTTGTGGGATTTATATATATATTTATTCATGGATTTTTAGTTGTTTTTACATTTTAGTATTGTATGGTCTTGGATATGTGTGTGTGTTAGAGAGTGAGTGTGTAGGTAATTAGGATAAGGCCTCCCATGTTAGTGATATGCCTACTCGATGCTATTATTCATCCCTTAGCCTATTTGAGGTAGGATTGTGGAGTTTCAGTATAGGCCTCATTGGGGAAAGCCATGACACTATGTTTCTTACACTTTCTTCACACTTTCATTCCTAAAATTCCACCTACTTCCACATCAATTTATTTTATAGCAACGGGAATGAACTTATAACTAAACTCTCTATCTAAAAATACTTGTTTTATCACCTCTCAATCTAGTGGTATCACGTCTAATATCCTCTATCTGATACTCTATTAGGTATCCTTGTTATGGTCCTTCTATCAGAAACCTTGTTAATCTAATACCACTCTGTTTGGTATCCTTTATCTGATACCACTACAAATTATTATTTCTCAATAATTTTAATATGATATTGACCATTTATAATCCTCTATCTGCTAAAAATTTATCTAGTGAAACTGCATATTATGATTTTACATAAGATCTCTTAAGATCTTCAATTAGCACCTGAATTATTTAGTTATATTCTCGGAAGAAAAAAACTCAATCAAACTTTTCTCAATGAACTTTATCCCCTTTCTATGGTCACAATTTCTCTAAATAAATTGTGGAGTATCACAAACTTCAAATTAAAATTTCCGGCTCAAACTTTGAATATCCTACTACACTATTTTATGTTTTACCACCTTCAAACCACTGAGTAAGTAGCAGTCAACATTCTTCATAAATATTTCCCTAAAAACTCATCTAGAATAGTGATGTATCCTTAATTATTATTAAAAAATTAACTATTCATATCATCATCATCACATCTAATATACTTTAAAAAAATTCTTTATTCAATGCACCTTCGTTGTAAATTTCTCCATCCAGTGGCATCTATCCGTTACAAATTTATAAGAGCTTTCTTTATTTGATGGAATATTTCTAGAACACATTGTCTTATGGATTTTTTAGAAATCATTTTTCCTATATCTTGGAATCATCTTCCCAAAGATCATTTATTTTCTCTATCTAATAGATCTTTCTGATGATTTCTCTCACTCACATCTGTCTAATGAAATTAAATTCGATTTTTTTTATGAATTCCTTTATAGACCTCTATATATTACCTTCACTCCAAAACCTCTATCAGATGAACTCCATACATAAACCCATGTCCTATGGATCCACATGGAATTCTATTCCATACGGTTCCATAAACATTTATAGTCTGGTGAGATCCTTATAATTATCTTGTTAAGAAAATTTTTGTTTAATTGTTTGAAATCCTTCATACATATTTTCACCTGATATATCTTTGTTTATAGCCTCCAAGTTTCTTTATCTAAAACTACTTCAGTATTTATTCCTTTAGTAACACCTAGAAAATTTATCTCCACTAGGTCTCACCAACTTATTCCTTAAAAAACCTTTATCTATAATCATGAATAACTTTATATAAACATGATGTTTAATACTTTTAAGACTAAAACAAATATCCTAATTTGTTTGTTTATAAAACTTAATTTGATGGAATTCATCTGGTTTCATTAGATTTTTCATATCTTTATATTACAATTATGAGTGAAATGAGAAAAATTCTTCCTCTATTTGGTATACTTTTTTCAGAAACATCATAAGGATGGATTAAAATTTTCAAGTGATTTATGAATTTACAAAAAAATAAAATAATAATAAATCCTTTTTTTGTTCAAACACACTTCAACACTTCTAAATATTAATAGGTCTCCCATTAAACACCTTTAATTAATCCATTTAAATGTAAGAGTGATATCTATTATTATAAAAAAAACAACCAAGGTCAGTCACTTCACCCGCAACCAGCAAAAATATATAACACATGCATGAAACATATCCTCTGGTATTTGAATAGTCAGTTCCATTTTACTATACATTTGATGATGGAAGGAAATGATACTGTGTAACTAAGATAAAAATTCACACTAAAGACCTCCCCAAACTCATGTGGTAAAATGAGGATCCTAATCAAAGATGATGGTACTTGATACCCTATGAAGCTTCATTATCTCATCCATATATCACCTTGCTCGAATATCCACAAAAATCAAATCCTTGATCACTATGAAGTGATCCTAATTCATCAAAAAATACACAATAACATGAATATAATCATATCCTTATACATTTTGAGGAAACCTAGAGATAAAATCCATCAAATTATTATCCCACATCTAGTTAGAGACATCTAATGCCTACAACAACCCCCCAAGAACACGATACTCTACCTTCACCTACTAGCAGACAAAAAATCACAACAAAAACTCCACCACTGATTAATTAAACCATGGAAATCATAATTACCTTCTTATGTTATGATAAATCTTGGTTATACCAATATACACTCCCAAGGGTGAGCTATGAAACTCTCAAAGAATCACCTCTTGCTTCACTAATAAAACAAAAAATATCCCTACAAATAACATAAAATTTCATTAATACTTTAACCATACCTTAGGACCATCACTATAAAAGGTGTGATCCTACATCACCTCTAACTCCAAATATCCCAACTAATTGGGGCATTCATTATACCTAATGGAATATCCATAAACATAAATCACCCATAACAACACCTAAAATAGATCTTTAGGATATCCCCATACTTCAACCTCATCTAATGATACACATGTCATAGATAAATATTCAAAAACTATATATATTCTTTCAACTAAAAGAACAAATCATCTATGATTGGGAGGCGATAATGGTTTTTGACCTCTTCACAATTCAAGCATCGATAGTCTATACACATCCTCAGACCACCATCTACCTTAGTGAAAAAACACTAGAGAACCCCATGGTCACATGGTGGGATAGATGAAACCATTATAAATAAAATATAAATATAAATCCCCATCTTTTGTGGATCATAGGGTGTCATTTGATAAGGATCCTATAAAATTTAGGAGTCTCCATTCTATAAATCTATCCCAAACACGATATCTCATTTAGAAGATATCATTACAAACTTTTTGGGAATAAAAAAACATATTTAAAACTTTAGGAGACTCCACCACTTTTACCTATATTAAACCTAATGAAAACACTACCAATATGGATGATATAGTATCTAGATGCCTATGGTGGATCTGATGATCCATCTCACCAACAAACACAACACAACTCTCTTATGGAAGAAGTATATAACAACACATATAGAGTAAAAATAAACCATATAAAGAATTATATCATATGGTCATATATGAAGTAAGAATAAATCCCCTAATTATTTATGTTTCCCCATCATTATCTCACAACCCTGATAAGCATCAAGAAAATTTGACCAAGCTCTAATTAGTGTAGTCAATGCCAAGGGAATTGGAATTCTCTCCACCTTGAATCCAAAGTAATTGACTAAAGAGGGTGAAATAATGGAATGTGATGCTATATAATCAAATAAAGTGAATACCATGGTAGAATAAAAGTATATGGTACCTCGAACAACCTTTGGTCCATCTAACACTGGCATATCCATGGCGTGAAACTAACCACACTCAACTCCCCTACACCAATATCCCTACTGATAGAAACCTCTATAGCCACACTCATACATATATACCTAATGTTAGGGTACATTATAGGGTTTCCCACTATTTGTTCAATCCCACCTAAAAAACAAAAATCTTATTATCCCTACTGTTGACATATTGTTTTAGGCAATTGTTGTTGAGGCTAAACCAAAAACTAATCACTTATGTCGGGTTGGTTGTTGAGAACGGTTGGGAACTGAAATCAATTATGACCATAACCTACATAATAAAAATACATAGGAAAAAATACCCTAGTGGATTCATGAGATCTATTATCTATATATTATTAGGAATAAAACTATTGAGGTAGACTCCCTGATGGTTGAAACATTGACTGCCTCAACATTTGAGATCACTCAATAAAAAATCTTATGTTCAGGGAGTTCTGATGAATCCTCCCCTGAGATGATCCTGACTATGCATGTATCCTATAGATCACCTATGACTTATTTTACATATCACGATATGTAAGCTACATAAATTTAGTAACCTTATACTAGATATAGATACATAATACCTCCTCTAAATTCCACACTCTGGCCTCCTCATTCAAAAAAATATTAGGGGAAAAGTAAAGAAGGTGGGGTGAATATAAAATCATAGTGAAAATAAATCATATATTATAATAACACACAACATAACCTAATAATTTATTAAAAAATAGTTCCAGCAATAACCAACATCATTATTATAAAATCAATTCTACAATAAATAATACCTTCCAGCTTTACGACACAATCATCCTCACCTTATATAGAAAAACAGCCACCACAATAACATTAAAAATTTCCCATTTAATCATATCATTAATACATTTCCATATTAACTGTTTTAAAATCCTCATTACATTCATTATTCCATTTATTTTAATATTTAATTTTTAAACATCTATTATTCATCAATTACACTAACCCCAACTGTTATCTGTTCACTTTATTATCGACATTTCAATAACTACCCATAGATTATTCAATTTCATCCCAAAACCATTAAAATATTCATTATTACCTACCACATATTCTATAACACTAGTAATATAAAATAAAACCCCACAATATAGGCTAACCACTACAAAACCATCCACAAAACCAATCCTTTCCCACATGACTAGTCATACCCTACTACCACACCAACAACGACATCCCCTATTCCAACCAGAGAAAAACAGCCACAATAACCATTGTGAGTCTTGGGCCTATTGGATTTGGTTCCCTATAACAAACCTCTATATGCGTTATGATTACCTATATTTATTTTTCTGAATTTTCATAAACTTTTTATCATATCATGATTATTCTTTTTTATGACTTATTATGTGATAATTTCTTAAGAATAGCTATTGTACAAAAAGATCATAGCAGTCCTCCACTATGATGAAAACCTGGAATTTCTATGATAATATTATTGAATATATATTCTATATCTAGATAATAAAATTTTATAGGAAGAAAATAATATAGGATACAAGTGGTGGATAATCATAGGACTTTGAGATATTATCTCATGGTGTACACCCTTCGTAATATTCAGAGTAGATTATGAGAACATGAACTATCGATATGAAATCCATATTTATATGTGTCATTGGATGTTTCTATTGGTATAATATTATATTTTTCCTAAAAAATTAATATTATTATTTATACATATCTTGAGTTATGTACTTTGATTTATTGATGAAAACTTTGATGACATATGTTTGCGGAAAATTATGATATGTTGGGTGCATCATGAGTAATATTACCTTAATAAATAATGTGAGGAAGGATTATTCCCTTATATTCTATAAATAAATTTGATATATTAGTTCATTTTATGGGAATGTAATATTCAAATTAAATCCAAGGATATGGAATTATATGGGTAGGTATATTTCCAAAAATTCAAAGAAAGAGACATTGAGTCCATAGGTTAATGACACCAGTATGAAATCCACTTGATTGGAGATATCATGATAAAGTGATTATATTACATAGTTATCATTAGTATGTAGTTTTATTTCATTGAGATGTTAACTTATTTCTCTATGGGTTTCTTGGAATGTTTCTAGACATTAACCTTAGACTTTATGCGGTTTTTTCTAATTTCACTAATAAATAGTCCTAAAGGGCCACACACTAAGTGTTTTTGGAATATCATTTAAATAATATTTTAAATATAAAAAGTTAGAATAAATTTTATTTCTACTTTATGGTTTAATAATTATTCAGGGATTTTTTATTGCTAAGATTTAATCATGATTTATTTAAAATAATAAATATTTGAGTTAAATAAAAATAAAAAAATATTTTTTAGATTTAGTGAATATATTTTTTACTATATTTATCAGCGAATAATGAATTAATATTTATTTATTAAATAAATAATGATTATTAAAAGTCTAGTAAATACCATTGAGGATAAATGGACTAAGTTTAATGGCCTAGATGGAAATGATATGACAAATATCATTTAAGTAAATATTAATTTATTTATTTAACAAATGATATTTTTTTATCTTTAGAAATTATTAATGTGAATAAAATAATAGTATTATTTATATTATTATTAGAAGTGGAGTTCACTAAGGAGTAAGGAATTGGATAAGGGAATATGTGTAGTTACCAACCCTAATATAGATTTATAAATACCTGGTTATATCACTTTCCAATGTTAGCCACTTATTGTACTCAACAAACCAAGGGAGTATTATCTCATTCCCAAGAGTGAAATATCTCAAGAATGCAATCAAGAACTAGAGCATCAATCATCCTCCACTCTCTCAATCCTTAGAGAGAACCTAAAGAATATTTCATCCATAAAGATATTCTTGGTGCGATAAATGATGGATGATGCAAGCAATTAGGATCGACCATGCTAGCACCTAGTGATTCTATAGTGGTCAAATCAGATTTTAGAGAGCATATGGATCACCGATAGAGGGATATACCCTTGGATCCTATAACACAATGATGGTGTAAAGAGATTATTTAATCACACTATATATGAAGAATGAATTATTAGATAGCGTAATTTTAAATCTATCTATAAATTATATGTGATTATCCTACCTTCTCAGTTCCAATGCTCATAGGTTAATTAAACTTTGAATTAATTTCATTATACATGATGTTATTATTCATGTATATCTCTAATTATTCGTTGATTATAAAAAAAATATGAGTTTTCTATGTCCAATAGGTTTTTCCTTTGTGCCTAGAATCTTCAAGTGGTGTCATAGAGGTCACATAAATAATTTATATTTATTTATTAATCATTGATTATTAATATGAATTTTTTATTAGTTTTATTTGTGGATTGTTCATTATTTAAATCTAAACAATGAATTATTCTCTTACTTTATCTTCTCCTTCTCATATACATAATAAATAGTTAAATTAATATGAAGAACATCTAAAGGCCCCATCAAGAGATTTCGAGGGTTTTCGATGGATAACATAAGAGTACACACTATGTAGCCTAAAGTTACACATTGTGTACCCATGTTCAGTGCATAGGGACAACTTGCATTAAAACTAGATTGGTGTGCATTAAATACATATAGACTTTTTTGGATGAAAACCACATGTTGACTAGGATAGTATGGGATATTTTTTGGACTACATATCATGTACCGTGTGTACACATCAGGTAGTATACATGTTTTCATGGTGGAAAACACATAGGGTCTATGTCCTATCATGCATTTATTACACAACATAGGGGGATGAAAAACAATAAAACATAAAGGACATAATGTATCTTGTGTACACACTAAGTAACTCATACACACCTATATCCAAAAAAACATACAGTCCTTAGGCATGTGTCATGGACATGGGTAGAAGACGTTACATGACATGTAGCTGAAGTACATGTTGTATAACACATTGCACCTCATGTAATTAATTTAATATAGAGGAAAAAATTAATTTTATAATTAAACCTATTTACATGTGTTTTGTGTGTTATTTATTGACAATACACACTATGTGATTGGATTATTAATTATATATTAAATTATTTTTCATGTAAAATTCTGAACTCCAAGTTGTGTATGGTCTTTAATTGGAGTGTACTCCATGTGCATTAATAGCATCACATGCTATTTAATATATATATGATCTTGGATCATTTGTTAAAAAATTAATTCCTTGAAATTACATTCCCTAAAATGTTTGTTGGATTCCATGTTAAAAAATAGTACAATAACCCTGATGAGTATTTTGGATGAGTAAATATTTATACCTCTAGGTACACATGTGTACTTTATTAATTCTAAATAAAATAAAGTTATTTTATTTGTTTAAAATTGTAGATTATGGAAATTTCCAAATATGGTTTTGATGGAATTAAGATAAATTTAATTAATTAATTAATGATATAATTAATTGGATAAATTTGAGCTATTTTATCATAAGTAAATAACAAATTGAAGTGAATTATAGGTATATTGAAAATGTATATTTATTTTTGAGTTTTATTGATAATTTTCTGAGACCAAACTTGTGTATGTGATTACTCTTTTTAAATTTATTATTATTAAATTAAATTGATTTTATGTAAGGTATTCCCTCCCCTCATTATGTAATTATTTGTGTGTCTATGTTTTTATTTTATGTAAAACTCTTAAACTAATACATTGGTTATCCTCATCTATGTGTGAGTAAATATTATGTAATGGATGGAGATCCTAGGGGATTAGAGGCAGTTCAAGTTTAGAGCTAAGTTGAATCTTTTCCAAGAGATACATTGAAGGACAGGTTGGGGTTTAGGGTTAGTTAATTTTCCTCTAGATAAAATAACCATTATAGAATATCATGATAATAAGTCTTTTATTATTATTATTTTATCAAGTTTAATATTTAATTTCTTTATATATTTTTTTTGTAATCACATAAATAAATGAATTAATAAGAATGAAAGATAAATTTAAATTAAATTAGATTATGTGTAATTTTATATTAAACTTGGTTTTAAGTAAAACCCAGTTAATATTAACAAGGATATAATAATATAAAAATGGTAAATTAATGCATAAAATATAAAATACCTCAAAACAATATATATTAATTCAGCATAGCCTTCTATTACTTAATTTATAATATAATCAATATATCAAATTGTTTGATCTAGATCTTCTTAGGACACTACTGTTTAACAAGGAGTTATAAATAAGGTTATTGATTGAATTAACCAATTTTAAATCAAGAGGAGTATACATTTATAAACATGGTGTAAATTTGGAGGAAATTGTTGATAAAATTTTGATTTAAGAATTTGAGATTGGGGAATCCACTCAACAATAAAGTACATATGAGGTAATTAAGCTGGTATGTTATTCATACCATAATACCTTTGAATAACTAAACAATCCCTCACTTTGGTTATGATAAGAGGAAAAAATATCATTTACACTAATAATATCCATGAAATGGGATATTCTAAAACTAATGGTGAATTATATTTGGTTTTTAAAAATAGTTAAATATTAAGAAATTTAAAATTTATTATCTAACTTTGTAATCCTAATAATGTACTAAAGTTATTCTATTATCTATTATAGAAATTGAAATACACATTACTTCAACTATATCACTATGATTCATACTAAATAAGGATGAACTTCTCACCAGATTAAATTTCTAGGAATGGTATAGTTTCTTGGGTGTTATACTACGCCATGAATGGAAATTATACATGTTGAAAACCCCAATTCCAGATCTATTTATTAAAGAGGCTAGTGAGGAAGAAATATCTCACTACCTGAAACATGTGGATGATGTCACATATGTCCAATATTTCATTCTATCGTTTATTTTTAGTGAAATTATAAAGAAACATGAAAATATGGATGCATATAGAATCATGTATATCCTTCAGGATCAAAATCAAGCGAAGATGATAAAAGAGAGATGTGAGATCCCCAATGATTTTTTATGTAAAATATTAGAGAGTCAGTGTCAGCTTGTCCTCATGCAGACAAAATTATTATCTATATAGAGCACTTAGATATCTTGGGATTTATAATACCTGATGATCTACACATGGATCTCATTATATCCTCACTATCTGAGATCTTCTCCAACTTCATTGTGAATTATAATATTCATAATGGAGAGAAGTCACTTTAAAAAATTATCACTTTAATTCTATAAGTTAACAAGGACATGGGGTGTGAAAAACCCGATATTCCTTGTGGTAAATAAAAAAAGTAATAACAAGGAAAAGGACCCAAAGATTCATTCCAATTATAAGTCTCTATAGTTCCATCATTATAAGAAGAAGATCCAATGGAAAGTAATGGAACAAAACATAGTATATTTTCATGTGGCAAGCTAGGAAACTAGAAAAATAATTGTACCTAGTTGAAGAATAAATGGTAAGATTCATGTGAATTCATTATAAGTGAAATGTTTCAATATATAAACATTTTTTATTAGATATAAATTATAATTCTCACATCTACATCCAAATGCAGGAACCAAGTAGGTTCCTAAATATTTTTTTATGAGAGATGGATCTTTAAGAATCTAATGAAGCACGAGTTTTTTTGGATATATGATACTAAAACCTTCTATTTACAACAAGGATTATTTTGGTTTTAATGGATTATTTTTATGTACCAATTATTACTAATAACATAATTTCTATATCATATTTTGATACAAATGTTTTTATTTCCCTGTTTGGAAATAAGATATATTTCTTTTAAAATGATATAATATGTTATGGTATAACATATTTAAATATTGTTAATTATGTATTAAATTAAAATAACTAAGTATTGGAAATTTATAATGAATCAATTTTTCATGACTAATTCAATACCTAGTTTTGGAATAATTGTTTTTCTTACATAAATGAGAAGCATCTAATAATTCTCTATTAAGATGGTTATTTAGACTCTTTTAATCTAAAACCACTTAAAATATTCCATTCTTGTTTACAAGGAAAAATGACCAAACCACTATATCATGGACATAGTTAAAGGGATACAAATATTCTAGAATTTATATACACTAATGTTTGTAGACCTATTCTAGTTGAATCTAGATGTTGGTATTCTTAAAATATGAATTTTACTAATTACTTGAGTAGTTATGGTTATATTTAATTGATAAGGTATAAATTTGAGTCCTTTGAGAATTTCAAAGAATTTAAGAATGAAGTAGAAAATTTACTTGCTAAGAAGATAAAGAAGTTTCGATCTGATTGAAGTGTTGAATACCTTAACCAACTGTTTATCAATTTTCTATGGGATTTTGGGATTCTATCTCAAATCATTACACTTTATACACCATGGTGGAATGGTTCTATTAAAATAAAGAACTACAACTTTCTTAATATGGTTAGGTCAATGATGAGTCCTATAGATATTTTATTACCCTTTGGGGATGTATATTACACACTATAGTATGCACACTAAATAATATACCAATTAAATAAAAGAAATGTAATTCCATTTGAGTTATGGAGTGGAAAGAAACTCGTTTTATTACATAGTTATGTATAAATATGTGGGTAATTTTTAACTAAGGAGATAAACTATTTCCCTAGGGGGAAAGTGTATCTTTATAGGGTATATTAAAGAAACAATAGGATATTATCTATAAAAACCCTCATATAAGAAGTAAATTATCGCATGATAGACTATTTTTCATGTGAGGGAACACATTATCAAGAAGGTTAGTGGGAGAAAGATTGAGTTTGATTAAATTGATGCTCAAGATACACAAGAGTTGGTACAGGAATAGATTCTATAGGTACCAATGGAAGATTTTGTTCCTAAAAAAAGTATTACATACGATCACCATAGAGATTAAAGAACTAGAATTATATTGTTTTCTAGTCACTAATGATAGTGACTCATTATTGATTGATAATTATGATTCTTTTATCACAAGGAAGAAATATCAAAATTTGTACTAGTAAGACGTGAAAATTTCATGAATTTTGATATATATTTTATGTATGAGAAAAAATTTTGGGTTCTATTTAATCTTCCAGTTGATGTAAAAATCATTTGATGAAAATGGGTGTTCAATAAAAAATATTACATGGAATATAAAGTGAAAACATATAAAGAGTGGATGGTACCTAAAGGGTTTAAGCAACATCAAGGAACTGACTATGATGAAACCTTTTCTCAAGTATCCATTCTTAAATCCATAAAAATTCTATTTTCTATAGAATATATCCATGATTATGAGATTTTGAATATAAATGTCAAAATATTTTTTCTTAATGGGAATATTTAAGAATATGTCTATATGGAACAACTAGAAGATTTTATGACTACAACTAATGCCAAAAATGTATTAAAGTTGTAGAGATCCATTTATGGATGGAATAAATCGATCATGGAACTTTTGGTTTGGTGAAGCAAAAAAATAATTTAGTTTAAATATGAATGAATGTGATATGTGTGTTTACAAGTAGTTTAGTGGAATTATAGTTGAATCCTGGTAGTTTTTTTTAAAGGTCAAGTCAGAATCAAAAGCTTAAGACCCTTTATTCAATAAAGAGAAGAGAAAATAGGTAGGAGGCGAAAGGGGTCACACAATCAGAAATTCCCTCATTCTCAAACACTAAAAATCATAATACGACATGTCATTCCCATAATCAGAGTCTCCAACAGGCTCCCATTCAGATTGAGACTTATCTTGGTTAAAGGCCTTCCAATAATTGTCATCAAATTTTTTTGAGACCTTTGAAGTTGATCTAGTCGACACCGTCTTAGGAATTTGAGAGTAATCCTTGTGTTGTCTTTTCTTTGTAGGAACAGAAGTAAAATCCTTACCATCAGTCATCCTTGCCTCCCCATCTATGACCATATCCTTGAAGGAGAGAGATCCACCACTGTTCAGAGTAGTGAAGCTAGCCTTTTCTCCCTCAACATCTGAAACATCCCCCCATTTACCAGTAAGGGGTTCCTGTCGATCATCAACATGTTTCCCCGCAACCAGCACAGGTAAATAAATCTCAGTTAACTGAACTTGGTTCAAATTTACACAAGAAGGACCACTAAGGTATCTTATGGGGGATACATCCACTAGCTTTTCTTTGTCTTTAAGAGGCAATTGCAGGATAGATTTCTCTGCATCAACCAAAGATGACTCTCTGGGAGCAGCACCAACCTCAGTCGACTGGTAACCAGACTTCCCAGTAATCAGAACATCAGAAGTAGTAGGAAGTGACTCTTTACTGGAGTCACCATCATGAATGGTGGACTTTTCCAAAGAAGTATCTTTCATTTGTTTTTTCCTTTGAAAAATATTTGATGGGTGGCCCATCCTCCCACATTCATCACAGGGGGTGTTCCTCCTACATAAGTCCAAATAATTCCCAATAGCCATAAAATGATTACAGAAAAGTGGCCTTTTTTCATATTCAACATCAATTTGGATATTGTCAGAAGGTGTAGAGAGGATTACCTTGTCAATCAGCATAGAGATGACATCTATCTCTACCGATATTCTGGCAAAGTGACCATAATGAACATATTCAGTCTCCTTATCAAGGCAGATGGGAGTTCCAATAGCAGTTCTGATATCAAGCAAGATCTTCGGATGCCAAAGGACCCAATTGAGTCCATAAAGGCAGACCCAGACCTGAGAAAAAAAAATTCTTGCACGTGAAACATTAAATTCCATAGACCATTCATGTTGGTGAATCCAGCAAGGTTTCAAAAGCAGGGTTCCACTGCTCCATGCTTGCAGCTTCAAATCCTCAGAGGGGAACAAACAATGAAAGAATCTGCGACCAAGTGAAAGAAAATTCTTGTCTTACAGTCAATTATGGACCGGTTTAATAGGTGCTTTTCCATGAAGGACTTAAGTCAAGAAGCCTATATTTTAGGGATCAAGATCATTTAGGATATATCTAAGAGGTTTATAGGACTATGTCAAAGTATATACATTGACCAAATACTAAATATATTTAGTATAGAACATTCCAAGAGGGGATTGGTTCTAGTGTCACATAGTATACATCTTTCCAATAAAATGAGTCCTCAAACACAACAGGAAAGAGAGATAATGAGATTGATCCCATGATCTTATATATTGGGATTAATCATTTATTCCATGTGATGTATGAGTCATGATGATGCTTACATGTTGAGCATGGTAGTAAGATATCAAGATGATCTATGTGAATAGAATTGGTCAGGATATCCTTAAGTATCTGAGGTGGATTAAAGATATGTTCTTGGTATATGGAGTATATAAGGAGAGATTTATTAGGGGTTATAATGATACTATCATTTAGACAGATCAAAATTATTTGAGTTCATAGTTAGAATATTTCAACATTTTTAATGGAGGATTTGTGAGTTGGAAGAGTTCAAAGCATCTAGTTTACTCCAATTCTTCAGAGGAGTCCAAGTATATGGAATATTCTTATGTAACCAAATAATATATTTGAATATGCATATTTTTTCAATATCTTGACTTGGATCCTATTAAAAAATACCATATCACATTATATTATGATAATAATATAGTGGTGTCTCTTATAAAGAATCCAAGGTCATACCAATGAACAATGGACATACTATAGAAGTATTACCTATCGAGTAATTTTTCTAAAAAGGAATTTTTTTATGAGTAGAGTTTCCATGAAAAAAATGTGTCATACTCCTTGAATAAATCATTACCTCAGGATAATCATAAAAATAATGTACGATTTAGCTAGATAAAGGTTGTTAGAAATTGGTTCTAGAACAAGTGGGTGTTTATTAGAGTGTGTTCCCAATAACTAACTTCTATGTACTTTATTAATTATTTTGAATATTAATAAAAAAATATTATCACCTCTTGATTGTTCTAATACATTATATAGTAAGTGATAATATACTAAGAATGACTTTTACACTGAAATGTTATAATAGTTCCATAGTATAATGAGAATTGTAAGAACCTGAATCTTCCTTTCAGGTATCTTTTCCTTTTCTGGTCATTTTTGAGAAAAATGGGTTTTTCTGGAGGTTGTGCAAGGGCGCACAGTTGGTGCACGGTCTGAGAAAACCATGCAGTCAGCCCATGAAACTGTGCACCCTTGATAGTGGGCTCCGCATGGGATGTGCTCGGTTTGTCAAACTGTGAGGGAAAAATGTGCAAAGTCCTTGGATGAGATAGTAGCAACCACACGGTTGGCGCACGGTTTACCAAACCGTGCGGGGTAACTGTGCTCCCACTTAAAGTTAGGGTTTCTAAGTCTCAGGCCACTCGATATTTCCCATTCATCCACCATTCTTCCTCCCACTCCTGGCTCATGTGGGAGTTTCTATATTCAGAGGTTGGGGGAGCTTCTTGGCTCATTTTTTAGGCAAGTCGAAGGGGTTTCTTGGTGGATAGAAGGTGGTTCTCCTCGGGTAAGTCCCTATTTTGGTTCTTTGAGGTTTTGGTTAGGGTTATCCCTCTTCCTCTCTTAGATTCCTAGATCTACAAGGGTTGCAGGTAGATCTAGGGTTGTGTTGCCTTTTTGTGTTAAAGGTAGACCTTGTTGATGTTAGGGAAGGGTGTTTGAATTGGTTTTGAGGAAGCGTTCACCGTGTTGGAGCGCATTTCAGAGAAGAGGTCGTCTTCACCAAACCCTAAGAGGTAGGTGGTTTGTGCCTCTTGGTTTAATGTCATTGAATTGTATGTACAAAATCACCAATACCCATGAACGAGGTATTGTGCGTTTACCGTTTTAACGTTGTTAAATGCCTGCTTTGCTGGTGTGTGAGGGTATTGGTTATTTTTATGTGAATGGGGTTGATTGCTATGCTTTCGAGGTGTTCCCATTCATGTTCTGCTTATGACTGTTTGGTTCTTCTTAGCCTGTAAGGCTGCTTTGTTTGCTTCCCATTCCTAGTATTATAGGATGGTGTGACTATTGTTTTGTTATTCTATTGTGCTGTAGAATGCATGTCACGTAGTTCATGAGGTTTACCTTGGTCGTTACGCACTACTACACTTTCTTGACTTAAACAGGGCTGTGAGAACTTGGTGTATAGACCATAGGGAGAATTAATGTTGAGGTCTTCTCCAGAGTGTTTTTATAATTATACGATGTGAGAGAACAGGGGGAATTGACGTTGAGTGCTTCCCCAGAGTGTCTGTAGTTCCTTGACATGGGCCACGGGGGGAATTAACGGTGAGTGATTCCCTAGAGAGTCTATGCTTAAGCTGAACCAGAGGGGTTATACTGAGTGTACTGTCCAGAGGGTTGCTTGTACTTGATAGGTATAACCAGAGGGTATAGGTTGTTGGAACTTCCCAGAGGGTTACCTATTTCTTAGTTGCTTTCTTGTATCTATTAGGTAGGACCAGAGGGGATAGGCTATGATTACTTCCAATAGGGTAACCTGTTGTGATTATCTTTTTTTTTAGTTGTTTCTTGATATCTGAAACTATGGATTGTTACTGATGAGGACTTCCTTGTTTACAGCTTTCTGCACTTTTACCTTCCATATATTCACTAACTGTTAGGCACAGATCTTGTGGTTGTTGCTTATTGGGATTGGTCTCACACCCTATTTGGGCCATGCCTTTTGGACCAAACAAATTATATTGTTGCAGGTATAGATAAGGGAAAACTCCCTTCTACTTCAGGTACTTGACTTGCTGTGGAGCTGGAGAGAATGGGACCAAGCTATGGCTTGTGATGTTGAGGAGTTTATCTGCTTCCTTTTGCACTTTGGTTTAGAATTATTGTATTCCAACATTGTGACTTGTTTGGATTTTTTCCTAGACATATGTATCATGCATCATTTTGTATGTATTGTGCTCCAATTGTTTAGTATTTTAGTCTTCCGATGTTTACTATTGTTCGATATTTATTTATTTCACTATTTTATGTGTTGTTTACTTCTGTTGTGTACTCTTCCAATGAGGGCATAGTTTCCCCACTATCACACCCAAGGCCCTTTCTTCTAGTCGGTAGCCTCTGGCATTCGAGGAAATGCACTTGAGGCCTTGTGACCAACCGGGTACGGGGTGGCTCTGGGTGGCTTCCGGAACCAGGTTGTTACAAAGTGGTATTAGAGGTGTTCTTTTCTTCTTGAATTATTGTTTGGAGCCTTTATCTAGGGATAGGAAGGAATAGGTACTTGGTAATGAGTTGTCCCCAGTAGTAGCTAACCCATGTATAGGTAAAATCCAATCTACCTTGTTTATTGAAATTTTTCCAGTTTGAAATTTTACAGTTGATTTGATTTCACCATTGGGTGATTCACTTGTTTTATGTTGTTATCGTTGATGTTATTGAGGTTCTATTTCTGTCGCAACCCGATGAGATGACGGTCTTCCATCTAATGCATCATATAGGCACTTCTTAGAAATCACACATCATGCATTCTTGCCATGCCATTTAGGGTGAATTAGCAATTGCATGTTGTTGTAATAGATGTTGTGTAGAATATGCTTATTGTGGTGATAGGTGCTTTGATAAAAATACTTTTTGTTTGATATGGTAGTGTTTGAGTAAGGTTTTGTTTAGGATGAATTCCAAATTTTGGTTCCTATGGTTTTATGGGCCCTCATGGACCAGAACTTGGTGGATCATTGCCTTTTCTTTACTTGTTTATAACATGTTTAAGATGCCAAGATTTGATTTGTGGGGAGTATGGGCCCTCAAGGATCGGAATTTGGCATTTTAATGTTTGTTTCAGTGTTTCTATGGGTTCCGGAGTAGTTTCTGAGGCTTACTATCTGAAAAAACCCAGAATGCACACCATGTAGTTTTGACTACACGACATGTGTTCTTCTATTTAGTAAGAAACAATCTTTTTTTAAGAACACGATGTGTACTCTCCATACACGCCATGTACTCCTATGTTTTATTCCCTATTAATCTTGATCTGAGGTGTGAATTTGACCTTGTAGAGTCATGCCACTGAGACATCCTCCGGTTGTATGCCAGCCACAAGGCGGTGATCAAACACCAGATATGGATGATCAGGGACTTCCTACAGATCCTCCTGTTATGACAGTCTTGGAACCAGCTGTTGTACCTGACCCAGGTGCTAATGCAAAGTTCAGGGAAGGCTTTATTTGGATGATTCAAACCTTTCAGGGAGCACTGCCTCCTACCCCATCGATGGCAGATTTGACGCGGGTCTTTTAGCAGCAGCATCCTCCCACTTTCTCAGGGGATGGGGGACCCCAGGCTACAAAGTTATGGCTAAAAGCCATGCTGACGATCTTCAAGCATCTAGAGATGCCTCCAGATAAGAGGTTCAATCTTACTACCTATATGCTTCGAGAATCCACCAAGAGGTGGTGGGATGTGATCTCACTGGCAGGATGCCAGCAGGTTATGGCGTGGGATGAGTTCCAATGCATCTTCTTTGACTACTTCTATCCAGAGACCTTCAGAGTCGATCAATCCTGAGAGTTTATGATTCTGTAGTAGGGTACTATTTCTGTTATAGATTATTCCTCTCGTTTAACTGAGCTTCAGTGTTTCACACCCTTCTTAGGAGAAGATGGGTTGTTTCTGGAAAGGAATTTCTATGATGGCCTCAGACAGGACATCCACTCTCAGATGAATATCTTCAGCTTGACTTTCATCGCTTCCATCATCAACCAAGCATTGATTACGGAGTGTAATCTGAGGGAATCTGGATTTGTAATCCAGGGTAGCTTGACATCCAAAGTTAGTGCTTCACCAGCTGATAGCCAGAAGCACTGCAAGGAGACTACACGGGGAGATCCGAGTAGGCCGGATGCATCTTCTGGTAGCCAGGTGTTGTGCTACCAGTGTGGGAGAAGTGGGAATATGAGGCCGCAGTGCCAGAGAGACCCAGTGGAGTGACGATCTTGTGGAAAGTTGGGACACCTTCAGCATTTCTGTCAGGTCTTCTCACCCACAGCTGGTGAACAGGGTTCATCTATGACTCCTCTTACAAGGGAAGCTCCACCAGTTTCTCACCAGTCTAGGAATTGAAGTTCTTCTATCCGTTAAGGCCGAGGTAAAGGTTTTGGACATGGTTTTTAGTTACTAGGATACCAATGACAGCAGGGTGGATCAGCTCAGAGTAGTCAGGTAGGGTCACAAGGCCGTGGATCTGGCCAAACTTTTGTAGTTGAGCAGACCCATCAGAAGCAGGATCCAGACCCCTCTACATTTCGAGGTACGATCCAAGTTTCCTCAATTTTATATTCAACTTTTTTCGATACTGGTGCTATGCATAGCATTATATCTATCATTTTTGTGGAGATCCTTGGGCTCTGTATCTTTTCTTATGCCGATTTTTTGACACTAGACACTCTGTTGGGGACAAGAACATCTGGTGTATGTCAGTGAAAGGATTTCCCTCTTGAGGTTGGTGGGTATCACTTTTGTTTGGGATATTTATGTTCTAGAGATGACAGGATATGATTTTATTCTCGGAATGGACTGTCCAGTTCCCTTCCTGGCAGTCATCGACTGTTATCACCACAGGATGAGTTTCATATCACCAAAGGGTGGATATTTTCTTCATAAGGGCGAGTGGGATGTCTAGGTGAGAAGAGTAGGTCCAAAGCATCATGGGTTGAGGGCAGTTACAGCCCAGATTTATAGTATTTATCTGGATGACCAAGGGACTTCACAGTTATACTTTTCTCCAGTGGTAGATTGTTTCAGAGATTTCTTTCCAGATGACTTTTTAGGTTTGCCTCTGGAGCGGGAGGTGGACTTCTCGATTGAGCTTGTTCCAGAAGCGTCACTGGTGTCCATTCATCCTTATAGGATGGCTACACCTGAGTTATAGGAGCTCATGAAGCAGTTGGAGGAGTTGCAGTCAAAGGGTTTCATCCAACCTAGTACCTCTCCTTGGGGTTCTCCTATCCTGTTTGCGAAGAAGGAATACTACACCCTCAGGCTTTATATAGACTATCATAAGTTGAACCAGTTAACAGTCAAGAACCGGTATCACTTGCCAAGGATTGATGATATCTTTGATCATTTTTGAGGATCCCGGGTGTTCTTGAAGATTGAACTGAGATCCGGTTATCAACATTTTCACATTATACCATCATATATACCTCTTACAGCCTTCAAGAGTAGGTATGGTCTATAAGAGTATGTGTTTATGCCATTCGGTCTCACGAATGTGCCAGCAGTTTTCATAGAACTGATGAAATGAGTGTTCCATCCATACATGGATTTCTTCATGGTTGTTTTTGTGGATGACATCTTGGTGTACTCTCACACTCGACACTACCATTCTACCCATATTTATATTGTTTTGAGTACACTGAGAGAGCAACAGTTATATGCTAAACTCTCCAAGTGCCACTTTTGGATGGATCAGATTCACTCCTGGGGTCATGTTATCTTAGAGGCAGGAGTATCAGTAGACTCAGATAAAGTGAGGGATGTAGTTTCCTAGGAGAATCCAAAGAACGTATTTGAGGTGTGTAGTTTTCTAGGGCTGATGGATACTACAGACGTTTCATACAAGACTTTTCATGCTTAGAAACACCACTGACAGGTCTGACCAAGAAGGGTGTGAAGTTCTTATGGTCATATTCTTATGATTCAGCCTTTCAGGAGCTGAAAGGGAGGTTGAATTCAGTGCTGATACTAGTCTTTCCAGATCCGGGAAAGAACTATACTATTTACTGTGATGCATCAGGTATCGGGCTAGGAGCTGTGATTATGCAGGGAGATGGCGTCGTTGCGTATAGGTCTCAGCAGTTGAGGCCACATGAGAGGAATTACCCAATGCACGATCTAGCATTGGCAGCTGCTATTAATTCCCTACGCTATTGGAGACATTATCTTTTAGGAGAGCATTTTGTGGTTTTCACCAACCACAAGAGTCTCAAGTACATATTCACTCAGCATGATCTGAATTTGAGATAGCGAAGGTGGGTTGAGTACCTTCAGTCTATTGACTTTGAGTTTGCCTACACGCCTGGGAAAGGCAACGCAGTGGCAGATGCATTGAGTAGGAGGACATAGATACAGGCAGTTCAGGAGGTCAGTAGTGAGTGGAAGCTTATGAATCTGTTCTCGGAGATGCATTTGGAGGTGCACAAAAAATAGGGGCAGAATTTTCTTTGTTCTGTAGTTGTTACTTATACTCTTCTTGATCAAGTGTGAATGAGGAATATATCAGACTCTGAAGGCCTAGTCCTGTGAGAAAGTGTGTCAGGAGAGGACCCTATTCCTAGATGGACCATAGGTGAGGATGAGATCTTTCATTTCTAGAAATGTGTATGGGTGCCATCAGATATACGCAAGGAGCTGATGTGGGATTTTCATTCCTCAGTTTGGGCAGTTCATCCTAGTGTCACCAAGATGTATCTTGATCAACACCATCTGTATTGGTGGCCATTCATGAAGAAGGATTTTTTTGGTTTCGTCATGAGGTGTTCCACCTGTCAGCGGGTGAAGGCGAAGCATCAGTGACCAGTAGGGTTTTAACAGTAGCTACCCATTCCCGAGTGGAAGTGGAATGACGTCGCGATGGACTTCGTGACCAGTTTTCTAAGGTCTCCCCGAGGGAATGACACAGTTTGTGTTGTCATTGACAGACTCACGAAGGTTGCTCACTTCTTGCCAATCAAGGAGAACTTCAGTGTTGATAAGCTGGGATGGTTGTACATCTGTGAGATTATAAATCTACATGGAGTTCCACAATCCATCATTTCAGATAGGGATGCTTGTTTTACTACTCAGGTCTGGCAGGGGATTTAGAAGGCATTGGGTACACAAGTACTTTTGAGTACAGCTTACCATCCCCAGACAGATGGCTAGTCCGAGCGTATGATTCAGGTGATTGAGGACATTCTTTGAGCATGCATCCTGGATTTTGGAGGTTCTTGGGAGAAGCATATACCTCTTGTGGAGTTTACCTACAATAATAGTTTTCAAGAAACTATTCATATAGAACCTTATGAGGCTTTGTATGGTAGTCCATGCCGATCACCCTTATTCTAGTTGGAGGCAGACGAGGCAGCTTTGCTGGGACCTCACCTTGTTCAGGAGACCACAGAGTCGATAGACTTGATTCGGAAGAGGATGGACACTAAACAGTCTTGATAGAAGTCTTATGCTGATCAGCGAAGATGACCTCTGGAGTTCGAGGTCAGGGATCAGTTTTTCCTACGTTCCACACTGAGGTTGGGACACAAGAGGATTAAGAGACAGGGTAAGTTTTTTCCAAGGTACGTCGGGCCGTTTGAGGTGTTGGAGAGATTTGGGACAGTTCCCTATCATTTGTAGTTAACTCATAGGTACTGGGCTATGCATGACGTCTTCCATGTTTCACAGCTTCGACGTTACTTTTCAGACCTGTCTCATCTCTTTCAACCTGAGGAGGTTGAGCTCGAAGTGGATGTGTTGTTCGAGGAACATCTTATTCGGATTTTGGATTGTAGTACGAAGGTTCTCCATGGCCGGTATGTTCCTTTGGTACGAGTGCTATGGCAGCACAGGTGGGTGCAGGATGAGACTTGGGAGAGGGAGGCCGATGTATGAGCACAGTGGTCGGAACTATTCGGGGTTTCTTCTTATACGCCGCTCTAGGGAAATTTGGGGACGAATTTATTTAAGGGGGGAAGTTTGTAAGAACTCAGACTTTCCTTTTAGGTATGTTTTCCTTTTCTGGTCGTTTTTGAGAAAAATATGATTTTCTGATGGTTGTGCAGGGGCGCACGGTTGGCGCACGGTTTGAGAAAATCGTGCGGCCAACCCAGGAAACTGTGCACCCTTGACTGTGGGCTCCACACGGGCTACGCACGGTTTTTCAAACTATGTGGAAAAGCCATGCGAAGTCCCTAGATGAGACACTAGTAACCGCATGGTTGGTGCACGGTTTTCCAAACCATGTGGGGTAACCATGCGGCCACTTAAATTTAGGGTTTTTAAGTCCCGGTCCACTTGGGGTTTCCCATTCCTCCACCATTCTTCCTCCCACTTGTGTCTCACAGGGGAGTTATGATTTTCAAAGGTTTGGGGAGCTCCTTGGCTCGTTTTGGAGGAAAATCGAAGGGGTTTCTTGGTGAATCGAAGGCAGTTCTCCTCAGGTAAGTCCCTCTTTTGGTTCGTTGAGGTTTTGGTTAGGGTTATCCCTCTTCCTCTCTTAGTTTCCTAGATCTACAAGGGTTTCATGTAGATCTAGGTTTGTTTTTCCTTTGTGTGTTAAAGGTTGACTTTTTTGATGATAGGGAAGGGTTTTTGAGGTGGTTTTGAGGAGGCATTCACCTGGTTGGAGCATGTTTGGGCGAAGAGGTCGTTTTCACCAAACCCTAAGAGGTAGGTGGTTTGTGCCTTTTAGTTTAATGTATTTTAATTGTATGTGAAAAATCACCAATACCCATGAATGGGGTATTGTGAGTTTACCATTTTAACCTTGTTAATTACCTGATTTTCTGGTGTGTGCGAGTAGAGGTTATTTGTATAAGAATGGGGTTGGATGTTATGGTTTGGAGGTGTTTCCAATGCATGTTTTTCTTATGACCATTTGGTTCTGCTTAGCATGTTAAGCTGCTTTGTTTGTTTCCCATGCCTACTATTGTAGGATGGTGTGACTGTTGTTTTGTTATATTGTTGTGATGTAGAATTCTAGCCAAGTAGTTCATGAGGTTTACCTTGGTTGTTACGCGCTGCTACATTTTCTTGACTTACACATGGCTGTGAGAACCTGGTGTATAGACCATAGGGAGAATTGACGTTGAGGGCTTCTCCAGAGTGTCTTTTTAATTATAGAAATCAATACCACAAGGGAAATTGACATTGAGTGCTTTTCCATAGTATATGTAGTTCCTCGACGTGGGCCACAGGGGGAATTGACGTTGAGTTCTTTCCTAGAGAACCTTTAGTACGATACGAGACTATAAGGGTAATTGACTGTGAGTACTTCCCTAGATAGTATATGCTTAAGCTGAACCAGAGGGGTTAGACTGAGTGTATTTCCCAAAGGGTTGTTTGTACTTGATAGGTAGAACCAGAGGGGATAGGCTATAGGCACTTCCCAGAGGGTTGCCTGTTTGTTAGCTACTTGCTGGTATCTGTTAGGTAGGACTAGAGGGGATAGGCTGTGAGTACTTCCTAGAGGGTTACCTTTCTTGATTATCTGCTTTGTTTAGTTGTTTCTTGATATCTGGAACTGTGGATTGTTACTGTTGAGCACTTCCTTGTTTACTGCTTTTTTCACTTTTACCTTCCATATATTCACTGACTGTTAGGCATAGATCTTGTGGTGGTTTCCTACTGGGATTCATCTCAAACTATGTTTTTTCCATGCCTTTTGGATCAAACATATTATATTATTTCAGGTATAGATAAGGTAAAGAGCCCTTCTACTTCAGGTACTTGACTTGTTGTGGAGCTAGAGAGCATGGGACCAAGCTATGGATTGCGATGCTGAGGAGTTTATCTGCTTCCTTTTGAACTTTGGTTTAGCACTGTTGTATTCTAGAATTATGACTTTTTTGGATATTTTCCTAGACATATGTATCATGCATCATTTCATATATATTGTGCTCTAGTTGTTTAGTATTTCAGTCTTTCGTTGTTTAATGTTGTTGGATATTTACTACTTGCGCTATTGTATGTGTTGTTTACTTCCATTGTGTACTTTTCCAATGAGGTAATAGTTTCCCCACTATCACACCCAAGTCCCTCATTTCTAGTCGGCAGCCTCTGGTGTTCGGGGAAATGCACTTGAGGCCATGTGACCAACCGGGTACGGGGCGCCTCTGGGTGGCTTCCGGAACCAGGTTTTAAAAAGAACCTAGAGGTCCCATGATTGTATTCTTGAATATAATTTATTTAATCAGATGATATTATTTTATAGGATGAAAATATTATAGGCTATCAAGGTTGGATACTCATAGAAATTTTAGATATTATCTCATAGTGTATGGGCTTGTTAATTTTTCAAATCTGAAGATTATGAGAACAAGAACCACCAATAGGAAATCCACAATTTTATCTATCACAATATATTCCTATCTGCAAATGTATGTATTGTTCCTTAGACGTTAATATTTTTATTAATTTATATCATGAGTCATGTACTTTTATGTATTGCTTAAAACTATAATAGAATATATTTATTGTGGATTAAGATGTGTTGAGTTCATTATAAGTTATATTTCATTAATGAATAATGCAATAAATGATTCATCCCTTATTTTATTTAATGTAACTTGATATCTCATGACATTTTATGGGAATGGAACAGCCTAATTAAATCTATGGACACGTTTTTATGTTAGAGGGTTCATTTTAAAAAATTTAAAGAAAGAGACATTGATCACATAGGTTAATGACACCAGAATGAAACCTTCTAGGTTAGAGATATCAGGATAAAGGTATTATATTATACAGTGTGAATTTATCTGAGGTTGTATGTCTTTGAAATATTAATTTCTTTATCTATGGGTTTCTTTGCATGTTATTAGATTCTAACCTTCAAATTGTGGTGATTCTTCCTAATTCCACTGAGAAAGAGGATTAAAGTGTCAAAAACTTAGTGTATTGGGGATCTTAGTAAAATTCTATTTGAATTTAACAAGTTATAATAAATATTATTCCCACTTTAGGGTTTAACAATTATTTGAGGTTGGTTGATGGCCAAGATTTAATCATGATTTATTCATAAGAATAAATATGTGAGTTAAATAATAATAAATACTTATTTATGAGATTTATTGAATATAATATTTATTATATTTATCATTTAATAATTTTTTAATATTTGTTTATTAAATAAAAATTCATTATCTAACTATTACTAAATACTAAAAAGAATAAACAAACTAAGTTTAATGGTCCGATTGGAAATTATATATTAAATATAATTTAAATAAATAATAATTTATATATTTAAAAAATGATATTTATTTATCTACAGGTATTGTGCATTCCAGTAAAATAATAATATTATTTATATTATTATTATTAGACATGAGTTTTTTAAGGAATATGGAATTGTGTAAGGTAGCATATGCAATTACTAACCCAAAACTATCTTTATAAATACCCAGTTATGTCTCTTTATGGGGTTATCAACTTGTTAAACACAAAAAACCTTGAGATGATTCTCTTAAACCCATAAAGGAAACCTCTCAATAATGGACTCTATAATTAAAGAGTCAATCCTCTTCCACTCACTCAATTTTTTGAGTGATCCTAGATAATATTTAGTCCATGAAGATATTATTATGATGATCAACAATATAGAATGCAAGCAATCAGGATCTATCATTCTAGAACCTAAAAATTCTACAGTGATTTTACAGTATTTTGTAGCATGTTTGGATCACTGTAAAATGGATTATACCCTTGTATCATATAATTCATCGACAATATAATGATAGTAGTCAACTACATCATCAATGAAGAAATAACTATAAGATAAGGTACTTCTAAATCTATTTATAAATTAATTATAAATAATATGTAATGATCCTACATTCTTATTTTTGGCATTCATATATCAATTAAACTTTGTATTAATTCTATTAGTTATGATGTTCTTCGTAATGTACATCTCAAATTAGTCATTGATTACGACAAAAAAATATACTTGACTATGCCCAATAGGCACTTCCTCTATGCATGGAACCTTTAATACCAACACCAAAAAGTTAGGCATAATTATCCCAATCCAATATCATTCCACCCCTAATGAATTAAATACAACTACAATAAAAATAACCCATAATAAACCATCAATAAATAACATCAATCAACCTCTTTTTAGTAATTTTTTTCATATAAAACATTTTTGGAAAGAATACACATCATTACTAATTTTTTAGTTTTCCAAATATCCATTTAATTTCCATATTTAGGTGATAAAACTTTTATAAATTTTGATTCCAATAATTAAATAATTTCAAATTTAAATGATTAATATTAGTAATAAAAATATCTGCAACAACAAAAATCATCCATCAATTATAGAAGTGGTATCATGGGAACATATAAACACATGTGAATCTCCCCCTTACATAAACATCCTTTAGTCCAAATATTTTTATTCATTGGGTTAATTCTTATTATCCACAAAAATATATTAAAATAATAGAACTCCCATAATTTACACATAATTAAAAGGGATAAGTCTCAAATCCCTTTCCTCAATCAAATATTTAATAGTCGTTGTAAAAAATCAAGGAAAGGGATATGATCATAAGAGAAATCTCATGAAATAAAACATATAACATAGTAACTTCCATTAATCCATGATACAAGGTAAAAAACCATAGTTAAACCACTTCTATAGCCTTTCCAAGAAGAATATCAAGTAGAGAAACCAAGGGAAAGAAGAGAAACTCATCTCAAATCACTAAGAGGTTTATTTTCTAAATATGAGGGATAAAGAAAACAAAAAATAACATAATGAACATTACATATAAACCTCTAATAGCTTAGTTTTTAGGTATAAATTATGTAAATTTGAATCATTTTGAATGGATTTAAAATTTATACTAAAACTGGAATTTATTGAATCATGGAATGACAAGTCATAATCGTATTATAATGGGGCTAGATCAAATGAATCTCTAAAATCTATGACATGGTTGACTCCAAATTCCACCATTTAAATCTCATAAAATTAATTATTATGATTTTATATATGAAGGGTTACACTATGACCAATGTGTTTACATTATGTACATGATCCTCCAAATCCAAACCATGGTGTAACAGAAGCACCAAAGGGTGAAAATGGCCAAAATTAAATAATCATGTAATCAACCGCCCAAGGTATCACAGCATGTCATAGATCCTCATTTCATGACTAGAAAACAGGAAAGGAAATATATAAGAATAAAAATTCCTTATGTAATGGTTTCCTCTAAAATATAAGGTTTCACACTTTTCCAAAAATCTATATTCGAAACCTTAACACCACAAAAGGAATATTCATGCCATAAACACACATCCAACCCCCAAAACAATGTTATATCTAACCCGCATAGCCTTAACCACTAAGGAAGGTGTTTCTGGTGGAAATTAAAATACATGGTCTTTATGTAATTCGACTCAATTAATTATTTTGTGGTTTAAAGAATTATTTCACTTCATTTTGTTTTCGGTTTATGTGAACCTGCTTTCTAAAGGTAGGTAGTCATTGATACATCACCAAAAATAGTATATAATGTACATTGGTCAAGAGGGTGAGAGTTCAAGAGCATCCAAACCTTTTAAGGGGAATTATTTCTTACCCTTGGACTCTCTTATATATTTAAGTTGTATTTATGGATCCTTCTCAAATCCCAATGTGGGATTGGTTACCCATATACAAGTGATTTTTTGTTTATATAAATTAATGTTAATATTTGTTATTTATTAGAGTTATTATATCAATTTGAAAACTTATATGTATTATAGGTTCTCTATATATTTCATCATATTTATGTAGTATTGTTTCTTCATCTTTCTCTTATTAATTAGATTATGTTATTTTTTAAATCCATAGTTGGAAACTCTGGGTTATCATGCAGTTTTCTAGTCATAAAAAAATTCTATTTTACTCCTAATAAATCCTAGTGGTTGACCAGGGTGTCTCTCAAGGGGAAGGGATTCAGAGTATCACTATCCTAGAACTAATGTATTTATTTGTGTTGTTTTCTTAATTTTGAAATCATTCAAAGATGATGATTGTTTTTTTTATTGAATAGAAATAGTAAAGATAATGGAAATGAAAATTCAAATAGAATGAATGTTGGAAATGAAAATGGGTCTAATGATGAATTCTATTGAGATATATCATAATATACTTTTGTTCTAAATAATCTAATCTAATGATTAGGTTTAATATCATTCACATATTAAGCCTCTCATACTTTATTTGGTATGAAACCACTAATATTATCAAGATCTCATTAAAGAGGCTATTCATTCCATGTACTATCTTAAATGTAAGGGTAATAACATTCCTCAATTGATAAATGAACCCACTCACATGTATATAAGTAATTACATACCATTATTCTTATCAAACCACACTAATCCAGTCATATGAAGTGTGGACCAAAATGGAGGGAGTATTTGTTATTAAATATTTGGAAGAGTGTGATGGTGTAAATGGATTGTAGTGTGACAATCATATCCTCTACACTCCACTTCCACTATCACACAATAATCAAAGAGGATATAGATTGGGAATTATACTCATAAACTCAAGATCATCATTGTGATTCTCCCATGGACCACCCATAATGGGTTATCTCTCCATGATCATAGAGATAAAAATTTGTGGGATATAACAAAGGAGATAAATGCAAAGAAATTGAGGGGAGAAATAACAATATAGTACAATTGAATGAACAATATAATGAAACATTATATTAAAAATTCATAAATAAAAATTCTGAAATAAATTTATAACAAGGATCAGCTGATGTCGATGTTTCAATTAGGTGAGGGTGCAAGATATTTATAATAATTAGCCTTCTTAACCCTCATATTTTGTGTCAATATGAGTGTTGACTTATGATTGATGAGTACCACATATGAATCTTCAATGATTATGATCAATTCTTTCAGGATCATCTCTTCCCAAGATCAATCTCTTTTTATGTTAGTGGTAAAGTGATTTAGAACATCGAAAAATATTTGACGTTATTCTACACTTGAAATGTTGTAATTTTGGATTTCAATAGGCCTTGGGAAGTGGGCCTAGACGTTAGTAAAAAAGTGGGAAGAATGGGATTAGTCCTAGGATGTCATGGACATGGTGGTGATTGGTTCTAGGAGTGTGGTGGGGTTTCATACATGGAGACGTTGTCTTCTCCTTTGATGATTGTAGGTGGTGGATCTCGATGGTGGTGTAACTACGACACACAACTCCTTTAGTATAACGACCCATACTTTACATACATTGTTAATACTTCAAAATTGAAGCACACTTATTACAACATATGACAAAACCACAAAGGACTGTATAGGTATAGTGTCTTTAGAAACTGGGAAACATAAACAACTGGTTCATAAATCTTCTACAGTGTCTCCCATTTATTTCATCATATCTAGGGTCCCTTTTAGCATATTCTACTTAATATCCATCTTCCTGACCTGGGGAAAATAAAACATAAAAGGGTGAGCTCAAATGCTCAGCAAGGACAAATAAAGGAAATAAAAATCATATCATATCTTTTTGAAAATCAAAACCTGCAAAAGAGATCATAATATCTTAACATGGAATAAATCATAGAAGTGAAAATGAAATCCCCATAATCATAACATAAAACTTGAAACTTTGTGTCATGCACACATAATCATGGAAAATCATTTCTTGTTAGTCATGACTCATTGCCAAGACTATCTTAGTGGACAAAGTCCCTTTCTGAACCGAGTAACCCTCGTTTCAGTCCTGTTTCACTGAACCGGTATAACCTACCGTTCCAGCCCTGTCTATCTCATGAGATATAAAATCTTTACCCAATGCATTGGAGGGAGATATAGTTCCCACCCATCTTATAATGAATCCTTTCTTATGTGTGCCACATAATCATTAACCATACATCATAGCGTAACCCATGTAAATAAAAATGGGATTCTTAAACAACATGACATCATAAAACAATTCATATAAGATAAAGGAATTGATAAAAATATTTCCATCACAACATAATCAAACCAATGTAATAATAGGGATAAAAATAGAACCCTTTTATTATCTTAGATGGAAAATAATTTTGATAAAATACTTGAACTCCATTCTTGAGGAAAATATCTTTTCTTCTTCAAAAATACTTTTCTTTTCTTAACATTTCATACAATTATAAACTAAAAGAAGTTTATTAAAAATAAACTTGAAAACTTTTAAAGGAAGCTTCTTGGAAATAATGTTTTAAAAATCCATTCATGCCGTATAAGTTAAAAAAAACATTCTTCGTACTTTTGTCGGAAAAGTCAAAAAGTACCTCGTACGAAAAAAAACGACAAAAGATTCCTTTCATATTCTTTACTAAAAACTCACTGAAGGGTAAAATTGGATTTAAACTAGTGTAAGTGGATGGAAACAATATTACATATTGATGGAACATGGATGTGGATGATAAAATACACCCCAATAAATACTTACGAATAAACAATCTCGGATAAAAATGAGATTGTGATATTTCCCTTACCTTAGGTCCGATTTGCTTTGTACGTGTCCGAAGCTCCTGTATAATGGTTTAAATAATGTTATTGACTTATTCCAGAATCATACATATTGATATGATATCATATATGGTCATATTCTTAGCTTCTTGTTAGTAATATTTCATTGTTACTTGTTACTCGGATCTTTATTGCCTTTTGTTCTTATGCGTGTTTTGCCGAATACATTCTTATTCTTCTTTTAAGGTTATAGATACCTTATATCCAGAATGGTATTAGTGTAACATATATCATATTTATTCATTCAATTCATTTATATAATTATTATGTAATGATGATCATGTAGAACGAGTCGCATCACATCGTGGAGACGGTATTCCGTACGTACGCACGAGTGATGATATCGTTCCTATGATCGTGGAACTGTATTGGAGTATATATATATTATTTCAGTATCAATATTACTTTATAATAATCATAAATAGTTACTCATTACACCATTATACCCATCCTTGTAAAGTGATGGTGGAAAAATAGATTACACCACGGCGTGGAGACGGTATTCCGTACGTACGCACGCGCGGTGATTTCATTTTTCCGTAGGATGGATAGAAGGTGAATTAGGGTTGTTTCATATTTATAATAACATATCAGTATGTAAGTAATACTGATGTTATTACTTTATCATGAAACAACTAAAGAAGAAGAAGTTGAAGAAGAAAGAAATTGAAAAGATCGGTAATGGATATTACCTCTTCTTTGGAACGCCTCTTTGAATCCTCCACTTAGGGAACTAAGATTGGTCTTTGAAGAAGACCAGGACCTCTAGGATTATTCTAGGGAAGTGGAGAGGAGAAAATGTCAGGGGTTGGCCGAGCTTGAGTGCTCAAATTGGTGTGAGGAGGAGGGGGAGGAGGTTCCCTTTTATAAGGGAGGAGAGGGGCACCTTATGAATATCTCAAAATATTATTTTATATTAAAGTCAAAATCGGTTTATAATGGTTCCAAAGGGTCTTATTTCGAAGCTAAAGTGGGTATGGGTCGAAATCCTATCAAACAATATGATTTAGACAAGTTTAGGGTATTATTTCAACCTTATCAATTAGATTTAACTCTAAGTTAAATAATTTAACTTTTACCATGTCTTTTTGTTTTCTTTCACTATATGGTTAATACACTTACTATAACATACCAAACGAACCCCAAATTGTTTATTATTAATATATATATCCTTATCTAATTCATTTGGCCGAACCTTAGATTTTTAGGAATAAAATAACAATTAATAATATAATATTTGATTTAAAAACTATTTTGTGTCAATTTTGACACTATTTGATATATGATTTTTGTGAAAGTCATAACAGAATTATATGTTCGAACAAAGTTGATTAAATCAACACTAATATATCATAGTAACATAGAAAATTAGTGGAATTCATAAAAAGTCTTAAATTACATTTATTTTGGTATTTATATTATCAATTATGTCAATATTTCATTAATAAGATAATTACTGCATCATCTTTGTGTCATAAATATATTAAATTATTTGATGTCTAAAAATTACAAATAAAATACCATCATGTAGGAAATCGTTTTATCTTTCTAATTAATATTTACAATCGAATTTATCTTATGTATAAACCCATATTAAAAATGATTTACTTATTAAACTTTGATTTTAACTATTTTAACCCTTCTTTAAATAAATTAATAATAAATATCCTAATCTAATCCAAGTGGGCCTAAATGGTCATATTTTATTCAAAAGGTTGTTTTTGGTCGAATTAAACTTGTCCAATAGAATTAGGACATGTGTTAGGGTAATATTAATATCATATTTACCCTTAGTTACCCTATTTACTATTAACTGCGGTAAAAAAAGTAAAAAGTTACTATTCACCAAAAAATTATTTTTATCTCATTGAACCACATTTTACTTACTGATATCAACCGTGTCTGTCGGATTTTCGAAATTCCATTCACAGAAGCGGTAAAATTAAGTTTTATGAAAAATTCAGTTTTTAACCTACCACTTAGTGGTTTCACTATTCATCAAAAATTGAAAGTTTTCAGAAAAATACCAAAATTTCACCCTAGACTAATTTCGGTATTCCGAATCCAAAAATGAAGTCCATTTTAAAAAATAAAATTTATAAAATTTCAAAAAGTGGTTATTACTATTCATAACGGCTAGTTTTAATAGCATATTGTTGTTTAGTGAAACTCAGTATTGCGTACGAGGAAGGTCGCGATTGCGTGTAAAGCAAGCCAAGCAAGTGTTGTGTAGAAAAAGATTCCTTTGATGATTTATATAACATAAAAGTCTCGGGTGTTACATTTAGTTTTCACAAGTGACGGTGGAATTTAGTGGTTTGGTAGTCTCAGATAAAATGGGTTCATGGAGAAGTGGTTATAGGATCACAGTCACTTGGGTTACCAAGAGAGGGGTAGAGAAGTAGAAAGGTAAGTGACCGTGACATGGTAGGTAGTTGGTGAGGGAAATCACAGTCAATTTAGTGATCATGGTATGGAGTTGAAATGGGTGGTGGAGTGAGGCACAATCAGTTGCCAACTAATCACAAATAAGGTTCATGGTAGGTTGTCCACAGTCAGTATATTGACCATGGATATGGTTTATGGTGGGTATCATGTTATGAAGGGCCTCATGGTAGGTAGATGGGGAGACCAATAATGAGACCCACAGTAGGCATACTAACCGTGAGAAGAATGATTAGTTTATGCCTTTGATTTTTTTGACCAGAATTTAAACAAAATAAATTTCATTTTTTGTGTATAATTAATCCAAATAAATATTAATCAATTAAAATCAGTATTCAAACAATTAATTTAAAAAAAATTAAATCACTTCATATTCAATTCCAATTCCAATTCCACTTTTAAATTTCAGTTTAAAGATTTATTTCAAATTTTATAGCTTTGAAATTTGTATAAAAAAATTATTAACTCATTAAAATCCAGTGTTAACCCATGTTATCCATTAAGATACAAAATTTGAAAATACAAAAAGAAAATAAAGGAATTACCCAGTATTTGAATTAAAAGTAGGGTGTTTTCAATGAATAACAAACAATAAATGTATAAATTTTCACCTCACATCACACCCCCACACTTAAACTATTTCACTCATGGGAAATATTATCATTGAAATTCAATTTATTGAAAAATAAAAATAAATTTATATGGATTATATTTAAATTTAAAATCCATAATTGAAAAAAAACATAGATTCATTCAATGTTCATAAAATCTTTCCTCATATGTTTTTCAAACCACTACCTCACTTTAATTCAATAAAAGTTTTAGTGATCGAATTACATTTTAGTAAAATCAATGTTTTAAAAAAGTCAATTCCATTTATCCCTATTTCCTATGTTTCCTCAAACTAAATTTTTATTTTTCAATTTATTGAAACAAATCAAATGAATTTTTTATAATTCAATTTTCCCCTTAATGGGTACAATATTCGCCTCAACTAAATGAATTCATTTTTGACTTAGACACTTATTCTTTTTTTATTTTTCACATTCACGTATGTGTATAGAACTTATTGAAATTAAAAATGGAATTATTTAATTATATAAATGTACCCAATTCCCTTATCTCATATATTTACCATGGGATCCTAATTATCCATTTTAATTCCAAGTTTAAAGTACTTATAATATTTTCATTTGAGTTGGATCTCTAAGGTTTTATTTCTCACATAGGTAAATTTATCTCATATTAAGTTCCAAATTCATGTTAGTTTAAGTTATAAAATTTATTCCCCAAAAATATTTCACTAAAACTCATTTTCTTAGTTATAAGACCAAACTTCCATAAAGGCACTCATATATTTCACTCAGTAATCATATAAATTTCACAGTTTCATAACTAATGAATTACTTCAATTCTAGCATAGTATTTTTAAACTAGGAAAGGTAGTAATTATTTTCATGAAATATTTCAAAAATGAAAACATAAACTATAAAAAATAGCTATTTACAAACCTGTATTTATAGAAAAAAAATTTTAATGCCAAAAAATAAAAACCAACAAAAACTATGTTTATATTCCAAAAAAATTGTTTTTAAAATAAAATAAATAAACTAAATTTAAAATAGAGAAAGAGTAATTATAATATTTAAAAACATAAATTTTTTTATTTTTATATTTTTTTTTTACTTTTTTATTTATTTATTTATTTACATATTTAATAGATACTTATTAAAAATAGTGAAAATTTTTTTTATTTACATATTATAAAATATTAACTGATAATATTATAAAAAATACTCTAAAAAGGGTTGATATATCCTCCCACATACATATTTATGAAACTGTACATTAAAATTCCAATAGAATACACCTAATTATAGTTAATAAATAGTGAAAAGTAGTATACACAGCCTAATGTTTATTTCTCAGTAGTTTTGTGTTGAGCTCCCCCACGGTGCTCTATGGACAGCCTTGAGCTAGCCTCCTGAGTTCTATCCACTTAGGAAAAAAATTTACAACATTAAATAAAATATTAGAAAATATTTATTAAAATTTAATGTATAGAAAATGAAAAATAAGGGTAAGGGAATAGATTCTATGGATTTACCCTCCCAGGAGGGGTTGTGGTTAGATTATCTGTAGCTGGAAAGTCTTTTGAATATCCTTGGTCCATAGGGGGATGGATATTCTATGATGTGAACCACCACATTTTTTTCTTCCATATCCTGATATCTTCACTTCTTAGAGGTATCCACTAACACAGTACTACATTTTTATTCTGTTTTCAGTATAAATTAGCTTCAAATTTTGGGCTATAATGATGATAAATGGGGTTTCCTTGGGTTCTTCCATAGTGGTTGTGGCTTCCTAATCTAGTGTCTCCTCCAATAATTTTAATTCATAACAAACTATGGGAGAGTCCATAGAAATTGATAATTAAATAAAATTAAACTTATTTGAGTTCAATTACAATATATCCCTTCATACACAGCAGTTTGTACTTCTATTTCTTTTTCAATGACCACAGGTGATTCTTATTCTATTGTTGTTCCTCCCTCCAATTAATTCTCATGGTACTATTGATTAAGTAGTTAATATTTCTATTTTTTGTACCTTGGATCATATTCATAATGAGTAACCACTTCTTAGGAAAGTTATACATTTTATAGGGCCTCTTGTCTCCGTTGTTCTTCAAATTTGTCAATCTTTTGGTCTTTTCCAGGTTTTCTAGCCACTGGTGGGTCTTATTCTATGGAATAATTTAGTCTTCTTTCAAAGTTATATTCATCCTTATCCTCTTTTTCACCATATTGGGTAGTTTTATCTTCAATTCCCATATTCTCTAGTTTCTCCTCTATAATTTCCATCCCTATTTTTCTTTAAGGTAAGCTACAGTGAGTTTCTTATCTTCATTATCCAGGATGTACATCAATGGAACTGAGTTTGTAAAATTAAAATTAGGGGGATTAATAGAAAATTTATCCTGCTTTAACTTAAAAATAAATTCATTTAGTGCATTAGTATCTCCCTTTTCAGTCTCAACATGTTGGTCTTTTCTAGGTATAATTCCTCTTTGAAGTTTTCTTGTGTGGATGGCAGTAACATTGTGCATTCTAGCCTCTCTTAAAAATAGAGATCATCCAACTCTTCATTTTTAGCATCCTTCAGGGCCTATATAATTTTTTTTCTAATTACATTATTTCATTTATAGAAAGAGATAAATTAAAAGAAAATTGGTTTTCAATAAAATCATAGAAATAAAAGTTTGAAATAAAGTCTACCTAAAGTGTTTCAACTTTTTATTCCTTTTCCTGATACACTAGCTCTAGGTAGATTTGTTCCAGGGTAAACAATGGAAGATCCTACAATTATAAAAAATCACTCTTTTCCTCTTTAATATATTATTATAGAAATACCAAGGGCTCTAACTCTTCAGATTTTTGTTGTTTCCTTTTCACCACAAGCTTTTGGAGTGTAGTGACTATTACAGTTTAAATACTTTTGAACTCCTTAATCATTTATCTATATCCCTCCAATTTTGGGTTCAATTTCACTTGAAAATCCTTTATCATAGATGATTATCTCTAAATTTCTTCTAGTTTAAGTTCTTCTTCAGTTTGATAGAGTGGGTTCATGTGTTATTGTTGATGTTTCCACTGAAATTACATCTCCTAGAATGCATGGGGTAATGTATAGTAAGAATATGCATGAATATATATTAAAGAATTTCCTCACTATAATACTTATCCCAGTTTTAGAAAAATTTAAATTTGAAAACAAAAACAAATAAATATAGGAAAATCAAGAAAACACTTAATTACAATCATGTCAAAGACAATGGTAACTCAACCTTTCTCCCCAAAATGGCTCCAAGTTGATCACATAGTTTTCATGGGCCATTTTCAAATAGAATTTCAATTTTACTCCTAATGAATCCTATTGGATGAACATGGTTGTATCTTAAGGATAATGGCTTGGGAGTCTCATTATCCCAACACTTTTAAAAGTATTCAAATATTATGATTGGTTTTTTTGGGGGTTTCGATTGAATGGAAACAAGAAAGAGAATTGAAATAAAAAATGATCATATAATGAATGCTAGAGATGAAAATGAAGATAATGATGAACTCCAGTAAGATCTATCATGATTTAATTTTTCTTAAGAATCATATAATTCAATGAGTATCTTAAATATCATTCCCATATTCACTCTCCACTATTTTATTTGATATTAAACCATTAATCTATTCAAGATATCCTTAAAAAACTAGTCATTACATGTATTATCCTAGGTTAATGGGTAATAATATTCCTTAATTGATTGAATAAACTCACTCACACGCCTAAAAATAGTCACATACCATTATTTTTATAAAACCACATGACTCTAATCTGATGAAATGTGGCCCAAAATCGAGGAAGACTTTATTATGCAATGGTTGGAAGAGTGTGATAGTGTCAATGAATTGTAAAGTGAAAATATAATCTATCACACTCTACTTCCACTATCTCACTAGAATCAGAGAGAATGTATCTTGGTAATTAAATGCATGAATTTTAGATCATCACTATGATTCCCCCTTGGACTACCCGCAATGGGTTCTCTCTCCAGGATCATGGATATCTAAATCACTAGGACATCCCAGAGGGGAGAAACACAATTAAATTTAGGGGGAAAATATCAAAATATTATAACTAAATGAAAAATGGAATGAAACATTAAATTAAAAATTTATAAATAAAAATATGGAAAGAAATTTACAACTAGGTTTGACTGATATTAAATTTTTCTATTGTGTGAGGGTGGAAGATATTTATAGGCAGTGACCTTCTTCATCCTTGTATTCAGTGTCAATATAATATTTGTCTTTATATCTATGTGTACCACATGTGAAGCTATAATTTTTGTGATCAATTCTATCATGAGTGTCTCTTCCAAAGATAAATATTTTCTTATTTTTTTAGGGTGAAATGATTCAGTACATTACATTATAGTGGATTTTATTCTAAAATAAAAAATTTTGCCTTTTGGATTTAATTGGGCCTTGATAAGTGGGTATGGACATTGATGTAAAAAAAGTGGACATATTGGGATTGGGCCTATGATGTCATAGGAATGGTGATTATAGTTTCTGGTTGTGCAATGGGGATTCAGTGGTTTGGATTCATCCACAGTGTTATGGTCTTCTCCCTCTATAGTGAAAGGCGGTGGATCTCAACAGTGGTACAATTGTGGCGTATGATAACTCTGGAATTCACAAGTGAGGGTGGCATTTGGAGGTTCAATATTCTAAAATAGAATGGGTTTACGGATACGTTTTTATGGGATCATGGTCACTAGGGTGGTCATGATAGGGTTGGAGGAGCAATATGGGTAGTGACCATGGAATGGTAGGTAGTTGATGAGGGAACTCACAGTCAGTGTATTAATAGTTAAATGGGGTTGAAATGGGCAGTGGAGTGAGGTAGAGTTAGTTTCTAACTAACTGTGAATGAGTTTCATAGTAGTTTGTCCATGGTTAGTACAATAACTATGGTTATGGTTTGTAGTGGGTCGGGTGGTAGGAAGTGACTCATGGTAGGCAGGTGGGGTGACCGTGAATAAGATCCATGGTAGGCATATTGACCATGAGAAGCATGGTTAGTTCATTCCTTTTCATCTTTTTTACTTTTATTTAAACAAAATAAATTAATTTTAGTGCATAATCATTCCAATTAAATCTCGATCAATTAAATTCAATATTTGAAAATTTTATTTGAAAAACTAAAATAACATCAGATTCAAATAAATTTCAATTCCAATGTTACAATTCGAGTTTAGAAAATCATTTTAAATTATATGTATTTATAATTTTTATAAAAATGATTAACTCATTAAAAACCGGTATTAAGATATGTTGTATATTACGTTCTAGATTTCGCAAAGTTAGTAAAAAATAAATGAATTACCCAGTATTTGAATTCAAAGTAGGGGTGTTTTCAATGAATAATGGACAATAAATGTTTAAAATTTCACCTCACATCACTGGGACTAGTCACCATCCAAGAAGGTGGTTGTTGGTGGTGGTGTCCAGATTAGGCTTGAGATAAGGTATTATTTTTCATCCATATAAGGAGAATCAAAACCCACAAAGTTTTATGCCACTTAACAAGATATGTCATACCTTTTAAGTTTGTGTGATGAGGACCATAATGGTGGCTTTTAAGGTTATATAAACATGACCATTTACAATAATTTTAGGAAAACCATTCCAATAAATGGATAGTGTGAGGATTACTCATAGGTATCCCTTTGTGGATGATCATAATGGGAATATATACCAATTATTATAGGTTTGGTTTATAAGATCTTGTGTCTATACTGGCATCTAAAATTCAAGAGGATTTATAATTCTAAAACTATTTAATGGTCTAGATTTTAATGTAGGATTATGAGTGGAATTACAAGAGTTTGAGAACCTATAATAGGTGTTTTGGATGTGTAATGGAGGTTCGAAGGTGTCTGGGAGGTTTAGTAGAGCACTGAAGGGTTGTAGGGTTGTATTCTGCAACCACTAGATAACCAATGGGGCCTATAGTGGTTGATTTCCACTATATGTTCCACAATAAATATATTGTCCATGTACTATCTAACTAGTGGGGTTAAATGGGGGTAAATACTATTCCCATCCCCCAAAATTTTTACGTTATAATTCTCCCTCTCATCCTCTTTATTTTGTTGTGTGCGGTCCATGGGGTCTCTTTCTCTCCACCTCTTGGTTCCCCCATGTTTGGGGTGTGGCTCTTTGGAATTTTATATGGAGAATCAATGTATGGGTCCCACTTATTTTTTCTACTCCTTTTCCACTATACTTCATGTTAATTTTACAATGTCTGGGTTTAGGTATTTTTTATGATTTCATCAATGAATGGTGAAATAATATTAATCCTTTGGGACTTTTAAGTAGCCCAGCTAGAGGACATCCCGTAACAACATCCATCAATCTCCTTTCATCAAATAATCAAAATTAAATAATCTAATAGATTAATTTTAAGGTTTTATGGTTAATTTTAATTAAATTAATTATGAATTTGGTATCAGAACTAAGGTATTTGGCCCTGATTGGTATTGGGATTCTCCTGCATGCTTCCTGCAACTGTTTGGTTTTGGTTTCGGTGTGACATAGTGACATGGTGATTATTCTCTAAATGTTCTCAATTATAATTAATTTTTTTGATTAATTATATTTAATATAATTAATTGTTTTTAGATTCTTGTAATGAGTTTGGATATCATTTGTTGATGTTATATGGTACCCATCTTGGATAGACCTTGATAGGCCTTGGTTGAGTTATTGGACCTTAAAGAGAAATGGAATTCTTGGATTAAGGTAGGTGGTCTAAAATACACACCCCATGGTTTATTCATTTGATTATATACATTGTAGAATATGGACCCACCACCTTAGGGTGATTATATTTTGAATTAAACTAATTTTTAAATAAGTAAATTAATTTCTGAATTGATAATTAATTGGATTGTAAATTTTAATTAAATGAAATGATTGTGGATGGACTGTACAGGGTGTCAAGAACCACTATAGTCCCTCGGATGCTGACTATTTTCCTTGGATACTGGTGTTTGAAGGCTTGTATAATCATATTATGATTCCATGATAATGTTTAACCCTTGATATGTGGTTAACCAAGGTGGATATAACATAGGATTTGGGTGATGGGTTGTCTAGGCATACTAACCTTTTGAGGCCTTGAGGACCAAGATGGGTCATGTTCTATCTCTTGAGTGTTTCCAATGTGACATAACCCATGTATCTAGTAAGGTCTCATTTTACTAATAATAATGTCAAGGTATTCAGTATTCCCCAAGCATCGAGTGTTATCTTAATACCTAGTTTGAGACTGGGGATCCTTATGAGGGTTCCTATATTGTGTTGTGGCCTAGAGGACCCTAATGGGTGCCATAGTAACTAATTGACCCTAATTGGGAGCATATTTATTTGGTAGAGATAGTGGAGTGTATCACCTATAACCCACACCAAATGTTTAAGCCTATGGGGATATGAATTGTAGTGATGGTTTTAGGAATTTGGATAACACTTGAATTTATTTTATTATATCATGTATTAATTATGGATGTAGTTATAGTTCTAGATGCACTTCCTGGAACTCGGTCTATGGGATTGATGTGATTATGATGTGGTGTATTCCCAGAGGTGTTTCCTAGGATCCCACTTTGTTCTACATATGATAATGATGTGATATGGATTGGATGATGATATCATTGTGGATGTCTGACATGTATCATAATATAAAGTTATTGATCCATGTAAATAATGCCCAATATGTTAGGATTCAACCTATATTCTATATGGAACTCCCTAGATGCCATAGGTCCTTAGGATTCCTAGCCTCTCTATGATCTAGCCATGTAGGATTGGGGGATTATTTTATTGTGATTATTATTATGAGGAATAGATTCCTAGGTTAGTCTAAGAATCAATTCAATCAAGCTTCATGACAGTACTTGGTCTTGATCATGATTCACATGTTTCCTAGGACTTGGCAGTTTGGCATGGTAACTTGTGGGATAACTTCTATTCAGTGATTTCTTAGGATGTTCAAGAATCATATTTGTGGGATTATTTATACCTAGAGTTTGGAGAGATTCTCAAGACACCTAATATTTTTCTATAGAGCCATTAATGATGAGTATTGGACCATTTGATCTTGAGAATTGGGATTCCTATGTTACACCAGGTTAAGGTATTTATATGGTTTCAACTATATCATAATTTTCTTAGAGAAACTCTAAGACTAGCCAAATTAGGTATGGTTGGTATGGGTCAGATTTTTATGTCTCAAAACTGATATGGTTGGTATATAGGTTGGAATGATCCATATTATATTCTCATAGATATTATGTAATCAGGTTGAATCATGTATTTTTTGTTTATTTTATGTATTTTTCAGTATTTTTTATATTTATATTTATCATGTCACATGCACATATCACTACATATACCAATTGGTATGATACCGCATAGTGTCTCCCTACTGAGTTTTATAATCACACCCTACTCAAGCCACCATTACATATGGGTACTTGAGTAGATCACACATTATTATAATAAACATAGGTTGGGTAGAGGCCCATGATAGCTTGATTGAGTGGGTCAGCTCAAATGATGTTAGAGATCAAGATGAGGTGAGGCTCAGTTTATTCATGGAAACATCATTTTTTATTTATTTTTTGCTAGTATGTATATGTGATCGGACCATTAGGTCTTTAATTTTTATATTGAATGGTTGTTTGTTCCTTTATTACATTATATTTTTTATATGTTCTATTTATATTTATTTATTTCTTTGATAGATGATATTTAATTATTTATTATTCAACTTCACACTATAATATAAAGGGTATAGCCTTCCCATGATACCTCCTTATACCCCCACTGCTATTCAATATCCTCTGGTGTTCAAAGAGGCGTGTATGAGGTCTTATGATGAACTAGGATAGGGAACCAACCAAGTGGCCTTCAGACCAAGATATTAAAAAGTGTTATCATTGGTATTTCTAATATCTTACTATTTTGATATTTGGTAGACATAATACATAGGTATGTGTTGGAACATGTGATGGAACTTGGACTGGTATGTCATGAACACCTTTCCCAGTATAATTCATGGTTTCCATGGGTATGGGATATATTTTCTTGGCTTGTGTTGTTATGATTGATATGATTTTCACCTCATGTGAAGCACATGAAGTTTTTGATTTATGACTTATGAGTTATTGTATATATGGATATTGAACCATTTTTAAGAATCTAGTTATTGGGTTTTTAACACTTTACATATAGAGTAAAGTGACTTATCGTGCATCATATCATGAATATAGGATCCATATGATATAGGACTTCTAGTGTGATTATTCCACTAAAAACTAAGGATCGTCTTTTTTACTATGTTATAAACTTCTCATATGGAATTTTCACATACTAGTACTTGGTATAATTCTACTGAGTCTGGATGACCTATATATATATTTCTTTCTGATGGTAGGTCACATTGGTCCTATGGAAAGATGATCTATGGAATATATGGTAGTGATCTAATCCCTCGGTGTGTAGGATGTGGTAGACCCTAATAGGTTATTTAGGGTTGATTATTTAAAGTTCTAGTGAAAACATATATGGTGTTTTCTTGTATATCTTGCAATGTTACTCTACTTAATTGAGCTAGTAACTGTATTTCACTTGACAGTAGTCATCTAGGATGGTGCCTTCAGTTGTGGCAGTAGTGATGTATGGTATTTTTATTCTTGAAGGGCCATTACGACAGGTAGATGATCAGTAAGAATCAATGACTATTGGGTTGATGGTTTGGAACATGGTTCTAGTTTATGTTATATTAAATCCTAGAGTGGTTGTTTTTGAATGATGATATCAAGTTTTTTTAGAAACAAAACTTGTGATATTGTTGTGAGTTATGGCCCTAGTGAGACCTTGGTTTATGGGATAGGTTGGAGGACCTAGTGACCTTTTTAGATGTGAATTTGTTTTTTTAGTGAGTCATATCTTGGTTTCTTATGAGGGAAACCTGTAAGAGGTGTTATTCTAGACATGTGGTTCCTATAGAGGTGGTGATCAAGGTTGTATGCTTGTGTTGTGATTGATGCATGGATATTCCATCAATTATGTTATATAGAAAGTAGGATGCCTTTAGTTTATGAGAAACCACCATGAGTGATTTTGATATAGAGGTGGTATTTTGAAGGTAGGACCAGTTGAGTGCTTATCACATTGATTTTAGATGTACTTTAGAAGTATGGGGTAAGTTTGGGTAAATTCTCAAGGTCTTGGAATAGCATCGGGTGGTGCCTAAGTGTATGGATTAGATTTAAATTCCTTGGGGCATGGATGGATAACTATGATTTAAGAAAAACACCATGTGGTGGGTGATTATGAGATAGACCATGGCACATGTATGGTGCCTAATTTTAGATAGCATTTCCTAGGGAACTCTTGACTTGATGAGTTGACATTCCATAGAGAATGGTAAATATACATGGGTGATGTATGAATCGTGGGAGTTTGATTCAGTTGAGAGATCATACAGTATAGGATTTTACACCTTCTATATATGATGGGGAGGTAATGGTATTCACTGTTTTTACATGGTATCGATATAAATTTTGAATCATTGATGTTCATGAGTGGTTTGAGGATCAATTGAAGTTTTATGATATGTTTGTGGTCATGGTTACCCAAATATTCGGATGAAATAAAGTAAGTGCTTCTATAGTGAGGTATATCCTAGAAGGGCATCAAGTGTAGTGTTATAGTTGATCCAAGGTTTAAGTGGGTGATGCTTGAGTTGGAATGATCATGTCTTTGAAGGAGTGGAATGAGTTTTCTAATAATAAAACTCATTGAGGTTACGCTCAAGGAGTGGCATAAAGTAAGTTGTATGATGGGAACCATGATAACGGTTTTGGGTGCAATGACCCCCATGCAATAAGGGCCATAGAATTATGGGACTTGTAATTGTATGGTTGTTTTGGAATTTGTATTCCAATGATTAAAGTGGTCTAAATACATATGAATTCCTTGGTGAATTCGGATATGGTACTGGGTGGATTCCAAGCATGGGTGTCATACTCGCTATGGTTGATGAAGATATGAAAATGGTCGAGTCAATTGTGAATCGGTGCTTAGAAGGTGAGTACGGGATTTAGTGTGTGTACTTGGAAGATCAAATAATTCCTTTGGGTTTATGGTCATTGTGATCATGTGTTTTGGTAACATGTTTATAATGAGATCCAATCATTTCTAGAAAGGGTCTACCAAAGGAGGTTTAAATGGTGTTTTTGAATGAAATGGAATGTGGTTATCTAGAAACCACATCAGATGTGTAATTTTGGATATGACAGGTTCTTTTGATAATTGGTCGAGAATTTTAGATGAATCTGGCATTCACATGTTATTCTTGAACAATAGGACTCATCAATTCAGGTAATAATCAAGATTAAATGAATGAATCAACATTGGACTAATGCTTTTAGTCATGTTTAGGTGTGGGATTTAGAAAAATATATATGGGGAATCATTATAATAATGGGATCATGTTTCAATAAAAAAATTGATGGTGGAGGCATCATGGCTCGAAATTGGTATTTTCATGCTGCATCCTATGGGGGGAAGTTCCATAGGCTGAATAATGATTTATAATATTACATGGTCATGTATTGGGTTATAAAGGCTTGAGTAAGTGTTATATTGGTGTTTTAGTCATAGTTATGGGTGTTTCCTCATGGTCCATCATTTTTAGCGCCATAATTTTAAGGTTTCTATTTAGAAGCACGTTTGGAGATTCGATCTAGAAAAAATATATTTTATAGATAATAAATTACAAATATATGTCTAGTGATACATATAGGTGACTATAAATACACATTGGGGATGATAATTGTTATAGTGGGTTGATTTTCAGATTTTATGTCCATACAGGCCTTTGAAATTCAAGAGGAATTTGAATTTTCAAACTAATGGAAGAGCAATATTTTTATCTAGGATTTAGAGTATGTTTATGAGATTTTGAGAAATTATAATAGTTTTTTTTTATATTTAATGAAGTTCAAAAGTTAGTTGGAAGGTTTGGTGGAGCACTAGAGGGATTTTGGGCAAGCCAGCCTACAGTTTTCAGCCACCAACTAGCTAGTACTATCCCGCTAGCTAGTTTGTGACCCTATACTGCTAGCTAGTGGGGTTAAATGGGGGGAAATTACTATATAACCAAATTACCCAAGTTTTTAATGGTTCATTCCCCTCTATTATGCCCCATTTTGTTGTGTGTAGCCCATGGGGTCTCTCCTCCTCCACCTATTGCTTCCCCCTTATTTGGGGTGTTTCACTTGGGCATTTTCCATGGTGGGTCAAGGTATGGGGCCCCTTTATTTCATCTTCTCATCCTGCCCTCTTCTTCACACTAATTTGGTGGTGTTTGGGTTTAGGGATTTTTAATGATTTCATCATAGAATGGTGAAATTTTTTGAATCCTTTAAAACTTTCATGAATCCTAGCTAGATTATGTCATGTAATGACGTATGTTAGTCTTCATTGATTAAATCATAAAATTTATGTCATGTTGTGTATTTATTTAAGGTTTTATGGAGAATTTAAATTAAATTAATGATATATTTGGTTTTGGAACTTAAGTTTTTGGCCTGGATTGGTACTTGGGGTATGCTATGGGCCTCTCACAACTGGTTGGTTCTGGTTTTTATACGACATAACAATGGAGTGATTTGTTGATGAATATAATCAATTCTAATTAAATTCTTTAATTAAGTATATATAATATAATTAATTGTTATGAGATTCCTAGAATGTGTTAAGTGATTGGTTGGTGATGTGAGATGGTACCAGTCATGGATGGACCTTTAAGGGACTTTGTAGAGTTACCAAACATTAGAGATAAATGGAAAGCTTCTGTTTGGGGTAGTTAGTATCTCATACACACCTTACATTTTATACATTTTATTATATGAATTGTAGAATGTGTCATCACTACCTTAGGGAGATCATCCTTTGAATTAAAGTAATTATTAAATAATTAAATTAATTTCTAAATTTACAATTAATTATATTGTTAAGTTTAATTAATTTTAATGACCATGGATAGATTGAAAAAGGTGTTGAATACCACTATAGGCCCTTAGAAACTGGATGATTTCATCATCCATCGATGGATGAAGGCTTGGATAATTATATTATGATTACTTGAGAATTTTATACCCCCTGATATTTTTTATCCTAGGTAGATATACCATATTCTTTTGGTGATGGGATGGATAAGTATATCAACCTTATGATAACATAAGGACTAAGATGGGTCATGTGTCATATCATAATTATTTCTGATATATCATAACCCAAGTAGCCAGTGAGGCCATGCTATCCTAATGATGATGTCGAGGTACGTAGTATTCCCTGAGCATTAATTTCTTTCCTAATACCTGGATTGATAATGAGAACCCATGTGAGGGTGCTTCTACTGAGATATGACCCAGGGGACCCCAATGGGTTCCTTGGTGACTAACCGACCCTAAGTGAGAGCATATGTCCTAGGTATAGATGGTGGAAGGTGTCACCTAGAACCCTCATCTCTCATATAATCATGTGGGGTTGTGAATTTTAGTGATGGATTTATTCATTCTTCTAAGCCTTGACTTTATTTTATGTCATCATATATTTATTGTAGATGTAGTTATGGTTTCAGATGTGCTTTATACAACTCGGTCTATAGGACTAATGTGATGATGGCATGGTGTAATCCCAAAGGTGTTTCATGGAATCTGTATTTGGGCCTCATATGTTACTAATATAATTCGGCTTGGATGATGAAATCGATGTGTATTTATGGTGTTTATATTAGGATCTGTCTATTGAGCAATGTTAAGAATGTCTAGGATGTCAATATTCGACCTCAATTCTATATGGGTGCCTTGAAAACCATAGGTTCCTAGGATTCCTAACCTATCTAGGATCCAACCATGTAGTATTGGGGGATTATTTTAACCTTGATTCAATTATTTCTTGAGATTTCTAGGAATTATCCTCAATCCATTATTTATACCTAGAGTTTAGAAGCTTTCTGATGATATATAAGGTCTTTCCATGGATCAATTCATGATGAGAAATTGGTTATTTTAGCCTAAGAATTTTTATTTGTAGGTTAAACTAAGATCTATTATTTATAGGGTTTTAATGATATCATGATGTTCTTATAGTCATGCCAACACTGAAAGAAGAAGGTATGGTCGATCAGGTTCATGGGCCTAAGGATCAACAATTTTATAGTTTCTACATGTTTTGGTATGATCTATATGATGTTCTCATAGATATTATAGCATCAGAACGATGTAGGTATTGTTGGTTTATTTTATTAATTGTTTAGAAGTTTATTTATTTATATTAAGCATGTTACATTCACATATCACTGCATATATTGGTTGGTATGGGACTACATTAGTGGTTCCCTACGGAGTTTTGTGCTCACACCCTACTCAAGCTACCATTGCACATGGGAATCTGAGTATCTCTCACATTCTTATTATAAGAATAAGTTGGGTAGAGGTTTGGGATATCATGATTGAGTGGGATGGATCAAATGATATTGGAGATCCAGATGAGGTGATTCTCAGTGTAGTAATAGAGTAAAAAAAATTATACTGGTATGTATATGTAACTAGCCTAGTGGGTGGTCAGCTATTGTGTGGAGTGGATGTCCAGGCCTTTATTTCATTTCATTTATTATTGGTCACATTTATATTTATTTCTTACACTTATAGTTTATTTATTATGGTTGGTATTTAATTATTTATTATTCAAATTTACACATTGATATTGGTGGTATAGCCTCTTCACAATACCTCTATAGACCCTTTGCTTTTAATTGATAGCCTCTATCATTTTGGTAGGCATGCTTGAGCTCTTATGATGAATTGGGTCAGGGAACCAGTTGAGTAGCCTCTGGGATGGTACATTACAAAGTTCATGGGGAATATGTCCCCATGAGAAAGATTGTGTCCTCATCAATAATATGGATAAATGAGAAAATTTTATGGGGAATATAGACCCAATTAAAGGATTTATAGGAATATAGGGGATATGTCTTGTCAAGGAAGATTTTAAATAGTTATGATGTTTGGTTTGAACCTCTTGAAGGAATTATATATATCCTTTTAGAGTAAGAATAAAATCCCATGTAGTTTATTTTTCACTGTTTAAGGTCACATAACAGGATTGTACTATGAAATTTAACATCATAAGGTAAGGAAGTTATCATGTAGTTTTATATCATGCAACTAGGACATTCATGTCATGAAATAGTTGAAAACAAAATATTGATTAGGGCATACACATTGAGGCTACCCTACACTACACATTAATAAATTATTGGTCTGAAATAATTAATGAGGGAATTATTGATTGGTTCTTACACCTAATATGAGGCCCAATGTATTTCTTGGGAATAGGGAGAGAATAAGGGGGATTACACATGAGTTTGTGTTACCCTAATGTGGATGTTTTTAGGTCAATGATGACTCAAGGTGATGAAATCATTAATGGGAACATGGTTAGGGATTACACTTAGGAAGGAAACCCATTGGCACAGGGATCATTGATTGGAATTAGGATCTAGGCTGATCATGTTTATCCAAGTAATATTGATCATGTGTCATCATGATAGGTAACCTCATTATTAAAGGAATATACGATCATGGTCATCCCTAATGTTCTACCTATCTAAGATAGAAATTCTTGAGCCTCATTTTATCAATGAAATACATTATTGAGGGAGGGTACTCTAATCCATACCATGACATGATCATATTATTTAGGTTGTTTTGGAAGAGGTCTGGATTTGGCCTTTCGGGGTAACAACCTTGGCGAAATGGGTTCATGAAGGTATTTTGGGTTAGCATGGCCCAGATAGGAGACCTAGGTAAAGTTTAGGATGTATAGGAGGTCAATATTCATGTAATTTTAATGCTTCATGATGTGTATATAAAGGATCAAAATTATAAAAGTTCAAGAACCATTCAAATAAGGGTGATGAATACCCTAAATAACCCCCATATGATATAGAATAATTTCCATGTGGAGTGAAATATTTCACGTCTGAATCAATGGGGGCTCTACAAAGGGCCTCACACAATCCCCATTAGTGAAGGTATTCATAAGACACTTCATTCATGAAGGTATTAATGATATTATTCATTCATGAAGGGATTTACAAAGCTATTTCTTGTCTTACTTTATTTTCTATGGATTACTTAGGGATCACTTCCTGGAGAGATATATGGATCTCCTCAAAGTTTTCAAAAGTGGAAAATAAATCTTTTATTATTTATTTCACCATTACTTTTATGTATCTACTTTTATGTGATAATGGGATATTTATATGAAGTATTATGTTATTGTTTCTTGAATTAGGTGGCTTCATAGGGAGTATTTGGTCTCATAATACACTCAAGGATTTTGGTATTTTCATACACAAAGGGATCTATGAATAACCATGCATGGAATTAAAAATTTATGCATTTTCACCATAAATAACTATATTTTCTACATGGTAACCCAAAAAATCAATGCCTCTCACAAACGACTATATTTCTCTATAGAGCAAGCCAAAAACCAACTACTCTTGAAAAAATGGCATTTTGCAGAGCACTATGGTATCTACAAAATGTTATGAAGTAACCATGTGATAGACCAGAATGTATCACCTCAGCCTTATAAATTACAACTTTTTTGTAGTTTGTCATGGAACCTCACAAAGGAATAAAATTCTTTGTGAAGCAATTCTACAACTATGTGAAACCATTTCCATTGTCAAGTTTTTCATGATTTTTATTCTTTATGATATTTTCTTTGATTAAGGATCTTATTCCCCGTGTTTTATTTAAATATTTATGACTTTGAGGACCCCAAGAAATTCCCCACTCAGAATAGGATTTGATTAGCTTGGAGAGGATCCAATTACAAAGATTAAATTTAACCCATGAGAGTCTAAAGTAGTCTATGTCGGAGGAGGGACACCTATATAAATGGATCTGGGCAACTTCATTTCTCACATTGTGATTGAAGGTTCTTTGTGATCATATTAGAGATCAAAAAATTGGTTTCCTTCCTTATATTGGTCTTTCTTTATGAAACAAGGGTATGCTATATACTGGTACTTCACAGAGAATTTCCTTAAGTGAAATTAATACACCCATGTAGCAACCATGTGGATCATGTAATGATATGTGGTCTATGTAGCACTATAGGTTCTATACAAGATTTTTTAATTTATCAAAATTTTCATCCAAATATCCTAAAATCTAACCAAAACTTTCTTCTTATATAAAATGACTCCATAACTAGTCCTTTGTGTTTCAAAAGAGAGGAGGAATGTTATGATCAAGTGTGTCAAAGTTGATGTGAGGTGATGTGTATGTCTAACAAATTATTTCTTTTCAGAACTCATGGGTCATAATATTTAGGATTAATTAGTAATATACATGTTACTGATTTATGAATGTTGGATACTTACAGATGTATCCATCCCAGAACTACATCGTGAAAACCAGTGAGTTGCCTAGATAAATCATTATCAAGTGACCATATTAGTACACATCTCATCAAAGGGGATATTATCATGGAATATCATTCTAGGGGGTATATGTTAGGCTATACTCTTTTTTCACTTTATAAAAAATGGTGGGTATTTTAGTTATACAGTTACAACTATAGATGAATCCTAATGAAGGATATAGCTAAAGCAAAACTAGGAAGGTCGTTAAGGTGGGGTCTTCACTATAGGGTCTTTTTAGGAAGGATTATGGGTATCCCTTATGGTTGTACAAGATTTGTGAAGATTTATAGTATTATAATAAATTATTGGGGTTATATGAGGATATTTGGGTCTGAAATTAATTATCACACTAAAATAGGAACATCCACCAAGAATTTCTTAGTATATGGATTTTGGATACAAATTCATTCCACCTAGTGAATGGGGAGGTCACTATCAGTATTTAAGGTGTCTATATGATTATTATGGAACCAATACTAGGGTAAATGTATGATGAGTTCATCCCCTATTCCTCTTTATAGGACAATGTGAAGAGGTTGCCTCCACTTCTTAGGGAGCTACTCATAATGGAATGAAATATCTTAAGGTAAGAGGAATTACCCAAGTTTTACATTCCTTTACTTGATTGGGTTTAGTAATTCAGCACAAAAAATGGTCAATATACCCACATGATTAGGATAAGGACTTACCCAACATGAAAGACCTGAATACTTGCATGTTCATACTGGTTGATGCTGGAGGAGGGTCATTTCAATAAGTGAGGCTGGAAAATTACTCCGGGTATTGATCAACGGGTACTCTTGATAGTATTTATTACCAATTTCCTAAGAAAACACATACTACCAGTGTGTGAATCACATAATAGGGTTAGAGTTGTGACATTAGTCGTGGGGGATTGATTGATTATTGGACAACACATCAACTTGGTGTCCCAGTCCCAGCATATCTATACTATTATCTTAGACATATCAGTAAGGTAATGAACCCTTTTAGGCATGTTGGTTTGGTTTAGGTCCTCTAGTGTTGGAGAACACCTCACATGGAAGATATGAATTTATAAATTACCAATCAATCCAAGATTCACATTTCCAACCATATCTCTAGTACAGAAGTGAATTCAAACCATCATTATTGAAATATAAGGATGTAAATAACTTGTTAAATTAACATGAATTATTTTTCTAAACACCAAAAATACCTCTAAATTTAATTGTGACTAGAAATGAATTTGTTAACCACATAGTATGAGGGTATCTCATATCCTTGAGAGAATTTGTATTAGTTGCTAGTATTTATGGGGAACTGATCTATGAGGGGTATTCACCTTTCAAATTTTGGTGATAGTTTGTTTGTATCCAAAAAAGATTTCATACTCTTCTAAGTATTGTATAGGAAGAGAAACATTTTATGGTTTAATTACATCTCTAGATCATGTTTATGATATAGAAGATAGGTATTAGGTTGGATCTTCCACTAGTATAATTTGTGTTTGAACTTGGAAATAACTACATCGATGCTTGGATATGCTTATATCCAGATTCACAATTGGATAAATGGGTTCCCATAGTTGAGGTTCCACCAATAGTTAAGATAGATTAGGAATGACCACCTCAACCAAGATCAAAGAGGCCTAGAAAAATATTGGCTCTAATGAATCCTATAATTTCATAGATATAGATAAATAGAGTAAGGAACTTTGACCTATCCCCCTGGAAAATCAGGGTGGTTCTTTCATTAACTATACCTACCACTACATTTTTTGAGTTCCTAAATGGAATATTATGCCTAGATATAGGCTCTTTATATTGAAGAGAAATCAAGGATACTCCAAGCATTTGAAGTTTAGCTAATGAATTTTAGGTATGTGACTAATGTGACCCATATTTCTTTCAAGGAGTAACCTACTAAGGAGGGATATTTTCTTATAGAAAGTGATGCCTTGATAAATTCTTTTAAGGGTGGGTAATTTTACACAAATCTAGTGTTAAATACGCTAGTACCCAGTGGATGATGAAGAAAACACTTCCTAGGTAGAGGTAATATAATTTTACCCCCTACACCTTTACACTATCATTGGAAATAGTTAACTAATTATTATCTCTCTCTTTATAAAATGTTGTGGAAGAAATATTTCCTATCATATCTATAGTGTACTCAACTGGTGCAATGATGATCAATAAAGGTGCTCCTATGGATGAACTGTTTTAAGATGAGGACTCCCCTTTCATGGTAGAGCATATATGGGCAATACTTTCCAACCCTGAGGGTATTATCTCACCTTTTACATCATAAATTGATCTATACATAAGAATAATGCTTTAAGAAATATAGAATAAAAGGATATTGAATTATTTGGTAGTTCATATTCATTGGGGATCAATGTATCCTTTTAAACCCCTAGGTGATGAGTCGGACTTGGTGATCCCAAAAGTATGAGCTATATAGGGGCTTACAACTTGGTATCTAGGTGGTACTCTCCTTAGAGGAATCCATTTTATTTTAGAGGTTGGTAAGAATAAATAGAAAACAAAACTAATATATGTCTCAAGTATAGTGAATGACATCATAGAGACCCTAGGTTTGGGAGTAGTAGTTTACCAAAGACATATTGTCTCAATTCTTTGAAAAGGGGCTTCTACAACTACAGCATCAGGAACTCAATAAATGCTATATCTAGTTTTATAAACCCTAATAAAGTTTAATCTTATATTATTTTAATAATCCATATGGTATTTTAATTTAAGATTATTAACTTTCCAAGAGCATATTTCACATGATCTTCAAGAAGGGATAGTCACATAAATGGAGGTGGTTAGATCCTGGGGGGTTAAAACTGGCCAATAATCTAGATTTTATGGTCATCATCCATGTGAATTAGATACCATTATATGACCTAATATAGGTATTTAATCAAATCAATTCCACATTCACTAATTTTAATATAATGCATGGGTTGTTTAATAAAGGTTTGTGTCCCTGAGATTTGTCAACTCCTTTTGTAGCTATGGTAATATGTGTCAATTGTTTTATGTATATTCTGATGGTGGTGATTTAGAAAGTCCCAAGTTACAGTTACCTTCTAGGTATTTAACTCAAATAAAATATATGGTTCCCATGATGTTGGATATGACATTCTATAAATTTTACACTAAAATATCCATGTGAGGTCCCACCTATTGTTCCCTCTGATGGGGTGATCGTGATGTCATGACACGTCAAATTGATTATTATTTTAAGGTTTATTTATAGTCTAGGGTAGATCCTAGGTCATATCTTAAGGATCTTTCATGGGTTTAGAGTGTGGTTTTTTAATAATAAGTACTAAAAGAGGGGTGTTTTTAAAACAGTTTAAAGAAAATTACTTGATTTAAAGAGTTTAATAGTTGATAAATAAAAGTTCTGTTTTAGAATTTTGAGATAAGAAGATCATTTCAAGTTCACTACACATCTTGGTGAGTTCATAATTCTGAAAAATACACATGGATTAATGGAATTCTTTGGTTTAGGGTTGTCAAGATATCAACTTCCCTCTTGCCTCTTAAACAATGCTCAAAGAACCACCCCATGACACAATAATCATGTTGTCATGGTTTTGGTATCAAGAATAGAGAAAAAAGTCTACCAAATCATATTGAAATATTATGTATGTTTGAGATAAATAGGACTCTTGTCTTGCCTAATCGAAATAACTCAAGATTCCCACTTGAAATCTCAACCTAATCAGTGTATAAATAAAAAGTGTTTCACTTAATTTTAACAATAGAAATGAAATTAGAGGAGAATCATGTCAAGATAAGAAATAAGTGAAATATTTATCACACAAATTACACAAAACCAGTATAAAAAAGTGTTGGAACTCCCTCCCAAGTGTGTGTAGCTCCCTCAAAATGACCGTCCACCGTTTAGCTCAACATCGAGAGGAGGAGGAAGCTCGGGTGGAACTTCACCTTCATCCATGATCCCCCTATGAGGATAGGGGCCTCCAGAACTTTAAGGATGAGGGGGAGACTCCTCTAGGAGTCCAAAATGGTAGAGATTCACTTTTGGTTCGAACTCCCTAATGGGGTGCCCAAGGTGCCTTTTTATAGCCAAAATGGGAAGTGTTTTTGGGCACCTAGATTTTGATAAACCACTTGGAGGATGGTTTTTGGCTACTAGACAGTCAAACCTCACTTTTGAAAAAACTGTAAAGTTTTAGACCCACGTATTGACTATCACCACTGAACCTTTGACCTCATTTGGACAGTCACATCTTGAGATATTGATATATTACAAAATTCCACTTTTAACTTTCTGCATATTCGGTGTCTTAGACAGATCAGTTCGGATGGTCCCCATAGAAGCCAAATCGGGATTGGGTTCCTTGATATGAAATGTATCCTATTAAATTTTGGACCATATCACAAAATTTCATCCCATTTGAATTCACAGTCTAGTATCAGTGTGTGGATTAATCCAATGGTGTGCTTGGATCCTGCGTAGTTTGGCCCATATTTCATGGACTTCATCATGGGTCCTCCAAATCACCTCCACCTTCAATGATATTATCAAAAAAAGTAACATTTCACTTTTTAACAGTGATAAAAATAAAATAAATGAATCAAATATGAATTTCATTTTGTTATTATATTTGGAATTTATAATACAAATTTTGTTTAATACAATGGTGTAAGGTTGAAAATGACACAGCGAATCGTGGTACGATCACACCCCCACACCTAAACATTTGCACTCCTAGGAAAAGTTACATTTTTAGAAATTATGCATTTAGATATTACCAACATCATGAAGATTTAACATCTGAGGAAATTTTAATTCATTAAAGTAATGTGATCAATGCACAAACCACACCAAGGAGTTCTTCTTAGTGAAAATGTAAAAAGATGTCTCATAAATCATATCATAGTGAAATTCAAAGAGATTCATGTTACCAAATTGAGTAAGGAATTAATAAGTCAACCATGCCACTAAATCTCCATGTGTGTGTGTGAAAACCATTCCATGCTATTCTTTCCATTTTTTATCTAATAAATATAGGTTATATTAACATTTTTCAACTTAAAATATTTTGTCCACCGAACATGCCCTACATCCTTTGGAATCATATTTCAAGACACACTCACTTAATCATTCCTATAAGTCAAACCATAAGCTCCTAACCTAGATATCCCCATATGTTGCACATTTCATCACCCCCCTCATTTATTATTTTTGTTTTTTTTTTCGAAGCTTCATTTGGAAAAAAATATCACACTCATATCTCAACCCTAGTTTGATCTCCCCACGACACTAATTGTAATATTTATAACAAGATAAAAGGTTGAGGAGGAGTGGTTTTTGACCTTACCAAGACACAACCTAATTTTGTTTTGATTTTGATATTTTTTATGGCATACAATAGTCAGATATCTGGTACACACGCATAGGTCAATCTGGTACAGTAATGAAACAGATCGGATAAAGACAGAACTTAGGCAAATATCACTTTAAGATAAAAAAATATTAACCTAACATATATTTATCTTCTATTAAGTAATAAATATTCACACTTTGTGGTTTGGTGCAAAAATGTGTGGAGATACTAGTGACACAGTTTTCCCAAAAACTACTCACACAAGGGGCATCAATCATCTCAGAGGTTTCACAGAGATACAAATATTTATATTATTGACATAAAACCAATTCATTAAAAATCACTTCCTGATGTTAAATTCATACAAACATTCATTCCATAATAGTGTCAAGTTTTCATCAAATGTTAAATCAACATATAATAAAAAATCAACATGCATTTTTAGTAAGTTCCAAGATTTTCTGACCAGAAGGGGGGAGGAAGTAAAAGTACCATAAAGAAGGAAAAAAAGAAAATAAAGAAAAAATATGAGGAAAAATCCTAATAAACCCAGGAATGTACCCATCCCCCACACCTAAAGTGTGTAGTTTCCTTACTTTAATAGAAGATAATGTGGGAAGGAAGGATAAAACCTGGTGAGTTTCATTCATATATTTCTTCTTGAACATGGATTTCCTCCATGGGGGACCCTGAAATTGATTCATGGAAGTGCGTTAACCGGTTACCATTGACAGTGAAGGATCTCTTGGTTTCTTCATTTTGACCCTAGACAATACCAAATGGAGAGACGTTAGTAATTGTGTATGGTCCAAACCAATGGGAATGAAGCTTACCTAGATACAAATTCAGCCTTGCATTATAGAGGAGGACCTTCTGCCCAATGTGTAATTAACGATGAAGGATTAGACGGTCATGGGAAGCCTTGGTTCACACCTTGTAAATCCTAGAGTTCTCATATGCATCTCTTCTCATTTCCTCCAGCTTCTGAATCTACAACATCCTTTGGGCACCCAGACTAGAAAGATTAGAATTGCATTGTTTGATGGCCCAGTAGGCCCGGTGCTGAATCTCAATAGGGAGGTGACAACCCTTTCCAAAAACTAGCCGATATGGTGACATTTCAATGGGAGTTTTAAATGTAGTACGGTAATCCCATAATGAATCATCAATTCAAAGAATCTAATATTTTTTATTAGGTTGAACCATTTTTTCAAGAATCTATTTTACCTCCCTATTTTACACCTCGGCTTGACCATTGTCATGTGGGTGATATGTAGTAGACACTCTATGATTGACCCTATACCGACAAAAAAGTGATTGCATTGTTCGGTTGCATAAATGAGAACTCTGGTCACTGATGATGAACCTAGGTAAGCAAAACCTACAGAATATTTGGGTTCTCAAAAATTATACAACTACCTTAGAATCATCAGTCCTTTTAGCTCATGCCTCTACCATTTTGACATGTAATCAATTACCAGAAGAATATACAAGTTTCCAAAGGAATTGGGAAATGGACCCATAAATTCAATACCACAAACATCATAAATTTCATGAAAGATAAATGGTTGTTGTGGAATTTAATTTATTTTAGAGACATTACCCATTTCTTGACAATGAGGACAAGATTTACAAAAATCATGGGCATCCCAAAAAAGTGTTTTCCAAAAGAGACCAGAATCAATGATTTTGTGAGTAGTCCATTGGGGACCAAGGTGGCCCCCACAAGCAAGAGTGTGACCAGATATAAGGACAGACTGAAACTCACTATCAGGGACACAAATCCTAAGGACTTGATCACTACATGTGCGCCAGAGGTGGGGGTCATCCCAAATATACCAATGAGACTCACGTTTTAGACGACTGGCTTGGTTTTTATTGAAATCAGTAAGAATGTAAGATGCTACCAAATAATTTACAATTTAATCATACCAAGGAATAAAATCTTGCACTTGGTACAATTTCTCATCGGGAAACATGTTGTGTATAGGAATACAGGGGGATGAGTCAATGTTCGAGGATAGATAAGTCCTACTGATATGGTCATCCACCACATTCTCTGCTCCTTTTTTATCTCTAATTTCTATATTGAATTCTTAAAGGAGGAGAATCTAGCGAATGGAACATGGTTTGGCTTCTGGTTTCTTAAGGAGATACTGAAGGGTTGCATGGTCTGAGAACACAATGACTTTGGACCCTAAAAGATACGACCTGAATTTATCCAAGGAAAACATAATGGCAAGGAATTATTTTTCAGTTGTGGTGTAGTTTTCTTGGGTAGGGTCCAAAGTACGTGAGGCATATGCAATGACATGTGGAGCTCAATCGACCCTTTGTGACAAGACTGCCCCAACTTCATAGTTAAAGGAATCACACATGAGCTTAAATGGTAAATCCTACTGAGGTGGTTCGATTACTGGGGGTGATGCGAGACTTCATTTTAACTTATTAAAAGCTTTTTCATATTCTTTATTAAAAGAAAATTCTTTTTATTTTTTGAGTAATTAGGGGATGGGGAGTTCAATTTTACCAAAGTCACAAATGAAATGACAGTAAAATTGAGAATGACCTATGAAAGACCACACATCCTATACATTTTTTTGGGAATGGTAGGGAAGAAATGGAATCCACATTTTATTTATCTACTTGGATGTCATCCCCAGAAATGACATGTCCCAAAATTATACCTTATCGCACCATGAAATGTCATTTATCATAATTTATTACAATATTCTTTTCAATACAGTGATGTAGGACTGAAGAAAGACTACCCAAACATTCATCAAAAGAAGATCCATAAACAGTGAAATCATCCATGAATACTTCCATGCGATTATCTAGGTAATCCGAAAAAATACTAACCATGCATCATTGGAAAGTACCTGGAGCATTTTAAAGACCAAATAGCATCCTTCTATATGAAAATGTGCCAAAGGGGGAAATGAAGGTCATTTTTTCTTGGTCCTCAAGGAAAATATGGATCTAAAAGTATCCAGAATACCCATCAAGGAAACAGTAGTGGGACTTACCTGCTAGCCTCTCTAGTATTTGGTCAATAAACAACAAAGGGAAATGATCCTTCCTAGTGTGTTGGTTTAGTCGGAGATAGTCTATACAGACATGCCAACTATTCTTCACATGAGTTGGAACCAATTCATTGTTTTCATGTTTCATTACTGTAAGGCCTTTTTTTAGAACTACTTGAATGGGACTAACCCATTGGCTGTTAGATATGGGGTACATGATTCCAGCAACTAATAATTTTGGTAAATCCTTTTTCACAACTTATTGAAGGTTTGGGTTCAGTCGACGTTGTTCCTGACTCACTAGTTTAGCCTCATCATTTAAAAAAATATAATGTGTGAAAATTGATGGGCTAATACCAGGAATGTCAGCAAGTGTTCATCCCAATACATTTTTATACTCCCTCAAAAGTTCAAGCAGTCTCAATTCATGATCTAGATGGAGTGAACTAGCAATGATGATAGGAAACTTGTTTCCATTCTCAAGATATGAATATTTTAAATCTTGAGACAGTTGTTTCAGTTCCAATTCTGGTGGATTTTGGATTTATGGGAGTGTGTGTACAAGTGAGAGGTCATTGATCTCATCTAACTGCTCAATGGTATCATCCTCGGACAAGGAATGATATTTTACAATCTTAGCAGTATCATCAATGGTCATTGGATCCTCGGTGTTCAAGAAATTATCAATTAATAAACATGAATGACACATTTCTAGACCACTACAGCAATAAATTCATGATTCATTACCTAGAATTTCAATCAATGAATAAAACTCAAAAAGGGGTCGGGGAAAGAAAAGTTTTTTTAGGGGAAGGGAGTACATCAATTGAATTAATAGAGAGAGAGGATTGTTCTTTTGAGGGGTGCTTCATGGAATCAAGGATATTGAAATGGACTATGTCACCACCAAATTCCATAGATAATGTACCATTATGGAAATTAATTATAGATTTGGTGGTTTTCAAGAAAGGTATCCCCAATATAATTGGGTGTGTCTATTCATCCTATCATCTTCCATTTTAAGCATATAAAAATCAGCAGGAAAAGTTAAATTTCAAACCCTCACAATAACATCCTCTAACACACCAGAAGTGGGTGATGTACTCCAATTTTCTAGCTGAATGACTATCCTTGTTGCCTTCAATTCTCCAACCTGAAATGAAGAGTAAATGGAGTGAGTAATCAAATTTATAGAAGCAGATAAATTAAGCATAGAATTGGAAAATGAATACTCTCATATGGTGCATGGAATCGAGAAGGTTCTAGGATCATTACATTTGGTAGGCAGTGATGGTTCTATTAATGCAGATACATTCCTCCCCAAGATTACCTTATCATCACCTTGAAGTCTCCTTTGGTGTGTACACATCTCCTTTAGAAACTTTTCATATCTTAGAATTTGCTTCACGGCATCAATAAAAGGAATGTTAATTTTAACTTTTTTGAAAGTTTCCAATATTTCCTTATCAAGTTCAGTTTCCTTTGGTTTTCTTGGTTGGGTGGATCTTTGGGGAAATGGAAGAGGAATGGTTGGGATGGGAGACTCATCGACATACACACTCTTTCCTTTTGAAGGTCTTCTCTCAAGACATGGTTTTTCAACATTTGTAACATTTTCAATGGATGGGATGGAGGTTTCCTTAGGAGTGGATGACTATAATGGAGGATTCATTTGGTGTTTAAGTTTTTTTCCACTCCTAAGGGTGATGGAACTAAAATTTCCCTTATCCCTAGGGTTAATTACTGGTTGAGAAGGTAGCTAACCTGACCCGTGACTTTGAATTTCCCCCACCGAGTTAGCTAGTTGTCCTAATTGGGTTTTGAGGTCTTGTATGGATTCTTGGGTGGTTTTTTGGAACTGGATATTGTTGGAAGCTATTTGTTTCATCGTATCTTCTAGGATAGCCTCGGGTTTTGGAGGGGTGGTTGGAAAGGCATTTGGGGTGGTTGAGGATTTCTAGGTGGTGGTGGTGGTGGATGGATACTCTGCCCATGTTGGTTCCATGGTTGATAAGTCTGGTTTTAATACCCCCCTTTCCTATAGGATTGGTTGTCTTTCCACCCAGAGTTGGATGGATAGTATGGTTCTTTCCTAAAGGTTTGGTTATAGGGGCATCCCAGGAAGATTGTCTCACAACTCTTAGAAGTTTCTCTCAATTGGGGGAATTGGTCAAAATAATGGGTGTTAGAAGAGAACATTCCATAATGGATGGTAGGAGGGTATTTATATTTCCCTTGGGAGAGAGCGAGTTGTCATAAAATGGTACTTACCTCTTAAAACTTTGTGTCCACCTTCTTCTAAAATTCAGTACTTTCCACCTCATGGACACCTTGAATGGGTACACTAGACCTTGTACCAAATTGTTCAGTGTTCTATTCCATGTTCTCAATTAGGGTTCTTGCAGCAATTGGGGTCTTATCAACTAGCGCACCACCTATAGCAATATCAATCATATTTTGATCAATGGGAATTAAACATTCATAAAAATATTGAATTAAAAGTTGATCACTTATTTTGAGGTGAAAACAACTTGAACATAATATTTTAAATCCTTCCCAATTTTCATGAAGTTTTTACCCTTGAGATTGTATTATCCCATAAATTTATTTCCTTATAGTTGCAGTTCGAGAGGCTGGGAAATATGTTTCAAGAAAAATGTGTTTCATGTCCACCCAACCTCTTATTGGTGAATTAACATAATAAAGCCAGTCTTTTGCAGTGTCTTCTAATGAAAAAGGAAATTCCCTAAGATTTACTTGTTCTTCATCCACATTTTCATGTTTTAATTTATAACACACAACATGAAGTTATTTTAAATGATTATGTGGATACTCTCCAGGAATTCCATAAAATCTTGGTCATAGATGAATTAAACGATATTTTATTTCAAAATTGGGTGCCTCGCCTTGTAATTGAATGTATGTGGGTTGGATATCGACATCAGGTGAGGTTAGTTATTTTAGTGTTATAATGTTTTCATCCATGTTATTCAAGTTTATTTTAGTTTTTATGTTGGTTATAGAAGAAGAAGATGAAGTATCAATAATAGTGTTGTTGTTTTGTGTGTCCTCCTTCAAAAGGTTCTCTTGTGCATCTTGGGGTCACTAACATAAGATCTTCTCCGGTTTAGGTTAAAAAGGTGGTAAATCTCCCAGATTAGAATGATTCATGCACAATACCTACACAAGAAATAAATAAGAACACAAAAATATAGATAAAGGTACAATATAAAACAAATAAATATTAACAAATTTTACAAAAAACTTATAAAAAACACGCACTAAGAACCAAAGCGCTCCCTGGAAATGGCGCCAAAATTTGACTGTGTTGTCGTGACACGTCAAATTGATTATGATTTTAAGGTTGATTTATATTCTATGGTAGACCTAAGGTCGTCTCTCAAGGATCATTTGTGGCTTTAGAGTGTGCATTTGTAATTATAAGTACTAAAAGATGGGTGATTTTAAAACATTTTAAAGAAAATGACTTGATTTAAAGATTTTAATAGTTGATAAATAAATGTGGTGTTTTATAATTTTGAGATAAGGAGATCATTTCAAGTTCACTACACATCTTTGTGAGTTTATCATTCTGAAAAATACACATGGTTTAATGGAATCCTTTGGTTGAGGGTTGTCAAGATCTCAACTTCTCTCTTGCCTCTTAAACGATGCTCAAAGAACCACCCCTTTACACAAAAATTGTGTTGTTGAGGTTTGGGTATCAATAATAGAGAATAAATGAGAACAAAGCATACTAAAATATTATGTATGTGTGAGATAAATTGGTCTCTTGTCTTGTCCAATTGGATAACCCAAGATTCCCAGTTGAAATCTCAACCAAATTGATGTTGAAATAAAAAGTGTTTCACTTAATTTTAACAATAGAAATGAATTCAGAGGAGAATCATGTCAAGATAAGAAATAATTGAAATATTTAGAAAACAAATTATAAAAAACCAGTAGAAGAACAAGTTCTAGAAATCCCTCCCAAGTGTGTGTATCTCCCTCGAAATGACCATCCACCATTTAGCTCGACATCGGGAGGAGGAGGAAGCTCGAGTGAAACTTCGCCTTCATCCTCGATCCCCCTATAAGGATAGGGGCCTCCAGAACTTCAAGGATGAGGGGGATACTCCTCCAGAAATCCAAAATGGTAGATCTTCACTTCTGATTCTTACTCCCAGATGAGGTGCCCAAGGTGCCTTTTTATATCCAAAATGGGAAGTGGTTTTGGGCACCCAGATTTTGATAAACCACTTGAAGGATGGTTTTCAGCTACTATACAGTCGAATATCCCTTCTTACAAAACTGGAAAGTTGTATACCCACGTCTTTAATATCATCACCTAAAGTTTGGGCTCATTTGGGAAATCAAAGTTCGAGATATTGACATATTACAGAACGCCACTTTTGACTTTATGCATATTCGGTGTCTTGGATAGATCAGTTCGGATGGGCCCCATAGAAGACGAATCGAGATTGGGTTCCTTGAGATGAAATGTATCCTATTAAATTTTTGACCATACCACAAAATTCCATCCTATTTTCATGCATTTTATAGTAGCAGTGTGCGGATTAATCCACTAGTATACTTGGATCCTGTGCAGTTTGGCCCATATTTCATGGACTTCATCATGGGTCCTCCAAATCACCTCCACCTTCAATGATATTATCAAAACAAGTAACATTTACCTTTTTAACAGTGATAAAAATAAAATAAATGAATCAAACATGAAGTTAATTTTGTTATTATATTTGGAATTTACAATACAAATTCAATTTCATACAATGGTGTAAGGGTGAAAATGACACAGTTAATTGTGGTACAATCATGGGGTAATGATGGCCATAGAGGTCAATGCTTCAGCGAGTGTAATTAAGTATCTATATATCTCTATCCATATTTTTTTTTCTTACATGTCATTTAACATATTATAGGCATATATTTTAGTAAATTTGGAACATTCTACTAAGATTAAAATCATTATTGATTCAATATCCCAACCAATGGTACTGTAGGGATATCAACTGATATGAGGTTGGATCATTAAAAGGGGATATAGACTAGTCCCTCACCATGTGATTTAGTTCTTAGATATATTTAATTATCCCAAAATGACTATGATTTTGACTAGGAATCTCTAAATGACTTATGAATCACAAAAAATATATATGGAAGGATATATGAAAAATGGACTCTCCAAATTCCTAGAAAGCCTATTGGTGAAGTTGCTCAAGCTCTGTTATATATTCTCTATATTTTGTTATGGTAGGTTTTATTATTACATTATCCATTATTTCTTAAGGGAGATTATTTCAAATCAAGAGATGATAAATGTACACTAATAAAAATTTGTAGTCACAAAATCCATGACCCAATTTTTTGATATTTGAAATGATATAATTAATAAAGATTCCCAACAAAGTGGAGTAGTAGTATGGTGGTATGGTTGAGCTATATAGAATCATGAAATAGTGGAGAAGCTCTTCTAAGAGAATTATTAACTTCACTGAGACTTATATTATATTTTTCATAGATTATTCAATACTGACAAAGATGTTAATGAGGTGTAGGAACTAATCAAGGAAGTATAGGATGAAATATTGGATTCCATTATAAGAAAAAATCACTAAGGTCTAATGTATAAGTAGAGGTTGCAACATTGGATAAGATACATCGGGTGATGGATGATTAATAGTGAGAAATTATTCAACTTTAGGAGTCCATTGAGTGTGCCCTATAATAATAATATTCTCATCTATATCCTTTCTATATAGTACAAGAGAGACTCCCAGATTTTAGAGATCCTCTCTCTATTTTACAGTGCATGAAATTGAATTTTTTTCACAGTCATTTTAAATTCCTCATACTTATTTCATTTCTATTACCACTTCTTAATATCATGTGGAACTCTATAAAGAAATATAAAGATAAATTGAATCCAATTAAACATTTAATTTTAATGGATTAAGATAATCATGATTTCCAAATGCTTTATTTGGGGATATTTCCTCTTGGGCGTGGCTCATGGATGGGTATAGCCATAAATACCATCAACATGACACTAGATTTGTTCCATTTGTATGTGGAATTATTTCCTACTAGGAATGAATTGGGAATAGATATAGGTATAAATATCATCACCATAACAATAGAGTTGGTCCATTTATATGTGGAATGATTTCCTCCTAAACATGGCTCATTTATAGATATTGGAAAAAATATTATTTCTATAACATTAGAGTTTTACATTCATGTTTGAAATGATCTCCTCCTGTGCATGGATCATTAATAGGTATAGGTAGAAATATTTCCACCTTAATACTAAAGTAAGTTCACTAAAATGTGGAAAGAGATTACTAGATTTTATAAGGATCGTGAAGGGGGGGTCTTGTAACAATAATTATAATTTTAAAAAGGGTATGAGCACCATGAATTTATATTATTATGCATTTTGTACATATTCTCTAAACTGATACATCGATGATGATGGGGTCCTTTAACTTTTTCCTATGTTAAGGGGTTTAGTAATTCTAGCTTGTATTTTTCCAGGATTATATAGTAGACGCCCCAATATTTCTTCTTTTATTTTTTTTTCTTTTCTTTGGACCTAATTTTTTCTAAGCCTCATATGGAGGGAAGCTTAGAGAATAGGAACTCACCTTTTACTTGGATCAACCTTTATGGGTTTTTAGATTAATAAGTTTTTACACATTTTTATTTTCTCAAGATTATTGATTTTTCTTAGATCATGCATAGTGTATACCAAGTGAGAAGAGACTCAACTTTTTTCCAGGCCAACCTTTGAAGGTTTTTCACCTGGTGACATATATGTCTCTTTATTAAGTCATTTTAAGTTCATGAAATTCAGACTGATGTAGCTCGTTTTTAAGTTCATATTGATTTAAATAAGATGTGACATGATTTTCCCAACAAGGGTATTAAAAAAACCAATGTGAATGAAAATCCCTTTTTAGTGTCATAGATCATCCCATAGGGTAGGTGCATGTAGTTTTGGGTCTTGATGAATGGACCAATATAGATGGTGTTTACAGTCAAATAACTTTGTGTTGGAGTTGGTTCCCTAAAACTAACTTGTTTAGAACTTGATTATATGTTTTTATTAATTAAAGAATTTTTCTTATCATATCTTGATTATTATTCTACATGATATTGGTATGTGAAAATGTTCTTATAATATATGTCTCACTGAAATGTCATAGCAGTTCCCCACTATGAGGAGAACCTATAGGTTCTAAAATATTATTTTTCAATATTATTATATGGATATATGATATTTTATTATGGGACACAGACAATACGAGAAATTAAGGGTATGAGGATTATAAGGCATTGAGATACCTTTGTGTGGTGTTTTCCCTTGGTAAACTCCAATATGTGAGGTTATGAGAACAGGCATGTTAATAGGAAATTTGTATTTCCATGTTTCATTCAATGTTCTTATTTGAAGATATGTGTATTGATCCTTAGACTTTAATATTATCATTAATGGATATCATGAATCAGATACTTTGATGTATTGATAAAAAACATGATGAAATATGTTCATAGTGAAGTAGGATACGTTGGGTGTGTCACAAGTGATATAGAATTAATGGATAATGTGAGAAAGGATTTATGTCCCTTTGAGATGGATACATGGATTCGAGGACCCATGCCTATAGAGGACCTATGGATGTTTGTCTCATAGGGGATATGTCCCTTCGAGATAGATACATGGATTTGAATACCCACACATGTGGAGGCCCTTTAGAGGTTTTTCTCATAGGGTATATAGACCTTTTATATGGGTACATATCTTTAAAAACTCACACCAATGGAGGCCCTCTAGAGGTTTGTATCACAATTGATATTTCCCTTTGATATGGATTTATGGATTTGAGGACCCACACTTATTGAGGCACTTAGGTAAGTTGATAGGAAAATCAAGAAAAGGATCCTATACCAATACATGCATTTGATTGTGTATATGTCTTGATTTTTACTAACCTCTAAGCCCATATAATTCATGATTGGTGTGAGAAATAAGAGGAAGTGAAAGATCTAACAAACCACACAATCTTCTTCATCTGCTAGTGGATAATTCCATGGCTACAGTTATAGAAAAGGATTTGATATTCATGTATCCTTTCTTATTTTCATAACCAAGTTTGAAATTTACACACCCATATAGAAATATCCTAAGGGAAACACTAGGGGTTTACTCCATTATGGATTACCTATTCCCAATTTCAGGGAAGAAGAGAGAAGGATAAGGCAATATCCCTTGTCAAAGGGAAAGTCAAGTGGCACCCCTCACTATCTGAAATGGGGAGGTCTCTAGCATTGGAACCAAGGTTGTGGTCCTTGTTACCATGAGAAATAATAATTGAGAACACTCCAAGGATCCCACCTGCTAGGTAGGAAAAATATAGGGCCACCATTACCATGGGTATGTATAATTGATAGGAAACACTGGTGTAACCTATGATATGATTGTATATATCTAGAGGATTTGGGGGAGGACTTGGATTGGTCCCTCTTATATGAGGGATCTAGGAGAAGAGGTTCCCTGACATAAGTGGCATGAAAAAGGGGCCCAAAGTATGGTCCATACAGGTGGGTCCTAGTCAGACATAGGTTTGATCACACAGTTTAGGGCTAGGTGATCTAAATATGGATCTCACAAGTGAGGGATGGTAAATATAAAGATGAATTTTATAGATGAGGGTTAGTAGAGCTGAAGGGGTATCATGTTGGGTAAACCTGAAATATATGAAGAGATCTTTGGGATATGGGCAACCTGGGTGAAAACACTTGGTTGAGGCCTTTCTCTAGGATCCAAGTGTACCCTTAGGTGAATTTGTATGATGGGTTCTTATTTTTTGGTATTGATAAGGGGGTTTCTCCCTCGTGAACTTGGATTGGGGAAGTGGATCATGTAGGTGTTTTGAATATAAAATACTAGGGTAACTCTATTCCCAGTATCCTTTTTAATTTCCTCTTATTTCAAGGCTTGGAGATATATCTAAAAGTTATAAGGGGATAGGTGAAGGACTAGGGATATCTAAGCTTCAAGGATTCTTTGAGACTTCCAATCATCTCAAATGAGGATCCCAAGGGTCCTATTTATTGGAATTTTTTGGACCTTGGTTAATGAAGGTAACTCACATAGGTCCACTACATAGGTGTCTCCTGTGGGTCATTGCATAGGTGTGTCATGCAAGTCATCATGAAGGTGTTTCATGTTGGTCATCGTGTAGGTGTAACATGAGTGATTCTCCTAGGAATGCATGTCTAGGGCCTATGTGGTGGCACTACCATGCAGTTTGGACCTACATAGTGATGCTAGCATGTACGTTGGACCTGAACAGTGATGTTGGTTTGTCCCTTACATGGTATGGCCTAATCGAACACATGTGATCTTTGATATCATTCAATTCTCTATTTCTTAGGTTTTTCCCCTTTGAAACTTACCACTCTTACATGAAAAAAGGAGTGTCAATATAATTCCCCCTCAAGATAGGATCTGATCCTAAAAAGAGGGTATGATCCTAAGGTAAAGTGAAAGGATGTCAATGGATCCTTCATTTGTTGGCCTACATGTGTTTTTTTGCAATCATGATTAGGATTTATGAGCATGGTGAATTGGGTACAGCACAAGGGATAAGTGAAAAGTAGATCTGCATGGGTATATTATGTAGGTGGATCATGTAGGTTGGTCACATAGGTCAACCACATAGCCTTCCCTTCATCTATAAATAGTGTCGACTGTTTGGGTGGTTTTTTCTCTCACTATCACACTATATCTCTCATCATGCTAATGATATTTACACACTAGTATATCTACAAAATATAATTCATGTAGACCCATTATGCCTTAATCTGCATGACACATGCACCTGGGTGAGCGACCTACGTGAGGCCACTTGGGCAAGTAACCTGCATAAAGCCACTCCTTTTCAAAAAAAATTGAATTTATAAATTTTTTTAAAACAAAGACTTTATCTCTAATGAAAATATTGATTCTTCTTTGTATATACTCAATGGACACTCAGAAATTTAGAGTTTCAGATGAACATTCCAGTAATCATATCAAGGAGATGTTGGGTATCATCAGGTCGGATTATAATTATTTATGTGACACCATTATCTTAGACTTGTAAAATCATATAAATATTTATCATCATGATTACCCGAAGAGTAATTACCTTCCACTTTACCACCATGGAATTCTAAATTACATCCTCATCTCGAAGCTGAAAAATTACCTTTATCTCACCTCTTTCCAAGAATACACGAACTTTAACACTACCAACATCTTGACTAAGGGCGTGTAAATCAATGGGGAACATCACCCACATCATGTGTCATGCATAATAATATTTTTTCCCAAAATTTAAATCTGCATACTCCCGAGCTAAATCCACATTGATTTTCATCCATCTTCTATGATTCCAAGACAGACCAATTGAAAGGTCAGAAGGAAGACTATGACCTTCAACCTAGAGGGGGTGTTTGACCTAAGTGGATGTGGGTGTACTGGGTATTCCAAACCTATTCTAATTTTTTAACTAAGATAAAGGAGGTTGGAATTTATAAGGCTATCTAGGTGGCCTAAACATATGTATACAAGAACCCAGGCATTATTCGTGAGTTGTTAAGTCAATGGATCCCACATACAAACACTTTACATCTAATTCACAGTGAATTTGGCATCAACTTATGGGATGTCAACAAGATATCAGGATCTCACATCCTTATAGATATGTATCATGAGTTTATCCCATCAAAATCCACATGGGATGAGGCTAAAAGGATTTCCATTTTGGATCATGAGCTATTAAGGATATCTCGATACATCATTAATAAAGACCCTCACCTAAGGGGGGATTTGAATTCTGAGGAGTAGATAAACATTTTCCAAGAACCCAAGGTGGAGGTCACTACATGAAAACATCACATGGTATGTCAAACAATGGAAAATTGGGGAATTCTTACTAAATTATGTCCCACATTAGAATAAGGTGAGTTTAGCTGATGGGGGTGCGCAATAAGTTTTGACATACTCACCAATTCATGTATTGATAACTTATTAGCGATGTGGTTAACCATATATATTCTATCAGTTTGCGAATCCAATTACGATGTTAGGCCTAGAATATTCTTCATAGTGTAAAAGAATGCATAGGGGAAGCACATAGTGTTGGAATCCCCTGTCTTAGTGAGGATTCATCGGTTCTTATTTTACATGCACATGGGGAAGGCCCCTTTCATAATTAAAGGGCCATTTAAATTATTGTGGGGATGGGTTGTGGCATATTTTGATTCTTATGTCATGTTGAGTGAAATGAAAGTTCTTAGAGGCTATTTTTTACCATTTTTCTTGGCTATTTATAGCATATAGAACCTATCTCTGAGATATGGTGAATCCTTGAAGAAACTACCTGCATGAACATTATATTTTTTTTATTAAAGAGAATAAGAAACAAGTCATGGGGTTAGAAGTTATGTATCCTATAAGAAACTGAATCTATTTAAAGAATACAACTTCTTTCCATGTGGGTATCCACCCATTAGGATGTTCAAAGATTAGGGAAAGGTTGTTAATGAACTGATAATGTATATTATTTCCTTCATAAATGGAATGTTGGTTTCCTAAATTGATGGTGAGGTTATTTGTCAAGCCTAAGCCCCTTATAGATTTGAACATCAATTCAAGTTCCTATAGTAACCAATTGTATCCCATATTGTGTACATTTGATCAGAGAGGTAGACAATGGTGGCCTAAAAACTTTGGGTTCTCACGGATGTGGAGCTGACTGAATTGCTAATTAAACTTACTCTAAGGATTTTATCCACTAGGTTGATCTCACAATATGCTGAAACATGGATTTCATCATATCCCCAAGGGGTATCAAGAATTATTGTGTCCTGAGTCATAGTTGTAATCACTAATAGGTAGGGGAAGCATGGTAGAATGGCTCCACCCTCTTAGGAATGTGGAAAAGGTGAGGCCCCAAGCTCACCCAAACAACCTAGTGCATGGTTCATTCTTCCAGTCATGATCAAATGGGTTTAAATAGATGAGGTTGATCCTAGACAGTCTATTTGTATTCACCGAGAGGAAATATAAACTCTATTTCCTCATCCTTTGATTGTGACAGTGAGATTTTGGAGGATAGTGAAATAGATGAGTGTTGGGTCTGTTTCTCATCAGAAAGAAACAACCTTAGATATTTTTCAACCTCAAGTAGTCCAATTTTGGCAGGAAAAGCCTTCTTATTCCAAGTACATGTGGTCACTCTACCTTTTCGGCTTTCAGATCCCACATATTGGGGATGTTTGAGCCCCAACCAACCTTTACTTTGATTATAATCCTATTGAGGTAGGAATACACATCCAAGATATGGATATGATTATCCAATCCATCAATAATTAGATCCCCTCCATAGGTAGAGTGGAGGATATAATTAATTGGGGGACATTGAAGGGGTTGATGAATTATCCATTGATGAATGGGATGACTTCATTGATCCTAAAGATATTTTTTTTTCTTCTCTGATTCCCATTTTTTGTTATTTTGTTTGTTTATTTTAAAAATTTATGATAATGAAAGGCTAAACCTAACTTGCAAGGGGTGTAGGGAGAACCAGTTATGATCTCATCATAGAAATATGCCCTAAGAGGCACCCCTATCAGGGATGAGGGATTAACTACTGAATTGGGGGAGCTATCCTCAAGATAGAGGATGATATAAGAGGATATAATAGGAGATTCTTATCAAATTCCACCTAAAATACCTATATTTAAGGAGGAAAGTGCCAGAATTACTCCATATAAAGTGAAGGAACAATGGAGATTGAAGCACTTGGCCAAGCACATCATTAGTCAGGGTGAGTTTTCCTGACATCATTTATTATTGATTTTTCTTGAATAAATGGTTAATCATGCATATGGTTTTTTAGAATAAACTCCCCTATCATGTCTCGAGGGGATTAGAGATTACCCTCTATGAACTGAGGAAAACAACCCATATGAGATGCTAATTCCTCCTGGCGAGTCTGTCCCTTTGACAGGAGAAGAGTAAAGGGATGAATCCACAACTATTATTGTTTCTATAGAGTGGGAGGAGAATCCTATTAATGTTAAATTCACACCATAATCTATCATGTTACGATTATTGAATTATATCCCTTATTACATTTTAGATCTATCGCATACACCATAGAACCCTATGACTATCACCATCGTTCCTTTCACTACTCTAGAAGGGGTTGGCATGGACCTCAGGCCATCCAATATAGTTTTGTTGGTGATATTGATTCAGTAGGTACTGAAAGGGTTGTGATTGATGAATAAAAAGTGGATTTTTTTATGATCGATCTAATTAGGGTCCTAAGCCCAGTATTTTGGACACCCTTAAAGATGAGAATTCTATGATATTTGATGCACTATATAATGAAATAATGGAATTAATTCACCTAGATATTGATATTCCTGACTCCTTGGGGGATTTTAGGTATTTTAATAAGGATTTGGATGGAGTTTATTTTACACTTTTAGTGTTTTCTCCAACAGATAACCTTTTTATGTCCAATGTAATAAATTAATGATATTTATTGGTGCATCTTTGTTTGCAGAAAATGTCACCAAGGCAATCCATGACCAAGGTGTTGAGGCCCATCATTTTCCTACTACTGGGGTTGTAATATTTGACGACCCTAAAGTGGGATATTTTTTAAAACCTCCCATTATATTTCTTGAGTATACTCTAGAGTATTTTCCTCATTAATAGGTCCCTACTCAAAATGTAGAGATTGGTGGTGTTATGAAGGTATCAATTCCAGTAGCTGATCCATCAATGGGTGAACATTACTAAACACTCTTGATTTTCACTATGACATTTTTATCCATTAAACCCTAATGTGAATGATGATTCCTATATATTATCCAGAACCATCTAATTTAATAGAAAAGCCTAATATAGGAGATTACATTCCCATTCAACCAATAATAGAAGGCGGGGTTGATACTATTTCGGATGGAGTATGGTAGGGTTCCTCATTGATTGCATTAATACCAAAGTACATATCTCTCTTTGAAAGAAGTTCTATTTCATACTTGGAGTCATGGGATTCCTTTTGTTCCCCATGCCACTTTATCTAGAGAGATATCTAGAATATGATTTTTGAGATGTCTCTCAAAGATCTACTATCAATACTTCATCAATTTCCAACAATGTTTTCCATCTTGGGGTATGATGGGTTTGATTACCACATGATTCAAAATGAGGTTAAGTCAACCATTTGGAAATGGTAGGAGGATCCAAGATCGCAACAGGATGAGGCAAAAATAGTAATACAATATGAAGATCAAGGAGATATTATATCCTAGGTGGATCTTAGCCATTCCAATGAATTGAAGTAGAATTATCATCACATTGATGATAAATATCTCCAAATGGTTCTCCTTCAAGAATAATTCAATTTCATGAAGGAATATATTTTCTAACTCCACCAATACTTAAATATGGAAATGGAAAGGGGAATATATTATATTATTTTAAAGAAGGAGAAACTTAGTCATGATGAGGATTCCATTTCCATACAATAGGCTAGGTTTTATAAAACTAGGGATAATTCTCTAGACACAATACAAAAGAAAAAAAAGCCTATGTGGAGTAACACGTATAAAAATTGGTAGAGTGACTCCAACATGTAGAAGTTCCTTTGCATTTTAAAAAAATAATGAAAAGTACTTGTTTTTTTAAATTCCTTGGTAATCTATTTATGTGTTCCTATCATTATTGTAATCATCACATAACACTAAAAATGAATCATTTGATTGAATTTCATTATGTCAATGATTTGGAATTATAATGATAAGAATGAGAATGCTCTAATTTTTTCCTATGTATTCAAACCTAGAGAAAATAATTCAATTGTTTCTAGGTTCATATGATAGGCCCTACAGACTTTGTTTCTTTTGTTTCATCACCTTAATTTTTTCCTTAGTAAAATATGAAGAATACTTAGCAAGTTAGACTTGAATTTTTCTTAGGCCTCCCATTATAGGTTTTTAGCCTAAGAAATTTTATGCCTTTTGGGGGAATTTAATATTCTTTTAGGTTAGAATAATGCATCTGGTTTTTTAGGATAAACTAATTTTACAATGTGTTATAAAATGATGTCATAATCAAGGATTTATGGATGAGAATGTTATAACATTATTTGGATAAAAAAAATGGTATTTTTAATTCACTATTTTTTTATTTCTGGATCTAAAACATAATATGAGGAAAGTATGCAAGGAATGATTATGAACCATGTTCAATTAGTGATTTCCAGTATAATATTTTTGGGGATTGTGGATATATAAGAGGTATCTCTTGAGGAAGAATCTGTCTTCGATTGAAAAACTTTTTTTGGGTGAATTATGAAAATACATACTAGGACATATCAATGCATAATCAAAATAAAGGTGTCCTCTGGATTCTTTTATTCAATCACTGATGGTTGGGGAGTTCATGAGGATTTGGATTCCTCAAGACCAAAAAGGATGGTTTGTGAAAGGAATGTATTTGAGAATGAAGGGAGCATTTGGGTTAGCACTGTTCATTAATGGGAAACTTCTCTGACACAAATTTGTTTTGTAAGTAAAGTAGGGTAATTCTATTTTTAGCATAAACTTACAATGGAGGGGTCATTAGAGAAATCCCAAACCTCCTACCTAGATCAGGGTTGTGTCCATAGGTGAAATAACACAAATATTTTGGTTGTTGTGCCATCTGGTCCTAGAATATAGGAGCTAGGAATAACTACATGTCTTTATGGAATGATCATAAAGTCGTACTCAATTTATTTTTGTGATTTAATGAATGGAAAACATCAAGATAAAAGGATCCTCCCTGATGAGTGTTGAAGCATCATGCATTTTAATTTTGTGAGACTAGGAATTGGACTATAAAATTTAACATATGATGTAAATGATGATGATGGTGATGATTTAAGTTTGTTTATCTTTGACTAAAATATTAGCGATTTTCCCTTTCACGGTGATCTGACCAAGAATGTTCCATAATTTTCAGGTGTCAATTGGGAAGGTTATAAGTTGTAATCTGGGGGGTTACAGATTTGACAAGTGACATGGGAAAAGAACAAAAGGAATGAAAATAGACCATATTTGAAAAAAGTTTCTAGCATGATACTATTGGGGATTACGGATATATAATATTTTTCTCTTATGGATGGATGTTACTCTGGTTGATAGGCCTTTTTTGGGTGACTTATGCAAATCCAAATTGGGTCATATCAATTTATATTCAAAAAAAGTTTTCCTCAGTTATTGGACATTCTATTATTGATGGATATAGAAATTTTATGGAGATTCAAATTTCCCTAGGAACAATGTTTGGTTTGTTTAAGGAAATATCCTAAGTATGTAAGGATTATTTCATGTTAAAATCACCTAAGAATATAGAGGAATGTTTCCTGCATAGGTCTAATATATACACAGGGAAGTGAGGTTTTTTTATTGTAGCTAGATCCAAATCATAGGATCCAGGCGTCACTGCGTATCTTTTCAAAGTGATAATCAAGCCATATGTGATTATATAATAGATTCCCCACAAAAATCAAATTCATGTGTAGTGAGGAAGATTTTTTTTTAATATGAGCTTATGAATGGGGTGAGAACCCATACAGGAATATCTAATGTAGATCTAGATCATACATAAGAGAGTGGGGAATTTTTTTATTTTTTGGCTAGAACATAATTTAAGATTCAGGTGCCACATCTATCTCATCAAAGTAACAATCAATCCACACATAGTTCTTTAATTTACTCCATGTAAGAGGTGTCAACCATGAATTTCAGCATCTTGTGGTAATTTGGTTTGGTGTGCCTTTTAAGGTATTTTATCTAGAACCATGTTAACCCCAATGTGAACTGAAAAGACTTGATCATATGGGGAATCCTTTACCAAAACTCTTAATCCCATGTGAGTTGTGCTCAGTGTGAGAAACAAGAAGTATAAAAGGTTTATTTCACCACTAAGGAAATTAAAAGGAAGGATAGGGGAATTTTGATCATATAGTGGTTGGACCAATATATAGGATCTAATAATTTATATGTATATCATAGGGGTGAGAATCAAGCCTTACATAGTTTTGGAAAACCATGCAGTTTAACTTCATACGGCAGGGAGAAAGGTTACCCGATATCATGGAAACGATGAGTGATATAAAGAAAATCAGGCATCCAACATACATTGAATGTAAAGAAGGAAATTGAAAACCATGACTATTTGGGTTATTGGATCATGATAAGTGACATGGGACAAGTACGTAGGGAATGACTGTGAACCATGTTCTAAAATTAGTTTCTAGTATGATGTTGTTGTGGCTTATAGATATGGAAGATGGTTCTCCTAAGGATGAATATGCCTCTAGTTGATATGCCTTTTAGTAGTGACTTATATAAAGATAAATTGGGGCATATCGATGCATATTCAAAAAACAAAATCCTTTATTTTATAGGCCCTTTGGTGGGGGAATTATGAAAATACAAACTAGGTCATATCAAATGCATATTCAAAAATAGGCATCCTCAAGTATCAAAAATTATATTACTGATGGTTGGGGAAATCTTAATAAGATCCATATTTCTCAGGATGATGATTACAATGTGTGTCAGGAATGAATTTGAGCACAAAGGAAGCATTTATACCAGTATTGGATATGGAGTGTGAAGTTCCCTACATCGATCTTTGTTTATATGTAGGAGAGGGGTTATTTATTTTAATTTGTGTCTGGGCCTGATACATAAGTCTTGGGAATCACTATGTATCCCATTTGAGATGAGAATCAATCCATATGTAGTTCTGGAAACATAGGTGTGGTGGGAGACCAGCACCAAAGATTATGATTCACTCAAGAACATACTGAAATGTTATATTGTTTTACGTTATGTAATAAGGATATGAACCATGAAGTTTTATGTTGTGTGTCAAGGATGTTGTCGTATAGTTTAACATATTGTGACTAGGACATTAGGAAATATAGTTTAAAGTATTACAACTTGGACTATGGTGTCTCATATTTTAGGTTCAAATGACTTTGACCATATTTCGTGACTTTTATTCTCTTGTATCCAAGACCATTTGGTGTGGCTTTTAAAATATTTCATCTAGGACTACATGTCATACATTTTATCATTGTGTGATGATCAAAAAATACATTCATTTTAATGTCGTGCACACATGACCATATGATGCTATGAAATTTAACATCATGTAGAAAAGACGAAAGATGTGACTTTATCACATAAAGTATTTCATGATAAATATTCCATTTTTAGAGGATATAACAAGATCTCTATACATCGATACTAAGGAATAAGCTCTATTAGATTGTATCTTCTGTATTTCATATGGTCCCTCCCACTTCGTCTCAAAATTTGGAGGTTTCTTCTATAGTATCATTGGAGTCCTTAGGACTAGTACTCACTCTCCTTGGAGGAATGAGTGAATGTGAACTTAATTATTAAAATCACATGTTATCTTATTTTGATGAACACCAAAGTGTTGTAAATTATGTAGGACTTTATCATCAGGTCATTCCAACTCATCTATCCATTTTTGGGATTTCTCCTCTTTGGATATTTTCTTATAGATGGAAACTTGAAGTGAGGGAAATTGGACATCAATGGGTAGGACTACTTCTATCCCATATACAAGTGAATACGAGGTCTCCCATGTGTTGGTGTGGGTTGTATTCTAGTTGGACCAAAATACATACCAAATCTTGTTAGTCTAAGACTTTTTATCTTTACCATCATATTTTTTAGTATGTTTGATAAGGTCTTGTTGAAGGCCTATATCTTTCCATTAGTAATTTCATGATAGCGAGGATAATGGTTGGATATGATATTATACTCCTAATATAGATTTTCCAACTTAGTACAGAATAAATTGGTGCGATCATCCATTTTTATCATATGAGGGATACCAAAAGTAGTAATGATGTTGGATTTCATGAAGCTGACAATTATTTTGGTCTTAAATTCTTTGAGAGGTATTGCTTCATCACAATTGGAGAATAAATTGTTAGCTATGAGGATGTATTTTAATTGCTTAGTTCAGTTGGAGGATACATCCCTACAACATTCATCCCCCATACAATGAATGGTTAGGAGTATTTGGATATGTGTAGAAACTTTGGGTTTTGATATGTACATTTAGTATGCATATGGAAAGAATAGAAATTTGGTGTATTTTTTTAAATCCTCAATCATTGAAGTCTAGTAGTATCCAAGCCTATAGATTTGATTGGAAATAGTGAACCCTGAATGGTGGGCACCATAGGCTCATGTGTGTACTTATTTCATGATGAAAATAGTATCTTCTTCTTTAGTGAACCTGATAAAGGCCCCATATAAGTGCCATTTATAGAATAATTTTTGGGGATTTGGGACATTATAAAGAGTGAAGTTGATCTCTCATCATTGGGTTTTCTTTTTTTGGCCTTATCTGACAAGAGCACTTCATTTTGAAGGTATTTGACAATGGGTATCATATTACCAATTGTAGGACCATCTGGTTCAAGGGTGTAATTAAAATCATTGATTTCATCCATGTCAACATAAATACAAGATGATACCATTCAGTGATGTTTAATGTTGATAACTATTTCATTCTGATCTAGATCTTCCAAAATTTGTGGTTTCATTCTCCAATTCATCTACTTGGACATTCTATAATCATGGAATGTGATTCAATGACATCTCCAAGGGGGATTCTTCCATTAGTCCTCATACATAGTCAATCAATGGAATTATATCTTCCTTTTTATGGAATAATCACTATTGATCTACTTACCAACTCTAAATTTCCTTTCACCTTCAAGTGGTCCACTAGAATTTGAAGTGCTAATTCTAGGATTATGATGACGGTCTGAAATTTTGCCTCATTATTCATGAAACCTTATGAAAACAAGGAGTATGGTAATACTACCTTTTTTAGAGAGATGATAATAACTCCCAACCTGACTTTGTTGAGATTGGGGTTTTCCATTATCTTCTCTATTGGGATTCTAGATTCATCATCAAAATACATTTCCCATGTCTGGGGTCCATATTGAATATAGAAGATCTCTTCATTAAGAAATTTAGTATTTAATGAAATTATTTCTAAAAATGAATGTTTTGAAAGGAAGTATTTCAAATGATATATTTTTACTACTTTCTAAGGCACAAACTAATTGTCAAATTGGTTCAAGATAACCACCCACCATGAAAAACATCTGATCAATATAGTACAGTTGAGGATATATTTGAGTGGGTTGTTGCAAGAGACCAAATGGTCCTTGTGGTTATACAGGTAGAGACTCAACTTCTAAATAGTGAATATTAACACCATAGAACTATTATCTATATCTGAATAATGTGTCTCAGTATCGAGCATGGTTTGAATGAGATAATAAAGGATATTTTCATTCCTGAAGTCATTATTTTGTTCAAGGAAAGTCCCCAGTGATCATTCCAAGACTATCACATACAAAATGAGTGGATTTCACTTGATGGTTCGAATTAAAATTGGTGGTCTCAAGAGATATTTCTTGAATCTTTCAAATACTTATTAATAGTTTTCATTATACTGATATGTGACCCCCTTTTTCATCAACTTAGTAAAGGGAAAACACTTGACTAAGAGGTTTTTTATAAATCATTAAATATAAGAAATATGTCCATGTAATCCCCTTAAATATTTATTATTTTGAGGAGGTAACATACTAAGGATGGCCTTTTCCTTATTGGGATATACTTTAATGTCATGATGGCACACCACAAAGCCAAGAAACTTTCCCAAGGTAACTTTAAAAGCATATTTCAAGGGGTTTATCTTCAAGTTATACTATTTCAATTTGTTGAAAATAGTTTCAAGGACATATAGGTGGATAGAATGATGTATTTATTTAACCACCATATTTTCAACATAGAATTTTAAAACACTTACCAAAATGGGTTTGAAGATGAGATGCATAGAACATTAGTATGTAGCACTGGCATTTATCAAACCAAAGGGAATTACCCGATAGAAAAATACCCCATAGTGGATCCTAAATTTGGTGACTTATTAATCTTATAGGGCCATTTAGACATGATTATACCCTAAATAAACATCTATAATGGAGTGTTCTTGATATCCATACATTTCATCAATCAGAAGTTTCGTAATCAGAATTGGGAATTCATCTTTTAGACATTGTCGGTTAAGATCTCCAAAGTCAATACAAACCCTAATTTTCCCATTATTATTCTTTACTAGGACTATGTTGGAAACCCATTTTAGATACTATAATTCCAAAATTAAATTTTCCTTCATAATCTTGTGAACTTTTGCCTCAATTTTGGTGGCATGAGTAAGGTGTGTCCTTTTGGCTGCTTGTATATATCCTTGGTGGTTTCCTGGAAAGCCCAAGTGGTGAGTGGCCACCCCAGGATCAAGTCCTTGTATTTCTGTGTGATTTTTGGATAACAAATCCCAATTATACTTAATAAAAGAGGTATATACATCTTATTATTTGGAATAAAATGATTCACTAATCAATTTTGGCCATGGGTCCTCCTCTATACCTATATTTTTATGAGTTTTTTAATAGTGGTAGAGAGCCTATCCTCAAATACTAGAGGAGAATCTATGAGGTCCTCATCCTTTTCCTCTTCCCCTTCCTCTTCATATTCCTCTTCTGACTTACTATTAGTGGAGTAGGTAATGAAGAAAATTTCGTAGATTTGGGAGAGGAGTTAACATTTTGACATCTAAAATGTGAAGTGGATTCCTCTGACGTAACTGATGATGTAGGGTTTCTTTAAATCTCTGGGGGGAGACAAGGGGCATAACGGAAGCATTTACACTCCCTTTTGGTGACATCACAGCTTCTTTAGATTAATATAATGAGAAAGGTGTCTATTGAAGCTCATGGGATGGAATTAGGGCATTTTCATCCAAGATTTTACCACTTCCTGAAGATTTAATGACCTTTTTATCAATATATAGATCATTCTTCATGAATGGTATCATGAAGGTTATTGAATATGCACCCAAATTTAGGCCCATTACATCGATCTAATTGATGGTCAGAAAGTTTTATTCACTATGATGTTTGAAGTGATTGGTCAGATTCATTTATAGACCATTAGGTGTATTAAATTGAGTTACACTATCAGTCATGTTTTGTTTCCATTCCCTCTGGTATAATCCCACATCAATAAACTATTATTCACAGGACTCAAATGGGTTTTTTTCAACATACAACATTCTAATTTTTCCATTAATTCAATATTTGAGGAATTTGTGATATGATGATGGGAATTTCGTGTGTTGATGAAACCAAGGAAATCCTAGCAGAATGTTGAATATTGTGTCTTATCAGACAACTAGAAATTCTGATCCAAATATGAGGTCCACAAACTGAGACCTAATCTTGATCCTATCAAGAGGATTTTTCTCGCTCTTATTATAACCATGCAGCATTATATCATAAGGAGAAAAGTGGGACTCATTGTAACCTAGTTGACAAATTGTTTGTAATGGAATGAGGTTGACTTATGATCCATTATTAATGAAATACCGTAAGATATAAACTCCATTTATCCTTCCATAAGCATACAAGGGTCTGATGTGTCCCTGTATAATGGAATATTTGTATTGTTTTGTGAAAGATATGATTGTGTGGAATTATGTAGGATCAATATCTTCATGATAAATTTTAGCAGTGGTAATATCATCTTTAAATTACTGAGGGATCAATAAAGATTTTATTATTACTTCCAGGAGGTCATTTGATAGACTTAGAGCATCCAGGATTGAAAAATTGGCTGGAACCACTGCTAGTTACTTTAAAATATCATACATTTAGGTTAAATATTTGTACTTCCTAGAATGAGGATACTATTTTTTAGGTGATTTAAGGGTTTAAGTAACTGTTGTAGGTAGATCGCTCCTTGGAATAAGTGTTGAAGGCACTTCTATCCATGGTAGGTTAGGTCAAACAGGTATGTCTTCTCACTGAGGTTGATCTAATAATTTCATACCCTATAATTGATCTTCTAGGATGATCAAGTCAAGGTGATACTTGGAGGATGTGGGAGAACTTTCCTACTTCTTCTGGGAATACCAGAGGGCTCCCCCATGAGTTTCGAAGGCATAGACGGCCTGAGTAGGGATGTGGTCGAAGTATTGATTTCTTCCATGACTATGTTTTCCCATGTATCCTTGGACTCTATGGAATCTTCATTTTATTTCCCAATTAGGTGTGGGGAACTCTATTTTATGGACATATTCATCATCATATAAGGGATCCATTATGTAAATGATGTTAATGGAATCAAAGATTAATTCATCATCTGATGAAGATTTCATCTCATGAATCAAATCCCATAGTATCATTTGGTGCCACAGTGCCCATGATTTTGGGATTTAAGGCATTAAATATGAAAGATTCAAAGATGACTTTTTACCTTGGTATAGTTTTATCTTCCTATGTTTGTTTCTTTCCCTTCTGGCCATGCCTTTTTCTATAGGACTGGCCACTTGAGGATGGTGGTCCCGACAAAGTCGGTTGTATGATAGTGGAAGAATTTAGGGGCATAGTTGGTTGTTTCAAATGTGATCAAAGGAGAACAAGTGTCTATTTTATTGTTTTTCTATTCATCTGATCACTAAAATTCTATTAAATATTACTTGTAACTTTTTACCACTCACCCTCTTCCTCCAAATTAGAGGCAGAAACACATGTCACCTGTGTTGGTGGTTCTCCTAACATCATTTTCCAATAGACCACCATTTTTTATAGGATTTATTTAAAAAATTAATTCCTAGATGGTGTTCCCTAATGTCTAATAAAATGGAAAATATTTTGGGATATCATTGAGACCAACCTGATCAAGCCTCTTGGGATTTAGAAACTTGAGAAAGTTATTCTCTAAAGCCATGATAAATTAGACAAGGACTTTCACATCTCATAAATAATAAAATGTATTATTTAGTTACTTAAACTAGTGTCAACTATATCTAATCTTCTAATTCTGAAAAGGAGGACATTTTTTTATGCTGGGGAGCGGGTGTCGCATGATATGGAATGGGATTTGGAGCTGGAGATGATATAGGGACTGGCTTAAGCCTAACAAAAATAGTTTCTTCTTTTCCTATTATCTTCCCTTTAGATAATCTAATTAATCAAGACCTATCCTTGGTTTATAAGAAGGAATCTTTCAATATTTGATAAACTATATCAAGATCCTAAAACCTACTATATATTTCCTAGGGATGAGTGGTGTGTGCAACTCATCACAAATATTCTCTATACAAAGGGACAAAAAATATTCTTGGGGAAGCTAAAGGTTTAGGGAATAGTTCAAACCCTTCCACCAAGAAATTAAATCTGAGACCCTATCATTCTCCCATTGTTTGATATTTTAAATGTCACAAACTATTTTCTTTTGAGTCATTGATCTAAATTAAAATAGAAATTTTTGGTGAAGTTCTTCTCATCCCATGATGGACCGAGCTGGAAAACAAGTGGGCTATATAAAGTCTAGCCCTTTAAATGTTTGTAAAAATCATCTAAGTTTCACCAATTCTTATTATGATGTGGTTCCCATAATGGGATCATAATAGGACACGAAATTAGTGAAATGTCGCTCTAATTCCCACAAGCCATTGAAAATTGTAAATATAGGGTTCCAAAAGTTTTTTAGGGGAGAGTTGAGATCCACCCATTTAGGGTAAGGATACCTTTCCAGCTATATTGGTGCACTCCACTCTTCTATAGATTCTAATCGAGATTCCAATGATTCAATAGTATTTATGAGCCCTTGAGGGACTTCTAGATGAACATGATCTTGAACAGGGGAATAAATAGGTAGGGTCATGTGTGGAAGATCTTTTTAAACCCGTGGTAGGTATCCCACAGGGGATGATACATGAGGATGTGTCTAACCCAACCCTATTTATGGACCCAAGGGTGGTAACTCCTGATATCTTGCAATTGTGGGGCCAAAATATATTGGTCATTGATCTCCCACATTGATTGGATTTTCTGGATCCACTTTAGTTGGTGGGGAGAACCCTCGTAGTTGAGGAACACTAGTTGGGAGTGAAATTTGGTGCTCTACTTGTAGAAAATATCTAGTAGGGATATTTCCATGGAGTATTTCTAAATTGAATTTTCTCAACTCCATCTTTTTCTCTTACTGAGCGAATCTTTCTTCAAGTGTGAGGGTTTCAACCTCTTCAAGGGGTGGGTGAGGTAAAACCTTACCTTTAAACGTTCCTTTAGTAGATTCTTGCTAAGGAGGTAGTAATATAGTGGTTGAGGGAATCCCAAAATTCAAGTCAAGCCTCTTGTTTTGGGTATACACACCTCCTTCAAAAAATTCTGTGTAGATCATATTATGAACAGAGGCTTACTCCTCATATTCATCTGTATCAGCCTCATGTTTATTAGCGTCTTTAGGGGTGGTACTAACTACGTTCACCAATGCATAATGTATTGTAGTAATTTCATCAGCCTCCTTAAGAGATTGGTTTTGTTTGTTCCTACCACAAGTCCTCTTCTTCTCCTTCACTGGTCTTCCCATAATTGTTTGATGAATGATGATCTGAAGGTAATATCTAGATAATTTTTTCATGTGGGTCATAGGATTGGATAAACTGGGAGTATTTTATTTTTGGTGTTCCTCTTAAATGGAAAAATGCCAACTTCAATTGACGGGGAGGAGGTTGAGGTAAAAAATCCCCTAGCCATGTGGTTTGGGGAGGCTCCTATTCCATTTACATAGCCTTTTGAGCTTGTTTTTCAAAATCAATGGTTGTGTTAAAAAATACCCCAACCCTAGGAGCTATGGTTTCTCTTGTATTATCATGGATGCTACTACATTGGATGATTTCTTGATTTTACATATATTTGTTCAGACATGGGTTGGGTTCATTGTATGATTTTCACTTGAGTTGCCTTTTTCTAAAGATATTGGTGATGTATAATGATTAACATCCCTTAAGTAGGAGGCTTGCTCAATATTTTTGGATGCTTGGTGCAGGAGTCTTTCAATGGCTTGATCTCTTCTAGCTCGATGACTTTGAGATTTTTTTAGGGCTGGTTCTTGATGAGCATACCATCTATTGTAAACATATCTCATTTATTGAATTTTTTCTAAGGATATTTCATTTCATGATGTCACATTTGGTGTAATTTTATAATTGGGTAATGAGGTAAAATATAATGTTTCATGTTCACCCAATCCTCTGATATGGGCCTTGGATACAACATTGGGGATCAGCTAACATAACTCTTTCAATGTATTGAGACATGTATGTGGAAGGTATCCTTGTTGTTTTCAAAATTTAAACTTTCTTACAACTAGTAGGGATTCCAAGTCAATTTGATGGTGTATCCATTTTATTACCTTAACATGGATTGGATATTCATCATAAGGCAATATTTTTTATTTTATGTGATGAATAATGGTTTATATGTTTAGGCAGATGACATGAACACAATCTTCTAACAATGCCTCTAGAATGATATATTGGGGAGTGGATAAAGACCATAACATGACTGGTATATTGTCTTTATTCAACAATTTCTTCATTAGCTGTGCCTATTCTTCGTCTTTTTCAAGATTCTCTTCAACCTAGTCTGACCAAAGTGGATGTTTCCCAACTACTTTATTGTAAACAGTGATATTGGCAAGGATTTCCTTGATTATATTACAAGGTAGGAAATACAAGGGTGGTTTGGAAAATGATCACTTCCTTGAGCAATATTCTGGTTGAGAAAGGGTTTCACATGTCAATTATTAGGCATCATTCATGACTATAATCATTTTCTCAAGTGCCTCACAATAGGAGGGATTTATAATAATTAATTCAAAAATGGGAGGAGCTCCTTTCTGAAGAAAAGTTTCACTACAGTAAGGACCTTCATAGTGAATTTCATCATGGGGAGTACTACCATCATATCTTGACATCCAACTATAAGGATAATTCCTACAGTATATACCCTATTAATGATCTTTAGGGTGAATGATATAAATGGGAGGAACTCCTTACTATTTAATTTTCTTACCATGTGAAGGGTTTTCATGGTTCTTTTTAGGAGATATTATTTTGTGATCAATCATATTTTAGACATGAAGTAATTTTTCATAGTGATATTTATGGGGAGGACCTTCAGAATTGCTAGTAGTAAAGTTATGGGGAAGGCCTTTACAACTGAAAAAACTATTTCTGTAATTTGGTAACATATTAGTAGGATCTTGAGTTATCAAAGATAAACGTTTGAGGTCCTTGATAACTCCAATATTGAGTAGAGAGGGACCATAGACCAACTCTTCATTTTTCAATATCCTTTGGTGAGGATTATTTTTGGACACTCTCTTGTGGGTGATTGGTTCCACTTTATATGGATAGAGGCTTTTATATATGGAATATTTCTTGATTAAATCTCATTTCACTACCATAATTTGTTGATAGGTCTTTGGAATTTTGGAAAGGATATGTTCCTACACTAGATTGACCACTGGGATAAACCGATGACCTTCAGTTAGAATAGGGGTATGGAATAGATCTGATTGGCCATTTATCTTGGTATTTTTTCCATTACCCTCATATATGGTATCATAGATATGAGTCTGGTCTAGAGTGACCCTCATGTTGTGTTGATGAGTTGCCCTAATTATGTGGATAGAGTTGTGTGTCTTTCCCTTAACCACTATCGCAACCATCATTATATCTTGATACATTTGAAAGATGTGTATGGGAATTTATACCTACCCTTTTACCATTTCCTTGATATGTTGGGTGACTTTAGTGGCCATAATGGGGATATGTACCCATTTTGTGGTTGGATCAGGGGTGTAGTTCTTCTCATGTCCAACATTTCTTGAGGGTATGCACCAAAAATAATTTAGTATGGGGGTAGAGATATGGTTTGTCCCCTGGTCATTATCAGGTTATTATAGATCATTTCTATAGATTATACCAAACTTTTATGAAAGGATTGATAGTCATGGTTATGTGTGTGCATCTTCTCATGTTTTTCTACCATTTTTTATTAGAAATATTTTATGGAGGCTATCAAACTATGTTGGAAGGCCTGGTAGGTTTGGACAGGTGTGTGTGTGTCTATTTACGGTTTACTTCCTTATTTGTTTGGAAAACTTGTCTAGAGGGAACAAAGGTAGGGTCCTTTCCCCTATAAAATTTTCACTACCCTCAATGGGTTTTCATTAGTGTCCATTTCTGAGTAACCTGAGTTGTACTCCTATTAAAAACACCCTCATCATGTAGAGGGTTTGTTTTCACATGGTGTCGGTGGCGACGTCTGCTGGTAGGATCCTATTGGAGGGACCACTGTTTCATCTAGATGAGGTATTTAATGACCTCTTGATCTTCCTACCTAAGATACTGGAGTAACTTGTTGTTTCATTCCAAGTATAGGTGCCCAAAATGTTTTGAGATGGAAACTGGAGTCATTTTCCACCAACCATCACTGGGTGGATGATTAGCGGGGATTCAAAAATGGGAGGTCTTGTCAAGTGGACTCAAGGGTTGGGACAGTACCATTTAAATTATGCTCTTGAATCAATTCATTTGAAACCCGTTATTTTAGATTTTGGGTTGGTGATAGTGTCCTCAAGTTAGATGAGGACTCAAATTGTGTGGTGGTCAATGTGTACATTCATGACAGCTGGAAGGGTTACATTAGATTTAAGGGAGTTCATGCTAGAATTATCTAGATATATGTGATAAAAAATAAGAAAAACCTATCAAACTAGAATCTTAATAAATAAACACACGTGTAATCATTTGTTTTGGTTCGATTTTTATACCTCTTTCATATTTTTCTTTTAAAGGGTCCTAACATATAGATGACATAGTCATGTTGGTTAGGGATTCATGTCGGGTTTACCATTTTTTTCCAATGAAAAATCATGGGGTCACCCTATGGTTGATTGTGGGGGGTTAATGTTGCATGATATTTCTTTTTGGCCTCACCATTTTTTATTAGTTTTCAATGGGATTTTTTTATGGTGCTGGAAACACCCAATGGTTTCCTTATTCAAGATGCTTCACAAACCCAATTTCCAAAGGTAAGTGGTTATTGGGAAATATCCCCAATGATTCTTAGGGACTCACATTAGTTGATATTATGGGATTTCAGGCCCATTTCACTTTTTTTAGGAGAATTATCACCTACTCCAGGGCCCTCTTATAGATTTAAGACATATTCATGAATCCTTTATTAAATCCCAAAAAAACAGGGATCACTCTCGAGTTAACAATCAACTATTATCAAGTATTTCCTTTAGAATCATCTATATGTATCTAAGGTTATTCATCAATGGATACATATGTATGCATCTGAGATTTTACATTTATGGTACCCTTTTTGTAAATGGGTTATATATTATTATTTCATTTATTATTATGATGTTAGTTTTAAGCCACACAATGAGGCGTTATGGAATTTATCATCATCTAGGAATATGGGGGTTCTTTTGATGTTGGAATTAGGCTCATGGATAGGGGATTTATACGTATCCTCATAAAAGGAATCAAGCCTACATAGTTCGATACCACTTAATGGGACAGATTATACCTTTTAATTTCAAGCAATGTGGACCAAACAATTCAGTTTAACATCATGCGATAAGGACGTCTATGAAAAAGGTGCCTAGTCAAAGTCTGGTGTGGGACTTATGCTGAAGTAGCCTGAAGGACCTATAAGGGATGTATCATCCTTGGTTGGATATGAACCTACTAGGTATATGGACCAGAAAAGGTTAGGGTTGATTGGTGTTTGGGGTTTGAACCTCAGGGAGGCTTCCTGTGTATCCCATTTGGATAGTAAACAAAGCCCACATAGTTCAAGAGGTTGGGTATTACACCTATAGAGGAGGACCTTATGAAGGTTTTCCTTACACGGGATATATCTATTTGAGATGGATACATGGCTTTGATTACCCGCACTTATGGAGTCCCTTTGGAGGTTTTTCTCTCAGGGGATATGGCCCTTTGAGATGGATACATGGCTTTGAGTACCCACACTAATAGTGGCCCTCTGGAGGTTTTTCTCATAGGGGATATGGCCCTTTGAGATTGATACATGGATTTGAGTATCCACACCAATAGAATCCCTCTGGAGATTTTTCTAATAGGGGATATGGTCCTTTGATATGGATACATGGATTTGAAGACCCACACATATGGATGACCTCAGGGAAGGCGAGAGTAAAATCTAGAAAAGGATCCCTATCGATACATGTATTTGATCATTCAAATTTCATGATCATCACTAAGATCTAATCTCATGTGATTCATTCTTAGTGTGAGAAATAATAGGAATTGGGATATATAAAAAATAACACAATCTCTTTCATCTGATAGTGGATGATTCTGAGGTTATGGGAGATAGAAATGGATATGATATTCCCTTATCTCTTTTTTCATAATTAGGTCTGGACTTATACACCCAGATGTATAATGCTTGAGTAAAACACTAGAGGATTACTATAGGAGGGATACCCTATTTATAATTTTAGATAAGATGAGAGAATGACAAGTCACTATACCATATCAAAGGGAAATCCAAGTGTCTCCCCTCATTAATTAAAATTGGGAGGTATCTGCTACTACCACCAAGGTTTGGGTCCTCATTACCATGGGAGTTTATAATATAGAATACTCTATGAATCCCACATATTAGGTATGAAAATTTTATGACCTATATTACCACGAGTATGTATAGTCGAAAGGATGTGTTGGGGTACCATATGTTATAATTATACATATATAGAGGCTTTGGAGGAGGCCTTTCCTTGGTCCCTTGTAGATTATTGATCTAAGGGAAGAGATTCCCTGGCATTGGTGACATGAAAAAGGGGCCCAAATGGTGGACCATATAGGTGGGGACTAGGAGGAAAGAGGGTGTATCATGCAAGTAAGGGTTGGGTGAGATGATGATGGATCGTGTACATGATGTATGGGAGAGTTGAAGATGAATCACATAGATGAGTGCTGGGTAAGATGAAGATATTTTATGTAGGGTAGCTCTGGGTGAGCTGAAGAAATCTTTGGGAGATGGATAGCCTAGGAAAAAACAGTTGGTAGATACCTTTCTCTAGTCTCCTAAGGTCTCCTCATGTGTCTTTGGCTGATGGATTACCATGTTTTGGGCTTGATGAGGGGAATTATCACTAGTTAACTTGGATTGGGTAAGTGGATCACATAGGTTTTTTACATTGAAAATACTATGGGAACTCTAATCTAAGTATCCTCTATAATTTCCTCCTCTTTCTAGTCTTGGAGATCTATCTGAAATTTTCTAAGGGACTAGGTTAAGGACTTGGGATATTAGAGCTTTAAGGATTCATTTAGTCTTCCATTCATCTCAAATAAGGATCCTAAGGGTCCTATTTATATGAATTTTTGAGACCCTGGGTAGAGGAGGTAATTCACATAGGTCTGTCATATAGGTGTCTTGCACTGGTCATTACACAAGTTTTTCGCACTGGTTATAACACAGGTGTTTCAAGTTGGTCATCATGCATATGTGACCTAAGCGAGTCTTCTAGGAGCTCCTGTATGGGGCCTGTGTTGTGGCACTAGGGAATAGGCTAGACCTATGCGGTGATGTTGGAATGCAGGTTAGACCTGTATAGTGAATATATTTTGGGCCTTACATAGTATGTCCTAGGCGAACACATGTGATCCTTGATATCCTTTACTTCTCTTTATATTAAGTCATTTACCTTTGAAACTTATCATTATTACATGAAAAAAAGAGTTTCAACAACATCGTTGTGATGTTAAATTTTTTCTCTATAGATGTTTAAGAAGGTTTCTAGATGCTAGAATTGGACTTTAAGCAGTTATGATTAATTTCACTGAGAAAGAGACCTAAAGGTCCATTCACTAAGTGTATCTACAATCTCAATTAAATTCAATTAATGAATTTAATAAGTAATAATAAATAATATTTATTAATTTTTGGATGTACATAGTAATTTAATCAAAATTTATTTAAAATAATAAAGTGAGTTAAATATTAAATATTAAATATTATTTTTAAAGTTTAAAAAATATAATATTTATTATATTTATCACAACTTACTCACCTTTTATATGTGGAAATGGTAGAAATGATTCATATAATTTGGCATGGTTGTAATGAGGTGATCCTCTATAATTCCAAATTCTGTCTAAAAATTGACAATAAGTGATAAATTGTTTCTATCATGGATTACATCACACTTTAAACTAGTTTTTGTGATAATAGTATCCACAAATTCACTATTTTGAGATGATTCAGCATTGCAGGGATCTTTAAACTGCATTCTAGTACCATTAAAGTTCTATAGAATCCTCCATTTCAAAACTCAATAAAATTTAACTCTAATGGTTATTTAAAAGGGAATCTTGGTCCCTCTGGTTATGTTGATGTTTATTGTGACCATAGTGGTAGAATTCTTGGCTACTTTTATGTGTAATGTAGCTAAGAAACATCTTTTGAAGTTGAAATTATTGGAATTATCAATGCAGTATCTTTTACTAAATCTAAAGGCTAGAATAATTTATGGTTGGAAAGTGATTCCACTACTAATTTTTAGGGTATAAGAAATTGTTTTTTGTATCTATCATATATTTTTATGGATCAATGTATGGAATGAATGATCTTTCTTTATGGTTTAAATTATATCATTACACATTCTTATCGGGAGGAAAATCGGGTGGCATATGGTCTTTCCAAAAACAATATTGGTAGAAATCTTACTTGGTTGAATACCCTTCCTTATGATTTGATATCTATTTATTAAATATATTTTTGTAAAATATAGTCTTTCCCTTGTAGTTATTTGTTTTTTTATTAAATATGTCTTGGATTATTTAGCTAAGGAAACATTTAAAAATTATTATTAATGGGCATGGGGTCAATTAAGAATATTATAAATGGATAAGTGCTTCTGTGAAATTTTTCAACCCTAAACCTAACATAATAAATGTCTAATTATATTTAAATATATCACTTTCCTAAAGTGACTTTTTAGGTGTACATAAAATATAAGAGAGATATCCAGAGATATATTTATCTATATATATATATATATCTAGATATATATTTATATATATATATATATATATCTAGAGAGATATATAGAGTTATATAAATATCTATCTCTTCCCCTTTCTCATGTATTCAAGAGAGAACCAAGATTTCTCCCTCTTCAAGAGGAAAATTGATGTGGTCAACCATGAACAATGAAAGAGATTAGGATTCATCATGCTTGAACTCATAAATTCAATGGCAATGATTATAGATTTTGGTCCATTTGTATATAATTTCTAGAGGAATTTTTCACTTGAATCCTATAGTGCAATGACTGTGTGACAAAATCTATTTCATCAGAACATCAATTAAGAGAGAATTATAAGTTGAGGTAATTATATATTTTCATGTAAATTAATTTTGAATTACATGTGAATATTCTATCCCTATATTTCTAGGATATTAATGTAGTCTATTAAAATACTATTTTTATTGGACATGATATTATAATCATGTAAATAAATGATTACATGTGATTTAAGACTAAAAGATGAGTTGTCCATACCTTAAAAGGACACTTCCACTACTCTCGGAACCTACAAGCGGTATAAAAGTGGTCGCATGTTTAATTTATAAATATTTATTATTCATTGATTAATTTCATGAATTAGATTTTTCTTTTACTTAAAATGATTTGTTTTAATAATCTGACATCATCATCTATTATGTTCCTTATTCTTTATAACATAATCATTAATCAGTTAATGCTTAAAATAAAGATTCATCTAGATAGTACATGGGGTGTCCCAAGGATGTCGTGTGTTTGATACATGACATGGGACTGACATGTTGTGGACATGGGTAGAAGATGAGTATGCATCATGTAAAATGCTACACACCATGTAGTCTGTTTCTAGTAGTGTTCTCAAATTTTCATGGAAATATGAATTAAATATATAATTATACCTATTTATTATGTGTTCCATGTATCATTCATTCAAAATTACACACCATGTCATAAGATTGAAAAATATATATTACATTATTTTATATGATAAAATTTCAATGAACACATGAGGTTACCTCTAAGTACACTTTTGGTCTTTATTAATTTTAAATCAGAGTAATTTTGTTTAAAATTATAGATGGTGGTAAGTTAATTATTATTGGATGGAATTAAGATAAATGAATTAATTGGATTAATTCATTGTGTATTATCTTATTTAATTAACGAATCAAATTAATTAATAACAAGACTAAAAGTTTATAATTTTTTCACATTGATGTGTGGATGATCATGATATTATACCATCCCTCTATATGTGATTTGTTTATTTTAATTTATTTTGATTAAATCAAAATTTTGGCCTATGATTCATCCACTTCCCTTATTATGTAAGGGCATGTGTGTCCACAGTTTCTTTTATATAAACCCATTTTATCCAATCCATTGGATCCCCTCACCAATATGTGAGTAAAATCTTATGTAATGATGGATCTCCTAAGTAAGTGGATGTGATCTCGGTCAAGGATTTGAGTTCAAACCAATCAAGTTAAAACAAAGGAACTAAAGGAGGAATGTTGCAACATGAACAAAACTCAGTTCAAGGTGTTTTCCCATAGCTTCGAGGGTTGGTTTATCATCCTCTATATAAAATAACCACTAAACAAGCCTCATGATCTTTTCAATTATATTTTATTTATGTTAGTTTAATGGTTAATTATTTATGTTTGTGAATTTTGTGTGATCACCTAATAAATGAATTAATGAGCATACAAGATGGAATAAAATATAACCATATTATGCATAAAATTTTTACTAAACATGTTTAGTTACTTAAGTAAAATAAACTTAATATTAAAAATTCATGTCAAAGGATAAAAATGGGCTCTATGAATAAGGATAAAAATACATCAACTAAATTGTTAAGTCATTTAACCTTCCCTACTTAATTTATAATCAACCTCATAGTTCAAAGTGCTTGACCAAACCAAGTTTGGGTGATTTTTATTATCATGGAAATTTTAGCTTGAAGTTTTGGGTTAACTTAAATTAGCTTGCATTAAGGGTTGACTGCTCAAGAATGACTTGGTGTAACTAAGAGTAAAAGGTTAAGAAAATACTAAACTAAGATTTCAGTATTGGGGAGTCCACTCAACACATCAAGGAACTATGAGTTATTGTATTTAGAAAATTACACCTAAATAAAACACTTCAAATATATTTTTAGGCCCAAGTATGGCTTATGATAAGGGAATATGGATCCTTTACACTAGAATATATAAGCAAAAAATATATTCCTAAAATTATGGTGAGGGATATTAGGATTTAAAAAATAGTGGGATACTAATAAATAATTTAATTGAATTTAAATTTATTAATCTATTTTGTAATCAAAATAAGTACTAATTATCTATTCTTAATTTGTTTAAAATGGAAAATAAAACAACATATAAAATATCATTGTGATCCATACTATAGGAGGATAACCTTATCACCAGTGTAAATCTAGGAATGGTATGAGTTTTGTGCATTGTACTACTCCATGAATGGAAATTTTGTGTGCTATAAACCCCACTTCCTGAGTCGCTTTCTAAATAATATAGTGAAGAAGAGGTATATCTATATAAATTATGTGTATGAAATAATGTATATCCAATGTTTTATTTTATCTGTTATTTCCAATTATCCTTTGAATGTAATATGAGGATATGGATTCTTATAACATAGTTTCTCACCTTTGGGATCACTATTAAGAGAAGGTGATATTAGAGAGATATGAGATCTTCAATGCACTATTCCTATAAAAACTTAGAGATTCGGTTCCATCTAGGGAACATGTAGTCAAGATGATTTCCTACATTAAGTTCTTAAACAACTTGGTTTTTAAGATCCCTGATGATATATGCAAAAATATCATTCTATCCTCACTACACATAAATTTTTTCAGTTTTATTATGAATTATAATATGAGTAATAGTGAGGAGACACTATCAAAACTTCTAACTCTTATCTTTCAAGTTGATAAAGACATAGGGCATGAAAAACTTGTTATCCTTATGGTGAATGAGAAGAAGAGGAATAAGGTAAAGGGTCTAAAGAGCCATCCCAAGTATAATGTTTTAGTGAATACTTCCTTTAATAAGAAGAATATATAGAGGAAAGAAAAGGAATAGAATGTGGTATGTTTTATATGTGGAAATAAGGGCCACTGGAAGAAGAATTTCACCCAGAAAAATAAGTAAGGTTAAGCTTCAGGTGCATTCGTTATTGAGTGTAATATTTATATATATATAATTTGGGTATTGGATACTACATGTGGTGCTCACATTTGTATCCAAATAAAATAATCAAGTAGATTTCAAAAGGTTACCTGAGGCAAGGTGGATCTATGGGAAGCCAATTGAGTGAGGCTAGATGCTCTTTACATTTGAGACTACCATATCACATTTACAACAATATTGATTTTTTTTTAAAGAATTGTTATTATGTTCCCAGTTTTACCAAGAACATTATTTATGTTTCTTATTTAGATATGGATGGATTTATTTTCATAGTTTTTAATAAAGGTTGCTAATTTTATAAATATTGAATATGTTATGGTATATAACAATTAAATAACGGTCTTTATGTATTGAAATATAAAAATAAAATATTGGAAATTGATAATGAAAATAATATGTGATACTTATATGCCACCTAGTTTTGGAATCAACATCCTAGTGATATAAGTGAGAAGTTTTTTACAAATATTTATCAAGATGGTTATTTAGACAATTCAAATATAAATACACTTCAAAGATTATGTGCTTATTTATAAGAAAAAATGACCAAACCACCATTTTGTGGTCAAGGTGAAAGGTTCATAGATCTTATATAATTGGTACACATCAATGTATGTGAACCTTTACAAATATAATCTAAAGGTATATTCTGATACATTATTAATTTTACTGATGAATTTAGTAGGTATGAATATATTTAATTAATAAGTTATAAGTTTTAATCTATTGAGAAGTTTAAAAGGTTCAAGAATGAGGTTGAGAATCATCTTGGTAATAAGATAAATAAACATTGATCTGATCGAGGGGGAGAATTTCATAACCAATACTTTATTGACTTTTTATGTGAGTATGCGATTCTATCTCAACTCAATCCATATTATACATCATCATAGAATTGTGTTAGTGAAATGAGTAATTGTTTCGTCTTGTACATGGTAAGGTAGATGATGAGTCATGAAAGTTTTCCATTATCCTTTTTGGGTATATGAATTACAGACAACATTATAACTACTAAACTAAGTACCAACCAAAGTGGAAAATGGTATTCCCTTAGAGTTATAGAGTGAAACATGAGAGGACCTATTTTGGATATGTCTAACACTGAGAGAGGGGTGAATTAGTGTTAGGGACTTTTTAAACCAATTTTAACTTTTCATCCCCATACCTCCTGACCTGTTAGGATCTTAATTCTCTTATTCTCTTTTCCCTGTCAAATTCAATAGTATAAAAGTAGTAAAAATATGCACATGATATTTTTATAAGGCTCACCAATCAATAAGAGCAGTGATGTCCTTGTCGTGTATGGTGATGACCAGTACATGGATTCTCCACTATAATGTAGTAATTGTTACAGTGGTTTGACTAGGAAAATAATCCTATAGTCAGTGTGAGTATCTACACTTTATATGGGGGAGGGAAACAATCATCATCCTTGAACTGGTGACAACCTAGTCCAACTTGAAGCTCCTTGCTAGTTCTTTATACTGCCTCCCAAGACAGTCTTCTCCCTATTGAATATGGTTTGAAACACCAATAGAGTCTTCCAACTATTAAAACCTATTGGATTTCACACTACTGCTTGATCTTCTACTATTCACTTATTACTTGCTTATCATTATTCAATTAACACTATTCTTATTTCCCAGTAGAAAACTTTAAAGTTGCATAGTCTTTTTCTCCTTCTTCAGTGCAAAACCAATTTCACTAAAACTTATTCTTCTTCCTGTTATAATCACAAACTCCCCTTTTTATTGTCAAAACAATAAGGACTAGATTATCTTAGCACCATCAAAGTTAATATGAACTGAATAATTGAATATAAATTGGCCACACTACTTCTTCTTCTCTTATTCCCTACGGGAACCACCTTGCTCCTCTACGTACAATATACCTGCTATGGTTCGCGGATTGCCTCTATAAGAGTTAGTGTCCTAGAACCAAATGGTTTTAATTTGATTACATGGATATTTAATGTATTATTACATATTGTTCATTGTTCTTCATGATTAGGATGTAATAATGTCCTAGAGTATTTGTTGCATTGATAAGGTCATGAAATTTCCCCGCTATGATGAGAACCTTAAAATGCTATAACAATATTCTTAAATATAGTTCAGCGGTTGGATGACATGATATGATGGGAAACATAGAATGCATACCATCAGGTTCGAGTACACATAAGAATATGAGCCTTCCTCTCATGAAGTTCTCACTTGGTAATCTCTAAGATAGGAGATTATGATAACAGACCTGCTAGTAGGAATTCTGCATGTTTTTGTGTCATCGGATATTTCTCTATGAGAGCGTGTGAAATGATCCTTAGACTTTAATATTATCATTAATACGTCTCATGACTTATGCACTTTGATTTACTGGTGAAAACTATCACGCAGACATTTGGCGGGAAGTAGGATACGTTGGGTGTGTCACGAGTGGCGTGTTATTAATGGATAAGTTGAGGAAGGATTTGTCCCATCCATTTATGGAAGTTGATATCTCTTACCTTTGATTAAAATAGAACTGTCACATTAAATTCCATGGCCATGGTGTAAAAACGAGTTTATTTCAGGTAGTCAATGAACGACGTATCAAGCATAAAAGTTGATGACATAGTCATGAAACCTGCTTGATGACATATTGCGACAAAAGAATTATTTTACACAATGAGCATTCGTATGTGGATGTCATTTTTTTGAATTTACGTTCTTTGTATTGGGTGCCTTGACCCATTTCTAGACACTACTCTTGGACTTTAGGCAAGCCCGCCTAATTCCAATGAGAAAGAATCCTAGAGGGTTATACACTAAATGTTTTTGGTGGTCTCGGTTAAATTATACTTGAATTTAATTAATAAAATAAATATTATTCTCAAGACCGTGGAAAATTTTTATTCAAGTTAAAATTATCACATAAATTAAATAAAATTTATTTATTTATTTTATTGAACATTTGATAAATATTTTTTTACTAGTTTGTAAATAAAATATTTATTTAAGAGAATAAATTATTTATATATTTATTCAGGTGTTCAATAAATGGAAGTAGAGTTCGAGAAGACCAAGGTCGGTCTAGTAGTAAAATAATTATTTTCAATATGGTAAATAATTATTTAACTAGTTAGCCCAAATTAAAATAACGATGCTATTATTTTTTGATGCGGAATTTTATTTATAATTCTGTTTTTCACAAGTTGGCGCACCATAAATAATGACATGGTATTATTATTAAATGCATGGATTTTCTCTAAGTTCATGAATGTATTTAATTTTTGTTATGAAATTAAATATTATAACTAAAATTCCATGTATATAAATAGGCAAGTATGCCTATTGTGCCATACACCACACCACACGCCTGGTGAATTGAGAATTGTTGAGCCAAAAAAATTCTCTCTCAAATCCTCTTCTCTCCCCTCTCAAGAACGATATACGTTCTTCAAGGCCAAAGAATAGGTGATCAATAATGACTGACACAAGACACTCGATTCTCCGCGCTAGCACCCGGAGAACGAGCAGTGTCGATCGGAGGCCATCAGAGCATGTGTGGATCACCGCTAGAGAGATTCTAGTTTGGATCCTTACAAGTGCCACTAGATAATCCGGAAGGGTCATTTCGTATGTTCAATATCATCAATGAAGAAAAATACCAAATATCCAAGTATTATTTTTCTTTATGAAATTAATTAAATTAATTATAAACATGATGTGCAAGATCCTCTCTAAAGGTTTCCGGCCTCTTTCTTCCTTATCTAAATCTTTGATTATATTCCATAGAGACAGGTGTCCATCGTCGTATTGATCCCAAAATAATCATTGATCATGGTAAAAATTAAATTGGTCTCGTCCCAACCACGCTTCCGCTATGACCAGAACCTTCAAGTGGTATTAGAGGGAGGTTACATCATATTTTATAATTATTTAAATATTTTGTTGATTAGTTACGCATTTGATAATTTAGTTATTTCAATTCAAGTTAATCGTTCTGAAAATATGAATCTCAAGATCTATTCCTCATCTTTTGTTTCTTGTTCACCTTAAAAAATGATCTTTTCTTTTAATTTTGATTAAAATAAAATAAAGGATCTCATCCGGAGGTGTAAAGCTTTCTGGTCGTACAACACTAGAACACACAGCGTGTATTCGGTAGTAAACATCGTGTAGTCAAGATTCAATGCATCATACCGGTCCGCCAAACCAAGCCATATGTTGGAGTCTTTCTAAGTCTTAAATGACTCTATGTGTTGACCAGGAATAGGTGGCATGCGGTTTCCGGATTACACGCCATGTAGCCCAATGGACACAGTGTGTAGTCCCTTTGAGTTAGGGTTGGACTGTGTACCTCGTACACGGCTGGCCCAACTATAGACCGTGTAACAAGGAACTACACGGCATGTGTCCCACTGAACATGCCGTGTACTCCAAAGATTTCCGAAGTATACTCACACATCATTTCCCCGGGCGTGTACTTCGGATAGACGGTGAAAAATAATACACGTCGTGTAGTTGGAACAACACATCGTGTACTCATCCAAATTATGCAGATTTATTAAAATTTATTATTCTATTATTCAAACCCTTGAGATGTGTACCATCATGCATGCATAAAGCTGAGGCACAACACGTGGTAGGTGTTTTATATATATGTGTTTAATTTAACATCTGTGTAATCTCTATTTATACTCATTGGCTAGTTATGAATAGGAATTCACCGGGTTTCATCCAAGGTACAAGTTACGTAAAAAGATAATTTTAAATTAATTTATTTGTTTAAAATTATGATGGATGAGAATCTCAAGGAAATTCAGAAAATTTTTTAAGATAAAAGGATTGATTAATAAAATATGATAATTAATTGATTCAAGCGTGATTTATCTTAAACAATAATTATTAAATAATTGATTGCTCATTTTATTTATGCATAAATATCATTACATGTATGGATGATCAGGAGCTAGACCATGACCTTTGTATGTGGATGGTTTCTTTTAATTTATTTATTTGAATTAAATTTATTGGCCGACGAGCCTTCTCCTCATTAATATGTATGGCTTGCATGCCCAAGGTTTCTTTTATGTAAAACTCATGTTTACCCCTCACCTACATGTGAGTTAAAAAAAGGCTTATGTAATGGATGTAACTCCTAAGCTAGTAGATCTGGTTCAAGATGAAGCCAAGAAGAAACCAATCCCAGGAGATACAGAGGTGGACAGGTGGAAGCTTTAAACATGAACCCAAAAGGTTCGAGGTGTTTCTCCCCTAGGTTAGGGTTAGTTTATCAACTTCTAGATAAACTGACCATTAAAAAATATTATGATCATTCCATTTACTTTATTTTATTTCTGTCAGTTTCATGGTTTATCATTATAGATGTGTTATCATGATCACATAATTAATGAATTAAACAACCATTCAAGATAGAACTAAAATAAACTAGACTTATGCGTAAATATTATCAAGACATGGTTAATATCTTAAGTAAGTTCCACTTAATATTTACAAGAGTATGATAATGATAATAATAAATTCATTCATAAGAGATAAAAAATCCCTCAAATAAAATATTAAGTCAGAACAAGCCTTCCTTTACTTGATTAAGGGAAAAACTTGATAAAACTATGTGTTTGACCAACCCATGTTGGGACACTTACTTTTATAAAGGAATCCCTTGTTAAAGGTTTCGGGTTGACTTAATCATATTACATCAAGAGACGTATCCCTTGCTAGAGTTTTTATAATATTGGAGGAAAGAGTTGAGGAAATACAAATTCATGATTTCAGGATTGGGGAGTCCACTAAACATATCAAGGAGTTGCAAGCCAACAGTTGGAAAAGACCTACCTACCTAAATATCTTCTGATAGCTTGACCAACCCTTGTTGGGGTTATGAAAAGGGAAATATGGATCCTTGGCACTAGAATGTCATGGAAACTATACATTCTGTGTTCAATGGTGAGGTCTATTGGGACTTTATAAAATAGAAGGTAGACTTAATAAAATTTATTATTTCTTATAAAATGTAATCAAGAAATTACTAATGATATTATCTTTTGATTGTAGAATAAAAATGAAAAACTCATCAACCACACTATCACTACGATAAATTCTGGATAAAGACAACATCTTCACTGGCATTAACTTCTAGAAATTATTTAGACGCCTTCAGGTTATCCTACGCCAGGAATAGAAGTTTTACGTGCTAGAGTCAGCATCACCTAATCCGCCTGCTAAAGAGGTGAGTAATGAGGATTTCATGGTTTATGAGAAACATATAAATGATGTGATCGACGTTCAATGTTTTATGTTATCATCAATGTATAGTGATCTCATGAAGTCTCATGAAAACATGGATGCTTATAGCATGCTCGAGCACCTCTGTGGTCTTTTCCAGGAGAGAGTAAGACAGGAAAGGTTTGAGATCTCTAAGGAACTATTTTAGAGTAAACTTAGATAAGGTGCCCCAGTTGGACCTCATGTAGTCAATCTCATTGGCTACATTGAGCACCTCGAGGTTCTAGGGTTTAAACACCCTGAAGAACTGGGCACTGATCTCATTCTTGCATCACTCCCTAAGATCTTCTCTAACTTTGTTGTCAATTTCAATATGAACAACATTGAGAAGTCTCTATCTTATCTTCTTATCCTCGTTCACCAAGTGGACAAATATATGAAGCGTGAAAAGACTTTTATCCTTATGGTGAATAAGAGGAAAGGGAAGGTGAAGAGATTTAAGACCAAAGCTTCTTCACAGCCTTCCAAGAAAAGGAAGATCAAAGGGGAGGCAAGGGAACAGGAGGCTGTTTGATTCGCATGTGGCAATAAGGGCCACTGGAAGAAGAATTTCTCCCAGCCTAAGAAGCAAGGGGAAGCTTCAGGTGCGTTTGTTATCGAATTCAATCTATCTATTTCTACAAATTTGGTATTAGATACAGCTTTTGGTGGTCACATATGTATCTAAATATAGGAACCAAGTAGATCTAGGAAGATTGATCGATGTGAGGTAGATCTACGAGTAGCCAATGGAGTCAGACTTGCTGTTGTAATTGTTGGGGACTACCACCTCATGTTGCCAACTAGGATGATCTTAGTATTAAAGGGTTATTATTATGTTTATTATGTTACTAAAAACATTATTTTTGTATCCATATTAGATACAAATGGATTTTTTTTCAAGTTTGGAAATGAATATTTCTTATTTTACAAAGATAGAATTTGTTATGGTAGGTAACATTTATACAACGGATTTTATGTGTTGGATTACACAAACAAAGTAATGGAAATCGATAACAAAGATACTTCACATGAATCATACCACACTCAACTTTGGCATCACCGGCTAGGTCATGTAAATGAGAAATGCTTGACAAAGTTACATCAAGATTGATATTTAGATTCTCTTGGACTAAAACCACTTGGCGTATGTCATGCATGTTTATAAGGAAAAATGACCAAATCCCCATTTAGTGGGAAAGGTGAAAGAGCTAAAGATATTCTTGAATTGGTTCATACCGATGTGTGTAGACCATTTCTAGTTGAATTAAAGGGAGGTTACTCATACTTCATAACTTTTACTGATGATTTTAGTAGATATAGATATATCTAATTAATGTGGTATAAGTCAGATTCTTTTGATAAGTTCAAAGAATATAAGAATTAATTTGATAACCATCTTGGTATGAATATTAAGAAACTTCTCTCAAACTGAGGTGGAGAATATCTTCATCAAGACTTCATTGATTACTTATGGGAGTTTGTGATCCTATCCCAACTCACTCCTCCAAACATGCCCCAGTGGAATGGTGTGAGCAAAAAGAGAAAATGCACCCTGTTAGACATGGTGATATTAATGATGAGTATTGTGAGTCTTCCATTATCCTTTTGGGGATATTCGTTACAGACAGAGGCACACATACTAAACCAAGTTCCAACTAAATTGATAAATGGTATTCCATACGAGTTCTGGAGTGGAAGAAAATCCTGGTTATCAGATTTACATGTATGGGGTAGCGAAGCGTTTGTTAAGGCCTATTCTGATAACAAACTCGCACCCCAAGGCACAGAGTGTGCCTTTAGAGGATACCCTAAGGAAACAAAATGATATTACCTATAAAAACCCTTGTAAAAAAAGGTTATAGTGGCAAGACATTCCATATTCCTTGATAGGGAGCACATCTTCAAAAGAGATAGTGGGAGTGAGATAGACTTTGATGAAGTCAAGGCTCAAGGTACACAAGATTTGGTACAGGAACAGATTCCACAAAGCCCTATGGATGAAGAATCTGTTCCAGAGACACAAGTACTGCGTAGGAGTACAAGAGAGGTTAGAGAACCCGAACGGTATGGTTTTCTAGTTACTGAGTATGGTAACTCTTTATTAGTTGATAATAATTATCCTCTATCCTAAAAGGAAGAAGTAAGTGGCACAGACATTTCCAAGTGGCAAGAATCCAAGAATTATGAAATGGATTCCATATACCAAAACCAGGTCTGGATTTTGGTAGATACTCCAGTTGATGTAAATCTTGTTGGTTGCAAATTGGTATTCAAGAAGAAACTGGACATGGAAGGACAAGTCAGTTCCTATAAGTCGTGACTGGTTGCAAAAGGTTTTAAACAGCATCAAGTAATTGACAATGATGAAACCTTATCACCAGTTGCAATGCTGAAATCCATCAGAATTCTACCTGCCATTACATCTTTCCATGACTATGATATTTGGAAAATGGATTTCAAAACATCATTCCTTAATGGTAACCTTCAGGAAGATGTCTACATGAAACAACCTAAAGGTTTTGTGACTCCAAAGGATTCCAATATGGTATGCAAGTTGCAGAAATCCATTTATGGATTAAATCAAGCATCTAGGTCATGGAACATTCATTTTTATGAATCCATAAAAGAATTTGGTTTTATCAAGAATGAATGTGAGCCTTATGTCTACAAATGGTTTAGTGGGAGTGTAGTCGTTTTCCTAATAGTATATGTTGATCACATATTAGTTATTAGAAATGAGATACCAGTCTTACAGTTTGTTAATGAATGGTTAAATCAATGCTTCTCCATGAAAGAATTGGGCTAGGAAGCATATATTATTGGGATCAAGATACATTGTGATAAATCCAAGAGATTGTTGGGCCTAAGTCAAAGTACATACATTGATAAGATACTGAAGAGATTAAGTATGGAACAATCCAAGAGGGGATTGTTTCCAAAATCACATGGTATTCATCTTTCCAAGAAAATTTGTCCTCAGACACATTAATAAAGAAAGATAATGGAAAGGACTCCATATGCATCAGCGATTGGGTCAATCATGTATGACATGCTATGTACTAGGCTAGAAGTCGCCTACGCATTGAGTGCGCTAGGAAGATATCAATCTAACCAAGGTGACCGTCATTGGATGATATTTAAGACTATCATAAAGTATCTGAGGTGTACCAAGGATATGTTCCTAGTTTATGGAGGAGATGAGGAACTATTCATCAAAGGATTCGCAGATGCTAGTTTCCAGACCGATCAAGATGACATGAAGTCACAAACAGGATACATCTTCACTTTGAATGTAGGTGCAGTGAGCTGGAAGAGCTCAAAGAAGAGTGTGGTCATAGATTCTACAGCAGAGTCTAAGTATATCACAGCTTCTGAGGTAGCTAAAGAAGCAGTTTGGATGTGAAGCTTCGTCTAGGAGCTATATGTGATACCTAGTAGTAAATATCCCATCACACTGTATTGTGATAATACTGCAGTGGTGGCTCTCGCAAAAGAACCTAGGTCACATCAGCGGACGAAGCACATACTTCAGAAGTATCATCTCTTGAGTGATTTTTCTCAGAGAGGTGAAGATGCAATGAGCAGTATTTCCACAGAAGACAATGTGGTGGACTCCTTGACTAAATCCTTGACTTAGCAAAAACATGATCATCATGTCAGGTCTAGCAGACTGAAAGTCATAGGCAGTTGGCTCTAGTCCAAGTGGGAGTTTGAAAGAGTTGGTGTCCTAAAACCAACTGGTTTTACTTTTATTACATGGATATTTAATGTATTATTTCATATTGTTTATTGTTATGTATGATTATAATGTAATAATGTCCTAGAGTATTTGTTGCATTGATAAGGTCATGTAAGTTCCCCACTATAATGAGAACCTTGAAATGATATAACAATATTCTTAAATATAGTTCTGTGGTTGGAAGACATGTTATGACAGGACACATAGCATTCATACCATCAGGTGTGAGTACTTGTTAGTAGATGAGACTCCCGCTCATGAAGTTCTCACTTGGTAATCTCTAAGATATAAGATTATGAGAACAGACCCGTAAGTAGGAATTCTGCATGTTTTGGTGTCATTGGATATTTCTATCTGCAAGCATGTGTAATTATTCATTGACTTTAAGATTATCATTAATACATGTCATGAATTACACACTTTGATTTATTGATGAAAAATGTCACGCAGACAGTTGGCGGGAAGTAGGGTTTGTTGGGTGCGTCATGAGTAGCATGTTGTTAATGGATAAGTCAAGGAAGGATTTTTCCCTTCCATTTATGGAAGTTGATATCTCAGCCCTTTGATTGAAATAGAACTGTCACGTAAAATTCTATGGCCATGGTGTAACAATGAGTTTATTTTAGGTAGTCAAAGAATGATGTATCAAGGAAAAAAGTTGATGAAACAGTCATGAAACCTGCTTGATGAGATATTGTGACAAAGGAATTATATTACACAGTGAGTATTTGTATGTGGATGTTGTTTTTGTGACTTTAAGTTCTTTATCTTGGGTGCCTTGACCCGTTTCTAGATAGTACTCTTGTACTTTAGGCAATCCCACCTAATTCCAATGAGAAAGAATCCTAGAGGGTCACACACTAAGTGTTTTTGGTGGTCTCAGTTAAATTATATTTGAATTTAATTAATGAAATAAATATTATTCTCAAGACCGGGGAAAAATTTTATTCAAGTTAAAATGATCACATAAATTAAATAAAATATATTTATTTATTTTATTGAACATTTAAAAAATATTTATTTACTAGTTTTTAAATAAAATATTTATTTAAGAGAATAAACTATTTATTTATATATTCAGGTGCTCAATAAATGGAATTGGAGTTCGAGTGGACCAAGTTCGGTCCGGTAATAAAATAATTATTTACAAGATGGTAAATAATTATTTAACTAGTTAGAAAAAATTAAAATAACGCTACTATTATTTTGTGACGCGGAATTTTATTTATAATTTTGTTTTGTGCAAGTTGGCACACCATAAATAATGACATGTTATTATTATTAAATTCATGGGTTTTCTCTAATTTCATGAATGTATTTAATTTTTTCTATGAAATTAAATGTTGTAACTGAAATTCCATGTATATAAATAGGAAAGTACACCTATTATGCCATACACCACACCCCGCACCTGGTGAATTGAGAATTGTTGAGCCAAAAAATTTCTCTATCGAATCCTCTTTTCTCCCCTCTCAAGAATGAGAGACATTCTTTAAGGCCTAAGAACAGGCGATCAAGAACGACTGATACAAGACACTCGATTCGCCATGTTATCACCTGAAGAACGAGCGGTGTCGATCAGAGGCCATCGGAGCACGTGAGGATCTCCACTAGAGGGATTCTAGTTTGGGTCCTTACAAGCGTAACGAGATAATCCAGAAGGGTCATTCCAGGCAATCAATATCATCAATGAAGAAAAATACCAAAGATCCAGTTATTATTTTTCTTTATGAAATTAATTAAATTAATTATAAACATGATGTGTAAGATCCTATCTAAAGGTTTCAAGCCTCTTTATTCTTTATATAAATCTTTAATTATATTCTGTGGAGACTGGCATTCATCTTTGTATTGATCCCAGAATAATCATTGATCGTGGTAAAAATCAAATTGGGTCTCATCCCAACCACGCTTCTACTGCGCCTGGAACCTTCAGTCTCTTCTTGAATCGTATCCCCTCTACGTATCATCCCTACTTATCTTCCACATACCACCTTCATGTTTTGCCTTTATTTTCTAACTTTGCGTACTACCTTCGTGCACCATGTCCGCGTACCTACTCTACTTTCATGTACCACACCTTCTCTACGTACCGCACCTGCTCTACATACCGCACTTGTTCTGTGTATCGCGCCTACTCCACATACTATTTCTTCTCCACGTACTAATTATTCTCTATGTACTGCCTTTGCATACTGCCTTTGTGTACTATTTTCTTGTATCACCTCATCATACCATTTCTGCTTACAGTTTCTACTTCTTCTGAATTCCTTCTTCTACAAACAATACCTTCCTATTCCGCAAACCATTTCTTCCTTCCACAAACTTCTTCTTCAAATCCAATGATTTGTTTTGTCTCCCACATACCACTGCATCCTACACAGAATATATTATATGGACTACTCCTTCAAATACCAAAACCACTTCATCTTCTACATATCACTTCCCTTCATAGAATTCTTCTTACGAGAACACTTTTGGACTTAGCCAAGTTCTTCCACAGTGATGATATTTCTTATCAAATTTTATCTAATTTAGTGATGGGATTATCACTCCTTATATATATAAAATCGCTATGAAAATTTATCTAATCTGATTTACCAATAATTTTAATGTGGTAAAATCTTCCCCACATACTGAACTCCATCCGTGTACTGTAATCCCCCACTGTGTAATGCGACCCTCCTATGAACTATGAACCTTCACTACATATTGTGTACCCGCCACGTACTATTGACCTTCTGCATACCGTAAGCTTGTCGGTCCACTTACTACTTCTATTTCACCAATGACGATCCATCTCGTGTACCGTAACTCCTTCCTCCATGTACCATTTTTGATTTCGTGAACCGCACTGTGTACTATTCTTGTTGTCTCATATGATGTCCATGTACCATTCCCATAACATGGTATGTTGTCCACGTCCAATGGTACGCAGTTCCCATTCTTTTTCTTGCTTCGGAAAGAAAACTCATACTGCTTCACTTTCATCTTTCATATTCTAAATACATATTCATTCATCACTAACCTTATCTATCATGATATATAGCCATTGATCGATCACCTTTAGCATCATCAGATTATCCAAGGAAAGTACTGTAACTTCCCTTTCTTCTAGCAGCATCATTATTTCTAATCAAAACTGAATATGATTTGCATCATCTTTTCTCCCCCTTTCCTTCATAAATCTTGCATCACAAGTTATCCAAACATATGATATTCAGGAAATACAAATCAGTAAATCATCATCTAATTTTAATGCAATGTGAAATGCATGGACATCTCAGAATTCCAAGTCCTTCCACACTCTCTCTTATTCTTCAACCATCATTATATTCTTTATAAAAATCATATGATTCTTTTCTTCAAGTAATATCTTGCATGGTTCTCATGAAACCTTGAAACATTTCAGGACCTTCTTCAAATACTCATTCTTCCTTAATCATCCTCATATGGATGATACTTCATCATTCTTCATTGTTTTAAACAATGTGTCACCTTTGAAACAAGTTCTTTGAACTTAGGATCAGTGCAACAATCATCTAAATTAACATCATTGAGAATTGAATAATCATGGCATCTAGTTCTATTAATCTATAACAATTCTCCAGGAATCATCACTTCAAAAAACCTCCATTAAATTTGGAGGTCCTTATTCATTTTGACCAGCATTAAAAACTGTTGATAAAAAATAAAACTTCATACACAAAGTGGTCCCAACAATCTCCCCCTTTGTATTTGTTGGAAATACTTCAAAGTTCTCTCCAAATGAATGTTTCAATGTCAAAATATAAATGTTATTTCTCCCCTTTTACTTTTCAAACCTCCATTTCACTATTTCTCTCCCTTATTGATGAGAAATATAAATTTTATGGTAGAGAGGGCATCAGTACATACTTAATCAGTCTTTCATCAATCATTTCACTCTAAGTATACTTGAGAAATTCTCGGTGTAAAAAAAACAGGCCTTGATTTAGATAACAAATTTTTCCATTATCCACTGATCATGATCCCTCATGAGATGAGAACTCATATACTTTTCTTCAAGGGTTTTCCATTTTCATTCCAGAATGAGGATAATAAATGTGAGATGAATTTTTCTAGGAATAATCAACCTGAAACTCCTACACTCACTTCAAAAAATGGATCAAAAACATTCTAGTTCAATATTAAGAAGCTGGATGGAAATCCTCAGAGTGGAATCTTTCCCCCTCCCCCGTGGAAGCTAGGTTTTTCTCAAGGCTCATTTTCCCTTTCCCCTCCAGCTGAGCTTGATCTTTCAGTGGCTTCCTCTAGTTTTTCAATGGCATAGGTGTGGGTTTTTGATATTGTGAAGGTGGGGTTAAAGTGTGTTTAGGTAGTGTCACTGACTATTTTTGGATACATCATGACCTGTAGGACTGTTTCCCCACTCATTTCAATGTGTCGCATCCCCTTTGGCATCGTCTACTCACTGCGTAGCTTGGATCGGCTCGACTCGGATCTTGCGGAGTCATGTAGAGTGTCTTGGATCTGTCTCCTCGAATCAATCTGTCATGGTAAGATGGAATCTATAGTAGGAATTCAGAGTGGTTAGGCAATGGATTTGAAAGGTATCAGAGGGGTAAGGTACCGGTTCCTGGAAGTTTTGCGTGTTTTGAGGTTTTTGAGTTTTGATGTTTGGTTTGTGTGATGTCAAAGTCATCGATGTCTCCCTCTCCTCCCTGGTTGGACTCTACCTCTTCCTACGGATGGGTGGGGTTGTCTCTGGATGGCAGTGGGATTATCCTTTGGTGGTGGTTCTGGTGACCAGTGGAGGTTTGATGTCATGGGGTTTTGGTTCAAGATTTGTAAGTGTTGAAAGATTCAAATACTTGGAACAAGCTTCAGAGGATGACTCAGAGTTGTGCCATGATTATCTGTCGAGTAGGGTGCGGTGACCGGACGGCATGTTCTTCATTGCTCTGGTTTCTTTTATTCCCTTTGTGGATGTTCTCTTTGGGTTCATCCCATACTGCTAGATGGTTTGGATGAACTCTAATTGGGGTTTTCCGGTGGGTTTGTGGATTTGGGCTGGTGTCGACGGTCGCCCTTTCTGATGTTCGCGTTCCCTAGTTCATGGTACCTTGGACTTCTCTTGATTTTTTTGGATCCATCTGTGAAGGTATGTCAGTTTTAATGCTTGAATGTATTTTTATCCATTGTGCCTGAATGTTGTTTATTGCAAATCCTTGTATGGTTTTTTGTGGTGAAGTGGTGAGTGGTGAAGTGGTGAACTAGTGAAGTGGTGTAGTGGTGTAATGATGAAGTGGAGAAGTGGTGAAGTGATAATGTGGTGAATTCATGTTTTTTTCTCACTTTTTCCTCAAAAGTGTCTGCATAATAATAAAAAACAATTTCCAGTCAGCAATAGGCAAGATAAGTGACCCTATGGAACTTCCATTATTCTTATGTAGCTAATTAATTCAGTTACTACCCCTTTGCAGAATGATCTTCATTTTGAGTAACCAAGGATGAGATATTGATAAATGACATACCTTTTCCAATGACAAGGTATTCAAACAATCATTAGAGTACTTGAATTTGATACCAACTGAAGTTGATACTAATTGAAATAATAACACTGGAAGCTTCTTCATGTGTCTCCTCCTCAAGGAAACACTCCTCATTACTGACTCTCAGGTTATCCCCCTGAGATCTTGATTCACCTTCAATTACTTTTATTATAAGAACAAATACAATAAAAATATTTAAGGAAATAAGTTGGATCCTCCTTTATTCATCAATATGAACAGCTAGGTTGAGATGGTTTTCTCAACCAAGATGATCCATTTGTTCCAATATTCACACTTTCACATTTGATCTTTAGTTATAGTTGTTCTTGTGTGGATTTAAATAATTCTTCCATCTCTTTGTGTGTCAATATTCTTTCTTCAAGGTCTTTCAAAGAACTAGAATCTCTTTGTGTAAATTTCATCCTCTTGAGGAATTCTTCTTGGGCTTTAATGAATTCAATGCAATTTCTAACAGTGTGACCAGCCTTGTTTCACCACACACAAATAACTTACTTGTCTTCATGTAGAATCATCCTTTTGATTTTTTGCACTAGCCTTAACCTATGAATCTTCAATTTTTATTATTCTTTCCAAATCATCTAGCCATATAACTAATACATCATTAGGAATAAAGGTATCAATATTAGATATTCTATATGGATTCTTCTTAGTTTCATCCTTCTTGGTAGTTATTTTGGATGCACCACCCTTAAACTTCTTGGATTTAGAATCCAAGTAATTCTCTCCTTTTATTATTGGAATCTTCTTGAGAGACTTTGTTTTTATAACATTATTCTGATTACTTCCCAAGGATGCTTCTTCATTCATATCCATATTCTGTGATATTCCTTTCTTATCAGATTTTAATACATGTTGAGATGGACATGTACTAACCTTGTGACTACTTCCATTGCATACATCACAGATTTTATCTAGCATTCCAAATCTATTTACAGTGTACAGATGCTTCTGGATCTATGGATGTTTCTTCTTATTTTCTGGCTTTCTCCCCCTTGATATAGGCTTTTCAATTATTTTTCATTTAAGGGATTGTACCAATAATCTAGTGCACAATTACCAAATATATTGTAGCACCAAAATTAACCAACAAACCTCATATACTTGATATCTTTTTATAATATTTCTGAGCCTTCTTCTTGATTTTTTGTTCTCTCTAGGGGGAATCATCTTCCAAATTATTCTTCTTATCCATCCTAGCAATGGTGGTAGGTATCTCATCACGTTTCTTTATCCATACTTGTTTATATTTTTCTTCCACCCTAAAATTTTTTTAGAAACAAATTTAGAGACATAAGTACAAGATGGAATGGATGGTACCTGAACATTCTATGCTGCTTGTGATAGATCAATGAGTGAATTCATGATCTTCTTATCACAAGTTGGAGTTCCTTCAACCATATAATCCTCCAATGAACATTGAATACCAGTAGCAGCTGTAACCTTATTTTATGAGGGATCAATATGTATCTTCTTAATATTGGAACATTGAGCTTCCAATTTTAGACATTCTATATTGAGGATGATCTTATGGTCATCAATCTTGATTATTTTCTCTTCACGAGTATTCTTTATTCTTTCAACTTCATCTTTATGTAGCTTCACTTTGTTTTGTAACAAAGAGTCAAGTTCTTTGATCTTCTTGGAATTTCCTTCTAAATATAAACCCTTGACATCAGTTCTCTTATTTATCTCATTTTCAAGTGCATGGATCTTATCTTCTATATTCTCTTAGACTCCCTCTTTCTTCTCAACTTTTTTGAGCCATTTTGAGGAACTTATTTCAAATTACCTCCTTTTTTCTTCTAAGGCTCCAACTTGTCTGGAGAGCTTTAAACATTCAACAATATTTTCTTGCAAGACCTTCTCCAAAAAATTAGTTTCTTCTTCAAGTTGGGTGATATATTCTTGCATGCATTGAAATACTCCATAAATAAGTGAGACACTTTCTTCAGGGATACTATACAGAATCATTTTTAATCTATCAACTGATAACTCTTGAGAATTTGTAGATTGATCATAACCACTTATTCTAGTATTTTCATCATGAGTATAATTTCCAAATTTACTAACACATACCTCATGATCACTTGAGGAAGGAAGATTTTCCACTTTCTTGGTGGAAGGTCGATCCACCTACTCATTTCTTTCCAAGCCTGATATATATTCATTGTCCTCAAGGCATGGAGATATAGATACTTCCTATTCATTAGACAAGAGGGACTTCTTCTTCAGATTTCTTTTCTCCTTATTTTTTCTATTCATCATGGTCTTGGTAGATATGGTCTTCTTCTCAGAGACAACTAAATATTCACTAAAACTGCACTTCATTTATTAATCAGGAAAGAAACTCAACTCTTTAAAAGAGAATAAATTCATTATAGAGAATCCAACATAGTTGAACATGCCTCTAATACCAATTGAGAGTACATATTTGGGATATTTATAGCACTGAGAGGGGGTTGAATCAATGTTGGGGAATTTTTAAACCAATTTCAACTTTTTATCCCTATACCACTTGACCTATTAGGATCTTAGTTATCTTATTCTCTTTTCTCTATCGCATGAAATAATATGAAAGCATTAAAAATATGTACACAATATTTTTACAAGGTTCACCACTCAATAAGAGAAATTACATCCTTTACATGTATGGTGATGACCAATACATAGATTCGACAGTATAATGTAGTAACTGTTATAGTGGTTTGACTAGCAAAACAATCCTCTAGTCAGTGTGAGTCCCTACACATTGGAAGGGGGAATCCTCTTCCCTGAACCGGTGATAACCTAGTCCAACTTGCATCTCCTTGTTGGTTCTTTATACTTCCTCCCAAGACAATCTTATCCCTATTGAAAAGGTTTTTCAACACCAATAGAGTCTTCTTCCTGTTAAGACCTATTGGATGCCATGCTACTGTTTGATATTCTACTCATCACTTATTACTTGCTATGTAGCTTGCAAGTAACCCTCTTATTCTTTCCTAGCAGCAAACTTGAAAGTTTCACTGTCTTTTTCTCCTTCTTCTTCAGTGAAAAACCAACTACGCTGAAACTTCTTATTCTTCTTTCTAGAATCAAAAACTCCCATTGTAATTGTAAAAAACAATGAGGACCATCTAAGATTATCATAATAGTTAATATGACCTAAATAATTGAATATAAATTGGACACACTACTTATTCTTCTCTTATTCCCTATGCGAACCACCTTTCTCCTCTGTATATTGTATACCAGTTATGGTTTGTGGATCGCCTCTCCATGAATCATCACCCCTCTACATATCATCCCTAATTCTCTTCAGCATACCACCTTTGTGTTCTACCTCTATGGTATGCCTCTCTATACTACCTCTATTTACCATGTCCATATACCACGTCTACGTACATACTCTTCTTTCTCATACCGCACCTTCTCCGCATACTTCACCTACTCCGCGTATCACGCCTGTTCCATATACCGCACCTACTCTGCATACTTCATCTCCTCCATGTATCGCGCCTTCTCTTCATACCACTTTTGCATACCACCTCTGCATACCACCTCCACATAACGCTTTTCTATACTACCTCCACATATAACCTCATCATACTTTTTCTTCTTACATATTTTACTTCTACGAAATTCCTTCTTCTGCGAATTGTTCCTTCCTATTCTGAAAATCATTTCATCCTTCGGTGGACTTCTTCTTTAAATTCCATGAATTGTTTCATCTCTCATGTACCACTTAGTACTATGAAAAATCTCTTCTGTGGACTGATCCTTGGAATTATGCAAACTGTTTCATCTTCCATGTACCACTTCCCTTCGTAGAATTATTCCTATGAGAATACTTTAGAACTTAAAAAAGTTCTTCCATAGTAATAATCTTTCTTATCAAATTCTCTCTAACTTAATGATGGTATTATCACTCTTTGTATAGTAAAATAACTCCACAATTTTCACTAATCTTATTTACCCAAATTTTCAATTTGGGAAAATATTCCTCGCATAATGAACTCCATCTGCATACTGTAATCCTCCACCACATACTACAACCCTACTGTGAACTGTGAACCTTCACTGCATACCGTGTGCCTGTTGCATACCATTGACCTTCCACATACTGTTAGCCTTCCAGTCTATGTATTACTTCTCTTCTTCCAATGACGAGCCATCTCATGTACCGCAACTCCTTCTACCATATACCATTTTTTGATTCTTCAAACCACTCTTCATACCATTCCCACTGTCTCATACGCTATCTACATACCATTCCCGGAACATGGTATACATTCCATGTCCCATGGTATGTGACTCCCATCCTTTTTCATGATTCGTAAGTAACAACCATGTTGTTTCACTATCATCTTCTTTATTTGACAAACATCTGCATTCATCACGAATATTATATGTCATGATATATAGTCTTTGATCAATCACCTTTAGCATCATCTGGTTGTCCAAGGAAAGTACTACAACTTCCCTTTCTTCCAGAAGCATCATTCTTTCCAATCAAAACTGAATATGATTGCCATCCCCTTTTCTACCCCTTTCCTTCATAAGTCTTGCATCACAAGTTCTCCAAACATATGATATATGGGAAATACAAATCAGTAAAGCATTGTATGATTTTAAATAAATTTTAAATGCATGGACATATTAGAATTCCAAGTCCTTCCAAACTCTCCCTTCTTCTTTAACCATCGTTATTTACTTTATGCAAATCATATGATTCTTTTCTTCAAGTAATCTCTTGAATGGTTCTCATGAAACCTTGAAGCATTTCATGACCCTCTTAAAATCCTCATTCTTCCTTAATAATCCTTATATGGATGATACTTCACCATTATTCATTGTTGTAAACAATTTGTCACCTTTGCACAAGTTCTTTGAACTTAGGATCAGTGCAATAATCGTCTGAATTAATATCATAGAGAATTGCCCAAGTGTGGCATCCAATGCTATGAATCCATAAAAATTCTCCATGAATCATCACTTCAACTAACCTCTATTAAATTTGGATCTCCTTCTTCATTTTTACCAGCATTTAAAACTATTGACAACAAATACAAATTCATAAGCAAAGTGGTCCCCAAAAACAAAACCAATTTTGTCACATGTTCATGTATGGGATTGTGAGGAATTTTTTAAGGCAATATCAAGCAATAGAATACTACCCTAAGGTAAGGAGTGTATATTTATAAGGTATCCCAATGAAACTAGGGGATACTACTTATACAAACCTTTATAAAATAAAGTGATTGTTGCAAGAAAGACTATATTTCTTGAGAAGGGTCACATACTCAATGAGGATAATGGGATAAATATTGATTTTGATTAATTTTATGATCAAGATACACAAGGGTTAGTATAGGAACTATTTCCATGGGTCCCCATGGATAAAGTTGTTCCTAAAACACAATTACTTTGTAGGAGTACTAGATAGGTAACAAAACTAAATAGATGTGGTTTTCTAGTCACTAATGATGGTGACTCATTATTAGTTGATGATAATGTTCCACTCTCCAATAAGGAGGTAGTAGAGAGCTCAGAATATGCAAGATGGAAAGAATCCATGAATTCTTAGATGGATCCCATATATCAAAACAAAGTTAGGTTTTGATCGATTCACTAGTTTATATAAAGCCTATTGGGTATAAATCGATATTCAAGAGAAAGATGGACTTGGAAGGTAAAGTAAATACCTATAAATCATGGATAGTGGATAAAGGGTTTAGAAAATGTCAAGGAAATGACTACAATGAAACATTTTTACTAGTTTCCATGTTTTAATCCATCAATTTTTTTTATAGAAGCTCAAAATGACTATGAAATTTGGTAAATGGGTGTCTAAACTACATTACCTAATGGGATCCTTTAGTAGGATATTTATATGGAACAATATAAAGAATTTGTGACTCCTTGTGACTCTAGGAAATGCCAAAATAGGTATGAAATTTTCAAAGTTCCATTTATGGATTACATCAAGCATCTAGGTAATGGAATATTAAATTCATTGAAGCTATAAAGGAATTAAATTTCATTAAGAATGAGTTTGATCCATTTGTTACAAGCAATTTAGTTTGATATACCAGCCTTAAAAGAGGTTAATCCATGGTTGATCTACTCTTTCTTTATGTTATATATTATTATTTATGTTTTTTATGCTTTGGGCATGGTAGGGAGATATTAAGAAGATCTAGGTGAATAGAATTTGACTACAATCAAGACTGTATTTATGTATCTGAGGTGAACTAATGATATGTTCCTAGTGTATGGAGGAGATAAAGAGATAGTCATTAGGGGTTATAAAGATTCCAGTTTTTGTACTATTCATAATGATCAGAAGTTGTAGTCTGGATATATCTTCTGTATTAACGGATGAGCTATGAGTTGGAAGAGTTCAAAGAAACAAGTTTTCCTAGATTCTACAATAGATTCTGAGTATATTGTGGCTTCCTATGTATTCAAGGAATTAGTATGGATTCGCAACTTTGTCTATGATCTTGATTTGGTGCCTATCAGAAAAGACCCTATCATAGTTTACTGTGATAACACTGTAATGGTGGATCTCTCTAAGGATCTAAGGTTACACCAAAGAACAGACCACATTATTTGGAATTTTAATCTCTTGATGTGTTTTTCTCAATGAATTTAAGTTGAAATGAGTAGAGTATACATGAAGAAAAATTGTGTGGACCACTTAATTAAGGATTTATCTCAATAGAAGCATGAGTATCATGTCAGAGCTAGTGGACTAAAAGTTATTTTTAGTTGAGTCTAGTGCAAGTTGGATCTTTTAGAGTTAGTTCCCTAGAAACAACTTTTTGGTACTTTTTTAAAAAAATATTAATTAAATAATTCTTCTTATTCTGTCTTGATTATTCATCTATATGATATTTTTATGTGATAATGTCCTTATAATATGTCTCACTGAAAGTTTATAGCATTTCCCCACTATGATAAGAACATAGAGGTTCCATAACATTGTTCTTGAATCTTATTATATTGATAGATGGTATTTTTTGATGATACACAGATGACATAGGATATTAGTGGTCGGAGGATCATATGACATTGAGACACCTTCTCATGGTGTTCTCCCTTGGTAGTCTCCAAGATATGAGGTTATGAGAATAAGCCCATCAATATAAAATCCACATTTTTATGTGTCATTAGATTTTTCTATCTGTGGACATATGTATAAATCCTTACACTTTAATATTATCATTAATAGATATCATGACTCATGTACTTTGATGTATTGATGAAAACCATGATGATATATGTTCACGGTGAAGTAAGATATGTTGGGTGCATAACGAGTTATATAGAATTAAATGAAAATAAGATAAATGATTTATCCCTTCTTTTCTATAATGGAAGTTGATATCTTAGGCCCTTTTATGGAAAATAACTACAGCATAAATCCATTTCAATGGTGTTCGGTGGGAAATTTTCTTTCCAGAAAGTAAAAGAAAGATAAAAAAAGTATATAGGTTGATGGAATCGGTATGCAACCTTCTTAATTGGATATGTCACAGTAAAAGGATTATATTACATTGTAAACATTCATGGAAGGTTTCATATTATTTAAATGTTAAATTGTTTCTCTATGTAAACATTTTCATGTTTCTAGATGCTAACCTTAGACTTTAGGTAGTTATTTCTAATACCAATGAGAAAGAGACCTAGAGGGTCACACACTAAGTATATTTTCAATCTCAACTAAATTCAATTAATTAATTTAATAAGTAAGAATAAATAATATTTATTTAGGTTTGGTGGAACACAATGATTTAATCTCATGTTATTCAAAAAAATAAAGTGATTTAAATAATAAATATTAAATATTAGTTTGCAGGTTTAAAAAATATAATATTTATTATATTTATTGTAGAAATAATGCAGTGACATTTATTTAATTAAATATTCATTATTCAAGGATCGATAAATGTTGACAATGGAAACATAACCCATTTTAATGCTCTATTTAGAAATAATTAATATTTATTTATATTCATATTGTATTTCACATGTCCAATGATTAATAATAATATTATTATTATTATTAATGTACATGAAGTCAATTAAGAATATTATAAATGGTTAAGATATTTTGTGCAATTTACCAACCCTAAACCTTCCATAATAAATATCAAATTATATCTAGTTATTTTAAAATATATCACTTTCCTAAAATGAATTTTTGGGTGTGCATAGAAGATAATAGAGATATCTAGAGATATATCAAGAGTGATATATAAAGAAAAATATCTATAGATATATCTGGAGAGATATATCTAGAAAGATATCTAGATATATATCTAGAGATATATCTAATTATATATATCTAGAGATATATCTAATTAGATATATCTAGATAGATACATATAGTGATATACCTAGTGATATATCTACAGATATATCTAGATAGATATATCTAGATAGATATATCTAGAGAGATATATATAGTTCTATAAATAGCTCTCTCTTCCTCCTCTCTCACATACTTGAGAGAGAACCAAGGGTTCTCCCTCTTCGAGAACAAAATTTTTGTCGTCAACCATGAAGAATGAAGGTGATCATGACAGATCATTCTAGTACCTAGTGATTTGATGACATTGATCAAATATTGTGGTGCATATGCAGATCAACACTAGAGGAATTTTGTACTTGGATCCTTTAGTGAAACGATTGTGTAATGAAATATATTCCATAGTACCATCAATGAAATAGAATTACAAGTTGAGGTAATTCTATATCTGCTTATAAATTAATTATAAATTACATGGGAAGATCTTATCCCTATGGTTCTAGTATATTGATGTAGTTTATTGATCTAATATTTTCATTGTACATGATCTTATGATCATATAAATAAATTATTACACCTTATTTGAGACTAAAATCTGAGTTTGTCATACCTTCCAAGGATGCTTCTGTTGTGCCTAAAACATAAAATTTTACCATATATCATTTTATTTTAAGTTCATGTAGATTTGAACTGATGAATAAGACAATATATATATAAAATACAAGGAAAATCCAAACTTTAATAAAGGATACATTGGTAGTATATAATTTCTTAGAAAGAGGGTAATTTCATTTAATAATAATGATGCTCAGACCATTATTCCATATAGTTTAAGTTCAAGTTATAAGGATAAATGGATTTTTGGTCAAATTTCATACACTTTTTTTGAATATGGGTATAACATACAAGTGAATAATATCAGGGTATCAAATCCACTTGAATAGTTGTATTATGGAATGTGTAAGTCACATCTTAGGATATTTGAATTAGTGGATAGTGTTATAGAGAGGGTAAGTAGGAGATGAACATAGACCACATTTGAATGATAGGTTTTTCTATGATGCTAATTAAGCATGTAGAGATTAGAGGGCCTTCCCCTTAGAATGAATATGCCTCTATTTGATAGTATATATTGGGGTAATATATAAAAATACATATTTGGAGCATTTTTTATAATCAAATATTTTTCCTTTAGAGTATATACAATCGTTATTATAGTTGTAAATTTTTTTTGATTATTCAAACATCTGATAAATGAATTAGGATCATGGATAATGGGGTATTTAATAAGGGTTTTAGATACCTTCATGTTATACTTCCATGAATTGAACACATTACCAGGGTGAAAATAGATAACACAAGATCACTTTGATTTTTTTATGAACCAATGGTTCCAGTGAGCATAACCTATCTTCAGCTAGAGCTTGAGGTTATATATCTTTGAATTATTACTACATGGGTTTAGGAACTCACAACTTCAACCAAGGGATGATAAATTCAATTTTTAAAGGGTGAAGTAAAACCCAATGTAAATGAAGGTTTTATTTCTAGTATAGAATATCTCAATTAAAATTGTACATAGTTTTAAGATCATGATACGTGGACCTAAATGTCAACAAATTTTATAGTTTCTCCTAGGATAGGGGAAATTAGAGTAACTATGTATCCTGGGGTAGAAAGAATCAATCCATACATAATTATTATGAAGTATAACCCCTACATTGATTTGGATCAGATTTAGGGAATAGGGCATTTTATCTTAGTGTATCTTGATTAGTGCACTAAATCTTATTACATGGATCTATTTCTTATATAAGAGAAAATAATCTCATAAACCAACCAACCCAAATAGCTCAATATGTTTTATATAGTATATTTATTTTCATTTGGTTTAATTTCATATGATGAGGACCCAAACTATGTGATTTAACATCTTATAGTTATGATGATATTGTGGGGGAATTTTTTATTTGGTGAAAACTGAAGAAATATACAGTGGGAACTCTTACACATATCTGGCTCACATGTAAAGATAAAAGTGGATAGAGAGTCTTGGATATTTTTGGTTGGGTCAAGGATAGGAGATCTAGGCATCATTATGTATCCTCTTGGGATCGAAATCAAGCCATGCATAGTTTTTATAGTACAATCACTCTATTTTGGTGTTAATAAAAGGAATGGAACTTATCATGAATAGGAAAAAGATTCTATTATCAAGAAAGGGTAAGGAGAATATTTAAGATTGAGTTTTTTGATGGGTATGGTTATTCATACACCACAAAATATCCTAAAATAACATGAATCAATATAATATAGTTCTTATAAAGATATATTATGCATAGATATAACACATATATGAGATTGAATAATTTTAACATAAGTATAGGTATATAGAGGTAAAATATTATGTTGGGGGGTCTTGAACCGATCTCACTTATATGCAGAATAAAGTGGCTCTATCTCAGTGTTGTACTTGTTTATGGAAACATTATGTCAATTGAGGGACCCAATCATCAAAACGGATTATGGATTTGTTCAATATTTATAGTTGGGACTATGATAAGAGATATTGGCATTACAATGTATCCTAAAAGGATAGAATTCATGCCACACATAGTTCTTATAAATCCTCTTCTTCATAGATGAAGCTCATGAGTAGGGGAAATAGGATTAGGTTTCACCTTGATTTGGTGACATTAAAAAAACATAATATGGATGAGGAGGCCCGAATGATAAAGTGAAGAATGAAATTTTAGTTAATATAGTTTATGATTGGGACTATGAATTGAAATCTAAGAATCACTACATATCTTATGATAATAGGAATCAAGACACTCATAGTTCCTATAATTAAGGTAATTTTACATGAATAGGGGGTCTATGTGTCGATGAACTCTTATACGAATCTAGATCTCATGTAAGGGAACCAGTAAATAAAAATTAGGATTATTTGATCAGTTTAAGTCCTTTCAAAAATGACTAAATGTTTTTAAATTTAACATCATACAGAGAGGATGAAATTGCTTCCCAAATTTTGAATATTAGGCATTTAAATTGTAATAACTATAATGATCATCCAAAACCCCTAATATCACATGAATTGTGATCCAGGTGGGAAATATGATATTATTAGAAGGTTATATATGTCATAAAATAGTTCTTATCATGAGAAAAATATGAATTTTGTAGCTTATTGTCATACAAAAAAGACATTTGTGTCATGTATTTTAAGGACATGTGGAAAGGACTAGTTACAAGCAATTTGAAGTCTTACAGAATGTACTGGTGAAGGAATAAAATTTAAGGTCTTTATTCTTAGACAAAAATGTCAATAAGTTTAGGATCTTTCGATAAATACCATAACTATTAAGTTTAAAGTCTTATAATGACGATGAAAAAAGGGAAATGTAGTTTAGAGTCATACTACTAGGACTAGGCTATTTAGTTTAATGTCCTAAATCTAGGATATTTTTATATAATTTTACATCATGAAACTAAGATGAAATTATTTATAGTTTAAATACCAATATCTTATAAAAAAAATTTGAAACCAATGTGAAATTATATTAAATACTTCTTGAGGAACCTCATGTTGGTGGTTGGCATGATGTGTTACCCAACTATTATGATCAAATAACACACTCTGTTGGAGTATACCTTTTTATAACATAAGGTCTTTGCTATTTCAATTTGAGTTTTAAAGGATTCTTCCCGGGTATCATCAGAGTTATAAGAACTAATATCATCTCTCTGAGGAAGAATAAGTTGAGGCAAACTTTATTATTGAAGGCTTGTACAAATCAGTTTTAATGGACCTCTAAATTGTATAGTGTACATAATATTTTCTAACTGAGATGATCCAATTTATTCATCCCATTATTTGACTATTCACCTTTAAAAACTAATTGTATATGGTGATATGGAGTGAGGGTAGTTGAAACTATATGGGTAATACTACCTATGTCCCATGTATAATCAAATATGGGTTTGTTTGTGTAGTCGTAATGATCATCATGTGATAATATGAAAAAGAATATCATATTTTATCTAGCTAGGATTTATTATATTTTTTTGCTATATATTGAATTATGTTATACATATCCTTGTTTAAATTCACTATTTTTCTATAACATGATTCATGGTAGTGAGGTGTTTGGTTGGACTAAATGTTATATTATTGATACAACCTATTCAACTCATCAAAGTAGAAATTGGTTCTATTTCCCATCAATATTGTGCGAGGGACACAAAATTTGGTAATTATGTTTAAATTAATTAATTTTATGATATATTTCATCCTAAATTCATTGATTTATATAGCCTCAACCTAGTTTGAGAAAAAATTAATGACTGTGAGGATGTACTTGAACTTTATGGTTGAAGCTAAGGGATATTGACTCATGAAATCTATTCCCTATATGGTGAAAGGCCAAGATTATTTGATGGTATAAAATATATCTAAGGTTTTATGAATTAAATTGGCATGTATTTGGAAAGCATTTCATTTCTTGGTGAACTCTTAAAGCCTCTTGATCTAGTTAGAGAGCTTGGTTCCTGATTAATGATCATTGTAGGAACCTACATAACCTTCATGAATAATAGTTAGGGTATCTCATCTATTGATATGTATAAGGAGGAATCCATCAAATCATTATTTATATAGAAATTTTTTATAATTCATTCCATTAGAAAGAATGGTGTTTACTATCCATTGTTAGATCTTCTCTTTATTAGCTTGCTCTAATGGGAGAATTGATCTTTGGAGGTAGTACAATATAGAGGACATGAATCTAGTTGTGTAATCCATTGGTGAGAATATTGTATCACAATTATTAGGAGTAGAATTAATTTCATTGATATCTTTCATTTAATTAACAGAAAATAGAGAGATCACTATGCGGTGTGTGATGCTAATGATTGTTTCATCCTAATTTGGATCTACCAAGGTTGGGGATAAATTATCCAATACATCGAAATAGGAATTATATGAACATGTAAAATTAGATAGTGTTGTATAAGATGGGAATTCATATATTTTCCCTAACATATAACTAACTAGGGGAATTAATTCTTCTTTATTGATGTCATATTCACCATTAATTTTCACAATCACCAACTCTGAATTGACTTTGATGTTAAAATGGGATACCTCTATTTATAGTTCAAAATTAAATAATAAAATAGGTTCTTGTTATTCTAATTTATTATTGGTTCATCACTCTAAAAATATAAAATAATTTAGAAGAAATTTCTTTACCATAGAGATAAGGATGACACCTAATCCAACTCTATTAGGTTTTAGGTTTTCCATTCTTTATCTTACCGGGATTCTATAAGTACCATCAATGTGAATTTCCCATGTCTAGGGAGTGTCACTAATATAAATAATACTTTATTGGGGAGATCTATATCTAGAAGCATCTTCTCTAGAATAGGGTGTGTTGTAAAGAAATAATCCAACACTTTTATTTTAACTACCTTTTAAGATACAAACAAAATTTCAAATTGCTACAAGATGACTACCCACTATTCTAGATGTTCAGTTAGCATTACATGACATAGGATGTACTTTAGGTGATATACAAAAGATACCAAATAGATATTATGATTCTTCATATAGTGCATCATCTTTAGCATAAAAAATATTAATGAATGTCAGTTCTTCTCAACATCAGAGTACTAAGTTCTAGTATCCAGCATTGTCCTGTTAAGATAATATATGTTTTTATCTTTTGTTGCATCATTATTTTTCACAAGGAGGACACCAAGTGATTTATATAAGGTTTATATATAAAAAATTAGTGGATTTCCTTCTAAGATAAACATTAATATCAATGGTATCTAGAGATATTTCTTAATATTTTTGAAATATTCTTGAAAATATTCATCCCACTGATAGTTGAATCCATTATTTATCATCTTTTTGAAGATTAGACACTTGGATTAAAGTTTTTCTATGAATCATATAATGTAGGAAAGGAATCCCTAGATCCCTCTCAATTATTTTGATATTTCAGTGGGGCTTCATGTTAAGTATCATCTTGGTCTTCTCAAGTTCAACCTTAATATTTTGATTGTGTACCATTAATTCATTGAATTTTCTTGATGGTACACCAAAATCATACTTCAAGGGGTTCATAATTAAGTTATGTTGTCGCAGCCTATTGAAAACTATCTCATTATCAACAATATGGTCATGGTTTTTTTGAGATTTAACCACTAAATCATCAATGTAAAATTCTATGGTTTTACTTAGGAAGGGCTTAAAAATATGGTGCATGTCACATTGATATGTAGTTCTGGTATTTTTCAAGCCAAATAGAATCACTATATAGCAATACATCCCTTGGGGTTCTTTAAAAATTGTGGCTTCATCATCTTTGGGAGAATTTTTATTTGGTGGTAGATGGAGTATCCATCCATAAAGAAGATATATTGAAAACTATCCATTGCATCAATCAAAATATCAGGTATTGGTAATGGGAAATTATCCTTTGGGAAATGCCAGTTGAGATCCTTGAAGTCTATATAGACATTTATTTTCTTATTCTTTTTCTTGATGGGGATTATGTTAGTGATCCATTTCAGGTATTAAACTTCCTAAATGAAGTTTTCTTTGATGATATTTTCAACATTGGATTTGACCATGGAATTCTGTGTCAAATGTATTCTCCTGGATACCTAATTGTTATCATGGTGATCCTTATTTAGTCCCAAATTATTAGTGACTATATTAAGATAAAGTCAAGTAATTTATTTGTAATTAAATTAAAATGCATCTTAGTGTTACTTCAAGAAGGAAGTGTGTGTATCCTACTATTTTAGAGACATGGTGGAATTAATTAATGTTGGCATCAAATATTCCTTTATACCCAAATTCACTTGTTTGAGTTCATGAATGGTGGTAGAGATGCCTTCATAAAATGATGGAGGGGTATCTCTAATATCTCATTATTATTCTTCCTCTTCTTCTACCATAGTTTCATTGAAAGTGGGTGATGAAGGTATATCTTTGGATTTGGAAGACAATATGGGGGAATTTTTATCTTCTATAAATAAAGAGGAAGCATATATAAAACCCTAGGGGAAAAATCATGATTATCGAGGGAAATTTTGATATGATACCCTCCCTCTCCACGTTCATCAAGGGCATATGAGGTTCCAATATCTTGATATTAAAAAGGTGATATTATGGGATTTTTATTTTATATTTTTGACTTATAGGTTTCATTATATTTCAATAGTAATGCAAGGATATACTTAAGTCTTAGAGAAAAATAGGGAGTGTTTTTATATAGGGTATTTTCATCATTATAAAGGTTCCATTCTTATTATGTATAATTAGATTCAACTAAAATGATTGATATCATGAAGAAGGGGAAAGTCATGCCTAATCCCTATGCCCACCTTCTTTATTAGGGATAAGGTATACCTAATCATAGAGCCTCTGTTATGTGGTTTGGATATTGGTTAAACCGGTATTTTTATAGAGATTATTAGGATCAAGATTGATCCACATAAGAGGTCTAATCTATTTTTTCATTATTAGTTCTAGCTATTAAATAGGGGCATGTTCTTAACCCTCATATGAATAAAATGTAATTTTGTTCTTTGACCTTTCAAATGGGATTCAAAATTCCTAATGAATCCTTAAATCTATGTATTTCTCCTTGATCTAATTGATGGGTAGTATATAGTCTTTACCATTTCCATTGAATGGGTTGATATGATCCATCTCTAAACCATTGGGGGAAATAACTTGGGAATAATTATCAGTCATTAGTTGTTTCCCCTCCCTTTGGTGGAATTAGGTGATTATATTCTGGTATTTTTGTGATACGGATGGGGAATTGTCACTATATATCACTTTAAATTGTCCATTAAGAGAGTACTTGAGACAATAATGATATGATGAAGGAAATTCCACATATAAATGAAGTTATGGTATTCATAATAGGGAATTCAAGGTCATATCCTAAAAAATAACCATGAATTCAGAATCAAATATGAGGTCCCCAAACTGGGCTCTATGCTTGATTTGTCTAAGTGGATTTTACTCATTTTTTCATACACTTGGATTGTAAAGTAAAATGGAGAAAATAATCTTTGTTATAACCTAATAATTATAGAGTCTATAATATTATGATATTGATTATAGAAATTTTTTCAATGAGGTATTGATAGACGTCAATGTCATCCAGCATTCCAAATATATATAAGGGATTGATATGTCCCTATATAGAAACTTCCCAGTCTTGGTCTGTGAAGGAGGTTCAATATCTTTATGATACACTTTAGTAGTAGATACCTAATATTCAAACTTTTGAGGGATTAAAAGGGCATAAATGAGTGCTTTTATGATCTCTTTTTAAAAATTAATGGAGTCCAAGATCAAGATCTTGGTCGGAACAATAATAATCTATTTCAAGATTTCATACTTTTAGACCAAGGTTATACACTTCTCAATATGAATCTAATCTCTGGTCTGATTTATAGAGGATAAAATAGCCTATATTGGTTGCCTCTTTCCCTAACTAGATATTAGAGGACTTTTTGTTATTTGTGGTTTAGGTTGAGATGATACTCCTATATTTTGATGTTGTTTAGGAAAGTGATTATTTGAAAATTTATCCTCTAGTATGATTAGAACTAAATGTTCCCTAGAAAATTGGGGAGTAAATTGGTTCTCTTGATGAGCCCATTAAAATTTTTATCTCTAGGTCTCTACAATATATATAGCTTCAGTGGATACATGGACTCAATGTTGATATCCTTGATGACCCTATCATACTCGAACCCATTAGAATCTATGAACTCTTACACACATTTAATGTGGTAGGATATTTTAGGTTCATATGTATCTTCTTCATCAGAGAAGGTATTTTCCAATTGAATCAAATTCACATATCATTATTGGGACTCTTTATCTAATAAGATTTCCATTTAGTGGGGTGGAACCCATAATACCATTTGATAGGATGGTGCTCATCCCCATAATATTGGAGAAAATAATCTTAGAGTCTGAACTATCTTAGGTATTGGTATAGGTTCCTCTTCTTGTGCCTTGCTTTTACTGCCCTAATTGCATCGATTCTTAGAATACCAGATCTTGGAGAATTTTAGTGTTTAATAAGTTATTTCAAGGGGTCATAAAAGGATCTAGGGTCAAAAATTATTTATTCAGTTACACCTTTACTATAGCATGCACCTAGTTGACTATTTTCTAGGTCATCCAATCATCATAATTTTGTATTCCCCTACTTAGGAATTCCTTCCATTATCCCTCTTCTTTTAGGGTATAGTAGAAACCTAAGACACTTATGATGGTGGTTATCCTAACTTTAATTTCCCAAAATAATACATCTTTTGGAGGATGTATTTAAAGACAAAGCACTCATGGATGGTGTACCCCCAAAATTCAATGGTAGGGAAAATAATTAGAGAAGTATTTGAGGCTAAATTCCTTATGTTTCCTAGTTTTTGGTAGTTTGAGGAGATTATTATACATGGATATAATGAATTACCTCAGTACCTTCTTCTTCCAAAAATAATACATTTTATTTTTATGATATTTATATGGTGGACACCTCTACTCTTTTCTTCCTTCTTAGAAGGGACACTATTTTTGTTTTACTTCTCATTGGGATGCACTATATGATATTATATGGTTTTAGGTGATGGAGTTGGTTGTGGATCCATGTTGAGAATAATAGTTGCAATTTCTACGTTTTCAACCCTCTTTCCTTAAGATATCAATATTGGATAAGATTTTTCCTTTGAGAACCGAATGACATCTAAAAGTTTTTGGGTAATTTCTATGAACTATTGAAATATACTAGGGGATTTTAGTGGGATTAAATATGTCTACAACTCATCATAGAGATCTCCTATGAAAATATATGATAGTTATTTCTATAGGATATATATGTTCAAGGAAAAGTTCTAGACCTTCCAGCTAGTGAAAAAGTCTAAGACCCTCTCATTATCATGTTGTTTTCAATTAGAGAGGTAAATTATCATCATCTTCATCGGTGTAGAAATGAATTAGTAAATAAATCTCCAAATAAGGTATTCACATTCTATGACTTATTCAACCAATAGGTTTCTCTACCAGAAAAAATGTTGGTCCCTATAGAATCTATACAAAGCATCTAATCTTGGTTTTATCTTACTACTTGAGTGTTCCCATCATGAAGACAAATCACGATATTAAATGTGTGGGATATTTATCTAGGTCTCTAGTTATATGAAATATTTGTAAGTTCATATTTCTAAAGTTGGGTAGAGGAGGGTCTGTATCCACCCATTCAGTATATGGATTCATTTCCAGTTGTAATGGTGTTAATTTCCTTTACATGGCCTCTATTTTTTATGATAGGGATTCAATGGATTCATTAAGTTATATAGGGATTGTTGGTTGAGCATAAATCTAAGTATAGGTGGTAAGTGTGGCTGATATAGACGGCTCAACCATGTTTTTTGATGATTTCCAATGTGATTTGACCTGGGGTAGATCTCCTAACATGGTTCTATATTCCACACCAGTGGAGGGAACTTTGGATATCCCTCAGTCATCTGGTTTAGATACACTAGTTTACCAAGTCCTAAATTGTTTGAATGACCAGACTCTTCATTTTTTCTATTGATTGGTTTCTTTTTATTGTGGTAGATTTACCAAAGGAGAAATGTGAGTTTATTTGTGGAATTTATACTCAATGGGTATAATTCCCCTAAGTTGTTCAATTTTGAGTCACTTTATCTCATTTAAATCTTTCTAATATTGGTATACTAATTCCTTGAAGGTAGGATCCTTAACTTATTTGGGTATTGGGTGGGGTGTATCTACACTCTTCCCTTTTTTTGGTTAAATCTCACTAAATAGGTGGAAACTAAGAATTCAAGAGAACCCCCCAATTTTTTTACTTGTCTCTAATGAATTTTATGCTCACATTCTTAAATTATTTCAATATAGACCATGTTTTTTATGGAGACTTTTTTATCCTATTCTTCTATACTATGATCATGATCTAAGTCATCTGTGGGTCTGACACTAATGACATTAACTGAAGCGTGATATGTAGTAGGAATCATGACTTCTAAAAAAGGATAAGGGGGTAGATACGTTCTATAATGATTGTTAGGGAACTAATTACAATCATCCTTGGAATCCCCCTTCTGGGTATGTCACTTCATCTTTCCACCTCTGTGAGGCTTCTCTTCCTCTCCTAGACATACCCCCAAAAATGATTTGTTTTTGGTAATCCTGAGGGAACCCTTGATGGTCTTTATTGAGAATTTCTTAGATAAAATGAGTAGACCACATAGTGTGAGAAACAATAAAGGTCTTTCCTATGATGTTTCCTTTGGTTCAAAGAAGGCCAATTTTTATGGGGGGTGAGGTTGTGATATAAATTCCCCCATCCCTACAAGTAGGGGATGATTTTGTTCTTCCATCATGGAATCTTAGACCCATTGGGAATTTGATGATCATATGGGTAGTGGTGGTGGTAAAAATATCTTCAGCCCTATAGTCTAGGGTTGTTCTCGTATTGTTTTTGTGGTGGATACTACTATTTCCCTTTTGATTTTTTGGGATTTAGTGAAAGTTTGAATCGGATTTTGTGTATGTTTCATACATGAGATAATCATCATTGAGGGTAGTGTTATAGTCATGGATTTGGATTTTCTCAAGAAAGATATCTATTAAACCTTTTTGGAGTCTTGATGTAGAAGTATTTTAATGGATTTCTCCCACTGAATGTTTTACTTAAAAACTTTTAAAATAAAAATAACCTATTGGATATACCAACTAGAATGTGTAGATATCGGTCTTGAGACTTATCTCAAGGTAACAAAAATTACATGATTTCTTTCATAGAAAACTCTATTAACTGAGAGCATGGTGAAATTCATCACTCCATGTTCACCCCACCCTCTAATGTGTACATTGGATGGGGAATTATAAATTATATGGAAGATATTTTTCAAAGAATTAAGGTTTAAATTTTTGAGTTCTTGTTATTATTTTTCTGACTTTGGGTTTCATATTGACAAAAAGGAATTCAAATCATTTGGGTGGTAGTTTTATCCTATTTTCTTGACATAGATTGAATTCTCCTCATAAGATAGATGCTTAACCACTAGGTGGTGGTGATTCATCCACAAATTCATTAATATATAATTAAATATTCATCCAATATCTTATAAATGTCATACTGAGATATAGAACTAGGCTAGAATGTAACTGATATATTATATTCATCTAGTTCCTTCCCCATGATCATGACATTATTTTCATACTTTGAGATAGATTCCCCTATTAGTACCAACTATAGTGTCCATTTCATGCCTTCCTTATTGAGGTGGGTGGGATTTGTAGGAATCTTTTCTTTATACCAAAGGGATAACAATGCAAAGGCGGTATAAATAATAACCACTAACTTGGATTATTTTTATGTTTATAATGGGAGGACTATATTATCGAGGTGGAGTGTCATCATGAGGAGTAAATTTATAGTGAATTCCATGGGGAGGACCTTTGTGGTCATCTTCATATTTCCTATTATGGGGAGGACTTCCATTACAAATCAATGTATAATTGTAAGAAGGATTTCTACAACACATACCCTAGGGAGGACCTTTATGGTGTATTGTATAGCTTCCATGGGGAGGGCCTTCATGGTAGTCAGTTCTTAATGCATTAATAAGGGGGTATCTTTTTGTTGATTAATCTTATATCCATAAGGATGATTTTTTTTACTCTAATTGTGAGAGAAGTTACCATGAATGATATTTTTAATTCCACGGGGATTAACTTCATGGCCTATTCTCTGGTGAGGACCAGTGGAACTTCTGATTGTAGTATAATAGGAAAGACCTTTATAAATAACACCACTTACTATATTTTTTTGATGAGTCAGGAGATTCTCGGGCTAATATCATGATATACTAAAGGGACTTAAGAACACCAGCATTGATTAGGGTAGGAATATAAACCTACTCCAAGTTTTTTTTACCCTAATGAGACTTCTTCTTGTATTTTCTTCATTAGGTGGTTGGGTTTATTCATTTTACACAATGACCATCACATGGAGTCTTACTAGGTGACTCTCATGTTACCGTTAGAGTGTGATGATGGACTTTTTGATAATGGGAAAGGATATGGGTTTTCCCCTAGCTTGAAATATGAAAATATAAATGAGCTTTTGTAAGGTCTATAGAAATATATGTCTTCTCTAGAGTTTCTTTTAGAATGGGTCAATATATTTTAGTCAAAACAAGGATATGAGGCCACTCTTATTCTTTATTCTGCATCAGGATGTGTTGAAAATCCTCCTGAATAGGAGCAGGAATATTTGAAATTTTCTGAATAGATCTAAAGGTATGTTGATGAGATGATCTGGTGATGGGGGAGAGAATATGAGTCTGCCCCTATTGATCATTGGGATATAATAATGGTGGAATTCTACTACTACTTAAAAAATATTTTAATAGTATTTCCCTCAATCACTTCTAGGATATATTGGAAGAATTATTCAATAAGTATGGGAATATACGATCTTTCTTTGATGGGAATAGGGGATATGATCCTGCTCCAGTTCTCCAACTACCATCAAGATATGTTGATAGGCTTTATGTGCAAGATAATGACTATGAGATTTTCCCCTAGTTACTATTAAAATATTTCATCACACTCTTACTAACACTACAAGATTGCATTAGAAGATTTTATGATTGATAGAAAAAAAATATGGACTAACCTATTGTTAGATTTTAGGATACGCTGACACAGTTCCTCTAGTGCTACTAGATTATGTTGTAAAACTTATCGATCATGAAAAAGAATATAGGCATTCTAATCAACTAATACCAAAGCATGTTGGTTTATTTATTTTTTAGAAGTAGGAGTATTGTATCATTCTTCATTCTTGGTGGTTCACTACCCTTGGTGAGTTCTTCTGAGTGCCTAGGTCTATATGGTAGATCCAAAGACTTCCAAGGAATCATCCTTGGTAGATTGTTGAGGAGTTGAAGTCCTATGGAATTGATGGTAATGGTGGTTATTAGGATCTCTATTGGGTATATTATGGATAGTTCTGAGTCCATATTGATCTCTTAATCATACTCTCTAAGATAAGGGTGTGTGCATTATTACATTATAGGAAGAGACTCTCAAAAAAAATATAGACAGTCATAAGCGTTGCCTTCTTCCTCGTGACCCATTATTGTTTTGATACTTTATAGGGCTTTATTTCTTAGAGGTTTTTGTGAGAAAACTCCGGAGTCAAGATAGTACCATTTAGATGGCACTCATAAATAAGCACATTTTTTCACCTAGAATTGTAGATGATGAGTGGGTGACATTGTGCTTTTAATCATCGGGGCCACATCTTTCATGGAATTTATGGAATATGTTTGAAACTTTGAGGATTCCAATTATTTAGATTAAAGGGGTATTGTTTTGAAAGTCTTATAAAGATAAATAGACATAAATAAGAAAAAATTTCAATGTAACATCACAAGTAATATCATGTTTAACCAATTTATTTCACAATTAAAATATTCACATCAGTTTCACCATTTTTCTGAAGGAAAATAAAATGTGTGTTAATCATGATTTTCGACTCAATTAATTATGATATAGTTCAAATAATGATCATGATTCATTTTGTTTTGGATCTACATGGACTTTCTTTCCATAGGCAGATAATCATTGGGACTTTAACGATGACACTTCAGAACATGCGTTGGTTTAGAGGGTGGGATTTTGGGATCATTTAAACCTTTTTAGGGGGAATTATTTTATAATATTAAGGTATCATGTATATTTAAGACATATTCATGAGTCCTTCCCAAATCTCAACATGGAACCGGTTAACCCTATGTCAGTGATTGGTTATCGGTATGTGTAGATGTGTATATATGGTATGTATCAAATTTATTCTATCAATGTGAACTTCTTTATATATCTGAGTCTCTCCATATATGGTACCATATGAATGTACTAGAGGTTTTGTGTCTTTATCTTATTAATTAGAATATGTTTTTTAAATCTATATTTGGGAACTCTGGAACTAATCACCATCCAAGAAGGCGTTGGGTGTTTATGGTGTCATGATCAGTCCCTTGAGAAGGTATTCCTATGCATCCATATGAGGGTAATCATAACCCATATATTTTAGTTCCAATTAACAAGATACTTCATACCTTTTAAGGTCGTGTGATGAGTACCATCATGGTGTCTTTTAATTTTTTTAAACCATGACTATTTCCAAGTAGTTTAGAGCCATGCAGAGTGGACTTCTAGGCAAAATGTTCCTATAAATGGTTGGTGTGGGTCTTAAACAAAGGAGGCCCTTTATGGATTATCTCAAAGGTAATATAGCCTAACAAATATAGGTTTAATTCATGGGGAATATGGTCCCATGAGGAATATTGTGAACTCATAAGGAATATGACCTAATGAGAAATTTTTTCAAGGAATATGACCTAATGAGAATGTTTTTCAAGGAATATGGCCTTAATGAAAGGATGTCCAAGCTAATGGGGAATATGGATCAATGAGGAAGGACATAAATAGTTATAATATTGGGTTTGATTCATATGTAGGTATCCTATATATCCTGGTATAGTGGGAATAAAATCCCACTTAGTTCAAGTTACATATTTTAAGGTCACGTGATAGGACCATACCATAAAATTTAAAATCTTATAGTAAGCTAGTTTTCATGAAATTTTAAGTCATGTAACTAGGATATTCATGTAGTTAAAGGGGAAACAACTAAATATTTAGTGGGTCTTAAACATTGAGTCTTCCCTGATACTTCTCATTAATGAATCATTGGGATGAGATCATTAATGAAGGCATCATTAAATGGGGCTTAAACATAATAGGAAACCCGAGGTATTTCTTAGGAATTGGCAGAGTATTAGTGAGTATTACACATGATATTTTTATGCCATAATGTGGATTTCCTTGGCTCACCAATGAATCAAGGGGATGAAATCATCAATAATTACATGGATGGGGTTTACACCTAGGAAGGTAGCCTATTGGAACATGGATCATTGGTTGGAATCAGGAGTCGAGATGAGAATGCTAGTCTAGGAAATACCATTCATGTGTAATCATGATAGGGACCCTTGTTATCAAGGGAATACAAAATCATGATCATCTCTAGGGTTCAACCTATCTGGGATGAAAATTACAAATACTTATTTTATCAAGGGAATACACAATTAATGGAGGGATCTCTGATACGCCTAGTGACTTGATTAAACAGGTTAGGTTTTTTAAAAGAGTTTTGGCTTTTGAATTTTTAAGGTATTAGACTTGGTGTAAGGGATTCATAAAGGTATTTTGGGTTGGCATGGCCTTGAGAGGAGACCTGGGAGAAGGGTGGGTTATATAAGAGGTCAATTTTCCTACTGTTTGAATGGTTCAAAAAATTTATAGGGAGGCACCAAATGTTACAAATTCGAGCACCATTCAAATGAGGGTGTTGAATATCCTAGATAACGCTCATATATCATAAAATAATTTCTATTCATAGTCAGTAAGTTCATAGGATAAATCAAAGGGGGTCTATAAAGGACCTCATGTGATCCCCATTTAAGAAAGTATTCATCAGACTCTTCACTCATTAAGGGCTTTGTGAGCCTCTTCATTTGTGAAGGCCTTCATGAGCCTCTTTATTCACAAAGGACTTCACAATCCTATTAATTTTCAAAGGGATTTGAAAATAAATTTTTAGTATTTCTTTGTGGTATGTGGATTACCCAAGTATTTCTTCATGAAGAGTAATCTAGATCTCCTCAATGTTTCTGAAAGATGAAATTCTCTCATCAAGGATTTCTTTTTCTACTCCTTTCTATCTACTTGGAGGTGGGAATGGGATATTTATAGGTGGTGTTAAGTAACCGAGTCCAAAATTGGGTGGTTTCACATGTAGTATGTGGTTGTATACTATGCTCATGAATGATGAGATTCATATATGAAAATTAATACACAAATTATCATGTGTGGAATCCAAAATATCCATATTTACACCTCAAATGATGTCATTTTTCTATGCATCAATCTAAAAAATCAATGCCTCTCAAAAATAGTGGCATTTTAATACACAGAATGCTAAAAGATAACTCTTCCTCTAAATGATGGTAGTTTGTAGACCACTAAGATATTTGTAACACATTGCGAAGGAACCATGATATGGTCTAGAAAGTACCGCCTCTACCTCAAAAATTGTAACTCCCTAAATTTTTATGAATTTATTTTTTTCGAATAAACTAAATTTCTTTGATGGATTGCATTTCACATTGTACCAAGTTATGCTTTCTTTATATTAAACACCAAGTTATTCTTTCACTATAAGAAATAAATATCTTAGCTTGAAATACTTACAACACTAATTTTTTTATGTGTTACACACAATATTGAGTTTCTTTTATATCTTGAGTTACACATAAGATAGAGTCTTACGGAACTACAACATACTATTAATATTATTATTTAATATGATAGTTGTCACTTAATCATCAGAATAGTGGGTATCAATAGAATTAAATAAATTTTGAAAATAAGGTTTATTAATGTTTAAAAAATTAATTCTTTAGTAGCCAATTAATTTTAAACTAAAGTAATAACTATTTGAAAATATAGAAATTCATTTTCTAAAAAACTATTTTTTTCTATGCACAAACATATTTTATCTCAATAAATTAAAAAAACAATTTTTTAGAAATGATTTTAATGAAATATATAGATATATATGTATTAAATCAAATATTTAACATTCATATTATGTATTTTCTAGAGAAAATATAATAATAAATCCAAATTTATGCATAAAAATATGTATTTTTTTAAAAGTTGATTTAACTGCATTTTAATGGTGTACTTACATTAAAACTAAATTTTGATAATTTGATAATTTATATTTCAAAAAATAAAATTAGTTTTTGAAAGATAAATTTAAAAATTATCTTAGGGTGAATTTTTGGGATTGCAATGAAAGTATTTATTTTTTGATGAATTTTTAAAATAGTGAATTTTAATTGAAAATTGTTTTTTATTAAATTATTTATATAGTGAAATTATATTTTAAATTAGTTTTAAAGTATAATTATATCAATTATACATATATTAATATAATTTATTTTATTATAATCAATTTCACATTGAAAATATACATAAGAACATTTCAAACTTTTGAATATTTTTACTTTAAAAACTCATTGTTTCATTCTGTCTGTGAGATTAATTTTGAATTAATTTCTGCAACCTATGTGATTTTAATTTAAAAAAATGGATTAATTTTTTTTAATAAACATAATTTATAATTTATAATAATTACAATTTAATTTCTTACCAAAATTATTAGTGAAAATAGTTAAAATTAATTACAATGATTAAGAGAAAAATGATTTTACCATGGGACTAAACTTTAAACTTAAAAGGAAAATTACCTAGAAAGATGTAAAGATCCCATTTTATGTATATTTAGACCACATATCCTATTTATTGAAATATTTTAATTGTTTTAGGCATATGAGGTAAGGGATACCTTCCAATAGTGTTTAACTTTTTGCTATTTATAAGAATGTCACTCCTCCTCGACTGTAAAAGGGCACTCACTATCCCCACTTTTTCACACATATAAAGCCATTTGAATCGAAAAAAACTTGAAATAAATCAATTCCAAACTTCCATAATATAATCCTAGAATCATTAATTTGGTTATAAATCCTACCAAAGGAGTTATTTGGTGTAAACCAAAAGGATATACCCAAAGAAGAGGTGATGTTCATCAATGAACGTTTTTTTATTTCTTCCACAAAACCCTTAAATCATTTTTATATAATTAAAATATAATAAAATAAGTATATTAAATGTATTAAGGTTTTCTATGTTAAGGTTATGACCTAAAAATTTACACAATTCCATCAAATGGGATGCACAATCATCGTTTGTGTGTGTGGCAGACAACCGCCTCGCAAACCGAAGTCATTCGTTCTTCCATTTCCACCTTTCAAGGTTGAGAGTAATGATGGATTTATAGTTTATATATGATATTTATTATGTTTATAATTTTATTATGATTTTGTAATTTTTATATCACACATACCTTCATGCTTTCCATTTTGTGGGAATACGATAGTGTCATTTGTCTGTACGGAAGACTACCGCCACGTGAAACAATGTGATTCATTCACGGTTTACATGGAATGTTTTAAAAATGGGTTTAATATAAATGAAATAATAATTATAATATAATTATAATATAAATATATATATATATATATCATTTACTTTTCTTTCTTTCAATATGACATGAAAATGAAAACAGTGTTCATGTGTATGTACGGCTTATCGTCTCCATGAACGGTGTATTGCATTTCCTATTTATATATTTTATATATTTTTATAAATATATATATATAATGAATATATATGATATTAATATCATGATTTTCATTCTGAAAATATGAAAATCAAGATCAAAGTAAGAGGTCCAAAAATAACATGTCATAACATATACAAAAAACAAAGTGGTTATTACCTGAAACATAACTTTAACATAGAATTGTTAATAAAAATGTAATATAAAGTCATAATATAATCATATATCATATTATATATATGATTATGGTTCTTTTATAGATTTATAATAAACTTATATTTATTATATAGGAATTTTGAACTTGTACGAAGTAAGTCAAGACTTAAGGTATGGGGATTTCTAGTCTCACTTTTATTTCTACGAGTCTTATGTCATATTCACCACTCATTTATTTTGTGCGGTATATATAATTCCCTATGAAATGTTATATCATGAATTTAATTTATCTCATGATATTAAAATCTTTAATTTAGGATATTCTTTCATATAAATCATGATTCAAATGTCACTCAAGTAGTAAGGGATTTACATCTCACTTTTTACTTTTATCAGACATGTTCTATATTCACCACCTCTTTCTTACATGTGGTGTATATATTAACCATTAATGAAATTTATGATTCTTCTACTTAAAATTTTTGGCATTTAAAAATCCATTTTAGGATCTCTCATTCATGGGGTTACGGTTTCAAAGTTACTAAAGCAGTAAGGGAATTTTTTCTCAATTTTCCTTCTTCAAGACACATATTATGTTATGCACCTACATTCTTTTATGATGTGTATATATTTCACCTTTAACATCACTAGGGGAAAAATGGTTTTTTTCCAACGGGTCAATTGCGGCGGGAATATATACCATCGCGAAAGGTCTGACGAAATACTTATTTGCGACGGGGGTCTTTTCCCGTCGCAAATAGTAGGTTAATTGCGACGGGAATAGGCGACCCGTCGCAATAGGTTTGGCGCGGTTTGCACGCCAAAACGCAGGAAGGGTATTTACGACGGGGACGTATACCCGTCGCAAAAGACCAGTGGTGGTAAATACCATTTGCGATGGGCAAATCCGCCTGTTGCAAATAACATCTTGGCAGGTGTGTATTTGCGACGGGACCTGTCGCAAATACCCTTTTAACCGCTGAATGTAATTAATGCGGGTGAGGGTATTTGCGACGGGCCCCGTCGTAAAAGCTCGGTGACGGTAAATGCCATTGGCGACGGGCAAAGCCGCCCGTCTCAAATAGTATGTCGGCAGGTGTGTATTTGCGACAGGACCCGTCGCAAATACCCTTTTAACCGCCGATTGTAATTAATGCGGGCGAGGGTATTTGCGAAGGACTCCGTCGCAAATACCACCATTTGCGACGGGAAACCCGTCGCAACTAATCTAACCTATATATACCCCCACCCGTTTTCTTTTCCAAATCACTCAGTCTTCCTCTCCCTGTCTCTTCATTCTCCAGTTTTAAGGAAAAATTTTCTTTTAGTTAAAATTTTTTATACGAGAGCAATTGAAAGGCGCCAATACCTTCAGAATATCAAAGTTTAAGGTTTTTATATTTTATTTTTTTTATATTTTTTTTATTTTTTTATATTAATTTTAATTGTTGTTTATTAGTTGTAATTAAATTAGATTTTAATTGATTTTTATTTGTATTTATTTTTAGTAAGAAATTGATATTGTTAGTGATAATTATAAATAATTAGTGTTAATTTGCAATAATTAGAGATTATTATAGATAATTAGCGGAATTCAGTCATAATTAGATATAATTAGGGATAATTAGGGGTAATTAGTAATAATTAGATATAATTAGTAATAATTAGATATAATTAGTAATAATTAGATATAATTAGTAATAATTAGATATAATTTGTAATAATTAGATATAATTTGTAATAATTAGATATAATTCGTAATAATTAGTAATAATTAGTGATAATTAGTAATAATTGGTGATAATTGGTAATAATTGGTAATAATTGGTAATAATTGGTAATAATTCGTAATAATTGGTAATAATTCATAATTGGCAATAATTTGGAATAATTGGCAATAATTAGTAATAATTGGTAATAATTAGTAATAATTCGTAATAATTAGTAATAATTCGTAATAATTAGTAATAATTAGATATAATTAGTAATAATTAGATATAATTAGTAATAATTAGATATAATTAGTAATAATTAGATATAATTAGTAATAATTAGATATAATTAGTAATAATTAGATATAATTAGTAATAATTAGATATAATTAGTAATAATTAGATATAATTAGTAATAATTAGATATAATTAGTAATAATTAGATATAATTAGATATAATTAGATATAATTAGATATAATTAGATATAATTAGTGATAATTAGATATAATTAGTGATAATTAGATATAATTAGTAATAATTAGATATAATTAGATATAATTAGATATAATTAGTAATAATTAGTAATAATTAGTAATAATTAGTAATAATTAGTAATAATTAGTAATAATTAGTAATAATTAGTAAGAATTAGTAAGAATTAGTAAGAATTAGTAAGAATTAGTAAGAATTGGTAAGAATTGGTAAGAATTGGTAAGAATTGGTAATAATTGGTAATAATTAGAAATAATTAGTAATAATTAGTAATAATTAGTAATAATTAGTAATAATTAGTAATAATTAGTAATAATTAGATATAATTAGATATAATTAGATATAATTAGATATAATTAGATATAATTAGATATAATTAGATATAATTAGATATAATTAGATATAATTAGATATAATTAGATATAATTAGATATAATTAGATATGCTTGGTTGATCACCTTGCAAGTAGCGTTGCAATAGGACAACACAAGTCATGCCCTTCTCATCTATAAGAATTATCTCACATGACCCTTTACATAGACCATTCTTCCTTGAAATTTTAAGAGAAAGATATTGATGTCCCCTCAAATTTTTAAGGAACAATGATCTATGTAAAGGGAGCGAGATGATTCTTAGAGACAAGAATGACATTACTTTGGTCGTCTTATTACAACACTACTTGCGAGCTAATAATTAGTAATAATTGGTAATAATTTGTAATAATTTGTAATAATTAGTAATAATTCGTAATAATTAGTAATAAATAGATATAATTAATAATAATTAGATATAATTAGATATAATTAGATATAATTAGATATAATTAGATATAATTAGATATAATTAGTTATAATTAGATATAATTAGATATAATTAGTAATAATTAGATATAATTAGTAATAATTAGATATAATTAGTAATAATTAGTAATAATTAGTAATAATTAGTAATAATTAGTAATAATTAGTATTAATTAGTAATAATTAGTAATAATTAGTATTAATTAGTAATAATTAGTATTAATTAGTAATAATTAGGAATTTGTTTTTTATGTTAAAAACATTTGAATTTAAGTTTTCTAATAATATGAACTATTTACAGTTTATGTCTTTTATATTGGTGGAAATATTGGATAATTTATTTATTTTTTTTAATATTTTATTATTTATTATTAGTATTATATTTGTTCATATTTTTTTATTTTACTAATAATAATAATATTTTATGATTTTTTTATATTTTTTTGAAAATATTGAAACATTTAATAATTTTGTATTATTTTATTATTTTAATAATGTTAATATTAATTTTTTATTAATCGTAATTTTATTAATTATATTTTTTTAGTATTATATTTTTTAATGTTTGTTTATTTTAATAATAATAATAATATTTTTTATTTTTTTATTATTTTTATAATAATAATATAATTTTTTCATTAATCGTAATTTTATTTTATTTTTTAATTATTTTTAGTATTTGTGATGGGGTCTTTTACGACGGGGTCCCGTTGTAAATAAGTGAAATATATTTTTTTAAGATTAGTATTTGCGACGGGCCCATCGCAAAATGTTTATGGGTATATAATATATATAATCGGATGGCAATTTGCGACATGTAAGTTCCCCGTCGCAAAAACTAATTGTGATGGGGCCATCACAAAAGGTTTTTGGGTATATAATCTATATAATCGAAAGGTTTTTTGTGACGAGTAAACTTCTCGTCGCAACAGATATTTTTTACGATGGGCCTGTCAAAATATATGTTGCGACACCGTTTTCTACAACGGGAAATTTACGACGGGGGCCTGTCATAAAAGGCTATTTGCGATGGGATCCCATCGCAAATAGCCCGTTGCAAAAAACAAGAATTCTGGTAGTGCATGTTATATCATGAATATAACTATTTTCATGATATTGTAAGCTTAATGTGATGTTATTATTTCATGGGTATTATGATTCAAAGTTACCAAAGTGGTAAAAGTTTATTGCTACAATCTCAATATTTATCATGATTTTTTTTTAAGGATAGAGGCAAAGCCTCTTTTATTAGAGAAAAAAATAGAGTAAAAGTAGAATATATAGGAAAAAAATCAATAAGGTCCAATGTAAAAAATTTAGGTTCTTACTTTTTCCTCAATATTTCGCCTAGATTTATTTCTTATGCCCGAATTTCATTCCAATCCACTCTTCCACATATGCATCCCCGACCTCTACTTCGGCCCCTACTTAAAGGGAGGGATTAAAGCCTTTCAAGTAGAGTCTCAGCATTTGTATTATTAGTGTCTGAGCTATCATCATGCTATCCATTGTATTTTTTGGGATAAGAATCTCTTTCTATTATAGTTATCACTCCTACCTCCTCTGATCTATCCTGAAGAGGTGTTTCCTAGTGTGTTGGGTCTCCATAAAGTGCCTCAAAAGTTCTATGATTTTCATCTTTTATGTAATTAGCATTGTCAATTTTTTATCTATAATATGAATAAACTTACCTTTGTTAGGTGTGTCATCCACCACATGATAAGTAACCAGAGATCTTGTCTTCTTGTAATATACAGGTTGAAATCCCTTTTTTTACACAATTGATTTTAAAGAATAGTTTTTCATCCCTTCTGAAAATTGGTCTTCAAAATATTGGAAACCTTTAGTGGTCACTGGAGAAACATATTCTAGTATATGATTACCCTTTTGGATACTTGAAATAGAAATCCTTTCATGTGAATGTTGTTGATCAACTTGGTCATGTATGTCATCCTCATTCACCTATTCAATCGTCATCTCAGTATCACTTCTTGTGATATCAGGATCCATTTGAGTCCACATGTTATCATCTCTTATGCCTTCAAAACTATTCAAATTAGCTTCTTCAGTGTAGATGTCAGCCCAAGTTTTCATTTTACCTGCAAAAGTATGGGCTTTAGAAATTTGTGAACCACTTGGACTTCCACCCTTCTATTTATCGAGTTTTGATACCTTAACAGAAATAGATCCCTACACCTTTAGTATAACATTCTTAGTAGAATTTTATCCATCATTATAAATAGGAGGAAGCTTCATCTGAGGAGCAACATCATTCATCTGAGAAGGTAAATTGTTAGACTTCTTAAGGTAGTAATTTAAATAATGCCCACACAAGAAGCATAAGATGCAAACTATAGAGAACCTATAGTTTGAGGAATCATGACCAATAACATTACAATACTTGCATAATTTTAAGGACTTCTCATATATGATCTTCAATTCAATGATATCATCATCATTTGAAAGCATAACTTTGTTAAATAATTCTGAACCTTATTCAACCTAAACTAATAACCTGGAAAAGTGACCAAATCTAGCCACTTTCATTTCATTATAGATTTTAATTAGAATACCTATTGAAATTGAAATGTAATATAGTATTTTCAGATACCAAAGTATCCATTTTAACTCATAAAACCTCACCCATATTTTAGTCTTGGTGCTATTATCCTCAAATGGGTTGAATTTTTTTATTCCATTCACGTAGATGAATGATACCTGGTTTGAGTGATATCAAGCCAAAACCCCAAGATAGAGCTTTCATATCCTCTTGGGGGAATAGTATATGGAAGTAATCTCACCCTAGAGAGACACATTTCCAAGATTAAAATACCCAAATCGATAAGATTCTCTCTATCAATTCATCTAATTTTAGAGTTTTAGAACCTTTAGGGAGAAATAGATGAGCTATGATGGAATGAGAACCTATTTTCATATGCTCTGAAACATATTGGGGGTCTTCTTTGATGTTCTAAACCTTACCCTTCCTTCTAATGGTATAATCAGTCACTCCTTTGATTATGGCGAAAGAGAAATTCTCCCTGGTCTCGGTATCACCACTTCACGCATGACACCTCTATTTCACCTCTAAATCATATAAGCGATGGGAGTCGAATCTCCTAGGCACAAGAAAAGAATCAGCCATGAAGACCAATGGAATGAAGAATCAAAGTAGGGATTAAACCCTAATCACCTATAGTTTTATAGAGAGATACTCTCGTTGTATCTCTCTTATCCCTCCATAAGGGTCATTTATTAGGTTTGTTTATGATTATGCTTCCATTAATGAAATATCCCAATAATTCTGATGAATTTTCTTATGATCTAGTTATTCATGATATATTCAATTAATGTTACCACTTTTTCACTATTTTTTTCATAATATAATTAAGAAAATGTTTTAATAAAATCCAAACCTATTTCTCTCTTTAATCGGAAATCTATTTTATTTAAAAACCATGCTTTCTAAAAACATTTTTTAAATTTTTTTTAAATGATATTTTAAGATCATTTTCAAGGAAAATGATTTTAAAAATGTTTTATGGTTTTCAAAGATAACTTATTAAGTTTTCAAATATATTTTAAAAGAAAGGTATTTTCAAAAAAAAATTATGTTTTAAAAATAATTTTTTAAAGAGGAAATGATATTTTTCTCAATTAATGTTTTAAAATATATTATAAAATTATTTTTCATCTAAGATAAAATAATTTGATATAATTTATGTTTTAATAGGGATATTATCCAAGTATATCATTCATATTATTCTTCTAAATGGTCTATATTTTTATAGAATGATGTTTATGGAACTCATTTCTTTTCTATGGGTCAATAATGTTCTAAAAATATTGTTATGAAACCTATTTATTTTCCATGGAATAATAATGTTTCAAAGATATTGACATGAAATCCATTTATTTTCCATGGGTTAATTATGTTATAAAATAATAATTTTTTTATGATTTTTTATTATAATATGAAATATCTATGTAATTTATTCATGTTGTGGTTCATGGATATTTTTTTTATGATAGAGTGTCCCATATAGCATCAGGTAAGCCCATTATAGCTTTTATGATGGGGTGGAATAGATAGAATTAGGTAAACCCATTATAGATTATATGATGGGGTGGACAATATAGTGTTGGTTGAGCCCATAACAGCTTACATGATAGGTGCACCCAACTAGTGCTTCAATATATTGGGTAATGATTTATGTCTTATGATATTGAAATGACTGGAATGAGTAGTGAACTTGGTTCAGTAATAAAATACTGAGACTGTAAGTTAACTTAGTTCAGTAATATAGAGATGGAATGGGAAGTGAACTTAGTTCAATAATACATGGCTATAATGGGGTGTGTACCCGGTTCAGTAAAGGACTTTTTCTACTGTGATGGTCTTAGAAATGATCCTTGACTAATATGGAAATTATTTTCTATACTTATGTGTTTGTCAAAAATTTCATGTCTAATTATCTCATGGATCATGTTCTTTGATTCTCTTATAATTCATGTCTTGTGAACTTCCAATATTTATGTCATGACTCATGATTATGATCTTTTATATACAGTGTATGACCTTCAAATGTTATACTCAGATTCTAATACCCTTATGTTCATGTTATGCTTACATATCTCCTCTATTTACCCATACTAAGAAAATGAACTCACCATTTATTATGTTTCCCTTCACTATGTTATGAAGAAAGGTTTTAAGTATGAGTACTAAATGGGAAGATATTTGTGGGAAACATTGAAGATATTTCACCAATTTAAAATATCATCTTCCAATTTTCCAAAGAAACTAAAATATTACGGTCCATACAAATGTACTTTTTTAATGTGCTGAATATTCATCTAGAATGATGTATTATCCATGTATGAGAAGCCTAGATTGTTAAAGTTGGTATCAAAGGAAAGGTTTATTTAACCTTTGGAAACTAATATGATAAAACTTTAGTGATATCCTTAGGGATATTTCTAAGGATGTTTATAGGTATTACTTTAAGGATAAGTCTAAGGATGATTCAAAGTATATGAAAATTTAATAGGATTTTGGTAAAGTATAGAGTGAGTGGTTTCCTATAAATACATCCTTATATGGATACTACAAGTGGATGTGGATCTGACATAGAAGTACATAGGGGTAACAACCCCTAAAACACTGTATTTAGATAGACTTGATTGGGAACTGGTGCACAACAATGGGCCTTACTATACACATGGTTTAACACTCTCAAGGGATATGCTTTGTAAATTCACAAACTCTTTATGAACCATCATTAAGTATTTAAATATAATATGAATATAAATAACCTAGGATAAACCTAAAGTGTCATAGAATAAAGAAGTAGGTGTCATTATTTAGACCACCTATAAGTTATTTTCATGATTATGTGGTTTTATACTATGATAAGTGTTTCTCACACTATGCTTTTTAGTTTTAGTCAATGGAGAGAACAAAAAAGAATTGGGTTGACATTGAATGGAATGGAAATTTTTTTAATGAGTAGTCAAATGAGATGATGAATAGAGTGAAGGACATGGTGATTATACCTAATCAATTTTCACAGAACATGATTAATAATGTATAACATAACCAACTCTTAGAATCATAGAAGAAGATAGAGAAATATTTCAAAAAGATTTCAAGTAATGGAGACCATGGAGGAATGAAGATTTAGTTTCTTATATGGTAGGAATGTGGGAATAATCACTCAAGGGAATGTATCACAGGAATGGGAAGATGTATTATGTATGGTGAAGAAGTCCATATAGTAAGTAATTAAAGAGGAAAAATGAAGATTTTAGTTAATGAAATGTATGATAATATCAGTCTCCCTAAGGTATTATCAACAGTTGAATGTTTTTATGTGTGGAAAGTATGGGTATAATACAAATCAATTTCATAAAGGGAAAGATCATGAATATAATTAGTAAGGTAGTATGATTAAAGATTATATTATTGACAATGAAGAGAATATGAATGACATATTAAAGGAAATAGGTACTAAGGAAGAAGATAAGGAAGCCTAGTTGTTGGATTAAGGATGAAGTGTAATAATATAATTATTTATGTATTTGGATTCAAGAATTATGTTATATTAATTGTGAAATATATAAGGATTGTTCAGTATAATTTTTTCATTAATAAAATGAAATAATATGTTGAATAGTATTGATTTAAAGGAAATATTATATTTTATGGAAAACACGTTATTAAGGAAAGGTAACCCTTAATATGTTCCTGGTGTTGAGGAAATGGTGACTAGTTTGGATAAAGAGATGGTGGATAATAATAAAGTAAATTAGATAGTATTTATTACCTTAGAATGTATTAATGATTTGTTGAAAAAGTGGTTTATGCTATCATGGATGGATTTTATAACATTATTAGATTTATGGAATATATTCATATGTGGATTTGTTAAAGGATTAAGGAATCATGTATTCTTTCAATAAGGTTTTATGTTAATTCAGGTTATTACCATGTTTCAAGAGAATACATGATGAAGGTATACACATGTTTGATATGTAATAATCAAGAGATACTTTATGATATATGGGGGATCAATGTAAAGATGATTTTTAGAAATTTAGTGACCTTCTTTCTAATGTTTTGTATTTTCATCTTTTGAAGGGTTACATGGTTAATCATTTATGAAATGGGTTATGTTTAACTTTGAATGAGGTCTTAAAGATTAATGTTTTACAATATGAACATTAATATATATTGAATAACTTGTTTTAACCATTTTTTTGGGTTGATAGCTAAATATAGATAGAATTGAAGGTTCTGGGCGTAGTGGAAGCATGTGGGTGGATGTGCCCACTTGGATTTTTGTCATTTAGCAATGATCAATCCAGGATCAATACGACGATAAATGCCAGTCTCCACGGATCGAATCATAGAAATAGACAAAAGAAATAGAAAGTCCCGGAATCACAAAGTAGGATCGTTACAGGTTTATTATAATTAATTTAATTAAAAGAAAATAAGTACCTTTCAGGTGATCTTTCTTCGTTGATGTTCTTGATCATGTTCTGATGTGATTCGTCGTTGCATCGCAGAATCCAAGGGTAGACTTCCTCTAGCGGTGATCCACATGTGCACCTCGTATCTCTGGACGTCTCTAAAGGAGTCTCTGGGTGCTAGCGTGGAGAAACCTTTGCTTGCGTTCTCCGCCTTAGATCGTCTTGATATGATATAAGAGGATCTCTCTCGGTCTTGAGAGCATTCTTGGAGGAAGAGGTTCTTTCGGCCTTGAAAGAATTCTCCAGAATTGTTGTGCACAATGATTCTCTTATGTGTCGAAAAAGAGTTGAGGTTGTGAGGATATTTATAATCAGGCTTGAGGTTGTAGAGTTATAACAATAAATAAATGTGTTACGTGTTTTATTTATTTCATTGACTCTTATTTAAAACCCCCATGTCTAATAATTAATTCCTTGACATGCGCTCATGCTGATTATAATAAATATCATTTAAAACAATATTATGCCCTCAAAATCCCGACTGGAAAAACTACATGGCGTGTATTAATAAATACACGGAGTGTACTTGTTTTTCATTGAAAACTACACGGCGTGTACATTCAATGTACACGGCATGTATATCTTGTTTTCATTTATTCATTTCCTTTCCATAAAGAAAACTGCATGGTGTGTAATTATTAATACACGGCGTGTAGTTGTTTTCCATGAAAAACTACACGACGTGTAATCTTTAATACACGACGTTTATATCTTGTTTTTCATTTCCTTCTTCCTCCATAATTAAAACGATTTAGGCTTCCTTGAATAATTATTAAACCACGTATGGGAATAATCTTTATTCTACTTGAGATACTTGAATACACTTAGTGTATGACCCTCTAGGCCTCTTTCTCGTTGGCATTAGGCGAGCTTGCCTAAAGTACAAGATTACTGTCTAACAACGGGTCAAGGCACCCAAGAGAAAGAAGTTGACGCCACATTGATGTGTCACTACATACGAACTCTTACTATGTAATTTAATCCCTTTTTCTCGATATCTCATCAAGCAGGTTTCATGGTAGTGTCATAAACCTATATGCTTGATTTGTCATTCTTTGACTACCTGAAATAAACTCGTCATTCACACCATGTCCATGGAATTTAATGCGAAAGTTCTATTTCAATCAAAGGGCCGAGATATCAACTTCCATAAATGGAAGGGACAAATCTTTCCTCGACTTATCCATTAACAACATGTCACTCGTGATGTACCCAACGTACCCTACTTCCCGCCAACTGTCTGTGTGACGGTTTTCATCAGTAAATATAAGTGCACGAGTCATGACATGAGTTAATGATAATCTTCCAGTCTAAGGACCATTACACACGCTCGTAGATAGAAATTTCCGATGACACCAAGACATGAGGAATTTCTACTGGTGGGTCTGTTCTCATAATCTCCCATCTTGGAGATTACCAAGTGTGAACTCCTTGAGAGAGAGTTTCGTATTCTTATGAGTACTCACACATGACGGTCTATATACTATGTGTCCTATCATAGTATGTCATCTAATCGTAGAACTTTATTTAAGAATATTGTTATAGCATTTCAAGGTTCTCATCATAGCGTGGATCTGTCATGACCTTATCAATGAAACAAATATTCCAGGACATTATTATATTATAGTCATGCAGAACAATGAACAATATATAATAAGTGAACATTCATGTAATCAAAGTACAAAACAGTTGGTTCTCAGGACACCAACCCTTACAAACTCCCACTTGGACTAGAGCCAACTACCTACGACTTTTAGTCTGCTAGACCTTATATGATGATCATGTTTCTGTTGAGTCAAGGCTTTAGTTAAGGGGTCCTCCACGTTGTCTTCCATGGAAATACTGCTCATTGTAACCTCACCTCTCTGAGAAAAATCCATCAATAGATGATACTTCCGAAGTATGTGCTTTGTCCGCTGATGTGACCTTGTCTCTTTTGCAAGTTCCACCGCTGCAGTATTATCACAATAGAGTGTGATAGGATCTTTACTTATTGGTACTACATCCAGCTCTTGGACAAAGATTCGCATCCATATTGCTTCTTTAGTTGCCTCAAAATCTGTGATATACTTGGACTCTGCTGTAGAATCTGCCACCACACTTTGCTTTGAGCTCTTCCAACTCACTGCACCTCCATTAAAACTAAAGATGTATCTAGTTTGTGACTTCATGTCATCTTGATCAGTCTGAAAACTAGCATCTATATGTCCTCTGATGACTATTTCCTCATCTCCTCCATAAACCAGGAACATATCCTTAGTATGCATTAGATACTTAAGGATAGTCTTGACTCCCATCCAATGGTGGTCTCCTAGATCAGCTTGATATCTGTCTACCGCACTTAATGTGTAAGCAACATCAAGCCTCGTACATAGAATATCATACATGACTGACCCAATCGTGGATGCGTAAGGGATCCTTGCCATTCTCTTTCTTTCCTCATGTGTCTGAGGACACATTTTCTTGGAAAGATGAATGCCATGTGACATTGGAAACAATCCCCTCTTGGACTATTCCATACTGAATCTCTTCATTGTCTTGTCAATGTATGTACTTTGACTCAGGCCCAGCATTCTCTTGGATCTATCATGATGGATCTTGATCCCAAGAATATATGTTGTCTCGCCCAAGTCTTTTATGGAGAAGAATTTATGTAACCATGCCTTAACTGACTATAAGATAGGTACTTCGTTTCCAATTAGTAATATGTCATCAACATATACTATTAGGAAAACGACTGCACTTCCACTAAACCTCTTGTAGACACAAGGTTCGCATTCATTCTTAACAAAGCCAAATCCCATTACAGCTTCATCAAAATGAATGTTACATGACCTTGATGCTTGCTTTAATCCATAAATAGATTTTTGTAACTTTCATACCTTGTTGGCATCCTTTGGAGCCACAAACCCTTCAGGTTGGGTCATGTAGACATATTCCAAGAGGTTCCCATTAAGGAATGTTGTTTTGACATCCATTTTCCAAATTTCAAATTCATGGTAAACAACAATGGCTAATAGGATTCTGATGGATTTCAGCATCGCAACCAGTGAAAAAGTTTCATTATAGTCAATTCCTTGACGCTATCTAAAACATTTTACAACCAGTCGTGCCTTATAGGTGATGACTTTCCCCTCTATGTTCAGTTTCTTCTTGAATACCAATTTATTACCAATATGCTTTACATCAGCTGGATGATCTACCAAAATACAGACTTGGTTTTGGTACATGGAATCCATTTCAGAATTCATGGATTCTTTCCACTTGGCAACATATGTGCCTTCAACTGCTTCCTTGTAGGTAAGAGGATCATCATTGTCAACCAATAATTAGTCACCATCCTCGGTGACAATAAAACCATATCGTTCTGGTTCTCTCACCTCTCTCATGCTCCTACGCAGTTCTTGTGTCTCTGGAATAATTTTTCTTCCACGGGGCTTTGTGGAATCTGTTCTTGTACCAACTCTTGTGTATCTTGATCCTCGACTTCATCGAAGTCTATCTCGCTCCCACTATCTCTTTTGGAGATGTTCTCCCTCTCAAGGAATATGGTGTGTCCTTCCACTATAACCTTTTTGTCTGAGGGGTTGTATAGGTAATATCCCCTTGTTTCCTTGGGATATTTTATAAAGACACACTTTGTACCTCGGGGTGCAATTTTGTTACCTGAAGAGGCCTTAACAAATGATTCGCTACCCCACACATGTAAATTTGATAACATGTCTTTGCGTCCACTCCATAACTCATATGGAATACCATTTATCGATTTAGTTGGTACTTGGTTTAGTATGTGCACTGATGTTTGTAATGCATATCCCCAAAAGGATAATGGAAGACTCACATGACTCATCATTGATCTCACCATGTCCAACAGGGTGCGGTTCCTCCTTTCACTTACACCATTCCACTGCGGTGTGTAAGGAGGAGTGAGTTGAGATAGAATCCCAAACTCCCGTAAGAAATCAATGAACTCCTGATTAAGATATTATCCTCCTCTGTCTGAGCGGAGTTTCTTAATCTTCTTACCAAACTGGTTCTTAACTTTATTCTTGTATTCTTTGAACCGATCAAAAGAATCTAACTTATACCTCATTAAGTAGATATATCCATATCTACTAAAATCATCAGTAAAAGTTATGAAGTACAAGAACCCACCCCTTGCTTCAACTGGAAATGGTCCACACACATCTATGTGAACTAATTCTAGAAGCTCTTTAGCTCTTTCACCTTTCCCACTAAATGGGGATTTGGTCATTTTGCCTTGTATACGCGCATGACATACACCAAGTGGTTTTAGTTCGAAAGAATCTAAATACCCATCTTGATGTAATTTTGTCAAATGTTTCTCATTGACATGACCTAGCCGGTGATTCCAAAGTTGGGTGTGGTATGAGTCATGTGAATTAACTTTGTTATCGATTACCATTAATTGGTTTGTGTAGTCTAACACATAAAGGCCGTTATATAAATGTGCCCTACCAAAAAAATGATATCTTTATAAAAATAGCAACATCCACTTCCAAACTTGAAGATGAATCCATCAGTATCTAATCTGGATACTAAAATAATGTTTTTGGTTACAGAGGGTACATAATAACATCCTTTCAAAAACAAGACCATCCCCGTAGGCAATGTGAGGTGGTAGTCCCTGACAGCTACAACAGCAAGTCTGGCTCCGTTGGCTACTCGTATATCTACCTCCCCTCGATCAATATTCCTAAATCTACTTGGTTCCTATATTTGGATACAGATGTGAGCACCACAATAAGTATCTAATACCCAATTAGTAGAAACAGATAGATTGCATTTGATAACAAACGCACCTGAAGCTTCCTCTTGCTTCTTTGTCTGGGTGCAGTTTTTCTTCCAGTGGCCCTTCTTGCCACATGCGAAACAAACAGCATCATGTTACTTTTCCTCCCCTTTGATCTTCCTTTTCTTGTAAGTCCTTGAAGAATATTTGGGCTTAAATCTATTCGCCTTACCTTTCCTTTTATTCACCATGAGGACAGAAGGCTTTTCACGCTTCATGTCATTGTCCACTTGGCGAATAAGGATAAGAAGATCAGACAGAGACTTCTCAATGTTGTTCATGTTGAATTTCACAACAAAGTTTGAGAAGCTCTGGGGGAGTGATGTGAGAATGATATCGGTACCCAGTTCTTCAGGGAGTTTAAACCCTAGAACCTCCAAGCGCTCAATGTAGCCAATGAGCTTGACTACATGAGGCCCAGATGGGGCACCCTCTCCATGCTTGCTCTGAAATAGAGCCTTGGAGATCTCAAACCTTTCCTGTCTTGCTCTCTCCTAATAGAGACCACGAAGGTGCTCGAGCATGTTGTAGGCATCCATGTCTTCATGAGACTTCATGATATCACTAGACATAGATGACAGCATAAAACATTGAACTTCGAGAGCATCATTCAAATGTTGATCATAGACCAGGAAATCTTCATCACTCGCCCCTAGGGCAGGAGAATTAGGAAGCAAGGAATCCAGCACATAAAACTTTCATTCATGGCATAGGATAACCCGAAGGCGCCTAAACCATTCCTGAAAGTTACTTCCAGTGAGGATATTGTCTTTATCCAAAATTGATCACAGAGAAAAGGTGGTTGACGAGTTTTTCATATCGATTCTATAAATTAAAAGATCAGATTTATCAGTACTTTCTTGATTACATTTTATGAGAAATAATAAATGAATTAATTAATTCTCCCACTATTTTATCAAGTCCCAATGTCCCTCACCATTGAACTCAGAATTTCCAGTTGCTTTGACATTCTAGTGGCAAGGATCCATATTCCCCTTCACATAACCCCAACAAGGGTTGTTCAAGATATTTGAAGGTATTTAGGTAGGCAGGTCTTTGCCAACTATGAGCTTACAGTTCCTTGATCTGTTGAGTGGACTCCCCAATCCTGAAATTCTGACTTGGATTTCCTCAACTCTTGCCTCCAATATTACATCAAGTCTAGAAAGGGATAATCCTCTTGATGTAATATGGTTAAGTCAACCTGAAACCTTTCATAAGGGCTTCCTTTATAAAAGTAAGTGTCCCAACAAGGGTTGGTCAAACACATAGTTTTATTGAGTCTTTCCCTTAATCAGGTAACGGAAGGCTAAGTCTGACTTAATATGGTATTGAGGGATTTTAATCCTTTATGAATATTTTTGCATTATCACATTCTTTTTAATATTAAGTGATGCTTTATTAAGTGATTAACCATGTTCTGATAATGTTTACGCATAGTACAGTTTTTATTTTATTCCATCTTTGCATGCTTGTTCATTTTATTAACTATGTGATCGTGACAACACATACATAATAAATAAACCATGCAATTTAGACAGAAATAAAATAAGATGGCATGATCATGAGCTTCTATTGGTTAGAATATCTAGCGGTTTTGATAAGCTAACCCTGACCTAGGGAAAACACCTTGAACCTGATGGTTCGTGTTTTTCAGCTCTCACATGTCCACCTTTGTATCTTCTTGCATCGGTTTCGCCTCGGCTTCGGTATTTGAACCATCTCCTCTGGCATGGGAGATCCTCCATTACATGGGTTTACATTAAATAAACCATGGGCACGCAGGCCCTACATTTTATTGGAAGAAGGCTCGTAGGCCAAAAAATTTAAATTAAATAAATTTAAATGAAACCATACACATACAAAGGGTATTTGGTCTAGCTCATTATCATCCATATCATGCAATGACATTTACGAAAATTTAGAATTCAAATTATTTTAATCATTCTTTCATTTAAGATAAGTCTCACTCGAATTCAATAAATTATGATCTTATAATTAATAAATTCTTTATCTTAAATTCATTTCTGAATTTCCTTGAGATTATTCTCATCCATATTCCTTGTAAAGGTCTTTTTACATTAGAGGAAACTTGGTGAAATTACATTTCTGGAAAGTACACGGCATATAGTTTATAATTACACGGCGTGTATTTCTTTTCACTCTTTATCCAAAGTACACGCTGGGGGCTTTGGCGTGTTTTTCTGTACTTTGGAAATTTTGGAGTACATGGCATGTATATGAATCATACACGGCGTGTACTTCCTTGTTACGCAGTAACCGGCCTGGCGATCCCGTGTACGTGGTACGTGGCTTATCTTTGTACATGGTTTCTCCTGGGCCGGAACGGACTACACGGCGTGTTGCTCCAACATACACGTTGTGTATTCCGGTCCCACACGCCATTAAATTCTTGTCAACACGGCATGATTAATACTTAGGCATATTCAATTTACACGGTGTGGTTTGGTGGACCAGTTCCGGTTCATTGAACCTAAGTACACGGCGTGTAGTTTTAATTACACTTCGTGTAATCCCATGTTGTACAGACAGAAAGAGCGGCTCCTCCGGATGAGTTCTACATTTTTATTTTAATCAAAATTAAAATTAAAAGGTATTTTTTGTGATGTGAATCGAGAAATGAAGGAGGAAGAACAAATCTTGTTTATTCAGATTTATAGAATGATTTATTTCAAATTGAATCAAATATAAATGCGTAAATTATCAACAAAAATTAAATAACTATAGTCAAGGTTGTAACCTCCCTCTGATACCATTTGAAGGTTCTGAGCGGAGCGGAAGCACATGGGTGGATGTGCCCACTTGGCTTTTTTTTATTTAGCAATGATCAATCCAGGATCAATACGACGATAAACGCTAGTCTCTACAGATCGAATCATTGAAATAGACAAAAGAAATAGAAAGTCCCGGAACCACAAAATAAGATCATTACAAGTTGATTGTAATTAATTTAATTAAAAGAAAATAAGTACTTTTTGTGTGATATTTCTTTGTTGATGTTCATGATCACATTCCGATGTGATTCATCATCGTGTCGCAGAAGCCAAGGGTAGACTTCCTCTAGCAGTGATCCACACATGCACCTCGTATCTCCGGACATCGCCAAAGGAGTCTCCGGGTGCTAGCATGGAGAAACATTTGCTTGCGTTGTTCGCTTTAGATCGTCTTGATCTGATGGAATAGGATCTCTCTTGGTCTTGAGAGCATTCTTGGAGGAAGAGGTTCTTTCGGCCTTGAAATAATTCTCCAGAATTGTTGTGCACAATGATTATCTTGTGTGTCGGAAAAGATTTGGGGCTGTGAGGATATTTATAATCAGGATTGAGGTTGTAGAGTTATGACAATAAATAAACGCGTTATGCATTTTATTTATTTCATTGGCCCTTATTTAAAACCCACATGTCGAATAATTAATTCTTTGACATGCTCCCACACTGATTATAATAAATATCATTTAAAACAATATTATATCCTCAAAATTCCGACTAGAAAAATTACACGGCGTGTATTAATAAATACATAGCGTGTACTTATTTTTCATTGAAAACTGCACGGCATGTACATTTAATGTACACGGTGTGTATATCTTATTTTAATTTATTCATTTCCTTTCCATAAATAAAACTGCACGGCATGTAATTATTAATACATGGCGTGTAGTTGTTTTCCATGAAAAACTACACGGTGTGTAATCTTTAATACATGGTGTGTATATCTTGTTTTTCATTTCCTTCTTCCTCCATCATTAAAATGATTGAGGCTTCCTTGAATAATTATTAAACCACGTACAGGAATAATCTTTATTCTACTTGAGATACTTGAATACACTTAGTGTGTGACCCTCTAGGCCTCTTTCTCGTTGGCATTAGGCGAGCTTGCCTAAAGTCCAAGATTACTGTCTAGCAACGGTTCAAGGCACCCAAGAGAAAGAATTTGACGTCGCATTGACGTGTCACCTCATAAAAATGCTTAATATGTAATTTAATCCCTTTGTCTCGATATCTCATCAAGCAGGTTTCATGGTAGTGTCATAAACCTATATGCTTGATCTGTCGTTCTTTGACTACCTGAAATAAACTCGTCGTTCACACCATGGACATGGAATTTAATGTGACAGTTATATTTAAATCAAAGGGCCGAGATATCAATTTCCATAAACGGAAGGTAAAAATCCTTCCTCGGCTTATCCATTAACAACATGTCACTCATGACGCACCCAACGTACCCTACTTCCCGCCAACTGTCTGCGTGACGGTTTTCGTCAGTAAATCTAAGTGTGCGAGTCATGACATGAGTTAATGATAATATTCCAATCTAAGGACCATTACACATGCTCGTATATAGCAATTTTCTATGACACCAAGACATGTGGAATTGCTACTGGTGGGTCTGTTCTCATAATCTTCTATCTTGGAGATTACCAAGTGTGAACTCCATGAGAGAGAGTCTCGTCTTCTTACGAGTACTCGCACATGACGGTCTGTATACTATGTGTCCTATCATAGTATGTCATCCAACCATAGAACTTTATTTAAAAATATTGTTATATCATTTCAAGGTTCTCATCATATCTGTAATAACTTGGATCTTCGTTCAGGTATGTTTTCCTTTTTTCTAGAGTTTTTAAGAAAAATGAATTTTTTGGAAATTTTCAAAGTACACGTCGTGTACTTTCTGAGTACACGCCGTGTACTCTGATCCGGCTCGAAGCCGTGTGTTGTCTATTCCTGGGCCACACACACGGTGTTTAGGGGTGATGTGGAGGCCGATTTTGGCGGAGTACGGAAAGGACCCAATACACGCCGTGTACTTTCTTTTTTTTCACTAAACGGACCGAGGTCGTGCCTAACCCCCAATTTCATCTTCTTCTCCAGTTTTCGTCCGCCCGAGAGTGACCGTACAGCCGGACCTTCGACGAGCTTCCGCCTCTTCGTCCGTTCTCCGATTCGAGTGCAGTTGATTGCGTTGGAATCATAGTGGTGAGCTCTCCCTTCTTCTTGAGTCTTGTTTCTTTATTCCTCATGGTTTCCAAGTTATCGTAGGTTGAGAATTTTGTGTGTTTTCTCAGATCTATGTCGTTCCAAGGGGAATCTGTCATCTTGGTCCACTTATATCGATCTCTTAGGATCAAGGTAGGTAGTTTGTGCCTTTTTGTAGAAATTTGATGAATATTTTGTGCAAATTCCACCAATACCCTTGAACGGGGTATTGTGTGTTCCTATTTTTCCCTTGTTGTATTGCCTAATTTGCTTGATTGCTAGAGTAGATGTTTTTCCAGTGATTATGGTAGCTTTATTGTAACTTGAATGTTTACTATGATTGTTCTTCTTGTTTTGCGTTCTTCCAGTTTCCATGCTTAGTCGTAGGACAATAGAACTGCTACCTTGTTTTGCTGCTGAGCCTTAGTTGATAGCCAAGTAGTTCTTGAGGTTTACTTGGATGATGCACGTGCACTAAGCATGTTTATTTTCACTCAGGACTGTGAGAACCTAAAGTAGTAGACCAAATGGAGAATTGATGGAAGGGCTTCTCCAGAGTGTCTTTTAATTATGATACTAGACCACAGGGGGAATTAACATTGAGTGCTTCCTCAGAGAGTCTTTAGTTCCACGACATGGGACACAAGGGGAATAGACGTTGAGTGCTTCCCTAGAGAGCCTTTAGCATGATACGAGACTATAGGGGGAATTGATGGTGAGTGCTTCCCCATAGAGTCTATTAATTTTCAGAGCTGAACCAGAGGGGTGAGACTGCGTGTGCCTCCTAGAGGGTTGGTGGTACTTATAGGTTAAATCATAGGGGTTAGGCTGTGAGAGCTACCCAGAGGGTTACCTGTTTTCTTCTTGTTGTTGGATGCTTACTTGTGTACTTTATTTGTTAGAACTGTGAATTTTAGCTACTTGTGCTTACCTATTTACTGCTTCTTGTTTTATTACTTGCATTGTATTCATTGACTTTTAGGCACAAATCTTTGGGTGATTGCCTATTGGGATTGTATCTCACACCCTATTTGGGCCATGTTTTTGGGCCCAAGCAGACTATGTTGTTGTAGGTATAGATAAGGGAAAGCGCCCTTCTACTTCAGGATCTTGATTGCACTGGAGCTGGAGAGCATGGGATTGAGCCAGGGCTTGAGATGCTGAGGAGTTTATCTTGTTTTAATTTATACTTTGATTTTCAGTTGTACTTAAGCACGTTTTTGTGTTTTCTGTTTTCCATAGATACTTGTACTCGCTACATCATTATTATATTTTGCTATATAGTTATTGTTCCCGCTGTTGGGTTTCAGTTGTTGCATGTTGTTTACTGCTTCCGCTATTTATTGTTGTTTTTCTTACCTTGTATACCTTACCGAATGAGGGAACAGTTTCCCCAATAACTTACCAAGACCCTCACTGCTAGTTCACAACCTCTGGAATTTGGGGAAATGCGCTTGAGGTCATGTGGCGAACCGGGTACGGGGCACCAGTGGAGGGGCTCTGGATTCGGGTCGTTACAAAGTGGTATCAGAGGAGGTTCTTTTCTCTTGCTTTACTGTTTTGAGACATTATCCAGGAATAGGACGGATTCAGTACCTGGTATTAAGCTGTGATCGGGAGTAGCTAACGTGTGTATAGGGAAAGGCCATACTACCTCGTTAATTACAGTTTGCTGGTTTTGCGTTTTATGGTTGATATGTTTTCACCTAGAGTGATTCGCATAACTTGTATGGTTATTATTTTGATATTTTGGTTCTATTTCTGTTGTAACCAGATGAGATGAGGGTATTCCATCTCATGCATCATATAGACGCATTTAGAAATCACATGCCATGCATTCTTGTCATTCCATCTAGGGTGCATTGACGATTGCATGTTGTTGTGATAGGATTTGTGTAGATTATGCATGTTGTTGTGATAGATTCTTGATAGAATCTCTGTTGTTATGTTAGAGAGCTGTTGTTTTCCCTTGTATGTGACTATAGGAGATGTCGAGCTTTGATTCTCGAGGAGTATGGGCCCTCACGAATCGAAATTTGGCACCTCTTTCCCTTGTTTTTAGTGGTTCTGGGAGTCTGAGCAGTTTCTAAGCTACTGCCCAGAAAAACCCAGAATACACGGCGTGTACTTTTTGGATACACGCCGTGTAGTTTTCAAGACATTTCACTGACCGTGTGAGCAGAACACGGTGTCATGGGAATAACTTCGGAAACATGCTGTGTACGATCGGTACATGTCATGTAAGTTCGGAGCCGTGTACCCGGTCGTGTCACTAACAACACGGGCCGGGGAAGCTCGGGTAGAACATGCGGTGTCCTTAGGGAACACGTCGTGTAGTCCTGTCTAGGTACCTGGTTGTGTCACAAACAACACGGGCCAGTGTTACCTTCTTTTCCACACACCGTGTTTGTTCGGAACACACTGTGTAGTCTTGTCCAGGTGAACGATCGTGTCACGAACAACACGGGACGAGGTCACCTTACCTATGCACGTCGTGTTTGTTTGGAGCATGCCGTGTAAGGTCTAGCCGTGTATACAAATGTGTGTTTCACAAACACGGGCCTCTGAATCCTTGTCTAGTAACGTTGTGTGTGTTAAGAACATGTCGTGTAGTCTCGGGTTAAGTCGGACTGTGTGGGTTAGCCGTGTAAGGAGACTCGGGCAGGGGAATAGTTTTCAAGTACACACCGTGTGTGGGTGCAACACGCCATGTAGTTTGAAGTGTACACAACTTTTAGGGTAGGATTACACGCCCATGTCAGTGGATTAAGAAGACACGCCGTGTATTTTTATACACGCCATGTAGTCAAGTTTTGTAAACTTGTGTGTTTTTCTTCCCCAGTTTCCGTTTTGTACTCTTGTGTTCTCTATCCTTGTTTTCCTAATCTAATGTGTACTTTTGATCTTTTCGAGCTATGCCTCCGAGAAGTCCTCCAGTCATACGTCTGTCGTCAGGCAGTGATCAGACGCTAGATAGGGCTGATCAGGGACTTCCTTCCGATCCTCCAGTCGGGCCAGCCTTGGCACCGGCTGTCATACCAGTTGCAGGTGCTAATGCGCAGTTCAGGGAAGGTTTCATGAGGATGATGCAGGCCTTCCAGGGATCGTTGCCTCCTTCCATGACTATGGAAGACTTGAAGCGGGTTTTTCAGCAGCAGCATCCTCCTACTTTCTCGGGGGAGGGAGGACCTCAGGCTACAGAGTCATGGATGGAAGCCATGCTGACCATCTTCGAGCATCTGGAGACACCTATAGAGAGGCGGGTCAAGCTTGCTGCTTACATGCTCTGAGACTCCGCCAAGAGGTGGTGGGACGTGATCTCATAGGCAGGTCATCAGTAGGCTATGGTTTGGGAGGAGTTCCAGTGCGTGTTCTATGACTAATTCTACCCAAAAACCCTGAGGGTCGACCGAGCCCGAGAGTTCATGAGCTTAGAGCAGGGTACTCTTTCTGTCATGGAGTACTCTGCTTGTTTCACCAAGCTACAGTGCTTTACACCCATTTGGTATGGGATTGGGGTGTTCTTAGTAAGGAATTTTGATGATGGTCTCAGGCGGGAGATCCGCTTATAGGTGAATATCTTCAAGCTGACTTCTATTACTTCCATCATCAACCAGGAACTGATTGCGGAGCGCAATCTGAGAGACTCTAGAGCTATGATCCAGGGCATTTATGCTTCCAAAGCTAGTCTTCCTCTAGATGATAGAAAGAAGCACCATAGAGATCCTACACACGGTGATCCGAGGAAGCAAGATACATCATCAGGAAGCCAGGTGACATGCTACCAGTGTGGCCGGTCAGGGCACACGAGGCCGCAGTGCCAGAGGGACCCTGTGGAGTGCCAATCTTGCGGCAAGATGGGTCACCTCCAGTGTTTCTGTCATGTTTTCTCACTAGAAGCTGGTGACCGGGGTTCTTCCATGACTCCTCGTTTAGGAGTAGCACCACCAGTTTCTTACCAATCGAGGAACTGGAGTTCTTCTGGCCATTCGGGCCGAGGTGGAGGTCGAGGCCGTGGTGGTCAGCCACCAGTTCCTCAGCACCAGCAGGGAGGTTCAGCTCATAGTGGCCAGCCAGGGATGCAGGGCCATGCTACAGGTCAGTATTTTTCCGTGGAGAAAACTTATCAGGAGCAGGATCCCAGACCTTCTATTGTTTGAGGTACGATTTTAGTAGCCTCGGTTTTATCTTCAGCCCTTTTCGATACTGGTGATATGCATAGCTTTTTCTATGTTACTGTTTTGGAGAGCCTTGGACTCTGCATCTTTTCTTCTGCTGACTCGTTGACACTAGACACACCTTTGGGGATGAGGACATCTAGTGTACGCCAGTGTAGAGAGTGCCCTCTTGAGGTTGTAGGGTATCACTTCTTATGGGATATCTATGTCCTAGAGATGATAGGATATGATGTCATCCTTCTCATGGACTGGTTGATTCCATTCCAGGTAGTCATTGATTGCTATCACTGTAGAGTGAGTTTTGTCTCACCAGAGGGTGAATCTTTTCTACATAGAGGCGAATGGGATGTTTGGGCGAGTCGGGAAGGACTCGAGCATCTTAGGCTAGGAGGGGTGACAGTCAAGATTTCTAGTCTTTATCTAGATGATCAGGGGACTCCACAGTTGGATTTTCCTCCAGTGGTGGATCGCTTCAGGGACGTCTTTCCAGAAGACTTTTCAGGTCTTCCTCTGGAGCGTGAGGTAGACTTATCTATTGAGCTCATGCCAGGAGCGGAACCGCTGTCCATTCCTCCCTATAGGATGGCTACACCTGAGTTACAGGAGCTCAAGAAGTAGTTGGAGGAGCTACAGGCTAAGGTTTTTATCTGACCTAGTACTTCTCCCTGGGGTTCGCCTATCCTATTTGCAAAGAAGGCAGACAGTACCCTTCGGTTTTGTGTGGATTATCGGAAGTTGAACCAGTTGATGGTCAAGAACTGATATCCTTTGCCGAGAATTGATGACCTTTTCGATCAGATTCGAGGAGCTCGGGTGTTCTTGAAGATCGACTTGAGGTCTGGTTATCATCAGTTGCACGTTAGAGCATCAGATATACCTCTGACAGCCTTCAGGAGCAAGTATGGTCTATACGAGTATACAGTCATGTCATTCGGTCTCACAAACGCGCTTGTAGTTTTTATGGCACTAATGAACCAAGTGTTCCACCCTTACTTGGACTCCTTTGTCGTGGTCTTCGTGGACGATATCTTGGTGTACTCTCACACTCGACACGACCATGCCACACATCTTGAGATCGTTCTGAGTACACTGAGAGAGCATCAGCTTTATGCTAAACTCTCGAAGTGACACTTTTGGATGGATCAGATTCACTTCTTGGGTCACATCATCTCAGAGGAAAGAGTATTTGTGGACCTAGAGAAAGTAAGAGCTGTAGTTTCCTGGGAGCATCCGAAGAACGTATTTGAGGTACGGAGATTCCTAGGGCTGGCTGGATACTATAGACGCTTCATTCAGGACTTTTCTCGTCTAGAAGCACCTTCGACAGGTCTGACCAAGAAGGGGGTGAAGTTCTTATGGTCAGATTCTTGTGATTCAGCCTTCTAGGAGCTGAAAGAGAGGTTGACGTCAGCACCGATACTAGTCTTACCGGAGCCAAGAAGGAACTACATGGTTTACTGTGATGCTTCAGGTATCGGGCTGGGATCTGTGTTTATACAGGGGTATGGAGTCGTTGCGTACGGGTCTCAGCAGTTGAGGCCACATGAGAGGAACTACCCGACGCACGATCTGGAGTTGGAATCTATTGTTCATGTCGTATGATGTTGGAGACACTATCTACTGGGGGAGCACTTTGTGGTCCTCACTGACCACAAGAGTCTCAAGTACATCTTCACTCAGCGTGATCTGAATCTGAGGCAGCTCAGGTGGGTTGAGTATCTACAGTCTTTTGACTTCGAGCTCGCTTATATGCTAGGGAAGGGAAACACAGTGACAGATGCGCTGAGCAGGAGAACTCATATTCAGGTAGTTCAGGAGGCCACAGTGAGTGGTATCTGATGGCTCTGTTCTTTGAGATGCATCTAGAGGTGCACAACAGACAGGGACAGACCTTCCTATCTTCTGTAGCTGTTACCTCTACACTTCTTGATCGGGTATGGATGAGGCAGCTATCAGACTCTGAAGGCTTAGTCCAGCGGGAGAGTGTTTCAGGAGAGGACCCTCTTCCCGGATGGGCTGTGGGCGAGGATGATATCTTGCGTTTACAGGGACATGTATGGGTTCCAGCAGACACATGCGAGGATCTGATGCGGAATTTTCATTCCTCGGTTTGGGCAGTTCATCCTAGCATCACCAAGATGTATCGGGATCTTCGTCGCCAGTATTGGTGGCCAAGTATGAAGAAGGATGTTGCTGGTTTAGTCATGTGGTGTTCTACTTGTCAGCAGGTGAAGGCAGATCACCAATGACAAGCAGGCCTTTTACAGCAGTTACACATTCCAGAGTGGAAGTGGAATGATGTCATAATGGACTTCATGACTGGGTTTCCGACGTCACCTCGAGGGAATGATGCTGTTTGGGTTGTCATAGACAAGCTTACAAAGGTTGTGCGCATATTTTTTATTAATAAGACCTCTAGTGTTGATGATCTGGGATTAATTTACATCCGGGAGATCGTTCGTCTTCATGGAGTTCCACACTCCATTGTTTCAGACAGGGATGCGCGCTTTACCTCTCGGTTCTGGCAGGGACTTCAGAAGGCCTTGGGTACACAGGTACTTTTGAGTACAGCATACCATCCCCAGACTGATGGCCAGTCCGAGCGCATGATCTAGGTGCTTGAGGATATGCTCCGATATTGCATTCTAGACTTTGGCGGTTCTTGGGAGAAGCATATTCCTCTAGTGGAGTTCTCCTAAAACAATAGTTTCCAGGTGACCATTCAGATGGCACCATACGAGGCTTTGTACGGTAGGACATGCTGATCACCTTTATGCTGGCTGGAGGTAGGAGAGGCAGCTTTGTTGGGACCTCGTCTCGTTTAGGAGACCTCAGAACAGATAGAGTTGATTTGGAAGAGGATGGTGACGGCACAATCTCGACAGAATTCTTATGATGATCAGCAGAGACGACCTCTGGAGTTTGAGGTTGGAGATCAGGTTTTCCTGCATGTCGCACCGAGGTTGGGACACAAGAGGATTCGGAGACAGGGTAAGCTTTCACCGCAATACGTCGGGCCGTTTGAGGTCTTGGAGAGAGTGGGGTCGGTCTCCTATCGGTTGTAGCTACCTCAGAGGTATCGAGACATGCACGAAGTCTTCCACGTATCTCAAGTCTGACGTTACTTTTCAGACCCATCTCACACCTTTCAGTCTGAGGAGGTTGAACTTGAAGTGGATGTGTCGTTCGAGGAGCATCCTATCCGGATTGTTGATCGTAGTATGAAGGTTCTCTGTGGGTATTATGTTCCTCTGGTACGAGTGTTATGGTATCACGGGCGAGTACAGGATGAGACCTGGGAGAGGGAGGCCGATGTACGATCGCAGTGGCCAAAACTGTTTGGGGACTCTTCTTCTATGCCCCGTTAGGGAAATTCGGGGATGAATTTCTTTAAGGGGGGAAGTTTGTAAGAACTCGGATCTTCGTTCAGGTATGTTTTTCTTTTTTCTGGAGTTTTTAAGAAAAATGAATTTTCTGGAAATTTTAGAAGTACACGCCATGTACTTTCTGAGTACACGCCGTGTACTCTGATCCGGCTTGAACCCGTGTGTTGTCCGTGCTCGGGCCACACACACGGTGTGTAGGGGTGACATGGAGGCCGATTTTGGCAGAGTACGGAAAGGACCTAGTACACGTCATGTACTCTAAAAGTACATGTTGTGTACTTTCTTTTTTTTCACTAAACGGATCGGGGTCGCACCTAACCCCCAATTTCATCTACTTCTCCAGTTTTCGTCTGCCTAAGAATGACCGTACGGTCGGACCTTCGATGAGATTACGCCTCTTCGTCCGTTCTCCGATTCAAGCATGGTCAATTGCGATGGAATCGCAGCGGTGAGCTCTCCCTTATGCTTGAGTCTTGTTTCTTGATTCCTCCTGGTTTCCAAGTTATCGTAGGTTGATATTTTTGTGTTTTTTCTCAGATCTATGACATTCCAAGAGGAATCTGTCGTCGTGGTCCACTTATATCGATCTCCTAGGATCAAGGTATGTGGTTTGTGCCTTTCTATAGAAAGTTGATGAATATTTTGTGAAAATTCACCAATACCCTTGAACGGGGTATTGCGTGTTCCTGTTTTGCCCTTGTTATATTGCCTGCTTTTCTTGATTGCTAGAGTAGATGTTTTTCCTGTGATTATGGTAGCTTTATTGTACCTTGAATGTTTTCTATCCTTGTTCTTTTTGTTTGGTGTTCTGCCAGTTTCCATGCTTAGTCGTAGGACAGTGGAACTGCTACCTTGTTTTGCTACTGAGCCTTAGTTGATAGCCAAGTAGTTCTTGAGGTTTACTTGGACGATGCATGCGCACTGAGCATGTTTAGTTTCACTCGGGACTGTGAGAACCTAGAGTAGTAGACCAAAGGGAGAATTGACGTAAGGACTTCTCCAGAGTGTCTTTTAATTACGATATGAGACCACAGGGGGAATTGACATTGAGTGCTTCCTCATAGAGTCTATGGTTCCTCGACACGGGCCACAGGGGGAATAGATGTTGAGTTCTTCCCCAGAGAGCCTTTATCACGATACGAGACTATAGGGGGAATTGACGGTAAGTGCTTCCCCAGAGAGTCTATTAATTTTCAGAGCTGAACCAGAGGGGTGAGACTGCGTGTGCCTCCTAGAGGGTTGCTATACTTATAGGTTGAACCATAGGGGTTAGGCTGTGAGAGCTACCAAGAGGGTTACCTTTTTTCTTCTTGTTGTTGGATTCTTACTTGTGTACATTATTTGTTAGAACTGTGAATTTTAGCTGCTTGTGCTTTCCTGTTTATTGCTTCTTGTTTTATTACTTTCCTTGTATTCATTGACTGTTAGGCACAAATATTTGGGTGATTTCCTACTGGGATTGTATCTCACACCCTGTTTGGGCCATGATTTTGGGCCCAAGAAGACTATGTTGTTGTAGGTATAGATAAGGGCAAGCGCCCTTCTACTTTAGGATCTTGATTGCACTGGAGATGGAGAGCATGGGACGGAGCCGGGGCTCGCGATGCTGAGGAGTTTATCTTGTTTTCCTTTGCACTTTGTTTTTCAGTTGTACTTTAGCACATTGTTGTGTTTGTTATTTTCCGTAGATACTTGTACTTGCTAAATCATTATTATCTTTTTCTATATAGTTATTGTTTCCACTGCTGGGTTTCAGTTTTTGCATGTTGTTTACTACTTCTACTGTTTATTGTTGTTTTTCTTACCTTGTATACCTTACCGAATGAGGGCATAGTTTCCCCAATAACTTACCAAGGCCCTCACTGTTAGTCGGCAACCTCTGGCGTTTGGGGAAACGCGCTTGAGGTCATGTGGTGAACTAGGTACGGGGCACCAGTGGAGGGGCTCCGGATTCAGGTCATTACAATAGCGGGGATCTCCCATGACCTTATCAATGCAACAAATATTCCAAGACATTATTATATTATAGTCATGCAGAACAATGAACAATATATAATAAGTGAACATTCATGTAATCAAAGTACAAAACAGTTGGTTATCAGGACACCAACCCTTACAAGAATGACTTATCATTCTATTTATGGACCTTATGATCCATTATTGCTTTATTCGCAACAAAATTCACCTTTATTTCTTGGAATAAGAAATAAAGTGTAAATTGATTAAGGCATGAACAAAGGGTGAAATTGTGCATATGAAATGTAATGAAATCAAGTAAGTATATCCTCTTTTGAAAAATCTTCAAATTTAGGAAAAGGGTCTTGAAATAAAATTTTGTTCTATTATCATAATTTTTTATGATATTAATGACCTTTTCAAGCCTCTTTGGTTTATAAATTTTTAATCATTAACTTTCTCCTAACCATGTTCTCTATTACTCACCATCAGTATTTTGGTGTTATTTTTCTCTTCTATATCCATTTTTTCACTTCCCATTTATATTATATTATTTGTAAACCTAGATATGTGTTACTTTGGGTAACCATTATGTTTCCAACATTCTCTTTTTAAAGGAAGTTTTAGTATTCATTTTTATGATGTGGGTTTATATGAAAGTAAATTTCAAGTATTAAACCTTTGATAACCCAGATGAATTTTGATGGAGAAATTCATTTTAAGGGGGGTAAAATGTAACACCCTGAGTTCTTAAGAATTATTTTTTTCTAATAAATTAAATTTCTTTGATGGCTTGCATAGCATATTATACCATGTTATGTTTTCCTTACACGCAACAACAAGTTAATTGTGGGATATACACAACACTAATGTTATATTTTGATACATGAAACATTGATTCTTTGATGTGTTACACACAATACTGAGTTCCTTCGATATCTTTCATTACACACAAGACCAAGTCTTACCGAACTACAATATATTATTAATATTATTATTTAATATGATAGTTGTCACCAATCCATTGGAACGGTGGGTATGAATAGTATTAAATAAATTATTAAAATATGGTTTATGCATGTTTAAAAAATGGATTCTTTGGTAAAAAATTAATTATAAATGAAAGTAAAAACTATTTAAAAATAAAGAACTTCCTTTTTTTAAAACTATTTTTTCTATGCACAAACATGTTTTATCTCAATAAATTAAACAAAACAATTTGGATGAATGATTTTACTGATATATATATATATATATATATATATATATATTCAATAAACTTCTTAACATTCATCTTAAGTATTTTCTATAAAAGAGATGAGAATAAATCCAAACTTAGGCATAAAAAGATGTATTTTTCTAAAAAGTAGTTTTACCACCATTTAATGGAACTCTTATTTTAAAGAAAATTTTGAAAATTTTAAAATCATATTATAAAAAATATAATTCATTTTTAAAATTTTAATATCAAATTTATCTTAGGGTGAATTTTTTTTATTTATATGAAAATATTCATTTTTTGAGGAATAGTTAAAAATACTGAATTTTAATTAAAAACTGCCTTTTTGTTTGAATTATTTATATATTTAAAATATATTTTAAATTGGTTTTAAATTATAATTATATAAATTATAAATATATTAATTCAATTTAGTTAATTATAATAAATTTCACATTGAAATTGGATTTAAAAAAATTTCAATCTTTTGAACGTTTTCACTTTAAAAACTTGTTGTTTCATCCTATCTATGGGATTAATTTTGAATTAATTTCTATCACCTATGTGATTTGAATTTGAAAAAATTGATTAAATATTTAAAATAAGAATAATTTCTAATTTATAATAATTCTAACTTAATTTTTTACCAAAATAATTAGTGAAAATAGTTGTAATTAATTATAGTGAGTAAGAGAAGAACGAGTTTACCAAGGTACTAAACTTTAAACTAAAGGGAAGAATGACCTATAAATGAGTAAAAAAACCCATTTTATTGACATATTTAGAAAATATGCCCTATTTTATTGAAAATGTTTTATTATTGAAGACACATTAAGGGATACCTCCCAATAGTGTTTACCTTTTTGGTATTTACAAGAATATCACTCCTCTTCCACTATAAAAGGTCACTCACACTTCCAACTTCTTCACACCTATCAATACATTTGTATTGAAAAAAAAACTACAAAAATCACTTCAAAATTTCAATAATCTCATACTTGAAGCCTTAATTTGGGCATAAATCCAACCAAAGTATTCCTTTTGTGAAAACCAAAAGGAGATAACTAAAGAAGAGGTAATGTTCATTAATAAACTTTTTTGTTTTATTTCTTCCTAAAACCCCTTAAATTATTTTTATATCGTGATTATATAAAAACCTCAAAATATTAAATATAATAATATTTTTTATGTTAAGTTTTTTACCTATAACTTTATACACTCCCATCAAATAGGATACATGATCATCATTTGTGTGTATGAAAAACTACTACCTCACAAACAGATGTCGTTTATTCTTCCATTACCAACTTTCAAGGTTGGTAATAATGATGGTTTTATAGTTTATATATTATATATATTATTTTTATGATTTTATTAGGATTATATAATTTTTATATCACTCATACATTCATGCTTTCCATTTTTTGGGAATACGATAATATTGTTCGTGTGTATGTCAGACTACCGCCTCGTGAAGTGATGTGATTCATTCACAATTTACATGGAATGTATTAAGGGTGGGTTTAATATAAATATGTGATATATATATTAAATTATAATTCTAATAGAATAATAATATATATATTTATCATTTTCTTTTCTTTCTTTTGATATGATAAGAAAATGGAAACGACGTTCATCTGTATACACGACATACCGTCTCTGTGAACGGTTTATTTCATTTTCTATTTCTATATTTTATAGATTATTATAAATAAATATATAATGAATATATATGATATTTATATCATGGTTTATATTCTTTAAATGTTTAAATAATTATCAAAGTAGGAGGACCAAAAATAACGAGTCTGAACATATATGAAAAACAAAGTGGTTATTACCCAAAACGTAACTTTAATGTAAAATTGTTAATAAAAGGGTAATATAATGTCATAATCAAATATTATATGGTATAATATATATTATTAAGTTTATTTGGTTGATTTATAACAAACTTATATTTATTATACATGAGTTTTGAATATGTATAAGGGAGTTAGAGACTCAAGGTAAGGGGATTTCTAGTCTCACTTTTATTTCTACGAGACTTATTCCATATTCACCACTCATTTTTTGTGGTGTATATAATACCCTATGAAATGATATATCATGAATTTAATTTATTTAATGATATTAAAAGTTTAAATTTATGTTATTTTTTCATGGATCTCATGATTAAAAATTTACTCAAGTAATAAGGGATTTATGTCTCACTTTTTACCTTTGTGAGACATATGCTATATTCACCACCTCTTTATTCTATGTGGTGTATATAATTACCATGAATGTAATTTATAATTTTTATAATTAAAATTTTTTCCATTTACACGTCCATTTGATTATCTATCTTTTATGGGGTTACAGTTTTAAATTTATCAAAGCATGAAGGTGATTTTGTCTCAATTTGCCTTCTTTGAGACACATGTTATGTTATGCACCAATATTATTTTATGAGATGTATATAATGACCCTTTGACATGTTATATAATGAATATACTTATTTTAATTATATTTTAAGCTTTATTTAATTTTTTTATTTTATTGGTATTATGATTCAAATTTACTGAAGTTGTAAGAGTTTATTGCTACAATCTCATCATTTATCAGGATTGTGTATGATTATGATTCCATTGATGAAATGTCTCAATAATTATAATGAATTTTATTATCCTATAGTAATTAATGATATATTAAAGTAATGGTACAATGTTTATAATCTTTTTTAAATAATATAATTAAGAAAATGTAGTAATAAAATCTAACCCTATTTCTCTCTTCAATCAGAAATTTGTTTTATTCAAAAACCATATTTTCTAAAAACGTTTTAAAAGATGTTTTTAAATGATATTTTAAGATAATTTTCAAGAAAAAAGGATTTTAAAAATGTTTTATTATTTTAAAATATTCCTTGTTAATTATTAAAGGATATTTTTAAAGAAAAACATTTTAAAAAATTTATGTATAAAAAAGCATTTTTCATAGAATAAAGGATGTTTTACTAAAGAAATGTTTTAAATGATATTTAAAAATTATTTTCCATATAATATGACATCCTTTGATATAATTTATGTTTTAATTATGATATGATCTAATTATACCACTCATATTCTTCCTATGAATGTTTTATATTTTGATAGAATGGTTTTTATGGAAATAATTTCTTTTAAATAGGTTAAACATTTTCCAAAGAGATTATTATGAAACCGATTTATTTTCCATGGGTTAATTAGGTTATCAATAAAAAATTGTTTTTATAAGTTTTTATGATAATATATAAGTTATTTGTACTTTATTCATGTTTTGGTTCATAGACATTGTAACGCCTTGACCCCAATTACCCAGAGTCGGTGCATTATTACATAACATTGGCATGATCACAAGGAATCAAATCCCAAAAGACCGATCAATTTAGTAGCCTTGGAAGTATTAGATATATTCATAAGTTATGCATTACATTATAAAATTAAAAAACAAAAAAAAATATCTCCATTGAATACATTCATGTCCCTTAGACTATCCCTTAGACTATCCCTACTGGTCAGTCATAATATACTTCTTCGCATCCTCATAAAAATAAAACATAGAAAGGGGTGAGCTCAGATGCTCAGTAAGGATAACAATATAGTGGAAACTTTCATAAATAAGCATAAACATTTAAGAAAATGTATAAGACGAAAACATAAGCCTCTTAAACATAAACTTCTACATAATATGGCCAATATAAATCAAATAATTCCATTTACTTATTCACATGGATATTCTACTAGTTGAATAATCACATGCAATATCAATAGCCAATTTCATAATGATGGAATGCATAATGCCAGACTTCATAACCACATAGTCAAGGAATTGTTCCAAGACTAAAAATAATATTTTGTCAAGGCCATGTTCCAAGACACTAGTTTGTCTCATGAGACCTACCAATGCATCGAGGAGCTATAGCAGGCTCCACCCATCACCTACTAAGTATAAGGCATTCTTCATATGAAAAGATTTAAACATAACATAAACATTCGTATTAAAAATATCATATGAAATGTTAATACATTAACCATAAACCATGAATGGTATAAAAATAACACACCCACAGTCAAACATATCAAAAAACCTTCAATACAATATGAAAGATTTGTATCATAATAAATCAACTTTAAACAAGTTTAAAATGCATCAAAGGATGTTGACATAGATGAAATGAGAACCATTTGAAATAAATACCTCTTTCTATTTTAAAATAATTTAAAAGTAACATAGTTATAAAAGAAAACATTTATTTTGAAAATGTTCTTATAATCTTGTATGGTAAGCTTCGATGATGTTATAACGGTGGAAAATAGTCAAACCCTCCGTATAAGTTAAAAAACATTCTTACCTTAATTTTGTCGACAAGGCCATAAAGTACATTTTTTGGAAAATGACAAAAAGATTCCTTTAAAAAAATATATAGTCAAATAAGGGTATAAATGAATTTAACCCATAGTCTAGTAAATAGTAAAAATGTTTTGAATTAAATTTTTAAGAAAACACAGTTGCGGATGATAAAGAGGTCCCAGAAGATACTTACGTATTAACAACCTTGGATAAGTAAAGAGATTGTAGAATTAACCCTTACCTTGTACTTTTCCAAGTTTTTGGGTACTTTAACCTCCTGTATAATAGTTAAATCATTGTTATTAAATTATACAATAACTATATACATAAATATTATATCATATATGATCCTCAAATATTGCTTTGTTAATAATATTTTACTAATATCATCGTTTCTGGTGTTAACTGAACTGTTTTCCTTTTTATGCTCAGTTACGTAAGCCATGTTTGTTATGGATAGGATGTATTTTATTCATATCCAAAATTATATTATGTTCTTAAAAATTATTTTTAATCATAAAATGAAAATTATTCTTGAATTATTACGATGGGGAATGAATCTCATCGCGTTCGTGGAGACGGTAATCCGCACGTATGCACGGGCAACAATGTCATTATATTGATGGTGAAATCGTATGTAATTTTATGGTATATCATATATAAATAATCAATAACATGTTATATATATTATTTATATCAGTTATACTCATTATTATATCCATAAAATAATGAAGTGTTTGAATAAAAAACCACACCACGACGTGGAGACGGTAAGTCGTACGTACGCACGTATGGTGACTTTGTCCTTCATATGATGGATAGAATAATGAATATGGTTGTACCATTTTTTCAATAACATAATATTATATAGAAGATACTGGATTTATTATTTTATAATGGAAACAACAAAGAAAGAGTATGTGGAAGAAAATAATAACTTGAAAGAGGTGATGAAATATTTACCTCTTCTTCGGGTTCTTCCTGTTGATTTGATCAAAAGGGCTCATGAGGTTGGATTTCTGACCAAAGTAAGGCCACTAGGATTAAGGGAGGAAATTTTGGAGGATATTTGGGAAGGTTTTGTCTGAGCCAAATGGATTTGTAGGTGTGAAATTAAGATAAGGGGAAGTACCCTTTTATAAGAGATGTGAGGGTCACTTTAGGAAAAGATTGAAATATTATTTTATAATAAAATCATTTTCAATTTCTAATAGCTAAAAAATGGTTTATTTCTAGAATAATTTGGGGATGGGTCTAAAACCTCTCAAAAAATAGGTTTTAAATAGGTTTAGGTCACCATATTAACCTTATCTTTTAGATTTAACTCTTAATTAAATAGTTTGACATTTACCATGTCTCTTTGTATTTTTATATTATATGGTTAATAAACTTACTATAACAAGCCAAGAGAACCCCAATTGTTTCATTATTAATATATATAACCTTATATAAGTCCTTTGGATGAACCTTAGTTTTTTAGGAATATTATATCAATTAATAATATAGTATTTGTTTTAAAAACTCAATCATGTCAATTTTGACACTATTTAGTATTTGGTTTTTGTGAAAATCATAACAGTATGATTACTTCAAAAACAAAATATTTAATCAACCCTAACATGTCATATTAACCTATAAAATTAGTTTAATTCATCAAAATTCTTGAATTATATTTATTTGGATATTTATAATATAAAATATTTTAATATTTCATTAATAAGGTAATTACTGCATCATCATTATGTCATAAATAAATTATATTATTTAAGGTCTAAAAATTATAAATAAAATACCATTATGTATGAAATATTTTTATATTTATAATTAATATCTATAGTCAAATTTATATTATGTATAACCCTATATTAAAAATGGTTTAATTATTAAACTTTTAATTTAACAATTTAACTCTTCTTCAAATAAAATATTAATAAATGACCTAATCTATTCTAAGTGGAACAAAAGGATCATATTTTATTCCTAAGGTTGTTTTTTGTCAAATTAAACTAATACAATATAATTAGGACATGTGTTAGGGTATTTATAATATCATTTTTACCCTTAATTGACCTATTTACTTTTAACCGTGGTAAATAAAAGTCAAAAGTTAATATTCACCAAAAAATATTTTCATCTTATTGAACCAAATTTTACTTACTGATGTCAATTTTGTCTGTTTTATTTTTGAAATTGAACTCACAAAAGTGGTAAAATTTATTTTTAGGCAAATTTGTAAATGCTTCTAAAAGGTGGGTAAAAGACGGTAAAAAGTTCAATAAAATTTTATATATCTAAACTTATTATAAAATGACTCCAATGAATTACATTGAACATATATAGGTATTATGTATCTATTTTGACCTAAAATAAATTAAAATAAAATAACTAATTTCTTAAATAAAAAGTCAGTTTTAAACAATAACGCGGTGTTTTTCACTATTCATCAAAAATTGAAAGTTTTCAGAAAAATACCAAAAATTCACCCTAAGCTAAATTTGATATTCTGAATCCAAAAATGAAATCCATTTTAAAAAAGAAAATTTAAAAAAGTAGGTATTACTATTCATAACGGCTAGTTTGATTGGTCGTGGTGTGTTAAAACTCCAAGTTGTGTACAACACAAGCTACTGCATTATTCAAAGGGAAACGTACCGTGAGAGCTTGGGGTGTTACATTCTCCCCTCCTTAAAATAATAATGTCCTAGAAATTTCTAGAACATTACTGCATAAAAAGATTCGGGTGGTTCTTCATTATAAGTTCCTCGGGTTCCAACATTTCCTCTTCCATCTTATGGTTTCTCCCTAAAACTTTTACCAGACGAGTCGTCCAGTTTCTCAGTACTTGTTCTCTGGTATCAAGAATTTTGACAGGATCTTCACAATAAGACAGATCATGTTCCAGTTCAATTTCCTCATAGGTGATTACATGTGTTGGGTTAGGCATGTATTTTCTCATCAGTGATACATGGAACACATCATGAACTTTGGAGAGACTTTGAGGCATTACCAAACGATAAGCTATAACTCCAATTCATTATAGAATTTCGAAAGGGATGATATACCTGGGACTCAATTTACCCTTCTTACTGAAATGTATAACACCCTTCCATGCAGATATCTTCAAGAAAACATGGTCTCCTACTTGAAATTCCAAATCCTTTCTTCGGTTATCAGCATAGCTCTTTTTCCTACTTTGGGATGCTTTGATGTGGGTTTGGATAACCTTCACCATTTCTATTGTTTCCTCAACAAGTTTTGGGCCTATGAGTTTTATTTCACCAATATCAACCCAACAAGTTGGTGTGTGACATCTCTTTCCATATAACGCTTCCTATGGTGCCATCTGAATACTTGAATGGAAGCTATTGTTATAGGAAAATTCTACCAAAGGTAAATACTGATCCCACATACCTAGAAAGTCAAGTGAGAAAGATCTCATCATGTCTTCTAAGGTTTGAATAGTCTGTTCTAATTTTCCATCAGTTTGAGGGCGGTAGGCAGTGCTCAAATGAAGTCCAATATCCAGGACCTTCTGAAGACTTTTCCAGAATCTTGATGTAAAACAGGGATCATGATCAGAAACCATAGATAGAGGTACTCCATGAAGTCTTACAAATTCATTAATATATAGTCTTTCCAGACGTTCAAGTGTTAAATCTTCTCTTATAGCAAGAAAATGTGTTGACTTGGTAAGACGATCAACAATGACCCATATTACATCATTCCTTCTAGGAGTCTTTGGTAGCCCCCTGACAAAATCCATCATAATATTATCCTATTTCCACTCAAGTATGGGAAGAGGTTGCATGAATCCTCCAGGATGTTGCCTTCCATCTTTCACTTGTTGAAAAACCATACATCTTGACACATAATCAGCAATCTCTCTCTTCATGTTGTCCCACCAAAAATGTTCTTTCAAATCCCAATACATCTTGGTGATTTCAGGGTGTATAGAGAAATTGCAGCTATGAGCATCATCCAACAATTCCATTTTTAGATCAGGCATGTTAGGAACACAAAGTCTCTTCCCAAATTTCAAAATTTCATCTTCATATATGAAGTCACTCAATCTCCCATCATTCCCAGCATTAATCTTCTTTTAAAACTCCTTATCATCAATCTAATAACTCTTTATCCTTTATAGAAAAGATAGTTTGGAAACCATTTGAAAAAGTATTTATGTTTCACCTTCCATGGTTATTCCCATATCCATCTTCACTAGATCCATGAAAATAGGATCCCTTTTAACTCTCATATTGTTCAAAACTCTATGATCCTTTCTACTCAAAGCATCTTCCACCTTATTTTCCTTCCCCAGGTGGTAGTGTATTGTGAAATCATAATCCCTGAGTAGTTCAATCCATCTCATTTTCCTCATGTTGAGTTATTTTGGTGAGAAAATATACTTCAAACACTTGTGATCAGTATAGATATCACATTTTTTTACCATAGAGATAGTGTCTCTATATCTTTAGAGAAAATATTATAGTTGCTAACTCAAGATCGTGAGTAGGACAGTTTTTCTCATGAATTTTTAGCGGTCGTGATGCATAGGTGATAACTCTATCATTCTGCATAAGGACACAACCAAGTCCTTTCTTTGAAGCATCACTATAAATAACAAACTCATTGTTCCCTAATGGTAGAGTCAAGATAGGAGCATTGAATAATATTCTCTTTAGTTATTTAAAACATTATTCACACTCTTTTGTCCAAACAAATTTAACCCCTTTACGTGTGAGATTGGTTAATGGGTTATCCAACTGGGCAAAATTCTAGACGAAATGTTGATAATAACCTACTAAACCAATAAAACTCTATACCTCAGTTATACTCATCGTTGTTGGACATTCATGTATTTCTTTGGTATTTGAAGGATCAATAGAAATTCCATCCTTAGAGACAATATAGACAAGAAAATAAATCTCTTGAATCCATAATTCACACTTTCTAAACTTTCCATATAATTCATTTCTTCTTAGGGTTTTCAGAATAGTACGCAAGTGATTTTTATGATCTTCGTAGCTTTTTGAGTATACCAAGATACCATCAATAAATACCACTACAAAGTCATCAAGATATTCCTTAAAAAATCTATTCATTAGATCCATGAAGACAGAGGTTGCATTAGTCAATTCAAAAGGCATTACTAAAAACTCATAATGCCTATACCTAGTTCAAAATGCTATTTTCATAATGTCTTCCTTCTTCACACACAACTAATGATATCCAGATCAAATTTCAATCTTTGAAAAATATTGATCTCCATGAAGTTGGTCTAATAAATCATCAATTTTAGGTAGGGGATACTTATTATTTATTGTTATAGCATTGATCTCCCTATAGTCAATGCACAACCTCATAGATCTATATTTGTTCTTAACAAAAAGGACAGGGGCTCCCCAAGGAGAAACACTAGGGAGAATAAATCCCTTATTACTCAATTCCTATTGTTGTTTATTTAGTTCCACTAATTCCATAGTGGTCATTCTATAATGGGTCTTTGATATGGGCCTTGAACCAGGAATTAAATCAATGGAAAACTCAATTTCTCATTGTGGAGGATGTCTAGGTAAATCCTCTGGAAACACATCAACTTATTCTTTCACAATAGGTACGTCCTATATTCAAACATTATTTTCCTCACCCATAGTTATTTCATTCACTTCCTCCCCAATAATTAAATTTAGTAGAGCTACTGGGGGTGGATCTAGATAAGAATCAGGTGGTGATGTTTCTGCTCTAAAGATAAGGTACTCCTTATCATCATTGAAAATTATAACCTCCTTCTTATTACAATAAAATTTCACATCATGTTCCAATATCCAATCCATTTTGAGGATTATATCAAATTCAATCATGGGTATGAATATGAGATTAGCAGATAAAGAACATTTATATTCCCTAATGGGAATTGATTCACAAAACTTTGCTGCAATGATACTTCCCTTAGGTGTTTTGACTGACAACTCCCTTGTTAAGTCAAATTGAAAATGTCTAATTTTCTTAGCAAACTAGGAAGATATGAAACAATGAGATGATCCAGAATCAAATAAAGCATGGACTAAACTTTAGGAAACTATTAAATTACCTACCACCATGTCTTTCGAAGCTTCAACCTTAGTAGTAGTGATCGCATAAGCTTGGCCTTGCTCCCTTGGCCTTTTTTGAGGTAAGTTCCCTTGGCGCTTATGGAATTAATTTTCATAATGCCCCTTTTCTCTACAATTATAGAATTCAACATTGATAGCCTCTTTCTTCCCCTTGCAATCATGAGCTTGGTGGCCTTTTTCACCACAATTGTAATAGACTCTCATTACCTTCAGGCAAGTACTGAGGTGTTTTTTCCCATATTTACCACAGGATGGATATTAAAATTTTACCTTCCTCCCATTATTTCCATTTCCAGAGTGTTCAAAAGATCTCTTTTTCACTTTCTTTGCTTTAAAGTTATAAGACTTAGAGAATTCTTTTTCTATCATGATAGCGCAAGAGACAATATCTTCGTATAATGAGAAGGATTGTGAGACTAATTCTCGACATAGAAATGGTTTTAACCCATAAAATAATCGATTAATATTACTCCTTGGGTTACATATATAATCTGTTGCATGCCTTTCTAACCTTGTAAAGTTATCCCCATACTTTGCTATATTCTCATCATCCTTTTGCCTTAGACTAAAAAATTTTATTTCCATATCCACTCAATGGTCATGAGGAAAGTATTTTTCTCAGAAAATATCTTTAAACTCCCTCCATTACATGTTCTATGCTTCTTCATCTTACTTTGTGTTTTGGATTAATGACCACCATTGATCTGTATCTCCCATGAGGCGATAAACTGTCATGACAACTTTTTACATTTTTCAACTAACTAAAGCATGAAATATTTTCTCTAAGGAATTTATCCACTACTAAAATACTATTGGATTTGTAATCCCATTGAATGTTTGTGGTTTTTGCCTCATGAAGTGGTCTAATATTGATCCTCCGCGTTGTGGATCAGGGTGCTCCATACGGGTAAGGTTATTATTCATAACCTGAGTGAGTTGTCCTAGTATGGTGATTAGATAATTAGCACAAGTTGCATCACCATCACCATTATAATTATCTTGAGTGGGAGGGAAATAACTACATGGATTATGTGCATTGATAGGGTGTCCATTCCTTCCACTAGGTGCCATTTCTAAACAATGGCATATAGTAGATTAGTTTATGAATTGCAATGCATAATTCCAAACTTGTAAAACGCTTAACATAAATTGAACAGTTTATGGATATAATCCATAATCATAAAAAAAAATCTTTGAGGAGGTATATACTCATAAATCCTTTATAATGGTTTGTAAAGAAAATTTTAATTATCCTAAGCATATCCCCCAGGAGTGTCGTTACCAAGAGTGCAATAAGGCCCATTCTCGTGCACCAGTTCCGGTTCGAGTCTAACTCAAAGTGGTGTTTTCGAGTTTTACCACTAGGTACATCTGTTCCAGAGCTTCTTCTACCTACTCATATCTAGATAGGGATTTATTTCTTGAAAAACTCACAAAATCTCTACATTACCAAAATTCTAGGAAGTTCTTCTATACTAATCCTCAAATTCTATCTTAGGGTAATGTTCTATAATCATAGTTTTTCTAAATCTAGCTTCCAAGGTTTGTACTAAATATCCTCTGAACTAACTGTAACACCCTGACCCCAGTTACCCAGAGTCGATGCATTATTACATAACATGGGCATGATCACAAGGGATCAAATCCTAAAAGAACGATCAGTTTAGTAGCCTTGGTAGTACTAGATACATTCATAAGTTTTACATTACATTATAAAATAAAAAACAACAACAACATTTTCTCCATTGACCACATTCATGTACCTTAGACTATCCCTTAGACTATCCCTATAGGTCAGTCATAATATACTTCTTCGCATCCTAAGAAAAATAAAACATAGAAAGGGGTGAGCTCAAATGCTCAGTAAGGATAACAATATAGTGGAAACTTTCATAAATAAGCATAAACATTTAAGGAAATGTATAAGACTAAAACATAAGCCTTTTAAACATAAACTTCTACATAATATAGACCATATAAATCAAATAATTCAATTTACTTATTCACATGGATATTCTACTAGTTGAATAATCACATGCAATATCAATATCCAATTTCATAATGATGGAATCCATAATACCAGAATTCATAACCACATAGTCAAGGCCTTATTCCAAGACTACAAATAAATTTTTTTCAATTCCTTGTTCCAAGACACTAGTTTGTCTCATGAGACCTACCGATTCATCGAGGAGCTATAGCGGTCTCCACCCGTCACTTACTGAGTCCAATGCATTCCTCATATGAAAATATTTAAACATAACATAAACATTCCTATTAAAATTATCATACAAAATGTTAATACTTTAACCATAAACCATGAATGGTATATAAATAACACATCCACAGTCAAGCATATCAGAAAACCTTCAATATAATATGAAATATTTGTATCATAATAAATCAACTTCAAACAAGTTTAAAATCCCTCAAAGGATGTTGACATAGATGAAATGACAACCATTTGAAATAAATACCTCTTTATATTTTGAAATAATTTAAAAGTCACATATTTATAAAAGAAAACATTTATTTTTAAAATATTCTTATAAGCTTGTATGGGAAGCTTCGATGATGTTATATCGGTGGAAAATACTGACTAAAAATTGTTTTTTATTATTATGCAAACACTTTTTATGGAAAATTGAGAAACCATACAAGACTTCACCATTTCACCACATCACAACTTCACCACTTCCCCACTTACCCACATAAAACAAAAAAAACCTTCACAAAAAACAACATTCAAGCATGATGGAAGCAAAATCAATTCAAGTATTAAAACTAACAAACCTTCACAGCTAGAGTTGAAATCGTCAAGAGAAGGTCATAAAGTACCTTTTTTAGAAAACAACGGAAAGATTCCTTTCAAAAAATATATGGTAAAATAAGGATATAAATTACTTTAAACCATAGTCTAGTAAATAGTAAAAATGTTTTGAATTACATTTTTAAGAAAACACGAATGTGGATGATAAAGAAGTCCCAGTAGATACTTATGTATTAACAACCTCGGATAAGTAAAGAGATTATAGAATTAATCCTTACCGTATACTTTTACTTGGTCCAGGGTACATTAACCTACTTTATAAAAGTTAAATCATTTTTATTAAATTATACAATAACTATATACATAAATATGATATCATATATGATCCTCTAATATTGCTTTGTTAATAATATTTTAGTAGTATCATCCTTTCAGGTGTTAACTGATCCATTTTCCTTTATATGTTCGGTTAAGTAAGCCATGTTTGTTATGGATGGGATGTATTTTATTCATATCATGAATTATATTAAGTTCTTAATCATTATTTTTAATCATAAAATAAAAATTATTCTTGAATTATTATGATGGGGAATGAATCTCATCGCGTTCATGGAGACGGTAATTCGTACATACACGCGAGCGGCAATATCATTATATGGATGGTGAAATTGTATGTAATTTGATGGTATATAATATATAAAGAATCATTAAAATGTTATATTTATTATTTTCATCAATTATACTCATTATTATACCCATAAAATAATGAAGTGTTTGAATAACAAACTACACCACGATGTGGAGACGGTAAGCCGTACGTACGCGCGTATGGTGACTTTGTCATTCATATAATGGATAGAATAATGAATATGGTTGTACCATTATTATAATAACATAAAATTATATAAAATATAATAGATTTATTATTTTATAATGTAAAAAACAAAGAAATAAGAAGTGGAAGAAGAAAAGAACTTGAAAGAGGTGATGAAATATTTACCTCTTCTTCGGGTTCTTCCTTTTGATTTGATCAAAAGGGATCCTTAGGATGGATTTATGACCAAATTAAGGCCTCTAGGATTAAAGGGGGGTATTTGGGAGGATATTTTGGCAGGTTTTGGCCGATCCAAATGGCTTTGGAGGTTTGAAATTAAGAGAAGGGGAAGTACCCTTTTATAAGAGAGGTGAGGGTCACTTTAGGAAAATCTTGAAATGTTATTTTATAATAAAATAATTTTCGGTTTCTAATGGCTCAAAAATGATTTATTTCGGGGATAAGGTGGGGATGGGTCTAAAATCTATCAACCAATAGGTTTTATACAGGTTTAGGTCACCATATTAACCTTATTTTTAGATTTAACTCTTAGTTAAATAGTTTGACATTTACCATGTCTCTTTGTATTTTTATATTATATGGTTAATAAACTTACTATAACAAGCCAAGAGAGCCCCAAGTGGTTCATTATTAATATATATAACCTTATCTAAGTCCTTTTTCCAAACCTTAAATTTTTAGGAATATTATATTAATTAATAATATAGTATTTGTTTTAAAAACTCAATGATGTCAATTTTTACACTATTTAGTATTTGGTTTTTGTGAAAATCATAACAGCATGATTACTTCAAAAAAAAATTATTTAATCAACCCTAACATGTCATTTTAACCTATAAAATTAGTTTAATTTATCAAAAGTCTCAAATTACATTTATTTGGATATTTATAATATCAATTATTTTAATATTTCATTAATAAGGTAATTACTACCTCATCATTGTGTCATAAATAAATTAAATTATTTAATGTCTAAAAAATATAAATAAAATACCATTATGTAGGAAATATTTTTATTTTTTTAATTAATATTTATAGTCTAATTTATCTTATTTATTACCCTATATTAAAAAAAATTTAGTTATTAAACTTTGAATTTAACACTTTTAACTCTTATTTAAATAAAATAATAATAAATGCCCTAATCTAATCCAAGTGGACCAAAAGGATAATATTTTATTCCTAAAGTTGTTTTTGGTCGAATTATAATTATCTAATAGAATTAGGACATGTTTTATGGTAATTATAATATCATTTTTACCCATAATTACCTTATTTACTTTTAATCGTGGTAAATTAAAGTCAAAATTTACTATTCACCAAAACTTATTTTCATCTTATTAAACCAAATTTTACTTACTGATGTCAAATTTTTCTCTTGGATTTTTGAAATTCAAATCATAGAATTGGAAAAAATTAAGTTTTATGCAAATTTGTAAATGCTTCTAGAAGGTGGGTAAAAGACGGTAAAAAGTTCAATAAAATTTTATATATCTAAACTTATTATAAAATGACTCAAATGAATTACATTGAACATATATAGGTATTATGTATCTATTTTGACCTAAAATAAATTAAAATAAAATAATTAATTACTTAAATAAAAAGTCAGTTTTAAACAATAACGCAGTGTTTTTCACTATTCATCAAAAATTGAAAGTTTTCAGAAAAATACCAAAAATCCACCCTAAGCTAATTTTGATATTATGAATCCAAAAATGAAGTCTATTTTGAAAAATAAAATTTATAAAATTTAAAAAAGTAGGTATTACTGTTCATAACGGCTAGTTTGATTGGTCGTAGTGTGTTAAAACTCCATATTGTGTACAACGCAAGCTACTGCATTATTCAAAGGGAAATGTATCATGGGAGCTTGGGGTTTTACAGACATTAATTCTATGATGAGATGTAAAAGCTAGATCAGGTTAATCCCATTATAGATTTTATGATGGGGTCATATATATAGCATCAGGTAGGCCCGTTATAGATTATATGATGGGGTGGACTAGATAGCACTGGGTGAGCCCATAATATTTTACATTATGGGTGTTCCTAGATAACGCTCCAATGCATTGGGTAAGGATTTATATCTCATGATATAGACAAAACTGGAATGAGGAGCCAACTTGGATCAGTAATATAGGGCTGGAATGGGAAGTGAACTCGGTTCAGTAATACAAGGCTATAATAGAAAGTGAACTTGGTTAAGTAATACAAGGATGGAGTGGGGTGTGTACCCGATTTAGTAAAGGAATTTATCTACTATGATGGTCTTGCAAGTGAGCCTTGACTAATATCAAAAAAAATTATACTTATGTATATGCCACAAATTCCATGTCTTATACTCTCATGGATCATATTCTTTGATTCCCTTATGATCTATTTCTTATTAACTTACAATATTTATGCCATGGCTCATGATTATGATATTTTATATATAGGGTGTTATCTTTAAATGTTATGCTCATGTTATCAAACCATTATGTTCATTTTATGCTTACGTATCTCCTTTATTTTCCCTTTTTGAGCATCTAAGCTCACCCTTTATTATGTTTCCTTTCACCAGTTTATGAAGAAAGGTTTTAATTAGGAGTACTAAATGGGAAGATATTTTTGTGAAACTTTGAGGATGTTTCACCAAGTTAGAATATTTTGTTCCAAGTTTCCAAAGACACTAAACTATTATACTCAAAAGGCATGTACTTTTTTAATTTTCCGAATATTCATCTAAAATGATTTAATATCCATGTATGAGAATCCTAGGTTTCTATACAAATGATATAACTTCCCATAAGGGAATGGTGCCCCATAAAGGAAGAAAATTATTTGTGGAGTGATTGAGATGATTTGTGAAGCAATCAAACCACTACATGAAACCCTTTCCTTAGTCACATTTTACATGGATTTTTATCCTATTGGTCGTATATTTGATTAGTGATCATCTACCTAATGTTTTATTTAAATATTTATAAATTTTCAAGCTAAAAAAACATGACACATCCCCACATCATGACATAAAACCACATGTCATGACATAACCATTCATGGAACAACTTACCAGACTGAACAACTACATTCTTCTAACAAACTCTCTACATCGAGGTTCTTAAGGCCATAGTGCGACACAATCCTCCCAGATGAAATATTAGCTCCAGCTCATATTCCCTTCCTCCATACTTCTACTAACACCTAAAACACCCAAAATATTCAAAGTAACGAGACAATAAGTTCAAGGACATTAAAAAAAGTTTGATTATTGAACCATATAATATCTAGTTTAAATATTTTAATAAACCCCAAGAAGATCAATGTTGTGATTTATTAGGAGTGTCCCAAGAATTTATTCATGATACAAAGATTCTTATGATTGGAAAGTTATTAGCAGAGGTTTATTCGATAGTTTTCTTGATTAGAAGTTCCTATGATGACCTTGACTAAGAAAGGGGTGGGGGTTTGAGTAGAATGATCAATACAAGAAAGATCTATTGGATTTTAGGGAGATTTAATTTCACTTTGATATTGAATTTATCTAAGTTGGGTAAAGGGTGTATGATATATTATGATGCATATAGTATAGGAATTAGTAGAGTCTTGATTTTGGGTTGTTGGGAAGTCACTTACGAGTTCTGGTAATTGAGTTCAAGTGAGTAGAACTATTTGAATCACGATCTGAAGCAAGTTTTTGTGGTAGTCTCATTAAAGTATTGGTGTCATTATCTCATTTTCAAGAACTTTGTGTCTTATATTAACCTTAAAAACCTCGATTATATATTTTATTAGGGAGACCTGAATCTTTCGAATAGGATAGGGGTTGAGTACCATAATTCCTTTGATTTTGAGAAGGTATATACCCTTGTAAACGGTAATGTAGTGGAAAGTAGTTCAAATAAAAATACATAGGCGAAGGTGGTGTGTGAGGCAAGTGATGAGTAGTGGTTAATTATCCACTTTTATAAGTTCCATTTGGATGTTGATGAGTGTTTAGGGATGGCTACACTGACTTTTTCAGGCATCACCTCATTGTTTTTGGAAAGGGTGAAGGAGATTCAATATATTGACAAAGAATGCTAGGTGTTGAGGGAGAAAATATATAGTGGGGGAGAAGCTTCCAAATTGGACTCAATGAAATCATGAAATCCATTATGGTCATGTTAAATCAATGTTCCTAATGAGCATGAGGGGTGAGTTGATGTGGGATTTAGATGCCTATAAATGGTCAGTGCACCCTCGTTTTACCATGATGTATCATGACATATGACAATGGTTTTCATGTCCTAGTATTTGGTGATACATATTAGGATTAATTCTATAATTCCTCAATTTTCAATGGATGAAGGTCGATTACCAGAGGTATTATGGTCTTTTATAGTTTCCACTCATTCCAACATGAAAATTAGATGAGGTCACCATGGATTTTTTGATAAGGATACTAAGGTGACACTAACATAGGGATAAAATGTATGTAAATTTTGACCAGATGATTATGTTTATAAACTTTTTTCCAATTAGAGAGACTTAATTGGTTAATCAGTTAGGAAAATTGTATCCATGAGAAATGGTATGACTCTACGGAGTGCCTATGAGTATTTTCTCATATCAAGATGTGAGATTCATGTACCATTTCTAAAAAGGGTTTTAGTTATCATTAGGCACTTAGGTGAAACTTAGTATAATATATTATTCTTAGATTGATAGACGTTTTGATCATATGATCTGGGTTCTTGAGGATATAATACAAGAGTGTAACAAAGATTTTAGTGGAGTTCAGTAGGATCATCTTTAATTATTAGGTTTTTTCTATAATAATAATCATTATACATCAAACTAGATTTAACCCTTTGAGACATTATATAAAGGAAAATAGTGGCCACCTTTTTTCTAGTTATAGGTAGAGAAGTCATAAATGATAAGAATAAATATCATATAAGAATCTTTTGAGTGTATTTAAATGACCAGGAATAAATTAGTGATTTCCTAGAATATGTAGTAGTCTTGCATCAAATATCAGTATCAACTTTAGAGTTTGATGTAGGTGATCATGTATTCATGATAGTTTCACCATAGTTGGGACACCAAAATTTGAGGAGATGGAGAAAGTTATCACTTGAATACTTGAGATTGTTCGAGGTCATAGAAAATATCAATGTTATGGCATACATATTAGTTATTTCATTGATATAAGGCTCTATACATAATGTATTCTATGTATCTATGATTTTTTAAATATGAGTCAGACATATCTCACATGATCTGTCTAGAAATTGTGGAGTTGGAAGCTGATGCGTCATTTGAGAAGTCGCATGTGGGAATAATAGACAAAAGTGATAAGATACTTTATGGAAATACAATACTCATGGTATAATTTTATTTTCAATATATTAATATCTAGGATGATACATGGAAGTGGGTGGTAAATAAGAGATTGAAGTGGCAAGATTGTTTTATCAAAGAGGCACGGTAACACATCTTGAGGAAGAAAAGTGATGTGGTGGGGATTTTATAATGAAATAGGAATCATGAGTTCTATTTTGAATATAATTTTACATATTTAATATCTATAGTAAGTTTATATTAATAAAATTTGGAAATTTTAGAGGTGGTTTAGGTTTTTAGATGTTTGAGGTTGGGTGGTAGAGGCTGAAATTCAGTGGCATATACTAGTGGGAACCTGCATTATTATAATTAGGTATTATAAGGGTGTTTAGAGGGGTAGGAAGTGGATCCATATTCACCATTGGGTGGATATTGGCCCCTATATGAGTAATAAGTGGACTAACAGGTGTCTGATTGTGGCACATTAGGTGGGGTACTTAGTTTATTTCTAGTTAGTTTTTTTCATTTTATTAAAATTGAAATATTGTTTTAAAAATGATAACACTCTCTCACCCGCACTCAGACACCCACACAACCTAATCCACCTCTCCCTCATTCACCCTACAACTAAATGATATCCCTCCCTCATTTGAGTATATAATTGTATATCTTTCATTACATTAGACTCTATTTGGTAATTATAACCTCATATGAATCTTTATTTATGGATTCTCATACTACTATGTTATTCTTTCTCCTAAATCCTTATTCTAGGGAACATTGTTAGGTTTTTTTATTCTCATAAATTAATGATGATTCATATTGTGATTTATAAATAGAAAACTCCTTTGAGAAAGAGGTAGGTGGTACATATATTTTTCCTTCATCTTATATGGATTATTTTCATCCTATAATATGTGAGTGATAGTGAGTGGGTGAAAATGACTTAGAATATAAACCAAATGGAGATTATATATGAATTGAGAGATGAGTGAGGTAAATTAAACTCATAATGTATCCTTTTAGCATTACACCTTATTCATGTATATGTCAATACTTATGTTACGTATGGATATTCAAGAGTAGCTTTTGAATTAGAATGCCACAAACTATCCCAAACCACCCATGACTCGGGCATCCATGGAATCACACTAGAGGCATTACCAATCCTCTCAGGATATTGATAAGCATCAAGGGATTCCAATAGAGTAAATTATGAATTATTTCACTCAAATAATAATATTATAGCAAAGGATATCTAGCTGAAGATCTGGCATGACCATTCCGGACATTGGATGGTCGTGTTACCCAAGAAGCAGATACAACATATATGAAAAACCAAATGAATACCTAAGAAGAATAAACATATCACATGGAAATAAAATAACCCATTAAATAGAAACAAAACAAGAAAACATCCAACAATCAATAAAAACTAACATAAAACAATGAACATAGTGAAAATAAGATAACTGATAAGTTCAATACATCCAATGATATCAATACAAATAAAGAAAGTTAAAATAGACTACACTAACCATCTATATGTGTAATAAAATTATCACCACTCACCACTTCCATAATCCTATACTAAAAATAAGATACTAACCATGAGAAAGATATCAAATTTTCATGTCCAAGAAGAAATGAATAACCTACAATAATGATAGGCATAAGTATAATTTCCCAGTAGGTAACCATCCATCAATCTAAGAATTATCTTTAAATATTTATCTACTTCATTCCAGTTTGAAAATAGTTATGAATATATATATATATACATATATATATATATATATATTAGGTTTTCATTTATAAATGAAAATAATGATAGATCACACCTTTAAAACAAATCTTTTGGGAAAGGAAAATAAGTTAAATAAAATGTTTTTTTGATGGAAATGGGTAAAGAAACCATGGTTTTTATTTTAATTAAAATATAAACATTTAAATTTTTACCATTAAAATCATTCAACATGGATAATTTAAAAAATATTATATCATGAGTGTTGAGTCAATAAGGTTTTCCTTATGACTTTTCCATTACTTCTTGTTTTGAAAATCACAAACACCTTATCTTTAAGGAAAATCGCTTTTATAAGGAAAATAGCTTTTATAAGGAAAATCGCTTTTATAAGGAAAATCGCTTTTATAAGGAAAATCAATTTTATAAGGAAAATCGCTTTTATAAGGAAAATCACTTTTAAAAGGAAAATCGCTTTTATAAGGAAAATCGATTTTATAAGGAAAATCGATTTTATAAGGAAAATCGCTTTTATAAGGAAAATCTCTTTTATAAGGAAAATCTCTTTTATAAGGAAAATAGCTTTTATAAGGAAAATCGCTTTTATAAGGAAAATCGCTTTTATAATGAAAATCGCTTTTATAATGAAAATCGCTTTTATAAGAAAAACCGCTTTTATAAGGAAAACCGCTTTTATAAGGAAAACCACTTTTATAAGGAAAACTGCCTTTATAAGGAAAACCGCTTTTATAAGGAAAACTGCTTTTATAAGGAAAACTGTTTTTATAAGGAAAACTGCTTTTATAAGAAAAACTGCTTTTATAAGAAAAACTGCTTTTATAAGCAAAACTGCTTTTATAAGCAAAACTACTTTTATAAGGAAAACTGCTTTTATAAGGAAAACTACTTTTATAAAGAAAACTGCTTTTATAAGGAAAACTGCTTTGATAAGGAAAACTGCTTTTATAACGAAAACTGCTTTTATAAGAAAAACTGCTTTTATAAGGAAAACTGCTTTTATAATAAAAACTACTTTTATAAGGAAAATTGCTTTTATAAGGAAAATTATCCTTATCATATTTTCATTATCTATATCCATATATTTATTAAGTATAAGAATCAGATTTATTTTTGTTTAGACTTCGAACTTTCATTTTTCTTACACTTTTATAATTTGTCTACTCTTTAATATTTTTTCCTTACACTCTGAATCTTCACTCTGAACTTTTGAGTTAGACTTAAAACGATGTCGTACTTTCCATTACACTAGTTTTGTTATAAAATGATGTCGTCTATTCCGTTATAAACTAACCGTTGGTTAAGTGACACGTATACAGGTCCCTCTGATTTTTAAGGAAGATATGACCATTGGAAAGGAGGTCGACCGAGCCTATAAATAGGATCTCATTTGAAAGAGCTCAAAACAAAGAAGTTGATCGATCTAGAGACCACACGCTGCTAAGGTGATTTCTAGAGAGAGAAATATTTTCATACTTTGTGCGTACTGAACCGCTCGTTTAGTTTTTGCTTCGTGCGACTCCGAATGTTGGTGATTACATTCGAGGACTTCTGGGGATAGGAAGACAGAGGTGCCGACTACCTTGAAGTTCGAGGGCTTCCTTGCTGAGGAAGACAGAGGTTTCAACTACCTTGAAGTTGAGGGCTTGCGGGGATAGCAAGATAGAGATACCGATCTTCGTATCGAGGGCTTACCCTGGTGTGGGTAAGACAAACTTGCTTGAAAGTATAAATCAAGGGACCTTTATCAAAGGTTGTTGGATACCCTTCTCTTTGGGTTAAAAGACTTATGTCTTGTTATTTGTAGTTTTACTACCTGTTTGTTTCCGCTGCATATTGTATTGTAAGGAAAGTATAAATTTCTTATACTTCCTTACTTGTACTCTGTTTCATTTAGATTCTATATGCTTTAAGGTAGAATCTCATATTGTAATCTTTAGTTAAGTTTCAATTTCTGAATCCATATTTCCGGAACCTACTTTCAGAATCTCTTTCCAGTTTTAAGCAAGTATATAGAACTTGAAGTTTATAACTTCATTCCTTATTCCAAGTTTTCAATTGGTGTTATAGGTGTTGTGAATTTTCTTAGTTTAACTTTGTTAAACTAAGAACTTTCCTTATCTAAGGAAAACCTAGTTATCTGTAACCAACTTTAAAGGTTCCAAAGGAATTTTTAAATTATACAATTCACCCCCTCTCTTGTATATTGAGCATCTACATCATTATTTCAATCCTACAATGAGAACCTAGGAGATATTGGGACAATCTAGTACAATTCTATAAAACTACTAAATAAGACCAGTTCTAGATAACAGATAACATATCCTAACACTCGGTATTCCCCTCACTGTTCTAACTGAGGGGTGCAATCCCATAAGTAAAATAAAATATACCTTATTTACACTATCTCTAGAGTTATCCTAAACTAGTATATAAAGTGTATCTGGTCTTCCTGCCTAGATACCCCCAATTTCTCATGACATGTAAAGTGGAGGTGAGTTTTTATAAAAATACATAGAAATATATATATAATATAAATTAAAACAAGTAACACGCTCAAATTTGACACCATCATAAGATATAGGCCTAATTTAATCAATATAACATATAAAAATAGAAAAAACCATTCACTGTCCATCATCACATACTAATATAGTAACCATTTATTTTCTAAAACACTTGGGGTATATTTCAAGGGGTTTTTATTTTCTAAATAAATCACTATGAAGGTTTCATATGAGCATAATGATCATTCCTTATAAAACTAAGTTATAAAATATGTTTCTAAAACCACAACATCCTTCAAAATTCTACTATCAATTTCAAATATTCAACTAGAAATTTATATAAACACTTGATATAAATAGGTTAACAAAATAGACTTTACACTTCGAAAATGAAGAGAAACCTCAAATTCATTTGAAAAAATACAAATAGAAATAACTTCATTTTTAAAATATTTATTAATTATACTTAATATCACTTTAAAAAAACTCAAAACGTATATTGAAACTAAAAAAATCATAATTCTAAATTTATAGAAAAAGGACCACCTACCTTTAATCTCACTATATCTATAATTGGTGTTGGTGAATCACCACTATGAGGTCTAAGAGGGCTTATAGAACCAAGAAGAACCCTAAAACATCAAAATTCCCAATTAGGATAAGAGGATAAGAAGAATGTGAGAATAAAAGAAGGAGGAAGAGACTAGAAATAGTTTACCTTAAATAATAACACCTAAAACATGAAGTTTCCACTTGTAATCACCAAGGATAGTGGAAAAAGAAAAAAGGATCTCCCAATGTGTGTAAGGAAAAATGGGAGGAGGGTGTGATTTGGGGTGTAAATACAAGCTGGGTAAAAATAGTAAACTTTCATTTTTAATGAGTTATACACTAACATGGTTTGACCTCATGGTTGGTCAAACCGTATGACAACCATGTACCACCTATTGGAGGGATTGGATCACCCTTCATGATTAGGACATGTGGTTAGACAAATTTTCCTCCAATCATGTAGTTGGACCTACTAAAAACTACATGCCTGTCACATGGTTTATACTAAATATGAATTAACCATGTGTCATTCACTAAATGACCAAAAACATTAAAAAATAAACGGAAAACATCCATGAAGAGAGAGAGAAATTGAGGCTCAAAAATAAATAAATTAATAGATATAAGCAAGGTTGGGGTGTGAAAATTATCCCTACCATAACAATTTTTCCCCCATAAAGCACCAAAAGGATTTTTTGGTCAAGAAAATTACTAGAATTTTAGGTCCATCTTACAAAGATGAGGTCCAAGAGATAGAGAACTATAAAAATAAAAATGATTTCCTCAAAGATCCTAGCTATTTATCAAGAGAAAATTAATCATACCTCACACTCTCCGGTTATGAAATATAAGTCACCTCCAAATATTGAATACTGAAGGAAAACAAATATAATGTATCACAACTAGTGAATAAATGAATTATAAAGTGTAAAGGCTAACACCCACACAAGATATCTCAAAATCAAGGAGCATCCCAACCCAAGTACAATCATAATAAAATAAACATATTATGTAATGATCCCTATCTCCAAGAGTGTCTATAACATGATCCATGATCTAATTCTTTCCAAACAATCAAAATTAGGTTCGAGTCAGGTAGGTATTAAAGGGTTAATTCAATAACTAGAAACAAAAACTCAAAGAAAATACAGATAGAAATACTCACCTAGTTCGGTAAGAGATTCTTATATGGTGGTTTCCCCACTGTATTAAAAATCCTTATTGAAACTCAACCTTCCAAGCTCAAGGAAATTCATGAAACCACAATGAAAATGAAATAGTAGGGGAAATGGTATAACAAAAAACCCACCACACAATTTAATAAAAAAAATCAAAAACAACCACCATACATTCCCATTATATATAGATTCTCATATATCTACAATCATCATCATCCAAAATGTTACATCACTTAAGGAAAATAGGATAGAACACCAAGCTAGGAAGATCCATCCAAAAAATATAGAATACCAAAAGGGAAAACCCCAAACAGATACTACTTCAATGTCAGGTTCAATAGGTAGAACCTAAGGATCTTCCAAAGGGGTATATTTGATTCCACCTTTCTTATGAGAAACTTCTATAAATAACCTTTATAGGTATCCGAGATGGAAATGTCTATAACATGTCTCGGGATTTTCTAGATATGAAGGCTTCATATACTCAACCTTTCTATACTAATGTCACACTTAATAATTTCTCCTAGAAGATTCTGGAATAAATAAACTGGATGGATACATAATGAAACTACTAAGGGAAGGTAATGGGACACTCATTGGAAGCTAGTGGGACAGGTATTTTAAAAAAATTCATCGTCGAAGTAATAGAAATTGTCATCTTCGATGATCCAAGCCCTGGTATGGTCTCGAGGATCTCATGTAAATTAAAGAAGCACATAAACATAAATAAAAAACATACCTTTTTCAATATGAATCTACTCTCAACATCTTCTTGTCTCTGGTGATCATTGCTTGAAGGATCCAAAGTAGAATCCATCTAGATCATCCACATGCACTTAAAAAATCTGATGGTGTGTCGATCATCAAATTTTGGGTGCCAACGCGGAGATCTGATGATTCCTTCAATACCCTGATGACCATTACATCATCATGGTTGTGATACATGATGGAGAACACAATGTAATCTCCTAGATTGAGAGATTATCTCTCTATGAATAGGGAGAGGAAAGAGGGGCTCTATAAATTTTTCAATGAGTAGTCCATTATGTGAGAGTCTATCTCTCTATTTAAAGTTGATGTTCAAAATACCTGGTAGGGTTCCCCAAACCCCATTTATTTAAAATCTATTAAATAAATAATTATGAAGACATAAATAATATCATAAATATTATTTATTATTTTATCACATTTCTATAATATATATATAATATATTACATGATAAACCCAATTCATTAACTCAGCTCATAATTACTGTTTAATATTAAACAAACCTAGAATATTAAAATAATACTCGTTTGATTAATATTATTCCTTGTATTTACTCAAATTGTAAATAATTTTAATAAATAAATTCAACCCAATTATCCTTTACTTGAATAATAATGGATTTATTTATTTATCGGTGATCGATGACTTGGAAAACACTTGGACCCCATGGCGGGGCCCAACATTTCCATTTTACCTATTCAACTGAATAGGGAATATTTTTGAATACTCTATTGTGTGTGACCCTCTAGACCCTTATCTCGATAGCAGTGAACAATATTCATAGAACAATAGTGGATTCTTGCAACCCATCAATTCCCATAAAGTGATAAGGATAGTCATAGCAATGACAACCAACCTAAAAACATGTATTGTGTACTATAATCTATGTATCATTAAATATCTCATAAATCATGATTCACACTTGTGTCATTACCCTATTCTTTATTTATTATATTTTTATCTAATTGGATGCATTTACCTTTCAACTAATTTGGCCAAAGACTTATGAAGGTAGTACCATCCAGATCAACCAGGCCTAAGATATATTACTTATTTAAATTAGAAGTGACAAATAATTTCTTGAACATTAAACTAATGATATACCACTAATGACACACCCAACACAAGTTACCTCACCACAATTTCATTATCATGGTTTTTTTCTTGCATCAAAGTATGTGATCAAATGTCATATAGTGGTGATGATCACATGTTAGGAGACCAATACACATGTTCATAGATAGGAACAACTAATGACACCTAAAACATGTGGTGTTCCTATTGGTGGATCTTTCCTCATGATCACACTACTAGAGATCACCAATTGTTTACTTCATGAGAAGAATTATCAATGCTTATGAGCCCCCAACACCTGACAGTCAAACATCAACTATGTCCATTCATTGTGATGTATCTAGACCATAGGACCTTTGTTTAATATTAATTTCATAGTATCTCAAGGTTCTCATTATAGCTTAGGATATTCTATAAAAATTTTATTCTATAATTAATATTTGGGCATTAACATTTCAATAGTTGATGAAAAAAAATTATACACTATAATGGTAAGAAGACATCATGTATATCTAACTGTATACGTGATATGGTAATAAAAAGTACTATTAAAGTTGGGTCTAGGGAACCCACTATTACAACACTTCCACTTGCACTAGATCCAACTTTCTACCCATCCTTGTTAGCTCTCACATGATCAAGATCATTTTTTTACTGAGTCACGGGTTTAGTTGTAGGGTCTGCTACATTTCTACCGCATGGATATACCTCTATATGTGACCTCATCTCCTTGAGTAAATATTCTCAAGAGATGGTATCCCCTAGTATATACATTTTTTCCACTGTCAAAACTCGACATCCTAGCTAGTTCCAGTAACATAATTGATATTTTGATAAAAATTTACTTGGTAGGTGTGATTCTAAGAACTAGAAGAAATAATTTCATTTAATAACTACTTCTTAGCTTCCTAAGAAGCTACAACGTACTCGGTCTTTGTAGTTATGTATACCACTACCTTATATGATCTTTTCTCTCTCATCACCTTAGCCTAATTGTGATAATATATCACATTTATCTAAGGAATACTATTTTTATTCCCCTAAAAACTATTATCCTTCCATCTCCACATCCCAGGTACATATATTTTGTACTTTCCCAAGTACAATTATATAGTTCTAACTTCTTCCCTTGTAGCTCTCCTAGAAATAATTGATATTTTCCTACTATAAAGTAAACACTAGTAATATAATTACTTTTAAATATCATTTAATAAGTGATTGATCCATCACTAAAGCATATGGAATCCAAATCTCTACATTAATCTCATTCTATGCCTATTCATGTATACTTGGAGAGATCTTTGCCAAGTGAAACTGGAAACAATTATTCTCTTGAATTGTTCCAACTTGTATTTTTCAATACTATGTTAGTATATGTATGATTGAATAGGTCCAAGAAACTATTATATATACCTCAGTAGATCCTATTCCCTGGAGCTTAGGTTTCTACTTTAATTCAATCACTGGAGAGTTACTTTTATCCTAGTCTTAACTAACTGTAAGACCAATATTTTTTCCATATGTTGTTGAACATATTTTACTTGGAAAATAATGGTGCTCCCACTAACCTATGGTAGATTCATGGAAAGGATTCATTCTAAATGAATATTTTATGAACTAGTCGCTTTCTTTAATCCTAAACTAGATTTTAGTAACTTTCAACCCTTATTAGTATTTTGTGATGTAACCATCCCTTTTTGTTTGCTTTGTATAAACACCCTCCATGAAAGTTGGTCTTGACATCCAATGGCTAATTAATAATATCAAAGAAATTAAGCTATGATAAGTAAAATTATAATGGATTTAGGCATAAAAACTTGGTATAACTAATTGATCCTTATTGGTTATGTGCTTGTACCACCCATTTATCATCTCACTTGAATACCCATTGCAGTATTCAAAACAATAATCCCCTTTTAACTTTGATACATGGAATCCATTATTGAATTTTAATTTACCTTTTAAATCTTAGTTGATTACCATATACTACATTCTTGTCAAAAATATTATTCATAATGAATAATCTATCACCTACTGTGGTGAATATAAAACCATCACTATGGTTTTAACCTCCCTATGCAGTATGTGTATCTGGAACATTTCTCTTGTACATGTCTTGTCAAACTTGTTCCTATTCCAACTACATGTGCATATCTATCATTGACTAAACCTGAGTCAATATTGATCCCACTATATCAAGTAGAGATGTGCACCCTTTTATAAAAATGTATTCAATCAATTGACTACCACTTTTCTATATTAGGTATTTACATAATATCCTAAGAAAACTTTAGGATAGTTACTTAGATTCATAATGTGTTTTTCTTGATGCAAGTTTTTTTATATCCTAACAAACTATTTGCATCTAAACATATGTCCAATGACATAATGGATTCCCATCATACTATGACTCATACGATATCCATTTTTCATTATAGTTTGAATTGGTTATGGGATTATAATGTTATTTTAAAATCATGTCTTGAAATATAATGGAAGTTTATAAAAGTTTCAATATGGATACTCCTTACATCATGACTCTAATTTATAAAATGTGTGTTTAGGAATTTCTCCATGCTATATTTTATTAATCAATGTTAATATATAAGACTTATTATTGATCCTCCTTATTAACATTAATGTCATAATGTAGATAAGGTAATGTGCATTTAGGAATTATTTCACACTATATTTTATTGAAAAATGTTAATATGAAATACTTATAATCTACCCTCCTTATTAACATCAATGTCATGATGTAGATAAGGTACTGTGTATTTAGTAATTACTTCACACTACAATATATTGATCTATGAATACTTGGTCAAGATATGCTTCGGCATGTCGGCCCAAATAATCTTATATCTTTTGACCATGAAAATTCTATACTTAAATTTCACATTACTTAATTACTTAAAGGATTCTAATGAAGTATATTTACCACTAGCTTACCCTTGGGATAGTTCACTCTCACTATCTAAACAAATTCAAAAAGCTTTGTGGCATACCTTTATTTCTAAATGTTTCTTTGTCCAAACTAAATATATTGATAATACTAAAGGTGTCTATTTCTACTGAGTCTAAATACCAAACTGGGTATATCCCTGATGTCCGCTTTTAGTTTTACTTGACAAAGAATTATCTTTCCACAACTGGGTAAATTAGTCTTAGATTTTATATTCATCGTGAATTGCCAATGATTTAAGTACCACTGAACTATTGGTTGAGTATGAAAAACCATAAACAATGTTCATTCCTAAACATGGAATAATTTCTCCTTGTGTCAAAAGGATACATAAGATAAATGATTTGGTTATACTCAAAAAAAGTTTTACTAGAATCATTTACATGAAAATATAGAGTTATGTGCTTCTCACTGAGGACTTAGGAATCACCCTTTCTCATCTGTTTGAAGAATACGCCTTACTTCATGTAAGGTTTCTATTACTTACTTGGTTACTGTATTTTCAATACACATATGTAATAAATATACTATATTTAATAATCAAGTATGTCATAAAAAATACTTATAATTGATGAATATTCACTGAAGAATAAGCAGGTACTTTCTTATTAAATTCAATTCATTGCGATTAAAATTCCATATATTTATTTCATCATATGTGATGGAGAATTTTCATGTGTGCTCTCAAAAATATTTATTAACTAAATACAACACAGGGACTAACCTAGGTCATTCTCTTGAGGAGATGTTTTGTCAAGCACTCACTAATTTTAATTAACTTTTTTTATTTTTTTTTTATTTATGAAATAAAATGAAAAGAAACTTGAGAATGAAAAATAATCAATTCAAGATAAATAAAAGTAAACATACAATACAGAATACAGACAGAATGATTGATATTAGATAGAAATGATATCCTCCCAGGAAACACCCAGAGTGAACCTTCACCATCTCTTAAATAGTATCAAATTTACTTAATGAAAATGCTCCATCATATGAATGAGAAACCACTTATTTCTATGGTTTTTAATATATATTACACTCAATGATCACAAAGAGACCACACATCCACCTCCATGATTCAGGGAGAATATTGTAGAAGTGAAAGGTAAGCCTTGGGTGGCAAGTGGAGACATAAAGGAACATTACCCACTAAGATCCCCCTAAACCTAACACTAAAAAATAAGAAACATAAAACATTAATGTGAAAAGACTTAGGTTCATCATTGGATTACTCCATTGCGAACTTCCTTGGGTTAGCTACTCATAATCACGAGCATAAGAGATCACAGTGGAAAGAAAGGGGTGGAAAACACAAAAGATAAAATTATGAGATAATGAGAGGAATAAAAATAATAAAATATACTAAAACTAAATAATAAAATTACAATAGAAAATAAACTACAAAACTACAAAAAAATGGCCAACAATATCTACCCCTAAGTTGTCAACAACTTTGGAATAAAGGCAGAGTCCATTTTTATAGGCAAAGGGAGAAAAGTTTCACTCCAAATATTTGCACAGAATATTTCTGCATGGTAGGACCATTAAATGGATAAATTGTAAAAGGTTTTATTATTTAAATTTGTTCCAATACTTTATATTCATTCACCCTCCAAAGTTAATCTTGATTAGACACCAGATTTAGTAGTTATGGATGATTCAATCCGATAAATTAATTCTGGATAGGTGACTCTTCATATTTCAATGCTCCACTTTCCCATGAATTAATGACCTTGAAGAATGTAGAATTATCTGGGGAAGCAGTTAAATAATTTATTCCTCTAGATGTACTATTTATTCATGTGGAATTGGAGCTCATTTTCATCATCCATTTATGAGATATAAGCCCAAAATCAAAAATCCCCAGATCTAGGCACCGATTTCAATGCCCAACTTGCGAGCTTGATTTTGGTCTCCCAATAGTGGATTGATCTAGGAGTCCAAAATAATGAAATGAATCCCATCAGGAATAAAGACTTAAAAATAATAATTTTTCAATTTGTATTAGTGTAGAAAAATTTGTGTTCAGAATACAGAATAAAAATTGTAACACCCCAAGCTTCCACAGCAACTTTCCCTTTGAATAATGCAGTTGCTTGCATTGTATGCAACTTGGAGTTTTAACACACCATGACCAATGAAACCAGTTGTTATGAATAGTAATACCCAATTTTTTAAATTTTATAAATTTTAATTTTCAAAATTGACTTCATTTTTGGATTCGGAATATCAAAATTAGCTTAGAGTGAATTTTTGGTATTTTTCTGAGAACTTTCAATTTTTGATGAATAGTGAAAAACAATGCGTTATTGTTTAAAATAGACTTTTTAATTAAATAATTAGTTATTTTAATATAATTTATTTTAGTTAAAAATAGATACATAATACCTATATATTTTCAATGTAATTCATTGGAGTCATTTTATAATAAGTTTAGATATATAAAATTTTATTGAACTTTTTACCGTCTTTTACCCACCTTCTAGGAGCATTTATAAATTTGCATAAAACTTAATTTTACCACTTCTGTGAGTTGAATTTAAAAAATCCAAGAGACACGATTGAAATCAGTAAGTAAAATGTGGTTTAATAAGATGAAAATAATTTTTGGTGAATAGTAACTTTTGACTTTTATTTATCACAGTTAAGTAAATAGAGTAATTAAGGGTAAAAATGATATTCTAATTACCCTAACACATGTCCTAATTTTATTAGATAAGTTTAATTCGACTAAAAACAACCTTATTAATAAAATATTATCATTTTTGTCCACTTGGATTGGATTATGACATTTATTATTATTTTATTTAAAGAAGAGTTAAAAGTGTTAAATTCAAATTTTAATAACTAAACCATTTTTAATATAGGGTTATACATATGATAAATTAGACTATAAATATTCATTATAAATCTAAAAATATTTCCTACATAATTGTATTTTATTTATAATTTTTATGCATTAAATAATTTAATTTATTTATGACATAATGATGATGCTGTAATTACCTTATTAATGAAATATTAAATATTTTATATTATAAATATCCAAATAAATGTAATTTGAGACTTCTGATGAATTACAATAATTTTATAGGTTAATATGACATGTTAGGGTTGATTAAATAATTTTTTTTGAAGTAATAATGTTATGATTTTCACAAAAACCAAATACTAAATAGTGTCAAAATTGACATAATTGAGTTTTTAAAACAAATACTATATTATTAATTGATATAATATTCCTAAAAAACTAAGGTTTAACCAAAGTACTTATATAAGGTTATATATATTAAAAATGAACCACTTGGGGTTCACTTAGTTTGTTATATTAAGTTTATTAACCATATAATATAAAAATACAAAGAGACATGGTAAATGTCAAACTATTTAACTAAGAGTTAAATCTAAAAGATATGGTTATTATGATGATCTAAACCTCTATAAAACCTATTTTTTGAGACTTTTTAGACCCATACCCACCTTATTCTATAAATAAATCATTTTTGATCTATCAGAAACCGAAAATTATTTTATTATAAAATTATATTTCAAGCTTTTCCTAAAGTGACCCTCACCTCTCTTATAAAAGTGTACTTCTCTTTCTCTTAATTTCAGACCTCCAAATCCATTTTAATTTGCCAAAATTTGCCCAAATATCCTCCAAACTTTCCTCCCTTAATCCTAGATTCCTTCCTTTGGTCAAAAATCCAACCTAATGAGCCCTTTTGATCAAATCAAAATGAAGAACCCGAAGAAGAGGTAAATATTTCATCACCTCTTTCAAGTTTTTTTCTTCTTCCACTTCCTCTTTATTTGTAGTTTCCATTATAAAATAATAACTACAGTATCATCTATATAATATAATTTTATTAAAAAAATTTACAACCATATTCATTATTCTATCCATCATATGAATGAAAAAGTCACCATACGTGTGTACGTACGGCTTACCATCTCCACGTCGTGGTGTAGTTTTTTATTCAAACACTTCATTATTTGATGGGTATAATAATGAGTATAACTAATTTAAATAATAAATATAACATGTTAATGATTCTTTATATATGATATACCATCAAATTACATACAATTTCACCATCAATATAATGACATTGTTGCTCGTGCGTACGTACGGATTACCGTCTCCACGAACGCGGTGAGATTCTTTCCCCATCATAATCATTCAAGAATAATTTTAATTTTATGATTAAAAATAATTTTTAAGAACTTAATATCATTCTGGATGTGAATAAAATACATCCTATCCATAACAAACATGGCTTACGTAACCGAGCATATAAAGGAAAACAGATCAGTTAACACTCGAAATGATGATAATACTAAAATATTATTAACAAAGCAATATTAGAGGATCATATATGATATCATATTTATGTATATAGTTATTTTATAATTTAATAACAATTATTTAACTATTATACAGAAGTTTAACATACCCACGACCAAGGAAAAGTACAAGGTAAGGGTTAATTCTAAAATCTCTTTACTTATATGAGGTTGTTAATATGTAAGTATCTACTGGGACCTATTTATCATCCACATCTATGTTTTCTTAAAAATGTAATTCAAAACATTTTTAATATTTGCTAGACTATGGGTTAAATTCATTAATACCCTTTTTTTACTTTTTATAAAATGGTTTGAGAGGAATATTTCTATCATTTTCTAAACAAGGTAATTTATGACCTTTTTCGAGAAAATTAAGGTAAGAATGTCTTTTTTTAACATATACGGCGGGTGTGGCTATTTTCTTCCATTATATCATCATCAAATCTTCCCATAAAAGATTATAAGAATATTTTCAAAATAAATGTTTTCTTTTATAATTATGTTACTTTTAAAATATTTCAAAATAGAAAGAGGTATTTATTTCAAATTGTTTTCATTTCATCTATGTCAACATCCTTTGATGGATTTTAAACTTGTTTGAAGTTGATTTATTATGATAAAAATCTTCCATATTGTATTGCAGGTTTTGTGATATGTTTTATTGTGGATGTGTTATTTTTACACCATTCATGGTTTATGGATAAATTATTAACATTTCATATGCTAGTTTTAATACGAATGTTTATGTTATGTTTAAACCCTTTCATATGAGGAATGCATTGGACTTAGTAAGTGATGGGTGGAGCCCTCTATAGATCCTAGATGCATCGGTATGTCTGATGATACAAACTAGTGTCTTGGCACAAGGCCTTGACAAAATTTTATTTGTAGTCTTGGCACAAGTCCTTGACTATGTGGTTATGAAGTCTAACGTTATGCATTCCATCATTATGAAAGTGGCTATTGATATTGCATGTGATTATTCGACTAGTAGAATATCCATGTGAATAAGTAAATGGAATTATTTGATTTTATCTTTGTCATATTATGCTGAAGTTTAAGTTTAAAAGGATTTTGGTTTAGTCTTATACATTGCCTTAAATGTTTATGCCTATTTTTAAAAGTTTACGCTATATTGTTATCCTTATTGAGAATCTGAGCTCACCCCTTTCTATATTTTATTTTTTCCGGGATGTGAAGAAGTATTTTATGGTTGACCTACAGGGATAGTCTAAGGATATAAGTGTGTTCAAAATGGGACAAAATGTTGTTGATGTTTTTATTTTATGATGTAATGTAAAAATTGTGAATGAATCTAGTACTTCCAAGCCTACAAAACTGATCGGTCTTTCGGGACATGATTCCTTATATCATGCCAATGTTATGTAATAATACACCGACTCTGAGTAACTGGAGTCGAGGCTTTACAAAAATAAAACAGTTAATATCCAAAAATTGTCATTTTTGAAATTAAGCTCAAAAATGATTCTAAACCATAAAATGTGACAATTTAACTTAAAATAACACTTTGGGGGGATTAAAAAATAATATTTCAAATAAAATAATTGAAAATATTTTATATATAAATTCCCCCACACTTAAACATTGAACTCATGAACAATCATTTTACACCAAGGTCAAAACAAACTTCCCAAAGCATAAATGAAAACACAGGTCAATTATCACCTCAAAGGAAAATATAATGCATCTTACATGGATAAAAAATCACTAAATCATCAAAAATAATAATAATCCATTCAATCTAATGTGTATCCTCACATGCATTCATTACCTACCTCCCTAGAAAAATATCTCTCTCTTCACTCAATGATTTTTTTATGTGGAGTTTTTCTCATTCTCAAGAACATTTGTGATCTCCATAGGCTTGTTTTCCTAGTAGTATATCCACTTAACAGAATCAAAAATATTTCAATAATGAGTTATTTTTCATCGGTTTTTCTGAAGCTGAGGGTTGGTAGGTTTTAAATGTAAAAACGTCTTAGGTAGAATGAGGAGTATTATGCTCTAAAATGAAGTAAATGTATGAAAATAGTTTTTCTTGATAATGGCGTTCTCCTCAATCTGCTCAAAAATAAATCACCTAAAAACAAATATTTATTTATTTTTTAATTTTAGACTAGGAATTTTAAAAATTATTTTATTCAGCTCAATAATCCTAAAAACAAACAAAAAAGGAAAAAGGAAATCATGAAAAAATCAAAAAAAATGCACGAAAAATAAAACATAAGGACACAAAAAAATCCTAAAAATAGGTTGAAATCCCTCCACACACTTATTCCATTTACTAACCTCTTTTTAGCTCAAATAATATCAAGAATGTTTTTTATACAGAATTTAAATTGGGAAGAAAATAAAATAAAATAAAATGAATGATACAACCTGATTTATTTTTCAGTGGTGGCTTTGAGTTAATCTCTTAACTGAAACCACTTTAAAACTACAAGAAATAAATTACAAGACATAACATAAGAAAAATAAATAAAAATAAAGGGAAAGGGGAAATAAAATGGATAATTCTTGGTTTTGACCCCTAAGTTGGCACTAGATTTTTAATACCCATAGTTAGGTAGTTTTAGTGGGTTATCCCCAATCAGATGGTGGATGTAGTTTCTTTCAGATAAACCACTACATGTGAATTTTCCTAGTATCCATGAGTAGACACAAATAATGGAGAAAACCAAAGAAAATAATAAAATTTCCAACCCCCAAGAAATATGAAATAGATAATTTCAGGTCTATAGTAGGAGGGAAAAGAAGATAGGGGTGCTCCCGGTAGACTTCTATGGTGTACTCCTCTATATGGTATGTAAGTTTTTGTAGAGGAGTAAGTCACACCACATACTTATCCATCTCTTCATATTTGATCATTGAAACATGGGTGGTCTCTTACTTAATATACAAGGCCTTCTCCATTTGTGTTGTGTCATAAATTTTAGATAAAGAGAGGTCAAAAAACAATTCATACTGAATAAGATTAAAACATGAAGAATCAATGAGGAAATGCTCCCTTTAAAGTATGTTAGCTTGGTAATTAATATTTTCTAGAAGGACCATTGAAAACTCAATATCAGCAAGTGGATATTCATCATCATCTTCCAAATTAAGAGAGAGGTCAAAATTTACTGATGTTTCATTATCAAGAATGGGAAGATAAAGTTTCATGTTATCTTCAACAAAGTGATTCCAAGATTCTTCCAAAAAAATTGTTCTCCCATAAGTGAATCATCTTGAATGTGTGCTTTAGGGACCTCCTTCACCAAAAGTTGAGTGCTGGATAATGTGATCAATTACTTTAGTAGCTCCTTCTCACCTACCTTGGGTTCTTTAGCATAAAAATGATTGGTGAAATCTCTTCCACCACTCATTTTGGTTCTAGTTTTGTCTTAGGTTTGGGTTATTTCATTAGTTATTGAATATATTTTTCAACCCTTTTAGATTTTCTCTTAAATTTTTATTTTTCTAATTTAAGTTATTTCAACTAATAATTTTGAATTTCTTCTTCTTATTTCACCTGATAGTAGTTGGTCCATGAATAATAATTTGAATTAAAATTCATCATGAACAAATATATTCTTTTAAATTTTTAAATTTATGTTTTTTTCTATTTTTTTATAAAAAAGGGTAATTATTTACAAAATGTGAATAAAAATAGTGGTTGAAGACCACTTGGAACCTTGAAAATAGGGCCAATTTGATGGATAATTATTGTACGTACTCTCAAAAATATTTATTAACTAAATGCAGTACCAGGGCTGGCCTAGGTTGTTCTCTTGAGGAGATATTGTGGACAAGAACTCACTAATTATAATTAACTTTTTTTATATTTTCTAATTTATGAAATAAAACTAAAAGAAACTTGAGAATGAAAAAAAAATCAAGATAAAGAAAATTAAACATGTAATGCAGAATTCAGACAGAATTATTGTTGTTAGATATAAATGATATCCTCCCAAGAAACACCCAGAGTGAACCTTCATCGTCTCTTAATTAGTATCAAATTTGCTTAATGAACATGCTCTATCATATTAATGAATATAACCTTCTTCCTATGGTTTTGAATATATAGTATAATCAATGATCATTGAGATACCACACATCAACCTCCTCGGTCGAGGTAGAATATTAAAAAAATGAAAGTTAAGCCTCGGGTGGCATGTAGAGACACAAAGACGCATTTCCCGCTAAGATTTCTCTCAGCCTAACTCTAAGAAAATAAGAAACATAAAACATGAATTTGAAAATTCTTGGGTTCATCACTGGATTAATCCCTTGGGAAATTTCTTGGGTTAGCTACTCATAATCATGAGCATAAGAGATCATAGTGGAATGAAAGGGGTGGAAAACACAAACGATAAAATTATGAGATAATGAGAGGAAGAAAAAGAATAACATATAAAAAAGGTGCATAATACTGTTAAAACATAAATAAAACTAAAAAACTACTGAAAATGGCTAAAAATTATACCCCTAAGTTACCAACAACTTTGGAATAAAGATAGAGTACATTTTTATAGGCAAAGGGAGGAAATTTTATCTCCAAATATGTCTACTAAATGTTTATTCGTGTTAGATCCATTAAAAGGAGGAATTTTAAAAATTTATATTCTTTAAAGTTGTTCCACTAATTTATCTTAGTTAAACCTCAAAATATCATCGTTATTGGACTTATTATGTAGGATTTATGATAGATTCAATTTGAGAAATTTATTCTAGATAGGTGACTCTTCAAATTCCAATTCTCCACTTTCCCATGAATTAATGACCCTGACGAATGCTGAATCAAGTGGGACCACAGTTAAAGAATTTGTTCCCCCATATGTACTATTTATTAATGTGGAATTTAAGATCATTTTATTTGTCCATTTATGAGATATAGACCCAAAATAATATATATATATAGGCACAAATTTTGAGGCCTGACTTGTGAGATAGATTTTGGCCTCCCAATGGTGGATTGAGTTTTGAGTCCCCCAAAATGAAATGAATACCATAAAATATAAAATCCTAAAAAATAATAATTTTTTAATTTGGATCAGTGTAGAAAAATCTTTGGACGAAATACAGAATAAAAATAAAATAGTTAAAATCCTAAAAAGTCTGTTTTTTTTTTAATTAAGCTCAAAAATTCTAATAAACCATAAAATGTGATAATTTCCATTAAAATAAAAAAAATTGTATTGAGAACATTCAAATTAAGAATAAAATAATTGAAAATATTTTCTTTATCAATATGAGAAGAAAATAAACTTTTGTTTAATAACCAACCTTTAAATTAAAAGACTTTGTCAATGTGCCTTTGGCGTCGGTCTTTCCACTGTCCTTATCACCTTTCCTTTCAAATTTTTCACCATAAGAACTAAAGATTAAACAATCTTTGATATTCATATTGCTTAGCAAACATTACCCAAAGTAAATGAAGCGTTTACTTCATCTTGTTTGTTTTGTAACCTAAAACAAGACTGAGTAAATGGATGAAAATGATATGAGAAAGGGATCCATTGAAATATCGTGATCCAACTTCCATATTTACAAATAAGATAGTTTAATTTATCACCCTCATATCTAGATTCACTTTCTCTAATTAAACTTCTCGAAGATGATACTATAAGTTATATCATCCATGTCATGGTCTAGTAACCACAACTAACATCATATGTTGATGATATCATTATGAAATAACCATAATATGATCTATACATGTGTCTCTTATAATAAATCTTACTCTCTCACTTATTGAGGTAGTTTTAAAAGGTAGAGGGACACTATCACCTTGAATTTCTGATATAGAAGTGTTGTACGTAAGCATTTGTACTATACTTGGAAATTCATATTGGACAAGACATTAAATTTGTCCAATTTTTATCATGGTGTTTTTGTGGTATTACTTTCCATTTTAAACAAAAATAAAATTCTAATAGATTAGTACTTTTAAACTTTATTACCAAATTATACATTATTGATTAATTAATTAAACCATTAAATGTCTCCCGCTATTTTATTGAATTATAGGAACCCTTTGTACTAGATTCAGAATACTCTATTACTTCAGTATTCTAGTGGTAAGTATCCTTGAGTCTCCCCTCATAGTCTAAAATATTTGGCTATTCCACTACTCGGAGAGTTCAATGTAGGTGTTTGACTGGCCAACTGCATTAACTCGCGGTTTTTTGATCTGTAGAGTGAAGTCCTAGCTTCTAAAATCATGAACTTGATTTTCTCAATGCTTGCCTCTAAAATTAAAAAAAAAACTAGCTTTAGATACTTCTTTGATAAAACTTTATGTAAGTCAACCCATCACTATCATAAGAAATCCTTGGTAATAAGTGGAACCCTCAACTTTGGCTGACGAGCACCCCGAACACCCAGTTTTGTTCAGATTTTAATGACAGAAGGCATTTAACGACTTAATATTTCTTTCAGGGTTTTAGTTATTTTTCTCTAGACAAATGTAATATTTTTATATTAGTCTTTTTTATAATATGTTGTCACACTCACAACTTAACATTAATATAAACACATTCAACACTTCTTTATGAATTTTATTATTTATTATTTTATATATCTTCACACTATTATAAAATGCATAAAATAATAAATAAATGCATAAAGGAAATCAATTACTTGAATTTTATTGAGCATCTAATATTGTTTGATCTATTTAAATTCAATGGACCAACCATAACCTAGGAGAATCATACCTAATTCATAGCTTGACTCTTGACGCAGCTCATCCCCATCCAGTATGTCCGCTTCTCATCTGAAGTACCACCTCGACTTGGTATTGCCTGTATCTTAAACTATCCCCATTGTGGAATACTACCTCACCTTGGAGGGGTTCACATATCATATGGTGTACTACCTCATCTTTATGGGGTCCACATTGTGCATCATATTTATCAATGTACAAGATTACTCACTCGCAAACAAGGGGAACTAGGGGTGCAATGTACATCACATAAATTGGTCATAGGCCCTTATACATTTTGAGTAAAAAACAATAACATGTGCATACCATATTAATTAATTACCATCATCGCACGCAGTTATAATAATTAATTAAATGAATGCATACATACATAGGTCGGAACAATGCTTAAGACCAATCAACAAGTAAAAATTAAATGCACGATAAAAATTAAATTGCAATAAATTAAATACAAGGGTATTTAATTAAATTAGATAAACTAATTAAATTAAAATAATTTAATTATATTCGATCCCATTATTATTTTAATTTTAATACCAAAAAAACAAATTAATTAATTAATTAATTTAATACCAAAATTAAATTAATTTAATCTTAGGTATTAAAATTATTATGTTTAAATAAAAATTAATATTTTAATTAATTTAATTTTATTCTGAAATAAAATTAATTAATTTAAAATGACTCAGGCCCTGAAACTCAATGCAGGGCCTGTGTGGGTCATACCAAACTTGAACAGGCCCATTCTAGGTCATGCATAGCCTATGAAGGGCTATTCTGGGCCAGGCAGTTCTACCTAGACCAATTCTGGGTTGGTTGAATTCACACGAGACACTTATGGGGTGATTTGGGTCTGGTAGAACCTGTTAAGGGCATGGCAGGTGTACCTCGTAATGGTCCAAGGATGAAAAAAATAGAACTGTGCAGAAGGGGCATGTCGTATTCAGTCACAAATGGTGATTCAGCTGGTGAGGAAATGGATGGTGGTTCGACTAGTGGTACTCGTCTCACAGGATCATAAATGGAGTTCATGCAAGTCGGAGATGAAGGCGTCGAGACCAGAGACCCGGTGGGGTGGTCGATGGCTCCAAGGTGCGGTGAAGGGAGCACCATAGTTTAGACGAAGAGGGTCACTGGGGAGGGTGGTGCCACAATGTGGTTGGGGTCATCGAAGGTGGCTAGTCCACCAGACAAAGTAGACAGAGGTTAGGGTCATCAGTCATGGTTGGGAAGAGGAAGGGGTCTGGCATGCAGTGTAAGCCGTGGGTGGCCCCCAGTCCCTTTCCCACATTTTTTTTGTTATCTTCCTTTTGGAAGTCAAAAGAAGCCACTTTTTGTATTATTTGTCTGAATACTTGGATAGTTTTTCATGAAAAGGATTCTATAACAACCCAATTATCAAAATTTTATCCCTATAGAAAAACAAACACCCACTTGTCCCAATTGCACACCAAATTATAAAATATTTTTAATATAATAAAAAAACCAATTATTTTAATAATAATTCACAGTTGGTGGAAACTTGATGTAGCCGAAAACTGATATTCACCATAAATAACCATGCAATCTCCGCCTTCAATTAAAATAAACAAAAAATATATGTTTCTTAAATTTTAATACCCAAAAACCACAAAATGATCTATATTAAAAAAATCATATGGTAATAACTTAGTCATCTGAAATTAGATTAACATGCGGTCTATCTCTTTGGGATCGAAATTAAACCATACACTTAATTTAGATGAAAATTAATTTTTCTAGGCTTAGAAAGTTTATGCGATCACTCTGATATAAATTGAAGGTACTGAGGAGCTCAGCAAAAGCTGATGGGCCATGAATTTTAAAAAAATTCATCATTAGAGTGACTAAACTAGTCATCTCCGGTTATCCTAGCCCCAATATGGTCCCAAGGATCTTTCATAAATAAAAGGAGCACATAAACATAAACAAAAAACATACCTTTTTCGATCTGAATCCATATTTGACATGTCATCAATTATCACTGCTTGAAGGATTCAAAGTAGGACCACCCAAGATCATCCACATGCACTTCAAAAATCTACTATAGCATCGACCATCTAATTACATGTGCTAGCATGTAGATCCGACAACACCTTTGGTTCCCCAATGATCATTGTATCATCATTCTTATGATGCATGAGGGAGATCACAATCTGATCTCTTGGATCAAGAGCTTCTCTCTCTGGAAAGCAGGAGAGGTGAGAGGCTCTGGAAATTTCACAATGAATAGTTCATTGTGTGAGAGCCTCTATCTCTATTTATAGTGGATATTCAAAATACTCAGTAGGGCTCCCAGACCCCCATTTATTTAACATCCACTAAATAAATAATTGTGGAAAACTAAACTATGTAATAAATATTATTTATTATTTTATCACATACCTATGATATATATATATATATAATATTATGTGATAAACTCGGGTCATTAATTTGACACATAATTCCAACTGAATATTAAATGAACCTAAATTATTAAAATAATACTCATTCGATTAATATTATTCCTTATACTTGCTTAACTTATAAATGCTTTTAAGAAATAAATTCGACCTAGTTATTCTTTACTTGAATAATAATGAATTTATTTATTTAGCAGTGATTGGTGACATGGAAAACACTTGTACCCCATGGTGGGTCTCACCATGTCAATTTTACCTATTCTACTGAATTAAGTGGATTCTTGAATATCTTATTGTGTGTGACCCTCTAGACTCTTATCTCGATAGCAGTGAATAATTTTCACAGACCATGAATGGAGTCTAGAAACTCAGCAAGGCCTCTAAAGAGATAATGATATTCATAGCAATGAAAACCAACCTACGAACACATATTTTATACTATAATCTATTTGTCTTTAAATATATCATAAAGAAGGATGCACACTTGTGTCATTTCCCTTTTCTTGATTTTTTATTTTTTGATCTAACTAGATGGATTTACTTTCGACTATTTGGACAAAGTCTTTTGAAGGTATTATCATCCTAATCAACCAGGATTAAGATATATTACTTCGTTAACTTATAAGTGATAAATTCTTTCTTGACCATTCAACCAATTTCATGCCACTAATGAAGCACCCAATAACAGCTACCTCACCATGATTTCATTATCATGGTTTTTTCCTTGCATCAAAGCACACGATAAAATGGAACACACTAGTAATGATCTCAAGTTAGGAGACTAATACGTATGTCAATAGATAGGAACAACCAATGACACCAAAAAAATGTGGTATTCCTATTGGTGGGTCTAACCTCATGATCTCACTACTATAGATCACCAAGTATGAACTTCATGAGAAAAAGTCTCAATGCATATGAGCCCCCAACACCTGATAGTCAAACATAAATAGTGTCTAGTCAATATAATGTATCTAGACCAAAGGATATTTCTTTAATATTAATGTCATAGTATCTCGAGGTTCTCATTATAGATTGGGATCTGTTATAACATTTTTATACGATAATTAATCTATGGACATTACCATTTCAATAGTGGACATAGAAAATTTTACACTATAATGGTAAGAATACCTCTTATATATCTAACTATATACACAATATGGTAATCAAAAGTACTATTCAAGTTGGGTCTAGGGAACCCGCTATTATAGCACTCCCACTTTCACTAGAGACAATTTTCTAACCATCCTTGTTAGCTCTCACGTGATCAAGATCATGTTACTACTGAGTCGTGGCTTTAGTTTTTGGGTCTTCCATGTTTCCAATGTGTGGCTATTATACTATATACAACCTCATATCCTTGAGTAAATCTTATCAAGAGATGTTATCCCCAAGTATATCCTTTTTTTACACTATTAAAACTTGACATATTGGCTAGAACCAGTAATAGAATTATTATTTTTGATAAAAATTTATTTGTAGGTGTGATTCCAAGAACTCGAATAAATTGTTTCATTTAATAACTGCTTCTTACCTACTTAATAAGTTACAACATACTTGCTCTTTATAGTTATGGATACCACTGAATTATATGAGCTTGTATCAATCATCAACTTAACCTAACTACAATAATAGAACACATTGATCTAAGGAAGATTAGTTTGTATCCCCTCAAAACTAGTATCATTTCTTCTCCATATCCCAGGTACATATATTTTGTACTTTCCCAAGTATAATCATATTGTTATGACACTTCCCTTTCATTTATTCTGAAAATAACTAATATTTTACTATAATAAAGTAAATACTAGAAATATCATTCCTTTTACATATTATGGCATAAGTTATTGATCCATCGTTGAAGCATATAGAATCCAACTTACCACATTAATCTCCTCCTATTCCCATGAATTTATACTTATAGAGATCTATGCCATGTGACACTAGAAATAATTCTTCTCTTGAATTGTTCCAACTTGTATTTTTCAATACTACATCAGTATATGTATGATTTAATAGGTCCAAGAAAACATTAGATCTACCTTAGTAGATCTCATTCCCTATAACTTAGTTTGATACTTTAATTCAATCACTGAAGAGTTACTTTTATCCTGATCTTAAATAACTATAAGACGAATATTTTTTCCATATATTGTTGAAGATATTTTACTTGGGAAAAAATGGCACTCCTAGTAACCTCTGGTAGAAACATGGAAAGGATTCATTCCAAATGAATATTCTATGATATAGTTTCTTAATTTAATACTAAGCTTAATTTCAGTAAATTTCAAACTTTATTAATATTCTATGATGTGATCATCCCTTTCTGGTTGCATCATATAAACACCATCCATGAAAGTTGATCTTGGCATCCAATTTCCAATTAATAAGATCATAGAAATTAAGCTATGATAAGTAAAATTCTAATGGATTTAGTCATGACAACTTGGTATAACCAATAAAGCCTTATTGGTACCATGCTTGTACCACCCACGCATCATCTCACTTGAATACCCACTGCAGTATTCAAAATAATAATCCCCTTTTCACTTTGATACATGGAATCCATTATTGAATTTTAATTGACCTTTTCAATCTTAGTTGATTACCATATACTGCCTACTTGTGGGAAATATTATTCACAATGAATAATTTATCACTGACCACGGTGAATATAAAACTATCACTATGGTTTTAACCTCCCAACATAGTATGTGTCTCTGGAACATTTCTCTTCCACATGTCTTGTGGAACTTGTTCCTATGACAACTACATGTTCATATCTATCATTTGATAAAATCAATTCAATATTTATCTCATTATCTCAAGTAGATATGTGAAGCCTTTTATAGAAATGTATTCTATCACTTAACTACCATTTTTCTACCTTAGGGATTTATATAATATCCTAAGAAACCTTTAGAATAATTAATTATATGCACAATGTGTTTTTCTTGATGCAATTTTGTTTATATCCTAACAAACTATTTGCATCTAAACACATATCCTATGAAATAATGGATTTCCATCATACTATGACTCATATGATATCCATTTGTCATTATAGTTGGAATATGGTTATGGGATTTCTTCATTATTTGAAAATAATTTCTTGAAATATAATGGACGTTTCTGAAAGTTACAACATTGATACTCCTTACATCATAACTCTGATATATAAAATGTGCATTTAGTAATTGATCTACACTACATTTTATTGATCAATGTTAATATGTAAGACTTATTATCGATCCTACTTATTAACATCAATTTCGTTATGTAGATAAGGTAATGTGCATTGAATTCCTCCACAATAAATTTTGTTGATCAATGTTAATATGTAAGACTTATAATTGATCCTCCTTATTAACATCAATTTCCTGATGTTTATAAGGTAATGTGAATTTAATAATTACTCCATGATACATTATATTAATTGATGAACACTTGGTCAAGATATCCTTCTACATGCTAGCCTAAAACATCTTATATCTTCTGACCAAGGAAATTCTATACTTCACTTTCACATTCCTTAATTACTTAAAGGAATATTATGAAGTATATTTACCACTAGCTTTCCCTTATAATAGTTTAAGCTCACTTGCTGAACTAATTTGGAAAGATTTGTGGAATACCTTTATTTCTAAAGGTTTCTTTGTCCAAACTAAATATGTTGATAATACCAAATATGTTTAGCTCTACTAAGTCTAAATACCAAATTGGGTATATCCCTAATGTCCACTTTTAGTTTTAATTGAGAAAGATTTATCTTTCCACAACTGGGTAAATTAGTCTTACATTTTATATTCATCATGTATTGCCAATGATTCAAGTACCACTAAACTATTAGTTGAGTACGAAACATCATAAAGAAAATTCATTCATGAACATAAAATAAGGTCTCCTTGTTTAAAAAGTACACTTTAGATAAATGTTTTGTTTATACTCAATAAAACTTCTACTAGAATCATTTACATGGAAATAAGAAGTTATGTGCTTCTCACTACTGACTTAGGAATCACCCTTTCTCATCCGCTTGGAGGATACACCTTACTTTATGTAATGTTTTTATTACTTACTTGGTTACTGTATTTTCAATTCACATATGTAAGAAACATATTGTATTTAATACCCAAGTATGTAAGAAACAATACTTATAATTGATGAATATTCACTTAAGAAGAAGAGGTTACTTGCATATTCAATTAAATTCATTGCAATTAAACTTCCATAAATTTATTTCATGATATGTGAAGAAAAAAACCTTTTATTTAATAACCAACATTTTAGTTGAAAGATGTTGTGAATGTTTCTTTAGAATCAATATTTCCATCGGCCTTATCACCTTTTCTTTCAACTTGTTCACCATAAGAACTAAAGATTAAAATTTCTTTAATATTCATATTTCTTAGTAAACATTACCCAAAGGTAATGAAGCTTCTACTCCATCCTATTCATTTTGTAACCTAAAATGAGACTGGGAAAATGGTTGTAAATGATATGATAAATAGATCTATTGAAAGATCATGATCTTTTTTTAATATGTATACAAAATCCAGTGTAATTTATCACCCTCATATATAACTTCACTCTCTCTTTGTAAAATTCTTGGAGATGAGACTACATGTTATATCATCCTTGTCCTGATGTAATGATCACAAATGACATCATATGTTAATGATAGCATTATGACATGGCCATAATATGATCTATACATGTGTCTCCTATAAGAAATCTTACACCCTCACTTCTTGAGGTAGTTTTAAAAGGTATAGGAACACCAGCACCTTGAATTTACGATAAAGTAGTCTTGTGTGTAAGTTTCTATACTACACTTAGAAATTCATGCTAAATAGGACATTGACTTTGTCCAATTATTATCACAGTGTTTTTTTGATATTACTATCCATTTTCTACAAAATTAAAATTCTTTTAGATTAGAAATTTTAAACTTGATTACCAAATTAGAAATTATTTATTAATTAAATCATTAAATGTATTACACTATTTTAACCATACTTCTAGGAACCATCTGTACAAGAATTGAAATACTATGTCACTTGATTATTCTAGTGGAAAGGATCCTTAATACTCACTGAATAGTCTACGACCTTTGGCTACACCACTACTCAGAGGGTTCAAGGTAGGCATTTGATTGGCCAACCATATTAACTCACAGTTACTTGATCTGTTTATTGAAGTCCTTTATTCTAAAATCATGAACTTGATTTTCTCAATGATTGCCTCTAAAATTAAAAAAAAATCTAGATTTGGAAACTTCTTTCCTGTGATTTTAATTAATTCAACCCATCACTCCCATAAGAACTCCTCGGTAGTAAGATACACCCTCAACTTTGGGTGATGAGTACCCCAAACACCCAATTTTGTTCAATTTTGATTGACGGAAGGCATTTAATGACTTAATATTTCTTTGAGGTTTTTTTATTTTTATCTTGAAGAATGTAATCTATTTATATTAATAATGTTCATGCTATGTTTTCATGCTCACAACTGGACATTAATAGAAAAAATCCATCACTTCTTTATGAATTTTATTATTTATTATTTTATATATTTTATTGATGTTATAAAATTCATAAAATAATAAATAAATTCATGAAAGAAATATAGTACCTAACTGGTCTTAAGAATATAATATTGGTTAATCCATTTTAATTCAATGGATCAACCATGACCTAGGAGCATCATTCCAGATTCGTAACTTGACTCTTGACGCAGCTCGTCCCTGTCCAGTATGTCCGCTTCTTGTCTGGAGTACCCCCTCAACTTGGCATTGTCTGTGATTTACATTGTCCCCATCCTGGCATATGGCCTCACCTTGGTGGGTTCCACATCTCATCTGGTGTATTGTCTCATCTTGGGGTGGGGGTCCACGTCATGCATCGTCTTCATCAATGTACAAGAGTACTCCCTCATAGGCGATGGGAACTAGGGGTGCAATGTACATCACATAAATTCGACACGCAGACCCTTATATATTTTGACCAAAAAATAATGACGATGAACAGACCATCTTAATTAATTGCAATCATTGAACATAGTTAAAATAATTAATTAAATGAATGCATACATACATAGGTCGGGACAATGATCAAGACCAATCAGTGGGTAAAAATTAAATGCATGATAAAAAGTAAATTGCAATAAATTAAACATAAGGGTATTTAATTAAATTATATGAATTAATTAAATTCAAATAATTTAATTATCTTTTGTCACTTAATTAATTTAATTTTAATACCAAAAAATAAATTAATTAATTAATTTAATTTAATACCAAAATTAAATTAATTTAATCATGGGTATTAAAATTATTATGTTTAAACAAAAATTAATATTTTAATTAATTTAATTTTATTCTGTGATTAAATTAATTAATTTAAAATAATTAGGGCCCTAAAACTCAACGCAGGGCCTGTACAGGTTAGGATGAACATGTGAAATCTCATTCCAGGTCATGAATAGCCCATGCAAGTCTATTCTAGGCTAGGAAAGTCCACCCAGACCCATTCCAGGTTGGGTGAACTCACTCAGGCCACTTCTGGGGCGATTTGGGTCTGGCAGAACCCGTTAGGGCCATGGAAGGGGTACGTTACAGTGGTCCAAGGATGGACACACCAGATCTGGGCAGAAGGGGCATGTTGTAGTGGGCCACGAATGATAGTTTAGCTTAGTGAGGACATGGTATGTAGTTCAACTGGAGGTGCTCGTCTGATAGGGGTTGGCGGCGGTGTCCGTGCAGGCTGGAGACAACAGCGGTGACATCAAAGACCTGGTGGGGTGGTCGACAGCACCAAGGTGTGGCAAAGGGAGGACCGTGATTCGAGAAGAGAGGGTCGCTGGGGATGGTGGTGCCATGATGTGGTTGAGGTCATTCGAGGAGGCTGGTCCTCTAGACAAAGAAGGTAGAGGTTGGGCTTGCCAGTCATTGCTGGGAGGATGAAGGGGCCCGACATGCAGTGGAAGCTACAGGTAACCCCCAGTCCCTTTCCCAATTTTTTTTGTTCTCTTCCTTTTGAAATTCAAAATTATCCATTTTAAGTGTTATTTATTTGAATACTTAGACAGTTTTTTTTTGAAAAGATTTCCACAACCACCCAATTATCAAAATTATATCCATGCAGAAAAACAAATTCCCACTTATACTAATTTCACACCAAATTATAAAATATTTTTAATATAATAATAAAACTGATTATTATAATAAAAATTCACAGCCGGTGGAAACTTGATCTAGCCTAAAAATATTATCTTGTCTGGAGACTGGTATTCACTAGAAATAACCACACAATTGCCTCCTTCATGTAAAATAAACATATAATATATGTTTCTTAAATTTTAATATCCAAAAACTGCAAAACGGTTCGTATTAAAAGATTTTTTTGTCCATAAATTGGTCATCCAAAATTGGATCGACATGCGGTCTATCTCATTAGGACTGAAATTAAACCCTCTACTTAATTTAGATGAAAATTAATTTTTCTAAGATCAAAATATTTATGTGATCACTATGAAACCAATTGAAGGTACCGGGGTGCTTAGTGGAAGCTAGTGGACTAGGGATTTTAAAATTTATCATCTTCAGAGTGAAGGAACTTGTCGTCTCCAACGATCCGAGACTCGGTATGATCCTAAGGATCTCGTGTAAATTAAATGATCACATAAACCTAAATGAAAACCATACCTTTTAGATATGAAGTTGTGCTCAGCATCTTCTTGTCGTTGGTGATCACTTATTGAAGGATCCAAAGAAGGATCCCTTTATATATTCCACATGTGATCCAAAAATCTACTGGAGTATTGATAATCGAATTTTGGGTGCTAGAAAGAAGATCCAACAATGCCTTTGATGCCCTGATGATCACCATGTCATCGTGCTTGTGATGCGTAAGGGAGAACACGATCTGATCTCCTAGATCGATAGATTCTCACTCTATGAAGTGTGATAGGAGAGTGGATTAGTAAATTTCACAATGAATAGTCTATTGTGTGAGATCCTATCTATCTCTATTTATAGTGGATGTTCAAAATACCTGGTAGGGTTCCCCGGGCCCCGTTTATTTAACGTCCACTAAATAAATAATTATGATGAACTAAACTGTATCATATATATTATTTATTATTTTATCACATACCTATAATATATATAAAATATATTACATGATAAACCTGAGTCATTAACTCAACTTGTAATTCTCTCTTAATATTAAACAAACCTGGATTGTTAAAATAATACTCTTTCAATTAATATTATTCCTCATATTTACTTAACCTATAAATACTTTTAATAAATAAATTCAACTCAATTATTCTTTACTTGAATAATAATGAATTTATTTATTTATCGGTGATCACTGACTTAGAAAACACTCAAACCCCATGGTGGGGCCCACTATGTCCATTTTACATATTCAGCTAAATGATGAGGATTATTGAATACTCTATTGTGTGTGACCCTCTAGGTCCTTATCTTGATAGAAGTGAATAATATTCGCAAACCAAAAGTGGAGTGTAGTAACCCATCAAGACCCATAAAGAGATAAGGATAGTTATAGCTGTAACACTCTGACACTAGAAGCCCAGAGTCAGTGCATTATTTTGATACATTGGTATGATTACAAGGAATCAAGTCCTGAAAGACTGATCGGTTTAGAAGTCCTGGAAAATAGATTACATACATGAATGTTACATTACACATAATAAAATAAAACACAACATAAATGATCCTTTGATAACGCCATTAATCCCATAGCTTAACCCTTCTTATCAATCATAATACACTTCTTGGAATCCTGGGAAAATTAAAACATAGAAAGGGGTTATCTCAGATACTCAGTAAGGATAAAAATATAGCAGAAACTTTCATAAATAAGCAAAAAAATTTAAGGCAATATATAAGACTAAAACAAAAGCCTTTTAAACTTAAAAATCAGCATAATATGGAAAAGATACAATAAAATAATTTCATTTACTTATTCACATAGATATTCTACTAGTCGAATAATCACATGCAATATCAATAGCCTCTTTCATAATGATGGAATGCATAATACTAGACTTCATAACCACATAGCCAAGGCCTTGTGACAAGACTACAAATAAGATTTTATCAAGGCCTTGTGCTAAGACACTAGTTTGTATCATGAGACCTACTGATGCATCGAGGAGCTATAGCAAGCTCCACCTATCACTTACTAAGTCCAATGCATTCCTCATATGAAAATGTTTAAACATAACATAAACATTCATATTAAAACTAGCATACTAAATGTTAATACTTTATCCATAAATCATGACTGCTATAAAAATAACACATCCATAGTCAAGCATATCATAAAAAATTCAATACAATATGGAAGATTTGTATCATAATAAATCAACCATGATCAAGAATAATATCTTGTAAAGGATGTTGACATAGTTGAAAATGATCAGTAAAAATCTTTGAGAGAAATATCCCTTTTTCATGAAATCATTTAAAAGTCACATAATTTATAAAGTAATTCATTTAAAAGATAGTTTTGAATCAAATTTTCCCATACCACTTTGAAAATTTTGAAAGGAATTAAAATTTTAAAACATTCATTTCTATATAAATAAATCCTTAAAACCATTTTGAAAACATGGACATTAATGAGAAAGGTTTAGAAGAATAAATCTTTAAAACATTTAAAATGATGTTTTAGTAAAAGGGTACCTTAAAAATAACCCCTTTGAAAACTCTTTTATGAGACATGTAAATGGATAATAAATATTTCCCAGTAGATACTTACGTAAAAACAACCTCAGATAATAAAGAGATTCTGAAATTAACACTTACCTTGCACTTTCCTTTAGTCGAGGGTACGTTTAACCTCCTATATAAAGACTATTGTATGTTATTAAATTATACCAGAACCATATTAATATTTATGATATCATACATGATTTATTTATGACTTTATACTACCCATTTAATAATAATTTCCATGTTAAATTAACATTTCGGGTAATAATCGCTTTTTTATTGTATGTGTTTTAGCTTGTTACTATTGATTGTACCACTTAGATCATGATTTAAATACTTAAAGAATATAAAAAATGATTTATATATCATATATATTTAGAAAATAAATATTTATAACAGACATATATATGAAATGGAAAACACTGTTTATTGAGACGGTAGGTCGTACATACGCATAAACGCAATTTCCGTTTTCATATCATATTGAACTGAACTAAGTGAATAAGATATATGTAAGTACATATATATATATAAAGTATCATTATTATTTCATATATTACATACTTATTAATGATATATATTTTATAATCATCATTGAATTGTGAACGTGGAAATGAATCTCATCGCGTCGTGGAGACACTAATCCGTAAGTACGCACAAGCGACAATATCATTATATTGATGGAGAAATCGTATGTAATTGTATGGTATATCATATATAAATAATCATTAACATGTTATATTTATTATTTAAATCATTTACACTCATTAATATACCAATCCGAATAATAAAGTGTTTGAATAACAAACTACACCACGACGTGGAGACGGTAATCCGTACGTACGCACGTATGGTGACTTTGTCATTTATAGGATGGATAGAATATTGAATATGGTTGTATAATTTTTATAATAACATCACATTATATAGAAAATAATGAAGTTATTGTTTTATAATATAAACAACAAAGAAAGAGGAAGTGGATGAAGAAAAGGACTTGAAAGAGGTGATGAAATATTTACCTCTTCTTTGAGTTCTTCCTTTTGATTTGATCAAAAGGGATCCTTAGGTTGGATTTCTGACCAATAGAAGGCCTCTAGGATGAAGGGATAAAATTTGGTAGGATATTTGGGTAAGGGTTGGGAGATCCAAATGGCTTTTGAGGTGTGAAATTAAGAGAAGGGTAAGTACCCTTTTATAAGAGAGGTGAGGGTCACTTTAGGAAAATTTTGAAATATTATTTTATAAAAAAATAATTTTCGGTTTCTAATGGCTCAAAAATTGATTATTTAAAGTCTAAGGTAGGTATGGGTCGAAAAAATCTCAAACAATAGGTTTTAGACAGGTTTAGGTTATCATATTAATCTTATCTTTTAGATTTAACTCTTAGTTAAATAGTTTGACATTTACCATGTCTCTTTGTATTTTTATATTATATGGTTAATAAACTTACTATAAAATGACAATAGAACCCCAAATGGTTCATTAATGTCATATATATTATTATATAAGTCTTTTGGCCAAACCTTATATTTTTAGGGCTATTATATCAATAAATAATATAATATTTTTTTAAAAAAACTCAATTATGTCAATTTTGACACTATTTAGTATTTGATTTTTTTGAAAGCTATAAAAACTTTATCACTTCGAATAAAATTTATTTGAACAACTCTAACATGTTATATTAACCTATAAAATTATTGGAATTCATAATAAGTCTCAATTTACATTTATTTGGATATTTATAATATCAATTATTTTAATATTTCGTTAATAAGGTAATTATTGCATCATCATTGTGTCATAAATAAATTAAATTATTCAATGTATAAAAATTATAAATAAAATACCATTATGTAGGAAATATTTTTATCTTCATAATTAATATTTATTGTCGAATTTATATTGTGTGTAACCCTATATTAAAAATGGTTTCGTTATTAAACTTTGAATTTAACTCTTTTAACTCTTCTTTAAATAAAATAATAATAAATGTCCTAATCTAATCCAAGTGGACCAAAGAGAATGATATTTTATTACTAAGTTTGTTTTTGGTCGAATTATACTTATCCAATAGAATTATTACATGTGTTAGGGTAATAATAATATCATTTTTACGCTTAATTACCCTATTTACTTTTAACCGTGGTAAATAAAAGTAAAAAGTTACTATTCACTAAAAGTTATTTTCATCTTATTGAACCACATTTTACTTACTGATATCAACTGTGTCTCTTGGATTTTTGAAATTCAACTCACAGAAGCGGTACAATTAAGTTTTATTCAAATTTGCAAATGCTCCTAGGATGTGGGTAAAAGATGTTAAAATGTTCGATAAAATTTTATATATCTAAAATTATTATAAAATGACTCCAATGAATTAAATTGAAAATATATACATATTATGTATCTATTTTTACCTAAAATAAATTAAAATAAAATAACTAATTATTTAAATAAAAATTCAGCTTTAACCAATAACGCAGTATTTTTTCGCTATTCATCAAAAATTGAAAGTTTTCAGAAAAATACCAAAACTTTAACCTAAAATAATTTTGATATTTAGAATTCAAAAATGAAGTCTATTTTACCAAATTCAAAATATAGAAGTTACATTTATTAATTTAAAATTAATTCCCATTGTCAAAACCAAAAAGCGGGTTTTTTAAAAAGTAAAAACTATCAAAATATTGACATGTGTTTATGTCAAATTTAAATGTGAAATTAATTATAATGATGAAAATTGTATTAAATGATAAAAATATAATCTAATTATACTTCCAAACCATTCAAATTTATAATTTATCACTATAAATTATTTCGATTAAAAAAGTTTTTTTTAATTAAAACATAGTATTTTTCACTATTCATCAAAATATGAAAGTTATCAAAAAAGTACCAAAAATTTATCCAAACTAAATTTTTATGTCTCTCTTCTAAAGAATAATTTAATTTCATTAAATTTAATATATAAAAATGTCAAATATTGGTTTTAAAAATGGTTCGCCATTAAAAGGTGGTAAAATTGCATTTTTTTGAAAAATACTTATTTTATCCAAAAAAATGAATTTGTTCTTATATTATGTCTTTGAAACACATAATATGGATGTTAAAATTATATAGAGTATATAAGATTCAAAATGCAGTTAATACTATTCATAACTGCTTTTTGAACGGTTAGTTTAATAAGTTATGGTGTGCTCGAACTCGGTGTTGCGTGTAGCACAAGCTGTTGAATTACTTTAATGAGATAATGTACTATGAAATCTTGGGGTGTTACATTCTCCACTCCTTCAATAAATTGTGTCCTCACGATTTGAAATTGTTCTTCGAAAATAAATATTTAAAAATAGAAAAATAAAATACCTTTGTTGAAAACCCACATCGGAAATTGGTTTAATAAAATTTACTCTTAATAAGAGGGAAAGGGAAATGAAAAAGTCACCACTAAATTATGATCTCGATTAGAAGAACATTGGTGGAAATTAGAGACAAATAATTTGAGGAAAAATGTAAATATTTATAGGAAGCGATTGAGGTCATCAATCACAAACAAGTGTAAAATTGAGGGCCTCAAAGCCATCAATCTAAGATGATGTAAAATGTCATTGGTTCAACAAAACATAAGGTGTTAGGATGAAACATTTTTTGTTTTAAGATCCATTTCCTAAAGTTTAAGAATTAATTTATTCATAGAATAAGAGGAAAAAATATACTTGACAAATAGAGTTTTATCCTTCAAATAATTCATATCACAAACTCATCTTTCACTCCAAAAGATAATATAATTCAAAAGCTTTCTATTTATCCTAATCGTATAGGGTTCTAAAAATAATGAATTTATAACTCATTTTTCAGGCTATTTAAAAAAACTACATTATACAAACTAGGACATCACATAGGCTAGTGGTAGGTGATGCACCCTTTTCACCCTTCGGTTGCGAGTTCAAGTCTCGCGGCCTTACCAGACGCGATGGGTTGTCACCCGACCTTCAGGTTGTCCTTTTTATGACAATCCAAAAATAATCTCAAGAAATGGTTTAACCTTAAAAATAGTATAAAATTTCAAACTTAATCAATTCCAACCTTTAGACTTATCCAAAATACTTATGTCCAAACTCACAGTCCAAAATTTATAAGGAAGGTAAACACAATGAAGATCCTTTTTGCCATGTAATAACATGTGAATACCTTCATCATGTATTCTTTTAAAATATGGTAACACCCTGAATTATCATATAACTGTATTGATTACATTCATGCTCCCTTATTCCTTATATAATACTAAATATACTCCTTATATCCAAAAATTTTCTAAACTCCAACAATCATGGAATAAACAAACCATCAACCAGTTCCAAGGGTGTCAATAATATCCAATATAATTTATCCAAATCAATCTTCTCTTATTCCAAAATCAATACCTTAGTATCAGTACCATATTAAAGTTTTTTCTTTCCTTCAACCATGTATTTTCCAAAAAAATTAACTTTCCATTGAGTCACTTTTCTTGGTTCCACACAATCTCAAGTCCTTAATGAAATAGTACTACAGTACAATCCATATATACTCTATAATTCTTATAACATGTACATCATTAATACAATACTCAAATGACACAATACTTTAATAACAACATAATAACTCTTAATCATTATTCTTCATCTTTGGTAGTCTCATAACTTGATTGTTATCCAATAGCAGCATTTGGGGTATACTCTGATGATTTGGACATTGATTCGCGTAGTGTCCCAACTCCTTTTAGATGAATAATTATACATTTGAAACCTTTTTCTTACCCTTGCAATCATGTACTTGGTGTCCTTTTTCTCCACACTTATAACAAAATATCATTCCCTTCAATCATTTACCAAGGTGATTCTTTCCACAATTATCACATATGGGAAAATCCTTCTTTCCCTTATTCCCTTTATCCATCTTTGTTTCTAACATCCTTTTCTTCTCTGGCTTCCCTTCAAATCCATAGGACTCAGATAATTCTTTACTTATCTTATTAACACATGATACTATTTCTTCGTATGATGATAATACGTGGGAGACTATTTCCTTTCTAAATGTTGGCTTAATATAATGAAAGATATGATCCTTACTACTCTTTGGATCATGCGTATTATTGGAGGTCTCATTCCTTTTACTAGGCATCATTTCTAAACAATGGCATACACTAGGTTAGTTTATAAATCGCAATGCATAATTCCAAACTTGTAAAATACCTAAAGTAAATTGAAAATATTGTGCATATAATCTATAATCATAAAATGTATTCTTTGAGAAAGTATTTAATCATAAATCCTTCATGATGGCTTGTAATGAAAATGTGAATTATCCTAAGCATATCCCTCAGGAGTGTTGTAACCAAGAGTGCATCAAGGCTCGTTATCATGCACTAGTTCCCGTTCGAGTCTAGATCAAAGTGATGTTTTTGGGTTTTACCCCTAGGTACATCTGTGCTAGAGCCACCTCTACCTGCTTGTATCCAGACAGGGATGTATTTCTTGGAAAACTCACAAAATCTCTACAGTACCAAAATTCTAAGAAGTTCTTCTATACTAATCCTCAAAGTCTATCTTAGGGAAATGTTCTCTAATCAGAGTTTAACTAAATCTATTTCCAAGGTTGTTTCTAAAATTCCTCTGATACCAACTATAACGTCCCAACCCTAGAAGCTCAGAGTCGGTGCATTGTTTTAATACATTGGCATGATTACAAGAAATCAAGTCTCGAAAGACCGATTAGTTTAGAAGTATTGGAAAATAGATTACATACATTAACGTTACATTACACATTAGAAAATAAAACACAACATAAATGATCCTTTGAGAATGCCATTAATACCCTATCTTAACCCTTCTTATCAATCATAATACACATCTTGGAATCCTGGGAAAATTAAAACATAGAAAGGGGAGAGCTCAGATGCTCAGTAAGGATAACAATATAGAGGAAACTTTCATAAATAAGCATAAAGATTTAAGGCAATGTATAAGACTAAAACAAAATCCTTTTAAACTTAAACTTTATAATAATATGGCAAAGATAAAATAAAATAATTCCATTTACTTATTCACATGGATATTCTACTAGTTGAATAATCACATGAACCATCATTAGCCACTTTCATAATGATGAAATTCATAATGCCAGACTTTATAACCACATAGTCAAGGCCTTGTGCCAAGACTACAAATAAGATTTTGTCAAGGCCTTGTGACAAGACACTAGTTTGTCTCATGAGACCTATAGATGCATCGAGGAGTTATAGCGGGCTCCACCCGTCACTTACTAAGTCCAATGCATTCCTCATATGAAAATGTTTAAACATAACATAAACATTCGTATTAAAACTAGCATACAAAATGTCAATAATTTATCCATAAACCATGAATGGTATAAAAATAACACATCCATAGTCAAACATATCATAAAAACTTCAATACAATATGGAAGATTTGTATCATAATAAAATAACCATGATCAAGAATAATATCCTGTAAAGGATGTTGACATAGTTGAAAATGATCAGTAAAAATCTTTGAGAGAAATATCCCTTTTTCATGAAATCATTTAAAAGTCACATAATTTATAAAGGAAGTAATTTAAAATATAGTTTTGAATCAACGTGTCCCATACCACTTTGAAATTTTTGAAAGGAATTAACATTTTAAAACATTCATGTCTATATAAATAAATCCTTAAAACCATTTTTGAAAACATGGACATTAATGAGAAAGGTTTAGAAGAATAAATCTTTAAACCATTTAAAATTATGTTTTAGTAAAAGGGTACCTTAAAAATAACCCCTTTGAAAACTCTTTTACGAGACATGGAAATGGATAATAAATATGTCCCAATAGATACTTACGTAAAAACAACCTTGGATAATAAAGAGATTATGAAATTAACACTTACCTTGCACTTTCCTTTAGTCGAGGGTACGTCTAACCTCCTGTATAAATAATATTGTATGTTATTAAATTATACCAGAACCATATTAATATTTATGATATCATACATGATTTATTTATGACTTTATACTACCCATTTAATAATAATTTCCATGTTAAATTAACATTTCGGGTAATAATCGCTTTCTTTATCGTACGTGTTTTAACTTGTTACTCTTGATTGTATCACTTAGATCATGATTTAAATACTTCCAGAATATAAATAATGATTTATATATCATATAAATTTAGAATATAAATATGTATAATAGACATATATATGAAATGGAAAACACCATTTATGGAGACGGTAGGTCGTACGTACGCATAAACGCGGTTTCAGTTTTCATATCGTATTGAATGGAAATAAGTGAATAAGATATATGTAAGTAAATATATATATATATATATATATATATATCCAGTGTCATTATTATGTTATATATTACATACTTATTAATGATGTATATTTTATAATTATCGTTGAATGGTGAATGTGGAAATGAATCTCATCGCGCCGTGGAGACGGTAATCCGTACATACGCACGAACGACAATATCATTATATTAATAGAAAAATCATATGTAATTGGATGGTATGTCATATATAAATACTCATTAACATGTTATATTTATTATTTACATCAGTTATACTCATTATTATACCCATCCAAATAATGAAGTGTTTGAATAACAAACTACACCACGACGTGGAGACGGTAATTCGTACGTACGCACGTATGATGACTTTGTCATTTATAGGATGGATAGAATAATGAACATGGTTGTATAATTTTTATAATAACATCATAGTATATATAAAATACTAGAGTTATTATTTTAGAATGGAAACAACAAAGAAAGAGTAAGTGTAAGAAGAAAAGATCTTGAAAGATGTGATGAAATATTTACCTCTTCTTCGGGTTCTTCCTTTTGATTTGATCAAAAGGGCTCCTTAGGTTGGATTTCTGACCAAAGGAAGGCCTCTAGGATGAAGGGAGAAAATTTGGGAGGATATTTTTCTAGGTTTTGGCCGAGCCAAATGACTTTGGAGGAGTGAAATTAAGAGAATGGTAAGTACCCTTTTATAAGAGAGATGTGGGCCACTTTATTAAAAGCGTGAAATATTATTTTATAATAAAATCATTTTTGGTTTCTAATGGATCGAAAATGGATTATTTAAAGGCTACAGTGGGGATGATTCGAAAACCTCTCAAAAAATAGGTTTTAGACAGGTTTAGTTCATCATATTAACCTTATCTTTTAGATTTAACTCTTAGTTAAATAGTTTAACATTTACCATGTCTCTTTGTATTTTTATATTATATAGTTAATAAAACTACTATAAAATGTAAATAGAAACCCAAGTAGTTCATTAATATCATATATATTATTATATAAGTCTTTTGGTCGAACCTTAGACTTTTAGGACTATTATATCAATTAATAATATAATATTTGTTTTAAAAACTCTATTATGTCAATTTTGACACTATTTAGTATTTGATTTTTTTGAAAGCCAAAAAAACTTTATCACTTAGAATAAAATTTATTTGACCAACCCTAACATGTCATATTAACCTATATAATTAGTTTAATTCATAAGAAGTCTCAATTTACATTTATTAAGATATTAATAATATCAATTATTTTAATATTTCATTAATAAGGTAATTACTACATCATCATTGTGTCATAAATAAATTAAATTATTCAATGTCTAAAATTTATAAATAAAATACCATTATGTAGGAAATATTTTTATCTTTCTAATTAATATTTATAGTCGAATTTATATTGTGTGTAACCCTATATTAAAAATGGTTTAGTTATTAAACTTTGAATTTAACTCTTTTAACTCTTCTTTAAATAAAATAACAATAAATGTCCTAATCTAATCCAAGTGGACCAAAGAGAATCATATTTTATTCCTAAGGTTGTTTTTGGTCGAATTATACTTATCCAATAGAATTAATAAATGTGTTAGGGTAATAATAATATCATTTTTACCCTTAATTACCCTATTTACTTTTAACTGTGGTAAATAAAGGTAAAAAGTTACTATTCCCCAAAAATTATTTTCATCTTATTGAACCAAATTTTACTTACTGATATCAAACATTTCTCTTGGATTTTTTAAATTCAACTCACAGAAGCGGTAAAATTTAGTTTTATTCAAATTTGCAAATGCTCCTAGGAGGTGGGTAAAAGATGTTAAAATGTTTGATAAAATTTTATATATCTAAACTTGTTATAAAATGTCTCCAATAAATTACAATGAAAATATATAGGTATTATGTATCTATATTTACCTAAAATAAATTAAAATAAAATAACTAATTATTTAAATAAAAAGTCGGTTTTAACCAATAACGTAGTGTTTTTTCAATATTCATCAAAAATTGAAAGTTTTCAGAAAAATACCAAAAATTTACCCCGAGATGATTTTGATATTTAGAATTCATAAATGAAGTCTATTTTACCAAATTCAAAACATAGAAGTTTCATTTATTAATTTAAAATTAATTCTCATTGTCAAAACCAAAAAGCAGGTTTTTTAAAAAGTAAAAACTATCAAAAGATTGACGTGTGTTTATGTCAAATTTAAATGTAAAATTACTTATAATGACCAAAATTGTATTAAATAATAAAAATATAATCTAATTATACTTAAAAACCATTCAATTTCATAATTTATCACTATAAATTATTTCGATTAAAAAGTTGTTTTTAATTAAAACATAGTATTTATCACTATTCATCAAAATATGAAAGTTATCAAAAAAGTACCAAAAATTTATCCAAACTAAATTTTATGTCCCTCTTCTAAAGAAGAATTTAATTTCATTAAATTGAATATATAAAAGTGTCAAATATTGGTTTTAAAAAGGGTTCGTCGTTAAAAGGTGGTAAAATTGCATTTTTTTGAAAAATACATATTTTATCCAAAAAAATGAATTTGTTCTTATATTATGTATTTGAAACACATAATATGTATGTTTAAATTATATATATTATATAAGATTCAAAATTCAGTTAATACTATTCATAACCGCTTTTTGAACGGTTAGTTTAATAAGTTGTGGTGCGCTCGAACTCGGTGTTGCGTGTAGCGCAAACTCTTGAATTATTTTAATGAGATAACGTACTATGAAATCTTGGGGTTTTACAATATCAATGACAACCGACCTAAAAACATGTACTATGTACTATAATATATTTGTCTTTAAATATCTCATAATGTAGAACACACACTTGTATCATCACCCTTTTCTTGCTTTATTATTTATTGATCTAAATGGATAGATTTTCCTTTTGACTACTTTGGACAAAGACTTATAAAGGTAGCACCATCCTGACCAACCAGGCCTGAGATATATTACTTCCTTAACTTGGAAGCGACAAATCCTTTCTTGATTGTTCAACCAATTTCATACCACCAATGACGCACCCAACACAAGCTACCTCATCACAATTTCATTATCATGATTTTTTCCTTGAATCAAAGTACACGATCAAATGGAAAAAACTTGTAATTATCTCAACTCATGAGACTAAAACACATGTCCATGGATAGGAACAACCAATGTCACCCAAAACATGTGGTGTTCCTATTGGAGGGCTTATCCTCATGATCTTACTACTAGATATCACCAAGTGCGAACTTCATGAGAAGAATTCTCAATGCTTATGAGCCTCCATCACCTGATAGTCAAACATCCACTATGTTCAGTTAGTATGATGTATCTAGGTCATAAGACCTTTGTTTAATATTAATTTCATAGTATCTTGAGGTTCTCATTATATCTTAGGATCTTCTATAATCTTTTTATGCGACAATTAACCTATGGAATTTACCATTTTAATATTGGATGTAGAAAATTATACACTATAATGGTAAAAATAAATCATGTATATCTAACTATGTGCACGATATGGTAATAAAAAATACTATTCAATTTGGGTATAGGGAACCCACTATTACAAAACTAGGATACTGAGACTTGGCTTGCTTCCCCTACCCTTTACTGGAGCTTCTGCCACCATTCCTAGGGATGAGTGAAACATAAATCACCTTTGTAATTCCTTTCAGATAACCTTCAACCCTCATGGATTGATTTACTGCATCTTTATAATATCTAAGGCCAAGGGAAGACACTTTTAATGGGAAATCTGGTCAAATACCTCTTTTAAAATATCAAGCCTTCAATGTTTCATCTATGCCTAGTTTAGGAGGGTATATCACTAGATTGAAAAATATACGTGCATAATCTAACACCTTTCTATCACCTTATTGGAGGAAATAAAACTCCATTTCCTATGGTGATTCCATAGCATCATGAAAATACCGCTAAATGAATAGGGAAGTAAAAATTTCCCACAAATGGTACCTAAGTAGCTTCATCTAGATAATTGATTTCCACCCCTTCCAATCTGGACCCTCTAGTATGAAGGTGGAAAACTTTAGAATAAGTGACTTGGGGGGGTCAAGTTGGATAAATATCTCCTAAATACTCCACAACCTTCCTTTTTTCTAAGAATCTATTTTTCTAAGGAAATGAGGATGATTCCAATTTTGGAACTCTAAAACATGTTCTTGGGGATAGGATAGAAGAGGAAGACCACTACGCTCTATAGTTTGGGAAGATATAAGAGACTTGAATGGAGCTTGATCGACCAGAGGGCCTACTTGTATTGAAACATCCACATCTCCCTCTTTATAATTCATCAAGATTATTTGGGGTGTAATCTCAAAGAAATAAAAGAAAAATAAAATTAAAACACACTATAAATTAAAACTCTATAAACCCGAACACAAATTAACAATTGAATCTCAAAATTCCATTTCAACAACCATTAAAACCCATAATACTTTGAAACAAAACATAGAAAAAGGAAATCCTAAAACATAAAAAGAGACATCAAAAAAATAGTCACCCATAAAAACATAAAAACATAAGAAAATTCCTTATATTTCTTAGAAAATCACTTTAGATATTCTTTTCAATAAAATTATTCAATCAAAATATCAAATTTCCCTTAAAAACTTTTATTAAATTTTTTCTAACTTATCCTTAAAATATTTCCAATCTATAAATTTTTCAAAAAACATAGAAAATAATTTCTTAGGAATTCCCACAAGACACCCATACAATATCTTAACAAATTTAAAACAACTTATATTTATCAAATTAATACATTTATAAACCCCCATTTTATTTTAATTTTTAAAATTTTAATAAAACCTTCTAATATTCTTTAAATTCCAACTCATTTTCAAAATAATCCAAGGTTTTTATTCTGGAAGTCAAATTTAAATAAAATAAAATGTCATTTAATTATAATCTATATTAAACATCTAAAATCAACCTAAACTAATAGCAAGAATAAATGAGATAAATTCAAACCATAAAGAATCAAAATTATATAAATACTTAAGAAGTAATAGCTACACATGTTTTAGCCACATGGTTTTTAAAATCATACACCAAATGTTCAAATATCAATAAAATCCATCCAAAGGGATTTATGTGATCTATATATGGTTTTCCAAACCATGCACAGTAACTATAAACCCCCTGAATTCCTTCTAAATTCCACTCCAATGCTTGTAGATTCTCAAAATAGCTTATAAATCTTAAAAAACACATAAATTCTTAAGGAAGAACCAAAAATCTTAAAAAACTGATAACCTGAATTTAATTAAAGAACTACTCATCTCATACTACCCTAATAACTCAATTTTAATACCAAGAGGTGGTGATCGAGAACCTTACTCGAGACTAACCACTTGAATTATGATGATCCTTCCTCCAATCTACTCAGCATCCCAAATAACAAGGGAAACTCCATAACTTAGGCCTTCATAAGAACTTGGGATCTGATACCATTTTTTCATGAACCATCCTAGACTTTACATGACCATGGCACCCATGACATCACTTGAGAGGTGTTCTCAATCCTACTAGGATAGATACAAGTGCCAAGGGCATAAAATATAATTCATTTAGAATAGTTTCACCTGAAGAATAATATTAACACAAAGGGGTTTTATTCGAAGACCCAACATTACCATTCTATACATTGGATGTTCATTTCACCTAAGAAAAAGATATAACATATATACAAAACAAAATGAATCCATAAGAAGAATAAGCATCTTACAAGACAACATCCAAAAATCAATATAGACTGACTAACAAAAAATAAGGCACAAAGTGAAAAGTAGAAATTTGAAATGATGATATATCCAACAAAACAAAAATAAATAAATAAAGATAAAATAGACCATAACAGGCATCTCCATGTGTAAGCAAAGAATCTCCACTCACCACTTCCATCATCCCAAACTAGGAATCCAATACCAATAGTGATTTGAATATCAAACTATCACGTCTGAGAATAACCAGATAACCTATAATGATAATAAGCATGAGCATAATTTCCCAGTAAGTAACCACTCATCGATCCAAGCATATACTTTAAATATGTAGCTATTTCACACTAGTTTGATAATAGGTATGAATATATATATATATATATACACATATAATGTTGGTTATCATTTTTAAAGGAAAATAGATGATGGATAACATCTTTAAAACCAATATTTTGGGAAAGGAAATGAGTTAAAGAAAACATACTTTCTTTCAATGGAAGTGGGTAAAGGATCCAAGGTTTTTATTTTAATTAAAAAAAATACATTTACATTTTTACCATTAAAATCATTCAATATAGATAATTTGAAAATATTGTATCATGGGAACCTACGGGATATTGGTAAAATCTAAGACAATGATATAAAACTATTAAATAGGATTGGTTTCAGATAATAAATAATCTAATATGACTCTTAGTATTACCCTCACTGGTTTAATTGAGGGGCACAATCCCATAAGCTAAATAAAATCTATCTCAAGAACACTAACTAGAGCATGATCCTAAACTAGTGTAGCAAGTTTCTCTAGGCTTCATACCTATCCACCCCTAGTTTCCTATGCCATAAAAATTTAATATTAGTTCACACAATAATACATAACAATATATATAATATAAATCATAGCAAGTCACACCCTTACCAATGACACCCTCATAATAAACAACCCTGATTCTATCAATATCACACACAAAAATACAAAATCCCCTTCACCATTAATCATCACATACATATCATATTAACCATTTATTTTCCAAAAAACTTGATTCATGTTTTAAGGAGTTTTCATTTTCTAAATAAATCATTTGGAAGGTGCCATATGGGCTTAATGAGAATTCCTTATAAGACCAATCCACAAAACATGTTTTTGAAACCACAAAAGTCTTTAAAATTCAACTATTAATTTCAAATTTACAACTAATAATTTATACAGATACTTGATAAGTATGGGTTCCCAAAACAAACTTTACGCTTTGAAACCAAAGAGAAACCTCATGCACATTTGAAGAATTCCAAAGATAAACAAATTTCTTTTTATAAAATCCACTAGTTATAGTTAATAACACTTTTAAAACACCCAAAACATATATTAAAACTAATAATAAATCATAATTATAAATTTAAAAGAGTTATATAAAGGACCACCTACCATTAATCTCACTACTTCTATAATTAGTGGTGGTAAATCACCTCTATGTGGTCCGAGAGGGCCTAAAGAACCAAAATGAACTCTAAAACATCAAAAACCCCAATAAAAATTTTAACCAAGAAAACTCTAGGTATCCATGAACTTTATAGTACAATATAAAAAGAATAAAAGGAGAATAAATGAAGTAGGAAGAGACAATAAGTGGTTTACCTTGAAGAATCAAACCCAAAACATGAAGTTTCCACTTGAAATTTCCAAGGGGAGAGGATAATGAAGGTAGGAGATCTTGGTGTGTGTGAAGTTGAATGAGAGAAGGTGTGAGATTTGGGGGTAAATCCAATAAAGGTAAAAAGATTAAATCTTAATTTTTAATGATCTATACATTGGGCATAATTTGACCGCACTGTTTTCCAAACTGTGTGTCAGTAATGGGCCTCCTAGTGGATGTTCTATAGTACCTCTCTCGAGCATGACGCGCGTTTAGACAAAATGCACGCCAACCATGTGGTTATATTTTCTAAAAACTAAAAGCCTATCTCATGGTTTATACTAATCATTCTATAACCGTGTTAAATTAGCTACATGCCCAAAAACTCCAAAAAATCAAGGGAAACGCCCAAAAAGAGAGTAAAATAAAGGAGACTCAAAAAGAATAAAGTAATAGAGATAAGTGAGATCGGAGTGTGACATGGAACCTATAGAGGTTTTTCCTTCTTATGAATTGAGTTGAGTATACTTAAGAGGTATTTTTTGGCATTCCTCGGGATGTGGTAAGTCTATCTTATGATAAGCTAGTGGTGAGAATTAAATTAAGGTAGTAAAATGGGAATTTTTGGACAATATGGTCATGTATTTAGGCACTAGGTTATAATGAGATGTTGTGAGTTGTGTGATGGGTGATATTCTATTCATCATTATATAGGAGGTCACATGTATCTAATACCCCTTTTATCATTCTAAGCATTCATGGTTTGGTAATGGTTCCAACATATCCTTTTTCTATTCATGAGAAAGTTGTGTGAGTTTCCAACTATGTACCCCGACATTTATAAATTGGTTTCATATAGTTCCAACTTAGAGTTGAAAAACTATTGAATGATATAGATACAGTTCTAACCTTGTAGTCTGACACTCTTGATTAGGTTGGGAATAGTGATAACCTATCACTATAATATTAATTCTTGATTAGATTAGGTGTGGTGATAACCTATGTTATGATATTATGAGATAGTTAGGCATCATTGCTAACCTAGTGAATTGAGATTTTTATTAATAATTGATTGGATGTTATTACAACCTATTATTTTGAGTTTATTATGAGATTATGGGTGGACAGTAATCAACCCCACTTCTATATAATGTATTTAGACTTTTGGAAATTCTATCTTATACACTGGTAGTGGCAGAAGTGGGTAGGGGCGCTCATTTGGGTGGCTTGTTTAGAAATCGATGATGTGATGAGTATACATTACATTATTTTTTATTATTGTTACATTTAATATTATACATGCACCATATATATCTTGTATTATTATAGGTGCACCATTGGTGGTGGCCTACTAAATATATTACTCAAACCCTGAACATGTATCTCAGTGGGAATATAGATTCCATGGTTTATGATATAGTAAATTCCTAGTTATTGATGAGTTAGACATATTTGGTTGATGGGGACTAGTATATGTGACCTAGTGAGGCCATAAACTAACTTTTTGGTAGTGCATTTGTTTCTTTTTTTGGATTATATCATGTATATTACCAACCCACCAGGTGATCTTTCTTTTGTTGTCAAACTTGTATATCATTACATGGGTCACATGTTTTTATAGAATGTGATATGTTTGACTATTTTTAGATTATCGCTATAATTTTTATATCATGATGTGAAATATGGAATGATAGTGTTTATTAAGTTCACTATTATTTATGGTTATCTAGTATAGGGTATAGTATCCCCATGACCCTAATAGACCATCATTATTAGTTGATAGCCTTTGATTTATGATAAGGCATATTTAGGGTATGTGATGCCCTAATTCAGGATATGTTGGTAGGTTCTAGGATGGTACATTAAATATAACATGTGATATTAGTAATAGCCATTTTTTAGATTTTTTTTAATCTTGTATCTTTTCAATATCTTTTCAATATATGTACTTTGACTTAGCTCAAGCAACCTCTTGGATCTATCTTAATAGATCATAATCTCTACAATATAGGCCATTTCATTAATACTATAGAGAAAAACTAATGTAACTAAATATTAACTAACTATAATATTTTTATCCCATTTCCTATTAATAATATATCATCAACATATATCACTAGAAAAACTATGGTACTTCAACTAACCCTCTTGTAGGCACATGGTTCGCTTTCACTTTTATTGAAACTAAATTCTCTTATGGACTTATCAAAATGGGAATTCTATGATCTTGATTATTGATTTAATACATAAATGGATATATGTAATTCTTATACCTTATAGGCATCCTTTGGTGTCACAATCCCATTTTGTTGTGTCATATAGACATCTTCCAAGAATTTCCTATTTAAGAAAGCAGTTTGAAATCCATTTATTTAATTTCATAATCATGATAAGTTATTATGTAAATTTTAATTTTAATGATTTTATAGTATCAATTAGTGAAAAAAATCATCATAGTTAATTACCTAACATTTCTTGGAAACATTATAAGACAAGAATATACTATAGGTAGTAACTTTACTATCCATATCTAGTTTCTTATTGAATACCCATTTATATCTAATGCAATTTTCACTATCCATAAGATCTACCGAGGTCCAAACTTTATTTTGGTTCATAGAATTCATTTTAGAATTCATAAATTCTTGACACTTAGCAACTTATAATATATTTTATACTTCTTTATAGGATATGGGTTCATCATTATCAATAAATAATTTTTGACCTTCCTCGGTGACAAGAAAATTATATTTCAATGATTATGTAACTTTTCTAGTTGTTCTATGCAGTGTTTTTTTCTCTAGAATAATTTATTCCACTAGGTATTATAGAATTTATTATTTATCTAAATCTTATAAATCTTGAGACTTGAAATCATCAAATTATATATTTCTCTCACTATATACTTTAAATATATACTCTCTATAATTTGTCATGTATTTCAAGTATGAGTTTTCTATCTGAAGTTTTATATAGGTAATATTATTTTGTCCCTTTAAGATACACTAAAAAGATTTATTTTGTGTCTCATAATGTTATTTTATTATTAGTCTTAACAAACACTCTACATCCCCATACAAGAATATGTGACATGATGGGTTTCTTCCCTAACATAAATCATATGGGATTTTGTTTTCTAGGTTAGTTGGCACATAGTTTAGTGTATATACCACTAATTGTAATCCATATCCTAAAAAGGATAATGGAATATTTTCATGACTCTTCATTAATATCACCATGTCTAATAATATGTGATTCCTTCTTTTACTTACATCTTTCAATTATAGTGTATAAGGTGGAGTGAGTTGGGATATAGTTTCACATTCATTAAGATAATCAATGAAATATTAGTTGAGATATTCTCCACCTCTGTCCTATTAGAGTTTTTTTATTTTCTTACTAAGTTGGTTCTCTACTTTACTTTTATATTCCTTAAACATCTCAAAGGAACTTGATTTATATCACATCAAGTATACATATCCATATATAGTGATGTAATTTTTAGAAGTAATTAGTTATGAGAATCCACCTCTAACTTCTACTAAAAATGGTCTCTCTACATCTGTGTAAACTTTTTTTTAAAGATTTATAGATTTTTCACCTTTACTACTAAAAGGTTTGTTGGTCATTTTACATTTTAAACAAGTATGACATATATCTCAAAAGAGTCTAGATATCCTTATTTATATAAATTTATCAAGCATTTTTTTCTTAAATGACCAAGTTATCAATTCCATAATTGAGTATATGGCTTCCTCTTCAAACCCTCTCCCGCAAGCAGATCTGGTTCCTCTGGTGACCTCTGCACTGGGTTCTCCGGTGGCCAGTGGCGGATCTGATCGTCCCCTGCATCCTTCTTTCAAGGAGGTTCTTTTGCGCTCTTCCACGGGCGTTGAGCGGGTCCAGGATGCTTCGTCAGATGTTTCAGCGGCTTCTTCTTCCTTCTCGGAGAACGGCTCTACTGTGTGACAGGTTTCGGCGGCGTCCTTCACAGCAGCGTCCGTGGATCTCCAGTGGACATTGGTGGCGCGTTTCGGTGCTGATAAGCCTCTGCTGGCGGTTTTTCAAGGTTACGTCGGGAGGTGGGGTTTAGATCTGCCGGTGAAGGTGTCCACTCTGGACCGGAAGTCGTTTTGCATTGTCCTGGCCTCCAGGGTAGATTTCATGAAGGCTTGGTGCAGGAGTGCACGTTCCATGGGGCGTTGGAGGTTTTCCCTCTCTCGGTGGTCGATGGACACCCATTTTGGTCGTGAATGCTCCAAGGCGGCGGTGTGGATTTCTCTTCCAGGGCTACCATTGCCCCTCATGAACGAGGCTTTTCTTAAAGCTACTGGGGATTCGTTGGGAGTTTTTCTTTGTGTTGATGATCAGTCTTCTCGGCTGGCAGAGTCTTCGACGGCCAGAATCTGTGTTGAATTGGATATTGTTCAGCCGCTTCAGGACCATCTTGTGATCAGGATTGAAGGATTGAATGATCGTCGTCAACCTTTGTTTTACCCAGGTTTTCCCAGGTTTTTTACCCGTTGCCATATTTCTGGTCATACCTTACAGGTTTTCCGCTTAGCTTTCCGGGAGGATTTCTCATCTAGAGGGGTTCTGACGTCCTCCTCTCAGCAGTCTCGGTCGCGTGTTCCTTCAAGGTCGGAGGGGCCTGTTTGGGATAAAGGAAATGCTTCGGTTCCCTCCCTTCAAACGTCAAAGGCTTCCTCTTCCAGGCTAGGTGATTGTGGTGATGGGAGGGTTTCCTCTTCTCGCGTGCTGATTCCTGTCAAGGGTCGAAGGGACGAGGTTTCCTGGGTTCATCTTCCTTTTCAGGGTCATCCCATGGGTATGGCTTTCAACAACTCTTCCTTTTCGCGATCTCTGTATTTTGGGGACTGGGTTCCGAATCGTAGGTGTATATCAGAGATCACCATGTTGGAGTCTATTTCGTGTGATCTTGAAGCTGACTCTCCTCCTGTGATTAGGAAGCTGCCTCTTCTGACATTGTTGTCTTCTTCAGTGGTGCTTCTATCTTTGCCTTTGCCAGCTCTGGTTTCACCTCCTGTTTCTCCCTGCTCTACATCTTCGCCCTCTGTGCTGGTTTCCTGTCCACTGGAAGGGCAGGGTTTTTTGTCTCTAAAATCTACTATGAAGGTTCCATCCAAAGGAGACGTCTCTACAGGGGCTTTACTCATGAAGGTGCATTCTGGTGTTCGAACTAGATCTCAATCAAAATCAGTTGCGATGGTTTCTTCAAGCTTGCATCATAGTACAGAGAGCCAGGAGTCTGGGGCCAAAGCCAGACAAGTTTTTTTTTAATGTTTAAAATTTTAATCTGGAATGCCCGTGGTCTGGGGGCTGGAGCAAAGGCTGATTTCATATTTAATGAGCTAAGTAATAATCAGGTCTCTATGGTTGCTATCCTGGAACCAAAACAAGCTTCCATTAAGATTATTGAGTATGCGCGGAGGCTCAAGGTTCGTGGTTTTTTGCACGGAGATCCTCCTAACTCTCATATCTGGCTCTTTTGGAATGATCATGTGTCGGTTGATCTACTGCGTGCTTCGGACCAGTCTCTGGCCACCAGGATTACAGTTGGGCTTCAGGTTTTTATTTTTTCTTTCATCTATGCTAAGTGTGACACGCAGGTCAGAGAGTCCTTGTGGTGTGAGCTTGATGATGTTAATTCTGATGATTCTCCTTCTATTATTGGAGGAGACTTCAATATTATCGCATGTCCAGAGGAGAAGAGAGGGGGAGGTGACTTTCCTAGGAATTTCAGTCATGCTTTCGTTTCATTCATGGCTAGGAATGGTCTTCTGGATGCTGGTTTTAAAGGTAGCAGTTACACCTGGTGCAACAACCAACGTGAAGGGAGACAAACTTATTGTCGCCTTGATAGATGCTTGATGAATGAGGTGGCCATTTCAATGTTCCAGGATTCTAGATTCGTTCATCTAGTCAGGTCATTATCGATCACTCTCCACTACGTATTTCTTTGGGTGCAGGGGCTGGTAGGGAGGATCATGTTGTCTTTTCCAAACTATGGATGGAGGAACTAGGCTTTTCAGATGTGGTGAGGGAATCTTGGGATCTTCAAATTTGGGAGAACCCGTGGACCATTCTCCATGGCAAGTTGAGATGCCTTAAAAATCTTCTAGCCAACTAGAAGAAAAAGCTCCCTGGCCGTGATCAGGATCTGGTTGAACTTAGCAAGGAGGTGGAGATTTTGGAGAGTTGCCTGGAACAGGTTTGGGATGAGTATTTAATGAGTTAAGAGATAAAAAGGTCCATCTAATTGATAGCCTATTGAGACAGGAGCGGTTGGCCAGAGAGGGTGCTAGAGTCAGATGGCTTCGGGAGGGAGATCGAAATTCTGGTTATTTTCATGCCTGTATTAGAGAATGTCATCGTGTTCAGCGGCCCACTATTTTTATAGAAGATGGATCCTTTACCAGTGATCGTGATGAGGTTAGAGTGATGGTTAATGGGGTTCTCAAATCCCTATTGGCTGCACCCATCCCAAGTATGGAAGGAGGGTACCCGAGAGGAGATGCTGAAATCATTGGGGGCATTCCAAGATGTGTGTCGGAGGACGTTGATGAGGGTCTGAGGAGGTCTGAGGAGGAGGATGAAGTTCGTGAGGCTGTTTGGTCATTGAACCCAGATAGTGCACCGGGTCCGGATGGTTTCCATGTATCCTTTTACAGAGCGATGTGGGAATTGGTTAAAGGGGATTTGGTGAGAGCTGTCCAGGATTTCTTTCGTGGTGGGAACTTGCCACGTATTGCTTGTGCAACCAAGATGGTTCTTATTCCTAAGGTGAATGATCCCCAGTCTATTAATCAGTACCGGCCCATTAGTATGTGTAATGTACCTTATAAAATCCTATCCAGCATTCTTAATAAAAGATTGGTGACTCACTTGGACTCTTGGATGGCTCCGGAGCAACATGGGTTCATTAAAGGGAGGTTAATTCAGGGCGCTATACGAGTGGTTCAAGAAATGGTTACCGGCATCAACAACAGGTCATTCGGGGGAAATCTGGTGGTTAAGCTAGACATGAGCAAGGCATATGACAGGGTGGAATGGGGTTTCATCCTCATAGTCTTAACTTTCATGGGGTTTTTGAGGTGTACTAGTGACCTGCTTTTTCGTTGTTTCAGCTCATCGTGGATTGCTACTTATTTTATGGGTAAGCAATTTGGTTTTTTCAAGACTTGTCGTGGCCTTCGGCAAGGTGATCCTTTGTCCCCCACTATCTTCATTCTCTCTCAAAATGTTTTCAGCTGTTTTATTAACCAAGGCCTCAGTATGGGTAAAGTTCTTCCTTACCAGAATAGGGATGCTACAAGGGGTATATCTCACTTAATGTTTGCTGATGACAGTATTTTTTTTATCAATGGTAGTAAACGTTTTGTCCAGGGGTTGATCAGGCTTCTTGGGGAATATTGTAATTGGAGTGGACAGGTGGTGAATAAAGAGAAAAGCTCTTTTTACATAACCAGACATTTATCTGATTCGAGGGTTAGGGATGTGGGGGCTATTTTGAGTATGGAGAGGGGTTCCTTTCCCATGGAGTACCTTGGGCCCCCGGTGAGTCCCTCCTCTCTTAGGGTCCATCATTTTGATAAACTCATGGGCAAGATCTCTAGACGAATTTTGAATTGGAAAAATAGGTTTCTATCCTTCGGTGGTCGTATAACTTTAGTGAATAGTGTATTGGTCTCCATTACCATGCATATTATTTCTACTCTGAAGATTCCTAAAAGTGTGATTGTCAAATTGGACAAGATTATGGCCGCCTTTATTTGGGATGGGCATATGGAAGGTAGGCATCATTGGGCTTCGGGGAAACGTCTTGCAAGACCACTCTCTAAAGAGGGTATTGACCTGCGGAGTGTTTCTTCAACAATGCAGGGGATCCATGCAAAGCTGGCATGGGAAGCTTTGGGAGGTCGGTCTCTTTGGAGCAGGACAATGCAAGGCATATATGGTCAGGATTTGTGTGATCGTAGATCGAGTTCTTCCAAGTTATGGAAGCTGATTCATCCCTTTATTGAGGTTCTGCATCATCATTCTCGGTGATTAGTGGGAACAGGGAATATTAATTTTTCGTAGCATGATTGGCGGGCTGGTAGGCTGTATTTCCCAGGCTGTCCTACTCCAGGCATGTCCTTCAGTGAGGCTAGTGGTTATCCCAGATTTCTTCAAGCGGTTCTGGAAGAAAATAAACTCGTCGTTTTCAACAAAATTGTCACTAGTGATGATCCTGATAAACTTATTTTTACAGGTGCATCTTCGGGCATCTTTTCTATTAAGGATTTTGGTCATGTGACAATGGTCATGAAAAATGATGATCCTTGGGGAGTGATGTTGTGGTGTAAGGAGATTCCCTCCAAATTTAATTTTCTCTTGTGGCGTGTAAGGAACAGAGCATTACCTACTGATGAGAATTTGCAACATATGGGTGTGAAAATAGTATCCAGATGCTGGTGTTGCAGGTCACCTAATATCGAGTCAATGGGTCATCTTTTTTATGGAAGTGAATGGGCTAGAGGAATCTCGAAGTTTTTTGGGGCCTTTTTTGGCTGGGATGAATCTGGAGAGGTGCATGACGAATTTTTTAGTTCCTGGTTCAGGGGCACGGATACAAATGGAATGGAGAGGAAGGCCAGGACGGTAATCCTTGTGGCTGGTTGCTGGACTATATGGCAGGCTCGGAACGTGGTGCGTCATAACCAAGGCAGGAGTTCTCAGGTCAGCATTTTATTCAGAATGAAAAATACAGTTCTGGATTTTCTTCGTCTCTGTCCTGAATGCAAAGCAGCACCGTCAATGAATCTTGTTTTTTTGCATCTTGCACGCGAGCACCAGGCTGGTATACAAAGGCAGGGAAAGTGGGTTCGATGGCAAGCGCCAAGTCATGGTTTCAAGCTCAATACAGATGGGTCTCTACTCATTGGGGAGATGCGTGGGGGCGGGGTCGTGCGGGATTGTTTTGGTTCGGTGATTGCTGGTTTTACAGCTGCGTATGGAGGAGGCGATGCTCTGCAGGCGGAGGCTTTAGCAATGGCTTCTTGTTTGGAGATCTGCAATCAGCAGAATATCAGCCTAAGGATAGCAGATACTGATTCCATGGTTTTGTATAATGCTTTGTTAGGTAAGGGCAGTATCCCTTGGAACATTGCTTATATTATCTGGAGATGCAAATCACTCATGAGCAAGCCCACAGAGGTCACTCATACTTGGAGAGAGGGGAATATGGTTGCAGATTTTTTTGGCTTCTATGGAATCTTTGAATCAAGGTATGTTTTCTTTTCTTTCCTTAAGTTCTTTTCCGAAGGAGGGGATGAAATTTGTGGTCAATGATACTTTGGGTTTGAATTATTTTAGACCACCATGAGTTTTTTTTTATCGAGGTTGTATGTACGGTGAACTTTGAAATCAATAAAAATATTATTTTTCAGTCAGTATAGTATAATTCATGTGAATTTTATTTGTTATTTATTACCAATATTGGATTTTTTTTAATTCTAGTGTATGTAAATATTCTTAATATGTGTCATATAGTATCATATATTATCTTTATAAAGGAATTTTATTTTATTTATTGACTTGAAATAAAAACCATTTGTGTTTAATAATGTCACATATATAATGTTTTTGGTAACATTAATCATATAATAATAGTTTTCTAAAACCAAAATCATTCCACTTGGTAATGTGAGATGTTAATATTCTATAGTTAATGTAGCAATCCTCTTTGCATTGATAGCTAGAAGATCCACCTCATAATATATCATGATCAATATGGTTCTTGTATTTGGATAAAATGTGTGAGCTAAAATTTATATCTAATAACTAATTATTATAAATAGAAATATTTCATTCAATAATAAATATACTAGAAGCTTCCCCTTGTTTCTTTATTATTTAAGTATTCTTCCTATAGTGGTAATTCTTCCCACTTGAAAAAAACTAGCTTACTTACCTTTCTCTCAAATCCTTTTGTTTCTTTTAAGAATTATAAAAACATGACATTGTATTATATCCTGACATAGACCTTCTTTCATTCCTATTCACCATAAGTATTGAAGTATTGTTTTTTTCATGTCCTTATCATCAAGATGAATCATGATAAAAATATCTTGAAGTCATTTTTCCAAATTTTTTCTATTAAAATTTATAATAAATCTTCAAAACTATGTGGTATGAATGGCCCAAAGACCTTCATTTTTTATTCATTTTTTATAATCCTTTTAAGGGTTGAAGGGGAACCCATACATAACCCATAGACTTCCTGACATTATAGGACCTGAAGGTCTTAAATGAATTCATCCTAGACAATGATTACTTAAAACTGCCCCTCCCCGACATCTGCATCGTGATCAACACTCCACCTTCGCATGACTATTTGGATAGTTGTCCTGTATAGGGATGCACAGGACTGGTACCGATGGAAAAGTCACACCCTCTCATTCTTCTAAGTCTTATTAGCTCTGATCTGGTTAATGTGTCTGCTCTGAATCCTCATCTATGGCCTTATTCTTTGTAAGTCAGTATGGTACATCTGTAATTCATGTGTTTCTAAGGACTTGAGGTGTCTTAAAGGCTTGGTTATCCCGAAGTTCTTAAAGGACCTAAGGACCAAACCGATGGCTTGAAGGCCCAAACAGGTGAATAGTTCTGGCTGTTATAGTACCGAACAGTACCTACTATAGTACCTCCTACAGTACTGCTATAGTAACCTGGAAAATTTCCTCCGCCAAGATTAGATCTTGGGTCTCTTGGATGCACTTAAGGAGCTCTCACCAAATATTGATTTTTCTAATTGATTAATGAACCTTCGCATCTTGAGAACATGAGGTATGGTGGGGACTCCCTCTCCCAACTTTCACATGAAGAGTGCATTCGATATTTTTTAACTCTCCTTTCATGTTCTCTCCTGATATAAATCATAAATTTGAGACAATATAGATTATTCATATTTTTATTTTTGATGTTTTTATAGATCACTTGAAATTGATGATAACATAATTCATTGTACATTCAATGCATCATCCACATGTCTCTAGTAGATATCTTTCTCATCCTCACTAGATTTCTGAGGAGGATCAGAAGGTGTTGTGGATTCCAACACATAATAATTCCTTTCTAATTATAGTATAATGATAAATTTTTTGTATCTCTCCTATAAATTTTCACTAGTAAGGATATTCACTTTTTCCAAAATAGATCATAATGAAAGTAAGTTTATGGTGCCACTTTAAATTATCTAAAATAAATAAAGTAATAATTTAGTAATTTATCTTGATGATTAGTTTAAACATTATTGATTAATAAATCATTTATGACTCTCACTATTTTATCAAATCCTATTGGCCCTCACCATGGGATTTGGAATATCTAGTTTCTAAGATATTATAGTGATAAGGATCTAAATATCCATTATTATAGCATATATTGTGGTCATGATACTCATAAAAGTTATTTAGGTTGTCGTTACTATTTAAAACTACATTAACTCATATATCATTGATATGTTGACTGGACTCCCTAATCCTTAAATCTTATATTCATATTTACTCAATGTTTACCTTGAAATTTCAATAATTAGACTATGGACTTTTCCATTGATACCAATTTGTTTTTGAAAAACCATTTCCATCATTAAAACTCCTTAATAGTGGGAAATACTCTAGACTATGGTCAAGTGAGAACCTAAAACTATGGTTGTATTCCAATTCATGTAATGGAAGGTGTTTTAATGACTTAATATTTTCTTTCAAGGTATTTTAATTAAACTGGGAAATGGAATCTATTTTTACCCAAAATTCATGTTAATTATTCTATATAGATTATTATATAAATAATTAATCATATAATATAAAATATTTCTTGTGTGTTATAATCAATTTTTATCATATTTTTCTTATTAATTATTATAAATATGATCTGAATTATATTTAATAATTAACCATGAAAAGGTATGTATATGTAACATGATCATGATTGTTAATATGGTGACCCAAGATACACATACATAAATAATACTTTGAATTCATGGTTTAATTACTACATTCAGCAAATAGCTATACAAACCAGGGACTAAAATTTTTAGTGTCATGAAGACTAGCTACATAAACATCTTATTTTACAACACTTATAAACATTTTTTCATAACCATTCTCCTATAGAACCTCTTCTATACATATCATATCATATAATCATCTTCATAACCTGGGGATTGGAAACATAATAAGGGGTGATCTTGAATGCTCAATAAGGGAAACATATCAACTAGTCATAATATTTAGATAAAAAATATGAGGGAAAACATGATTAAGGGAGTAATATCAGATAAAAAGATCATGAGACCATAAGTGATAAAAAAATTGATTGATCATTAAGGATCATGGTATAGGAACATGATATTAAATAAAGGTTATAAAAACATGTCTTAGAAACATATAATGAGAATAAAATTAATACATAAGAAAGAATAATATCTTTAGAACATGGAATATTATAAAAATTTGGCATATCTTTAAAATAAGGAACATTTTAGTGAATTAGTGGTAGAAATGTAATCATTAGAAAATATTGTGAACAAATACAAGTATTTATACCCTTTAATTTTTTGAACAAATCCAAGTATGTACACCCATTAGTTATGTGAAAAAGTAAAATTATGTCCACGCATCATTATATCATGAGATATAAAACCATAACTAATTCATTGGAGGGTGATATATAACCCCATCCATCATTATCCATACATATATGTGCCACATAAAATAAAATCATTCATCTTATCATAAATAACTCAGGGGAAGAAATATGGGTTTCATAACTTTTCCAGATAGTATCATATTAAAAAACATCAATATTTGATAACAAATACACTATCACCCCAAAAGAGAATATATCAGGTGATTTATAAACCATTGATTTATTAGATAATAATATTTTGAAAATAATAGAGAAATAAAAGAAATGGTTTTTCAAAAAAAAACTTATTATTATCATCTTGAAAAGATGTGATTTCTGAGTCACATTCCAAAAACCATTTATTCTTAAATGAAGAGGGAAAATATTAAAAAAAATCTTTGAAAACAAATTCCAATAAATATACCATGTAAATAAATAAATCATATGTCAAAATGTGATGTATAAGGTAAAAATATATGATCATTGAAAGTAAAATCCTTTGAAATATTTGAAAATTCTTTTATTAAAAAACCCACATTGTTAAAAGGATATAAAATCATTGGTTTAAAATAAATGGGAATAAAAGGGATATTGGAGATAAAAACAATTTGAGTTTACACTAGGGAAATAAGAACATTGGTAGGAAGTGAAAACATGGATATAGAGTAAAAACCCATTAAAAGTGATGTGAATTATTCTTAACAAAATTTCATTTCCACAAAACAATAGATTCATCAAGGAAGAAGAATTTGGTATGAAATTTTATTTCCCTATAAAATAAGGTATGAATAAAAGATAAAATTATCACATTTTATATATGATCATACTTTAAAAGGTTTTAGACAAAGAGAAGTGATTATGACCTAAGGGGAGGATTTGAGTCATGAAAACCCTACCTTTGCTCTTGCTTAGTCGAATGCGCTCTAACCTCTTGTATCAAAAAAATAACTATCTAAATCACATATTCTAGAAAATTATTCATTTATATAACATTTTATAAAATTCTTTTATAAATATTCAATGCGTGTTTATTAGTTAGTTATCATCTATTTTCAAAATCAGGCATCATAAATCTTTATCATTTTGAACTAGTTTTGTAATGGTGGTGTTTTATTCATTATTATCACAAATTTCATCATTATTGAATCATAGTAGGCATTGTAAATAATTTTATAAAATAATTTATAAATTTTTTATTTCATTTCTTAAGTGTTTTGGTGATTTTTTGTGGCAAAAAAATCAAAGACGAGCTCGTTTTGGTGACTTTAATGAATAAAAGATGATATATTAATTACATCATTATATATTGATATTATGACTCAATAATGATTTTTACATATTTAATAAGTTATTAGTACATTTTTTACTATAATTTAACATTTATTAATCATGCACAACATAAACATTATAACATCACTCATGTAAGTAGTAAAAACGACCTAAACAAGAGTGTGTTATAATGAATGAATGAGTAAGTGAACATTATTATATAATGTTAATATAACTTTTATAGGATCTTAAAATTTTCATAATTATCATATATCTTCATTAAAATCATTATTATAACTATACAATATGTTTGGTTATGAAAAATTAAATTCATTGTTCGTGGAGGTGATAGTTTGCATGTATGCAAGATTAACAATCTCATTTCCCAATGAATGGATGGAATGATGGTAAAATGAAGATTTAATAATTTATTTTTGACATATAAAACCTATTTATTAATCAAATCATTTCTTTATACAATATTTAATAGGTAGTTATAGAAAAAAATGACATCGCGTCATGGAGGTGGTAGTCCACACATACATAAGATCGATGTTATTTTGTTTTATTAGTGGATGAAAAGGATTGAGTATTTGTAATATAATTAATATAATGAAATTTATGTATAATAATTATACTTATTTAATTATATTAACAAGTTTATAAATGATTTTATGAAGGATTAGAATAAAATAAAAGACTTAGATAAGGTAATATTCACGTTGGAAGCTTGATTTTTCTCTTGAAAAACTCCTTGGAAGTGAAGGACTTGAGAAAAATTAAGGTGGAAAGAAGATTATTTAGGTGGAAGAGTGATCTGGGAGGAGGAAAATGCTATAGTTTCAAGAAGAGATTTAAAATTTAAGTTTCACTTTAAAGGGTGGAAGTGGTATCCTTTTATAAGAGAAGAAAAGACATTTCTGGAAACATGCATCATTTTTTAATAACGACATGACACTATTCAAAGTTCAATGGAAAAAAAGTGGGAAAAGGGTGGGTTTTGTAAAATATTAGGTGTAATATCCTCTCATAAATTCATTTTGAGACAAGATAATATTTATTTATGGATTTTGTTTTTTACTTTTAACGTTTTACCCAAATTAACTTTTACCTTGGTAATTAATTTTTAACATTAATAATTAACATTAATGGAAAAGATTAAGATTGGATCATTTTACATAATTTTAACACATAAAATTTATAAATGTGTTAAAAGTTAATTTAAAAATAAACACACTTAATTGCATAAAAACAGTTTTTAGAAAAATAATGTTTGTAAGATTTAAATTTATATATAATATATAATTATCTTGGATATTGATTTTAATTATATAAATTGATTTATTATGAAACAAATAAAATACAGGAAATGAAATACTGAATTTCACCATCTAAACACATAATTACAGGAAATGACTGAAAACAATTTTTTATTAAAGTGACATTTTAATTTAGTTTTAAAAATATTGGATATAGGATTATAAGTTCATAGAATATTTTAAAATGAATAATTTTATTCCCTAAATAAATAGTTTATTAATTAAATTTTTTTATTCTTCTAGGATAATATTACATAATTATAAAATCATAAAAATTATAATTTTCCCAAAACTGTTTTTTTTATAGAAAATCAAACTTTTTCATAAACAACTCAAAAAATCATACTAAGAAAATTTTGATGTGAGGAATTAAAAAATAAATTTTATTTTGTGAAATTTAAATTATAATTCTATAAATTTTATCTTTTAAAATAAAATAAATAATACAAAGAAAATGTCTTATTGAAGACAACCTTTTCAATATTAACTCATATTAATTATTTACCTTCTAAATGTTTAATGGTTCATAATATTAGTATCTATTATAGATTTATTAATAATTTTATCTTGATATTTTTGGTTTTTTTGTTATGCATATAGTGTAACAAAAGTTATTGAACATAGCATCAGTTTTACAAATTCTAGAATTTCAGGTTGTTGCAATTAAATTACTAGTCAGTTTATCGAGCGATAATAAACCAACCTTGATCCTAGGGGGTAACTCCTTGAGTTTGGATAAAATTTAATTGTAACATCCTATTTTTTCAGGACATTACTTATACAAATATAATGTAAATAACTACTAAAACCTTGTCCATCAGATCTAACCATAGTTCATTAGAATTGAATGAAAAAGTGAAGAATATACAAACCTTTCTTTTTGTAAAGAAACTGAGGCTTATGTTCATGCATGGTAGAAGAATATCCATTAAAAATAGTCAATAGACTCCTTCCTATAAATTTATCTTCAAGTTTTATGAATTTCATAAAACATTATGTAATATTTCTCTCACACTCATGACCTACTAGAACCCTTTAGTTAAAGAGAAGAGATATGTGAGATATATGAATTAGAGACTCACATAGATCAAATCACATTATTAAACCATAGTTTCTCAAGGATTGAATCAATTTATATAGACATTTGAGGAATACTATTGGACTCCCAAAAATTTCATGAATATTTTTTTATAATTTATTAATGTTTCATAAATATTTCATAATGTTACAACTCCTTGTAACTTTGAGTTAATCCTTATATATAATTTTTTAACATTTAAACAATTAATAAAGATTCATAAAAATAATTAATATAATTATCTAAATAAAAAAACCATTTATGATAGATTACATGAAATAAATAGTCATTTATGTGTCATATCATAAAAAATTCACTACCATACACATAATCATGATGTAATGATCTTCACTATGATATGTTTTTCTTCAAAAAAACATTAAATGGTGACATTAATTACTCTATGGTTTTTTTAGTGCATAATTATTTCAATATACCACTTACCTAAAGCCTTATAGAATTTATACACATTTACCTTTTGTATTGTTATATGTAACAACTCATGAAATCATATCCAAAACTCACTTTAGATGTCCTAAAAAAATCAGAGAATTTAACATTATACACTTAATGTTTTATACATAATACTTGTAAAAAATTGTCCTTATTCATACAACCTCTAGGTGTGACCCCATGGGAATTTTTTGGATTAAAAACAATTATAAATTCTCTAATATATAATTTTAAGCAAGGAGTGAGATCTATAAAATATTCAATGATACTTAAGGTAGAAATGAATATAGAATTGTCTCTATCAATCACATGTTTCTTTATACTTGAGTCTGCCAAATGCATCACATAAATCATGCATAATTATAAAATCCATTTGAACAAGATATCAAATAGCTATGAAACATGGAGTATGTCAATATTATATAGGCATACTCAGGGATAGATGATGGTTTCTCTCTCAAGGGGAGAGCTTCTCTCCCTTTATTGTTTTGGCAATCACTTGGGTGAGCGTAGGGATTCATGTCTACTTGCTGCGGATAGATATTTTTCTGATGTGGTTGGGCACGGGGAGCTCTTTGCTCTATGTTGTCCACGCAATAGAGGTAAGTTGATTACAGGTGTTTTTGAAAGTGATGGTGGCAATCTTCTGGAGTTTGCATCGATGGTGGAGGAAAAGCTTGAGAGGATACCGGTGGTGGAGAAACCTGGCAGGAGGATGTTGGCAATGGAGAATCTCGGTGGGAGGCTACCTAGTGCCTTCAATGGTGTGGCATATGGAGACAAAAAGATGAAGGCAAATCATGAAGAGACCTATTTTTTGGGTGGGTGGAGTGTGGGTTCCTCATAGATCGAGGCAGGCATCCTCACAATGGGTGGAAGGCCGGCGTCAGGAGATGGTGATGGAGGTGACGCATTTGGTGGCGACGACAGAAGCTGGAGACGGCGACGTAGGATGGAGACGCGAGGATATGGGGAAGATGGGGTCCTGGGGGCAATATGATCTGCCCTCTGGGGGAAGAATTTGTGCGCTAGGCATTTGGGAGCCAACTGGGGATTGGGCTAGCAGGTCGGCGATGGAACATGGGAGGCTGACGAGAGTTCCAGGACAAGGTTCGATGCTGGCGGTGAGGATCTTGGATCCTGGAGGCGGTGTGGTTGGACCCCTCGATCTCAGATCGCCAGAAGTTGTGTGGGCTTGGGATGATAGGTCGGCGAAGGGAGTAGTGCATGGGACACAGGATGGGATCCCGGTAGCGGTGCAGATCACCGATGAATTGGAGTGTCGGCAATGATGGGCTACCGGCTTGCAGAAATCCAGTGTGATTGGGAGACATGAGATGTGCACTGGAGAAAGTGATGACCACATGCTTCGGGCTGCGGATGGTCTCAAAATGCGTTCCTAGAATCTAGGGCTAGGGAGATGACTTCTTATAGCAGATAGGTGGGCGATGGAGATAGGCGTTGCGGGAGGTGGGCGACCCTCGAGTTATGGTTTTATAGGGCAGGTGGAACAACCTGGTCTTGCAATGAGTGGAAAGTTTGGGCCTCAGGTCGGTAGTGGGTTTGCGGGTCTAATTTAGGCTTTTGTTACATGAACTTTGGGATTGGGATGTATTTGAGTGATGGTGTGTGGGCCTTTGGACTGTTTGGTGTTTTGGGGCAGCTTTGTTTTTCCTTTTTTCTGGTTTGGCGGTGATTCTTGTGCCGCATGTGTCGTGTTTTGCTGAGTTTATATTTTCTTTGATATTTTTTTAGAACTGATCTTGCTCAAGTCCTGAACTTTCCTAGTATATAGGCATACTCGTACATTTATGAATCCTTTTTTTTAAGGGCGAAGAAAAATTTTATTAAGAGAGAAAAGAGAGAGAAATTTTACATGAAATGGAAAGATGGAATCTTATTAAAATCTCTAACGAAATGGGGAAGGAGCTCAACCAGCAGAGAATCACTCCGTGTCATGGCTTGGTTGACTCCTTTGTTGGCAAGGTCATCCGCAACCGTGTTTGCTTCTCGACAAGTATGAGTGGAAATGTGTCTGATTTCAAGAAAGGAATTGAGGGAGTTCATCCATCGTGCAGTGAGAGGCCAAGCAAAATGAAGCACTCCATTCCAAATAGCTTGCACAATGGTGGTGGAGTCACTCTCTATCCAGATATCGTTCCATCCTTTTATCTTAACAAAATCAATGGCCTGAATCACTGCCATCATCTCAGCTTCTAAGGCAGAGGCAGTGCCATAGCTTCCAAAGAAGCATCCGTGACAACGACCAAGATAATCTCTGAAGATGGCCACACATCCTGCAGGGCCCGGATTTCCTCTGGAAGCTCCGTAAACATTGATCTTGATCCATCCAGGAGTCAGAGCTTGCCAAAAAACCTCAAGAGGGAGCTTCGGCTTAGTGTAAACGCCATCAATGTTGAGGTGTCGAAGTCATAAAGTTCCCAACTGAGTTGTCATAGTGCCCTTTCTGAAGGAGGGCTGTTTCCCAGATGGCAATAGTGATCCTCATCCGACCTGCATTGAGATTAAATGAGTAATTGTTGTAAATAATTGCATTTCTATCATACCAGATCACATGTAGGAGCTCAGCAATCGCAGCTAGGAAAAGGTTCTTGATTTGTCAAGAGAAATCAAGTTCCACACAATGTTTAAGTTGGGAGTAGATAGAGTCACTGGATAACCATTTGCAGTCAAAAATGTCAGTAACATAATTCCAAAGAGCAGAGGCTGTAGCACAAGATAAGAAAAGGTGATTAGTGTCCTCCCTATGTTGATGACATAATTTACATTTAGAGCACAGATAAACACCAAAAGACTGAAGACAAACCTCTATAGGAATGTGATTGTGTGCAATGCGCCAGACGAGGTTAAGCCTTGAAGTTTTAATCCAAGGCTTGTCAACAAAATTCAACCATGAGAGAATGGGGTCAGAATTATTGGAACAATGATGGTAGAAATTTTTGGAATCCAAAATACCATTGTGAGCTAGCTCCCAAGAAAGGATATCATCCCCATTTATAAAGGGGTAATTGTTCACAATTTGCTTAATGTGGTTAGGGAGATTGGTTGTACTAGAGTGCATAACCTGATTTATGGTTAAATTGGTGTTATCTAGAGAGTTATTAGGAGTGAGCATTGAGATGAGGGGAGAACCAGTCCAGTCATCAAGCCAGAAGTTTATGGTGGAATCTGAACTGACCATCCATCTTGAGTTATGCATGATGTCAGCAAAGACATTATGAATGGATGGCCAGAGGGAGGAGTTGAGGTAACTAGATTGACCCTTTTTAAGTTTTTGCAGGAGCCTGTTGTGTAGGAAGGCTATGGAGTCAGATTTTTTGTTGATCAACCTCCAAGTGAGCTTAGCTTGAAGAGCCTCATTAAAAAATTTAAGATTTTTAATACCAAGACCACCTTTTTCAAGGGGTTTGCAACATGTCGACCAAGGGACAGTAACAAGATTTCCTTCAAGGATGCTACCAGTCCAAACAAAAATTTTCATGTAGCCATTAACTTTTTTAATGAGACTATTGGGCCATTTATAAATCAACATGGGGTAAACTATTTTGGAGATAATAGTGGATTTCATGAGGCAGATTCTGCCAGCCATGGAAAGGGTTTTTTCTTTTTCTAGGAGGTAAGTTGTTTAGTCACTTGTTCCATGACCGTATTAAAGTACATAGGTTTAGGCCTACCCCAGAAGAGGGGAACTCCAAGATACGTAAAAGGGATGGATCCCTCTTTGATGCCAAGACTTTCAATGATAAAACCTTTTCTAGAAGGGGGAAAGGCTTTTCCAAAATAGATAGAGGATTTATTCTAACTAACTGATTGTCCAGAAACCTCTTCATAGTGAGACAGGGCCATTTAAGGTTAAGAATATTTTTCCTATCCCCATTAAGGAACATAATGATGTCGTCAACATATAGGAGGTGGGTCGGGACAGCAAGGTTTATGGCAGCCTGAATGGGTTTGAGCTTGTTTTGGTGAAAAAGAGAGGAGATATACCTACTGAGGTAATATTCTGCAATGGAAAAGAGGATCACAGAGAGGGGATCACCTTGCCACACTCCTTTTGAGCATTTGAAGTTGTTGGATTGGTGTTGCCCGATCTGGTTGGGCCGAATGCTTGTGGCCCGCAACTTTCGCGGGTCGAGCTCTGTGGTGAGCTCGTTGGGGGTTGCAGGGGGCAACGCGCCCTTGCTTCGGGGGTCCGGGGGCCGAAGGCCCCCGGCCCAAATTTTCGGAACTGTAGCAATGCTGACCACTGTAGCGAAGCTGACCGACCAACACCGACAGGCACTGTAGCGGTGCGGACTTCGGGGTCAACTTTACTGTAGCGCTTTTGACAAAACCAGTCGTCGTTCACTGTAGCGACGCGGACCACTTTTTTCGAATAGTGATCGTCTTCTCCATTTGTTTTATAGCCCATTTCGGGCTAGGGTTTTGTTGTCGGAAATCCTCTGTAATTTTCTGTGCTCCCGAATCATGGTGAAATTCTGCCTCTCCCGTGGACGTAGGGATTTTTCCCGAACCACGTAAATCGCCGTGTTCATTGTTGCTTTTCTTTCTTTCGTTTTCGCGTTTTTCTGTCGTTCTGTCTCCCGGTGATTCCGCAACAGAAGTATCCCTTAGAAGAACCATTAATGAGGATAGATATAAAAGCCGAATTGAAAAGGTAATTTATCCTGCCAATAAAAGTTTCATTGAATCTGAAGTCCTTAAGGACATTGAAAATAAAGTTCCAATCAATGGTGTCAAAGGATTTTTTAATATCAGATTTGACTGTGATATTACCCCCTCTGGACTTTTTATTTAAAGAGTTCATGCATTCTGAGGCATTGCAAATGAAATCTGGAATAGATCTGCCCTTTATGAACACAAATTGATTCCAAGAAATGATCTTATTACATAGGGGAGAAATCCTATTGGCAATGAGCTTAGTAATTATTTTATAGAGAGAGTTGATGAGAGTAATGGGATGGAAGAGGTGCAGCTCATTGGCATTATCCACTTTAGGAATAAGAGTCAGGAATTGGGCATTAAGGCCATATGGAAGAACACCGTTAGTGAAGAAGTGTCGCACTAGTTTTCAAACATCCATGTGCACAACCTCCCAATGATGTTGAAAGAAACCATTATTGAATCCATCAGACCCAGGGGCGCTATCAGAGTTAAGGCTGAAGACCGTATCTTTTATTTCATGGTCCAGCGGGGTGCCTAAAAGGAAGAGATTATCCTATTCATTGATCATATTTGGAATGATCCCAGGGATGAGATCTTTATTGATATTAGGCCCATTGAAAGTTTTGTGAAATTAGGAGACCACGTGATTGGATATAGCTTCATCAGAATCAAAAAGAGTGTCATTATCTTTAAGAAAGGATAAAGGGCAGTAAGATTTCCCAACTCTCTGAAGATCATTATAAAATTTGGTGTTCCTATCACCATCAGAGAGACATTTGGTTTTGAAAGTCTGTTTACACAAGTTGTCCTTGTGGATCAGAAGAGAATTGAGTTTTAAGGAGATGTTCATCTCATTCTGAGGATTGGAGGCAAAATCATCACGAGTCGATCTATTTTGAATTTGATTGAGATCAGATTCAAGAGAGGAAATCTCGACATCCATTTGGTTAAGTTTATCCTTACACTAGCCCTTTAGACAGTGTTTGAGGTGTTTTAGCTTAGTGACACAAGCAAAATCAGAGTTTTGATTCATGGATATCCAGCCATTTTGGATGAGTTGAGAGCATTCCAAGTTCTCAGACCAAGCATTATTAAATTTAAAAGGAATACTGCATTTTTCTTTTTTAGATAAGAGACTAACAAGGATGGGGTGATGGTATGAGTTCAGTTTAGGTAAAGTGATGCTTGAGATTGTGTCCCATACATCCAAGGCTGACATGTTAACAAAGGCCCTATCAAGTTTTCTAGCAACCATTTTGTTAGTGTCTCTTGTACCAGGTGTATTTAGCCCCTGAGAGGTTGATTTCAATTAGATTACAGATTTCAACAGAGGTTCTAAACTCTCTAGAAGAGATTGGGGATTGAGGAGGTCCAATCTTCTCACTGTGAGAATGATGGCATTAAAGTCACCAATAATTATCCAGGTCTCTTGGATAGAGCCAGCTAAGGTCGAGAGGTCCTGCCAGAGGGGTCGATGATCCTGGTATCTATTCTTGGCATAAACCATGGTGCAGAATCAGTGTAAATTGTTGTGAGAAAAATTACAAGTAAGCATTTGATTAGAAATATTGTAAAAAGAAACATCACCAAGAGAGGAGTGGAAAAAGACCCAAAGGGAGTCAACAACATTGTCATTCTTGCAAGCATCAAGGAAATTATAACCAATAGAAGAAAGATGCATAAAATTCAAGGAGAAATTAATCTTAGGTTCAGCAATAGAAAAAATATTTGGTTTATGTTTCATTAAAATCCTTTTTAGGACAGATAGCGCGTCAGCGTTAGCTATTCCTTGACAATTCCAAAAAACAAAATCCATTAAAACCTGTGTTTTGATCAGGAGTTACCCTTTTTTCTCTTAGATCAACTCGAGCCTTTGTTCCTCTTTGATCTTCTAGGATTTTAGGAGGAGACCGGGGGAGTCTTATGTTCCTTCTTACTCATACAAGTATCAGACAAGGTGTTAGCAGTATTTGATAATAAGAAAGGTTTTACAATTTCAGGGGATTTATGGGTTGAGGATTTGACCACAGAATCACCCTCAGCTTCCAATAAACAGACCCTATTCTGGGGAGAAACAGGCTGAACAGGTGAGACTTTCTTTCCCATTGCCTTAGTAGATTCATTGGGGGGGATTTTTGAGTTTGGTCCATTCAAGTTTTGGTTCAAAGTGATGGCAGTGGATAAATCAGTGTTCTGTTGTGTGCACACTGTCATGTGAGAACTATTTGGTGAAGATGAAGTGTTTAAAGAAATCAAACCTGAATTTCCCCCCTGGACTGCACGATCAGGAGAAAGAGTCTCTTGCTGATCAGCAGCACCATAAGCCTTCTCAACCCGCGGAGCAGGAGGAGTATCATTTGACACCGAGGCCAATGTCTTGGGGATTTGTTCAGAGTTAACAGCAGGAGTAGGATGCAAATGACCATCAAAGATCATCTGTTCAGTTTGAGGTTCTTCAAGGACAGGATGATGCAAGATATCCAGAACTAAATTCTCAATGTCTTCCAAAATGTTGAGTTCAATAATCATATTTTCCTCTTTTTCCACTTATCAGCCCAGGAGGTACCCGAGATCTCACCGGGAAGGATCGGCCGCTTCACCTAGACTTTTGAAGTTTTTTTCATAGGTTCAGGTTTGCTAAAGGTAGTATCTTTAGTTTTCTTTTTCCATTTACCATAAGTCCATCCATCTTCATCTGTAGGCGCGACCTAGCTCTTGACTACCTGGCATTTCAGAATCGAGTGACCTACAATTTTACAGTATTCGCAGAAGGGTGGCATTCGTTTTCATTCAACCCGTACCTCAGTCTTGAATTCGTTCGCACTAAAGACGATGACTTCTGGGAGTTTGGATGCTATGTCGACCTTGATCATCACCCTCGCATAGAGTCCGAGTTCATCATTAAGTGTATGAGGGTCAATTTTGAGCGGCGTACCTATAGAGGAGGCGATGTCATTGAGGATTTTTGGGTGCCAGAAATACCAGTTGCGCCCATGGAGCCGCACCCATATCTGGACCATGGTGTTCTTTGTAGTGTTCAGGTTGAAGGAGTAATCCCAGTCCGAGATGCGAAGAACACCCAGCTTGAGCTGCAGGTTTCCAAATCTCCATACTCCATCGAGCTCAGATTGAGATTTCAGAAGCATATGAAAATATCCTTTTCCGAGAGGGATCAATTTCCAATCGTTTATCCCCCAAATATGAGAGATTCACGTTTTCAAATCCAGGTTCAACCGTGGCTTGTCTCCCTTGGGGTATGATATGCGACCCATTATCGAAAATTTGCAGATATGTGTGCGTTGATGGAGAGCATCAGGATCCGCATCAACCGCAAATCTTCCATCTTCAAGCTTCCTGCAGAGCGGAAGCTTCATCGCTACGGGGTTGTAACAATCAGCTCCCTTAAGTGCTTCGAGAAAGGAGATTCCCCTCAGCCTTTCATCCAGGGGAACATCTGGCCTGGACTTTGCAGCATCAGTGACAATCTCCCATTCAGGATCAAATCCTGCCATTATCGAGAGTCGATCAAAATCTGTTGAAGAAGTCTCAAGCAGGAAAGGGGGAAACCCTAGCGAGAGCGGCGGAAACCATCATCCCTCAGAAGACCTGTCATAAATTTATGAAATCCTTGACAAAAGATCAAATATGAAAAAAGAACACATGTCGTGTCATTCATTAAAGTAGATGAGTACATCACATGTAACTCACCTAAATAGATAATAAAATCACATGTCACTTATCTATGTATGGTTGGTTATACACTTCCTTGGTATTTCTCAAAAAAAAATTATTATTTTATACCTATCATATTGGAGGAAAGATCCCTTGAAAAAAAATCTACTACATGATTAACAATATACCCAACCACCCCTTGATTAGCTCAACCATGGGGATACTGTAAGAAAGGTATAAAAGTACGATAGTTTACATGTTATATTACTTATTAACCTTATGTTATGGGAATTAATATGAAGCATACACCCCCAATATACTAATTAACTGATGTATAAAATTATGGATAGATTTGGTTCCCTAAAATCAAATTTATCATGTACTTTTTATTACCAAATCATGAATTCTATTTATATATGTTATATTCTTATCACATATTAAATTTACTTTTTCATGATTTATATGATAATTTCCATATATTATTTTTTGTATCAATGGTTTATAGCAGTTCCCCCGATATAATTAGAACCTAGATATTCCCTGGTGATATTCTTAAAACCATATCATGTGGCTTAGATGCATTAGTATGACATAACACAAATTATTTTTTACTATCAGGTGTTAGGGGGTCAAAAACATTGAGACTTATTCTCTTAAATTATAAAATTTATAATCTTGAGAAAGTGAGTTCATATGGTTAGTCTCACTAATAGGAATTCCACGTAATTAAAGTGTAAATTGATGTCTCTATCTATGAGTGTGTGTATCAGTCCTTTGACTTGAGATCATTATTAATGTGTATCATGATTTTCTTACTTAGATGCATAATGAAAACTATGATTTTTTTACTCACGGTGAAGTGGATTATGTTAGGTGGTTCTTGATTGATATGACATTGATTATACAGTCAATATAGAATTTTTCCATTTTAAGTTATAGAAGGAGATGTCTCTAGTCCTTTGATTGAGATGGAAGTTTCTAACTAGAATTCATGATCATGGAATTTTATAGAAAATTTTATATTTGTAAGTCAAATAAAAATAGATTAAGTATAAAGGGTGATAACACACACATATACATATCATTTGATGTGATTTCAGTTGAAAGTATCATTCATAGGAAGGATTTTATTATTTTTTATATAACTTACTCTTTTTTCAATGGGATCCATGATGTGTTGTTAGATACCACTCTTGGTTAATATCTTAGACTTACCGCCCTTGAGAAAGGTTCCTAGAGAGTCTCACATTAATTGTATCCATAAACTTATTAGATTCGAATGAATATAATTTTAAGAATACATTCATACATGGTTTGTGTAATGAAATTTATTTAATTTATATTGATCATAAATTCAATCATTAATTATTCAAGTCAAAAATAATTTATTTTAACTTTATATCATATTTATTCACAATATAAATAAATATAATATTTATTTATTCATGTGATGAGAGAATATTATATTTTTTTTTATTTATAAAATAAGTGAAAATAATAATTTTAATGAATAAATATAATTATTTTATGATTCAAGTTTCAATAAAATTGTATATGTGAATTTCTAGTGATTCTAAAATCTATCAAAAATGTAACAGATCTCTTGGTACGAAATGATGCATAAAATAAAATGAATATAAACATAATTTTTCATCTTTAACATTGATAAAATAGTGAGATTAATGGATATCCCTTAGAAAATACTATTAGTAGATGCCTCCATAGACATCCACTAACCTAGGGAATCACTAAGACCCTTTTTGGCAGGACTTCCTTCTCTCTATAAAGTTGTTCCAGCACCACCCACTTGTAAATGGGATAAAGGTAATGAAGAGAGATTTATTTGTTTTAGTATGGTCAATTATATATAAAATAATGCATTATACCCCTTTATACAAAATACATTATTGAATGAAGGAGATATTTAAGGTTCGTGTGCTATATAACAACTAACACTCAACTTAATTCATTTTAACACTCACAACAAATACTTAATTCATTCAAATGATTGTTACACACTTCAAAGTTTACATTAACATCAATGCATCATCACATGATGTGTTTTAATAATAATAATATGATTATAAATATATAATGAATACATAATCCAAACAAAATGATATCAAATATCATCACCACAATATAGGTAGTGAAATCTCTATATTTTTGGAAATGTAGTGTCTTGTAAAGCGGGAAATGAAATTAATTTCATTGGCCATGTTATAATAATTTAGTGTATATATCCAAAAATAGTAACCAATTTTATCATGTGTTTCATGAAATATAGTTATGTTTGGGTTTTTAGGTATTGAAAAACACTTGTTCAATGTAGTATAAGACATTAAATACCACCAATATCAAGAACACTATACTTTGAAAATCGAAACCATGTAAATAAAAAATAAAGAAAATGTATATAATATGCACCAAAGTGATACTGCAACTCTCTTTAGTCACATTCTTGATAAATATCCCTTAGAGGCAGCTAATAAACTCCCTCCTCTATAATGTATCCATAGGATGACATGCATCACCTGATGCTTAAGTGGGATTCTCCTTTATATACAGACATGCTAGTACCTCTCAGTGTCAAAGGGATGAGGAGAAATATAGTAGCAAGATATTTAAATGAAATATTTGGAAATATTGAACACATCCATCTCAATGGAAGTTTCCTCCTTATATAGCCCTCAAGTATGCTCCCTGATTGATCACACAATAACTCATATGTTATGAAATGTATGAGTTATACATACTATTACAAACCCTTTGAAAACCTTAGCTAATATATTTATTCCACACATGTCATCTTATAAAACATTTCATTTGATAATAGTTGTTTGTGTTAGATTCTAAAACATTACACTTTAACATCCAACTACTATTAATCAATAATAAAACATAATGCCAGTCGCAAAATGTGATTCACTATATTATAACCCAATCTTTTCATATATTATGATTGGCTTTGAGTTATAGCATGGCATTTACATATCAAGCTTTATGATATGCCTTTTATAACTCATATGACATCCCTATAACCCACATGTCACACTATATAATATTTATATATCATACATTACAATATATCCAAAACATCATATGATTTATATTAGCTTTAGTGTTTATCTCCATCAATCTTCCACTTGTACTAAAGCCTCTAAGCCTTAGTGTCATGTCACCTTATATTATATCATATAAAATAACTTTTGAAACTATATCCAAAAATTATGATCCCAAAGGCCTTTGAAACTTTGAAAATAAATATAAATTTTTGAATTTATAGATGTAAGCAAAGAGTAGCCTCTTGTAAAGCATCAATGATACTCAAGATACAAAGTGATCTAGCATGATATCTATCAAATACATGTATCTCTATACCTATATCTTCCATCTTGTTCCATATATAAGTATACATTTTCACATAATCCATTTTTACAAGGCATCAAGTAACCATGAGACACAGAGTACATAAATCCCCTATAGCAACTCAAACAATATTGATTTTCCTAGTATAAACTGACTAGGTTGATTAATGCATCACATATCATTCACCCTTAAAGATTAGCACATCACATTCGCCTCATCCAATACATAATAACATCACATGTATTATCTAAGTATAATCATAAACTGTAACGACCCGAAATTTTAAATAAATCTTGTTTCCTAATTTTGTGTGTTATTTTATACTCAACAAAACCGTTTCATTTGATAACATGAGTATAATTAAAATGAGATCATTGGGTTTTCAACTGTGATATGACCATTGGTCAATATGACCGTTGGAAACTAAATGTTTTGATTATTGTCTCTAAATACAAGTGATCTTGGTTAATTAATATAGAAAGAAGATTTGATGGCCTCACCCAGTAGTCTTGGGCCAATCGAATCCCATCTAACAGAACTTGGGAAGGAGGTAGCACCACTAGGCTTTGCTCTGGACCAAACCCAAGCTGAACTTCATCGTGTAAAGATAGAACAGAATCGCCTTCGATAGAAGTTCAAATTGATATAAATTACTACTCGTGCAATGTTGGCTGAGCCTCCCTCAGATTCTCTCACCTTAGCACACCTTACACTTAGGTCCTATGCTGGGGTTATAAGGGGCTATGTAAGGATACCCTAAATTCTTTGTGTAATCCTTTGAGATAAATAAAATTGTGTTTTCTTCTTATGGTGAAGTTTGTAAATTTTCAAATGTCCGGATAAATGTAGGATGTATATTATTGACGAATTTGAAAAAAAAGGATATTTTAAAATATTTTTGTAAACCTTAAATAATTAATGATGTGTAATGATTTTGAAAAAATGGTCTTCTACAAATGTGTTCAATAAGAAATTTGGAGTCTAACAAGATCAACTTATTTTTTGGTGAATTGTAATTTATGAATAGTGATTTTACGCTTAGGATTAGTAATGTGACTAAATGGATTAGTAATCCCACTTAAACAAAATATTAATATAATATAGGAACCTTGATTAAGTAACGTGATTCAATAAAATAGGTAAATAAATGTTTCAGAAATTATTAGTCAAGTATTAGTTTTTTCAGGTGAATAGTGTTTTTTAATTAAAAATTAAATTAAAAATATTTAGAAAATTATTTTTATAAAATGTAGTTCATTTTTGAACTCAAAGCATCGATATTATGTTAAGGTATTTTTTGGGGATTTTTCTGAAAAAAATGAATTTTCGGTGAATAGTGTATTTATTTAAAAATTAAATTAAAAATATTTTGAAAAATATTTTTATAAAATGGAGTTCATTTTTGAAATCAGAGCATCGATATTTGGTTAAGGTGAAATTTTGGGATTTTTCTGAGAAATTTGAATTTTTGATGAATAGTGAAAATACAGTTTTTAAGTTACGGGTGTTTAATGACATCATTAAATGATGTATTAAGTATGTAATCAATATTTTCGACTTATGAATAGTAATATAAGGTATGAGGTGTCCCAAGTGTCCAATACCATGGGCAAATACCATGGGAAAGCCCATGATTTTGCCAATACCACCAATGAGGTGTCCCTTGGCCATTAATGGCCTGTCCCCTCACTTTCCCTATAAATACCAAGCCATTCTCTCATAATTTCCATTCCAAAATCCTCCTTAACTAAGTTTTGGTCTACTTACCTCCCAAGGAGTACTCTCAAGGTTCCCTCAAGCCTCCCAAGGTCCCAAACTTCAAAATTTTGAAGTTACTCTTCAAGGTAAGGGATCCTACCTCTCTCTTTCTTTCCAAGTACTCTCTTTTATGTCATATCATTTATGCTCCATGTTCTTATGTTGTAGTACATTATTTTATATTCATCCTACTGTCCTTTCCATGTTCATATGATGATATACCCCCTCTTTCTCTCATCAATTCATTTTAAGAATATTTAAGTGGCGCCATTAGGCTGCTGAATTTTTAAGGGATTCTTTCACCCTTCTCGTTTTCAAGATCTATTTTCATGTCAAGTCTTTCAAGTTCCTTTTTATTATGTTGGGGTATGATATCTATATCAATAATACTAATCTTTTATGTTCATATGATGAGAGACCCTATTTTATCTCATCAATTCATTTTTTTGAAGTTTTAAATGACGTCGTTAGGCTGCCGAATTTTCATAAGAGAAATCTTATTTTTGTCTTCCTTTAATGTTTTTTATTTCATATGGTATGTCTTTCAAATTTCATTACCATGTTATTATATCCATTATATTCTATCCCTATACTATTTTATGGATCATTTATGAGTGGGTGACCCATGTCCCCTCTCTTTTCAATATTTTCTAAAACTCTATAACATAGTCGTTATGCTGCAGAATTTTCGTCTCAAAATGCCTCTCTCTTTTTCTCAAATTCTTTTGTTTTATTAAGTGAATAATCAAATCTATTTCTTATACAGGGGTATTCACATATATATCAAAATTTTCTATTTTAAATTCTGGGATTTACATACATGAAACCCGCTTTCCTTTTCCATGGTTTTAAAGTGACATAAAGATCATGTCTTTAAAGCAGTTTTTAAAACGTTATGATTATGAAAGGAAACCCATTTCTTTTATGCTATATAGGTTATTTATGAAATGTTTGATGATGATATATGTTGATCACATGATAATAAAGACAAATTTAAGGGCGTGCCCTGATAGCGCTCCAATGCATTGGGTAATGATGTAACCACTAGAGATTACAATTTTAACGATACCTTGGTGAATAACCTTGGTAATTTTCAAATGACACCTTGGGGATGGACCTTGGTGATATGTTCATGATTGTCTAAGTTAAATGTTGTCGCCACATATTCAAGTTATGAAATACGTTATTTTTATTATGATATGCCTCATTATTTCTTTCTCATGCCTTAAAGTTCTTTTTCATGACTTTATTGATGTATCTCAAGTTCACATGTTAAATGTTTCCCCTTGTTTCCCTTACTGGGCCTTCTTCTCACCCTTTCTTTTGATGTATATCCCCAGGTTATGAGATGCAGTAATGAACCTAAGATGAACATAAGTAGAATCCTTTCAAGTGTTTATGAATAATGTTTTATGTTTTCATGTTTTAAGTTCCTGGTTTCCAAGTCACTAAACCTTAAAGATCCTCGGTTTTGTAAAATGTAATGAAAAGTTATGTTATAAAAAGGCGGGATGTTATATAAACTCATATATTTTATCTCAATAGAGGGAATTGATTTTATAATCATTATACAAGGGGACAAATACCATCTTGGTTAAGTTCCAACTAACAACATGATCAGCAGCATTCCCAACCATCCCTTGATTAGATAAGACTCAAGGCCTTTATAAGAAAGGTATCAAAGTTTAAAGGTTATCATACTAGGTATCTTTCCAACCTCATATATAAGGAATTCCCAATATGAAACATACACCCCATGCATCCTAAATACATAGTGTATGACACTCTATGTGGTATACTTTGGGGATCATCCACTATAAAATATATATTTTGTGCCTCATGAGAACATTTTGTATCTATATATGAAATATTTTCTATGTTTACCTTAGAATTTCATCACAAAATATAATAATTCATGATGAACATTGTTTAGGGATAACTCAAAGTCATAATTTGAGAGGTTAATTATAATTTCACTTCATGAGAATATATAGCCAAAATGTAAGAGTGATAAAGTTGAGTCTTGAATCTTGTATAATCATGACACATTTTATATTCTTAAACTTATTTATGAGTACTAAAAAACCATACATAAGTATATATTTAATCATATCCCATATGATTGACCATTAGATCATCCTTAGGTTTACTACACTTTTAAGGTTTTGTTATACTCATTACATCTCTATGTAATTCCTTCCATATCTCTATATGATCATCTAATAAAAAACCTCCCACTAAACTCATTTTTTTGAGTAATGAAGTAATCCATCTTTAATAATGGAAAAACTTATAAATCATATTCCAAAAGTTTAAATATTTGAACATAGTATCAAAACTAATTTACTTTAAAAAATCTAATGTTAAGATGTTAATAACTTATATTGTCTACTTAAAAACCTTTCTAAGTTCATCATTGTTACTATTATTATAAACCTTTCTATCAAACTTCTTCCTTGAGATTGTTTTGATAACTAATATAACTCTTTACATTTTTATTTACCAAAACATTCTAAACAAATTTAAAATATAAAGTGGTATTATATTTATTATGGTAACTAAATGTAACTCTTTGTACTTATTTTTACAATTATACCCTTGTAAATTCCCGTGTTATTGAACCGGGTTAAAATACGAATGTTTTTGAATTTTTTTCAGTTTATCAATGGGTCATTTTTTTAAAACCAGGCTCTGGAATTTTATTTCGAGTGTTGGAACACCTAAAGGTGTCGTTTTTGGACTTTCTTAATTACCCGATAATTTTTGCAGGTGTCCCGATGAGTCCTGGGAACACTGATTTTGGAAAATTCCACTTTAATGGATCTGCATGGGTAATGCATGGTTGCATTCCAACCCATTCAGTTTACCCTGTTTAATAAATTATTTAATTTAATTAAATAATATTATATGAGAGTTTGTAATTAATTAAAATAATGTTTTAATAATAATAATAATAATAATAATAATGAAGAAGTTTTTGTTATTATTAATGTGGTTGTTTAATTAAATTAATGTTAAATAATTAATTAAATGACGATTGAAGAAATTAATGTGGATTATGGGTTTATCGAAGAACCATTTTATTTAAATGAAGAGTTTCCAAATTATTAAAAGACCATTTATTATTAAATGGAGGAATGTGATAATAATAATAATGTTATTATTATTATTATGGTTTCATAAATTATTTTTATGCGTTCATATTTTAATTGCATGTTAAAGGAGTATATTATTTATGAGAATTTAATGACGCTTTTGAGCTTTTTAGAGAAACATTTAATAAAATGAGGAGTTTCAGATTTAATAAAGTGTTGTTATTAAATAGTGGTGTTGGGTTTATCAAAAGATTGAAAAATAATAATAATGATATTATTATTATTTTAGTTTTATGAATATAATAATTATTATTATTATGGAAATTAAATTTGTGGTTATGGTTTAGAGTTTTTATCATATTAATGATATTTTATTAAATTGGGAGTTTCATAATTAATTATGAAATGTTTATTATGATAATAATGAATGAAAAATCATTTTTAATTATATGGGGTGTAAAATTTATGTTAAAATAGTTTAATTGGATGTTTAATAAGGTATAATATTGATGTGAAATTAATGAGGCTTTTGGGTATCTCAAAGAAATATCTAATTAAATAAGGAGTTTCGTAATTAATAAAGAAGTGTTTTTATTTAATAAGAGGCGTTGGGTTTTATCTACAATTGAATAATAATAAAAATAATAATGCAATTATTATTATTATGGTTTTATGAGTGGTTGTTATTATTATTATGAATAATAATAATAATGTATTTTTTTGGGGGATTCATTTAATTAAATTAAAGGTCAATAAGAATTTAATTAATCGCTGTGAAGCAGAGGTTTTTATTTAATTATTTTTTGTTGAGATAATTAATTAAATAATGATGAGTTGGGCATTATCGAAGAAGGGTAATTTTAAATGGTAATATTAAATAAGGAATAAATGTGGAGTTGGGTTTAATTTAATTAAACCATTTTAAATATAGATATCAGGTTGTGCACGGGTAGTCAAATGGTGCGGGTCAGCTGTGCGGTTATTCGGTTTTTAAAATGATTTATTTTTATTTTATTTTAAATAAAAGGAATATTTAATAATAATAATAATAATAAGTATATTATTATTATTATTTTATTAATTTGATTGGATGATTAATGGGGGTTTTCAGAATTAATTGTGAAACATTTATTTAAATGTTAGTTAATGAAGTAACATTATATTAGATGAGAATAATAAATGTTACTATTATTATATTAAGACTATTTGTTTATCATGGGTGTAATTGATAATTGGGGGAGAGAACATGAGGGTGGCGCACCACCATATTGGAGGAATAGTAAAAATGCACCAGGCCCCTCCTTTGAGGCGTGCTACACCCCCCTCGTTGGCTCCTCTTCGTCCGATCAAATCCTCTCGATGTCTTCTCGAATCTTGTCTATCTCGGTGAGGTGAGTCCATCTACATTTTTTTTGTGATTCCCATCGGTCCTTTGGCTCCTCCCTCTCCCTGTTTCCTTGGCCAAAATCCTATGGTTTGGGTTTTATTGGGTTTCCTTCTTTCTTCGGTTCTAGGGATGTACAAGGGGATTCTCTAGACCCGTTAGACTGTATTCTGGAATCTGCCAACAAAGGCGAGGTAGATGAGTTCATTTTCACTTTTTCGTCATGTTTTGGGTAAGGTTATTTAACCATGTTATTGTTTCACATCATTCAATAAAGGTGTGATATTTTTTATGAGTCATTGGTACCTAGTTAGAGGTACGTTGGTCCTTACTGCTTTGATTCTGAGTACCTATTTTAATATTTTGAATTTTATTAATATTTTGCAGGGCATGTGCATGAATATATATATATATATAAGGTGTGTGCGTGTGCGATTGTGGACAAGTTGTGGACTAGTTTCCACCAAGTATATTAAAGCGCTTTGGATTTAAAATGGTGCCACCCTGAGGTAGGGTCCCAAATCCCTATCACTTTATTTAAGAATTGTAGCTTCTTTAAATAAATTGAGAATGTGAGTTTCATTGATTATGATATGTATATTCATGACACTTTTGATGTTATTAAATGATTCCACCCACGTGATATAAATGAGGAATTTAACATGTGTTGATTTTAAGCTTGTTTTTCTAATTTGGTTAAGTGATATGATTAAATAGTTAAATGATTTGAATGGGAAAAATGGGTAATAGTGTAATTAATTGTAGAATTAATTATCATGTCATGAGTTGAAATAAAAATTGTGGCTATTACTGATTATTGAGAATATTGAATATTTGAAATGTTCAGAATATAAATTGGAAACTGGTAATAATTAATGGATGGATTAGTTATTACATGATAAATGGAAAATGGTTAATTAATTGATGATTGGTTAAAGAGATAAGATTTAATTAATTAATTTTTGAATTAATTAATTTGAATACATTAAATTAAGATTGTGAATTAATTGTTTATTACGACTGTTGGATATGGGTACCTTTTGATGCATGTTAGATTTCCATGCATTAAGTTGTCTTGGATGGAGTTGTTTTATATTATGAGATGTTGCGTGATATGGTTATTAAATATATGGTCTTTGTTCATCATTTTTTTTATGATTATGATATGCATGTAAATTGTTAAAGTCCTGGATGAATCATTGTTTGAGTGCATGGGTTCAGACTTGTTAATGAATTTGGATAATTAAATGTTGAGTTAATTATTTATTTGTATTTCTAAGAATAATTAATTTTCAATTAATTATTTACTATTGATATGTTGAATGGTTAATTAATGGTTTACTTTTGACGGGTGATTTATGTTGTTAATTAGTTTTTGAATTAATTAACAGATTAGATTAATTAATTTATGAATTAATTAATCTATGGTTGTGGGGTGTTAGACATGGAATTCTACACCAATGATAAATATATATGTATTATTGATAAATGGGTTGTGAGATAGGGATTGATGCTCCAAATAATCATGGGGTTCTAGACATGGTGTTCTACACCCAGCTTGAAATCAACTATTCTTTTATGGGTTAGGGACTGATGCTTCAAATACCCATGGGTTGTGAGACAAGGACTGATGCTCCAAATACTCACAAGGGTGCTATACATGATTTTCTACACCTATTAATTGACATTAGACTATGGGTCCAATTGGTCGTACATGAAATGAATTTATTGGTTAATGAAAACTATTGTGACATTGTGATTTGTGAATTGAATATGATAAAGAGTTCATACTTATCAATGAATTGGGTGAATCACTCTTAGTGGAAGGACCCAGGAGATAATCACTATTTTTTTAGTGTACAGGATCAGATATAGTATATGAAAGATTAAATTGAATATCTTATGATGCATTATCCAAGCCAAAGCACAATATTGAATTTGGTCTTAACTTTGATTACTTAGATGGTCTTTAAAGATAACTGTGGTGAGTGACTTATACTGTGAATGTGGGGCTCTATCTGGATCATGAGAATTATGTAGTTTAATGAGGTTTGAATAATTGATAAATGAAAATTATTGTGTAATGACTATTGTGTATGCATGAAAAATGTATAATACAGGTTCAGACACTAGCTGAGAGCTGAAGCAGGTACTTGGGTATATAGTTACATTGTACTTCTTAAGTTAATTATGAATTCTTGCGCTATTTAAACTATTTATTGAATTTCGGGATTTGGGGTAGACACCGTTGGTCTTGGCCTATTGAGATTTATATCTCACACCCTACTCAGTCCGCCATTGCAATGGGGTACCCGAGTAGATTCTATTTGGTTGCAGGATTGTGTTGTTTGCATTTACTTAGAAGATAAAAGCAAAGGACCAAGTGCAAGCTTAGGATGCTCGATGAGACTACCCTCATGGCTTGGAGTCATTGTTTATTTATTTTTGTAATGGAATGTTTAGAATGCTATTTTGTTCACTGTTTTCCATTTTTGTATCATTAGCATGTCATACATGCATCTGCTATATAATTGATGTTGGACATTTATTTTTACAAGATTTATAAAATCTACCTTCCGTTGATTTATCATTTATTAGACTGCTTCCACTATTTATTTTCATTGTTTGTTATTTACTTTGATATACCGCTATGCAACTCTGATAAGAGGGTATAGTCTCCTCACTAACTATCCTTAGACCCTCACTGCTAGTTGGCAACCTCTGCCGTACAGGGAGACACGCTTGAGGTCATGTGGTGACCAGTCTGGCCACCAGTTCAGGGGTGAACTGGGTCGGGATGTTACACAATGGTATCAGAGGGTTTCTTTTCCTTTGTCTTACTATTTTGGGGTTGGTAGACAGGAGACTAGGAATGTGTCGGTGCTTTGGTTAATAGTTGTGCTTGGGACTGATCACCCCATGTACAGGAAATGATCAAGTGGCCAGGGATGGGAATTAATGTTTATACTATTAGAGGTTACAGTTGATATGATTTCACCTTGAGTGACTGGCGTACTTTCCACAGTTTATTGATTTTCTGAATTTTGAAAAAAATAATTTTCTTGGCCTGATATGGCAAGGAAGTTTCATACATTCATCATCTTAGTAACTTATAGATTCACATGTCATGCATATAACATGTCATGTAGTTGAATTAGTAGGATTCCTGCTAATTTGGATTGTGTTCCTTGGGTGAAATGCCATGTTTTGATCTTCTTTAGCATACCTCTCTAGATATCATGTTTCAGTGATAGATTTAACATGCTTGAGTAATTATATGCCATACTGCCTTAGTTATTAGCATGTTTTGTTGTTGTTCCATGCTTCTGTGTTATAGCATGTTGTTGTGTTACTTCTTATGATAACATGCTATTGATGTTTTGATATATTAAATGGATTCTAAAGTTAAAATGTTAAATGAATGTTGATTGTGATAAATGGGACCCAACTACCAGCGATAAGGTGTATGGTCACCTTATCTATTGGTAGATGGATACACACGTGACTAAACCATATAACCATAGTATGTTTTTAAAATGGTTATGAATGTAATACTGCTGAGTTTTAATTGTAATGAACCATTTTGGGGTTGCTTTTGAAGAACTCAGATTAAATAAATGGAACTTTTGGAGGTCTCCTTTTCAGTAAAAGGAATTTATATGCTAAATTTCCTGTTTATATTTGAATAACACTGAATGTAAAATGTTGAAAGAGGATCTTTTTGATATCATGTTTATTTTTCCATAGGGAATTATTTTGAAAACCAAGTGGATTTTTTGTGAAAAATTACTTATGTGTTTGTTGAAATTCATTCAAATGATGAAATATTGAAATGAATTAATTAAAATGGATAAAATAGAAAAAGGATATTTTGAATCTTGTGTTTTTGGTTTTGTGTGACCAAGAGAGAGGGTCGACATTAATGATCGTAAGGGGATAACACATGGTAGGTAGTACCCATAGAATGTTCTAGGCTATTAAAGTAAGTTTGTCCCACTGCTTGGGAGGACTTCTTAGGACTCGGCTGTTTTTAGCATGTCGATAGGTTTATGTTATGGATTTTATGATCAATGTTTGACGTGGTGATTGTGGTTTTAGGAATTTCACATGCATGTGTTAATGTGTTCTAAAAACACGCACTGGTGAGCGACTTATCTTTTCTTGCGACCTCATGGAAAATCCTAAGGTGGTTATTGTTACATCATTTTTGATAAATGTATTAGCAGGTGATGTCGAGATTTTAGAACAAAGTTGTTTGGTAATAGTTTGACTGATCTTCTTAATGAACTTGGTTTTTATCTTTGTACTCTCTTCTGAATAAGACGAGAATGTACCCTATCTTGACTTCATCATGAAGACACTAAGATAACATTGGTCTTATGCCACGCTACAGTTTAAATGTTGTTGGGCTTGATGAGTGGTTGTTATCTGGGTAGTACGTGGGATGCATTGATTCTTTGGGATACTTTTATTTTTGTGTTGAGGAATGTTTGTTTTAAAATATCCTTTTGATGAATTGACTTGGAAATTTCACCAGATGTTGGGTAAGGACTTCGTTTTACATTCGGATGGTTTTTGATAGTTTTAAAGGAACATCGTTAGATAAAGGGAGAAATGGGGTTTTGGATTCGTGACATCTTTTGAGGGAAGCATGTGAAACCTATTCTGTTGATTGATTGAGATTCAACTATTTTTATTGACGAGGTCCTTCCAATGACTTAAGATATAAGAATTGTTTCAATGTTTAAGATATAAACTGGGCATTATCTCTGGTTTTAAAAGGCTTATCCATTAATCTTGTGAAGGGTTAAAGGTGTGTTTGGCATTGGGAACACAACACATCACTTCTAACAAGATTAAATGACATTGGTAGGTCATTTGTTTTAGTAGTGGTTCTCGATGGCTTCTCGGGGATGAGAAGTTTATAAGGTGGGTATATTGTAAATTCCTCTGTTATTGAACTAGGTTAAAATACGAACGTTTTTGAATTTTTTTCAGTTTATCAACGGGTCATTTTTTTTAAACCAAGTTCTGAAATTTTATTTCGAGTGTTGGAACACCTAAAGGTATCATTTTTGGACTTGCGTAATTACCCAATGATTTCCGCAGGTGTCCCAATGAGTCTCGGGAACACCGATTTTGGAAAATTCCACTTTAATGGATCTGCATGGGTAGCGCACGGTTGCATTCCAACCCATTCAGTTTACCCTGTTTAATAAATTATTTAATTTAATTAAATAATATTATGTGAGAGTTTGTAATTAATTAAAACAAGGATTTAAAAATAATAAAAATGAAGTTATTATTATTATTATTGTGGTTGTTTAATTAAATTAATGTTAAAGAATTAATTAAATTACGATAGAATAAATTAATGTGAATTATGGGTTTATCGAAGAACCATTTTATTTAAATAAAGAGTTTCAGAATTATTAAAGGGCCATTTATTATTAAATAGAGGAATGTTCTAATAATAATAATGTTATTATTATTATTATGTTGTCATAAATTATTTTTATGCATTGATATTTTAATTGCACGTTAAAAGATTATATTATTTATGAGAATTTAATGACGCTTTTGAGCTTCTCAAAGAAACATTTAATAAAATGAGGAGTTTCAGATTTAATGAAGTGTTTTTATTAAGTAGTGGTGTTGGGTTTATCAAAATTTTGAAAAATAATAATAATGAGATTATTATTATTTTAGTTTTATGAATGTAATTATTATTATTATTATTGTAATTAAATTTGGGGTTATGGGTTGGAGTTTTTATCATATTAATGATATTGTAATAAATTGAGAGTTTCATAATTAATTATAAAATGTTTATTATGATAATAATGAATGAAAATGTGTTTTTTATTATATGGGTTGAATATTTATGTTAAAAGATTTTAATTGGATGTTTAATGAGGTATAATATTGATGTGAAATTAATGAGGTTTTTGGGTATCTCAAAGAAACGTCTAATTAAATAATGAGTTTTGTAATTAATAAAGAAGTGATTTTATTTAATAAGAAGTGTTGGGTTTTATCTATGGTTGAATAATAATAAAAATCGTAATTCAATTATTATTATTATGGTTTTATGAGTGGTTGTTATTATTATTATGAATAATAATAATAATGGATTTTTTGGGGTTTCATTTAATTAAATTAAAGGTCAATAAGAATTTAATTAATCGCTGTAAAGCGAAGGTTTATATTTAATTAATTTGTGTTGAGATAATTAATTAAATAATGATGAGTTGGGCGTTATTGAAGAAGGGTAATTTTAAATGGTAATATTAAATAAGGAATAACTATGGAGTTGGGTTTAATTTAATTAAACCATTTTAAATATAGATATTGGGTTGTGCACGGGTAGTCAAATGGTGTGGGTCAGCTGTGCGGTTATCCGGTTTTTAAAATGATTTATTTTTATTTTATTTTAAATAAAAGGAATATTTAATAATAATAATAATAATAATAAGGATATTATTATTATTATTGTATTAATTTGATTGGATGATTAATGGGGGCTTTCAGAATTAATTGTGAAACATTTATTTAAATGTTAGTTAATGAAGTAACATTATATTAAATGAGAATAATAAATGTTATTATTATTATATTAAGACTATTAGTTTATCATGGGTATAGTTGATAATTGGGGGAGAGAATATGAGGGTGGTGCACCACAATATTGGAGGAACAGTAAAAATGAACCAGGCCCCTCCTTTGAGGTGTGCTACACCCCCCTCATTAGCTCCTCTTTGTGCGATCGATTCCTCCCAGTGTCTTCTCGAATCTTGTCTGTCTCGGTGAGGTGAGTCCATTTACATTTTTTTTGTGATTCACATCAGCCTTTTGGCTCCTCCCTCTCCCTGTTTCCTCATCCAAAATCCTATAGTTCGGGTTTTATTGGGTTTCCTTCTTTCTTCGGTTCTAGGGATGTACAAGGGGTTCCTCTAGACACTTTGGACTTTATTCCGGCATCTGCCAACAAATTCAAGGCAGATGAGTTTGTATTCGCTTTTCTATCATGTTTTGGGTAAGGTTATTTAACCATGTTATTATTTCACATGATTCAATAAAGGTGTGATATTTTTTATGAGTCCCTGGTACCTAGTTAGAGGTGTGTTGGTCCTTACTTCTTTGATTATGAGTACCTATTTTAATATTTTGAATTTTATTTATATTTTTATAGGGAATGCACATGAATATATATATATATTTATATATATATATAAGGTGCACGCTCATGTGATTGTGGACCAGTTATGGACTGGTTGCTGCTAAGTATATTAAAGCGCTTTGAATTTAAAATGGGGTCACCCCGAGGTAGGGTCCCAAATCCCTATCTCTTTATTTAAGAATTATAGCCTCTTTAAATAAATTGAGAATGTGAGTTTCATTGATTATGATATGTCTATTCATGACACTTTTGATGTTATTAAATGATGTCGCCCGCGTGAGATAAATGATGACTTGAACATGTGTTGATTTTAAGCTTGTTTTTCTAATTTTGTTAAAGTGATATGATTAAATAGTTAAATGATTTGAATGGGAAGAATGGGTAATAGTGTAATTAATTTTAGAATTAATTATCATGTCATGAGTTGAAATAAAAATTGTGGCTATTACTGATTATTGAGAATATTGAATGTTTGAAATGTTTGGAATATAAATTGGAAACTTGTAATAATTAATGGATGGGTTAATTATTACATGATAAATGGAAAATGGTTAATTAGTTTATGATTGGTTAAAGAGATAAGATTTAATTAATTAATTGTTGAATTAATTAATTTGAATGCATTAAATTTAGATTGTGAATTAATTGTTTGTTACAACTATTGGACATCGGTACCTTTTGATCCATGTTATATTTCCATTCATTAAGTTGTATTGGATGGAGTTATTTTATATTATGATATGTTTCATGAGATGGTTATTAAATATATGGGCTTTGTTTGTATTTTTTTATGATTATGACGTGCATGTAAATTGTTAAAGTCCTGGACGAATCACTGTTTGAGTGGACGGGTTCAGACTTGTTAATGAATTTGGATAATTAAATGTTGAGTTAATTATTTATTTGGCTTGATAAGAATAATTAATTTTTAATTAATTATTTACTATTGAGATGTTGAATGGTTAATTAATGGTTGATATTTGACGGATGATTTATGTTGTTAATTAGTTATTGAATTAATTAACATATTGGATTAATTAATTTATGAATTAATTAATCTATGGTTGTGGGGTGTTAGACATGGAGTTATACACCAATGATAAATATATATGTATTATTGATAAATGGGTTGTGAGACAGGGACTGATGCTCCAAATACTCACAGGGTTCTATACATGGCATTCTACACCCAGCTTGCAAGCAAATATTCTTTTATGGGTTAGGGACTGATGCTTCAAATACCCATGGGTTGTGAGACAAGGACTGATGCTCCAAATACTCACGAGGGTGCTAGACATGATGTTCTACACCAATTAATTGACATTGGACTATGGGTCCAATTCCTCGTATATGAAATGAATTTTTTGGTTAATGAAAACTATCGTGACATTATGATTTGTGAATTGAATATGAGAAAGAGTTCATACTTATTAATGAATTGGGTGAATCACTATTAGTGGACGGACCAAGGAGAGAATCACTATTTTTTTATTAGAAGGGCTCATATATAGTATATGAAATATTAAATTGAATATCTTATGATTCATTATACAATCCAAAGCACAAGATTGGATTTGGTCATAACTTTGATTACTTAGATGGTCTTTAGAGACAACTGTGGTGAGTGACTTATACAGTGAATGTCGGGCTCAGTCCAGATCATAAGAATTATGTAGTTTAATAAGGTTTGAATAATTTATAAATAAAAATTATTGTGTAATGACTATTGTGTATGCATGAAAAATGTATAATACAGGTTCATACACCAGCTGAGAGATTAAGCGAGTACTTGGGTATATAGTTACATTGTACTGCTTACCTTAATTATGCATGTTTGAACTGTTTAAATTATTTATTGAATGTCAGGATTTGGGGTAGACACTGGTGGTCCGAGCCTACTGATATTTATATCTCACGCCCTACTCAGGCCTCAATTACACTGAGGTACCCGAGTAGATTCTATTTGGTTTCAAGATTGTGTTGTTTTCATTTACTTAGAAGATAGGAGAAAAGGACCAAGTAGAAGCTTGGGATTCTCAAGGAGACTACCCTCGGGGCTTGGAGTCATTATTTTTTTTAATGGAATGTTCAGAATTCTATTTTTTTCATTATTTTCCATTTTTGTATCATTAGTATTTCAGGCATGCATCTGCTATATAATTGATGTTGGCCATTTATTTGTACAAGATTTATAAAATCTGCCTTCCTCTGCTTTTTCATTTATTAGATTGCTTCTGCTATTTATTGTCATTGTTTGTTATTTACTTTGATATACTATTTTGAAACTCTGATGAGAGGGTATAGTCTCCCCACTGACTATCCTTAGACCCTCACTGCTAGTCGGCAGCCTCTGGCATATGGAGAGATGCGCTTGAGGTCATGTGGCGACTAGTCTGGACACCAGTTCAGGGGTGAACCGGGTCAAGATGTTATAACCCTAAATAATTTTAGGATATTAAGTGACATTAACTTTGGATTTTGATTGGTATAATTCTTTATTTATCATACTTTAACTTTTATAAGTCCAAAAATACTCCTAATATCCTCTTAGAAACAATATTCTCTTTAGAATATCCTATTAAGATAGACAAAATGTTTTGTGTTAAAAAATTAACACTTATTTCCTTTAGTGGAAATATTTAACAAAGAAGCTATTGAATCCAAATCTTATATGGAATTCTATGTGTTTGGAACAATAATCTAAAAAAAGATTTTATGTTTTAAAAATATTTCACTGATGGGTAGTGGGACCATATCCTTCATATTTTAACAAACATCTGAATAAACTATTTTACCCTGGATAAAATATTTTTATCCTTGGATCATTTTCAAGTGTGTTATAGAGTTTTGTGAATCATAAACCATATATAGAACCTTTATCACATATTTTTCATAAAAATTATTTACTAAAAACTTATCTTATCATATAAGAAAAATAATATGAATATATATATCCTTTATATAGATCCATCTAAGATTGATATTTTCATTTTCATTAAATTCAATGATTTAGTAACCCTTTACTTCATCATTTGAATACAAAATATAATATCCTTAAATTTTTACCTTGATTTTGAAATTATGTATATTTACAATATTTTTAATATATAAATTTTGTATCATATACCCTTAAGAATTGAATAATTGATTTCTATAACATGGATACATAATATGGATATTCCATGGAGTTTCTCAAACTCCTTAAAGTATCCTAGATATTTCCATCACACAAGGAATCATTGATTCTCCTTCCTCATACCTCTCTTAGGATTCAATGTCCAAGGATAAATATTGGTTATGTCCAATATCCTTTTCTAGATTAAAAATGTTCCCGTAAGTATTGTTAACATAGTATAAGATCCTAAATATCTCTTCTCATGTTCATATATCCTCAACACCTTGTGGGAATATGGTAAAATTTTATTGATCACATTCATGTTTTCAAAAAAATTCCAATAATAATTCTATAATGAATTATTTATCCATATTTAGATTTAAAGGAAACATTGAATCAATCTAGGTTATTGACATACTCAATCATATTAAATATATGAGTTCCTAATTAAGTTCCTTTGGTTATATTTCATATAATAATTTTTAAAACCTTTCATGAATTTATCTATACTTCTTATAAGCATCTAAATTTACTTTTTGGACCACTTAAATTATAATTTATTTGGGATGGTATTACATTAAAACATAAAATTTTCCTTCTTTCTTTAGAATGAGATCTATATTTTTATATCAGTATAATAATTTTCTTACATTAATATTTTATCTAGAGTTGATCTTAAATTAAAACTTGATAATAATGATACCATTTATCTATAAAAAATCAAATGAGTATAATGTTTTATATTTATTTTATATGGAGTCTTTTAAAATGATTTCCCATTAAAATGATTACTCCTTTTAAACTTGTCATATCCATTATTTGAAATAGATCCATATTTTACTAAGAAATGAGTTTTCTTTGTCATTCCTCTCACCACTTAGCTATTTAGGTTGGCCATTATACTAATAATATCATATATTACTCTTAAATAGTTAAACGAATAACTCTTTGTCTCATCCATCATATGGATAAAATCAACACCATTCCTCTAGTATCATTCTTATGTATTTCCCAACTAAGTGTAACATAAATAAAATTCCAAAAATGAGACACCTAACTCTTAGGATCACCTCATTACTTACTTTCCATAAACAAGATAATTAAGGGGCACCCTGCTTTGTCATAACCTTCTTGGTTTAATGATTAAGGTATCCATAAGTGTTTGTCTTAGAATTAATCTAAAACTTATTATTTTTAAAGGTGATTTAATATCACCGTCTTATCTCATGTGTTCCATTTACATATATTCATACTTCTATTGATTTAGTTTGGAATCCATATTCCTTCCACCAAACCTATATGATCAAATTATATTGATTTGTAACTCCTTAAACAAATCTTCAACATACCATAATTAAGGTGGAATAAAACTAAATAAAATATTATATCTATCATTTCTATTGAAAATTTGGACAATGGTCATAGGCCATGCCCGTGGCTATAGGTTATAGACACCAGCAGGGCCGATTATGGGCATTATCATTGTGGAAATAACCCTTGGGATATATCCATGGTAGAACTATATATTATTGTACAACCCAAAAAAATATTTTAAAAGAATAATAAGCTTGATTTCTTTCTTAACACGCAACACTGAGCTTTAAGTAAATAGAGATATATTAAAAAATTATTATTTAAATCTGGTCATTATAACCTATATATTTAAGTGTTGGGTATGAATATGAGTAACTTAATAATAAAACATATGAATAATTTTCCTAATCAATAAAAATTTATTTACTAATTCCTAATAAATAATCACTCAATTTTTAGTAAATTCATTTATACTTCAAAATTTCATTTTCTTCAAAAATGATTTTTATTTCATTTTGTGAGTGGAAATTATAATTAATATCTGCCAATTTTAGAAATTATATTTTATAAAATGAACACAATTTTTTAAATAATCATATTAAAATTAAATTAGGGTGAAATTTTGAAATTTTTATAAAATTATTGATTTTTTAGAGAATAGTCAAAAATATCAATTTTTCAAATACTATCATTTATTTTTATTAAATAAAGTAACTTAAAAGTCCAAATATATTTTGGATTTAGTATTAATATGAATTATTACCCATTTTATTTAAAATAATATAATTAATTCCATTTTAATTATCAATTTTAATGATTTTGATAAAAGTAAATTTTTATGCTTAAAAATGAATTTTTCTGAAAACAATTTTTTGTTACATATTACAAATTTATATTAAATTTTATTTATACCACTTATGGGTATTTAATATTTAAAAATGGATACCATATTTAGAATCAATATTTTCAAATTTTGTAAATAGAAACCTTTTAATTTTGGTCATTTTGAATAGTAATCATGGAAAATATTTGTCACCTTGGTAAGGGTAAATCAGATAATTAAGGATAAAAAAGATATGATAAGGCTTTAAAAATATATCTAAAACCTGATTTATTACTATTGGATTATTTTAGTCCAACCATACTAATATAATATTCAAATACATGGAAACTTTGTGCCATTTTTCTTTGATAATGACCTTATTATTATTTTAAGTGAAGAATAAATACATAATGTTATTCTATTTGTTTTAATATCTATAATATTTTTCCATAAGGATAAAAACAATTGTGTTAGTTTATAAGTATTTATTTGAAATATCAAATAATTTTTTTTATCATGCTAATTTATTTTTAATTTTTAGTGATGGAATAATTACCTTAAATGCCCACGCAACACATACACAGTACATATTCAAGTAATAGAAAAATAAAATAAATTATCTTAAAAATAATAAAATAAATACAATTTGAGTGAATTATTGTATTACATGAATTTAAAATATAAATATAACATATTATTTATCTTTTTAAATTTTATATTACAATTTCATTTCAATATTGTTGTTTTAAAAAGTCAATTATGTGAATAATTCTGAAAATGACTTTAATGGTATCTTAGTTGAATAATATTTTATTAAATGAATTAAAATTTATAAAAATATTATATTCATCCAAGTGAATGTAATATTTTCAAAAATATCAACAATTTTTCATTTATGGGTCAATTGTCTTTTTATAGTGACATTCTTGACCCCTAAATAGTAAAAAAACATTAATATCTCGATAATCGTCAAAAGGGTTAACGGGGGTTAAAACTAGAAGATAAGGGTTAAAAAATCACCTAAACTTGTATAAATATTTTTTAAAGAGATTATTTAGAATTATAATCATCCTATATTTTAAATATATCAATTTTTATCCACCTTAACCTAAAAATTAATTTATATTAATTTAATACTTTAAGTGATTCCAAGGGTGCCTCTCCCCTCACTTATAAAAGGAAACCTCATGTCCCCACTTTTTCAAAAAATTTGTGCATTTTCTATAGACCAAACACTAAAATAAACTCTTATAAACTTTATTATCTAATTTTTATAGGTTTTTTTCTCTTTAAAAGACCATCCCTAGGGTCTGTAAGGAGAGATCTAAAGGAGGTTCCGCAAAGAGGAGGTAATCATATTGATTGAGTATTTTCTTTTTATTTCTTCCTATACCTCTTATAAATCTATGTTATATATTATAAAATAATAAATAAGTATATTAAATATACTTAATTTTTATTGTGATGATTTAACAGCCTTTATCCACATTTTTTCTACCCTATAGAAAGTGAAAACATCGCTCATGTATACGTACGGCTTACCATCTCCACATAGTGATGTAATTTGTTTTTCATCACCATTTTACTTGGATGGTTATAATTATGGATTTAATTAATATATATTATATTTATTATATTATAATATTTTTTCAAAGATGATTTATTATTCATTTTTCTTTCATTCTATCCATCAAAAACTGAAAACATCACTCGTGTGTACGCACGAACTACTGTCTCCATGAAGTGATGTAATTCATTTTTCATCACCTATTTATGTAAATGGTTATTAAAGTGTATATAATGGATAAATATTATACTTATATCATGATTAATATTGTGTATATTATAAAATCATTACCAAGGTAAAATTATCAGAACCATCAAACCAAAACATGATAGAAAATGGACAAGTTTTCACCCGAATGTCCTTTTTAAAGAAGAATTGTTAATAAAAGGATAATAGGAAATTATAAAGGAATGGTAAATATAAATTTATGAATTAATATGGTTTTTTAATATTTTTATAATAAAACTATATTTATTATACATTGTTTTTGAACATGTATGAATAATGAGACTTGAGGTAAGGGTTTTTCGTCTCAATATTGTTTTGTTGATACATGTTTGATGTTATGCACATATTTATGTTTATATGGTGTATATAATACCAATTTTACATGTTATATCATAGATAATTATTAATTTCATGGTATTTAAAGTTGAAACTCAAATTATTTCATCCAAGGGGTTTTGATTTGAAATTTACCAAAGTAGAAAGAGTTTATTTCACAATATCATTCTTATTCGGAATTATATATGTTTAAGTTTCCATTAAAGGAATTATATGGTATTTTTATATTAAAAACCATAAATCATATTCTAATATTTTTATTTATGATTTTTTTTTAGTTATTAGTCCTATTTTTAACTTTTTTATCACTCAAAAAACCAAAATAATGTTTTAAAGGAAAAACAACTTTGTTTTCTTTCAATTAGGTCAGGAATCTTTTTATTCAATTTCCATATTTTCTTTAAAATATTTTAAAGATTTTTTTTATTATTTAATTATTAATTAAATAAATTTTTACCCATGTTTTTATTTTTATAAAAAAAATTAAAATTAATCTTCTTTTCATTTCCAAATGAGGTACTTTTTACTTAAGTTGTGAACATAATATTTGTTTTAACAAATATCGCATGAATGAATTTTACCACCGTTGTGACTATTCTTTTCTTTGAATAATCATTTAAAAAATTTCAGGTTATTTCCTAAGAAAATATTTTTCTTAATATTTTGTAATTTTTTTATTTTAAATGAGTTATTTAAAAATGAAAAGGGTATTTTCCCCCATAAATTTTCCAATGATCATTTAAAAGTATTTTAATCTATGTCAACATACTTTTAAAAATATTATTATTTTATGAGGATATAATATAATGATACCATCCATCATATTTTATGAATGGATTATAATCATTTTTACTTGGGAAATTATTGATATTAAATATGTTATTTCTTCTAATACAGACAATTATTGATTATTAAGGCATTTTTTATTATGTCATGGACCGAACCATCGGGGCCTGCCTGGATGGCGGCTTTCCGAGTGTGACACCCCAAGCCCACCTCCAATAGGCTGGGGGATAGAGATAAGTTTTGAGATGGCATAAAATGAAATTGGAAGCCTATTCCTAATGTACCTGTATGCATGCACACATCCATCTTCTTAGAAAAGTATAGGGGAATGATAAAAGACTGCAATAACTAGAGTATAACCATGCATGAAATAACCTCTAGGGAGTACATCATAGTATGATAGTAAAAATCAAAGAGAAAAGGGTAAAAATGCATGCCCAACTAAAAAATGAAGTCCCAACCGAACAACAACTGGAAAAATGGAAGCTAAAGAGAGCATGGCTTCTGATCTCTAAGTCTGACCACCGAAGGTGGTCAATAAACCCAAGTATCACTAATCTTTATCAATGTCACCTATGATATGTTTTTTGTCTGCATAAGAAAAAACACCTATAGGAAAATATCATGCAGCAGTGAGTATATACATACCCATTAGGATGCCCCAAAAACCAAAAAGGGATCAATATAAATATACAACAATAGTCAACTCAACACATAACAAGATGGAATCAAACCCCAATATATATATATACTCATAAAGAAATACAGATGATATAGAAAGGGGATCTTCATATCTACAGCCTAACTAAGTATAATGAGTCTTATTATAGCTTTAAAAGTCCATATATGATGCATATTATCACGCGCAACCTCACAAGAATCTATGTAGAGGGGTTCGTACCTCATTGTTGTACTCACAAACATGGGATCTGTAACTCCATTGGAGGACCCACTCCCCACCAAATCTTGAAGACAAGGGGAGTACCACTCCATGGATAGAGTACCTTCACCCTATTCTAGTATGGGGAGTATCGACTCTACCTATGTAAAGAGTATAGGGGACCTGTGACCTAGTGCGATAGGGGAGTACTAACCCTGGTATGTCTCTGATGATCCTGCCTGATCACTATCTTCAATAAAGTATTGCTTGAAGAAGTTTTAGTATTGAAAAACCTCATGTCATATCTCATATTCCATAATAAAGGCCACCATTGGGTTCTACATGAAAAAACACTCAAGATAGGCTACTCGTGGGCCAAAATATGAGTCATGGAGAAGGATATCTAAAAAGTAGAAGTTCCTAGGAGAAGTAAACATCATGTATATGGGGTCAAACTGCATGTGACCTCTTCTCATCACCTGGGAATGTTCTACCCTAGACATGGCTTGGTAATCCATGTCACACTAAACGACATATACAGGTGTTACACGACATGTATTAGCCACTCGGGGAATGTATGTGTCCTCTCGTCTCATGTCCATGTACACTAGTCATTCCCATGTACCCTGGTCATGTCTGAGTACACATACATGCCTGTGTACTCTAGTCATGCCTGTGTGTCTGGCCATGTACGTGCTCATGTACTCTCAGAGTACATGTTGAACCACTAGCATTGGGTCACATGGCATGTATGGTCCATGTGTGGTGTGTGATATTTATCTTTACCCAAAACCCTAGAATCCACATCTAGGAGGCTACACGGATTGTGTTCTTCTATATTATATTTTGTGTGGTCGGGTTTTCCATAGGTAGTAGTAAAGCCTGATCTTCACACAGTTTCTAGATCCAACCTCATCACTGCAAAATATTCCATTTCACCACCCAAAATCAAAGGGGCCTCCACTGAACATTGATTTATAACCTCTATTAGCCATAGATCTGAAATTAGATCACCCAAAATTGAATCATTGCACCTCTCATAGCACCTCCCATTGCTACTCCAGATCCCAAATCCATGAATTCATCACCTGCAACAACAATTACATTATCATATGGCTAAAAATCATTAATCCTTATATCAATCATGAATCAACCACAAATATTAGGGTTGGATCACACTTAAACCCTCCCTGGAAAATTCGAACTGCAACCCCATGGACCAACAGTGAAGAACCCAAAGAACGGGTGGGAGAAATGCATATAAGAAAAGGTGACGAGAATCATTGGATGATGAGATACTATAAAATGATCCTAAATTTTATAAACCAAGGTTAAAATCAATACATAACAAATATAAATTGGTTCAATAATTAAATTTACATTTTGGCTCATGCAAAGGTCGAGAATCACATATTAAACAAAGCAAATAATAAAATCCATGCTTATCAAATCAATTTGGATGAAAATCACAAATAATGAGCCCTAACTTGATAATATGTTTATCATTGTGAATAATACACCCAATAGATCTGGATAATAAGATCTATTTCATTTATCATCCACCTCTCGATTTTCCTTAACCCGATCATCATCGCTCTTTGATCCCGATCTAATTGTGAAGAACGCTCTCCTCCTCTAATCCTCCTAAGGTTATGTGGATACCCTATCAAAACACCATAATGATGTATTTATAGAGTATTATGATGGGTTAGGTTAGTGAATTAAAATAAATAAAATAAATTATTTATTTTATTAAATTCACTTTCCAATGGTCACCACCCACAGAACTTCTGATGCCGACCAACCTTATGTCGTACTTAGGGTACACACAATGTTTTGGAATAAACAATGGCATCATATTTCCCATATTAGGTCTCCAAAAATAGGAAAACCATTTATAATAAAACTATGTTCACATGTTCTTTAAAATATATTATTATTTTTAATATATTAATTTTTAGTGTCCCAAGACACCCAAACACCATTCTAAATCCGAGGAAAAATTCAAATATATGTATAAAAAAATTCAAAGGGATAATCCAACAAAACAAGAGTTAGTATATTATCCCCTACTTCAAGTATTTTCTCCTTGAAAAGTATAATCTATACAAAAAGGTGGGGTACTAAGCCCGTATCTAAATCTCATGGTCCCAGGATCTCTCCCGCATGCTCTGGTACTGCCAAAGAACATGAACGAAAGGGATGGTCCATCCATGTAGGATCCTCTCCTATTGATCCTTGATCGCAACTGGATAATCCATAAAGGTGGATCCATCCTTAATGTAAAACTCGACCCAATAAATAACTTGTGTCATATCATGAATGTATCTCCTCAATTATGACACATGGAAGACATCATGTACCCAGTCCAACTATGGAAGAAAATCCAAGTAATAAGTAACCTCATCAACCCTCCATAGAATCTAGAATGTCCCAATGAACCTCAGGGGTAGCTTACTTCTTTGGAAAAATATCTACAATCCATATCGTGGGGAGGCTCTTAGGAAAAAAATATCCATGCTCGAATTCCAAGGGCTTACGATGTTGATTTGTGTAAGATTTATGTCTTATTTGGGCTATCCTCACGCACTCATAGATCACCTAAAGCTTCTCCATCATCACTTGTACCATCTCTGGACCAACAAGAGATGTCTCGCCAATCTCATTCTAGTATAAGCATGACCTAAAAGGTCTCTCATACATGGACTCAAAATGTGTAATACTAAAAGTTAAGTGATAGATATTATTATAAGAAAGATCTACCAATGGAAAGTGATCCTACCAGCTCTGGATGAAGTCCATCACACTGACCCTCAGTATATCCTCTAATTCCTTGATAGTATGCTCAGTCTGCCCATCCATCTGGGGGTGAAGCCCCACGCTCACCCTTAAATAGGTCCCAAAACCCTATTGTAAGCCTCTCCATAACTATGATGTGAACCGAGCATCATAGTCGGAGATGATCATCAAGGATATCACATGAAGTTAGAAGATATCCCACATATAAAACTATCATAGACTCTTGATCAATCTATACTCTAAGGTGGTAAGAAAGTGCACCGACTTCATAAGTCAGTAAAAAATTACCCAAATATCATTGTGACCCCTTGTTTTCCATCGGATCCATATCACACATTCCATGAATATTTCATCCCATTTCCACTCTGGGGTCTCAAGAGGCTATGTTAAACCAATCAAAACCTAATTCTTAGCCTTTACCTGCTGAAATTTGAGACACCAATAGACAAAATCAGTGACACTCTACCTCATTTCAGACCACAAAAACTATCTCTAAAGATACTTATACATATTTGACACGATGATATGTATAACCAAGGGAGGATTTTGAAACTACCTCGATACCTCCTCATATAATGTGACTGGAACCATTGTCCATCCCCAAAAAAAGATGGCATGCTCCCCTCCTTCAAAAAATACATATGGGTCATCTTATAAGGATATATGGTTACTTAGAACCTCACAGTCTATGTATCCTAAATATTCCTCTCTCACATGATAAAGAAGTAGAGGAGTCACCACCATCAATTGAAGAAAAATTCACCCCTCTCCTCCATCAGGGTCAACTATAATGTAGCCAACTGCTCAGAAGCCTCATCTACCAAATAAAAATGGGACTTCCTACTTAGGGAATTTTACACCATGGTTCCCTTCCTAGGAGTATATAATATATAAAATTCATGGTCCTAAAAGAACTACAAGAAAAACCTCTATCTCGTGTTAAGATCTCTCTGAGTGAATATGTGCCTGAGACTCTAATAGTTTGAGTAAACAAAAAAATACTCACCCAAAATATAGTGCATTCACATATGTAGAGTGAAGAATACCACTACCAACTCTAGTTCATGATTCATGTAGTTTCTATCACGAGTTCTCAACTTCCTTAACCCATATGTGATCACTTCCTACCACTACATCAGCACACAACTGATCCCAACTCTAGAGGAATCACAAAACACTATGCTCTCCACACTCTCCTTTAATAGGATCTACACAGGATCACTAATCAACCCCATCCTCAACTCCATAAAGGATCTCTAAAACTGATCTATCCAGGTAAATAGATACCCTTTCTATGTCAATATAGTCAATGGATCTACTAACCTAGAGAATTTTATAACAAACCTCCACTAGTACACTGCCAAGCCAAGAAAACTCCACACCTTTGATGCACTCTTGGGTGGTTCCCAAGAAGTAACTACATCAATATTCACTGGGTCCATAGCTAAACCATGATTAGAAATGATATTCCACAAAAATTGAACCTCACATATCAAAAAATGGAACTTTGGGAGCTTATCATGAAATTGGGGCCCTCAGAGTAAGTCTAGGACCATCTCCAAGTGCTTTGCATACTCCTCCTCTAAAATGGAGTAAATGAGTATGTAATCAATGAATACAACAAAAAATAGGTTCAAATATAGATTAAAGATCTAGTTTATAAGATCCATTAAAACAATGGGAGAATTTTTCACACTAAAAGGCGTCACCAAGAACTCGTAGTGTTTGTAGTAAAATTGTAATGTCATATTTAGAATCTCATCCTTGTGAACCCTCAAATGGTGGTAGTTGTATTTGAGATCAATCTTGAAAAACCAACTCATGCCTCTCAAATAGTCAAAGAGGTCATTTATCCCTAGAAAGGGGTAATTTTTATTTATAATGATAGTTAATTTATACCAAACCCATGGACAACTAGTCTATACCCAAGATGATTTCATAAGGTTTCATCATGATGACCAAGAGGTCCCATGAGAAACTCACTTCACCGAGCACTAACTCACACTATCATAAAATATGTGATATATAATAATTTATCCATATAGGAACCTCTATCCATAGATTATATACCAAGGTATCGACGAGGATCAATAAATCTCACATGAGAGATAAATATATAAAGGAATGAGTCACACATATGTCTACTAGTACTAGAGAAAGAGTAAAAAATACACAAATTGTACCTCATATCATCTCATGAGTAGCCTAGTCATATCCCTCTATAGCCTGCAGCTACCCACAGCCCTGACCACTAGTTCTCTGAGCCTAGCATGGTCCATCGGGTGGTGGTGGTGGAAGTAGATTATAGAAACCCCCTCCATGAGAAACTCCTCACTTCGAAGCTCCACCTACTCCTCTATCAGCACTACCACCCTGGGAGATCCCTGTTCATAGATTTACCTCTATCATGGTGGTACATCCACTATCTTCCTATCCTAATTAGCATAATGATTCAGGAAATAATGATCCATGTGACCTCTCCCATCATAATAATAGCACCAACCCTCTCCTGGATGAGTTCTGCATGATCCTAAATCCATAGATCCATGTGTCTAAGTCTGTTCATGAGTATGCCTCTTGTGTTAAGGAATCAACATCTGACATCTGCTCGCTACCACAGAGGACTCAGGAACATGATGTCCACCACTGGCCCTATCCACACAGAACCCATTTTCTAGAAAACTCTCGATAACCAAGGCCTACTCCAGCACTCTAGTATAATTAGTAAGGTACAAGAACACAATATTAGCATAAATTTATCTATTAATTCCATACTCAAACTTCCATGATCAGAATAAACCATCTCATACCATATTAAGTGAGTAACACGTGAGGTTAGTGGACCTTGAATCATACTTATCAACCATCATATCACCCTACTATAGATATAGAAGATCCTAAATCCGCACAAAGTACAAGAACAAAGGGAAATACTCATCACATAACAGCTTTTGGAAGTATAACCATGAGAGTGTCACCTCATTATGGGTCCGCATCATCCGACTCCACCAGTGCTCTGCTACCCCATAAATAAGGCTAGTCGCAAGCACAACCATATGATTGATCTAGGTCTAAACAATCTAAAAGACATGGATCGCTGAGTCAATCCAATCCTCCACTGCCTGTGGGTTTTTCTTTCCTTGAAACCTTAGCAGCCTCTATCACTAGAACTCATGTAGTGCGCTAAGCCTGTATGAATCCTTATCCTAACAAGATGGTACTTTCTGCTACTCAATAGAAGGTGGAACTTCTCCCTGCTCTCCTAGAGGAAACACCTCATGAGATGGTTCTTGAACCAAGGACTCATCACTCAATGAATGTTCATCACAATATTATATTGAAAACCTAACTAGATATCTTCGTAGAGGCGTCCTAAAAGTGATCAAGACATACCATGGTTAGATAAGCTTATATATGGGGAACTGAATTAAGAAGTACAATTAAAATAATTAATCCTATATGATTTATGTACCATTTTTTCCTATAAATGATGTATCAGTATGTCAAGTTGACAAATAGGTAGTCAGAGTCTCAGTGAATGGATATGTCAGTCATCTCACCATCATTAGGTTATTTAGCCTAAAAGCTTCACATGAGACACTTTTACACCATTTCCCTATGTTCTCAAACTAATCCTCGTTAGGGATCCCACTGCAACACTGACCCAAGTAAGAACCCCTCTGATACCACTTTATCATGTCCTAACCCATCGGGTCCCTCCTGGTCTAAGGCTTACCAAGTGTGATAAACAAATCCCTCCTTTAATAGGCTAGGGGATGGATACAAGCACCAAGAAGGCATAAACTAAAATGGGATGCCTTATCCTAATATACCTATATGAAGGCACATATCCATATCTATGAAAAATTGCATAGGAATAATAAAATACTACAAAAAATAGAGTATAACCATGCATATAATTACCTATAGAGAATACATAATATTACAATAGTAAAAAAAGTGTGAAGGGGAAAAATACATGCCCAACCAAAAATGAATTTCCAACCTGACAACAATTGGAAAAAGGAAAGCTGAAGTGATCCCAACTCATGATCTCTGAGTCTAACAACTAAACATGTTCAATGCACCCCAATTATCACTAAGGTCCACTGATATCACCTATGATCTATCTATCATCTACGTAAGAAACAACATGTGTGGGAAAATACCATATATGGGTGAGTATATACATACCCAGTCAGATTCCCTAAAAATCAAAAAGGGAGAAATAGAAAGAGAAAACTATATTCAACTCGTCCTATAGTAAGAAAATATCAAAACCTAACATATATTTATGATCATAAAGAAACCAGGATGAGACAAAAAGGGGATCTCCATCTCTACATCCCAGCTAAGTACAATGAGTCTGCTTGTAGGTCTAAAGGTCCATCTCTAATGCCCAGTATCATGCACAAACTCACAAAAACCTGTGTGGAGGGGCCCATACCTCATTGATGTGATCCACGGCTGAGGGACACTCAACTCCAGTGGAGGACCCACTCCCTATCGGAGCATGAATACATGGGATTACCACTTTTTAGATAGGGTACCTTCACCCTACTATAGTATGGGGGAGTACTGACTCTACTTATGTAAAGAGTATGGGGGACACATGCCCAGGTATGACAAGGGAGTACCAACCCCAGTATGTCTCTGATGATCCTACCTGATCAACTCCTTTATTCAAGCATCGCATGAAGAATATTCATGATCAAAAAACCTCACATAATATCTCATATTCCACAATGAAGGCCAACATCATGTCATATGTGGAAAAACACTCAGGATAGGCTACTCATAGTCCAAAATTCGAGTCTCAAATAAGGAGATACAAAAGGTATAATTTCATGGGAGAAGTATATGACATGTATGTGGGGTCACATAGCATGTGGCATCGCCACATCACTTGGGTATGTTCTCCCATGGACATGGACTCGGAATCCATGTCATACTACATGGCATGTACAGGTGGTACCCGATGTGTCTCAGCCACCCGGGGCCTACTCATATCCTATCAGCTTGTGCTCGTGTACACCGGTTGTACCTGTGTACCATGTCCATGTTCGAGTACATGTCCATGCTCATGTATTGTGGTTTCACTTGTGTTTCTGGCTGTGTATGTGCTCGTGTACTCCTAGAGTACACACCAAGCCTCTTGAACTAGGTCACACATAGTGTATGGGACATACCTAGCATGTAATATTTATCTCCACCCAAAACTAAAGCTTCCAAATCAAGGGGAATAAATGACATGTGTTATTCCAAACTACATGTCTTGTAGTCAAGTTTTTTACAAGAAGTAAATCCTATACTTCACATAGTTTTCATATCTTCCCTCATCACTACAAAATCTATCATTTCACCACCTAAAATCAAAGGGTTTTCCGCCGGGCATTGATCTTCAGACTCCAATGGCCGGAAATCAAAAATATGATCACCTAAAATCAAATTGTCGTACATCTTATAGTACCTTCCATCACCGTTCCAGATCCTAAATCTATGAATTCATCACCTGTAACCATGATTCAATCATGATATATCCTCAAATCATCAATCATCTCATCAATTGTACAACCACCATGAATTTTTGGGTTCGATCACGCTTTAACCTACCCCAAAAAAGTCAAACTGCAACCCCATGGGCCAATGGTGAGAACATGAATAATGGGTGGGATAAATTCACATAAAAAAAGGTGGTGTATGTCTTTAGACAACATGATCTTGACCAAAGATCCTAAAGTGTGGAGATTAGGTTTGAAATAAAGATATAGAAAATATAAATTGGTTCAAAAATCAATTTACATTTGGGTGCATGAAAAGGTCAGATAATCACATGTTAGATAAAGAAGATAATAAAATAAATGTTTATCAAAACAATTTGGGCAGAAACTACAAATAATGAGACATGACTTGATGATGGATTGATCGTCGGTGAAGAACATGTACACTATTGATGGAGAATAAGGTATATTGTATTCATCTTCCACCTCTTGATTCACCTTGATCTAATCATCATCATTCTATGATCCCAATCTATCAGCAAATAATTCTCTCCTCCTCTAATCCTCCCAAGATTATACAACTAACCTTAGTGAAACATCATAATGAATTATTTATAGAGTATTAGTATAGGTTAGTTCATTTAATAAAAATAAATAAATTATTTATTTATTTTATTAAACACATCCACCAATGGTAACCTTCCATAGAATGTCTGACGCCAACCAACATTATGTCGTTCCTAGGGTAAACCCCATGTTTTGGAATCAATCATGGCCTCAGATTTCCTTTTCAAAATCCCCAATAATGGTAAAAACATTAATACTAAAACTATGCATGTGTTTGCTTTAAAATATATTAATATTTTTAATATATTAATTTTTGGGGTCTCAAGACACCCAAACACAACATCAACTCTGAGGAAAAATACAGATATATGCATAGAAATATTCAAAGGACTAATCAACAAAATTAGAGTCATTAAAATTAAGTTGTATTTTTTATTAATATGATGATTGCATTGGACTTATTAAGTGATGGGTAGGGTTCAAAATTACATAGCCCCTCAATGCATCGGTAGGTATCATGAGATGAAATAGATTATGCATTTGGCCAAGTACTTACCCATTTATATAAGATGTCTTGGAATGAGGGTTTGATAGTAAGTTCAAGATGTTTGACATTATGCATTCCACCATTATGAAATTGGTTATTGATGTACATGATATTATTCAAATATTTATGATATCCAAGGATAATTTTCAAGCTCATGTGATTATTTATATGGAATTATTTTATCACCATTTATTCCTTCCATATTATTTATTCCTTGTTTATTCTATGATATCTTCCATTGTATGCATTCCCTTGATGAGCAGTTGAGATCACCCATTTCTTATGTTTACTTTCCCCGTGATTCTTGTAAGTGTACTGTGATTGATATATAGGGATATTTTAGAGAGAATAATGATCTTCCTAGATAAAATAATATGTTTTATTTTACGTTTTCAAATGAAATGTGAGATTTAAGAATGTATCTATTTTACCAAGAATACTAAAATATTCATTACCTTGGGATATGATCGCTTTTATCTAGTTATATTATAATAAAGTAACCATCGGTTCTGTGCTACTAGGTTTAAGGTCTTTAAAGTTGGTATCATAGTAATTTTAATAGAAACCTTGTGAACAAGATTTATGAAAACATATATTAGGGAACATAACCCTATGAATAGCCTTGAGGATTTTTCTAATTATAGGATAATATCATAAAGTTTTTGGTAAGGTATAGATTATTTGTTTTTCTTATAAATAAATAAATATATAGATATTACAAGTAGATGGGGTTTTTGTAATAGATGAATCTGTGGATAATAACCCTAAAATTGTTGGTTGGGTATATCTCAACCATCATTCTGGTACATGATGAACGGGCCCTTACTATGAACCTAGTCTGACACCCTCAAGGGATATTCTTAGATTATAATATTTTCTTTACAAACCATTATGAAATATTTGAAAATATTTTTATGATTTTAAGATATTGAAAAAGTTACAAATCATGTGATTCTAATATTATCTATGAAAAAAAATCAATTTATGATAAGTGTTTCACCAGTTTCAAAATTATAAATTATTATTCATAATGTTATGATCTATTATAGTGTATTCTATTGTTTATAAATGGTTCGTAGTATAAGTAATGAAAAATGTTTCAACACCCATAATCAATGTAGGTATTTCTCTCATGAGAAGGTTAACATCAACAGTGTTGGAGATGAGTAGATTATGACTATATTATGATAGTTAAATCAGGTAATAACCAATAACCTTAATTTTATGGAACAACTTATTGCTTTTAAACAAGATTCATTAATTATGGACCACTTCATATGGTAGAAACCTCCATCCTTCAATGGAAATATAGATGTACTAATAGTAGAATAGTGGATCAAGTCCTTGGAAAAAATATTTCTGAATTTGAGAAGTAATGAAAGGGAGAAGAATATTCTAGTAGTGTATTATTTAAAGGAATTTATTGATAAATGGTTGCAATTAATTCAAAATAAAAAAGTTGATGTGGAGAAAGAGATAATGAAATGGAATGTTTTTAAGGAGATATTCTTTGAAAAATACTTTCCTCATGTGAAACAAGCTTATATGGAAATGAAATTCCTCAATCTAAGAAAGAATAAAGAGGAAAGTGTTGTTGAGTATGAGGAAAAATTTATAAGATTATAATGTCATTCTAGGGAAGACATATGTAATCTGGAAAGAAATATTTATTGTTTTTTGATGGGCATAAGGTAATAATCCAAAGGGTTCTAGTCTCTCAAACATTTTCATCATATGATGGTATGGTATCAAGTGAAATTAAGATAGATAAAGAATTCTCCAAGTCATATATTTTAAAAGGAAAAAAAGAGAATAATAGGATGACTGAGCACCAAGAAAAAATAAATTGATAAAATGAAAATAAGGGAATAATGGAACTTCTTTCATGTGATAATTGTGGAAAGAAACATTCGGGCACTTTCTTGATGGGAAAGGTAGTTTGTTTAAAGTGTGGAAAGAAAGGTCATCAGGAATATGAGTGTAAGGGAAAGAAAGAAACTACCAATTTGAATTTTTTAAATTCTAAGTGGATGGGTCACTATTCAATTTAATGTCCCAAGAATCAAAATATGTTTTCTCAAAAAAAGGATAAGGGGTTAAGGTCAAGCTTAGGAAATTACTTATCTAAAGCTTAAATCCATTAAGTTATGATAATATGTACTTTGATCATAAACTCATACTTTATTTGATTACATATATACACAATATTTTATATTTTTCATGGATATAGAATCATCCCTTGACACTATGAGAAAATAATATCAATAAATACACCTATTAGGAATCTAGTTATTGAGCAGTTTCTATTAAGATAAACAGTTATTCCCTAGTTGCAAACATGGTTGTTATACTTATGTTTGGATTTGAAATAATACTAATATATTGGGTTTATTTACTTTTTAGGATTTAGTAATTAGTATATGATGTATAAAATAATATATAAAATGGATCCTGAAAAAAAAATGTTATTCTTTTACCTTCACTTCTAATGAATTGATGGTCTTTTAACCCCTCACTGATTTATGGTTTTGTGGTCATTAATTTTCTTATGAACATGTTCTTTATCACTCACTATTAGTCCATGGATGTTATTTTTCTCCTCCATGTCTATATTTTAACTTCCCACTAATTTTATCCATATCTGAGAACCCAATTATGTGTTATTTCAAATAACCTTTATGTTTCCCACTTCTCCTTTTCAAAGGAAGTTTTATTATCCCTCTGTATGATATAGGTCTTCAACAAAGGTATTTTAAAATATTAAACCTTTTATAACAGAAATAAAATTTATAGGGTGGAATTCATTTAAGGAGGAGAATGTAACACCCCAAAAAATTAGTTTAAAATATTAATAAGCTTGATATCTTGCTTAACACGCAACACTGATCTTCAAGAAAATTAGGATATATTATAAAAATATTATTATTTAAATATGTCCATTATAACCTAGTAGTTGAATTGGTGGGTATGAATATGAGTAACATAATTATGAAATATATTAATAATGGCCATACTCAATACAAATTTATTGATTAATTCTTAGGAAATAAGCACTCAATTTTTAGTGAAGTCATTTTATACTTCAAAAATGATTTTTATTACATTTTGTGAGTGGAAATTATAATTAATTTATAACAATTTTAGAAATTTTATTTTATAAAATTAAAATCCTTTTTTAAATCATTATATAAAAATTAAATTAGGGTGAAATTATGGTATTGTCTTAAAAAAATAATTTTTCAATGAATAGTGAAAAATAATGATTTTTCAAATACCGTCACTTCATTTCATTAAATAAATTAAATTAGAAGACCCATTATATATTGGATTTAGTATTAAGATAATATATTATCCATTTTATTTATAATAATCTAATTAATTCTATTTGAATTATAAATATCTATGATTTTGATATAAGTTAATTTTTATGCTTAAAAACACATTTTTCTAAAAATTATTTTTCATTTCATTTTATGCATTTATATTAAAATTGATTTATGAAACTTCTAAAGATTTAATATGGAAAATAAGATACCATATTTTGAATCATAAGGTTCAAATTTGTTAAATAGAACCCTTTTAAATTTGGTCATTATGAATAGTAACCATGGTAAATATTTGTCACCTCAGTAAGGGTAAATTGAGTAATTAAGGATAAAAATATTATGATAAGGATTTAAATATATATATATATATATATAACACATGTATTATTTCTATTATTTGAGTTTAGTTTGAACATACTCATACAATATTCTATGATATGGAAACTTGGTGACATTTTTCTTTGATAATGACCTTAATATTATTTTAAGTAAAGAATAAATACAAATTTTCATTCTCGTTGTTTTAATATCTTTAATATTCTTTCATACCATTAAAATGAGGATATGTTAGGTTATAAGTGGTTATTTTAAATATGAAATAATTTTTTTTATCATGGTAATTTATTTTTAATTTTTAGTGATGCAATAAATATCTTAAATGTTTGCGCAACACCAGCATAGTACTCATTCAAGTAATTAAAAATTAAAATAAATGATTTTAAAATATTAAAAGAAATACAATTTAGATGAATTGTTGTATTCCAAAAAAATTATATATAAATATGAAATATTATTTATGTGTTAAAATTTCATATTCGAGTCTCATTTTAATCTTATTGTTTTTAAAAGTCAACTATGTGAATAGTTATGAAAATGATATAAATGATATCTCATGTTAAATGATATTTTATTAAACAAATTAAAATCCATAAAAATATTATATTCAACTAATTGAATTTTATATGATCAATAATATCAACTATTGTTTATTTATGGGTCACTTTTCCTATTATAGCAGTATTCTTGACTCTTGAAGAGTAAAAAATGTTGATATCATGGTAATCATCAAAAGGGTTAATGGGAGATTAAAACTAGAATATAAGGATTAAACATAAACTAAACTTATCTAAATATTATTTTATGAGATTATTTACACTTATTATCACTATATATTCAAAATATATCAATTTTTACCCACTTGATTCTGAAAATTAATTTATATTAATTTAATACTTTAAGTAATTCCAATGAGGCCCCTCACTTATAAAAGGGAACATACTCTCCTCCATTTTCAAAAAGTTTGAGAATTTTGTCTTGAAATTTTTTTATAAAACATCTTCTCAATATCCTTATCCAATTTATAGAGGTTTTTATCTCCTCAAAAGACTATCCCTAGGGTTCGTAAGGAGATATCCAAAGGTGATTATTCAAAAAGGATGTAGTCATCTTAACTAAGAAATTTCATTTTATTTATTATTATACCTCCTCTAAATCTATGGTATATATTATAAAATAATTAAATAATTATATTCTATATACTTAATTTTTATTATGATGATGTAACAACCATTATCCATCTTCTTTCCAACCTATAGAAAGCAAAATCATCACTCGTGCGTACATATGACTTGCCGTCTCCACATAGCAGTGTAATTCATTTTTAATCATCATTTTATTTGTATGATTATAATGATGGATTTATTGAATATATATATATATATATATATTATTTATAATATTATTATAGTTTTTTAAAAGTGAATTACTATTTACTTTTCTTTCGTTCCATCCATCAAAAGGTGGAAACATCACCTGTGTATATATATGGACTACCATCTCTATGAAGTGATGTAATTAATTTTTCATAATATACTTATGTTAATGGTTATTAAAGTGTATATAATGAATAAATATGATAGTTATTTTATTATTATTATTCTATATATGATGAAACTATAACCAAGGTTCAAGTACTGGAAGCATCGAGCTGAAACATGCATGGAAAATGGACCAGTTTTCACCTGAATGTCCATTTTAATGAAGAATTTTTAATAAAAGGATAATAAAAAATTATAAATTAATGGTAAATATAAATTTATTTTTAATTAATATGATTCTATAATAAATTTATAATAAATATATATTTATTATACATGGGGTTTGAACATGCACAAATAAATATGAGACTTGAGGTAAGGGTTCTTCATCTCAATATTATTTTTTTAAGACATGTTTGATGTTATGAAACTATTTATGTTTATGAGGTGTGTATACTACCCTGTTGACATGTTATATCATGGATACTTTTTAGTTCATGGTATTTAAAGTTATAACTCAAATTATTTCATCTAAGGGATTTTAATTTGAAAATTACCAATGTGATAAGGGTTTATTTCACAATATCATTCTTATTTGAGATTGTTTATGTTTCTATTTCCATTATGGGAATTATATGATATTTCTATATTAAACCCTGTTAATTTTATTATTCATTGGTTATTTGTGTGGTTTTCAATTATTAGTTCCATTTTTAACTTCTTTGGCACTCAAAAAGACCAAAATAATGTTTTAAAGTAAAACCAACTTTGTTTTCTTTAAATTCAGTCGAGAATCATTTTATTCCATTTATATATTTTATGTTTTCTAGAATTTTTTTACTATTATATAATGATTTATTAAATAAAGTTTTACCCATGTTTTAAATTCTATAAAAAAATAAAAGGTATCTTCTTCTTGTTTCCCAAATTAGGTACTTTTTACTAAAGGTGTGAACAAAATCTTTATTTTAACCTACACCGCACAAAAAAAATTCCTATCATCATGAATACTCTTTTCTTTGAAGATTCATTTATATTTTAGATAAGTGATTTCAAAATTAAATGAGTATTTTCCTCAATAAATTTTCTAGTGATATTTTAAAATTATTTTCATCTATGTCAAAATACTTTGAAGAATATTATGCTTTATTAAGGATATAATATAATGATACCATCCACCATATTTTCTGGATAGCTTATGATAATTTTTTATAGGGAAAGTATTGACATTATGTATTATGGTTCTTATAATATGGATAGTTATATATTATTAATTCATGTTGATTAATTTCTATTGAATATTCATATGATGAATGCATTGGACTTATTAAGTGATGGGTGGGACCTGAAATTACATAGCCCCTCAATGCATTAGTATGTCTTATGAGAAAAAATAGGTTGGTTATTTTTCCAAGGACTTATCCATTTATATAAGATGTCTTGTAAAAAATCCTTGATCGTAAGTTTAATATGTCTGTCATTATGCATTCCATCATTATGAACTTAGTTATTTATGTCCATGTGATTATTTGAATAGTTATGATATCTATGGATAAATTTCAAGCTCATGTGATTATTTATATATAATTATTTTATCATCATTTATTCCTACCATATTATTCATGCTTTATTTATTCTGTGATAGATTATGTTGTATAAATATTCTCTTACTAAGCATCTGAGATCACCCCTTTCTTATGTTTTCTTTCCCCATGATTCTAGGAAGTGTACTATGATTGTTGTGTAAGGATGTACTAGAGAGAATAATGATTTTTTCAAAGAGAATTCTATGTTGTATTTTATGTTTTTAAATGTAATGTGATATTTAATCATGTATCTAGTTTACTGAGACTACTAAACAATTTGGTCTCTTGGGATATGATCACTTGTATATAGTTCCATTTTAATAAAGTAACTACCACCTCTAGGATACTAGGGTTGAGGTACTTACAATTTACATGGTCATGTGCATGGTAATAGGTTCCTTTTATATGAACCCGTATTGCCATTATCTCTATAGTTGTGGAAATAGGGTCCCAAATATAATCTCCCAATGGGTTTCAAACTTTCATCTCTTCTCTACGGACAAAGGAACCATACCACTCCACTAACAACTATGTTATAAACATGTATTAAAATTTTATATATGTGTGTGTGTATGAAAAAATTTATAAATTTATTTTATTATTATTATAAAATTAATAGTAATATTAATTCCCCAATATAACACCATATAACCATGGTCTCATAAGGCTGTGGATATAGGTCCTAGAAATCCTAACCTTTTTGCACAGTTGGGTTTCGACCAAGGCTATAGGTCGTTTCCCATTCCACTCTCATGAAAAAAATATTTTCACGTGCACTTTTATAGCTACTATTGGATGTTTACCATGGTTATATGCCCTTAGGGTTCCAACCTATAGAAAAAGCCATATTTTGACCATGGTTATAGGATACATATACCCATGGGTGGAAAATTACTATGGCTATAGTCCTATAGCTATAGCCCAAATTTCTAGTAGTGCATGTAACTCCTTATTTGAATGTATGAAGATATATAAAAATTATTTCACTTTTTAAACCAAAAAATATTTCTATTCATGATATAATAATTATATTCATGAATAAAGTAAAAAAATAATACTAAATAAATGAACAATTCATATATTTAAACATGATATATACATTTATGAACAATTCATTTATAAATCGATTATTAACACTTTATAATTTAAGCATAGATAAACATGAACAATTCCCTTTTATATAATATGATCATTTCATATATATCATTTACATAGATTTAATATGAACTCATTAATATTTAAATTTTGATATATTTTAGGAAAAAATTTATTATCGATTAATAAACAATTGATATTTTTATGTAAAAATTTTATATGAATCGAATATCTCTTATTTGATTCTCTTTAATATATTAATAAAATCATCTAAAACTCTCATTTAGAATGGTTTAAATAAAATTTCCAAATAAGGCCTTAATATAAAAAAATTATATTTATATTTATGAATAATTTATAAATAAATATAAGCACTTTAATATTTTTTTCATATTTTAAATTTATAAAGAATTTATGAATTTAGTCATGAATTATGGACACTCCATAATCAAATAAATAAACACTCTTTATATTTATATCTAATATGAACACATCAAATTATTATTTTATATGGAATTTACTTTAAATATATGATATTATATGAAATATAAACATTTTATATTCTAATTATCTCATGTAAACAATTTACATAATCTAAATATCACATATCTAATATTATTAAAACTTTTATCATATAAATAATCAAAACTTATTTTGATATGATTTAAATAATTTACTAAAATAATCTATTTTAATTTGAAAATTTTAAATTAATAATTACTAACGATTCAAAATTTTAAATATAAAATCCTTTATATTTTTCCATATTTTGTATTTTATAAACACTATAAATTACACTTATAATTTTTATATAAACATTTTATATTCAAATTATAAGTCATTATATATAATTTAAAAAGGTGTTTAATATTAACAAATAATAATATAGATATTTATTTAATAAATGTTTCATAACTATTAATTAATTAATTAATTATAAACATTTTATAAATTAAATAAATATATCAAAATACCTTTTTCCATAATTTATAAATTATATAATTTAATTCATAATTAAAATTTTGTAAAAATCAAAATTTTCTATATACAGTATTTAATGATATATCTATATCATAAGATTTCACTTACTAGATGATATGGGCTCTATCTGTCTCATTTTATGATAGATAACATGCAACTTTTGATAGGTCGTGGTGCCTGCATGACATTAACCGAGCAACACAAGAAATCTCAACTTACGACATGCAGTTTATGTAAGATAAACCCAGTGCATGGTGACCTAGATGTCGTGTATTATGATATCTATTATATCATAAGGGTGGTATGATGATATGTTTTTTATAATACGGTTTGGTGCTATCATAGGCCCTGACATCCCATATCATACACTGTGATATTTTGAAAACCCAAGGATTATGTTGAATCATACCCTATGATATTTCATATCATATGGAATGATCCAATCACATATTATGATATCCAATATCATACACTAAACTAAAAAATATCAATCATATAGTATAATTAATAGTGTGATTTCAATTTTATATATGATTTTCTTCATTTCTCAATATGATTTCATGAATTAAAACACATGGAAAAGCTCTAATAGCACTATTGGGTTTCTAGGGATCAAACAACACTTGTTCAACATATCATAAGACATTAGAAACCTCAAATCCCAAGAACGACATGCATTGAAAACCAAAACTATATAAGCATAAAATGAATGACACATACTTACCTTGCACTAAAGAATTAATGAAATTGTATTCAATTATATGTTTGATGAATATCCCTTAGAGGAATCTAATAGACTTACTCCTCTATGGTGTATCCATGGGATGATATGAATAACTCGATGATTGGGCAGGATTATCCTTCACACCCATGGTATACTAGCATCTATCAAAGGTAAAGGAAGGAGGATAAAGTTATAAGCATAAGATTTCGTAAAATTTTTGGGTAGTATTGAACACATCTATCTCAATGGAAAAGTACTCTGTATATAAGCCTCAGGGATTCTCCCCAAGTTATCGTGAAATAAATCATATGTTATAACACATATGATTTATGTGTGTGTTTACAAACCTTTTTTAACCCTTGGTTAATATAATTCTCTTACACATTCTATCATATAAAACATTTCATTTGATAATATATGTTAGTGGTTGATTATTTAACATTGTGCTATAATGTTTGATTGTCGTTAATTAATCATAAAATTCCATGTGAATTATACAATTCAATTCAGTGTATTATGACCCATCCATGTTGTATACTATGATTGGATAAAGGTTGTAGAAAGGTATTTACATATAATGTTTTATTATATTCCTTTTACAAGTCATGCAATGAATTTTAATCCACATTTCATACCATATGATATGTACATATCATACATTATGATATAGACAAAACATCATAACTTATATATTTTCTTTAAGGCATATCTACATAAATTATGAAATCCTTTTTATACAAATCCTTCATTAAAATAGGATCTTCTTAGGTTAAAGTGTTTCATAAATGCTTGATCATTATTCCAGTGAACATTATACATTATAATGTTTGAATCCATTACTCTAATTATTATTATACTCTTCAACGATTCAAAAATCATTTATTACACTTTAATAAATGCATCATCACATGATTTGTACACCAAAGGAAATGATAAATTATGTGAAAGAAAGTAAAAAAAACACAATTTATATCATATATCACAATTTTATCATTTCATGTGATATATATCACATACAACAATATATATCATGTAATAGGAAATTCTATGGGATTTTAGAGCATATTAACTTTCAAATATAACCTATATTGATTTATTTATTTGAGGTTTTGCTTTAGATCATTCAGTTTATATATATTTCCCCTTAAAATATACCATATCATATGTGAGTCTTTGAAAACCTAAAAATAGATCATTTTATATTTGATGATATGATTAGTCAGGCAATATGATATTCATATTCATACAAAACATCAATGCATTAATAGGATCATGTTGTCACACTGAGAGGGGGGTGAATCAGTGTAGACTAATTTTACCTAATTATTTACACTTAAACTTTTCCCCCTTTTTTTTATTTGAACCTCTATATCCGTTAAGATATATTGATATGCTTATGAATTTCCAACACACAACTACTATATTCAAAGTAGTAAATAAATCAATAGAATCATCATATATAATTTTTATATGGTTTGTCCCTAATTTGAATCTATGCCTTTCTATGTTTGGGTCAAGGCTGAGACACAAATATCTATTATATTACTCAAGTTAATACAAAATACTATCTTCTAAAAGAACTTAATTATCTTCCAATGGTTTTATAATATCATGATTATATTATTTATATTGGATCCTACTAGTTTACAAAAGGTCCTCCCAACGCACTCCTAAATAAGAACTTCCTTTTACTTTAGGATATCACTACATCCCAATAATGATATATTCTTCCCCAATCAAAGTCCATAATAACCATGTTGATCACTATATCTAAACTCAAACTCAATATTAAAGAACTTAAACTATAATTGAATGATCAATATCAATTCATGCACATCATCCTTCTTCTAAAACTCACTTCTTATTATTATGATATAGAAATATTATAGGGAAAGGATTCAGTCCTACTTCTCTTTATTCTTCTTTATTATCTTCCACCTTTAATGATAATGGGTATTTAGTAATAACACCTTCATAAACCTCCTCATTATCTTTTAATCCTTCTTCCTTGATACACAATATATTCAAAAAAGTAGAATCATCTCTCTTAATCTTCTTTCTCACCTTGATACATAGGATATTCAAGAATTTTATAATATCGGGTTCTTCTCTCTCAAACCAACTTCTCATAATCACATGAATATAATTTAGATATTTTGAATATATGAATTCTATGACTTTAAAAATAGTGATCCTCTAAATATTCTTTAACTTGTATGGTATTACAAAATTACCCATCTTATCATTTAAATTGTATAGAAATATTCTTGGGAATTTATCCTTATTTGATCACCATTAATGATTTTTCAATCTTCATGCTTGAAAGTACCAAAATAATTATGTCACAACCCTCTAAATCATTTCTCCTTTTGACTCATCTTGAATCACAACTCAACCACTATTATTATAATATTTTAATCCATGAAGAATAGATAAACATCATCTTATATGATATTCAGTAGATGATATCATTTTATGGGAATATTGTTTAGTATGATATGAAGATATCATATCTTGCAATTTTTATTTTCCTAATTGGTAACCCTTATATATCCTCCCATTAACCCTTTTGTATCATCTTGTTGACCCTTTTATGTTGTAGTGGGGATCTAGGACATTGTCAAGTTTTTTGTGATAAAACATTATTTATTAACATTTAAGTTTTCTCTAGAAACCCTTACATATTGACCTTTACATTTCATGCAGAGGAACACTTACGTATCACAGTGGGACTTGGGAATTTTCTAATTTAAAGTCTTTACTAGTTTGTGTAACCCTTATGTATTCAGTGAAATTTCAAAGGTACTCTTACATATAAAGTAGACTCCTGGAGTGACTCTTACATATTATATCGATTATGCTTACAAATTATAGTGATATTATAACACTATTAATTTCTAAATTATATCAACTCTTTTGCATGAACTGGAAATTTTTTACATATTAATATAATTTTTCTTCCCTTTACCACATTTATATATGAGACTAAGTAAATATATTATGTATGATCTATACATATCTTATGTCTTACATTTAATTTTTGACTTTTCCATATTTTATTATGCACTAAATATATTACGTATCACAATACGATCCTTCTCCTTTACTGATTTAAGCATACAACTCAAAGTGATTCTTACATATCACCCTGATGATCTTATGTATCATAGTGTCATCCAAAAAAAATTCAATTATTCTTCTTTGAGTCCAACACAAATATTTCACATATGAAAACCATACTTATTTAAATTTTCTTAGAACCACTTTGAACCTTCTCAGGGAATCTCCAATCACACTAAAACATTCAAAAACAACATAAATGACTTTTTCAATTATAATAATGTTTCCAAAGATCATTAATTTAATTTTCAAAGCCTTGATGCATATGAGTACTCAATTTTGAGTAATTTAATGGATATCCACTACCTCAACACTTATATCTTCAAACTCTTCTCCACTCATCATCCAAGTAATATTCTCCATATATTATAGTACAATTTATGTTTGATAATCCAAGGATGGATTCTCAAAAAAAAATATCTAGCTTGATTCTTCTCTAATATATCCATCTCCTTAACCTTTATCAAGAACCTATAGTAGATAGTTCTCTCAACCTCCAGCATAACATTTCATTGGTTCATTACATGATCGTCTCTATAATCATTATATTTAAGGGATAATTCCCAAAAAACTAGTATGTATCTCAAGTAAACTCCTTTACCAACTTATAAATGGATCTTCATCAGTATGTACAATGTAAGGCAGCTTCAATACATGTGATCCATAGGAACTTACAAGATATATCTCAAATATCTCATATGATATCTTCACTTTTACCCATTTCCGTGATACTCTTCATGAAACATGGGGCACTTCAATAATTGGAATCTTCATATTACCCAAAACATATTAAACGTTTCACTTCTTAACAACAACCTTACTTGCTAATAAAAAATACAATCAACACAACCCATTAGGATCTTTAATATCCCATTTTTGGATTTTTTATCAATACCATTAAATAATTCAAACAAATCACTATTAATATTCTCCCAATGGTTCCTTTCTTTTATCTCTCCCTTTTGACAATAAATACTGAGGTGCAAGGATAAGGTAAAATCCTACTCATCTCATGTTTTTCTCATAACTAAAAAAATCCATATTTTTTAAATTGAATATTGATATACTTGAGAGAAGTTTGGAATAAAATTTTACTTAGAAATTATCCATAAATTAATCAACTATATGTCTAATGGAGCTAACTCAGTATAAAAACAAGATTGATTAACCTAGACATCAAATTTTTTCATAAAAATATCCATCTTGTGATACCAATTCAATATTATCTTGTTAGGGGTAGTTCAAGGGTATTTTAAAGGAATTTATAACTTACACTCATCTTAACAAACACATAAAAAAAGATCAAGTGCAATAAATTTTATCCCCCTTTTTCTTCATAGTTTTCATTTCATTGAATAATCAAACTCTCCCCTTGTAATTTTAGAATTTATTTTTCTCATAAGGGGAGTAAATAATACCTCATAAATTTATAACTTTCGAGAACTTTCTAGAAATTATAGCTTCACATGAATTGATAATTTCTTCAATATTTCTTATCTTTTCAAATTTACCATAAAGAAATACATTCCACCAATCTTCATTATGGTTATATTTCCTCAAAATGAGCTCCAATTATATCCTTTCGATACCAATTGAAGTGTTGTAAGGAGTAAACATGATACCAATTAAAGAACTCCATGATGGATATATTTTATAACTATAAAATTATCACATATTTCATTAAGTTCTCCCCCTATATACATCACCTTCAATTCCATGTACAAAGAAGTAAAAACAAATAAATAAATAGGATTAAGGTTGATCTTATTTTATTTTTAATTGGAGATATATGGCTAAGATTTTCTTCGAAACCTATAAAAACCTCCCTTTTCTACTTCACTTTTCTTCATGCTTCTACCCTTGATTCTCCAATCATTAATCTTCTTGGGAAGCATGGTTTTATTCCTCTTACCTTCATCTTCCACCTTTTGTGGAATAGCCTTTTCACCTTAGTTAGTAAGGAAATTTCATTTTATTTTATTTTTATCCATATTATTTTTAATTTACAACTAGTCTAACCAAATACCCATGCATTCTTTTGTAACATATCTAGCCTGCTTGGGTTTTCCACATGGCTTAAATGTTGAACCTCCTTTATTTCTCATAATATCCTCCTAGACTAGTATTCATTTCATGAATTTATTAGGGGTTTTTCTAGTATATTTTCACCTTCCACATAGTTCCTTATCCTTTAAGTTACCCTTATTTAGAAAGATCTCTAATTATTCTTATGGGATATCTTTAACCAAACCAATCCTTTTGTATCTTTATTAGATTGATTATTTCTTTGATTATAGATTGATTTCTTAAATTTTGATATTCATATAATGTTTGAAAAGTTCCATTATGTAGCTTATTCTCTAATAATATAAGCATATCCTCTTTATTTGTGTGGAATCCTTCTCACCATTCTTCATAGGTATGTTTTTTTACCACTTTTCTTCATTTACTTAAACCCCAAGGCAGGCTCGTATCTATTCTACTTTTATTTCATCATCTATTGTGGTATTATTCCATTGATATGTTATGGTAGATTTGAATAATATTTATACCATAACTCATCATCATAGTGACCACTTATATTGAATTTTTTTCATATAATTTAATTAAGCATCTAAATATATGATGGATAGATTTACTCCTATATTCTTTTTGGAATTTGTTTTCTACTCAACGAGTTTTATCTTAACATCAATTCTTCCCTCCCTTAATAAAAACTTTTTATAACCTTCATAAATTGAAAAAATATGTTCAAAATAAATTTCCTTGTGTTTAAACCTTTCTAAACACCAAAAATGACCAATAAACATTGATTTTATCCTTTGTGCTCAAAGCTGGCTAACTTGAGACCCTTGCTATTTTCAGATTAATATGGTCTTCTTTTTGAGATTTAATTAGGGATACACTATTCTTGGGCATTCTTAAATACACCATTTATGTATTTTTAGATTTATTATCATTAATTTCCACCCATATTTTTTCATATTTTGAATTTTATCTTTTACTAGCCATTGAAACAACATTACTACATAATCATTTTTTGGGGAAAGGGTTACCTCTTTCTTGGATATTTTGGTTGATAGATCAATAGATTATCTTAATCCTTTCTTAACAGTAATATGATCCTTTTTAGAAGAAATAATCTTGTAAAAATTCTCTATAATATCACATCTTATTTTAGTATTTTGGGAAGTCTCAACTTGTTTAATCTATATATTTCTTAGTTTGACTTCTAATTCAAGACACTTAATGTTGGGAATGTTGTTCTCATTCTCAAATAATCATAAATTTTCTTCCCATTATCTCTTTATAATCACAATTTTAACTTCATTAATTTTATTTATTTCTTGTGAGGTATTTTCAAGCACTTTTACCCTTTTATCTATAATCTTAAATTGAGAATTCTTGTCATTCATGGATTCTCTTTGAGTTTCTTCTAATGAATGGATCCTTTATTCACAATATTTTATTATTTTTAATTTCTCATTAATAATTGTTTTCAATAATTCATCATCCATGAATAATTTTTCTTTATTGTTCATTAAAGAGTTATCCTTGGATTTTACTTCTTCAATGAGAGAGTTACACTTTTGTAAGTGTGTTGTTAATTATTTTTTGTATAACTTCTCCATCTACCTTAAAATATGTGTTCTCGTCATGTAGTTCCTTAATAAACTCAAATAAATAAGTGAAAACTTTAATAGTAAATTTCTTCAAGTAATCCTTAACTTCAAAATAAAGGTCTTCAGCTGATTCAATAGACCCATATTCTTCATATATTGAACTTCATTCTTCAAGAGGACCCTTATGAAAAAATAAAATATATGAACTAATACTTTGGTAACCTTCAGTTAGTAATGTACCATTTTTTCCTTTGAAATCTTACTTAAGTTATTTTCTAATTTCTTTTAATTATTCTTTAATTTTTTGGATGAAACCTTTATTTATGCTCTAACAGGGTTGAAATTTTTATTCTTTATCTAAGTAAATTTTGAACCTTCTTAAAATATTCACTTCATATATACCAATAAAAAAAATAGGAAATAGAATTGGATCCAATAATAGGAAACCTAAATTGGATTTGATAACACTTTTAGTACCCCAGTAGGATCATGTAGTCACATTGAGAGGGGGGTAAATTAGTGTAGACAAATTATACCAAATTATTTATACTTTAAACTTTTACCCCCTTTGTATTCAAACCTCTATATCAATTAAGATATATGGATAAAATTATTGATTCTTAATGAAAAAATACCACATGAAAAGTGGTAAAGAAATTAATAGAAGTAAAACATGGTATTTTTCTAATGTTTGCCCCAATGTGGGAATCCAATCCTTAATATGTTTGGTTCGAGGTCAAGACATAGATATCCAATATATTACTTAATTGAGTATAAAAGTTTATCTACCAAAAATCATTAATTGTATAATGAGAATTTTATAATATCTCGATTGTGTTATTTATACCAACTCCTGTTAGTTTACAAAAGGTCCTCCCAATACACTCCTAAATAAGATCTTCCTTCTGCTTTGGCATGTCGCTATACAACAATAATGAGATCTTCTTCCTCAATTAGAGTCTTCGACAGCCAAGAGATAATTAGTTACAATGGCATGTATGTTGATCTATATATCTAAAATACAACTCAATATTTAAGGACTTAAAATTCCAATGAATGATTAGTATCACTGTAAGTGCATTGTCCTTCTTCCCAATCTCACTTATTCATCTTCTTATATAAATATGTCATAAGGAAGGAATTTTCTCTTATGTCTCCTTTTTCTTTCTTATATACCATATTTTATGATAATGGGTATGTAGTAAAAACACCTCTGGAAGCCTCCTCCTCCTTCTCTTATACTCATTCTCCCTCAATATACAAGATATTCAACTAAGAATTATCATATCTCTCACTTAGAAACACAAGATATTCAGGAATATTGCAGTATTAGGTTCTACTGTATCTCACCAACATCTCAGAATCATGTGAATATAATTTCTATATTTTGAATGTATAAATTCCATTATTTTTGGTTTTGTGATATTATAGATTTACATTGTATCAAATAGTATTAAAAAATACTCATATTTTCATTTAAACTAGTTGAAAATACTCTCAATAATTACTCTATATCTAATCACCATTAATGATTTTTAAATCTTCATATTTGAAAACATCATAATAATTGGGTAGTAACCTTCTCAATAATTTTCCCTTCTCACTCAGCTTGAATCATAATTCAATAACTATCATCATTATATTTTAATCTATGATGAATATCTCAGCATCATCTAATTTGATCTTCAGTAGATGACATCATTTTATGGGCATGTCGTTTATTATGATATGGAGATATTGTATCCTATGATTTTCATTTTCCTAACTGATAAACCTTATATATCCTCCTATTAAACCTTGTGTATTACAGTATGGATCTGGGAGTTTGTAAAATTTTCATTAAGAAATCCTTACATATTTACCTTTACATATCATGAAGAGGAACCCTTACATGTCATAGTTGGGATTAGGATTTTGAAAATTTCTAGTCTTTAATGGTTTGGGAAACCCTTAAGTATTCAATGTAATTTTAGATATACTCTTATGTGTAGATAAAAATCTTTGAGTGGATCTTATGTATCATCCTGAGTACCCTTATATATCACAGTGAACATCCAACATTGTCAATTTCTCAATTCTTTCAACTCTTATGTGTGAAGTGGAAGTTTCTTACACATCAACATAAGGTTTTTTTTTCCTTTTTTGAATTTACGTATGAGCCTCAAAAAATATATTATGTATTCTTTGAACATATATTAAATATTATAATTCATCAATTCCTTTTTCATATTTATGTACACACTAAATATCTTACATGTCGTGGTAATATCTTTCCTTCGTTGATTTCATCATACAACTCAAAGTGTTTCTTATTTATCATCCTAAGAATCTTATATATCATAGTATCATCCAATAATTTTCCAATTATTATTTTTTGAGGTAAAAAAAATATATTACGTATAAAATCTAGACTTCTTCAAATATTCTCCAAACTTCTTCGAACCTTCTCAATCCATCTTCAATCAATTCAAAACATCTCAAAATAACTTAAATGATTTTGAAAATTATCAAAACATTACCAGATATCTTTAAATTAATTTATTAAGATTAAAAACATTTAGGTACTCAAATTTGAGCACTTCAATAGATATTTATTACCTCAAAACTTCTAGCTCAAAATTTAATCTTATTTAATCACCATTAAAATGATATTCTACATATATTATATTAGACTTTATAATTCATAATATAAGGAAGGATTATCATAAACTTCAGTTATCTTGATTCTTCTCCAATACTCCATATCCTAAACCTTCATCAATAACCTATAATAGATAGTGATCTTTGTAACACCTCAAGCTTCCACGGTACGCTTCTCTTTAAATAATACAGTAACATGTGTTGTACGCAACTACAAGTTCTAACACACACCACAACCAATCAAACTAGCCGTTATGAATAGTAATACCCACTTTTTAAAATTATATAAATTTTATCTTTTAAAATGGACTTCATTTTTGGATTCATAATATCTAAATTATCCTAATATGAATTTTTGGTATTTTTATGAGAACTTCCAATTTTTTATGAATAGTGAAAAATATAAACTTTAATTAAAAATAAATTTTTTAATCAAAATAATTTAAAGTGAGAAATTATAATATTGAGTTGTTTTAAATTATAATTAGAATATATTTTTACCATTTAATCCAATGTTGGTCATTGGACGTAATTTCACATTTAAACTAGACATAAATAAGTGTCAATCTTTTGATAGTTATTATTTCTTAAAAACAAGCTTTTTGTTTTGACAACGGGAATTAATTTTAAATTAATTTATACCACTTCTGTGTTTTGAATTTAGAAAAATGGATTCCATATTTAGAATCAGGAGGATCAAATTGTGTAAATAGATAACTTTTATTTTTATACATTTTGAATAATTACTTCGGTAAATATTTTATTTACCATGGTTAAAGGATAAATCGGTTAAATAAGGGTAAAAAAATAATATTATAATAATATTAAATTACACTAAAACGTGTCCTAAACCTATTGTTTGATACATGTCCGACCATGGTCATCTTTGGGTCGATTTTGGGACCCCATGGAGCCACTTGTAAGTGATAATGACACTTTATATTAATTAAGTTAAAGTAAATACAAAAATGACATAAGCATGTATCTTTTAGAAAAACAATTTTTACATAGGATAATATATGTTATATTTTCAACTATAAATATTCATTAGAAGGATAAAAATATTTCCTACATAATGGAATTTTATTTATAACTTTTAAACATTGAATAATTAAATGTATTTATGACACAATAATGATGCAGTATTTTCCTTATTAATGAAAGAATCAAATAATTGGTATTATAAATGTTAAACTAAATATAATTTGAAAGTTTTGATGACATACAAAAATTTTATTGGTTAATATGTCATGTTAGGATTACTTAAATTAATTTTTTTAGAATTAATAAATTTTTTAAGACTTTAACAAAAATCAATTATTAAATAGTGTCAAAATTGACATAAAGAGTTTTTAAAACAAATATTATATTATTAATTATTATTATATTCCTAAAAATCTAAGGTTCGGCCAAATGACTTATATTATGATAGGTATATCATTAATGAACCATTTGGGGTTATCTTGGTAGTTTATAGTAAGTTCATTAACCAAATAATATAAAAATACAAAGAGATGTGGTAAATGTCAAACTATTTAACTAAGAGTTAAATCTAAAAGATAAGCCTAATATAGTGACCTAAACCTATTTAAAACCTATTGGTTGAAAGTATTTAGACCCATAACCACCTTATCCTAGAAATAAATTAGTTTGGAGCCATTAGAAACTAAATATGAATTTATTATAAAATAATATTTCTAGATTTTCCTAAGGTGTCCCTCACCCCTCTTATAAAAGGGCACTCCCCATTCTCTCCAATTCACACCTTCAAAGCCTTTTGGATTGGGAAACCCCTGCCCAAATATTATATAAACTTCCCTTAATTCATCCTAGATGCCTTATTTTAGTCATAAATCCAACTTAAGTAGTCCTTTTGATCAAATCAAAAGGAAGAACCCGAAGAAGAGGTAATAATTTCACCACCCTCTTTCAAGTTCTTTTCTTCTTCCACTTATTCTTTATTTGTTGTTTACATTATAAAATAATAGCTACAGTATCTTATATATAATGTTATATTATTATAAATATGGTACAACCAAATTCATTATTCTATCCATCCTTTGAATGACATGTCACCACACGTGCGTACGTATAGCTTACCGTCTCCACATCGTGGTGTAATTGTTATTCAATACATTATTATTTGGATGGGTATAATAATGATGTGTAATTGATGTAAATGATAAATATAACATGATAATGATTCTTTATATATTATATACCATCCAATTATATATTATTTTAATATAAATAGAACGATCTTGTCGCTCGTACGTACGTACGGATTACCGTCTCCACGAACGCGATGAGATTCATTCCCCGTCGTATTCATTTAAGAATAATTTTCATTAGATAATTAAAAATAATTTTTAAATACTTGATATAATTATGGATATTAATAATATACATTCCATCCATAACATATATGACTTACATAACAAATAATATAAAGGAAAACAAATCAGTAAACACCCTAAACGACGATAATACTAAGATATTATTAACAAAGCAATGATAAAAGATCATATATGATATCATATTAATGTATATGATTCTTGTATAATTTAATAACAATTATTTCACCATTATACAGGAGTTTAACCAACCCTCAACCAAGGAAAAGTACAAGTTAATGGTTAATTCTACAATCTCTTCATTATCTGAGGTTGTTTGTATGTAATTATCTACTGGGACCTCTTTATCATCCAAATCCATGCTTCTTAAAAATGTATTTCAAAACATTCTTAATATTTTATAGACTATTGGTTAAAGTAATTTATACCATTGTTTGAATTTTTTTAAGATGTTTATAAAGGAATCTTTCCATTCTTTTCCAAACAAGGTCCTTTTTAACCTTTTCGACAAAATTAAGGTAAGAATGTTTTTTTAACTTATACGGCGGGTGCGGATATTTTCCACCATTATAAAATCATATAATCTTACCTTACAAGATTATAAGAATATTTTCAAATTAAATGTTTTATTTTATAATTATTTGACTTTTAAATGATTTCAAAAAAAGAGATATTTCTCTCAAATAGTTTTGATTTCATCTATGTCAACATCATTTGATGAATTTTAAGATTATTTAAAGTTGATTTATTATGATACAAAACTTATATATTGTATTGAGGGTTTTGTGATATGTTTGAATCTGGATGTGTTATTTTTATACCATTCATGGTTTATGGAGAAAGTATTGACATTTTTCATGCTAGTTTTAATAAGAATGTTTATGTTATGTTTCAACATGTTCATATGAGGAATGCATTGGACTTAGTAAGTGATGGGTGGAGCCCACTATAGCTCATCGATGCATCGGTAGGTCTCATGAGACAAACTAGTGTCTTGGAACAAGGCCTTGACAAAATCTTATTTGTATTCTTGGCACAAGGCCTTGACTATGTGGTTATGATAGTCTGACATTATGCATTCCATCATTATGAAAGTGGTTATTGATATTTCATGTGATTATTAGACTAGTATAATATCCATGTGAATAAGTAAATGTAATTATTTCATTTTATTTTTTCCATATTATACTGAAGCTCAAGTTTAAAAAGGCTTTTGTTTTAGTTATACATTGTCTTAAATGTTGATTCTCATTTATGAAAGTTTCCGCTATATTGTTATCCTTACTGAGCATCTGAGCTCACCCCTTTCTATGTTTTATTTTTCCCATTATGTGAAGAAGTATTTTATGACTGACCTGCAGGTATAGTAAGAGGGGATATGAGTGTGATCTTTTGAGACTATGTTGTTGTGGTTTTTCAATTTATGATGTAATTTAAGACTTATGAATGTATCTAGTGTTTCCAAGGCTACTAAACTAATCGGTCTTTCAAGACTTGATCTTTTGTGATCATGTCAATGTTCTGTAATAATGCACCGACTCTGGGATTCTGGGGTCGGGGTGTTACTATTTGTATCAGAGGGAGGTTTAGTACAAACCTTGGAAGCTAGATTTAGATAAACTCTAATTAGAGCACATAGACCTAAGATGGACTTTGAGGATTAGTATAGAAGAACTTCCTAGAATTTTGGTATTGTATAGATTTTGTGAGTTTTCCAAGAAATACATCCCTGTCTGGATATGAGCAGGTAGAGGTGGATCTGGCACAGATGTACCTAGGGGTAAAACCCAAAAACACCGCTTTTAGCTAGACTCAAACAGGAACTGGTGCATGACAATGAGTCTTTCTGCACTCTTGGTTATGACACTCCCGGGGGATATGCTTAGGATAATTCTCATTTTATTTACAAACCATTATAAAGGGTTTATGAGTATATACTTCCTCAAAGAAAACATTTTCATGATTATGGATTATATCCATAAACTGTTCAATTTATGTTAAGTGTTTTGCAAGTTTGGAATTATGTATTTCGATTCATAAACTAATCTAGTTTATGCCATTGTTTAGAAATGGCGCCTAGTGGAAGGAATGGAAACCATATCAATGCACGCACTCCATGTAGGGATTTCCCTCCTGATCAAGATAATTATATTAGAGCTAGTGATACAACTGGTGGTGATCAGCTAATCACTATATTGGGACAACTCACTCAGTTTATGAATAATAACCTTACCCGTATGGAGTACCCTGATCCGCAACATGGAGGATCAATGTTAGACCACTTCATGAGGAAACAACCACCAAAATTCAATGGGAGTACAAATCCATTAGTAGCTGAGAAATGGATAAGTTCCCTGTATAAAATATTTTAGGCTTTGGGGAGTAGTGAAAGGGAAAAAGATTTCATGGCAGTTTATCGCCTCACTAGAGATGCTGATCAATGGTGGTCATTAATACAAAACACAAAGGAAGATGATGAAGTATAAAATATGGAATGGAGGGAGTTTAAAGAGATTTTCTTAGAAAAATACTTTCCTTGTGACCATCAAGCAGATATGGAAAGGCAATTTCTGAGTCTGAGGCAAAAGGAGGATGAGAATGTCGCAAAATATGAGGCTAACTTTACAAGGTTAGCGAGGCATGCTGCAGATTATATATGTAACCTAAGAAGTATGATTGATCGTTTCTTTGATGGGTTAAAACCATTTCTCCGACAAGCATTAGTCTCACAATCCTTCTCGTTGTACGAAGATATTGTCTCATGTGCTATCAAGACAGAAAAGGAATTCTCTAAATCTTATGACTTTAGAGCAAAGCAAGAGAAGAAGAGATCTGTTTATCACTCTGGGAATGGAAATAAGTGAAAGAAGGGAAAAGTTGAATATCCATCCTATAGTAAATGTGGGAAGAAACACCATGGTACTTTCTTGAAGGTAATGAGAGTTTGTTACAAGTGTAGTGAAAAGGACACCAAACTCATGATTGCAAGGGGAAGAAAGAAGCTATCGATGTTCAATGATACAATTGCATGGATCAAGGCCAAGCTTATGTTATCACTAATGCTGAGGTAGAAGCTCTAAAAGACATGGTGGCAGGTAATTTAATGGTTTCATCAAGTTTAGAAAATGAATTATTTGATTCTGGATCATTGCATTGTTTCATATCTTCCTAGTTTGCTAAGAAAATTAGATATTTCCAATTTGATTTAACAAGGGAGTTGTCAGTAAAAATCCTAAGGGGAGTATCATTGTAACAAATTTGTGTGAATCAGTACCCATTAGAGAAAATAAATGTTCTTTATCTGTTGATCTCATCATTATACCCATGATTTAATTCGATATAATCCTCAGTATGGATTGGCTTTCGGACCATGATGCAAAAATTTATTGTACGAAGAAGGAGGTTACTATTTTTGATGACGATGATAATGAACACCTTATCTTTAGAGCAGAATTTTCACCACCTAATTCTTATCTAGATCCACCCCCATTAGCTCAACTAAATTCAATTATTGGGGAGGAAGAGAATGAAATAACTTTGGGTGAGGAAAGGAATGTTCAAATAGAGGATATACCTATTGTGAGAGAATATGTTGATGTGTTTCCAAAATATTTACTTGGACATCCTCCAGAATGAGAAATTGAGTTTTCCATTGATTTAATTCCTGGTTTAAGGACCATATCAAATACCCCTTATAGAATGTCCACTGTGGAATTAGTGGAACTAAAGAAACAACTAGAGGAATTGAGTAATAAGGGATTTATTCACCCTAGTGTTTCTCCATGGGGAGCCCCTGTTCTTTTTGTTAAGAAGAAAGATGGATCTATGAGGTTGTGCATTGACTATAGGGATATCAATGATATAACAATAAAGAACAAGTATCCCCTACCTCGCATTGATGATTTATTTGACCAACTACATGGAGCTCAATACTTTTCAAAGATTGAACTTTGATCTGGATACCATCAGTTGTGTGTGAAGAAGGAAGACATTCCGAAGACAGCATTTCGAACCAGGTATGGGCATTGCAAGTTTACAGTAATGCCTTTTGGAATGACTAATGCACCCTCTGTCTTCATGGATGTAATGAACAGAGCTTTCAAGGAATATCTCCATTATTTTATAGTGGTATTTATTGATGATATCTTGGTATACTCTAAAATATACGAAGATCATGAAAATCACTTGCGCATTATCCTGAAGACTCTAAGAAGACATGAATTATATGGGAAGTTTAGCAAGTGTAAATTCGGGCTTCAGGAGATTTCTTTTCTTAGCCATATTGTCTCTAAGGATGGAATCTCTGTTGATCCTTCTAAAACAAGATAAATCCAAGAATGGACAGCACCGATGAGTATAACTGAGGTATGCAGTTATATTGGTTTAGCAGGTTATTATCGGCATTTCGTCCATAATTTTGCCCGATTGGCTAACCCATTAACGAAGATCACACGTAAAGGGGTTAAATTTGTTTGGAAAAAAGTGTGTGAAGAATATTTTGAAGAATTGAGGAGAAGATTAGTCAATTCTCCTATATTGACTCTACCATCAGGGAATGATGGGTTTGTTATTTATAGTGATTCTTCAAAGAAAGGACTTGGTTGTGTCCTTATGCAGAATGATAGGGTTATTGCCTATGCTTCACGACAACTAAAAATTCATGAGCAAAACTATACTACTCATGATCTTGAGTTAGCAGCTGTAATCTTTTCTTTGAAGATATAGAGACACTATCTCTATGGTGAAAAGTGTGAGATATATACCGATCACAAGAGTTTGAAGTATATTTTCTCACAGAAGGAACTCAACATGAGGCAAAGGAAATGGCTCTAATTACTCAATTATTATGATTACACCATACACTACCACCTGGGGAAGGAAAATAAGGTGGAATATTCTTTGAGTAGAAAGGATCATGGAGTTTTTAACAAGATGAGAGTTGAAAAGGATCCTATATACATGGATCTAGTAAAGATGGATATGAGAATCACCATGGAAGGGGAAACATCAATACTTTTTCAAATGGTTGTCAAACCATATTTACTAGAAAGGATAAAGAGTTCTCAGACCGATGATGAAGAATTTCAATAGAAGATTAAAGTTGTGAATGATGGGAGATTGAGTGACTTTGTGTATGAAGGTGGAATTTTGAAATTTGGGAAGAGACTTTGTGTTCCCGATAAACCTGATCTAAAAGGGGAGTTGTTGGATGATGCTCATAGTTCCAATTTCTCTATACACCTAGGGAGCACCAAAATGTATAGAGATTTGAAGGAACATTTTTGGTGGGACAACATGAAGAGGGAGATTGCTGATTTTGTGTCAAGATGTATGGTTTGTCAACAAGTGAAAGTTGGAAGGCAATAGCCTGGAGGAGTCATGCAACCTCTTCCCATAGTAGAGTGGAAATGGGATAATATTACAATGGACTTTGTCATGGGACTAACAAAGACTCCTATAAGGAATGATGCAATATGGGTCATTGTTGATTGTCTTACCAATTCAGAACATTTTCTTGCTATAAGAGAAAATCTACCACTTTAACTTCTAGAAATACTATATATTAATGAAGTTGTGAGACTTCATGGAGTACCCCTATCGATTTTTTCTGATCGTGATCCCCATTTTACATCAAGATTCTGGAAAAATATTCAGAAATCCCTGGATACTGAACTTAATTTGAACACTGCCTACCACCCCCGAACTGATGGACAATCAAAACAAACTATTAAAACCTTAGAAGACATGTTGAGAACTTGATCACTTGACTTTCAAGGTATTTGGGATCAATATTTACCTCTGGTGGAATTTTCCTATAACAATAGCTTCCATTCAAGTATTCGCATGGCACCATATAAAGCGTTATACGGAAAGAGATGCCGCACACCAACCTGTTGGGATGATGTTGGCGAAAGAAAACTTGTAGGCCCATAACTGGTGGAGGAAACGATGGAAAAGGTGAAGGTAATCCAAAACCACATCAAAGCAGCTCAAAGTATGCAGAAGAGTTATGCCGATAACCGAAGGAAGGATTTGGAATTTCAAGTAGGAGATTATGTTTTCTTGAAAGTATCTCCATGGAAGGGAGTTATACATTTCGGTAAGAAAGGTAAATTGAGTCCCAAGTACATCAGACCTTTAAAAATTCTAAAACTAATTGGGGATATAGCTTACCTTTTGGCAATGCCACCAAGTCTCTCCAAAGTACATGATGTGTTCCACGTATCACTGTTGAGAAAATACATGCCTGACCCAACGCATGTACTCACCTATGAGGAATTAGAACTGGAACCTGATCTATCTTATTGCGAAGAGCCTTTCAAGGTTCTTGATACAAGATAACAAGTTCTGAGAAACTGGATGACTCGTCTGGTAAAAGTTCTATGGAGAAACTATAAGATGGAAGAGGCAACGTGGGAACCCGAGGAACTCATGATGAAGAACCACCCGAGTCTTTTTATGCAGTAATATTCTAGAAATTTCGAGGATGAAATCATTTGAAGAAGGGGAGAATGTAACACTTCTAGCTTCCATGGTATTCTTCTCTTTGAATAATACAGTAGCGTGTGTTGTACGCAACTTCGAGTTCTAACACACACCACAACCAATCAAACTAGCTGTTATGAATAGGAATACCCACTTTTTGAAATTATATAAATTTTATCTTTTAAAATGGACTTCAATTTTGTATTATTAATATCGAAATTAGCCTAGGATGAATTTTTGGTATTTTTCTAAGAACTTCCAATTTTTTATGAATAGTGAAAAATATAAACTTTAATTAAAAACAACTTTTTTAATCAAAATAATTTATAGTTATAAATTATAATATTAAGTGGTTTTAAAGTATAATTAGAATATATTTTTACCATTTAATCCAATGTTGTTCATTGGACGTAATTTCACATTTAAACTAGATATAAACAAGTGTCAATCTTTTGATAGTTATTATTTCTTAAAAACACGTTTTTTGTTTTGACAACGGGAATTAATTTTAAATTAATTTCTTACACTTATGTGTTTTGAATTTAGAAAAATGTATTCCATATTTAGAATCAGGAGGTCCAAATTGTGTAAATAGGTAACTTTTATTTTTAGACATTTTGAATAATTACTTCGGTAAATATTTTATTTACCATGGTTAAAGGGTAAATCCGGTAAATAAGGGTAAACAAATAATATTATAATAATATTAAATTACCCTAAAACATGTTCTAACCCTATTGGTTGATACATGTCCGACCATGGGTATCTTTAGGTCGATTTTGGGATCCCATGGAGCCACTTGTAAGTGATAATGACACTTTATATTAATTAATTTAAAGTAAATACAAAAATGACATAAGCATGTATCTTTTAGCAAAACAATTTTTACATAGGGTTATATATGTTATATTTTTTACTATAAATATTCATTAGAAATATAAAAATATTTCCTACATAATTGGATTTTATTTATAATTTTTATACATTGAATAATTAAATTTATTTATGACACAATAATGATGCAGTATTTTCCTTATTAATGAAAGAATCAAATAATTGGTATTATAAATGTTAAAATAAATATATTTTGAAATTTTTGATGACATAAAAAAATTTTATTGGTTAATATGACATTTTAGGATTACTTAAATGAATTTTTTTTCGAATTAATAAAGTTTTTAAGACTTTAAAAAACTCAATTATTAAATAGTGTCAAAATTGACATAAAGGAGTTTTTAAAACAAATATTATATTATTAATTAATATTCTATTCCTAAAAATCTAAGGTTCAGCCAAAGGACTTATATTATGATAGGTATATCATTAATGAACCTCTTGGGGTTCGATTGGCAGTTTATAGTAAGTTTATTAACCAAATAATATAAAAATACAAAGAGACGTGGTAAATGTCAAACTATTTAACTAAGAGTTAAATCTAAAAAATAAGGTTAATATAGTGACCCAAACCTGTCTAAAACCTATTTTTTGAAAGGATTTCGACCCATACCTACTTTATCCTCGAAATAATTTATATTGGATCCATTAGAAACTGAATATGAATTTATTATAAAATAATATTTCTAGCTTTTCCTAAGGTGCCCCTCACCCCTCTTATAAAAGGGTACTCCCCCTTCTCTCTAATTCACACCTTCAAAGCCTTTTGACTCGGCCAACACCTGCCCAAATATTCTCTCAACTTTTTTCACTTCATCCTAGAGGCCTTTACTCAGAAATCCAACTTAAGGATCCTTTTTTATCAAATCAAAAGGAAGAACCCGAAGAAGATGTAATAATTTCACCACCCTCTTTCAAGTTCTTTTCTTCTTCCACTTATTCTTTTTTTGTTGTTTCCATTATAAAATAATAACTTCAGTATCTTCTATATACTGTGATTTTATTATAAATATGGTACAACCAAATTCATTATTCTATCCATCCTTTGAATGAAATGTCACCATACGTGTGTATGTACGGCTTACCGTCTCCACGTCGTGGTGTAATTGTTATTCAATACATTATTATTTGGATGAGTATAATAATGATGTGTAATTGATGTAAATGATAAATATAAAATGATAATGATTATTTATATATGATATACCATCCAATTATATATTATTTTAATATCAATAGAATGATGTTGTCGCTCGTGCATACGTACAGATTACTGTCTCCACGAACGCGATGAGATTCATTCCCCATCATATTCATTTAAGACTAATTTTCATTAGATGATTAAAAATAATGTTTAAAGACTTGATATAATTCTGGATATGAATAAGATAAATTTCATCCATAACATATATTAATTACATAACATAGAGGTCCTAGTATAAGGTAAGGGTTAATTCTACAATCTCTTCATTATCTGAGGTTGTTTGTATGTAATTATCTACTGGGACCTCTTTATCATCCACATCCATGCTTCTTAAAAATGTATTTCAAAAAATTATTACTATTTTATAGACTATGTTTTAAATTCATTTATACCCATTTTTGAATTTTTATAATATGTTTATAAAGTAATCTTTCCGTTGTTTTCCAAAAAAGGACCTTTTTAACCTTTTCGACAAAATTAAGGTAAGAATGTTTTTTTTAAACTTATATGATAGGTGCTGCTATTTTCCGCCATTATAAAATCATCAAAGCTTCCCTTACAAGATTATAAGAATATTTTCAAAGTAAATGTTTTATTTTATAATTATGTTACTTTTAAATGATTTCAAAAAAAGAGATATTTCTCTCAAATAGTTTTGATTTCATCTATGTCAACATCCTTTGATGGATTTTAAGATTATTTGAAGTTGATTTATTATGATACAAAAATTATATATTGTATTGAAGGTTTTGTGATATGTTTGACTGTGGATGTTTTATTTTTATACCATTCATGGTTTATGGAGAAAGTATTTACATTTCGTATGCTAGTTTTAATACGAATGTTTATGTTATGTTTAAACCTGTTCATATGAGGAATGCATTGGACTTAATAAGTGATGGGTGGAGCCCACTATATCTCTTCAATGCATTGGTAGGTATCATGAGACAAAATAGTGTCTTGGCACAAGGCCTTGAAAAAATCTTATTTGTATTCTTAGCATAAGGCCTTGACTATGTGGTTATGATAGTCTGGCATTATGCATTCCATCATTATGAAAGTGGTTATTGATATTGCATGTGATTATTCGACTAGTAGAATATCCATGTGAATAAGTAAATGGAATTATTTCATTTTATTTTTTCTATATTATGCTAAATTTCAAGTTTAAAAAGGCTTTTTTTTAGTTATACATTACCTTAAATTTTTATACTCATTTATGAAAGTTTCCGCTATATTTTTATCCTTACTGAGCATCTGAGCTCACCCCTTTCTATGTTTTATTTTTCCCAGGATGTGAAGAAGTATTTTATGACTTACCTGCAGGGATAGTCAGAGGGGATATGAGTGTGGTATTTAGAGACTATGTTTTTGTAGTTTTTCACTTTATGATGTAATGTAAGACTTATGAATGTATCTAGTGTTTCCAAGGCTACTAAACTAATCGGTCTTTTGAGACTTGATCTTTTGTGATCATGCCAATGTTATGTAATAATGCACCGAATCTGGGCTTTTTGGGTCGGGACGTTACAATCTTAAACTCTAACAACACTTTTCATCGATTCGTTACAAGATCATATCTACAATCGTTAGATATAAATTCTAATTTACAAAACACCAAGAAACATCTCAAGAAATCTCATTTTCCAACATATAAATGGATCTCTATCATCATGTATATTGGAAAGTATCTTAAATGCATGTGATTCATAGGAAATATCAAGATGTATCTCAAATATATCTTATGACCTCTTTATTTCTCCCTTTTTCTATGATACTCTTCATAAAACATGGGGCACTTCAATCATTGGACTCTCCATATTTCCCAACATATATCGATGGATTCAACTCTTAATAATAGCCATAGTTATTGACTATAGATACAAACTACACAATCCATTGGGCTCCTCAAAACAATAAACCATGGAATAAAATAAAAATTAATTGTTTCATATCATAACATATGATATTAGCATATCATAATATATTATATACTATTTTAATTTTTGGAAATATTTTTAGAATTATCCAAAACATCACTAGATGAAACTAATATAACTGATGAGTGTTTTAGACATTGTAAATACAAAAAATACAGTATAATAACCATAAATACATTAATAACATGAATAATTATTATTTTTTATATCAATTAACCTTCTGAAAATGTGTTTTATGAAAACCCCCAACCCCTAACTAATTATATATCCTTAGGAAGTCCACTGATCAAGGAATATCATATAAATATATAGGATCTTCATAAAATATATGGTACCATCTCACTAAGTAATTTTCTAAAAGTAGAAGATGAAAATTTTATAAATGATGCACATCAATAAGATAATGATATCATGGTGATTTAATCCATTAATATAGTATTACTCTATTGAATAAATTTCATTTAAGGGGTTATATCATTTATTAAGTACTCATAAAGTTATAAATACATGTTATAATATTTTATAATGTATATTGTTAAAATGATCCAAGCTTCATGAATACTCCAGACATGATCCAGCCCATCGATCCCCCACCTGGGCCGGTAGTAAGCTGAGTGTGACACCCCTAACCTACCTTCAATAGGCTAGGGTATGATTACTAGCTCCAAGTAGGAATATCACTCAATATGTAAGGCCTTATCATACATCAATCAGTAACTGGAACATATTTTCAATGCACAAAATAACCAGTAACACCAATTGTGTGTGTGTGTGTGCCTATATATATATATATAGTTTAACTATATAAAATACAAGCATGAGATATAAAATATAATCACAATACCACATATGAAAATATCAATGTAACTATACATCTTATAAGACTCTAAATCTAATAAACACTAGACACTAGAAATATCCTTCTTATTATGTGTACTCCTGGATCAATCTTCGGCCACAACATTCACTTCCACCAGTAAGGACAATTATTCCCCATAATTCATTGCCAAGAATCACTGAGCACTAGATCTAAATAAGAAACACCAACTCCACATCCATTGATGCCATCCTTGAGACCTTTATCATTTATATAAACATGACACATGTGGGCATAAAGCTCGTGTAGTGGTGAGTATAAACATACTTAGTAGGATGCCCTGAAATAATAATGGAAAGGAAAGAAGCAAGTTATCAAAAACTCTAGAATAAAAAGGTAGTTGTGAGTAAGATAAGAAAAGATATTTATATTCTATACCACTAGAACTCTCAAGGAAGTATAGAATTCCTAGTTATCTCATATCTAATACTCAGAAGTCTGTATCTCAGGAGAAACAATGGATTCTTGGAATACTAAAATTTCTATAAAGTATAAAATTGGTAGCCCATTTATGCATTGCATCTCAAAAGCAACCAAGGGGTTCCTAAGGAGTCACAAGTCTCAAAGTATTTGACCAGCTCTACCCTTCTTCCATGTCACCACTAAAATCTATTAAGGGGAACCTTATCCTCAATAAAGTATACACATTGGTCGAGGAAATATTGAACCTTAATATCTATCATCACCGCATCATTGGTCTTAAAATACATAGATGAACCCACACCTTTACCAAGAATAAATCTCAATCAAGGGATACATAACCCCTACTATCACACTACCCAAGCATGGAAACCCATGCACCTCATAGAATCTATAATGGATAACTCGTGCCTCATTAAATGGAACACAAAAAATGAGGGAGTACCTAAATCCATATAAAGAATACCCAAACCTATAGCATATAGGGAAGTAATAAACTTTATTAGTAGTATGAGAAACTTGCACCTCACTATCACTGAGGTAGTACCATCCTCATACTAATTTAGAGGACTATCTTACCAAATATGTGTGGGTTTTAATTCTAGGAAGAATGTGGGGGCTTGCAACATGTCCATCCAACGTTAAAATTTTTATTCATGAAGGGAAAGGGGAAGGGGGCCATGAGGGACCAACCGAAAAAACAAGTCGTATCATGGTGGCCAGAAATAATGGAGCCCAAGGGCATCGCCCCATATAAGGTTCACCCCCTACAGTTTCATAATGGACACACTAGTAAGAAACGTCACCCGCGTACCAGGAACCACAATAGAGGCCATATAGTCTGCCACTTTGTTCCCCCCGCGCCATGTGTGCATAATGCTAACTCTGTCATCTAGGAGAGACTTTCACCATCTAATTGTATAGATGATAGACCGGGGTGTGGTGCCTCTACCGATAAGGGCATTGTGGATCATCATAGAGTCTGTTTCCATGTGGGTAATAAGAATACCCTTGAGTCTACATAAGGATATGCCTGTCAGATCCGCCATTGCTTCCACTCATATTGATGATCCGCTGCCATAATGATCTAAGAAGGCCATCACTAGACTCCCTTTGGAGTCCCTAAGAACTCCACCTCCCCTCATGTCACCCAAGACACATGAACCATCAGTATTAAGCTTGATCCCTTCATATGGGGGGATCCAACAGATCCATCTACCCTGTTCCACCCTGCTATTCTGGGTAACACTCCTCAGAGGATCCTGCAGCACATACACAGATGACCTCTATCTCCTGATGCCCGTGGATCCAATCAAGACAATCAGCATGAATCGAGTAATTGCCACCATAGACCGACCAGTGGTGCTTCTCCCCTCATATTTGGACATGTTTCTGGCTTTCCATAAGCTCCAGCAGACCACATTGAAGACGACGGCTCGCACCTTGGACTCCTCCGCTGACACACTTGATTCTTGGAACCAGCGCTCCATAAACAACTCCACATTACCCCCAAGAGCATGTTACCTTGAATGGACACCAAAAAACCTCCACACATGTCGATCCCATTCTCCTTCAAAAAAGATGTGATCCATGGTTTCTTCATATCTGTTATCGAATCACCTCTTATCTCTCCCCTAATTCTAAAGAGAAGTGCACCACCATTTTCCATGTAAAAATACACTTAGGATGAACTAATCATGTTCCAAATTATGATTCATAGTCAAGGAAATACACAAATCCATTAAGGTGGAAAAAACTACATGGTACGTACTATAGGGGTACATGGCATGCAACCCCTCATCAGTTACCTAGTCATGTACTACCCTTCACATGTTGTGTATGGGTTAACCTACAAGGTGTGTGTAATATGGTGCATGGATTGTGGGGCCAGTGGGGTACTCAGTATGTACCACCATATCTCATGACATATGATGAATGATATACATGGCATGTCTCAGGGGAACATGGAATGTATAATATACTATATTAATTAGCATATACCACTAGTTTCCTAAGTCATGTAGTTACTCAATACATAATATACCTCTGTAGGCACACGTAGTGTGGTCTTTAGATGTCACATTGGGTGTGTAATGCTACCAAATTCATGTTATGTAATCCATACATAGTGTGTACTCAAAAAACATGTCATGTGTATAGTCATGTACTCGGTCGCCTAACTTAATCTCACATGCACATAATGCAAGGTACATGAATCCATACCATACATCATGTGATATTTATAATCTTCTGAAACCCTAGAGTTGTATTTAAGGAGGTACACTATGTGTTTTCCTCTAAACTATATGTTTTATAGTCATGTTCTTTTCCCAAATTTCCATATTTCTTTAATTTCCTCATCATCGTTATGATTTATAAATATAATTAAATTTTTCACACCTCCCATTATTTTACAAGGCCACCAAGGGTCCCTCGCAATAATCTAGTTCCCCTTCACGCCATCACAAATTCATTCCATCATCCCTCAATCAAATCTGTGTCAAATAGACACCTAAAAGTCTCCCTGTGTATGATGAACACTATATCTTTCCCTCAATATCCCCTCTACCTTTTCATCATTTGATTATAATCTACATCAACACCCTAATCTATCGACCATGATGAATGTCAATGGTATATACCATCATGAAGAAACAAGATAAATAATAAAGGTGGTAGAATCAAAGCTGGTGAGAATCCATCCATGTAAAGATCTTGATAATGTTAGGGGAAACAAAAAATTCAAGAAAAATCAATAAAATAGGATTGGGGATTCTACAATTTATCTTTTAAGGGTTGATTTATCATTAATTTTACCATTGTATGAAATAATATCAGATGAAAATCATTGGAGAAATTGAGATAAAATTTTCACCATAGGAAAATATATAGATTCAAGAACTACGCCTAGGTAAAACACTATGTTCCGAACAGAACCATGATGTCAAAATTTCCATATAAAATACTATTTATGAGATATATTATTCTTCTCTCATAAGATAAATATTTATTTAATTAATTAATATTAAAAATACCTTAATATTCACCATGCTAAAGAATCCAAAAAAACTCTACTTAGGGGTAAATACTGCATCCTAAGATCAATAGAACCATCAGAACATTTTTATATGGTTTTCTACTAGGATAAATCTACCAATTTATCCCTAGGAAGGTCCCAAGTCCTAGAAACCTCAAAATTGAGTTATGACTTGATCAAAATAAAATTTGGTTACTAAATCCTCCAAGATTTTAAACCTTTTTATCCCTAAAAGAAAATAATAGAAGCTGCTGAACAAGGAATCTCATGAAATAACCCCATACATAAAACAACCCACTTTTCATGCACTTCCTTTATCTATAGAGTTCTAGTCATAAGAGAGATTAGTACAACAATTCCTAGGAATAGAACTCTCACTAATATTATCAACTCTGGATTATCTTAAAGTAAGAACTCAGTAAGAACATAATCCCACTCTATGAAAGCCTTTCCAAGCCTTTTTGTTCAAAGGTTTTCTAGCTATACAGGATGAAATAAAACCAAAAACTAATGAAATCCACCTCAGAATAGTTTATTTCCATTGTTTCATACAATGGGGGTACTTTTATCACCATATTTAAATATCACTCTTGATGGTTATCATGTGTGAAAAATACATCTATTCCACACTCCACCACTAAGTGCTTCACAAAGATTTTGAAAATACCATTAAGGAACTATGTGATCACTGGGAGGAAGAGGGTGTGAATCAGTGATCTTATCTTTTTTATGTTTTATTTCTTAAGAAATAACTTTCACCTATGATTAAATAGAAATGAACCTTCTGTAAAAAAAAACACATCAGAAAAAACAAAGGAACACATGTATTTACAAGGTTTACTACTCAATAATATTAACTAGTCCTTGGAATGGTTTAGAAGTAATCCAAGACCACACAAACCACTATAAAGTAATCCTTTTAGTAGTTAAATCAAGTAGTGAATATCCTTTCACTTTCATAATGCTATATTTGATTGATATTACATGTGTTCCTTGCACAAAATAATGATATAACAATGTTTTGTAACAATAATAAGATCCTTCACTAACAAGCTTCAAATTTTTCATTGTGCAGCTTGAATTATTCATACTTGATTTCTTGCAAGTTCTTCTTCTTCCTATTCACTTTCTTGTATAGCAGTGAGCAATAAATTATTTATAGATTTATGTAATAAACTATTTTCTGATCACTTTTTTATCCAATATACTCGGTCCGATGGAACTCCGTCTGCTCCACTATTTATCTAATCACTTTTGAAACTTTTTCATTTGATCATCTCTACACACCATTCATCTAATTCTAACTAATGGTAAACTTAATCTTGTATCCTTCAGATCGATACCTCTTCACAATTTTTTTCTGATCATCTCTTCACTTCTATATAACTTCTCTTAGATACCAAAAATTCCATACACATACTCAATGTATCTTCACCCCTTTATATAGGCAATGTACCTTTGGAACTTAAGGAAGGAGTGTGATATCTAGATTCAAATATCTTGATCAAACATCAAAAAACCCACTCAATGCTTCCTTTGGTTGACCAAATTCAATCTTCTTAAAAGATAGGATTCAACATTAATTTAATGAAATTACCTTAAATATTAGCATCAAATTTATTATTTAATCTTCCTATAATCTTAGTGAGAATCGTGACTTTTATTCCATGATTATTGAAATGTTGAATGACTAGATTTGAATTTTCACATAAATGAATTTATGAAAACTTCATAAATATCTTTAAACCTTCCATCCAATACAACTTCATAACACCTCTTCTGTCCGATGAAAAACTCCATCTAGTTTTCCTTCACAAATTTATAGGAATAACATGGAAAGTGTCCCTAAGAAACTTCCTTTTTCCAATGAAATTAATACAGGATAATTTTCCTGATGAGTTCATAAAGAGAAATTTGTCTAATGACTTCATACAGAAAAATTTTTCTGATGAATTCATACTGAGACTTCTTTTTGAGAATTTTTTAACTTTTTCACTTATTATCTTCATACTAGCCCATCCTATAGACTTCATTCACAAAAAAAAATACTTTTTTAGATAAATAAATAATATATCATTTAATGGAATTCATAGAATTCTCTCTAACTAGTGAACTTTGGTCCATCTGGTAGATTCTATTGGATAGTTTGTCTGGTGAATTCTATCTGATGTCATTAATCAAAGTCCTTTGTTTGAAACTTTATTCAAAATTTATATAATTGGAATCCTTCATATATATCTAACCAATAACAATTTGTATTTCCATAACTCTATAACTTCATAAACATTGGTCTTTGAATCGTGAAACTTCACTACTTCACATCTTAAACTTTACACAACCACACATTTGTCTGATAATATCATTCTGGTGTGATTCACAAAAAATCATAGCACTAAATTTATACAATTTTACCTCAATCTCCCCTTTTTACTCAAGATTAGATCATGAGAACTTTTAGTACTCATAATGTTTGGAACTTTAGGAACTAAAAAGAATCACTAAATTTGACTTCATCAAACATTATATCTGATGGAACTTGTAAGAATTCTTGGATAAACATTATGTGCCACACTATGTTCAGTCACTTAAAACCGATATACTTTATCCATTGTAATTGATACATTATCCTTGAGTCATTGCACTTCATCCAATGTCCTTTATAACTAAACAATGTTGAGTAATTTTTGTTCTCAACAATGTTAAGTGTTTTATATTAAACAAAAAAATACAATATTTGAGCACTATTTCTTTAAGCCAAACTGAATTCTTCTTAACACCTCCAATTTATTTGAAAAGCCTCAAAAACCTCTTAGCCACAATAATCTACACCTTTTATTTTTTTTGGATACCAAGGAACATAAATCACTAAAACTTTAAAACTATATCAATGGATCGCTTATCCAAAAATTCTAATCCTACATGAGAAAAATCTATATAGAAAATAGGAATCATTGAACAACAATACCACATTATCCTTAAATAGTGATTTAAGAAACTATTATTAAAACATGTTCCATTCACACATCTTTATAATAAACTTTAAAATATCTCTTCATAATATTCTTTTATTCTCATAGCTTAGAAACTCATAAAAAACAACTTCCTACACCCACTTAAACAAATCGTTAAAATAGTTCACAAATTCTAGAATCACATCTTACCTCTTTTAAGAAATCCCCCTAAATATATTATCTTCCTTAAAATTAAAGCACATTCCAATGGATAGATTTATATTACATATTTTCTCCAACATTGAAAATACTATCCAAAGGCAATATAAGAGATGATATGGATATTTCATACCTTATTATTGAAGAGAGTGAGGTTGTACACCCATGATAAACCTTGAATTATGAAACGTTTCCTTTAGATATGTGTAAAGATATCAGCAACTTTCTATATTTTAGGAACAAACTCTATCTTTATTTTATTTCATTCTAAATAATATTTGATGAATTGATATTTAATATTAATGTGTTTAGAATGAGAATGTTGCACTGTATTCTTAGTGATATTTATATAACTTTTATTATCACAACCTAAGAGAAGGGGAAACTTCACATCAACTAAAAAATCTTCCAATTATGTCTTCATCCACTTTAGTTCTGTTTCAGATTGAGCAGCCGCTACATACTTATATTCTATAGTGCTGAGATTCGTTGAATTTTTCTTCTTTGTATTCCAACTTATGCATCTTTCTCCTAAGAAAAAAATCTACCATATGTGGATCTTCTGTCATCAATATAACCTACCCAATCTATATCTATATAACAAAAAATATAAATCTTTCATGTGCTATCATACTTATAAAATCAATTATGCCTTTTATATATCTGAGAATTATTTTTCTAACCATAAGATGAGATTCCTTTAGATTTCTTTGATACCCGACACACAATGTAACAACATACACAATATTTTGACTTAAAACTATTAAATATAGAAAGCTTCAAATCAAATTTCTAAATTATTTAGGATCAAACTTCTTTCCTTTCCAATATTTTTCCAAATTTTTTCCCACTAAAATGGGTGTGGAAACTGGCTTTGAATATTCAATGTTGAACTTATTTAAAAGTTCCTTAGCATACTTATTTTGATATGGGAAAATTCACTTATTATTTTGAGATATTTTTAATATAAAAAATTATTTCATTTCTCTTGTCATAGATATTTAAAATAAATTCTTCATCTCCTAAAAAAATATTAAACACATTTTTTCATTATTATCTACAAATATGATATCATAAACATAAAAAATCAAAATAAGGGAACCCACTTGATTTTATTTTATGTAAATGTTGTTATAAATTATTAATTTTCTAAACTTCAACTTCTTTAATCAAGTATCCAACCTATATTATAAAACTCTTGGGAATTTTTTTAATCCATAAAAATATTTCTTTAACTTTCAAACATAGATTTATTCATTATCAAGTAAAAAACCACTTGGTTTATCAATATAAACTTCTCCATCCATATCTCCATTAAGAAAAGCAGACTTGAAATCCATTTTAAATATATTATATTTCCGTTGTGAAATAATAGTAAGAAAGGTTCTGATGGTTTAAAATATCACTATTGGAGAAAATGTCTCATTGAAATAAATCCCTTCAACTTGTAAGTATCCTTTAAAAACCAATCTTTGGTTTCTTATGACTTCTCCTTCTCCAATCTACTTGTTTTAGAACACCCACTTTATACCAATAAAGTTTGTATCTTTTGGTTTGGGTAAAATCTCTCATATATCATTATTCTCATTCTAATCCAATTCTTAATGCATGGCATCAATATACTCTTGATAATTCAAAGCTTCTTCGATATCTCTTGGCTCAAGATATGAATATAAGGAATTATGTGGAACTAACCTCATGTTCTTCTGTTTTGAACCTATTTCCCTTGATCGCCAATGATATTTTGGAACTCCATCTATTTTATTAGCCAAGGTGAGATAAATGAGATTGTTCTTTAACTATCGAAATACCATAATCAACATTTTCATCCTGTTTAGTTTTTATATTATTACTCTTGTCAGAAACTTTATCTTCACCCTCTTTTATATCAGCAATTTCCTATGAAAAATTTCTAAAAAATTGTACCAACACTTTCACATATATAGAGTCAACAATATTTCTTATTTATTTATTATATCATCTATATCCTCTGCCATTAGGAGGTTATCCAAGAAATATTCCATCAACACCTCTTTTATCAATCATCTCAAGATTTTCGCCTTTGACTTTGATAACGTAGGGACTTCTAAACACTTATAGGTATTTCAAACTTGGTGTTTCTTTATAATACATCTCATAAGGAGTTATATTATATTTTCTCCTATAGAAACATAAATTATTAATATGAATTTATACTCTAATATCTTTCCTCCAAAATAATCAAGAAGTGTCATGTTCAATCAACATAGTTCGTGACATCTCCACCAAAAATATATTTCTTCTTTAAAAAAAACCATTATATTATGGTGTATATGGTGCACTAAATTCATGATGAATGTTTTTATTTTCAAGATAATAACTAAACTTTCCATTTGTGTATTCAACACCATTATCAGTTTGAATATTCTTTACACAATATCCATATTATTTTTTAGCACTTCTTTTGGAACTCTTAAATATTTTAAGATCCTTGGACTTATGTTTCAAAAACCTAATACATGTAAAGTAACTAAAATGATCAATAAAGGAAATAAAATATGTATATTTTCTTATTTATTTCTTTATCATGGGTCCATATATATTATAATGAATATTCTTCAAGGTATGAGTTGAATGTATCTCAACTTTCTTATGTATTGAGTTTGTAATCTTCCATTTCTAGCATATAGAACAACACCAGTATCTTCTCCTTTTCATGTCAATAATATCAAAAATACTTTCTCTCTTTTTCATCTTACTCTTATTCCTATGGAACATATGTACTAACCTCTTATTTCATGCCTTATTTTCTTCCATCACACTCAAATAGCATGAACTATACACATCACTAACTTGAAACATGTTTCCCTTGGTTTGTTTCCCTCTTATAATAACATTCCCATATTCAGGGATTTTGAAAAAAAATCATCTCGTATAAAAACAATTTTGTTTCCTTCATCACATATTTTTTAAACACTTAAAATTTTATATTTCAGTCCATCAATAAATAAGGATCTTTTAGATTTTAGCTTTTATTTTTCAATGATAAGGGATATGATTCCTTTGATTTTGAAGAACTCATCATTTCCAAATGTCACTTTCCCTCATTTTTAATATTTATCATTATTTAATAACTTTAAATGTTTTTCATATATGGTAAATACCCACTATCCAATATCTAAGGTTATTCTCCTTTTATAGATTTGAGAGAAATTTCAAAAACTAAGGTTTTTCCTTGCCTTTTTCTTCCTTCTCATACAGTTTTTGAGATTTATTATATAAACCTTGTTGTGATAGTAACATAACAAGACATACTTTAAAAAGATTTTTAGGATGATCATATCTTTCAAAAAAATCCATAGGTTGGAATTTATTTTCAATCTTCAAAATGACTTTCTTAGGTTGTCATATTTGAGTGGGTTGAGTCCCCCTCAAACTCAATCTTTAGTTTCTCCTAGATTCATTATATTGTTTATGATTGAACCATAAAATCTTTTATGTATGTACAAAGCATCCATATTAGCATAAATACCCATAGAGATCATATTTTCCCTTGTAACTTACATGTTATTCAAAACTATATACCTTTTTTCCATCATCTTTCTTACCATCCACCTTGTCACTTTGTTGTGTGTCAAATTTTTGGTAGCCTCTCAGCAATTTATTCTTCTACTTATATTTATTCTCAACTTCAACAACATATCTAGTAGTAGTGACATTTAGTTTAAACTTTGAAACATTATAAAATTCAGGATTTTCAATTCCTCTTATTGGATACATACATGGTCTTCTTAACTTACTTTTTCTTCTGACCATATTCAACCTTGTTGTTAACCTTTGAGGATGATTTTTTTGAGATTTAAAGGTTTAATCTTCTTATAACTTTCACTAATTTATGAAACCAAGTTTTGGAAGTTTTTTTTCTTCACTATAATTCATCAATTTTTTTGTATAAGATCAAGTTATTTCTCCTTTACCATTATCTTTTATTAGAGCTTGATGTTGAGGTTTTTCTCTTCATTAATTAACTTATTAAAATCATCAATTTATTTTAGCAGCATGGATTTTTATTCAAGAAAAAAATCTTTTTTATTTGTTTTAAGATCTTCTTTCTTTATCTTCTTATTCTCTATTTCAATTTTAACAATCTTTGAGAGACATTCGCTTAACTCTCTTTTAAGAATAAAATTCATTTGAGTCTATTATTCTTCTTCTTCAGAGAAACTACTTTCATCACTGGTGAACTTTTCATCATTTACTTTTTCAATAAGTAATTTTATGGTAGTATAATCACTATATTTTTCATATTCCACCTTAATATCATCTTATTCCTCACATTTGGACAAAAAAATCCTCCTATTATATTTATTGAACTTATTTCTTTTCCTTTTGAATAGGGTTTTTATTTTTACGATTTCTTATTTAGGGATATTATCAACTTTCCATATTATTAGTAACTTTATTAATCTTCCTTTTATCATAGATAATTTACCATGAAATTTCTAGTGTCTTTTCAACTAAATCACTTATGCCTCTTTTCACCCTTTTTATAAAACAAAGACATAAATTCATAAAAAAAATTGCATACCTCGTGTTTGGTGTCAGAGTTACTGAATTATTCCATGATAACTTTATTAGATTTTCATTTCTTATTATCTTTGAAATAAATTTCTTGACCATACTTTTATTTATTCTTCATAACCTTTTCTCTTCTCATTTTGTAAGTTATGATAATTTTATGCATATCATCCAGAGATAGAGTTTCAAGATCTCTATCTTCTCACAATGATACCTTAACGTCAAATTTATCTAGAATAATTCTAAGAATATTTTAAACAATATATGAATCTTACAACTTCTCACTAAAACATACTATGGTTATGAAAATTTAATTAACTCTTTTAAATAATTCACTAATATATTCATATTCACCCATTTTAAGATCTTCATACTTAAATCACCATATCTATAACTATGATTTATTTAATTTTTTATTTCCTTTATAGATGTTATTAAGATTATATCGGATTCCTTTAGCTATTATAATACCTTTAACCCTCAAAAAATAATTTTCAAAGAGTTAGGAAAGTATAGGATTCCTAGAATACCCATAATTATCCAAATTCTTTTTATTAGTAGTGGAAAAGGTAACACCCTAAATAGGAGGAAATCCATCTACAATAGGTTCAAGAACTTCATAGTCAGTGGATATAAGATATGGTAACAACATATCCTTATAGATATTATAGTTTTTATCATCAAAAATAGAAATCCCATTATTGTTGATAGAGTTATGAAAATCCATAGAAACCTTAATATTCTTCAAACTTCAGCAAAGATTCAATAAAGAAAACCTTCTCTATAATACTAAATGAATGGGCCAATCAGGATCTTTATAATCATGTAGAGGGGGAGGGGTAGATTAGTTATCTTATCTTTTTATGTTTTCTTTCATAAGAAACATCCTTTTCCCTTTATTAAAGATAAATAACCCTCCTAGAAAATAATCCATGAGCGTGACCATGGGAACATGGGTATTTATAAGGTTCACTACTCAGTAAGATTATCTAGTCCTTAGAATGATTTGGAAGTAATACAAGACCACACAAAACACTAGAAAATAATCCTTTCAGTGGTTACAGAAATAAGGGAATATCATTTCACTTTCATAACACGATAGTCAATTAATAGTGTATATGATTCTCATACAGAATAATGATATTTATTCATGCTTGGTTTCTTGTAAGTTATTATTCTTTATCTTCACTTTCTTTCACATAAGAAATCAATAAATTCTTTCTATTCATATTTAAGAAAAATTTTGTCTGATCACTTATTCATCTAATATACTCGGTCTAATGGAACTCAGTCTCATCACTTGTTTGCCTAATTAATTATACAACTTGTTCATCTGATCATCTCTGCACACCATTAATCTGATGAAAAATTATGTGAAACTATATCTTGTATCCTTCATACTAATTCCTCTTTACAATGTTTATATGATTATCTCTTTACTTATACAACACTTCACCTAGATACCAAAAATACCACATACATATTCAATGCAATTTCACCCCTTAATATAGGTAGTGTTCCTCTAAAACTTAAGAAAGGATCATGACATTCAAATTCAAACATATCATTATAACTTTGAACATCCTATTCAATGCTTCCTTTGGTTGACCGCATTCAATATTCCTAAAATATAGGATTCAACATTAATTTAAGGAACTTTACTTAAATATCAGTGTCAAAATTAATATTCAAGCGTCCTAAAATATTGGTGAAGATCATGATTTTTCTTCCATGATGATTGAAATTTTGAATGAACTACTCAGAATCATCACATAAATGAATTTAGAAAAACTTCTTAAAGATCTTCAAACATTCTGTCTGGTACAAATTTATAACAACTATTCCATTCAGTGAAAAGTCTAATCTAATGTTCCTTCACAACTTCATAGGAAAAACTTGGAATGATTTCCCAAGATACTTCCTCTATTTTATAAACTTCATATAGGAAAATTTTTCTATTGACTTCATAAAGAGACATTTGTTTGATGACTTCATAAGGAGACATTTGTCTGATGAATTCATATAGAGACTTATTTCTAATCATTTTATAACTTATTAACTTCATATCTTCATACCAGTCCATATGATGGGCATCATACAGAAGAAAAAATACTTTTATATAATGAATAAATAATAAATATTTCAATGTAATTTTTAAAATTTTCTCAGATTGATGAAATTTTTTCCATTTATTGGATTTTGTTAGATAGAAAAAGTTCATCTGATGACATTTCTTGGAGTCCTCTATTCAACTATTTATTCAAACTTCCTTTAATAATCATCCTCCATAAATTTATATATGATAACACTTTGTACTTATATAACTCTTTAAAATCATAAACCTCGGTCTATGAATCATGAAACTTCACTGCTTTACATCTTGAACTTTTCACAGTCACACCTTTTTCTGACAGCATCAATCTAGTGTACTTAACAAAAAATTATAGCACTAACTTTGTATACCTCAATATCCCCTTCATACTCAAGCTTTTATCATGAGAAATTTCAATACTTATGATGTTTTTAACTTTAGGAACAAAAAATAATCACCATATTTCACTTCATCAAACATTTTTTCTGATGGAACTTGTAAGCTCTCACGACCCGACCCATACCGGGGTTCGAGCCGCAACTACACCAAGCCCACATCCATAGGCCAGGGGATGAAGACTAGTGTCGAAGGCATAATAAACTCAAGGAGGCCTTTTCCTATGAACCTATACACACACGCACACACACTACCCACTCAATGAAAAAGTACAGAGGAAAAGTAGAAAAGGTGAAAACTGTTATAAAGTGAGATGAACATGCATGAACCTCTAGAAAAAACAAGAGTACGGTAGTTTATACTAAAAAGTAAAGGGAAAAAACACATTCCCAAACTAGAAACCTGTCCCAACCTGAACAAAACAAGAAAATACTGACAGTCGAGAGAGCCCTACTCCTGAATCCCAACTCTGACCACCGTACGTGGTCCACACATCTCGTATCCCTAAGGTCCTCTAAAATCACGATCGACTTGTTAGTCGTCTACAAAAGACATGGCACATGTTGGGTGAATCCCATGTGGGGGTGAGTATATATATACCCAGTAGAACATCCCAAAAATACTGAAGGGGGTGCAGTAAGAGATGCACTAAAGAGAAGTAGTAGAGAGAGAAAGGTATAGTAAAAGTGAATGGAAAGAGTATATCTCAACCCAACAAGAGAGTGAAAGTAGACTCATCCAAGAACAAGGATCTAGAAACAGTGAGGAGGTAAACTCCACATTGAGTCTTCACTACCTATAGTTGGATAATAGACTCATCCAACCATGAGAATATATGCATGGAAAGCACATGACATACCCTGCGTGTCTTCACCTCTCCTGGAAGGAGAGTAACCAATACCCAAGGAGTGGGTACTGTAATAGGATATATATATATGTGTGTGTGTGTGTGTGTGTGTGTGCTTAGTAAAAGAAACCTAAAAAATAGAGTAAGGGGATATCCATCCCACATCTCATCCTAAGAAAGTTAGTAGCCAACAATTCCAAGGTAAATCCATCTATAATTCCAAGAACATCATCATCTACCTAGGAGTCACAAGTCAAAGGGGATCAAATCACTACACTTCGATACTTTCCTATTTGGGCAGCACTGACTCACCCGCATGGTTTTAGATCACATTACAAGAATGTGTCTTAGTGGGGAAGGTGCTCATCTTTCTTGTTGGTCTTTAGGTAAGTCAATGTATGTCTCATCACTGATATGTAGTAAGGAGGTCGTCTCAAAGTTTAGAACCCATGCCCAGCCTGTCTAGAGGGTTCCACTCTAGTGTCATTGAGGACCCATACCCAGCCCAACTGGAGGGTTCCACTCGAAAAAGGGTTGAGGATCCATGCCCAGCTCAGCTGGAGGGTTCCACTCTAGTGTCATCAAGGACTCATACCCAGCCCAACTAGAAGGTTCCACTAGAAAAATGGCTTAGGGCCTATCTCAAAAAAAGGTTGAGGACCCATGCCTAGCCCAGCTAGAGGGTTCCACTCAGAAGTTAATGATAATGTCACCTGATCACTGCTCCCATCGAACACTGCCAGAAGATGCGTCAACTTGGAACACATCAAAAGGGTATTCCACCAATATTACTTTCAGTATTTCACATTTAATGAGATCACAAACAAGGCTTTGCATATCCAAATGGATCACACCATTGCGATCCTTGAAGAAAAATACATGAAGTAGACTATTCAATCACTCCAAACGTTCATCAGATGAAAAAGTTGTGTAACATCGCACTATGCTCGAAAGGCATCTTGTGAGGCCCATGACTTGGTCCTAAAACAAATTATATGGATTTTTCCACTACGATCCTCATAGAAAGACACACGAGATGGACTACTCATTCATCCAAAATGAATACCCGATGAAAAAAGGTTTCATTTCACTGTAATGCACGTGAACCGGGTCTCATGGGTCCCACACCTTGATCTTGATTTAAACACCTGAAATTGGTCTTGAAAATCCCAACTCAATTTCAGGGTAATAACACCACTGATGGGTCGCCAATCTGATGTCCTATAGAAGAGTTATGACAGATGCAAGATTTCGCAAAAATATTATTATTATTATTATTGGAAATTTCATGGACCTGAGTCACAAACCCAAATTTAATGTCCAAGATTGGTCTTAAATTTATCATCTTAATGAAAGGGTTACATTGTTGTTGACGACGCATCAAACAGACATCCCACACAGGAGTTATGACGGGTTGAAGATTTAATAATAATATTAAATCTATTATTTCATGGAAGTTTTGTGGGCCCAGGTCTTGGGTTGGAAAAAATTATCTGAAGGGGTCTTAAAATGATTGTATCATTGATAGTGTCATGCCACCATTGACGATACATGAATTGGACACTGTACAAGGGAGTTATGGGGGTCTAAATAAATAAATAATAATAATATTATTATTATTATTTTTTACCCTTTCCCCCTAGGGTTTCCCCCTCGCCTCCTGGAGCTCACATGGGCCGCCTCCCTCCAGTTGTTCATCGCCGCTGCCTTCGGCCCCCTGCCGGATCTGCCTTGGCCCCGCTCTGCCTACCTCGCCTCACACGGACGTCGCTACAGCCACTCGGGAGACGCCTTCTCCACCGCGTCGGGCTGCCTCATGGACCACAAACTGCTACCACCTAATCATAATCGGATCACCCTACTCATGTCAGACCACCCTACCATGTTAGACCGCCCTACTCGTGCTTCCCCAAACCACTGAAGCCACCTCACCCAGCCGCCTTGGCCTCATTGGACATCATCATTGCCTCCGAATAGCCTTCACATACCACCACTCCTTTTACCGGCCACCTCACCTTCAATATAACCTAAAACCTTGAATCGATCATAGATCTGAAATCCTTGGGTCATGATCTATGCAGATCTAGTCTTTTATCATGATTCCATCTCCGTTTCACAAATCTGCCCCGAATTCGGGTGCCCGATCGAGCTCGGGTCGCCTGGAAATTATCAAACTGAGATCCACAGGGATTCCATGGTGAATAATGCAAAGAAAAGAGGGATGTATTCCCAAGAACAAAGGTTTTGATGGTCGTTGTCCAAGCATTCTTGGCCAACTGATTAAGAACGGGAAATTGAGATTATAAACAATTGATATTCAAAGGAAAACTCAGTTTCAAAACATTGGCGTAGATTGAGGAATAAATTATAAAATACTCAATAATTTGATCCTAAGCTTAAAAAACACCAAATACGAGTCCTACATGGATCAGATTGATCATTTTTAATAAGGATCACACTTGCACAATGATTTGAAGAAGCTGTTGCATTCGTCGCACTTCGATCTGGCTGGATCCAAGGCTTCATTGTCATTTATTCTTCATTCCTCAAAGGGAAGGAAAGAAGAGGAGTCGTTGGTGATTTCGAGGTTATGAGGAAACCTTGGGAAAATCTCTATAGAAGCATACTTATAGATATTTCATTAGGTTAAACAGGATTTAATATATTAAATAATTAAATAAATAAATATTTAATTATTTAATCACTCATCCATGATGGCACCTAATCCAAACTCTCGACGCCGACAAAGTTTATACTCCACCTAGGGTAAATCCCATGTTCTGAACTCAAAAGTGGTTTCATATTTCTCATATGAGTCCCCGTTCATGATTTATTCAGGTTTGATCTATTAAATAAATAAATTAATAATTTAATTCATCCATTTAACACAACGCCAACGAGTGAGGGGTCTGAACATCCCGAGCCAACTCATTTTATGTCACTACTAGGGTAAACACCATGTTTTAAACCCAACTATAATCTCGTATTTATGTCATGATCAACTGTTTAAGAGATATTTTATTTCTTTTTCATACATAGATTAAAATATACTTAATATATTTTTTTGTCTAATTTATTTCGGGCACTCCGGCTCTTGAAATTGCACGTTATCTCAGCACCTAACTCTAAAAATATTCCTAGAAATATTTCAAAGTCTTAAAGAGAAAAACTAGGGTCTCTACATTATTTCATATTTCAATATTTTCATCCTAGAAAACCAAAACTAGGGAAAAACTCGGGATAATGAGCTCTCAATTAGCTCTCCCGCTCCTAGGGAAACTCCTGGATGTTTTTGTACTATCACAACACATGAACCAAATGGATGGTCTATCCTCATAAGGTTTTCTCTTGGAACAGGGTCTCATGATTACCTCCTTAATAATATCCATATGGTGAAACACCCAAAGATATCTGGTCATGTAAGATTTCACAGTCGATGCATCACAACTGAGACGCTTTGACATGCTCTAGAAGTGAAGGAGTCAACACCATCGACTGAAGAAAATTTGTACCCTCCTGCTCCACCAGGGTTAGCTGCAGGGAAGTTAACTACTCTAAAACTTCCCACACTAGGTGAGTCTGGGACTTCCTGCTAAGGTAATATGCTCTAATGTTGCCCTTTCCCGGAGTATAGACTATCTCTAAGTCGTAATCCTGCAAGAAGTTCATCTAGCATCGCCATCTCAGGTTCAAGTCTCTCTGGGTGAAGATATACCTAAGACTTTGGTGATATGAACAAACCACAAAGCACTCTCTTAGAAGATATCATCTCTACATTCTCAGGGTGAAGACCATCGATGTCATCACCAGGTAGTGTGTCGCATCATTCTATTCATGGGGTCTCCATTACCTCAACATATACTTGATAACTTCAGTATTAAGACTTGACGTTGAGCATGCAAGGTATCAATGAATAGTTCAGGTGAGTAAACTCATCTAACCAAGAGGATAAACATGGAAATTGCATGGCATACCAAGTGTGTCTTCACCCCTCTTGGAAGCAGAGTAATTCCCAAAAATAGGCACTCTGCTACACAATAGTACCCTAAGTGTACAAGTCAGAGGGACTATTCCACCACACCTTGATACTATTTGTTTTGGGTGGAACTGACTCGCCCTCATGGTTTTTCTCACATCACAAAAAATGTGTCTCAGTAGAGGAAGGACCCCTCTTATTCGTGCATTCAAAGCTACGTCAAACAGTACCGACACAGGGTTACACCGATGCCCTGCGTCACCCCGATAAAACCTCAAGCAAGGATCAGGTAGAAAAGAGCACTTTACATAGTGCCTAACAAGTTATAATACAAAAATTAGAAAATATTCAATGCATACCTCTTATTGTCTCATGCTCTGTAGGATTATAGACATCTAAAGCTATCGGTTGTCTATGGATCCAGATTCCAGCTCCCTGAGCCTAACGTGGGCTGCCTAGTGGTGGTGGAAGGACCCCATAACATCATCCCCCACATCTAGATCCTCCTTATCCTCTTCTATAATGACCTTCCTATGGAACACCATGGTCACGGTGTTGTCTCTATTGTGGTGATCCACCTATTTCCTGCCTGAGATTCTCAGCACGTTGGGTCGGGAAATATCATTCCATGTGACCTTGCCCATCAAAAGTATAGCATCATACCTCTTCGGGTTTTCTCTACGCTTTGCACTATTTATTCCTCATATGACTATGTTCCTGAGACTGGTCATGAGAAGATCTCCTGCGATGAGATCTTGTCGACTGACGTCTGCTAACTGTGGCTGACATCTCAAATCCCTTGTATCCTCTTCCATAACCATCTGTATGGAAAGAAAGGAAGCTCTCTATCACCAGTGCCTGTTTTAACACCTTTGTATAGGTGGGGATGCACAAGGGTACTATGATAGCATGGATATCCCTACAGAGTCCTAGCTTAAACCTCTGTGCTCAGAATTACTCGTTGTGGAGCATGTCCAAAGTGTAGCATGCAAGGTCTGTAAACCTAGCCACATACTCAGTCACCATCAACCCTCCCTTATAAAACTAGAGGAGCTCATGAATTTGAATGGAGTGAAAGAAGGAGGTGTAGTACTCTTTACAAAAGAGCTACTAGAATTCATCCCATGAGAGTTCTAATTCATTGAGTATCTAAGTAATCAAGCTCCACTAATGCCTAGATGATCTATGAAAAAAAAGAGTTTCCAAAGCCACCATATGATATTCTGGTGTCTGTGCAAGTCTAAAGTGGTGAACCACCAACTCTAACCAAACCTCTAATGTCTGAGGGTCTAGCTCACCACGAAACCTCAGCAGCCTCTAGTGTTGGAAATCACAAAGCACGCTCAGCCTGCACTCATCCTTGGCCCGTGTTGTCGGTACTAACTGGTACTGCATAGGTGGAGGTGTTGCCACTAGCCCACCCGGAGGAAGGGGATCGCATTATGGGCTATGTAATGAGGCCTCATTGCTCGCAAGGTCTTCATCATGAGCCAGAGCGGGTAACCTGGCCAGCTGTCATCATAGAGGCATCCTGAAAATTATCAAGGAGTATGTATGTATGTATGTATGTATGTATTGAAAAAATAATGGGGAGCTGACTTAAGAAGGATAGTCAAAGTATCGATCCTATATGATGCATGTACCATTGTTCCATGCAACAAATTTCTCAGGGTGCTAAATTGATAAGTAGGTTATCAGGGTCATGGTGAATGGCTACGTCGGTCGTCCACACCATCACTGGACTCTCTGGCCCAAGATCTACTCTCAAGACACTTTAACACTATTTCCCTAAATCCCAACCAATTCCTTTTTACAGAATGTCCGAACAATGTCCCAAGGAATTAATAACCTTTGATACCACTTTTTCATGACCTGACCCATACCGAGGCTCGATCCGCAACTACCCCAAGACTGAATCCATAGTCCAGGGGCTGGTGACAAGCGTCAAAGGCACTACAAACTCTGGGAGGACTTTTCTTATGAACTTTCACACACACACACACACATATCTCACTCAATGAAAAATTTTATAGGAAAAGTATAAAAAGTGAAAACTTTTATAAAGTAAGATGAACATGCATGAACCTCTAGACAACACAAGAGTATGGTAGTGTATACTGAAAATTAAATGGGAAAACACACACCCAAACTAGAAACCTATCCCAATATGAACAAAACTAGAAAAGAGTGACAGTCGAGAGAGCCCCACTCTTAAATCCCAACTCCGACCACCGTACGTGGTCCACGCAACTCATATCCCTAAGCTCCTCTGAAATCACGATCGACTTTTCCATCATCTTCAAAATACATGACACATGTTGGGAAAATCCCAAGGAGGGGTGAGTCTATACATACCTAGTAGAATGCCTCAAAAAAGTTAAAGGGGGGAGTAAGAGATACATTGAAGAGAAGCAGTAGAGAGAATAAGGTATGGTAAAAGTGAACAAAAAGAGTACATCTCAACCCAATAAGAGAGTGAAGATAGAATCATCCAAGAAAAATTAGCTAAAAATGGTGAGGAGGTAAACTCCTTGTCAATTCTTCGCTACCTATAGTTGTAGATTAAACTCATCCAACCATGAGAATATAGACACGGAAAGCACGTGGCATACCCCACACGTCTTCGACTCTCCTGGAAGGAGAGTAACCAAGACCCCAAGGAGTGAGTACTGTAACAAGATAGATATATATATGTACTTAGTCAAAGAAACCCAAATGAGAGAGTAAGGGGATCTCCATCTCACTGCTCAGCCCAAGAAAGTGAGTAGTCAGCAGTTCCAAGGTAAATCCATTTGTAATACCTAGCACCTCATCATTTTCCCAGCAGACACAAGTCAAAGGGGCTCAAATCACTGCACCTCGATACTATCTGCTTTGGGTGGCACTAACTCACTCGCATGGTTTTAGATTACGTTACAAGAATGTGTCTCGATGGGGAAAGTGACCCTCTTTCTTGTGGGTCCTTAGGTATGTCAAATATGTCTCATCACTAATCTATAGTAATGAGGTCATCTCAAAGTTGAGGACCCATGCCTAGCCCAGCTGGAAAGTTCCACTCTAATTTCATCAAGGACTCATACCCAGCCCAGTTGGAGGGTTCCACTCAAAAAAGGGTTAAGGATCCATGCCCAGACCATTTGGAGGGTTCCACTCAAAAAAGGGTTGAGGACCCATGCCCAGCCTGACTATTGTGTTTCACTCATAATTCACTGATAACATCGCCTGATCACTGATGTCATTAAACACCGCCTGAAGATATGTCAGCTCAGAACACATCTAAATGTTCTTCCACTAATATTCCTTTCATGCTTCCGCATTTAATGAGATCACTAACAAGGCTCTGCACATCCAAACAGATCATTCCATTGCGATCCTTTCAAAAAAACACATGAGATAGACTACCCACTCGCTCCAAACGGTCATCGGATGAAGAATTTGTGTAATGTTGCACTACACTTGAAAGACATCTCATGGGGCTCATGCCTCGGTCCTGAAACAAATTATATGGATCACACCATTGTGATCCTCATGGAAAGACATGTGATATGGACTACTCATTAGTCCAAAACAGATACTTGGTGAAAAAAAGTTGCATTTCACTGTAACGCATGTGAACCGGGCCTCATGGGGCCCACACATCAATATCAATTTAAACACATGAAATTGGTCTTGAAAAGTCCACCTCAATTTTAGGGTCACATCACCACTGACGGCTCTCCAATCTAATATTGTGTGGAAGAGTTGCGACGGATGAAAGATTTCGCAACAACAATAATATTATTATTGTTGGGAACTTTTTGTACCTGAATCACAAACCCAAATTTAATGTCCAAGATTGGTCTTGAATTTACCATCTTAATGATAGGTTTATGTCTTCACTAAAGACGCATCTAACAGACGTCTCACACAGGAGTTATGGCGGGTCGACGATTTAATAATATTATTAAATCTATTATTTCATGGGTGTTTCGTGGTCCTAGGTCATGGGTTAGACAAAATTATCTCAAGGGGTCTTAAAATGACCATATCATTGATAGGTTCATACCAACACTGATGGCGCATGAATTAGACGATGTACGGGGGAGTTATGGGGGTTTAAATAAATAATAATAATAATTTTTTCTTTTTATTTTAATTTTCATTTTACCCTTTCTCCCCTATGGTTTCCCCCTCCCCTCCTAGAGCTCACATAGGCTGCCACCCCTACACATCCTGGAAACCTCCCTCCAGTTGTCCATCGTAGCCACCTATGACCTCCTACCGGCTTCACCCCAACCCCACTCTACCTTCCTCACCTCACACAGATGTTGGCACTGCTGCTCAGGAGTCACCTGCTCCACCACACTAGGATACCCCTTGGACCACTGACTTCCACCGCCTGCTCAGCACTGGACCACCTTCCCGCACCAGACCACCCTACTCACACCACCCCGAACTGCCAGAGCCACCTCTCCCAACCACCTTGGCCTCGTCGTACATCGTCATTGCCTCCGGATAGCCCACACGGACCGTCGCTCCTTCTGTAGGCCACTGCACCCTCAATCCAACCTGAAACCTTTAAGCGATCATAGATCTGCGATTCTTAGGTCATGATCTATGTAGATCTAGTCTCCGCTTGCAATTCCATCATAATTTCACAAATCTTCCCTGGATCCAGGTGCCCAATCGAGCTCAGGTCGCCCAATAATTGTCGAACCAGTATCCATGGGGATTCCAGGGTGAAGAACATAAAGAAAAGAGGGAGGGATGCACAAGAACAAAGTTTTTGATGATCATTGGACAATAATTCTTGGCCAACCGATAAATAATGGGAAATTGAGATTAGAAATAGTTAATATTTAAAGGAAAACTCTATTTCAAAACATTGGCATAGATTGAGAAATAAATTATCAACTACTCAATAATTTAATCCCAGACATAAAAATCACTAAATATGAGTCCTACCTAGATTGGATTGATCATTTTTTATGAGGATTTCACTTGTGCAATGATTGGAATAAGTTGTTGTGTTCATTGCGCTTCAATCTTCCTGGATCCAAGGCTTCGTTGTCGTTCTTTCTTCATTCATCAACGGGAAGGAGAGGAGAGGATTCATTATAGATCCTAGGGTTATGAGGAAACTTTGGGAAAATATCCATAGCAGCATACTTATAGATATTTCATTAGGTTAAAAAGGATTTAATCGATTAAATAATTATATAAATAATTATTTAATTATTTAATCACTCATCCATGATGGAACCTAAGTCGAAATCCTAACATCAACAAAGGTTATACCCCACCTAAGGTAAATCCCACATCCTAAACTCAACGATGGTCTCAGATTTCTTATATGATTCCCCTTTCATGAGTTATTTAGGTTTGAGCTATTAAATGAATAAATTAATAATTTAATTCATCCATTTAACACACCACCAACGAGTGAGGGGTCCGAACGTCCCGTGCCGACTCATTTTATATCGTGCCTAGGGTAAACGTCGCATTTCGAACCCAAACGTGACCTTATATTTCTGATCTGATTAACCATTTAAGAGATATTTCATTTAATTTTCATGCATAGATTAAAATATACTTAATATTTTTTTGTATAATTTATTTCTGGCACTCTGGGACTCGTAATTACATGCCATCTCAACCCCTAGCTCTGGAAATATTCCTAGAAATATTCCAAAGTCTTACAGGGAAAAAATAGTGCCTCTATATAAGCATACTTGTATAAACATTCTTCACTGCACTTTTCCTGATCACTTCAGACTAATGGACTCTGTCGGTTGGACTTGGTCCATTATCCTTGAGTATTTAGACTTCATATGATCTCATTTGTAATTAAACAATGTTAAGTGATTTATGTTCTCAATAATGTTAAGTGTTTTGAGTTGAACAACCAAATATTTTACACTGACACTAGAATATTTGAAAGGCATAATTCTCCTCTAGAACTATGTCAGTTTCTCTAGTATCTTCTGCCTGCAAGGCACATACATCAATGTCACTAGTTCATGTCACAAAGGCAACATGATCCTTCTTCCTCAACCTCTTCATAAACATCTGTGGGAAACCACCATCATTATACTTCTCTCTAAGAGATTTTGACCCACTTTTGGAGACATCCTTGTTGTGTTTTCATTAATCTTATACAAAATATGCCTACTAGCACATCGGGAACAACACCAACCTCATAAAACTGCTCAAAATCACACCAAGTAGCCCCATACATAACAATCTAAAGTGGATGGTCTTGACCATTTATATGACTCTAATCTATTGGATCTAAACCCAAAGATAATGCTTTCTAAACTAGAGAAATTGAAAACTACAACCTCTATAGAAAAAATCATTCTCCATTTCCTAGAAATATTTTTTGTGTGATGGGTACACCCAAAAAAATCCAGTGTACATACCATACTTAGGGATTCACTTCACTGGGGAAGTCTCCACTTAGGATGTCCATAGTGATATTTAATATGAAAACTATAGAAAAATCACTATATATCTTGGTAAGTGATTGATATTCTCCCCACCTTCTGAAAAAACCCCTTTAGTTCCATCACCTGAGAACATCCAATCACACAATACCATTAATTAAAAATCACCACCATAGGCCTCTCTCATATGAGGGAAGAGTGTGGGGTCACAAAAAAAATTTTAAGGTTAGAAACATCTCCCTCTATATGCAAGAATAAACTACTCTAAAGTAAGATACTCATGCACCTCCTCCTTCATTCAGACATAGAGTCCCCTTCCCAAGGTGTTAGCCACCATGACACTGATGCACCACTCTAAATTCATCATGCCACTCAGTGAAAATTAAATTCCACCTTTGTAATGTTATCTAATGAATATTTTGGTCTCCCATTGAGTGGAAACCATGGGTATCCCCTTATAAGAATTCATGATTTCATTCGCATTCATCGAAAGTGAATTCGCATCCATACACTTAGCGTGTAAATTAATTCTTATAGTATAATGGATAGCTGACTATAGGTTCTTAAGGGTGGTATCCACTCATCACACCTGATGGGATCTTACTCATTGTTAGGGAAAAATATCACCTCATTTACTTAACTATGGATAACTATGGTATACTAGAATTAATAACCAATCTATATTAAGGTAGGTACCACTACATCTCTTCTTTACCACAAAGGAATATATTGAAATACATCTTCCTTCACTGAGGAAAAACTTAATTCACCATAAGTGGTAAGTAAAATATAACCATCATTTGTGGAAACTCTTTATCTAACAAAGTTATGACTATGGGTTCCATTGGAATCTCTAACTCTCGAGCATGTCGTGTAGAAGGAATAACTCGTGTATGCATCATACAGTACAACGGATCATGAAAATATGAAACGAATCATAATATGAACTGTATCCATTTATTCCTAACCATATTCATCCCTTGTGTTTTTTATCTTACAGCTCTGGTTGTTATCACCCCATGCATGACATGAACTATCATGACCCGATCTCTTTGGGCCATGAACCTAGTCATTTGACCCCATGGGTCTCCTATAATACCTTGATTCTATTCTCATCACACCACAAAATATTACCCATATGGGTCACATATTATAATAATTAATGTCCTCATAGGACAACACATGTTCTTCCAGTGTATTTTCTCCTCACTCACACACACCCTGAGAAACTTCCTAGGAGGTCACCCATACTGACACTACTCTAGGAAAATCATGTTTAACTATGGAGTTCTAGTTAGGTAGGCACTTGAAAGTAAAGGTGAACCTTGTTGATATGGGTAGTAACATTTATCCTTTTAAGTCACACTTTTCCAAGGGTGTTGCACTCTCCACCCCTTAAAAGCATAACACCCTCGTTGTGGACCCCAAACTTCAAACCCAGGAAATGTCTTTGCACTTCAAGCTAGGTATTGGCTTTAATAAAAAAATTCAAGACTCTACCTCTCTGTAAAATGAACCTAGTCATATGAACCCATGGTTATCCTATAATACCTTGGTTTTTTTCCCAACACACATTAGACTATTACCCATCTGGGTCACTTATTAGACTAATGATTGTCCCCACAGGACAACACATGTTCTTTCAGTGTCTTTTTTTTCATCACTCACACACACCCTGGGAAACTTCCCATATGTTCACCCATCCTAAAACTACTTCATTCCAATCACATTTAGCTATGTATTTCTAATCTGATAGGCTTCTGAGTTTTTTTTTGAGGAGATGATAAGAAAGTTTCATGATTCCTATGGGTTTATGCAAGTAAATGATGAGAGAGTTTCATGATTCTAAATGGGTGGTACATCCTAGTCTGATGAATATGTATCATGATCTCTATATACAGTACCAGTGTCTAGGAATGAAGAAGTAGATAGTGGGATTCATGCTGAGATGTTTCACCTGTTAACAGGTGAATGCCAAGCATAAGAGGTATGTTGGGATATTGAAGCCTCTTCCCATTCCAGAATAGAAGTTGGATGATGTCACCATGGATTTAATGATATGATTACCTAGGAAACCCACCACTAATGATGTGGTATGGGTGATCATGGATAAACTAATGAAGGTAGCCTAATTATTTCCTATCAGGGAGACCATCTCCATTGATGATCTGGGTAGTCTCTATGTGCTGGAAATATTTTGACTGCATGGTGTTCTTAGGAGTATCATTTCTAATTGAGATCCTCATTTCACATATCAATTTTGGAAGGTTATTCAAAAGGATATAGGTTTTCAGGTTCTTATGAGTATATCTTATTATCCTTAGACTGGTGTACAATCTGAACGGATGATTTAGATTATGGAGGATATGTTACGATCATGTGTTTTAGACTTCAGTGGTTCTTGGGAGCAATATCTAGAACTTGTGGAGTTTGTGTATAATAATAGCTTCATGGAATCAATAAAAATGGATACTTTAGAGTCTTTTTTATGGAATTTTGTGTTTTTCACCTCTTTACTGGTTAGGGGTAAATGAGTTGGCACTTGTAGGAACTAGTCTCATGTAGGAGACATCTAAGAAAATTTAGTTGATCAGAAAGTAGTTGGTGTTCATGCATAATTGGAAAAAATCATATGTTGGTCATTAGAGACAACCTCTATAGTTCTAGGTTGGTCATAATGTCTTCCTTTAGGTGTTTCCCAGGCTAGGTCAACGCCATATTAGAAAATAGGGGAATCTAGTGCCTATATTTTTTGGGTCGTTTGAGATAGTGGAAAGGGTTAGTCCAGTGGAATACCATTTGAACCTTTCACAATGATACAGTTTCATGCATGTTTTTTTTCATTTGTCATAGATTTTACAGTATCATTCTGAACCTTCTCATATGATATACATTGATGATATCAAGATGGATGTTAATGCATCTTTTGAGGGGCATTCGATTCGTGTCATAGACCTTAGTGAGAAGAATCTTTAGGGGAATACAATGCCTCTAGTGCAAGTGTAATGGCAGCATGGGAATATTCAATAGGTGATCTAGTAGAGGGAATATAATATACAAACACAGTTCCCATAATTTTTCATTGATATCCCATAGTGATTCTTGGAGAAACTTGAGGATGAGATGTTATTTGGTGGGGAGGTTGTAAGATCCCATCTTTTCCAAGTACATATCTCTTTAGGTTTTGGTTTATTTTTCCTTAATATGGTTTCCCTTAATAGAGACTTGGTTGGAATGTATGAAACTAAGAAGGTTGGATCTGGTTAAGTGTTGTAGAGGTGCAGAACTCATTCTGTAGAGCTAATTTACAATGTAAATCATAGATTTATGGCATAAAATTATTTGGTGATACAACCCCATAAAAATCATTTTACACCATAAATTAGTCAGGGTAGGATGTAAAACTAGAATTTACATCATAAAACATGTGATTATAATGTAAAATTAGTTTTCATTAGTTTTTAAGCTGAGGTGGTATGATTTTTTGTGTATATGGGAATTAGTACATTTATGACGTGAATCCTCTATTCACATCATAAATATACCATGTTCAGCTTGTTTTAAAACCTACAGTGGTCATCATGCATTCTGATAATGAATTCTCCTCCCTGTCATTTTTCATCCCTTCTATGGATGATGTTTTAAAGTTTCTTTGTGATACAGAAGCTCACTCCTTTAGGTCCTAGTGTTCTGGATCATGATATTGAAGGTAAACCTTTTAGATCTCTCTTCTCCTTCTAGTCTCATATGTTTCCACATGCAGAGAAACCTAAACCAAACTACTTAAATTGGATCAATAATTAGTGTTATTTATTAGCATTTCTTGGTTCCGTTGAGTGGAATGAGAAACTCGGATTTACTACAAACCTTGATCGTTTGTATGCATCAACTCTAATTTTGAGGTAGGCAGTCTAGAGAAAATCCCTAAGGTTTGTTTCCATTATTTAAGTATGTACAATGACTACAATTTGCATCAACATGCCATGTTCATGACCTGACTAATTGAATTGGACCTCCCATTGGATCTTGTTGGGTCTGTTAGCTTTGATATTGGGCTTGTGGCCACCTGTGGGGTGAGCCTACCCTTGAAATTATTAATGAACCTATGGTTGTGATTTGTGGTTTGGCTTAACAATGTTAATTATGGGAATTGCTTGATATTATAAATTGTCATGTTATGAAATTTTGGTGTTTTCTTGAGATGGAATCACCTGGAATAAAATTATTTAATTAGTAAGTTAATGGATTTTGGCTAAATTGATAATTATAATGTAATTGTCTAAGATTAATATTAATTGGGTGAATTAATAATTATGTCTTGTGATGATATGTTTGGTGCTTAGACATGTGTTTTGTTTGTTATTCTTGAATTGGATTGGATCTTATGTAATTCTTATAGGTCTTGTCCCAGTTATACTATAATTCTTATAGGTATTAGCCTAGTTATAATATAATTCTTATAGATTTATGTTTTATTACTTATAGGGCTTGACCCAATTATGTTGTAATTCTTATAGGGCTTGGCCTAGTTATGCTATAATGTTTATAGGTCTTGGATCGATTATGTTTTAATGGTTATAAGGATATGACTAGTTATCCTATGATGATTTATGGGCTATACCCTAGGAGGGTTATGGAAATGGTTTGCATGGCTCCATGACATGAGCTTAGTGCTAAAGTAGGTTGGGGATAACCCTAGGTGTCAACCCAGAGATCAAGGTTCAGTGGATTTATTTCATGTATAGTATTAATTGATTAATTAATACCCATTATTTAACTCTTTATTTCATGAACTTATTATTCAGACTGGATTTGTTTACATATAGTTGTGTCGACCTACTAAGTTTTACTCACACCCTATTCAAGTCGTCATTTGGTACTCAGGTAGATTTCATGGATGGAAGTGTGGACAAGGGGAAGGGGCCTTATTGTTGATTGCTTGTTGTATGGGTTGGAGCTTTGAGATGATATTGACATGGGGTTTGGGATCATGCACTTTTAGAGTCTTTATTTGAGTCTATTTAGTCTTTTATCTATATGAATTTCATCATGTCATTTAGTTAGATCTTATCCTGTCATTACATGATTATATTATTATTTATTTGTTGGAGTTGTTCTTTGTTCTTTTATGGATTAATGTTTATTGATTATATTGTTTCTACTATTTCATCTACTCTATTATTCTTTTCTGCTATATTGTTACTATGTACCTAGGGGTATGGTCTCCCCACTATGTTTCTTACACACCTGCTTATAGTCAGGATCCTATAGCGTACGGGGAGGCATGCCTGAGGTTATATAACCCACCCAACTTAGTCATGTGAGGGAGTGTCCAGTTAGGGACATTTCATGAACTAGATAAAGGAGGTGATTATGAGAATAAATCAATACATTATACATCTCTGACTACTCTCACACCACTAACTCTTCTAACGAACAGATTCTTGGTAGAAAATTGGGCCTAAAATGGGGAGTTCTCTTATATCTATGTTATATACCATGAGAAGGTTTTATTAGTGCATTTATTGTATACATTTTTTATAATAAAATGTAGTGATTTTGACGATTTAATTGTTAATGTATGCTTGTACACTTGATGTTTTCTTCATTTTTGTTAGGGTATTATAAGTTATGGGAGATGAGAAATATTAGTGGAAGTGATCATGATATCCACTTAAAATAAGGTTTTCCACAAAGATGAATGATCATGGAGAACTTTCAGGGAATGGAACTGAAGAACCAAGGGAAAAAAGCTTCTGGATCTAAAAATTTACTTTACATGTTTTGTAATCAATACATGTCATGAACTGGTGCAAGTTGTGAAATATATACAAGTCATAAAGAGGAGGAAATAAGCTTGGATTGAAGACAACATGTGTCACAACATGACACATATGTGTTACACCATTACACATGTGAAGATAACTCAGAAATACTATGGTCCATGAATTTGATACACATAGTACAACATTTACATGTTGTGTAATCACTACATGACATGTAATTGTCAAGATGAACCAAAAATGGATAGGTTTGACATATTTTAGTGTTTTGACCTATTTTATAACCTGATTCCCACTTATGACCACCTTTTGACCCATCTTAAATTACATTGATTGTTGAATGATCCCATCTAAAGTACATAAATAGAGGGTCGGTTTGCTGATATTAGGGGGATCCGAAGACCAAATCTTGGAGAAATAAACTACACTATGTAGGGTCCTCACTAGTTATATCTCCATTTTTCATTATTATTTCTTTTATTTCTTTCCTTACCTACTATTATATCATCGCTAGGATGATGGGGTAAATCCGCCTTGTACTGGGATTTTGTAGTGGAGGGGGGGAGGCATCATTGAATTTATTTCTTTTTCTTTATTCATGTATTTGGTTTGTTGCGGTTTATTCATTCAATTTCAAATACCTTTATTTTAATTTTATTATGAACATTGGTATTTGAATCTAAAATGAATTTTATAAATTGTGAAACTAGTTTCCCTAAATTAAGGCATTACCATTGTCATATTTTGGGAGACCAGGTTTAAAAATGATATCGAGAAAAACTTGATTCAGTGAAACCCTAAATTATTATACCAAGGAAAATAAAGTATTACTGTGTCAAGGAGGGGATACCATGACCATTAGATATCCCTTTCCTAGACTCTAACACCAAACATGGATTAATTAATTTTTTTTCTAAAATCCAATTTCACCTAAACCCTGAAACTATAAAACCCTGGCCTACCTTTCAAATCTAATTACAAACCAAAAATTTTTTTGTGCTTTTATTTATTCTTCCATTTTCTTAAAACTATTTCTAAAATAAGAAATCTTCTTTGCTTCTTCTTTTTCAAATTAACCAAACACATATTTTCTTCATATCTTTCTTCATTTTAATTAAAAAAATTCTTTTGAAAACCTAATTACACTAATTCACCATCTCTATGGATTTGACCTTGAACTTTACCAATACTATATTTTAAAGTATCATAGTTTGAGTTTTTATAAAAAAATTATTTTGATTATAACTATAGGGAAATAATGATGTCCTTTGGGCTTATCAAAACTGGAACTGTTTCCAAGGAATATTGCTTTTTAGTTTTAAGGTTTTTAATTTTAATTTTAATTTTGTTTCTTTATTTCAATTTCTATTTTTACATTTGGTATTATATACTGAAATTATCATATTTAAATCATTAATGCACAAATATAACACTTGCGAAAATAGAAAATACATCATCTAGTCAACCCCCCCATTCTAAACCAAGATCAGAGAGTAAAGTCACTGCAACCATGGTGGGTGCAAAGAAAAACCAACCTGATAGGGTTCTTCAAAGAGATCCAGGACTATGGATTCTCATAGACTATGGTTGGTCATCAAATCTAGGATTGAAATTGAGAATTCTATTACCCTCTATTGCTTCAAACCACTTTGATATTAGGCCTATAATAATTTCAATGATCTCAAATAGTGTGGAATTTACCAAACTACTGCATGAATAACTAAATGCACATCTGGGAAGCTTCCTCAAGCTGTAAGAAACATTCTAATTATATAATGTTTCAAGTGATGTAGTAAGACTCTGACTTTTCCTATTTTCATTACATGAGTGATCTTGGGATTGGATCTAAACCTACCTACACATTCCATCACTACATGGGATGAAGTGGCTAGGAACTTTCTTACCTGCTTCTTTTAACCTTATAAGTCAATGGATATATGGATAAACATACTAAAAAATTCAATTTGAGGATGAATCACTATACTCTTCATGGTAATGTCTTAAATATATGACTCATAAATTCCCCCATTATGGTACAGATCTATGGAAGTTGATCCAAACTTTTTATAAGGGTTTATCATAGGGAAACAGGTTGATTATAGATGTTGTAGCTGGAGGATTGTTGATGAAAAAGTCACCTAAATAGAGATACAAATTATTGGATAAAATGGGTAGCAATAGTTTCCAGTGGGAAGGATATTGGACGCAATGAAAATGCATTCAAACAATCAACAACAATGACTGGATGGTAGCACAGATGGAATCACTGAACAAGAAAATGAACATGATGATGGGCCAGTAGAAAAAACCCCAAGGTAAGTATGTAGAAGAGGCAAATTATGATAATTAAAATTATGGTAATCAATTTCAGGGTTGGAAGTCACAACAACAACAAGCACAAGGATATCAACAAAGGCCACAAGGGTACCAACAATAAGCATTGCAAGGACCTACAATGATAAGTCAGGTCCATACATTGGTGGAAATGTTTACTACATTAATGACCACAATCGAGGCTATACTCAAGAAAATAAAGGAAGAATCAATGAACCAAAAGGTTTTATTGTAGAATATGGAGAATCAAGTTGACTAAATTACTAACTATCTCAGAGAGAGACCTAGAGGAGTACTTCCAGGATTCCCTAAAGTATGCCCACATGAAGGAAGTTGTACTACTTAGAAGTGGGAGGAAAACCCAAGGAAGTGGTACATAATTTATAGGATAACAACCAGAAAAATTAAGTGAAAAAGAAGTTGAAAATTGAAAGGAACAAGTAGCCGAAAAATCTAAATAAGAACCACCACAGTACAAGTCAAGAATGTCATTTCCAGAATAAATGGCACTGGTGAAGATCGATGTGAAAAAAGATAAATTTTTGGAACACTTTAAAAAAAATTGCATATTATTATACTTTTTTCATAGTCTCTCTCAAACATGTCGACTTATGAAAAAATCATGAAAGGGATAGTAACCAATAAGAAGAAGTTGGACAAATTGGCACTATTCCACTCGCATGAGAGTGTTCGATGGTGGTATCAAAGGAACTTACTAAGAAGAAACATGATTTTGGTAGCATTTTGAATACCATATTTATCAAAGCTAACAAATTCAGAAAATGTTTGTGTGACTTAGGTGTGAGGGTCAATATCATGTCATACATGACTTTCAAGAGTTTGGTATTGGAAGGACTGAAGACCATGAAATTACTTCTTCAATTAGCTGATTAAATAGTGAAATCCCCAAGAGGATGGATTAAAGACATTCAGATCAAGGTTGACAAGTTTATCTTTCCTATAGACTTCTTAGAGATGGATATAGAAGAGGATTGAAATACACTCATTATGGGGAGACTATTTTTAGCCATTGGGCATGCACTGATCGATATCCAAAGTAGAGAAATATGTTTGAGAGTTGGATATGATCAAGTAAGTTTCAACTTCCATCAAGTAATGAAGAATTATGATGTGAGAGAGTACAATGAGTTCAGAGAAGACAAAACAACCAAAATTGAGGGTTCCACTAAAAGTAAAGAGGTGCATGAGATAACTTCCATTTTGTAAGAGGATTCTCAACTTAAAACACTGAAAAGAAGAAAGAAAAGATAAAGGTCCAGACCACTAACACTAGAGGAGCAACCGAATCCACCACATTTGAGAAAGAAAAATAGGTATGGATGGTACATGACCTTCCATTTATTTCATTGGTATTGAGGAAGAAATGGTGGATCATACCAATGGAGATCAAGCAAGTACTACCATCAGGAAGAATTAAGCTATTTAGAGAGGAAGTAAAGGGGTCAAACAATGTGGATAGGACATAACTGAGACTATTTATGGACCCCATACAGGTATAAATTTTTTAATCATACATCATGTGAGTTGAAGATAAAGGAGGTAAGGTTGAGCTAATAGTGGTAAATAAAAAATATTCTGGGAGGCAACCTGAGTTTTTTGTATTTTTCTTTATTTGGTTTTTAGGAACTCGTGATCTTGCTCCAAATATTTCAAGCTTTATTAATTATGGATTGTAATTTCACTTTTGTATTTTGATTCTTTCAGGACTATCAATACCAAGTCAGGAAGTAAGTAGTGGGAAGCATAATAAGAGGTTGTGGGATCAACTCACGTCATGGGTTAGGAGTATGCAGAACCTATGAAACCAACTTCGAAGCATCAATAAAAGGGGAGTAAGCATTTCAATTCAAAAAAAAAATCTATTATATTCCCCACATTTAATTAATTTATATATTTTAACTACTAATTTAATGCCTCACATTTGATTCTTTCTTTAATAAAATGAACTAGGAGACATAAACTTTATAGGATACTTTCCATACCATGATTTTAAATTTATTTGTTAATAAATTTGAATGAGAAGAATGAGGAAAATAATTAGTAGGGATAATCCTATGGATTAGGATTTGATAAATCATGATTTTATGAGCATGTTAGTAATTGTAAATTAAATTTTTCTGAGTTCTTTTCATGCTTTGAATTTATAATATTTTCATTAATTGATTTAATTATTCTTATGAATTACCATGAGTAGTTTTATCAACCATTCATATCCTTCCCAATACATACTCTGTGCCAATATTTTCTATTCTTTCTATAGTATATTTCTTGTGAAACTCGATCATGTTCTCTTTTAGAACTTTCTTTGTATCTTTTCAAAGTTACGACTGAACAAAACAACTTTTAAAATGATTGAGGCATCTTTTTTACCCCTTATCTTGAGACCCACCTTACATTAATCCATTTTAAAGCCCATAAAAGTCATGAACAGACTATCTAGGAAATTTCCATGTTACAATCTCATCTTATCCTTTCTTGTCTTTCTCTAAATATTTTACATGATTATCAAAGATAAGAGTGGGGGAGATGGAGACCGGTGTAAGGGATGCATATTTTGTAATGAATAATTGTGGTGGTAAATTTCGCGAGATTTGAGGAAGGTGAATTCATTATATTTATTACACATCCTCTTGTAAAAAAATTTAAAAAATTTAAAAAATTAAAAAATGGGTTATGTCTAGGGAAATTCAAAAATAACCATTGTTTGATAGGTTATCTTGTTATAACTATTAAAAATAGTGTCATGGGGAGATCATTTGGGGTTGGGTGGTGGCTGGGAGATTTTTACCCAACACAACTTTTTAAAAATAATAATAATAATAATAATAATAATAATAATAAAAGAGGGTGTTTCATTTATTTCATTTAATATCTTTATGAACCTGATCTAAGATATTGGGGAAAGAGGATACTTTTATTGAGTTTTTTTTTATTATCATGCAAAGTACTTTAGGGAAAAACTTTATTTCTAAGCCTTACTTGATTTACATCATTTACCTACCTTCCCTAATCCTCGGAGTTGTTTGATCTTAAATGGTGAATCCCACATGATTATTTTATATGTTTTATTTATTTGGTGTATATTATATATGTCTTTCAAGCCTATGGTAAGTGACATGTTCTTGAGGTATGTGCATCACTCTATTCATTCATACCTTGATGATGAGCAGAAAAATTCATGTGAGATAAATTAAAAAGGGTATGCATATTTATAATGAATTGAAAAATAAGAATGGATGAATGATTTCAAAATAGGAAAAGTAAAATACATGATTGATTTGTATTCTTTAAAAAATGAGGCACGGATTAATTTTCTACATGTGATGCTTGAACATTTTACTTTCCATTTGATCAATTTTTTTTGTTGACATTGAAATTAAAAAATGGTATATTGAACGTCATTTGTAGTATGTTGAGATTTCATCCTTGAGAAAAATTATGAACTCAATCATGGGGGGATTTTATTAGTGTATTTATTGTATACAATTTTTATAATAAAATGTAGTGATTTTGAGGATTTAATTGTTAATGCATCATGCCTATAAACCTAATGTTTTCTTCAAATTTTTTAGGATGATATAAGTTATGGGTGATTATCAAAATGAGTGGTAATGATCATGATATCCACATAAAATAAGGTTTTCCATAAATATGGATGGTCATGTAGTACTTTTAGGGCATAAAACTAAATAACTAAGTCAAAATGAGGCTTTCGGAGCTAAAAATTGACTTTACATGTCATGTAATCAGTACACATTGTGAACCGATAAAAGTATTAAAAGAAATACAAATTGTGAAGAGGAGGAAATCAACTTTGAGTAAAGAAAACATGTGTCGCGGTGTGAAAAATATGTGAAGATGGCCCAAAAATCTTACAGGTTGTGAATTCAATACATGTGGTGCAACATTTACTTGTCTTGTAATCACTACATGACATATAAAGGTTGGGACAGCCAAAAAATTGCCATATTCGATGTATTTTAGTGTTTTGACCTCTTTTATGACATGGGACCCACTTATGGACACCTTTTGACCCATCCTAAATTTCATTGATTGTTTCACAAGCCCTCCTGGAGTCTATAAATAGAGGGTCGGTCTGCTTCTCTCAGGGGGATCTGGAGACCAAATCTTGGAGTGAGAAGTTGTGTTGTGCATGGACCTCAACAGTTTCATCTTTATTTTTCATTATGATTTCTTTTATTTAATTCCTTCCCTCTTATTATCTCATCACTATGATGGGGGTAAACCTGAATTGTGCTAGGGTTATGTAGCTGAAAGGGGGAGGTGTCATTGGATTAATTTCTTTTTCATTATTCATGTATTTGGTTTGCCATAATTTATTCATTTAATTTCTAATACCTTTCTTTTACTTTTATCATGAACATTTTTATTTGAATATTAAAGTAAAATTATAAATTGTGAAAGCGGATACCTTGAATTAAGGCATAATCATTGATCCATTCAGGGTGACCAGTTTTAAAAATGGTATCAAGACAAACTCAATTCGGTGAAACCCTAAATTATCGGACTAAGGGAAATAGGGGATTGTTGCATCAAGGAAGGAATGACATGACCATTATATCTCCTTAATCTAGACTCCAACACCAAAGATTGATTAGTCAATTTGTTTTCTAAAATCCAATTGCACCAAAACCCTAAAACTAAAAAACCCTAGCATGCCTTTTAAATCTGATTAGAAACCAAATAATTTGTTGTGATTTGTTTTCTTCTTTCATTTTCTCAAAACTATTTCCAAAATAACCAATATAATTTTCTTCATATTTTTTAAATTAACCAAACACATCTTTTCTTCAAAACTTTATTTATTTTAATTAAATCAGTTCTTTTGAAAACCTAATTACACTAATTCATCATCTATATGGGTTCGTCCTTGAAATTTCCCAATAATATATTTTAAAGTAGCATAGTTAGAGTTTTTATAAATTTCGTATTTTGATTAAAACCATAGGTACCATGGAACCATTATGGCTATCTTCAAGTGAAACACTTGCCTACTCCCAAAGTCATAGTTTATCTCTTCCTAGAATACTCAATTATTAATGCTCACTTAGGGTTCTATGGCATAGTTGGTGTTGCGTGAAAATAGAAACATGGATCAATAAATCTCCTACCAAAGTCTTCTCCTAGAACAAATAGGTCAAACAATTACACTATGTAATATTTCTTGGGGAAACCTCATGAGGTCTGTGGGCCTTGATTCATACTTGAACATGGTTGTACCACTATGTTGGTGATCCAAAATCCTCGGATAAAACTCCATCCTGAATAAGAGCTCGAACTCAAACCATGATAGAGCACTCTCATCATGAGTTCAAGGAAAACATAATACACTAATGGATAACTATGATATATAAGGATATTAATACAAGAATCATCATCTGGTCAATAAGAATTTGAACCAGATGGAAATGTGAGCCTTAGAATCCAGCCAAACCTATATCACCCGAGGATCAGACTCTCATTGGAAACCCATGAGGCCTCTATCATCAGAATTCATGCAACATATCCATATTATGGTAAGTCTCATAAAAATAAAATTTAAGTACCATCCTCTCTACAACAAGGTCTTCACTAATCATAAAGGAGAGAAAAATTTCCTCGGATCATAGGCAAGTACATCTCTCAACCGAGTCTTTGAAATAATGCCTCATTGCTCATTAGTTGGCAATAAGAGGCCCAACTATAAGAATGGGCTTGTTGTATCTCTTCCTATGCACACAAGATGAATATAAATTGGTAGAACTATTAATTTTATAAGATAAAACCATAAGTTTTAGAGAATATTTGTATGAGCTAACATGGGATGGACATGAAATATGATAACTAACCACTATATGATGCATGTACCAACTTACTTATACCATGTAATCGATGTCATAGAGATTTGGTTCAACTCATGGGTTATCAAAGTCTTGGAGAAAGGATACATCGGTTGTTGTAACTATTTTTTTCTCCCTAGTCTGATAACTAAACTCAAGAACCCCTTGACATTGATGCCCTAAATTCCCAAACTAGTCCTTCCATGACTATTAACTCCAAACTCCATCCTTAGGACTCAACCACTTTGATACCCTCTAACATGATTAAGCTGACTAGGGCCTCACCTGAACTATAAGTAAGTCAAGTGTGTTTCCCCAAGAACGCCTCCAATAGTCCAGGGGTGTTGACTAGAACTGAGTAGAAATATCACACAATATAGGAGGCCTTATCCTATATTAATATACAACTAACACATATCTTCAATGTAAAAAATAACCAGTAGCACCAGTAATATATATATAAACAATTGAACTATATACAATACATGTATGAACATAAAATACAAGAACAATTCCATATAGGCAATTACCAACCATATATCCAAAAAAGCATCTAAATCTGATGGACATATAACACTAGAAATCTCCTCATAATTGCATGTACTCCTAGATCAATCTCTAACCACAAAGGTCATTGCCAACATTACGGACCAACATGACCAATCATGCATCACCAATCATCACCAGACATTAACTTTGAACAAGAAACACTCACTCCATGTATTCTAATACCATCCCTTGAGCCCTACATTGTCTACACAGACACAACATAGTAATACAAAATAGACCCATGACCCATGGGATTCAGATATATGGGGAGGATGTGATGTGGGGAAGGCCTAAAAATTTTGATCATTAAGAGTGCAAGATAATGCTGGTTGAGCCTAAACGGATGCGGGCCAAGGCGGGTTGAGCCCGTGTGGGTGTGGGATTACCCACAGACTTGATTTAAAAAATATATTATTATTACAATATATACTTCTTTAACATTTTAGTTTTTTTAATAAAAAATCATGATTAAACAATGAAATATGATTTCTCGCCATAATTTTCATACTAATTCACCATTCATTCACATGATAATTTTAAATAGGTCTATATTTATTGTTTTAATGTGATATTATAATATCTATATAGTAATTATTAACCATATTCACATGGCGTATCATCCCACCTCTTGAAAAATGGAACACATCTCCCATGTACATGGTTTCAATTCTAAAAGAGTTATTATAATCATGATTTTTTGGGTCGATTTATTATTATTATTATTTTATTTTATTTTTTTATTAAGAAAATAGTAAAGGACCTTATGGGAACCCTAATAGCCTCCTATGAAACTGGTCATTACCTAGAGAGTCATTGTTCATTTATAGGTCATGTCGTTCACATCACCACACAACCAACATCATCATTCATTGCCCCTCACTAATCACTCACCTTATTTGCATTGCAATAGTTCACCCCCACATCAGTGTCACTGCATGCCACCATTAACCCATTAAAAAATGTTTTATCACGTCCCTTAAAACTTTAGCTATTTTCAATCCATACTTATCCTCATAACTATCATTAATAATGAAAAAAATACAATATTTAAATGATTATAAATAATATTTTTTTTAAATGTTGGCAAGCTCACGGGATACCCGCAGGCTTATATGGGGAGGAGCAGGCTTGAATTTTTTTGTTTTCTTTATATGCATGTTTTTTCAGACAAACACACACAGGTTTGGTCTACCCCACCCTAGCCCACCCATTTCAAATTACTAACACAACACATTTGGGAACTAATCCCATGAAGAGGTGAGTATAAACATACTCAGTAAGATACCTCAAACCATAAAGGAAATGCAAGAAACATTTTAGCTAAAACTCCAGAACAAAAATGTAGTTGAGAGTAAGATAAGGAAAGATTTGGATATTCTCTACCACTAGAAGACTTAGTGATGTAGAGAAGTCTTAATCATATTAGTATTTTCCCAGTAAGTGAGATAGTAAAATAGTCAAGAGGGGGTGAATTGAAAAGTTTATAAAAAATTAAATACTTATTAGTGTTAAGTTAATTTTAAATGGAAAATAAAAATATAAATATAAGTATTTTTATAGTATTTTTAATCAAATTGATCCTACATATATACTTAACACTCTCAAAATAATAGTATGATGCCCACTAAATCGTGAAATATCTTTTTAAAGGATTTGCGATATTTTATAATGAATTTTTCTCATCTTGAGATGCAACCTAATATTCATAATTTTTCTCACATAGAAGTAAAACTCATAAGCTTCCTTTTGAAGTGAAAGAAGAACCAACCTTGCCTTTATCCAAACCAAGGCACAACTAAATCATATGCCTTTTATTTGATATGGTACAACCCGACATAACTTTTGTAGGGGTAGTATAACTATACACTAAGGTACTATTTTTGATAAAAAAGAATAAATCACAAATCATCCATATAAAAAGGATAAAAAGAATTAAGTGCATCAAAAACTAGTTAAAACAGTGAATATATGAATGTCGAGGCTATAAGGATCACTTTGGAAAAAAAGTTTCAGAGTGATGAAGTTCAAACAAGGGTGTTGTAGTGATGGTCACAAAAGTGTGAATTGTAATGTAGTTTCAGTAACTTAGATAATTATATTGATATTAAATCTTTGATACTAGTATTGGTTTTTTCAAACTCTTTTAATAGAGTGTATTCATGTACAACATGTCCCAGAAATTATAATCCATTTAATTTTATCTTTTTTGAAGCATGGTTGTGCATGTGAGACCAAAAAACTACTTCAATGTTATTTGATGAAGATTTCTCATAAAATGGTTCACGTGTATTCTCTATTTAGTGTGCATTTAATAATATTAGTGTGGTTTCACTTCCATAATATGAAAACATAATAATAAGATGTATAGTATAACTTGTTATAATAAGTAATCATTTAATAAAATAGTTAATATCCCATAATAATCAACATTAAAGACTTTGGGAAACTCCCATGAATCAATTGAGACAAACTCTTCATATTATAGACAATTTAAATTTGAATACCCTTTCCAATAATTTAGCATGAAAAATTAAACAAAATTGATCCTTTTAATTTAATTCTCCATAAAATACTTTCAAATAAATTTTCATAGAATCAAAATAATTTATAAGTAGTTAATAAGCAATTAAAATAAAGAAAAAAATTAGCATATACATGAAATAAATTAAAATCCAAAAGAATAAGCAAAACAAATCATTTTTTTAATTAATTTTTTAGTTTTGTTAGCATCATTTTTAAATTTTGTGTAAACATGATTTATTCATAACCATAAATGTGTGTAATCATCATTTTATCCATAGCCATGAATGTGAGTAAGAATAATTCTCTTGTAAGCATAAGTGTCATCTCGCAATTGGGGTGGAACCGAGTGGTAAACCCCATAATCCTGTATCCAAAAGACCTAGGTTAAAAACTAGTAAGAGGTGAGTTTTTGAGTTACTATTGTAGTTAATATAGTGGGTATTGTAGTATTTATTATAGCATCAGAAATATTCACCTAATTTGGGCCTATGAGCCACTGATTTGGGTCTTTAATCATTCAGGTCATTGGGCCTTCGAGTCACCATAGGCCTTTAGACTATAGGGCCTCCAGACCACCTTAGTCCTTCAATAAATGGTATTTTGAGCCATAGGGCCTCTAATATATGAAGTAGTTAGGTAAAACCACATAGGAATAGGACCTATAAGAGGAATTAGAGAAATTAGTAGCCACCAAATCAAATATAACTAGATTGGGAATAGAGAGAGGATATGGAAATAAAAATTGGTCCATGCGTCGTGCTACTCTACATGGGGAAATTCTAGTCAATCATCCATGTGAGGTGGAAAGTTAGGCACCATCAATGAAGCGAATATTGGGGAGGGTCAGTTCTAGTGCAGCCAAGTCTTTGAGCATTCTGGTCATGTACTAGGACTTGTTCCTTTAGTCCTATGATTACTATAAGGGTTCCCTCTCAACTAGGTTAAAAAAGTGGATTATCCAAAAATAAATAAAAATATAAGGCCTTCAGGTCATTCCATCCATAAGAATAATATCAACTGTAAGGATGATTTTCATAAGAAATTTCTTGTATTTCATATGCACCATCCTATGTTTCATAAACATCATCTTATATTTTGTAAGAGTAATTATATGTTCTATAAAAATTATTATCCTATAGTGTAAGCATGATCTTAAAACTATAAGGATCAAAAAAGTCTCTTGTAAGGTTCAAAAAAGTCCTTCATAAGGATCAGACAGACAACCTTAAGGATCATTCTGTATGGATTAAAATGTGTGAGGATGTTTTTATAAAACTATAAATATTAATCCTAAAACCATAATTATAATTTAAGTAGTAAGTAAATAATGTTGTGAGAAATTATAATTATTAAATTATAAAAGTTTTGGTGTATGATTTATAACCCAACTCATACTTATGTGGATTTTTCTATGAAATTAGTTCATAAGACACCTAACTATTGCCAAAAATAATTCAATAAACAACATTAACAATAATAGTTTCTTCTATAATTAGTGTAATCTTAAAATACATTTCTTCACTCATGTTACAAGGAATAAAATAATAATTTTATAATTATCAAAACATAATTAAGTGAAGTGTAAAGGATTCACTCAACACTCAACTCTAGTATTTGAAAGGTCATATCTCATGAGAAATTGGGCATGCTTAGAGTACTAATAATCCTAGAAATTATAAAGTCGATAACCTGGTTGTAAGTCACATCTCAAAGATAACAAAGGGGTGCCTAAGGATTCACAAGCCTCGAAGTATTCAACCTGCTCTACCTTTCTTCCACACCACCACTATAATCTATTAAGGGGAACCAATACCTCACCGAAGTATATGTGTTGGTAAAGGGAGTACCTTACCTTACCATTTATCATAACTATATTACCATTATCAAAACTTATAAGGGAACTCATGCCTTGTCAAATAATAGAACTCATTAAAGGGAGTATTACCCCTTACTATCACACTACACAAACATGGAATCCTACACACCATAAAAAATCTATAATGGAGGACCCATGCCTCATTGATTAGAATACAACAAAATAGGTATTACCCAACTTCATGGATAGTGTACATGTGCCCTAGGTATACAGGGGTTACTAAACTCTATTAGTATTATGGGTTACTTTCACCTCATTGGTGTCGGGGGAGTATTACCCCATGGAAATATTGATAACTCATGCCCTAAATATGTGGGGGAGTACTAACTCTAGGAAGAATATAAGGGATTCATCCCCTATCATCTACACCTCACTAGGGGATATCTAATGTCATGACTACTTCAATCATCTTGCTCAAACCTAGTCAATGGACCTATAGAGTTAAGAAGATTAAACTAATTTTATCACCCCACATATCACCTCTAATACCAAAGAGAAAATTAGCACCACATTCTACATGAAAATAAAACTTAGGATGGACTAACTCATGTTCCTAACTCTGAGTCTCGAGAAAGGTGATATGAAAAATCCACAAAGTCAAGAAAAGGTATATGAAATGTATGATAGGGGTACACAATGTGTATCCCCTTATAAATTTCCTAGCCATATACTATCCTTCACAGGATGTGTATGAGTCGACCTACACAACATGTGTGATATAGTATACAATGTGTGGGACCAGTGGGGTACTCAATGTGTACCACTACAGCTCATGCCATGTGAGGGATTATATACATGGCGTGTGGACTCATTCGGTTCACTTGGCATGTACTTCCAGTTTCCTAAGTCATGTAGTCTCTGATTACATAGTGTACCTCTATGGACACATGGTGTGTGGTCCATGAATGTCACCTTGGGCATGTAATTTTTCCCAAGTCGTGTCATGTAGGCCAAACATGGTGTTTATTCAAACTAAACTCCATGTGGTTGGGTGTGTACTCAGTCTCCCAACTTAATATAACTCACAAAAACTATATGGTGTTTCAATCCATACTATAGGATATGTGATATTTTATAATCTCCTAAAACCATAGTGTTGCAAACAGGGAGGTATACAACGTGAATTCCTCTAAACTACATGTTGTGTATTCATGTTCTTCACCCATATTTCCATATTTCTCTAATTTTATCATTACTTCCATGATTTCTAGATCCAATCATGCCTACCGCACTTCCCATAACCATCCAGGGCCACTGAGGGTCCCTCATGGCACTCCTCTCATCCTCATCACACCATTGTGAAGTCTTTTCATTATCCACCAATCAAATCCATGTCAGACGACCACCCAAATGTCTCTTTGTGCCCACCAAAAATTGTCCCCTTCACCTAATATCATCTCTTACTTATCATCATTCAATCATAATTTGTATCAAAACCCCTATTTATTCACCATGATGAAGGCTAACAGTATATGCCATTGTGAAGGAATGGTATGACTAAGGAAGGGGGGGAATCATCATCGGTGTGAACCCAACCACTCAAGAAGCTCGATAATGATAGGGGAAACTAATAAATCAATAAAAATCAACATAATAGGGTTGTGGATTCCATAATTTCTCTTGTAAGGGTTGATTCACCGCCAAATTTTTCATTGGTGAAAATAATATCAAATGTGAATTTTTTGTGGACATGAGATAAATTTTTTTATCGGAAATAATAGATTCAGAAACCTCATGGGAATAACACAAATAATGAGACACAAATAAAAATCAAATTCGTACCTCATTGCACAATGGACATCACTTTAATCCATCATTAATTTAATGGTTATATCCATCATCATCATGAGATATGATCATTGATTTTGTTGTGAATCTTAGTATCATCAACCATCATAATTTGTTGACAAATTCATAGGAGAAGATCTATGATCCCTCTAACTCTATCTCTCTAGGTTACATCATTAGAAGAAATGAACTTCCCTAATCAAAATGATATAAATTGATATTTATTTCCTATGATTAAGTTAACTGGTATTTTTAAGGACTTGAAAATACATTATTCACATCTTGGTGCTCAAGCATAAAATTTACACCTCGTCTAAGAAAAACACCATGTTCTGAACACAACTGTGATGTCAAAATTTCCATCTGAACTCACATTTTGGAGATATCATCATTCATGCTTGCAAGATAAATATTTATTTAATTAATAAATATTAAAAATCCCTTAAGATTCAACACGCTCAAAAATACACCAAAACATAGCTTGGGGTAAATAACTCATCCTGAGATCAAAGAACTATAATAAAAAAAATTATGAGGTTGTCTACTAGGGTAAATCTACCATTTCATGAACATTATTTTTTTTGTATTTATTGAAATTAAATGATGTTTCATGATAATTTTTTATAATTTTCAAAAAAATCATTTAATTCAATAATTTCCATAAAATATAAATATTCCATTCAAAATTTGGAAACAACTCTGATTATACTTATCATTTATATTTTCATTTTTATCAAAATTATAATTATCATTATTTATAATATTTATCATAACTTACATTTATTTTGATCTCAAAAATAATAAATTTTGAAATGATTAAAAATTTTGATTAAATGATTAGATATTTTATAAAAATAAATGTTTTTTAATGACCATACAAAACCAAAATTACATAATATATTTTTTTATGATAAAATCATTTTTGAGAAAAAATATTCAAAGTATATTTAAAAATAAGTGGGAAGTTATTTTTTTATCTACATTTTATTTTTGGGCATGACTATGTAACTTTTGATTTAATAATACATATAAAAATGATTTTCAAAATATATTTTTTTCAAAAAAAATTGTGCTTACTATGGAAGGTATCAACAAAAATACCTCCTCGTGATGTTTTGGGGTTTTTGTGTTTGTTGGTGATGTTTGAAATTTTTTACGAAGTTTTATTATCAAAGGAGGTGTGAAGTTGTCAGTGAATTGGGAGAACTTGGGTAAGAAGAAGAGTTGGCATGAACATCCTAAAGGATCATGCAGAGCCTGAGTGTACTAAAGGATAACGTAGAGCACAAATGTCCTAAAGGATCATGTGGAGCTTGAATGTTCTAAGGGATCATGTGAAGTGTGTTTATCTGAAAAAGGTGTACATGTCACATGGTCATTTAGAATCAAGCGATGACTGGAAGACATGTGAGAACAAGATATAAAAGAGATCATGTGATCACATCAAATGATATGTGTGAGTATAAGAGGATATCATGATGAGATCACACAATGCACTTGAAGACACCACATTATTGTTAAGGGATCTCGAGGTGAGATCATGTGATGCACTTGAAGATGCTATATAATTGTCAATGGATCTCATAGTGAGATCATGAATTGAATTTGAAGACACTTTATGATTATCAATGGATCTCGTGAAGGATTCATGTGAAGTGCATGAAAAAATATAGGTTGTAAATGATGGAGACATCATAGAGTCGTTCAAAATTACATGACCACATGATTGTCATTAAATCGTGTGATGAGATCACATGAAGTGATTGAAGACAATGTTTCTAACTATCGCTTGATTTTCATTGGATTTAATAATGAGATCATGTGAAATGTTGTAAGACAATGTCACTGACCACATGACTGTCATTGGATCTCACTATAAGATCATGTGAAGCGTTGGGAGACAATATCACTGACCACATGATTATCATTGGATCTCACGATGGGATCACATGAAGCATTTGAAGACAATGTTGATCACTGCATGATTATCATTGGATATCAAGATGGTATCATGTAATTTAATGAAATACAATCATACTAACTAATAAGGAATGACTTGTGATATGATACATTCGATATAGGTCTACCACAAATTTCAAAACTGATCATGTGAAGTGCTTAAGGCCAATTACTAAGTCGGTGGAACAGATGATTGTCCATGATTTTTAGTGTTAAGGTAGAGTATTTATGCCTATAAATACCCATTAACCCATCCTTAAGAAGAATATAAGTTTTCTTAAGTGTTTTGATCCAAATAAAAAGTATTTCATATTATCAGAACAATGTATTTCACTAGAGTCTCATGATCCTCGTAATCAGTATAAAGTCTCATAAAGGGTTCTTGCAAAGGTATCTTGTGAAGTGAAGTATGTTCTGGGGATATGGATGCATAGGCAGACCCATTGATGTCACATGAATCATGTAATCTTAATAGGGTCTCAAAATAGAGTCATGTGATTCACGTGATCTGAAGAGGGACCCGCAAAGGGGTCTTGCGAAGGGTTCTTAAGAAGGGAGTTATGTATTAGGTGTGTTTTCACATAGGAAGACCCATTAGAGTTTCATGATCCATATAAGCAGAACAAGGTCATGCACTGGAGTCACATGATTCGTGTGATCTGAAGAGGGACTCGTGAAGGGGTCCCATGAAGAGGTCTTGCGAAGGGGTATTGTGCAATGGTTAAATTTCAGGGTATCACACAAGGATATATATGAATAGGTTACCCCATGAAAGGTAATATTATCATAACTAAATTTGAAAGAAAAGGATTTGGATGATTTATATCATTCGATAATACTTGCATAATGAGTTTATTCACTACTACATTTGTGGCAGTGAAAGGAAGAGAGTTGTGATGTATACCAGTAAGTGGAGTGATTTACTAGAATCATTCTGGAAATAGGAAGACTTGGTATCTCTTGAATAATTTTCCAAAGTGAGGAGTATTTTCCATGATATCTCATGGAAAGGTTATGCTCAAGGGGATGTTCACACAAGGATGTGAAGTAGCATGCAAAGTTAAAAAACACCTATCTTACATTTAGTGCAACTCTTAGTAATAGAAGATATTGTTCTTTGAAATGCATTCCAATTATTTTCCCTTCTAGAGTAGTGAACATAAGAGGGATGTGTAAAGGAAGTGATATCAGGGAGATAGTGCATCTACCCCAAACATTGTAAGGGTAGTGAGCCCAGGCTGGAATGACCTATCCTAAACCAATAGTAGTGCACTTTAGTGGATTTGGTACATTAGCACATTGCCTTTGTATACTCCTTGGAAGTATCCCGTTGATGGTGAACCAAGTAAAAATTTGTGTGTATTTTTGCTTTCTTTCTTACTTTACTTTCTATTAAGGGTGTAATTTCAGCCCGGCGGCCCGAAAGCCCGAATGGATCGGCTCGAGTAGCCCGGCTTGACAAAGCCCAGCTCGAGCCATGCCTAGGATTCTGTGTGTAGGCCCAGGGGTTGGGCCGGTCCGGGCCTTCGGGAGCCTACCCATTGGCTCGTACGAAGCCCATCCCATAAAATCACATACTAAAACGGCTGAGAAACTGCTGGTAGATATACTTAAACCCCATACCACAAGCTTCCAAGGTTGCACCTAGACCAAATGACCTAGGTGGTGCACCTGGTTTTAAATTAAAATATTTAATATATATTTATATATTTATATATCCCATTCCATATTAATTTTTTTAGGAAAAAACGAGTAAATGCCATATTAATATTTTTTTAATTAATTTTCATTCAATTATTAATTTAAAATAACCTAAAGTTGATTATTTTATGCCTATTTTATGATTTATAATTATTATTAAATGTTATTAATTATGATTATTGATATTTATTTACACAGGGAAATCACCATAGATTCATTTTTTAATTGAACTTTTTCAAATAAATTATTTGACCTTTAATTATTTTTTGAATTGGTTTGTATTTTAGATTTTTATTAAATTAAAGAAACTATTATAATTAAAATAAGAATGTGAGGTTGAGGGTTCTTGTGAAACATATTAAGTGAACAATTTAAAGTATGAAAAATGATTGAGAATTAAATGAAAAATGTTTCAACTGTAAAATGTTAATAAAAAATAAAATAAGAATTTTAAAACATTTAAAATGATTGAAAATAAAATGAAAATTGTTTCAACTGTAAAATGTTAATAAAAAATTTATTTTAATTTTGTGAAACATTTTTACAAAAAATATTAAAAAATGTTTTACAAAAACATTAAAAAATTTAAAAAACCATTTAAAAACATTTTAAAAATGTTAAAAAAAACATTTTACAAAAACATTTAAAAAATAATTTTAAAAAATGTTTTAAAAAATGTTTATAAAAAACTTTTTAAAAAGATGTTTTCAAAAAACATTTTGAATTTTTTTTAAAAAAACTTTTACAAAATCATTAAAAAATATTTTAAAAATGTCTAAAAAAAATTTAAAAATGTTTTAAAAAACATTTAATTTTTTTTTAAAAAAATGATTTTAAAAAACATTTTAAAAATATTTACAAACAAGTTTTTTAAAAAAATTAAAAACATTTTTAAAAAAAAAATTGATTATTTTTTTTAAAAAAAAGTTTTGATAAAACGATTTAATTTTTTTGAAAAAATGTTTTTAAAAATGTTTTTAAAAAACGTTTTTTAAAAACCTTTTAATTTTTTTTCAAAAAACGTTTTGTAAAAATGTTTTAAAAAATCGATTAAAAAACTTTTTAAATTTTTTTTTCAAAAATGATTAAAAACTAGTTTAAAAAACATTAATAAAATGTTTAAAAACGCTTAAAAACATTTAAAAAACCCGCAAGGGCCTGCCCATGGCCTGACCCGACTCGACAGTTTGGGTCAACTCGTGGCCGAGCTCGGGCCACCTCATGGAGGTGTTCAGGCTGGCCTGTCTTGGCCTGAATAGTTTTCTACGGCCCAGTTTTTTGGAGGGAAGGCCCATCCCAGCCTGGTTCAGTCTAGTCTAGGTCGAAATTACACCCTTACTTTCTATGCATCATCATCAGATATAGTTGGAAAGGATAAAATCAATATAAACACAAATGAGAAAAATAAGTAACCCTTTTAATAAAGAGGTTAAGATTTAGTGGGGTGAAAATAATTCTGAAAATAATATTCATGCCCTGATCCCCCCCTCATGGTATCTAAGCCCCTTTTTGGCCTAACAATTTGTATGAATATGTTGGTTGTTTTTATTGGATTTTTTTGTTCTGCCTGGGTTTATTCGACTGTTGAAATTGAAGTTTTGGTTTTCTCTTATCTCGGTGTGTCATGGAAAATTGAAGAAGAAAAATTTTGGTGGAATTCCTTAATATATAATTTTCTATAGAAAAATCGTGATTCAGTTGATGGAAACCAACAATGTACTAAATAATGGTTTGGATGAATCAGATTGTGAGAATATTTACTCATTTAATGATGTTGTAGGAATGAGTGAATAACCTGACATGCCAAGTGATGTTGGAAATATTGATGATGATAAAATACCAAGAAATCCAAAAGTGAAAGTTTTCCACATGACAAAGGAAATAAATCATAAATTAAGAGAAGAAAATAAGTCTTAAGATATCTAGATCCAAGTATAGAAATTTAAAGTCAACAAGCTAAAAGGTTTAAATAAAAGACTTGTTGAAGTATCCACTAATCTAAGGGAGAAGAATGATTACCAAACCAAAGAATTTCATCTGATTTCTATAGATATGGAAAAAATAAAAGATGATGACAATGTAAAGAATATGAAATCAAAAGAAAATCATAATTTATAAACTATAAATTATGATTTTTCTACACACTTATTAGAAATGATTTAGGTGAATGTGTTCCTTAAAGATTATATTGCTCATATGAATTCTAAAATAAAGTAGAAAACATGCATGGTGGATAAGATCTCTTTGGCATTATAAGATGAGATGACTAGTGGAAAGACTCTCAAGAGATAACTTAATGCTCAACTTGAATTAAGGTACAATAAGATTCAACAATTGGGAAAAGTGCTCAAATCGATCCAGAAAAAAGTGGATAAATCTAATTCAAAAGGCAATCCAAAATTGATTTATGATTTTCATTTATTATTTGACTATATTTCGGCAACTAATAATGAAATAAAAAAAATTATTTCAAAGGAAAAACATGAAATAATTTTCTCATCCCAAAGTCCATACAGTTTAGTAAAATCTAGTATTACTATGATGGAACCTCTCCTATGCATGAGAGGAATAGATCCATAAATAGTTTTAGAAATATGGGAAATTATATTAGTGTTTTAAATAGATCTAAAAAAACTTCTTCAATAATTAATGACAACATGTGTTTTTTTTATGGGATGCATAGTCATATTTCAAGTTTTTGTTTTGAGGATTTGGAATATATTTCATGTTATGGAGATGAAAATATTTCTCAATCTGAGAATATGAAGAATATTTTTAAAAATTATAAAATAAAAGTATCTCAAGAGAAATTAGGCATGAAATTCTACTATTGTGGAATATTGTGACACACCATGAGTACGGGTCAATAAGCCAGAGGGCTCAATGTCAAAATAAGAACTTCGGATGAATCAAAATCTCAACTAAAAAATGATGATTCGATTAATATTTTTAATGAGATGTGTTTCATATGTTCTGATAATGGTAATTTGTAAATACATTATAGCTAGAAGAAACCAAGGAAGAAAAAGGAAGCTGATAGGAGTTTCCTAACTCCAATGGAATATAATGAGAAAGCTTATATTGGATGATAGCCTACTATATTGAAAAATAGTTTTAGAGTATCGGATGAAACATAAGGAGCACAATTAAAGGTGTACCAAGCACCTATTTTATTATAATCACATCATTTCTCTTGTAAATAACGTAGAAGAACAAAGAAAAAAAGGATGAGTTTCTCCAGTTGTGAGTAAGAATAATCTAAGTTCAGTAAAAGACTCACCCCAGGAAGAAAATGTGAGGTGACTCTGATAACTGATAAAAGAATAAAAAATAAATAATGCCTCGATAAATTCATGTGTCATGCAACAAGGCAAGGAGTAAAGGAAATAGAAATAACCCTACAATGGAGTAATAAGTAAGAGAAAACAACTAGTGAAAAGATCCCTACTCATATAAAGAATCATGAAAAATGGAGTATAAGTGGAGTATCAAAGAAATAAATTTTTACTATTGGGTTTAATCTCAAAATTGTAAAAAAACCAAGACTACAGAACCTACATATCAAAATAAGACTAAGTGTGTAGGTAGATAATGTCTAGTTTTATGGACAAAACAATTAAAATTGTATGGGAAGTTGGAACAAGCACAAAAAGAGTATAATGATTTGCAAGAAAATATCAAAGGGTTGGTTCATTGAGATTAACCATAATCCTCTTCTTGAGAATTCAAGAGGTACCTCTCTCCCCATGTATTTAATTATTTCTAATATGTGTTTGAAGTGGTACAGAATGAAGGGGGAGATATGATCCATGGGGTGTGTGTGTGCTAAAAAGGCACAGGTGTATAAGTTGAATGAAGTTACATGTGACAAGAAGAATCAAAAACTCTTGAAATTTTCATATTTTATCATATTCAATAAGTTGTGTTACATAATAGCTTTGTTTTTAAAATTTGTTTTGGGAAGTTTCATACTATAGAAAAGAAAGATTATGTGATGAAGATCTTGATGTAAAATTGAAGAGTTGTCAATGTTTTACTTGAATGATTCAGTGGTTTCAAGTCACATTGAATATTCAACCATTATTATCAGGTCTTAGTTAAAGTGGTATTTGTCCCCCTAAAGAATATATATTGGGGAAGAATCAACAACATTTATGTATTTCATGTTTATATATTTTGTTCTAACAATATGGTATCAGTTGACTATTTTAAAGATACTAATAAGCTGTTATAAAATCAATAGAATTTCAAACAAGTGGTCGCCCCATTCTGAAGAATAATTCAACATATATGCATATCTCAACAATTGATATTAATAATTTGTATGAGCCTAAAGATAGAGAGGATATATAGTGAAAAACTCTCTAGGATATATAGCCTCATCTGAAAAGAGAGTCCTCTAGATAATTAAAGAAAGTTGTACTGCTAGAATACATAGATATAAGTGAGTGACATAGACAGTGTTGGTGTTTATTGGCTTAAACTCTTGTTTCCTACAAAGAGTTATGACTTAGTAGGATTATAGGATCTATTAATGAATCAATGCTAAGTGGTAATTTCACTTGCTAAAAATCTATCAGTAGTGTGCATATATAAAGAAGAATATACCTCTAAGCTTGAAAAGTTATAAAAGGATAAAAGTTTCAATCTAAATTTGATAAATGGATTCAAAGGTGAAATTGAAAATATTTAACATAGTCAAGTGGTCATCGAATGTCAACCTATGGTGTCACATGGTCTAAGCATAAGTGCATGACCATAGGGGGAGAAAAATCTCTTTTTATCTAGATTTTAGGAGTTGTAAGAATAATGTGTGTTCCCTCATGATTTTTTATATTATTGAAACTCTGGTGCATCTGATTATTGATAAAGGTGTAGTAAAGTCATAGATGAAGGAATCCCCTATGGAATACTATGATAAAGGAGGAGATTGAATTTAAATCTATGATTAGTATCCATTATGATAATTCAAGTGTTATAAATCTTAGCAAAAATCCAGTCGATCACTCAATCACATTGAAATCAAATATCACTTCATCAAGAAGAAAGTGAAGTATGGGCTTGAGAATATTAAGTATGTGCCTATTGAACTATAGGTTGAAGAAATCCTAGTGAATGGCTTACCCAATGAATAATTTGAATGACATTGATTGGATCTTAGAGTTCATTCGACTCCCCACACTTGAACAATGTGGATGTGGGACCCCCTCTCACTAAGGTATGGTGTGTTTCCCCTATATTATGATATGTGTTGTTTTCCAGGTTTCATACCATAAAAGAGTGACCTTTGGGTTCATTAATAAAGGGGGATAAAATGACTTGATCAAGACAGAGGGGAGAAGCTGATAGGGGGAGCAGCGAAATAGAGGGAGTTTTAAAAATATGGAAATGATAAAGTTAGTCTATCAATGATGAAGAATCATGAAAAGGAGTGGCCTTTAGGTTTATGATGTGATCAATTGGCATGTGTAGGTTAAGAATGGTGGTTTTGGGTGCAGTGGAAGCATGTGGTGGTGGGCGATGTATTAAAATTTATTTTAATATTTGTTGCCCAAAACCATGAGTGAGGATCTTACACGTTATATTTATAATTAATTTATTTAATATCTAAAGAAATAAATACCTGGGATTAGGAACTTTCTTCATTGATGAATTTTGATCATCCAAAAAGACCCTTTTGGATTACCTTAATTTTGTTGTGAGGATCTAAGGATAGAATCCCTCTATCGGTGATCCACACGTGCTCCAATAAACTCTGAGCAACACCACTCGTTCTTCATGTGCTAGTGTGAAAAATCGAATGTATTGCATTGTTTGTTCTTGATCGCTTGTTCTTTGGACTTGAAGAAATATCTCTTACATTTCTCATTCTTGAGGGGGGGAGAGGAGTTGAGATAGAATTTGTTGTGCACAACAATTCTTTATTCTCAATTTTTTTGGATACAATACACAATAGGCATAATCTTCTATTTATAGAGTTAGGGTTTCGGTAAAATTATTATTTAATTTCATGTCAACCATTAAATAACAATTAAAAACTTTAATAAACCTCATTCCACATAATAATATTATTATTATTATTTTTTGGTGTGCGCTAACTTGCACAAATTGATAAATAATATTTACTAACTCATAAATAATTATTTATCACTAGATAAGGTCTTGGTCCATTCGAACTCCTCAATATTTATTGAATACCTCAATAAATATTTTATTCATAAATAAATATTTCATTCACAGTCCAAAAAATAAATATTTATTAAAATATTCAATAAATAAAATAAATATTTTACTCATAATCCAATGAATAAATATTTTATATATATTCACGTAATCAAATAAATTATTTATTAATAAAAAAATAATTATTTATTACCTTGTGAATATTAGAAATCAATAAAAATTGAATAAAATTATTCCTCAGTCTTGAGAATAATATTTATTCCAATAATTAAATTCAAATAGAATTTAATCAAGATCATCAGAAACACTCAGTGTGTGTCCATCTAGGATTCTTTCTCATCAGAATTAGGTAGGTTTCCCTAAAGTCCAAGATTACTATCTAGCAACAGGTTAAGGCGCCTAAGATAAATAACTCAATATCACAATGATGATAACCACATACGAACACTCACTATGTAATATAATATATTTATCACAATATCTTATCAAGAAGGTTTTTCATTTGTGTCACTAACCCATATGCTCGATATGTCTTTCATTGAATATCTGAAATAAACATGTCATTACACCATATCCATGGAATTTAATGAGAGGGTTCTATTACAATCAAATGTTCAAGATATCAACTTCTATAAAGATGGAAGGGAATAATCCTTTCTCAACTTACCCATTAATGACATGTCACTCATGACGTACCCAATGTATCCAACTTTTCCATGAACAGTTATCATCGTGATTTATGAAATACATCTAATTATGCGAGTTGTAACATACTTTAATAATAACCTTAAAGTCTAAGGACCATCACATATGCTCGTAGATAGAAATATTTGATGACACCAAAACATGAAAAAATTCTATTAGAGAGTATGTTCTCATAATCTCTTGTCTTAGAGATTAACAAGTGTGAACTTCATGAGAAGAAGCCTCATCTTCTTACGAGTACTTGCACCTAACAATCTATGTATTATGTGTCACATCATAGTGTTTTATTCAACTGAAGACCATTATTTAATAATATCATCATAGGACATCAAGGTTCTCATCATAGCAAGGAACTGCAATGACCTTATCAATGTGATGTATACTCTATGACATTATTAGATTAGAGTTATGCAGAACAACGAACAATATATAATAAGAAGTTTTATTAATATTCAATACATTGAATATAAATGTAATCAAAGTATAAATAGTTGGTCCCAGGACACCAACTCCAAAAAACTCCCACTTGGACTAGAGCCAACTACCTATGACCTTTATTCTGCTAGACCTCACATGATAATCATGTTTCTACTGAGTTGAGGCTTTAGTCAGGAGGTCCACCACATTGTCTTCCATGGAAATACTACTCACCACAACTTCCCCTCTCTGAGAAAAATCCCTCAAGAGATGATACTTATGAAGTATGTGTTTTGTTCATTGTTGTAACCTTAGCTCTTTTGCAAGATCCACCGCTTAATTATTATCATAATATAGTGTGATGGGATATTTACTGCTAGGTACCATGTCAAGATCTTGGACGAAGTTTCACATCTATACTATTTCTTTAGATACCTCAAAATCCACAATATACTCAGACTTTTCTATATAATCTACGATCATAGCCTACTTTGAGCTTTTCTAGCTCACCACACCTCCATTCAAAGTGAATATGTATCTCATTTGTGACTTCATGTCATCTTGATTAGTTTGGAAACTAGAATTTGTATATCCTCTAATGATTAATTCCTAATCTCCTACATAAACCAAGAACATATCATTAATATGCCTTAGATACTTAAAGATAGGCTTGACTGTCATCCAATGGTGGTCATGTAATGACCCAAAGTTTCATTAATGGAAAATCCCTCTTGATCTAGTTAAATGTCTCTTTATAAAAAATGTTTTTATAAGATGTCAACTTCTTTGGTTTTATGATAAGAGTTGTGACCGTTACTTTTATATCCGTTGAACAGTGATCACATGATTAGTATAAATATAAGGCTTTAATGAACCTAGTTTTACTCAGACAAAGGAAGCGATGGCCTCATCCAGTAGAATTGCCTCATACGAAGCCCATTTGTCGGATATCGGAAAAGAGGTGGCATCCTTGGGCTTCTCCCTTGACCAAGCCCAAGCTGAGCTTCATTATTTCAAGCTCGAACGTGACCGTCTACGGGAAAAGTGGAAGTTGATAGAGATTACCACTCGAGCGATGTTATCTGAGCCACCCCAAGAGTCTGTCACCATCGCACACCTTACCCTTAGGTCTTATGCGGCTGTTTTAAGGGGTTATGTAACAAATAAGTAGTACTATGTTCATGTACATTATTTTTTTTGTATATAATAATGAATATAATTTCTAGTCATTTTTGATACATTGTAAATAGTTTTTAAAGTACAAATAGTGTTTCTAGTTATTATTTAATTAAGAAATCTATTTTATTAAATTAAGGGATTCTTGAATTAAATAATATTTTAATAAAATAATATTATTATTATTATATTAATTTTTATTAAATATAAATGATCTTATAATTTTATGAATGCAATTAAAAATTTATATTAAGGTTTGAAAGCCATTTCTGTCAAAACCCGTGAATTTTCGATAAATGTTGGTTTTTATTTTAAAAGTGAAAATTAACATATTTAGAAAATTTTTTAGATAAAATAAATGTCATTTCTGGAATCAGGATGTCAAAATTATCCAACGGTGAATTTTTCATAATTTTCTGAGACAGTCAAATTTTTGGGTAAAAATTAAATACCGTTTAAATATATAATGTGTTTTATGACATCATAATGACCCAATGGTGATGTAATAAAATAACATAATCCTTATTTGTGGACAATATATGTTTTATCATTAAAATAATGTTATTTTTGGTTTTTTTGACTTACTTTTCAAAGCATTAATGGACCCCTCAAGACATATTCAACACTTTGCCTTTTTAAATTAATTTTCATGGGAGTGTGACTCACCTCCACATAAGCAACCTTATTATTTTAAGAAGTTCGGACTTGGGCCTTATAAAATATTTTTTTCCTATTCCCTTTGCCAAAAACCATGGGCAAAACCCATGGGATGGTTTGTGGTTTGGATTAATTTAATGTAAGGGGACCCAAACCTAAATAATAAAGAATTCCCTCACCTTTCCTATATAAACCCACCCAAGATCCCACTTCCTCCTCACTAAAATCCCTTGGAGCTCGTCCAACCTCTTCCCTACTCTCTCTATAATCCTCCCAAGGTGCCCCAATCTCCCAAGAAGCCTCTCACAAGCCTCTCTCTATCCTTTGGAAGCACATTTCCAAGTAAGGGTTTTTTTCTTCCTTTCTCATTTTTGTCAATTTTCTTTAAGTTGTATTGCCCCTTTTAATTTCAATTATGAATTTTGGGGTATGGTTCCACACCTCCCCCATACTACCCTCTTATTGTTTGAATGATGGGAGACCCCTTTCTCTCTCATTAAATGCCTCCCATGTACACTCGTTACTATGCCGAAATTCCGAAAGGAACTTCTCTCTCTTCTTTTACATTCAAGCAATAATTTTGTATCATGAATCAAAATTCCATTAAAATTATTGGGACATGTATCTATATGAACTCCTTAATTTCCATTACATTTAAATATGATGAGTAACCCCTTTCTCTCTCATTAACCATTTTTTTATGAATTCTTACGTCATGTCGTTACACTGCCGAAATCGCACCGATTTTCTAAGTCAATGCCATTGTGTAGTGGATACCATGCCCATTCTCCATCAATGGTATCCACCTTTATTAACCATTAATTATTGATTACAAAGTTTCATGTATGAATTCCACATTCCTTTATCGTGGAAAAAATTATTATGTTTTATGAATCCATGTTTTATGATCCATGTGGCACACTTATGCATGAAATGAAATGTTTAAGAAGGGTGCGCCCTTATAGAGCTCCAATGCATTGGGTAAAGTATAGTATCATGATACTTCATGTGCAATGAGTGTTGGCTCATGCTAATTCAAGTTTAATGAGGTTTTACTCGTGCTTCATGTGCAATGAGGGTTTACTCATGCTCCATGTGCAATGAGCCTTGGCTCATGCTAATTCAATGTTAAGTGTTGTTGCCACATTTTCATGTTATGATTATCATGCTTTATCATGCCTTTATGTTCATGTTTCTTTTATGCTCTATTGATATTACTATTGTCTAACATGTATTTTACTCCTCATGTTATTCCATGTGTACTCCCTTACTGGGCTTTATAGCTCACCATTTTCTTATGCATGTCCTCAGGTTATCCCATGCAATGCTAAGTACGAGGGAATGTAGTGGTCATGTAAAGGAAGTTTTCAATAAAGATGTTGTATTTCATGTTTTAAGTTTTTATGTAATGATCCTAAGCCCCAAAGACACTAAACCTCTTGATCTTGTTTGTTGTATCAAGTGAAGATTTATGTAATAAAGCATGTTTAAGTTGTAATAAAAAGCAGGGTTGTCATAGTTGGTATCAGAGGATAGGTTTAATTATTTTTGGGATTAGGAAAACCCTACTAAAGCCTTAGATACAAGACTAAGTATAATAAAAACATCCCTAAGTTTTGGTAAATACTAAGTAAGTGGTTTATCAAACAAATACATTTATGTCTGGATACGAGCAGGTAGAGGAGGCTCTGGCATAGATGTATCCTAGGGGTAAAACCCGAAAACACCGCTTTGAGCTAGACTCGAACGGGAACTGGTGCACGACAACGGGCCTTGCTGCACTCTTGGTTACGACACTCCCGGGGGATATGTTTTGAAAAATTCACAATCTTATTATGAACCCTTATTAAGGGAAAAATGCCCCTAAGAATATATGTTAGAAAGTAGATCATGAAAAGCCTAGATTTAAGCCTGTAGACTCATGAGATAAGGAAATAAAAGTTTATTTTTGAGTCATCAACTTTTGTCTTTGGATTACCCTTTATGTGTTACCCCTAACTTTCCTTTTATTCCATCCAATGGCCGGTAATAGGAGGACTCGGGCTAACAACCGTTGTGAAGATCAGTGTGATGACTGTACTAATGAGATGCCAAATCCAATGGGAGCAGGAATCGCAAACTTTGTCACGCTTATCTCTCAGCTAACTCAAGTTTTGAATAGAAACACGGGTCAAGAGGAACGTTCAACCCCCCCTAAGAAAGAACAAGTCGCTATCGAGAGCTTCATGATACAAAGGCCTCCTACTTTTAGTGGATCATCCGATCCCACGATCGCTGAACAATGGATCAACTCCATTGAAAAGATCTTCTCCATCCTCCAATGTTCTGAACAAGTGAAGGTTCTCCTGGATGCTTATCGTATGGAGGGTGAAGCTGATCAATGGTGGACGTTGATCAAAAATATGAAGCCTGAGGAGGAGATCAAGGCTTTGGAATGGAAGGAATTCCGGAAGATGTTTTTCGATAAATATTTTCCGCGCACCCTCTGGCTTAAGATGGAAAGGGACTTCCTTTCCCTCAAGAAAAAAGATGAGGAATCTGTTGGAGCGTACGAGGAAAACTTCACAAGGCTTGCACGATATGCTTCTGGCTTTGTCGTTACCCCCGAATGCAAGGTTGACCACTTCTTTGGTGGGCTAAAGCCTAGCTTGCGGAAAGCATTAGCAATCCGTGACTTCGACAGCTATGAGGAAATTGCCTGATGTGCCCTCAAGGTCGAAATGGAGATCGGGGAATCATAGGGGTATCATGGGGACAAGAAGCGTAAGGTAGACTTCAATGCTGGTGGTCAGATGGATAAATCCAATGGCGCTAAGAAGTTCCAGTACCCCACTTTCCAAAAGTGTGGAAAGAAGAACCCTGGAAATTGCCTTAAGGGGACAAGAAAATGCTTTAGGTGTGGAAGAGAAGGGCACCTAGCTGTTAACTGTCGGCAAGAAGGACCCGCGGCTGCGACAGAGGAGAGGAACGCTCCGTTCGAACCTCAATGCATTGTTCAATGCTATAAATGCAAATAACTGGGTCATTTTTCAAATCAGTGCCCTAATCCAAGGGTTTTCGGAGGCAACCAACAACCTCCAAGACAGCAAGGAAGAGCTTTTGACATCACTTATGCCGAAGTGAACCCCGACAACGAAGTGGTGATAGGTACGCTAGTTATCCATTCAAGAATAGAGAACTTACTTTTTGATTCAGGTTCTATGCATTCTTTTATATCTCAAAAGTTTAGTAGAACAATCCCAGTACCACCACAAATCATAGAAGTAAAGATGTCAGTGAGTATGGAAAATGGGGCAATCTTTGCATCCCATGAATATAAGTCCTCCCCTGTTATAATCTATGGATTGAATTTCCTAGCGAACCTCGTTATACTCCCTTTGGTGGAATTTGATGCAATTCTTGGCATGGATTGGCTTTCCTTATATAGAGCCAACATAAATTTTCGGGAGAGGGAAATCACACTCCATTTGGAGAATCAACCCCCGATTCTTTACAAGTGTCAGGAGGAAGATGAATCTCCTTTAGCTTCATTATCTCAAGCATGAATATTACTGCCTTATGAACACACATATCTGGATCAGATGATTGAGTCCAAGGAAGAAACCATCCTTGAAAAAATGCCTATTGTGAGGAAATTCGCTGAAGTGTTTCCCGAGGAACTGTCTGGTCTTCCTCCAAGAAGAGATGTTGAGTTCTCAATTGAACTTATACCTGGGGCGCTACCAATATCCAAGAATCCATATAGAATGGTTGTTGTAGAGTTTGAAGAGCTGAAGAAACAACTACAGGAGAATCTGGATAAAGGGTTTATACGCCCAAGTGCTTCATCATAGGGTGCACCAGTCCTCTTCGTCAAGAAGAAGGATGGGTCAATGCGACTCTGCATCGATTATCGTGAACTTAACAAAATCATGATAAAGAACAAGTATCCTCTCCCAAGAATCGATGACTTGTTTGATCAGCTGTGTGGAGCACAATACTTCTCCAAGGTGGACTTGCGGTCGGGATATTATCAAGTAAGGGTGAAGAAGGAAGATGTCCCCAAAACTGCTTTTCGTACAAGATATGGGCACTATGAATTCATAGTAATGCCTTTTGGACTCACCAATTCTCCAGCAATATTCATGGACTTGATGAATAGAGTCTTTAGAGATTACCTTGACAAATTTGTGGTAGTCTTTATAGATGATATTCTAATATACTCCAAAACCAAGGAGGATCATGAGGAGCATTTAAGAACTATACTAGAGACTTTGCGCAAGGAGAAGCTCTATGCAAAGTACAGAAAGTGTGTGTTCTAGTTGAAGGAGGTCTCATTCTTGGGACATATCATCACAAGCAATGGGATATCTGTGGATCCCTCCAAAACAGATGCAATTGAGGGATGGCCGAGGCCAACATCGGTAACCGATATACGTAGCTTCTTGGGGTTAGCTGGATATTATCGACGATTTGTGAGAAATTTCTCACGATTGTACAACCCTCTTACCAATCTAACTCGAAAGGGAGTAAAGTTTTCTTGGAGTGATGAATGCGAAGAAAGCTTCAAGGAGTTGAAAAGGAGGCTTATCACTGCACCCGTGCTCACTTTACCCACAAGTGGGGAGATTTTTGTGGTATTCAGTGATGCTTCGAAGAAGGGATTAGGATGTGTGCTGATGCAGAATGATAAAGTGATATCCTATGCCTCAAGGCAGTTGAAAATCCATGAGTGAAACTATCCAACGCATGATCTGGAGTTGGAGGCGGTGATCTTTTCCTTGAAAATCTGGCGGCATTATCTCTATGGAGAGAAATGTGAGATATATACTGACCACAAGAGTCTTAAATATATATTCACACAGAAAGAGCTTAATATGCGCCAGAGAAGATGGATATATCTCATCAAGGATTATGATTGTTCAATACATTACCACCCTGGGAAAGTGAACAAGGTGGCGGATGCCCTAAGTAGAAAGGATCCAGCGATTTTATCAATGATGAGAATTGAGAAGGATCCAATCTTCTTAGACTTGATGAAGATGGACGTGGGAATCATAAAGAAGGGAACATCATCAATACTTTCACAAATGATTGCTCAACCATATATTTTGGAAAGGTTAAAGGATGATCAAAAGGATGATGTGGGAATTCAAGAAAAAGTGGAAGCTATCAAAAAGGGGAAATCCTTGGAGTTTAATGTTAATGAAAAAGGAATTGTGCGGTTTGGGAAAAGACTATGTGTTCCATAAAGTCCGGAGATGAAGAAGGAACTTTTGGATAATGCACATAGTTCAAATTTCTCCATTCACTCAGGGAGCACGAAGATGTATCGAGATCTCTGAGAAAACTTTTGGTGGGATAATATGAAGAAGAAGATCGCCGAATATACATCAAAGTGTCTGGTGTGTCAGCAAGTGAAGGCAGAGAGGCAGAAGTCTAAGGGGATGATGAAACCATTGCCCATACCAGAATGGAAATGGGAGAACATCACCATGGACTTTGTTACCAGACTTCCGAGGACATCCAAAGGCAATAATGAAATCTGGGTTGTTGTGGATCCTCTTACAAAGACTGCACACTTCATTGCTATTCGGGAGGATTTCTCATTGGATCAACTGGCACGGATATATATTAGGGAAGTAGTAATGTTGCATGGAGTACCACTATCTATTATGTCTGACCGAGATCCAAGATTCACCTCTAAGATTTGGAAGAGTCTTCAACATGCTCTGAATACTGAACTGAACTTCAGTACGGCCTATCATCCTCAAACTGATGGCCAATCTGAGCGGACTATCCAAACACTTGAGGATATGTTGAGAGCGTGCTCAATGGATTTTAAAGGAGGATGGGATCAACATCTTCCTCTGGTTGAGTTCTCTTATAATAACAGTTTCCACTCGAGCATCCAAATGGCACCCTATGAAGCCCTTTATGGGAAAAGGTGCAGAACACCGACATGTTGGGATGAGTTCGGTGAACGTAACCTGCTTGGACCATAAATGGTCGAAAAAATGGTGGAGAAGGTGAGAACCATTCAGCAGCATATCAAGGCAGCCCAGAGTCGACATAAGAGTTATGTAGATAATCGTCGACGAGACCTTGAGTTTAAAGTTGGAGACATGGTGTTTTTATGCATATCTCCATGGAAGAAGTTCATGAGGTTTGGAAAGAAAGGGAAGTTAATTCCAAGGTACATCGACCCCTTCGAGATTCTTGATCGGGTTGGGGCTGTGGCCTATCGACTAGCACTTCCACCTACTATGGACAAGGTGCATGATGTTTTTCATGTATCCCTATTAAGGAAGTACATACTGGACCCTTCACATGTACTCTCTTCCGAGGTGGTACAATTGGAAGACGGTCTTTCTTATGAGGAGCAACCAGTGAAGATCTTAGATCGTAGATAAAAAGTTCTACAAAATAAGACAATTCCCCTCATCAAGGTGTTATGGAGAAACCACAAGTTTGAAGAAGCGACTTGGGAGTCGAAGGATATGATGAAGCTGAGTTACCCAAATTTGTTTTAGTGTGGGAAAAGGAAAATTTAGAGGGTGAAATTTCTTAAGGGGGGAATATTGTAACGACCCAAAGTTTCATTAATGGAAAATCCCTCTTGATCCAATTAAATGTCTCTTTATAAAAAATGTTTTTATAAGATGTAAACTTCTTTGGTTTTATGATAAGAGTTGTGACCGTTACTTTTATAGTCGTTGAACAGTGATCACTTGATTAATATAAATATAAGGCTTTAATGAACCCAATTTCACTCAGACAAAGGAAGCGATGGCCTCATCCAGTAGAATTTCCTCATACGAAGCCCATTTGTCAGAGCTTGGAAAAGAGGTGGCATCCTTGGGCTTCGCCCTTGACCAAGCCCAAGCTGAGATTCATTATGTCAAGCTCGAACGTGACCGTCTACGGGAAAAGTGGAAGTTGATAGAGATTACCACTCGAGCGATGTTATCCGAGCCACCCCAAGAGTCTGTCACCATTGCACACCTTACCCTTAGGTCTTATGCGGCTGTTTTAAGGGGTTATGTAAAAAATAAGTAGTATTATGTTCATGTACATTTTTTTTTGTATATAATAATGAATATAATTTCTAGTCATTTTTGATACATTGTAAATAGTTTTTAAAGTACAAATGGTGTTTTTAGTTATTATTTAATTAAGAAATCTATTTTATTAAATTAAGGGATTTTTGAATTAAATAATATTTTAATAAAATGATAATATTATTATTATATTAATTTTTATTAAATATAAATGATCTTATAATATTATGAATGCAATTAAAATTTTATATTAAGGTTTAAAAGCCATTTCTGTCAAAACCCGTGAATTTTCGATAAATGTTGATTTTTATTTTAAAAGTGAAAATTAACATATTTAGAAAATTTTTTAGATAAAATAAATGTCATTTCTAGAATCATAATGTCAAAATTATCCAACGGTGAATTTTTCATAATTTTCTGAGACAGTCAAATTTTTGGGTAAAAATTAAATATCGTTTAAATATATAATGTGTTTTATGACATCATAATGACCCAATGGTGATGTAATAAAATACCATAATCCTTATGTTCGGCCAATATATGTTTTATCATTAAAATAATGTGATTTTGGGTTTTTTTTGACTTACTTTTCAAAGCATTAATGGACCCCTCAAGACATATTTAACACTTTGCCTTTTTAAATTAATTTCCATGGGAGTGTGACTCACCTCCACATAAGCAACCTTATTATTTTAAGAAGTTCGGACTTGGGCCTTATAAAATACTTTTTTCCTCTTCCCTTTTCCAAAAACCATGGTCAAAACCATGGGATGGTTTGTGGTTTGGATTAATTTAATGTAAGGGGACCCAAACCTAAATAATAAAGAATTCCCTCACTTTTCCTATATAAACCCACCCAAGCTCCCACTTCCTCCTAACTAAAATCCCTTGGAGTTCATACAACCTCTTCCCTACTCTCTCTATAATCCTTTCAAGGTTCCCCAAGCTCCCAAGAAGCCTCTCACAAGCCTCTCTCTAGCCTTTGGAAGCACACTTCCAAGTAAGGGTTTTTTTCTTCTTTTCTCATTTTTGTCAATTTTCTTTAAGTTGTATTGCCCATTTTAATTTTAATTATGAATGTTGGGGTATGGTTTTTCACCTCCCCCATACTGACCTCTTATTTTTTGAATGATGGGATACCCCTTTCTCTCTCATTAAATGCCTCCCATGTACACCCGTTACTGTGCCGAAATTCCGAAAGGAACTTCTCTCTCTTCTTTTACATTCAAGCAATAATTTTGTATCATGAATCTAAATTCCATTACAATTGTTGGGAAATGTATCTATATGACCTCCTTACTATCCATTACATGTAAATATGATGAGGAACCCCTTTCTCTCTCATCAACCATTTTTTTATGAATTCTTACGTCATGTCGTTACGCTGCCGAAATCGCACTGATTTTCTAAGCCAATGCCATTGTGTAGTGGATACCATGACCATTCTCCATCAAGGGTATCCACCTTTATGAACCACTAATTATTTATTACAAAGTTTCATTTATGAATTCCACATTCCTTTATCGTGGAATAAATGATTATGTTTTATGAATCCATGTTTTATGATCCATGTGGCACACTTATGCATGAAATGAAATGTTTAAGAAGGGTGCGCCCTTATAGCGCTCCAATGTATTGGGTAAAGTATAGTATCATGATACGTCATATGCAATGAGTGTTGAATCATGCTAATTCAATTTCAATGAGGGTTTACTCGTGCTTCATGTGCAATGAGGGTTTACTCATGCTCCATGTGCAATGAGCCTTGGCTCATGCTAATTCAATGTTAAGTGTTGTTGCCACATTTCCATGTTATGATTAACATGCTTTATCATGCCTTTATGTTCATGTTTCTTTTATGCTCTATTGATATGCCTATTGTATAACATGTATTTTACTCCTCATGTTATTCCATGTGTACTCCCTTACTGGGCTTTATAGCTCACCCTTTTCTTATGCATGTCCTCAGGTTATCTCATGCAATGCTAAGTACGAGGGAATGTAGTGGTCATGTAAAGGAAGTTTTCAATAAAGATGTTGTATTTCATGTTTTAAGTTTTTATGTAATGATCATAATCCCCAAAGACACTAAACCTCTCGATCTTCATTGTTGTATCAAGTGAAGATTTATGTAATAAAGCATGTTTAAGTTGTAATAAAAAGCAGGGTTGTCATAGGTCATGTCACGAACCAGGTTGGGTCTTCATCTGACCTGGTGCCCGATCCGGTCTGCGGCAAGGCCCGAGGGGCGTTCCTGATCCCCACAGGCTGGCATAAGTGCCTGGGTATCAAAATAAAACATGAAAACGATTTACCCTAACAAATAAATGTAAAACAAACAACAAGATAAATAAATTGAAACTAAAAACAGACAACCAAATAGGCCCTTATACCAAGTTCAGATTTAAGGTTAACAACTTGAACTAAAAACCCAAAAGATACTACATAAAGGAAAAACTAAAACTCCAACACAAACCTCCATGCGACATGAGGAGTCACATCCTCAAGCCGTCACCGCCAACCTGCACGAGGAAACCAATACAACTCGAACCATCATCGCTAATCCCGATGCCTCGACCTGCAATACAAAAGAAATAGAGTCTATTTACACCCAAAGGTGTATGTAGGGTGTGATCTAAATCCCAGTAGAACGCCACTGAGAAAAGGTTCCATGCATAATTATTAAATGACAAATACATTTTCAATATTAACTAAAGAAAAGAAATGAATACTTGAACAGTTTAAAAGAAAACGGAATTAAAGAAAATAGTTTCAAATGGAACAACTTAAATTATAACACACACACTCACCTTAAAATAACCAATGTGTTACACTGATGAGCGTAAAGTAACCAATGATCATAAAATATGGGAGAGGCCTCATGGGTGTTAGCTAGCTTGGGCCCCTAGATTTTCGTGTCTCGGTGAAACATGACTTAGAAGGTCGCGACCCTCAGAAAACGTGGCTTAGAAGGCCATGACCCTCAGAAAACGTGGCTTAGAAGGCCACGATCCTCAGAAAACGTGTCTTAGAAGGCCACGACCCTCAGAAAAGCATATGTTTAGTTAGTGTTGCAATCGTCAGTCCTGCCAGTGAAACCGGGAAGAGTCACCTCCAGAACACTAGCTCACTAGTCTAGTCCACCCTCCTAGCTACTCGGGCTTCCCGCTTTGTGATCAAACAATTTCATGCCATAGTTCATATTTATGCACCCAAATAAACAAGGCACTACACATGCCAAAACCACTACCCTCGCTCAAAAAAACCATTTTGAAAGAATACGCGCACAAAGAATATTTCAAAACTGAATTTGCACTACTTGCACAACCAATTAAAGTGACTACACAATCAAAGAATCAATTTCATCATCAGACACACCATTAAAATACTTTATTAAACAATTTCAACACACGTCGCATGACTTTAAACACCAAAAACCACTTCACAACTCAACCAAAACAATTTTGCACCCTTAATAATTATTTAATTAAATATTTTAAATTTTCATAAATAAATTTTAAGGATCATGACACCAACTTACCCACCAAACCAACCCATAGTTAAAAAAAGGTTCATTTCTATGGTTCAACCCGTCGTCAGAAAAAATTACCAAACCATTCCAAAATATGCCGCCCAAATTTAAACACAAAAAATCCACTCAAATGTTTATTTGTGACAAGACGCATATAGACTCTAAGCCAAAACACCACTCGCACCCTTTTCACATTCTAAAAAATAATTTGCACAATTTATAAAACACTATTAAATAGTTTAGCATGAGTTTTCCACAAAAATAATTACTCACATACAGCATAAAAATGTTACTACCAAATCAAATGTGCATTAGATCCCAACAAAAACCAAATTAGCATCAGGATAACTAATAAATAAATGTGCTAAACTAACCAAACTCGCAAATTAATTCTTCAAACAGTAAATATACATAGAACCACCTACCTCGGTGTATGCAAAACCTCACAAGACGACACGAAGCTCCCGCCGCATGACGCTTGCACTACAAGAAGACCAAAGAGACCCCAAAAATCAAACACCACACAAATGCATCAATAATTATACCAAAAACAATATAAACTCTAATCGCACAAAACTGCCAATGGATGAAATTACCCAACCTGAGTGAAATGCACTCGCACCGATGTTGTGGATGGCCAATTGAGCAAGGAGAAGACTGTCGGGGGTGCTCCACACCGGAAAACTGGCCAGAAGGGAGGGGCGGTGCGTGTCCAGGTGGTGCGAGGTAGTGGGGAGCTGCTGGTTCGGTGTGGGGGCGTTGCAGGGTGGCGTGAGGCAGCCGGTAGAAAGGAGGGCGTCAGTCCAGTTGCATGTTGCCGGAGGGGATTGAGAGGGGCGGTCCGGTGAGGGAGGAGGTAGCGCGCGGCTGAGGGGAGAGGCGTGAGGGCTAGCGAGGGCGGCTCGAGGGTTGGGTGACGGGGCGAGGCAGTCCGCCGGGAGGAAGTAGTGCACCGGCCGGGACCAAGGGAGTAGGTGGCACTAGGGTTTGGAGGTAGGGTTGTTGCGCGAACCAGGGGAAGGGGGGAAAGGCTTGTGCGATGTGAGAGGGGTGAGGAAAATAGAAGAGGGAAAATAAGAAGAAAAAAAACAAGAGAAATAAAATAAAAAAAATAATAGAAATAAAATAAAATAAAGAATAAAGGGATGAAAAAAAGGAGAAAAGAGCAAATAAAAGAAAATAAAAATAAAAATAAAATAAAATAAAATAAAATAAAAGAAGAAATCAATAATCTAATTAATAATAAAAAAATTATTACTAATAATAAAATTAATGATAATAAAACCTAAATAATAGAAACAACCAAGTTAAAGTATTAACTGAAATAATAATAATAATAATAATAATAACTTAATTAAAACATTAACTTAAATAATAATAATAATAATAAATCTAAAGTAATAAAAAAACCAGTTGCAAAATAATTTCATTAATTATTCACCTGGACACCGCGCACAGATGCGCGCATGATCGCGGGCACAGTCGTGTGGCCGTGTAATAATAAATTTAATCATAAAACTTTATCTTATTATAGTTGGGCACTACACACGGTCGTGCATACAGTCGCGCACCCATATAAGATCCCAATTTCTTTGAAATAGAAATGGTTCAAACCGCATCTCAAAAGCAAGACCCAAAATGATTAAAATAAAATAAAGTGTCGGGTTGGGGTGTGACTATTCTCCCCACCATGACACTTTATGCCCCCAGAAAGTCCCAAAAGATTTGGTTAACACAAGATTCCGAGCAAGACCGCTAAGATACCTAAAACAAAACTCAATCACCCGAAGATCGGGCATTCAAAACACCCATGACCTGAAACTCCAAATATCTCAAAACCAAAATTTCTAAGAAAAACAACCAGCAAAAAGGAATTCACCTGAGGCATAACTACAACATGGAACACCCCAACACCTGACTTAGGGATCACTGGGGCCGCTCGAGATCCCCAAGAACGCTTGTCAAACGACCCATTACCCAATCTAACCAGTTACCATGGTCAAGGTCGGGCAAAGAAGAAGCAAGGGGTTTCCCCACCAAGCGCACTTTGAAAACGGATTTTTTCCACAAATTCTCCCGATGGTGGTCTCCCCACCATATTAGGATTCTTATCCAACATTGTTTCTCCAAACCAAACGACTCACAATCTTAGTCAAACATCTAACACTGGCTTGACCATCCATGCTCCCAACGTTTAACCAACCAACATAAGAGGGGGTGCCGGTGAGACCCACACTAGGTCTCCCTACCATTTAAAATTTTCCTAATACCACAGAACCCGTATGGGCATTCCCAGTTTACTTTAAGTGATACTGACTAAACCCTTCATCACGAACCCACCAACATGGGCCGATTGCACAGAAAAATTCCCACAGTGAACAACACTCCACCACATGAGACGGTTTTGATAGCAGAAACACCTAACCAAGCAGCAAACCAGATAGGCACGCATTAATCCCACAAGACAAAAGCATCTCCTAGACGAGTACAATTCTGATCCATAACCGACCACAAGAAGGTTCACGGAGCATGCCCGCCGGCTTTACAAGAATACTGATTCTCCAAACCTCTTTAAGGCCCATGAGGAACTCCCACAAACTAAGACTACAACTAGGATACACAGACTTCATACCCATCACATCAAAATGAAGCCTTCAGAGGCGATACTGCAATTGAGAAATTTAAGATGTTCCCATCCCGACACTACAGACTTAAGTCGGACCAAGCTCATCCCATGTCCGATGAGTTTTAACTACACACAAGCTTCACCCCGAGACCTATGGCTAGGGCCCTGATGTCTGAAGCATCTACCGTCTCGCATTCATAAGCTAACAACCTCTGACTTGAACTTCCTTCACTAAAAAAGCAACCTGCATACTTCTCCTCGTGTCCCAAACGACAACTCCGTCAACATACCAACTGAGAATTGCGGCGAACAACTTAGAGTGCTCGACTGACCACACTAGAGATAGGAAATTGAGCAGTCTGTCAAACGCGCGACGCAAACTGATTAAAGGGGAACTCTAAGAACATATCCCTTTAGTTCACACTCCTCATTGGATGAGGAACCCACACTTACCACAGTATAAACAAAACCAAAAATTATTATGATCTTTGAACTGATTGTTCGACACAACCTCTGGGGAACATGAAACTAGTTCATCAGAAAGGTCGACATACCTCCTTCACTGCTTGTTGACTGATCGAACACCTACGAGATCCATTACTTTCCCTCACCTTCACTTCCTTAGGTATGACCGCGGGATGAGGCTGTTCTTGAGGATCTCTCACGACATCCTCATTCGCAACAAAAAAGGATCGATCATCATTTGCTCGTGTAGTCTCGCTCCTCCAAACACACTTGAGACAACTTACACCCACGCAACATTCAGAGTTCCTCAAAAACCGGAGACACTCCCAACTTCTCAAAGCATTCAACAATACTCACTTGACCTCAACATCTACAAAAAGATGACACAACCAAGCAGAACCCAATTCTTCCACTCCACTGAGAGTCTGGGTCGGACCAAGAACTGAGAGACCTACTGGAAACCCATGGGTCCTTTCTAGGGGGAATATCCCAAACAAGAAACAAAAAAATAGCACTCCACAAATCCAAACACATCACAAAACAAACATCCGCATTCCAGGAACAAATCTAATAATTCCAATTTAAAACATCAATTCATTTTTAAAGAAAAACGCTCACTTGAAAAAACAAGCACAGTACGATAAGACCCAAAAACTCTTTTGAACCCATCACTTTAACTCTGGACTCAAAACCATTTTCCAATTCCAAAACCATTTAAGCACAAAAACCCATTTTAGGGAAAACCCCACTTTTCAGGAAACAAGAATCATATTTAAAAATCAATCACTCACCGCTGATATTCCTGGATGCCTCGTAGATATAAATTTTTGTGCCACTCACACACCCATCCACATGATCCACCAAATATCCATTAATCACTTCCACATGCACATGCGAGCACCCATAGGAATACCACTGGACGAAATAAGGCTCTTTCGCTTTCAAAACAAAACATTCCCAATATTCCAAAAATATCTTTTTCCAAACCATTTAAAAAATTCAAGACATGCTAAAAAATGATTTTCATTTATAAAAAAACCCACTTAAACTTCAAAAGACCTAATACATTCTTCTAGAAATTGAATTTCAAAAAATCAAATGCCAAATTTCAAAAACTAGGTCCAAGAGAAACGCACCCCCAAAATCATGCTAAACACACACCAAAATAAAATAAGAGCAACACCAAAGTCCGCTTCCCTTTTTAAAGGAAAACACTTTCATTCTAATCCCAGAACTGAGGCAAGAAATCATGAACACTAAATCACCAGGACGGAAAACTAGTGGTCACGCCTAACCTGGCTACATGGTTTAGCAGACCATGCCTTAGGCAAGTGTCAACCACTAGGAGTGTCGAACCGTACTCTCAGGTATCACATGGGTCGATACTCTATGTGAGACCGCACGCAGTACCGGTTTACTCCTACTGCCATCCCCCATCCACACAGAGCAAATCCAAAAACTTAAATCTCGGATTACCCCTCGTTACTCGAGGATCGAAACGAGAAAGAGTTCGCAGCGCTCTTCTCGCACCTACCCCTCAAGTACCGACAGTCCTATCCCCAATCTACCAGACATCATAAATAACAAGGACACAAACCTGCTCTGATACCATTTTTTCATGAACCAGGTCGGGTCGTCATCCGACCTGGTGCCCGACCCGGTCCGCAGCAAGGCCCGAGGGGTGTTCTCGATCCCCACAGGATGGCACAAGTGCCCGGGTATCAAAATAAAACATGGGAATGATTTACCCAAACAAATAAATGTAAAACAAATAACAAGCTAAATAAATTGAAACTAAAAACAGACAACCAAAGATAACCTTATAACAAGTTCAGATTTAAGGTTAACAACTTGAACTAAAAACCCAAAAGAGACTACATCATTGAAAAACTAAAACTCCAACACAAACCTCTGTGTGACATGAGGAGTCACATCCTCAAGCCGCCGCCGCCAACCTGCATGGGGAAACCAATACAACTCGAACCATCATCGCTAGACCTGATGCCTCGACCTAGAATACAAAATAAACAGAGTCTACATACACCCAAAGGTGTATGTAGGGTGTGAGCTAAAGCCCAGTAGGACTCCACTGAGAAAAGGTTTCACGCATAATTATTAAATGACAAATACATTTGCAATATTAACTAAATAAAATAAATGAATGCTTGAACAGTTTAAAAGACAATGGAATTAAAGAAAATAGTTTCAAATGGAACAACTTAAATTATAACACGCACACTCACTTTTTAAAATAACCAATGTGTTACACTGATGAGCGTAAAGTAACCAATGAGCATCAAATATGGGAGAGGCCTCGTGGGTGTTAGCTAGCTTGGGCCCCTAGATCTTCTTGTCTCGGTGAAATGTGGCTTAGAAGGCCATGACCCTCAGAAAATGTGGCTTAGAAGGTCACGACCCTCAAAAAATGTGTCTTAGAAGGCCATGATCCTCGGAAAACGTGGCTTAGAAGGCCACGAACCTCAGAAAAGCATATGTTTAGTTAGTGTTGTAATCATCAGTCCTACCAGTGAAACCGGGTCGAGTCACCTCCGGAACACTAGCCCACTAGTCTAGTCCACCCTCCTAGCTACCTGGGCTTCCCACTTTGTGCTCAAAAAAGTTCATGTCACAGGTCATATTTATGCACCCAAATAAACAAGACACTACACATGCCAAAACCACTACTCTCGCTCAGAAAAACCATTTTGAAAGAATACGCACACAAAGAATATTTCAAAACTGAATTTTCACTACTTGCACAACCAATTAAAGATATTGCACAGTCAAAGAATCAATTTCATCATCAGACACACCATTAAAAGACTTTATTAAACAATTACAACACACGTCGCATGACTTTAAACCCTAAAAACCACTTCACAACTCAACCAAAACAATTTTTCACCCTTAATAATTATTTAATTAAACATTTGAAATTTTCATAAATAAATTTTAAGGAGCATGACACCACCTTACCCACCAAACCAACCCAGAGTTAAAAAAAGGGTTCATTTCTATGGTTAAACCCACCATCAGAAAAAATTACCAAACCATTCCAAAATACGCCGCCCGAATTTAAACACCAAAAATCCACTCAAATGTTCATTTGTGACAAGACGCATATAGAATCTAAGTCAAAACACCACTCTCTCCCTTTTCACATTCTAACAAATAATTTTCACAATTTATAAAACACTATTAAATAGTTCAGCATGAGTTTTCCACAAAAAGAATTACTCACATACAGCATAAACATGTTACTACCAAATAAAATGCGTATTAAATCCCAACAAAAACCAAATTCGCAAAAGGAGAACTAATAAATAAATGTGCTAAACTAACCAAACTCGCAAATTAGTTCATTAAATAATAAATATACATGGAACCACCTACCTCGATGTATGAAAAACCTCACAAGACGACACGAAGCTCCCACCGCATGACACTTGCGCTACAAGAAGACCAAAGAGACCCCAAAAACCAAACACCACACGAATGCATCAATAATTATACCAAAAACAATATAAACTCTAATCGCACAAAACTGCCAATGGATGAAATTACCCAACCGGAGTGAAACGCACTCGCACCGATGTTGTGGATGGCCCATTGAGCAAGGGGAAGAACACCGAGGGTGTGCCACACCATAAAACCGGCCGGAAGGGAGGGGCGGTGCATGTCCGGGTGGTGCGAGGAAGTGGGGAGCCACTGGTTCGGTGCAAGGTGCACTGCAGGGTGGCACAAGGTAGCAGGTAGAGAGGAGGGCGTCGGCCCGGGTGCATGTCGCTGGAGGGGATTGAGAGGGGCGGTCTGGCAAGGGAGGAGGTAGCGCGCGACTGAGGGGAGAGGCGCAAGGGCTAGCGAGGGCGGCTCGAGGGTTGGGTGTCGGGGCGAGGTAGTCCGCCGGGAGGAAGTGGTGCGCCGATCGGGACCAAGGGAGTAGGCGGCGCTAGGGTTTGAAGGTAGGGTTGTCGCGCGAACCAGGGGAGGGGGGGAAAGGCTTTGCGACGGGAGAGGAGTGGGGAAAAGAGAGGAGGGAAAAATGAGAAGAAAGAAAAAAACAAGAGAAAAAAAAATAAAAAAATAATAGAAATAAAATAAAATAAAGAATAAAGGGAGGGAAAAAAGAGAAAATATAAAATAAAAGAAAATAAAAAGAAAAATAAAATAAAATAAAATAAAATAAAAATAAAAATAAAATAAAATAATAAAGCAATAATCTAATTAATAACAATAATAAATTATTACTAATAATAAAACTAATGATAATAAAACCTAAATAATAGAAATGACCAAGTTAAAGTATTAACTGAAATAATAATAATAATAATAACTTAATTGAAACATTAAATTAAATAATAATAATAATAATAATAAATCTAAAGTAATAAAAAACCAATTGCAAAATAATTGCATTAATTATTCACCTGGACACCGCGCACAGATGCGCGCATGATCGCGGGCACAGTTGTGCGGCCGTGTAATAATAAATTTAATCATAAAACTTTATCTTATTAAAGTTGGGCACTACACACGGTCGCGCATACAGTCGCGCACCCATATAAGATCCCAATTTCTTTAAAATGGAACTGGTTCAAACCGCATCTCAAAAGCAAGACCCAAAATAATTAAAATAAAATAAAGCATCGGGTCGGGGTGTGACAGGTCACCTAGATCAGCTTGATATCTTCTTACCACACTTAATTCATAGGTGACATCTAGCCTAATACATAGCATAGCATACATGACTAACCCAATCACTAATGTGTATGGAATCCTTTCCATTATTTTTCTTTCCTCGTGTGTATGAGGACATATTTTCTTAGAAAGATGAATGTCATGTGACGTTGGCAATAATCCCCTATTGGATTGTTCCATACTAAATCTATTCAGTATCTTGTCAATGTATGTACTTTGACTTAGTCCAATAAACCTCTTGAATCTATCACGATGGATCTTGATCCTAAGAATATATGTTGTCTCACCCAATTCTTTTATAGAGAAGCATTTATTCAACCACGCCTTAACAAACTGTAAGACTAGTATTTTGTTTCCAATGAGTAATAATTCATCAAGATATACTGATTGAACACTAAAATTTTTATTGCAATTTGAGGAAAAACACAGAAGAAGAGGTACATCATGGGGGCCTAAAGTAGTGGAGGCCCAAAGAATCATTGAAAACAAACTATAAGCCAGCACGAGGAAAGTAACCTAAATCCATAAATAAGGAAACATTTTGGTTTGAAGACGCTTGTGAATCCAAGAAGTCCGCTACTTTATTTCCCTCTCGCCATGTATGAGAGAGATTTTTGTGAGAACCCAAGATCTTTTTACACTTCCGAAGGTGATAAGCTATGTTCCAAGGACAACTGCCACTGCCTTTTAGTGCTTTGTAAAGTAGCAAAGAGTCTGCCTCCACTGCCATCAGATTATTTTGTCCTTGCTCACATAATTCTAAACCTGTTACCATAGCCTTAGTCCCGGCCAACAGAACATCACCTCTTCCATAATAAGCTATGAAAGTTGCAACAACAGACCCCATGTGGTCCCTAACTACTCTACCACCTCTCATATCCCCCCCCAGGAGTGACTCGTCTGTGTTGAGCTTGAGCCCACTACTAAGGGGAAGCCATCGAACCCAATGACCACGATCCCTCCTCTCGCTCTAATTATGCAGGCCTGTGATTAGGGGTCTCACTAACGGAGCTCCCTCGTACTCTTACTAAACCGTTTATAGACACATGGATCACATTCATTCTTTATGAAACCAAATTTTGTTATAGCCTCATCAAAATTATTGTTCCCTGATCTGGATACTTTAATCTATAAATGGATCTTTGTAACTTGCATGCTTTGTTGGCATCCTTTGGAGTCACAAACCCTTTGGGTTGTATCATATATAAATATTCCTAAAGGTTCCTATTAAGGAATACTGTTTTGACATCCATTTTCCAAATCTTATAATCATGGAAAGCTACAATGACAAGTATAATTTTGATGGATTTCAGTATTACAATTGGTGGAAATGTTTCATTATAGTCAATGCCTTAACACTATTTAAACTCTTTTGCAACCAGTCATGCCTTATAGGTACTGACTTGTCCTTCCATGTCCAATTTCTTCTTGAATACCCATTTTCAATCAATAGGATTTACATATACTAGAGGTTCTATCAAAATATAGACTTGGTTTTGGTACATGGAATCCATTTTAGAATTCATGGCCTCTTCCACTTGGAAACATTTGTGTCACTTACTACTTCCTTGTAGGTTATAGGATCATTACTATCAACTAATAATGAGTCACCATAGTGACTAGAAAACCATACTTTTATGGTTCTCTAACCTCTCTAGTAATCATACGCATTAATTATGTTTTTTGGAACAGGTTCTTCTTCCATGGGGCTTTTTGAAATTTATTCATGTGCCAACTCATGTGCATCTTGAGCCTGAAATTCATAGAAGTCTATCTCACTCTCAGTATCTCTTTTAGAGATAAGATCCTACTCAATAAATGTGGGGTGTCTATCAACCACAACCTTTTTTTTGAAGGATTTTATTGGTAGTATCCCTTTGTTTCTTTGGGATATCCTATAAAGATACACTTTATGCCTCGGGGTGCAACAATTTTACCTGAAGAAGCCTTAACAAATGCTTCACAACCCCTCACATGTAAGTAAGACAACACATGTTTCTTTATATTCCATAATTGGTATGGTATACCATTTTTTTCTTTATTTGGCTCTCTATTTAGTATATATGTTGTTGTTTGTAACATGTATACCCAAAAGGAAAATGGATGACTCACAAGACTCATCATTGATCTCACCATATCTAACAAGGTATAGTTCCTCCTTTTACTTACACCATTACACTAAGGCATATGAGGAGGAGTGAGTTGAGATAATATCCCGAACTCCCATAAATAATCAATGAAGTCTTGATCTCCATAGCCTAAGTAGAGTTTCTTAATCTTCTTACCAAGCTAGTTCTCAACTTCATCCATGTATTCCTTGAATTTGTCAAAATAATTTGACTTATACTTCATTAAGTAAGCATATCCATATATACTAAAATTATCAATAAAAGTATGAAGTATGAGTACCCACCCCTTGCCTCAATAGGAAATGGTCCACACACATCAGTATGAACTAATTCAAGAATCTCTTTGGCCCTTTCACCTTTCCCACTAAATGGGGTTTTGGTAATTTTTCCTTGTAAACATGTGTGACATACACCGAGTGGTTTTAGTTCAAAAGAATATAAATATCCATTTTGATGTAATTTAATCAATCATTTTTCATTTATATGACCTAGTAAATGATGCTAATGTTAGGTATGGTATGAGTAATGAGAAGTAATTTCGTTATTGATTTCTATTACTTGGTTCATGTAATCTAACACATAAAGATCGTTATTTAAATGTGTCTTACGATAACAAATGATGTCTTTATAAAATACGAAATCTTTATTCTCAAATTTGAAAATAAATCTATCTATATCTAGTCTAGATACAAAAATAATGTTTTTGGTAACTGAATGTACATAATAATAACTCTTTAAAACCAAGATAATTCTGATTGACAACGTGAGGTGGCAGTCCTCGATAGTTACATCAGCAAGTTTAGCTCTGTTGGATTCTCATAGATCTACCTCCCCTTGGTCAATCTTTATAAATCTACTTAGTTCTTATATTTTAATACATATGTGAGAACCACAAGTTGTATCTAATACCCAATTTGTAGAAACAAATAAATTGCACTTGATAACAAACACGCCAGAATCTTCCCCTTGATTATTTTGCTGAGTGCGGTTTTTCTTCTAGTGGTCCTTCTTGCCACATGAAAAATAGACAACATCTTGTTCCCTTGCTTTCCCCTTGATCTTACTCTTTTTAGAAGGGTGTGAAAAAATTGTGGGCTTAAATCTCTTCTCTTTCCCTTTCCATTTGTTCACCATAAGGACGGAAGGATTTTCACACTCCGTGTCCTTATCTACTTGGAAAAGGAGATTAAGAAGATCTGATATAGACTTCTTAATGTTGTTCATGTTAAAATTTACAACAAAGTTGGAGAAGCTTTGAGAGAGTGATGCCAGAATGAGATCGATGCTCAGTTCTTTGGGGATTTTAAACCTTAGAACCTCTAGGCGGTCAATGTAGTCAATGAGCTTGACTGCGTGAGGCTCATCTGGGGAACCCTCTCCAAGCTTTCTTTGAAAGAGCACCTTGGAAATCTCAAACTGTTCATATCTAACTCTCTCCTGGTAAAGACCATGGAGGTTCTCAAGCATGTTATGTGCATCCATGTTTTCATGAGACTTCATGAGTTCAATAGACATATATGAAAGCATCAAACATTGAACATTGATCGCATCATTCATATGTTTCTCATAGACTAAGGACTCTTCATCACTCGCCTCCTTAGCAAGCAAATTAGTAAATGGGGATTATAGAGAATAGGATGTCTATTCATGGAATAGCACAACCTGAATACGTCTGTACCAATCCTGGGAATTAATACTAGTTAGGAGGTTGTATTTATCCAATATTGATCGTAGGGATAATGTGTATGATAAGCTTTCCATTTTATTCTATAATTAAAAGATCATATTATTAATACTTTTCTTGATTACAAATTGGGTGAGATATAATAAATTAATTTATTTTATTAAATTTCCCACTATTTTTTCAAGTTCCAATATCCCTCATCATTGAACTTGGAATATCTAGTTGCTATAAAATTTTAGTGGCAAGGATCCCCATTGCTTTTCTTAATGATCCAGACTTTGACCATGAAAACCATGAGAAAGTAATTAGGTAAGTGGTCTTGTCAATTGTAGACTTGCAACTCCTTGATCTGTTGAGTGGATTTCCCTATCTTAAAATCCTGACATGGATTTCCTCAACACTTTCCTCAAAATTTGTATTGAACAAACTTTATCCATTAAACTCAATACAAGCTTGGTTAAGTCAACCCAAAACTCTCAGGAGAACTCCCCGATAAAAGTAAGTGTTCAGACTCTGGTCATGTACTACACTTAGTTTTATTGCTTCATTCTCAATCAAGTAATGAAAGGTTTAGTCTGACTTAATATTAGGTTGGAAGATTTTAATTAATTTATGCATATTTTTTTATCCTTCACATGTCCTGTTAATATTAAGTAGATGTTACTTAATAAATTAATCATGTTGAATAAAACATTTACACATGATTCATTTATTTAATTCCATCTTTATATATTAATTCATTCATTTATGTGAATGTGGTCTTGCATACATAAAATAAATAATACATATATGGAAATAAATAAATAAAGTAAATGACTCGTTCATGAGCTTATCTAACGGTTGATTTAATGAGCGGATATTAAATCAACCTATGACCTAGGGGAATAACTCAATTTTTTGGATAGGGCATGAGTTACAGCATTCCACCTATATATTTGTGTATCACTGAGTTAGCATCATCATTGTTCTATCTTGAACTGCCTCCATGCATCTTGGGATGCTCTATTAATTATAAGTATTTATTATTCACACGCAGAGGAACCAAATGATTGGTTAAAGGGGATTAAAAAAATATCCTTAGACATGTGGGTCCTACAAAATAATGAAGAGAGGGATGACTTACATGCCATCATAATTAAATATTAAATAATTGCAAGCGCATGCAATAAATTAAATTAAATAAATATCAACACATACATAGTTATTGGTCAAGCTCATGATAGGTCATACATGCAACGAATATACAAAAAGTAACCAGCTAACATTCATGTATTTATTCATTCTTTATTATTAAGATAAACGTTATTTCATTAATTAATTAATTCTCTTTCATAATAATAATCATTCGAACTTAATTGGAGATATTCATCATTAATGGCATTCATGGAAAATAAACTGAAGAACCAATAATGAAATGTTTATTAAAATAAATTAATTGAGCATTTAATAATCTTTAAAATCATGATTAAATTGCCAAACACACAATAGGTATCAATCAATAAAGTATGGCTTTAATGCTGCAATTTTCAATTTAATATAATTTAATTCTACCATTAATTGGGAGACTACACGGCGTGTACAATCCAGCTACATGATGTGTACCTCGGTTGTTGTGTATCTGAGTCACACATATGGGGCTTCGGCATGTTAACTCGATCGAACTACATGGCATGTACATACCAGCTGCATGCTATGTATCTGCTTGTCATGTTCCAAGTTGGCCCGATCAACACAGAGTGTGCAATAAATGTACAACGTTTAATTAACTATCTGGTGCATCCAGGTACAATGTGTATAGGTACACAACGTGTACTCTGGCTACACATCTTGTAACCCAGTTTTGTCACCCAAAGATTTGGCACTTCCCGGTGAAATCTCTGGTCATTCTTCATATATTCTTAAACCTTTAAGAAAATGAAACACTAAATGAATATGATTAATATATCGATAACATGTTAATTCAAATCGAATTAAAGAACGAATAACATGAAATGAAAATCTAACCACAATTACGCATGTATCAACAATCAAATAAATAATTACAAATTTAAACATGATCGCTCTAATACCACTTGATGGTTTCGGGCACAGCGGAAGTGTACGGTGGTAGATGATATATTAAAATTTATTTTAATAATCATTGCTCAAAATCATGAGTGTGGATCTTGCATGTCAAATTTATAATTAATTTATTTAATATCAAAAGAAAAAATATTTGGGATTAGGAACTTTATTCGTTGATGAATGTTGATCATCTGAAAAGGTCCTTTCATACTGTCTTCATTGTGCTATGATGATCTAAGGATAGAATCCCTTTAGCGGTGATTCACATGTGCTCCAATGATCTCTGAGCAATACCACTCGATCTTTGGGTGCTAGCTCGATGAATCGAATGTCTTTTTTTGTTTATTCTTGATTGCTTGTTCTTCAATCTTGAAAAAATCTCTTTGAAATTCTCATTCTTTAGAGAGATAATGAGTTAGAGAGAGAATTCATTATGCGCAACAATTCTCCATTCTCAATTTTTTTAGATGCAATACACAATAGACACAACCGTCTATTTATAAAGTTACTGTTTAGGTTAAAATATTACTTAATTGCATGTCGTCCATTAAATAACATTTAAAACCTTTAATAAATCTCATGCCACGTAATAATAATAATAATAATATTATTATTATTATTATTATTATTATTATTATTATTATTATTATTATCATTTGGTGCATGCCAAATTGCGCAAATTGATAAATAATATTTACCAGCTTGTGAATAATTATTTATCACCGGACGCGAACTTGGTTTTTTCGAAGTCCTCGGTATTTATTGAATATTTGAATAAATATTTTATTCATAAATAAATATTTCATTCACAATCCAGCGAATAAATATTAATTAAAATATTCAATAAAATAAATAAATATTTTACTCACAATCCAACAAATAAATATTTTATATATATGTGTGTGTGTGTATAATCAAATAAATTATTTATCAATAAAAAATAATTATTTATTAATAAGAAATAATTATTTATTAATAAAAAAATAATTATTTATTACCTTATGAATATTAGCGATCAATAAAACTTGAATAAAATTATTTATCGGTCTTGAGAATAATATTTATTCCAATAATTAAATTCAAAAAGAATTTAACTGAGATCATTGAAAACACTTAGTGTGTGACCCTTTAGGATTCTTTTTCGTTGGCATTGAGCGGCTTTGCCTAAAGTTCAAGATTATTGTCTAGCAATGGGTCAATGCACCCAAGAGAAAGAACATAACATCGCAATGACAGTAACCACATATGAACATTCATTGTGTAATATAATCTCTTTATCACAGTATCTTGTCAAGCAGATTGTACATCTGTGTCACCAATCTATATGCTCGATATGTCTTTCTTTGACTATCTAAAATAAACACATCATTTCACTATGATCGTGAAATTTAATATGATGGTTCTATTTAAATCAAAGGGTCACGACATCAACTTTCATAAAGATGAAAGGAATAAATCCTTCCTCGACTTATCCATTAATGACATGTCACTCGCGACACACCCAACATATCCAACTTCGTCATTAACTATTATCGTCACAGTTTATGAAATAGATCTAAGTATGTGATTTGTAACATGCATTAATAGTAATCTTAAAGTTTAATGACCATCACACATGCTCGCGGATAGGGATATCTGATGACAAAAAAACATATGAAATTCTTATCAGCGGGTCTGTTCTCATAATCTATTGTCATGGATATTGCTAAGTGTGAAATTAATGATAAGAAGTTTTATCTACTTACGAGTACTCGCACCTGAAAGCCTATGTACTATGTGTCCTGTCATAGTACGTTATCCAACCGCAAAACATTATTTAAGAACATCGTCATAACACATCAAGATACTCATCATGGCGGGGAACTGTTATGACCCTATCAATGCGACATATACTCCATGACATTATTACATTAGAGTCATGCAGAACAAAGAATAATATGTAATAAGAACTTTTATCAATATTCAGTACATCAAATATAAATGTAATCAAATTACAAATAGTTGGTCCTAGGACACCAACTCCAACAAAGAAGTGATCTCAATGACTGATCTTGTTTTATCATTTGGTGTTGAGAAGGTTTCCACAAGCAGGGTCGAGAACGAAGTGATTCGTCGATGAAATTTGCATGTTACTCTTGTTTCTCATGTCGGGTTTGACTCATATGGGCTTAGAGTATGTATTGAAGAAGTCCTTGATCACTTTCTGGGGTTGTAGAAGGAAAATGGTTTCGCATGTGCGTGATTTTTCAACAAGTTGATTCTTAAAGTTTTGAAGTATTGTCAACAAAACCAAAGGGGGATTGTTGGAAAAAATACCCCCTGGTGATATTTTTGGGTTGTTTGTGTTTGTTGATGGTGTTTGACGTTGTTGACGAAGGTTGATTGTCAAAGGAGGCGTGAATTTGTCAATGACTTGGGAGAACTTGGCTAAGAAAAAGAGTTTGTGCGAATGACATAAAGGATCATGTGAAGTGCTAATGTCCTAAAGGATCATGTGGAGCGCGAATGTCCTAAGGGATCATGTGAAGTGTGTTTGTCTGGTCAAGGTGGACATGTCCTGCGATTGTTCGGGATCAAGCGATGACTAAAAGACTTGCGAATGCAGGAGATTAAAGAGATCACATGATCCCATCGCACAGTTTGTGAGAGTATAAGAGGATATCACGATGAGATCACGCAATGCACTTGAAGACATCGCATGATTGTCAAGGGATCTCACGGTGAGATCACACGATGCACTTGAAGACACCGCATGATTGTCAAGGGATATCGTGATTAGGTCGTGAGATGCACTTGAAGACGTTGTATGGTTGTCAAGGGATCATGCGAAGGAGTCACGCAGAGCGAATGGAGAAATATAGGCTGGAAATGATGGAGACATCTCGCGGCCGTTCGAAATCACACGACCGCATGATTTTCATTGGATCATGTGATGAGATCATGTGAAGCGCTTGAAGGCAATGTCATCGACTATCACATGTCATTGGATCTCACAATTAGATCTTGTGAAGCGCTGGAAGACAATGTCATTCACGTGATTGTCATGGGATCTCGCAATGGGGTCATGCGAAGCACTGGAAGGCAATGCCACTAGCCACATGATTGTCATTAAATATCATGATGCGATCACATGAAGCGCTGGAAGACAATGTTGCTCATCCCATGATTGTCATTGGATATCGCGATGGGATCACATGATGCGTTGGCAGACAATCGTACTGACCAAGAAGGACTTGCGACATGCGACATGTCATGGAGGTCTACTGCAAATGCCAAAACTAATCACGTGAAGCACATGAGGCCAATCATTGAGGCGGTAAAACAGATGACTGTCCACAATTTGCAGAGTTAAGGCGGTGAATTTATGCCTATAAATACCCCTAAACTTGTCCTTAGGAAGAAGAGAAGTTTGCAGAAGTGGTTTGATATGAAGGTATTTTGCATGAGGTGAACAATGTCTTGCGTTAGAGTCTCACGATCCGTGCAATCAGTAAAAAGTCTCGCGGAGAGGTCTCACGAAGATATCTTGCGAAATGAAGTATGCGTTGGGGGTTTGGATGTATAGGTTGACCCATTGATGTCACATGATCTGTGTAACCTTAATAGGGTCTCACGCCACAGTCACGCGAGAGGGCCTCGCGAAGGGGTCTTGTGAAGGGATCTTGGGAAGGGAGTTATGTGTTGGGTGTCTTTGCAAATAGGCAGACCCACTAAAGTTGCATGATCCACGTAAGCATAACAAGGTATTGCGTCAGAGTCACGCGATTCACATGATCTGAAGAGGGACTCGCGAAGGAGTCTCATGAAGCGATCTTGCGAAGGGGTCTCGCGCAAAGGTTGCATGTCAGGATCTCACACAAGGAGATACGCAATGAGTTTACCCTATGAAAATACTATTGTCGTGTCTGAATTCTGAAAAAGAAGAAGACAGGGGGTATACATCGTTCGACAATACTTGCAGAATGAGTTTATTCAATACTACATATGTGGCAGTGAAAGGGAGAAAGTTGTGTTGCATACCACCAAGTGAAGAGATTTACTATAATCATTATGGAAAGAGGAAAATTTGACATTAATTGAAAAGTGAGGATGAGTTTTCATGATATCTCATGGAAAGGTGATGCTCAAGAGGGTGTTCACACCCAGGCCGTGAAGGAGTACACGAAGTTCAAAGGCACATCTGTCTTACATTTGGTATAGCTCTCAACAATAGAAGATTGTTATTTGGCATGTGTGTCGGTTGTTTTTCTTTCTAAAGCAGTGAGCACAAGAAGGAAGTGTAAGAGAAGTGATCCCGAAGAGATAGTGCGTCCACCCCAAACATTTTAAGGGCAGTGTGCCCAGATAGGAGTGACCAAGCTTAAACCAACAATAGCGCACTTTACTAAATTTAATACATTGACACATTATATTTGCACGCACCTTGGATGTAGCTTAGTAAGAATGAACCAAGTAAAAAATTGTGTGTTCTTTGTGTCTGTTTTCTTGCTTTATTTTCTATGCATTATCATCATACATAGTTGGAAAAGATAAGATCAATATAAACACACAAAAAAAAAAGAATTGATCCTTATAATAAAGTGGTCAAGATCCGGTGGGACGAGGAATGATTTTGAAAATAATATTCTTACCCTGATTCACCTTCCTCTCAGGGTATCTAAGCCCCTTTTGGGCCCAACATAAGACAATAGTGCTTGTTGGCTAGGTACCTGATCTAATTAGATTGGGTTCGTGTCGCTTCGAATTGGGTTTGGGCCAACTTTGAGTATTACAATTAATAATCGTTTGCGTCTGAATTTGGGGTCGAGTATTTCTTATAGGATATTTGAAACGTGAATATATTTACACAAATTATTATTAATATTTTTTTATAATGTTGTAAAAATATTATATTTGGATTATGGTTCAAGTTTAAAACAAGTTATACCCTGAAAACATTATAAAAATTAAAAGCAAAAAAGGAATCATAAACAACCTCGGTTTCAAAAGAATATTAAATTTGTTATTCAAGTTCCGATTAGGGTTCAAGGATTAATTTTCAATGTTAAACATGTTTGGGTTTAGGTATTAATTTGTTAAATGAGTTATGTTTATGTTGTCTTCATTTTCGCAGGTGCTCAACCCAATACCGCAATACTTATAAAATTTGAACCCATACGCACCAAATTCTATATTTTATTTTATAATTTCTGTTATTATTATGATCATTGACAATTAAATTCTTAAAGTAGTCAATATTTTAAGTTCTATTATTATTATGATCATTGGCAGGGGTTAGGGGTTTGGGGTAATGGTTGCGGGGTCGAGTTCACAGACATATTTCTTTTTTTTGTGTGCATTGTAATATATATTTTTTGCTTTAAAACAAAATAAAATTTTAATTGAAAATCATTCCATCTTATAAAATGAGTGTTTTTACATGGTATCCATTTTTCTTTTTAAAAATAAACAAGAATTCGGGAATTGCAATTTAATATTATTTAAAACCACGGACTAAATTCTTAAAAAGATGAGATTTAGAGACCAAATAATCAAATTAATTCAATATAAATATCTTATATTTAAAATGTATTAAAATTGATTTTTTTTTTTTTGTAAACTTGAATCAAGACGATGGAAATCCAGTTTTTTTTTAAACATGTATGGGCAAAAGGTGAAATTTTGAACTCTCTTCCAAACACTGATAATTATAACAATCTTTTTTTTAAAGGGTGAAATTGATTTGACTTTTGGGTTGGATTATAAAAAACCCAGTTTTTTTGAAGGCCATAAAATTTGTATCTTATTAAAATAATAATAATAATAATAATAATAATAATAATAATAATAATAATAATAATAATAATAATAATAATAATAATAATAATAATAATAATAATAATAAAAAATCATTTAAAGGATAGTTGTAAATATAATAAAATGTGATTATAAGATTAATTTACAAGTAATACATTATTCATCCACACGGGTATTTTATTACATTTGCAATTAAAATTGTATCTATAAAGTATATACTGTTAAAATTTTCAATTAGCAAAAGTAAGGTTTTTAATTGATATTAATGTAATCAATTTCATAATTAGGTCTTTAATGTCATTTTTCAAATATAATACCATTAAAGTGAAATAATTACCAAATCAGTTTTTTTTTACAATGACCATGTTTTTCAACATTATTTATGAAAATTGATACTCACCCGGTCGATGCGGAATCAGGGTTAGTAACATTTATTTCTGATTTTTTTTACTGTGCGATTTTTATATATTTTTTTAAATTTATAGAAAATCCTAAAAATGAAAATATAAGGTAGACCGGGATGGAATAATGTGGGCGGTCAAAGGGTTGGACCGAAAACGGCGACGTCAGGTCGCCGGGATCAGCATCAGACCGCCCGGAATGCCCGGTTCGGGTCGGGCACGGGTGGACGACGGACCGGTAATTTACGCGTCCCGAGGAGGGCATTTCGGGGAGAAAACGCGCGGATCAAGGGCCCGATGGTGAGAAAGGCCAAAGAAACGAGGATGTTGATGATGTGTATATGAATGGATGGATGGATGTGCATGCAAGCATGGACCCGGGGGAAGAGCGGGATTTGACTTTGCCCGCCTGGAGAATAAAAGGTAAAGGAGTGGAATGTTGAGAATTCAATCCGCTTGAATGCCATTTTGACGTCCGCCAAGGGAAGAGATTTCTTCTCTCTCTAGTTTTTCCTTTCTCCCTCACCACTCTCTTTCGCTTCTCTTGCTATCTTTCTCCGGATACAGCGAAGAATAGGCTGCGAATGGGGGTCTAGCAAGAAGAGCGGGGAAGGCTGCCAAAGAAATAGGAGGAGCAGGGCGCAACAAGAAGGTGACTAGCAGGGCTTGGTGAAAGTTATTGGCGTTCTTCTACATCCGTTCCCGCTGCGGGCCTTCGATCGGTACGTCTGCAGTTTCAGGAGCCCTTGACCGGGTTCAAGTATCAGTATCGCGTTGAGCACCCTGTCTCTATAACTTTCTGGAGTTCCAGCTCCCCCCTTGACTGCAAAACCCTAATGAGTGCTCTGCCCTTGAAAGCTTCCTGCCGAAATTAAGCTTCTGATTACTGAACTTAAAGGTACGATCGACTGACTTGACTTCACCTTTATGTCTTTTTTCTGCTGGAATCGTGGTTTTGGTCCGAAAAGCTTCGACTTTTAATTATTTTATTTACATATTATCATAGTGAACTCTGAGTTTGGCGTGATGGAATAGAGGGATCTCTAGTTAGCTGTCTTGTCGGATTTGAGTTGGAACTTTTTTGCGGGTTCAAGATTTGGATTTAAAGATTTGATTGAACCTGGGATTTGCAGAATGTTCTTTCTTTGATTCTTTTTGCCAGGGTTTTAGTTGACACTTTCCTTCCGCGACCAGACTAATAAAATAAAATCCTGCCCCAAGGTTCTGAAACTCTGATTTGTTGATTTCTTTGTCATCTTGCAGAATGCTTGGAACATTGTCCTGTCAGAAGAGTAATGCAACGTTTCTTGTTTTTTTCGGTAGCCAAACTGAGATTTTTCTTGCTAGCCATCCAACCTAAAGCTTGAATGTTCAGTATTAATGATCGTTGCTTGGGTTTGTTTTCTGAGGTTTGTGCCACCCTCAATGGTCAAATGAAATCATATGTTCACGTGAGAAGATTACCACTGGACGCAGTCCCACAGGGTTGAAGAGCATATAAGATATTCAATCTTATTTGAGCAACCGTTGTTTTTGTTTTGTTTTTTTGTTTTTTTCTCGATGATGAGATTCTCAAAAAATTAGACATTTGTACTAAAAAGCTTTCATAGCACTTAGTTTGGGGACGATGGTTCCTTCAGGGCCTTCCACTCCGATCGGTGGTGCCCAGTCAGTTCCACCTTCGCTTCTTCGTTCAAATTCTGGAATGCTGGCAGCTCAAGGGGGTCCGATGCCCTCACAGTCAGCCTTCCCTCCTCTCATGTCGCCACGTACTCAGTACAACACCATGAATTTGCTTGGAAATGTCCCAAATGTTTCCTCCCTGCTAAGCCAGTCTCTTGTAAATGGAGTTCCAAGTTCTGGGCTTTCTGGACAACGTGGTGGTATTGAGCCTGGTGCTGAGCCCGATCCCCTTGCCAATGGGGGAAATGGAATGGGGTTTAATCCCTCTTCTTCATCTTTTGTGCCACCTAACATGGCAAACCCTAACTCATCAAACCAATTACAGGGGCAACACTTTTCAAACCCCTCCAGCAACCAAATTTTGCCTGATCAACAGCAGCTTGAACCTCAGAGCTTCCAGCATGGCCAGCAGTCACTGCAACAGTTGCCCACGTCTCAAAGCAGCCAGCCCCAGCAGCAACAGCAGTATCAGTCATTGAGGGGTGGTTTTGGATCGGTTAAGCTGGAGCCACAGGTGGCTAATGATCATCAGCATGGATCACAGCAGCTGCCATCCCTGAGAAATATTAATCCAGTGAAGCTTGAACCTCAGCAAATCCAGTCTTCAAGAAACATGGTCCAAAATGGAACCCCAGCATTCCGACCAAACATCATTCCAGCAGCAGCAGCAGCAGCAATTTATCCACATGCCCAGACAATCTTCTCAGGCTGCAACTGCCGCCCAAATTAATCTGTTGCATCAGCACAGATTGTTGCAGATTCAACAACATCAACAGCAACAACTCTTAAAGGCAATCCCACAGCAACGGTCATTATTACCACAGCAGTTTCAACATGCAGCTTTGAGATCTCCTGTGAAACCAGTTTTTGAACCTGGAATGTGTGCTCGGCGTCTTACACATTACATGTACCATCAACGTAGGAGGGAGGTAATGCATGTGTAATTATTTCGTGTGATAATATGTTTTCCTAGTGCTAAAACTCTGATTATGCCACCATTCATCATGTAGGACAATAGTATTGAATTTTGGAGGAAGTTCGTTGGGGAGTATTTTGCACCTAACGCCAAGAAGAAGTGGTGTGTTTCCATGTATGGAAGTGGCAGGCAAACAACAACTGGAGTTTTCCCTGAGGTCTGAATACAGATGTTCTAATTCACTGCTATTTTGATTTTTGAAAAGTTAAATCTTTTTTGCAATATATCAATATTTCCATTATTTTATATGTTTATGGGCTGTGTGAAACTTTATATTTGCAGGATGTATGGCACTGTGAAATATGCAACCGTAAGCCTGGCCGAGGATTCGGTATGTTTTCTATTGAATTGTTAAAATATTTAGTGCATTCAGTCCTCCATCAGCCTTTTAACTAATCATTTTCCTGTAGGCCAGATTGGGGTTTATTATTATTATTATTTTTTGGGTGAACATGGTTGTTTTATCTCTATTTTCGTGGGTGCTGTTTCTCAGCCCAAATTCATCTTATGTGCTGAAATCTAATAAATGCATTTTCAGAAGCAACTGTTGAGGTTCTGCCCAGGCTTTTCAAAATCAAATATGAAAGTGGCACTTTGGAAGAACTTCTTTATGTTGATATGCCTCGCGAATATCCCAATGCATCTGGTCAGTATGTTCTGGACTATGCAAAAGCAATACAAGAAAGTGTTTTTGATCAACTTCGCGTGGTTCGCGAAGGTCGACTTCGGATTGTTTTCTCCCCTGATCTGAAGGTTGTTATTTCAATTGCTCACTAAAAAAATCTGAATTTATCAATGCCTCTTTTAAAATTCAGACTGTTTCAATACCCTACTCATGTTTCTTGTAGATATGCTCTTGGGAGTTCTGTGCTTGGCGCCATGAAGAACTCATCCCTCGAAGGCTGTTGATGCCCCAGGTTATAATCTTATGATTTTACTTTGTTATGTTTTTTATGATTCAATGAAGCTTTGATTGAAGAGACTGTTTTCACATTACTTTTATTTTTTGATCAGTGAGCACTTCCTTTTCAATTCATTATGTTCATTGCGAATCTTAAAAATTTGGATGTTGTTTTGTTTGTACAACTAATTGGAATCTTGTCTCTTGATTTTTCAATGTTTATGTCTGCTGATTCGGTCCCCTTCATATTTGTGATATGCAGGTTAGTCAGATTGCAGCCACAGCCAAAAAATGCCACACTGCCACTCAGATTGCATCATCTGGTTTATCTGCTCCAGAACTGCAAAATAACTGTAATATGTAAGCTTTTTCTTCAGTTTTGATTTTCAACGTTTGCACTTCTGTCCAGGTTGCTTGTACTGCTTATTGGTAAATATGGCCAGGGTTAGAGCTTTATTGGGTTTAGTTCTGCCACTTTGCACTCAATTTCATCCCTATATGTATGGTACTAATGGACACTAGTCTGGAGAATGGAATGTGTGAAAGAACAGTTAGAGATCCATGTTTGGTATGGGGGGGCAGAGGGATTGTTAGTTTCATCATTTAAGGGAGACAAGTTAAAATGTAGGTGAAATGTCAGTTCGTTGAAAAATAAATTTTATGGGCATGATTTTTCCTAATTTTATGTATTATCGACAAGAATATTCCTTGAATGATTAAGAAAATTTGTATTATATTATTTTTTGTTATTATATATTTTGACTATTACATATTTCATCACACACTTTCTGTGCATACCTAGAAAACTATTGTTTCACAAATCCCTTTCCCAGTCAGTCTTTCTCTAATGCCTTTTCCATTCCCTTCATAAATGCTTCTCACGTGCCAATTGTAGCCTAAGGTTATGTTGGGTAGGGAGTAAACATGGTGAGGGAATGAGAATTGAAAGAGGAAAATGATTTGTAGGTGCATTATGATTGCCCTGCATATTTTTCTTTGTTCTTGTATTGTACTATGTTTTATTAAGTGTTTTTGTATAATTCTATTTTAGGTTTGTTGCATCAGCTCGGCAGTTGACAAAAGCTTTGGAAGTGCCATTAGTCAATGATTTAGGATACACAAAAAGATATGTTAGATGTCTTCAGGTGACAAACTTGATATTTTATGGGCTTTAATTATCATAGAATGCTTACTCAAATATTAGTATTTGTGGGCAACATCTCTCTTTTTCAAGCTTGGTTTGTTTGCAGATTATTTATTTAATTTTTTTTTATTTCCCTATCTGGCCTAGATATGTTAGATGTCTTCAGGTGACAAACTTGATATTTTATGGGCTTTAGTTATCATAGAATGCTTAATATTAGTATTTGTGGGCAACATCTCTCTTTTTCAAGCAACTTTTCTTGAGAATTACATATGCATTATCTGCTGTTTGCCCTAGGTTTCTATTGGTTTTGAAAAATATTTTTCATTCTGAGTTTTTAAAAATGCATTGCATCATTTAAATGGAAACGTTTTTTAGAATATGGAAATGGAAATGCGAGATATTTGGAAAATAAAACGTTTTCAGGAAAATGAAAATGGTTGAAGGGACATATTTTCTTATCTTTTTGTAATTTAATACATAGACCCTTATTTAAATGTGACATATTTTCTTGTTTTTCTTTCATCTTTAGAACATCTCTCCTTTTCAAGCTTGGTTTGTTTGCAGATTATTTATTTAATTTTTTTTGTTTCCCTATCTGGCCTAGATAGTTGCATTTTGCAACTTGTCTTGAGAGAATTACACATGCATTGTCTGCTGTTTGCCCTAGGTTTCATTTGGTTTTGAAAAATATTTTTCATTCTCAGTTTTTAAAAATGCATCCCATCATTTAAATGGGAACGTTTTTTAGAAGATGGAAATGGAAATGCGAGATATTTGGAAAATAAAACGTTTTCAGGAAAATGAAAATGGTTGAAGGGACGGACAATTCACATATTTTCTTGTCTTTCTTTCATCTTTAGAACATTTTCTAGAATATTTTTTGGAAAATGAATCAAAAGTGGCACTTTGGAAATTAAATAGCAGTTCTTGCGCTCCTTGTTTGTTGCTTTACTTCACCTCTTGTTTGCAGATATCAGAAGTGGTTAATAGTATGAAAGATTTGATTGACTTTAGCCGAGATATGGAGATCGGTCCAGTGGGTAAGCTTGATTTAACTCTTCTATTATTTTGCAGAAATTATTAACCATGGATTATAGTTTTCCTTTTCTTTTGATTGCCACACATAATGTTTGCTTTAACCCTCCATTTAGTTCAAATTAATAGGCAATTGTTCATATTAGCTGTTAATTGCGTGCCCTGATTCTAGTACCTGGTGTGATCATCATATTTTGGGTTGTAATTGACTTGAACAGTACTTGAATTCAGCTTATTTTTTATCGGATACATCTAACTGAATTTGAGTGTTAAAATAAGTTAATCAAGTAGTTCAAGAGTTTGTGTAGTTATTTTGTTTTGCTGGCAAGCCTATAAGCTAGCTGGTCACAATCCTAACTAACATTCGGAAGGCCTCGTGTTTGAGCATCCCTGTGTGCGTGACTTCGTCATTATATATAATTTTTGTCATGTATTTCTATTGTTTTTTTTTTGAATCAAACTGAATTGATTGAGTTCAGAAGTCGATTTTTGAGCTATTCACTACCGAGCTTGAGCTCAAGTAGTATATATACTCTCCCAATTTTAATGTTTTTCTTTCTTGCAACCATGGTTATTCAAGATATATGATTTTTTTAAGATAATATTAGCCAATATATTTTGCACTTTTATTTCTCGATCTTTGAGTTTGTAATTCACTGCTCATTGGTATCTAGCTCGAGCTCAAGTAGTATATATATACCGTATCAACTCGAGTTGACTCATTTATATCCCTTCACTTGTTTCCATTGATATATTTTTTTTTCAAGACGATTCATTCATTCATGTTTATCGCTTTTATAATATTGTTGCAATCTAGATTGTTTTCGATCCATTGCTGGTTTGTGTTTGACGACACTTAATGAAAACTGCTTGTGGCATTTATCATTTATGATAATTGCTTTTGTATATACGTGTTTTCATTGCGAAGTTTTATAATGGAATGGAATGATCAAACCCAATGATTAGTTGAAAATTTTTATAAAATAAATGCAATAAATTGTTGGGTGCTTTATGACCAAACAACACAGATGCAATTGGCTGCCAAATCCATCCATTTTAATTTCATGTTTTTCTTAATCATGAATCTTTCTCATCTTCCGCAGAGGTTTTTCCTTTGAATTTTCATGCGTTTCGCTAATCATGAATGCTTGTTGTCTCCCCCAGAGAGCCTGAACAAGTATCCCAGGCGGACTGGCAGTTTCCAGAACCGGTCCCAACAACCCGAGGAACGCCACCTCCAGATTCAACAACATCATCTCTCCCATCATAACACTGACCAGAATTCCATACAGGGAACCATACAGGGAATCACCTCCACCAGTGGCATAACCAGTGTAAACAACTCATCAGCCTCCACCTCCACCAGCACCATCGCCAGCCTCCTTCACCACCACAACAGTAACTCCATGAACCCCAGACAGCTGCCCAACAATGGCACCCACAGCCCCTACAATGGAACAGCCATCCAGATCCCGTCCCCAGGCTCTTCCAGCACTGTCCAGCCGAACCCATCCCCGTTCCACTCCCCGACACCCTCCTCAAACAACCTGGCTTCCCCACATAACATGCTCACGCCGGGTGCCCCCCATATGAGCGGCGTGGCGAATCCCCAGCCCAATAATGATGGAATCGACCCGGGTGGTGAGTCCTCCCAGAACTCTGTCCAGAAGATGATACATGACCTGATGGTGTCTAGCCATGCCAATGGTGTAATGGAAAATGGAGTGGGTGCTGCGGGTTCTGTGGCTGGACAGCCGATGATGATGATGAATGGTAACAGAGGGATGAATTGGAGGATGGGGATGGTGTCGCGGGAGCAGAATCAGGCATCGGATCTGAGTAACCAGCTTCTTGGAGGGCTGGGATCGGTGAACTGCTTCAATAATCTTCAATTTGACTGGAAGTCGTCTCCGTGAATCTCCGGCAGAGCAGTGGAGCGATTTTTGGGCGAAGGAGAAGGCGGCGGCATAGATGGCATTTGATCTGCAGAGCTTTCTTGATATGTTGTTGGGTTGTCTTGTTTTTGTTTATCTTCATGATTTGTTACTATTCAAGGCAGCTGCTTATTGCCCCCCTCCCCGCTCTCTCACTAACGGCCTCAAGAATGGAAAATGAACTGGCTCCTCACTTCCTCTATCCTCATTTCTGAGCCATTTGTAAACTAGCTTAACCTCTTCTCCTATTTCTGCAGTTCTCTCTTTCACTCTTTCGGTGGAGTTTTGTGGGGTGTATATATTAATATATGAATTTTTACTCCATGCCTGATTGTGTTTTATGCACACTGACATTACACTATTTATGGTCATATGGTGAGTTGATAAGTCATGGAAATTCTTTTATTAATTTGTCTGTTTGGGCCTTGCAACAAATGTGTTTTGTCAATTTGTTGTCTGGTATCTCAAATATAATATTGATATTTATTTAAAACTGTTGATGTTATTGATGTTTACTTATGATATTTGTTTAATAACTAGGTTTTGCATTGGGTGATATATCATCTTTTTTTTAAAGAAATCAAAATGAGAGATTTGAAAGAGATCAATTTCCATTTTCGTTGTCTATATGTTAGAATATGATGACATGATCCATTGACGCAACATAGTAGTTGCGTTTCTGTGGGGTCTCGAGGTGGTTGACACGTGTATGCCGTGAGGTGTAATAAAAACAAATATTTCCTAAGTTAAAATGCAGTATAGTGATTAACTTAGGTTGTCTCTAAAGTGGAGAACAATCACGTTTTTCATTTAAATTTGAGAAAGTAGATGTTTTTTTTGAAATTGTTTGAGTTTAAAAAAAATAAAGCAAACAATTAAAAATAAAGGTTAAACGCTAATAGATGAAGAGAGTGATGAAGTCAGGATAGGATCACTTTTTTCAATGTTATCATAGACATAAAGATTACCCCCATCTTCCTATTGAATGATAAATGCAAGACTCCTCGATCGAGTTATCAATCACCTTTGGTTGAAGAAACCCATAAAACCTACTCGTGTGTGCATGAAAGTTCATAAAAAATTCCAAAACTAAAGAAAGTCCCGATTGAGAATTGTTGGATCCTTAGAAATTTAGAAATGATTCACTAGTTCCACACACGTGCAAACGATCACTAGATACTCACAACCTAACACAATATACTCGATCAAGACAAATTGCACTAGACAGAGAGAGTTTAAAGTTTTTCAACCAAAACTATAAACAATGAATGAAACCAAAACCCAAAATACGATCGTATTAAGAGAATTCGACACCACTGAAAATAGACATCATTCAATATAAAAAGAGAGTTTTACAATAAAGCACAAGATTTCGACATTACAAAAGTGAAACTCCCCCTTCCTCGATCACTCAAAGGTTTCACCCCTCCATGTGAAAGGTAAAATAGTTGAAAGAGAAAGAAATGAGCATTATAAAACCAAGAAAAGAGAAAAGGAAGTGAGCATTATAAAACTAAGAAAAGAGAAAAGAGAAAATTCACAACACTTCAAGCTTCAAATCCTCCAGCACAGCCCATCCTCCTCCTTCAACAACACTCTTGAATGGAAATAGACACATATTTATAGGGTTGAGGGGTGAAAAATTCTATCCAGATTCAATCCTCTAAAAGTTTGAATCAATTTAGCATAATAAATGGCTGAATCTCGGAATGGTTTCTTCAGAAGAATTATTTCCCTATCTCTTGTGCATGTGCCCACAAAATCTCAGCGTATTTGGAGAAGTGTCTGAAAAGTTATGCTCAAATTACCGATGAAGACTTTTTCTGCCCAAAGAGACTGCTCAACTACCTCTACTTTGGCGCATGCAATGGATGCCTTAATAACTGAATTTATTTATAAAATTTTCTGTGAAGATGAGGCTCAGAGTTCTTTTTCCAATAAAACTAGAATCACTTCATTTGGAGTTATGTAGGCCGAGATATGCTTCAATAACTGACATGAGGTCCATTCTGTCGGCCATCAAACTTTTTCCACTTGATTTATTTTTCTGGGCCATTGTGTGTCGAATTAGGTCTAGGCCTAGAAGATTAACTTGAATCCCACAAAAAAATAAAGCTTACAAAAAATAAATCACTCAATTTGGATCAAAATTGTAAAATATATGCCCGAAATACTGAAAATCCATAAAACCGCTAAATTTCCAGAATTAAACAATTTTCACAATTAAGCTCAAAATTCAACAAAAATACTAAAATGATGAAAATAAGCTCATATTGATTAATTTTAAGGTAATAAATAGTTGAAACACACATGAAAAATAATTAAAATATTAACTCTATCAATTCTCCCACACTTAGCACTTAGACTCCTAGATAAGTCGACATCAAAATCAAATCAAAGAAAATTCAAAACACATGTTCATGAGATCCATCAATTCCATACCAAGAAACAAAAGATATCATGCCTCATCAAAAACCATTATTCCAAGTTCTCAAACCAGACCATTAAATATATTTCCTCTTCATTTCTCCTCCCATGCACACAAGACACCTACCTCACATGATTTTTCTCTCATCTCACAAACGTCAATTTTCAACAAGGCTTTTCTCCTCCAAACTCATGCAAGAGTCACCATAGGCTTGATAAATTTCTACTTCTCCACCCGATGTGAGTCAAGGATATGTTTTTATCATGAGAACTTTGCAATGTTGTTCTGTGGCATTCGATTGGTAGGATTTTGATGTGAAATTTTTTGAGGCCGAATGGGTAGGACTTGGCTCTTTTTGAAACAAAATTGCAAGATTCAAATTTTAACTCAAGTATGGTATCCTATTCACTCCCCTTAGTAGAAAATCAGATCCATCATCATGAAAAATCAAGGAATTTTCCCATAGTTCAACATTTCAGCAGCAAAAATTTCAATCTTTTCAAACATATTTTTTTTTGAAAATTCGAAAAACGACACAACTTTCTTCCTCCATTAGAAGCTCTAGAAAGACACAAATTCTCTTATCATGAAAGCTCCATAAAAGGCGTAACTTTCAACATAATGATTTTTTTCAGCGACAAACATATTTCTTCAACATTTTATTTTCCACCCAAAGTACACCAAATGAGGTAGCACAATACAAGACATCTTCCCCCCACACTTAAGTTCAACTAAACCATGCAATTTCACTTCAAGAGTAGGTTGAATAGGGGAAATTGTCTTGTAATGCGGCTAACCTAATAGATTGTTCATGTATTCTAAGAGATACAAGGATTAATTGTGCAAGGAAAACTAGAATGAAAATGATTCTCTTGAAAAGGGGAGCTTTGAAACAAAAGAAATGCCTCAATCATTTAAAAAACAAGTACCTCAAACCCCAAAGTTTTGAAAGGAATAAATCAAATTCTGGTAAAAGCAATCATGATTTGGTTCTCTCAAGAAGTGAGGTGAATATAAAGAATATGAAAACAACAGTTCAGAAGCCTTAGAGGAAAGTGATTTCAAAGATAAAGACAATGAGATGTGGCATGAGATTCAAAAATCAAAGTACTTTTCATGAAATTACCAAATAATTAAACTTAAAACAAAGTCATTTTCAACATTCATTTAAGCTCAATTTTATGGAATAAATTGTTTCACTAATTTTTATGAGTTTCAAAAATGGAAATGATAATCATTTCAGCTCAAAAGTTTAAAAAACACACAAAAAATGAAAAATAAACACACAAAAATTTGAAAAACACACACATTTTTTTAGAAAATAGAAAAACAAACAACAAATGAAAACCCTAAACTATAAAGGTTCCCTCCCCGACACTTAAATTATGTAGTGTTCTCAATGCATTCAAATGGATTTAACATGTAAGCAGATTTGAAAATGAATCACAAAAAGCAAGAAAGTGTAAAGGAGAGGTACAAACTGATGGATTTTATTAATAGAAATGTTGGAGGAGTGTGATATCCTTCACTAGATCTGATGGAATGATCCCATGGAATTTATTCATCCTGTGTCCATTAAAAGTGAATAACTCCTGCTCTCCATTCTTCACAATCTGCATAACATCGAAAAGATATATATGATTAACTATAAATGGACCCTCCTATCTAGAACAAAGTTTACCCGACATCAGATTGAGTCTTGAGTTGAATAAAATCACTTTGTCTCCAGGATGAAAGTCTTTTAGTTTGACCAACTTGTCATGGGCCACTCCTGTTTTCCCTTTATAAATCCTAATTTTTTTAAAATATTTCCTTCTAATTTTCTTTATCTCCTAAAACTATAATCTTATCTCTTTCCCAGCACTTTCAAGATTCAAATTCATATTCCTCACATCCCAATACGCCTTATGATTCAATTCCACAGGTAGGTGACTACTTTTCCAATAAATCATCCCATATGGACTCATTCCAATTGGGGTCTTGTAGGATATCCTGTAATCCCATAATGTTTCTTCCAACCTTTGGATCCAATCCTTCCTGTTTGGTTTAATAGTCTTCTCCAAAATTTCTTTGATTTCCCAATTGGACACTTTAGCTTGACCATTTGTCTGTGGGTGATAGGGAGTTGATGTTTTATGATGCACCCCATACTTCTTAAACAAATCCTCTATTATCCTATTAAAAAACAAATTCCTTTGATCACTGATGATGGATTTAGGCACCCCAAACCTACAAAATATATTAGCCCTGACAAAATCAAAAACAACTTTAGCATCGTCAGTCTTGATGGATTTTGCTTCCACCCATTTGTAAATATAATCAACCGCAAGAAAGATATAAGAATTTACAAATGACATTGGGAAAGGTCCCATAAAATCTATCCCTCAGACTTTAAAAAACCCACAAAAAATTTAGTGGTTGTTGAGTCATTTCTTATCTCTTTTAAATGTTTCCAGAAAACTATCATTTTAACACCTTTTGTGAAATTCATGAGAATCTTTAAAAAGGGTAGGCCAATAAAGTCTAGATTCTAAAACCTTCCTTACCGTCCTTGTTTTTCCAAAGTGGTCTCTACAATATAAAGTGTGAAAAAACTCAAAGACAGAACCAATTTCACTCTCAGGAAAACATATTCTTATCACTTGGTCATTAAAAATCTTCCAAAGAAATGGATCATCCCAAATATAATATCTAGATTCAGCTTTTAGTTTGTGAATTTGGTGAGAATTCAAATGAGATGGGATCTGTGATGTTATCAAATAATTGACCATGTCAGCATACCAAGGAAATTCTCATTCAATAAAGTACAACTGCTCTCCTAGAAGGTGACCATTCAATGGTTCTTTTTCTGGAATTTCAGCTTCAGTAGTGTTGGGAAGTCTGCTTAAATGACCAACCGCCTAGTTCTTAGATCCCTTATTATCCTTGATTTATACGTTGAACTCTTGCAGCAGTAACATACATCTCACTAGCCTCAGTTTAGCTTTATCCTTCTCCATCAATAAGAAAACACAATGAATTTAGTTCCAAGAAGATATGATCTAAATCTTTATAAAGAAAAAAACTGCTAAAAACCCTTTTTATGTGGTTTTGTAATTGAATTAATCTACATCTAAGATTATCAAGGGATAGGAAATTACTTGTGTCCCACCTTTAATTCACTAAGAAAGGACTTCTCCAACTATTTGGTTAGAAGCATCACAAAGTAACTCGAATGGTTCTTCCCAATTTGGTGGCTGTATCATGGGTGGTGTAATCAATATTCTCTTCAACTCATCATAGGCTTCCCTACACACACCATTGAAATCAAAATCAGCATCTTTAAAAATAACCTGAGAGAGAGAGAGATATAAATATTACTGAAATATTTGATAAACCTCCTGTAGAATCCTGCATGTCCTAAAAATGATCTAACATGCTTCACACAAGTTGGGTAAGACAATGAATTTATCATTTCAATTTTTGATTTATCCACTTCAATGATTTTTTTTGAAATGTAACAACTAAGGATAATTCATCTCTCAACCATGAAATAAAACTTTTCAAAATTTAAAACAAGATTCTTTTCAATACAGGTTTTCAAATATTTTTCTAGATTTTTCAAGAATTGGTCAAAGGAGTTTCCAAAAATTGTGAAATCATCTAAGAAAACATCCAAGAAATATTCAATGTGACCAGAAAATATACTTACCATGAACATATAAAATGTACTTGGAACATTACATAATCTAATGGAATATTTTTATATGAAAAATTACCGAAGGGATAAGTAAAGGTTGTCTTATCTTGATCCTAGGGAGCAATGGGTACTTGAAAATAACATGAAAATCCATCCAAAAAGAAATAATGAGTTCTCCATGCCAATGTATCTAACATCTGTTTAATGAAGAGGATGGGAAAATGATCATTCCAAGTGACCTGATTCAACTTCCTAAAATAAATTCACACTCTCTATCTATTCTAAATTCACATAGGGATTAATTCATTCTTCTCATTCCTCATAGTGGTTAGGCTAGTTTTTTTGGAACTACATGAATAAGGCTAACACATTGTAAATCTGATATGGGATAGATGATCCCAGATTCCAAGAGTTTCTTGATATCCTTCTTCAGAACCTCCATTAAGGTGGGATTCAACCTTTTTTGGGGATGTCTGATAAGTTTGGAATCTCCTTCAAGAAAAATTCTATGTGAGTATATTTTTGGATTTATTCTAAGGATACTGCCTAAGATCCACCCTATTACTTGAGAATTATCTTCAAAATATCAATAAATGAATTTTCTTAGGGTTTAGATAGATTATTAGCAATTATCACCAATAATTTCCATCCCTCCCTAAGGTACAAATATTTCAAATCAGTGGGGAGAGGTTTTAATTCCAGATCAAGGGGCTGCTCAAGGGATGAAACTAAACTGACATTCCCAACTTCTAAAGGCTATACCTCCTAGACACAAGAAACTATATCATCTTACTCATCATTTAAAAAACCATCAAATAAATCAGATTTTACCTATTCCTCCCACACGAAATCATAATATAAAACATTTTGGGCATCCACATGTTTAATGATATTTTCAATAGAATAAGACTCTCATAAGGATAATAATTCATAGAATATACCTAATTCTTCAATGGGTTTAGTACCAAATTCATGGGAGTGTTCAAAGAGTGAGTGATCATCCGATGGGTGCCTCATGAATTTAAAAATATTGAAGTGGGCAATGCTATCTCCAAACTGCATGGTGAGTGTCCCTTTAAGGACATTGATGATGATTTTGGATGTCTTCAAGAAAGGTATCCTCAAAATGATGGGTGAGTGTGACATGCTCCTATATTCTTCCAAATTCATCACATAGAAGTTAACTGGGAATAAGATATCTTTGACTTTCAAAAGGACATCCTCCAGAACTCCTATTGGGAAGACTGTGGATCTATTTGCAAGATGGACCACCAATCTTATGGGATTAAAGTTTCCCACCTACAAATAAGTGTATAATGAGTGAGTAAATACATTAATTGTAGCACCTAGATCATACAAATCATTAGATAAATTTAAATAACCAATGGTGTATGGAATGGAGAACATCCCTAGATCTTGACATTTGATTAGAAATTGTGGAGTGATAAGGGATGAAACAATTCTTTATAAGTTGATACTTTAATTCCCATGAAGTATCCTATTCTTGGTGAAAATATCCTTAAATTTTTTATCATACTTTGAAATTTATTTTAGTGCTTCAAAACAAGGGATATTAATTTCCACTTCCTGGAAGGTGTCTATAATTTCTTTTCAAAGTGATTCTTTCTAAAATCTATTTGATTAAATAATCCTTGATAGAAATGGTAGGGGTAAATCTTTATTCTCTCTTTTTTCCCTTTTAAATGGTGTTTATTGTCTCTTCCTCCTCATAATATACTTCTCCTTCACCTCTTTATTATCCTCTTCATGGTGTATTTTGTTTCCTGAATTCCCAACTTCATTCTCCCTTAGACCAGGTAGTCTTGTTTCAGGCTCAATGGTGGCTGGTGGTGAGAGTTATTTTAAAATTCTTATTGTTATCATGATGAAATTATATTTTGGGTTTTTTATTGTTTGGTAAGGTATCTTCCTTGGGTTTTGGTTAGTAATTCCGTGATACTTTTAAACTTGTTGGAAATATCTTTTATGGTGTCTTCTAGCCCCCCAATCTCAGATATCTATTGTTGGTTCTAAATTGGGGGTTGTGAACTGATGGATGGATGATCATCAGGTCTTTGGAAAGTGGGTGGTTAGTGGTAAGAAGGATGGTTATATGATTTCTTTTGTTGAAATCATGGCAGGTTTTGGAATTGTTGTTGAACTGGGGGTTGGTTTTGGAACTAGTTTTGGTATGGGGGTCTAGCTTGATTCTACTAATTTCAAAATCCATATTGAACTTGGTTAGGATCTCTCCATCCTTGATTTTTTTGGAATTTACTTGAATGAAAGACCTTTATACAAGTTTCCATTCCATGTATTTTAGAACATTGGTCAGTGAAATGATCAGGTGATGAGCATAGACCACATTCCTTAGCTGATGCTTGTTGGTCACTCACTTGCTTCAGGGACATCTGTCTTACCATACTGGTTAGCTCATAAATATTAGTTTACTATAAAGTTTATGTATAAGAAGTTATTATCTCATTAATTCCTCTTATACCAGTACCTCTTGTACCAAACTATTGTGAGTTCTGAGAGATCTTCTCAATCAAGCCCTTAGCTTCTTCTGGTGACTTGTCAATCAATACTCCTCCAGATGATGCATATAGAAGGTTTATATTGTTATATAATAATCCTTGATAAAATAATACAATAAAGTGATGATCCTAAATTACTTGATGCGGGTAGCTAGCACATATCATTTTAAATATTTCCCAGTACTCGTAAAGGGTTTCTCCAGACAATTTTCTAATGGCATAGATCTCCTTTACGATGGATGTGATTCTGGAGGTGGGGAAGAATATTTGCATGAATCATCTCACCAAGTCATTAAAATCATACACATATCATATTTTTAGACCATACAACCATTATTTGGAATCTCCTTCCAATGAAAATGGGAATGAATTCCACTTTACCTGTTCCTCAGCCACTCTACAGGGTCTGAAACTGGAGCAAACATGTGTGAACCCTTTAATATGTTTGTTTGGATCTTAACCTTACAAGCCATGAAACTTTGGAAGAAATGAAATAATTTTAAGCTTTATCTCAAAATAATTTTGTAACACTGGCATGACAATTTTATTGTTTTGATTAAGTAATTGTGGTAAAAAGAGGTCTCTAAGGGATGAGTTTTGATTTCCAGCCATGATGACATGCTTAGAGTGAATACTTAAATTGTCACTCAAGTCTACAAGATAAACGACCTAAAATTCATATTTAAAATTAAGGTTTCTAAGTCTATTAAAAAAGGTTCTATAAATTTGTATGTTTAGGGGTAAAGGGTAAGTGTTTGAGGTTCTAATTATGCAATTTTGAAGAGAAAATAAGAAAATATAAAAGAAAGAGCGAAAAAAATATTGGCACTACCTCCCTGGAAATGATGCCAAGTTTTGACACATTACTATTGTGGGGTGTGGAAAAAACAAATATTTACTAAGTTAAATTGAAGTATAGAAGTTTACCTATGTTTTATGTAGATAGGAGTGCACAATAATCACATTTGTCACTTAAATTTGAGAAATAAGTAGAGGTTGTTTTTTTGACATTGGTTGGGTTTAAAAAAATAAAGAAATTAATTAAAAATAAAGGTTGAACAATAATGGATGAAGAGAGTGATGGGGTCAGGGTAGGATCAACTCTTTCAATTTAATCATAGTCATAAATATCACCCCAACCCTCTTCCTATAGAATGATATATAAAATAATCCTTGATCGAGTTATCAATCACTATTGGTCGAAGAAATTAATGGAACCCACTTCTATTTGAACATAAGTTCATAAAAAATTCCAAAACAACTAAGGAAAGTACCGATAGAGAATTATCAATCCTTAGAAATCTAGAAATTATTCACTAGTTCCACACACATGCCAATGATCTCTAGACACTCACCACCCAACACAATATGCTCAATCGAGACAAATTGCACTAGGCGGAGGGAGTTTAAAGTTATTCAACCAAATCTATAAATAATGAATGAAACTAAAACCCAAAATACAATCACATTTAGAGAATTATACACCACTTAAAATAGATACCATTCAATAAAAAAATAGAGTTTTACATTAAATCACAATACCCCAACATTAAAAATGTGAAACTCTCCCTTCCCCGATCACTCAAAGGTTTTACTCCTCCATGTGAAGGGTAATAGAGTTGAAAGGGAAAGAAGTGGGAATTATAAAACTAAGAAAAAAGAAAATAGAAAATCCACAACAGTTCAAGCCTCAAATAATCCAGCACAGCCCCTCCTTCTCCTCCTTCAACAACACCCTTGAAGGGAAGTGGACACATATTTATTGGTTTAAGGGGTAGAAAATTTTCCATCTAGATTCAATCCTCCAAAATTTTGAGTACATTTATCATAAAAAATGACTTAATATAGGATTTTTTTTTCTTTATAAGAGTTGTTTCCCTATCACTTGTTCATGCTCCCACAAAATCTAAGAGAATTTGGAGAAGTTTCTGAAAAGTTATGCTTGAATTACGAATGAATACTTTTTCTGCCCGAGGAGACTGGTCAACTATATCCACTTTGGCGCCTGAAATGGAAGCCTTAATAACTGAATTTATTCATAAAATTTACTTTGAAGATGAGTCTCGGAGTCCTATTTCCAATAAAACTTAAATCACTTCATTTGGAGTTATTTATGATGATATATGCTTCAATAACTGATGTGGGGTCTATTCTGTCGGCCATCAAAATTGTTCCACTCAATTTATTTTTTTGGGCCATTGTGTGTCGAATTGGGTATAGGTCCATAAGATAAACTTGAATCCCACGAACAAATAAATCCTAAAAAAAATAAATCACTCAATTTTTATCAAAATTTTAAAATATATGACCAAACTACTGAAGATCCATAAGACTGATAAATTTCCAGAATTAAACAATTTTCACAATTAAGACCAAAATTCACCAAAAATAGTAAAAAGATGCAAATAAGATCATATTAATTAATTTTAAGGGATTAAATAATTTAAAAAAACATTAAAAATAATGAAAATATTAACTATATAAAATCACTCACACTTATAACTTGGAATCCTAGACAAGTTAACATCAAAATAAAATCAAAGTAAATTAAAAAATCATGCTCATGAGATCCACCAATTCCATACCATGAAACAAAAGATATCATGATTAATTAACAACCATTATTACAAGTTCTCAAACTAGACTATTAAATATATTTTCTCTTCATTTCTCCTCCCATGAACATAATACACCTATATCACATGAATTTTCTTCCATCTCAAAAATGTCAATCTTCAACAAGGATTTTCTCCTCTAAACTCATGCAAGGGTCACCATAGGCTTGATAAATTCATAATTCTACACCCAATGTGAGTCAAGGAAATGTGTTTATCATGATAACTTTTCAAGTTTGTTCTGTGGCTTTTGGTCGGTAGGATTTTGATGTGAAAAATTCTGAGGCCGAATGAGGATGAATTGGCTCTTTTTGAAGAAAAATTGCAAGATTATAATTTTCACTCAAGTATGGTATCCTCATCACCACCCTTAGTAGAAAATCAGACCCATTATCATGAAAAAACAAAAAATGTTCACACAATTCAAAATTTCAGCAACAAAAATTTCAATCTTCTCAAACATAATTTTTCTTGAAAGCTCCAGAAAAGGCACAAATTTCTTCCTCCATCATAATCCCTAGAAAGACACAACTTATCTTTTCATGAAAGCTCCAGAAAAGGCACAAATTTAAACATAATGATTTTTTTCATCTACAAACAAATTTATTCAAAAATTTATTTTCCACTAAAAGTACACCAAATGAGGTAGCACAATACAAGACATCTTCACCCCATACTTAAGTTCAACTAGATCATGCAATTTAAATTCAAGAGAAGGTTGGATAAGGAAAATTGGATTGTAATGTGGCTAAACTAATAGGCTTTTCATGGATTCTAAGTGATACAAGGATTAAATGTGCAAGGAAGGCCATAATGAAAAGTATTCTCTTGAAAAAGGGGCCTTTAAAAAAAAGGCCTCAATCATTTAAAGCAAAAATATCTCAAACCTTCAAGTTTTGAAAGAAAAAAAATCAAATTATGGTTAAATAAAGCATAGTTTGGTTATCCCAAGAAGTGAGATGAATGTAAAGAATATGAAAAAATGGTTCAGAAGCCTCAGAGGAAAGTGATTTCAAAGATAAAGATAGTGAGATGTGGCATGGGATTCAAAAATTAGAATAAATTTTCATGAAATTACCAAATAATTGAACTTGAAACAAATTCATTTTCAGCATTAATTTAAGCTTAGTTTCATGGAATAAATTGTTTCACTCATTGGTATGGGTTTAAAAAATTTAAATGATAATCATTTCAGCTCAAAAGTTTCAAAAACACACAAAAATGAAAAAGAAACACACAAAAATTTGAAAAACACACACATTTTTTTGGAAAACAAAAAAACAACATCAAATGAAAGCCCTAAACTACAAAGGTTCCCTCCCACACAATTAAATTATGTATTGTACTAAATTCATTTAAAAGTATTTAACATGTAATAATATTTGAAAATAAATCACAACAAGCAATAAAGGGTAAATGAGAGGTAAAACCTGATGAATTTTATTGATAGATAGGTTGGAGGAGTGTGATATCCTCTACTAGATATAATGGAATGGTCCCATGGAATTTCTTTAGCCTGTGTCCATTAATAGTGAATTGCTCCTACTCTCTATCCTTCACAATCTACACAACACCGAAAGAATATACATGAGTAACTGTAAATAGACCCTCCCATATAGAATGGAGTTTACCTAGCATCAACTTGAGTCTTGATTTGAATAACAACACTTTGTATCCAAGATGGAAGTATTTCAGTTGAATTATCTTATCATGACCCACTCTTATTTTCTCTTTATAAATCATTTAATTTTTAAAATATTCCATTCTAATTTTCTCTAGCTCCTGCAACTGCAATCTTCTCTCTTTACCAGTGCTTTCAAGATCCAAATCTATCTTCCTCACATCCTAATACACCTTATGCTCTAATTCCACAGATAGGTGACCACGTTTCCTATAAATAATCCCATATGGACTCATTCCAATCATATTTTTGTAGGCTATCTTATAAGCCCATAAAGTTTCTTCCGACCTTTGGATCCAATACTTCCTATTTGGATTAACAGTCTTCTCCAAACTTCCTTTAATTTCCCTATTAGACACTTCAGCTTGACCATTTATCTGTGGGTAATAGGGAGTTGATGTTTTATGATGCACCCCATACTTCTTCAGAAAACCCCCCATTATCCTATTATAAAAGAGAGTCCCTTGATAACTAATGATGTATCTAGACACCCCAAACCTACAAAATATGTTAGCCCTGATAAAATCAAAAACAAATTTATCATTGTCAGTTCTGGTGGATTTTTTTCCACCCATTTAGAAACATAATCAACCACAAGAAAGATATAATAATTTACAAATAATATTGGGAAAGGTCCCATAAAATATATCCCACAAAATTAAAAAATCTCACAAAAATTTAGTGGTTGTTGTGGAATTTCTTGTCTCTTTGAAATGTTTCCAAAAAATTTACATTTTTGACACCTTTTTCAAAATTCATGAGAATATTTAAAAAGGGTGGGACAATAAAGTCTAGATTCTAAAACTGTGTTTTCCATAATTTGAGGTCCAAAGTGGACTCCACAAGATAAAGTGTGGAAAAACTCAAAGATATAACCAATTTCACTCTCAAGAAAACATCTTCTTATCACTTGGTCATTGAAAATATTCCAAATAAATGGATCATCAAAAATGTAATATCTAGATTCAGATTTCAATTTGTGAATTTGGTGAGAATTAAAATGATATGGGACCTAATATGTTACCAGATAATTGACCATTTTAGAATACCAAGGAACTTCTCCTTCAATCAAGAACAACTGCTCTCCTATAAGGTGACCATTCAATGGTTCTTTTTCTGGAATTTTAGCTTTAACAATGTTGGGAAGTATACTTAAACAACCATCCACCTGGTTCTCAGATCACTTCTTGTCCTTGATTTCTATGTTGAACTCCTACAATAGTAATATCTATCTCACTAGCCTCTATTTAGCTTCATCATTCTTCATCAAATACCTAATATCTTCATGATTATAAAAAACAACGACTTTCGTTCCAAGTAGATATGATCTAATTATTTATAAAGAAAAAACAACTGTTAAAAACTCTTTTTATATGGTTATGTAATTAAATTGAGCCACATATAAGTTTATCAATTCATAGGAAATGACTTGTGGACTACCCTCAATTTTTTGAGAAAGGATTTCTCCAACTGCTTGGTTGGAAGCATCAAAAAGTAGCTTGAATGGTTCTTCCCAATTTGGTGGTTTCATCACATGTGGTATAATTAATATTATATTAAACTCATCAAAGAATTCCCTACATGAACCATTGAATTCAAAATGAGCATCTTTCAAAATAAATATAGAGATAGGGAGAGAAATATTATTGAAATCTTTGATAAACCTCCTATATAATTCTATATGTTCTAAAAATGATCTAACATGATTCACATAAGTTGGGTAAGTCAATGAATTTATCACTTAAATTTTTGATTTATCCACTTCAATGCCTTTTTTTGAAATTACATGAACAAGGAAAATTACTCTCTCAACCATGAAATTACACTTTTCAAAATTTAAAACAATATTCTTTTCAATGTATGTTTTTAAAACTTTTTCCAAATTTTTCAAAAAGTGGTCAAAGGAATTTCCAAAAACTGTGAAATCATTTAAGAAAACCTCCAAGAAATCTTCAATATGATCAGAAAATATACTTACCATGAACCTCTGAAATTTACCTAGAGAATTACATAATCCAAATGAAATCCTTTTATATGTAGAAGTACTGAAGGGACAAGTAAAGGTTGTCTTCTCTTGATGATTTGGAGCGATGGGTACTTGAAAAGAACATGAAAATCCATCCAAAAAGAAATAATGAGTTCTCCATGCCAATATCTCTAACATCTGGTCAATGAAGAGGATGGGGAAATAATCTTTCCAAGTAACCTGATTCAACTTCCTAAAATCAATGCACACTCTCCAGCTATTCTGAATTCTCACAGGGATTAATTCATTATTCTCATTCCTTATAGTGGTTAGGCCAGTTTTTTTGAAACTACATGAATGTGGATAAGACATTGTGAACACGAGATAGGATAGATTATTATATCTTCTAAGAGATTATTGATATCCTTCTTCATAACCTCCATCAAGGTGGGATTCAACCTCCTTTGGGTCTGTCTGACATGTTTGGAATCTCCCACAAGAAAAATTTTATGTGAGCATATTTTGGGTTTATTCTAGGGATATCACCTAAGATCCACCCTATTTCTTGGATATTCTCTCTCAAAAGATAAATCAATGATTTTTCTTGGGTTTCATACAATTTATTATCAATTATAATTGGCAATATATCTCCCTCCCTAAGGTATAAATATTTAAAATCAGTGGGGAGTGGTTTTAATTACAGATCAAGGGGCTCCTCAAGGGATGCAACTAAAATGATGTTTCCCACTTCAAAAGGTTGGAACTAATGCACAAAATAAACCATATAATATTCCTCATCATTTAAAAAATCATCAAATAAATCATATTTTACATCTTCTTCCCACATGAAGTCAGGATCTCCAACATTTTGGGCATCTACATGTTAAATGATATTTTCAATGGAAGAAGTCTCTCTTAAGGATAAGAATTCATGGAACATACCCAATTCTTCAATAGTTTAATTACTGACTTCATGAGAGAGTGAAAAGAGTGAGTTACCATCCAATGGGTGCCTCATGGATTCAAAAATATTGAAGTGGATAGTGCTATCTCCAAACTCCATGGTGAGTGTCCCTTCATGGACATTGATGATGGTTTTGTCCATATTAAAGAAAGGAATCCCCAAAATGATGGGTGAGTGTGACATGATCCTACATTCTTCCATATTCAGAACATAGAAGTTAGTTGGGAATAATAGATCTTTGACTTTCACAAGGAAATCATCCATAACTTCTACTGGGAAGATTGTGAATTTGTTTACAAGATGGACCACCACTCTTATGGGATTCAAGTCTACCATCTGAAAATAAGTGTATACTGAGTAAGGAAATACATTAATTTAATCACCTAGATCATAAAAAGAATTATATAAATTTAAATAACCAATGGTGCATGGAATGGAGAACATCTCTGGATCTTGAAATTTGATTGGAAATTGTGGTGTGATAAGGGATGAGACACTCCTTCCCAAGTTTATCCTTTAATTCCCTTGAATTATAATCTTCTTAGTGAAAATATCCTTACAAAATTTAGCATAATTTGGATTTTTTTGAGTGATTCAATAAGGGGGATATTAATTTACACTTTCTAGAAGGTGTCTAAAATTTCTTTTTGAAGTGCTTCTTCCTGCAATCTCTTTGATTCAATCATCCTTGATGGAAATGGTGGGAGTAAGTCCCTCTTATTCCTTTGATTCCTTTTAAATTGTGTTTCTTATCTCTTCATCCTTATCATATCCTTCTACTTATCCTATTTCTTATCCTCTTCATGGTGTATTTTTTTATAAATTCCCAACTTGTTTCTCCCTTAGCCTAGGTGGTATTATTTTAGGATCAATAGTGGTTGGTGGTGAGAGTTATTTTCCAATTATTATTATTATTATGATGAAATTCTATTTTAGGGTTTGGGATTGTTTGGGAATAGATATTCCTAGGAATTTTGGTTAGGAAGTCCATGATAATTTCTAACTTGTTGGAAAAATCTTTTACGGTGTCTTTCAGCCCCCAATCTCAGATATATACTATTGGTTCTGAATTGGGGATTGTGCACTGATGGATGGATCGTCATAGGGTCTTTGGAAAGTGGGTGGTTAGTGGTAATAAGTATGGTTATAGGATTTCTTTTTTTTAAATGGTGGTGGGTTTTTGAACTGTTGTTGAACTGGGGGTTGGTTTTGGAATTGGTTTTGGTATGGGGGTCTAGCTTGATTCTATTGATTTCTAAATCCATATTGAACTTGGTTAGGATCTCTCCATCCTTGATTTTTTTTGAAACTAACTTGGCTAAAAGGATTCTGTAGAATTTTCCATTCCCTATATTTCAGCACATTCATCAGTTAAATGATCATGTGATGAGCATAAACCACATACCTTATCCAATGCTTATTAGTCACTCACTTGCTTCAGGTCCATCTGTCTCACCATACTGGTTATCCCATCAATATTAGTTTCCCATAAATGTGATGAATAAGAAGTTATTACCTCATGAATTCCTCTTATACCAGTACCTATTGTACCGAACTATTGTGAGTTCTAATAGATCTTCTCAATCAATCCCTTAGCTTCTTCTAGTGAATTTTCAATCAATGCACCTCCATATGATGCATATAAAAGGTTTTTATAATTATTCAGAAATCCTTGGTAAAATAAGATAAGAAAGTTATGATCCTCAATTGATTGATGTGGGCAGCTAGCAAATAGTTTTTTAAATCTTTCCCAATACTCTTAAAGGGTTTCTACATATGATTGTCTGATGGCATTGATCTCTTTTTGATGACTATGCTTCTGGAGGTGGTAAATAATATTTACATTAAGCATATCACCAAGGAATTCCAATCATAAACATCTCCTGGTTTTAGACTATACAACCATTCTTTGGTAGCTCCTTCTAATGAAAATGAGAACACATTACACTTTACCTGTTCCTCAGCCACTCCATGGGGTATTAAAGTAAAGCAGACATGTGTGAAATATTTAATATGTTTGTTTGGATCTTTACCTGCCAATCCATGAAACTTTGGAATCAATTTAATCTTGTTCAGTTTCATCTCAAAATCATTTTTAGCACTGGAATGACAATTTTATTATTTTGATTAAGGAATTTTGGTGCACAGAAGTCTCTAAGGGTTGGTTTTTGATTTCCATCCATGATGATAGGCTCAGAGTAAACACTTATAGTTTCACTCGAGTCTGTAAGATAAATTTCATAAAATTTAGATTGAAAATTAAGGTTTCTAAGTCTATTTAAAAAGGTTCTTTCAATTTCTAGATATAGAGGGAAAAGGTCAGTGTTTGAGGTTCCAGTCATTCCATTTTGAATAGAAAATAAGAAAAGAGAAAAGAAAGAGAGAAAAAAATGTTGGCACTACCTCCTTGACAATGATGCCGAGTTTTGGCACATGCCTATCATGGGGTGTGATAAAAAGAAATATTTCCTAAGTTAAAATGTAGTACAATGGTTAACCTATATTTTCTCCAAATAGGAGTTCACAACAATTATGTTTGTCACTTAAATTTGAGAAAGAAGTAGAGGTTTTTTTTGAAATTGTTTGAGTTAAAAAAAATAAATAAAGAAATTAAAAATAAAGGCTGAACACTAATGGATGAAGAGAGTGATGGGGTCAGGGAATGATCACCTTTTTCAATGTAATCATAGTCGTAAAGATCATCCCCCATTTATTCCTATTGAATGATAAATGAAAGACTCCTAAATTGAGTTATCAATCACCCTTGGTTTAAGAAAGAAATGGAACCCACTTCTATGTGCATGAAAGTTCATAAAAAATTCCAAAACAACTAAAAAAATTCCCTATATATAATTATTTATACTTATAAATCTAGAAACAATTCAATAGTTCCACACATGTTCTAATGATTTCTAGAAACTCACCACCTAACAAAATCTTCTCAATCAAGACAAATTACACTAGGCAGAGGGAGTTTAAAGTTATTCAACCAAAGATATAAACAATGAATGAAAACAAAAACCAAAATATGATCACATTAAGAGAATTTGACACCAATAAAAATAAATATAATTCAATAGAAAAATATAGTTTTACATTAAATCACAAGGCTCCAACATTAAAAAAGTGAAACTCTCCCTTCTCCAATCACTCAAAGGTTTTACCCCTCCATATGAAGGGTAATAGAGTTGAAAGGTGAAGAAGAGAGTATTATAAAAATAAGAAAATAGAAAAGAGAAAAAACAAAACACTTCAAGATTAAAAACCTCCAACACATACCCTAATTCTCCCCCTTCAACAATACTCTTGAATGGAAGTGGGAACACATATTTATAGGCTTGAGGGGTGGAAAAGTTTCCCTCCAGATTCAATACACCTAATGTTTTAGTCCATTTGGAATAATAAATGGAAGAATATAGGAATGGTTTATTAAGAATATTTATTCCCCTATCTATTTTTAATGTGTCAAAAAAATATCAGAATATTTGGACAAGTTACTAAAAATGTATGCTCAAATTACTGATGAGGACTTTTTCTACCCGAGGATACTGCTCAACTACCTCCAATTTGGCGCATGCAATGAATGCCTTAATGACCTAATTTATTCATAAAATTTACTATGAGTATGAGTATAGGAGTCCTATTTCTAATAAATTTATAATAACTTCATTTTGAGTTATGTAGGTCGAGATATACTTCAATAACTGATGTGGGGTCCATTCTATTAGCCAACAAACTTTTTCCACTTGATTTATTTTTCTAGGCCATTGTGTGTGAAATTGGATCTAGGTACAATAAACAAACTTGAATCCCAAAAACAAGTAAAGCCTAAAAGAAAGTTATCACTCAATATCGATCAAAATTATAAAATATATTCCCAAAATATAGAATATCTATAAAATTAGTAAATTTCTAGAATTAAACAATTTTCACAATTAAGACCAAAATTCACCAAAAATACTAAAATAATGCAAATAAGATAATATTGATTAATTTGAAGGGATTAAATAATTAAAAAACACATGAAAAATAATGAAAATATTAACTATATCAGTGGTATTAGGGTCGAGTATACTCAAGTATGTTGTAACTATTGGTAGATTTTCTTTATAATTTGTAAATCCCCATCTCAATGTTTTGTGAATAACTACCACATAAATATAATATAACTAAAAAATATTAAATAAAATAATAAGGGATATAAAATACCATGATCATCAGTGCAATTCCATAGGAGTATAACTCAAATTCCACAAAACCTTTAATCCAACTGTTGAATTTTAAAGGACATAAACATGTCCAAATGGGGTAGAAAAATAATCCAAAACCACTTACCATAATATCAACCATGAAAAGTTTAAGAAAAATAATATTGAAAACAAATAAAATACCTTTATTTCTTGGATCTTCCATTTAACAAATAATTGATGAATATCTATAAAACCAAAGTAAAAAAAACTCTTATCTCCATAGGTATCCACCACTAAAGTGAATCTTTGAACTCTTTTGTAAGTATTTTCACAACTCCATAGTATTATAGTACCTTAGGTTAGAGGAGTAAGAGAGAAGAGATTTTATACCTCATAAGGATTGAATTATACACCATAAATCACATACATTTCTTTTGGTTTGATCCTTTTTATATAGGAACATTTTGGGAACTCAAAGGGTCGAGTAATTGCTGAACATTTTACAAACAATCCACTTTTTATAGATTTTATGATGTATACATTTTCAATAAAATCAAACCAACTATGAATGTTTAATGTTTAAACATTAATTATGATGCGTTATCATCCCATTAAATATCATCCCAATATGTTTAGATCAAATTCATGATAGATTAGGTGGAAGAGATAAAGCTGTAGTGTCTGATATCCCATATCATAAGTCTCTTCTTATATTTTATTCCAAGGAATATATGATATAAGCATATCAATATAAGCAATATAATTACATTAAACAATGTTACATCACATGTAACAACTTGTGAAATAATTCCCAAAACTTTTTTGGATGTCCTCCTAGATAAAATATCAAATAGATCACTTAATTATGCATAAATACTTTGTTACAAAACATATCCTTATTCACACAATATTTTTTGTAGCCTAGTGGACATTTTTAGTTTTGAAAATGACTAAGAATTTCCAATTCATAACCATAAACAAAGAGTGGTATTTAGAAAAACATTAGTGGTACTCCAACTACAAAAGGATCTAATATGATATCCATCAAACACATGTATCTCAATACAAATTTCTACCATATGGATCTCATATATCATGCATTATCATACAATCCATTTTTCAAGACATTGAGTACAACCATGAGACATGAAACATATCCGTATCGTATAAACTAACTCATACATTCTAGATTTTATGAGTAAATATTGACAATGACTAATGAATACATCCATTCCATTCATCTAGATGAATACCTCATAGCCTATTAATCTATGTACATGAATATATCACATTCCACTTAACTATGTATGACCATACACCATCTTAGTCTCTCTCATTGAAGGTCCAAACACCATAGCTATTATATAGGTGAAACCCACTATCTTGGTTAAGAAAAATACAACACATGATTAGAAACATACATGAACACCCCCATTTATATTAGACTTAGGGATAATATAAACAAATATATCTAAGTATAAAATTTCAAATATAGTGTATATCATTAACCTCATGTAATGATGATTACTATGAAACATACACCCTAAATAAAAAAATGATATTATGTATGACATTCTAAATACTATATTCAAGTGATCCAATCCTAATAACAAGCCATAATCATGTCTATTGAGTGAACCTAGTATCTCTATATGAGTATCTACTCATACCATCCTTAATATATTTTCACCACCTTTTCCTTTCTATGAAAATCGATAACCAAGGATAACTAAGAAATTTATCCCTAAGGGATCAATTATCATTTAACACTCATGATTTATACAACACACATGAATAAAGGATAAAGTTGAAATGAATTTGCATGAATTGATGAATTTTTATAATATTAAAATATTAAGAATATATTGAATAAACCATATAAAAAATCACCATCCACACCAAATTTGATTCAAAGACTCATCTTTATCATTGGTCTTGAAAATTGAAATACACACATGTTTCACTCTTATTAGAAACTAACTATTTGGGAAATTTTTTCTTGAGTTTTTACTTGTTCATAATGTGTTGTCTGATTATATGTTTCACTGTATTAATAAGTTACCTAGATAACATGTGATGAATTATTTTAAAAAAACTATTAAAAAATTTGTTATGGCATTGAAAATGTTGGACAATAGAAGATAACCTAGATCCATTAGGCAATGGAGAGAAACATCTGATATAGTTGTAACTGAAATTAAAGATCTCAAAATCCAATCATTGGAGTTTGTTATGTGAATGTATATAAATAGAACCCAAGGCTTCAAGGATTAATAACTATTACTAAAGTGAACTGTTTAAGTTGTGCATCATCTCATTGCCGATGAGTGCTTATGATTGTATTTTATTCAAAGTGATTTTCTTAGAGAATTCATGTGAGGTTTTTATTATAAATTTTCTAAGTTTTTCTTATTGTAATATCTATTTTTCTATCCATTGAGATCAAAGAGATTTCTAGGATGGAAAATAATTTGTATAATCCTTCATTGATCAAGGTCTTCTGGGGATAAGAAGATAGTTTGTCTGACCAGGTTGATTGAGGGCTTCCGGGGATAGGAAGATAAAGTGTTTGTGGATAGGATATTGATACCTACTGATGAGTTTATAGTCAAGGACATTATGTGCTTGGAATGGGGATACCTTGGTTCAAATTATGAACTACCTATCTCTTATGTCGACAATATAAGGTATTTATTGGAATTTGTTTCTATAATTGATATCCTTTAGGGATATTTGAGTTTTTACTTTCTATTTCATACACTGTTTTAACTTTTCTTTGTTTTATATTGCATTATTTATTTAATTTTAACTATGTTTATTTCATTTTTTGGAAAATACTCTAACTAGTGACAGTTTTACATTTCACTATATCTAAAATTTGTTTACTCTGATATATTTTTCATTTATCAAAATATTATATCATTTGATAAACTTAAAACTTGAGTATGATAAACATTTATAGTCATGTTTTAGACTACAATTATCCCCTTGTAGGGGTATATCTTATAACCTTTGGGACTAACACTTGGTATCAAATAAATTCTCTTGATATCTAAACTTAAATCTATATGTGAGTCAATATATTATCTTTTTATTACATATGTTTTATTATAATTTACAATATTTACCTTACACCAACATATACAAGACAATTTTTTTAAATATGGCAGGTGTTATTCATGCTGGAATATTGAAGAATTTAAATCCTAATAGAAAATATGTTTTTTTATGGTGAATATTATGAATATCGAAGTGATCCCATGGAGATATATGTGATCAATACTTATGTTGATAATCATATGATACTTATCAAAAATTATAAAAATACTAAAAAAAATATTGTTGGATTTACTCGAGATGAACATACAATGTTTCAACTTAACTTCCATGTTAGGAATATGATTTTATGTTCTATTCAAAGAAATTTACACACTTAAGTATCATCTTGTTTGGAGACCAATGGAATTTAGAAAAATCTTGAAGTAACACATTTCAAAAATTTAAAATTTCTTGAAACTAAACATGCTATTCTCAGGCCTGATTATCAAAGTTTTTAATTTCTAACCAGTGAAAAATTGGCCTAGATGCATCAATGATTCATGAAAATAGTAAATATTTTGTAGTCAGTTGAAGTGAAAGAAATATCAGATAATCAATTAGTTCATAAAATCATCAATATCATACCTAAGGAGTGGGAGTCAAAGTGGGCAGATATTGATGACATAAAGTACATTAAAAATATGATCCTAGATGTTTAGATTAATAATATTATGAAATATGAGAATTGATTTAATAGAAATGTTAATAAATATAAAAAGATATGACATTGAATTTACTTCAAATTTTAGAGATTTAAATTCTAGAATTCACAATTCAAAGCCCGATACATAAAAAATAAGAACATTTAAAATTTATTCTGATGATAGTAGTCCTGAACTTAATAAAGGGGAATATTCTAAACTTTATAAAAGGATGTTTGGTAGAAAAAATTTCTAAAGTGATTATCAGTTTGACTGAAGTAATAAAAATGATAAAATTGATAAATAATCATCAGAAACTATATAATATGAATGTAATAATCCTAGAGACATTTAACCAGATTTTTTGAAATTTAATAGAAAGGAAAAAAGTTCTTTAAAGAGAAATTATAAAAGAAAGTGGAAGAAAATTTCTAATTAATTAGACAACAACATTTTGAAGGCTCTAAACTATAAAGAGGTTGTGCATACGGGAAATGGAGATATAAATAATTTGGATCTTTAGGCGGATACTGAGGGGGGTACTTCAACCAATATGGACCATGGTAATGAATAGGTTTAATTAAAGTTATCAAGTAGGTTGACTCCAAGAATATCTCCCCCATCTATTACCCTCTCCAACCACTTTGTAAGCCTGTAAACTGTATGACTGGTTCAAGAATAGTTGACACCAGATGAATTGGGCATAAAAATGCCATTACCATAGGATAATGATAAGATTTATAGTCAAATATATATTGATAGTGTGAAGGTAATGAGAGTTATAGGGATTTACAGTCCAAGGAAGAAGAAGGGATAGAATGGGTAGTGAGATGCGGGGGGCTGTATTGTGGTTAAATCAAAGAAAGTTAAAGGGAGTAAAGATAACTTCTAGCTTCATAATACAATGGAAACAATATCAAATAGAAAGAAATGAAGGAAGGGTATTTCAATATCAATGCTATAGAGTGAGATTTGAACATAATTTTAGAAATAGAGGTTCGAATTGATGTTAACAAGGACCAAAGGGCCTAGATCTAAAAAAGATTGAATTTTGGTATAGGGATTCAATAATAAGAAGATAAACATGGAAGAGTATATCCAGACTTGGGAAAAACTAGCCAACCATTTTGAATATTTAATCATGGATGATCCCAATAAAAAGGTTAAAGCACTTCAATGGGGGCTATATCGGGTAAGTGATTCCAAAAATCTTAGACTCATTTTTGATGATTTTCTTATTTCCTAATGTGTTTACTGGTCTATGTAATTGGATTAGTGTGGTTTCCCAATTTATCCTTAAAAGTGATTTTAAAATTAAAAAAATTTAATTTTCAGGTCAGAAAGGTGATCTTACTAAGGTTAAAATATTTCCTAAAAAACTCTCTATAAAATAATAGGAACTTAAAATAGAAGTTTTCTAAAATAAGGAATAATTTTATTATTTTATAGGAGAATTGGATAATGCAAAAAATTAGAATATTAAACTCATGTTAGAGTTTGAAAAGTTTAAAAATAAAATTTCCAAGTTAAATTTAGAGAAGAAAGGGAAGTTCATGTCCTTTTTAGAAGATAAAAATGAGGTTTTAAAACTTAAGTTTGAATTTGAAAGTCTAAAGAAGCTACTAAAAAGATTTATAATAGGAATAAAATCCTTTGATAAGATATATAGATAGTTAAAACTGAAGATAACTATTTCCAAGATTGTTCACAAATCCCCCAGAGGTTATCATTATTAGTCTAACTATTTTGTACTAAGTAGTGCCCCTTTCTACATGAAGTGTCAAATATGAGGAAAATAAAACAAAAAATTCTCTTTGAATAAAGTTTAATACATTGGGTAACACTGAGAATATATTTAAAAAGTGTTTTATACTCTTGAAAATAAGAGGGATAACCAGACATGGGAACCTAAAGTTCTATTTTCAAATACTTCCAGATCAAAGCAGGACTAGCTTCATCAGATGTAACTCATAATCAAATGAATCTACTTCATTCTGACAGATGAAATTATATATCTAACACCTGGTAACTTTTAGTTTTTTGGTAACTTACATTATCTATATATAGATTGTAAGTTTCTATTATTTGAAAGTTTTTATTTATATATAAACTCTCTTGTTGATGGGGAGTGTCTTTGTTCATCTAACTTCCATGCAATTTTTTTCTACTGTAAAATTTAATGGAAGATAGGGATATAGTTTCTGAACTATTTCCAAAACCATATTCTACATAATAATATCATTACATTACTATGAAAGACAACTCTCATTTTTTTTCAATCTTTTTCATTCCTATATTATGATTTTTTGAATAAATTTTTGTTATTTTACTTTGAATAATTATCTATTTTTGAAATTAAAACTACGAGTTTACATTTTTTTAGAATTCATCAAAAGTTATTAATAATAAATTTAAAATTTAAACTTTTAATGATATTGAAAATTATTGATTTTTTGAGATTCAACCTAGACCATTAGATGAATTAAGATCTACAGTTGGACAGTTCAGCTATATAAAGGAATGTGGACACTATTAGTTCACACCTGTATCTTTCAGAGAGAAGTTATACCCCTCTCAGTTTTTAACTTCTGATATCCTGATATTTTTATTACCAAATGAACCATGCTAGTTTCTAGAGATATTTATACTAGATAAAATTTTCATGAAAAGTTTATCGATTCAACTTGGTTTAATCATCATGTGTCCCTTATGAGGAATGTAGTCATATTTTAAGTTTGGGAGTCAATGGATATTTTTTATGAGGAACTTGAACCATTATATCCTATAACACCCTGACCCTAGTTACCGAGATTCGATGCATTATTACATAACATTGGCATGATTACAAGGAATCAAGTCCTGAAGGTCTGATCAGTTTAGCAGTCTTGGAAAATAGATTACATACATGAACTTCACATTACAATTTCTAAATTAAAATCAACATAGACAATTCTTTGAGAATTCCATTATTATCCTAGCTTAAAACTGAATATAAAACATAATAAACTTTTTGTCATCTTGAAAAAATAAGACATAAGAAAGGGGTGAGCTCAGATGCTCAGTAAGGATAAACAATATAGTAGAAAATTTCATAAATAAGTATAAACGACAATGTATAAGACAAAAACACAATACTTATAAAATTAAACTTCAGTATAATATGGAAAATATAAATCAAATAACTCCATTTACTTATTAACATGGATATTATACTAGTCAAATAATCACATGTAATATTAATAACTAATTTCATAATGATGGAATGCATAATGCCAGACATCATAACCACATAGTCAAGGCCTCATGCCAAGGCTACAAATAAGATTTTGTCAAGGCCTTGTGCCAAGACACTAGTTTGTATCACAAGACCTACCAATGCATCGAAAAGATATTGCAGGCTCCACCCGTTACTTAATAAGTCTAATGTATTCCTCATATGAAAAGGATGAAACATAATCTAAACATTCATATTAAAACTAGCATACGAAATGTCAATATTTTAACCACAAACCATGAATGGTATAAAAATAGCACATCCACAATAAAACATAACTCATTCAATAAAATATGGAATATTTTATTATAATAAATCAACCTTAATCAAGAATAATGAAGGATATTGACATAAATGAAAATAATCAGTAAAACTATTTGAGAGAAATATCCCCTTTTTCTTGAAAATATTTAAAAGTCTTAATATTTATCAAGAAGACGTTTAAAATAGATTTTTGAATCAAAGTGTCCCATACCACTTTGAAACTTTTAAAAGGAATTTTAATTTTAAAACATTCATGTCCATATAAATAAATCCTTAAAACCATTTTAAAATATGGACATTAATGAGAAATATTTAGAAGAATAAATCTTTAAAACATTTAAAATGATATTTTAGTTAGAGTTCATAACCAAATGAGAGATGATTGAATACAAATAATTGAGGTAATAAAAAATTTATAATATCATGAGAATAAAGGGATTCATGATATACTATGTCAAAGTACAGTATATACACCATATAAAAGTGAATTGGCGCATAACAAAAAATAAGTCTCAATGGAATGTAAATTGAGATGAAATCCCTTATAAAGAACGTATCCTTAGGTTAAGGATAAATAAATGACATAATTATGTGTGAAAAATATAAATACACTCAATATTATTGGATATTAAGTGTAAATAAATCATAGGACATTCAAACATATTCTTGTAAAAACAACACCAATAAATTGGATGTTTAACTCAATGAATGAAAATTGAGTTAAGATTACTCTTATCAAGTTCATATCAATGACTTAAGAATTTATCAATGGAGTGATTATGTGTATCAAAAGTATATACACACAAAGGGGAGTGTAAATTACTACATAAATAAATAAATAGTGATTTTACACATAATCTTGGAGTAAAATAATCAATGAAGCTTGCGTAAAACCCAATGAGTGGAAATCGAAATTAGAAATTCCCATAATGATTTGGTAACTTATGAAACATACACCCCATAAAAGAAAGATAATAAAATTAATATGTAAATAACCATAAATTAAATTATATTACACAAATAATACAATCATGAGCAGTACATACACCACACAAAAGGAAATAGTGGCAATATAGCATGAATCTCATGCGAATAAGAAGTGAGATGAAAACCCCTTACCTTATACTTTACTTTAGTCAAGGGTAAGTTTAACATACTGTATAATGGTTAAATAATTGTTAATAAATTATAAAATAACCACATACATAAATATGATATCAAATATTATCTTCTAATATTGATTTTTTAATAATATTTTTGTATTATCATTGTTTCAGGTGTTAATTGATTCGTTTTCCTTTATATGTTTTGTTATGTAAGTCATGTTTTTATGGATATGATGTATTTGATTCATATAAATAATTATATTAAGTTCTTAAACATTATTTTAAATCATAAAATTAAAATTATTCTTGAATTTTTATGATGGGAAATGAATCTCATCGCATTCATGGAGACGGTAATCCGTACGTACGCACAAGCGACAATATCGTTCTATTGATGGTGAAATACTATTTAATTGGATGTTATATCATATATAAAGAATAATTAAAATGTTATATTTATTATTTACATCAATTATACTCATTATTATACCAATCCAAATAATAAAGTGTTGAATAACAAACTACACCACGACATGGAGACTGTAAGCCGTACGTACGCACGTATGGTGACTTTGTCATTCATAGGATGGATAGAATAATGAATATGGTTGTACCATATTTATAATAACATGAAAGTATGTAGAATCTACTGAAGTTATTATTTTTTTTTATAGAAACAACAAATAAATTAGAAGTGGAAGAAGAAAACAATTTTGAAAGAGGTGGTGAAATTATTACCTCTTCTTCGAGTGCTTCCTTATGATTTGATCAAAAGGGATCCATAAGTTGGATTTATGATCAAAGTAAGGAATATAAGTTTAATTTAGGGTATTTGGGAGGATATTTGATCATGGTTTGGCCGAGAAAAATGTCCTTGGATGTGTGAATTTGAGAGAAGGGGAAGTACCCTTTTATAAGAGAGGTGAGGGTCACTTTAGGAAAAGATTGAAATATTATTTTATTATAAAATATTTTTTGGTTTATAATGGATCAAAATGGATTTATTTCAAGGATGAGGTGGGGTTGGGTCAAAATATTCTCAAAAAATAGGTTTTAGACAAGTTTAGGTCATCATATTAACCTTATCTTTTAGATTTAATTCTTAGTTAAATAGTTTAACTTTTACCATGTCTTCTTATATATTTATATTACATGGTTAATAAACTTACTATAAAATGAAAATAGAACCTCAAGTGGTTAATTAATTACATATCTATAATTATATAAGTCCTTTGGTTGAACCTTATATTTTTAGGACAATTATATAATTTAATAAAATAGTATTTGTTTTAAAAACTAATTTATCCCAATTTTGAAACTATTTAGTATTTGGTTTTTGTGAAAGTCATAAAAATATTATTTATTAGAAAAAATACATTTAATAAACTCTAACATGTAATATTAACCTATAAAATCAGTGGAATGCATTAAAAGTTTCAATTTACATTTATTTTTATATTTATAACATCAATTATTTTAGTCTTTCATTAATAAGGTAATTACTACATCATCATTGTGTCATAAATAAATTTAATTATTTAATATATAAAAATTATAAATAAAATACCATTATGTATTAAATATTTTCATCTATCTAATTAATATTTATAGTCGAATTTATCATATGTGTAACCCTATATTAAAAATGTTTTAGTTATTAAACTTTGAATTTAACATTTTTAACTCTTCCTTAAATAAAATATAATAAATGTACTAATCCAATCCAAGTGGATAAAAAAGGATCATATTTTTTCCTAAGGTTTATTTTTGTCGAAATACAATTATCCAATAGAATTAGGACATGTTTTAGGGTAATTATAATAACACTTTTACCTTTAATTACCCTATTTACTTTTAACCGTGATAAATAAAATTCAAAAGTTACTATTCACCAAAAATTATTTTCAACCAATTGAACCAAAATTTACCTTCTGATATCAACTGTGTCTCTCATATTTTTTAAATTCAATTCACCTAAGTGGTAAAATTATGTTTTATGCAAATTTGCAAATGTACCTAGAAGGTGGGTAAAAAATGGTAAAAAGTTCAATAAAATTTTATTTATCAATATTATTATAAAATTACTTCAATGAATTACATTGAACTAATATAGGTATTATGTATCTATTTTGACTTTAAAATAAATTTAAATTAAAAGTTGGCTTTAAGCAATAACGTAGTGTTTTTTCACTATTCATCGAAAATTGAATGTTTTTAGAAAAATACTAAAAATTCACTAAAAGATAATTTTGATATTCAAAATATTAAAATAATTTCTATTTTACCAAATTCAAAACATATAATTTGTATTAATTTATTTAAAAATAATTCCCGTTGTCAAAACCAGAAAGTGGGTTTTTGAGAAGTAAAAACTATTAAAAGATTGATATGTGTTTTTGTCCAATTTAAATTTAAAATTACTTCCAATGACCAAAATTGGATTAAATGATAAAAATATAATCTAATTATACTTAAAAACCATTCAAATTTATAATTTAACACTATAAATTATTTTGATTAAAAAAGTTGTTTTCAATTAAAATTTAGTATTTTTCACTATTCATCAAAATATGAAAGTTATTAGAAAATCATTGAAAATTTATCCAAACTAAATTTTTGTATCCCTATTCTAAATAAGAAGTTTATTTTGTCAAATTAAATATATAAAAGTGTCAAATATTGGATTTAAAAAGGGTTCTCCATTTAAAGGCGGTAAAATTTTATTTTTTTGAAAAATACTTATTTTATCTGAAAAATTGAATTTGTTATTTTATTACATCTAAGAAACACATAATATGGATTTTAAAATTATATAGAGTTTATAAAATTCAAAATGCAGTTAATACTATTCATAACTGCTTTTTGAACGGCTAGTTTGGTAAGTCATGGTGCGCTCAAACTCGGTGTTGCATGTTGTAACATCCCAGTTCTGGAAGCCACCCAGAGGCACCTTGTACCCGGTTGGTCACATGGAATTAAGCGCATTTCCCCAAACACCAGAGGCTTCCAACTAGCAGCGAGGGCCTTGGGTGTGATAGTGGGGAAACTATGCCCTCATTGGCAGAGTAACACAGCGGAAGTAAAAACATGCAATAGCGAAAATAGTAATAATCCATAAAAGAGTAAACAACAGAAGACTAAAAGTAATAAAAAGCTGGAGAACATATATATATAAATGATGCATCTTACATATGTCTAATAAATAAGCCAAACAAATCACAATGCTGGAATACAAACAGTACCAAACCAAAGTACAAAAGAAACAAATAAACAGCTCCTCAGCATTACAAGCCTAATCTTGGTCCCATGCTCTCCATCTCCACAACAAGTCAAGTACCTAATGTAGAAGGGCGCTTTAACTTATATATAACTACAACAATATAATCTGTTAGGGGCCAAAATCATAACCCAAACAAGGTGTGAGACTAAATCCCAGTAGGCAACCACCCAAAGATATGTGCCTATCAGTCAGTGAATATATGGAAGGTAAAAGTACAAAAGCAGTAAACAAGAAAGTACTCAGCAGAAAACAATCCACAGTTCAACATCAAGCAGCAACTAATCAACAGCTAAACACAAACAGGTAACCCTCTGGGAAGTACTCACAGCCATCCCCTCTGGTCCTACCTAACAAGTACACGCAACCCTCTTGGTAGTACACTCGGCCTAACTCCTATGGTTCAGTCATAAGAATATATAAAGACTCTATGAGGAAGCACACACAGTCAATTTTATTTATAGTCTAAGGTATTCAGGGACTCTCTGAGGAAGCTCACACGGTCAATTCCTCTTATATCCCCAAGGTTAAGGACTCTCTGAGAAAGCTCACTCGGTCAATTCCCTTTATAGCCTAGGTCATTCAAAGACTCTCTAGGGAATCTCATGCGGTCAATTCCCCTTATATTCTAAAGTAGTTTAAGGAATCTCTGAGGAAGATCACTCGGTCAATTCCACTTATATCCCAAAGTGATTCAAAGACTCTTTGAGGAAGCTCACTCAGTCAATTCCCCTCATAGTCTAAAGTGCTCAAAGACTCTATGAGGAAGATCACTTGGTAAATTCCCCTTATAATCTACTACACCAGGTTCTCATAGACCTGTGTAGATCAACGAGCATAGAAATGAAATATGGACAAAGTAAACCTACATAACTACTTTGCTAATAGTCTACAGTATGTCAAGCATGTCAGAAAAACAAACACTCCACCCTACAACACTAGGCATGAAAAAAATAGGCAAGGCGGCCAAACAGGCTAAGCAGAACAACAGTTGTAAACAAAACATGCATGGGAAACACATCCAAATCATATAAAACAACCCTATTCACATCCAATTAACCTCTAAATAGGCATACAAGCATGGAAGGTAATCAACAAGGGTACAAGGGTAAACACGCAATACCCCGTTCAAGGGTATTGGATAAAATTGCACATAATACTCAAAGACTTTCAACAGAAAGGCACAAACCAACTACCTTAGTGTTGGGAGATTGCTATACATGAAACTCGAGGCTTGAATCACCTTAGAACACCGAATATCTACAAAAATGTCTAAAACATTCAATAGAGGATAACTTGAGAAAGAGGTGGAATCATGAAACAAAGCTCAAAATGAAGAGAGAGCTTACTGAGATGATCCCAACGCAATTGACAGTGGTTGAATCGGAGTTCAGATGCTTGGTCAGGGGATCGGAGGAAGATCGTGGCCATACAGGAGATCTCGGCCGAACGAGACCTAGAAGGAGACGTTCTTGGAGATTAGACGTGACCCCAGTGCATTTAATGAAAAAAAAGAAAGTACACGACTTATACTTTTGAAGTACACGACATGAACTCGCTATTTATATACTCTGCTTTAAGAGGCATCCAGGTTACCCCCACATGGTCGTGTGCATGGCTACTACACGGCCAGCACACGGCTACCTGCGGTAACCGAGTACATGGTGTGTACTTCGAAAATTTCCAGAATTTCCTCTTTTTCTCAAAAACGACCAGAAAAGGAAAACATACCTGAAAAGAAGATCCGGGTTCTTACAAACATCCCCCCTTAAAAAAATTCATCCCTGAATTTCTGTAGTGTGACGACATAGCAGAAGAAACTCTGAACAGCTCTAGCCACTGGGCTCGTACATCAGCCTCCCTCTCCCAAGTCTCATTCTGTACCTGCCTGTACTGCCATAACACTCATACCAGAGGAAAAGACCTGCCATGAAGAACCTTTGTATTGCGATCAACAATCTAGATATGATTCTCCTCGAATGACACATCCACTTCAAGATTAACCTCCTCAAGTTGAAAGACATGAGACGGGTTTGAAAAGTAACGTCGGAGCTGAGAAATGTGAAAAATGTTGTGCACATCTCGGTAACTCTGAGGTAACTGCAACCGATAGGCAACCGACCCAACTCTCTACAACACCTCAAATGGCCCGACGTACCTTGAAAAAAGGTTATCCTGTATCTTAATCCTCCTTTGTCCCAACCTCGGTGTAACACACAGGAAAACCTGATCCCTGACCTCGAACTCCAGAGGTTGTCTCCACTGATCAGCATAAGACTTCTGTCGAAACTGTGCAGTAGCCATACTCTTCTGAATCAACTCTATCTACTTTGTGGTCTCCTAAACAAGACGAGGTACCAACAAAGCTACCTCTCATGTCTCCAGCCAACATAAGGGTGATTAGCATGGCCTACCATACAAAGCCTCATAAGGTTCCATCTGAACAGTTGCTTGAAAACTATTATTGTAGGAAAAATCCAAAAGAGGTATATTCTTCTCCCAAAACCCTCCAAAATCCAGAAAGCATGCTCGAAGTATGTCCTCAAGCACCTAAATCATACGCTTGGACTAGCCATCTGTTTGGGGGTGGTAATCTATACTCAAAAGTACCTATGTACCCAAGGCCTTCTGAAGCCCCTGCCAGACCCAAGAAGTAAAATGGGCATCCCTGTCTAAAAAAATAGAGTGTCGAACTCCATGCAGACGTACAATCTCGCGGATGTAAAACCATCCCAGCTCATCAACACTAAAGGTCTCCTTCATTGGAAATAATTGAGCAACATTTGAAATCCTGTCAATGACAACCCAAACTACATCATTCCCTCGAGGTGACCTTGGCAACCCTATTATGAAATCCATCACGACGTCGTTCCACTTCCACTCAGGAATGGGTAACTACTGTAAAATCCCTATTGGCCGCTGATGCTCCGCCTTCACCTGCTGATAGGTGGAACACCTCATGAAGAAACCAAAAAAATCTCTCTTCATACCTAGACACCAATATTGACGGTGTAGATCATGATACATCTTGGTGACACCAGGATGAACTGCCCAAACTGAGTAATGAAAGTCCCGCATCATCTCCTCGTGTATGTCTGCTGGCACCCATACGCACCCCTGAAAACGCAAGATCTCATCCTCGCCTATGGTCTATCCAGGAATAGGGTCCTCTCCTGACACGCTCTTCCTTAGGACTATGCCTTCTGAATCTGATAGCTTCCTCATCCACACTCAATCAAGAAGAGTATAGGTAACTACTATAGAAGAAAGAAACGTCTGCCCCTTTCTATCATGAACCTACAAATGCATCTATGAGAACAGAGCCATAAAATGCCACTCACTACTGGCCTCTTGAATTTCCTATATATGTGTCCTCCTAATCAGTGCATCAGCTACTGCGTTGCCTTTCCCAGGCATATAGGCATGCTCAAAATCAAAAGACTGAAGGTACTCAACCCACCTTCACTATCTCAAATTCAAGTCATAATGAGTGAAGATGTACTTGAGACTTTTGTGGTTAGTGAAAACCACATAATTCTCTCCTAAAAGATAATGTCTCCAACAACATAAAACATGAACAACTGCTATCAACTCCAGATCGTGCATTGGGTAATTCCTCTCATGTGGCCTCAACTACTGAGACCCGTATGCAACGAATCCTTCTCCCTGCATAAGCATAGCTCCCATACCGATACCTGATGCATCGTAGTAAATAGTATAGATCTTTCCTGGCTCTGGAAAGACTAATATCGGTGCTGAAGTAAACCTACCTTTCATCTCCTGAAAGGTTGACTCACATGAATCTGACCATAAGAACTTCACACCCTTCTTAGTTAGACCCTTCAGAAGTGCTGCTAAGCATGAAAAGTCTGGTATGAAGCGTCTGTAGTATTCAGCCAGCCCTAAAAAACTCCTTACCTCAAAGACGTTCTTCAGATGCTCCTAGGAAACTACTGCTATCACTTTCTCTGGGTCTATTGATACTCTTGTCTCTGAGATAACATGACCCAAGAAGTGAATCTGATCCTTCCAAAAGTGGAATTTTTAGAGCTTAACATAAAATTGATGCTCTCTTAGTATACTCGGAATGATCTCAAGATGGGTAGCATGGTCATGTTGAGTGTGAGATTACACCAAGATATCGTCCAAAAAAACCACCACGAAGGAATCCAAGTATGGATGGAACACTCGGTTCATCAGTGCCATGAAAACTGTAGGTGCGTTTGTGAGACCGAATGACATAACCATACACTCATATAGACCATACCTAGTCCAGAAGGCTGTGAGAGGTATATCAGATGGTATGACGTGCAACTGATGATAACCAGATCTCAAGTCGATCTTCAAGAACACCCGGGATCCTCGAAGCTAATCAAAGAGATCATCAATCCTAGGAAAGGGATATTGGTTCTTGACCGTCAACTGGTTCAACTTCTGGTAATCCACACAAAGCCTAAGGGTACCATCTTCCTTCTTCACAAATAGGATAGGTGAACTCCAAGGAGAAGTACTGGGTCAGATGAAACCCTTTTCTTGTAACTCCTCCAACTGCTTCTTGAGCTCCTGCAACTCAGGTGTAGCCATCCTATAAGGAGGAATGGACACCAATGCCGCCCCTGGCACAAGATCAAAAGAAAATTCTAACTCACGCTCTAGAGGAAAACCTGAAAAGTCCTCTGGAAAGACATCTCTGAAACAATCCCCCACTGGAGGAAAGTCTAATTGTGAAGTCCCCTAGTTATCTAGATATATACTAGAAATATGGGCTGTAACTCCTCCCAACCCATGATGCTCGGGTCTTGATCTACCTGCCTGGACATCCCATTCGCCCCTATGAAGGAAAGATCCACCCTCTGGTGATATGAAACTCACCCTACGGTGATAAAAATTGATGACTACCTAAAAGGGAACTAACCAGTCCATCCCTAGAACGAAATCATAGCTTGTCATCTCTAGGATATAGAGGTCCCAGAAGAAGTGACACCCATCTACCTCTAGAGGTCACTCCTTGCACTGATGTACACTCGCCGTTATAGTCCCCAACGGAGTGTCTAGCGTCAAGAAATTAGCAGAAGAAAAGATGCAGAGCCCAAGGCTCTCCACAACAACAACAAAATAAAGCTATAGGAATCCCCTATATCAAAAAGATCAGAAGCTAAAACTGAGGCTACTAAGATCATACCTCAAACCGTAGAGGGTTCAGGATCCTACTCCTACTGGGTCTACTCCACTGCAAAAGTATGACCTATGTCGCAGCCCTGTGACCCTTCTTAACCACTCTAAGCTGATCCACCCTGTTGTCGCTGAAAGACTTGTGATTGACCACCATGACCATGACCTCCACCTCATCCAGAATGGCTGAAAGAACTCTAGTTCCCTGACTGATGAGAAACTGGTGGTGCTACTCCTAATGAGGAGTCATAGAAGAACCCCTGTCACCAGCTGCTGGTGAAAAGATCTGACAGAAGCGCTGAAGATAACCCATCTTTCCACAAGATTGGCACTCCACTGGGTCTCTCGGGTAATGTGGCCTCGTATGACCGCTCTTACCGCACTGGTAGCACACCACCTAGCTATCATAAGATGCATCACGCCTACTCTAACCTCCTCGAGCAAACTCCCTACAACACTTCCTACTGTCAGTAAGAGTAATACTAACTCTGGATACTGAACCAACCTGGCCCACTGCTCCAGAATCCCTCATATTGCGCTCTGTGATCAGTGCCTGGTTGACTATGGAGGATATCAAAGTCAACCTGAAGATGTTCACCTGCGATTAGATGTCGTGTCTGAGACCATCCTCGAAATTCCTTGTAAGGAACAACTCATCACCTCCTGGAATAGGTGTGAAACGCTGCAGCTCTGTGAAGCGAGAGGAATACTCCATAACAGAAAGAGTACCCTGCTCTAGAATCATGAACTCTCGGGCTCGATCGACCCTCAAGGTCTCCGGATAGAAGTAATTATATAAGATGTTCCGAAACTCATCCCAAGTCATATTCTACTAGCATCCAGCCTGTGAGATCACATCCCACCACCTCTTGGCGGAGTCTCGAAGCATGTAGGTAGAAAGATTTACCCTATTTTCTGGAGGTATCTCTAGATGCTCGAAAATAGCCAATGTGGCTTCTAGCCATGACTCTGCAGCCGAGGGTCCTCCATCCCCTGAGAAAGTAGGAGGATGCTACTGCTGAAAAACCCTTGTCAATTCTGCCATCGACAGGGTAGGAGGGGGCGCTCCCTAAAAGGTCTACATAATCCTAAAAAGCCTTCTCTGAACTGTACATTAGCACCTGTGTCAGGTATAATGGCTGGTGCTAAGACTGGAAAAACTGGAGGATCTGCAGGTAGTCCCCGATCAGCCATGTCCGGTGTCTGATCACCACCTGAAAACTGGCATACAACCAAAGGACGTCTCGGTGGAATGACTCTGCAAGGTCAAACGCACACCTTAAAAAAAGATTTTCAAGGATTGAAACTAGAAGTGTAAGAAGGGAACATGAGAAAGAAATCACTCAAGTTTTACAAAACATGACTACATGACGTGTACAATTCTTACACGGCGTGTTACCTTAAGCCATTCACATGGGCGTGTACTTCTACTAAAACTGGTTGTGTAACACCCCAAACACACGAAATGTTGTACTAACACACAAAATGTACTTGAATACTCTTTACCTACCCAAGTCCTTCTACACAGTTAAGCCACATGGCTCTCCTAAGACAAGACTACACATCTTGTTCAATATAGACACAGCGTGTACGAGGCAAGCTTCACCTGGACCATGTTGTTAGTGAAACAACCTGACACACAACTCACACTACACGACGTGTTCAAGGCAGACATGGTGTTTACGTGAAAGGTTAAAAATGACCCATATTGTTGGTTACACGGCCGTCTACTTGGGTCAGACTACACAACGTTCTCAATCTTGAAACGGCGTGTATTGCTTAAGGTTTTGATAGTCCGTGTTGTTAATTACACGACGGACACAGGGTCAACACTACACAGCATGCGCAACTGGTACATGGTGTGTTCCCACCATAATTTCCCTATACCGTGTCTCTACTCACACAGTCTATGACACGGTTAGAGACTACACGACGTGTAATTACAGTATACAGTGTATACTTAAGAAAAACAGTTTCTTCCCAAACAGAAGAACACATGGCGTGTAGTCAAAACTACATGGCTTGTATTCTGGGTTTTTCCAAACAGTAATCCTTATAAACTACTCCAAAGCCCAGAAAACACTAAAACGAACATCAAAGTTCCAAATTCTGATCCGTGAGAGCCCATACTCCCCACAAATCAAAGTTTGGCATCTTACACATGTTATAACAAGGAAAACAAGGTAATGATCCACCAAATTTCGATCCATGAGGGCCCATAACACCTCAAGAACCAAAGTTTGGAATTTATTCAAACAAAACCTTACACAAAAAATACCCTATCAAACAACAAGTATTTTTATCAAGGAATCTATCACAAAAACATTCATATTTTACACAACATCTATCACAACAACATGCAATCGCTAATGCATCCTAGATGGAATGACAAGAATGCATGACATGTGATTTCTAGAAAGTGCCTATATGATGCATGAGATGGCACACCCTCATTTAATCAGGTTGTGATAGAAATATAACCTCAATAAAATTAACGGTAACAACACAAAACATGTGAATCACCCAACGGTGAAAATCGAATCAACCATAAAGTTGAAAAACTAGAAAAATTGTATTAAACAAGGTAGATTGGATTTTCCCTGTACACGGGTTAGCTACTCTCAGGCATAACTTATTACCAAGTACCTATTCCGTCCTATCCATGGCTAAAGGCTCCAAAAAGTAAGTCATGAGAAAATAATTCCTCTGATACCACTTTGTAACGTCCTGGTTCCAGAATCCACCCAGAGGCACCCCGTACCCAGTTGGTCACATGGCCTCAAGCGCATTTCCCCAAATGCCAGAGGCTGCTGACTACCAGCGAGGGCCTTGGGTGTGATAGTGGGGAAACTATGCCCTCATTGGCAGAGTAACACAACAGAAGTAAACAACATGAAGTAGCAGAAACAATAATAATCTATACAAGAGTAAACGACGGAAGAATAAAAGTAAGAAACAGCTGGAGCACAATTATATATAAATGATGCATGATACATATGTCTAAGAAAGGATCTAAAAAAATCACAATATTGGAATAAAAATAGTACCAAACCAAAGTAAAAAAAAAAACAGATAAACAACTCCTCAGCATCGCAAGCCTAAGCTTGGTCCCATGCTCTCCAGTTCCACAGCAAGTCAAGTACCTAACGTAGAAGGGCGCTTGCCCTTATCTATACCCACAAAAATATAATATTTTTGGGCCCAAAAGCATGACCCAAAAGGGTGTGAGACTAAATCCAAGTAGGCAACCACCCAAAGATCTGTGCCTATCAGTCAGTGAATATATAATAGGTAAAAGTACAAAAGCAGTAAACAAGAAAGTACTCAACAAGAAACAATCCACAGTTCAACATCAAGAAATAGCTAATCAACAACTAAACACAAACAGGTAACCCTCTGGGAAGTACTCACAGCCATCCCCTCTAGTCCTACCTAACAAGTACATGAAACCCTCTGGGCAGTACACTCGGCCTAACCCCTCTGTTTCAGTCATAAGAATATATAAAGACTCTCTGAGGAAGCACACACAGTCAATTAACCTTATAGTCTAAGGTAGTCAGGGACTCTATGAGGAATATCACATGATCAATTAACCTTATATCCACAAGGTCAAGGACTCTATGAGGAAGATAACTCGGTCAATTCCCCTTATATCCTAGGCTATTCAAAGACTCTTTGAGGAAGCTCACTCAGTCAATTCCCCTTATATTCTAAAGTAGTTCAAGGACTCTCTGAGGAATATCACTCAGTCAATTTTCCTTATATCCCAAAGTGATTCAAATACTCTATGAGGAATCTCACTCGGTCAATTCCCCTCATAGTCTAAAGTGCTCAAAGACTCTATGAGGAAGCTGACTTGGTCAATTCCCCTTATAGTCTACTACACCAGGTTCTCACGGACCTGTATAGGTCAACGAGCATAACAATGTAATATGGCCAAAGTAAAACTACAGAACTACTTGGATAACAATCTACAGCATGTCAAGCATGTCAGAAAAACAAACACTTCACCCTATAACACTAGGCATGGAAAAAACAGGCAAGGCGGCCAAACAGGCTAAGCAGACCAACGGTTGTAAACAGAACATGCATGGGAAACACATCCAAAGCATAGAAAACAACCCTATTTACATCCAATTAACCTCTACATAGTCATATAAGCATGGAATGCAATCAAAAAGGGTAAAATAGTAAACAAGTAATACCCTATTCAAGGGTATTGGACAAAATTGCACATAATACTCAGAGACTTTCAACGGAAAGGAACAAACCACCTACCTCGACGTTGGGAGATATCTATACGTGAACCTTGAGGCTTGAATCACCTTAGAACTCTGAAGATATACAAAAACATCTAAAAAATTCAACAGAGTATAACTTGATAAAGAGAAGGAATCATGAAACGAAACTCAAGCAGAAGAGAGAGTTTACCGAGGTGATCCCAATGCAATTAACAGCGGTTGAATCAGAGTTTGGATGCTCGGTCAGGGGATCAGAGGAAGATCGCAAATGTACATGATCTCTTGTCTGAACGAGACCTAGAAGGAGACGTTCTTGGCAATTAGACGCGACCCCAGTGTGTTTAATGAAAAAAAAATAAAGTACACGACATGTACTTTTGAAGTACACAATGTGTACTCACTGTTTCTGTACTCCACTTTAAGCGGCCTCCAGGTTACCCCCACATGGCCGTGTGCATGGATGCTACACGACCAGAACACAGCTACCTATGGTAACCGAGTACACGATGTGTACTTTGAAAATCTCCAAAATTTCCTCTTTTTCTCAAAAATGACCAGAAAAAGGAAAACATACCTGAAAAGAAGATCCGGGTTCTTACACATGTAGCGCAAGCTATTGAATTACTTTAAAGAAAATAACTTACAATGAAATATTGAGGTGTTACATTCTTCCCCCCTTTTGGAAATTGCATCCTCGTAATTTTAAAATTAGTCTTGGGAACTTCATTGAAATCCCCACATCAGAAAAAGAGTCAATAAAACTGTCACTTTAAAAGGAAGAAAGAGAAGTACAAAGGTCACCCTAGATAATCCATAATAGGATTCCATGTAGAAAAACATGGATATAGAAGATAAACTAAGTGTCAAGTTCTGATAGTGAGTGATAGAAAACATGATCAGGAGAAAGTTAAAAACAAGAAAACCACAAACTTGTGATGGGTTAAACGGTCATTAGTTTCCTAGTAGGAAAATTAAAAAGATAACATTTTTTGTTTTAAGTTCCATTTCATAAAGTTGAGAAATTTATTTATTAAATTTACTAAGAACATAGATATATATACTTACTTTTCAAGGAGAGTTTCATCCTTTAATAAATTTCTACCACTAACTAATATTTTCTCCAAATGATGAGTATTCAAGATGACTTGGTCACACCTGAAGCGCTAGAATAAACTTCTATAGAATCACACAATTCCAAAAGTATGAACTATATATTTCCATTGTATTTAGATATTAACCAAAACAAAAATGGTTAGTAAAATATCATATGATCCCCAAAATTGATAATCCTTTATAGAAATAAATACTAATATTAATTTCCAAAATTAAAAAAATACACCCAAAGTTCAATAAAGACCATTCAATAAACAATTGTCCTTAAAATACTTAAATATAATCCAAACTAATATTAAAGCCCAAAACTCAGAAAAATTTAATCACATAGTCTTTCATAGTAAATCTTAACATTTATCTCCAAATAACATCAACTAATCTTAAAGTCTCATACTAATGTGTAATTAACCAAATCACATATTCAATATGATAGGTTAATCATTTCCATTAATAAACTAAATCTCTATAAGTACACAATAAAAACATAGATTCTTCCAAAATAAAAATCCACCATTACTTCTTAAATTAAATCCCATACTATTCTATTTTCCTTAGGGATATAGTGTTCCCAACAGAGTGATTGTCTTCCAAAATAAAATTTATCACTTAATCACCAAATTATTTTCCTATACTAAAGATATCCATTTGATAAAACATAATATCCCAAATCAAATTACTATTGATCAATAAAATAATTTAACTAAAAACAATTAGTCACACTAACCAGAGACTTCACATATTCTAATGGTAGGCGATAAATCCCAGTCACACTTTGGTTGTGGGTTTGATTCCCACAGCTTTGTCTGACATGATGGGTTGTCACATAGTCTGCATGTTGTCCTTTTTCAAAAATTTTATTTTATAACATTCCCAAAATGAGATAAATTCATCAAAATAACCATAACATAATTTAACCACAAATGTTATCTCATACCTCACATTTTCATCCCAAAAATTAATAACTTGTAATTGCCTCAAATTCAAGGATCATATAAACCCAAATGGTTCTTTATAACTATATCCACAAAAGAAAATAAAATTATTCCTCAAATATAATTTTCACATAACAAACTATAGGGTTACACATACAAGAGAAAAGTCTTCCAAAGTAATCCCATAAACATATAAAATTAATACTTTTAAACATTTTTCCATCCATTTATTTCCACATAGGTTCTTCCTTGACCTAGTGGTTATCCTATATAATAGGGAATTGAATCAGGTAATGCCCAGGTCCCCTATATTTATGGAAAATGACTGTAAATAGATTATTAGGATCATTTTTATTTTTCTTTCATAGTACTCTTCATTTTTCCTCGTCAATTATTTAATTTATTTCCTTCATTCCCACAAATAAAGCATTTCATTGTTCCATTGAGACAATTTCCTGGGTGTCTCTTTCAACATTTATTTCATGATGGAAATTGAGATTTCTTTTCTCCACGGTCTCCACTTCTGGAGCTCTTATCATTCTCCACCTTTCTCTTCTTTGTTGAGTTTGGGAGTTGGTTAATGTATATGTTGTTGATCATATTTTTGGAAAGCTGCTTCGGCATGAACACGATATATTTTATGCCTATCAACATTCCATTTAGTTTCTCATTTCCACCATCATTCCCACCTTTTACATCATGTTCAATGTTACTATGACTTTTTTAGAATCCAACCATTGACTAAAACTAGAAAGAATAGTGTGAGTAACATTAGTCATAAAATCATTTAGAGAATATCATGACACCTTATTTTCAATCTAAAACACCTTAGGATTAACCAAGGTTATTTATTCTCATATTATATTAAAATCCTTCAAATCAGTTTGTAAAAAAATGTGAATTATCCTAAGAATATTCCCTGAGAGTGTCGTAACCATGAGTGCAACAAAGTCTATTGTCATGCACCAGTTCATGTTCAAGTCTAGCTCAAAGCGGTGTTTTTGGGTTTTACCCCTAGATACATCTATGGCAGAGCCACATCTACCAGATCATATCCATACAGGGATGCATTGCTTAGAAAATTCACAAAATCTCTATATTACCAAAATTCTAGGAAGTTCTTCTATAATAATCCTGAAAGTCTATCTTAGGGTAATGTTCTCTAATCAGAGTTTTTCTAAATCTAGTTTCCAAGGTTTGTACTAAACTTCCTCTGATACCAAATGTAAGAACCCGACCCTAGTTACCTAGATTTAGTGTATTATTACATAAAATTGGCATAATTACAAGGAATCAAGTCCCGAAGGGCCTATTAGTTTAGTAGTCATGGAAAATAGATTACATACATGAAATTCACATTACAATTTCTTACTTAAAATACAACACAGATAATCCTTTGAGAATTACATTATTCTACTAGATTAAACCTGCATATAAAACATAATACACTTCTTGGAATCCTAAGAAAATAAAACATAATAAATGGGTGAGCTCAGATGCTCAGTAAGGATAAACAATATAACCAAAACTTTCATAAATAAGCATAAACATTTAAGGCAATGTATAAGACTAAAACACAAGACTTTTAAACTTAAACTTCAATATAACATGGAAAATTTAAATCAAATAATGATATTTACTTATTAACATGGATATTCTACTAGTAAAATAATCACATGTAATATCAATATCTAATTTTATAATTATGGAATGCATAATAACCAACATCATAACCACATAGTCAAGGCCTCGTGCCAAGACTACAAATAATATTTTGTCAAGGCCTTGTGCCAAGACACTAGTTTGTCTCATGAGACCTACCGATGTATCGAAGAGCTATATAGGGCTCCACCCGTCACTTACTAAGTCCAATGCATTCCTCATATAAAAAGGTTGAAACATAATCTAAACATTCGTATTAAAACTAGCATACAAAATGCCAATATTTTAACCACAAACCATGAATGGTATAAAAATAGAAAATCCACAATCAAACATAACTCATTAAATAAAATATATAAGATTTTATTATAATAAATCAATATCAATCAATAATAATAAAGGATATTCACATAGATGAAAATAATCAGTAAAACTATTTGAGAGAAATATCCCATTTTTCTTGAAAACATTTAAAAGTCTCACTATTTATCAAGAAGCCATATAAAGATATTTTTGAATCAAAGTATCCCATACCAATTTTAAAATTTTAAAATGAATTTTAATTTTAAAACATTCATGTCCATATAAATAAATCCTTAAAACCATTTTTAAAACATGGACATTAATGAGAAATATTTAGAAGAATAAATATTTAAAACATTTAAAATGATATTTTAGTTAGAGTTCCTAACCAAATTAGAGACGCTTGAATAAAAATAATTGTTGTAATCCAAACTTTATAATATCATTAGGATAAAGGGATTCATGATATACTATGTCAAAGTATAGTATATACACCATATAAAAGTGAATTGGCTCATAACAACAAAGAAGTCTCAATAGAATGTAAATTGAGATAAAATCCTTTATAAAGACCGTATCCATAGGTTAAGGATAAATCAATGACATAATTATGTGTGAAAAATATAAATACACTCAATATGATTGGATATTTAGTGTTAATAAATCATATTACATTCACACATATTCTTGTAAAAACAACACCAATGACTTAGATGTTTAACTCAATGAATGGAAATTGAGTTGAGATTACTCTTATCAAGTTCATATCGATGACTTGAAAATTTATCAATGGAGTTATTATGTGTATCAAAAGTATATCCACAAAAATTTGAGTGGAAATTAATACATAAATAAATAAATAGTGATTTCACACATAATCTTGGAGTAAAATAATCAATGAAGTTTTCATAAAACCCAATGAGTAGAAATCAAAATTAGAAATTCCCTTACCAATTTGGTAACTTACGAAACATATACCCCATGAAATAAGGATCATAAAATTAAGATGTTAATACCAATAAATTAAATTATATTACACAAATAATACAATCATGGGTAGTACATACACCACACTAAAGGAAATAGTGACAATATAACATAAATCTCACGCGAATAAGAAGTGAGATGAAAACCCATTACCTTATACTTTCTTTTAGTCTATGATAAGTTTACCATCCTTTATAATGGTTAAATAATTTTTATTAAATTATAAAAGAACCACATACATAAATATGATATCATATATGATCTTCTAATATTGCTTTGTTAATAATATTTCAGTAGTATCATTGTTTCAGGTGTTAACTGATTCTTTTTCCTTTATATGTTTTGTTACATAAGTCATGTTTTTTATGGATAGGATGTATTTTATTCATATAAAGAATGATATTAAGTTCTTAAACATTATTTTAAATCATAAAATGAAAATTATTCTTGAATGGTTACGATGGGAAATGAATCTCATTGCATTCGTGGAGACGGTAATCCGTACGTACACATGAGCGACAATATCATTCTATTGATGGTGAAATACTATATAATTGGATGGTATTTCATATATAAAGAATAATTAAAATTTTATATTTATTATTTACATCAATTATACTCATTATTATATCTATCCAAATAATGAAGTGTTGAATAAAAAACTACACCACAATGTGGAGACGGTAAGCCGTACGTACACATGTATGGTGACTTTGTCATTTATAGGATGGATAAAATAATGAATATGGTTGTACCATATTTATAATAACATGAAATTATATAGAAGGTACTGGAGTTATTATTTTGGTATGGAAACAACAAAGAAAGAGGAAGTGGAAGAAGAAAAGAACTATGAAAGAGGAGGTGAAATTATTACCTCTTCTTCGGGTGCTTCCTTTTGATTTGATCAAAAGGGATCCTTAGGTTGGATTTCGAATCAAAGAAAGGAATATAAGTTGAATTGAGGTAATTTGAGAGGATATTTGACCAGGGGTTGTCCAAGCCAAATGGATTTGGATGTGTGAATTTGAGAGAAGGTGAAGTACCCTTTTATAAGAGAGGTGAGGGTCACTTTAAGAAAAGATTGAAATATTATTTTATTATACAATAATTTTCGGTTTCTAATAGCTCCAAAGGGATTTAGTTCTAGGATAATGTGATTATGTATTGAAATATTCTCAACCAATAGGTTTTATACAATTTTAGGTCATCATATTAACCTTATCTTTTAGATTTAATTCTTAGTTAAATAGTTTAACTTTTACCATGTCTTCTTGTATCTTTATATTACTTGGTTAATAAACTTACTATAAAATGCCAAGAGAACCTAAAGTGGTTCATTAATGAAATATATATAATTATATAAGTCCTTTGGCCTAACCTTATATTTTTAGGACTCTTATATAATTTAATAAAATAGTATTTGTTTTAAAAACTCATTTATGTCAATTTTGACACTATTTGGTATTTGGTTTTTGTGAAAGTCATAAAAATATGATTTCTTAGTAAAAAATGCATTAATTCAACCCTAAAATGTCATATTAACCTATAAAATTAGTTTAATGAATCAAAAGTTTCAAATTAAATTTATTTTTATATTTATAACATCAATTATTATAGCCTTTCATTAATAAGGTAATTACTGTATCAACATTGTGTCATAAATAAATTTAATTATTTAACCTCTAAAAATTATAAATAAAATACAATTATCTATTAATTTTTTTTATATTTCTAAATAATATTTATATTTTAATTTATCTAATGTTTAAACCTATATTAAAAATGTTTTAGTTATTAAACTTTGAATTTAACACTTTTAACCCTTCCTTAAATAAAATATAATAGATTTCCTAATCTAATCCAAGTGGATAAAAAAGGATTATATTTTGTCCTAAGGTTGATTTTGGTCGAAATAAAATTATTTAATAGAATTAGGACATGTGTTAGGGTAATTATAATATCATTTTTACCTTTAATTACTCTATTTACTTTTAACCGTGGTAAATAAATTCAAAAGTTACTATTCACCAAAAAATATTTTCATCCTATTTAACCACATGTTACTTACTGATATAAACCATGTCTCTTGTATTTTTTAAATTCAATTCACAGAAGTAGTAAAATTATGTTTTATGCAAATTTGCAAATGTACCAAGAAGGTGGGTAAAAGACGATAAAAAGTTCAATAAAATTTTATATATCTAATCTTACTATAAAATGAATTAAATGAATTACATTGGAATAATATAGGTATTATGTATATATTTTTACTTTAAAATAAATTTAAATTAAAAATAATTATTTAAATAAAAATTCGGCTTTAAACTATAATGCAGTGTTTTTCACTATTCATAAAAAATTGAATGTTTTTAGAAAAATACAAAAAATTTACCAAAAGATAATTTTTATATTCCAAATAAAAAAATTATGTCTATTTTACTAAATTAAAAACATAGAATTTTTATTCATTAATTTAAAAATATTTCCCGTTGTTAAAACCAGAAATCGGGTTTTTGAGAAGTAAAAACTATCAAAAGATTGATATATGTTATATGTCCAATTTAAATGTAAAATTACTTCCAATGAACAAAATTGTATTAAATGATAAAAATATAATCTAATTATACTTAAAAACCATTCTAATTTATAATTTAACACTATAAATTATTTTGATTAAAAAAGTTGTTTTCAATTAAAATTTAGTATTTTTCACTATTCATCCAAATATGAAAGTTATCAGAAAAGCACTGAAAAATTATCCAAACTAAATTTTTATGTACTGCTTCTAAATAAGAAGTATATTTTTTTTAAATTGAATATATAAAAGTGTCAAATATTGTATTTAAAAAGTGTTCTCCATTAAAAGGCGACAAAATTGCATTTTTTGAAAAATACTTCTTTTATCTGAAAAATTGAATTTGTTCTTATATTATGTCTAAGAAACACATAATATAGATGTTAAAATTATATGGAGTATATAAAATTCAAAATTCATTTAATACTATTCATAACCACTTTTTGAACGGCTAGTTTGGTATGTCGTGGTGCGATCAAACTCAATGTTGCGTGTAGTGCAAGCTATTGAATTAATTTAAAGAAAATAACTTACTGTTGGTCAGAGTGGATACTCAAGAGGGGGGGTGAATTGAATTCCAATTAAAATTTCTATTTTAAAACTTTGTCTTAAAATCCCCCAAATAAAATACTAAATTAAACTGTAGTGAATTTATATCAAAGTAAGGGTTCAGTTGGGTTCTCAAGGGATTGATTATTTCCCAGTTAATCAAAACAGAAAGGTTGATTAACTTTTGAAACAAACTTACTTATTTACAACTAATATAAACACTTGAGAATTTAATTATCAAAGTGACTTTAAAACAGTTTTGGTTTTAAAGAAATTAGCAGCGGAATAAAGAATAAATTTGAAAGATATAGCACAACAGATATAACCAAGAGGTTCAGTCTCAAGCCGAGACTTAATCCTCTCAACAATTTGTATAAAGGTGATCCACACCCTGGATTGGGGATTACAGTAGTATACAATTGTCCAGGTCCAAGACCTCTACCACTGTTATCCGTGGGAAAAAAACAACAACAATCAGCTGTCCAGGTCACACGACCTCTACCACTATCCCAGTGGGAAATAAAAGAAGTAAGAGAGTTAAGTGAGGATTTACAAATCCTCCAGTTAAGGCACAAGAGACAATGTGTGTGTAAAATACATTATATAACACACACTGCTCAATATGTAAAAAGATAAATCACAGAGCAAATATTTAGAGTTTAGAAATGGCTCTAGTGATTGTCGTGCAGTTCTGGACTCCTTTGATTGATTAGAATTCGCTCTGAGTCCTCTTCTGGTTTTTGTCTGAAAAAATAGAGTATCATCTGTTTCCTTGACTTCTATATGTAGAGAATGTTGAAGAAGCTATTGAGTTGATGTTTTCTTTTTGTTCTCAGCTCTTCTCTGGTACGTACGATTGTAGGTGATCTTCTTGTAAGCTCAGACGTATCTCTTCATGTACACCAGATCAAGTGTTCTTCACTTGTTCAGCGCGGCTGCAACCTATTCACAGCACATGTTCAACTCTCTGATCTATTCGTGTGTATACGCGCATGTGTGTATCTCAGATCGACAATAACATCCTTCTTTTAAAGCACGAGCTCTGGAAAAAGATATGATTTCCTTTTTGCAGGTATGAGGTACGGTTTCCTGACATCCAACAAACAGACATTAATAATATGTCAGTGCATTAATATATACCTAATATGACCATTGGTTAGGTTAAACAATAATAAAGAATTAAAGCATGTCGGGGTTCTGTCTCTGAACATTTGCTCATGATAACGGTAGACTTGTGTTACAGTAGGTGTCTGTAGGTCTGAGTATCGGTAGACATTTGTAACGGTAGACTTGTCTATTGGTAGACTTGATGTATCGGTAGTGGTGGAATTGTAACAGTAGCGGTGGCTCTGCCTTTACCAGTAGCGGTAACTCTCTATCGGTAGCTGTGGCTCTGCCTTGTAACGGTAATGGTAGCTCTTTATCGGTAGCTGTGGCTCTGCCTTGTAACGGTAGCGGTAGCTCTCTATCGGTAGACTTTCCATAACGGTGGACTTCAGCATATCGGTAGCTGTCAACTTTGCTGTAGCGGTAACTATTGACTTCATTGTATCAATAGCTCTATCAGTTGATTTTGATGCAGTGATGGACTTTGGGTATCAGTTGGGTATCGGTAGATATACCGGTAGCTGTATCAGTAGCTCTCTTATAGCGGTAGCTCCAACATATCAGTAGACTTAATTGTATCGGTCGCTGTGAGATGTAACGGTTGCTAGCTTGTAACGATAGCTATTTGTTCTGATGGTAGCTACTATCTAACGGTTGCTCTACTCTGTATCGGTAGCTAGTTTGTAACGGTAGCTGAAAACTGTTTGAGCATTCACTTAGCAGAATGAGTTAAGTCATAGTAAACATATATCTGTTAATTCAAAAGACTTAATTTAAGCATAATGAAAGTAACAACATATATTAAATTATATTTGGAATGTATTAAGCATAATCAAGATATAAAGAAAGAATGGTTGGGATTATCAAAACACAATAAAGAAACTTAATTCTAGAGGGTTCAACACTTACTATGAAATATTGGGGTGTTACATTCTTTCCCCTTTCGGAAATTGTGTCCTTGAAATTTTAAAATTGGTCTTTGGAACTTTATTGAAAGTCCCACATCAAAAAAAGAGTCAATAAAACTATCACTTTAAAATAAAGAAATAGAAGTACAAAGGTCATGCTAGATAACCTATACTAGGATTCCATGTAGGAAAATATGGATATGGAAGATAAACTAAGTGTCAATTTCTGATGGAGAGTGATAGAAAACATGACCAGGAGAAATTTAACAACAAGAAAACCAAAAACTTGTGATGGGTTAAACGGTAATTAGTTTCCCAGTAGGAAAATTAAACGAACAAAATTTTTTGTTTTAAGTTACATTTTATTAAGTTGAGGAAATTATTTATGAGATTGAATAAGAAAATAAAGAGATATACTTACTTTTCAAGTAGAGTTTCATCCTTTAATAAATTTCTACCACTAACTAATCTTTTCCCGTGCATGCACAAGCTTGTCCCGATGGCAGGTTCCATACCCTCTCATTCTTGCAATCTATTTAGCTTCTGCTATGGTGAAAGATCCTTGCTCCTCCTCCTTCTGAATCTTGTTCCTTATAGGTTCTCTGGTTTGTATCTACACTTAAGGTGGCTTGAAGGCCTTGAGGTGGCCCGAAGGCCTTATTGACCCGAAGGCCTGGGTGGCCCGAAGGCCTTAAAGGACTCAAGGACCAAATCGGTGGCCCGAAGGCTCAAATGGGGACATATTCCCGACTGCTACAGTACCAAACAGTTCCCGCTACAGTACCTACTACAGTTCTGCACAGTTCCTGCTACAGTACCTACTACAGTACCTGCTACAGTTCTGCACAGTTCCTGCTATAGTACCTTCTACAGTACCTGCTATAGTATTTCTACAGTCCGGAAATTATCCCCCACCTGGATTTGATCCCGGGTCTCTTGGATGCACTTAAGAAGTTAGTTTGGGTTGTATGTAATGTTTGAAGCCTATGGGTAATAAATTCCTTAAAGTCCTATGGGAAATGTAATACTTACATCTACGAGCCTTGTAAGGGTTCCACCTCACCCCTTGAAAGGTGGATTATCAAAAATAAATAAAAAATGAAGGCCTTCGGGCCATTAGAGGCATAATAAATCTTAACATTTATCTCTAAATAACATCAACTACTCTTAAAGTCTCACACTAAAGTGTAATTAACCAAATCACATATTCACTATGATAGGTTAATCATTTCCATTAATAACCTGAATCTCTATAAGTCCACAATAAAAACATATATTCTTCTAAAATAAAAATCCACCATTACTCCTCAAATGAAATCCCATAGTATTTTATTTTCTTTAGGCATATAGTGTTCCCAATAGAGCGAATGTCTTCCAAAATAAGATTTATCACTTAATCACCAAATTATTTTCCTATACTAAGGATATCCATTTGATAAAACAAAATATCCCAAAACAAATTATTATTGATCAATAAAATCATTTAACTAAAAATAATTAGTCACACTAAATAGAGACTTCACGTAGTCCAGTGGTAGGCGATAAATCCCAGTCACACTTTGGTGGTGGGTTTGATTCCCACAGCTTTGTCCAACGCAATGGGTTGTCACATGGTTTGCGTGTTTTCCTTTTTCAAAAACTATATTTTATAACATTCTAAAAATGATATAAATTCCTCAAAATAACCATAACATAATTTAACCACAAATGTTATCTCATACCTCGCATTTTCATCCCAAAAATTAATAACCTATAATTTCCTCAAATTCAAAGATCATATAAACCCAAATGGTTATTTATAACTATATCCACAAAAGAAAAGATAATTCTTCCTCAAATAGAATTTTAAAATAAAAAATTGTAGGGTTACACATACATGAGAAAATTATTCCAAAGTAATCCCATCAATAAATAGAATTAATACTTTTAAACATTTTTCCATCCATTTATTTCCACATAGGTTCTTCCTTAACCTTGTGGTTATCCTATATAATAGGGTATTGACTCGGGTAATGTTCAGATCCCCTACATTTATGGAAAATGACTGTAAATGGATTCTTAGGACCATTTTTATTTTCTTCCATAGTACTCTTCATTTTTCCTCGACAATTCTTTACTTTATGTCCTTCATTCCCACACATAAAGCATTTCTTTGTTCCATTGAGGTAGTTTCCTGGGTGTCTCTTTCTACATTTCCTGCATTATAGAAATTGAGCTTTATTTTATCCACGGTCTCCACTGCTGAAGCTCTTATCATTCTCTACCTTTCTCTTCTTTGTTGAGTTTGGGATTTGGTTAATGTATATGTTGTTGATAATATTTTTGGAAACCTGATTCAGAATGAACATGATATATTTTACACCTATCAACATTCCATTTAGTTTCTCATTTTCACCATCGTGCCCACTATGTACATCATGTTCACTTTTACTATGAATTCCTTGGAATCCAGCCATTGACTAAAACCAGAAATCATAGTGTGAGTAATAATAGTCATAAAATCATTTAGATAATTTCATTACACCTTATTTCCAATCTAAAACACCTTAGGATTAACCAAGGTTATTTATTCTCATCTTATATTAAAATCCTTCAAATCTATTTGTAAATAAAATGTGAATTATCCTAAGCATACCCCCCAGGAGTGTCATAACCAAGAGTGCAGCAAGGACTGTTGTTGTGCACCAGTTCCCATTCGAGTCTAGCTCAAAGTGGTGTTTTCAGGTTTTACCCCTAGATACATCTATGCCAGAGCCGCTTAAATCTGCTCGTATCCAGACAGGGATGTATTGCTTGGAAAATTAAAAAAATCTCTACATTACCAAAATCCTATGAAGTTCTTCTATACTAATCCTTGAAGTCTATCTTAGGGCAATGTTCTCTAATCAGAGTTTTTCTAAATCTAGTTTCCAAGGTTTGTATTAAAATTCCTCTAATACCAACTATAACGCCCCAATCCTAGTTACCCAGAGTCAGTACATTATTACATAACATTGGAATGATTACAAGGAATCAAGTTCCGAAGGGCCGATCAGTTTAGAAGACTTGGAAAATAGATTACATACATAAACTTCACATTATAATTTCTAACTTAAAATACAACATAGATAATCCTTTGATAATTCCATTATTCTTATGGATTAAACCTTCATATAAAACATAATACACTTCTTGGCATCTTGAGAAAATAAAAAATAAGAAATGGGTGAGCTCATATACTCAGTAAGGATAAAAAATATAGTGAAAACTTTCATAAATAAGCATAAATATTTAAGGTAATGTATAATACTAAAACACAAGCCTTTTAAACTTAAACTTTAGTATAATATGGAAAATATAAATCAAATAATTCCATTTAATTATTCACATGGATATTCTATTAGTCGAATAATCAAATGTAATATCAATAGCTAATTTCATAATGATGGAATGAATAATTTCGGACATCATAACCACATAGTCAAGGCCTCGTGCCAAGGCTGCAAATAAGATTTTGTCAAGGCCTTATGCCAAGAAACTAGTTTGTCTCATGAGACCTACCGATGCATCAAGGAGCTATAGTGGGATCCACCCATCACTTACTAAGTCCAATTAATTCCTTATATGAAAAGGTTGAAACATAATCTAAACAATCGTATTAAAACTAGCACAAAAAATGTAAATATTTTAACCACAAACCATGAATGGTATAAAAATAGCACATCTATATTCAAACATAACTCATTCAATACAATATGAAATATTTATTATAATAAATCAACCTCAATCAAAAATAATTAAGGATATTAACATAGATTAAAATAATTCATAAAACTATTTGAGAGAAATACCCCCTTCTTCTTGAAAACATTTAAAAGTATCACTATTTATCAAGAAGTCGTTTAAAAGAGATTTTTGAATCAAAGTGTCCCATACCACTTTTAAACTTTTAAAAGGAATTTTAATTTTAAAAAATTCATGTCCATATAAATAAATCCTTAAAACCATTTTTAAAACATGGACATTAATAAGAAAGATTAAGAAGAATAAATCTTTAAAACATTTAAAATGATATTTTAGTTAGAGTTCCTAAAAAAATGAGAGACACTTGAATAAAAATAATTGAGGTAATAATAAGTTTATAATATCATGAGAATAAAGGTATTCATGATATACTAGGTCAAAGTACAGTATATACACCATATAAAAGTGAATCGGTGCATAACAACAAAGAAGTCTCAATGGAATGTAAATTGAGATGAAATCCCTTATAAAGACTGTATCCTTAGGTTAAGGATAAATAAATGACATAATTATGTGTGAAAAGTATAAATAAACTCAATATTATTGGATATTCAGTGTAAATAAATCAGAGTAAATTCAAACATATTCTTGTAAAAACAACACCAATGACTTGGATGTTTAACTCAATGAATGAAAATTGAGTTAAGATTACTCTTATCAAGTTCATATTGATGAATTGAGAATTTATAAATGGAGTGATTATGTGTATCAAAATTATATCTACACAAAGGGGAGTGTAAATTACTAAATAAATAAATAAATAGTTATTTCACACATAATCTTGGAGTGAAATAATCAATGAAGTTTGCGTAAAACCCAATGAGTGGAAATTGAAATTAGAAATTCTCTTACCGATTTGGTAACTTACAAAACATAAACCCCATTAAAGAAGGATCATATAATGAAGATTTAAATTCCCATAAATTAAATTATATTACACAAATAATACAATCATGGGCAGTACATACTCCACACAAAAGGAAATAATGGCAATATAGCATGAATCTCACGCGAATTAGAAGTGAGATGAAAACCCCTTACCTTATACTTTACTTTAGTAGAGGGTAAGTTTAACATCCTGTATAATGGTTAAATCATTGTTATTAAATTATAAAATAACCAAATACATAAGTATGATATCATATATTATCTTCTAATATTGTGTTGTTAATAATATTTCAGTAGTATCATTGTTTCAGGTGTTAACTGATTCGTTTTCCTTTATATGTTTTGTTATGCAAGTCATGTTTGTTATAGATAAGATGTATTTGATTCATATAAATAATGATATTAGGTTCTCAAACATTATTTTAAATCACAAAATGATAATTATTCTCGAATGGTTACGATGGTAAATGAATCTCATCGCGTTCGTGGAGACGGTAATCCGTACTTACACACGAGTGAAAATATCATTCTATTGATGGTGAAATCATATATAATTGGATGATATATCATATATAAATAATTATTAACATGTCATATTTATTATTTACATCAATTATACTCCTTATTATACCCATCCAAATAATTTAGTATTGAATAACAAACTACACCACGATGTGGAGATGGTAAGCCACACGCACGCACGTATGGTGACTTTGTCATTAATAGGATGGATAGAATAATGAATATGGTTGTACCATATTTATAATAACATAATAGTATGTATAAGGTACTGTAGATATTATTTTGGTATGGAAACAACAAAGAAAGAGGAAGTGGAAGAAGAAAAGAACTTTGAAAGAGGTGGTGAAATTATTACCTCTTCTTTGGGTGTTTCCTTTTGATTTGATCAAAATGGATTCTTAGGTTGTATTTATGATCAAAGGAAGGTATCTAAGTTTAAGTGAGGGTAGTTGGGAGGATATTTGATCAGGGTTTGGATGAACCAAATGGATTTGGATGTGTGAATTTGAGAGAAGGAGAAGTAACCTTTTATAAGAGAGGTGAGGGTCACTTTAAGAAAAGTTTGAAATATTATTTTATTATAAAATCATTTTCAGTTTATAATGGCTCAAAATGGATTTATTTTTAGGATAAGGTGGCTATGGGTCTAAATATTCTCAACCAATAGGTTTTATACAATTTTTGGTCATCATATTAACCTTTTCTTTTAGATTTAATTCTTAGTTAAATAGTTTAACCTTTACCACGTCTTCTTGTATCTTTACATTACATGGTTAATAAACCTACTATAAAATGACAAGAGAACCTCTAGTGGTTCATTAATTAAATATATATAATTATATAAGTCCTTTGTCTGAACCTTATATTTTTAGGACTATTATATAATTTAATAAAATAGTATTTGTTTTAAAATTCATTTATGTCAATTATGACACTATTTAGTATTTGGTTTTTGTGAAAGTCATAAAAATATTATTTCTTAGAAAAAAATAAATTTAATCAACTCTAAAATGTAATATTAACCTATAAATTATTGTAATGCATGAAAAGTTTCAATTTACATTTATTTTTATATTTATAACATCAATTATTTTAGTCTTTCATTAATATGGTAATTACTGCATCATTATTGTGTCATAAATAAATTTAATTATTTAATGTATAAAAATTATAAATAAAACACAATTATGTATTAAATATTTTTATCTTTTTAATTAATATTTATAGTCTAATTTATCTTATGTGTAACCCTATATAAAAAATGTTTTAGTTATTAAAATTTGAATTTAACACTTTTAACTCTTCTTTAAATAAAATATAATAAATGTCCTAATCTAATAAAAGTGAATCAAAAATGATAATATTTTTTTCTAAGGTTTATTTTGGTCGAAATAAACTTATCAAATAGAATTAGGACATGTGTTAGGGTAATTATAATATCATTTTTACCTTTAATTACCCTATTTATTTTTAACCGTGATAAATAAAATTCAAAAGTTACTATTCACCAGAAGTTATTTTCATAATATTGAACAAAATTTTACTTAATTATGTACACCATGTCTCTAAGATTTTGGAAATTCAATTCACAAGAGTGAAAAAATTACGTTTTATGCAAAATTTCAAATGTGCCTAGAAGGTGGGTAAAAGATGGTAAAAAGTTCAATAAAATTTTACATATATAATATTATTATAAAATGAATTCAATTAATTAAATTGGAATAATATATTTATTATGTATCTATTTTGAATTTAAAATAAATTTAAATTAAAATAATTATTTAAATAAAAAGTCGGCTTTAAACAATAACGCATTATTTTTCACTACTCATAAAAAATTGAATGTTTTTAGAAAAATACCAAAAATTCACCCAAATCTAATTTTGATATTCTAAATTAAAAAATTATTTCTATTTTACCAAATAAAAAACATAGAAGTTGTATTAATTAATTTAAAAATAATTCCCGTTGTCAAAACCAAAAAGCGGGTTTTTGAGAAGTTAAAACTATCAAAAGATTGATATGTGTTTATGTCCAATTTAAATGTAAAATTAATTACAATGACCAACATTGGATTAAATGATAAAAATATATTCTAATTATACTTTAAAACCATTCAAATTTATAATTTAACACTATAAATTATTTTGATTAAAAAAGTTGTTTTCAATTAAAATCTAGTATTTTTACTATTCATCAAAATATGAAAGTTATCAGAAAAGCACCGAAAATTTATCCAAACTAAAATTTTATTACCCCCTTATAAATAAGAAGTTTATTATGTTAAATTGAATATATAAAAGTGTCAAATATTGTATTTAAAAAGGGTTTTCCATTAAAAGCCAGACAAATTTCATTTTTTGAAAAATATTTTATTTTTTCTGAAAAATTGAATTTGTTTTTATATTATTTGGTAAGTCATGGTGAGTTTGAACTCGGTGTTGCATGTAACACAATCTATTGAATTACTTTAAAGAAAAAAACTTACTATGAAATATTTGGGTGTTACATATCCTCATATTATTCATTAATTTTAAGCTACAAAAAGTTTCTATGACTCTGATAGAGAAAATAAGATCAAGTTCACTGTTCAAAACTGTAAGTTTTTAATGACCTTAAGGAATATAGCTGAGGTCATTTGACTACCAATTGAAGGCGAGTCACTTTTCATTATGAAAAATATACCTAAATCTTATGGATCTTTTAATAAGGAAAATATTGAGGAAACCCTATTTGTTTTTAAGGATAAAGTTTATAAAATGATCCACCTTTATCCAGAAGTTTGGATTATTTTTCACTATGTTCAATCCTTTTTTCTATTGATAAAAGGTGATAAGGATACTCTTAATGTTCAAGAATTTTATGTGACAGATTTCCTATGTGGAATGAGAAATATTAATCTTATGAAATTTATTTATGATTACACAGAATATGTATCTTTTAGTATGGTTAAATTTTATATTTTACCCTACTTTAGATTTTTTAACTAGATGATCGTGAATATGATTTATATAGAAGGTGCCTCAGACTTTGGAACAAAAGAAAAAATTAAATTATTTTTTAATCATGAGACCATAACCAGAATGAAATTTTTTTATGCTAGTAAAGAAAATAAATTTAATAAATTTAGAGTGAGAGATAAAATTTTAGACCCAAAAAGTTGAGGAAACTATTTAAGAATGAGAAGAATAAAAGGATATCATAAGCTATGAACCTTCCCACATATGATAAACTCTATCAGAAAAAGGTAAATCCTTATAAGAGTATTAAAAAGAAAGAAAAAATACATTTTGATAAGTATGGTGATTCATGGGCTCGTATATCATATGACATTTATCAGAATTTAGAAGAAAGGATGGATGGAAATCCATTTTTCAGACCATCAAAATTTGAATTAAAATATTTAAGAGAAGAATAAGTGATTTAAAAGTTTGATTTTAAGAAAAAGGAGTTCTCTCTAAATTTAGAGAAGTCTCAAATCGTTCTTCTCATATCTCTATTAGGGAGAATCCATTATAAGATAAGAATGTTTCGAAGAAATATAGTCTACCTGAAACTTCATATGGAAAAGGAAAAAGAAAGTAATATAAGCTAAGACTCAAGTATCATCCAAAACTCTCTCAAAACCTCTTTTAAAAAAGCACAATCAAATTTTTCTCCATTAAAAAGTTTGGAAGAGGTCCCTCAAAGGAACATTTCTTCTTTTGGATAACCTGAATAAAAATAAGAATCAACATAAGATATTTCTAAGGAAGTTGAACTAAATAAGTGAAATATAATTTAGGAGTTATTCAATTCAATTCAATATAAGTTAAAATCTAGGAAGAAGAAAACTGAGAAAAATAATAATTCTATTCAGATATTGATCATTTGAATACTATTTTTGAAGATATGAAGGATCATATGATAAATGAATCAGAAGATAGATATGTGGTCGTAGTTAAATTAGAAATATTATTTAAAACCTATTATAATTATAGATATTTAATTTAATTTCACATTCTCTAATGAAATTTTCTAGTATGGTGTCTTTAATTCCTGATGTTAACTATAAGATCAACATGTTGTAGTCTTAGATCATTAATCTTTATGAATAAAAATGTAAAAATCAAGTGATAATTTATTTTTTAGATCTTAAAGCTCAAGTGATCAATATTAAAGAAAATTATGATTTTTATTTTCATAATATCAAAAGTTTAGTAAATTTTATTAATCCTAAGGAATTTGGTGTTCAATATTTGGTTAAAGAGTTAGATAAAGATAAGTCCCTTTTAGTCAATATTTATCAAAATATAGAGGATCAAGATAAAATCATTAAGAATATGAAAATATTTATAAAAGAACTTAATTGAAATATAGAATATAAATAAAAAATATTAGAAAATATAGAAGCAATGATTGATAAATCTCATAAGAAATTATAAATATTAAATATCTCTATATTCATAAATTTATTTATTTTGAATATATTAAATGTTTATATATTGTGTTTAAATGATCTTGTTATCTAATAAAAAACATATAATCAAAAGGGTATCATTAAAAAACTATTGAAAAATATCTCACTCAAGAATAATTTATTGAAAAAATCAATTGGAAAATTGTCAGACATTATTGAATCTAGAAATTAACCAAGAGGGATTATATTATAAAATAAAAGATAATCTCATAATTTCTATTTTGTGTTATGAATTACTTTTCTATTTAAGAATAACTAATGAAACCTATCAAAATATTAATGGGGAGTTTTATTTTTTTTCATAATTTTTAAATGTTCACTCAATTCCTCATGAATTTCATCTCACTTAAATTTTCTTTTCCTTGGATTTTATTTTGAAAATAACAAAGGGGTAAAGGTTTGGTAAGATTAAGTAAAATAAGTTTGATAAGATTAAATGTTTTCTACTAATGCTTGTTCATGAAATTTATAGCTAAATCTAAAAGGGGAGAAGTGTTTTAAGGGGTAGAATTTTTTACTTTGGGGAGATGGTTTGAGAAGTTTTTAAAACTTATAGAGATTATGGATTTCATTGGAAATTATAGGGAGTTACATGGAATTTGTTTTTTGAAATTCTGTTAAACTTAATCTTTTCATTTTTGGTTGTGATTTTCAAAAATAGGGAGATTTTTTAGTTAAAGAATCATCTTTATCCTTAGTTTTGAAAATCATAATGTAATAATGTTTTACTCTTATTGGAAACTAACTATTTGGGAGATTATAGTTTAAGTTTTTGTTGGTGTGGAAAGTTTTCTTTGATTACATGTTCCGTTGTACTAGTAAGTTCACCGAATGAAATGTGCTGAAGTGTTTTTAATAGACGGTGAAAACACTGTGATTGCTACATACAAATCAGATGATAAAGTCAATCTAGACCCATTAGATCATGGTGAGCATCATCTAATTTTGTTTCAACTGAACCTAAATATCTTAGAATCTTACCTTTGGTGTTTTTCACATGAATGTTTATAAATAAAACCCAAGGTTTCAAGGATCAGTAGCTGTTACTCAAGAAAACTGAATATTTTTCAATCATTTTGAAGCTATGAATCATCTTTTTATCATTGGGGTCTTATGATTTTATTTTTTTCAAATATATTTTTTAAGAGAACATGTGTGAGATTTTCATTATAAACACTTTAAGTTTTTATTTTTGTAATCAATCTTTGTATGATCATTAAGATTAAAGAGATTCTTAGGTTAAAAGCTGGTTTTCCAATACTTTGTTAATCAAGGGATTTTGAGGATATGAAGATAGTTTATCCAATTATATTGATCGATGGATTCCAAGGATAGGAAGATAGTTTTTCTATTTAGTTTGATTGAGATATTCTAGGGATAGAAAGATAGAGTCTCCATGGATAGGACACTGATACCAATCAATGGGTTCATAGTCAATGAAATTATATGCTTGGAATAGGGATACCTTAGTTCAGGTTACACAACACATACAAATTAGGTATAAAATTTAAGGGTTACTTTATTGTATTTTTTTGGTAATTGATATCCTTTGAGGGTATTTGAGCTGTTACTTAGAAATATATGCATTGTTTTAACTTTTATTTGTTTTAAATTACACTGTTTGTTTAATTTACATTGTACTTATTTCATTTTTCAAAAATTAATATAACTATAAATATATTTATATCTCACTATGTTTAAACTTTTTTTACTCTGATATATTTTTCATTTTTGAGAATATTACATCATCTGATCAATTTAACCCCCGAGTGGGATAAAAATCACCAGTGGTGGTTTAGAATACAATTCACCCCACTCTTGAAATTCCACACCTTCAAATACATTATGTTGAATTACATTTATTGGTTTTACCAAAACATGTTACATCACCATGTAAAAAATTCTATATTACCATATAGTTACTTTCTATATCACTATTTATCCATATGAAAAATTAACCCTCCCATTAAACTCTTTAGTGGGATAACATACTTGAAGAAAGAATATTTAGATAATGGTGAGATTATGATTATAAATACTTATATGAAACTCTTGAAATTTATATTAAAATAAATTAATTTCATAATATCCAATACTATAAAGTATTTAAAACTTTTTTATGTTTTACAAATGTACAACACTTAGAAATTTTCTAAGAATCTTATGAATTACAAAACTTTTTTAAGATTAAATGAAATAGGAAACAATGTAACTATTAAATTAAGATATTTACTATACAAACATAATTCCTAAATTATTATCAAGTACTTAGAATATATTCTTGGTGATTTTCTCTTATATTAAACTGGTATTTAAGAAATTTAAATGTATTTAACGATTTATTTTTTTGAACTTCTCTCAGTTTAGTTTTAACTTTCAATTGTCTCTCAGAAATTATATTTTCTCAAAATATATTATTCAAAGATATAAAAATTTTATATAGTAAGAAAAATAAATCTCATTATACTTTATATGATTTACAAAAAATAAATTTAAAATCATATCTCAAATAACTTAATTACAATGTATGTAATTTTTATTTAGATAAAAAATCTAAAAAGATTTAAAAAATGATATTTTTCACATTTTAATATTTAACTAAATTATTTGTTTTAAATAATATCAAATATCATCAATAATTTAATTTATATATTAATTTTCATAATATGTGATAACCCCATGGTTGTCATTAATTCCCACAGGGATATCAAATTTAGAAATTCATTACACGAATCAAACAAACCACTAAACTACAAGGAAGTACAGGATGTGTAAGTCTAAGGTCGAGCCCATAAAGATAGCATTAGAGAAAATATTAATTCAATAATAAAGACCTAAAATAATTAAAATATTTAGAAATTGAATATAATATTTTGATCATGTGATTTGTGAAGAACTTTGGAGAGGAAAATAGACAAAGTGTGCCAGGCAGCAATGAATCCAGGTACATGGGATAACAAGGAATGAAATAATTAATTAATAATTATGTAGTCATTAGAATTAGGTCCTAGTGAGTCCAATGGTCATAATAAATTCCCTCTATCCTAAACTATCATTTTATAATGCTCAGGTACTTCGGATTACTAAGAATGGGTAGTTAGATTCCTTATTTAAACATAGGGTAAGAACAAACACAATGGTTATGGAGGAAGTCTAACCCTAAATATCACGTGAAACAAAATAATTCCATAAAATAAGTCAATGTTCATGCTTAAATAAATAAGTAAATTAAATCCTTTTCCTAACCCCACTCATAATGGTCATTGAAAAAGGAATCATGGAAGTGACATCAATAACAAAAAAACATGAAATCCCAACATAAATTGCAATAAAAAATAAAATACCTCATATAATAAATCCCCATTCATCATGCATTCTATTAAAATAAATTACCTCCTCATTATAGCTATGAGAGGATGATAAAAATAATAAAAAAAATCCTTCAGGAAAACAACAATAGAGCTCCGTCATTGTGCCTTGGTCTGACGTCGCTCGTCATCGAGGTTCCCTTATCCAAGGTGTCCAAAAGCAGTGACCAAGCGGTGAATAAATATGATTAAAATAAAAAAAATAATTAATATTCATATATAATTTTCTATTTCTTGAAGTATTATCAATGTGTAAATTTATGCAGCGTGCAATCTGCATCATCAATAGCTTTTTTATATTTTTCTCAATTCCAAAATTTCACGTCATGTATAGTATACAAAATGTGTTATGTATTTTCATAGCATGTAATATGTATGAATTGAAATGATATTTGTCACATACATGAAATAATTATAGGTATTTTTCATTTAATTTACATCCTTGCTTGGTTTTGGTGGTTTTTCATGCATTTTTGAAGGAAATAGTGGGTTTCCAAAATTTGGGCCAACCTGAGAGCCCATTTCCAGTTTTGAAAGTATATTTTTTTTCTTTAATAAATCCTTAGTTTTTCAACATTTTTCAACCATTCAACTTCAAAAATGACCTTAATTTAAATATTAAAACCACAAAATAATTTTGGGCCCCTTAAAAATTCATTAGAATCTTGGATTTGGGTGATCAAATTAGGTATTGGGCCAACCCGAAAGCCCATTTCCAGTTTTAAAATTGTTTTTTAATTCTTTCATAAAATATTTATTTTTTATTATTTTTCGGTGATTCCACCTCTCACACATTCCCATAGAACCTAGACACACCCCCATCGTCGTTTTCGCCTCTTTGGAACTCATATTGATCGCGATTTAGGGCCGAACTTCTGAAGCTCCAAAAAAACGTCCAGATTTCTCAAGTAAGTTGTTTCTCTTCCTTATTCCTCCCTTATTATTAGGGTTTATTCCTTTTTTATTGAATCCCCAAATGTCCAGAAGATGGGGTTTCGTACCTAGGGTTTTAGTTTTGAGTTTATTGGTCCAATACTCTGGTTTTAGGTTCAATCTTACTCCTTTGTGGTGCGGCGGAGGTGCGGTTGAAGTGACGCACAAGGATTTGGGGGTTTTGACTCTTTTGGTAGGTGATTTCACATGTAGGTATTGTATAATGAGTTGGCTTAATGTATTTATGTTTCCATTATGTTCATAATTCAGTATTTTGATTTCAAAAATTGATTTGGGTAGAATTTTAAAAGTGGTTGATTTTTAAGTGCCAATCTTGTGTGAAAATGGGTGTTTTACATGTGTAACGCATGTTGTGCCTCTTGGTGTTGTTTTATAATTCAGGGATTGGATTTATAAAAATGTTTTGATGCTGAAATTTATGTTTTGGTATAATATTTGTCTCCATTTGGTTTTAAATATGGGATTTTAGATGAATTTAATGTGCAACATTTGATTAATTTTCTTGAAATTGTTTTATGGAAATTATAAATGGTTTATTGAGTTATACAAAAGGTGAAAAGAAGGTGTAGATACTGTTTTGAATGTGTGTGACCAGAACTGATATTTATATGTGAATATTGATTTTGGTATCATGTGATGACTATTTGAGCACAATACGGGAAACTCGGGTATCTAGGTGGGCTAACGTGTACTAGTACGCTAGTGAACGGAGGGGTTTTGACCATGGTTCACTTAGCAAGTCTGACATGGATAACACTAACAAAACTATAATGGAGATTATTGGAGACCACTAGGTTATGGGTATGCTCCCTACTAGTGGCTCGTGCACGAGAATGAATTTCTTTATGGTTACTTTCACCGAGGTACGAGGTACTTGGGGCTCACAACAAACTAGTACCTAGGGGTGTTCCTACGCTTGGTACTCGTGGCCTTTTTGACATTTAAACTTTATTTATGGTATTTTGGGATGTGAAAACCAGCAGCTTGAATGTTTTATTCAATTTCACTCATTCTTTATAGTTATACCCATTGAAAGTTATTTTCTTTTCAAAGTTGCACTTTTAGAAATAAATGCCACTATTATCTATTTATAACTCTTGCAAGCCTTTTATTATACAATGACTATCACTTGAAATCCTTGGGTGATATCCTATTGGGATTAGTCTCACACCCTACTTACACCTTTGGGTGTAAGTGGACTTGATCATGTTTGACACAGGCAAAGGAAAATCCTTGGGCGATGGCGGTTCGGGTTGCTAGTTTCTCTCGATGGTGCAGTGTTGTGGAGACGACTTGTGGGTGATGACCCCTTGTCGTGTGGAGTCTCATGGGCGGTTTGCTGCTAATTTTATGTACCTTTGGACCTCTTGTGTCTTGTTTAAACTCATATACTAAGTTCTGAATTTTTTATTAAGTCTTGTTTGGCATAATGTTTCAGATTTGGTTTGTTGTTTGTTTTTGGTTATCTTATGAACCCAAACTCGGGTAAATCGTTCCCAAATGAATTTTTATGATACCCGGACACTTGTGCCAGCCCGTGGGGATGGGGAACGCCCTTCGGTTCTTTCCATGAGCCGGGTTTGGTGCCGGTTTGATGGTGACCAGATTTGGTTCGTGACATTAGTGGTGTCTCTTCATGATAGACTCACATTGTGTATTGAAATACATGATGTGTAAATGCCTTCTTCTAGGTTCTTAGCTTCATTGTATCTTTAAATTTCTAGTGTCTCGCTACGATCAAATATTACAACACGAAGTGTATTTTTGATCTTTTATTTTTCTCTTTTTGTTTAATTTCCAAATATCCATTTCTTCCTACCATAAAACATAAAATACATAAAATTTTCCAACATTTGACAAGAGTAATCAATTAAAATACCGAAATTAATGTAATAAAGCACCCTAAAATGTATGCATTAAATATAGATATCAATATGGTATATACTAGATTATAAGAACACAAACAATGTGCTTCAAACCAAAATTTATTTCATTAAAAACAACCTTTATTTTTACACATAAAATTTTATTCTCATTTCAAACAAGAGAAAATAAAATAAAATAAAAAAAACAATATAAAACATTGGTTTATCAACCCCATCCATCAAACCGGAATCGGTAAAATGTATCTTATCCTAAAAAAATTCCTTTCTTACTCTCTTAGACATGGAATCTCGTTTTACTCTACCAAATCCTTCTCATTTTTGAACTCATATACATATTCACGAAAATTTTATCATGTATATTTGATATTATATACCATTATGAAATAAAATTATTGATTTATATAACATAAATACCATACATGGACTCTATATAAAGTTTTTTTATCATATATCAACCTTGGAGGGATTCCTCTTGAGCTGGTAATGAGATTGAGAGTGACACGCAAAGCTCACCACCAATAGGAAAAAAAATTGAGACTAACACTAAGTGCATTATTTTAAAAAATATAGGAATCATTACCCTTATTTACTTAACCAATAACCGCATCCATAATGAACTAATAAGTAATCTCTAATACTAGTAAATGAACATGTTCATGAAGATGTTAATACAAAAATAAAAAATAATCCAATAACTCTAAAGATAAGCATGGACACATAGTTTCCCCTACTACTAGATAGACCTCCTCATGCTAAATCTAACATTACATGATACCACTTTCAAATAAATCCTATAAGTCTAGAAACAATATATAATAGTTGGGTGAATATACAAGTACACGCAACATGTTCCTCCTACAACTTATCCTGTGTCAAGTGAATTGAAATAAGAAATAATTAGTGAATGGAATATATAAATTTAATCAATTATACATAACAAAAATCAATAGAAAAACTAAATTTAAGAAAAATTTCATTGCATGTCATCCACACAACCCAATGTCATCGTTAATCATTATCCATTGCATCATCTTCACTACCACATTTGCATCACCATGATAACCACATATCAACCACCATATCACATTATCCAAATCTCTAACAAAAATTTAAACACAGCCATAACAACTATCCATCACTATAAATATAAAAAAATAACTACATAAAAGGACCATAGAACTACAACAACAATAACTATATAGAGGTATGAATACAATAGAAAAAACCATACCTATGTTGGGAGTACAATCCCACCAAACTATATTATCATCAGGGAATACCTCATACCTCAAAATTATATAATCATCAATCCGAGATACAATATCAAAATTTACATAGTAAACATCAATATCACATAAATAAACAAATATATCACAACATAACATTAAACATAAAATGTTACCACAATTTCAAACACATAAATTTTTATAACACATCATCAAAATCATCATTTTCTATTTCATAACTTTTATTAAAACCTATATTCCCTTAGTTGAAGAACCCTCAAACCTACACTCCTAGATTTAGTGCTACTAAATCCATACTTTACATACATACTTTGATACCAACTTTGATGACCCAAAATAACATTCATCATTGAACATTATTATATATATCATTTCAATATTAAAACACACTCATATAACCCAAATGTTTTAGTTTATTTGGATATTAACTACATATCCATCTTAATTATAAACCCCATTTTGTTTTTTCACCAAAAATTATACACACATTAATCTATCCTATACATATCCAGACATAATAATTCTTGGGTAAATGGAGAAACATAAGAAATGAGTGATCTCAAAAACTTATTAAGGGGTAAAAAATTATCAATGAGTCACATATGAGTTATTAATAGATCATACACAAGTGATAGACATGTTCATGAGAGAAATGAAATGATTAATGGAATAATATCATAAAATCATAAGTGATCAGGAGGAAAGATAAAATAATTATATATCATGGTATAAAATCAATAAAAGCATTATCTTGAAAGAAAAATATACATCATGAAGTAAGGATATGAAATCATAAGACAATAATCATAAACCAAGATAACTTAAAACAGGAATTCAATATATACATAAACATAAAAAATAATAATATATGTTAAGGATCTCTACCAGGACTATTATAACATTATGGTCTGGGTTTAATACCTAGTACCATTAAACATAGTGGTTTAAGTTTAATCTGAAACCCCATAAGTATAGTGGATTGGGTTTACTACATAGTCCCATATTCATACTGGATTGGGTTTAATCACTAGTCCCATAAACTTAGTGATATTCTGATATATATATCTTTACCTAATTCATTTAAGGGATATATAATTTTGGGCCCACCCATCCCTTTATGATATATCTATACATATGTGTTCCATATAAATATGAAAACAATCATAAATTAGTAAAAATTATAGCATGATTAACCTGTGGAAATGGAATATTAATTTAAATAAATAAAGTGACCATCTAGATAAACAACCTTAAATTAGAATAATAAAGTATAAGGAGTTCACACCATATATAATAAAGATATATATGATTAAGTAAATACTTTTCCTCAGTCAATAAAATTATATAACTCTTTATTTGAACACCCTTTAATCATAAGAAGGAAGTATAAGGTACTCATAATGGAAATATATTAGTAGAAAAGTTATATTTATGTATATTTGATGACAATTCAGTAAAAAGGAAGTGATGTATCATTCTTCTCATAGAGATTCCATTCCCACTATACTATATATATATATATATATATAAATTTAGATAAAAAATAAAAGGATTATTTGGACATAGTAATCACTTATGATAAAGATACCATGAGATGAAATACAATATAAGAAATGATGAATGGTTAGAATATAAAAGAGTATTTACATATATGAAATATCCTCTAGATTAATATAATAAATTGAAGAAGTTTTAAGAAAACAATTGCTTAGTTTTTATGAAATATTGAAATAAGTAAGGAAAAATTCTTTTTCAAGGAAATTCATATATGTAATATTGGTTTTAGAAAAATTATGGCATTTTAAAAATGAAAAAGTATTAGAACATTTAATATAAATAAAGTATTTTAAAAAAATATTGATAATAATAAAGAGAGAAATAGAAGAGAAACCATGAAAAGTGTTTTCTTAATGTTTTGGTAACATTATCATAAAAACAAAAAATATAATGAAAGTTAAATATATTTTTTAAATAATAAACATCCTAATAATGAAACTACGAAAATAAATAAGTTTAAAGTAGAAGAAACTTGTATAAGAAGATAATACATGGTGCATAAATTGAAAGAAACACGTTTTAACATCATTAAAAGGATTTAAATGGACCACATTGAAGAAAAGATTATAAAATTGGATTTATAAATAGGATTAATGAGAAATATGAGAAGTATAAAAGAGAATACATATTTAAATTTCAACATAAGAAAAATAGATACTTTGTCTATGAAATAATATGGACATGGAAGAGAAATATCTATAGTAGCGAGTGTAAATTATCATTTATTATGTCATATTTTATAATGTAAGAATCAATTTCAAATGAAATTATAAAAAATAAAATTAAGTACTCTAGGGAAATAAGAGAAAATATATAAAATATAAGATAATAAAAATATATAATATTCTCAACATAGAATAATATAGTTAAAGAAGAAAGAGAATAACTCAATGAAAGGAAATTAAGTCAAGAACCCCTTATGAACTTTGTATGGTACCAGTTAAGCATAATCATTTGAGATTATAATGAAAAGGTATATAAATCCAAAGAAAAGGTCAATAAGAAAACAAATATGATAATTATATTAGAAACTATATATAACTCTTTTGTAATATAATTATAAAGAGAGATGGAATCCCAAAGATAAGTATTGATAGAAAATCCCAAAGAAAAAATCAAGAGAGAGACCACCTTACAAACAATGTAATGTATTAATTATAAATTTATAAGAGAGGTATAGAAACAAGTAATACATAAAAAATAAATATAAAAAATAATATATACATTCAAGTATTTTAATATAATATATATAAGAAAAGATAAACAATAGATAAACTATACATGAAAATAATTGAGATTCATAAAGAACCCCTAACCCTGAGTCTCAGATTTCTTTGTTTGTCCTCTAACCTCATGAGTAATAAAATTCTATTTATTAATTAATTACTTAATAAAATTATTTATATATATTTAATCATCATAATTATTTATTTTTATTCATATATCCTTTACTTATTAGATTCATGTTTTTTATTTCAACCGTTAAAATATATTCAGTCCATAGTTCCAAAACTACTTTAGTATAATGATAATGGTCAAAGGTCATTTCAAAATACTTTAATAAGCTCTATAATTATCATGGTATAGTGTAAATTTCATTCAAGATGTAAATTATTTTAATAGTTTAGTATTTAGTCACAAAACATAGAAAATTTATTGGTAAGTTAGTTTCCAAGCAATTAAACTGACCATTATAATTTTTTAATATAATTAACATCATATCATTTGTATAATTTTAGAAAATTAAAATAATATTAATTAATTATTAAAGTTATATTTATAAATGGATTTTTTTTAAAATTATCCATGAAAGACATAAGTGAAAGTAAAACACCATCATTCACCTAGGTAATACAAACTAGGCATGTAGAATGAGAGGGTCAGGCCTATATAGGTCAAGCCCCATTTTAGATCTTCCTATTTTGTATAATTTTTTAAATAGATTGATTATTATTATCTTAAACTATTTTTTATATAGGCCAAGAATATAACATCCCAAAATTTATTTCTATTATTAGTAAAATAAATCATGCTTCACAATGTCTATTTTATTATGTTTTCTAATAGAAGCACATAAAAAGACTATTGAATTTTATAGGAACACTACATATCATGAAATAATATTGGTCATAATAGCTAAGAATAATATAAGGAGATAATCACCAAAGAATAGTGCACACACAAATTAAAACTCCACAAACTTGAATTCTCTTATGAATATCATTTCTATCATAAAGACTATCAAAACAAAGAGAAGAATTAAGAATATAGTAAACATTATTAAGGGAAGTGTAGAAACATTGTTAGTGAATTAGTGAATGATGAAACATGAGAATGGTGGAGTCTATATTGGGTGTGAAGGGAAATGTAACCATTAGGGTCTGACTATTACATGATCATCACCTAACCATTGCAATGTGACTATTATATGATTGTTAGAATAGTAAAAATACCCAATAAAATAGTAAAACACCAATTTAAAAGGAAATTCAAAAGTATCATATATTATAATTATATTGTAAATATGTTATTATATGTCCATATACTCTTTATGAATCAATATGTAAGATATTATAAAATTTATAAATATTTAAAGTGAATAAATAATGTGTTTCCCTATAAAAATAATATTTTATAAAAAATATGTAATTTTTTGTTTAAAATAATTATTTCTCAAACATATGAATTTATTTTCATAAAATAAAAATTATATTTTAAATAAGCACATCTAAATTAGGGTGGATAAATTATTGATAATTTTCTAAAATACTTTATTTTTTAGTGAATAGTAAAAATACAATTGTGTGTTTTTGATATATTTTATAACTTCATAAATATGTAATAATGACATGTGAAGTTATATTCCATTTTACATGACCTTAAATATGTTTATTTTTTTACAATTATTAAAATCAATTTTTAAAATCTATAAAGAAATCCCAAATTCAAAAGATAACTTTTTTGCTTTTAAAAATAATTTTTAATGAATAAAGGATATTTTTTTGGTCAAATTAATACATATAATGGGAATTTAGTTTTAAAATTTTAAATTGTCAAAAAAAGTTCTTAATTTCATAAAAAATTAGCCAAAACCAATGGCGGCCCATTGAAAATGTATTTCCCAAAACCTAGAATTCCAAAGGTTATATTTGAAAAATAATAAACAATTCTTCTCATTTTTCTATAAATACACACCTCTCAACCCAATTTAATTAACCCAAGCTCATTAGCATGTACCTCCCTATATTAAACTCTCATTAAGTCCTTTGAATAATCCCCTAAGCTCTCAAAGAATCACCCCTCCAAGCTTAGGAAGTAGTACTCAAGGTAAGAGGTTCTATTCTTCTTTCCTCATTTTCATTCAAGTACTTCCTTCATAGTAAGTATTTTTATTTTTAACTTATTATTTTCTCATGTATTTATAATGATTTAATTACCATCCTAATTATTTTCTATAAATGAGATACTACCATTATCTCTCAATAATACCATTCCATATTCCATTTTTTATACCTATTATACTACTGAAATCTTTCTTTAATTTTACACACCATACTTTTATGTTGTGAATACCTAAACCTATTTTTCATTCATGGGTATTTATATATATATATATATATATACTTATACTTTGTTGATTGGGTATTTCCATGCATAAAACCCATATTACCTACTTGTGGGTTAAAAATAATGAAACATTCATTTATTTAAACTCTTATAAATGAAATGATTTTATATGAAACACATTTATTATCCTCTATGGGTTATAGAACAAATTATTTATTACGATATATGATCTATGTGGCACACATAAATTTAGGAATATAAAGGGTTCACCTTGATATCACTCAAATGCACTGGGTAAAGAATTAGACTCTAGAGATAACATGTTTATGGTAACTTGGTAGTACACATTGATAATATTTTATGATAATTTTATTAATAACCTTAGTAATATGTTTTATAATAATTTGGTGATGAACCTTGGTGATATTTTTATAAATGCATCATCTTTATTTTGCAGGCACATTTCCATGTTATGAATCATATACTTATGATAATGCTCTTATTTTATGCCTCATGATTAATCCATGATGATCAATTACTTTCCATTCAATTAATTATTGTAAAACCCCGAGTTTTTAAAATAAAACTTTGTTATATAGCACATACAACATGCAACATCAAGCTTAAATGATCCCCAAAACATTATTTTTTAAATATGATTATTATAACATAACTATTAAATTAGTAGGTATAAATAGTAAAAATTGAATTATGAAATATATATATAAAGTACCTAATCATTAACAATTTATTGATTAATTATAATGAAATAATTACTCAATTTTTAGTAATTTTTTTATGCTTTAGAAATATGTTTTCTTCAAAAATATTTTTTATTTCTTTTTGTGAGAAAATATTATAATTAATTTCTAGAAAATATATAAACTATATATTATAAAAATAATATATTTTTTATATAATAATATTAAAATTATATTAGGTTGAAGGTTTAGTATTTTTATGAGAATATTGATTTTTCAATGAATAACGAAAAATACTTCTTTTTATTGAAAACTGTATTTTTGTTTCAAACATTTACAAAGCCCCATTTGGTTTTAAAATTATTTCAAAGTAAAATTAGCACTTTAATATCATTAATAATCCAATTAAGTTCATTGGAATCATTTTTATTATTTAATTTATTATAAAAACTTTTTATACTAAAAAGGCATTTTTTTTGAAAAACCGGTTTTCGTCACGTTTTACATTTTAATTTTAAATTAAATTCCACCACTTATATGTTTTTAATTTTTAAAATGGTTAATATATTTATAATCATGAGGTAAAAATTTATTAAATATTTTCCTTTTATTTTTGGACAATATGAATAGCAATCATAGTAATTTTTATTACCACGATAAAGGGAAAATCAGGTAATTTAGGTTAAAAATAAAATGATAAGAACTATTAAATGACCCAAAAATTACCTAAATATTATTTTATGTGTATATATAGGACCTAATAATCCATGTTTCTAATTTATAACCTTTTTCGGTCACTTGGATTAGATTATGACCTCTAGAGTATTTTATTTAAAGAAATGTCAAACATATCACATTATTGTTTTTAATAAGTGTAATATTTTTAATATGGTGCCATATAGAGGATATTTTTGAATATAAATAGTAATTTTAAATATAAAATATTGATCTTACTCATGATACTTTTTTTAATTTTTAGTGAAGAATAATTACCTTAAATGGTTACACAATGCGGATGTAATAATTATTAAATTAATGTAAAAATCAAATAATCGATATTAAAAATATTAGAATAAATATAATTTGAGATAAATAATGAAATAAATTAATTTTATAGATTAAAATAAAATTTTAGGAATATAATAAAATATTTGGTTCTAATTTTAAGTGTTTTCTTGATATTATTAAATTCAAAGTAACAAATAGTTCTAAAAATTGACATTATTAATATTTTATAATAAATAATATTTTATTAAATAATATAAAATTATTAAAAATCTAAAATTACTCCATATGATTAGTATAAGGTTTAAAATATCAACCATGGTTCATTTATGTGTCTTTTTTTATTTTATAAGAAGTATATTGATCCTCAAAGAGTAAAAATCCATGTTGTCATAGTAAGAGTTAAAGCGGTTAAAACCAAAAGACAAGGGTATAAATATAGTAAAAAATTGTTTAATTTTTATTAGATGAGAATATTTCTATCTATAATCATATTATATTCAAAATAAATTACTTTGGATCCATTTGATATTGAAAATTAATTTATATTAATTTAATATTTTTAGAAAGTCTAAGAATACCCCTCCCCTCAATTATAAATGGGCACCCCTTCCTTCACTTATTTACTGTAAGATCACAAAATTTTATAGAGATGAATTGGGATTGGTTATAGGTACTATTTTCCTAGTGTTTAGAACTTTTCATTTGGGTTTTACCTTGGGGTGCATTTGGGTTAAATTTGGAAATTTTGGAAGAAGATGGGAAAGTGCACAGTTGGCACACAATTTGTTAAACCGTGCACCCTAAAAGGAGAAACTATGCACCCACATTGAAGAGGCACATATTTAGTCACATGATTAGTAGAAAACGTGTTTCCCAAGTAGCAATCCATGCATATGGTATTTTAATCCCCTGAAAATTATAAAAAAATTCCCAAACCCCCGTCTAATACCCCTAAACTTCTTAGCTTGACCCATAAACATTTTTTTATCAATTCCAGAGCCTCCAAAATGGATTACAAGGCCATATGACCTATTTTATTCATTATTAAAAGCCCATATTGAATATCCTCACCCCTCCTAGTAATAGAATCCTATCTCACTTGGTTTTCCTTTCTTCTTCTTTTCTTATCTCATTCTTGAAAGGGTTGTTATTGCTGTTTTGATTAGATCTAGATCTAAGATTGTGGATCTAGATATAGAATTTAATGATCTTGAATTTTTTGATCATGATTTAGGGTTTTATATTCATATCACATTATAAATCATTATGATGGTCAGTTTTGGGAATTTCCATTGGGAGATCGTTCATCAATGAATTGAGGTAGGTGGTTTATTATTCAAATCCCAAAGTCTTGATACCAATTAAGTGTATGTGACTATAAAATTTCTAGGGTTCATTTAGAAATTAGAATTCCTAATTTAATTAATTAACATGTTTAATTAATTAATTGAGTAATTTGGGATTTTATTGAAATGTTGAATTTTAAATTAGAATAATTAATTTTTGAATTAATTATTGATTTTTTGAATTATGAATTGGAATAATTAATTTTTGAATTAATTATTAAATTTTGAATTATGAATTGGAATAATTAATTTTTGAATTAATTATGGGATATTGATATTTTTTATTGTATTAATTAATTATTTAATTAATTAAATGGATTTATGTGATTAATTAATAGTTTGGTTAATTAATGGAATTGGGGTGATTAATTAATCATTGAATTAATTAATAAAATTGACATGATTAATTAATCACTAGATTAATTAATGGAAATGGATATGATTAATTACTCATTGAATTAATTAATGGAATGATTTATGAAATAGATATTGGTTGTATGTAACTTGGTTTTGATTATATTGGCATGAAGTAGCACATGGGTTAACTGGGGGTGTGAGAGATAGATTGCTGAAGGAACATGAGATACTTCAGGGAGGAAGACCATGAGAGATTATATTTTGATTGCCGAAGGAACATGAGATACTTTGGGGTGGAATACCATGGAAGATTCCATATTGATTTCCAAAGGACCATGAGATCTCTTGGAGTTGGGACAGGGAAAAGACCATGAGAGCTTTCCCCTTTTCCTAAAAATCTATTATGCTTCATTTAGTCTCACTCACATTATACCCTTTAGGTTAGAGCCTTATGTGCACATTACTCATGCTGGACTAATTTACATGTTTTATGTATTTTGTTAGATATGAATTACGATAATGAATGGTAACAATGGTATTCAGATATATGATATCTTTTGGGGATAGTTTAGAATCAGGTATGAGCTAAATTAGATTGAGAGTTTGAGTGTCCTTGGGAATCCGAGTTTTATGTGGTTAAATAAAGATTAATTGAATAAATGTAAAATGTTTACTTTATTTCTTGTATTTTATTATTTATAAAACTACATACTCTGTTATTGGACAGATATTATTTTAGAATCTATTGGTGGTGGCCTACCAAGTTGTACTCACACCCTAATTGGGCTTCCTGACTAGTACCTGAATACGCTTTTTGTTTTTTGGATAGGAAAAGGGAAAATACCCCATGTTTGATATCCGATACAAGATGGGGCATGGATGAGGAAACATGACATGATTCAGGACTTGATTAGGGGAGTCATAAATTTATTTATTTTGGCTTTAATTTTAGACACTTTATATATACATTGGCATGAAATATTTATACTTTAGTTTTGATATTATATTTCTAATTTTGGCCATATTGTGATACTAGTTACTTCAGGTTATGATTATATATTATTTATTTATTATTTCTTATTATCTATTGGTTTATTAATTCGATAAAATAGGGTATAGTCTCCCCATGATCGATATATCAGACCCTCACTGCTAGTCGGAAACCTCTAGCATATGTGGAGGCGCGCTTGAGGTCATGTAGTGGTTCGGCTCAAGGCACCAGTTCATGGAACCCAGGTCGGGATGTTATATAGTGGTATTAGAGGAAATTTTATTTTCATTTATTTGTCTTACTATTTGGGAAAGGTATATAGATGATTAAGGAGAGTCGGGCCATGGACACGATCTCATGTATGGGAGTTGAAAACCCATGTACAAGGGAAAACCCAAGCACCTAGGGTAGGATTTCTATTATTGATGTATGTTGTTATAGTTGGATATTATTTCACCTCGGGAAACACAGTTGTTGTGTGATTTGATTATTATTTTAGAGGTTTATTGAGATTTTCTGAGTTGCAACTCGTAGTTTGGTAAGGCATGAGAGTTGAGTATGCATGCATCATTCTAGGCATTTAGGATTATTTTGTGACATGCATCATTTTATGTACGCATGGGAAAATGGGTTTTTGGTAAGTTGTTGAATATGAACTATTTTTGCTTACTTGTAAAATTAAATTGAAAATGGTTCCTATTATGAAATTTAAAATGGTAAAATGTTGAAAAATTTGAATAAACAAGTGTCTAATTTAATGTGAATAATGAGAATGTGTTTACCCTTGTTAACTAGGACCTAGGTGTAGGATGATTAAGGGTAGTGATAACACCTCAGTTTTGACTACGTGGTGTGGTTTGGGGAAAATACTTGTTACGATTTTAATCTTATGTAAATGTGATAAAGTTGTGTTATGAGTCCTAAGACATGTTTTTGGATTTTTAGAGATGTAATTCCATGACAAATCTTATTGAGAGAATGACAGGAGGAAATGGCTGGAGATGCTCCACCAGTAGTTGAACCTAAGGCACCGATAGTCTGGTTGAGTAATTAGGGAAGAAGTTCCAAGATAAATTCACTAGCTTCATGAAATTCATGGAAAGAGACCCAGGGTGGGTTGTGAAAAGCATGTTTGATCTGATGATGGAGTTTCATTTGCATCACCCTCCGAATTTTACTAGAGAGGGTGGACCTATAGGAGCTAAGTTTTGGGTTGAGTTTATATAGACTATACTTGAACACTTAGAGACTCATGATAAGAAGAGAGTAAAATTGGATCCCTATATGTTACATGGTTAGGAAAAATTTTGGTGGGGAATCTAGACTCAGGATGGACAACTAGAGACTATGGAGTGGAAAGAACTGGTAAGAAGAGTGTCCATACAGAAAAATTAGTTACAAAAGATATTACCTAATTTCTTTTCCACTAGTGTGGTAGGTTGGGAGACTTAAAGAAACATTGTCCCCAACTAGTAGAAGAGTGTTGATGCTGCATAAATATGGTACATATATAGAGGTTCTATAGGAACTCATAGAATAAGTTCAGTGACGAAGGAGATAGATAGAACTAGAGTATAGGAAGGGGGTATTATGTACAATATCAGTCTAGCAGATGGAGTTCTAATAGATGAGGCGGTAGAGGTAGTGAACATGGTGCTTCTAGTAAAGAGTGATCATATAAGAAGAGTGGCATATTTTAGGGGAGTCAGACTACATAACAGGGAAGAGGGGTAGGATAGTTACATTCCATTCATCCTACACTTGTGGATAGCGAGGTTGGACCATCGATAGTGAGAAGTACTATTATTATAGCTTCTACATTAACTAGTGCCTATTTGATACTGGTGCCTCTCATTCCTTTATATCAAAAGACTTGTTAATGGTTTGAGCCTGGAAGTGGAGTTTGAGAGCGGGGTTATGATGATAGATACACTATTGAGAGTACAGTCTAGAGACATCTTTTTTGTGTAATGGGTGTTCTCTCGAGATTGGGGAGTACCATTTTTTCCAGAATCTATATATTCCTGGTATATTAAGCTTCTACCTAATTTTGGGTATGAACTGTTTATTAGAATACTAATCCCATATTGATTATTACCATAGGAGAGTTCCTTTTACATCTCCTAAGGGTGACCATTACATTCAATGTGGAGAGTGGGATATCCTGGTAGGTCGAGTAAGGCCAATTACTAAAAAACTGGGAGAGATCACATTATAGATTTCAATTCTATTTCTGGATAACAGAAGTGTGAAACAAGATGTCTTTCCACCCATAGTGAACATGTTTTAGGATGTTATTCTTGAAGACTTCTTAGGGTTTCCACCTAAGAAGTATTTGGAATTCACTATTGATCTCATACTAGGGGTAGATCTAATTTTAATTCTGCCATGAATAATGGAACTGATAGAGCTTACAGAGCTCAAGACTCAGTTGGAGGAGTTGGAGGATAAGGGATTTATACATATGAGTATATCACTTTAGGGTTCTCTAGTGTTTTTTCTAAGAAGGATGAAGAGAGTTTGCGCTTGTGCATTGATTATTGAAAGTTGAACCAAATGAATGTGAAGAACCAGTATCCACTTCCACATATTAATGATCTTTTTGACCAATTGAGAGGATATTGTGTATTTTCCAAGATCGACTTGAGATTAGGGTATCATTAGTTGAGATTTTGAACTTCGGATATATCAAGGAATACTTTCAAAATAAATTATAGACTATATAAGTTATTCATAATTCCTTTTGGGTTGAAGAATGCACCAAAAGTATTTATGGCCTTGATGAATAGAATATTTCATTCGTACCTATAACATTTTGTTGTATTATTTATGGATTATATCTTGTTGTACTTCAAGAATCATGAAGATCATGACCAACACCTTGACATCATCCTGAGTGCACTGAGAGAACATCAAATATATTCCAAGCTATCTAAGTTTCAGTTCTACATTAATTAGGTACACTTATTTGGTCATATCATCTTAGAGGAAGGTGTGTCTATGAATGCATAGAAAGTTTAGGTAGTGGTTTCTTGAGATAATCCCAAGAAACGTTTTGATATACTAAACTTTTTGGGTTTAGTTGGATATTATCGAAGGTTCATCTAGGACTTTTCCCAATTGGAAGCACTGATTATGGGCTTGACCAAAAAGGGGATAACGTTTTAATGGTTAGAATCATGCGAGAAGGCCTTATAATAGTTGAATAAGAATCTAACATTAGCAATTATCTTGATCATACTCGAGCCAGGTGAGAAGAATATAGTGTATTGTGATGCTTGTGGGATTAGACTCGGAGTAGTGTTGATGTAGGGAGATCGAGTTGTGGAGTATGGGTCTCGGTAGTTGAGGTCACATGAATGAAATTACCCTATACATGACCTCAAGTTTTCTACAGTGCTTTATGATTTGAAGTGTTGGCATCATTATTTTTTCGGAAAAAAGTTTACTATTTATACTGAACATAAGAGTTTAAAGTATATCTTTTCATAGTGAGATTTGAATCTCTGTCAAGAAAGATGGTTTGAGTACATGCATTCATTTGATTTTGAGCTAGTATATAACCCTAGGAAGGGAAATAGCGTGTTTGATTTTTTGATCAGAAAAACTCAGACTTAGGTAGTTCAAGAGTCTAGTGTTGAGTGGAAAATTATGACTCTACTAATGGAGATGCATGTGGTAGTTTAATAGAGTTAGGAGCATATGAATCTCAATTCAGTTTCAAAGAAGTCTACACTTTTGATCTAGATTAGAGACATGAGGTATGAGAATATGGAGTACTTAACCTTGAGGTAAATCGTTGAAGGTAGGGATTCACCTTTATATTGGGGCATATACGAGGATGAGAGAATGTATTTCAAGAATCATGTTGTTTTTCCTACAAGCATGTGAGAGGAGTTGATGCAGGAATTTCATGACTCAAAGTGGGTGGTATATCTAGGTGTGACCAAAATGTATTGTGACCTAAAAAAATGTTTTAGGGGCTGGGAATGAAAAAAGAAATAGCAGAGTTTGTGACATGATGCTACATCGATCAGCAGATGAAGTTCAAGCATCAACAACCTAGAGGTTTACTACAGTCGTTTTCCATTCTGAAATGGAAGTGGGAAAACATGACCATGGAATTTATGGTGGGTCTCCCAAGGATAATTTGGAAGAATTATTCTATTTGGGTTATTGTGGACATAATGATGAAAGTAACACATTTCTTACCTATATTGGAGACTTTATCAATGAAGCAGATAAGAGATTTATATGTTTAGAAGATAATATATTTTCACAGGGTGCCACTGACTATAGTTTTAGACTGCATCTCGTGCTTTACTTCGCGCTTATGGAAGGGATTACAAAAGGCACTTGGTATGTATGTCTTATTGAGTACAACCTTCCACCCACATATAGTTGGGAAGTCAGAGTGTAATATAAAGGTACTTGAGGATATGTTGTGAGCATGTGTTCTAGAATTTAGAGGATTTTGGGAGAAGCACCTAACTTTGGTAGAGTTTTCCTATAAAAATAGTTATTAGGAGATGATACAGATAGAACCATATGAGGAAATTTATGGTAATCTATGAAAATATCCTATATTCTAGATGGAGCTAGGTGAGTCAGAATTGTTGGGATCAAGTCTTGTGTAGGAGATGTCAGAATAGGTTCAACTGATTCAGAAATGTATGGATACATCTCATAGTAGACAGAAGTTGTATGCTGATATACATTGATGAACCATGGATTTTACATAGGGTGATTGTGTATTCCTTCAGGTGTCACCTAGATTGGGTCACCGTAGGATACAGAGATAGGGAATTTGTCACCCAGGTTCATTGGACTATTTGAGGCTATGGAGAGAATCAAGATAGTGGTGTACCGATTAGATCTTCTATATAAATATAGTGTTATACATGATGTTTTCCATGTGTCACAAATTTTGTGGTATCACCCTAACCCTTCTCATGTGATTGAGGTGGATTATGATGAGCTAGAGATAGATGCGTACTTTCATAAGCATCCAATAAATGTGTTGGATCATAGTGAGAAAGTGTTATAGGGAAAGATCATACCGATAGTTCTTGTATTATGGAAACTTGAGTGTGTGTATAAAAAAACATGGGAAGGGTAATTAGATATCCGGGCTTAGTGGATTGATATTTTTGACTCAGAATCTTAGAGATTTTTGAGAGTGCAGCTTGAGGATGAGCTGTTATAAGGTGGGGATATTTTAAGATCTTGAGCTTTTCTAGAGACGAATCATGCTTGGTTACAAGTACTCTTTTTCCTAGTTTTGAGTGCTTTTTGTATGGGTTTTACCTTGGGGGGAATTTGGGTGAAATTTAGAAATTTTGGAAGAAGATGGGAAAGTGCATGGTTGGCACACAGTTTTCCCAAATCGTGTGCCCTAGCCCAACAAATTGTGCAACCCTAGATAGTGGGGATTTTCACGGATAGTTCATATTTTGTAAAAAAATGTGACATAAAATGAGAAACCATACACCCCTTTGAATATGCACATAGTTAGTAGAAACCGTGTTCCTCAAGCATCAAACCATGCACATGGGATTTTAATCCCCCCAAAAGTATTAAAAAAATTCCCAATTCCCATATAATACCCTCAAACATCCTATCTTGACCCATAAAAATTTTATCTTGATTCCAAAGCCTCTCAAAGGGATTCCAAGGCCTTATGACCTCTGTTCTTCACAATTTGAAGCATGGATCAAAGATTCATACACCTCCTGGTTAGATAATCCCATCCTGTTTGGTTTCCCATTCTTCTTCCATTCTTCTCTCATCTTAGAAATGGGTTTTCTTGATATTTTGATTATATTTATATCTAGTATTGTGTATATATATATCTAGAATTAAAGTATATTTATTTGTTTTTATCTTAATTTATAGTTTTAGATTTGGATCTCATTCCACGCCATTGTTCCACTCAATTTTAGGGATTTTTTTGGGAAATCATTCATCAACTAATTGAGGTAGGTGGTTTATTATTCAGATCCCATAGTATTGATATCAATTACATATATGTGACTATATAATTTCTATGGTTTATTTAGAAATTGGAATCTCTAATTTAATTAATTAATGTGGTTAAATAATTGATTTAGTAATTGGGGATTTGATTGAAATATTGAATTTTAAATTGGAATAATTAATTATTGAATTAATTATTGAAATTTTGAATTATGAATTAGAATAATTAATTGTTTAATTAATTATTTAAGGTTGAATTATGAATTGGAATAATTAATTATTGAATTAATTTTGGGATATTGAGATTGTTGTATTATATTAATTATTTTTTGAATTAATTAAATGGATTTATGTGATTAACTAATCATCAGGTTAATTAATGGAATCGAGGAAATTAATCAATTTTTGAATCAATTAATAAAATTTATGTGATTAATTAATCACTGGATTAATTAATGGAAATGCGTATGATTAATTAATTGTTGAATTAATTAATGGAATGATTTTTGAAATGGATATTGGTTGTACGTTACTTGGTTGTGATTATATTGGTATGGAGTAACACATGGGTTAACTGGGGGTTTGATTGAGGTATTTCCAAAGGACCATGAAAGAATTTGGGGAGGAAGACTGTGAGAGATTCTATTTTGATTTCTGAAGGACTGTGAGATCCTTCAGAGAGGAAGAACATGAGAGTTTCCATATTTATTTCTAATGGACTGTGAGAGATCTTGGATTTTGGTTAGGGAAAAGACCGTGATATCTTTACCCTTTTCCTAGAAATCTATTATGTTTCATTTTTCCTCAATCACATTTGAACCTTTAGGTTAGAGCCCTATGTGCACATTACTCATGTTGAACTGATTTACATGTTTTATGAATTTTATCTGATATGAATTGTGATAATTAATGGTAACAATGTAATTCAGATATATGATATCCCATATGGATAGTTCGGACTCCAGCATGAGTTTAAGTAGGTATTGAGAGTTTGGGTGTCCTCAGAAACTCAGGTTTTATGTGGTTAAATAAATATTAATTGAATAAATGTAAAATGTTTAACTTATTACATGTATTTTATTATTTAAACAACTAAAAACACTATTGTTGGATAGATATTATTTTAGATGTCATTGGTGGTGGCCTACTAAGTTGTACTCACACCCTACTTGGGATTCCTGATTGGTACTTGAATAAACTTTGTGTTTTATAGATAGGAAAATAGAAAAGGCCTTGTGTTTGATGGATGATATGGGATAGAGCAGGGATGATAGAACGAGACATGATTTTGGAACCACTTGGGGGAATCATCAATGTATTTATTTTGGGTTTTATTTTAGACACTTGGCACGTAAATTGGCATGGAATATTTTATATTTTAGTTTTGATATTTTATTTCTAGTTTTAGCCATCTTGTGATATTGGTTCCTTTAGGTTATGATTACATATTATTTAGTTATTGTTTCTTATTTTACACTAGTGTATTACTCTAATAAAAGAGAGTATAGTCTCCCCATGATCTATATATCGGACCCTCACTACTAGTCAAAAGAATCTGGCATATGGGGATGCATGCTTGAGGTCATGTGGCAATCCGTCTCAGGGAATTGGTGTGCGACACCCAGGTCGGGATGTTACATTTACAACATATTGAGACATATAGCTTGACCAAAACATATACACTACTCTTCTAAAAATAATTATACAAGTTCTTAAGGTACTGTACCTCCAAATATATAAATCATAGGTCCCTTAATAATAGATCTAAAGGGAGTCCACTGAAGAAGAGGTAATCGTCTTTACTGACTCTTTCAAGTTTATTTTTATTCTTATACTTCATATTAATTTGTTGCACCAATCCTAAAATAATAACTATAGTATCATAAATATACTTATATTTTATTATAATAATGAGAAAACCATATTCCATCTCGTCTCTATCCTACTAAAAGTGAAAACATCGCTCGTGAGTATGTATGGCTTACCCTCTCCACGTAGCGGTGTAATTAATTTTTCATCACCACTTTAATTGGATGGTAATAAATATATAAATAATAAATATATATGATATATATGAAATAATAATTATTTTTGAAATGTTAATTACTCTTTACCTATATTTCATTCCATCCAATAAAAAATAAAAACAACATTCATGTGTATGTATGACCTACCATCTCCATGAACGATGTAATTCATTTTTCTATCTCTATATTTTATGGATGAATATAATTATCTATATATTAAATATATATTATATTAAAACAATTAATAATATTTTGGAGATGATGAAACCTTGATCAAAGTTCAAGGAATGAAACTATCAAACCAAATCATACATTAAAAACAAACCAGTTACCACCTAAAACAATGATTTTAACAATGAATTGATAATAAACAAGTGATAAAATATTATAAGTAAATAATATATGGTATGTTATTAAATTATACCAGAACCATATTAATATCTAAGATATCATACATGATTCATTTATGACTTTATACTACCCATTTAATAATAATTTCCATGTTAAATTAACATTTCGGGTAATAATCTCTTTCTTTATCGTACATGTTTTAACTTGTTACTCTTGATTGTATCACTTAGATCATGATTTAAATACTTACAGAATATAAAACATGATTTATATATCATATATATTTAGAATATAAATATGTATAATAGACATATATATGAAATGGAAAACACTGTTTATGGAGATGGTAGGTCGTACGTACACAGAAATGTAGTTTCCTTTTTCATATCGTATTGAATGGAACTAAGTGAATAAGATATATATAAGTAAATAAATAAATATATATATATATATATATAAATTAGAATTATTATTTCATATATTACATACTTATTAGTAATATATATTTTTATAATCGTCGATGAATGATGATCGTGGAAATGAATCTCATCACGTCGTGGAGACGGTAATCCGTACGTACGCACGAGCGACAATATCATTTACTTAAAGGTATGGAATTGGATGGTATATTAATTTTACAAATACATTATAATGTTATTTTCATTATTTATATACATATTACTCATCATTATATCCATCCAAATAACATAGTGTTGAATAACAAATTACACCACGGCGTGGAGAAGGTAAGCCGTACGTACGCACACATGGTGACATTATCATTCATAAGATGGGTAGAATAATGAATATAGTTGTGCCATATTTATAATAACATCACAGTATATAGAATATATTGGTGTAATTATTTTATAATGGAAACAACAAATAAAGATTAAGTGGAAGAATAAGAGAACTTGAAAGAGGGTGACGAAATCATTACCTCTTCTTCGGGTTCCTCCTTTTGATTTGATCAAAAGGGATCCTTAAGTTAGATTTCTGACCAAAGGAAGGCCTCTAGGATGAAGGTAGGATAGTTGGGAGGATATTTGGGCAGGGTTTGGCCGATCCAAATGGCTTCTTAGGTGTGATTTTGAGATAAGTGGAAGTGCCCTTTTATAAGAGGGGTGAGGGTCACTTTAGGAAAAGATTAAAGTATAAATTTATTATACAATAATATTCAGTTTATAATGGATCCAAATGAATTTATTTTGATCCTTAGGTGGTTATGGGTCGAAATAATATCAACCAATATGTTTTATACAAGTTTAGGTTACCATTTTAACCTTATCTATTAGCTTTAACTCTTAGTTAAATAGTTTAACTTTTACCATGTCTTCATATATTTTTATATTATATGGTTAATAAAATTACTATAAACTTACAAGAGAACCCCTAGTGGTTCATTAATGAAACAACTATAATCATATAAGTGCTTTGGCCGAACCTTATATTTTTAGAAATATTATATCAATTAATAATATAATATATTTTTTTAAAAACCCTTTTATGTCAATTTTGACACTATTTAATAATTTATTTTTGTTAAAGTCGTGAAAACTTTATTAATTAAAAATAAATTTATTTAATCAATCCTAATATGCCATAGTAACCTAGAAAATTCGTGGATGACATCAAAATATTCAAATTATATTTATTTTAACATTTATAATACCATTATTTGATTCTTTCATTAATAAGGAAAACACCGCATCATCATTGTGTCATAAATAAATTTAAGTATTAAATGTCTAAAAATTATAAATAAAATACCATTATGTAGGAAATATTTTTATATTTATATTGAATATTTATAGTCAAAAAGATAATTTATATAACACCTTGTAAAATTTGTTTTATTAAAAGATATATGTTTATATCATTTTTGCCTTTACTTTAAATTAATTAATAGTGTCATTATCACTGTCAAGTGGATCCAAGTGGTCCTAAAATCGACCCAAATATGCCCATGGTCAGACATGTATCATAAAATAGGGTTAGGACACGTTTTAGGTTAATTTAATATTATTATAATATTATTTATTACCCTTATTTACCGGATTTACCCTTTAACCATGGTAAATAAAATATTTACCGAAGTAATTATTCAAAATGTCTAAAAATAAAAGTTACCTATTTAAACAATTTGGACCTCCTGATCCCATATATGGAATCCATTTTTCTAAATTCAAAACACATAAGTGGAAGAAATTAATTTAAAATTAATTCCCGTTGTCAAAAAAAAAGCGTGTTTTTATGAAATAATAACTACTAAAAGATTGACACTTGTTTATGTAAAATTTAAATGTGAAATTACTTATAATGACCTAAATTTTATTAAATGATAAAAATATAATCTAATTATACTTCCAAACAATTCAAATTCATAATTTATCACTATTAATTATTTCGATTAAAAATGTTGTTTTTAATTAAAATTTACTAATTTTCACTGTTCATCAAAATATGAAAGTTATCAGAAAAGTAACAAAAATTCACCCTAAGATAATTTCAATATTATTAATCCAAAAATGAAGTCCATTTTGAAAGATAAAATTCATAAATTTTTAAAAAGTGGGTATTACTATTCATAACGGCTAGTTTGAGTGGTTGTGGTGTGTTAGAACTCGAAGTTGCGTACAACACACGCTATTGTATTATTCAAAGAGAAAAGTACCGTGGAAGCTTGGGTTGTTACAAGTCTGGACCTTTCTCTATGGTCTGTTTAATTATAAAGTATATAAAATATTGTGATTTCTTCAAAGTAACATGCACTCTATTTAATTTATTCATTTATTAATGGTAAAAAATAGATTGGAATATTGGTTGGAATCCATTGGGCTCCACTATTGATGCGACCTGGTGTATGACTACCCATTTGGTGATCAAACCTTTGAATAACAAGAACTTGGATAACAGTTTTAAATGTATTTAGTATGAAAAGATACCTTATGTGATATTACTTGATATAGAATCCCTGAGAAATTTATTATTTTCTTATTAACATGACTGTTGATCATTTTAGATATAAATGAAAGTGTAATTTCAAGATAAATGGAAATTTTCATAATTAAAAATTGACATTATAAGGTGATATTGTGATATTCATGTTGAAATGCTTATATTGAGTGGGATCTACCTAGTCCCATGATATAATTATTATATTGGGTGGGATTTGCCTAGTACCAAGATATAATTCTTATATTGAGTGGGATCTACCTAGTCCCATGTTGTAATTCTTATATTGAGTAGGATCTGCCCAGTCCCATGCCATAATTCTTATATTGAGTGGGATTTTCATAGTACCATACTATGATGCATATATAGAGAAGGTTCTGCCTAGTCCCATTTTGAAATTCTTATATAGAGGGCTCTTCTAAGTTTTGTGTGATTATTCCCTGGATTATGGTTATAGTTTTCATGGTTTTTTACATTCTTAGAGACATTTCAACATGGTGTATAAGCAATATAATTTATGTATTATATTAATTGATTAATTAATACACATGTTTATCACTTTATTGCATATACTTATTATCATAATAGTTTTTTAGACATGGTGGCGTTTTCCAACTAAGTTTTACTCACAACCTCTTTAGGCCATCATTTAGTACTCGAGTAGATTACATGGATGTAGGTTTGGAAAAAAGAAATGGACCTTGTTGTCGATTCTTTTATTACTTGTTGGATGGGATGGAGTTTAAAGATGGGACCGATATGGGCTTCAGGACCAAGGTATTTTGGGATTATTTATATTAGAAAATTCTTTTATTTGTAATTTTTTTAGTTTGAAATTTAGATATATATCATCTTGTCATTACATGATTTTTTTATTTATTAAAACCTCATTTTACTTTTAGGTTTTATTATATGCTATTTCGACTATTATTTTTTACTCTAATATTTATTATTACCAATTTATTTCTGCTGTATTTTACTCCATACCATGGTGTATAGTTTCCCACTATACATATCAAACCCCAATACTATTCGACAACCTTTTTCATATGGGTAGGAACACTTGAGGTCCAATAACTGACCTATTTTGTCTATGTGAGAGAGTTTCAAATTAGGGGATGTTACAGTATGCATATCCTTACTAATAATTAGAGATCACCCCTTTATTATGTTCACTTTCTCCAATATTCTAGTAAGTGTATTATGATTGATATACATGGATATTCTAAAGGTAATAATGGTGTAATCAAATAAAATACAATATTTTATTTTGTGTTTTCAATTATAATGTGAAATTAAAGTATGTATCTAGTTTACCAAGACTACTAAACTATTTAGTCCTTCAGGATGTACTTTTTTATACCTAGTGCCAATTTAATAAAGTAACCACTAACTCTAAGCTACTATACTTGGATTATTTAGAGTTGGTAGTAGAGTAATTTTAGTATAAACCTTGCGAACTAGATTTAGGAAAACATAGATTAGTGAACATAACCCTATGACTGACTTTTAGTAAAATTCTAAGTCTAGTATAATATCCTAAAAATTAGTAGGTTAAATATTATGTGGTTTCCAACTATGTTTACTATTTTTCATAATATGCCTTCTGGTTCTAATTAATGTTTGGAACTAGGAGGAATCATGCTAACACCAAATGTGATGGACATTGTGGTGATTTTGAGAAACCAAATTTGATGATGATTGGAGTAAAAGATTTTGTGATTATGATTAATTAGATATAAAAATATATGATTAACAACATAAATCTTAACCAACTCTCACACTCACCAAATAATAGAAGGATGGAGTCTACTAAGATCTTGAATAGTGGAAAAAATGAAGGAAAGAAGGCTGATTTCTTTCATGTAAAAAATATTGGGAGAGACGCCCAGGAGAGTGTATCAAATAAACAATTTTTTTATGTGTGTAAATGAAAGAAAAAAAGCAAGTAATTTCCAAGTAAAAATGAAAAGTTTGGTTAATTTAATGGATAAACATAATGGTCTCCCTAAGGTATTATTAAGGATTGACTGTTTTAAATGTGTAAAGTATAAGAATTATAAAAATTGATGTTCTAGTGGTAAATATCATGAAGAGAATCCTCAAGGTTGTATGAGTAATGGTTATATTTCTGATGATGAAGATACTACAAATGATATATTAAAGGAAAGAGGTATTAAGGAATAAGATGATAATTAATGGTTTAATAATGAAGTGAAATGATTAATGTACTTGTGTTTAGATTCAAGAATTATATTATAGGAGCATTTTATCAATAAAATTATTTTTATAAGAGTTATGAAATGTATAAGGATTGTATTGAATTACTATTTATTTAAGGATTTGAGAGAATATTTTGAATGGTATTGATGACTAGGAAAAGTGATTCAGTTGCAATATAATCATTTTGGAAAACACACGATTGAGGAAAGATAACCCTTAATATGTGCTCTATGTTGAGATAATAATGATAAATACATATTTATGGGATATTATTGGTGACCATGAAATTGTTTAGTGATTTTATGGTTTATGTTATCATCTCTAGAATTTACTACATGTTTGGATTTAAGGAATATATTTGAAAACCTGAGATTTTATTTTTGGAAGCATGCATATTTTCATTAAGGTTTTAAGGTGATAAAGGTATTCACATATTTGGTATGAGACATTAAGAGATACATTATTTTGTATAGGGGGATTAATGAAAAGTTGATATTAGAAATTTTGTGACCTTATTCCTAAAGTTCTAGATTTTTTGAAAATTTTAAGATATATTTTAGAGGAGCCTTGTGATTTACTACTTATGGAATGGATTAAGTTGAACTTTGGATATTATTGTCTACGGTTAAAGTATGATTTATAATATTAGATAACCTATTATAACCATTTTAGTTTTAGTAAATATTTAGAGGCTAAAGTAACGACTTATGGATCTTTTGATTCATTAAAAGTGCTTTAGGCATGAAAAATTCACCTTGAATATCCATTTATTGGTGTAGGAGATGAAGTGGAAATATATTGAAGCACAAAAAAAAGATAATATTTTTCTTACGACATGGAAAGGATCAAATAATTTTATTTTCTTGAATTATTTATCTTGATATTAAAATAATCCCATAACTTTAGAAAAATACCTTGAAATAAAAAAACATTATCTATTTAATTTTCTTACTATGAAATCAATGACCTTTTAACCTATCATAAATTTATGGTTTTTTAGTGGTTAAATTTTTCATGACCATGTTATCTATTAATCTCTATTAGTACTTGGGAGTTAGTTTTCTCTTCTATATCCATGTTTTTACTTCCCACTTTTTTTATTCTACTTGGAAACCTAGTATGAGTTATGCTATATGACCTTTTTACATCTCTTTTCTCTCATATCAAGTGGAAGTTTTATTAATATTTTTTATGATGTGGGTTTTCCAGAAAGGTATATTCTAATGTCAAAACCTTGATTACCAATCACAAGTTAAAATTTAAAGGAAAAAATTTATTCAAGGGGGATAATGTAACACTATGAGATTTTAAAATAACACTTTGTTCTATAGCATATACAATATGCAATACCAAGCTTAAACGAACCCCAAAATATTATTATTTATATATAAACATTGTAACATAGCCATTACATTCATGGGTATGAATAATATTAAAAAAATTATGATATATATACATATATATAAAGTCCCTAATGAATAAAAATTCATTGATTAATTCTTATTAAATAAGTACTCAGTTTTTAGTAATTTTTTTAATGCTTCAAAAAGACGTTTTCTTCAAAAATTATTTTTATTGATTTTTATTAGAAAATACTATAATTAATTTATGAAACATATATAAATTATATTTTATAAAAATAATATTATTTTTTAAATAATAATATCAAAATTATCTTAGGGTTAATTTTTGGTATTCTTCTGAAAAGATTGATTTTCCAATGAATAGTGAAAAATACCGTCTTATTGAAAACTGTGTTTTTGTTTCAAAAATTTACAAAGTCCTATTTTGTTTTAAAATGGTTTAAAATTAAAATCATATATTTAATATTATTAATAATACAATTAATTTCATTATAATTTTTTTATGTTTTAATTTAGCATAAAAACATTTTTATACTAATTTTTCTTCTTCTGAAAAACTGGTTTTCACTGAAAAACTGGTTTTTATTTCATTATGTGTTTTAATTTTAAATTAAATTATTCCAATTAAATGATTTTAATTTTAAAAAATAGATTTAATATTTGGAATAAATATTCCCAAATTTAGTAAATAGGTCCCTTTTATTTTTTACAATTTGAATAGTAACCTTAGTAGTTTCTATTGCCACGGTAAATGGTAAATCAGATAATTTAGGTTAAAAATAAAATGATAAGAACTATTAAATGACCCAAAAAATTTTCTAAAATATTTTTTAGATGAGTATATATCTACCATAATCATATAAGGGTTGCATTTATGACCTTTTGGGGCTAATTTTATGAGATTATGACCTTTATAATATTTTATTTAATGAAATGTTAAACATGTCACACTCTTGTTTTTAATAAGTGTTTTTAATATGGTTTTATTAATAGGATATGTTCAAATATAAATATAATTTTAAAATTTAAAATATTTATATTAAACATAGTAATTTATTTTTAATTTTTAATAAAGAAATAATTACCTTAATTTTTTATACAATGCTGATAGAGTAATTATTTAATTAACAGAAAAATCAAATAAATGATATTAAAAATATTAAAAAAAATATAATTTGAGATAAAAAATGTGATAATTTTTTTATATTAACATGAAATATTATATATATAATAAATCATTTTTTCAAAATTATAAGTGTTTTATTGGTATTATCAAAGTCAAAGTAATGAATAGTTCTAAAAATTGACATTATTGATATTTTATAATAAATAATATTATATTTAATGATATGAAATTACTAAAAATATAAAATTATGACAATTTATTAAAATAAGGTTTAAAATATAAACCACGATTTATTTATGGGTTATTTTTCATTTTATACTAACTTTATTGACTCTCAAAGAGTAAAAATCCATGCTATCATGGTAAGAGTTAAATAAGTTAAATAAGGGTTAAAACCAAAATATAAGGGTATAAATATAGTTAAAACTTGTTTATTTTTTATTGTATGATGTTATTTAGACCCAGAATCATATTATATTATAAATAAATCACTTTGAAGCTATTTTTAATTGAAAATTAACTCTTATCAATTTAATATTTTGAGAATGTCCAAGAATACCCCTCCCCTCAATTATAAATGGGCACCCATTTCTTCACTTATTTACACCATTTTGAGCCATATATATTGACCAAAACATAAAAATTAATTATACAAGTTATTGAGGTTATGTACCTTCCAAAATAGAAATCATAGGTCCCTTAATAATAGATCTAAAAGGATTATATCAAAGAAGAGGTAATCCTATTTACTGATTCATTCAAGTTTATTTCTTATTCTACTTCCTCTTCATGTTTTGTAACCATACTAAAATAATAAATACAATATCATAAATATAATTATATGTTGTTATTACTATATTACAACCATATTCCATATTTTTTCCATCCTATGAAAAGAAAAAACATTGCTTATGAGTACGTATGATTTACCATCTCTACATAGAGGTGCAATTCATTTTTCATCACCATTTTACTTAGATGGTTATAAAAATGGAAATAATAAATATATATGCCATGAACCAAATATGTCCAGCATGAAAACTGGCACCAAACCTAGCCCATGAAAATTCCCAAAGGGTGTTCTCGATCCGCACGGGCTGACACAAGTGCCCGTGTATCATAAAATAAAAATTGGGAATGATTTACCCAAGTTTACAAACATACAACAACAAAAAAATCCAATAAACCAAATCTGGATCTTAAAAAAAAAATCTTTTAAAAAATTTCAAAACTACATTACATAATTTAAAACAATGTTTAAATACCATTACAAAGGAATAAAAACAAAAAGGATAGCCCAATAACCCCCACTGGGAAAGAGACACCGCCCTCAAGCCATCTCCATAACACCGCATTACGATGGACCGCTAAAAACCCAAACCATTAGCACAAAAGCTGTACCCAAACCTGCGACAAAAATAACCAAGTCTACTTACACCCAAATGTGTAAGGAGGATGTGATAAAAATTCCATTAGGATATCACCACTAAGATATTCCATGTGATAAACATTTAAAGACGAAAAACATGCAAGTTTTCAAAACATGAAATGATAGTAACAATTTCTAAAAGATGCAACTTTAAATAAAAATAGTTTTTAAGTAGGGTATTTTAAATAATCAACCTTTTTAAAAATAATTCCTATTCTACTTAATTTTATATCCAACCATACCATATGCTGACAGTAAGCACACAGTATCTAATGAGAATAAGCAACGGAAAAATAACCCCTAGGCACAAGCTCGTTGTGGGTCCTAGGCACCTCATCTCTCGGTGAGAGTAACCATCACAATATCCATTCTCATACACAAGAGCCACTAGTAGGGATCATAATAATAACCTATTGGTACCCCAATATCATCATCATCATATTTTAGTTAGTGTTGTCATCATCAATCTTGCTACGTGAAACTGAGGCCAAACCCCACGAGATCACTAGCATACTAGTACACATCCACCCACCTAGATACCCATGTTTCTCTCTTATGATCAAACAAGTTCAACAAGCCATGAAATATAATTTTCACATTAAAATACCACTTAAACACAAAAAATTTACCAAACATCCCCCATGTATATCACACAAGTCACATAATCCACTTTTTCATTCAAATGCATTTTGAAATCATACTCCCACCAAAATAGCCCAAAACACTTTTCACATCTATTTAGCACTTCAAAAAATCATTTAAATTTTTTTATAAAACCTTTCCAAGAAATTACAATCCACATAACATCCCACACACATATAAAATAATACTTCTTTCATAAATATAATCCACTTTGCACATCACACTCACACAAAACAGCCCACAAACATGTTTCTCACCCACATCACAATTTCATAAATCACCTCGATAAATTACAAAATATTATCAAAAATATTTGAGATCACAAATGAACACTTTATCTTTAAAAAAATCATTTTAAGAACATTCAACCACTAAAAAAGTACATAAACATCCTTTGTACACTTTGTGTAACTCATTGAATCATTTACAATTTTCATAAAACTAACCCAAGGGGTATAACCGTGTTTTTCATATAAAACCATTTTAAAACCCTCTTTAAAGGCCAAAATAACACCAATACCAATCCAAAACATAATTTTCATCCCTATAAACATTTATTAAACCACTCTAAAGTGCTATAATATTAACTCAAATAATACTACAAAAGATACACATGAAAAACACACATTTTCATAAAACACCTTCATGAACTATAACAAGGTTTTACACATAAAACCCATTAAAAAACCTTTTTTAAACCCAAAATCACACAAAGACCCTAAAAAAGAAGAATTGTCTTCCCAAACAACATTTAATAAACCACTTTAATATGTTATAAACTAAACCCAAATATTACAACAAGAGTTACACATGAAAAACAACCAATTTGAAGAAAAAGTGAAACTATAAAATTAACGGCTTAACAAACTCCATAAAAAATGGGTTTTGAATAATTAAAAGCATATTAGGAATATTCAAAATAATTAAATCAATCATTATAACTCATTGTAAAATGATTACACATGGAATCACCTACTTTCTTTTGTCAAAACCCTCAAATCTTGGTGTGAAACATCAACCGAACCACCACCACACCTCAAGGAAGCGAAAAGCAACATAAAACCTCAATATTTTACCTAAAAGACAAGAATTTAAACCCCAGGTATGAACCCTAACTTCTGGAAATTTTATAACTCATGAAAGAGTGAAAGAAACCCTAAGGAAAAGGAAGAAATCAAAGAGAGAAAGACTTGCTTTCATGATTTTGATGTTTCCCCCATAAAATATCCCTTCAAAAAATGAGTTACAAGGGAGGGTGAGAGAGATTGGATGCTATCTATAGAGGTAGGGAATGAAATGGATAAGAGAGGGGATAATTTGGTTTATTTATGGAAGGGAAAAAGGGTCAAAACACTCAAAATTTTAATGTGCTGGTCACCCTGCATGGTTTGGCTGCACGGTTTAGTAAACTCTGCGGAGAAACCGTGTGGCCTGTTCTGGCCACCCAAAAAGTAAATTTTTTCCTCCAATTTTAGGGGGGTCCAAGGGGGAAACCAAGGTAGAAATATAGGCTAAATATATGTGAGAAAAAAGACACAAAACAAATCACTCTTCTCACCCCAAAACACATCCAACTCAAGGGTACAAACCACCTCAACAACTTACCCCACAAGTGGTTCCACTAGGAGTATCACTAATCCAACTCCAAAACACCACAACCTCATACCATACCTTTGAAAACAGAGGAGGAAAAGTTCCACACAAGACCTCCAAGACCAATTTTATAGATTAATAACACAAGAGACACTAAAATTTCAAACCCAAAACATCCAAAAACCAAGAGAAATCTAAGAACCGAAAGAGGATTTGAACCAAAGAATGGAATTGAAAATATAGGTGTAAAAATTCTCCACACCATAAATCTTTCCACCCCCTAAAATCCAAAACAAGGCCAAAATCAAAAACCAAACCCAACTGATAAACCAAGATGTACTCCTTTACCAAGCTTCACCCCCAAAGTCCAAAACACCTCCAGTGATCAATTAAGGAAGGAATAATCTCACAACCCAAAACTTACACCAATTACTTGAAACAATCATACACATTAAGAATTTATCCCAAAATAAAACACCTTAAACAATATAAAAACAATACTTAATAAACTTACCCAAATGAACAACAACATCGAACAAGGTTACACTTACCTCGCTTTAACTAAACCACTGGGCACTCTCTAATCCCAACGTTTACCCAAGGAAGATGTTGGTAGTTAGATAGCTCTGAATGAGACTACCTACCTTCAATCCAAGACCAAGGAAAAAAAATATGTGTTACTAGTATGGGGAGACACAAATGGGCTCTCCACCATAAGAAGCAACCATCCTAACTGACCGGCACGGGCCGGTGCAGAAAGACCCCAAAATTTAAAGAGTTGGGATGTCCACATGGTTAGTTCGCATAGTTTGGGAAACCGTGCACTAATCGTGGGGATCATTCTATCTACATGGCTTCCTGGAACACAGTTACTACTAATCGTGAAAAAATCATGCGCTCAACTTGTCTATCCAAATTTCAAACCTTTCCCCAAAAACTCAATGGAAACTAAAGGGGAAAAGAATTTCATTGGGCGATAACATGTGGAGGATGCCCTTCACCTCTTTCCACCGAACAGGAACAACATAATCAAGATGATGAAACTAGAAGTTTGAAATCTTCCTATCTTTTAAATTGAGGATAAGACTTTGTACAAGGGTTTAAACAACCCTGGGATTTCCCCTGAATACGTGCAAGATTCTCTCAGGTACCTATGGTTGGAGCTCAAATTATTGAAGCATCTTCGGCCTTGTAGTTAGGATTTGGAAACCCCTTGAACATAACTTCTTCTTTCAGTGCCACCAAAAACTACACCACAACCCCAGATGGGTTTACCAAGACACAACACATTCCAAAACTCACTTTACCAAAACCTAACATTTCACTAAAACAAGTGATTCGAAGACACACACACATCACACCTTGTTTATTCGGGTGAGAAACAACAGAAGGAAATGAAACATATAAACACCTTCCCCTAAAACAGAGGATTTTAAAGTTTTTCTAAAGAAGACATACTCCCAACATAAAATAGATTCTCAGAGAATTGAATGACCTTCACCTTCATTGTAAAATGAGCACACTACATCACAAGACATCACTAAACATAACCATTGTGACTGATAGAAATGATACATTGAGGGAGACCTTATGCAACACCCCCAAACATCACACAATTTCAGAAAGTGGCCATAACAACCTCTCATGACTAGATTTCCCACACTAGTGGTTTAACGTGAACTCCTTCTTCGAAGAGACTACAAAGGGCCCAAAGGCCCTCTTAGACACCATCCAGATACTCATCCACACTAACAACCCTAGAACACTTCCACCTTCGATGAATCAGGTAACTTAAGAAACTAAGGTCCCTTTCAACCTTCCACAATAACTCTCTCGCTACAAGATGATTCACCAAACAAAGAAAAGAAATGGTGTAGAATCAATATAAAAATCTTGATAAAAAAATTCCTTATATTGATCAACTGGAAGGTCTTCCAATGATGAAACAATCCGGGTTGCACTTCAGTCGTGCACTAACCCTTAATGGGGGCGTACCTTACCCAACAAGAGAACTAAAGGACTTAGAAAAGATAGTCCATTGGTAAATACATACCAGAAACCAGATCTAAACACATGAAGGGAACCACTGTAAAGGCATCCCGAAACATTTCTCAAAAGAGACCACTAACCAGTCCTTCAACCCAACTTACTGACCGATCACAAACCCAAAACACCATTCAAACAAGAGGGGTTCTTGGACTCAAAACATCCCAAAAAATCAACATTTAAAAAAAAAATAATACAAACCCTCATAAACTAGTCATCAATACATCATGTTTTTCTTTAAAAATATTTCTTTGAAAACAAACGGTTCAGCGATTAGCGTATCCACCAATGGTACCCCATGGGCCTCGCACATGCATATTTCCATTCCACATCAGGAACCCTCCTCATATACATCCCTAAACTCATCCATTCATTACATTAACCGTACATAATCCCATATAACCCCATTAATGTGTTCACTCAAGGAAATACCAAAGGTCAAAAAAAAATTCTTTCTATTTTTGAAAACTAAGATAATCAACCAATACTTCCTTTTTCTCAAGACTGCTTACCATGAAATAAAAATTCCAATTTATATCTTACAAAAATTTTCAAAATGACACAATAATTCAAATGAAAACTCACTTTAAATTCATTCACATCAATTTTAAAACATCTCATCCCATTAAAACACCTTTCAATCATTTAGAAAACTCTATTGGGAACAATTTTTCAAAACTAACTTTAACATAATTTACTACTTTCAAAAGAGGTGTAAACACAACATTTTCCATTTCAAAACAATTTTGAAAATTTAGTTCCACCATTTCACAAACCAAACCCTTACATTTTTATTAGAAAATAATTGCAAAAAAACTTTCCACTTCTTAAAACCATGTTATTTTTTCTTTAAAACCGAACTTCTAGGATTTCAAAACTAAAGGACACAAGGCAATGCGAGAGGAAACTAGTTTCGATGGGTGACTTGAACATATGGTTGGAGGCCATACACCAATCACTTAAACATCATAGAGAGTGTTCTAGGGAATTATCCCCGACTCCACATAGCTTTCCAGGCTCTTTGAGATAACTAAGACCATTAACCCAACTCTCTTTTCATTTCCCTTAATCATTATCAAAGCAAGAAAACCAAAGGACTCAGATAAATCCTAACTTCCCCTAGTGACTCGAATCCCATCATGAGGTGTGATATCTAGGAACACTATCCATAATAGAATGACAAGTCCCGAAAATCCTAGCTCCAGACTATCTTGACTCTTCCCTAGATAACATGACCCAAAGAGTGAACCTAACCTCCTTCTGATACCATTTTGTCACAAACCAAATATAGAAACCATCAAAACTGACGCCAAACTCAGCCTGTGACAAGTCTCGATGGTCGTTCCCAATCCCCACAGTCTAGGACAAGTTCTTGGGTATCATAAAATAAAAATTGGGAATGATTTACCCGTGTTTATAAACATACAACAACAAACAAATCCAATAAACCAAATCTGAATTTTTCAAACAAAACCATATTTTAAAAAATTTCAGAACTGAATTACATAATTTAAAACAATGTTTAAAGACCATTAAAAAGGAATAAAACCAAAAATGACAGCCCAATAACCCCCACATGGCAAGAGGAACCACCCTCAATCCATCTCCACAACACTACATCATGATGGACCGCTAAAAACCTGAACCATTGGCACAAAAGCTGTACCCAAACCTGTGAAAAAAATAACCAAGTCTAATTACACCCAAAGGTGTAAGTAGGATGTGAGAAAAAGCCCAGTAGGATACCCCCACTAAGATATTCCATGTGATAAATATTCAAAGATGAAAAACATGCAAGTTTTAAAAACATGAAATGTTAGTAACAATTTCTAAGAGATGCAACTTTAAATAAAAACAGTTTTCAAGTTGGCTATTTTAAAGAATAAAAACTTTTAAAAATAATGCCAATGCTACTAAATTTTACATCCAACCATACCGTATGCCTAAAATAACCACAAAGTATCTAATGAGGATAATCAATGGGAAAATAACCCCTAGGCACTAGCTCGTTGTGGGTCCCAGGTACCTCATATCTCAGTGAGAGTAACCATCATAATATCTATTCTCATGAACATGAGACACTAGTAGGGATCATAACTATAACCTAGTGATACCACAACATAATCATCATCATAGTTTATTTATTATTTTCATCGTCAATCTTGCTACGTGAAATTGATGCCAAACCCCACGAGATCACTAGCATACTAGTAAACGCCCATCCACCTAGATACCCGAGTTTCCCTCTTGTGCTCAAACAAGTTCAAAAAACCATGAAATATAATTTTCACATTAAAATACAACTTCCACATAAAAAAATCAACAAAAACCCCCATGTATATCACACAAGTCACATAATCCACTTTTTCATTCAAATTCATTATGAATTCATACTCACACCAAAATAGCCCACAACACTTTTCACATATCTTTAATACTTCAAGAAATCCTTTAAAAATTTTTATAAAACATTTAAAAGATAGTAAAATCCATATAACATCCCACAAATATATTACATAATACTTATTTTATAAACAAAATCCATTTTTCACATTACACTCACACAAAACATCCTACAAACATGTTTCACACCCACATCACAATTTCATAAATCACCTCGAGAAATTATAAAACATTATCAAAATGTTTGACATCACAACTAACCAATTTATATTTAAAAAACTCATTTTAAGAACATTCACCCACAAAAATAGTACATAAACATCCTTTGTACAGTTTGTGTAACTCACTGAATCATTTACAATTTTCATAAAACCAACCCAAGGGGTATAACCCTGTTTTGCATACAAACCCATTTAAAAACCCTATTTCAAGGCCAAAATCACAACAATAACAATCCAAAACATAATTTTAAGCCCTATAAACATTTACTAAACCATTCTAAAGTGCAATAAAATTACCTCAAATAATACCACAAAAGATACACATGAAAAACACACATTTTCATAAAACACCTTCAAGAAGTATAACATGGTTTTACAAATAAAACCCATTCAATAACCCTCTTTTAAACCCAAAATCACACCAAGAACCTAACAAAGAATAATTTTCAGCCCAAAAAAAATTTAATAAACCACTTTAATATGTTATAAACTAAACCCAAATATTACAACAAGAGTTACACATGAAAAACACCCGATTTGAAGCAAAAGTGCAACTATAAAATCAACCACTTAACAAAATCCGCAAAAAATGGTTTTTTTCACAGTGCACATTATATTAGGAACATTAAAAATAATTAAATTAAGCATTATAACTCATAAGAAAATGACTACACATGGAATCACCTACCTTTTGTGTCGAAACCCTCAAATCTTGGTATGAAACATCAACCACACCACCACCACACCTTAGGGAAGTGAAAAGAAACCTAAAACCTAAATATTTCACCCAAAATACAAGAAGTTAAACCCTAGGTATTAATCCTAACTTATTTAAATTTTAGAACTCACGAAAGGGTGAAAGAAACCCTAAATAAAGGGAAGAAATCAAAGAGAGAAAGACTCACTTGCATGATTTTGATGTTTCCCCCATCAAATCTCCCTTAAAAAACGATTTCCAAGGGAGGGTGAGGGAGATTGGAGGATTTACATGGAGTTATGGCACTAAATTGAGAATATAAGGGCGTATTTGGTTTATTTACAGAAGGAAAAAAGGGTTAAAACACTCAAAACCTTAATGTGATGGATACCCTGCACGGTTTGGCTGCACGATTTAGTAAACTGTGTGGCTTGTTCTGGACACCCAAAAAGTAATTTTTTGCCTTCAATTTTAGGGGTGTACAAGGGGGAAAACAAGGGGGAAATATAAGCCAAATATAGGGGAGAAAAAATCCACACAACAAAGCACTCTTCTCACCCTAAAACACATCCAACCAAAGGGTACAAACCACCTCAACAACTTACCCCACAAATGGTGCCACTAGAAGTGTCACTAATCCAAATACAAAACACCAAAAATTTATACCATACCTTTAAAAAAATAGGATTCCAAGTACCACACAATATACCCAAGACCAAGGTCATAGATAAAGAATAGAGGAGACACCAAAATTTCAAACCTAGAACACCCAGAAACCAAGAGAAAGCTAAGAACCAAAATAGGATTTGAACCAAAGCATGGAATTTAAAATATAGGTGTGAAGATATATGATATATGTGACATAATAATGATTCTATAAATTTTAATTATTCCTTACCTTTATTTTGTTTCATCCATTGAAAAATAAAAATAGCGTTCATGCGTACGTACGATCTACCATCTCCATGAATAATGTATTTCATTTTTCTATCTCTATATTTTATGGATGACTATAATTATCTATATATTTAATATATATGATATTTAAACCATTAATAATATTTTTTATATTATTTAACCTTTATAAAATCACAATGACTAAAACTATTGAACTAAATCACACATGAAAAACAAAGCAGCTACCACCCAAAACAATGAATTTAACAATGAATTGCTAATAAACGAGTGGTAAAATATTATAAGTAAATCATATATGGTATGATATATATGAGTATGGTTTTTGAATATATTAATAATAAATCTATATTTATTATACCATAGGTTCTAACTCATATAAAGGAAGTCTAACTTGAGGTAAGGGTTTCTCGTCTCACTTTTAATTCCGTGAGACATATACCACATTCACCACTTATTTATTTTGGGTGGTGTATATACTACCCATTTGATATATTATATGATGAATATATGTTAATTAATGGTATTTTAATTTTAATTTTAATTTATTTATTTTATGGGGATTAAAATTCAAAAGAAACCCAAGTATTAAGGGTTTATTTCACAAGCTCATGATTATTCAGGATTGTTTATATTTAAGTCTCCACTGAGGAATATTTCTATTAAATTTACATATTTTCTAAAAATATTTTAAAAAATGTTTTTAATATTATAAAATTACTGTTTAAATTCATTTTTAACCATGTTTTAACTTTTTAATTTTTTTAAAAGGAATCTTCATATACTTTTCTGAATAAGGTACTTTTTGATTTTTATTACAAAAGTGTGAATAGAATATTTTTCTAACTTATATGACATGAAAAAAATTTCCCACTGTTATTAAGAATAATTTATTTTAAGATTACTTTATAATTTTACAAGGTTATTTTCAAATAAAATGAATTATTTATTATATACATGGTTTTTATATTTTATAAAAATATTTTCAAAGTAAAAAGGATGTTTTCCTTGAAAAATATTTCAGTAATCACTTTAAAGTATTTTCATATATGTCAGAATCATTTGCTATATATTATATTTATGATGTAATCTAATTATACCATTAATAATATTTATTTAGATGGTTTATGATAAATTTTATTGGGGAAATTATTGATATTCTGTATGACTAGTTCTTCCAATATGGGCAGTTATTGATTTTGTTAAGGAATGTTGATTCAGTTGAATTATTTATTTATATTAGGAATGAATTAGAATTATTATGTGATATGCGAGGATCAATATATACCCTCTATGCATTGGTAGGTCTCATGAGATAAACTAGCTTGAGTTTTGGCTAAAACCTTACCCATTTATGTAAGATGTCTTGGCATGAGGTCTCGATGGTATGTTTCAAATATTCGACATTATGAATTCCATCACAATGAATTAAACTGTTGTTTTCCATGTGATTATTTGATTAGTTATAATATCCATGGATAAGTTATGAGCTCATGTGATTATTTATATGTCTTATTTGATCATACTTTTTTTGCTTCCATATTATGATCAAGTTATTGTTTAAATGGAATATGTTTCAGTTATTTACCTTTCCATATTATTTTTGCTCATTTATTAATTATATATTACATTGTATACATACCCTTACTTAGAATTAGAGATCACCACTTTCTTATTTTTTCTTTCTCCAAGATTCAAGGAAGCGTATTACGATTGATATAAAGGTATATGTTAAAGAGAATAATGGTGTACTCAAAGAAAATAATATGTTGTATTTTATATTTTCAATTGTAATGTGAAATTAAAGTTTGTATCTAGTTTACCAATAATAAGAAACTACCAGGTACTTAGGGATGCAATTACTTGTATCTAGTGATAATGTAATAAAGTAACTACCGACTTGGGGCTACTGGAGTAGGGTTCTTTACAATCGATATTAGAGGAAGTTTAGTAGAAACCTTGGGAAATAGATTTAGGAAGACATATATTAAATAACATAACCCTATGATTGAATTTTATTATAAGTATAATTCTAGGAAAATATCATAAAATTTAGTAGGGTAAATATTATGTGGTTTCCCACTATGGTTACTGTTTCTCATAATATGCCTTTTGGTTTTAATTAATGGAAGGAACTAGGAAGAATCATGTTAACTTCAAATTTGATGGAAAATGCAGTGATTATGAGAAACCAAATTGGATGATGACTATAGTTAAAGATATTGTGATTATTAATAATTAGTTAGCACCATATATGATTAAAAAATTGCATCTTAACCAACCATCATACTCACTAAATAAGAGAAGGATGGTGTCCACTAAGAGATTGAATAGTGGAGACCATGGAGGAAAGAATGATCAATTTCATTCATGTCAGTAATGTGTAAAGAGACACCTAAGAGAGTGTATCAAAGGAATAAGAAAATGTTTTATCTGTGAAAATGAAGGACACAAAGAAATTAGTCTCTAAGGAAAAATTAAAAGTTCGGTTAATGTAATAGATAAGAATAATAGTCTCTCTAAGGTATTATTGATGGTTGAATGTTTTAAATATGGAAAGTATGAGAATTATTTAGAACGATGTCCTAGTGGGAAATATAATGAAGAGAATTAGAAAGGTTTTATGAGTAATGGTTATATTTCTGATGATGAAGCGAATACAAATGACAAATGCACAGAAGGAGGTATTAAAGAATAAGATGATAGTTAATGGTTTAAGAATGGAGTGGAATGATTAATGTGATTGTGTTTGGATTCAATAATTATGTTATTAGAGTATTTTATAAATGAAATTATGGTTATAATAATTATGAAATTTATAAGGATTTAACTACAATACTATTTCTTTAAGGATTTTAGAGCATATGTTTAATGGTAATGATGATCAGAAAAAGTGATTCAATGGAAAATTTATATTTTTAGAAAGCACATGATTGAGGGAAGATAAAATTTAATATATTCTCAATCTTGAGATAATAATGATATATATATGTTTATGGGATAGTATTGGTGACCATGAAATTGGTTAGGGATTTTTTGGTTTATGTTATCTTTTCTAGAGTTTAATACATGTTTGGATTTAAGGAATATATTCAATAAATTGATATTTTTTTGGAACCATTCATATTTTAATTAAGGTTTTAAGGTGATCAAGGCATTCACATATTTGGTATGTGACCATAAGAGTCACATTATTTTATTTGGGGGGGGGGGGTATTAATGATAAGTTGATGTTGGAAATTTAGTGACCTTATTCCTAAATCTATGTGTTTTTTTGAATTTGGCCAGACATATTTTGAAGGATCCTTAAAATTGACTACTTATGGAATGGATTAAGTTGAACTTTGGATACTATTTTTTGCGATTAAAGTATGATTTATCATATTGGATAACCTATTATAACAATTTGGGGTTTTATAAATATTTAGAGGATGAATGGATTACTTATAGATCTTTTGATTCATTAAAAGTGATTTAGGCATGAAAAATTCATCTTGAATATCCATTTCCTGGAATAGTAGATGAATCATAAACAGTTCAAAGCATAGCCAAAGGATAAGATTATGATCATGACTTGTAAATGATCAAGTAAGTTTATTTTCTCAAATTATTTATCTATATAGTAAAATAATTCCTCAAATTTATAAATATACCTAAAAAAATATTATCTATTTACTTTTCTTATCGAGAAATAAATGGCCTTTTAACCTATCACAAATTTATGGTTTTGTGGTGGTTAAATTTCTCATGACCATATTATCTATCATTCTGTATCAGTCCTTACGAGTTAGTTTTTTATTTTATATCCATATTTTCAATTAATAATTATGTTATTCTACTTGGAAACCTAGTCTGTGTTACTCCAGATGACCTTAGTACATTCCTTTTCTCTCTTATCAAGTGAAAGTTTTATTAATAATTTTTATGATGTGGGTTTTCTATATAGGTATTTTAAAATATCAAACCATTTACTAATGATTATAAGTTAAAATTTCAAGGGAAAAATTTATTGAAGGGTAACACCCCGATATTTTAAAAGAACACTATGTTATATAGCATATACATCATGCAGCACTGAGTTTAAACGAATTGAAAAATATTATTATTTATATATGGACATTATAACATAACTGTTAAATCAGAGGGTATGGATAGTATTAAAAAAATTATGATATATATATATATATGTATATATATATATATAAATAACCTAATTAATAAAAATTCATTGATTAATTCTTATGAAATAAGTACTCACTTTTTAGTAAATTTTTTATGTTTCAGAAATGTGTTTTCTTCAAAAATGATTTTTATTGATTTTTATAGGAAAATAATATATTTAATTTTTGGAACATATATAAATTATATTTTATAAAAAATATAATTTTTTAAATAGTAATATAAAAATTATCTTAGGTATAATTGTTTTTATTTTTCTGAAAAGATTTATTTTCCAATGAATAGTGAAAATACTGTTTTTAATTGAAAACCGTATTTTTGTTTCAAATATTTACGAAGTAACATTTTGTTTTAAAATGGTTTAAAATTAAAATTATCTCTTTAATATAATTAATAATAAATTTAAGTTCATTTGAATCATTTTTATAATTTAATTTAGTATAAAAACATTTTTATACTAAAAAAGGCATTTTCTCTGAAAAAATGTTTTTTGTTGCGTTTTGCGTTTTAATTTTATATTAAATTATTCAAATTATATGTTTTGAATTTTGAAAAATTTATTCCATATATTTAGTAATTAGGTTTAAATTTATTAAATATTTTCCTTTTATTTTTGGACAATATGAATGGTAAACTTATTAATTTTTATTACCACGACAAAGGGTAAATTGGGTAATTTTAGTTAAAAAATGATAAGAACTATTAAATGAACTAAAAACTTACCTAAATATTATTTTATCATTATATGTTAACCATAATAATCCAAGGGTATAATTTATGATCTTTTGGGGCTACTTGCATGAGATTTCGACCTTTATAGTATTTTATTTAATGAAATGTCAAACATGCCACACTCTTGTTTTTAATAAGTGTAATATTTTTATTTTTTTTATAAAATTGGTATGTTTAAATATAAATATTAATATAAATGATTCATCTCCATCATGTTAATTTATTTTTAAATTTTAGTGAAGAAATAATTACCTTAAATGTTTATACAACGCTGATGCAATAATTATTTAATTAATAGAAAAATCAAATTAATGATATTAAACATATTAGAATAAATATAATTTGAGATAAATAATATGATAAATTAATTTTATAGATTAAAATTAAATTTTAGTTATATAATAAAATATTTTCTTCAATTATAATGGTTGTATTGATATTATTAAAGTCAAAGTAATGAATAGTTCTAAAAATTGACATTATTGATATTTTACAATAAATAATATTTTATTTAATGATATAAAATTCCTAAAAATATAAAATTATACCAAGTGATTAGTATAAGTTTTAAAATATCAACCATGGTCAATTTATTTATCTTTTTTATTTTATAGTAACTATATTGTCCCTTAATGAGTAAAAACCCATGTTGTCATGATAATTATTAAAAGGGTTAAATAGTGGTTAAAACCAAAAGATAAGGGTATAAATATAGTAAAAAATTGTTTAATTTTTATTATATGAGGATATTTAGACCAATAATCATCTTATCTTTGAAATAGCTAACTATGGATCAATTTTTAATTGGAAATTAATTTATATTAATTTAATATTTTGAGAAAGTCTAAGAATACCCCTCCCCTCAATTATAAATGAGAACCCATTCCTTAACTTATTTACATCAGTCTGATCCATATATATTAAAAAAATATGACCATTCCTATTTTAAACATCCTTATCCAATATCATGAGGTTCTGGACCTTCCAAAGTAGCAATCCTATGTCACTTAATAGGAGATCTAAAGGGAGTCCACCGAAGAAGAGGTAATCATCTTTACCGACTCTATCAAGTTTATTTCTTATTATACTTCATATTCATGTGATGTATCATTACTAAAATAATAACTATAGTATCATAAATATACTGATATTCTATTATTATTATAGGACAACCATATTCCATCTCTTTTCCATCCTAAGAAAAATGAAAACATCGCTCGTGCGTACATACGACTTATCATCTCTATGGAGTGATGTAATTTATTTTTCATCACCACTTTAATTGGATAGTTATAAATATATAACTAATCAATATATATGATATATATTACATAATAATTATTCAATAAAGGTTAATTATTCTTTAACTTTCTTTCATTCCATCCATCGAAAAATGAAAACAATATTCATGCGTACATACAACCTATCGTCTCCATGAACAATGTAATTCATTTTTATATCTCTATATTTTATGGTTGGATATAATTATATAAATTTAATATATATGATATTTATAACATAAATAATATTCTATATATTATTTAACCTTGATCAAATTTCAAGGACTAAATCTATCTAACCAAATCATACATGAAAAATGAAATAGTTACCACATGAAACAATGATTTTAACAATGAATTGATAAAAAACGGGTGATAAAATATTATAATTAAATCATATATGGTATGATATATATGATTATTATTATTTAATATATTTATAATAAATCTAAATTTATTATAAAATAGGTTTGAATTCATATGAAGTAAGTTGAACCTGAGGTAAGGGTTTCTCATCTCACTTTTACTTCCGTGAGACATATTCCATATTCATCACTTATTTATTTTGTGCAGTGTATATACTACCCATTTGATATATTATATCATGAATATATTTTTATTCATTTTATTTAAAGTTTCATTTGAATTTATTTATTTCATGGGGATTACGATTCAAAAGAAACCCAAGTATTAAGGACTTATTTCACAATCTCATGGATTATTTATGTTTAAGTATCCACCGAGGAATATTTATCTTCCAAGTACATGTTTTGTAAAAATGTTTTCAAAAATATTTTAACTATTATCCAATTATTTTTTAAATCTATATTTACCATTTTTTTACATTTTACAAAATGTTTTAAAAGGAATCTTCCTATAATTTTTGGAATAGAGAAATTTTTGTTTTTTATTAAAAAAGTGTAAAATAAATGTTTTTTAAATTATATAACATGAATGGAATTTCTTTACATCATAATTACTCATTTATTTGAAGCTTCCTTTACAAGTTTACATGGTACTTTTAAAATAAAACAATTTCTTTATTATGTGCGCTATTTTTAGATTTTTAAAAAATATTTTCAAATTAAAAAATGGTATTATTATCCAAACTAGGTTAAATACCCTAATAGGGGGGGGGGATGAATTAGGTTATGAAAGATTAAAACAAACACCCCTTCAGATCTCATTTCATCATTAAAAAACACTTTTCTCTCGCTTTCTTATAGCAATTTATGAATAAAAATGAAAGTAGGCATGAGACACAACAATTCTACCTGGTTTACCCTCACTAGGATACACCCAAGGATCATACAATGATAATGTTATAATGTAACAAATATATTAAGTATCACTAAAAAAAGGTTCAGTATAGATCACTTTTATGCCTAGGAACACTGCCTTTACAAATTTTGGAGTGGACTCACTGTCCCTCCTAGATTAAAATCAATCACAATTTGAAAGATCACTGCTATCTCAACTAAAGTGTGTTCAATACAACTATAGAAGAATATATTGTTGTTTTGAATAACCTCATAGTTGTTTCACACATATATGAGTGTTCCATGAAGTCATATTTTCACCTGACATATGATATAAAATTATATGTGTACTGTTAGTTTGTGGAAATTTCTTTTGTGAACTATTTGAGTACCTTTGCGAACTTCCTTGCACCCTCCATGAACCATATTGCATCCTCCATAAACTACCTTTCACCATATAGCGTGAGTTCTTCATGGAACGCCTCTACTTCACAGACGGCTGATGCCTCATGAACCTATTATGCTTCACGAGCCTCATCTACTTTGTGGAACACCTCTACTTCACAGATGGATGATTCCTCACAATCCTATGATGCTTCTTGGACCACCTCTTCTTTACAGACTGCCTATACATTTTGGAATTTCTCCCTCATGAACTACTTCCCTTCGTGGAATCCTCCCTCATGAACTACTTCACCCAAATTCTTCTAGATATGATCTTCTCAAATATAATTCTCTCGATTTAATGATGTGATTATGGATCTTTATATAGGAAAATAGATCTGAAAAACCAGATAATCCTAATTACCAAAAACTTAGATGTGGTACAACCTTCACTGTAAATTACTATGTGGACCACATAGTTCCTTTATTCTTTTCATAATCTGATGTTATTTTAAAAAAAAACCTCTTACGGTAGCCTTAAATCACTACCTCTATACAGAAACGATGAGCCTCCCATGAACGATGAGCCTCCTATAAACAATGAGACTCCCATAAACTGATTTTCAATGAGGTATGTATAGAGAAATTTGTAGTTTTCATAACGTAGATCCCTTGGCAATGGGATTATTTCACTGCCTTTTTACAAAAAACATTCATCTCCTTTGTGGTCTGAAAACCTACTTTGCAGTCTAAAAACTCCTTTTTGGTCCTTATAGTGTAGCTACTATGTGTAAATATTTCCTTTTTCCTAAAATGAACTCCTGATTTGAGCCCCAAAAAATTGGAAAACACTGGGAAATTGTGATACCTTAAATTCATCTACTTTGACAACACTAACCATACTAGAATGAGACCATTTAGCCTTTTCAACAAACATAATCACTCCAAAAACATCGAGATGGTGCCTATATGGATTTACCCAACAATCTACCCCTTTGGGTTTGTTGAAAACACTTCAAGACTTTAATTATTGATCAAAGATTTACCAAAACACACTCTAAGACCACATGATCCATACTCAATGTGAGAAACAAGGGTATCATTCACAATTCATAATTGAATAATTTCATTCAAAAAACACTCAACTACTTTCATCAAGATCCCCATTTGTCATGATATATAACCTTTTATCAATCATCTTTAGCATCATCAGATTTAAAACTCCTCCTATTTCACTACCCCCCCATAAACTTCTCTCATTGTCTTGATCAAGAATTTTTCTCGCTTATTTAGACACAACTTCTCCCCCATTTTTAATGAACCTGAAGGTCACTACTTTGAGGTCTGTAACAGGGTAAAGAACACTGATTATCACATTAGGGAAAAACACACCATACCTTAGGAAGATGGGGTCCCACATACACACTTTTTCAAGTGTGGGGAGTTGAATGAACACCAAGATCTAGTCAATGATGTTCAAATTCTTCTTTGGGAAAGGCCTTTGTCAGAATGTCTATAACATGTAGTTATATAGGCACATACTCTAACCTCAAAATCCCTTTCTACACATTATCCTTAATAAAATGATACTTGATTTCAATGTGCTTAATCCTTGAGTGATGAAATAGATTTTTTATAAGATTTATAGACCTAGAATTATCAAAATGGATTCCAATCAGAGACTTCACTTCAACTCACATACCTTCAAGATACTGCTTCATCCACAATAACTGCATGTAAGCTTGAGTTGCCACAATATATCTAGATTATGTGGTTCTCAATGAAATTAAATATTATTTCTTTCTGAGCTAAGAAATATACAATCCACTAAGATAGAAAACGCTACCTGGTGTTGATTTTCTATCATCTGATGATCCATCTCAATCACATCCGTATAGCTCAATAAATCTTGATCAAATTTTTCATTATACAAAAAACCTAAATCCACTATGCCCTTGATATAACAAATTATTATTTCTAATTCAAGTAATTGGATTTACTTAGGATTTATTTTATATATTTCTCATTGGCATGTGTAAAAAACAATATCATGTCTTTCTACTATTAATTAAAATAGACTACTAATGATTTTCCTACATTTTGGGACATTAACTACATTTCCTTCATCATCCCATGATAATTTCATCTAAGTAGCTACCAGAGTCATCATATCCTTATAATTATCCATTAAAAATATTTTTAAAACCTGTTTTGAATATTTATATTAATAAATTAATGTTCCATTAATTCCTTATGTCACCTATAAACCAAGGAAAAATGTCAGTTCACCAATCATTGACATTTCAAATTCACTTTTCATGAATTATATAATTTTTTTTCACTATGCAACATCTGATCCATAAAATATTATGTCATTAATATACACTAGAATCATAATAATTTGATTACTATCATTTTTGACATAGATATTGTAATCAAATCCACCACAATAAAAACTGAGCATCTTAAAAAACTAATCTTTTCTTGAATACCATGCTCTCAGTACTTGTTTCATTCCATAAAAAGAATTCCTTAGCTAAAAAACATTGTTCCCATCTTCATGAATGAGAAAACTATATGGATGATCAATAAAAACTTATTCATCAAGAAACCCATTCAGAAATGATGACTTGACACCAATCTAGAAAAATTTGAACTTTATTTACACCTCTATGTCTAAGAATAATCTAATTATATCTAGCCTTACAATAGGTGAAAATGTTTCACCAACATCAATACCTCTATATTGGAGTACCCTCTACACACTATCCATTATTTGTTTCAAATAATTATACCATATTCATTCAAATTATTGTGAAATACCCATTTGGTCCTAACAAAATTATTATCTTTTGGTCTCAAAACAATATCCCATATTTAATTCTTCTCAATTTGGTCAAGATCTTCATTCATAGATAGAACTTAGTTCTTATATCCTGCTACTTCATAAAAATATTTTGGATCTACCTGAGATAGGAATGATGCCTGATGTAATGAATTTATTCTTTATATTTGAAATGGAACCACCTGATCACCAATGATGTTCTATCCATCAATTTCATATCAACTATCCAGTTTTCATGTAGATATGGATTTGAATTCCTCTTTATCATCATTAGTATGTTATTTTGAATCAGTGTTTTCCACTTCAACTCCCCTTGAGGTTCTTACCTTCTTATCACATTCATTAGGGAACTGTTCACTATGTTTTTGGAGATTCTGTTCATTCTATACTATAGTGAAATAATTTCTTTTAAATACCTTCCCAAGCCTCCTTTTGAAACACTTATATGAATTTACTTTTCTTGAATATCCAAGAAATATCCCCAAATCTACTCAGGATTCAAATTTTATGTATTTCTACTTATTGATAATAAAACATCTACTTCCAAATATTTAAAAGTATTTTAATGTTGACTTCTTCACATACCATAATTCATATAGAGTATTTTATTTCTTTGGACATATCAGATCCCTATTGGATATGTTGACCGATGTCAAGACTACTTCCTTCTAGAATTTCTCTAGTAGGTCCTTTTCAATAAGCATTATTCTACCCATGTTGTTTATAATATGATTTCCACTCTAAACTGATCCATTTATTTAAGAAGTTTTCACTACTGAAACTTTATTCCATATCCCATGTTTCTCAAGATAATATTCCACTTGACTATTTGTGAATTACTTACCATTATCAATATAAAAATTCAGAATCTTCTATCCAAGCATCCTTTCAGATTTCCTCTAATACTATTTTATGAAACTGAACACATCAGAATTGTGGGAAATGAAAAATACCCATGCCATACTACTGAAATAATCAATTAAAATAACATAATACCTTTTCCCATCAATGAATCTTAGTTAGATAGGTCCACATACATCTTCATGCACCAATTCAAGCACTCTAGTTTACTTTTGTTATTTTTACTTGTATGTATTTATGATAATATTCCATTGTTGAAAAGCATCACATGTATGATTAAGATCACATGACAGCTTGGGATATCTTGAGATGCATCACTTTTGGCTAGATATTACATGGATGGTTGGCATAGATGAAAAATTCATTTATGCCATAACCTGTTTTCTTCCTTTCTATATAAAAAGAACATATCTTCTTCTCCACTCACAAGGTAGAGATTCCCATTTTTTCTTTTTCTCTATAAAATAACTGCACCATATCTTCCTTTTAAAATACACATAAAACTAGTAAATCTTATAGCATGACCCGAGTCACCTAGTTTAATAACATTAAGAAATTTATGACCGAGACCTTCAACAACTAAGACATCAGCACATCTCACTTCTTTTCCCCTAAATTTGGCCTTTCCCTAGCCAATAATCTTAAGACCTTCATCATTTAAAAATTTGATAACACCTTCCTTATCATATTTTATACCTATAACAAGATCTTTATTTATTTTTTATATGGAAAGTTCATCCACTATCAGGGTTCCATACACCAGAATGATCTAATGTTTTAAGGTAAATCTCCATAACCACTTCCTGCACAATTATTTTATTTTTAATACATTTTTTTGAATAGATTGATAATCTTCATCTTCCTTGGAGTATGAAATACTAGTTTCATCTTACAGAGATAAAAATTTATCTTGTGTTTTCATCTCATTTGATGATTCATTGAGTTTTTAACTATGAACACATTTAGTATACTTCAACACATTTATCTATGTTGTTGATGAGAAATATCTTACCATGTGTATAAATCCTCCAAACCCAAAATAGTGACCATCAAATGATATAATAGAATATTGAGCTATGTATGGCTACCTCTTTTGGTCATTTTACCTTTGGAACCTCTTGGATATGGAATAAAAATTTTGTGAGTGTCCCATCTTTAAAAAAAAATAACATCTAATGCGGGGTGAATTCCTATATGTTTCTAATACACTATTGGTTTTCCTTCAGGTTCTCTGAATCTTTTGGTTTTGATTTATACCCAAATAAATATTCAATCTTGGATTGGGTGCTTGTGGTCTTACTTAAACCATTATTGATTTCTATTTTTGATCAATACCCATACCAATTGTATCATTTGGATCTATTTTTTCCTTATCCTGACATTCCTTTTTTTTGTTTCACTAGAACTTTGAACTCTAATTTTCTATTTTCTACTGCCTTTGTGACCTTCATTACTGGATTTAATACTTTCTTCAGATCTTTCACTTTTTTTTCATAGGATAAAAACCTCCCCTCAATATTTTCAATGATTTTGTCTTGTTCTTTCAACATGTTATTCAAACCATTGATCACCCTTTCTTGTTCTTCAACTTTGAGCTCATACTCACCAATCATTTCTAAGTTCTCTGGAATTGAATACTTAAGATATTTAATTTCTTCTATCAGTTCAAACTTCTATTCCTCCTGATAATACATAAAGTTTTTTGTCATCATGAACCACTTTGTTTGCTTTCTTCATTTTTTCTCTCTAAACATCTGTCTCCTTAAGATCAACTTCTAATTTAGCCTGATGATAAACTCTTTATTTGAGTTCTTCTTCATCATTTTTACTTTCTTCCTTTTTTTGGGAGCTCCCTAAAACTTAAAACATAAAATTTTCTCTATGATATTTTTAGTTTTCCATCTATTAAGCCTTATATTCTTATGAACTTTCATTTTCTTATAAAAGGATATTTTTATTTTTAAATAAAGTTCTCTTAAAATTTTTCTTATCTTTTACATAGGCTGAATAATTCTTCATGGTAATTTCAACTTCATCCTTATCATCATCTTGAAAATTTATGGGGCACCTCGCTACATGATGTCCAACATTTCCACATAGAAAACATGAAAGTGGAAGTTTCCCTTTGAACTTTCCTTTTTCTATTTGTAAATATAATGAAATGAATGACATGACTTCATCTATATATTATTATTCATTCCTATCTTCAATAATGAGCTTCTTCATGGCCTTGAATGACACTTCTTTAGAATTTCATTTTTCCACAGACTCACTGTCATTATTTCTCATCTCATATGCAACAAAAGTACTATAAAAGCTATCCAATGTTATCTTCTTTGGATCTTTATATTCTAATACAGAAACTTTTGGATTGAACCATGGTTAAAGTCTTTTCAATATGAAATTAACAATATTTACATCATTAATAATTTCTTAAAGACCACACATATCCTCCACAACAACATTTACCAAGTCAAATAATGCATCAACAGGCTCATTAAGGTGCATTATAAGATCTTCATACTTTGTTCTATAAAACCTACAAATTTTCTTCTTTGATTTTTGAGTCACCCTCATGAATATTTAGAAACTTTTACCACATAGTATGTGATGAAATACGGGACATCACCTTTATATAGATTTCATTAGATAGGTATCCTCTTAGAGCATTGAATCCTTTGGATTTAACATCCAATTCCCTTCAACCAGCTTTCGATAAATCACCACTATCGATACTGGCCAAAATTCAATGCATCACTACTGTAAAGACATCCATTCCTAAATATAGGCAGTAGTAATGCATCCAATTCTTCCATAATTGAAATTTTTTTCCATCAAATATTGGAATCCCTTTGTGATTGATAACCTCTATTGAATCCATTAAGAGAAACATTGATATTAAATTTTAGCACTGATACCAATTTTTATCCAAACAAGGTTAAATACCCTGATGGGGGGGGGGGGTGATTTAGGGTATGATAGATTAAAACAAATTCACCTTCAAATCTTGTTTCATCATTAAAAAAACACTCTTCTCTCCCTTTCCTATATCAATGTATGAATATAAATAAAAGGATGCATAAGACATATCAATTTCACTTGGTTCATTCTCACTGAGCTACATCTAAGGAGCATACAATGAAAATTTTCCTATGTACCAAATCTACTAAGTCTCACTATAAAAAAAGGCCTGGGATAAATCACTTATATTACCAGGCTCACTACCATTACAAATTTTAGATAGGACTCACTATCACTCCTAGTTTAAAATCAATCACAATTTGAAAGCTCACTAATCTGTCAAATAAAGTGTAATTACTAATCTTCTATAATAATCTCCACTTATTATGAATCACCTTATAATTGTTTCACACATATATGAGTGTTCCATGAAGTCATTTTTTCACCCAGTAGACGAAATCAAATTTTTCTAGTATTTTTAGTTTGTGGAAATTTCTTTCTTAAACTATTTTTTCCCTTTGCGAACTACCTTGCACCCTCCATGAATTGTCTTACACCCTCTGTGAACTACCTTTCACCGAGTAGTGCGAGTGCTTCATGGACCGCCTATACTTTACGATGGATGATGCCTCATGAACCTATGATGATTCATGGAGTGCCTCTACTTTATGGACCACATATTCTTCATGGATGGACAATGCCTCACAAAACTTTGATGGTTCATGAACCGCCTCTACTTTACAGACCACCTCTTCTTTGTGTAATTTATCCCTCGTAAACTACATCACCTTAAATAATCCTCCCTCATGAACTACTTCACCCAAATTTTTCCAGCGATGATCTTCTCTAATAAAACTTACTTGATATAATGACGTGATTAGGGGTCTTTATATAGGAAAATAGATTAAAAAAACCCACTAATCACAATTATTGAAAACTCTCATGCGGTACAACCTTCCACACAAACTTTCTATGTGGATCACATAACACCTTTATCCTTTGTAGTGGACGATGTCCTCCACAAATGAAAACCCTTTTCGGTAGCCTTAAATTACTACCACTATCTATAAATGATGAGCCTCCCATGAATGATGAGCCTCCCACAAACGATAAGCCTCCTATGAACTAATTTTTCTATGCGTTTTGTGTAGCACACTTCATGGTTCACATAGTGATAATACCTTTGCAGCATGCTTATTTCACCACTTTCATCCACAAAACATCCAACTACTTTGTGGTCTGAAAACCTCCTTTGTAGTCTGTAAACTCCTTTAATGTCCACATAGCATAGCTTCGATGCAAACATATTTATTTTTATATAAAACAAACTCCTAATTTTAAGGCCCAAAAAATTATCAAACACTAAAAAACTATCCCACATTAAATACATATTCTTTAGAAACACCAACCATACTAGAATGTGGTCATCTATATTTTTCAAAAAACAAAACCACTCAAAAAACACTGAGATGGTGTCCAGATTTAATTTTTTCCCAACATGTATTTTCCTCAAGAAATATTATAGTAATATCTTTAAATAATTTTCATCTATTTAAACATAGTTTTTTAAATATTATATTGAGGATGTAATCTAATGATACCATTCATAATATTTATTTGGATGGTTTATAATCATTTTGACTGGGAATGTATTGATATTATGTATAACTAGTTCTTCCAATATAGGCAATTATTGAATTTTGTTAAGGTATTTTTATTCAGTTGTATTATTTATTCATATGAGGAATGCATTGGTCTTATTAAGTAATGGGTGAGACCCTATATATCCCCTCAATACATCGGTAGGTCTCATGAGATTAAATATATTGGGTATTAGCTGAGGCCTTACCCATTTATTTAAGATGTCTCGACATAAATCCTCAATGGTATGTTTCAGATGTTCAACATTATGCATTCCATCATTATGAATTCAGTTATTTATGTCCATGTGATTATTTTATTAATTATATTATCCATGGATAATATATGAGATCATGTGATTGTTTAGATGGATTATTTGATCATCCTTTTATTCGTGCCATATTATGACCAATTTATTGTTTAAATGGTATGTGTTTTATTTATTAACCTTTCCATATTGTTTATACTTATTTATTCATGATATATTTCACTGTTTTCATACCCTTATTGGGTATAAGATCTCCCCACTTTCTTATGTTTATTTTCTATAGGACGTTAGGAAGTGAATTATGATTGATATCTAGGGATATTCTAAATGGAATAATGGTGTAATTAAAGAAAATAATATGTTTTATTATATGTTTTCTATTATAATGTAAAATTTAAGTATGTATCTAGTTTACTAAGAATACTAAACTATCAGGTCCTTCGATATGTGATTACTTACATCTAGTGCCAATGTAATAAATTAACTACCGACTCGAGGCTATTAGAGTTAGGGTCTTTAAAATTATACCCTTACCATTCTTTATTATCACCCTTTCCTTTTGATGAACATCCACTAGGAAATCATATATAGAGAGGTAACCTAGGATGGAATTATAAAGTATTATTTAAATAGGATTAAATAGATTTTATGTTTTTTATGTGAATTATGCATTTCATATATTATGTACATAGTTTCCATGACACTAAACCTTAAAATCCCATGGAATCTATTATTGAAATATTTTGTTAAATAATTATATTAAAAATAATGTATGAAAAATGTAGTTTATCATAGTTTTTATCAAGTAATAGTTTAGTTATTTATGGAAATTAATACTAGAAAGAATTAGTAAAAACCCTAGGTATAAGACCAATTATAGAAAAACAAACTAAAATTTTAGTAAAGTATAGAGTGTGTGGTTTTCTAAAAATGAAATACCTATCTAGATACTACAAGCGGATTCAGTCTCTAGCTCAAATTTGACTATGGGTAATAACCCTAAAAAATGTTAACTGGGTATTAACACAATATTCACTTGATGCACAATAGGTTATAGGAATAGTGGAAGCACATATTTGGAATGGATAACTTATCATTTTTGTCTTAATTTATGAATAATAATCATTATACATAAAAAATAAAATAATGATCATTGAATTTATATATTAAATGACATGATTAATCGCCAAAACCATAAGAGGAGGATCCTCACATCTAATTTATAATTAATTTGTGAGTATGTATAACATTACCTAAACTTGCAATTATTTCTTCATCGATGATCCAATTGAATCAAACTCATCATACTATCATTAAAATGTAGGATACAAGTACATAATCTCTCTATAGGTGATCTACATATACACCAAAATCTCTAGACATCATCATAAAATCACTTGGTGCTAGAATGGTTGATTCCGATTACTTGAATCATTTACGATTGATCATGAAAGAGTTATTCTATAAGGATGAAGATTTGAGAGAATAAGATGATAAGGAACAATAAAGATCTCTAGAAATCTATCAAGGGATTGAGAGATCTTATCTTTATTCATTATATACAATAAGTGTGTTTATGGAAAGTGATTTAATTTAATATTTATTATGTCATGTTCAAAGTTAAAAACTTGTACAAAACCCCTTTCCAATTACTTAATTATTAGTGAAACCCCATGTATTAATAATTATATAATTTTATTCACTTGACATGTGCATCACTTAAGAATAAATAAATATCATTTATATAATTTCCAATTAGACCATTAAACTCAGTCCGCTTATCATCTTTAAAATCTACCAAACCTTGAATAATTACTATTTATTTAATAAATAAATATCACTACATTATTTTTTGATAAATATAATAAATATTATATCAACTAAACCTATCAAATAGATATTTATTATTATTATTTAACTCAGTTATTTTTTTCAAATAACTTATGATTAAATCTTGGCGATCAACCAAACCTGAATAATTATTTAACCAAAAAGTAGAAATAAAATTTATTCTAACTTAATAAATTCAAAACTTAATTTATTTGAGATTATGAATACACTTAATGTGTGACCCTATATGCCCTTTTTTAATGTTATTATTAACAAACACCTAAATCCCAAGGTTAGAATCTAACAACACATAAATACAACCATAGATAAAAAATTTAATTTCAAAATGATATAAAAACTTCTATAAATTCTTACTATGTAATATAATACCTTTATCATGATATCTCCAATAAAATAGGTTGCATGTTAGTGCCATCAACCTATATTCTTGGTGTCTCTTTATTTAAATTTTTGGAAATGAAATTTCCCATAGAACACCATGGACATTGATTTATCTAGGAAGTTCCATTTCCATCAAAGGTCCTGAGATATAAAATTCCGTTAATACATAGAAGGTATAAATCATTTCTCACATTATCTATTAATTAAATACCACTCATGATGCATATAATGTATCCTACTTCACCTCAAATATATACCATAACATTTTTTTCCTATACATCAAATTATGTAATTTATGATATTTATTAATGATAATATTAAAGTATAAGGATCAATACACACATCCATAGATAGGAACATCGAATGACACATAAAATGTGGATTTACTATTGGTGGGTACATTCTCATAACCTACCTTTTTTGATATTACCATAGGCGAACACAATGAGAATGTGTCTTAATGTTTTATGAGACTCCTAACCTTGATAGCTTGTATCATTTGTGTATCTTCAGAAAATATCATCCGTCTATAAAATATTTATCCAAGAATACTTTTTTGGAACCTTTAAGTTCTCATCATAGTAGGGAACTGCTATGTCCTTTCAACGTGACATATATTCTTTGGTCATTATCAAATACCATTTATTGAATATGAACAATCATGATATAATAAATTTTTTTATTAATATTCAAAATAATTAATACATGTAATTATCAAGTAATTATGTAAAGACCCGTAAATTCCAAGGAAATTTTTTTCTTAATTTTCTTTGGAATTTTACAAGAACGCAGTTTCTGACGGAACCTGATTCCGAGGCCCGGTGTGCCCGGAATCATTTTCCGAAGTTTGGCTCAGGTACGTTCAGTGAACTAATGAGCGAGTTTTTCTAACTTTTGAACCGGTGCCCAGAATCGAATTCTGAGGGCACCGATGAAATCGCAGTGCTGGTATTCTCTTAGAAACGCCTCTTCCGGAGTTGCGTTTGCCCGGGTGTGGTTTTTAATTTTTGGGCTTAAAGTTAAGAAATAAAATAATTTTACGACAACTTTATTTTATTTCACTTAAGCCACTTGGAAGCCACTTGAAGCCACTTAAAAGCGGCTTAAACTGAGTTGAACCGGATAGGGTACTATCCAGAAATATCCTACCCTCTTGGTAGGATATTTGTGAGGTGGGGCCCGCACGAGCCCCGCCGTTTGTTTCCGCTAAGTAACTCACCCGCGAAAACCCGTCATTATGAAAGTCAACTGACGCGTTTTCTTAAATTCTTAACAGACCATTTAATTAGGCGATTTATTTCGTAAATTAAATGAGCTTTTTCTTTCGTTGAATTAATTCTACGAATTAATGGTTCGTTTCTTATCTTTTGAATTTCAAATGTTTAGTTGTGTAAATAAAATAAAGCTTAAGCTTATTTTATTTTGGGTTGGTCTCCTTTGCCACCTTGAGAGATTTTGAGAAGCTCTCTCCATCTTCTTCAACCTTGACGAAGAACACGAAGAACACTTAAGCTCCGACGAAGACTGCCGCTTCTCTTCTTCCTAGCCGGTGTGTTTCCGAAGATCGACGACGCCGCTTCTTCGATCTTCTTCCCGTGTCAACGAAAGGAGACGCCTTTTCCTCCTCGGACTATCTCCGTCAGCTTACGAAGCTTCTCTACTGACGTACCTCTTCGGACGCACCTCGACGTCAATGGAAACGACGTTCGATTTCCGCGACACCCGACCTCCGCGACGCTAGTCTTCCGCGGCTTGATTGGCGTGATCCACACTTGAATCCGAGGTAGGGGATTGTTGATATTTTATTTATTTATTTTCCATTCTTGATTCTAGAATGTCGAACTTCGAGGATAAAGGATTAAATGTTATTGTCTAACGAGAGGGGGGGGGGGGGGACCGCACCAACACGACTGAACCCCCCCTCCTATGTTCATAATTGTTTCCTTGCAGATGGAACGGGATGGCGTGGTGCCGTCGCAGCACGCGGGAATCGCTCGGCAATTATTGCGCGGCGCCGCCGCGCCGCGCCGTGGAAAGAAATCCAAGAACGCTATGTCATCGCGTCGCGTCGAAGAAAGTCAAAGGCGCGGCCAGTGCGGGCCGACCGGATAGTGGAGACCAGGGGAATTAATTTCCCCCGGCCGGGTCTCAAAAGTGGCCCCAATTAAGGGGCTGCGGTTCTCAACGGGGGGCTTTGCCCCCCGCGCGCGGCACCCGAACGGCGCCCAGGCCGCGCCGCCGTGCCGGTCTGCGCCGCCACGCCAGACCGCGCTGCCGCGCCGGACCGCGCCGCCGCACCAGCCCACGCCGCCGCGCTGCCACGCCGGACCACGCCGCCGCGCCGCCGGTCGGGCCGGGTTTTCTGAGCCGGGCCGGGTCGCCGCCCGGGGCGGGTCGACCCGGTTCGGCCGACCCAGGGGGGGGGGGGTCGGGCCGGGTCGGCCCGGGCCCAGACCCCCCCAGTTTCGGACCACTTTCGGTCAAATGCCCGTATCTTGGGCTACGAACCTCCAAACGACTCGCCGTCAGCGGCAACGCGATCCTTGGATCGAGACGGTCGTTTCGGTATACTATACTCAAGGTGCACCTTCCTTTTCGGGAGCCTACGTGGTTAAAACTCCATAGTTAAGTGTGCTTGGCCTAGAGTATTGATCAGGATGGGTGACCTCCTGGGAAGTTTCCCAGGGTAGGTGTGGAACGAAAAAGCCAATAACTCTCAGACCAGACGTCCGATTGACGCGCCGTCTGTTGCGTTGAGTTCCTGTTGACGATACAGAACTTTTGGCATCCTCTTCCCGAGAATTGGATGCAGGTGGATAGTGGCCGGGTTGGATCGCACCGAAATCCAACCGGGCCCCTGGAACGGAAAAGCTGATATCTTTCAGACCAGACGTCCGTTTGACGAACCGTCAGCGGCGTTGGTGATCAAGTTGAGTAACGGTCCCTATGAGTATACCCTATGTGAGTTCTGGGTACAGTTGAGATACGGCTGGGTTGGTTCACTCACGAAACTAACTGGGCCCCTGGGACAAAAAGACTAATAACTCACAGACCGGGCGTTCGATTGACGCACCGTCTGTTGCGTTGAGACCCCTATGACGAGTCGGTCCTTTGAGATACTTCTTCGTGGGACTTTGAGATACTTCTTCGTGGGACTTTGAGATACTTGGAGTATCGACTTGTAGCTCGTGGAGCGGACCCTCCCGAAGACGAGCGTACGGAGTACGGAGACCGTGTAGCCGGCAGAGACCTGAAGACTGCTTGTCCGATTCGATTCGGAGTGACTTACGTAGCCCAGTGGAGAGCACTACTTTGTGAGGTGGCAGACCCACAGTGGAGGAGCACTACTATGTGAGGTGGTAGACCCGCGGTACTTGACAGGAGGAGTACCTCTGTAGGCTATGAGGGGGGAGCACTACTGTGTTTGAGTGGCAGACCCCGGCGGGAAGCACTACTATGTGAGGTGGAAGGCCCGCGGTACTCGACAGGAGGAGTACCTCAGCAGTCTTAGGTTTGTGAGCAGTACCTCGGAGTCGTGACATGACCACTGTACACTCCTGAGACGGAGCTCTTCAGCAGTTGCGGTTTCGATAAATGAAAATCCTGGTTTGAGCTGAGACTTTTGACCTTTGTGTTTACCTCATGATTGAGATGGGTCACTTGATAACTTAGGTATATGTATGGGCATATACCTGGGTAGTGGTTATCCGTTGATTTCACAATCCTTGTGTTTCCTCATGATTGAGATGGGTTACTTGATAACTTAGGTATATGTATGGGCATATATCTAAGTAGAGGTTATCTGTTGAGATCTTCTTGTGGTTATCTTTGTTGGTTTAGTGAGACCTTGAGGGTCTCGGGGTCCCTACTGAGTATCGTTATACTCACCCCTGCACGGGCTATGCCCGCACCTCGTTGTGTTGGTTGCAGACAACAGGCAGTGCTGACAGAGGCTGAGTGTTCGAGGACTGGACGGTACCCAGAGGTGGACTACGCGATGAGACGACTCACAGAGGAGGTTGACGGACGAGAGCGTGGAGGAGGCTATCTGTACCTACCCTTCAGGTTGGATCCGTGGTGGACGACCAGGAGCTGCGCTATCTGTACCTACCCTTGAGGTTGGACCCGAGGAGGACGACCCATGAGCTGCTTCCCTCTTCCAGCTGTTTGTCTTTTTGTTCAGTTGTAGTTGTACTTTCTTTTGGGTTTGTATTCTGGCCCATTTACTTTTCAGCTTTTCTTTTGTACTTAGTGTTTTGTTTCCGCTTGTACTCTGTGGTGCTTGTTTTCTTTTATAAAGGCAATGCCTTCCCAGTTATCGGGATTTTACGCCTTTGGTGCTAGTCACCAGCCCCTGGCCTATGGAAGGCGGGCTTGGGGTAGTCATGGAACGGGCCTCGAGGACGGGTCGTGACAACTTAGAAGTAGGTTCTAGGGAACCAAATCCAAAAAACCCCCACTTGCACTAGATCCATCTATTTAAAACCTTCAGTTCACTAGCTCTTACATTTTACTCATGCCTCTGCTAAGACAAAGCCTTCATTAAGGGGTCCATCATATTTTCCTCTATGGATACTATTCTAAATGAAACTTCACCTCATTGAGAAAAATCCATAAAGAGATAAAAATACCAAAGTATATGATTTGTCATTTGATGTGACCTTAGCTCTTTGGAAGGAGCCACCACTATAATGTTATCACAACAAACCATGATAGGGTCTTGACTACTAGGCACCACATAAGTCTCTTGAAAATAAAAAATCCTGAATAATTAAACATCAATTAACTCCACAATACTCTTATTAACTATGAAATGAGAAGAGGGTATATACTTTTAAAAAAAGCATAGTAGGAAAATGAAATTTATTTCAAATCCTTCAATGGTATGAAGATTTAATAGAAATATCTCTACTTGAATGAAGGAGAAAACATATAATATTATAATGAAACTCTTTATCTCATGTTAATAAATTTTACAAGAGTAGGAAGAGGTAATTATAGAAGAAAACTTCATTTAAAATGTTTTAATTGAAGAAAGTTTATCCATTTCTCTACCAACCATCCCTTTAAAATTGTAATAGAAAATGATAATGATGAAGTAACCGGAAGATGACCGGCGGCCGGCACCGGGCCGCCGGTGTCGGCGAAGGAAGGACCGGCCGTCACCGGTCCTTGCTGGCAAAACCGGCCGGCCAGTGCGGGCTGGTCGGACAGTGGAGACCGGGGGAATTAATTTCCCCCGGCCGGGTCTCAAAAGCAGCCCCAATTAAGGGGCTGCGGTTCTCAACGGGGGGCTTTCCCCCCCCGCGTGGCACCCGAACGGCGCCCAGGCCGCACCGCCGTGCCGGTCCGTTCCGCCGCGCCAGACCACGCCGCCGCACCGGACCGCGCCGCCGCACCAGCCCACGCCGCCGCGCTGCCACGCCGGACCCCGCCGCCGCGCCGCCGGCCGGGCCGGGTCGCCGCCCGGGGCGGGTCGACCCGGTTCGGCCGACCCAGGGGGGGGGTCGGGCTGGGTCGGCCCGGGCCCAGACCCCCCAGTTTCGGACCACTTTTGGTCAAATGCCCGTATCTTGGGCTACGAGCCTCCAAACGACTCGCCGTCAGCGGCAACACGATCCTTGGATCGAGACGGTCGTTTCGGTATATTATACTCAAGGTGCACCTTCCTTTTCGGGAGCCTACGTGGTTAAAACTCCATAGTTAAGCGTGCTTGGCCTAGAGTAGTGATCAGGATGGGTGACCTCCTGGGAAGTTTACCAGGGTATGTGTGGAGCGAAAAAGCCAATAACTCTCAAACCGGACGTTCGATTGACCGGCCGTCTATTGCGTTGAGTTCATGTTGACGATACGGAACTTTTGGCATCCTCCGCCCGAGAATTCGATGCAGGTGGATAGTGGCCGGGTTGGATCGCACCGAAATCCACCCGGGCCCCTGGAACGGAAAAGCTGATATCTTTCAGACCAGACGTCCGTTTGACGAACCATCAGCGGTGTTGGTGATCACGTTGAGTAACGGTCCCTATGAGTATACCCTATGTGAGTTCGGGGTACAGTTGAGATACAGCCGGGTTGGTTCACTCACGAAACCAACCGGGCCCCTGGGACGAAAAGACTAATAACTCACAGACCGGGCGTCCGATTGACGCGCCGTCTGTTGCGTTGAGACCCCTATGACGAGGCGGTCCTTTGAGATACTTCTTCGTGGGACTTTGAGATACTTCTTCGTGGGACTTTGAGATACTTGGAGTATCGACTTGTAGCTCGTGGAGCGGACCCTCCCAGAGACGAGCGTACGGAGTACAGAGACCGTGTAGCCGACAGAGACCTGAAGACTGCTTGTCCGATTCGATTCGGAGTGACTTACGGAGCCCAGTGGTGAGAACTACTTTGTGAGGTGGCAGACCCACAGTGGAGGAGCACTACTATGTGAGGTGGCAGACCCGCGGTACTTGACAGGAGGAGTACCTCTGTAGGATATGAGGGGGGAGCACTACTGTGTTTGAGTGGCAGACCCCGGCGGGAAGCACTACTATGTGAGGTGGCAGGCCCGCGGTACTCGACAGGAGGAGTACCTCAGCAGTCTTAGGTTTGTGAGCAGTACCTTGGAGTCGTGACAGGACCACTGTACACTCCAGAGACGGAGCTCTTCAGCAGTTGCGGTTTCGATAAATGAAAATCCTGGTTTGAGTTGAGACTTTTGACCTTTGTGTTTACCTCATGATTGAGATGGGTCACTTGATAACTTAGGTATATGTATGGGAATATACCTGGGTAGTGGTTATCCGTTGATTTCACAATCCTTGTGTTTCCTCATGATTGAGATGGGTTACTTGATAACTTAGGTATCTGTATGGGCATATATCTAAGTAGAGGTTATCTGTTGAGATCTTCTTGTGGTTATCTTTGTTGGTTTAGTGAGACCTTGAGGGTCTCGGGGTCCCTACTGAGTATCGTTATACTCACCCCTGCACGGGCTATGCCCGCACCTCGTTGTGTTGGTTGCAGACAACAGGCAGTGCTGACGGAGGCTGAGTGTTCGAGGACTGGACGGTACCCGGAGGTGGACTACGCGACGAGATGACTCACAGAGGAGGTTGACGGACGAGAGCGTGGAGGAGGATATCTGTACCTACCCTTCAGGTAGGATCCGTGGTGGACGACCAGGAGCTGCGCTATCTGTACCTACCCTTCAGGTTGGACCCGAGGAGGACGACCCATGAGCTGCTTCCCTCTTCCAACTGTTTGTCTTTTTGTTCAGTTGTAGTTGTACTTTCTTTTGGGTTTGTATTCTGGCCCATTTACTTTTCATCTTTTCTTTTTTACTTAGTGTTTTGTTTCCACTTGTACTCTGTGGTGCTTGTTTTCTTTTATAAAGGCAATGCCTTCCCAGTTATCGGGATTTTACGCCTTTGGTTCTAGTCACCAGCCCCTGGCCTATGGAAGGTGGGCTTGGGGTAGTCATGGAACGGGCCTCAAGGACGGGTCGTGACAACTTAGAAGTAGGTTCTAGGGAACCAAATCCAAAAAACCCCCACTTGCACTAGATCCAACTATTTACAACCTTCAGTTCACTAGCTCTTACATTTTACTCATGCCTCTGCTAAGACAAAGCCTTCATCAAGGGGTCCATCATATTTTCCTCTATGGATACTATTCTAAATGAAACTTCACCTCATTGAGAAAAATCCATAAAGAGATAAAAATACCAAAGTATATGATTTTTCATTTGATGTGACCTTAGCTCTTTGGAAGGAGCCACCACTATAATTTTATCACAACAAACCATGATAGGGTCTTGACTACTAGGCACCACATAAGTCTCTTGAAAATAAAAAATCCTGAATAATTCAACATCAATTAACTCCACAATACTCTTATTAACTATGAAATGAGAAGAGGGTATATACTTTTAAAAAAAGCATAGTAGGAAAATGAAATTTATTTCAAATCCTTCAATGGTATGAAGATTTAATAGAAATATCTCTACTTGAATGAAGGAGAAAACATATAATATTATAATGAAACTCTTTATCTCAAGTTAATAAATTTTACAAGAGTAGGAAGAGGTAATTATAGAAGAAAACTTCATTTAAAATGTTTTAATTGAAGAAAGTTTATCCATTTCTCTACCAACCATCCCTTTAAAATTGTAATAGAAAATGATAATGATGAAGTAACAGGAAGGACCACCAATAATATAGATCTTTCAAATGTTTAAAAAAAGAGAAATAATAAAATTTCAATTAGTTACTTTATAAATAAATTTATTTCAATTGAAGAAGGCATGTTTTATAGTGAATAAAGTGGTGGGGATGATGATAAAACTATTAGAGGTGTCTCCTAAAGAGTTACCATGGAATAAGAGGAAGAATAAGTTGAACCATCATATGATAAGTCAAAATACAATAGTGAGTATGATACAAAGGAAGGAGAGTCTGAAAAAGAATATACTATGATAATGGAAATAAAAATGTGTTTTAAAGAGATAGGATGATTGAAATATTACAATACGCATCCAAAAAAAGGTTCAGAAAAACAAAGTCAAATATAAGTAGAAAATACAATATGATCAAATAAATAGAGATTCTAAAGATTGATATTTAAAATAAGGTCAAAATAATTGATGAAATGACTTATACCATAACCCTTGAGGATAAGAAGATAGATAAATTGAGAAGCTAAACAATATAGGGTGATATAAAATATGAAAAAAATAAATAAAACAGTGACATGACTATTAAAGAAAAGGGTGAATATTCCAAACAACCTACAACATGTATCTATTCTAAAAAATATGTATGATATGAAAGGGAAAATCTATAAAATTTATATTATAGAAGGAAACTAATTCTGCTAAATAATAAAATGACAGATTAAAAGATGATATAAATGTAAGTCCTATAAAAAAGATAAAATCTACTCAAATATGAAAAAATTTAGAAATTAGATTATCATCAGACACAAATGTTCAAATAATAATATCATAAAAGGATATGTGAGATCTATTTATTTATGCAATTAAAATATAATAAGATAAAAAGCCATCCAATAACCAAATTTTTATAAAAAAATATTTTAGGGGTATTTCTATTGTTGTGGTATGTTTGGACACATGGCCTAAAACTATTAGTACAATATGTCTCTACCTAGATATAAAAGAGATCACAAATCAAGGGGGAGATAATAACCACATATAAGAACACTGCCAAAGCCTCAACATCTTGAGAATAGAGTCAAATATAGAAACAGTTTTAAATGATTGAAAGAGCTATATATAAGGTGTGACCAATAAGGAAACACTTTATATGTGTGTATTTATTTTATTCTACCTTAGTTGAGTATTTTTCATAGGTTTGGAAATGAACAAAATCAAAGTTAGATAATGCAATGGGCTAATGTGGTTGACATTTTCTTTAAGTATTTAAAAACTTAAAATCCATGGATCTTGGATAGGGGGTGTGCATATCACATGATAGGTGATATAAATAACCTAAAATGGTTTAGAAATATGATTTAGGATATCTAAAAATTGGAAATGGCATATCTCTAAAAATTAGAGGCATTAGAATGAAATATATTGGTAAGAATCAAATCATATCTAAGAATGTTTTATTTGTTGATGGATTAAAGAAAAGAATGTTAATTTTATCAAAGTTGTATGATTCTATAAATGAGGGTATTTTTAGGATAAAATAATAATTTTTAAGATATTGAAAGATAGAGTTTTTGTGACTAATGGGTTAAGAACACCAGAAAATTTATTTCAATATAGAGAGAAAAGTACTGATTGTTATATAATTCAGAAACTAGAAATAAACTTATGATTATAAAATACTTGGAAACCTTCTATAAAATAATAAAAATAAACTCATAAAGTAATAAGTTGTGAAAAAATTTATCATCATAAAAGAAGATATGATTTTATTTTTCAAAAGTTGAGAAAGGCACTTTATTACTTAAATAGATAAATTCATAAGGATGACATGTATCATGTTTATGTTACAAAAAATATTGTATTTACATAGACATAAGAGTTTTATGAGGTTTGTAGATAAGTAGATATGATTACCCTTAAATAGGATAATATCATATAATTATAGTGAGTAATCAATAGATAATTCAATAAAAACCTTGATAAACATGGAATTATTCATAAATAACATGCTCCATAAACTCCCTAACAAAATGGAATGGTTGAAAGTAAGAATAGGAGTCTGGTTGAGATGACCAAAAAAATGTTAACAAAGCATGTCACATTAATATTTTTATATCTATAGTATATTTAAAAAACTATAATCATCCATAATATGTTTCTCTTAATTCTAAATTCTAACATGACTTCTTATGAGATGAAGTTTATAAAGAATCCAAATATTAAGCATTTTAGAGTGTTTGGAATTCCATTTATGATTAAGAAGAAGTATATAAGTGGTGGAAAGTTTGATGACATGGATTATAATGATATTTTACTAGATTTTACACCAAATAAGAGTTCCTAAAGGTGATACAACATGAAATCAAAAAGTTTTTTTGAAAGTGATGATATTTTATTTCGTGAAAATGAAGAAAAAATTAAAAGAACAATTTTGATAGATGATGAGGATAATGTTTATATAATTGAATATGTAAAAAAATGGTATAAAGAATACAAATTTAAGAAGAAAACTATTTTGACACCTCTAGTGATAATTATTGTAAATACAAAAACTCTAGTTTCCTAGAGTTGGTGGCTCCTTTTTTAAATTGGAATAAGAGACAAGGATTTACAACCTAAAGGAATGACTAACTTAGTTGTCTTGGTAAAATAGATATATACTTTAATCCCACATTATATTTGAAAAAAATAAAATATAATATAGTATTTTATTTGGGGTCATATCTATTATATATAGAATATCGATATGGTATATCAATAATAAAACATTTCTTAGCATCCCAGTGAAAGAAAACATAATAAAGGGGTGAGTTCAGATGCTCAGTAAGGGAATATATACAACTGAAACTAAATAAGGTATGCATAATATAGAAAAAAATAAACGATGATAAAATAATTCCATATAAGTAATCACATGAGATAGAAACTTATACATGGATATATTAACAAATTTAATAATAACATGGACATTAATAAATGATTTCATAATGATGTAATTCATAATTCTAAACATTTTAATTAACCATCAAGACCTTGTTCCAAGATATCTAAAAATACCATCAAGGACTCATTATAAGACATATATACAAATAAGTAAAACCTTAAGAAAATACCCAATATATTTTTTCTCATAATACCTAAAAATTAATCAATGGAATATATAATTCTGATACTCTCCCATCACTTAATAAGTCTAATGCATTCATAATATGAATAAAAAATATAACTTCATCATTATGCCTTAAAAATCCATAGCTGTCTTAATTGGAAGAACTAGCATATGGAATATCAATACTTTAAACAATAAATATGATAATAAACCATACATATAAATATGGTGGATGGTATCATAAGAGTATAACCATATTAATCATATGATTTAAAAAAATATGTTAATATAGATGGAAATAATTTCAAAATATCACTGGAAAATTTATTGAATAAAATACACATTTGTTACTTTGAAAACTATTATTTAAAATCTAAAAATTTCAAAAATATTAAGGAAAACATTTTATTTAAAAATAAACTCATAAAATTTTAAAGCAATTTTCAAAGCAATGAGTAGTCATTATGGAGGGAAATTCTGTTCATGACTTATAAGTTAAAAAAAAACTCTTTCATACTTTTGTAAAAGGGTCAAAAAGTAACTCATTCATAAAATAACAAGAAGATTCCTTTTAAACCATTTTTTGAAAGTAAAACATGGGAAAAAATTAATTTAAACAATAATCATATAATAGTACAAACATTATTTAACTTTTTTTAGAAAACATAGGCATAAAAGATAAAGTATTTTCGACTGAAGGGAGAAATGAAGTCAATTTCCTTAAAAAAAATCATTCATGACATTGAGTACTTAAAGTGAGTAAAATTGAAAGGAAAAATTTTAATTTATTTAAATAACTATAGTATATTAAAATATATTAGGTTTAAGATATAAATATAAAACAATTCCTCAAATGGAGACTTAAACATAAACAATTCTGAATAATGATGAGATTTTGAAATAAACCATTACCCCAAGCTCGAATTCCCATCTATGTGTCTGAAACTATAATATAATAAATATATATTTATTATAAATATATTAAATAACCATAATAATATATATCATTACATATATTATTTACCTATAATATTTTATCACCTGTTTATTAACTACTTTTTGTTAAAATCATTGTTTCGAGTAATAACTGCTTCATTTTTCATGTATGTTTTAGTTTGTTAGTTTCAATATTTTTACTTTTATAATGGTTATATAATATAAAAAATTATAAAAATTATATAAATATCATATATATATTCATTATATATTTATTTATATAAATTCATAATCAATAGATATAGAAAAAATAATTACGCCATTCATGGAGATGATAATCCATACATACACATGAACGTTATTTTCACTTTTCAACAGATGGAATGAAAGAAAGTTAAATAGTAATTAACATTAAAAGAATAATTATTATATCATATATATCATATATATTCATTAAATCAATACTTATTACCATCCATGTAAACTGAAAATGAAAAACGGATCACATCGTTTTGTGGAGGCGGTAGTCCACACATACGCAAGAGAGACGTTATCATTTTCCAAAAAATTGGAAAGTGAGAATGTATATATTATATTATATTAGCATAATAATATTTATGTAATAAATATCATATTTTATCATTATATCTATACTTATAACCAATCATGTAAAGTGGTGATGGAAAACGAATTACACCGCTACATGTTCATAGTAAGCCGTACGTACGCACGAGCGATGTTTTCTCTTTTCATAGGGTAGAAAAAATGGAATATGGTTATAAAATAATCATAATAACATATAAGTATATTTTTTATACTATATTTATTATTTTAGTATGGTTAAAAAATATTGATAAGATGTATAAGAATAAATAAACTTGAAAGAGTCAGTAAAGATGATTACCCCTTCTTTGGTATACTTCAATTAGATATATCCTTAAGGGACTTAGGGTTGGTATTTTGGAAGGAAAAAAACCTCTATAAATTTAATAAGGATTTAAATAAGAGGAATGGTTAGGGTATGGTTGGTCTATATGGATTAAAGTGGCGTAAATTAGAGAAAATATAGGTGTCCTTTTATAATTGAGTGGAGGGACATTCTTGAAATTTATTAAAGTATTAAATTAATATAAATTATTTTTGAGTACCAAATGATTAAAAAATGTTATAATTATAATTTAATATAAATATAAGTATAATTAATCTCATAAAAAAATTGTAAAAGTTTTTTATATGTTTTCACCCTTATCTTCAGTTTTAACCACCCATTAACCCTTTTGACAATTATCACAATATTAAAGTTTTCTACCCTTTAAGGGTTAATAATGTTAGTATAAAATGAAAAAACCCATAAATGGATCATGATTTATGTTTAAAACTATATAACATTAATTTTGATGAATATAATATTTTTATTAATTTTAAATCATTTAATAAAATATTATTTATTATAAAATAACATTAATGTCATTTTTAACACTATTAATTTAATTTGACTTTAAATACACAATGAAAAATGTTAAATTTGAATATAATAATTTTAAAACTCACTATAATTCTATATATATCAATAAAATTAATGGTAAATATTAACTCATTCAAATTATATCACTTTTAATATTTTTAAAATCATTTATTTGATTTTTTTGTTAATTGTATAAATACTATATTAGCGTTGCACAAATATTTAAGATGATTATTTAATAAATAAAAATTACAAATAAATTTAAATCATGAATATAATTTCATTATTAAAAAAAGTAACATTATTATTCTCTTACCACTTAATATTGTCCCTATGTGAACACATAAGAGATATTTAAAACTAAGAGAGTGGCATTTTGTGACTTTCTTTGATTTAAATATTATATAGGCCATTTTCATAGAAAAGTGTCAATTAAACAAATAAAGTTATATAATATAGTGATAATTTTATAATTAAATTCCTATAATAAGAATAATGATGAAAAATTATGACCTTATCACTTAGTTTTAACTAAGATTAATCAGATTTACCCTTTACCGAGGTGATAAATTTTACCACAGTTACTATTCACACTGACAAAAAATGGTCCTATTTACCAAATTTGAGCATCCTAATTAAAAAATGGAATAAATTATTTAAAATTAAATACCTATAATTGGAAAAAATTAATTTTAAAAATAAGCATGCAAAACGCAATGAAAACCGCTTTTTAGAAAAATACATTTTTAAGCATAAAACTTAGTTTATTCTTATCCCATCCTTAGAAAAAAATTAAATGAATGTTAAAACAATTGATTAAATAAAATATATATAAATTTAATTAAATTATTCACCAATAGTGATTAATTTAATTTATTAGGATAAAAATACATTGTACGATAGTTTTTTAGAAAAATACCTTTTTACCTATAAAAATGTTTCTATACCAAATTAAACATAACATTGATTCTAATAAAATTTTTGATATTGAAAATATAATAAAAATAATTTAATTTTAAATAATTTTAATACAAAATAGAACTTAAAAAAATATAGTTTTGAATAAAAATCAGTATTTTTCACTATTCAGTGAGAAATCAATCTTTTAAGAAAAATACAAAATTTTCACCTCAAGATAAATTTGATATGATGATTTAAAAAATGATGCATTTTTAATAAAATAAAATTTATAAAATTTATATAAATAAATTATAATATTCAATCTCAAAAAATAGTAAAAATTATTTTTGAAGAAAATACATTTTTGAAACGTAAAATAACCTTACTGAAAATTGAGTACTTATTTCCTAAGGATCAATCAATGAATTTGTTTTAAGTAGGTAATTTATATATATTTCATAATTTAGTTAATATTATTCATACCCTCCAATTAAATGTCTAAGTTATAATGGTAGTATAATAATATTTTGTGGTTATTTTAGGATCATTGTTGAGTGTCATATATGCTATTAAACATAGTTTTATTTTAAAATCCCGGGATGTTACATTATACACCCTTAATTAAATTGTGACCTCCCAATTTTATATCAATAATAAAAGGGTCAACCTTTTATGAAAATTCTCATCATAAATAGGGATAATAAAACTTCCTTTAAAAAGTGATAGTGGGAAACATAATGAATTCTTGATATATCACATATTCAGGTTCCCAAATAAGAATAACATTTGTGGTAAGTTAAAATATAGACATGAAATATAATAATAACATTGAAGGACCAATAGAGAGTAATATATAACATGGAAATGATAAATTTGACAAAAAAACCCAAAAATCAGTGATGGGTGAAAAGATTATTGATTCATCTGAAATGAAAGTAAACATATAACAATTTTATTTTGAGGTCCTTTTCCTAAAGTTGATGGATTATTTTACTATCCAAATAAATCACTCAATAAAATATACTTACTTGATTTATTTCCATTTAATAAGCATAATATCATCCTTTTTTGGTTCTTTGATCAATTCCCAATTCATCTCTTACTCCAAGAAATGAATATTCAAGATGTTTTTTTATGTCAGAAGCACTAAAATTAACTTTTAATAAATCATAATACCCATAAGTCATTCATTACACCTATAAATATTTACCAAAACCAATTTTTTTAACACAAGTTATCCAATTACACCCAAAGTTTAAATTAATCCATTTAGTTAATTGTTAACCTTAAGAATTCTACAAAATATGTTTGGCCAAATTCAAAAATAAAAAAATTTATGAATAAGGTCACTAAATTTACAAAAATTAACTTATCATTAGTCCAACATAAATTAGATCTTAATTTCACATATAAATATCTTGATCATATATTTTCCTAAAACATTGTAATAACCTGAATCACTATAAAACATTAATGAAAACATGCATGATTCTAAGAATTAACTCTCTCCTCATTCCTTAAATAAAATTTCATATTATCAAATATATTTCATAAATCCAAAAATTTAGTAAACTCCTCCATGAATTACTTTTTCATCAAATCACTAACCATTTTCATGGTCACTAATACTATCTCATTTACTTATTAAATTCTAATTTTCTCTTTATCCCAACTAAACATCATTAACTCAACATCAAGAATGTATTAAGGGTTATATTTCCCTTATTCATGTGTTGTCTAAAAATATTACCTTACCACTAAATCACTTTTCTTAGTTATCGACACCATTCAACATATGCTTTCAAATCCTTAAAGAAAAAAAACTATAATATAATCCTTATATATTTAATTATTTTTATAACTATAATATCATTGATAAAATAATTATACAACATAATTCTTGAATCTAAGTACAAAATTATTTTAATCATTTTAATTTGGTAATAGTAATATCATAATCTTGACCTTGATACCTTATATTATTCTGAGTTATATTCCCTTGATGTTTGGGGAATTCATTTTCATAGCACCCCATATCCTTATAGTTAAAATAATAAAAATTAGAGGTTTCTTTATTACCCTTAAATTTATGCACCTGATGTTCTTTCTCTCCACACTTGAAGTAAACTCCCATTCCCTTCAAGAAAGTACCTGAGTGTTTCTTTCAACAATTATCACATGTGGAAGTTCCATTCCTCCTTTATTTTCCTTCTCCTAATTTTTTTACTTGGTTCTCAGTAATACTATTATATTGATTTATTTTTGAAAATAAATGACTTGGATAATTATTTCTCTATCCTAATGGAAATTGTTTCTATATCATTATATGATGAAAAAATATAAGAAACTAATGCCCTCTGGAGTATGGGCTTAACCCCATAAAAGAAATTATGAATATTACTTTATGTATTATGTAAATAATACATAACATACCTTGATAATCTTGTAAAGTTTCCCTCATCCCAAGAAACACTTTCCTCTTCCTTTTGTATTAGGTTGAGGAATTTACTTTCCATATTTTATTATTTAGGAGAAAGTATTTATCTAAGAATATAACTTTAAAAGTTATCCATTCTATGATTTGTATTTCATCAACCTCTTTTGTATTCTAGATCAATAACCACCATTGATCAAAATCTCCTTTTATACAAAAAAATGAAAAAATAACCTTACTTTCATTACATCCCAAATCTAGGAATATATTTTTGAGATATTCAATACATTTTCAGCTACCAATGGATTAGTATTTCAACTAAATTATGGAGGCTTTTGTCTCATGAATCAATCCAACATAGATGAATCATGCTATATAATAATGGGTTATTCTATATGAGAAATGTTATTTGTCATAACCTAAGTCAACTAACTTAATATAGCCATGATCTTCTCAGTTCCAAAATCAGCTATATTGGTTTTCTTAGAAGATAAATACCTACATTGTATATGGGTGTTGATTGACTTTATTTAATTAGGTTTTATCACTAAATAACAACACACACTAAGTTATCTCATAATCATCATGAATATTGAGCCCTAAAAATTTTTAAAATGGTAAAAGTTCTCAAATACTATAATGGATTATCATAATTCTCATGTTATCTATGTTTATTTACAATCTAGTTACAAAGGTTTCTATAAAACTTTTTCTTATACCAACTATAAAGACCCAAACTACAGTAGCCCAGAGTTGGCAGTTAGTTTTTTACATTGGTATAAGATACAAGGAATCACATCCCACAAGGCAGATTGGTTTAGTAGTCTTGGTAAACAAGATACATACTTGAATACCACATTATATTTTAAAACATAAAATATAACATAATATTTTCTTTGGAATCATCTATATTCTATCTAGAAAATCCCTGAGAACCAATCAAAAAACACAACCTAGTATCATAGGGAAAGGAAACATAAGAAATGGGTGAGATCATATGATTAGGAAGGCCTACAAATCATTTTTTTGATTTTCTAATGGACGGTTTGTGGGTAGCCGGTTCCCATGAAACTGGTTTAAGGGTTTCCGGTACCCGAAACACTTCAAAACCACATCACTACAGCAGGAAAATAAAAAATCAAACGAGATACTTCAAAAATTTCAAAAAAAAAACCCGCCTTCAACGCCTCAATCCACGCACCTCCTCGGGCTTCGTTAAATCACTTGATCACCTCGGTCCGCACACCTCGAGAAGCATGGTGAAACCAACCACTCATCCACTCTCCAGATCACCATGCGTCACCCTGACGTGTGGAACCATCATCAGAGCTGCTCTTCACTTCACCTCGACGTCGCCAGAATCGAACTGGAACACTCATTACTTCACCTTAATGTCGACTCTTCACATGCCACGGAAAGGCACAACATCAAACCAAACCACATCAAACTGGAAAGATGGTCAGATTTACCAGCGACAAACAGTACCATCTCCGTCGGAGAAACAAAACCTCCACCCAGAAACCATCACAAATAGAAAAAATATACGAGATCAAAAGGTAAAAAACCAGAAACCGAAACAAACCACGCGAGAAGCGGCACCACAACATCACCCTGTCTCGGAAGATCCCACCGTCACCAGAGCCAAAAACCACATCAGACACAACAAACCCTAAAGAACTCACTGGAGAAGACGGGGAACCCCGCAAACCACCGATAAACGGGCTCAACCCCTAATACTGAAAAAATCTCACCACAGAACAACATCGAGAAGACGAGAGCAGAACCTAGAGCGCTCCGAAGAGTATGCCGTCGACGCAGACTGGTCTTACACCCTCAGATATGAACCAGAAACCACTGAAGACCATAGCAAAACTCCACATCAAGAGAGAAGACAACCCACATGACGTTGACCGTAGAGAACCACCAAAAACCCACCGAGCGTGAGGAGAAACGCCGTATCTTCTGCTGTGAAGGAGCGGCGACGGCGAGAGGAGAAACCTAGAACGGGAGCCCTTTACGGGCACATCTCCCCATTAGGAAGGGAATGAATAAAAAATAAGCTAAATAAGTAATGAATAATATGGAAAGAATAAATGATAATCAAATAATTCCATATAAATAATAACATAAGCTAGAAACTTATCCATGGATATCATAAAAAATAATATAATCACATAGAAATCAATAACTTATTTCATAATGATGGAATTAATAACACCATACATCTAAAATTACTATTTAGGCCTTATTATAAGACATCTAAAAATACCATCAAGAACTCATGCTAATACATCTATATAAATGAGCAAGACCTTATCCAAATACACAATATAGTTTATCTCATGAGACCTACCAATGCATCGAGGGGCTATTTAATTTCGAGACCCACACATCAATTAATAATTCTAATGCATTAATCATATGAATTAACTACATAACTTAACCAAAATTACTTTAAAATCAATAAATTTCTACATTATAATAACTAGAATATGAAATATAAACACTTTCCCCAATAAAGCTAATCATAAACCATTTAGAGAAGTATGATGGATGGTTTCATAGGATTATAACCTCAGTAAAGTATAAATTTTAACAAAGGGTTTTGAAATAGGTTAAAATACTTAAAAAATATCACTAGGTAATTTCTTGAGGAAAATAAATTTTTTCACTTTGAAAATACTTATTTAAAATCTAAAAATTTCCAAAATATTAAGGAAAACATTTTCTATGAAAATAATCTTGTAAAATTGTGAAGGAATATTCAAAGTAATTATTAGTCATAATGGTAATAAATTCCATTCATTATGTATAAGTTAAATAAACACTCCTTTTACACTTTTTTAAAAATGTCAAAAAATACCTCGTTTAGAAAACAATAAGAAGATTACTTTTAAACCATATTTTAAAAAGTTAAAAATGGGTAAAAATGAATTTAAAGAATCATTACATAATTATAACAAACAAGGTAATGATATAATAAGATTACACTCATTTATAATTTTTTTACATTCATCCAATATATTTTATAGACATAATATAAGAATAAATCTAGTTTTATGCATAAAAGAAATATTTTTAAAAAAGCATATTTTTTCACCTTTTGATGAAGCACTTATTTTAAATATAGTTTTTATCACTTTTAAAAATTCTATTTGAAAAAATAAACTTATTATTTTAAATAATAATATCAAAATTTTCTTTGGTTTGTTTTTTGGTATTTTTTTATAAGTTTCATATTTTGATGAATAGTGAAAAAACAATGCATTTTAATTGAAAACAACTTTTTTGTCCAAATAATTTATAGTGTTAAATTATATATTTGATTGGTTTAAATATATAATTAGATCAATTTTTTTATCGTTTAATCCAATTGAAGTCATTTAAATGAGATTCACATTGAATTTGGATATAAAAACATTTTAATCCTTTGAATGTTTTTACTTTAAAAGCTCATTTTCTCATTTCATTAATGAGATTAATTTTTAATTAATTTCTAAAAATTATGGTAATTGAATTTGGAAAAATGGATTCCATATTTGGAATCATAATTTATAAATTTAGTAAATATTTTCCTTTTATTTTTGTACAATATGAATAGTAACTTTAGTAATTTTTATTACCCCGAATAAGGGTAAATCGGGTAATTAATAGTAAAAAATAATATTATAAATATTATAAAATTACCCTAAAACTTATCCTAATTTTATTGGATGAGTTTTATTTGACCAAAATAATACTGGGGCTAAAATTATATCATTTTTAATTCACTTGGATGAGATTATGGTATTTATAATATTATATTCAAAGAAAAGTCAATTCTATCACACTTTTATTTTTAACAAGTGAAATATTTTTAATATGGGGTTATATATTGGATCTATTTGACTATAAATAATATTTTGAAATATAAATTTTTTATGTTTATCATGATATCTTTTTTAATTTTTAGAGAATAAATAATTAAATTAAAGGCTTTCATAACGATGATACAATAATTTTTTAATTAAAGGAAATATCAAATAAATGATATTAAAAATACTAAAATAAATATAATTTGAGATGATTAATGTAATAAAAGAATTTTTTAGATTAATTTTACATGTTATTTATGTTTTATAAGTATTATTTTGAATTTATATTGTTTTTATGATATTTTGAAAAAGTCAAGTATTGAATAGTATCAAAATTGACATTATTGATATTTTGAAATAAATAATATTTTATTAAATGATATAAAATTTCTAAATATATAAATTTTGGCCAAATGATTTTTATAAGTCTTAAAATTTAATCAATTGCTCATTCATTGGTTTTTTGTTATTTTAAACTAATTATATTAACCCTTAAAGTGAAAATTACATGATATCACGGTAAGAATTAAAGAGGTTAAATAAGGGTTAAAACAGAAGGATAAGGATTAAAAATTATTTAAAACTTGTATAATTTTCATTGAATAATTTTATTTCAACCCATACTCATCATATTTTTGAAATAAATCACTTTAGACCCATTTTTAATAAAAAATTAATTTATATTAACTTAATATTTTGAAGAATCACAAGAGTGACTCTCTCCTCTCCTATAAAAGAGAACCCATTATTATCATTTAAATACACTTAAAAACATATTTGGTTTAGAAAATATCTACCCAATTACCTTAATAGAGTCCCTACCCACATTATAGAGGACTTAGTTTAGGCAGAATACCCTTCTTATAGGTGTTGAGTTGTTAATCAAAGGCAGTCGTCTGAATGAGAGGCATCGTTTTTAATTAAGTGTTTATATTTTATTTATTATTCTACTTCATTAAACTATTCTTACACCATGATGAAATAATAAATGAAGTATCCTAAATATACTGATATTTTATTATTTTAATATCATCACTTAAATCTATCTCCATTTCTATCAAATGGGAAAATAATTAATCATTCATGTGTACAGTGGACTACCACTTAGCGAACTGATTTAATTTGTTTTCCATAACCATCACTAAAGACTGGTTATAATTATGGAATTAATTTATATATATATAATTAATTAAATATTTATCATCATGAAATTATAATATATTTTTTAAGATCTTACCATTCCATGCACATAAAAATGATAACATCATTCGTGCGTATGTGTGAACTATCACCTCCATGAAGTGATGTGATTCATTTTTCATCACCACATAACATGAATGATATATATAAGTATATTTAAAATTTTAATATGATATTAATTGTGTTATTATCATTATATAAAGATAAAATAATACTTATCTTATTTCCATAATGATCATTGAAAAATGAAAATGTCACTCATGTGTACGTACGACTTACCATCTCCACGATTGTAACATAGCTCATTTTTATATAAATATTTAATGAATGAATTTAAAAGTATAATTGATATATAAAGGTGATTTTTTATGTCATGAATATTATTCTAGAGATTATGTACTAATGGAAACTTTGACTATTGACATCATACCAAATTTATTTTAGACCCAAACACCGAATATCATCAAAACGTCTGACATGAACTTAAATAATTAAGTAATTGTTATAACATGATAATAAGTGATTTAAAGGAATAATAAACTTTAAAAGGGTTATCAATAAATTAATAATTAACCTAATTTTATTATTTAGGAAGATAAATATTGCACATGATGAGTCAGACTCAAGGTAATAGACTTTATTTTAAAAACCACTTTTAAAGTTACTCTTTCAACTATTTTTACAAAATACCAAAGGAATTTTTTTAAACTTATATGGAATGAAGATATTTTACTAATTTTATAAATAATTAATGTTTTTATGTTTCCTTTAATATTTTACAATTTTATTTTCAAATAAATAGTTTTTATTTTTGAGTGCGTGACTTTGTAAAAATGAAAAGTGATTTTAAAGTGGAAATTCTATTTTTCTATTATGCGAGATTTATGTGTTATTCTTATATTTTGGTTCTTGGAAATTGTTTATGAGTATGTTTGGTTCCATGATAAACTGAGAGTGGGTGATTACATTATATCTCTCAAATGCATTGGGTAATGATATGGAGTTAATAGCTAGGGTTTCTCCTAATATATTAAGGGAATATACTATGGTAGGTATTCCAAATGTTACTATGGAGGTTACTCCCTATGTAGCCATGATAGATTTGGTAAATGTAGAAGTGATATGGAATTTATCCCATAAGTTAAATTTGTGATTTATTCTTACTATATATTTTTAGAGTAATCTTATGATTTCATGAGGTAAGCTAAAGAGCTTATGTTTTATGGGTGAAAAGTATACCCTTGTAAAAATGTTTTCATGGGTTTAAATTATTCAAAGACTAATGATTTCTTTCCTTATTTTATGTCCCTTACTATTCTTTTTGTGCTTAACCTACGTTTTAAAGTATTTTTCATTGGGTATAAAGATGGGTAAGAGAAAGGAGGAAGTAAAGATGAATATTATAAACACATTTCTTGAAAAAGAAATCATGTTTTCTTTTAGAAGTTTTATATTTTGAAAGAAATGGATATTATTTTAGTTGTATCCAATTTTTATGAATTTTAAATGTTATGTATGAATTAAGACCTAATTATCTAAAAATATAAACTTGAAAAGATCCTCAATGTAAGGGAAAGTAATTTTCTTGACCAAAACTCAAGATTATTTAATTTTTAAGGATAAGGACTTATAGTTGATATCAAAGGTCAGTTTAGATAACTTTAGGGGATAGGATATTGTTAATAGAATATCCATAAATTATTTTTAATTTATTGTTAAGTCGAAATGATATTCCATTTGAAGATTACCATGTTGCTTTGTCTAAGATATATCTATTCAGAATGGTTTTATGTATAGGGAAAAAGGTAGCTATGGTGGGAAGGCATTGAGAGGAAAACATCCTTCTAAATCACCATCCTTAGATGGTCAGAATTGGAACTAAACAGTTTATTTATTTGATGGATTAGTTGAAACAGGATATAAATAGTGGTTTAATCCATGAATGAGAATATCCAGATCAACCATAGAAGAATATATCAGCAGTGGAGAATTTTATGAGGCAACATCCTCTAATTTATAGTGGATCTTCTGACCCAGTGGTAGATAAAGGGTGTATTAAATCCCTAGAAAATATTTTCGATGTCATGGGGTGTTCAGACAATCAAAAGGTTAGTCTTACTATTTACCAATTTGAAGATTAATTCAACCAGTGGCGCTCAAAGGTTAATGATATTAGGGATAATGAGGATATTGATGCTTTGAAATGGGATGAATTAAAACACATTTTTCTTGATAAATATTTTTCTAAGGCAGTTCAACTTAGGATGGAAAAACAATTCTTAGAATTGAGGCAGGAGGAAGATTCAGTGGTTGCATATGAATAAAAATTCACTTGATTGGTAAGAAAGTCTCCAAATTTCATCCAGGATATTGAAAGTAAAATCAATCATTTTTACTTAATATTAAATCCAAAATATCAAGGGGTATTGGATTCTCAAAAATTCAAAAGTTACAAAAAACTTGTTCGATGTGTGGATAAGGTGGAAATGGAGTCTTCCAATGATATCATGTGTTCTTTGAATACGAGTAGAAAAAGAGGTCTATATGGTAGGAACAAGATAATAATTCATCAAAGAAGTATGGCGATAAGAAAATTAAGTTTATAGTTTGTGAGAACTGTGGTAAAAAACACATTAGGGAATGCCTTTTGAATTCTAGTAAGTGCTTTCAATGTGGTAAAATGAAGAACAAGGCTTATAATTTCAATGAAAAATGTCATGGTATTGGTAAGAAAAAATCTGATATACATTCAATAAAATGTTTTAAATTCAATGATATGGTTCATTATGCAAACAAGTTTCTGAATAGGAACCCAAATAATGAGAATTAGCTAGATTATAAATAGAAAGGTGCGGTGAAATCCATTGTGACTACTTCAGTAGATGTTGGGCCATCAAATTAAGTGGTATAAAGTATATTGTTTGTTTATACATATTATTCCAATGTGTTGCAGGCGGGCACCGTCTTCCTCAGGTAGTTACAATTCAGATCCGAGCCCCCTTGAACCCTTTTTGAGACTTGCAATAAGCGCACAACTCCTTTGACCCTTGTCGTCTCCCGACTCCTCTGTAGTGAGGCATGCTCGATCTCCTATAACAGCTTGTATTTGCTTGAATCTGAACCCCGACACCAGAAAATCAGGGGGGTTGGGTTTCATTTTCATGAATTCGATAGAAAACGCAACCTCTGCTCTTCCCCGTTGTGGCGTGGACCTCCCCGGCGACGTCTCCCCTCTCTACAGCTAGATATGAAAACCAAGGGTGGTACCGGATCCCAAAACCAAAACCAAATTTTGATCTGAGCGGATGCCGGAAGAGAGGAATCCCGGACTTCGATTACCCCTGACGCTAATGACATACCTAATTTGTGACGAAAGAAGGTCGTACTTCTGACCAGGGGTATCATGTAGAATCGGGGTTTGTAGAGAGGCTGCCGTGTAGGGTTTGACTCGTGAAGAATCTGCCGTGAAGAATCATGGTTCGCAGAGAATCCTCCGCATTGTGATTGACTCGTGAAGAATCAGCCACGAAGATCCACCTGTGAAGAAATATTGCAAAGAGCCCGTCGCGTTGAGCTGTTCCACGAACGCTGGAGTGCTTCGCGGCGAGCTCAATCCGGGGGTGAGTGAGGTCGCAGTAGACCTGACCGCGGACCGTGAAGCCACTTCGCGAACGAATTGATTATGCAAGACTGGTCGTAGACGAAGGCCGCAGAGGGGGGTTTCTGGTCCAAGGACCCTTTGCTTGGACCGGGCCTGGACAATGTGTCTATTGAACTGGGTCAGGCCTTGTTATTTCCTTGATTTGACGAGGTCTGTTAATCCTTTCTATGATCTCCCAAAAGTGAGGGTTAACACTGCAGCGAAGCCCATCCTGCTGAGGCAACCTGACCACCGCTCGTTGAACCAAGAAGTGTAGAACACCAGGAATTTTGTTAGGATCTCTTTCCCAACCCACGAGCACTGATCCATGGAGGCGGATTTAGTGAACCAATGGAAGAGGTTGTCCCTGATGGACAGAGAGAAGGAAACAATCGAGGCCCAGGAAAATGAAGATACACTATTGAAAAAATGAATGTCTCTACTAGTGGTCAGAAAGTTCATGGAGAATATCTCATTTAATCATGGGGCCCTCAAAAACACCCTCCAAAACTCTGGAAACTGGAATCTGATGTAGGTATTCAGGAAGCGGGGAACAATCGCATTGTTTTTGAGTTCTTCAATGAGAGAGATAGATATAAAATACTGAGAGGTAGACCCTGGCCCTTCGACAATCAACTCCTCCTCATGGAAGAATACAAAGGGGGGGGTGACGATATACAACACATTAATATCACCCGGTCCCCCTTCTGGATACGTATCAAAGGAATCCCTTTTCACGCACAAACGGAACGAGTTATGAGAGAAATCGGGAACAACATTGGCTAATTCTTAGATTGAGACTGCTCAGACCCTATCCAATGGGGGATCAAGGTTTTAATTAAGGATGAAATGGAAGTATCAGATCTACTGATGAGGGGAATGTTTTTGAAATTTTATGGCACCTACACCTGGATATCATTCGAGTTTGAGAAACTCCCAATCTTCTGTTTCTTTTGTGGATGTCTCGAACATCTGGAAAGAGCGCGTGTCTCAAAGAAAAGGAATGATTTATGTATTATCACCCTTCAATATGTCCCATGGATCCAAGTCAAATCGACTAGATATGCCTTCATCCCTGAGAAGGAGAAACAAAAGGACCGCGACCGTCTCACATGGGCCCACCCCAGATGGGTGGAAACTTTACATGAAAAAGTTTTTATGCTTGGGCCACCAAAAATCCCTAAAGATAGACCAACCACTCAGAGGGAAACTAGAATATATCCTAACTTTCTGAAGGGAACTGCCCCAACATTTACAGAGCCGATGGAGACACCAAAAGACTCACCAGAAAAAAGCCCGAATCCAAAGCAGATGCACTTTGAACCACCTGATCCTGACCCTGATCTAGAAAGAACCAAGTCAGACATCGTACCACAGGGTGAATACGGGGTGACAAGAACTCCACCACCTGGCCCAATCACCCGTCAAACCTGGAAAAGGGTAAAACATGAAGAAAGATACGGTAAACTGGAAGACCCTAAACTAGGGGAACTGAAAAGAATAATTGAAATAATCCAGTCAATGGGGAACTCCCCCAAAAGATGGAAAATGATGGGTGGAAAATCATGTTCGGAGAGATCAAAGGCGGAGGCGGGCGAGACCCAGCCCTGCCTAGATCAATTATTGTCTTGTGCTGGAACTGTCATTGGCTTGGAAACCCATGGATGGTTTGCATGAGCCAACAAAATTGCACCCAAAGTTTCCCCGATATGGTTTTTCTGTCCGAAACCATACTGGAAAACAAGGACACAACTGGAATTGCTCTGAAATGCGGCTTGCAAGGCTACCTCCTGGTCTCTAGACAAGGCCATTCTAGGGGTCTCTGTCTCATATGGACGGAAAATATCAACGTCAAGATATTTTCCTTCTCTTTGCACCATGTGGCTGCAACCATTCAGGAGGACCACACCCCACCTTGGAATTTTGTGGGATTCTATGGCTGGACATCCCATAATGAGAAGGGGAAATCATGGGATCTTATATGAAAGATGTGTCATGATCTCCTGATAACTATTCTCTTCAGAGGGGACTTCAATGAGATTATATTCCACAAGGAAAAACGGGGTGGAATTGTCCGACCCTATGTGCCGATGTTAAATTTTAAGGACACGGTCTCTAGGTAAGACCTGGTCGATCTGGGATACACAGGTAATCCCGTCACATGGTTTCGAGGTAATATGGATGGTACCTGTATCACTGAGCGACTTGACAGATTTCTGGTCTCAACTGATTGGATAAATCTCTTCAGCATGTTCCACACTTGCCACATGATGCTCAATTGTTCGGACCACTACTCAATTTTCATTGACTGCACTCAAGGAGAACGTAATAGGCATTCCAACAGACCCTTCAGATTTGAGAGCTTCTGGTCAAAAGACTATGAATGCGAAGAGGTGGTCTGATCAAGCTATAAGAGTTCTCACAAAGATGTTGGCCTCAATCTTCAATAGGTAGAATCCGATCTGAGATCTTGGATCAATAAGAAATCCCGCCACCCTGATAGACATTGTGATGTCCTTGAAAAGAAACTGCACAACCTCCTCAAGAAATCCCCATCCAATTGCAATATCTCTAGGATTGGTGCCACTCAAATAGATATGGACATGGACCTGTGTGTTAAGGAAAGCTTCTGGGCTATGTGGGCGCGAGACATCTACATTAAAGAAGGGGATGCAAATACAAGGTATTTTTACCAGAAAGCTTTAGTTAGGCGCCGAAATTTTTTTATCACATGTATATCACAACTGGATGGAAGAAAAGTTTCCTGACACCATTGGAATTCACAAAGCTTTGACATGATACTTCCATAACCTTTTCTCTATAGAAACTCCTTTCATATCCGCTAAGGTGGAAGAATGCATCAGACCTGTGATCACCGAAGAGATCAATTGGTAGCTTACCAAAGATATGACAAATGACAAGATACGCCTGGCTCTGAAACATATCCACCCCACCAAGGCCCTGGGACTGGATGGATTCCACGCCCTATTTTTTAAACAATATTGGCACATCATCAGTCCTGACATCTGCAAAATGATAAAAAATATCTGGTCGAGGAATACAAGCATTTCTTCCATAAACAAAAATTTCCTCATCCTCATTCCCAAAATCAATAAACCTCTGGAGATCCCTGATTTTAGACCTATTAGCCTCTGCAATGTCTCTTATAAGATCTTCTCAAAGATCTTTGTCAATCAGCTGTGCCCTTGGCTTCCTGATATTATCTCCGAAAACCAGAGCGCCTTCATGGCCAAGAGACTGATCACTAATAATGAAATTGTGTCCCATGAAGTGTTCCACTCTATGAAAACACGATCCACCACGAAAAGAGGAAACATGGTCTGGAAACTGGATATGACCAAAGCCTATGATAAAGTGGAATGACATTTCCTTAGAGTCGTGATGCTGAAAATGGGGTTTTCACTAAATGGACAGATATAGTCATGCACTGCATCTTGACCATCTCCTTCAGAATCAAGGTCAATGGGGAGCTCACCTGAGGATTCGCCCCAACCCGAGGCCCACGCCAGGGAGATACCCTCTCCCCATTTCTCTTCATCTTGATGGATGATGTTTTTTCTAACCTTATTTCCAGGGCTACATCATCTAATTCTATTCATGGGGAAAATGTCTGCTGTGAAATCCCACCAGTGTCGCATCTCTTCTTCACTGACGATTTCCTCCTTTACTCCAGAACAACTATAAATGAATGCTGGGTGATCAGCCATGCGATCCAGCAGTATGAGAGGGCATCTAGATAGTCTATCAATCACAGAAAATCAAAAATCTCCTTTAGTGAAGGGGTACCTCTTTCCAAGAGAGATGAACTTTGTGCATCAGCAGGCATCCATATGGTCGATAAACATCAGAAGTATCTCGGGCTACCCACGGTGATTGGCCAGTCCAAAAAAGAAATCTTTGCATCACTGGTGGATAGGATTGAGAAAACAATTCAAGGATGGACCCCAAAAATAATATCCAAAGTAGGCAAAGAAACCCTCATTAAAGATGTCATCCAGTCTATCCCCAACTATTTTATGTACCTATTTAAGCTCCCAGCAGCCATCATCAATTAGATCCATTCATGTACTGCCAACTTATGGTGGGGGAAAAATGATGGAAGGAATATACCCCACTGGATGGCCTGGGAGAAACTTTGCAAACCCAAGTTGGAGGGAGGGATGAGATTCCATAATCTTCTTCTCTTCAATGACACACCGTTGGACAAGCAAGGATGGCACCTTATTAACCATCCATCATCTCTCTGTGCGTGAGTAATCTGAGCTAAGTACTTTCCCCACATATACTTCCATCCTTCCTCTCTTGTCCCCCATCCTAGATTCCTCTGGAGAAGCATTTGGGGGCCCCGAAATCTCCTGGAAAAAGGGTTGGGCTGGAGGATTGAGAATGGCTCATCTGTCAACATCTAGAACGATCCCTGGATAATCGATAAGGATGGAATACAGGCTACACCCCCACCCAACCAGGGCTTGAAGACGCCACTGTCAGCTGCCTCCTTTCAGACCATGGACTGGGGTGGTGTGTGTAAAATATCCATGAATGGTTTAACGAAAGAGACCAAAGAATTATCCTGAGAATCCCCTAGGTCCCAGATGCAGGCCCCGACCATCTATTCTAGACCAATGACATATCGAGCAACTACACGGTGAGATCTGGTTACAAACTTGCTCTTGGAAACCACTCTATTGATCAGGAATAGGGACCATGTAAATATATTTGGAAGCTCAACATCCCCAAAAAAATATTCCAATTTTGGTGGCAAGTGTGCATGGGCACCCTCCCTACCATGAGCCTTCTTGTTTACCGACATATGGACAGTGCTGAGTCCTGCCCTTTCTTCCCGAATATTCCAGAAACTCTTTTTCATGCTATCATTCACTTCCCAGGATCTAAGGAAATTTGGAATAAATTGGGCCTGAATTCATATGCTTCACTGGATATTGCCTCTGACCTCCCCGATATTCTAATGCGTTGGTGCTCCTCTCTCTCATCGAATAATGTAGGTTCACTTTGCACCCTGGCCTGGATCATTTGGGTTTGGCGTAATGATGCTATTTTTCACCATGTTCATAAACCTCCCGAATTCTGGATTGAACGGGCCATTTCATGGATTGAGAGCTGGAAGGACCACAAAGGACACTATATTCCAGGTGTAACCCCCTCCTATCCCCCTCATTGGAATCCCCCAACGGAAGGGATTCTTAAGCTTAACATGGACACGTCTCTTCCCAAGGATGGGCTAGTTACTCTCGGTCTCCTAGACCGAAATCATCTGGGGCAAATCATTACTGAAAAATATGAATCACATCATGCCTTCTGGGAACCTGCAGTAGTTGAGGCCTCTTCCATCCTTGCAGGTATGATGCTCACTGTGGAACATGGATGGGTTGATATCATCATTGAATCTGACTGCCTCACCATAATCGATGATATTAACCACAACGACGGAGGACTCCAGTCATTTGGCTTCATCATCAGGAGAATTCGCTTACTTCTCCAAGGCTTCTCTTGCTGCACCTTCTCCTTTACGAAAAGGGAAGGAAACAATGTAGCCCATCAGCTGGCGGCCTCAGGCCCCTTCAATGAAAACCATCTTTGGCTGGACAATTTTCCTTCATGGATTTGCATATGTACATCTTATGATCTTCATCATTAATGTTATCTATCCTTTTTTTCAAAAAAAAAAAACTATAGAGATAAATAAGTTTATTTTAAAAAAGAGTTTCAGTTTTTGTACAAGAATGAACCCATACTGTTGATAACATATTAAGAAGTTGAGAAACTGTTAAAATATTGAAATGAATGTTATCATGAAAATATTGTTGACAAAAAAGGAATTGTTCAAAATAATTATGTACTAGTGGTAAATGATTATTTGGATGTTTTTCTTGATGAGTTTCTTTGTATTATACCTGATTGGGAAGTGGAATTTACTATTGAATTAGTTTCTAATACTAATCCAATTTCAAAACCCCCTTATTAAATAGATAAAGTTGAAATTCTATAATTGAAAAATCTGTTACATGATTTGTTAGATAAAGGTTTCATTTGACCTAGCACTTCACCATGGGGTGCTCCTATCTTGTTTTTTAAAAAGAAAGATGGTTTAATGATACTTTTAATTGATTATAGATCCTTTAATAACTTCACTATTTAAAACAAGTATCCTTTTCCTCATATCTATGATTTATTTGATCAAATCTAGGAAGCATAGTATTTTTTGAAGGTTGAATTGAGGTTGGGGTAAAATCAGTTGAAAGTAAAGGAAGTAGACATCATGAAGGCAATGTTTCATACTAGATATGAGAATTATGTTGTGCCATTTGGGTTAACTAATTCACCTACTTCATTCATGGATCTTATGAATAGAATATTTCATGAGTTCTTAGATAAGTTTGTGGTTGTGTTCATTGAATATATTTTGGTATATTATAAAAGTAAATAAGAATATAAAATAAATCTAAGGGTTATTTTAAAAACATTAAAAGAAAATAAACTGTATGAGAAATTCAACAAGTGTGAATTTTGGTTGTAAAAAATTTCTTTCCTTGGTCAAATTTTTTCTAAATATGGAATAACTGTTGATCCTTCTAAAACAAAATTTGTTGTAGAATGTCCAAGATGCACAAATATAACCAATATTTTTAGTTTTAGTTGTTTAGAAGGCTCTTACCAGAGGTTTTTGAAAACTTTTCATAGTTATGTATCCCACTGACTAAGTTAACTTGGAAAAGAGTTAAGTTAATATTGAAAAAAAGTGATGATTGTTTTTAGGAATTGAAAAGGATATTGGTGAATGCTCCATTTCTGGATCTACCTTCTAAAAATGGTGATTTTTTCATCTAAAGTTATACTTAATTGAAAGGACTAGGTTGTTTCGTAATACATAATGATCAGATAATTTCTTATTCTTCATGTCAATTGAAACCTCATGAGTTAAATTACCCTACACATGACTTGGAATTGGCTATTATTGCTTTTTTGCATTAATAATTTAGTGGAATCATTTTTATAGAGTAAAATGAAAAATATATACTGATCATAAAAGTTTTAAGTATATATTCACTTATAATGAATTGAAAATGAGATAGAGAAGATGGTTGGAACTAATCAAGGATTATTATTTCATGATTCATTACCATCCTAAAAAATAAAATAAAGTGGATAATGTTTTGAGTTGAAAAATTAATGCTACATTAACCATAATATGTTTGTAATATGACCCTTTAGTTAATGCTTTAATTAATTTTGGCTTAGAAGTTGTTAGTGTAGGAAATCCCTATATTTTGTTTTAGGTTTCTATGAAATCGTCTCTCTTAAATAGAATTAAGTAGGCGCAAAAGGAAGACCATGAGTTGAAAAAAAGGTAGAATTGGTTAAAAAGGGTAAGTTTCATAAATTTAAAATTTATAAAGATTGTGTTTTTAGATTTTGTAATAGATTATGTGTTCCTTGTGATTCATAGTTGAAGAAAGAGTTGTTATGTGAAGCTCATAGTTCTCTATTTTTAGTTCATCATGATGGAACTAAGATATATAGAGACCTTTGAGAGTATTACTAGTGGGATTAAATGAAAAGAGATATTGTTGAATTTACCATGAAATGTTTGACATGTAAGTAGGTTAAAGAATAATGTCGGTTTATGAAGGATACACTTCACCCTTTTCTAGTGACAACATGGAAATATGAAAATATTTTTATGTAATTCATAGTGAGATTAACGAAGACTTATCAAGGTAACAATGTGATATGGGTTATTATTGATTTATTCACTAAATTTTCACATTTTCTTCCTATTCAAGACACTATATATATATATATATAGATTAACTTTCTTGGATGCATCTTAAAAAAATAGTTAGGTTATATAGAATTCCTCTATGAATTGTTTCTGATCGTGATCACTTGTTCAATTATAACTTTTAGAAAGGCCTTCAAAAGTCATTAGGTACTGAATTAAATTTCATTATAGATTTTCATCCTCAGTCAGATGGGTAGTCAGAATGAACAATTTAGATCTTGGAGGATATTCTATGTGCTTTCTCAATGAATTACTAGGGAATTTTGGATCAAAATATTTATTTGTTTAAGTTTTCTTATAATAACTGTTTTCACTCCATTATATAATTGGAACCATTTTAGGCATTGTATGGAAAACAGTGTCAAACTCTAAAATTTTGGGAAGAAGCAGGTGAAAAGAAGTTGATGGGACTAGAATTGGTAGAGGAAATCATAGAGAAAGTTTAGTTGATTCAGTGACACATGAGGACATCCAAGAGTAGGTAGAAAAGTTATGTGGATAATTAGGGGAAACATTTTTCTTTTTAAGTAGGTGATCATATCTTTCTTAAAGTTTCTTCATGGAAAAGTGTGATATGTTTTGGTAAAAAAGGGAGGAGTAGTTCATATTTAATTGGAACCTATGAAATATTTGATAAAGTTGGATAAATTTCCTACTGATTGGATTTTTCTCCAATTTTCTCCTAGGTATACAATGTTTTTCATGTTAAGAAAGTATATGCTGGATCGATCTCATATTTTGAGTCCAAAAGTAGTTCAATTGGCAGAGAATATTTATTATGAAGAAGAAAAAATTAATTTTCTTGACTATAAAGAGAATGTGTTGTGGAATAAGGTGATTAATTAGGTTAATGTTTTATGGAAAAATTGTATGGTTTAAGACACAACATGGGAATTAGAAAATCCTATAAAGGAAAGGTATCCCCACTTATTTAATAAGTTAATAAAAATTGTGAGGACACAATTTCCAAAAGTGGGGAAGAATGTAAAACCCAAGTAATTATATAATAATCTTAAAATCATTTATAAATTGTTTTTACATTCATACAATAGATTTTATAGGCATAATATAAGAATAAATCCAGTTTTATGCATAAAAGAATTATTAAAAAAATCAGTTTTTCCACCTTTTATAGGAACACTTGTTTTAAATCTAGTTTTTGTCACTTTTAAAATTTATATTTTAAAAAATAAACTTATTCTTTGAAATAAGAGTATAAAAATTTACTTTGGTTTTTTTTTTTAATTTTATGATAATTTTCATATTTTGATGAATAGAGAAAAAATAATGCATTTTAATTGAAAATATATTTTTCATATAAATAATTTATAGTGTTAAATTATATTTTTATTGGTTTTAATGTATAATTAGTTAAATATTTTATCAATTAATACAATTTAGTTCATTGTAATCAATTTTACATTGAATTTGGATATTAAAATATTTCAATCTTTTGAACATTTTTACTTTAAAAACATGTTTTCTTGTTTTTCCAATGAGATTATTTTTTTAATTGTTTTTTGAAAATTATGTGAATTGAATTATGAAAAATGGATTCCATATTTGGAATCATAATTTTCAAAATTCATAAGTAGGTCCCTTTTATTTTTAGATAATATGAATACCAACTTTATTAATTTTTATTACCATGGTTAAGGGTAAATCGGGTAATTAAGGGTAAAAAATAATATTATAAATATTATTAAATTACCCTAACAATTGTTCCAATTTTATTAAATGGGTTTTTTTGACTAAAATTATATATGCGATAAAATTATAACCTTTTTAATCCACTAGGATGAGAGTATGACATTTATAATATTATATTCAAAGAAAAGTCAATTTTGTCACACTTGTTTTTAACAAGTGAAATATTCGTAATATGGGGTTATATATGGGATCAGTTCAACTGTAAATAATATTTTTAAAGTTAAAATGTTTATATTTATCATGATAATTTTTTTTAATTTTTGGAAAAGAAATAATTAAATTAAAGGCTTATACAATAATGATGCAATAATTATTTAATTAAAGGAAATATCAAATAAATGATATTAAAAAATACTAAAATAAATATAATTTTATAAGCTTGATGTCATCTAATTTTTTTATATTAATTATATATTTTAGTGATGTTTTAGAAGTATTGTTTTAAATTTATATTGTTATTTTTATATTTTTAGAAAGTCAAGTAATGAATAATGTCAAAATTTACATTATTGATATTTTTAAATAAATAATGTTTTATTAAATGGTACAATTTAAAAAAAATAATAATTTAGGACAAATAAATGGTATAAGTCTTAAAATTTCATAAATTAATCATTTATGTGTCTTTTTTGTATTTTAAAGTAATTATATTAACCCTTAAATTGTAAATTACATGATATCACTTTAAGAATTAAAGATGTTAAATATAAGTTAAAATAAAAGGATAAGGATTAAAAATTATTCAACACTTGTATAATTTTCATTTGATGATTTTATTTCAACCTATATTCATAATATATTTTAAATAAATCACTTTTGACCCATTTTTAATAGAAAAATAATTTATATTAATTTAATATTTTGAAGAATCCCAAGAGTGACACTCTCCTCTCCTATAAAAGGGAACCCATTATTATCATTTCAATACACTTCAAAGATTATTTGGTTCAGAAAATATCTACCTAAGTATCTTAGTATAATATAAAAATACATTCTCGAGTCCTTATTTTAGGCATAAGACCCTTCTTAGAGGTGTTAAGTTATAAATCAAAGCCGTCCTTTCTAAAAGAGAGGTATCGTTTTTAATTAAGTGTTTCTATTTTATTTCTTATTACAATTTCTTAAAATATTATTACACCATGAAGAAATAATAAATCTATTATCATAAATATAATTAGATATTATTATTTTAATATCATCACCTGAATCCATCTCTATTTCCTTAAATGAGAAAAGAATTAATCATTCATGAGTACGGTGGACTACCTCCCCGCAAACCAATATAATTCATTTTCCATCACTATCTATCAAGACTAGTTATAATTATGGAATTAATGTTTATATATTATATTAATGACATATTTATCATTATTAAATTATAAAATATCCTTTAAGTACTAACATTTTCATGTACATAAAAATGATATCGTCGTTCGTGCATACATGTGAACTATCACCTCCACAAAGCAATGTGATTCATTTTTCATCACCACATAACATGGATGACATATATAATTATATTTAAATATTTAATATTACATTAATTATATAATGATAATTATATAAAGATAAAATAATACTTACCTTATTTTCATAATGATCATTGAAAAATGAAAACGTCACTCAAGTGTACATACGACTTACCATCTCCATGATTATAACGTAGTTCATCTTTCATATCCATATTTAATGAATGGATTTAAAAGTATAATTGATATATAAATATTATTATTATGAAATGAATATTATTCTGGAGATTATGGACTAATTGAAACTTTGACTATTGACATCATACCAAATTCATTTTGGACTCAAGCACCGAATATCATCAAAACATCCGACATGAACTTAAATAATTAAGTAATTTTTATAACATGATAATAAGTGATTTAAAAGGAATAATAAACTTTAAAAAAGTTCTCAAGAAATTAAATAATTAACTTAAGTTAATTATTCATGAAGATAAATATTGTATATGATTAGTTGGACTCAAGGTAAGGGAGTTTCTTTTAAAACAACTTTTAAAGTTACTCTTTCAACTATTTTTACAAAAGCTTAAAGGAATGTTTTTTAACTTATATGAAATGAATGTATTTTCCTACTTTCATGAATCATTAATGTTTTTATGTTTCATTTAAAATTATACACTTTATTTTTAAAATAATATGTTTTTATTTTTGAGTGCACAACTTTGTAAAAATGAAAAGTTATTTTAAAGTTGAAATGTTATTTTTCTGTTATTCAAGATTTATGTGTTATTCTTATGTTTTGGTTCTTGGAAATTTATTATAAGTAAAGATGGTTTTATGATAAACCAAGTGTGGGTGATCTCATTATATCTCTCTAATGCAATGGTTAATGAGATAAAGTTTATCAATAAGGTTTCTCCTAATAGATTAAGGGAATATACTGCGGTGGTTATTCTAAATGTTACCATAGAGGTTACTACCTTTGTAACCGTGACAACTACAGTAAATTTAAGAGTAATATAGAATTGATTCCATAAGTTACCTTTATTATTTATGTTTTATATGGATTTTTATATAAATCTTATGATTTCATGAGGTAAGATAAATAGATTACATTTTAAGGATGAAAAGTATAACTTTATAAACATGTTTTCATGGGTTTAAAATATTCATGGACTAATTGTTTATTTCCTTATTTTATGTATCTTATTCAGATTTTTTTTCTCATACCAAGTTTTAAAATGTTTTTCACATGTTATAAGGATGGGTAAGAGAAATAATAAAGTTAAGATGAATGGTATACATATTTTTTATGAAAAATAAATCATATTTTCTTTTAAAAGTTTATATTTTTAAATAAATGGATACTTTTTTATTTGTATCCACTTTGTATGAATGCGAAATGTTATGTATGAATTATGACCTAATTCTATAAAAATATAAACTTGAAAAGACCCTAAATATAAAATATATTAATTTTATTTAATAAAACTAAATATTATGTAATTTCTAAGGCTGGGGACTTATAATAATAGTAAAACAAATTCTTAAAAATATTTTTAGAAAACATGGGCATAGAAGAGAAAGGATTTTCGACCGAAGAGAGAAATGAAGTCGGTTTTACTTAAAAACAATATTTAAGAATCTTGAGTACTTAAATAAAGTAAAATTGAAAGGAAAATTTTTAATTTATATAAATAACCATATTAGAAGAAAATATATTTGGTTTAATATATAATTATCAAATAATTCCCCCAATAGAGACTTAAACAAAAACAATCTCTAATAATGACGAGATTGTGAAATAAACCCTTACCTTAGGTCTAACTTCCTTCGTATGTGTTCGAAACTCATGTATAATAAATATTAATTTATTATAAATATATTCCAAAACCACAATAATATATATCACACCATATATTATTTACCTAATATCTTTTATCAATATTTTATTAATAATCCTTTGTTAAAAACACTATTCTAGTTAATAACTACTTTGTTTTTCATGTATGTTTTGGTTTGATAGTTTTGGTCCTTTTAATTTTATTATGGTTCAATCATCTAATTTTTTTATCCATGATATAAATATAATATATATTAATTATATATTTATTTAGATTAATCTATAAATTATAGAGATAAAATAATGAATTAAACCATTCATGGAGACATTAAGCCGTACGTATGCATGAATGTTGTTTTCACTTTTTAACAAATCGAATGAAAGAAATGTAAAAAATAATTAATATTTAAAAATAATTATTATATCATATATATTATATATATTCACCAAATCAATCCTTATTACCATCCATGTAAATCATAAATTAAAAACAGATCTAATCTCTTCATAGAGGTGGTAGTTCACACCTACACACGAGCGACATTATCATTTTCCAACAGATTGGAAGGTAAAAAGGTATATATGATATTATAGTTCCAAAATAATATCTATGTAATAAATATCATATATACTCATTAGTTACTTATTTATAACCAACCAAGTAAAGTGGTGATGGAAAAATAATTACACCACTATGTGGTGATGGTAAGCCGTATGTACACACGAGTGATGTTTTCACTTTTCATAGGATGGAAAAGAGATATAATATGGTTTTAACATAATAATAATAACATATTAGTATATTTTTTATATTATTTTTTATTATTTTAGGATAGTTACAACACATTAATTGTAAGTAGAATAATAAATAAACTTGAAAGAGTCGGTAAAGATGATTACCACCCATTTGGTAGACTTCCTTTTGATCTCTTCTTAAGGGAATCAGGGTTGGTCTTTTGGAATAAATATAAACTATATAACCTATATAATAATGTTTATAAGATGAATAAGTAGGGTTTGGTTGATATATATGGCTCAAATTAGTGTAAATAAGAGAAATTAGATGTGTCTTTTTATAATTGAGGGGAGGGGTGTTCTTGAAATTTCTTAAAGTATTAAATTAATATAAATTATTTTCATTACAAAATAGACCCAAATTTCTATAATTAAAATATACATGATTATAAGTTCAAATAATCCTATAAAATAAAATTTGGACAAGTTTTTGGTATGTTTTCACCCTTATCTTTTAGTTTTAACCCCCTTTAACCCCTTTGATAATTACTGTAATATTAAAGTTTTCTACCCTTTCAAGGTTAACAATGTTAATATAAAATTAAAAAAGACACATAAATGGACCATTATTTATGTTTAAAACTATATACCATTAATTTGGACAAATTTAATATATTTTTTTAATTTTAAATTATTTAATAAAATAGTATTTATTGTAAAATATCATTAATGTCATTTTTAACACTATTCAATTAATTTGCCTTTAAATACATCATAAAAAAGGGGTAATTAGAATATAATAATTTAAAAACTCCTTGAAATTTCATATAGATCTATAAAATTAGCGTGGCACATTTACTCATTCAAAATATATCACTTTTAATATTTTTTAAATAATTTATTTTATTTTTCTTTTAATTAAATAAAAACTATAATTGCGTTGCAAAAGAATTTAATGTAATTATTTAATAATTAAAAACTATAAATAAATTTACATTATGATGATAATTTAATTATTCACAATATCATCATTATGATTCATTCATCACTTGATTTTGTCCATATGTGAATATATAATAGATATTTAAAACTAAGAGAGTGACATTTTCTAACTTTCTTTGATTTAAATATTATGCATGTCATTTTCATTAAAAAGTTCACATTAAATAAATAAAGTTAAATCCTAATAATTAGGATGAAAAATTATGACCTTATCATTTAGTTTTAACCTAGATTAATTTGATTTACCCTTTACCGTTGTGATAAATTTTACCATGGTTACTATTCACATAGACAAAAAATAAAAAGGGGTCTATTTACTAAATTTGAAACTCATTATTCAAAATATGAAATAAAATTTTTCAAATTAAATATTTATAATTGGTAAAAATTAATTTTAAAAATGAACGTGTAAAATGTGACAAAAATTGCCTTTTAGAAAAATATATTTTTAAGTATAAAAATTGGTATATTCTTATCCTATGTTTAGAAAAAAAATTAATGTTAAAAATTTTTATTAAATATATAATATATAAATTTCATTAAAATTATTCACCAATAATGATTAATTTAATTTATTAAAATAAAAATACATTGCATGCATAAAAATAGTTTTTTTTTTGAAAAATACATTTTTATGTATAAAAATATTTTTATACCAAATTCTAACACAAAATTGTTTCAAATGAAATTAGTTGGATTATTTAAAATATAAAATAATTAATTTTAATTTTAAATAATTTAAAAGAAAAATTAAACTTGAAACAAAAGTATAGTTTTCAATAAAAATTGATATTTTTTACAATTTAGGGAAAAATCAATATTTTCAAAAGAATATGAAACTTTCACCCTGAGATAAATTTGATATGATAATTTAAAAAATGATATTGTTTTTATAAAATAAAATTTATTAATATTTTATAAATATATTATAATATTTTCTTTCAAGAATAAACAAAAATTATTTTTGAAGAAAACATTTTTATGAAGCATAAAATAACTGTATTGAAAACTGAGCACTTATTTCCTAAGAATTAATCAATGAATTTGTATTAAATAGTTCCTTTATATATATTTAATAATTTTTATAATACTATTCATATATTCTAATTCATTGGATAGGTTATAATGGGCATATAATAATATTTTTTTGTTTGTTTAGGCTCAATGTTGTGTGTCGTATAAGCTATTGAACATAGTTTTCTTTTAAAATATCAAAGTGACATAGTTATGAGACTATAACGTAAAATAAAAATAATTATAATGATAAAATATAAATTCAAATTACTATAGGTTCTGGTTCATGGAAAATTAATTTTATAGTCACTGTAAATATAATATAATACTAGAATCAAGGTGTGCAAACCAGGAGGAAAATCATAATAATAAGCCATACAAGTTTGATGTCAAAAGTAGTGACATAATCTATTAAGAAAGATTTTGATCATAATGAGTGGGTTTGTGTCATGAATGTATAATTATACTAGATTTAAAAGAATAAAACTTTGAAAATTTATTCCCAGACCCACTGAAATAAATGTGATCAAAGAAAAATGGGCTTTTAAAAATAACTTTATGAGAATAGTGAAGTGGATAGAAACAATTCCAATATAATTTGTAAGGGATACTTACCAATTAAGGGGGTTAAATATTATGAAACATTTTTCCCAATGGAAATATTTTAGTCTATTAGAATATTAATGTCTATTTCAACTTATAGAAGTGTTTAGATATTTTAATTTGAAGTTAAATCAACTTTTCTGAATGGTGATATTGATTAGGAAGTGGACATGGAACATCCTGATAGATTTATTATTCAATACAATGGATTAAAAGTATGAAAGTTAAAGAAGGATCTTTATGGATTAAAATAATATTCAAGATCTTAGTATTTCAAACTTGATGAATATATGAAGATAACTAATTTCAAGAAAGGGAAAGTGAACATTAACTTGTATATAAAGAAGAACAACCCCGAAACTCTCTCTCTGGCTTCCTACATTGATGGAATTTTTTTTATCAATGAAGAAAGTTTGTGTGAGGATTATTCAAGACACATTAAATAAATATTATAAATATAAAATATTGGAGAAATGAAATTTTTATTGGGTTTTTAGTTTATTCGAGAATCTATATACATTTCTATTTCAAAGGAAAATAATTCTAGAGATATCTTAAAGAAGTTTGATAGCAAAGAATCTAGAAGAGTGTCCACACTAATTGAGGTGGGTACAAAATTGAGTAAGGATGATGAATGACAAGTAGTAAATGATAAAAAATACAGAATCTTGATTGGAATACTTATGTATTTGAAATCCATTAAAACAAATTATTACATTTGTTTTCAATGAGTCAATATGCATTGATGAGTAAAGATGAAGTGATGATGCTTTGATTCACATAAGAAGGAATCAAATGTTATGCTTGTTAATATATCCATGTAAGTTCATAAGTTGATTGAGTTACTGATATGATAGATGGAAAATGAGCTATGTGAAGTTACAACTTGAAGAATTCGAGTTGAGAATTTCAATAAAATTTAGAAAATGAAAAGGTACTATTGCCCGGGTGTTACCATTGAGGTTCTATAACCAAGGTGATGCCGTTGAGGTGCTACTACTAGGGTTCTTCCATCAAGTTCTAATACTAGGTGTTACCATCATGTGTTACCATTAGGTGATACCATAATGTATGATACCATTGAAACAATTCCATTAGAATGTTACTGTTGAGTTCAAATTATTGAGTAATTCATACGGATGCTTTTATATACATGAGAATTTATGTGTTGAGAAGATAAGGATTTTATTAGATAGTGCCATCGAGATGAGTTGTGTACCCCTTAAATATAAGATGTGGGTGTTAATAACTTTTGAAGAGAATACCCAAATCATTTACAAAGGATCTAGTTCATTTACATACTATGATGCATGGATGGATATTGGATAATATTGAGCTTAGTTATTTCTTAGATGACGAGTCAAACCCATGATTTTAGGTATTAAAGATGAGTAACATTATTTATTTACCATGTGAAGTAATGAGGAGTTGATAAATTAAATGTGATGATGCAACTAAGTTTTTATTTAATTTAATAATGTCACGATGCATTCTGCATTTATAAGGAATAATTCTGAGATATTAAATATCAACTAATATCATGAATTAATGATGAAATAATTGGGTTACATTGACTCAAATTAAAATAGAAATAATTCCTTGTAGTTTTAACACCCTGAGATTTTAAAATAGGAATATAATGTTTGATAACATATATGACATGAAAAAACATGATTATAAGAGAATATAACACCCCAATACTTTATAATATATTTCATTTTTAAATAAATTCTATCTCTTTGATATCTTGTGATTAATGCAACACTCGGTTTAAACAAAACATGATAATCTATTAAAATATTATTATTTAAACATAACCATTATAACCTAGCCATTAAGTTGTAGGGTATGAATAATAATAAATAAATTATAAAAATTTTATGGTTTAAAAAATTATAAAATAAATTCAATGTCTATCTATTTATTGTAAATAAAATAAGAATTATTTGAAAGAGAATGAAATGTTTTCTAAAAAACTTATTTTTATGAAAGGTGGATTAGTCATGTAGTGTGCACATAATTTAAAATTATTTTTTTTTACCAATTTTATAATATTTATTTGAAAAAATAACTTCATTTTTTTAAATCATCATATAAAAATTTTCTTAAGGATATTTTTTGGATATTTTTTGAAAAGTTTCATTTTTTATGAATAGTAAAAAATACCAAATTATAATTGAAAATTGTCTTCTCATTTAAATTATTTATAAAGTTAAATTATATTTTAAAATGGTTTTAAAGTAAAATTACTTCAATTATATATATATTAATATGATTTAGGCTATTTTAATCATTTTAATATTTAATTTAGATATAAAAACTTTGTAAACTTTTGAATATTTTCACTTTGAGAACCCACTTTCTCATCACGTCCACAAGATTAATTTTAAATTAAATTTTGAGACTTATCTAAATGGAATTCGGAAAAATGGATTCAATATTTTGAATAAGAATACTTTTTACTATATAAAAATGTCAAATTAATTTTTTTACCATAATGAATAGTTCAAATAGTAAAAATTATTTACTGCAGTTAATGTAAAAATGGGTTTACGATGGTGTTAAAATTTAAAGATAAGTGTTAAAATGACCTAAAAACTTGTAAAAAACATATTGGATGGACATATTTCCACCATAATATTCCTAATTTAGAATCTAGGGTCATTTGGAAGATTTTTTCATATGAATTACTTTATCATTTTGGATTCTTTTAGGAAATTTCCAAGTACTTTCTTAGGTGGTCCCCATTCCCCACTTATAAAAAGAAACCCCATAACCTAAATTATTCACACCCATTAAACCATTTGGATAAAAAACCTAAAAAAATATCTCCATAAAATCCTTATACATATTCTAGAGATTATTTTCCTCCCAAAACACCATCCCTAGGGTACTTAAGAGGATACCCAACGAAGTTTTCTCTTTTGGAGAAGATAATTATCTTAACAAAGATATTTCATTTTATTTCTATCTTTTCTACAATAAATTATGTATTAATACTTCCAATAAAATAACAACATTATCTAACATATAATTATATTTAATTATGTTTATGTAATAATATTTATCTATCTCCACTTCTATCAAATGGGAAAAGAAATCATTGATCATGTGTATGACGGACTACCACCTCAATAACTGATGTAGTTCGTTTTCCACCACCAAATTTCATGGATGGATATAATAATAAATTTATAAAATGTATATTATATTTATGATATTATTATAACTCAATAATTTTAATATCACATATACCTTTTTATATTCTATTCCATTTCAAATATGATAACGTCGCTCGTGTGTACGTCAGATTACCACCTTGCGAAGCGATGTGATTTAGTTTTTACTTATGATATACATAGAATGTAATAATTATAGATGTAATGAATATATGTGATATATATGAGATGATATTTATTCTTTAAAATTAATATATCACCCACTTTCTTACCCTTTCACTCGTTAAGGGAATAATACAATCGCTCGTTTGTACGTACGACCTATCATCTCCACGAAGCGATGCGATTCATTTCCTATGTCCAAATTTCATAAATGATTCTAAAAATGTATCCAAAGAGTAAATAATATATTTATAACATTATTATCATTATGAATATATATATATATATATATATATGTAATTCATAATAATCGTAACTTTCATGATAAAACATGCATGAAAAAACATGGAAATTAACCCCTGAAACAATGAAAATAATGAAATATTATTAAAAAATGCGGTAAAGTGTTATAATAGGATTATATATGATATTATAAATATTATTATAGTCATTTTTTTAAATTAATAACATGATTAAAACCATTATACAGTAGTTAAAGACATATATGAAGTAAATTAGACTTAGGGTAAGGGTTTCTCATCTCACTTTTACTTATGTAAGGAATATTACACATTCACCATTTATTTCCTTTGTGTGGTGTATATACTGACCCTTTGATATGTTCTATAATAAATCTATTTATCTTCATTGTATTTAAAGTTTAATTTTATATCATTTATTTTATGGGGATTATGATTCATAAGTTTCCAAAGTTTTAAGTGTTTATTTTATGATCTCATAGTTATTTGAGATTTTTATGTTTACATATTACTTGGGAGAATTATTTGATAATTTTATCCTAAAATCAATATATTTTATTAAAACATGGATATTCATGAAATTTTTCAAGAAATAGTACCATTTCCCACTCTTTGGTACTTAAAATGATTAAGAAAAAGTTTTTAATAAAATCCAACATTATTTCTCTCTTTGGTCAGAATTCCTTTTTCATTAAAACCCATGTTTTCTAAAAATGTTTTCAATTTTTTTTATCATTTTAAAAATGATTTATTAAAGAAAATTTTACCCATTTTTACTTTTTAATTTTTTTTGAAAGGAATCTTCATAATTTTTTTCTAAATGATGACCATGTTTATTTTACTAAAAACATGAAAGGAATATTTATTTTATCATGTATGATTGAATGGAATTTTTCACTATCATGAAAACACAATGTTTTAAAACTTATTTTATAATATTTCAAGATTATTTTCAGAATTCATTGTGAGATTTTTGTTTTAAAAGGTTATTTTCAAAATGTAAAGGTTATTTTAATCAAAAATGTTTTTAAGGATCTTTCATGGTATTTATATTCATCAATGACATAAACCCTTAATTTTACTTATAATACATTAGTAATATATTATATTTATATCATTATTATTATTTACTTGGATGGTTTATGATCAGTTTTACTGGGGATGTACTATGTTGATACCATTAATTTTACTCTAAATGGTTTATGGTTATGTTTATTGATTCAGTAAAGTATTTAAATTTCAAATGATAGTTTAAATATTAATGTTTATATGCATTATGTTTCACCCCTTTCATATGAGGAATGCATTGGACTTAGTAAGTTATGGGAAGGGCCTGCTATAGTCCCTCGATTCATCAGTAAGTCTCATGATACAAATTAGATTGAGTTTTGGCTGAGGCCTTACCCATTTATATAGATATATTGGAACAAGGCCTCAATGGTATTTATATATATTGGCACAAGGCATAGATAGTATTTTGTTGATGTCCAAAAATATGCATTCCATTATTATGAATTTGGTTATTAAAATTACATGTGATTATTTGATTAGTTTGAATATACATGGTTAAGTTTTCAAAATCACGTGATTATTTATATGTAATTATTTGATCGTTATTTATTACAGCCATATTATGCTCAAGTTGTTGATTAAATGTAACGTGTTTCAGTTATTTACCTTTCCATATTTATTATGCCTTATTTATTCATAGATTCCATTATACTCTTACCCTTAGTAATCATATGATCTCATTGATTTCTCATGTTTTATTTTCCCTAGGATACCCGGAAGAGTTTTATGATTAATATTAAGGAATACGATAAGGGGAATTTTTTTTCTCAAATAAAATATTTTTTTATTTTATGTTTTAAAATGTAATGTTAATTCAAGTTTGTATTAAGTTCACTAATACTATTAAAATATTCAGTCCTTCAGGATATGATTCCTTATATTTTATGAAAATATAATAAAGTTGGAATAGACTTTGGGATACTAGGGTTAGGGTGCTATAGTTGGTATCAAAGTAAGTTTACTAGATTCCTTAGAAACTATATTAAGTAAAACATAGATTAGGGAATATAAACCTATGATATAATTTGAGGATAATCATATAAGAAAAACCTAAAATTTTGGCAAGGAAGATATTATGTGGTTTTTCCTAGAAATACAACCTTGTTTGGATACTAAAAGTAGACATGGTCCTGGTAAAGAGGTACCCAGGGGTAATAACTTTAAAAAGGTTGTATTGGGATTAACCTGATAGTCACTTGGTGCATGATAATGAGACTTACCGTGCACCTAGTTTGACACTCCCGAGGGATATGCTTAGGATAAATCATATTTTCTTTAAAAACCATTATGAAGGAGTTAAAAATAATTATTTTCCCAAAGAAACCATGTTTATGATTATGAGATTATCTATGCATATAATTTTCAATTTATGTTAAGCATTTCACTAGTTTTGGGATTATGCATTATGTTTCATAATTTTATGATATAATCTAGTGTATTCCATTATTTTGAAATGGAACCTAACATAAGGAATGAGAACTATATCAATGCATACACCCAATTTAGGGATTTAACCTTGATAAAGATAAAAAATCTAGAGATGGAAATAATCAAATTATAACTATATTGGGAAAACTGACTTAACTTATGACTAATAAACTTTCCTGTATAGAACAATATACTGATCCACCACATGGTGTGATAATGTTAGACTGCTTCATGCAATAGAAACCCCCATCATTTAATGGGACTAAAAATCCATTTTGAACTAAGTAAAGGATAAGTTACTTAGAGAATATATTTCTTGCTCTAGTAGGTAGTTAAAGAGAGAAAGATATCATCGTATTTTATCATATATCAGGATATAAAAATCAATGGTGGTCATTAATTCAAAATACTAAGGACGAGGATAAAATAAAAATCATAGAGTGGAAGGATTTCAAGTCACTCTTCTTGAAAAAACATTTTCCTTATGAGCAATGAGAGAATATGGAAAGGTAGTTCTTGAGTCTAAGAAAGAAAGAAGAGGAAAATGTTTCTAAGTATGAATCCAACTTTATAAGGTTAGAAAAGAATACCACGTACTATGAACATAATATAAAGATAAATATTGACCATTTAATTGATCATATTAATCCAATATCTCAAAGGGAACTAGTTTCCCAAACATCCTCCTTATACAAAGACATAATGTAATGACCCGAAATTTTGAATAAATTTTGTTTCCTAACTTTGTGTGTTATTTTATTTTATACTCAACAAAACTATTTCATTTAATAAAATGAGTATAATTAAAATAATACCATTGGGTTTCGACTGTTATATGACCATTAGAAACTAAATGTTGCAATTATTGTCTATAAATACAAGTGATCTTGATTAATTAATATAGAAATAAGATTTGATGGCCCTATCCAGTAATCTCGGGCCAATCGAAGCCCATCTGACGGAACTCAGGAAGGAGGTATCACCTTTGGGCTTTTCTCTGGACCAAACCCAAGCCAAACTTCATTGTGTGAAGCTGGAACGAAATCTCCTTTGCGAGAAGTTCAAGCTAATAGAAATCACTACTCGGGCAATGTTGGCCAAGACGCCCCAAGATTCTATTACCCTATCACACCTTACTCTTAGGTCCTATGCTGGTGTTATAAGGGGTTATGTAATGAGACCGTAACTACCTTGTGTAATCTTTTGATTTAAATAAAAATTGTGATTTATTCTTATGATGAAGTTTTTGAATTTTCAAATGTCCAGATAAATATAGTATGCATATTATTGATGAATTTTTGAAAAAGAATATTTTAAAATATTTATGTAAACCATAAATAATTAAAAGTGTGTAATGATTTTCCAAAAATAATATTCTACAGTTGTGTTCAGTATGAAATTTAGAGTCTAATAAGATCGACTTAATTTTTAATGAATAGTAAATTATGAATAGTGATTTTACGCTTATGGTTAGTAATGTGATCAAATGGATTAAGTAACCTCACTTAAGAAAGTATTAATATAATTTATCTACCTTGATTAAGTAATGTGATTCAACAAAATAGGTAAATAACCATTTCAGAAATTATTGATTAAGTATTAGTTTTTTCGGGTGAATAGTGTTTTTTATTTAAAAATTAAATTAAAAATATTTAGAAAATTATTTTCATAAAATGGAGTTTATTTTTGAAATCAGAGCATTGATATTTGGTTAAGGTGAATTTTTGGGATTTTTATGAAATAGTTGAATTTTCAGTGAATAGTGTTTTTATTTAAAAATTAAATTAAAAATATTTATAAAATTATTTTCATAAAATGGAGTTCATTTTTAAAATCTGAGCATCGATATTTGGTTAAGGTGAAATTTTGGGATTTTTCTGAGAAAGTTGAATTTTTAGTGAATAGTGAAAATACAGTTTTTGAGTTTTGAGTGTTTAATGACATCATTAAGGATGTAATAATTATGAAATAAATCTGGTAGACTTATGAATAGTAAGATAAGGTATGAGGTATCCCAAGTGACCAATACCATGGGAAAATACCATGGGCAAGCCCATAGTTTTTCCAATACCACCGATGAGGTGTCCCTTGTCAATCAATGCTTTGTCCCCTCACTTCTCCTATAAATACCAAGACTTTCCCTCATTCATTTCATTTTCAAATCCTCCCCAATGAAGTTATGGTCTCTTTAACACCCAGTAATTCCTCCCAAGGAGCCCTCAAGCCTCCCAAGGTCCCGACCTTCAAGCTTTAGAAGTTACTCTTCAAGGTAAGGGATTCTTTCACCCTCCTCTTTTAAGTCATGACTTCCTTTATATTGTGTCTTATATTTTCTATCTCTTTATGTTGATGGTATGTTCTTATATTTTATTATTACTTCCCATTTCATGTAAAAATAATGAGAGACCCTTTCTTCTCTCTTCAATTTGTTTTCTCAATTTTTATGTGACGCCGTTAGGCTACCGAATTTCTCATAAAAGAAATCACATCTTCTCTTTTCTTTCATGTTTCCTTTTCATATGGTGTGTCATTCAAATATCCATACCAAGATCTTATTCAGTAACCATACTTTATTATGAATTATTTATTATTGGGTGACCATTCTCCCCTCTCTTTTCAATGTTTTCTAAAACCATGTTGTATAGCCATTAGGCTATAGAAATTTCATCTTAAAATTTCTATCCCTTTCTCTCAAGAAATTCCCTTGTTTATTTATGTCAATAATGAGACCTATTTCATTTCTATGGGTGTTCATATATATATAAATATGATATATTTGATTCTGTAATTGACATACATATAAACCTCACTCCCTTTCCATGGGCTATAAATGACATATTGATCTTTTTTTAAGAACTTTTAAAACTTCACGATCTTGAAATGAAACCCATTTATTTTATTCTCCATGGGTTATTTATGAAATGTTTGATTATGATCTATGTGGATCACATGAAATTAAATACATATTAAGGGTGCGCCCTGATATAACTCCAATGCATTGGGTAAATAATTAATCTCTAGAGATAACAAGTTTCATGGTACCTTGGTGAATAACCTTGGTAATTTTTATGACACCTTGGGGATGGACCTTGGTGATATGTTCATGAATGTCTAAATGAAATGTTGTAGCCACATATTCAAGTTATGTTCCAAGTTCTTTTCATTATGATATTCCTATTCTTACATTGCTTATTTACTTTTGTTTTTATTCAAGTTCTTATTGATATCACAAGTACATTGATTCCCTTGCTTACCCTTATTGAGATTTCTGATCACTCTTTCCTTTGAATGTATGTCTCCAGGTTATGAGATGTAGTAATTCTACTTAAGATGAACTTATGATGAAGCTTTAAAAGTGGTTTAGAAGAATGTTTTATGTTGTTTTCATGTATTATGTTCCTGATTTTCAAGAAACTAGAATTTAAAGATCCTCTATATGTAAAATGTAATGAAAAGTTATGTATTAAAAAGGCCAGATGTCATAGTTGGTATCAAAGTATAGTTTAGTTATTTATAGAAATTAGGATTTGAAAACTTTAGGAAGAACCCTATAAAAAAGTTTAAATATAGAAAATCTTCCTGGTATTTTGGTGAGTATTGAGTAAGTGGTTTATCAAGCAAATACATCCCTGTCTGGATACGAGCAGGTAGAGGTGGCTCTGGCATAGATGTACATAGGGGTAAAACTCGAAAACACTACTTTGAGCTAGACTCGAACGGGAACTGGTACACAACAACGGGCCTTGCTGCACTCTTGGTTACAACACTCCCGGGGGATATGTTTGGTTAATCACAAGATTTTTATGAATCATTATGAAGGAATTATAGAAAAATTTAATTGTCTAAGCATGAATTTTTAAGACATAAAATCCTTTTTAGTTAAAAGATTCGTAAATGAAATAAGTTTATCACGAAGACTTTATTCTTTTAGAAAATTTCCCCATTGTCTAGGAATACGTTGACGTATTTCCTGAGGAGTTACCTGGACCTCCCCCAGAAAGAGAGGTAGAGTTCTCCATTGAAATCGTGCCTGGATCTCATTCGATGTCAAAGAACCCCTATAGGATGGAAAATGTGGAGCTATAGGAATTAAAGAAAAAACTCCGAGATCTTTTGGATAATGGGTTTATCCAAACAAGTGTGTCTCCTTGGGGCGCACCAGTTCTATTTGTGAAGAATAAGGATGGATCGATGCAGCTATACATTGATTATAGAGAACTGAATGGGATCACAGTGAAGAACAAATACTCTCTTCCAAGAATTGATGACTTTTTTTGACCAACTTCATGGGACTCAATTCTTCTCTAAGATTGATCTTCATTCTGGTTATCATCAATTGAGGGTGAAGAATGATGATATTCCAAAAACCTCATTCCAATCAATATATGGGCATTATGAGTTTTTTGTTATGACCTTCGGACTGACTAATGCACCTGCTAATTTTATGGATCAAGAATAAGTTGATTTTAGAAACTTATGTTTTATCAAATGGATATCCTTTGTGTAGGAAAATGATTTGGTGATTAAATGATAAAGGTTATTTTGGACGATGTTTTCTCTTTTGGAGTACTATATTCCTAAGGGAAATAAAATACTACAAGATTTAAATTAAGGAGGAATGGTTGAATTTGTTTTTATAAGAACTTATGTATTTATTGTAGACATATAGTGATTTGGGTTATTTATGAAAAATGATGAACCTAGCATAGAGAATATGTGAATAGGTTAATTACACTTTAGTATGAGACTTTAATAGTAGTTGATGTTATTTGGAGATAAATGTTAAGATTTATTGGGGAAGACTATGTGATTAAATCCTTTAGAGTTTTGGGTTCCAATATTAGTTTGGATTATTCTAAAGAATTTTAATGATGGTTGTGTGTTGAATGGTCTTTCTGGAACTTTGGGTACTTTTGTTGAATTTTAGAGATTGATAGTCATATTTATTTTTATAAAGTATTATCCTTTTTGGGGATTATATGATCTAGTACTAACCATTTTAGTTTTAGTTGATGACTAAAGACAAGGAAAAAATATAGTTATTCTTTTGTGGATTATGTGATTCTCTAGAAGATGATTCTTGTGATTTTGATGAGACCAAGTCTTTTTGAATGCTCATTATTTGGAGAAAAGATTAGTCTTGGTGAAAACTTATTAAGGGATGAAACAATACTTGAAAGTAACTATATTTCCTTATGTTTTTATTCTATATAGTAAATGAATTCCTCAAAATTATGAAAAGGAACGTAAAACAAAAACGTTTTTGGTTTACGTTTCCTAGTGGGTAATCAAAGTCCGTTTAACACATCTTAAGTTTGTGATCCTCTTGTGGCTAATTTTTTCCTAATCATGTTTTTTATCACACTCCATCAGAACTTAACCCTTTGTTTTCTCTTCCATATCCATGCTTTCCTATATGGAATCCTAGCATGGGTTAACTCGGGTGACCTTTGTACTTCCCTTTCTTTCTTTTAAAGTAATAGTTTTAGTGACTCTTTTTCTGATGTAGGACTTTCAAAAAAATTTCCAAGCCCAATTTTAAAATTGCGAGGATGCAATTTCTTAAGGGATAAGATTGCAACGACCTGAAATTTTGAATAAATTTTGTTTCCTAACTTTGTGTGTTATTTTATTTTATACTCAAAAAAACTATTTCATTTAATAAAATGAGTGTAATTAAAATAATACCATTGGGTTTCGACTATTATATGACCGTTGGAAACTAAATGTTGCAATTATTGTCTATAAATACAAGTGATCTTGATTAATTAATATAGAAAGAAGATTCGATGACCCCATCCAGTAGTCTCAGGCCGATCGAAGCCCATATGACGGAACTCGGAAAGTAGGTAGCACCTTTGGGCTTTGCTCTGGACCAAACCCAAGCCAAACTTCATCGTGTGAAGCTGGAACAGAATCACCTTTGCCAGAAGTTCAAGCTGATATAAATCATTACTCGGGAAATTTTCTCCAAGCCGCCCCAAGATTCTATCACCCTATCACACCTTACTCTTAGGTCCTATGATGGTGTTATAAGGGGTTATGTAACGAGACCGTAACTGGCTTGTGTAATCCTTTGATTTAAATAAAAATTGTGATTTCTTCTTATGATGAAGTTTTTGAATTTTCAAATGTCCGGATAAATATAGTATGCATATTATTGATGAATTTTAGAAAAAGGATATTTTAAAATATTTATGTAAACCTTAAATAATTAAAAATATGTAATGATTTTCAAAAAATGGTCTTCTACAGTTGTGTTTAGTATGAAATTTAGAGTCTAATAAGATTAACTTAATTTTTGATGAATAATAAATTATGAATAGTGACTTTACGCTTATGATTATTAATGTGATAAAATGGATTAAGTAACCTCACTTAAGAAAGTATTAATATAATTTAGCTACCTTGATTAAGTAATGTGATTCAATAAAATAGGTAAATAACTGTTTCAGAAATTATTGGTTAAGTATTAGTTTTTATGGTGAATAGTGTTTTTTATTTAAAAATTAAATTAAAAATATTTAGAAAATTATTTTCATAAAATGGAGTTTATTTTTGAAATCAGAGCATCGATATTTGGTTAAGGTGAATTTTTGGGATTTTTCTGAAATAATTGAATTTTTAGTGAATAGTGTTTTTATTTAAAAATTAAATTAAAAATATTTAGAAAATTATTTTCATAAAATGGAGTTCATTTTTTAAATCAGTGCATCAATATTTGGTTAAGGTAAAATTTTGGGATTTTTCTGAAAAATGTGAATTTTCGGTGAATAGTGAAAATACAGTTTTTGAGTTTCGGGTATTTAATGACATCATTAAGGATGTAATAATTATGAAATAATTCTGATAGACTTATGAATAGTAATATAAGGTATGAGGTGTCCCAAGTGGCCAATACCATGGGCAAATACCATGGGAAATCCCGTGGTTTTTCCAATACCACCGATGAGGTGTCCCTTGGCAATTATTGCTTTGTCCCCTCACTTCTCCTATAAATACCAAGCCTTTCCCTCATTAATTTCATTTCAAAATCCTCCCCAATGAATTTCTGGTCTCTTTACCTCCAAATAAGTCCTCCCAAGGATCCCTCAAGCCTCCCAAGGTCCCAACCTTCAAGCTTTCGAAGTTACTCTTCAAGGTAAGAGATTCTTTCACCCTCCTCTTTTAAGTCATCACTTCCTTTATGTTGTGTCTTATATTTTCCATCTCTTTATGTTGAGGGTATGTTCTTATATGTTCTTATTACTGACCATTTCATGTCCAAATGATGATATACCCTTTCTTCTCTCATCAATTTGTTTTCTGAATTTTTATGTGACGGCGTTAGGCTGCCGAATTTCTCGTAAAAGAAATCACATCTTCTCTTTTCTTTCATGTTTCCTTTTCATGTGGTATGTCATTAAAATTACCATACCATGATCTTATTCAGTACCCATACTATATTATGAATTATTTATGAGTGGGTGACCATTGTCCCCTCTCTTTTCAATGTTTTCTAAAACCATTGTATAGACATTAGGCTATAGAAATTCCGTCTCAAAATTTCTATCCCTTTCTCTCAAGAAATTCACTTATTTATTTATGTGAATACCCAGACCTATTTAATTTCTATGGGCGTTAATAAATATAAAAATATTATATATTTGATTCTTGAATTTACATACATATAACCCTCACTCCCTTTCCATGGGTTATAAATGACATATTGATCTTTTTTTAAGAACTTTTAAAACGTCACGATCATGAAATGAAATCCATTTATTTTATTCTCCATGGGTTATTTATGAAATGTTTGATTATGATATATGTGGCTCACATGAAAGTAAAGACATATTAAGGGTTCACCCTGATAGCGCTCCAATGCATTGGGTAAATAATTAATCTCTAGAGATGACAAGTTTCACAATACCTTGGTGAATAACCTTGATAATTTTTATGACACCTTAAGGATGGACCTTGGTGATATGTTCATGAATGTCTAAATAAAATGTTGTAGCCACATATTCAAGTTGTTTTCCAAGTTATTTTCATTATGATATGCCTATTCTTCCATTGCTCATGTCTTTATTTTTTTATTCAAGTTCTTATTGATATCACAAGTATATTGATTCCCTTGCTTACTTTTACTGGGATTTCTGCTCACCATTTCCTTTGAATGTATGTCTCTAGGTTATGAGATGTAGTAATTATACTTTGGATAAACTTATTATGAATCTTTAAAAGTGATTTATAAGAATGTTTTGTGTTGTTTTCATGTATTATGTTCCTGATTTCCCAAACACTAGACTTTAAAGACCCACTGTATGTAAAATGTAATGAAAAGTTATGTATTAAAAAGGCCAGATGTCATAGTTTGTATCAAAGGATAGTTTAGTTATTTATGGAAATTAGGATTTGAAATATTTAGGAAGAACCCTATAGAAAAGTTTAAATATAGGAAATCTTCCTGGTATTTTGGTGAGTATTGAGTAAGTGTTTTATCAAGAAAATACATCCCTATCTGGATACGAGCAGGTAGAGGTGGCTCTGGCACAAATGTACATAGGGGTGAAACCCGAAAACACCGCTTTGAGCTAGACTCAAACGGGAATTGGTACACGACAACGGGCCTTGCTGCACTCTTGGTTATGACACTCACGAGGGATATGTTTGGTTAATCACAATATTTTTATGAATCATTATGAAGGAATTATAGAAAAATGTAATTGTATAATCATGAAGTTTTAATACATAAAATAATTTTTATTTAAAATATTTTTAAATGAAATAAGTTTCTCATAAATGATTTATTCTTTTAAAAAATGTCCCCATCATCTAGGAATATGTTTACGTATTTACTGAGGAGTTACCCGAACCTCCCCTAGAAAGAGAGGTAGAGTTCTCCATTGAACTCGTACCTAGATCTCATCCGATGTCAAAGACCCCCTATAGGATGGAAAATGTGGAGCTATTGGAATTAAAGAAAAAAATCCGAGATATTTTTCAGAATGGGTTTATCCGACCAAGTGTGTCTCCTTGGGGAGCACCAGTTCTCGTTGTGAAGAAGAAGGATGGATCGATGCAGCTATACATTGATTATAGAGAACTGAATGGTATCACAGTGAAGAACAAATACTCTCTTCCAAGAATTGATGAATTATTTGACCAACTTCGTGGGACTCAATTCTTCTCTAAGATTGATATTCATTTTGGTTATCATCAATTGAGGGTGAAGAATGATGATATTCCAAAAACTGCCTTCCAATAAAGATAAGGGCATTATGAGTTTTTTTATGCCCTTCGGATGACTAATGCACCTTTAATTTTTATGGATCAAGAATAATTTGATTTTGGAAACTTATGTTTTATCAAATGGATATCCTTTGTATAGGAAAATGATTTGGTGATTAAATGATAAAGGTTATTTTTGATGATTTTTTCTCTTTTGGAATACTATATGCCTAAGGGAAATAAAATACAATAGGATTTAAATTGAGGAGGAATGGTTGAATTTGTTTTTGTAAGAATTTATGTATTTATTATGGACATATGGTGATTTGGGTTATTTCTGGAAAATGGTTAACCTAGCATAGATAATATGTGAATAGGTTAATTACACTTTAGTATGAGACTTTAATAGTAGTCGATGTTATTTGGAGATAAATATTAAGATTTATTGGGGAAGGATCTGTGATTAAATCCTTCCGAGTTTTGGGTTCCAATCTTAGTTTGGATTATTCTGAAGAATTTTAAGGATGGTTGTGTATTGAATGTTCTTTCTGGAACTTTGGGTACTTTTTTTGAATTTTGGAGATTGATAGTCATATTTCTTTTTTAAAGGATTATCCTTTTTGGGGATTATATGATCTCGTACTAAACATTTTATTTTTAGTTGATGACTAAAGACAAGGGAAAAATATAGTTATTATTTTGTGGATTATGTGATTCTCTAGAAGATGATTCTTGTGATTTTGATGAGACTAAGTCTTTTTGAATGCTCATTATTTGGAGAAAAGATTAGTCTTGGTGGAAACATATTAAGGGATGAAACTCTACTTGAAGGTAAGTATATTTCCTTATGTTTTTATTCTATGTAGTAAATGAATTCCTCAAAATTATGAAAAGGAATGTAAAACAAAAATGTTGTTGGTTTACATTTTTTACTAGGTAATCAAAGACTGTTTAACACATCTTAAGTTTGTGATCCTCTTGTTGTTAATTTTATCATAATCATTTTTTCTATCACTCTCCATCAGAACTTGACCCTTTGTTTTCTCTTCCATATCAGTGCTTTCATACATGGAATCCTAGTATGGGTTAACTCGGGTGACCTTTGTACTTCCCTTTCTTTCTTTTAAAGTAATTGTTTTACTGACTCTTTTTCCGATGTGGGACTTTCAATGAATTTTCCAAGCCCAATTTTAAAATTGCGTGGACGCAATTTCTTAAGGGGGGAATATTGTAACAACTCGAAATTTTGAATAAATTTTGTTTCCTAACTTTGTGTGTTATTTTATTTTATACTCAACAAAACTATTTCATTTTATAAAATGAGTATAATTAAAATAAGACCGTTTGGTTTTGACTATTATATGAACATTGGTCAATATGACCATTGGAAACTAAATTTTGTGATTATTGTCTATAAATACAAGTGATATTTATTAATTAATATAGAAAGAAGATTCTATGGCCCCATCCAGTAGTCTCGGGCCGATCGAAGCCCATCTGACGGAACTCGGGAAGGAGGTAGCACCTTTGGGCTTTTCTCTCGACCAAACCCAAGCCGAACTTCATCGTGTAAAGCTAGAACGAAATCGCCTTCGTGAGAAGTTCAAGATGATAGAAATAACTACTCGGGAAATGTTGGCCGAGCTGCCCTATGATTCTGTCACCCTATCACACCCTACTCTTAGGTCCAATGCTGGTGTTATAAGGGGTTATATAACGAGACCATAACTACCTTGTGTAATCCTTTGATTTAAATAAAAATTGTGATATCTTCTTATGATGAAGTTTCTGAATTTTTAAATGTCCGGATAAATATAGTATGCATGTTTTTGATGAATTTTAGAAAAGAGATATTTTAAAATATTTATGTAAACCATAAATAATTAAAAATGTGTAATGATTTTCAAAAAATGGTCTTCTACATATGTGTTCAGTATGAAATTTAGAGTCTAGTAAGATCAACTTAATTTTTGATGAATAGTAAATTATGAATAGTGATTTTACTCTTATGATTAGTAATGTAATCAAATGGATTAATTAACCTCACTTAAGAAAGTATTAATATAATTTAGCTACCTTGATTAAGTAATGTGATTCAATAAAATAGGTAAATAATTGTTTCAGAAATTATTGGTTAAGTATTAGTTTTTTTTCGTGTGAATAGTTTTTTTATTTAAAAATTAAATTAAAAATATTTAGAAAATTATTTTCACAAAATGGAGTTTATTTTTGAAATCAGAGCATCGATATTTGGTTAAGGTGAATTTTTGAGATTTTTCTGAAACAATTGATTTTTTACTGAATAGTGTTTTTTATTTAAAAATTAAATTAAAAATATTTAGAAAATTATTTTCATAAAATGGAGTTCATTTTTGAAATCAGAGCATCGATATTTGGTTAAGGTGAAATTTTTGGGATTTTTCTAAGTTGAATTTTCAGTGAATAGTGAAAATACAGTTTTTGAGTTTCGGGTGTTTAATGACATCATTAAGGATGTAATAATTATGCAATAATTCTGGTCAACTTATGAATAGTAAGATAAGGTATGAGGTGTCTCAAGTGGCCAATACCATGGCCAAGCCCATGGTTTTTCCAATACCACCGATGAGGTGTCCCTTGGCAATTAATGCTTTGTCCCCTCACTTCTCCTATAAATACCAAGCCTTTTCCTCATTCATTTCATTTCCAAATCCTCCCCATGATGTTCTGGTCTCTTTACCTCCCAATAAGTCCTCCTAAGGATCCCTCAAGCCTCCCAAGGTCCTGACCTTCAAGCTTTCGAAGTTACTCTTCAAGGTAAGGGATTCTTTCACCCTCTTCTTTTAAGTCATGATTTCCTTTATGTTGTGTCTTATATTTTCCATCTCTTTATATTGAGGGTATGTTCTTATATTTTATAATTACTGCCCATTTCATGTCCAAATGATGAGAGACCCCTTTTTATCTAATCATTTTGTTTTCTGAATTTTTATGTGACGCCGTTAGGCTGCCGAGTTTCTCGTAAAAGAAACCACATCTTCTCTTTTCTTTCATGTTTCCTTTTAATGTGGTATGTCATTAAAATATACATACCATGATCTTATTCAGTACCCATACTATATTATGAATTATTTATGAGTGGGTTACCCTTTTCCACTCTCTTTTCAATGTTTTCTAAAACCATGTTGTATAGCCGTTAGGCTGTAGAAATTTCGTCTCAAAATTTATATCCCTTTCTCTCAAGAAATTTCCTTGTTTATTTATGTGAATACCCAGACCTATTTCGTTTCTATGTGTGTTCATAAATATATAAATATGATATATTTGATTTTGTAATTGACATACATATAACCCTCACTCCCTTTCCATGAGTTATAAATGACATATTGATTTTTTTTTAAGAACTTTTAAAATGTCACGATCTTGAAATGAAACCCATGTCTTTTATTCTCCATGGGTTATTTATAAAATGTTTGATTATGATCTATGTGGATCACATGAATGTAAAGACATATTATGGGTGCACCCTGATAGTTCTCTAATGCATTGGGTAAAGAATTAATTTGTAGAGTTGACAAGTTTCACGATACCTTGGTGAATAAGCTTGGTAATTTTTATGACACCTTGGGGATGGACCTTGGTGATATGTTCATGAATGTCTAAATGAAATGTTGTAGCCACATATTCAAGTTATGTTCCAAGTTATTTTCATTATGTTATTTCTATTATTCTATTGCCCATGTATTTATGTTTTTATTCAATTTCTTATTGATATCACAAGTACATTGATTCCCTTGCTTACCCTTACTGGGCTTTCTGCTCACCCTTTCCTTTGAATGTATGTCTCCAGGTTATGAGATGCGGTAATTATACTTAGTATGAACTTATGATTAAGCTTTACAAGTGGTTTAGAAGAATATTTTATGTTGTTTTCATGTATTATGTTCCTTATTTCCAAGACACTAGACTTTAAAGATCCTCTGTATGTAAAATGTAATGAAAAGTTATGTATTAAAAAGGCCAGATGTCGTACATAATATCATGTGATATCAAGATAGGGAAATAATTCTCTAAGTATTATGGATTCAACGGGAATATAGATAAGAAAAGGATGAAATAGTAAAAAATTTATAAGGGGAATAAAGGAAATGAAGGGTTTTCCCATATGTGATAATTTTGGAAAGAAACACCCTGATACTTAATTGAAGGGAATTTAATTTTTCTTCAAGTGTTGAAAAAAGTTTCACTATACTCATGATTTCAAGGGAATGAAATAAATTTCCAATGTTCAATGCTTCAACTGTAAGGATATGGGGAAATATATAAATTAATTATTGAATCATCAAGGTAATATACCATAAAATAGGTTAAGGAATCATGGTTAGGATTTTTCTATAACCATAGATGAAGTGAAATGATTAATGTGATTATGTATGGATTCAAGAATTATATTATAGTTGTATTTTATCAATGGTATTATAGTTATATGAATTATTAAATGTATAAGGATTTTACTATAGTACTATTTCTTAAAGTATTTGAGATTATATGTTAAATGGTATCGATGAAAAAAAAAGTGATTCAGTGAAAGGTTTAACCTCTTGTAAAACACATTATTGAGAGAGGATAACCGTCAATATGTTCCCAATGTTGTTATAATAATGAGATATTTATGGGATAATGTTGGTGACCATGAAATTGTTTATAAGTTTGATGGGTTATGTCATATTTATTGGAGTTTACTGCTAATATTGATTGATGGAATATATTTGAAAACTTGGTATTTTATACTTGGAAGAATGTTTGTTTTCATTAAGGTTTTATGGTGATCAAAGTATTAAAATAATTGGAATATGAAATTAAGATCCACTTTACATTTTTTGGGTAATATAATGTTTATTTAGTGACCTTCCTTAAAAATTTATTGACTTTGAATTTAGATATACATATTTGGATGAGTCTTAAGGTTAACTATATATAGAATATATTAAGTTAAACTTTGGGTTCTATTGGATAACTATTTATTACCATTTTTGGTTTTAGTAAAGATATGAGGAATATCTTGTTACTATTTTATGGATTTTCTAATCTATTAGAATGTAATTTAGTGTTTCAGGCATAAAAAAATTGATATTGGATATTCATTTATTATAGTGAGAAATGTAGTGGGAAATAATTAAAGCACAACCAAAATTTGAAATTGTGCCTATGAAATAGAAATATATCAATTAATTATATTTTAATATATTATCATTCTAGATAGTAAAGGAATTACTTAACATTAGGAAAGGATCATGAAATAAAAATGTTATCCTAGTACCATTATTTATACTGAATCAAATGGTACCTTAACTCATCACATGTTCATGGTTTTATGGTCATTAACATTCTCTAGATCACCCACTTTCTTGTGATAAATGATCTATATCACTACCTATTAATCCATGGGAATTAATATTCTATTCCATGTCCATGTTTCCATTTTCCACATATGTTCTCCTTCTTAGACGCCTAGTTGTGTGATTATTCGAGATAACCTTTTTACTTCCCATTATATCTAATCAAGAGGATGTTTTATTAAACCTTATCATTATGTGAGATTTTAATAAAGTTATTTTTGAATGTCAAACCCTTGATTACTAAGATCAAGATTAAATTATGAGGACACAATTTATTTAAAGGGTAGAATGTAACACCTCAAGATTTTAAACGAGGAATATCACGTTTTATAGCATGTATGAAGGGAACAACCAAGATTATAAGAGAATATATCATACCTAGACTTTATGATATATTTAATTTTTAAATAAATTCAATATCTTTGATAGCTTTCAATGCACACAAAAATGGGTTTAAACGAAACATGACACCCTATTAAAATAATATTATTTAAACCTGACCATTATAACATAGTCATTAAGTTGGTGGATATAAATAGTAATAAATAAATTATAAAAATTTATGGTTTAAACACATATAAAATAAATTCAAAAGATATCTATTTATTATAAATAAAATAAGAATAATTTAAAAGAGAAAGAAATGTTTTCTAAAAACCTATATTTTTCTAAAAGGCAGATTAGTAGTGCATTGTGCACATAATTTAAAATTAATTTTTATCAATTTTGGAAGATTTATTTGAAAAAATAAACTTCATTTTTAAAATAATCATATCAAAATTATCTTATGGTGATTTTTTTGGATTTTTCTGAAATGTTTCATTTTTGATGAATAGTAAAAAATAATGAATTTTAATTGAAAAATGCATTTTCATTTAAATTATTTATAAATTTAAATAAATTTTAAATTGTTTTTAAAGTAAAATTAGTAAATTTATATATTTATTAATTCAATTTATGTCATCAGGATCATTTTTATATTGAATTTTTATATAAAAACTTTATAAACTTTTGAACATTTTCTCTTTGAAAACCTGCTTTCTCGTCACGTCCATGGTATTAATTTAAAATTAAAATTTTTCACTTATTTGGAAAAATGGATTCCATATTTTGAATCATAAAAAGTTATAAAATATAATATGTTCAATTTAATTTTTGACAATAATGAATAGTAAAAAAAATAATTTTTTTACCACGGTTAAGGTAAAAATGGGTTTACCGTGAGGTTAAACTAAGTAGATAAGGGTTAAAATGACCTAAAAACTTATAAAAATACTATTTATGGAAATATTTCTACCTTATACTTACCAATTTAGAATCTAGGGTTATTTTTGATATTTTTTCATGTGAAAAACTTTATCATTTTGGATTCTTTTGGGAAATTTCCAAGTAATTTCAAAGGAGGTCCCCTTTCCCCACTTATAAAAGGGCACCCCTCCCCTCACTCTTTAATACCCCTAGAGCCTTTTTAATATACCAAAACCTTAAAAAATATCTTTCAAAAATACTTATACGTATTATTTATCTTATGGTACTTCTAAAATACCATCCCTAGCGTTTTTAAGAGGAGATATAAAAGAGGTTTCTCTTAGAGAAGGTAATTATCTTAACAAAGCTATTTTATTTTATTTCTTATTTTTACACCTTAAATTATGTATTAACACTTACTATATAATAAAAACATTATATCCCATATACTTATATGTTATTATGTTTATGTGATAATATTTATCCACCTCCACTTCCATCAAATGGGAAGTGAAATCATCGATCATGTGTACGGTGAACCATCGCCTCGCGAACCGATGTAGTTCATTTTCCATCACCACATTTCAAGGATGAATATAATTATGGATTTAAAGAATATATATTATATTTATTATATTATTATATTTATTCAATTTTAATATCAAATATAAATTTTTATGTTCCATTACGTTTCAAATATGATATTGTTGCTCGTGTGTATGACGAACTACCGCCCAACAAAGCGATGTGATTCATTTTTTTACTTACGCTTTACATGGAATGAAATAAGTATAAAAATAATGAATATATATGATATAAATGATATGATATTGATATTTTAAAATTAATATATCACCCAATTCCTTACCCTTTCACTCGTTAAGGGAATGATGGTGTCACTCATCCGTATGTACAACCTACCATCTCCTTGAAGCGATGCAATTCATTTTCCATGTCAAAATTTAATAAATGGTTATAAAATATATATAATTATTAAATATGATATTTATAAAATTACTATCTTTATTGGTATGATATATATATACTATTCACAAGAACCAGAACTTTCATGAAAAAACGCACATGTGAAAACATGGAAATTAACACCCAAAACAATAAAAATAATGAAATATTATAAATAAAAGGGTAGTAAAATATTATAATAGGATCATATATGATATTATAAATATTAGTATGGTTATTTTATAAATTAATAACATACTTAAAACCATTATACCATAGGTATGGACACATACGAAGGAGATCAGACTTGAGGTATGAGTTTATTGTCTCACTTTTACTTATATGAGGCATATGCCATATTCACAACTTATCTCCTTTGTGTGGTGTATATACCACACCTTTGATATGTTATATCATGAATATAGTATTTGAAGTTTCATTTTCTATCATTAATTTTATGGGGCTTACAATTCAGAAGTTACCAAAGTGGTAAGGGTTTATCTCACAATCTCATCATTATTCGGAATTTTTTATGTTTATGTATCACTTGGGGGAAATATTTTATATTTATATCTTAAAATAAATATATTTTATTCACCCATGGTTATTCATGAAATTTTTCAAGTAATAGTTCCATTTTACAACTCTTTGGTTCTTAAAATTATTATGAAAATGTTTTTAAGGAAATATGACTTTATTTATCTCTTCGATCAAAAATAATTTTTCTTCAAAACCCATGTTTTTTAAAAATATTTTAAAAAATATTTTTAACATTTTAAAAATTATATATTAAATAAATTTTTACCCATTTATATTCTTTTAAAATGTATTTAAATAAATCTTCGTGTCATTTTCAAAATAATTCCTTTTTGGATTTTACCAAAAAAGTGAAAGGAATATTTGTTTTAATGTATATAGATTTAATGAAATTTTTATTTTTCATGAACACTTAATGTTTTAAAACTTATTTTTTAATATTTCACGGTTATTTTCATAGAAAGGTATTTTTAAAGTGTTTTTTGAGCTTTTTTATTTTAAAAGGTGATTTTCAAAATGTAAAGTTTATTTTCCTCCAAAAAATTTAAGGGATATTTATATTAATTAAAAAACCAAACCCTTAATTGTACTTATGATCCAATGAGGATATTTTATATTTATTTCATTTTTATTATTTATTTGGATGGTTTATGATCAATTTGACTAGGGATGTACTATGAAGATACCATTCATTTTACTTTGGATAGTTTATGATTATGTTTTTTGATTGGGGAAAGTATATAAATTTCATATGGTAGTTTAAACATGAATGTTTATGTGAATTATGTTTCACCCCATTCATACGAGGAATGAATTGTAATTAGTAAGTGATGGGCTGGGCCTTCTATAGCTACTCAATGCATCAGTTGGTCTCATAAGACAAACTAGATTGGGTTTTGTCTGATTTGTTACCCATTTATATAGTTTTCTTGGCACAAGGCCTCAAAAGTATTTTGATGTCACGGAATAAGGCCTAGATGGTATGTTTTAGATGTCCATAACTATTCATTCCATCATTATGAATTTAGTTATTCTATGCGATTATTTGATTAGTTAGAATATCTATGGTTAATTTTTCAAGGTCATGTGATTATTTATATTGAATTATTTGATAATTATTTATTCTTTCCATATCATGCTCAAGTTATTGATTAAATGACATGTGTTTTAGTTATTTAACTTTCCATATTGATTATTCCTTATTTACTCATAGCTTATGCTATATTCTTACCTTTTATAAGCATTCGATATCACCCCTTTATTATATTTTATTTTTCCTAGGATTTCAATAAGTGTTTTATAATTGATATATAGGAATATTATAAGGTGAATAATGGTGTTCTCAAAGAAAATAATTTATGTATTTTATGTTTTAAAATGTCATGTAAATTCACATATGTATCTAGTTTACCATAACTACTAAACTATTCTATCCTTCAGGATGTTATTCATTGTATCTTATGACAATATAATAAAGCAGAAAATGACTTTGTGCTATTGGGGTTAAGATGATAAAATGGTTATATGTAGTTATGATGAATAAATCATGGTAGATTGTAAGAAATCATGAAATAATATAGTTAAGATAAAAAAATCATGGGAGTCTTGATCCAAATATTCTGGTTTTAATGAAAAATTTTATAACCATTTTATTTCAGTTTCTTGAAGATGAAAGTAGCTATAAATTCATGAGATATATATATTAATATAGGTGAGAATAAGTTATCAGTTCAATATTTGAGAATATATTTATATTTCTGAGACTTTTATAATTTCCATGATTGAAATTAGGGAAGTTCCTAATCTAGGAGTCTTTGAAGGTGAAATACCTAAGTATTAAAAGAAGCAGAGGATAATTCATATTGAAACAGATCTAGAGAATGTTTTCAAGACTATCAGTGCCAATTTCTTAAAGATGTACATGTACAAACCCATTGATCTATCTGATCATAGATGAATATTCAATTTCCAAGTGGTGTAGACGAAACCAAGGAGGGGGAATATATTTCTATGTTGGATCTTTATTAATGAATAGAATTATATCTTTCAGTTGGTTATGGAAGTAGAGAAACACAGTGGGACTCTATGTTGATTAGAATGGGTTTGTTTGTGGATGTAATCACTTGTTTAATAGTGAAGAATCTATGTTGGGGGGTCTGACCAATGCCGCAAGGAGTATGATTTTATACTATTTGTAGATACTGTGTTGTACTCTTCTTTATCACTAAAAATGAAGGTGTGATTGTGATAAATATTTGAATAGATCATGAACTTTATCAGTTTTAATTGGTTGAATTGAAAATCAATATAATTCATAAAAAGAGACCACTAATTCACCCCCACCCCTCTTAGTGGTCCATATGGTATGTGAATCTACAATTTGTATCATATCCAGGTTCCCAGTAAGTATATAAGGGATAATTATGAGAGATGGAGAATATTAACTTTTTCAATATCCTAGGCATCCCCACATTCAATGAGAATAATCATCACAACTAGAGAAATAAGATACTACCATATCTCCTATCACTTGTCCTAGGAGTGGGAGATGCTGCAATAGTGGGTTTTATACCCCTTACTGAAGAAGATTATATGAAATAAGATGATAAGAGAAATACAGTGTTAGATAGAATGTATCAAAATTCCATCTTGATGTCTTTATCAGATAAGGTCTATATAATGGTCATGAGTCTACATACTTCCAAATAAATCTAGGGAAAATTAAGAAATATCTATGAATGTAATATCAAAGAAAAATTATACAAACTTAATGTTTGGAGGAGTAATTTTAAAGATATAAATATAACTAATTATAATAATATCAATGGATACTTTACCTAGTTAAATGAGATTGTAAGAAACATTTGAGAATTTTGTGAGAAGATATAGGATTTAATCATTATCAAAAAATTGATGAGGAACTTTTGAGATCAGTTTGATTCAAAAATATCATTATTATAAGAGAGAGAAGACTTAAAAACTGATGAGATACACAATATACTCATTTCATATGAGATGATAAAGGCACATTATTTCAAAAAGAGGATAAAATATGAAATGGATTTTGAAGCCATGAGAAAAGTACAATATATGGAAATAGATATTGATGAATCAAGTGATTTAGATAGTCATGAGGATGATGATGACTTCAATAAAACTATGTCAATTATATCAAAAGTATTAAATAGGGGAAAGTGGAAGGGAAAGAGTAATAAAGAACTAAAATTCATCAATTTTATAGAATTTGGTCATTTTTCAAATAATTTTTCAAGGAATAAGGCTAAAGAATCAGAATCTGCATTAGAATCATATGATGAGAGACCTCAAAAACATAGGTGGGGTAAGAAGAATAATAAAAACTTCAAAAAAATAAGAGCAATTTTATAATCAAGCATAAAAAAGATTCATCATCAAGTTGTTCTTAGGATAATGAAATTGTTTTCTTTACTCATGTAAATAAAAGATATGATCCATCAAGTAGTTGCGATGATAGATAATAAAGTACATAACTAGAGTGGGAGTTGAAGTAAAAATTATAATTCAATATGGGTTATATAAAACCCATCAAGAAAAAAAACAAGAAGTGTGTAAAAGAAAAAAATGATGACTATTGAGAAGTAATATCTATAAAAGAACGAAGCAACCTATATTGATGAGATTAGGTAGGATAAATTGAAGTATTCCAAGCTTGAAAAGATGGTGAGTAACTAAAAAATAATAATAGTTGTTTGAAAGACAATCCATATGTTTCACTGTTCAACATGAGTTGAACAAGAACATATAAGACTTCGCTAATGCTGATGAGGAAATGTGATAATATTCTCAAGACAATTAAAAGAGGATCTCATATGAATAAGTTAAATTTTCACATAATTAATTTAAAAATAAAACTATTTTATTTAACATTGTAGATGTAAAAAATAAATAAAATAGTATATGGGATAATACATATGATAGGTAATCTTTCACACCAAAGGAATGTAAGAACATTTCAAGTAGTACACAACACCTAATAAAAGTGATGGTCAGTTTTAAATATTAAAAAACAACAAAAATATGTATAGATTTGAAACTAGTCTAGAAGAAAAAAATTTTAAGGGTTTTTTGGTATTTTGGTAAGCATGAAAAAAGCCTATTATTATAGGATTAACATGTATTCACCAAAAAATAGGAAATAACTAAGGGGTATTTTGAGTGATAATATGAGAAAAAAATATTAGAAGAAAAACCTTTAATGAAATATGAAACAAAACTATTGATACAAATTAATTTTAGATTCTAGAAGAATTTTGTGCTTGATGAAGTTTGGAAGGTCACAAGGATAAGGTATGCATGAAAATGTTGGATGGTGAGGTTACTTAAGTTGGGAAAAGAAATAGGTTTCAAAAGAAAAATAGTCACAAATCATGTGAATAATCTATGAAAAATATGAATGTTAAGAAATATTTCCTATTTATTTAGTGAAATAAATTAAAATTGGATAAACAATTGGAGGAAGCTAAAAACCATGATGAGGATAAAAGAAAACAAGTTGCTTCAGAAGGTGAGATAAGAATTGATGAGAAGTTATATAAAATATAAAACATGAAGATTCATAAGAATTAATTGGAAAAAAATATTCCATATAAAAAATAAGTATAAGGTAATAAAGAATATTTTCAAATATATAAGACACATAAAAAAAATAAGAGTCCTAATAAATCTTCTTATACTGAGATTTGAAGAAAATAGTGGCCTTGGTTGAGAGGAAGCTCTCAGCCTAAATGATGTTTTTAAAAGAAGAAATAAGTCCCTAATTATTCTGTTATTCTTATCATTTATTTATGGTTACATGTAGGGAATTTAAGGATATGAATGAGTTCTATACACACTATACAACAAAGGAGAAAATACTAAGGCTTTCACTGCTAGATAACATGAAGAGATTAACCTTCATGGAGTTTACTAATTACCGTGAACTGGAGGAGTTCATCTATTAAGGGGGAGAAATATTGAGAATAATCTATCATTACTAAATTCTATTGAATTTGGGAATTATGGATAGATCTAATAACTTTATGATTGATTTATACCAATCACACTTTTAACCCTTTAGTATGACTACATTAAATGAAATTATTAAGGGGGAATGTTTATTATCTTAAAATAATGGGGGGGGGGGGGTTACATGACTTATATATGAACTATTTTATGGTTTATTTAGATATGTGTAGGTTATATGTTTTTTTAAAATAATATATATTTCTTCAACCCCTATTTGAGAAATAAGTAAGTTCTGAGCATGATATCACAAGCATGTTTGTGTATGTATAGTATTGATAACCTTGGTTGTATATCTCTTATTTTATACACTATGTTTTCACATATAGACTTATATTAGACCAAATAAATTCTATTTTCTAAGTAAACCATGTGGTATCATCATTCTCTTAGAAAAGGAGGAAAGAGAATCTTGAGTGCCTTGAAAGGAAAAAATAATTGATGAGAATACCTATGTATTACCCTTTGAATTTGAACGTCAATAAGGGGGATAAAGAGAGAACCCATCCACGAACAAATATTGAAATTGAGGATTGTTATTAACAATAAATTCAAAGCGGGATATTTTCGAGACCAATTGTTTCATTTGTTGTTAATGGGTCAATATGTGTTGGTGAGTGAAGATGAAGTGATGATGCTTGGATTCATAGAAGAAGAAATTAGATTTCATTCTTAATAATACATCCATGTAAGTCTATAATTTTATTGATTTAATTACATAGTATATGTAAAATAAAGTATATGAGGCTACAACTTGAAGAAATTTAGTGGAGAAGTTCAAAATAATGTGGTAAAGCAAAAAGTTCTACTACCATAGTGCTACCACCAAGGTGTTACCACCAAGTGCTACTGCCAGGTGCTACTGCCAGGTGATACCATTAGGTTCTATCATTTGGTTCTACCATTAGGTGTGATACCATTGTTTTGAGACTATTGAGTTTTAATTATTGATGCATGCATGTAGATTCTATTACATGCATGAAAATTTATGTGTTGAGAAGATGAGGCTTTCAGTATTTGATGCCATCGAGATGAGTTGTGTACTCATTAAATATGTGATGAGACTGTTTAGACCATCTGAAGAGAATACAAATTTTTTTTACAGAGGCTCTAGTTTATAAACATTCTATGATGCATGCATAGATATTAGATGAGATCGAGTTGAGGTATTTTTTTGGTTGATGAGTCAATCCTGAGCTTTTAGGTATTAAAGATGAGTCACCTTATTTATTTACCCCATGAAGTGATGAAGAGTTTATGAATTAAATCTGATTATGTAATTAAGATATTATTTAATTAAGTAATTTAATTATAAATGAATCATGATTTATACTATATTCAAAATAAATAATTCTAGGATATTTGGTGGATGGCGGTGCAAGGGGAGAAGGGAGAAAACCCTAAACCATGTGATCCAGGGATCAGTGATAAGATAATTGATGCCCCAAATCCTAGTGGAGAGGATGAGGAGAACCATCATATTGACCACATGGGGTACATGAAGCTATTATCTCTTTCAAATAAGAAAGAAAATGCTGCAAATCAGTCTCCTACTAATGTTGTTAGTCAAAAAAAGAATTTGAAGGAAAGTTATCAAGGTTGCATCTAGAATTTCCTTTTCTGATTTCAATTCACTTACTTTTAGATGGGTGATAAAGAAGGATACAGTTTCCCATGTCTCATAAAATCAAGAACAAGTTTAATAAAGGGCCAACTTATGAAATTATTCAATCATCGCATGGGTCTTGACCCCAAAAGGTGAAAAATTATAGAAATTCAACGACCTCACCAAAAGAATTGCAGAAATATGGGTATTTGATTAATGGAGGATGGAAGTGATAGGGTGAGTCTATTATCATATAGTATTTCCTTATGATGAATTTAAGCGATGAGCATGAATAATGAGATAAATTTCTCTGAAACATGGATTCTTATGTATACAAGTATAAGACTAGAATTTTGATCCCACCAATTTTCAAAATACACATGCACAAATATGGATATATATATATATATATAGGATGCATTCGATCTACTATCATCTGAGGATTATATGGGAAATTTCCTCTTCTATGGGGAATCCTATCCATTTGAATAAGGAAACATATTATCCATAGTTTGGACATTATGATAGAGTATTGGTGGAAGTTGATATGTCCACCACTTTGGTTGAAGAAGTTGTCCTGACAACAAAAGATGATAACATGAGGCTTAAAATATAGTATTAAAGGAGGCCTAAATTCTGTTCAAGTTAAATTTATTTTGGTCATATGATTGTCTATGGTAATAGAGACAAGGAATTAAAATTTTTCATAGTTAAAGGACATGATGATGCCACATGTCGAAGGAGGAAGGGGAAGAAAAAAAACACTTCCAATCCTCATATCCTTACCAAATATGGAACCTATAATGAGGAGAATAGGGTTGTTTCCTTGATTTATGCCCCCTATGGTCACTCTGGGTAGCAACTATTGAGTGGATCCTTTTCATTCTCATTTTTATTTAGTTTTGATAATTACTTCAACCCATCAATCTTTGTTTTATAATAAATTTGTTAAGTTTTTCAGATTTAGTATGTCAAAGTATTTATTTTATATCTAAATAAATAGTGATCATATTATTATGAATTTTATTATGTTGAAAGGATAATAATATTATCTTCATTTCATATGTTTATGTCAAAACCCAATTCAATTTTTTTCTATGGGGTAAAAATTCACCAAAACTCTTACAAGTTGTTCATGTGATATTGTAGTTTTCAACTTAAAATAAATTCATAATTATGATTATATCTCAAGATAAATTAAACGTATTCATGGGAACATTATACTTTTGTATAGAAAATGGAATTATCTAAACATTATTAGTTTATGTGTAATCTTGAAAAATATGTTTTCAGACTCTAAAAAATCACCGAAATTTCTAAAGTAGTTTTGCAACTGTACAGTGAACAGATTTGAAAACCTATAGTATTTATTTTCCTGCAAGTTATATAGATGTTAGAATCACTTAAAACTAAGTAGATGGAAATATAATACATTTATATTTATTTAATCAGTTTACATAAAGGATACTTTTTTTTTGGATGGTCAATAAATTCACTGAAGTTTGTGAAGGTAGTTTCGCAGTTGTAATTTTTCTTAATGTTATTGCTCCATTTTTTCGAACATATCGGTAGTTGTATCATTCAGATTGATTTAATTCTTGAATTGTTGGAAATATATTTAGATTTAATAAAAATAATTCTGTTGGGATTAAGGCGGAATATGATGATAAAGGGATCAAAAAATTCAGTGAATTATGAAGTTAAGTAGTTTACATTTTCTGAAAACACTATTCATACCCTATGTTGATAAATGTAATATAAGGAATAAACCCTACACTATGCTGAATAGTTTGCATATGGATTTCCAACCCTATGCTGAATATTAAGGTATGAATCAGAAGCCCTATGTTTTAAGTTGGTTTTACTATTCATAAACCCTATGTTAGGGAAATTAAATGTATGGTTAATCAATGCTACATTCGGGATATTATGCTAAAAAGGTGAATGTATGGATTATCATAACTACTCTATTTTTATTCCCTATATTACATGGAGATGAAAGTATGGTTAAGGGACCATACATTGGTAGGAACCCTATGCTACACAGCTCAACCCTACGCAACACAGCTCAACCCTACACTACAGAGTTCGACCCTACATTTGACTTTTCAACGACACTGTTTTAAATCTACGATATTTTTGAATGATTTATGCAACAATATTATTAGTATTAAAGATCATTACAAGGATGTTTTATGACTGATTTAAAGGATAACATGGAACAAATTGAACCATTCCTATTTATAAGGGATTTTATGAATCTCTTTGAATGATTTGATTTCAAATATTCTGGATTAATTCTGCTGTTGGTTTTCAGGAAGTGTTTCGACTATATTTAAAATTGTTTGAATGGGTTTAAACATGAGTTTTAAAATTTTCAATTCTTCTATTATAACAGAGATATTATTGGAAGAGATATTAAATTTTTTGAATGCATTTATTATAAATTTATTCTACAGGAATAAAGAGGCAACACTGCTACACTATACTTGGGATATTTATGAAGGCTATTAACACTATTTATTTTGGATATCCTAAGGAAGAGGAATGATGTTAAAAGTGCTGGATATATATTCTCTCTCTCTCTCTCTCTCTCACACACACACACACTCTCTCTCTATATATATATGGTAGGAAAATAATATACACAACAAAGAAAATTGGAGACGTGAATACTCTATTAAAAAGAAGGTGCTAAAAATATTCATATTAAAATATTGACACTTTTGAAGAGAGAATTGCAATTCTTTGTTCATTGTAACACCCTAGGATTTCATAATACATTATCTCTTTAAAGTAATTCAATAGCTTGCGCCACACGCAACACCAAGTTCGAGCGCACCACGACTTAACAAACTAGCCGTTTAAAAATAAGTTATGAATAGTATTAACTGAATTTTGAATTTTATATACTCCATATAATTTTAACATCCATATTATGTGTTTTTAGACATAATATAAGAACAAATCTAAGTTTTCAGATAAAAGAAGTGTTTTTCAAAAAAATAAAATTTTACCGCCTTTTAATGGCGAACCCTTTTTAAATAAAATATTTTACACTTTTATACATTCAATTTGACTAAATAAACTTCTTATTTAGAATATGGACATAAAAATTTATATTGGATAAATTTTTGGTGTTTTATGATAACTTTCAAATTTTGATGAATAGTGAAAAATACTAAATTTTAATTGAAAACAAATTTTTTAATCAAAATAATTTATATTGTTAAATTATACATTTGAATAGTTTTGAATAATAATTAGATTATATTTTTATCATTTAACCCAGTGTTAGTTATTGGAAGTAATTTTACATTTAAATTGGACATAAACACATATAAATCTTTTGATACTTTTTACTTCTTAAAAACTCGCTTTCTGGTTTTGACAATGAGAATTAATTTTAAATTAATTAATGAAACTTATATGTTTTGAATTTGGTATAATAAAAATCATTTTTTAATTTGGAATATCAGAATTATCTTAGGGTGAATTTTTGGTATTTTTCTAAAAACTTTGAATTTTTGATGAATAGTGAAAAATATTGTATAGTACATAAAAACCAACTTTTTCATTTAAATAATTATTTTTAATTAAAAATTTATCTTAAAATAGATACATAATACATATATTAGTACAATTTAAGTCATTGGAGTCATTTTATACTAAGATTAGATATATAAAATTTTAGTGAACAATTTTAACGTCTTTTTACCCACCTTCTAGGCACATTTATCCACCTTCTAGGCACATTTGAAAATTTTCATAAAATGTAATTTTACCGCTTCTATGAATTAAATTTCAAAAATCCGAGAGACATGGTTGAAATCAGTAAGTAAAATTTGGTTCAATTGGATGAAAACAATTTTTGGTGAATAGTAACTTTTAAATTTTCTTTACCACGATTAAAAGTAAATAAGGTAATTAAAGGTAAAAATAATATTAAAATTACCCCAACACATGTAATAATTCTATTTGATAAGTTTATTTTGACCAAAATAAACCTTTGGACAAAAATATGATCCTTTTTTTCCATTTGGGTTAGATTAGGACATTTATTATATATTATTTAAATAAGAGTTAAAAGTGTTAAATTCAAAGTTTAATAAATAAACTATTTTTAATATAGGGTTACACATAAGATAAATTCAACTATAAATATTAATTAGAAATCTAAAATTATTTTCTACATCATGGAATTTTATTTATAATTGTTAGACATTAAATAGTTAAATTTATTTATGACACAATGATGATGCAGTAATTATTTCATTAATGAAAGATTAGAAAAATTGATATTATAAATATAAAAATAAATGTAAATTGAGACTTTTTTTCTATCCACGAATTTATAGGTGAATATGACATTTTAGGGTTGATTTAATGTATTTTTTTGAAGTAATCAACTTGTTATGACTTTAAAAAAACCAAATACTAAATTGTGTCAAAATTGACATAAATGAGTTTTTAAAACAAATACTATATTATTAATTGATATAATATTCCTAAAAATCTGAGGTTCAGCCAAAAGGACTTACATAATGATAGATATTTCATTAATTGACCACTTGAGGTTATTTTTACATTTTATAGTAAGTTTATTAACCATGTATTATAATAATACAAGAAGACATGGTAAAAGTTAAACTATTTAACTAGGGGTTAAATCTAAAAGATAAGGTTAATATGGTGACCTAAAATTGTCTAAAACATATTGGTTGAGAATATTTCCACTGATACTCACCTTATCCTTTAAATAAATCCATTTTAAGCTATTATAAACCGAAAATTAATTTAGAATAAATTAATATTTCAAACTTTTCCTAAAGTGCCTCTCACCTCTCTTATAAAAGGGTACTTCCCTTCTCTTAAATTCACACCTCAAAAGCATTTTTTTATAGGACAAACCCTACTAAAATCTCCTGAAAAATACCCTCACTTCAACCTAGAGGCATTAATTCAATCATAAATCCAATCCAAGGAGCCCTTTTGTTCAAATTAAAAGGAAGAACCCAAAGAAGAGGTCATTATTTCATCACCTCTTTCAAAGTTCTTTTCTTCTTCCACTTCATATTTATTTGTTGTTACCATATAAAAATAATAACTCCAGTACCTTCTACATACTATGATGTTATTATAAATATGGTACAACCATATTCATTATCTTATTCATCCTATGAATCACAAAGTCACCATACGTGCATACGTATGGCTTACCGTCTCCACGTTGTGGTGTAGTTTGTTATTCAAAACTTCATTATTTGGGTGGGTATACTAATGAGTATAATTGATGTAAATAATAAATATAACATGTTAATTATTCTTTATATATAATATACCATCCAATTACGTATTATTTCACCATCAATAGAATTATATCATCGCTTGTGCATACGTACGACTTACCGTCTCCACAACGCGATGAGATTAATTTCCACGTTCACCATTCAACGATGATTATAAAAAAATATATTATTAATAAGTATGTAATATATGAAATAATAATGATACTGAATATATATATATATATATATATGTATGTATGTATTTATTTACATATATCTCATTCACTTGCTTTCGTTCAATACGATATGAAAACAGAAACGTTGTTTATGCGTACGTACGGCCTACCGTCTCCATAAACGGTGTTTTACATTTCATATATCTATCTATTATAAATATTTATATTATGAATATATATGATACATAAATAATGTTTCTTTAAGAAATTAAATCATGATATAAGTTATACGATCAATAATAAAAATTTAAAACACGTATGATAAAAAAAGCGATTATTACCCAAAATGTTTTTTAATATAGAAAGTATTATTAAATGGGAAGTATCAAGCCATAAATTAATCAAGTATGATATCATAAATATTAATATGGTTCTTTTATAATTTAATAACAAACTATTTTCATTATAAAGGAGGTTAAAGGTACCCTCGACCAATGAAAAGTACAAGGTAAGGGTCGATTTGTCAATCTCATTATTATTCAAGATTGTTTATGTGTAAGAATTTACTGGGACATTTATATCATCCATGTACATGTTTAATAAAAATGTTTTCAAAATGAATATTTTAAGGTTTTTTGGAAGGTAATATTTATAAATATCAACATTTTAAATGTTTTAATGATTTATTTTTCTAAATCTATTTAATTAATGTCCGTGTTTTAAAAATGATTTTAAGGATTTATTTATATGGACATGATTATTTTAAAATTTTAATTCCTTTAAAAAGTCTCAAAGTGGTATGGGAAACTTTTATTAAAAAATTTATTTCAAATTAATTCTTTTATAAATGCATGAATTTTAAATGATTTCACAAAAAAATGATATTTTTCTCAAAGAGTTTTACTGATCATTTTATACTATGTCAATATTCTTTACTAGATATTATTGTTGATTGAGGTTGATTTATTATAATACAAGATTCCATATTGTATTGAATGAGTTATGATATGTTTGACTATGGATGTGATATTTTTATACCATTCATGGTTTATGGTTAAAGTATTGACATTTTGTATGCTGGTTTTAATAAGAATGTTTATTTTATGTTTCTACATTTTCATATGAGGAATGCATTGGACTTAGTAAGTGACAAGTGGAGCCTAATATATCTCCTCGATGTAGCGGTAGGTTTTGTAACACCCCATGCTTCCACGGTACGTTTCCCTTCGAATAATGCGATAGCGTGTGTTGTACGCAACCTCGAGTTCTAACACACACCACAACTAATTAAACTAGCCGTTGTGAATAGTAATACCTACTTTTTGAAATCATATATATTTTATATTTCAAAATGGACTTCATTTTTGGATTCGGAATATTGAAATTAGCCTAGGGTGAAATTTTGGTACTTTTCAGATAACTTTTATATTTTGATGAATAGTGAAAATTACTAAATTTTAATTAAAAACAACTTTTTTAATCAAAATAATTAATATTGATAAATTATGAATTTGAGTGGGTTTAAAGTATATTTAGAATATATTTTTACCATTTAATTTAATGTTTGTCATTGGACATAATTTCACAATTAAATCAGACATAAACAAGTGTCAATCTTTTGATAGTTATTATCTCTTAAAAACACGCTTTTTATTTTAACAACGGGAATTAATTTTAAATTAATTTCTGCCACTTCTGTGTTTTGAATTTGGAAAAATGGATTACATATTTGGAATCAGGATGTCCAAATTATGTAAATAGGTAACTTTTATTTTTACACATTTTGAATAATTACTGCGGTAAATATTTTATTTACCATGGTTAAAGGGTAAATCCGGTAAATAAGGGTTAAAAAATAATATTATAATAATACAAAATTACCATAAAACGTGTCCTAACCTTATTGGTGGACACATACCCGACCATGGGCATACTTGGGTCGATTTGGGGACCCCTTAGAGCCACTTTTATGTGGTAGGGACACATTATATTAAAAAAGTTAAAATAAAAATAAAAATGGAATAAGCTTACATCTTTTAGAAGAACAATTTTTACATAGGGTTATACATGTTGGATTTTCGATTATAAATATTCATTAGAAAGCTAAAAAGAGTTCCTACATAATGATATTTTATTTATAATTTTTAGACATCAAATAAGTTAAATTATTAATGACACAATAATGATGCAATGTTTACCTCATTAATAAATCATTTAAATAAATAAGATTATAATGATTAAAATATTATCTAAAACCTGTCCAATTCTTATTGGTTGATGTTATTTAGAAAATGAGTCATCTTATATTCTACCTAAATGATTTTTGGACCATTATAAACCGAATATAATTATATTATAAAGTAATACTTTCACTCTTTCCTAAAGAGCCCCTCCTCTCCCTTATAAAAGGAGACCACTTCTACTCATTCCTCACACCTCTCAAGCCACTTGGTTCGTCCAAACCCTGCCCAAATAAGCTCCCCACATCCCTCTACTCCTCCTTGAAGCTTCTCCTTAGGCAGAAAGCATTTCAAGAAGTCCTTTGGTTCCAGCCAAAGTGAGTTACCTAAATTAAAGGTAACGATTTCTCTTAAATTATTTTCATTTATTTTGCTTCTCCAACACCCAAACTCTTTTTATTTCCTTTCTTTTGTAACAACACCAGTATCAAAAATATACTAGGATGTTGTTATAATAAGGATTCAAACTACACATACACACAACTCCATCTAATGGATGATGAACATAATGTTTCTGTGGATGGAAAACTAACGCCTCACGAAACGATGATTGTTCAAATACATCTTACCGCCTCTCATGGTGGCCATTATGATGGAACTGTAATTAAATATGATATTAATGATATATATTTTATATATAAGCTTCTTTAATTCCATTTTATTTCATATCATTATTCATTTCATGTTGTATATACATACGATAATTTCATTTGAGGAAGTGTGGACTACCGCCCCCTTAAAATGATATGACTCGTTCATACCACACATGGAACGTATAAAGGATGGTATTAATGAACTTAAGTAACATATATAAAATATTATATTATACTGGAACATTAATATACCTATGTATCATTTGTATTCGATTCTTTTAAAATAAAAATTAAATGGAAGTAGCGTTCGTGCGTACGTACGGACTACCGTCTCCACGAACGCGATGAGATTTATTCTCCATCGTATACATTCAAGTCTTATTCTCATTTTAGGGTTAAAAATAATGTTAATATCATTCTTATTATGAATAAGATATAATCTATCCATTACAAACATGTCTTACATAACCAAACATTTAAGAAGAACGAATCGATTATCACCCGAAACGACGATAATACTAAGATATTATTAATAAAGCAATGTTAAAAGATCATATATGATATCATATTAATGTATATGATTCTTGTATAATTTAATAACAATTATTTCACCATTATAAAGGAGGTTAACCTACCCCAACAAAGGAAAAGTACAAGGTAAGGGTTTATTTCTCAATCTCTTCATTATCCGAGGTTGTTTATACATAATTATCTACTGGGACCTCGTTATCATCCACGTCCATGTTTCTTCAAAATGTATTTCAAATCATTTTTAATATTTAAAAGAATATGGGTTAAAGTCATTTATACCCTTGTTTGACTTTTTATAAGAGGTTTATAATGGAATCTTTCCGTCGTTTTCCAAACAAGGTGCTTTTTAACCTTTTCGACGGAATTAAGATAAGAATGTTTTTTTAACTTATACGGCGGGTGCGGTTATTTTCTGCCGTTATAAAATCGTCAAAGCTTCCCTTACAAGCTTATAAGAATATTTTCAAGAAAATGTTTTATTTTATATGGCTCTTAAATGATTTCAAAAATATAAAGAGATATTTCTCTAAAAAGTGTTTTGATTTCATCTATGTCAACATCCTTTGACGGATTTTACGCTTATTTGAAGTTGATTTATTATGATACAAAACATCTATATTGTATTGAAGGTTTTGTGATATGTTTGAATGTGGATGTGCTATTTTTATAGCATTCATAGTTTATGGTGAAATTATTGACATTTCGTATGATAGTTTTAATACGAATGTTTATGTTATGTTTAAACCTTTTCATATGGGAATGCATTGGACTTAATATGTGACGGGTGGAGCCCGCTATAGCTCCTCGATGAATCGGTAGGTCTCATGAGACAAACTAGTGTCTTGGCACAAGGCCTTGGCAAAATCTTATTTGTAGTCTTGGCACGAGGCCTTGGCTATGTGGTTATGATAGTCTGGCATTATGCATTCCAACATTATGAAAGTGGTTATTGATATTGCATGTGATTATTAGATTAGTAGAATATCCATGTGAACAAGTAAATGACATTATTTCATTTTACTTTTGCCATACTATGTTGAAGTTCAAGTTTAAAAGGCTTTTGTTTTAGTAATTCATTGCCTTAAATGTTTATGCTAATTTTGGAATGTTCCGATATATTGTTATCCTTACCGGGCATTTGAGCTCACCCCTTTTCTATGTTTTATTTTTCCCAGGATGTGAAGATGTAAGTTATGAATGACCTGCAGGGATATTATGAGGGGATTATAGTGTGGACTGTGGAAACATTATGTTGTTGTAGTAGTTTTTCATTTTATGATGTAATGTAAAACTTATGAATATATCTAGTGTTTCCAAGGCTACTAAACCAATCGGTCTTTCGAGATTTGATCTTTCTTGTGATCATGCCAATGTTATGTAATAATGCACCGAATCTGGGTAACTGGGGTCGGGGCGTTACAGTTGGTATCAGAGGAAGTTTAGTACAAACCTTGGAAGCTAGATTTAGATAAACTCTGATTAGAGCACGTAGACCTAAGATGAACTTTGAGGATTAGTATAGAAGAACTTCCTATAATTTTGGTATTTTAGAGATTTTGTGAGTTTTCCGAGCAATACATCCCTGTCTGGATACAAGCAGGTAGAGGCGGCTCTGGCACAGATGTACCTAGGGGTAAAACTCGAAAACACCTCTTTGAGCTAGACTCGAACGGGAACTGGTGCACGACAACGGGCCTTGTTGCACTCTTGGTTACGACACTCCCGGGGGATATGCTTAGGATAACTCTCATTTTATTTACAAATCATTATGAAGGGTTTATGAGTATATACTTCCTCAAAGAAAACATTTTTATGATTATGGATTATATCCATAAATAGTTCAATTTATGTTAAGTGTTTTATAAGTATGGGATTATGTATTTTGATTCATAAACTGATCTAGTTTATGTCATTGTTTAGAAATGGCGCCTAGTGGAAGAAATGGAAACCGTATCAATGCACGCACTCCATGTAGGGATTTCCCTCCTGCTCAAGATAATTATAGTGGGGCTGGTGATACAACTGGTGCCGATCAGCTAATCACCATACTGGGAAAACTTACTCAGGTTATGAATAATAACCTTACCCGTATGGAGCACCCTGATCCGCAGCGTGGAGGATCAATGTTAGATCGATTCATGAGGCAACAACCACCAACGTTCAATGGGAGTACAAATCCCTTAGTAGATGAGCAATGGATAAATTCCCTAGAGAAAATATTTCAGGCTTTGGGGAGCAGTGAAAGGGAAAAAGTTATCATGGCAGTTTACCGCCTCACTGGAGATGCTGATCAATGGTGGTCATTGATTCAAAACATGAAGGAAGATGATGAAGTATCAAATATGGAATGGAGGGAGTTCAAAGATCTGTTTTTAGAAAAATACTTCCCTCGCGACCATCGAGCAGATATGGAAAGGCAATTTCTAAGTCTGAGACAAAAGGAGGATGAGAATGTCGCAAAGTATGAGGCTAACTTTACAAGGTTAGCAAGGTATACTGGTGATTATATACGCAACCCAAGAAGTAAGATTGATCGTTTCTTTGATGGGTTAAAACCATTTCTCCGTCGAGCATTAGTCTCACAATCCTTTTCATCGTACGAAGACATTGTCTCATGTGCTATCAAGACCGAAAAGGAATTATCTAAGTCTTATGACTTTAAAGCAAAGCAAGAGAAGAAGAGACCTGCTGATCAATCTAGGAATGGAAATTAGGGGAAGAAGGGAAAGGTTGAATATCCATCTTGTGGTAAATGCGGGAAGAAACATCCTGGTACTTGCTTGAAGGGAATGGGAGTCTGTTACAAGTGTGGTGAAAAAGGCCACCAAGGTCGTGATTGCAAGGGGAAGAAGGAAGATACCAACGTTCAGTGCTACAATTCTAGGGAGATGGGGCATTATGCAAATGAATGTCCTAAGAGTTAGGAGAAATTACCTCAGAAAAGGCCAAGGGATCAAGGCCAGGCTTATGCTATCACTACTGCTGAGGTAGAAGCTCCGAAAGACGTGGTGGCAGGTAATTTAATGGTTTCCTCAAGTTTAGCAAATGCATTATTTGATTCTGGATCATCGCATTGTTTCATATCTTCCCAGTTTGCTAAGAAAATTAGATATTTCCAATTTGATTTAATAAGGGAGTTGTCAGTTAAAACTCCTAAGGGAAGTATCGTTGCAACAAATTTTTGTGAATCAGTCCCCATTAGAGCACATAAATTTTCTTTATCTGCTGATCTCATCGTCATACCTATGATTGAGTTTGATATAATCCTCGGTATGGACTGGATTTCGGAATATGATGCGAAGATTTATTGTAATAAGAAAGAGGTTACGATTCTTGATGATAATGATAAGGAACACCTTATTTTTAGAGCAGAATCGTCACCACCTAATTCTTATTTAGATCCACCCCCAGTAGCTCAACTTAATTAAATTATTGGGGAGGAAGAGAATGAAATAACTGTCGGTGAGGAAAGGAATGTTCAAATAAAGGATGCACCTGTTGTGAAAGAATTTGTAGATGTATTTCCGGAAGATTTACCTGGACATCCTCCAGAACGAGAAGTTGAGTTTTCCATTGATTTGATTCCTGGATCAAGGCCTATATCGAAGACCCCTTATAGAATGGCCACTGTAGAATTAGTCGAACTAAAGAAACAACTAGAGGAATTGAGTAATAAGGGATTTATTCGCCCTAGTGTTTCTCCATGGGGAGCCCCTGTTCTTTTTGTTAAAAATAAAGATGGATCTATGAGGTTATGTATCGACTACAGAGAGATCAATGCTATAACGATAAAGAACAAGTATCCCCTACCTCGTATTGATGATTTATTTGACCAACTGCATGGAGATCAATACTTTTCAAAGATTGACCTTCGATCTGGATACCATCAGTTGTGTGTGAAGAAGGAAGACATTCCGAAGACAACATTTCAAACCAGTTACGGGCATTACGAGTTTACCGTAATGCCGTTTGGATTGACTAATGCACCATCTGTATTCATGGATCTGATGAATAGAGTTTTCAAGGAGTATCTCGATGAATTTGTGGTGGTATTTATTGATGATATATTGGTATACTCCAAAACCTATGAAGATCATGAAAATCACTTACGCATTATCTTGAAGACTCTGAGGAGGCATGAATTATATGGGAAGTTTAGCAAGTGTGAATTCTGGCTTCATGAGATTTCTTTTCTTGGCCATATTTACTCTAAAGATGGAATCTCTGTTGATCCTTCTAAGACCAAGGCAATCCAAGAATGGCCAGCACCTACGAGTATAACTGAGGTACGCAGTTTTATTGGTTTGGCAGGTTATTATCGACGTTTCGTCCAGAATTTTGCCCGATTGGCTAACCCATTAATGAAGCTCACACGTAAAGGGGTTAAATTTGTTTGGACAAAAGAGTGTAAAGAATGTTTCGAAGAACTGAAGAGAATATTAGTCAACGATCCTATATTGACTCTACCATCGGGGAATGATGGGTTCGTTATTTATAGTGATGCATCAAAGAAAGGACTTGGTTGTGTCCTTATGCAGAATGATAGAGTTATTGCCTATGCATCACGACAGTTGAAAATTCATGAACAAAACTATCCTACTCATGATCTTGAGTTAGCAGCTGTGATCTTTGCTTTGAAGATATGGAGGCACTACCTCTATGGTGAAAAATGTGAGATTTATACTGATCACAAGAGTTTGAAGTATATTTTCTCACAAAAAGAACTCAACATGAGGCAAAGGAGATGGCTTGAATTACTCAAGGATTATGATTGCACGATACACTACCACCCGGGGAAAGCAAATAAGGTGGCAGATGATTTGAGCAGAAAATACCATGGTGTTTTGAACATGATGAGAATTGAAAGGGATCCAATTTTCATGAATCTAGTGAAGATGGACATGGGAATAACCAGGGAAGGTGAAACATCAATGCTTTTTCAAATGGTTGCCAAACCACCTTTACTAGAAAGGATTAAGAGTTCTCAGACCGATGATGAAGAATTTCAGAAGAAGATTAAAGCTGTGAATGATGGGAGATTGAGAGACTTTGTGTATGAAGATGAAATTTTTAAATTCGGGAAGAGACTTTGTGTTCCCGATTTACCTGATCTGAAAAGGGAATTGCTGGATGATGCTCATAGTTCCAATTTCTCTATACACCCTGGGAGCACCAAAATGTATAGAGATTTGAAGGAACATTTTTGGTGGGACAACATGAAGAGGGAGATTGCTGATTTTGTGTCAAGATGTATGGTTTGTCAACAAGTGAAAGCTGGAAGGCAACAGCCTGGAGGAGTCATGCAACCTCTTCCCATACCGGAGTGGAAATGGGACAATATTACGATGGACTTTGTCATGGGGCTACCAAAGACTCCTAGAAGGAACGATGCAATATGGGTTATTGTTGATCGTCTTACCAAGTCAGCACATTTTCTTGCTATAAGAGAAGATCTACCCCTGGAACGTCTAGCAAGACTATATATTAATGAAGTTGTGAGACTTCATGGAGTACCCTTATCGATGGTTTCCGATCGTGATCCCCGTTTTACTTCAAGATTTTGGAAAAGTCTTCAGAAATCCCTGGATACTGAACCTCATTTGAGCACTGCTTACCACCCTCAGACAGATGGACAATCAGAACGGACTATTCAGACCTTAGAAGACATGTTGAGATCTTGCTCACTTGATTTTCAGGGTATGTGGGATCAATATTTACCACTGGTAGAATTTTACTATAACAATAGCTTCCATTCGAGTATTCAGATGGCACCATATGAAGCGTTATACGGAAAGAGATGTCGTACACCAACATGTTGGGATGACGTTGGTGAAAGAAAACTTGTAGGCCCAGAACTGGTGGAGGAAACGGTGGAAAAGGTGAAAGTAATCCAAAATCACATCAAAGCAGCTCAAAGTAGGCAGAAGAGCTATGCCGATAATCGAAGGAAGGATTTGGAATTTCAAGCCGGTGATCATGTTTTTCTGAAGGTATATCCGTGGAAGGGAGTCATACGTTTTGGTAAGAAAGGTAAATTGAGTCCCAGTTACATCGGACCTTTCGAAATTCTAGAACGAATTGGGGTTGTAGCTTACCGATTGGCAATGCCGCCAAGTCTCTCGAAAGTTCACGATGTGTTCCACGTATCTCTGTTGAGGAAATACATGCCTGACCCAACGCATGTAGTCACCTATGAAGAATTAGAACTGGAACCCGATCTGTCTTATTGCGAAGAGCCCGTCAAGATTCTTGATACGAGAGAACAAGTGCTGAGAAACCGGACGACGCGTCTGGTAAAAGTTTTGTGGAGAAACCATAAGATGGAAGAGGCAACGTGGGAACCCGAGGAACTTATGATGAAGAACCACCCGAGTCTTTTTATGCAGTAATACCCTAGAAATTGCGAGGATGCAATTATTTGAAGGAGGGGAGAATGTAACACCCCATGCTTCCACGGTACGTTTCCCTTCGAATAATGCGATAGCGTGTGTTGTACGCAACCTCGAGTTCTAACACACACCACAACTAATTAAACTAGCCGTTGTGAATATTAATACCTACTTTTTGAAATCATATATATTTTATATTTCAAAATGGACTTCATTTTTGGATTCGGAATATTGAAATTAGCCTAGGGTGAAATTTTGGTACTTTTCGGATAACTTTTATATTTTGATGAATAGTGAAAATTACTAAATTTTAATTAAAAACAACTTTTTTAATCAAAATAATTAATATTGATAAATTATGAATTTGAGTGGTTTTAAAGTATATTTAGAATATATTTTTACCATTTAATTTAATGTTTGTCATTGGACATAATTTCACAATTAAATCAGACATAAACAAGTGTCAATCTTTTGATAGTTATTATCTCTTAAAAACACGCTTTTAATTTTAACAACGGGAATTAATTTTAAATTAATTTCTTCCACTTCTGTGTTTTGAATTTGGAAAAATGGATTACATATTTGGAATCAGGATGTCCAAATTATGTAAATAGGTAACTTTTATTTTTACACATTTTGAATAATTACTGCGGTAAATATTTTATTTACCATGGTTAAAGGGTAAATCCTGTAAATAAGGGTTAAAAAATAATATTATAATAATACAAAATTACCCTAAAACATGTCCTAACCTTATTGGTGGACACATACCCGACCATGGGAATCCTTGGGTCGATTTGGGGACCCCTTAGAGCCACTTGTATGTGGTAGGGACATATTATATTAAAAAAGTTAAAATAAAAATAAAAATGGCATAAGCTTACATCTTTTAGAAGAACAATTTTTACATAGGGTTATACATGTTGGATTTTCGATTATAAATATTCATTAGAAATATAAAAAAATTTCCTACATAATGATATTTTATTTATAATTTTTAGACATCAAATAAGTTAAATTATTAATGACACAATAATGATGCAATGTTTACCTCATTAATAAATCATTTAAATAAATAAGATTATAATGATTAAAATATTATCTAAAACCTGTCCAATTCTTATTGGTTGATGTTATTTAGAAAATGAGTCATCTTATCTTCTACCTAAATGATTTTTGGACCATTATAAACCGAATATAATTATATTATAAAGTAATACTTTCACTCTTTCCTAAAGAGCCCCTCCTCTCCCTTATAAAAGGAGACCACTTCTACTCATTCCTCACACCTCTCAAGCCACTTGTCTCGTCCAAACCCTGCCCAAATAAGCTCCCCACATCCCTCTACTCCTCCTTGAAGCTTCTCCTTAGGCAGAAATCATTTCAAGAAGTCCTTTGGTTCCAGCCAAAGTGAGTTACCTAAATTAAAGGTAACGATTTCTCTTAAATTATTTTCATTTATTTTGCTTCTCCAACACCCAAACTCTTTTTATTTCCTTTCTTTTGTAACAACACCAGTATCCAAAATATACTAGGATGTTGTTATAAGAAGGATTAAAACTACACATACACACAACTCCAGCTAATGGATGATGAACATAATGTTTCTGTGGATGGAAAACTAACGCCTCACGAAACGATGATTGTTCAAATACATCTTACCGCCTCTCATGGTGGCCATTATGATGGAACTGTAATTAAATATGATATTAATGATATATATTTTATATATAAGCTTCTGTAATTCCATTTTATTTCATATCATTATTCATTTCATGTTGTATATACATACGATAATTTCATTTGAGGAAGTGCGGACTACCGCCCCCTTAAAATGATATGACTCGTTCATACCACACATGGAACGTATAAAGGATGGTGTTAATGAACTTAAGTAACATATATAAAATATTATATTATACTGGAATAGTAATATACCTATGTATCATTTGGATTCGATTATTTTAAAATAAAAATTAAATGGAAGTAGCGTTCGTGCGTACGTACGGACTACCGTCTCCACAAACGCGATGAGATTCATTCTCCATCGTATCCATTCAAGTCTTATTCTCATTTTAGGGTTAAAAATAATGTTAATATCATTCTGATTATGAATAAGATATAATCTATCCATTACAAACATGTCTTACGTAACCAAACATTTAAGAAGAACGAATCGATTATCACCCGAAACGACGATAATACTAAGATATTATTAATAAAGCAATGTTAAAAGATCATATATGATATCATATTAATGTATATGATTCTTGTATAATTTAATAACAATTATTTCACCATTATACAGGAGGTTAACCTACCCCAACAAAGGAAAAGTACAAGGTAAGGGTTTATTTCGCAATCTCTTCATTATCCGAGGTTGTTTATACATAATTATCTACTGGGACCTTGTTATCATCCACGTCCATGTTTCTTCAAAATGTATTTCAAAACATTTTTAATATTTAAAATAATATGGGTTAAAGTCATTTATACCCTTGTTTGACTTTTTATAAGAGGTTTATAAGGGAATCTTTCCGTCGTTTTCCAAACAAGGTGCTTTTTAACCTTTTCGACGGAATTAAGATAAGAATATTTTTTTAACTTATACGGCGGGTGCGGTTATTTTCCGCCGTTATAAAATCTTCAAAGCTTACCTTACAAGCTTATAATAATATTTTCAAGAAAATCTTTTATTTTATATGGATCTTAAATGATTTCAAAAATAGAAAGAGATATTTCTCTAAAAAGTGTTTTGATTTCATCTATGTCAACATCCTTTGACGGATTTTACGCTTATTTGAAGTTGATTTATTATGATACAAAACATCTATATTGTATTGAAGGTTTTGTGATATGTTTGACTGTGGATGTGCTATTTTATACCATTCATAGTTTATGGTGAAATTATTGACATTTCGTATGCTAGTTTTAATACGAATGTTTATGTTATGTTTAAACCTTTTCATATGGGAATGCATTGGACTTAATATGTGACGGGTGGAGCCCGCTATAGCTCCTCGATGCATCGGTAGGTCTCATGAGACAAACTAGTGTCTTGGCACAAGGCCTTGGAAAAATCTTATTTGTAGTCTTGGCACGAGGCCTTGGATATGTGGTTATGATAGTCTGGCATTATGCATTCCAACATTATGAAAGTGGTTATTGATATTGCATGTGATTATTCGATTAGTAGAATATCCATGTGAACAAGTAAATGAAATTATTTCATTTTACTTTTGCCATACTATGTTGAAGTTCAAGTTTAAAAGGCTTTTGTTTTAGTAATTCATTGCCTTAAATGTTTATGCTTATTTTTGAATGTTCCGCTATATTGTTATCCTTACTGGGCAATTGATCTCACCCCTTTTCTATGTTTTATTTTTCCCAGGATGTGAAGATGTAAGTTATGAATGACCTGCAGGGATATTATGAGGGGATTATAGTGTGGACTGTGGAAACATTATGTTGTTGTAGTAGTTTTTCATTTTATGATGTAATGTAAAACTTATGAATATATCTAGTGTTTCCAAGGCTACTAAACCAATCGGTCTTTCGATATTTGATCTTTCTTGTGATCATTACAATGTTATGTAATAATGCACCGACTCTGGGTAACTGGGGTCGGGGCGTTACAGGTTTCATGAGAAAAATTAGTGTCTTGGCACAAGGAATTGATAAAATTTTTAATTGTAGTCTGGACATGAGGCCTTGACTATGTGGTTATGATGTCCGACATTATGAATTCCATCATTATAAAATTATCTATTAATATTACATGTGATTATTAGACTAGTATAATATCCATGTAAATATGTAAATGGAATTATTTGATTTATATTTTACATATTATGCTGAATTTTAAGTTTAAAAGGCTTGTGTTTTAGTATTATATATTTCCTTAAATGTTTATACTTATTTATGAAAGTTTCTGCTATATTTTTATCCTTACTGAGAATCTGAGGTCACCCCTTTCTATGTTTTATTTTTCCCAGGATGTGAAGAAATATATTATGACTGAACTATAGAGATAGTATAAGGGATATGAATGCGTTTAAAGGAGACACAATTTTGTTTTTTTTAATTTCATAATATTATGTAAAACTTCTGTTTGTATCTAGTACTTCCAAGGCTACTAAACTAATCAGTATTTTAGGATTTGACCCCTTGTGATCAGCCAATGTTATGTAATAATGCACTGACTCTAGGCAACTAGGGTCGGGGAATTACAGTTGGTATCCAAGGAAGTTTAATACAATCCTTGGAAACTATATTTAAAAAAACTTTGATCAGAGAACATTACTCTAAGATATACTTGGAGGATTAGTATTCAAGAACTTCCTAGAATTTTGGTAATGTATAGATTTTGTGAATTTTCCAAGAAATACATCCCTGTCTGGATACGAGTAGGTAGAGGCAGCTCTGACACAAATGTATATAGGGGTAAAACCCGAAAACAATTCTTTGATCTAGACTTGAAAGGGAACCGGTGCATGACAATAGGCCTTAATGCCCTCTTGGTTACGACACTCCAGAGGGATATGCTTAGGATAATTAACATTTTCTTTACAAACCATAATGAAGGATTTATGAGTAAATATGTTAGAAAATAAACCATTTTTATGATTATGAGACTAGATGTGTGAAAATATTCAATTAATGTTGATAATTTTTCTAGTTTTTGGATTATACATTATGATATGATCTAACCTAGTGTATTTCATTATTTAAAAATGGTGCCTAGTAGAAGGAATGAGAAATCCAACAATGCGAATGATCCAAAGGGTAATAAGGATCATATCTTTTATGGTCTTAAGACACCATTTAGAAGGGAAATAGTATCCCATGAATTCTCATCATATGAATAAATAGTATCGTGTGTTAATTAGATAAGTAAATAATTCTCTGAGTCATATTAATTTGAAGGGATGCCAAAGAAGAAGTGGATGGTAGAGAAAAATATGGATAAAGGGAAGAAGGGAAAGAATGATTTTTCCATATGTGATAACTGTGGAAAGAATCACTGTGAGAAGTTCTTGAAAGGAATGAGAGTTTGTTATAAGTGTGGAGAAAAAAGTCACCAAGTTCGTGATTTCAAGGGTAAGAAAAAGGTTTCAAATGTAAAATGATTCTTCTGTAAAGAGTTGGTACACTACGTGAATCAATGTTCCAATCATCATAGTATACCCCAAATGATTCTATTAGATAATAATGAAGTTATGATACTACTAAAAATGAAGAGGAATGATTAGCGTTATTAAGTTGTTATTAAAGAATTGTGTCATTTGAGTACAAGTTATAAAAATTATAAAGTATATAAGGATTGTAATGTAGTACGTTTTAATTAACGATTTGAGATTTTATGGTACCAAGTAAAGTGACATAGTTTCAAGTTAATCATTTTAGAAAATATATGGTTGGTGGAAATATATCCCTTAATATGTTTCTAAAACTGAGATAATGATTTTGGAATAAGATATAATTGACCTGGATAAAGTATATTGGATATTATTGACTACCTTGGAACTAATTAATTGTTTTTTTATTCCATCATTGTTTGAGCTTACAACATTTTTGAATTTAAGGAGTATATTCGGTATTCTATAAGAAATAAGGGAGCATGAACGTATTCAAAAATGTTTTATGGTAATTCAGGGTGTTACCATGTTTTAAGAAACTACGTGATGAAGGTATTCACATGTTATTATGTGGAAAAAGACATCTTCATTAGGTTTACCTCCCATATAAAATTTTAGACTGTGAGTTTGGATAGAAGTATTTTCGAATAAGTCTAATGGTTGGAATGGAGTAAGTTAAGGACTTGATATTTTGTATGAGGTTAAAGTATAATTTATTGGATACTATGACCTAACCTTTTGGATTTCAGTAAACATATAGAGGATTAAGGAAATAATTTGGGACATTATGATTTATCAAATGTGAATTAGGTATAAAAAAACATTTTTGAACATTCATTTCCTAGTTAAAGGATGAAGTGAAAATAGATCTAAGAACAACCAAATGATGAGATTATGATTAATAAAGGTAATGAAATCATGTATGTCTTCTTGAGTTTATATCTAGATAGTAAATTAATCCATCCTATTCAAAAAATAGAGTATCAAAAAATGTGTTATCCTAATACTTTATGTTTTATTGAACCAATGATACTTTAAATCATCATAGATTGATGGCTTTAAGGCTCTCAATTTTACATTTATTATTCACTTATTTGTGATTGATGACCTCAATCACTAACTATATATATTTATGTTTTCCTCAAATTATGTGTCTCTAATTTCCACCAATGTTCTTTTATTGTAAATCCTAATTTGATGGCAACTTTTTCATTTCCCTTTCTATCTTATTAAGACTAAATTTTAGTAACCCTATTTTTGATGTGAGTTTTCCACAAAGGTATTTTCTATTTTCAAACTTTTATTTTTAAAGAACAATTTAAAATTGTGAGGACATAATTTATTGAATGAGGGGAGAATGTAACACCACAAGATTTCATAATACGTTATCTCTTTAAAGTAATTCAATAGCTTGGGCCACACACAACACTGAGTTCGAGCGCACCACGACTTACCAAACTAGTCATTTAAAAAAGCAGTTATGAATAGTATTAATTTCATTTTGAATTTCATATACTCCATATAATTTTGACATCCATATTATTTTTTTAGACATAATATAAGAACAAATCCAATTTTTCAGATAAAATAAGTGTTTTTTCAAAAAAATGAAATTTTACCACCTTTTAATGGAGAACCCTTTTTAAATCCAATATTTGACACTTTTATATATTAAATTTGACAAAATAAACTTCTTATTTAGAATAGGGACATAAAAATTTATTTTGGATAATTTTTTGGTGGTTTTTTGGCAACTTTCATATTTTGATGAATAGTGAAAAATACTAAATTTTAATTGAAAGATAATTTTTTTAATTAAAATAATTTATATTGTTAAATAATACATTTGAATGGTTTTGAATTATAATTAGATTATATTTTTATCATTTAATCTAATTTTGGTCATTGGAAGTAATTTTACATTTAAATTGGAAATAAACACATATCAATCTTTTGATAGTTTTTACTTCTCAAAAACCCGCTTTCTGGTTTTGATAATGAAAATTAATTTTAAATTAATTAATGAAACTTATATTTTTTGAATTTGGTATAATATACATCATTTTTTAATTTGTAATATCAGAATTAAATTAGGGTAAATTTTTGGTATTTTTCTGAAAACTTTCAATTTTTGATGAATAGTGAAAAATACTGCATAGTACATAAAAACCGACTTTTTCATTTAAATAATTATTTTTAATTAAAATTTTATCTTAAAATAGATACATAATTTATATATTAGTACAATTTAAGTCATTGGAGTCATTTTATAACAATATTAGATATATAAAATTTTATTGAACCATTTTAACGTCTTTTTACCCACCTTTTAGGCACATTTACCCACCTTCTAGGCACATTTGCAAATTTTCATAAAACGCAATTTTAACACTTCTGTGAATTTAATTTCAAAAATTCAAGAGACACGGTTGAAATTAGTAAGTAAAATGTGGTTCAATAGGATGAAAATATTGTTTTGGTGAATAGTAACTTTTGAATTTTATTTACCACGGTTAAAAGTAAATATGGTAATGAAAGGTAAAAATAATATTAAAATTACCCCAACACATGTCCTAATTCTATTGGAAAGTGTATTTAGAAAAAATCAACCTTATGACAAAAATAAGATCCTTTTGATTCATTTGGGTCAGATCATGACATTTATTATATTTTATTTAAAAAAGAGTTAAAAGTGTTAAATTCAATGTTTAATAACTAAAACATTTTTAATATAAGGTTACACATAAGATAAATTAGACTATAAATATTAATTATAAATATAAAAATATTTCCTACATCATGGAATTTTATTTATAACTTTTAGACATTAAATAATTAAATTTATTAATGAAACAATGATGATGCAGTAATTACCTCATTAATGAAAGATTAAATAATTGATATTATAAATATCAAAATAAATGTAAATTGAAACTTTTGATTCCATACACGAATTTTATAGGTGAATATTACATGTTAAGGTTGATTTAATGTATTTTTTTCGAAATAATCAACCTGTTATGACTTTTACAAAAACCAAATACTAAATAGTGTCCAAATTGACACAAATGAGTTTTTAAAAAACAATACTATATTATTAAATGATATAATATTCTTAAAAATATAAGGATCTTACAAAGGACTTATATAATGATATATATGTAATTAATTAACCATTTTAGGTTCGCTTTATATTTTATAATAAGTTTATTAACCATGTATAATAATAATACAAGAAGACATGAAAAAAGTTAAACCATTTAATTGAGGGTTAAATCTAAAAGATAAGGTTAATATGGTGACCTAAAATTATCTAAAACCTATTGGTTGAAAATATTTCGACCCATACCCACCTTATCCTTGAAATAAATCCATTTTGAGCTATTATAAACCAAAAATTATTTTTGAATAAATTAATATTTCAAACTTTTCCTAAAGTGCCCCTCACCTCTCTTATAAAAGGTTACTTCCCATTCTCTTAAATTTACACCTCCAAAGCCATTTGGCTTGGCCAAAACCTGATTAAATCTCCTCCCAACTACCATCACTTAAACCTATAGGCCTTAATTTGATCATAAATCCAACATAAGGATCCCTTTTGTTCAAATCAAAAGGAATAATCTGAAGAAGAGTTAATTATTTAATCACATCTTTCAAAGTTATTTTCTTCTTCCACTTCCTCTTTATTTGTTGTTTCCATACCAAAATAACAACTACCATACCTTATATATATTTTTATGTTATTATAAATATGGAAAAACCATATTTATTATCTTATCCATCCTATGAATGACAAATTCACCATACGTGCGTACGTACGACTTACCGTCTCCACACCATGGTGTAGTTTGTTATTCAACACTTCATTATTTGGATGGCTATAATAATGAGTATAATTGATGTAAATAATAAATATAACATATTAATTATTATTTATATATAACATACCATCCAATTATATATGATTTCACCATCAATAGAATGATATCATCACTCATACGTACGTACGGCTTACCGTCTCCACGACGCGATGAGATTCATTTCCACGTTCACTATTCAACGATGATTATAAAAATATATATGATTAAAAAGTATGTAATATATGAAATAATAATTATACTAGAAATATATATATATGTATATGTATTTACATATATCTCATTCACTTACTTCCGTTCAATATGATATGAAAATAGAAACGATGTTTATGCGTACGTACGACCTACCGTATCCATAAACAGTGTTTTCCATTTCATATATCTATCTATTATAAATATTTATATTCTGAATATATATGATACATAAATAATGTTTTATATTCTGGAAGAAATTAAATCATGATATAAGTTATACGATCAAGAATAAAAAGTCAAAACACGTATGATAAAGAAAGCGATTATTACTCAAAATGTTATTTTAACATAGAAATTATTATTAAATGGGTAGTATAAATCCATAAATGAATAAATTATGATATCATAAATATTAATATGGTTATATTATAATTTAATAACATAATATGGTCATTATACAGAAGGTTAAACATACCCTCGACCAAAGGAAAGTACAATGTAAGGGTTAATTTCTTAATCTCATTATTATCCGAGATTGTTTATGTGTAAGAATTTACTGGGAAATTTTTATCATCCATGTCCTTGTTTCATAAAAATGTTTTCAAAATGAACATTTTAAGGTTTTTTTTGAAGTTACTCTTTATCAAGATCAGCATTTTAAATGTTATAATGATTTATTTTTCTAAATATTTTTAATTAATATCCATGTTTTAAAAATGATTTTAAGGATTTATTTATATGAAAATGATTATTTTAAAATGTAAATTCCCTTAAAAATTTTCAAATTGGTATGAGACACTTTGATTCAAAAATAAATTTTAAATTAATCCCTTTATAAATGAGTTACTTTTAAATGATTTCACAAAAAGGGATACTTCTCTCAAAGAGTTTTACTGATCATTTTCTACTATGTCAACATCCTTTACTGGACATTATTCTTGATTGAGGTTGATTTATTATAATAAAATATTCCATATTGTATTGAATGAGTTATGATATTTTTGATTGTGGATGTGATATTTTTATACCATTCATGGTTTATAGTTAAAGTATTGACATTTTGTATGCTGGTTTTAATATGAATGTTTATGTTATGTTTCAACATTTTCATATGAGGAATGAATTGGACTTATTAAGTGATGGGTGAAGCCCTCTATAGCTCCAAAATTCGTCTGTAGGTATCATGAGACAAATTAGTGTCTCGACACAAGGCCTTGACAAAATTTTTATTTGTAGTTTGGGCACAAGGCCTTGACTATGTGGTTATGATGTCCAACATTATGTATTCCATCATTATGAAATTAGCTATTGATATTACATGTGATTATCCGACTAGTAGAATATCCTTGTAAATAAGTAAAAGGAATTATTTGATTTATCATTTTCATATTATTCTGAAGTTTAAGTTTAAAAGGCTTGTGTTTTAGTGTTATACATCGCCTTAAATATTTATACTTATTTATGAAAGTTTCTGCTATATTGTTATCTTTACTGAGCATCTGAGGTCACCCCTTTCTATGTTTTATTTTTCCCAGAATGTGAAGAAGTATATTATGAATGACCTACAGGGATATTCTAAGGGATATGAATGTGTTCAAAGGAGACACAATGTTATTGTTTTTTATTTCATAATATAATGTAAAAATTATGTATGTATCTAATACTTCCAAGGATAATAAACTGATCGGTCTTCTAGGATTTTATCCCTTGTGATCATGCCGATGTTTTTTAATAATGCACTGAATCTAGGTAACTGGGGTTGGGGCATTACATTCATTCTTATTCTCTTACAGTGTAAAGATGAAGGAAGCCTGAACAATCATTTTCTAATCTATTTTCTGCTGTTTAAAGACAAAGAAGCTAGCTCGACATTGAAGTTTTGTGCTACTGCTGTTGTGCTATATTAAAGATATGATTTCATCTGTCAGTTGTTATTGTAAATGTGAAGTTCAAATTTCACCATAAAAAAATCAATCTCTATAGATTTAGTGGAATGTTGACTACTCGAACTTATTCATGATGGAGTGTTAGATTCTCGAACTAAGCTGTGGATATTTTGGTTCCCTATAATATAACCAGAAGCCCCTATAAAATCCTTGTAAGGTGTCAACTGACTGAACTCAGCTATGGATTGTAAGTTCATGTGATAAGAAGACCTACTAGTGAAAATCACCAAGCTTGTGGAGTAGAGAATTGGTGGAGTGGACTTGGGTATTTATATGTCCCGAACCACTGCACATCCTTGTGTTCCTTTCCTTTATTTATTTTTTCTTCTTGCTTGACTTTAAGAGATAGGTAAATGATCACTTCATTTCAAGATGGAAATTTTAATACAGTGAATATTTTTAAAAGGAAAAAATTTACCCCCTCTTATGTCTTTATCATAGACATCCCAACCTAAAATTGGTATCAAAGGTAGGGATCTACTGATTTCTTTTGGATCTAACAAGACTGAGTTAAATATTCAGCCAAAGAAAATCTCAATGGAAAATTTCAGAGAAGGTATGTCGATGATCTGTGCTCCTTATTTTAATGGTGATAATTATGGATGCTGGAAAGCTTGCATGAATATATATTTTTAGAATCTTGGTTTAAAAGTTTATATAAAAATTATCAAACCTTATGAAATCTTTGAAGAACCAGAAATGGGATCCTACTAAGGAAGCTAAGTATGATATTAATTCAAAAGTCATGAATGCAATTATATATGGTCTTGGTACTGATGAATTTAATCATGTTTCTCATTGTGTTATTGCCTATGAGATGTGGAAGAATATTTTGGTTGCATATAAAGGAACTAAAAATGTTATAAAACTAAGGTACAATACTGCAAAACTTAAATTTGACACATTCAGGATGAAATAATATGAGAGCATCACTCAGATGAATGAAAGATTAACAGAACTTATTAATATTGTTTCTACCTTTGTAACTCCAATTCTAGAACCATATTAGGCTTTAAAAGTAATTAGAGTTTTTCTTTATAAGTGTAATGGAATATCATATACTATTCAACAATCCAATCCATTTAAATAATTAAATATTAAATAATTGATTGAAACTTTGATTATGTACAAAGTAGAGATGCAAGCAGAATCTCAAAATAACATTTCTATCAAAATGGAAATAGCTACACTCAAAGTTTTGATGGATGATTTTTTTGATTTAGATTATAGTCATTCGGTTTCAAGTGATGAGATACCACATCTTGCTAATTTTTGTTGGCAATTTATATTAAATAATAAAAGATAAATTAAAGTTGAATAAAGATAAATAAGTTAGGTTCTATGAGTGTAAAAAGAATGATCATTTGAGATCAAACTGTTCTTTTCTTAAAGCTCAAAGGAAAGATGAATATAAATGTAAAGACCCAAATTTTTCTATTTAAATTATTTTTTTAATTATATGGGAATATTAATAGTCCGCGAAAATTAACAACGCGTGATTCCAAGGCCCGGTGTGCCTGGAATGGATTTCTGACCTTTTTTTAGGTACGTTCATTAAACGCCCGAGCGGTGTTTTGTAACTTTTGAACCGGTGCTCGGAATTGAAATCCAAGGATACCATTGAACTTTCAGCACCAATATTCTCTTAAGGATACCTTCACCTCAACCGCAATAGGTCAAGGGTATACGTTAGTTTTTTTGGATTTTTCGTGGGAGGGTTAGACAAATAATAAAATAAAATAATTACATTTATTTTATTTTTAAACCCTCCCATTTGAATCATGAAGGTGGGGACCACACGAGGGTGTTCAGGAAGTTAATGCTAGGCATTAAATGCCTGGATACACAAAATGTGTAACCACTTTCCTCTTTAATTAATAGGATTCATTAATTCGGAATTAATGAATCAACTTGTTAATTAAGAGTTTTTTTATTAACTCTTGGAATCTCCCCATTGATGTGCCAACATTAATTATTAACTTATTAATTTGGCACCTCACCTCTCATGGGGAAAAGGATTGGCAAAGGAGAGCCTTTGGAGAAACATCCTCCAAACGAAGAACCTCTCCAAAGTAGAACGTTCTCCGGATCAAGAACGAGGAACTGAATTTGGAGCCGGTTGTGGAAGCGACGAACGTCAGCGACTTCATCATCTTCATCCCCTTCCTCGCACTGTCTCCAACAAACATCAAGGTAAGGGAATTTATATTTTAATTTATTCTTCATGATGAATCATTGTTTCAATATTTGAACCACCTGTTACCGACTTAACGCGGAGGGTTTAGACCGAATGAACACGGCCCGATTCCTCCACAAATTTATTATTGACATGTTCTTCATGGGCCGTGATGACAGCGGTGTCACAACCACACCGCTGAAGGATACTACAACCCGTCTTCCGCGGCGGTGAGAAGACAGTGGCTGGAACACCGACCGACCACGAGGAGGTGGGGCGATGCTCGTTTGTGCCACCGATTGAGCAAGAGGCTACGGTCCGTCGGCCGCGGTGGAGCAGGGCGGCATCCAACATCTAGATGACCACATGGAAAATAGGTGGGGTGTATCTGCACCACCAAAGCAGGAGACCACAGGCGCTTGGCTGTGGTAGAGGCTGGAGGGTAGCCGACATCCAGCTGGTTGCGGTGAAACAGCGGCGCGCATCCGCACTGCTGGGAGGAGAACCATTCGGCCGTTCCAGACGGTCATGACACATTGAGTGGGACAACGAGAGGTCTTGCATGACATCAAGGCGACTGAATGGCCATCGTGCCATTCAAAATACCGGGGGCGCCTCCCCCTGGGTTGCGGCTAGGGCGGACCCCACCACAGCGGGCCACCTGACCACGGGCCATGCCAGCTAGCTGGGTCGGGCCACCCCCTTCCCAGGTCAGGCCCGCCGCAGCCCAGGCCAACTAGGTTGGGTCGGTCGGCCCAGGCTGGTTTAGACCGACTGGGTCAGACCAGATCCGAGCCCATCCGGACCAAGATACACCTTTTTGACCGTAACTTGAGAACCGAGCATCCATTTGACGGACCGTCTATGGAACCAGAATAATTAGATCGAGATGGTGCTTCTGGTATGATTAAATTGAGTTTTGGATAAAGTTGGAGTATGGATGGGTTGGATCGAACCCCAAATCCAACCGAGCCCTCGGAGTAGAAACACAAATAACTTACAGACCAGGCGTCCGATTAATGCGTTGTCTACTATGTTGGGTTTCTTATGACGTGACATATCTTTGGGATAATTCTTAGTGGAACTTCATGGTGCTTGAGGTACGACTAATGTCTTGAGAATCAGCTCTCCCAAATTTACTAATAGTGGGAATCCAGTGGCTAGTAGTGAGGCGGAGGTTGGAGACAGACTATACAGAGATTAGTATCGAGTGATCCTCTATGGGTCAACACTGATCCTGTGTGGGTCAGATCCTGTATGGGTCAAAACTTGGTGATCCTATGTGAGTTAGTGCATACTGATCCTGTGTGGGTCAGATCCTGTGTGGGTCAGCGCTCAACGATCCTGTGTGGGTCAACACATACTGATCCTGTGTGGGTCAGATCCTATGTGGGTCTTTGTGGGGGTTAGTTACCTATCGATCCTAGGTGGATCAGATCCTGTGTGGATCATTGCAGGGGTTAGTACCTATCTATCCTAAGTGGGTTAGACTTTGTATGGTCAACAGTAGTACCTCTTAACAGAATAAGATGATCTAGCTTCGCGATTAATCATCTTTACTTCTATACTTCACTGAAAACCTGGTTTGAGTTGAGACTCTATGTGAGCTGTCTCTACTTTGTGATTGTGATTGAGGTTATGATATGTGGTACTTTACCTGTGTGGTACTTTACATTCATGGTGTTACCATGTGGGTTTTCTTTGTGGAATTCTAGGAGTCCTTCGGGGTCCCTACGAAGTATCGTTATACTCACCCCTGCACAGGATTCGCTCGCACCTTGTTGCGTCTTGTGCAGACAACGTACAACATTGATCAAGTCTGAGGGATCCAGGATTAGATAGTGCTCAGAGGTGGAAATTCAGTGTGACATGATGCATAGGAGACATGCAGACGTGGAGTATTGTGGAGGTGACGTGTACATAACCTTCAGGAAGGATCTGTGAGGGATGATCCATGAGCTTCTTTTCACCTTTCAGCTATTTTTTACTTTTCATTTTTACTTGTACTTTTCTAGTTGGGATTGTATTCCTACCCCTTCTACTTTCAACACTCTTTTACTATAGCAGTTTACTTCACAGTTGCTTCTTGTTGTGTTCTTAGACCGTGTGTTTGTACAGGTTTAAAGGCAACACCTTCCTGTTTTTGGGAATATGACTTTTGGTGCTAGTCACCAGCCCTTGGCCTATGGAATGTGGGCTTGGGGTAGTCACGACACGAACCCTGGGGGTGGGTCATGATAAAGTGGTATTAGAGGAGTTCGGTTCTACAAAAGAACTAGGACTCTGATATTTTATATGTGGCAATAGTGTTAAGTGTTATGAGTGTGGGTTTTAGTTTGGGGAATCCAGTGTTGGTGTGGCGACCGATGTATCCATACACGAGGACCTTTAATTCGGATTTATGACTTAGTGCATGAAAACACTAATTGCATGTGTTTTTGAAAAGTTTTTATTTTGATTTATCTGGAGTCAGCTCACCAGGTATAACTTAATGACTGTGGGGAACCTATTCCTTATCATGATGCCACCACAAAGATAGCCACCTTGGTTTTCTTAGAGAGTACACGATGACGGCCCACTGAGCGATGAGGCTTCGGTGTAGGGCCCTTTTGCGGTGTTAGCACCTTCGGGTGGTGTACCAGCCACACCACTACCTATTGGGCAACCGTTTCCACTATCCCACCAGCAGAGGGTGCATACCGACTGAGTACGTTTCATGAGTTTTAGTGGCAGAGACCTCTGAGGTTCCAAGGAGAGATGGACCAGCAGGCGGCTGAGGACTGGATGGAGGTTGTGGCTAGAGTTTTCCGCATAGTTGAGACAGCAGTAGAGCATATGGTGATCTTAGCTTCTAGTCTTTTCCAGTGAGTGACCATGAGGATCGTACGCATACTGAAGAGGCTTTAGTATGTGTACAGTTGCCCGAGATATCACCTTTAGGTAGTGTGTCAGCTATATCACTGCCCATTGGTCAGTAGTTACAATCATCATTACCGGTAGAGGACACATGTAAGCTTAGTTACTTACAAAAGTTTTAGTATCAGATACCCCTCTGGTTCCAAGGCGAGCCCAAATCACAGGTGTCTAAGGATTGGCTTGAGGAGGTGGCCTAGTTTTCATCTAGCCAGGGCACCATTTGATCAGATGGAGGTCCTAGTAGTGAGACTTATATGTGGCTTAGTATGATGATGACAAGGTTTAGGTTACCCTGATCTTTCAAAGAGGTGAATTTTTTGTGTACAAGCTTGAGAACCTTCCTCAGATAAAGGGGTCTCTTGCCATAAAGAGATAAGGGATGAGAGTTACATAGAGATTCTATAGCTTTGACAGGACGACATGTCAGTAGCAATGTATTCATCGAGGCGTACTGACCATTCCTGGTACACGATGAATATGATACAATCAGTGATTCGAGGCTCGGACTTTTGAGTGAGGTGTGTATAAGGACATCCGAGCTAGAAATATTCCTATATGCATTCCTACCCATGTTAGGGTGGTAGAAAGAACCTTTATGGTAGAATTTTCTTTGGATGAGCGGATATAGACAATGAATGTTAGCAGTATGAAAGTATAAAACTGACGCCAGTCTCTGAGACTTGGGTGTGTAATATGTTTCAAGAAGAGGAAGTGACAGGGACAGATGAATCTGTAGGGAAGAAGATGTGTAAGTGGAGCTAAGAGAGTAGCATGAGGTGGTATACTTTTCTACATGTTACAACCACCACCTCAATGTGGTCCCCACCAGGTTCAGGGGGCTGGAGGACAGGGGAAGGGAGTAGTTGCATGCGGTCAAGGAGTGTGACCCAATGACTCCAAAAATGATTATAGGTACGATCTGTGTCTACTAATAGCTACCACATCAATAGAAATAGGTACCAATCATTCCTTCCTTCCATGAATCTTCTCTAAGACATAGATTTTTCGGTTAAACCGTTGACTTGACCCTCATATCTCAAGATACCTTTGGGAGGATACTCGATAATCACACTTACACCGATGGTGTGACCTGACCCTTGAGGCAAGAGTTTCGGTTGGAACCTCTTGGTGGCAGCATCGAAGCCTTACGATGTTAGTTTGGGTATGGACTGGGCATCAACATTTCATACTCAGATTGACTATATTAGTAAAAAAGTTTGTGGTTTATCTACAACATGGGAATGGGGTTTTCCTTGGTCGGTGAAAAAGGAAAACCCAGACAGCACATGATAAACTCATTCATAGGAGGGTGCAGCCGATCACTCTTGAGTAAGCCAACTCTACCCTCATGGCAGCGGTAGTTTTGGGTTTTTAGTTCCCAACAAGTGTGGAAGAGTGTGGGGATATCTTTTCAAAAGATGTTTCCAGGGTTACCTCCCCAAAGGGAGAGGGACTTCTGCTTTGGCTGGGTACTACCAGAGTTTTGAACCAGACTTTTCCAGAGTTGAAACACCCTTTTCATCTTTGAAAAAGAAGGGGAAACCTTTCCTGTGGACAGAGATATGCCAATAGAGTTTCCAGGAACTGAGGAAGATACTAACGAGTGCCCCCATCTTAAGGCTTCCAGAAGAGGGCATTGAGTATGTAGTCTACTACGACGCATCAAGGACCAGAATTGGATGTGTCCTGATGGAGGAGCAAGCAGTTATCACTTATGATTCATAACAGCTGAGACAACATGAGAAGAACTACGCTACCGATGAAATGTAGTTAGAAACAATGATATTTTCCTTGAAGATGTGGTGCCATTACTTGATGGGAGAACCTTTTATAGTCTACTATGATCAAAAGAGTCTTAGGTATATCTTATCACAGAAGTACCTGAACCTGAGACATCGACAATGCATAGATTTCATCCAGGACTATGACCTTGAGATAGTCTATACTCATGGGAAGGGGGAACATGGTAGCAGATGCACTCATCAGAAGGTCTGGTCTACAAATACTGTGTGAGGCATTAGATCAGCTAGTCGCACTATGGATATCCTTTGCAGATAAATATGGAGAAACTACCTATAGTCTATGACAGTCACTCTTCCACTCCTTCAGTGAGTCATGGAGTCACAACTTGAGACGTTGACTGCGAGGTCCGACGTGCTCAGATATCCTCAGGTCAGTCTCCTGAAGGATTTTCTAAAGGTGGGGAGCACTTCAACCTCTTCAGAGGGCGTACTATGGTACTAGTGGATCTTAGGGAGGAAGTGTTAAGGGAGTTCTATACATCCTCTCTAGTGGTACATCCATGAGTGGCGAAGATGTACTAGGACCTTCGGCGTCAACACTGGTGGCCGAGAATAAAGAAAATAGTGACAAAGTTTGTCTCACAATGCCTCACTTGTCAGCAAGTGAAGGTAGAGCATCGGGTTCCAGTAGGTTTATTTCATCCACTAGAGGTTTTAGAGAGTAAGTGGGATAGAATCTCCATGAAATTTGTGATAGGACTTCCATGCACGTCCAAGGGGCATGATTCCATCTGGGTGATCATTGATCAACTCACCAAATCTGCCCACATTCTACCTATTAGAGAGAAGGGATCAGTAGAGAGATTGGAATGCCTATATGTGCAGGAGATTGTATGGATTAATGTATTTTCATCTATTATTGTCTCCAATCGTGATGCATGTTTCACTTACTGACTTTGGAAGGGGTTGCAGGAGGCGTTCGGGACACATCTTCTATTGAGCACCGTCTTCCATCCTCAGACGGATGGTCAAATAGAGCGGACTATTAAGAAACTTGAGGACATGATGCGTTATTGCATCCTAGATTTTGGCTACATCTAGGAGTATCACTTTTCTTTGGTGGAGTTTGCGTACAACAAAAACTATGATTCCACTATCGAAATGGTACCATTCGAGGAATTGTATGGTCAACCTTACAGATCACCTCTTTGCTGGACTGACCTAGGGGAGTCAGCATTCATGGGACCAGAGATGGTCTAGGCTACCACAAAGAAGGTGCAAATCATCCAGGAGTGGATGAAGACTGCACAGAGGTGGTAGAAGTCCTATGCTGACAGGAGACTAAGACCTCCTGAGTTTGAGGATGGTGACTATGTCTTTCTATGGGTCTCACCTTGACAAGGTTTGAGGAGATTTGGTAGGGGCGACAAGTTATCTCCGAGGTTAATTGGACCCTTTCAGGTCCTCAACAGAGTTGGTGAGGTGGATTACCGCTTAACTCTTCCCCCTTAGTTTCACTAGGTGCACGACGTTTTCCACGTATCTTAGCTGAGGAGATACGTACATGAACCTTTGAACATCATTGACCGGGGAGAGCTAGACATCGATGATGGGGAGACATTTTCGAAGGTTCCAGTGGAGATTGAGGATCGATAGGAGAGGGTCCTTCATGGGAAGTTGATACCTATGTTGCACAGTCGTTGGCAGCATGAGAACCTCTAGGAGATCACATGGGAGTGGGAGGCTCAGATTCGTGCTCAGTACCCCCACTTGGTTCCCTTGTTTGTGTTTTGGCTTTTGGGGATGCAAGGCCCTGAGGTGGGGAGAATGTAAAGAAATGGATTTTTCATGTAATTTTGTTTAATTATATGGGAATATTACAAGTCCTTGAAAATTGACAGCGCGTAATTCCGAGTCCTGGTGTACTCAGAATGAATTTATGAACTTTTTTCGGGTACGTTTAGTAAACACACAAGCAGTGTTTTGTAAATTTTGAACCGGTGCTCAAAATTGAAATATGAGGACACCGTTGAACTCACAACATATATATTCTCTTAAAGATACCTTCATCTCTACCGTAGTAAGTTGAGGGTAGAAGTTAGTTTTTTCAGATTTTTCATGGGAGAGTTAAACAAATAATAAAATAAAATAATTACTTTTATTTTATTTTTAAACCCTACCATTTGAATCATAAATGTGGGGAACACACAAGGGTGGTTAGGATTTTAATGCTGGGTATTAAATTTCCTAGTTACATAAAATGTGTAGCCACTTTCCTCATTAATTAATAGGATTCATTAATTCTGAATTAATGAATCAACTTGTTAATTAAGAGTTTTTTTATTAACTCTTGAAATCCACCCATTGATGTGCCAACATTAATTCTTAACTTATTAATTTGGAACCTCACCTCTCATGTGGAAAAGTATTGGAAAAGGGGAGCCTTTGGAGAAACATCCTCCAAATGAAGAACCTCTCCAACAAAGAACATTCTCCGAATCAAGAATGAGGAACTGACTTTGGAGCCTGTTGCAGAAGAAACGGACGCTGGAGAATTCATAGTCTTAATCCCCTTCCTTGTGCCATTTCCAATGAATGTCAAGGTAATTAAATATCTCTTTTAATTTATTCTTCATGATGAATCATTTTTTCAATCTCTGAACCACTTGCTTCCGACTTAATGCAGAGGGTGCAGGCCGAATGAACACAACTTGATTCCTCGACAACTTTATTATTGACGTGTTATTCGTGGGGCGTGATGACGGAGGGGTCGCAACCGTGTCGTCGAAGAAAACCATGACCCATCAGCCACATTGGTGAGAAGTTAGTGGCCGACACACCGACCGACCGTGAGGAGGTGGGGCAGCACGCATCCGCACCACCGGTTGAGCAGGAGGACGCGACCCGTTGGCCGCGGAGGAATAGGGTGGAGGCCGACATCTGGCCAGACATGTGGCGAAGCAGTGGTGTGAATTTTCACCTTTGGGTAAGAAGACCATGGCTGCTTAGCCGTGACAGAGGCCAAAGGACGACCGACATCCGGACAACCATGGTGGAGCTGCGGTGCGTGTCCGCACCGCTGGGAGGAGAACTGGATGGCCGTTCTGACCGATTGTGACACATCAAGGGGGACCACCGAGTGGTCTCGCATGCTAGCAGGGTGATTGAATGGCCATCAGTCCATTCAGAATACTGGGGGGCGCCTCCCCCCAGGTTGCAGCTAGGGAGGACCTTGCCACAATGGGCAACTCGACCGCGGGATGGGCTAGGCCGCCCCCTTCGCGGTCCGTGCCGGACCGCGGCCTAGTGGGCCGAGACCGCCAAGGCCCAGGACAACTGGGTCAGGTCGAACCTAACCGAGTCGGGTCATCCCAGGCTGGGTCGGACTAGACTCAGGCCCATCCAGACCCAAATACGCCTTTTTGGCCGTAACTTGAGAACTGTGAGTCTGTTTGAAAAACCGTATGCGATAGCAGAATCCTTGGATCGAGCTGATAATTTTGGTATAAAACACTTTAGTTTTGGATAAATTTGGAGTTCGACTGGGTTGGATCAATCCCCGAATCCAACCAGGCCCTCAGAGCAGAGACACTAATAACTTACAGACGATGTGTTCGATTGACGCACCGTCTGTTGCATTGGGTCCCTTTTGACATGAAGGAACTTTGGGATACTTCTTGGTGGTAGTTGACATACGAATGTTGAATTGAGTAGTGGTTATACAAACTTTCTAATAGTGGGAATCCAGTGGTTAGTAGTGAGGCGGAGGTTGGAGACAGAGCATACTGTGGTCAGTACCGAGCGATCCTGTTTTGGTCAGCACCGATCCTGTGTGGGTCAGATCCTATGTGGGTCAGCACTTAGTGATTCTGTGTGGGTCAGTGCATACCGATCTTGTGTGGATCAGATCCTGTGTGGGTCAGCACTCAACGATCCTGTTTGGGTTAGCGCATACCGATCCTGTATGGGTCAGATCCTGTGTGGGTCATTGCGGGGGTTAGTTACCTATTGATCACGGGGGGATCAGATACTATGTGGGTCATTACGGGGGTTAGTACCTATCGATACTATGTGGGTCAGACTCTGTATGGTCAGCAGTAGTGCCTCTTGACAGAATAAGATGATCTAGCTTTGCGACTAATCATCTGTACTTATATACTTCACTAAAAACCTGGTTTGAGTTGAGACTCTATATGACCTATCTTTACTTTATGATTGAAATTGAGGTTATGATATGTGGTACATTACCTATGTGGTACTTTACCTTTTTGTTGTTACCCTGTGGTTTTTCTTTGTGAAATTCTAAAAGACCTTCAGGGTCTTGGGGTCCCTACTAAGTATCATTATACTCACCCCTGTACGGGCTTCGGCCACACCTTGTTGTGTCTTGTGAAGACAACGTACAACATTGATCGAGGATGAACAAGCTAGGACTGGACAGTGCTCGAAGGTGGACATTTGGCATGACGTGACATGGAGGAGATAGGCAGACATGGAGTACTATGGAGGTGATCTGTACCTACCCTTCAGGTAGGATCCGCGGTGGACAATTCGGGAGATTATTTTCACCTTTCATCTATTTTGTACTTTTTATTTGTACTTGTTCTTTTCCAGTTGGGCTTGTATTCCAGCCCATTTTACTTTCAACACACTTTTACTACAACAGTTTACTTCACAGTTTCTACTTATTGTTTTCTCGGACCTTGTGTTTGTACAGGTTTAAAGGCAATGCCTTTCCGTTTTTGGGAATATGCCTTTAGGTGCTAGTCACTATCCCCTGGCCTATGGAAGACGGGCTTGGGGTAGTCACGACATGAGCCCCGAGAGACAGGTCGTGGCAAAGTGGTATCAGAGGAGTTTGGTTCTACTGAAGAACTAGGACTTTGATCTTTTCTGTGTGGAAATAATGTTAAGTGTTATGAGTGTGGTTCTTAGTTTGGGGAATATAGTGTTGGTGTGGCAGCCTATGCATCCATAAACCAGAACCCTAAATTATGATTTCCAACTTTGCGCATGAAAACACTAAGTGCTTGTGTTTTTGAAAAGTTTTTATTTTTATTTATTTAGAGTTAGCTCATGAGGTATAAATTAATGATCACGGTGCACCTGTTCCTTATTAGGATACCGCCATGAAGATAGCCACCCATGTTTCCTTAGAGAGTACGTGATGACGGACCACCGAGTGATGAGGCCTCGGTGTAGGGCCCTATTACGGTGTTAGCACCTTCGGGTGGTGTAACAGTAGCACCACTACCCATTGGGCAGATGTTGCCACTAGACCACCCACAGAGGGTGCACGCCAACTGAGCTCGTTGCACAAGTTTCAGCGGTAGTGGCCTCCGAGGTTCCAAGGTGAGATGGACCCACAGACAGCTAAGGACTAGATGGAGGCCAAGGCTAGAGTTTTCCGCATAGTTTAGACACCAGTATAAAAAATAGTGATTTTAGCTTCTAGTCTTTTCTAGTGAATGACCACGAGGATGATACACATAGTGATAAGGCTTCGATACATGGATCGTTGCCCGAGATAGTACATTCAGGTAGTGTGTCGGCTATATCACCGCCTGTTGGTCAATAGTTTCAATCTGCGTTACTGGTAGAGGAAACATATAGGCTTAGTTCCTTACAAAAGTTTTAGTATCAGACACCCCTCAGGTTCCAAGGTGATCCCAACTCACAGGTGGCTAAGGAATGTCTTGAGGAGGTGGCTGATTTTCCATCTAGCCATGGAACCATTCGATCAGATGGCGGTGCTAGTAGTGAGCCTTATATATGGCTCAGCAGGATGATGACAGGGTTTAGGTTACCCTGATCTTACAAAGAGGTGACTTTTCTATGTACTATCTTGAGAACCTTCCTCATAGAAGGGGTTCTTTTTCCATAAAGAGCTAAGGGATGAGAGTTCTCTAGAGATTCTACAGCTTCGACAGGACAACATGTCGGTAGCTGAGTATTCATCGAGGTGTACCGACCATTCCTGGTACACGATGAAAATGATACGATCAATGATTCGAGGCTCAGAATTTCAAGCGAGGTGTGTATAAGGACATCCGAGCAAGAACTATTACTCTATGCATTCCTACCTATGTTAGGGTGCTAGAGATAACCTTTGCGGTAGAATGTTATTTGGCTGAGCGGATACAGCTAGTGAATGTTAGTAGTGTGAAACCTAGAAATTGATTCCAATCTCTGAGACTTGGGCGTGTAAAATGTTTTGGGAAGAGGAAGTGATAGGGACAGATGAATCTAGAGGAAAAAATATGTGGAAGTGAATCTAGGAGAGCAGCATGAGGTGGTATAATTTTTGATATGTTACAACCACTACTTCAATGTGGTCCCCACCAGGCTTAGGGAGCTAAAGGAAAGGGGAAGGGAGTAGTTTCATGCGGTCAATGAGTGTGGACCAATGACTCCAGGAATGATTATAGGTATGGTTTGTGTCTACTAATATCTTTCTGTATCAATAAACATAGGTACCAATCATTCCTTCTTTCCACAAATCTTGTCCAAGAACTAGAATTTATGATTAAACCATTGACTTGACCCTCACATCTAGAGATAACTTTGGGAGGAGACTCGATAATCACACTTACGCTGATGGTGTGATCTGACCCTTGAGGTAAGAGTTTTAGTTGGAACCTCTTGGTGGCAGCATCTAGGCCTTATGACGTTAGTTTGAGTATGGACTCGACATCCATAGTTCATACTCAGATTGAATGTATAAGGAAAAAAGGTTGTGGTTTATCTACAACATGGGATTGAGGTTTTCCTTAGTTAATGAAAAAGGAAAACCCAGGCATCATAGGATAAACTCATGCATAAGAGGTTGCATTCGATCACTCTTGTGTCAGCCAAACTTAACCTCGTGGAAGTGGGAGTTATGGGGTTTCAGTTCCCAAAAAGTGTGGCAGAGTGTGGGGATATATTTTCAAAATATGTTTCCAGGGTTACCTCCCTGAAGGTAGAGGGACTTCTGGTTTGGCTGGGTAATACCAGAGTTTTTAACCGGACTTTTACAAAGTTGCGGCACCTTTTACAGCTTTGACAAATAAGGGGAAACCTTTCCTTTGGATGTAGAGATGCCAACAGAGTTTCCAGGAAATGAGGAAGAGACTGACAAGTGCCCCCATATTGAGGCTTATAGAAGAGGGTGTTGGGTTTGTAGTCTACTGCAACGCATTAGGGATCATACTTGGATGTGTCCTGATGCAAGAGCAAGAAGTGATCACTTATGGTTCACATTAGCTGAGACAAATGAGTAGAACTATGCTACCCATGACCTGGAGTTAGCAGTAGTGGTCTTTTCCATGAAGATGTGGTGACATTACTTGATGGGTGAACATTTTATAGTCTACTCTGATCACAAGAGCTCAGGTATATATTCTCATAAAAGGAAATAAACCTGATACATCAACAATGGATAGAGTTCATCCAGAACTATGACATTGAGATATTCTATACTCCTGGGAAGGGAAAACATGGTAGCAGACGCAGTCAGCAGGAGGTATGGTCTACAACTACTGTGTGAGGCATCAGAGAAGCTAGTCACACTGTGCATATCTTTCGTGGATAAATATGGAGTAACTACCTCTAGTATATGACAATCACTCCCCCACTCCTTCAGCGAGTCATGGAGGTACAACTTGAGATATTGACTGTGAGGCCTGATGTGCTCAGATATCCTTAGGACGGTCTCATGAAGGATTTTCTGAAGGAGGGGAGCACATCATCCTCTTCCAAGGGTGTACTATGGTACTAGTGGCGCTTAGGGAGGAATTTTTGAGGTAGTTCCATACATCCCATCTAGCGGTACATCCAGGAGGGGAGAAGATGTACCCGGACCATCGACGTCAACACTGGTGGTTGGGAATGAAGAAAGCTGTGGCAGAGTTTGTCTCATGGTGCTACACTTATCAGCAAGTGAAGGCAGAACATCAGGTTCCAGTAGGCTTAGTTCAACCACTAGAGGTTCTAGAGTGGAAGTGGGATATAATCTCCATGGACTATGTGATAATAATTCCACGCACGTCTAAGGGGCATGATTCCATCTGGGTTATCATTGAACAACTCACCAAATCGTCACATATCCTACCTATCAAAGAGCAGGGATCAGTAGAGAGTTTGGGATGCCTCTACATACATAAGATTGTACGGATTTATGGAGTGCCATCTATGATTATCTCCAATCGTGATGCACATTTCACTTACCGGCTATGGAAGGGGTTGTAAGAGTCATTTGGGACACAACTTCAGTTGAGAACCACCTTCCCTCCTCAGACGGAAGGTCAGACAGAGTGGATCATTCAGACCCTTGAGGACATACTGCGTGCTTGCATCCTAGATTTCAGCTGCAGCTAAGAGGATCACTTGACTTTGACGAAGTTTGCATACAACAACAACTATCATTCCACTATTGGAATGGAACCATTCAAAGCGTTGTACGATCAACCTTGTAGATCACCTATGTGTTAGACTAGCCTAGGGGAGTCAGCACTCATGGGACCAGGGTTGGTCCAGGAAACCATGAAGAAGGTGTAGATCATCGAGGAGTAGATGAAGACATCACAAAGTAGGCAGAAGTCCTATGCTAGCAGGAGACTAAGACCACTTGAGTTTGAGGATGGGGACCATGTCTTTCTACGGGTCTCACCTCGATGAGTTTTGCAGAGATTTAGCTGGGGAGGAAAGTTTTCTCTGAGGTTCATTGGACCCTTTCAGGACCTCATCAGAGTTGGAAAGGTGGATTAACTCTTAGCTCTTCCCCCTCAGTTGCACCACGTGCACGAAGTTTTCCACGTATCCCAACTAAGGAGATACATAAACGAACCTTCACACATTATTGAATGGGAAAAGCTAGACATAGACAATGGGGATATGTTTTTGGAGGTTTCAGTGGAGATTGAGGATCGACAGGAGTGGGTCCTTCATGAGTGGTCGATACCTATGGTGCATGTTCGTTGGCAACATGAGAACCTCCAGGAGAGCACATGGGAGCAGGAGGCTCAGATTTTTTCTCAGTACCCCAACTTGTTTTCCTAGTTTGTGTTTTGGATTTCTGGGTTGAAATATATGAGGCGGGGAGAATGTAAAGACCCAGATTTTTCCATGTATTGTTTTATTTATATGGAAATATTAAGAGTCCGTAAAAATTGACGGTGCATGATTCGAAGGCCCAGTGTGCCCGGAATTAAATTCTGAACTTTTTTTCAGGTACGTTCAGTAAACACGTGAGTGGTGTTTTATAAATTTTGAACCAGTGCTCTGAATTGAAATTTGAGGACTTTGTTGAACTCGCAACGCCGATATTTTCTTAATGAGACCCTCTCCTCGACTGTAGTAGGTCGATGGTAGATTTTTTTTTTTGTATTTTTCATGGGAGGGTTAGACAAATAATAAAATAAAATAATTAATTTTATTTTATTTTTAAACCCTCCCATTTGAATCATGAAGGTGGGGACCTCATGAGGGTGGTTGGGCATTTAATTCTGGGCATTAAATACCTAGTTACAAAAAAATGTGTAACCACTTTCCTCTTTAATTAATAGGATTCATTAATTCTGAATTAATGAATCAACTTGTTAATTAAGAGATTTTTTATTAACTCTTGGATCTCCCCATTGATGTGCCAACATTAATTCTTAACTTATTAATTTGGTACCTAACCTATCATGGGGAAAAGGATTGGAAAAGGAGAGCCTTTGGAGATACATCCTCCAAATGAAGAACATCTCCAATGAAGAACGTTCTCCGGATCAAGAATGAGGAACCGACTTTGGAGCCTCTTATGGAAGAGACAGACGTCGATGACTTCATCATCTTCTTCCCCTTCCTCACGCCATCTCTAATGAACGTCAAGGTAGGGAAATTGCTCTTTTAATTTATTATTTATTATGAATCATTGTTTCAATCTTTGAACCACCTGCTACCAACTTAACGCGGAGGGTGTGGGCCGAATGAACATGAACCGATTCCTCCACAACTTTATTATCGACGTGTTCTTTGCGGGTCAAAATGACGGCAACTTCACAACTGTTCCATCAAAGGAGACCACGACCCGTCGGCTGCGACGGTGAGAATACAGTGGCCAACATGCCTGTCGGCTGCGAGGAGGTGGGGCGGCATGCGTCCGCATCGCCAGTTGAGTAGGAGGCCGTGAACCATCGGCCGTAGTGGAGCAGGGTGGCGGCCAACATCCGGCCGACCGTGTGGTGAAGAGGAGGCACGTTTCTGCGCCGCCAGAGCAGAATACCACAACTTCTTGATCATGGTGGAGGCCGGAGGGTGGCTGACATCCAGCTGGCCACAGTGGAGCAGCGGCGCGTGTTCGCACCGCTGGGAGGAGAACCAAATGGTCATTCCGGCTGGTCGTTCTGGCTATTCGTGACGCATCGAGCAGGGCTTCCAAGTGGTCCTGTGTGCCAGTAGGGTGACCGAATGGCCATACGTCCGTTCTGAATATCGGGGGGTGCTTCCCCCTGGGTTACTGCTAGGGCAGACCCCGCTACGACAGGCCACCCGACGACGGGCTGTGACCAGCGGGCTAGGCTGGGCCGCCCCCTTCGCGGGCTGAGTTAGAATGCAGCCCAGTGGTTTAGGCCCACCACAACCCATGAAAACTGGTTCAGACCGTACACGAGCCCATCCAAACCTAGATACGCCTTTTTGGCTGTAACTTGAGAACCAGACGTCCGTTAGACGAACTGTCTGTGGCACTAGAATCCTTGGATCAAGATAGACCTTTTGGTATACTCCACTTGAGTTTTGGATAAAGTTGGAGTATGAACATGTTGGATCAAACCCTGAATCAAACCGGGGCCTCGGAGCAGAAACACTAATAACTTATAGACCAGGCGTACGATTGACGCACTGTCTATTAAATTGGGTCCCTTATGACATGATAGACCTTTGGGATACTTATTCATGGAACTTAGTGGTGGTTAAAGTATGACCAATGGATTGAGGAGTGGTTCTACCAAACATGATAATAGAGGGAATCTAGTGGCTGACAGAGAGCTGGAGGTTGGAGACAGACCATACGGAGGTTAGTATCGAGCGATCCTATGTGAGTCAGCACCGATCCTGTGTGGTTCAGATCCTATGTGGGTCAGTGCTCAGCAATCCCGTGTGGGTTAACACATACCGATCCTGTGTGGGTCATTGCAGGGGTCAGTTACATATCGATCCTGGGTGGATCAGATCCTGTGTGGGTCATTACGGGGGTTAATACCTATTGATCTTATGTGGGTCAGACTCCGTATGGTTAGCAGTAGTGTCTCTTGACAGAATAAGATGATCTATCTTCACAACTAATCATATATACTTCTATACTTAACTAAAAACTTGGTTTGAGCTGAGACTCTATGTGAGCTATCTTTACTTTATGCTTGTGATTGAGGTTATTCTATGTGGTACTTTACCTGTGTGGTACTTTACCTTCATGGTGTTACCTTGTGGTTTTTCTTTGTGGAATTCTAGGAGACCTTCGGGGTCTTGGGGTCCCTACTGAGTATCGTTATACTCACCCCTGTATAGGCTTCACCCACACCTTGTTGTGTCTTGTGAAAACAATGTACAAAATTGATCGAGGCTGAGGGAGCCAGGACTGGATGGTGCTCATAGGTGGACATTTGGAGTGACGTGACATGGAGGATATGGGAAAATGTGCAGTACTATGGAGGCGATCTATACCTACCCTTCAGGTAGGATCCATAGTGGATCCTCCAGGAGCTACTTTTCACCTTTCAACTATTTTTTACTTTTCAGTTGTACTTGTACTTTTCCAGTTGGGCTTGTATTCTGGCCCCTTTTACTTTCAACACTCTTTTACTATAGTATTTTACTTCACAATTTCTTCTTGTTGTGTTTTCGGATCGTGTTTTTGTATAGGTTTAAAGGCAATGACTTCCCATTTAAGAGAATATGCCTTTCAGTGCTAGTCACGGCACGGGCCTCGGGGGATGGGTCGTGAGAATAAATGAAATGGAAAGAAAGTAATGAAGGCTAATAGTAATTCATATAAAGATTAAAATGAAAAATGTACTAAAATATCATAAGGTGATCATGAAAATCTAAAGGTTAATATATGTCTTATGGACCATGCTGATGAGATACAATCTTCTTAATCTAGAATTTCTAATTTAAAAGTTTTTCTTAAGATAAACTTGATAATATTTGTTTTATGATTCAAGATAAATTTTAATCTTTAAATAAAGGAATAAAAATATTATAAAATATTATGATGATATTTCAATTGATAAAGAGAGTTTTTCAAAACGTATTGCAGATTTAGGATCTAATACTTCCAAAATTCCTTTTGATCTACATGAAACTAAAATTAAAGAATTATTGGTTGAAGTTTATAATTTAAAGAAAGATTAAGTATACTTATCAAGGGAGATAATTATTTGAATCAAATTCTTGGTAAAAATAAAATTCACAAAGGAAAACTTGGTATTGGTAGTAATGAAGAAAAACCAAAATTATATAAAAATTATTTTGTTCTTGGTTAAAACAACAAAAACATGTCCACTGTTAAATTTTTTTATTGTGGTATTAATGGACATTATGATAATGACTGTTATTTTAGAAAACCTCAATTTTGTGGTGTTAAGCATGTTCATTATTCGAAATAATTATCTAGCTTTAATTATAAAATGTTAGACCAAAATAAACACATTTGGTTACATAAATAATTAATTGCCGACACTGCCAAACCCAAAAGTATATGGGTACCTAAAGGAGCTTGTATTTGATACATTGTAGGTATGCACCACTAAACATTACCATCATCTCATAAAGTGGATACTTGAAAATTATGAGAATTTATTGTATTCTTATTTCTCATTCAATTAAATAGAAACTTCATTAGAGCAGGAATGATTAATCTAAGAAGTGTTTTATTTTTAATTTTAATATTCAAATTAAATGCCCTATTATTTTATATAGGGTGAGATTTTTCTAAACATTTTATCTTTTATTCCTTTAAATTTAGTTTTTTTATGCTTAAAATATTAAAAAATTTCACACTATTATTTCATAAATTGAATTAATTCATTGATTTTTTTAATCAATAACCATCAAACCTTTTATTAAGATTTTATATTAATTTTTGTCTTTTATTTAAGCATGTGTTTAATGTTTAATAGTTTAAATTAATTTCATGTGATAAATTAATCTCTTGCTTCTTATGATACATTATTCTATTATTAAATTAAATTGTTTTGGTCATTTATGACATATGTAAAATATTAATTAAATTATTTGAAAATCCCTTACTTAAATTATTTAAAAATACTTTAATTAGATTATTTTAAAAACCTTTAATTAAATTATTTTAAAGTCCTTTATTATTTTTATTATTTATTTATTTATTTAAAAAATTTATCTAAATTACTTGAAAATCATTTATTTAAATTCACTGAATATCATAAATATTTATACTAAGTCTTAAATGGAGTTATTTTAAATATTTAGTATGCATTTAAATGTTTCATTATTATGGCATGAATTAAATGGTTTAATACATTCATTGAAAACACTTTCTATTCATTGAATAATATTTTATATGTTTTCATGACTCCTTGATTACATCCTCTTTTTTAAGGAAGCATGAATTTAGGGGGATTTTATATTACTGTATGTATTTAGAACATGTTTTTAAATAACTATTTTTTAATATATATTTTTAAAAAAAATTATTTTTTCAAATTTTAATTATTTAAAATTTTTATTATTATTCACATTTCAAATATTTTAAAAAGGGATAAAAAAATTATTTGTCAACTTTTAAATTTTTTTTAAAGGGGAATAAAATTTGATTTTCAAATTTAAAATATTTTTAAAAGGGAAAGAAAATTTAGTTTTTCAAATTTTATTTTATTTTATTATATTATTATTTAATATACTCAAGAACAAATCTTTTGATCCTTATAAAAAGGGGGAGAAAATTTTGATAATAAGTTTGGGTTTTTTAATTTTCAAAATGGTGGAGAATATTGAATATATCCTGTTCATTATTTTTTTATTTAGTTTTGATAATTACCTCAACCAGTCAATCTTTGTTTTCTAATAAAATTTTTAGGTGTTTTAGATTTAGTATGTAAAAGTAATTATTTTATATCTGAAGAAATATTGATCAAATTATTATAGAGTTTATTTCATTGGAAAGATAATAAGATTATATTAATTTCATCTGTTTATCTAAAAATCCAATTCAATTGTTTCGACGGTGAAAACATTCACTGAAACTGTTACAAGGTATTAAAGTGGTATTACAGTTTTTAGTTTAAAGTTAATTTGGAATTATGATGATATCATAGTCTAAAATGAACAGATTCATGGGGAAATTATACCATTAGATAGATAATATAATTATCTAAACATAATTAGTTTATGTGAAAGTCTGAAAAGGATGTTTTAATATTCTAAAAAATAACCAAAGTTTCTAAAGAAGTTTTGCAATTGTATATTGAACAAATTTGAAAACCCATTTTATTTATTTTTCTATAATTTCTAAAGATGTTAGAATCAATTGAAACCTAGGGATATGAAAATCCAATATATTTATCCTGATTTAATTATTTTATATAAAAGGATGAAAAAGTGTTTTGGATGGTCAATAAATAAATCAAAGTTTGTGAATGCTATTCCCTACTATAATTTTTCAGAATGATATTACTTCAGTTTTTTGAAGATATATAGAGTTGTAGAATTCAAATTGATTCGATTATTGACCAATTAGAAAGATATTTAGATTTAATAAAAATAAGTATAGTGGGATTAAGGCTTAATTTCATGATAAAGGAATAAAAAAATTAGTGAAATATAAAGTTAAGTAGTTTACATTTTTTGGAAACACTGTTCATATCGTACATTGATAAACGTAATGTAAGGAATAAAACCTAGAATTAGTTTTAGTTTGGAATGATGTTCCTTGAATCACCCTCGATGAGCCCGTAAGGGGCGCCGCCTCCTTAGGGTTTCTCCCCTGTCGCCGCCTGTCCTCCTCGCCTCGGATCGAAATCTGAGCTCTCTTCGGCGCTCCTACTCAGCGTTTTCGTTGCAGTGGTTCCTCTCACAGGGGCGGCGTTGAGGAATCTTCATTGGCGCGACCGTCTGGGCCTTCCCCACCATTTGCTGGCCTGTTCATTTGGCACCGTGGTGTTGACTGCGGTCATTGTTCCAGCTCCTCCTGGACGAGGGCCGATGCTTCGTCTATGTTGGCTGGGGGCGCACGTGGTGGTTCGATGAGGTCTCCGAGTAAGATTGTGACGGCGGCGACGGGATCTACTTCTGATTTGCGGCGAGGCATCGCGACTGTCATCGTGGATTTGTATTCTCTTCTTGTTTCTCTGCCCTTTTGATTTGTCTAGGGTTTGGTTGAATCCTTCTTTGGAATATGGTGATTCTGGTCGTGATTTGCGGTTCGATCTGCTCCGGTGTTGTTGCGGCGTCGGCGTGGATTTTTGGGTTCGTTGTTTTTTGGTGAATTTGTTATGTGCGGTATTATTGGAGGCGCGCGACAGTGATGTCGTTGGGGTCTGGCTCCGGTTCAGGCGAACTGTCGAGTTGATTTCGCGTGGGCTTCAAGGTGGATGATCAAGTTGATTGCTGTGATGGTTTTCGCGGTGCTTTGTTACGAATGTGTGAATTGGTTGAATGGTTTTTTTGTCTCTTTGATTTGTGGCGCTATGGTTTTCGGTCTTGATACTGGACTGTGGGGCTTGTTTGTTTTGTGTTCTTGAAGGCTGGTTCCCCCTTACCCATTAAAAAAAAAGTTTTAGTTTTGTAAGGAATAAAACCTACACTATGATGAAAATTTTGTGTGTGGATTTACAACCCTATGTTGAATATTAAGTGTATGGATCAAAAAACCTACGTTGTAAGTTGGTTTTACTATTCATAAACCCTATGTTCTTGAAATTGAACTCATGGTTAATCAATGATTCATTCGGGATATTATGATAAAATGGTGAATGTATGGATTATCATCCCAATGCTACATTTTTTCCTACATTAAGTGGAGATGAAATTATGGTTAAGGAACCATATGTTGGTAGAAAACCTATACTAAGCAGCTAAACCCTATGCTACACAACTCAATCCTATGCTATGTAGTTCAACCTTATATTTGAATTTTCAACGATGGTATTTTAAATCTGTGATATTTTGTGTTATTTATGAAATACTCTTCTTAGTATTAAATATAACTATAAGTATATTTTATAACAAATTCAAAGGCTAGCATGGAATAGATTAAATAATTCCTATTTATAAGGGATGTTATGAATCTATTTGAATGATTTGATTTCAAATATTCAGGATTAATTGTGCTGCTGATTTTCAGGAACTATTTTGACTATAATTAAAGTTATTTGAATGGATTTAAACATAATTTTTAAATTGTTCAATGCTACTATTATTATTGAGATATTATTGGAGGAGTTTTTCAAATTATTTTGAATGCATTTATTAGAGATTTATTCTATAGGAATAAAGAGGCAACACTGTTACACTATTCTTGGGATATTTATGAAGGTTATTAACTCTATTTATTTTGGGTATCCTAAGGAAGAAGAATGCTGTTAAAAGTTATGGATATTTATTATATTTATCTCTATCTCTTTATATATATATCTGGAAGGAAAATAATATACACAATGAATAAAAGTGGAGACATGAATACTCTATTAATAATAAGGTGCTGAAAATTTTCATATTAAAATCTTGTTGCTTTTGAAGAGAGAATTGAAATTAATTTTCCATTATTATTCTATCATAGTGTAAAGATGAATAAAGATAGAATTAAAATTTTATAATCTATTTACTACTGTTTAAAGATGAATAAGTCTTCTCGACATTGAAGATTATTTTGCTGCTACTGTTGTGCTATATTGAAGATCTAATTTCATCTTTCAGTTGTTGCTACAATGGTGAAGTTAAACTTTTACCATAAAAAATCAATCTCTATTGATTTGGTGGTGTATCGACTACTCATAATCAGTTGTGATGGAGTGTTAGCTTCATAGACTAAGATGTGGATATTTTGGTTCCCTATAAAATAACCATAAGGGCTTGTAAAATCCTTGTAATGTGTCAACTACCTGCACTCAGTTGTGGATCAGAAGGTCATGTGATAAGAGGACCTACTAGTGAAAATCATCAAGCTTGTGAAGTAGAGCGTTGGTGGAGTATACTAGAGGATTTATGTTCCCTAATCACTATACATTATTGTGTTCCTTTCCTTTATTTATTTCTGTTTCTCGCTCAACTTTAAGAGAGAAGGAAATGATCGCTTCATCTCAAGAGGGACATTTTAATATTTTCAAGTTTCTTAAAAGGACACAATTCACCCTCTTATTATGTATTCATCATAGACATCCTGACCTAACAGTTGGTATCAAAGACAGGTCTCTAATGATTTATTTTGGATCTAACAAGCATGAGTTAAAGATTCATATGAAGAAAAATCTCAATGAAAAATTTTATAGAAGGTATGTTGATGATCCATGCTTCTTATTTTAATGGTGATAATTATGGATGCTAGAAATATCACATGACTATATATTTGAATAATAATGGTTTCAAAGTTTATATGAAGATTTTCAAACCTTATGAAATACCTAGAGAACCAGAAATGTGGTATGATGCTAAGGAATATGAGTATGATATTAATTCAAAAGTTATGGATGAAATTACATGTGGTCTTGTTCCTAATGAATTTAATCGTGTTTCTTAACGTGCCACTACCTATGAGATGTGGCAGACTATTGCAGTTACATATGAAGGAAATGAAAATGTCTGATAACTAAGGTAAAATATTGCAAAACTTAAATTTGACACATTCAGGATGTAGGAATATGAGAGCATCACTTAGAGGAATGAAAGATCAACAAAATCTATTAATGATATTACTTCCTTTGAAACTCCAATTACAGAACTAGATTAGACATTAAAGGTACATAGAATTTTAAATTATAAGTGGAATAGAATATCATCTACTCTTCAACAATCCACACTAATTAAAGAATTAAAGATGAAATAAATTTATTATAACTTTTATGATGTACGAAGTAGAGATGCAAGCAGAAGCAGAAAATAATATTTCTATAAAAAAGGAAATAACTGCACTCAAAGTTTAAATAGATTAAGTTTCTGATTCATATCATAGTCATTCAGTTTCAATTTATGAGATACCACATCTTTCTAAAAAATCTAGCAAGCTATATAAATGGAGAAAATAGAAATTTAATTTGAATAAAGAGAAATAAAGTTAGATGTTATGAGTGAAAAAATAAAGATCATTTGAGTCTGAAATGTTCTTTTCCTAATGATCAATGGAAATTTGAATATAAATGAAAATGAAAAAAATTCATGAAGGCTACTATTAATGCATATGAAGATTTAAATGATGAATCTACTACAAACTCATAAGGTGAGAATGAAAATCAAAAGGTTAATCTATTTCTTATGGATCATGCTGATGTGGTACAATCTTCATACTCTGAAATTTCTAATTCTAAAAGTTTTTATTATGATGAACTTAATAATATTTATTTTATACTTTAAGATAAACTTGAATCTTTAAATAAGGAGCATACAAATATTATAAAATCTTATGTTGCTATTTCAATTGATAAAGAGAGTTTTTCAAAACTGATTGCATATTTATGATCTAACATTTTCAAAATTTCTTATGATCTACATGAAACTAAAATTAAAGAATTATTAATTGAAGTTGATAATATAAAGCAAGCTTAAAGTATTCTTATCAAGGGTGATAATTATTTAAATCAAATTCTTGGTAAAAATAAAATTCCCAATGGAAAACTAAGTATTGGTAGTAATTTAGAAAATCCAAAATTATATGAAAATTATTATTTTTTGGTTCAAACAATAAAAACATGTCCACTATTAAATGTTTTTATTGTGGTATAAATGGACATTATGCTAATGAATGTTATTTTAGAAAACATCAATTTTGTGGTGTTAAGTACGTTCATTATTACAAATCATTATCTAGATTTAATTATAAAATGTTAGATCAAAATAAACATATTTGGTTACCTAAATAAGTAATTACTGACACCGTAGAACCCAAAAGTTTATGATTACCAAAAGGAGCTTGTTTTTGATACATTGCAGGTATACGCCACTAAACGTCATCATTGTATCATCAAGTGGATACTTGAAAATTATGTGAATTTATTATATTATTATTTCTTATTATATTAAATAGAAACTTCATTAGAGCTAGAATAGTTAATCCAAGAAGTATTTTATTTTTAATATTTATATTCAAATTAAATGTACTAACTATTTTATAGAGGGGGAGAATTTTTTTAAATGTTTTATATTTTATTCCTCTCTATTTAATTATTCTTATACTTAAACTATTAAATATTTTCATACTATTATTTGATCAAATAAATTAATTCATTGATTTATTTTATTAATCAATGACCATCATACCTTTTATTAAGATTTTATATAAATAGTTATCTTTCATATAAGAATGTGTTTAATGTTTGACAATTTAAATTAATTTCCTGTAATAAATTAATCTCTTTCTACTTGTTATATATTATTCTATTGTTAGATGAAAATGTTCTGGTAATTTATGAAATATCTAAAATCTTAATTAAATTCTTTGAAAATCCTTTATTATTTTAATTATTTATTAAAAAACAGTATCTAAATTCCTTGAAAATAAATTATTTAAATTCATTGAATATCATAAATATTTTTACTTTTTCTTAAATGGAGTTATTTTAAATATTTGGTATGTATTTAAATGTTTCATTATTATGGCATGAATTAAATGGTTTAATACATTCATTGAAAAACCTTTCTATTCATTGAATAATTTTTTATATGTTTTCATGACTCCTTGATTATATATTCTTTTTTAAGGAAGCATAAATTAAAGGGGGTTTATATTACTATATGTATTTAGAACATGTTTTGAAATAATTATTTTTTAATATATATTATTTTAATTATTTTTTACAAATTTTAATTATTTAAAAAATTTATTGTTATTCACATTTTAAATATTTTAAAAAGGGATAAAAAAATTATTTTTCAATTTTTAATTTTTTTAAAGGGGAATAAAGTTTTATTTTAAAATTTTAGATATTTTTAAAAGGGAAAAGAAAATTTGGTTTTTTAAATTTTATTTTATTTTATTATGATATTATTTAATATATTAAAAACACATCTTTTTTATCCTTATAAAAAGGGGGAGAAAATTTAGATAATAAGTTGGGGTTTTGTAATTATGAGAAAGAGGGAGATTTTTAAATGGCTCATTATCATTATTTTTTATTTAGTTTTGGTAATTACTTCAACCCATCAATCTTTGTTTTCTAATAAATTTGTTAGGTGTTTTAGATTTAGTATGTCAATGTATTTATTTTATATCTGAAGAAATAATAATCAGATTCTTATAGTTTATTTCATTGGAAAGATAATAATATTATCTTCATTTCATCTGTTCATCTAAAAATCCAATTCAATTGATTTGATGGTGAAAAAATTCACCGTAACTGTTACAAGATGTTCAAGTGATTTTATAGTTTTTAGTTTAAAGTAAATTCAAAATAATGATGATATCTCAAGATAAATTGAACGGATTCATGGGGGAATTATACCGTTGGATAGATAATAGAATTATCTAAACATCATTAGTTTATGTGTAAGTCTGAAAAGAATGATTTGATATTATAAAAAATCACTTAATTTTCTAAATCAATTTTGTAATTGTACAGTGAAAAGATTTGAAAACCTATAGTATTTATTTTACTGCAAGTTCTACAGATGTTGGAATCACTCGAATGGAAATACAATATATTTATCTTGATTTAATTAGTTTACATAAAATGATGAAAAAGTGTTTGGGATGGTCAATAAATTCACTAAATTTTGTGAAGGTAGTTTCCCAATTGTAGTTTTTCAGAATGTTATTGATTCAATTTTTCAAAGATATCAGGAGTTGTAGAATTTGGATTGAGTAGATTCTTGAACTGTTGGAAAGATATTGAGATTTAATAAAAATAAGTCTGGTGGGATTAAGGATGAATTTGATTATAAAGGGCTAAAAAATTCAGTGAAATATGAAGTTTAGTAGTTTACATTTTCTAGAAACACTATTCATACACTACGTTGATAAATGTAATTTAAGGAATAAACCCTATGCAACATTGAAAAGTTTTCGTATAGATCACCAACACTACACTGAATATTAAGCGTATGGATCAGAAACCCTATGTTGGAAGTTGGTTTTACTATTCATAAACCCTACATTCAGGAAATTGAACGTATGGTTAATCAATGCTAAATTCGGGATATTATGCTAAAAAGGTGAATGTATGAATTGTCATCCCTAAGATAATTTTATTCCATAAGTTATATGGAGATAAAAGTTGGTTAAGTAACCATAAATTTCTAGTAACCCTATGATATGAAGCTCCGCCCTACGCTACAAAACTCAACCCTACGCTACGTAGTTCAACCTTATGTTTGACTTTTTAATGATGCTGTTTTAAATCCGTGATATTTTGCGTGATTTCTACAATGAGATTCTTAGTATTAAAGATCATTATAAGGCTATTTTATTACTGATTCAAAGTCTTTCATGGAACAGATTAAATCATTCTTATTTATAAGAGATGTTATGAATCTCTTTGAATGATTTGATTTCAAATATTCATGATTAATTGTGCTGCTGGTTTTTAGGAACTATTTCGACTATATTTAAATTTGTTTGAATGGATTTAAACATGAGTTTTAAATTTTTTAACACTTCTATTTTTATTAATATATTACTGGAGGAGTTTTTCAAATTATTTTGAATGTATTTATTAGAGATTTATTCTATTAGAATAAAGAGGCAACACTATTACACTATTATTGGGATATTTATAAAGGTTATTAAATCTATTTATTTTGGGTATCCTAAGGAATATGAATGATATTAAAAGTGATGGATTATATATATATATATATATATATATATCTTGAAGGAAAACAATATACACAATGACAAAAATTGGAGATGAGAATACTTTGTTAAAAATAAGTAACTAAAAATATTAATATTAATAGCTCAACACTTTTGAAGAGAAAATTGAAATTATTTTTTCATTATTATTATCTCATAGTGTAAAGATAAGGGAAGTATGAACAATAATTGTCTAATCTATTTGTTTTAGTTTAAATATGAAGAAGTTTTCTTGACATTTAAGATTATTTTTCTCTTACTGTTGTGCTATATTGAAGATTTGATTTCATCTATTAGTTGTTACTGCAACTTTGAAGTTCAACTTGTACCATCAATAAAATCAATATCTATTGATTTGGTGGAGTATTGAATGCTTGGACTCAGTCTTGGTAGAGTGTTAGCTTCTCAGACTAAGCTGTGGATATTTTAGTTCCCTATAAAATAACTAGAAGGCCCTGTAAAATTCTTATTAGGTGTCAACTACCTACACTCAGTTGTGGATTGTAAGGTCATGTGATAAGATGAAATACCAGTGAAAATCACCAAGCTCGTGGAGTAGAGAATCGGTGGAGTGGACTAGGGGATTATTATGCCCCTAACCAAAAATTCTTGTATTATTTTCCTTTATTTATTTATGTTGCTCTCTTGACTTTAAGAGACAAAGAAATGATCGATTCATTTTAAGAGGGACTTTTTAATATTGTCAAGATTTTTAAAAGGACACAATTAAACCTCTATTATGTATTCATCATAGAAATACCTACCTAACAAATGGTATAAAATCCAGGGATTTACTTATTTCTTTTGGCTCTAACAAGCCTCAATTAAAGATTCAAATGAAGAAAAATCTCAGTGGAAAATTTCAGAGAAGGTATGTCGATGATCCATGATCCCTATTTTAATGATGATAATTTTGGATATTGGAAAGCTCAAATGACTATATATTTGAATAATCTTCGTTTCAAAGTTTATATGAATATTGTAAAACCTTATGAAATCCCTGGATAACCAGAAATGTGGGATACTACTAAGAAAGTTGAGTATGATATTAATTCAAAATCCACGAATGAAATTATTTGTGGTATTGGTTCTGATGAATTTAATCATGTTTCTCAATGTTCTACTACCTATGAGATATGACAGACTATTTTGGTTTCATAAGAAGTAAATTACAATGTTATAAAACTAAGGTACAATATTGAAAAACATAAATTTGACACATTCAGGATGCAGGAATATAATAGTATCACTTAGATGAATGAAAGATTAATAGAAGATGTTAATGATGTTGTTGTCTTGGGAACTCCAATTCTAGAACAAGATCAGGAATTAATGGTACTTAGAGTTTTACCCTATAATTGGAATGGAATACCAGTTTCTATTCAGAAATTCACACCATTTAAAGAATTAATGATGAAATAATTGATCGAAACTTTGATGATGTACGGAGAAGGGATGCAAGCAGAAGATAAAAATCATATTTCTATCAAAAAGGAAACAACTACACCCAATGTTTTGATGGATGAATTTTCTGACTCAGATTCTAGTCATTCAGGTTCAAGTTATGAGTTTCAAAATCTTGCTAAAATTTTTAGCAGTCTATATAAAAAGAGAAAAGAGAAATTGAAGTTGAATAAAGAGAAATCCGCATGCTATGAGTGTAAAAAGAAAGGTCATTTGAGACCAGACTGTACTTTTCATAAATATCAAATAAAAGATGAATATAAATGAAAAGAAAATAAAGTCATGAAGGATACTAGTAATGAATCTTAAGATTGAAATAATGAATCTATTACAAACTCATATGGTGATCATGAAAATCAAAATGTTAATCTATGTCTTATAGCTCATGTTGATGAGGTACAATCTTCTCACTCTGAAATTTCTAATTATGAAAGTTTTTGTTGTGATGAACTTAATAATATTTGTTTTACTCTTCAAGATAAATTTGAATATTTAAAGAAATATCATAAAAATATTAGAAAATATTATGATTCTATTTCAATTGATAAAGAGAGTTTTTCAAAACATATTGCAGATTTAAGATCTAATACTTCCAAAATTTATTGTTATATACATGAAACTAAAATTAAAGAATTATTTTTTGAAGTTGATAATTTAAATCAAGATTCAAGTATTATTATCAAGGGAGAGAATTATTTGAATTAAATTATTAGTAAAAATAAAATTCACAAAGGAAAACTCGGTATTGATAGTAATGGAGAAAATAAAAAATTATATAAAAATTATATATATTTAAAACAAAAAAAACATGTCCACTGTTAAATGTTTTTGTTGTGATATTAATAGACATTATTCTAATGACTTTTATATTAAAAAACCTAAATTTTGTGTTGTTAAGCATGTTCATTATTCAAAATCATTATCTAGCTTTAATTATAAAATGGTAGATAAAATAAACATATTTGGTTACCTAAATTATTAATTGTTGACACTTTCGGACCCAAAAGTATATGAGTATGAAAGGTAACTTGTATTTTGATACATTTCATGTATTCTCCACTAAACTTCATTGTTAAATCATTAAGTAGATATTTGAATATAACAACCCTGCTCTTTATTACACACTTAAACATGATTTATTACATAAAATATCCACTTGATACAACATAAAATATTGATAGGTCTAGTGTCTTTAGGGTTTAGTAACATTACATAATGACTTAAAACATGAAACACAACATCTTTATTGAAAACTTCCTTTACATGACCACTACATTCCCTCATACTTAGCATTGTATGGGATAACCTGAGGAAATTCATAAGAAAAAGGTGATCTATAAATCCTAGTAAGGGAGTAAAAAAGGAATAACATGAATAATACAATACATGTTAGTCAATAGTCATATAAATGGAGAATAAGAGAAACATGAACATAAAGTCATGATATAGCATGATTATCATAACGTGGAGATGTGGAAACAACACTTAACATGGTATTAGCATGAGCCAAGGTTTATTGCACATGGAGAAAGAATAAACCCTCATTGAACTTGAATTATCTTGAGTAAACCCTCATTTCACTTTCCATATCATGATACTAAATATTTCCCAATGCATTGGAGTTCTATCAGGGAACACCCTTCTTAAACATTTCATTTCATGCATAACTGTGCCCCAAGATCATACAACATAGATTCATTAAACATTATAATTTATTCCAAGGTAAAGTAATGTTGAATTTATTCATGAAAATCTTCCATAAACTAGTAATTTTTCATAAATTTTAATACCCTTGATAGAGAAATGAGCATGGTATTCACTACATAATGATTTTGTCTTGGAAAATGGTGGTGCAATTTCAGCAGCATAACAACGTGACAGAAGACTTCATAAAAAAGGTTGATGAGAGAGAAAAGGGTGTCTCATAACATGTACATGAAATATAAAGTAAGGAGGTTATATAGATACATGTCCCAACATAAGTATTGGAATTTGGATTAATAATACAAAATAATTTCTTGAATGTAAATGAGGAGAGAGAAATTTCTTACAGAATTTCAGCATGGTAACAGGTGTACATGGGAGGCATTAATAAAAGATAAAAGGGGTATATAATCATTAAAACATAAAAAGGGAAGTATGGGGTAGGTGTGAAATCATACCTCAACATTTATAATTGAAAATAAAAGGGCATAACAATATTAATAAACTTGGATAAAATGAGAAAGGAAGGAATCCCTTACTTGGAAGTGTGATCCCAAAGGCTTGGGAGAGGATTGTGAGAGGCTTATTGAGATATTAGGGCACCTTGGGAGGATTATAGACAGAGTATAGAAGAGGTTGGTCGAGATCCAAAGTCTTTGAGTGAAGAGTAAGTGGGAGATTGGATTGGTTTATATAGGAAAGGAGAGGGAATTCTTTATTATTTAGGTTTGGGACACCACACATTAAACTAATCAAAACCACAAACCAAACCATGGTTTTTACCCACGGTTTTTGCCAAAGGGGAGTATAAAACATTATTTTATAAAGAAAATGGCCTAAATTCTTAAAATAATAGGGTTTCTTATGTGGAAGTGAGTCACACTCTTAAGGAAATCAATTTAAAAAAGTTAAAATGTTTTATAAGTCTTGAAGGGTCCACTAAAGAATTGTAAAACAAATAAATAAAAGCCTGAAATCACATTATCTTAATGGTAAAACATATATTGTTCTACAATAATGTTTATAGTATTTTATTACATCACTATTGGGTCATTATGATGTCATAAAACACATTATATATTTAAACGGTACTTAATTTTTACCTAAACATTCGACTGTCTCATAAAATTATGAAAAATTCATCGGTGGATAATTTTGACACCATAATTCCAAAAATAATATTAATTTTATCTAAATATTTTTCTAAATATGTGAATTTTTACTTTTAAAATAAAAACGGACATTTACCGAAAATTCATGGGTTTTGAAAAAAATAGCTTTCAAACATTAATAAAAATCAAAATCATATTCATAATAATTATATGACCATTTATATTATATAAAATATAATTTAGTAATAATATTTAATTAAAATAATATTTAATTCAAAAATCCACTAATTCATCAAAATATATTTCTTAATTAACTAAAAGTTCTATTTTTGCTTTTAAAAAACTATTTACAAAGTAACAATAATAAAATGAAAGTATATTATTTATAAAAAAATAATTTACATAATCATAGTACTAGGGTATAATTACATAAACCCTTATAACACACATATAAGACTGAAGGGTAAGGTGTGCCATGGTGACAGACTCTTGGGGTGGCTTGGATAACATCGCTCGGGTGGTAATCTCTATCAACTTCTACTTCTCTCGTAGGCGGTTCCGTTCAAGCTTAATGAGTTGAAGCTTGGCTTGGGCATGGTAAAGAGCAAATCCAAATGACTCCACCTCCTTTCTAAGATCTGAAAAATGGGCTTCGTATGGAGTAATTCAACTGGATGAGACCATCACTTCCTTTTTCTGAGTAAATTGAATTCGTTAAAGCCCTATATTTATACTGATCATGTGATCACTATTCAACGACTATATTAGATTTTATAACATTTTTAACGGTATTTTAAAATCAAAAAACATAAAACCAAAGAAGTGAATATGTTATATAAACATTTTACATAATAATACATTTAATTAGATCAATAGGAATGCCCATTAATAAATGTTTGGGTCATTACAATCTCTTCCCCTTGAGAAATTTCACGCTCAAAATTTCCTTTTCCCACACTAAAACAGATGAGGGTAACTCTGTTTCATCACTTTATCCGATACCCACGTTGCTTCTTCAAACTTTTGGTTTCTCCACAACACCTTGATGAGGGGCATTGTCTTATTTCATAGAACTTTTTCCCTATATTCTAATATCATCACCGACTTCTCTTCATTGGAGAGATCATTCTCCAACGGTACCACCTATGGATTGAGTACATGCGATGGGTGAGGTATGTACTTCCTCAAGAGTGATACATGGAATACATCATGTACTTGAGATAGGTTCAGTGGGAGTGCTAGTTGATATGTCACTTCTCCAATGCAATCAAGGATCTCAAAAGGGCTGATGTACCTTGGACTAAGCTTTCCCTTATTCCCAAATCTCACCCCTCTCTTACATGGTGATATGTGGAGGAATACCACGTCTCAAATATCAAACTATAGATCTCATCGATGATTATCAACATAGATCTTTTTTCAACTCTGAACAGCTTTAATGTGCTTCTGGATGGTCTTAACCTTATCCACTATTTCTTCGACCATTTCTGGACCTAGGAGTTTTCTCTCTAAAACTTCATCCCAACATGCCGGTGTTATGAAACTCCTCCCATATAGGGATTCATAAGGATCCATTTTATGCTTGAGTGGAAACTGTTGTTGTAAGAGAACTCAACAAGAAGAAGATGTTGATCCCATCCTCCTTTCAAGTCCATTGAGCATGCTCTCAACATTCCCCCAAGTGTTTGGGTAGTCCACTCAGATTGGCCATCAGTTTGAGGATGATAATCCATAATAAAGTTCAGCTCAATATCTAGAGCATGTTGAAGACTCTACCAAAACTTAGAGGTTAATCTTAGATCTTGATCAGATAAAATCGATAGTGGTACTCCATGAAGCCTTACCACGTCTCTAATGTATATCTGTTCTAGTTGATCCAGTGATAAATCCTCCTAAATTGAAACTAAGTGTGCAGTCTTGGTAAGAAAATCCACAATAACCCAAACAACATTTTTTCCTTTGGATGTATTCGGAAGTCTGGTGACAAATTCTATAGTGATGTTATCCCATTTCCATGATGGTATGGGTAATGATTGCATCACCCCTTAAAATTTTGCCTATCAGCCTTCACTTGCTGACATACCGGGCACTTTGATGTATACTTAGCGATCACATTCTTCATGTTATCCCACCAATAATGCTCTCGAATATCTCAATACATCTTTGTGTTTCCTGGGTGAATGGAGAAATTTGAATTATGTGAATAATCAAAAAGTTCTTTTTTCAACTTTATATTTTATGTAACACATAGTCTTGAACCGAATCTCACAATTCCTTCTTTATTGACATTGAACTCCGAGGATTTACCTTTTATGGTAGTTTCCACCTTCTTATAAATTCCCATATCATCCTTTTGAGCATCCTTTAACCTTTCCAAAAGAGATGGTTGAGAAATCATTTTTGAAAGGATTGATGATTTTTTATTATTTATGATTCCCATGTATATCTTTATCAAATCTAAGAAGATTGGATCCTTTTAAATTCTCATCAATGATAGAATTATTGGGTCCTTTCTACTTAGAGAATTCTCCACCTTTTTCGCTTTCCCAGAGTAGTAATGGATTGAGCAGTCATAGTTTTTGATCAGATCTAACCATATTAATTGGTGCATGTTCATATCTTTCTATGTGAATATATAATTGAGTCTTTTGTGATCCATATATACTTCACACTTCTCCCCAAAGAGGCAATGCTGCCAAATTTTCAAAGCGAAGATTACTGCAACCAACTCCAGATCATGTGTAGGACTGACTTGAGGCATATGGAATAACATTTTCCATTTTCCCTCAAATTCCATCAAAGGGATCCTTATAAAATTTTCAATAAGAACATTTACACAAAATTAAACATGCGATACAACACTTATAGAAGTTTTTTCCCTAATGATTTAATATTATTTCTGTTGGGGACTCAATGTTCTTAGAAAACATAAAAGATATACTAATAGTACATGAATTGAAATACATTATGAAATACACTACTTTTAAGTAGTGGTTACATGTAATTAATTCATGATTATCCATATAACCATAGTACTTCTCATGCTCCCTTGATCATGGTGATTGTTGATGCTCATCATGCTTCTCAGCACTTGCAATAGAGAATCGTCTTGGATAATGCCTGAATTCTACACATTTATGACATAGAACCATGTAAGATGCCTTAAATGGATCTTTGTTTCCATCCATCCCATTATCCATTATTTCATGGAAATTGGATACTTTGTGCTCTTCGTTTCCACACTTAAAGCATCTCCAAGTCCTTTTGTGACATTTCCCTTGGTGCCTCTTTCCACATTTGTTGCATGAAGGAAATTTGGTCTTCCTTCCCTTATCACCTTTATTATATGGAATTTCATGAGATGTCATATTCCTATTCCTTTATGTCCTTGGGAATTTAAAAAATTACCAATTATTAATCATGATTTTTTATAGCTGGTTTGGAATAATCACGACATGTCCTACTTGAGCTCCCATTTGATTGGGAATCTTACTGGGACATTCATCATGTTTCCCTTCACATCAGTTGTTAGCCATATTCCTCATATTACTGGACATTGGATGGAATAAAAGGAAATTTATGGGTAACACATAAAGGGTAATCCAATGAAAAAATAGATGACTTATAAATAACTTTTATTTCCTTAACTTATGAATCTATAGGCTTGAATCTATGTTATCCATGATCTACTTTCTAACATATATTCTTAGGGGAATGTTTTTTAATTCTCTTAATAATGGTTCATACTAAGTTTGTGAATTTACAAAAACATATCCCCCATTAGTGTCATAAACCGAAGTGCAGCAAGGCCCATTTTAGTGTACCAGGATACCCCGGGTCAAGCTCGAAACTTCTTGTCATAGTTTTCACTCCTAGGTAAATTTGGGCCAGAGCCGCCTCTACCCGCTCGTATCCAGACAAGGATGTATTTTCTTGATAAACCACTTAAAAAATACTCACCAAAACTTAAGGATTTTATTATTATACTTAGTCTTATCCTAAAGGCTTTCACTAGGGTTTTCAAATCCTAATACCAAAAATAAATAAATCTATACTTTGATAGCAACTATGAAAACCCTTCTCTTTATTATACACTTAAACAAGATTTATTACATAAAATATTCACTTGATAAAACATAGAATAATGATAGGTCAAGTGTATTTGGGTCTTAGGAACGTTACATAACGACTTAAAACATGAAACACAACATCTATATTGAAAACTTCCTTTACATGACCACCACATTCCCTTGTACTTAGCACTGTATGGGATAACCTAAGGACATGAATAAGAAATTGGTGAGCTATAAAGCCTAGTAATTAAGTAAACAAGGCATAACATGAAGAATACAATACATGTTAGGAAATAGGCATATCAATAGAGTATAAGAGAAACGTGAACATAAAGGCATGATATATCATGATTATCATAACATGGAGATGTGGAAACAACACTTAACATGATATTAGCATGATCCAAGGATCATTTTACATGGATCATGAGTAAACCCTCATTACACTTGAAGTATCATGATACTAATCTTTACCCAATGCATTGGAGCTCTATTAGGGTGTACACTTCTTAAACATTTCATTTCATGTATAAGTGTGCCACAAGATCATACAACATAGATTCATTAAACATCATAATTTATTCCAAGGTAAAGGAATGTGGAATTCATACATGAAACTCTTCCACAAATAAGTAAATGTTCATAAATGTGAATACCCTTGATAGAGAAATGGGTATGGTATTCATTACACAATGATTTTGTCTTGGAAAATGGTGGTGCAATTTCAGCAGCATAACAACGTGACATAAGACTTCATAAAAAAGGTTGATGAGAGAGAAAAGGGTGTCTCATAATATGTATATGAAATAGAAAATAATGGAGTCATATAGATACATTTACCAACATAAGTAATAGAATTTTGATTCATAATAAAAAATAATTTCTTGAATGTAAATGAGGAGAGAGAAATTTATTACCGAATTTTGGCATGGTAACAGGTGTACATGGGAGGAATTAATGATAAAGAAAATGGGTCTATCATCATTAAAACATTATTAGGGTACTATGGTAGAGGTGATAAATCATACCCCAACATTTATAATTGAAAATAAAAGGGCATAACTATATTAAGAAACTTGGATAAAATGAGAAAGGAAGGAATCCCTTACTTATTCTCATAGCGATTCAAGAGGCTGCTTCAATCCAAAAAGACTACTGCAACAATTCTGTTGGTGATTTAGATATTCTTCTCTATGTTCGTGTTGCGGTTATTTATCCTCAGCCCAGATATACCTTTGAAGTATTCTAGAAATCCCCGATGCCAGGGTGGATCAAAGTGAATGTTGATGGTGCCTCAAAGGGAAATCCTGGTCTTGCTAGCTGTGGAGCAATTTATAGAGACTCTTTTGGTCAGTTCCATGGATGTTTCTACAGTGGATATGGTTTTGCTTCATCTTTGGAAGTGGAAATGTTGGGGTTCATCCATGCTGTTGATTTTTCTCTCCAAAGGGGATGGAGAAAGCTTTGTATTGAAAGTGATTCTACCACCATTGTCCAAGCTATTTGGAATGGTGTGATTCATCTATCCTGGCCGCTTACCACTCTTTGGATGAATTTCCTTGATTTGCTTTGTGGGATTGACTACATTGCTACTCATGCCTTCTGTGAAGCGAATGCTATTGCTGATGCCCTTGCCAACAAAGGTATTCACCAGAACGTGACTTGGTTGGATGCCCTGCCAGCTAATTTATTTCATCTTTTTGATAGAGATTTTAAGAAAATACCATCTTTTCGTCTTTTTTAACTTTGTTTCTTTATTATTCAATAAATTGTTCTTTGTTCTTTGACCGAGGCACTACCTTCTATAAAAAAAAGAATCCCTTACTTGGAAGTGTGATACCAAAGGATTGGGAGAGGATTGTGAGAGGCTTGTGAGAGGCTTATTGAAAGCTTAGGGAACCTTGGGAGGATTCTAGAGAGATGAGGGATGGGGTTGGTCGAGCTAAAAAGGCTTTGAGTGAAGAGGAAGTTGGAGCTTGGGTGGGTTTATATAGGAAAGGAGAAGGAATTCTTTATTATTTAGGTTTGGGACACCACACATTAAACTAATCAATACCACAAACCGAACCATGGTTTTTGCCCATGGTTTTTGCCAAAGGGGGGTGTAAAACATTATTTTATAAGTAAAATGAAAGAAATTATTAAAATATTAGGGTTGCTTATGTGTAGGTGAGTCACACTCTCAAAGAAATCAATTTAAAAAAATAAAATGTTTTATAAGTCTTGAAGGGTTCACTAAACCATTGTAAAATAAATCAAAAAAACCAAAAATCACATTATTTTAATGATAAAACATATATTGGAATAAAATAATGTTTATATTATTTTATTACATCACTATTGGGTTATTATGATGTCATAAAACACATTATATATTTAAATGGTATTTAATTTTTACCCAAAAATTTGATCGTCTCAAAAAATTATGAACAATTCACTGTTGGATAATTTTAATATCCTAATTCCAAAAATAATAATATTTTTTTCTAAATAATTTTCTAAATACATGAATTTTTAATTTTAAAATAAAAACCGACATTTATCGAAAATTCATGGGTTTTGGCAAAAAATAGCTTTAAACCTTAATAAAAATCACAATCGTATTCATAATAATTATACGATCATTTATATTATATAAAATTAATTTAGTAATAATATTTAATTAAAATATTATTTAATTCAAAAATATATTAATTTATCAAAATAGATTTCTTAATTAACTAAAAATACTATTTTTGCTTTAGAAAAACTATTTACAGAGTTACAATAATAAAATGAAAGTATATTCTCTATAAAAAATAATGTACATAATCATATTACTAGGGTATCATTACATAACCCCTTATAACACCTGTATAAGACCGAAGGGTAAGGTGTGAGATGGCGAAAAACTCTTGGGGTGGCTCGGATAACATCGCTTGGGTGGTAATATCTATCAACTTCCATTTCCCACCACAGGCAGTTCCGTTCGAGCTTAACATGTTGAAGCTCAGCTTGGGCTTGGTCAATAGTGAAGCTCAATGATGCCACCTCCTTTCTGAGCTCTAAAAAATGGGATTCGTACAGAGAAATTATACTGGATGAAGCCATCACCTCCTTTTTCTGAGTAAATTGGATTTTTTAAAGCCCTATATTTATACTAATTATGTGATCACTGTTCAATAGTTGTATTAGCAACGATAACAATTCTTAACGTTATTTTAAAATCCAAAAACACAAAACCAAAGAAGTGAATATGTTATATAACCATTTTACATAATAATACATTTAGTTAGATCAAGAGAAATTTCCATTAATAAAGGTTTGGGTCGTTACATTGAAAAATACGGAAATTCATTATATTATTGTTTCTTATTCTATTAAATAAAAAATTTATTAGAGGTGGAATGGTTAATCTAGGAAGTTTTTTATTTTTAATTTTCATATTCAAATTAAATTCACTAACTATTTTATACAGGGGGATATTTTTTAAATGTTTTTTCTTTTCTTCCTCTACATTTAATTATTTTTATGCTTAAACTATTAATTATTTTCACACTATTATTTTATAAAATTAATTAATTAATTTATTTTATTAATCAATTAAAATCAAAAATTTTATTAGGATTTTATATAAATAGTTATCTTTCATGTAAGCATGTGTTTAATGTTTGACTATTTAAATTAATTTCCTGTGATAAATTAATTTCTTGCTGCTTATGATACATTATTCTATTATTAGATTAAAATGTTTTGGTCATTTATGACATATATAAAATTTTAATTAAATTCTTTGAAAATCCCTAAATTAGATTCTTTGAAAATCCCTTAATTAAATTATTTGAAAATCCTTTAATTAAATTATTTGAAAATCCATTATTATTTTTATTATTTTATTATTTTTTTAAAAAATATATCTAAATTTCTTGAAAATAATTTATTTAAATTCATTGAATATCATAAATATTTATACTTGGTCTTAAGGGGAGTTATTTTAAATATTTATCATGCATTTAAATGTTTCATTATTATGACACAAATTAAATGGTTTTATACATTCATTGTAAACCCTTTCTATTCATTGAATAGTATTTTATATGTTTTCATAACTCCTTTATTATATCCTCTTTTTTAAGGAATCATGAATTTAGGGGGAGTTTATATTGCTGTATGTATTTAAAACCTATTTTGAAATAAATATTTTTTTAATATATATTTTTAAAATATTATTTTTTCAAATTTTAATTATATAAAAAATTTATTATTATTAATCTTTTAAATATTTTAAAAATTCATAAAAAAATTATTTGTCAATTTTTAATTTTTTTAAAGGGGATGAAAATTTTATTTTCAAATTTTAAATATTTTTAAAAGGGGGAAGAAAATTTATTTTTTCAAATTTTATTTTATTTAATTATTTAATATACTCAAGAACACATCTTTTTATAGGATTTTGCGCTTATTATGGCCCAGGAAACTCCTTGGGTGCAGAGGCGAATGCTCTTCTTTCACTACTATTGGTTTGTGGACTCCTGATGGTGGTGGTTGAGTCAGATTCATAGATTCTGGTTAGAGCAGTGCAGGGACTTCACATGGTGCGTTGGGATATGATATATATCATCAGTAGATGCTCCTGGAATCCAAGAGCTAGAAAATTCTTCATCACGGTTGGAGGGATTTGAATTTTGCAGCAGACTCTCTTGCATGTAAGGGAAGCCAGGAGGAAGCCTTCATTGTTTATGATACTCTGTATTCTCTTCCAGATGAGTGTAAGGCGATCTACCAAGGAGACACCCTAGGAATTCATCATTTTCGGCCTCCTTGAGGGCCCATGTCTTGGTTTTTTGGAATGTTCTCCCTTTTTAATAAAAAAATAATGTTCAGGCAAAGAACACATCTTCTTGATCCTTATAAAATGGGGGAGGAAAATTTGATAATAAGTTAGAGTTTTTTAATTATAAAAAATGGGGATATTGTTAAATGTTTCCTTGTTATTATTTTTTATTTAGTTTTGATAATTACTTCAACCCATCAATATTGGTTTTCTAATAAATTTATTAAGTGTCTCAGATTTAGTATGTAAAAGTATTTATTTTTATCTAAATAAATATTGATCATATTATTATGGAGTTTATTCAATTGAAAAAATAATAATATTATATTCATTTCATATATTTATCTCAAAATCCAATTCAATTTTTTGATGGTGAAAAAATTCACTGAAACAGTTACAATCTGTTCAAGTGATATTACAGTTTTTAGTTTAAAGTCAATTCAGAATTATGATGATATCTCAAGATACATTGAATGGATTCAAGGAGTAATTATATAGTTGGATAGATAATGGAATTATATAAACATCATTATTTTATGTGGAAGACTAAAAAGGATGTTTTGATATTCTAAAAAATTACCAAATTTTCTAAAGCAGTTTTGCAACTTTACAATGAAAAAATTTGAAAACCTATAGTATTTATTTTGTTGCAAGTACTACAGATTTCAGAATCACTCAAAATAGGGAAATATGGATAGCCAATATATTTATATTGATTTAATTAGTTTATATAAAAGTATGAAAATGTTTTTTGGATAGTCAATAAATTATCCGAAGTTTGGGAAGGTAGTTTCCCAGCCATAGTTTTTCAGAATGTTATTGGTTCAGCTTCTCTAAGATATTATGAGTTTTAGAAGTCAGATTGATTTTATTCTTAAACCATTAGAAATATCTTGAAATTTAATAAAAATAAATCTAGTGGGATTAATGGTTAATCTTATGATAAATGGCTAAAGAAATTCAGTGAAAAATGAAGCTAAGATGTTTATATTTTCTGGAAACACTGTTCATACCCTACATTGATAAACATAAGATAAGAAATAAACCCTATGATATGCTGAACAATTTTCATATAGATTTCTAATCCCATGATAGATATTAATCATATGGATCATCAAACCTACGTTGGAAGTTTGTTTTACTATTCATAAACTCTAAGTTCGGGAAATTGAACATATGGTTAATCAATGCTACGTTTGGGATATTATGCTAAAAAGGTGTATATATGGATTATCATCCCTTCACTAATTTTTTTTCACTACATTACATAGAGATGAAATTATGGTTAGAGAACCATATGTTGGTAGGAACCCTGTGCTACACAACTCAACTCTACACTATGCAGCTCAACCCTACTCTACACAATTCAACCCTACGTTTGACTTTTCAATGACACTATTTTAAATCGGTGATATTTTGTAGGATTTATGCAACTGTATTATTAGTATTAAAGATAATTATAAGGCTATTTTACGACCAATTCAAATACTTTCATGGAATGGATTAAATCATTACAATTTTAAAGGTATGTTATGAATCTCTTTGAATTATTTGATTTCAAATATTCATGATTAATTGTGTTGTTGGTTTTTAGGAACTATTTAGACTATATTTAAAGAGGTTTAAATGGATTTAAACAAGATTTTTATATTATTAAATTCTATTATTATTATTGAGATATTATTGGAGTATTTTTTCAAATTATTTTGAATGAATTTATTAGATATTTATTCTACTGGAATAAAGAGGAAACAATGATGCACTATTCTTAGGATATTTATAAAGGCTATTAACTCTATTAATTTTGGGTATCCTAAGGAAGAGGAATGCTGTTACAAGTGATGGATATTTATTCTCTATATATATATCTCTCTCTAGAAACAAAATAATATACATAATGAAAAAAGTGGAGACGTGAATACATTGTTAAAAATAAGATGCTGAAAATATTCATATTAAAAGCTTGACACTTTTGAAGAGAGAATTTTAATTATTTTTTAATTATTATTCTCTCATGGTTTAAAGACTAAGGAAGCCTAAAAAATAATTTTCTAATATATTTGTTTCTATTTAAAGATGAAGAATCCTGATTGACAATGATTATTATTTTTCTGCTACTGTTGTGCTACATTAAAGATCTGATTTCATTTGTTAGTTATTGATAAAACCATGAATTTCAACTTATACCATCAAAAAAATCAATCTATATTGATTTTTTAGAGTATCTACTACTCGAACTCATCCATGATATAGTTTTAGGTTCTCAAACTAAGTTGTGTATATTTAGGTTCCCTATAAAATAACCCAAAGTCCCTGTAAAATCCTTGTAAGGTGTCAACTATTTGCACTCAGTTGTGGATTAGAAGGTCTTGTGATAAGAGGAGATACTAGTGAAAATCACTAAACTCATGGAGTAGAGTGTTGGTGGAGTGGACTAGGAGAATTTTGTTCCCTGAAACACTATAAATCCTTGTGTTATTTTCCTTTATTTATTTCTGCTTCTCTCTTGAATTTAAGAGATAAGGAAAGGATCCCTTCATTTCAAGAGGGAAGTTTTAATATTATCAAGATTTTTAAAAGGACACAATTCACCCCCTCTTATGTCTTCATTATAGAATCCCCAACCTAACAATTTGTATCAAATGTAGGTATCTATTGATTTATTTTGGCTCTAACAAGCCTGATTTTAGGATTCAGATGAAGAAAAATCTCAATGGAAAATTTAAGAGAAGGTATGTCGATGATATGTGATCCTTATTTTAGTGGTGAAAATTATGGATGCTGGAAAGCTCACATGACTATATATTTGAAGATTCTTGGTTTCAAAGTTTATATGAAGACTGTTAAACCTTATGAAATCCCTAGAGAACAAAAAATGTGGGATGTTTCTAAGGAAACTCAGTATGATATTAATTCAAAATCCATGAATGAAATTATATGTGGTCTTGGTCCTGATGAATTTAATTGTGTTTCTCATGTGCTACTACCTATGAGATGTTGAATACTATTGTAGTTTAATATGAAGGAATTTAAAATTTCAGACAACTAAGGTAAAATTATGAAAAAATTAAATTTAAAACATTTAGGATGCATGAATATGAGAGTATTACTCAGATAAATGGAAGATTAGCAAAAGTTTTTAATGATGTTGCTTCCTTGGGAACTCTAATTCCAGAACCAGAACAGGAATTAAAGGTACTTAGAGTTTTACCTTTTAATTGGAATGGAATATCGACTGGTATTTGACAATCCACACTAGTTAACTAATTAAAGATGAAAAAATTGATTGGAACTTTGATTATGTATGAAGAAGAGATGCAATTAGAAGCTAAAAGTCATATTTTTATCAAAAAGGAAATATATGCACTCAGATTTTCGATAAATAAATTTTCTGATTGAGATTCTAGTTATTAGGTTTCAAGTTAAGAGCTACCATATCTTTCTAAAAAATTTGGAAAGCTATATAAAAGAAGAAAATAGAAGTTTAAGTTGATTAAAGAGAAAGAAGTCATGTGCTATGAGTGTAAAAAGAAAGGTCATTTGTGATCGAGCTATCCTTTTCTTAAATCTCAAAGGAAGGATGAATATAAATATAAAGTAAAGAGAGTCATGAGGGATACTAGTAGTGAATATAAATATTCAAATGATGAATCTACTACAAACTCATAACGTGATAATAAAAATCAAATGGTTAATCTATGTCTTATGTCTTATGTTGATGAGGTACAATATTCTTACTTTGGAAGTTCTAATTCTAAAAGTTTTTCTAATGATGAACTTAATAATATTTGTTTTATGCTTCAAGATAAATTTTATTCTTTAAATAAAGATAATAATAATCTTAGAAAATATTATGATGCTATTTCAATTGATAGAGAGTTTGTCAAAATAGATTGCAGATTTAAGATCTAATATTTCTTGTGATCAACATGAAACTAAAATTAAATAATTATTGGTTGAAGTTGATAATTTAAAATAAGATTCAAGTATACTTATCAAGAGACCGAATTATTTGAATCAAATTCTTGGTAAAAATAAAATTCACAAAAGAAAACTTGGTATTGGTAGTATTCGAGAAAACCCATAATGATATAAAAAATATTTTGTTCCTATTTCAACAACAAAAACATGTACACTATTAAATGTTTTTATTGTTGTATTAATGGACATTATTATAATGACTGTTATTTTAAAAAACCTCATTTTTGTGGTGTCAAGCATGATCATTGTTCAAAATCATTATATAGCTTTAATTATAAAATGTTAGATCAAAATAAACATATATGGTTAAACAAATCATTAATTGTTGACACTGCCAGACCCAAAAGCATATTGGTACCAAAAGACACTTGTATTTGATACATTGTAGATATACACCACTAAACGTCATCATTATATCGTCAAGTGAATTCTTGAAAATTATAGGAATTTATTATATTCTTAGTTATTATTCTATTAAATGGAAACTTCATTAGATATGGAATATTTAATCTAAGAAGTATTTTATTTTCAATTTTCATATTCAAATTAAATGTAATACCAATTTTATACAAGGGGATAAATTTTTTTAAATTTTATATCTTTTATTCCTATATATTTAATTATTTTTATTCTTAAACTATTAAATTTTTTCACGCTATTATTTTATCAAATGAATTAATTCGTTGATTTATTTTATTAATAAATTAAAATAAAACTTTTTATTAAGATTTTATATAAATGGTTATATTTATTGTAAGCAGGTGTTTAATGTTTGAATATTTAAATTAATTGCCTATGATAAATTAATCTCTTGATGTTTTTGATAAATAATTCTATTATTATATCAAAATTTTTTGGTCATTTGTAACATATGTAATATTTTAATTAAATTATTTAAAAATACCTTAACTAAATTCTCTGAAAAACCCTTAATTAAATTCTTTGAAAATCCTTTAATTAAACTCTTTGAAAATCCTTTAATTAAACTCTTTGAAAATACTTTATTATTTTTATTATTTTATTTTATTTAAAAAAACGTTATCTAAATTCCTTGAAAGTCATTTATTTAAATTCATTGAATATCATAATTATTTATAATTGGTCTTAAGGAGAGATATTTTAAATATTTAGTATGTGTTTAGATGTTTTATTATTATGGCATGAATTAAATGGTTTAATACATTCATTGAAAACCCTTACTATTATTTGAATAATATTTTATATTCTTTCAGGGGTCCTTTATTATTTCCTCTTTTTAAAGGAGGCATGAATTTACATGGAGTTTATATTTCTGTATGTATTTATAAAGTGCTTTTAAATAACTATTTTTTTTTAAATTTTTTTTAAATTTTTTTTTCAAATTTTATGTATTTAAAAAATTTATTATTATTCCCATTTTAAATATTTTAAAAAGGGTTTAGAAAAATTATTTTTTTATTTTTAAATTTTTTCTAAAGGGAAAGAAATTTTTATTTTTCAAATTTTATATATTTTTAAAAGGGGGAAGAAAATTTTATTTTTGAAATTTTATTTTATTTTATTATTGTATTATTTAATATACTCAAGAATACATATTTTTGATCCTTACAAAAGGGGGGATAAAAAGTTGATAATAAGTTAGGGTTTTGTAATTATAAAAAATGGGGATATTATTGAGTGGATCCTTGTCATTATCATTTTTATTTAGTTTTGATAATTACTTCAACCTGTCAATGTTTTTTTTAATAAATTTGTTAAGTGTTTCAGATTTAGTATTTCAAAGTATTTATTTTATATATGAAGAAATAATGATCAGATTCTTACAAAATTTATTCCAATAGAAATATAAGAATATTATCTTTATTTCATCTATTTATGTCAAAATCCAATTCAATTGTTTCGATGGTACAAAAATTCACCAAAACTATTACAAGTTGTTTTAGTGATATTGCAGTTTTCAGCTTAAAGTCAATTCAGAATTATGATGACATCTCAAGAAAAATTGAACGGATTCATTGGTTTATTATACCATTGGATAGATAATGGAATTATATAAACATAATTAGTTTATGCGGGAGTCTTAAAAGGATGTTTTGATATAATAAAAAATAACCAAAGTATCTAAAGTAGTTTTGCAATTGTATAATGAACAGATTTGAAGACCTATAATATTTATTTTTCTACAAGCCATATAGATTTCAGAATCACCCAAAACCTGGGGAGATGGAAAAAATATATTTATCTTGATTTCATTAGTTTACATAAAAGGATGAAAATGTGTTTTAGATGGTCAATAAATTCACTAAAGTTCAGAAAGGTAGTTTCCCAACTACAATTTTCAGAATGTTATTGCTTAAGTTTTTCGAAGATATCAGAAGCTGTAGAAGTCAGATTCATACGATTATTGAGCCATTGGAAATATCTTGAGATTTAATAAAAATAAGTCTTTTGGGATTAAGTATAAATTAGATTATAAAGGGCTAAAAAAATTCAGTGGATTATGAAGTTAGGTTGTTTACATTTTTTGGAAACACTATCTACACCCTATGTTGATAAACACAATATAACGAATAAACCCTATGCTATGATAAATCATTTACATATGGATCTACATAGCTATGCTAGGTATTAAGGATATGGATTATCAAACCTACATTGGAAGTTAGTTTCACTATTCATAAACCCTACATTTGAGAAATTGAATGTATGATTAATCTATGATACATTTGGGATATTATGCTAAAAAGGTGAATGTATGGATTATCATCCATACACTACTTTTGTTCCCTATGTTATATAAAGATTAAATTATTATTAATGAACCATAAATTGGTAGGAACCCTATGATACATATCTCAACCCTACGTTAAACAAATCAACCCTATTCTATACAGTTCAACCCTACATATGAATTTTAATGATGATGTTTTAAATCCAGATATTTTGCACGATTTCTAAAATGGTATTCTTAGTATTAAAGATAATTATAAGGATTTTTTTATGATCAATTAAAAGGATCACATGGAATAAATTATATCATTCCTATTTATAAGGAATGTTATTAATCTCTTTGAATAATTTGATTTCAAATATTCATGATTAATTGTTATGCTGGGATTTAGAAACTATTTCTACTATAGTTAAAGAGGTTTGAATGGATCTAAACAAGTGTTTTAGATTTTTCAACACTGCTATTATTATGGAGATATTATTGGAGGAGTTATTCAAATTATTTTTAATTAATTTGTTAGAGATTTATTTTATAGAAATAAAGAGGAAATAGTGCTACACTATTCTTGGGATATTTATGAAGGCTATTAAATATATTTATTTTTGAGTATCCTAAGGAAGAGTAATTATTTTTCAGGTGCTGGATATTTATTCTCTCTCTATATCTCTATCTAGAAGGAAAATACTATACACAATGAATAAAAGAGGAGACATGAATAATCTGTTAAAAATAAGGTACTGAAAATATTCATATTAAAAGATCGATGCTTTTGAAGAGAGAATTGAAATTATTTGTTCTTCTTATTCTCTCATGGTGTAAAGAGGAAGGAATCCTGAACAATAATTGTTTAATCTATTTACTTCTATTTAAAGACAAAGAAGCCTGCTCGATATTGAAGATTATTTTTCTGATGTTGTTGTGCTATATTGAAGATCTGATTTCATCTGTCATTTTTTGCTGCAATTTTGAATTTCTAATTATACCATCAACAAAATCTATATCTATTGATTTGGTGGAGAATCGAATATTCGGACTCAATCGTGGTGGAGTGTCTGCTTCTCAAACTAAGCTTTGGATATTTGGGTTCCCTATAAAAGTATGAGAAGGACATGTAAAAGACCTGTAAGGTGTTAACTACCTACACTTAGTTTTGGATTGGAAGGTCTTGTGATAAAAGGACCTATGAGTGAAAATAACCAAGCTCATGGAGTAGAGCGTTGGTGGAGTGGACTAGGGGATTTATTTACCCCAAACCACTATACATCCTTACATTATTTTAATTTATTTATTTCCATTGATCTTTTGAATTTAAGAGAGAAGGAAAGGATCAATTCATTTCAATAGGGACATTTTAATATTTTCAAGATTTTTAAAAGGACACAATTCAACCCCCTCTTGTGTCTTCATTATAGACATCCCGAACTAATAACAACTAAATGTGAAAATAATGGAGGTTCAAAATAAGAAGTATCCTACTACAAATGACTCTCTGATATGTAGGGAGAACCCTGATGGTGAGAAAAAAATACCCTAATTTGAATGCCAATGTGATTGGGGATCCACTAGGAATTAACTCAATGAAATAATCCAATGAGAATATCTCTAATTAGTATCCATGATCAAGGATTAAACCTACTTGTACACTTGTTGTGGAAGATTCCATAGGTTATGGAAAACCTACTACTGAATTCAATCCAGGACATGCTGGATAGGAGAAGGTTTTGCTTCTTAACACACTTGAGACTGTCAAGGGTGATGACAAGGATGATTCCAACCCTGATATTGGGAAGGAAATTTCACTATGTACACCTTCTCCCCTGCTATAAATTCCAAGAAATATGGAATAGATGGGACCCCACCAAGGTTAACTCTAACATAGAGGAAACCTTCCTGCTTATTACTTATGCCAAGGCTTGCTAAAAATCCCTTCACATAGAGGGCATGTTTGAGCACCTATAATACAACAATAAGTTCACACCTCTCAATGGGAAATTCTAGTATGATGAGAGTAATGAAGCCCAAATCTCTGATAAAGTAAAAGATTCTACAAGTCAGGAGGAATTCCAAATCATCCCTGTACCATCTACACAGGATGACAAGGCTAAATTAAGAGTTATTGAAACAACTGTAGCCTCATAGAAGAAAAAGGGTAGGGAAAAAAGGGAAAGGCCACAAAGATGTGGAAAAGGATGGAGGGTCCTGTGCAAGGAGAAATCCACCCCAAAATAAAGATCCTTTACTATAATTTTAAAGGGAATAAGAACCTCTCAATGGCCAAAGACCTTAGATATTTTATTATGGCCTACAAAATTCTACTTATTGGTATTGTAGAGCCTAATACGCTCTTTGATAACTGAAGATCCTTTAAATGGGCCTCACTTGGATATATTTTTTTCTTCCAAAACCTCCATGAAATTAACATGGCACATCTTTGGGTCTTCAAGCATGAAAGACTTCACATATCATCAATTATTACTAAATCACAATGCTTCTCTGTCTCTCTTAACTTATAGAGTTGCAGAATTTTGGTCTCTTTTGTATATGCCTCAACATCATACATTAGATAAAGGGAGCTATGTAATGAGATTAATGATATATCTGAAACTATAAGCCATAAATGGGTGATTTTGGGTGATTTAAACACTTTCTTAATGCCTAAGGAAAAAACTGGACTAAATTTCAACAAATCCGCCTCACCTAATTTTTCCTCATGCATTGATCAATGTAATCTTACTGTGGTTCCAATCAGAAGTGTTGATTTTACTTGGAACAAATACAATTTGAATGGAAGAAAGGCTAGTAAATTGGATATATGATTTATTTAGATGGATGATATGAGTACATCCACTGGAATATCAAGTCACATCCTACCTAAGCACCATTTCGATCATAATTCAATCCTTGTTGAAATATCTTCTCATAGTAAAAAGTTCCCTTACCATTTAAATTTAACTTTGTATGGATTAACACTCATGGATATAGAGAGATCATTATACAGGCTTTGAAGATGGATTTTATTGGCATCCAACTTCACGTATTTGCTGAGAAGTTATGGAATGCTAAAAGAATTCTAATGAACTAGAGAAGGAACTCTTTTTCCAATTTTGATATTGAGATTAAGAGTTATGAAAATCATTTATCAGGATGAAAAATCAGAGACCAACACCAAATTATCCCCTTTAAGGAAGAATACAAGATATTTCAAGACTTGATGACCTCTTGAATGTCAAAGAAAGGCTAGACTACAATCAATTAAATGTAATATGGATGAAAGAGGGTGATAGAAGATCAAATTGTTTCCATATATTTCATAAAGAAAAGAAAGCAAGGGCATGGATTAAGGCTATCAATATCAATGGGTGTCTTCGCACATCTAAAAGTGAAATATCAAGTGCCTTAGTGACTTATTTAAAATACATTTACTCTGATTATGAGATTGAAAGCACTCATAATATGGTTGATATCATTTTCAATTGAATTGAGGAGAATCAAAATAATTTCCCCACTATGGACCCATAAAAGGAGTAGATTAAGGGATCCTTTTTCTCTCTTAACATGGAGAGTTTTTCTGGTCCAGATGGGTTCAAAAATAAATTTTTCAGGTTCTACTGGGACCTCCTTCAGGATGAAATGACTATTAAAATAAAGGAATTATTCAATAATTCTTCTATTCCCTTTATAATTAAATAAAAATTAATTACTATTATACCTAGGAAGGAAAATGAAATAGACATAAAAGATTTATGGCCTGTTTCCCTTAGGAACACTATTCCCAAATTTATTAACAAGATCTTAATAACTAGATTGGGAGGGATCATTAAAGATCACATCACCCCACATCAGTTTGTATTTATTTCTAGAATAATCATACCAAATTACTTATTTAATGCTTTTAAAAGTTTCAACTTAATGAAAAGAACCTCAAATAAAGGGAGATTTTCCTTCAATATTGACATCTCCAAGACTTTTGATACCATTAAATGGATAATCCTTTTTGATTTACTTAGAAGGTATGGATTTTATAATTACATCCATTAGAGGAAATTGGATATATACCAATGCTTCTTTCCCAACGGTTTGAAAAAGCCATTGGGATAAGTATCCTATACCAACAGTTTCTTGTAACCATTAGTATAGGCCTAAATAATGTGGATTTCCCAATATTTTAAAAGAAATATTGGGAAAGTCCTATTTGGTGTATAGATATCCCAATGATTTCTTTAAACCGTTGGGATATACCTTCTATCCCAACGGTTTTTTCAAACCGTTGGGATAAAAAAACCCCAAATTTGACCAGTTCCTTCCTCCATCCAACCGATCAAACTCCTCCATACAGAATAGATTTTTCCCTAAAGATAGATATCCCTCCTATGAAGAGTAATTCCCAAGCAGCAACCTTTCTTCTTGAGCTCTCCATCCTATGAAGCGTACTTCCCAAGATACAACCCTTATTCTCGATCACACTTCCTCCAGAACTGATATATCCAGCCTACCAACTCTACTTCCTAACCCACGATTTATCTTTGATTCATATAATTTTTGTTCTTCCACTTAAAATTAGTATATTGTAATTGACTCTATTTTTTTAGTTTTTCCAATCGATTTCACTACAATCTTCTTTGTTTTACCCACTTTATACTATGACCCCCTTATGAATAGAAGTAGTATATCATCTTAGGTCATGGTTTTCTTATGATTTATCTTTATAGAATAATTTTGATTGATATTTAAGAGGTCAATATTATCATGAATTATTTTATCCTTGGTTTATTTTAAATTTAAGGTTTATTGACATGATTTGGTTTGTTAAACATAAATACAACTATAGAATTTTTTATCCTTAGAGGAAAAATAAGATACTCTTGCATTATGAATCTACCCATAAATGTTGTCTTTGAAATATCACACTATAACTTTAAGATGATGACATCCTCACTATAAATCATTAATTGACCTTCTAGAATGGACAAGGAGTTTTATATTGGATATCACCCAAACACATAGATAATAGATTTCATGAATATTCATACATAGGGTTGCAGTGGGGTAGCGTGCTGAGGCATGTATCATGATCTTATTGTGTGAGGTGTTAAAGGTATCCAACATAGATCCAAATAATTACAATTGAGAGTCTATAGAGATTCATATATTGATACAAAAGCCTGGAGTGAATTTCTAATCTGATGTGGGATGAGGAAAAATTGGATAGTGTAACACTATATAATGTTTTTTTGATATAATTTATGTGAAATGGAATTTTTTAGTCCGTCCCATCAGTCTTCTCCTCATGATACATTTAATATACTTATATATTCAAATAAATACTAAATGTAAGGTCATATATCATCTAATATACATGTTATGATTTTAATTGATTCCACATTTAATATATTCGACTCCATAAAATCAGTATGATAAACTCTATAAGATAAATTTTCCATAAGAAGAGATTAAAAGATTACTTTTGAAAAAAAACTTCTCTATAAATAACAAAAAAACATCAATGCATACAGATCTTATGAGTGAGCATCCATCATGTTTCCATGTACCTTTAATAAGGGTATTGATCTTATTTGAGTCTAAGGTTAATATATAAGAACCATTATGAAACATCAATGAGTAAATGGTTTCACCCCATAGAAACCCCCACCCCCTGGACAGCCCCACAACCCCCTACAGCCCTCACCCCCTAGACAAACCCCACCTCCCCCTAGACAACCCCATGCAGACTCCCATCCCCTAGACTGCCTCCCACCCCTGGATAACCCCCACCCCCTACACACCCCCACCCTTGGACATCCCAACTACCCCCCTACACACCACCCACCCACCCCAGACATCCCCCACCCCCTATACAACCCCCTTGTAGACCCCCACCCCTTGGACAACCCCCAACCCCCGTGCAGACCCACCTAGATAGGTCCCCACCCCCTACAGACCCCCACCCCCTAGGACTGCCCCCACCCCCTGGACAACCCCGCACCCCCTGCAGATCCCCACCCCCTAGAAAGCCCCCTATAGACCCCCACCCCCTAGACAGCCCCCACACCCCCTCCAGACCCCCACCCCTAGACATCCCCCACACCTCCCCCTAGACAACCCCCCTAAAGTCCCCCAACCCCTGTATATCCCCCTACCCCACTGCACACCCCACCCTCTAGACAGCTCCCCACCCCTAGAGACCCCCAACACACTTTCTAGTATGAATCCAAGCATGAACACCATAAGATGATCCAAATGATCACTATCACCCAAATTCGATACCACAATCACTATAACTATCCAATTGAGCACACCATAGTGTCCTAAACTAATTCCTCATAGAGAATCATGGAGCTCCCCACCATAGGAATCATTATATGGGAAAATATTCTATAACTCCAATGGAATGGCTAGTGCTATTCAGTTCCATCATACATTATCAATGAAAGACACATGTTAATTTTCAATACCCAAACCTCATTCATGGTTTTGATCTAAACCAATGACTCACTACCAAAAAATGAAACTTGAATAAGATGAACTTCCTTGAAAGGAACTAGATTATTATTACACAACTTAGTCATACTTGATAGGTTGATCTCGATGCAGTTATATCCCACATCATTTAGGTTTATAAAAAATAGTAGTTAGTTCACTTCCCATGTCTGGACATCATATAGAGGATATGAATGAAAGAGATAGATCCCATAATCATAGGAAGATTATTTTTCAATCTTCATATCTAATTACCTTATAAATTATGAATTCAATTTTATATGTGTTATACAGAATTCAATTCTGTATGTATTGAATTTTTAATTGAATACACTATACATAAAATATCTCAAGTGGTATATTTCTTCCTAAAATATATGAATACTTGAGAAAAAAATGTTTTTTATCCTTCAATGTCTCTAGAATTTAAAATATCTATATTTCTTTGATATATGATGTATTAATCTCTTATAATTCTGACACAGTTTATGCAAGTTCTTTCAAAATCCACTACATCATCTTCATTTGAGTAAAAGATTCCATATTCAAGATATGGATTCTCTATGATCTTTAGTAGTAGGTAATATTTTCTATTTTAAATCTTCAAAAAATATTCCTGATTTATTCTTCCTTGAATCCTGGTTTTGTATTCTCATTAAATTCACCCAAAGAATCAGGTGTTTCCTTATTTTAATCCTAAAAAATAAACTTCTTTAAACTCATTCAAAATATCTATGTACATGGAATCATGATTATTTTTCCCATAGAACCTTCATCTTATGACATCAAAATCCTCTTAGTTTCATTTAATCTTTCTTGGATCATGATCCACATGTATGACCATGATGTTTCAATCCCTGAGGAACTTTTTACCATCATTTTTAGATTATATTTCCCATTTATTCAGAAAAGATATTATGAATATCACTCAAATAATCTTCTAACATATAAAATTTCTTTGATCTAAAATTTACTCAACTCCTGAATGATTCTCCTCCACAAGTGTACATGATCTTGCACACTCATGTATAGTTATTCAAAGATATTGAAAACCTTCCTTGAACATTTTTTTGGGTCTCAAAACACTCTCTAAATATTAGGCGATCAAGTTATTACTTAGTTCATTGAATACTTGAGAATAATGGGATTCTTCTCCTTCAAAGGCTCATGGATTTGAAATCTCTCCTTCTATTTGACACAAGATGTATAAGAATCTCAAAATTCTCCCATAGATTATATATGTTCTCTCAATATGCATAAATTTCATGGTATTATATTTACAATTGAAGTCAATATCATGAATTTATATTAATTTATAGTATTTTGTTATAATATAGTATTCTGTTGTCTTTTATATTATGATTATCACATAGAGTAGTGTGTCAGTTATGGTTTCATATAAAGTGAACAATTCTCGTTTACTTAAATATATTTTCGATTAAACTTCAATCTTATCAAATTTATTTTGACGAAATGACTTATAACATTTTTTTACAGAATATATAGTAGTTGGATGTATGAAACCGATTGGATCTCAAGCGATTTTCAAAAAAATTAAGAGAGATTTTTAGATTTTTCATTTCACAATGCTTCAGATAGTGGTCACATACACTTCCCATGTTACAATTGTGTTAGAAGGCCTTGGTTGATCTATGAAGAAGCCAGCTACCACATAACCAAATATGGTTTTCAAGCAAACTACTATGTGTGGTATCACAATATGGAGAAAATGAAATCTAAAAATGTTGATGTCATAAATGAGATCACTGGATTGGAGAATTTTTTATATGAATAGTTTCCATTTATTCTTCATCATGAAAAATAAAGAATAAAAACCCAATAAGACTTTGATATGATCACGCATGATGCATCTAATGAAAATGATGATGTTTTCATGGTGAAAAAAATGAATGATTCTACCACAAATCCAATATATCGACAATGTAGTAAAATGAAAAAGCTGTAATTTTTAATCTGATTATTTCATGGGAAAACTATGTATGGGATTTATAATACTTCCATCGATTACATTCTTACCTTCTTAAAGTACTTATTTCCATATGATGCAGATATTATCTTAAATCACTATATGGCATGGAAGTTAGTTGAGAAACTTGGATTTTCAAGAAACAAAATTCATGATTTCCCGAAAGATTGTATTTTATTCTGGGAGGAAAATGCTGAACGAAATAATTGTATAAAATGTGGCACATCCTACTAGAAGTCAAAAGTTGAAGGAACACCATCCCGTGTGCCACAGAAAGTAATGTGGATCTTTCCATTGATCCTTAGAATCTATAATGTTTTTTGTATGATGAAATATCAATAAAAATGTGATGTAATGATACCGAGATAAAGATGACTAATGATGAGTTATTTCACCATGAAGATGGATTTTCATAGAAGATATTTGATGCTTGATATCCTGATTTTGCAGATTATGTGCGTAATGTGAGGCTGGGTATTTCATGTGATGGTTTTATTTTGCTTAAGAAGATGCTTACTTCGCACAACACATGGTCTGTTTTTATACACATTTATAACCTTCCCCTGTGGTTGTGTTTGAAAAAACCTTTCACTTTTATGAGTATACTCATATATGTCCCTTCTAATTCTATAAATTATATAGATGTATACATGAAACCTTTAATAAAAGAGTTTAAACTTATTTGATATGTGTGTGTGCACACATATGATGCATTTTTGAAAGACATATTTCAGATGCATGCTATGATTATGTGGACGATCAATGATTTTCCTACTTATGCAATGATGTTTTGATGGAGCACAAATGGAAAACTATCATGTCCTATTTGTATGAAGAATACACGATCCACAATATTGAAACATTACTGTAGTTTCAGTTTTATGGGACATTGAAGATTCTTTCCAATGGACCATCCATATAGAAATAATCATCGAAGATTTGAAAATACCATGGAGACCGATGATCCACCTCAGTGTATGTCTAGAACTGATGTTCTTAATGAATTGAAATATTTTAGTTTTTCATTCGAGAAGGGTCAAATGGAATCTGGAAAGAGAAATAATGTTTCCACTGAAACCTATTACAATTGGAAGAAGAGGAGTATCTTCTTTACTTTGCCTTATTGGTTAACTTTTTTGCTACATCATTTCTTAGATGTAATGCACATTGAAAATAATATATGTGAAATGTTACTTTCAATTATTCTAAATTTTAAGGGAAATAAAAAAGACTATTTACAATCTTGGCATGATTTGGTGGATTGGGGCATCATACCAGAATTGCATCCTGTGCGTATCACTGAAAATAAATAGAAAGTTCCATGTGATTATTATGTGATGAAACCTACATAAAAAAGAAATTTCAGGAAGGACTAGAGACTATTAAAGTTCCTAATGTCTATTCAAGCAACATATCTAAACGGGTCAATAGAAGATAGTTGAAGCTAAAATCTTTGAAGACTCATGATTATCAGGTTCTTATGCATGAGTTGATTCCAATAACAATCCATCATCTTTTGTCCAATAATGTAAGGGTGTATGTTATTTGGTTGTTCTATTTGTTTAGAGATCTTTGTACTAGGAATTTATCCAAGCATTTATTTCAAAAAATGTTGGCCGATATCCCATTAATTTTTTGTGAGTTAGAGAAAATATTTCCTCCATCATTTTTTCATATGCATGCTGCATCTAATTTTGCATATTCCAATTGAAATACTTCTTAGAGGACCTATTTATTTTCATTGGATGTATCAAACTGAAATAAATATGTACACATTAAAGTCTTATGTCTGAAATAGGAATCATCCCAAAGGTTCTGTCATGAATGATTACTTGGATCAAGAATGTATGGATTTCTACTCTATGTATTTTTTTGATCTTACTACAAGAATGAACATAACAATGAGAAATGAAGAAGAATAGTATGAGAAAATGGAACTCAGTTTCCATCAATTCTTCAAATAGAAGGAATTCCTGTATCATATACATTGACGACATTAATCCTTGAAGAGCCGGAGATGGCACATCACACTGTTTTGTTGAACTGTGATTTGTTTGACGACCACATTAGGTAAGTAAATGGAATATTTATATCTTACATATCTATTAAACTATTAATTTTTTATCTACAAGGAACATAAAGTAATGATAAATAGAAAACATTGTTCTTTATCTTTGAGAAGGAGAGATACTTTACATAGCAAAAAGTTTCCTGCTTGGTTAAAATTGAAGGTAAAAGTATTAATTTTTAAAATAATTAAATCAATATTTAATTAATTTTAATTTTCAATTATATTTTAGGTATTTAGTTTTTCTACTGACTCTGTCTTTGAATAAATAAGAGCTTTGGTTTTTGGTCTTAATACCGTGGTTTGTGACTGTAAATCAATTGTTATCAATGGGTACATATTTATTATCACTAAACAAGCAAAGAACATGAGAGAAAAACATGATGGTTTTATGATTACTTCCACTACAGATTGTTATTCCAGTGCATCAAATAATAGACCTCGATTTGAAAGTTTAGGTTATTATGGAGTCGTTGAAAAAAATAATAATATTGGATTATTACTCTCATGGATGAGTCACTATGATGAAATGACAGTGGAAGTTAAGGAACATTTATTAATGATTTTGGATTTCAAGTAATTGATATGACTCACACTCTAGCTACCGATAAACTATATGTATTGGAATCAATGGAGAAAAATGTTTTTTATGTAAAAGACCATATTCGACCAGAATTTTGTGTCATTATTAAAGTAATTATAAGTCATATTTTTGATGATGGTGATCGTGGAATTGAAACCATACCTACTTCCATTGGAACCAATCCATTTATTTATTTTGATGACTCCAATAGCTCAATTGTCAGAGTTAACGATGAACCTGAAGTTGTGGTGGGAAATATATAGAATCATCCATCCATGTTCTCAATTTATTTGGTTTAGATCGACTTCAGTTGTTAAGGTTGGTACTATTCAAATTTATTTAATATTGATTAAAAATATGTTGTATCTGACTTAAACTTAATGTGAATTTTCAATATTTGGTTTTTGTTTTATTTTAATTTCATTTTCTAATTTAGAATTGAACTGTATTCAAACCTATGAAACCGACATTTCTAACTTGGTGAAAATTTCAATGTTTTATTGACCATGGATTCTTGACCCTAGAACCCATAAATCCCCCTATCCCCTATCTTATATTTTTTTGGTTTAAAAATTAGTTATCATTTTCTAATTACTTCCATATTTGTTTTCAAATGCATGAAATGAAACTGATTAAAGAGATGCGAGGAAAAAAGATGACGGACAACAACCATCACAAGGATGAGATGGATGTTCCTCCATTAGTGCCTGTTGTGAGTATTTAATTTCAAATATATATATTTTAATAACATATAATATCCTATGATTAATTTTGTTTTAAACATTTTTGCAGGATCCACCACTCAGGAGACAATTATTTGATGAGGAGCCTATTATTGGTCACAATTCTCAGGTCAGTGGTATGAGTGAGAGTGGTACAAGAGCTATAAAATCTAGTTAGCATACATAATTAGAACCTACCCCTCCCACTGATGTACCATCTATCCCACATTCTGACCCCGGTGTGTCATTAGGAACACATGGGATATTTAGGCCTCCCAGGTTTTCACTACCCTTTTCATCTTATCCTCTTCACCCATCTTTACCATGTATGATGATGATTCCCACTCTCCATCCATATCAGGAATTTAGCCATCCATCCATGCCTTATTCTTTCACTTCTACTTCCTTCTATCCGAGATTCTATATTCAATATTCTCTAAATCTTTCTCCTTCAAAGTCTATGCTTACGGATCATACACTGGGACCCACTCCACCTATATAGGGTGTTCCTTCAGTTTCTACGGATCCAGCAGCACCCAATGATCATACTGCTACAGGTATATTTATAAAACCCTAAAAAAAATTATATCATAATTTATTTTCATTATAACATGTATTGATATAATTTTTGTTTTTGTTTCATAACAGATACATCTATTGATAGGAGGTTTGGGCGGGGGTATACACGCATGCATGAAGTGTGGAACCTCTACACATCGTTGATGTTTGATTATAATGAAGATAATAAAATGGTAGAAAAAACAAGGTAACATTGTCGGAGTTTTTTGGAAATTATTTCCAAATACTCCGACATCATTCCTATCATCCCACTCTCATGAAGACAGTTTCCAAAAAAAGTCAAGGATAATGCTTGGGAACAAATATGGGTAAAAAATTATATTGGATTTATTGTAATATTTTTTTGTATTTATATAAATTAATATTTTTGTGTCATCTTTGGTTTAATTTTCCCGATGGTGAGGGTGCATGGTCAACACATCTATAGGAATTAGGTGATCTTTAGAGAGAATACAAACATGAGTTGTATATTGGCTATCCTGCTAGAGTTGGCACAAATTTAGAGGCAGTACCTATCATGGATGACTACCTGATAGAACAGTATTGGCAAATGATTACTCATTGGATGACTACCAAGTTTAAGGTATTAATCACATTTTAGATTTTTAAATGAAAATTTTCATGATTTTCATTAATACTATATTTTTTATTATTGAATTTTATTTAGGAATAATCTATAAAAAATAAACAAAACATTGATTCTAAAAAATACCTTCACACCTTGGGGGGTACGACGATGCCAGATCATGAGAGGAAGTATGGATGGAAATTTATAATTTGTTAGTACTTTCACATTCTATTGATTCCTCCATAATTTATTTTAATTCTAAAGTTTTCATATAAATTTAGTTATGAAATCTATTATTGGTAACTTATTTTAATTTATGGTTTCCTACATTCAATGTCATTGCAAAGTTAGGAATTGAATATTGAAGGACATGTGCCTTGAGCAAAACTATTTTGGTCGAGTAAGAAGAAAATAGATGAAAGTTCTGTTAACAAAGAAACACAACATTAGATTTTAAGTTTTACTTTGATGATTTCAAATGTTAATATCTATTTTTTACTTAATATTCTATTTAAATTTGTAACATACTTCTTTGGAGGCTCTTAATGCCCATGAACCTGACAATTTTGGGCCAAATGATCACTTATTTCAGGTGTTGGGAGATGAGAAATCTAGAAGAGTATGCTACTAACCTGGGAAGTTTATAGTCCCCATGAGGTATTGGACCTCTTTAGGTATCATTTTTACTTCCACCAATTTGGAAAAGGTTAAGTGACAGGCTGAAAAAGAGCCATATAGGTGGAAGAATGAACTGAAATGGAAAATGATGAATTCATTAAATTGATTCAAGTTTTATGTCTATCACTTCCACCAAAGGATAGTACAACTTGTAATGAATATATGGGTTCGATGCATTATTTATATAGTGAACCAGGTGGCAGTTCTTGTGGTGGTCTAGATGATGTGGTTCCTGGTGATGGTGATGGTGATTATGAAGAAGAGGCCGGGGGTGAGGATGATGCTAAGGAAAAGGGTGAGGAGGAGGGCGAGGAGGTGGGTGAGGAGGAGGTCAGGGATGAGGACAGTGATGAGGATGATGATGAGGGTAGGGATGAGGATGGGGACGATAATGGGGACATAGATGAGGATGAGGATGAGGTTGATGACGATGGTGATGATGGTGATGATAGTGATGGTGATGAGGGACAAATTTCTATGTTAAAATTTTGATTGATACTATTGAGATATGATTTTTGATGATTTTCTATGAATAATATTATTTAGATTTGATGTTTGATGATTTTCTATGACTGAATATCCATTATATCTTTTTCCTCCATTTATTTTGGCTTTTTTCATTCTGTTTCGCTGCAATATTGATTCAAGTATCTCCTTTGATACAAGTATTCCTTTAGTTAACATTGTTTTAGTGATTATCTTGTTTTATTTTATCATATTTTGGGTCATTATAAGAACTAGTGATATTTTTATTGGAATATTATAGTTTTTGGTGTTTTTTGGGTGTTTCATGGTTTACCCACACAGTTATGAGTAACCACATGTTTCACACGTAGAGGGTTCAATCATGGAGATAGAGATATATTTAAATGTGTTTTGAGATCAGAAGAAAGGGTTTCTCTTTGTAAATTCACGTTTTCATGTTTGAAATTTAATATATTTGTTTGTAAGAATTTTTTAAATACCATTGAGACCTTTTTAAATTGATTTATTAGTGTTTGATAGAATTTTATTTAATTTCATTTTTGATGGAGAGAAAACTATCAACTGATTTGATTTCATTTTTGATGGAGGGGGGGGGGGTGGGTGGGTGGGTTGTGAAAGTGGAGAGGGGGGTATGCAGGTTGGGAGGGGGGTATACTGTTTAGGTGGGGGGGGGGGTTGGGATGTCCAGGTGGGGTGGGGGTCCTATCGAGGATGGTGGATGCGTGGAGGGGGTGGGGGTATGTCTAGTGGGGTGGGGGGATATCCAATGGGGGGTGCAGGGGGTGGGGGTCTGTAGGGGGTGGGGGGCTGTCTCGGGGGGTGGGGATCTATGGGGGGAATGTCCGGGGGGGCTGTTTGGGGGGTGGGGGTCTGTAGGGGGTGCGGGGGGGGGGCAGTCTGGGGGGGGGTGGGGATCAATGGGGGGAATGTCCGGGGGGGGGGGGTGCAGGTGTGGGGGGGGGGGGGGAGGATGTTGTGAAGTTGGGGAGGGGGGTGTACAGGATAAACCCTATTAAAACCATATTTTACACCATAGGTTAAATAATATCGAATTCCATAGTGGAAAAGTCTATCTTTGGTCCCTTATTGAAATTATCCAAATGTGAATCCCCAGGATAAAGCCCTATTAAAACCATATTTTACACCTCCGTTTTCCTTTCCAAGACAGGCCGAAATTTTATCCTCAGTCCCTTTAACACTATCTAATCTTGAGGATAAGGGATAGGAAGAAACATAATTTTGGTTCCTACACTAGGTGGGATGTACCACCAAAAAAGATCCCTGTAGAAAATTTGAATCACTAATGGTTTGAGAGGATGAAATCTGTATGTCTCTAATTGGAGATCCATACCTTTCAACATTGTTCATCATCGGGGTGATTGGTTTAATAGTAGCATGATTTAATTCCTTATCATGAGTAGGTACAAATACCAAACGAGGTCTTAAATGATTCATTGCATCACTAGAGACAAGAATATCAGTAATCTATATGTCACTGTATATATTCTTAGGACAAGCAGGGATCTACATGATACTAAAATATCCATCCTCATTAGCACCATCCTTCCTAGAAGCTTTCATAAAAACATACTTTTTTATCTCAATTCTATGGGTGAGTTCTGATACCAATCCATGTTTTGAATGAGTCAAATCATCACATAAAATAGGATTCATAGTGTTCTACCTATTTCCTATAGGATTTGGACAATCCAACATACTTAAGTTAGGATATATACCTTGAAATTGATCCACTGTATGACTCGAGTCAAGTTCGGGGGCTGTCTAGGGGGTGGAGGATCTGTAGGGGGTGCAGGTGTGGAGGGGGGGTGGGGTGGGGTGGGGGGGGGGGTATGTTTAGTGTGGGGGTTTTCTAGGCGTGGGGGTGTACGAGGGGGGGGGGGGGTCTATAGGGGGGGGGATATTCAGGGGGGTGGGGGTCTTCAGGGGGAGGAGGGGTTGTCTAGGGGTTGGAGGGATGTTTGGGGGGGGGGTGCAGTGGGAGGGTGGGGTTGTACAATGGGAGGGGGGGTAGTGGGCGGGGGGGGGGGGGTGTAGTGGGAGGGGGTGTGCAGTGAGAGGGTGGGGGTAGATGTAGGGGTTGTAGTGGGAGGGGGGGTATAGGGTGGCTATGTAGTGGGAGGGCTGGGGGGTGTAGGTGGAATCTTTGGCTAAACGACCAAAAAAACTCTCAATAAACTACTACCCAGCGCACTCACTAGCCAGTTGGGCTCCATCGATTGGATGATAATTCCTTTTGGGTAACAGTAGTTCTTCTTACCCCATTGGTTACCTAATGATCTTTGTTGGGTAATAAGTATTCTTACCACCCCATTGGCTAGGTGATGGATTCATAAGTAGCCATGGATGCTCCAGGCCTCCTCCACTGAAAACCTGATCTTTGAGCCACTTATGACCCTTAATTAAATTCTATAAAATCTTATTTAATATGTTCAAATAGGAAAAATATTATTTCCATACTCTATTATCTATATTATCTATTCACTAGATGAAAATTTTAGGTTCCCTTTGAAATTAACTACCAATAACGATGCAGGTCATTACGATATCTTCACCATATTACTTCTAATCCTTGAGAAGTTATGGTATCATATGAATCATTCATTATGATCCAACTTAATATTTATGCACATATATTTCTATGTATTCCTTCCTTGAACAAAAATACATCACCTCCAGGCTATGATCACTCTCAAAGGCCCATCATGCTCTCGCTAAATTACTTTAAGCACAAAACACGAGAAGCTGAGCCAAATGATCACTATTCTCTAATATCAAGACCATGATCACTACATCTTTTTACCTCAAAACACCATAGTTTCCTCAACCAATTTATCCCAAATCATCAAGGTTCTCTCCTACATATGAATTTTTATACATAAAAGGATTTTTATAGTCAAAATACATGCTTGGTGTAGTTCAGTTCCATCATGCTTGATCACACAAATCACGACTAATAAGTCAATACCCGAACCTCATTATTTGTTATGAGTAGAACCAAAAAGTATTCCTGGAATAATACCACCTAAAAATTCTAAAATTTATATAAATTCCCCAGTAAATTCTTAAATTCCTCTTTCATACTTGATACGATGAGATCTATATGGTTCCTTCTCATCGCATTCATGTTCACATGGAAAACAACAGTCGATACTTTTCTATCCATATTTATAAAAAGGTGACTATCCCCAAAAACCAACACTCCATGAATCTACCAATAATGTTTCCTTTATCCTTATAGGTATCATTAAATTGATCAAACATCCTTACCAAATTCCGAACAAAGATCAATGAAATATTTTTGGTTGGTTCACCAAACACTTACACCATCCACAAGGCTTTGAACCTTTCACTAATTCACCAATGATATGAATCCATATTGGTATGAAATTATTTCACCCTAAGTATAAAACAAGTATCTATTATATATCAATTTCTACATCTAAATAAAATAATAATAATTCATTACGAAACCAGACAATCTGAGGTTTTTTACACATTGATCTTCTAGAGTCACCACGACCGTTCAGTGGTTAGTCTTACACAATACCACGAAACTTACCACAAGAGGGTCATTAAATTATAACCATATAAATGGATCCCACCATATAATTATCCTTATTTTATCCTTACAGTGATTCTATAATTCTCTTGGACCCCAACTAGTCCATATCTGAATGAAATGACTAAGTGTGACCATCTGTTCATACCCAATTGTTAAGCATGACACTAAGCACTATAAAAAACTATAATAAACATAATGAAATTAACTATATACAATGATCCATTATTATTTTTTATAATTTTTCCCAGTATCCTAGGCATGGGTTATGAATTCATACTGGTACTGGTCTTTTACCCTCACATGAGGAACAATACAAAACCATAATTTCTGCACACAAAAAATCATGAATTGATCTCACAATGGTACACCAATCCATTATCAATGGTGTCTCCCACTAAAAAGATATATATTCTTATAAAAATATCTATTTTTACAATCCCTAAAAAATTATGGAGATGAATATGAGTATTTCCATGTTATCTTTATCGTGGTTAACATTAAACTACTATGATATTGCAGTAAGAGGATGAAGAAAAAACGAGTCAAATTACCCATGATATCTTTGTTGTTGTTACCATTAAACTACCATTAGATTCACTATGTGAATATAATTTATTAGGATATATTTGTTGAAAAATATATTCAATAACATGATTATCATTTGGTGTGTGAATTCTGTCTGTTGTTTGTTGGATGTTTTGTGTGCATTGGGCATGCTAGTTCTTGTTTTTGTAGGTTCTGTGTTTTGTGTACAGTGGGAAGGCTACTGGTTTATACTGTAGTAGGGAGGGGGTATTTACCAATGGTTTGATAACCTTTGGGAAATATGGTGAATAAAATACCCTATCCCAATGGTTTAAACTGAACCGTTGCAATAGGTATATACCAATGGGTTGATAACCATTGGAAAATTTGAAAATCAAGAGTCAATCCCAACAGTTCAAATCGAACTGTTAACATAGGTGTATACCAATAGTTAGATAACCATTGGAAAATTTGAGAACTAGTTCTATTCCAACATTTTAAAACCATTGGTAGAGACAATTTTCAATGGTTAAAACTAAAATGTTGGTATTTTGAAAATCCAGGCAACCTATCCTAATGGTTTTAGTTGAACCATTGGTATAGGGATATCCCCATGCCTCAGACACCAACGATTCATAAAACTGTTTGGATAGATTATCCCAATGGGATGAAGCCTTTACCAATTGTTTCAAACCATTGTTAAAGGATTATTTCATAGTAGTTTTTATTAGATTAATCTACATCATTCTCATCTCTATATGACTATCCATTTTGGTTAATGGACCTCCTAAGGGATACTTCCAATGCACTAGGGGTGTTCTTCAAGGGGATCCACTTTCAAGGATCCTATTTTATATTGATGTGGACAACATCAGCAGATAATTTAATGAAATCACCCACCTTGGGATTTATAAGAAAATTAGAGCTGTTCAAGATACCCTCATACCATATCACTTTTTATATGCTGATGATATACTCCATTTTGGGAAAACTTAAATAAATACAATCTTTTCTATCAAATCCTTATTTAATCACTATGAAAAGGTGGCTGTTCAGGTCATCAGTTGAAACAAATATTTTATCGTATTTTTAAATGGAATCCCTACTGGGAAACAAAATAGAATTACTAGAACACTTAGATGGAGAAAGGTCTCACTCCCTTTTACTTTCCTTAGAGTTCCCTTGTTTTGGGGCAAGGTCTTATGAAATTATCTTGGAAACATATATTTTGGAATTATTAATCATATTTATAGATGGAAAAAGAAGACCATGTCATAGGCCAGTAGGGTATTCCTCATTAACTTGGTCATCACTTTTAAATTTTTGTATTCCTTTTCCCTATACAGATGACCAAAATATCTACTGAATGACCTTCAACACATGATAAGAAACTTCTTATGGATAGGTTCAATGCATGAAAGGAAGATTATAACCATTTCTTGGAGGTATTGTATTAAACCTTGGACATGGGAGGTCTTGAGTTCAAGGATCTCAAAACCTTTAATGATGTCCTCATCAACAAGTTCACATAGAACCTTTTGTCTTTAAATGACCCCTTGACTGAATTTTTGTCATGTAGGTTAAAAAAAACTATTAAATGGATACCCAAACTACCTTAATTCATCTATGGGTCCCTCCATTAGTAATTCTTTCAATGAAATCTTGCAAAAATCCAAATGGCTGGTTAGTAAAGACTCTAATCTTAATTTCTGGCATACCCCATGGATGGAAAATCCTATTGACATTACCATTGTGCGTTAAACCATACTTCATATGACTGTGGATGATCTCATGACTCAATATACTTCTTTTTTTTGACATCATCACCCCTTAAGATATTATGGGAATACAAAATTATGATTTTATAGATGATGATACCTTGATTTGGAAAAACAACTAAAATGACCACTTCAATGCTAAATAATACTATATGTTGCAATGTGATGGATCCAATAAAACACCAAAATGGATGACTCAGTATAAGGAACCATATTTTCATCCATCAAGGTTTATACTCCTTTATAGGATATGGAAGAATTGACTCCCTACACATGAACAACTGAAGAAGGAAAGGTAATAAATTGTCTCAGCATGTCACCTCTACAAGAGAGCTGAAGAAACTACGTAACACATCTTTTTGGATAGTACATATTCTAGGGATTTGTAGAATTATATCAACACTCTATTCTTAATTGACCTTCACTAGTGCAGGAACCTGGGGGATATCCTCTTATACATCAACATGAGTGGTAGGAGTGATAAAATTCATAACCTCTTTCTTGTGGCAACTGCCTCAGTGATATATACAATCTAGTCTGCTAGAAACCAATGCTATTTCAATAATCAACCTATACCTGTTCATGTTGGTTTAATTACTGTTCATAGGGACATCCATGCTACTATAGTTGTTCAAACAGACACCATAAGAAATTATTTTACTGACCTTAAAACACTCAAGATGCTTGGAGTTGTAGGGAAACTGAGGAAGCCTCCTACTTTGAAGTTCATTTGATAGATCCCCCTGATCTCCTCTGGAATTGAAGTTAACATTGGTGGAGTAGCTTCTGGATCATTAAGAACTTTGGTCTATGGGTGTGTCTTCTACACCTATCTTGGATTTATCAAAGGCTGCTTCCACCACTTTATTATGCAAGGTACTACTCATGAAACTGATCTTTGGGATGTTATTTATGTAATTAATCTTGATTTCCATCATAATTGGACACCATTATGGATTGAATCAGACTCAAAACTTTCTGTTAATGTTCTCAAAGCACGAATTGAAGATGTTACATGGAGAATTATTCCTCACTAGATTGCATGTCTCAATCATTCCAGACACCTCCAACTATCTGTATCGCATCTATATAAGGAAGCTAATCAAGTGGCAGATACCCTTTTGAAGAAGGTAATTATGGAAAGAAGTACCATGTGGTCATTTAGGATACCTGATTATTATTCTAGGATGGTGTATGATGACATGAAGGGTGTGACACACTCACACTCTTGTAAAACCCCTTGTAATGCATAATTTTGTACTCTATATTTTTATTTAATAATTATAAGGCCATCTTGTCTTGAACCTGGATCTTCTTGGTCAAATCCTAGGATATTAAACATTAATTGATATCTAAAATTAATAAGTAAATAATTGGATAAAATTGACTCAAATTAAAATATAAATAACTTCTTATGGTTATAGGTAGTTATGATGAAGAAATCATGGGATGCTGTATGAAATCATGGGATATTGTAATTAAGATTATAAAATCAAGGGATTCTTGAACCAGATATTATAGGTTCTAATGAATAATTTTATAAATATTTTATTATGGTTTTTTGAAGATTATAATTACCATTTATACAACATATCTATATATTCCTATAGGTGAGAATAAGTTATAGATTCAATAATTTTGAACATACTGATATTTATGTGAGTTCTATAATTTCCATTATCGAAATTAGATAAATGATAAAGTCAAGATAAATTAAAGGTGACAGACCTGAGTATTCAAATAATTTGAAAATAATTGAGATCACACTAGACCTATATAAAATTTTTAAGACCAACAATAATGATGTTCTTGAAGAGGTATATGTGTAGAATTTTTAATCCATCTGCTCATGGAGAAAGATTCTATTTCCATGTAGATTAGAAGAAACCAAGGATAAAAGAAGATATTTATATACTGGATCCTCATTAAAGAATATAATTATATGTTCTAGTTTATTATAGAAGTATAATAACATAGTGGTACTTTTTTTTTATCATACTGGGTTTTTATATAGATAAAATCACTTGTTTGATAGTAAAGAATCTGTTTGGGTGGGGGGTCTAACCAATGCAGAAAGTAGTATGATTTTATTCCAAACCATGTAAATAATGTGTTCCACTCTTCTTTATTACTACACAATAAGGTGAGGTTGTGATAAATATTTAAGTGGATCATTAATTTTAATATGTTAAATAGTTTGAATTAAAAATTAAGATAATTTTTAAAAAGAGATCACTAATTAATCCCCCTATCAGTGGTCCATCCATCTTAGAACTCTATAAAATCCACGAGACCTGATATTTTATATACTACTAATATTTATGCTAGATTCTAATCCAATACTAAGGAATCACATATATTTTTAGTAAATATAATCTTAATATACATTTTAGATAATTTTAATTATGGGTCGATGTACAAGAAAAAAGTTGAGATAAATATAAGGGGATTTACTGATGCTAAATGGTTAGGAGGTGTAGATGAAAAAAATTTCAAATATGAAGGATATTTTCTTATTATAAGGAACTTTGTTTCATGGAATTTAAATATGTAAACATTAGTCTCATTTATCTCAACCAAAGTAGAGTATAAGAATGCATCATATAAATCTATACAGATGATTTTTATGAACTCAAAACTGCATGATTTGAGTTTTAAGGATGATTATCCTATAGTTTAAGGCTATTACAATCAATATTTCATAAAAATATATAAAATTACATGTATAAACACATTGATATCAAGTATAATTTTTTAAAATAAGATGTGGTAGATGGTATCTTAAAATTGTATTTTCTTCCTTATAAGTAATAATTGGCTAATATTATTAAAAAACCTATAGTAAGTGAATAATTCGAGACATGATACCACATATAGAAGTGCATTAAAATCACACTCATTAATGTATGAAAGGTTTGAGTACCCTCATCCATTATTTATTTCTTAAACTTGTAAGGAGAGTTTCTATGTAGGGGGAGAAACATGATATCCTTTTTATTGTGATATTTTAAATTTCCTTTTATGTTATATAGGAAAGAATATGGAAAAATATTTCATAGCTTTATTTATAGTGTATTCATAGAGATATGAAATATTTTAGATGAGTTATTTTTAGGATAACATTAATTTATAATATAATCACTATTGTTTTCTATGTTGATATAGCTCACGTATACTTAGATATGATTATTTGACTCCTTTATTTAATAAAGTTAGATTTTGTCACTATCTAATGTTGTCTTTCATTTTATTATCAATAAGTGGGAGAGAAATGAGCAATATTTTCAAAAAATCCAAAGTTGGGGATTGTTGAACCCTTAGTGATAGTGTTGTATTTGTTGGAAATAATTGTTTAAATGTTACTATTGATGTAGTGATCTTTATGGAAAATAAAGACATGTACTAATCCACAACAATTATTATTCAATTATTAAGCTTCCAGATAGTATTGGTGAGTGAGGAAGATGACCGTAAATTTCATGCTTAATAAAGAAGATGTTAAAGAAAGTATAGAGACCATCCTTAAAGGGATATACTCTATAGGAAGTTGGAATATTATTTGAAGTTTTTGAGAAGATCTTAGGTATATTTATAAGGGATTTGATTGATTTTAAGGATAATTAGAAATGTTTAGTTATAAGCATGAAGATAAAAAGTACCTAACTCCACACAAGTATCATTATATCTATACATAATCATTATCTAGCTCTGTATACACTTGATATAGACTATGTAAACATAAATATAGCATTTTATAAACATCACTCTAGAATTGTGAAAACCTCCATCTAGAATTGTGTAAATATCATCTTAGAGGCTACATAACCATCATATAGGACAAGTAAACATGATCTGGTTGCTATGTAACCATCACCTATGTACAAATAATGTACATAAGCATCATATAATGAGAGGACCAGTTTGGGATATACCTAACACTGATACGGGGGGGGGGGTTGAATTAGTGTTGGGGACTTTTTAAACCTATTCCAACATTTATCCATATACCTATTGACCTGTTAGGATCTTGGTTCTCTTATTCTCTTTTCCCTGTCGCATGAAATAATAAAAAGTAGTAAAAATATACACACTATATTTTTACAAGGTTCGCCACTCAATAAGAGTATCTACGTCCTTACTATGCATGGATATGACTATTGCATGGATTCTCCACTATGATGTGATATGAAATTACAATGGAGTGTATAGGAAAAAATCCTCTATCCAGTGTGAGTCCCTACACTTTAGAGGGGGTGGGAAATAATCCTCTTCCCTGGACTAGTGATGACCTTGCCCAACTTGCAGCGTCTAGCAGGTTCTTTATACTGCCTCTAGAGATAGCCTTCTTCCTTCTTTAAAAGGTAGCTTCTGCTCTTGATCTTCTTCAGTAATCTTCACTTGATTACTTACAAAGCAGTAGGCAAGAAATTAATCTTGTCTTCTTATTTTCTACTTCAATAGTGCAAAACTAGCTACACTAGGATTCTTCTTCTTTACTACAATAACAGAATGTACTAACACTTCTTCTTCTTTCTCAGCAAGAATCACATATACCAATATGATTATTCAGGAAATGAATATTGGCTTACTTGGAATCATCAGAGTGAGTTCTTATCTTGTCCACAAATGCGTGTTATCATGCATTTGGCATGTAGTTGAACTCTTTTCCTTCTTCTTCTTCTCTTCTCCTCTTCTTGGTGCAGTTATTGTTTATGCAATGATATTGCACCCTTTCTTTCTCACCCGTGTACACACTTGTTTTGATTCTTTATTTGAGTTACTCCACATGTGCATGTGCATGCATGAAAGCATGCATTCACCTCTTCTTCTTCTTCTTGTGTGAGAACCCACACGTAGCCTCTTCTTGTCTTCTTCTTCTTCTGTGAAAACCATTAATGAATATGGTTCTTTAAACACACACTCTTATGAAATTCTCCACTTGTGATATCCTTCTTCTTCAAAACAATTCTTTCTACCTAGAAGTTGATAAGAACCTCCTGGTTCAGACAGCTTACATGCCAGTCCCTGCTTGCATGCCTCCCTCCTTGCGCGCCACCTTCTTGCGTGCCTCACTACTTGCATGCCACATGCTTGCACGCATACTCACTACTTGAGTGCCACCATTGAGCACATCTCACAACTTTCATGCCACCTTTATCTTATACACAGGCCACTTCTTGAAAGAACCACCCCTGCTTGCGCGCCTCTAGAAACTTGCATGACAAAAAATTTCAAGACAAAACTTGCACGACAAAACTTGCACGACACCTTACTTGCACGCCTTACAAATAACCCTCAACTTGCGTGCCACTTTAGCTTGCGCGCCACCCTCTGATACTTTCACGATCAGAGAACCCTCCACTACTTGCGCAATCACAGCTCTAATTTTCTCTTAAGTTTTGAGCCTTTAAAAAATGAGGAGGCTAGTCGTCTATTTATAGGAATTTTAGTGACTTGCGCACCATATACACTTGCAGATCGCTCCAGCACTTGCGCGCCACTCCAGTACTTTCATGCCGCTCCAACAATTTGATGCCGCTCCATCACTTGTGCGACACTTTCTTTCCTTTTTCATATTTTGATATGACGATGTAGAAATATGTATTGCGCACAACATACACTTATGCGCCCATTAGAACTATGCATCGGTTTATGACTTGTGCGCCAATTTTTAACTTGCGTTCCACTTTACTTCCTTTGTCATATTTTTATGGGATGGTCTTGAAATGTGATTTGCGCGCCACTTACACTTGCACGCCAATAAATGCATGCCAATAATTTCGCACCAATACTTGCACACCAATACTTGTACGCCACTTTATTTCCTTTTACAAAATAACCTCTTTACTCTCTCTACTCTTCATAAGGCTTGCATCACAAGTTCTAAAAACTTATGATATTTGTGAAATAAAAATCAACAAAGCATCGTCATAGTTCTGTCCATTCTTTTTGGAATATGAATTCCAAATTACTTCTTCATCCTCACTTCTTCATCCTCAATTCCTTTTGGAGTGTTAATTCCAAAGAACTCCAATCATCTCTCTTCATCCAAAAGTGGAGGCTTGAAGCTTCTTCAAATACCTTCAATGTTGCAGACAATGTATCAACTTTGATACATGTATTGGGAACTTTAAGAATAGTGCAACAATCATCTGATTTCAAGGCAATGTGTAATTCATGACCTTATTAGAATGCCAAGCGCTTCCACACTCTCTCTTCTTCTTCAACCATCATTCTCTACTTCATTCAAATCATATGATTCTTTTCTTCAAGTAAGATCTTGAATGGATCTCATGAAATCATGAAGCATTACATAGTCTTCTTTAAATCCTCATTCTTCTTCAATCATCCTTAGATGGATGATACTTCACCATTCTTCATTATTGTAAACAATGTGTCACCTTTGACACAAGTTCTTTGAACTTAATATAAGTTCAACAATCATCTAAATTTGATTTATAGAGAATTTCCCAAGTATGACATTCAATGCTATGATTTCATAACAATTCTCCAGGAATCCTCACTTCATACAATCTCCATTAACTTTGGAGGCCTTATTCGTATCCTTATTTATTTTGACCGACATTGACAAATGTTGACAACAAATAAAATCTTCACACACAAAGTGGTCCCAATAATATCCCCCTTTGTATTTGTTTGTCAATACCTTAATACTTCTTCTGAAATGAATGTGTCAATGTCAAAATGAGAATCTTATCTCTCATTTAATTATTTCTCTACCATAGAATTTAATTTCATTTATACCCACCTTATTGAAAAGAAATACAAAGTTAATGGTAGAGAGGGTATCATTCCATACTTAAGCAATGTGCCATCAATCATTTCACTCTAAGTCTACTTGAGTAGTGATCGGTGTAGAAAATAAGAGGATTTGATTTAGACAACAAATCTATCCATTACCCAGTGAATATGACACCTCATGAGATGAGAACTCATAAACTTGTCTTAAAGGGTTTTCCACTTTCATTCCAGGCTGAAGATATTGAATGCGATAAGAAATAATCAACCTGAAATTTCTGCACCCACTTCAACAAACGGATCAAAAACATTCAAGTGAAATTGGCAGGATAAGTGGCCTTGGGGAACTTTCACTCTTCTTATGTCATTGATTATCTTTGTTACTCCCCCTTTATAGAATGATATTTATTTAGAGTAACCAAGGATGAGAGATTTGGAAATAACATACCATTTCCAATGAAATGATCTTTAGACAATATTTAGAGTAGTTTAATTTAGTACCAACTAAAGTTGATACTTATTGAGATAATGACTCTAGAATCATCTTCACATGTCTCTCTCTAAAGAGAACACTTCCCATCACTGAATCTCAGGTTCTCCCACTGAGATATTATATCACCTTAAATTTCATGTATTTAAAGAAAAAATACAATACACAAAGGTTTAAGGGAATAAGGTGGATCCTCCATGCTTCTTCAATGTGAGCAGGATGGATGAGATGATTTTCTCAACCAAGATGCTCCATTTTATCCAATCCTCACACTTTGACATTTGATATTTAATTTTGAATGTGGCTATGTGGATCTCAATACTTCTTTCATATCTTTGTGTGTGAATCTCCTTTCTTCAAGAGATTTCCAAGCACTAGAATCTCCCGGTAAAAATTTCATCCTCTTCATGAATTCTTGTTGTGCTGGAATAAACTCAAAGAACTTTCTGACAGTATAACCAGCCTTGTTGAACCTCACACATAGAACTTCATTGTATTTATGTAGAATCTTTTTTTTAATTTATCACTAGACTTAGCTTGTGCATATTCCATTTTCCTCATTCTGTACAAATCTTTTGGCCAAACCACCAATATATCATTAGGGATTGAGGCATTATGATTGGATATTCTGCATGTATTCTTATGAGTGAATTATTTATTAGTAGTTATTTTGGATGTACCACCCTTCACCTTTTTGGATTTAGAATCCAAGGAATTATCATCTTTCCTTCTTGAAATCTTCTTGGGAGAATTTTTTTTCACATTATTTGTCTGATTTCTTCCCAAGGATGCTTCTTAATTCTTTCCCAGCTTCTATGGTATTCTTTTATTATATGAACATGCACCATTCATATGACCACTCCTATTGCATACATCACATATGTTATCTAACATTCCAAATCTGTTTGCATTATACAGATGTTTCTAGATCTGTGGATGTTGCTTCTTCTTCTCTAGATTTCTCCCCCTTGAGATGGGCTTTCTATGTGCTTTTACATTTAAGGGATTGTACCAACAATCCAGTGCACAATGCCCAAACCTATTGCAGCACCATCATTGACCAACAAACCTTTAATTCTTGTTATCTCCTTGATAAGGTTGCTAAGTATTCTTCTTGGTATATTGTGCTTTCTGTGGGGATCTATCTTCCACACTCTTTCCCCTATCAACCCTATCCATGGTGATAGGTTTCATATCATTTTTCTTCATCAAAACTTGTTTAAAATTTTTCTTCCAACCAGAACTTTTTGTAGAAGCAATTTTAGAAACATTAATACAAGTTGGAATGGATGATACCTTTACTTTCTCAGCTGCTTGTGTTGGATCAATGAGTGAAGTCATGATCTTTTTATCACATTTTTGAGATCTTTTGACAATAGAATCCTCTAGTGATCATTGGGAAATAGAAGTAACTTTTTCCTTCTTTTGTGAAGACTCAATATGTGTCTTCTCAAGATTGTTCAACTGATCATCCAAATCTAGACATGTCATATTGAGGATGACCTTTTGGTCTTCAATCATAGTCATTTTATCTTCACAAGACTTCTTAAATATTTCAACTTCATCTTCACGCATATTTACTTTGTTTTGTAATAAAGAGTCAAGTTTATTGATCTTTTTGGAGTTATCTTCCAAATGTAACTTCTTGACTTCATTGACCCTTTTCAGCACATCCTCAAGTGCATGGATTTTCTCTTTCAAAGTCTTGTGGATTCCCTCCTTTTCTTCAACATCTTTGATCCACTTTGAAGAACTTTCTTCAAATCCTCTATTTGTTGATTCAAAGGCTCCAACCTGTCTGGAGAGATTTATACATTCAACAATTTTTTCTTGTAAGCCTTTCTCCAAAACATAAGTTTATTCTTCCAACTGAGTGATATTTTCCTACATGCACTAAAATACTCCACAAACCAGGGATTCACTTTCTTCAGGAATACCATGCAGAATCATTTTTAATCTATCAACTGATATTTCTTGAGATGTTTTAGATTGATCATCACCACTTGTGCTAGAATTTTCATCATGTAAATAATTTCCAAATGTACTAACACATACCTCTTGATTAGTTGAGGTAAAAAGGTTTTCCATATTCTTGGTGGGTACTTGAGCCACCTTCTCATTACTTTCAAAGTCTGGCGTGTCTTAAATTTCAGCTAGATTTGGAGAACCAAATGCTTCCACTTCTTCAGATAAGAAGGAATTCTTCTTCAACCTTCTCTTCTCTTTCTTTTTTTCTATTCATCATGGTCTTGGTATATATAGCCTTCTGATCAAAGGTAACTGAATCTTCACCAATACTTCTCTTCATTATTGAATCAGGAAAAGAACTCAAATCTTCAAAAGAGAATAAATTCACTATAGATAATCCAACATAGGTGAACCTGTCCCTCTGATACCAATTGAGAGGACCAGTTTGGGATATACCTAACACTAAGAGGGGGGTGAATCAGTGTTGGGGACTTTTTAAACCAATTACAACTATTATCCCTATACCTCTTGACCTATTAGGATCTTGGTTCTCTTATTCTCTTTTCCCCATCGCATGAAATAATAGAAAGTAGTAAAAATATGCACACGATATTTTTACAAGGTTAACCACTAAATAAGAGTAGATACGTCCTTTCCATGCACCGATATGACTAGTGCATGGATTCTCTTCTATGGTGTGATATGAAATTACAGTGGAGTGGATAGGAAAAAAATCCTCTAGCCAGTGTGAGTCCCTACACTTTAGAGGGGGTGGAAAACAATCCTCTTCCCTAGACTGGTGATGACCTAGCCCAACTTGCAGCATCTAGCTGGTTCTTTATACTGCCTATGAAGAGTGTCTTCTTCCTTCTTCAAAAGGTAGGTTCTGCTCTTGATATTCTCCAGTGCTTATCACTTTATTACTTGCAAAGTAGTAGGCAAGTAATTCTTCTTGTCTTCTTCTTTTCTTCTTCACTAGTGAAAAACTAGCTGCACTAGGACTTCTTCTTCTTCTTTAGTGCAATAATAGAATTCACTAACACTTCTTCTTCTTTATTAGAAATAATTACATATAACAATGTGATTATTTAGGAAATGAATATAATTTTACTTGGCATCATCATAGTGAGTTCTTCTCTTGTCCATAAATGCATGTGATCAAGCATATGGCATGTAGTTGAACTCTTTTACTTATTCTTCTTCTCTTCCCCTCTTCTTGGTGCAGTTATTATTTATGCATTGATATTGAACCCTTTATTTATCACATGTGTACACACTTGTTTTGATTCTTTATTCGAGTTACTCCACATGTGCATGTGCATGCATGAAAGCATGCATTCACCCCTTCTTCTTCTTCTTGTGTGAGAACCCACATGAAACCTCTTCTTCTCTTCTTATTCTTGTGTGAAAACTGTTAATAAATATGGTTCTTTAAACACACACTCTTATGAAATTCACTACTTGTGATCTCTTTCTTCTTAAAAACAATTCTTCCTACCTAGAAGCTGATAAGAACCTCATGGTGCAGATAGCTTGCACGCCACTGCCTTCTTGCACGCCTCCCTGCTTGCGTGCCACCTGATTGTGTGCCTCACTGCTTGCGAGCCACCTGATTGCGCACCTACTCACTACTTGCACACCACCATTGAGCACAACTCAGAACTTGCACACCACCTTTGGATTATACACAAGACACTTCTTGAAAGAACCTCCCTGCTTGCACGCCTTTGGAAACTTGCATGACAAAAAATTACGTGACAAAACTTTCACGACAAAACTTTCACGACACCCTACTTGCGCGCCTTACAAATAACCCTCAGCTTGCACGCCACTTCAGCTTGCGCACCACCCTTTTCTACTTGCACGATCAGAGAACCATCCACCTATTTTGTGATCAGAGATCTAATTTTCTCTTAAGTGTTGAGAATTTAAAAAATAAGGAGGATAGTCATCTATTTATAGGAATTTTGGTGACTTTCACACCACATACACTTATGCGCCACTCCAGCACTTGCGCTCTGATTCAGTACTTGCGCGTTACTCCAGCACTTGCGCGCCGCTCCAACACTTGCGCGCCGTTCCATCACTTGCACGACACTATCTTTCCCTTGTCATATTTTGATATGACAATGTTGAAATATGTCTTGCGTGCAACATACGCTTGCGCGCCACACTTGCGCGCCCATTAGTCATGCGTGTCAGTTTATGATTTGTGTGCCAATTTTTAACTTGCGCGCCACTTTATTTCCTTTGTCATATTTGGATGGGATGATCTTGCAATGTGACTTGCGCTCTACTTACACTTGCGCGCTAATACTTGCACGCCAATACTTACGTGACACTTTCTTTCCTTTTCCAAAATCACTTCTTTACTCTCTCTACTCTTCATAAGTCTTGCATCAAAAGTTCTCTAAACTTATGATATTTGTGAAATACAAATCAGAAAAGCATCATCATAGTTTTTGTCCATTATTTTTGGAATATGAATTCCAAAATACTTCTTCATCCTCACTTCAAATCCCCAATTCCTTTTGGAGTGTTAATTCCAAAGAACTCCAATAATCTCTCTTCATCCAAAAGTGGAGGCTTGAAGCTTCTTCAAATACCTTCAATGGTGAAGACAATGTATCACCTTTGATACTTGTATTGGGAAATTTAAGAATAGGGAAAAAATCATATGATTTCAAGGCGATGTTTAATTCATGACCTTCTTAGAATGCCAAGCCCTTCCATACTCTCTCTTCTTCTTCAACCATTATTCTCTACTTCATTCAAATCATATGATTCTTTTCTTCAAGTAAGCTCTTTCATGGTTCTCATGGGACCGTGAAGCATTACATGGACTTATTTAAATCCCCATTATTCTTCAATTATCCTTAGATGGATGATACATCACCATTCTTCATTATTGTAAACAATGTGTCACCTTTGACACAAGTTCTTTTAACTTAATATCAGTTCAAGAATCGTCTGAATTTGCTTCATAGAGAATTGCCCAAGTATGACATTCAATGCTATGATTTCATAACAATTCTACAGGAATCCTCACTTCATAAAATTTCCATTAACTTTGGAGGCCTTATTCGTATCCTTATTCATTTTGACCGACATTGAAAACTTTTGACAACAAATACAATCTTCATACACAAAGTGGTCCCAACATATAAGATATGTAAAAATGATCAGTCTACTCTATAACCATTATCTTTACATACATCATGTGTGAAAGTATCATAAACTCAACCAAATTTTGAGAAATATTCATAAAAAATATTCTGAATAAAAGGAGACAGAATCAGATGATATTGATGATTCTTATCTATGTATTAAATATCAAGATCAAAAAAATGATAACAATTCAAATATACTCAATAGAGGACAATCCAAGGAGGATTCTAGATACTGAGATAGGTCTATGATTGTAAGAGGATCTATTATGTTTCATTACATGTGGTTATATACATGTGGATAATGTTTTAAAAGTTTTTAAAGATATATATTTAGTGAAGGAAAGAGTGAAAAAATATCTCCATCAATCACAAGAAATATGATTCTTCAAGGAAACCGAAGGGAAATGAATAAATTAATGGATAACTTGACTCGATCATAATTAGTTTGAATGGGTGGTTCTCACTACTTCAAAATAAGAAATATTTCATAAATTTAAAATGGGATGAATATTCATGGAAGTATGAGGTGAATATAAAATAATAAAAATGAGAAAGTGAATGATGATCAAGAATTTTAATATTTATTAATGATATAGAACAACCTATTAAGATTTATATAAAGTTAAGAGGAAGAATATCTTTAGTGGAGTCCACATAGAGGCTTAAATCTACATTGATGATAATTATTTATGAAGAATTAATCTATTCTATTGATGTGATATTGAAACTTGTTGAAGAAAAAAATTGTTAAGTTTATACCCTTTCTTATGTTCATTTTGATAATAATAAGGGAGAAATGTGAATGGTATAATAACCATGACACACTGGTAACATAGTCATCTTGAAAAAGAATAAAATATTATTAAAAAACTTGAAATATTTATTTTTTTGTATTAGTGAGAAATTTGGGACAGAAGTATTGAAAAAACATAAGATTTCAAAGGGGTTTAAATTTTGGGATATTGATTCACCTACTTTAGTGTTATTTACCCTGTAAGAGATCATAATAATTATCAAACTAGAAATGTAAACAAACTCAATTATGCATTATGTAAGAAAGACTCTGATATTATTTCAATGACGAGAATTGAAAGAAATCCATTGATCAAGTAATTGGTAAATATTGATAAGGAAGTCATAAGGGAAGGGACATCATAAATCCCACCCCAAATTATTTATTAACCATCATTAGTAGAGAAAATAAAGAAATAATAAGTAGATAAACCTATGTTACAAAATAATACTGAAGCTATGAAAAATTTGTAGTTTTCTTAGTTCTATGTTTCCCGAATGGCCCGAAGGCCTTCTTTTTTTATTTTTATTACGGATAATCCCCCTTTTAAGGGTTTAAGGGGAACCCGTACATGACTCATAGGACCAAGGCACAAGGCCCGACAAACCCGAAATACATGACCTGAAGGCCCAGAGTCATACCATGCCCAATACATGACCTGTAGGCCCAGCCCACTTGAACTGCCCCTCCCCAGCTTTCTACATCATTGATAACCTAGCTCCCCACCTTGCATTGCTGATCGTCTAGCATTTCCCCGTACAAAGCTGTACGGTGCCTGGTCCCAATGGCGGCTGCCACACCCTCTCATTCTTCCAATTCGGTTAGCTATGCATTTGGTGGCTGCTACTCCTGTTGCTATGATCCTCTTCTAGGGCCTGTTCTGTGTGAACTGGGCTACTCCATGGTCTACATGACCCGAAGGCCCTATGGCCCGAAGTCCTTTGATGACCCGAAGGCCCTGGAGACCCGTAGGCCCAAACTGGTGGCCCGAAGACCCAAATCGTGTGAATAGTTCCGGTTGCTCCAGTACCAAACAATAACTGCTACAGTGACTTCTACAATGACTGCTACAGGGACTGCTATAGTGACTGCTACAATGACTGCTACAGTGACTGCTATAGTGACTGCTACAGTGACTGCTACAATACTACTACAAAATTACACCACACAAAAGGATTTTTCTATAAATATTCAAAAAAAAAACAAAAAAAAAACATCATGCAACAAAACTAAAAATAAACTATAACATCACTGAACCCATTCTTCTTTTCACTGAAACACTTTCAAATTAATAGATAATAAATTATTATACTGTATAACAATTAAAATTAAGGTAAAAAGTTATACCAAATTTACATACCAAAAAATGAATTAACATTAGATATCCTCTTCCCATAACACAAAAAAAACTCTATCCCGCAACAATATAAAACCATATGTTAGTGATATTAATAACAAAAAAAATTATTGAATGAATTCTAGAAAAAATGATTCCATAGATTAATAAAAAAATATTCAATTAGTGGATGGTTGTATAATGATTGATTTTATGCCTACCTAATTCAATGATGTGTGTGCCTAACTGAAGAAAGGATTTATTCAGTCATGATGACGTGTGTGTCAAACTAAAGAAAGACAATTCAGCCACAGTTGGAATAATATCAAAGAATACTAAGAAAAAGTTGAGAGAGAGAAACAAGGATGATAAAAATAGTGGTTAACAACAATGAGAATCAATACATGCACTTGACTAATTAAAAGGTTTAATGAACTACTTGATGATAGATAGAATGATACACTACTCAATTACAAAAAAATATATAATACATGGGGAATCACATATATGGAATCCTACATTACCATAGATTATAAGATCAACTATGTTCATATGGTTAAACCCATATAGATACAAGTTAATTATTAAAATTACATTTTGGATCTTTTAAAAATTGTAAAAAAATAGCAGGCTTGACCATAAAAAAATCCATGGGTTAGCTCATAAACCCCTCAGGCTTGGGCATATTTTTACAAGATTAGCATAAAACTTACACAAAAAATGATGTTTTTTAAAATAGATTAAAAATAAAGAGAAACCAATCAATATATGGTTTTAATAAATACATTATAATAGAATTATAATAATATATTAATGTTACTATAAGGATAAATCAATTAATAAAAAGTGGTAATTATAGTATTGAAAATAAGGGCATGTGGTTTGAAACCCTTACCTTTCTCTTTGAGATGGCTACTTTTTAATGGGCCTTAAGCCATTAAAGGACGATATTTTGGTTGTACTAGGACCTCAAGAACATATAAAAGAGGGTTTAAATATATATTTTTCTAAATCTTTTTAGAAGGAAGAATTTTAGGAAGTGAGGATAAATGGTTGGAGAATGAGTGTATTTATAAGCAAATGAGAGGGGTATCTTTGAATAAAATTTTAAATAATCTATTAATTTAACTAAATACTATGAATAATATTTATAATTATAATAATTTATATTTTATTAAAATTTAAACACTTCCAAAACCTAATTTTATCATTGGCATTTTTAATTCAAATTAAATAATCAAATATTGTTTTTTATTAAAATAAAATATAATTTAAACATTGAAAATTGAATTATAGGTTTTTGAATTCATATTATTATCCTTAAATACATTATCATACTCATTAATTACATTTGAAATTGTATAAAATATTTTATAAAATATTGAGTCATTTTACATCATAATGATGCCATAAAAATTATCGTATATGAAAAAACAATATTTTTATTATTCACCTAAAATTAAAATTTCTCAAAAAAAATTACAAAAATAAACCTTAAATAATATATATGTGATAATTCCAAATTTTGAATCAATTTTAACTAATTTCAATTTTAAATTTAAGAAATTTAACTTTTTAAAAAATATACAGTAGATAGAAATATAATTTATTTAGAATAAAAACTATTTCTTTTCCTATTATTGATTATATTTCTATTTGTAAATATTCCTTAATTACTATATTATTGATAATTAATTATTCATATATGTCAAATAAATGATAAAAAATATATTTTAATTTACATATATCTATTACTTATAAAAATATAAGTAATACCATACTATTTTATAATGACTATATTGACATAAGCTGACCCACTAGGGTCCCGCCTAGGCTGGTGATTAGGTTAAGTGTGCCACCCCAAGCCCACCTCCAATAGGTTAGGGGCTGATGAATAACACCAAGTATCCATATCACACAAATGGGAGGCCTTATCCTAATGATATCCTAAAATAGATTCCATATCTCTAATGTAAAAAAATATAACCAAAAACTAAAGATAATATAAATATAATCACAAGATCGTAAAATAATGTATATGAATGAAAATTAAAATACCTGAAATAAGGAACCTCTAGAAAATTTCAAATGAAAAAATACATAGGAATAATATGTAAAAGTAAGTCAGACAAATGGAAAAGAGAAAAAACCACCTCATTATAACAACTCTAGATATGATCTCCAATAATAACTCTTACTACTAAACACGACTAAGCACAATATCTAATAATTCTACTAGATCCATATCCATAAAATTCACCTCTAAAATGTGTGTCATATACATAAACATAACCCATTTTGGCATGAATTACCATGCATGGGTGAGTATAAAGATTACCAGAAGGATTGCCTAAAAATAAAAAGGGAGGAAAGAAGAGACAAGTTAGCTCAAAATTCACAATATAGAGAGAAACAGAGAATACCTGAGAAGTCCCAGGTATGATTTAAGGATTAGATAACCTATACGATAATTAATTCCCAAGTTGATATCCCAGATGAATATCATATCTTTAAGGCAACAAAAAATATTCTAATACATCATAAGATGAGTGATACTCAAACTACATAGCCTGTATAATTTCCATTGAACCTATATCTACTATAGTATGGGAAAATGCCTTGTCAAGGTAAATGTTTTTCGATTGAGGGAGTATCAAACCCTATTAGAAAAACAACCAAACATGAAGGGGAGTTCCAACTTCATGAATGGAGGTTCAAGACCCAAAATATAGGGGGGGGTACCTAAACTCCATCTATAATACATGGAACCGTGCCCTATCATGAGTATGTCACCAAGGAAGAACCTGAACCCCCAGACCATATTGGTGGATCAAACCCCATCAGAGAGGGGAGTACCTGGACTCCATATGTCATATGTGGGACCATGCTTTATCATTAGGATGTCACCAAGGGAGTACCAAATATCATTTTTATAGCTGAGGACCACACCCCAACATATGATGGAGTGTATGGAATCCATTTTCATAAGGGAGATCATGCCTTACTGTGAGTACATCTCTAGGGGAGTACCAAACCCTATGTTTTCTCTAAAAACCTTACCTCAACCTTGTCCCAAACTATAAATATTTAAGAAACTATATCCCCATAAATGAATTTTAAATGACCTACTACCTTTACAGAGATTCACACCATCATGTTCTATATGGAAAATATCTCATAAAATACTATTCATCATTATTATCTTGACACCCAGCTGAGAAAATGTGAAAAAAAGTCAAAGATAGAGAAATATATGACATGTACTCTATCAAACATGAGATGTCCATAATTAGGGGTCAACCGAGCATATATCTCTATATATTAGTCATGTTATATAAACATACATGTAATTTACTTTAGGAGACTCAACATAAGGGGCTTGGGTGTTATATTGATTGTATACTACTGAAACCCATACCATTTTGTGTACTCAACATGGCATTTACTTCTAGATTCATGCTATATATATATATCATATGGTATGGTTAGATTGTACTTCATTGTAAACTAAGTTATTTATCTCCATAGACAGGGAATGTTCATGTTAGTCATACACCATGTGGTATTGAATGGAAATACAAGAATGTAATCACACATTTTATTTATATACTATTATAAGATATGGAACATGGATTAAAAATCATCACACTTTGTGATATATAAACCATTTTCTAAAACCTCATTTGTTGGGTAATGTGATGCATGACGTTTTATCTAAGGTTACATGCCATGTGATCATTATCTCTTTTCAAGAAACCTTATCTACCATTTTACCCTTTCTTTTCACCATGATTTCCATCACTGATCATGAAACCTATCATCTCCATATCTATAGACACCATCACCAATGTCACGCCACCCTGAAACTATATTAGGATCAATTTTTCTTCTATTAGTCCAGTAAAATTCCCTCAATCTCACATTGATGTTGGAATATAAAATAGAAATACAAATTTTTTTAATGAGGTTCACCTTCAAAATAGATGACTACATCCCTAGTGTATATTTATCATTATCCCTCCACACACAACTTTTATTTTATTATCAAGATAAATTTATAGGAAATGGTATGTCCTTGAACCTATTATAATTTCTAGCACCAACTAGATTGAAACAAGAACCGAATTATCATTCACAATATCATATAAAATATCCTTAAAGAATAATCTCCAAGAAAGTGTGAGTCATCCATGGACCGGTTAGATGTGATATTCTTCCTTCTCACTTTTACAACAATCCATTGGGTATTTTTTCTTCTTCTTAAATTTTCTCAGAATTTTTGCAGAAAATTCAAACTGAAAATCTTAACACATAACCCTTTCAATAATTATTTATCCTCACTTTTATATATAAATTCCTTATACATTGTATTTCTAAAAAACTCAATAATTATCATACCAATAATTATTAAAAATTAAAATATTTGGATATGAAAATATTCCAAGATCTATAGCATCATGATTTTATCATATTTTTATTTTTCATAATCTTTCCCATTTAAATATAAAAAAAATCAGTTATTATCCACTTAAAGAGGCTGAAATTAATTATTTTTTATTTAAAATTTATGTTCTTCACTACTCATAATCATTATTATTTGTTAATTTTACAATTTAAACTTCATTTATCATCTTTTTTACAATTTCTTCTTAAAATACACTAATACTCGACACACTTGTCAACACATTGTAAAACAACCACTGGTCTTGATTTGAATTTCTTTATGATCAGGTTACCGATATAATGTGTATTATTTTTTACTTTTAGGGAAATGTTAGATTCATTTTGGATGAACATCCTTTTAGACATTCAATCTTGAAAATTTTGAGAAAAGTGAAGTGGACAATAATTCACTAAAATGCATGAATTTTCCATGATACAAGGCCAATGAAGCTGAAATTTATAATTTATATAGAGTAAATAAATAAATCCATTTCATTAAATAATGGACATAACTAATTACGAGTTTTTAGAGGTGATTTAGGTAGACCATGTTGAAGATAAAATTCTGGGCTAGATTCTATTGGCCAGAATAACAAACCACTATTTTCATTAAAAATCCAATATTACAAATCCAATTAGGACGGAACTCTACCCTATATTAGAAAAAATCTTGGTATAAATTTTATTCTTCTATGAAAAACTCTAATTCATCCATCTATATGATTGTTTTTTCATGTTGAATAGAGGGATCCAACTTGCACCGATTTTGGGTCAAGGGTGGAAAGTTACAATTTTCACGAATTTTCCATACACTTATGCCAATCTTAATCAAATGGGATAACCTAGATATCTGGTGGTTTAACACTAGGTCCTAAAAAATTATTTTTAATATAGTGTATATTAACTAAATATTGGGAAGTTAGGTGTCATTTCAACTATAATGTAATATTTCTATTTTTTATGTATGTTTATTATTCTATTGTAAATTTCTCAAATCACTATAAGTTATTTAAAAATGTTGTTCTTATTCTCATATTTAATTATCCTAAATAAAAATATGATACAATTTCATCAACATGTAAATTTATTAATAGAGTAAAGTGTAAAATTCTATACAAAATAGTGTAGTTCTTGTTTATTCCTTGTTTTTACTTCTTCACTTTCACCCTTATGAGTCTACCTCAGTCTTCCATTAAGATATTTTCATAAATATAAGTATAATAATATTATTTTTTGATCCAATAAATCTTGAAGGTACTAGTTTTGATATTATTTCTTATTATACCAGTTTTTAGTCATTTATTTTATTTGTGATTTTCATTTGATTTTTTTTCTTCTTCATCCTTTATTGAATTTTAAGGCCACACATTTCAAGTGATAATATGATATCTTTCCTTAGAGTGATCATTAAAATAATTTTCCCATTTTATAGGTTATTGGAATTATATTTATGTAGGTATTAAACTATTAATTGAGGATGGTATATTTTATTCAATTTAAATAACCCCTATGAGTTTAAGAAAATAAAACTTCCTAAAAAAATTCATTCATTATACCTATTGAAATAACATAGGAAAAACCCATTCTAATTAATTGAATTAAAAAAGGTATTATATTTTTATAGTAGTCCAATTCAAATAAACCCATAATTTTGTCCACTTATAGAAAAACTACTCTCTATAATGTTATACCTTATGTTATTTATTAGGTCTCCGAGGATTCGATAACCCTTTTATGCTACAAGTGACCACTTCAACCTATAAGGTAAATTTGGATGAACTAAACTTTGGATCTTTTTTTAGGGACCAAATTAATTAATCTCAGACACTATAATTGTATTCTCACCCCATTTCTCAATTCTCACACCCATTTTTATTAAAAATTCCCCTTTCATTCCTTATATATATGTTTTCCTATATCAATGACCATTCAAACTAACTAGTTATGGTGGAAAATTACAGAGGTGGGGAGTAAAGTGTATCTAGGGTTCTTATTCATTAAGAAAATACATTTATTAAGATTACATATTAGAAAATTGAGTTCACTCTAATATAGGGTCTTCTATGAATCCAAATGATAAACCCATGTGGGAACAAAAATGGAAATCCAAATGAGGCATCCCCTAACTTTGGGAATGTGGAAGATCAAACCATTATTGACTACCTAACACATACTTAGACAAATGTAATATCTTAAATTAGATGTGATTCCTTAATAAATTAACACTATATCTTCAAACCCTATATCCTAAACCATTTTCCACCTTTCATGAAATCGAGTTCAAGATGATTTACCTCCTTGTCATAGAGTTAAATGATATTTCTGAGACTTTGTTCTACTTACATAAATTTGAATTAGTTAAGATGAGGATATTCCATTTTTATCTAAAGGATAGAGAAAATATTTTTTAAAAAAATATAGTACCACCATAAATCCATTCATGAGACCAATTAAAAATAGAGTTCTATAAAAAACACATTTCCTACCACAAAAAAACTGTACTTGAAAAGAGTAGTCAAAATTTTATTGAAAAATAATGAGATTCATTTCATGAATAATGGGAAGGGTTTAAAGACATAGTAAACATGGTACATAACCATGAATTTTCAATCATAGAACATATTAAAATATTTTATGAAGGTTTAAGTCTATAAAACATGCAATTTATTGTCATGATATGGAATGATACCTTTAAAAACAAAGCCCCAAATGATGCATTTGAGTATTTATAAGGCCTTAACAAAACAAATCTGAGTAAACATCACCCTATTATGAGAATATTCTAAAATATGGGGGGAAACCACTTTCAGGTAAGAAGAAAGCCTTAGGAATAAACTTAAAACCCTCAATTAGAAGGTTATAGAGATCAATCCTTGGAAGGTCTAGGAAATTTATCTTGGTGACCATGGTTGAATAATTTGTAACAAAAATGACTATAAGACTAATAATTGACCAAAAATTCTTTTTATAAAGGAATTTCTTGTAATAGGAACATTTTTAGAGGCTAATTCTCTAAAATTTCAGAATTAACAACATAAAATAGTTTCAATTTAAGGTACAATAACCATATGTGCTTCTATTGGAAAGATAATCAATAACAAAATCAACCAAAAGTCCTAAACCCCTACCCTCCAAAAATTTTTCTAAACCATAAATTGTTTCAATCCAAACTAGTAAAATTACAATATCCCCCAATCTAATTCCAAAAACTCATCCAACAACCCATCCAACAACATAAATGTTCTATTGAGATAAATAAACTAGTTTAAACATTTTCACAATATGTTTATCTCCCATTACTTGATAAACTATTCAATAAAATAGAGAAAATTAATTTAGAATTTTCATACTTAAAACCTGAACTATAAACCATTAAAACCAGTATGGAACCCATGCCCAATTAGTCAATACCTTCTCCAACATTAAGGAGGGAATCAAGTTTCACATAATCCTATGTCCAAAACCTCAAAATTTTTACTATCTTGAGATGAAGTAAAACCATTAAAAATCATAAACTAAACATACCTAAAATATATTATTCTTATAACTCTCATGATATTAATGAAGAACCACCCTTATATTCTATGAAATCTAATGATAATGTGAAGAAACTTCTACTTCCCTAAAAACTCCAACAAGATGCTCCATTCCCATAATGAATGAAAGGAAAATCTAAACTTGAGTTGAATTAAAATTGAGGGAAATATTCTCTCAAGTAAATATTAACATTCCCATCTTAATAAAATCCAAACCATATATCAATACTTAAATTACCTTAAGGACCTTTTTACTCTCAAAATTAAATTATCTCATAAAAAACAAGTCCTTTGGATGCTAGAATGTTTTAATCTCATTCTATATCCTATGTATTTTTAGTTATGTATTAAGGATATTCAACCCACTTCTGTCACTATTTAACTTTTGGATTGTAGTTTTTGGGTTTCTAAGGGTATCTAAGGGAGGTTTTGGTAAATATCTAAAATTTAATATACCCAACAACTTTATTATCCTTGAAATTCATCTAAACTTTGGAAATAGGAAAAAATTCACATATCTGGTTATCTATTTTTAGAAATAATCAACTCAATCATTTGAGTATGGAATGAGAACATGAACATAAATTTTTGGAACATGAGACTTGATCTGAAAATTTAAAATTCAAGCTCTCAAGTTATGAAAAAATAATTGATTTATGAGGGTAATTGGATAATTAGTGTTTAAATTAAACCCAAGGAACATCATGGAACTATTAAATGATGTTTAATTAAAGAAGATATCAATTCCTTTATTCACACGAGGAATCTTGGTTTGAATATCTTTTATATAGTTACTATAATTCTTTTTAATATGAACCAATTAGAAAAACCATTGAAGAAGCCATAAATTTGAGTCATTACCCCTTAAAAAATTGAACTAGCCAATTTTTGGCTAAAATATCTGTTCTAGAGTAACCAATTATATTTCGAATTATAGAAAATAAAACTAAGTTATATTAAAACTCCCAATACACTTACATTAATTTTAACCAACCTGAGATTTAATTGAAGGTCTTACCTAACTCAACCAAGTATTCATTATTATCATACAATGAAAACCTTCTTGTTTTCATTTATTCTTCTCTAGAATACAATAAATAGAGAATGTTTTAGAATGTATTGAGTAATAATAATAAATAAATTGGATGGATCCTTTATAATATTCTTAGGATTATACCACTCATCAGGGTTCATAATATTTTTCTTAAAACGGATTCAAAACCATACCTCCTACCCCAATATAGTTTCAATACAAATATCATGGATGTGGTATGTAAGGAACTCATTAATATATTTAAATATGGAATTATCTACCCCATTGTTGAGAGTGAGTGGGTATGACTAATTCAAGTTTTTTTTAAAAGGATATAATTATTATGATTACTAATTAGAATAGTGATATTATACCTATAAGGTAAAGTAGTGGATGGATACTATACAATGACTATAGGAAGGTAAAATAATGTACTAAGGAATACCATTTTACTTTTCCCTACATTTATCAAGTATTTGAGAGTGTCTAAGTAAATGAGTTTTACTTATTCCTAGATGGGTATCTAGGGTACAATAAAATCAAGGTTTATTTATAAGATCAAGGTAAAAAATCTTCACATGTCCTTTGAAACTTTTAACTTCAAGAACATGCCCTTTAAGTTATATAATTCTCGTGGTAACTTCCAAAGACACACAATTGGAATCTTCAATGACACGGTGGAAAATTATCTAGAAGTATTTATGGATGACTTCTCCATATTTGGGGAGATATTTTAGAGATTCCTAATAAATTTAGAGACGGTTTTTTCAAGATACAAGGATAAAAAATTTATCCTAAAATGAGAAAAATGAAATTTTATGGCAAATGAAGGACTATTCATTGAACATATTGTATTTAGTAGGGGGAAAAGGTTGATAAATGAAAGTTAGACATCATTTTTAACTTCCTTCTCTAAATATTAAAAAATAATTTAGGTACTTATTAAAACATGCTAATTTATATAGATGGTTCATTAGGAACTTTAACACCATTTCATGACCCATTTGTTATCTACTTGTGAAAGATGACCCTTTCATATGGGAAAAAATATTTGAGGAATTATTATCAACACTCTTGTAATTTATTATCTCTATACCTATTATGAAAGATCAAAATTAGAAATTTCCTTTCAAAATCATGTATGATGTGAGTGAATTTTTGTAGGAGTGGTCTTAGGACAACAATTTGATAAAACTCCATTTTTATTTACTTATGAAAGAAAATAATTCAATAATGCACAAATAAACTACACTAAAATTGATAAATAATTTATTATAGTTTCATTTATATTATATAAGTTTAGATCATATCTCTTAGGATCCCATATCACTGTTTTAATTGATCATTAAACATTAAAATACCTTTTACCAAAAGAATATACCAAGGAAAGATTGATTAGGTGGGTCCTTATATTGTAAGAATTTTATATAACAATCAAGGAAAAATGGCGTTAAAAATATGGTAGATGATCACCTTTTATGTATATAATTATATTATAATTCATCTCATATTTTCATGTATAATTAATTCCTTTATGAGAACCACCATTATGTGAGTGATTACCCACGATATGCTGATATAGAAAGCCACTTGGTTATAAGTGTCATTCCAAAAATTATTAGGGACTAAAGTTAGAAGGAAATTAATTTCTTAGGTCAAAAAATATGTTGTTGTTGATATATAACACTATAAGTTTTTTCTTGATCAGGTCTTTAGAAGATGTGTTCCAAAGGTTGAGTAATAGTCTATTCTAAAATTCTATCATAGAGAGGCATGTGGGGTAATTTTTTCATAAATAAAACTTATAAAAAGGTATTAAAGTGTGATTTATTATCACCTAAAATCTCTAAGTATTCCTACACATTCTAATAAAGTAGTACTTAGTGCCAAAAATTAGGACCCATCACCAAAAGAAATCAAACTCCCCTTACTCCCATCCTGATTAAAGAAATATTTGTTTGTTGGGGAATTGATTTTATGAGACCATTCCCAAATTCCAGGAGATATATTTAAACATATATATAATCATATATATAAAATTTTATATATTTATTATGTCTATAAATAAGTTGAGGTCATTCCCACTAAGGCCAATGGTCATCAGGTAGTAATTTTATTTGGGAAAGAAACCATAATTTCAAGGTTTGGAATTCCTAGGGATATCATTAGTGACCATTGAAACATATTTATGCAATATTAATTTATCAACAATCATGTATAAGTATGGGACCCCTAAAAAAGTGTTTATATCCTATCACCCTCAAACCAATGGTCATGTTTAGTTTGGGAATAGAAAAATAAAGAAAACTATTAAAAAAACTGTGAACACCTATAGGTAATATTGGTCTATGAATATATGGAATTACCTTTGAGTATATAAATCCACATATAAAACCATCTTAGTAATTTCACCATATTAGTTAGTTTATGGAAAATATTTACGTTTACCAGTTGAAATTAAGCACATATATTTTCGGTAAATTAATAAAATAAATTTTGAAATTTTATTATCTAGAAAAAATAGGAAACTATACTTTAATGAACTTGAGAAACTTATTATGGATGAAAATAAAAATTTAAGGATAAAAAAATATAGTGTTCAGGAAAACCATTCTAGGAATCTTAAAATCAAACACTTTAAATCAGGAAAATCCATTTTATTTTATATTTCTAAAAATCATTTGAACCCAATGAAGTTAATATCGAGATGGTAATGGACCTATATTATACATCATGTGTAACCTCATAGATTAGTAAAGATTTAGGATCCCACTAGTGGTCACATATTTAAGGTTAATTGTCATAATATAAAACCATAAATATAATAATTCCATAAACATGAAATTTAGGAGGAGATAAATGAGCCAACCTATGAACCATAAAACACTTGATAAGTTAGTGGTCTAAGTTAAGAAATATAATTTAAACTAAGAACTTTACAAATGACAACCTGACTTTTTTATAGTTTTTTTGTTTTAATGAGTAAAAAAATAAGAAAAAATGTGTTTTAGAAATAAATAAATAAATAAGAAATAAATAAATAAATAAATAAATTATTTTTATTTTTTTAATTTTATTTTTTTCTTTATCTATTTGAAAAAGTTTATTCCATTGGTTAAATTGGAAAACCTACCATGTCTGGTGAGGTAATGAGACTCAAACCCAGGACCGAAGGGAGATAGATGTCCAATTCCTACAATTGAACCATAGACTATCCTGCTTCTATTTAATATAATATATATATAATTATATTTTATATTTTTTATATATAAATGTATAAATATATATATATATTAACCTTTAACTTGTGTTATTTTTTTGGTGTTATAAAACAAATAGGTACATTTTTTTATTTTTTTCTTTTATTTTCATTTTTTATGTTTGTTTTTAGTTAAGGGAACCCCATGTGGTTTTTATGGTGTTCTAATTGGGTTTGTGTGTAAGATTCAAGGGTTACAAAAATTGAAGGATTTTAGTAAAATCATATACTTCATAAAGTTCAAACACACCCTGCCATCATCCATGAGGAATCTATGAATGAAATGGAGATCTAATGGTCAATTGGTTATAACAAGACCTTATTCTTAACCAGGTGACTTTGTTCCATATTTTTAATTTAAATATCATTTTTGAAACTTTTTTTCTCTATTTATTCCCACTTATAAACTTTATTTTCTTTAAAAATCTTTTGTTAGTGTCATTATAAGTTAGTGGGGATGAAAATAAAGGTTTTTTGTATGTTTCAATGAAAATTTTCATGTGTGTATGCATTAGTGATAAATAAAAACTATTTAAACTTTCATGTGATAGTATACTCTATATATATAAAAATTGAATATAAAATAAAAATTAAATAATTGATTCCAATTTTAATTAATGTTTTAGTTTATATGTGTAAATATTGGAATGTGTGGTTGTCTACTGTGTTTTTTCACTATCTACATTTCCATCCATTTAATCAAATTTAAAAATGAAAATCTTATGGATTGAAGGTTATAAATTTGAGTTCTTGGGATTCACTTAATAATTTTAATTTTTTGGTGATCATTTTAAGTCTAATATTAGTATTAAATAAAATAAAAAACAAAAAAAATTTAAATAAAAAACAATAAATTTGCATGTGGAGTAACAGATTTACTTAATGTGTAGATTCTGGCACTTAAGAATAGAAACTCTACAGTATTCAAGCCCAGAGTTTTCCATTCCATATATGATTTTGGTAGTTTCAATTTTTAATTGTTTCAGTTAACTTGATATGATTCCCTAGTATGTGATCTTTACTTGTTAAATTAAGGTCTTTTTACCTGATAATCATCGACAAAGTGTCATTGGAAGGATTGAATTGATTGAATTTTTTAATTACCATTAAAAATGTATATAATAATAATTGATTAGTAATATGAGGATTAAAATGTAATTCTAACATAATGATTCAATTTTACATTTGAATAAAAATTAACCCCAATGTATTTTGAGATGCGCAACACATTATCATGGTTAATATAAATTGGATAAAATGTGATGATTAATTTCAACAAAGTAATGGGCTTGGGATTGTGATATTATTGTGAACCTATCTTTTTTTAAATTATTTTTATGGTTTTCATTATTGTTTAATGTTAGGTCTTAAAAGTAATAAGTGTATACTAAAATGTGTTTGGAAGAGAGAATTAAATTTTTATTCTTTGGGACAATTATTTTCTCAAAAAAAACTTATGTTACAGGGGTGTGATTATAAATTTAAAGAGGATACATTTAATTGTTTTTATATAAAATTCATGTTCACAATTACTCACAATCATCAGTATTAGTTCATTTTACATTTTAAACATCATTTCTCATCTTGTTTAAAATTTATTCTTAAAATATACTAATACTTGGAAAAATTATCAACACATTGTCAAAAAACCAATAGTCTTGATTTGAATATTTATTTCATGATCAGGATACCTATTTAATGTGGATAATTTTTTCATCATAGAGTGATGATATATTAATTTTGGAGGACCATCATTTTAATCTTTCAAACTAGAATATTATGGGTCAAGTAAAGTTGATAGTAGTCCACTAAAATGAATAAATAAGACTTGATAAAATCTCAATGAAATAGAAATTTTAATTATGGGTAGATAGAATTATTAATAACATTTCATTTTGTCGTGTATAGATCTAATTATGAGGTTTTATAGGTGATCCAAGTGAACCAAGTTGAAGAATTTTTTTTGGTCCAGCTTCCATACCCCATAATGAAATCCCACCATTTTCATCATAACTACAATAGTATAAATCTATCTAGGATTAACGTCTTTCATATTTTAAAATAAATATTTTTACACATTTTCTTCTTCCGCTAAAAACATAAATTCATCCATCTATAAGATTGTTTTTTCATGTCAATTAGATGGATAATCTTGTAATGATTTTGGGTCATGGGTTGAAAAGTACACTTTAAATTTTTTTCTATATCAACCCTAATCAGGTGGGATGACCTAAAAAACTAGGGAGTTGTTCCAAGTCTCTGTTTTTTTATTTAAGGTAGTAGTAGTGAAGGAAATGAAATAAAGTTAAGTGTTATTTCAATTGTGATGTTATGCTACTATTTTTTCTATACATGTTTATTATTATCTTGTAAGTTTCACAAATCACTCTATGTTACTAATAAAATTTATTTTTATTCCATTATTTTATTATAAAAAATAAAAAAATGATACCATTTATCCCATGTTTAAATTTATTCACATAAAAAATTGTGAAATTATTTACAAAACAATGTATTTTTCATTATTTTCTTGTTTTCTATTCTTAAATTAGGCCCTTATAAATATAGTTCCATTTTATATTGATATATTTGCATCAATAGAGGGATAATACTCCTATAGTTATATCCAAGTAATTTTTAATGGGAAGGTTTGGATATTATTTCTTATTTTTTTTAATTTTTAATCATTTATTTTAGTTTTTATTCTAATTCAATGATTTTATTTCTTCCCCATACTTATTTAATTTCAAGGACACACGTTTGAAGTGATAATACGATAATTTAGGCTAGAGTTCTCATGAAAATTATACTCCTTGTTTTTAGGTGATTGGAATTAGAATTTTTGGTATTAAACTGGTATGTGATGATGGTAGTTTTGGATTTCATTGAATGAATCCCCTTGAATTTATGAAACTAAAACTTCCTAGAAAATAAATTCATCCAATCAACCCCTAGAAATAAAATAGGATGAACCCACTATAATTAATTTAATTTACATAGGACTTATAGTTTTATAGTTATATAATTCAAAACAACCCCAAAATCTAGCCACTTATAGCCAAATCACTTAATAGAATTTTGTATCATAGGTTGTTTCACAGGTCTGTAAGGATTTGAAAACCCTTCTATACTATAAATTTTAACTTCAACCCATAGGGTATATTTGAGAAAACTAAATTCTTGCACCATTTTTAGGCACCCAAATAAGTTATCTTAGATACTATCATTCTATTTCTCCCCATTTATCTATTCCCACTACCATTTATATTAAATGTTTCCCTTTTTATCCTTCTGTCGATGTCTGCCTATATATGTAACTATTTAAACTAAATAATTAGGGTGGATAATTCTAGGAGTGGGGAGTCAAGTGCATTGAAGAATATTATTCTTTTATATCATAATATTATTAATACTTCAGATTATAAACTTTATTTCACTCAAATGAATGGTATTCCCTGAAATAAAATCATAAACCTATGCAAGAATCAAAATAGAAATCCAAAATCAACAGCCCCTAACTTAGAGAATGTGGTAGATCAAACTACAACTAACTACCTCACAACTATTTGAAACAATTAACCCTCTTGAATTATTCATATTTTTCTAATATATTCCTACTTTATCATAAAACCCTATTACTTAAAAAATATTCCCACCTTTTATGGGATAGATTAAGGGATGCCTTACCTTCATGTAAAGGAGTTCAATGAAATTTTTTAGACCATGTGCTCCCAATATCAAATTGAGTTAGCTAAGGTAATACACCTCCTTTTTTAATAAAGGATCGATCTAATAATTAGTTAAAAAATCTAATAAAATTAACCATATATTCATGTGACGAATTATAAATAGAGTTATACAAAAAATGATTTTCCCATTTCAAAACAATTAAACTTAAAAAGTGTATTCAAAATTTTATTAAAAAAGAACGAGATTCATTTTATAAAACATGGGAAATGTTTAAGTACACACTAAACATGGTACCAAACCATGGATTTTCAATACCCAAACTAGTTTGAATATTTTATGAAGGGTTAGAGAAAAGAAACAAACAGTTCATTGTCATGAACTGTAATGAGACCATTAAAAACAAAGCTCCAAATGAGGCTTACAAGTATCTAGAAGGACTTAATTAACAATACCAAACATTTAGAAACTCACCCTATAAGGAGTAGAATCCCAAATATGGTGGGTTTTACACTATTGGAGAATAAAAAATACTTAGGGATAAAATTTCACCCCTCACTAGGATGGATGGGGATATCATATTAGTATGGTCTAAGAAATTCAATTAGCTGACCCTGTTTTTACAATTTGTGACAAACATGACCATAAGACCAACAATTTTCCAACCATTACTTCCATAAAGGATGTTCTTCTAGGAATACCACCCATAGAGTTAAATTCCTTGAATTTTAAAAATCCACAGTACCAAAACACTTTCAATTTAATGTAAAATGACCATCTAAGATTTCATTGGAAGCATAATCAACAACCTAGTCAACCATAAATCCCAACCCCCAACCCCAACTCTACACAAATTTTTTTAACCCACAACTAGTTTCAATAAAAATAAATCTAATTAAAACACCCCCATTACAATTCCAAAAAACCTATCAAAATACCAATCTAATAGGCTAAATATCCTCTTAGGATAAACCAACTAGTTCAAACCCCTACCCAATCTGTTTCTCTACAATTTCTTGAGCAGATATGCAAGAAAATAGAGAAAATGAATTTAAAATTTTTATCCATAAAATATGAATTAAAAAAAATTAAAACTTATAAGGAACTCATGCCCACTCAAGCTATCCCTTCCCCAATATTAAGGGTAAAATACAGCTACACACAATCCTCTCTCAAATAAGTCAAAGTAGTAACTATCTTAAGAAATAGTAAATACATTAAAAAACATGAACTAATAAAACCTAAACTATATGAATCTTATAAATATCATGATAATGATGAAGAAACGAACTTATATTTTGAGAAAAATAATAAGATCATGTAGGAACCACCACCTCCTCAAACAATGAAGAAAGCTGATTCATTCCCTCAATCATTGAGAGGAACATCCAGACATAACCCAAATGAAACATAGAAGGAAATATTATCTCAATTTAAGCTCAACATCCTCTTTATCAACATAATATAAACCATACCTAAATACACCAATTACCTTAAGGACTTATTTACTTTCGAAAATAATTTCTATCACATAAACCAAGTCCTTTTGTCTGTTAATGTGAGCACCAAAATATAGGGAACCATGAATCTTCAGTTGAAAGACCCCGATTGTCCATACATCTATATGGAAATAGGACTGAAAAATGTTATTAAGCCATTATGTGATATATTATCAAATGTTAACCTCATTCCATATATTGCGTATTATCAATTAAGTCTTGAGTAGCCCCATACCACTTATTTCACTCTTTAATTTTCCAATATTAGTGTTTAGGTTCCCAAGAGTATCCTAAGGGATGTTTTGGTAAATATTGAAACTTTATATACCCTTAAAAATTAATTATACTTGATAATCAAACAAACTTATGCACCATAGAACAAACTCATATCATCCTTTTTTCCCTTCCTAGAAATAAAAAACTTAGTCATCTAAGTTAGGAATGTGAACATGACCATAAAATTTGGGAACATGAGCTTCATAATGAATATTAAAAATTCAAGCTCTAAAATCAGGGATGATAAATAGATTAAAAAGGTAATTTGGATAGTTAGTGTTGAAATTGAACCCAAGGAACATTAATAAACTATTGATGGATGTTTAATTAAAGATGACATTGATAATGGAAATTTACATCTTAGCTTGAATCTCTTTCATATAGACCCTATAATTATTTTTAGGATCATTGGTTATCATTCCTATAAAAGTGTTGTTTTTTGACAATCCAAATTGTATTACCCTAACATGTATAGCACCAGTAAGGTATTGATCCACATGGAAAGGGAGTTATCTTTGTTTTTTTTGATCAAATATTTAATTGATTTAGTGAATTTTGAAAAAATTTGGAATCAATTTTTTTTGTGTTTTGATAAAAATTGATTGGATTTCAATTTCTTAATAAATTATTTGAAAGATAAAGAAAAACACAGAAATTTGATTTGGATGAAAATTTAGAGAAAAATGCATCGGGGATGTGGATTTTAAAGGTTGTTATTAAATCAATTTTCTTATGAGTTTATATTGTTCATGATAATTCATATCTCTGGGTTAAGATTATAATAGAACCCCATAGTTCAGTGAGTTTTATTTAAATCAATAGAAACCAATTCCTTGGTCTGGAATTTAATTTATTTTAATTTTATTAATTACATCTCTTTTTAAGATGATTGAAACACCAAATGGTAATGGATGTTTCTAATCATAATTCATTAAAGATTCCTAGAAATTCCATTCTTGGTCCGATATGAGGTTCCTTTTGATATTTAGAAAATGGTAATAAGGAATTATGAGAAAGAAGAATAAACAACACGATTATAATCTCAAAATTTACAAATTACAACACTTAATTATCCACAACCCCAACACATAGGGAATTTCGCTACTCATGGAGTAGCTAAAAACTAAACAACTCGAAATACCTGGATTCATCATCTTGAAAACCTTAGAGTGTAGGTCTTCAGGAAGGTATCATAGAAGCACATTATATACTATATTCTCTCCTCTTCTTTCTCTATCTTCTTCTCTTCTTGGTAGTTTCAAGAGTGCTCCCCCTTGGAATAATTTGGAATGAATGAATCTGAATGTATCTCGAACTTGGAGGTCCTACCACCTATTTATTGGTTTTAGTAGTACACAGCCTATACTAGGAAGTACACGATGTGTACAATTATTAAACACATTTTGGCCATATTTTCTCTATCGGTAGGTGAGCTAATAGGTCATCTTTGACTTTGAACACAGTGCCACCTGGTATGTGGAAGTACAAGATGTGTAGAGCCACCCCACACGCTATGTAATATGGTTCATCGACCAACAAATACTTCTATAAGGTCCACACAACATGTGTAGGAACTGTACACAGTGTGTAGTCTTCATTCGACAACATGGGCGTGTACTTGGCCTGACCAATCCATGTCGGGGTGCTGATACATGGCGTGTTTTCTAAAGTACACGCTGTGTAGTTTAGAATTTTTGATAAACTTCCCCCGATTTGTATCTTTGGCATATAAATACCTGAAAATCATCATTATCACCAATAAAATGAATGTTAACCACAAATTATTGAAATTTGGGGAATTTTTTTTATGCTCGTTAAAATATATAGAAAGTATACACAAATCGGGTATATCAAACTCCCCCACACTTAGTCATTTTCTTGTCCTCAAGATTGATCTCAAAATCTAATTAATAGAATCCATACTCTAAAAAGGGAAGTATTTAACAAATTATAATTTTAAATAAATAGAACCGTAGTAGAATATTTTTAAATGTCAAATTTTTTTATTTTTAAATATATTCTAATCATGCCTCATATATAATCTAATTGAAAATTTATATCCTCTTTTATTCAAATTATTTAATGTTTTATAAATAAACACGCCAATTAATGATTTACCTCACCACAGGATACTACACTCATCACTTAATATTTATTTAATCAGAGTTATGCTCAATATTAAGTATATACACTCTATCCATAGTCTTGCAAGTGTTCTCATTCTCCACTTCAAAAGCCAAATCACAAAAATCATGAGGGATTACAATAAGGATAAAATGTTTCTAAGGCTAAGGGGTGGTAGGTAATGATAAAAATTAATCTCAGAGTCTTAAAAAGGAGGCTCAATTCTAAAACAATAATGAATGATATTCAAAATAGTGCTGAATGAAAATTATCCCCCAATCAAGATCTCCCAAAGGTATCATTACCATGATATTCCTTTTCCAATATGTGAACATAAACCAATAATATGTTATAAATAGTCTAGTCCCACTTTTTCATCTTTCATTTTTTTATGAGATTGAGGGACCACTAAGAATGAAATGTATAGTAGGATCTAGGACCCTTTTGCCCAAATGAAAAAGTGACAAACTCCCCCACACATTAGTTCATGGTCCCTCACTAAAATGTACCATGAAAAACCAATGTCCCTATTTTATCTCAAGTGAATAATCATGAAAAATTATAAAATAATTAGGGTAGGAAGGGAAAATAGGCTTGTAAGGTGGATTTATATCAAGGAAGTTCATGGTTTATAAGGGTTTATGATGATTAGATGTAGGGTAGGTCTCAAGGTCAAAGGGGATAAAAAACAATCAAATACCTAAATAATTTTAATGTGATTTGAAAATAATTGTGTTTTGAAGAGAAAATCTAGAAAATTATGGTAGTTATGCATATCCTAAGAATCTCTCAAGAAAGTGGGTATAATAAAGAACATGTCAAAAAGGTTTTGAATACCTCTAGAGAATGGGAAAATATAGGGGTCAATCAGTTAATGACATGAATAAAAAATGATCAGCCTAATAAATGTAAATGTCTAAGGATTAAAATCCAAAATCAAACTATATTAAAAATCATTTTATAATTATTTGGAAATTTAAATAAGCATGTAACTTTAAAAATTCACTTTTATTCCCTTATTATTTATAATTATAATTAATCAAAAAATTTCCACAATTAAAAATATGTCAATTATTAATGATGTCTCCTAAATTAGTTTAAAGAAAATTCTAGTGTAATCAGAGGCCCTCCCCCACAATTAATACATCGCATGGTCCCCCAAGTGCAATACTAATGAAGAGGATGGGATATGGGAAAATATGGGGTGAAAGACGAGGGGAAGCAGAGGAAGAAGAAAACCCAAAATATAAATGAAAAAGAAGAACCAAAAAATAATTCCCTTGGAAATAGATATTTTCAAGTTGCTCTAGGGTACCTGTTACTGGGGATAGAATGGAAAAAAATAGCAGGCATACAAAATAGAACATCCCAAGCATAAAACAAAATATATATATACAAAGAAAATAAAATGTGCAATAAACTAGTCAAGGGGTCTCCTTAGAAGAGGAATTGTTTGTAACAGGAGGATTAGGCAGCGAAGTCTTGACAACAATAGTAGAGGCTGGAGGCTCGATCGGGCCCATGATCAGAAGATAAGTAGTAGTAGCCGGAGCCTCTAGAGCAGAAATCGAAGTGGGTGGCTCAGTAGTGATTCTCGAGTTGGTAGCAGGAGTGGGGGAAGTGTGGCTGGTGGTGGATAGGAGAAAAAAAATATGTGGACAGTGCTATAAACGGTGGTGGAGCTACCGAATAAGGTATTGGAGGAGAGGCATGAGTAGGTTTTAGGGGTAGTTGAATGCTATGATGCGGAAGAAAAATTCCCAACATCATCTCAAGCCGGTCCAGAAGACGATCCAGATGAACCTGGTGGTGCTCTACCATAGCTAGGTGGAGGGTGGAGGGTGAAGGGGAGATCGAATAAGGGTGTGAAGGGAGGTGGGGCTATAGAATGAACAGAATAATATGGAATAGAATAAGAATAAGGAAGTCTAGGAGAAGTGGGGAAGGGTGGGGAGGGAACATCCGCAGGTGGATGAGGTGGATCCTAAGCAGCAACACCAGCGGGAGAAAGTGGGTCATCTCTCACCCCTGTAGAAGTAGGGGCATACTACACAAGCTGGTAGCCATCTCCCTAATTATCAACCATCATCATACGGATAATAATGAGGAATTAGAGAGGCGGAGGAGAGCCTAAGGGGTCATGAGGGAGAGAGGTCTCAAAAACAACAAAATGGTGTGCCTAATGGGTGGAGTAGAAACTAGTGCTCAGGTTGCCCTGAAAACTGTGGATCATGGAGTGGAAATAGGAGGCAACTATACAAGGGAGGTTAGGGTAGTCATGTTATACAATACAGTTTATGAGATCCATGTGCCTCCTAGACACAACGCCCATATCCTCATGGTGGGGAAAGGGGATGGCGCTAAAGCACCGATGAAGAAAGAAAAGAGGGGGGAAAATAATGAGCGTACTCTTTTACGATGTGGGAGTGTACCTGTGGACAGGTCTAGAAATCTCCCACCACATGGAAACAAGGTCATATCGCTCGGGTCGGGTCAAGGTAGAGACGAGAGGTGGGGTGGAAGAATGGGCGTAGAAGCTGCACCCTCATCCAAACTCATCCATAGTGTGGCGGTGGAATCACTGCAACTGCTCGACCGTAGAATTACTATCTAGAAAAATTAAGAATGGATGTGGTAGAGGTCGAGCAACAATTGGTGGTGGAATGACAGGGTCCAGAGAAGATGGTACTACTGCTTTAGTAGGATGTGGAGTAGTGGAGACCAGGGAAGGCTCAGAAATATGGCTATTAGATGATGGAAGGTCCGACTCGGCCAGGTCCACTATGGGTGTGGTTGGTAGCTCATAGGGGGTGGAGTTGGAAGATGGAGTAGTGGTAGAGGAGCTTGCAGCCTCAGTGGATGGGGCATAGACCACCGCTGAAGGATCAAGAGTAGAAGATTCCCCTTGAACTGCCGAAGTAGTAGAGGTCCTAGATTATGACGACATCATAAGAGGAGGTAGAGCGGCCAACACGAGTGGCTAGAAAACTGGGAAATCCAAAGATATCCACTTGGCCTATTGAAGATGAATCCAAAAACGAGTAAGTCTCTCAACCTCAACAGTGGAAGTGGGATGCTTCCCACTCAAATAATCTCTATCATCCATACCTGAAAAACAAAACAAAACAAAACAAAACAAAACAAAACAAAACAAAACAAAACAAAAGAAAATAAGAAGAAAAAGGAAAAGAAGAAAATGTGAGAAAACTGGAAAAGTAGTAGAACACGACATATAGATCTAGGTTACATGGCATGTAATAGGAGTTGTGTAAAAACAAGTGTACTGGATAGACACGCTGTGAGTGAATGTGTCATGAAAAAACCCAGTACACAGCGTGTAACAAAGAGTACATGCCTTGTACCCTAACATGGGGTGATGCCCATGTAAAGAGCCAAATATGGCTCAAGAAGGGTAGGGGATAAAGGAAAGACACACCATGTTGATGAGATGCATGATTTGTAAGTGAACATGGTGTGAAAGGCATGTAGATCATCCACATGGAGCCCTCCTAAGGGTTGGAGGACATGGCATGTCCTGAATAGACACACCATGTATAATGACATGGGAAGGGGGTCATGTCCTGAACAAACATGGCCAGGGCCAGAAGGCATGGGGAGGCACGATACACGACTTGTACTGAACTTACAGTATCATCCAAATAAGGATAACATGCTATGTGTGGTCATGTACAAGAAGTTAAAGGTGTGTTTTCTTCGTGCAATCCGCATGGTGTGTGGGAAGCCGAAAAATAGGATGATCTACAAATTGCCCGAAATGATAAGAAAGTAGGTAAATTGAGGATATAGAAGGGCATACCTAGACCAAGGATCACAATGCAGTAAAAATCAAAAGATAAAACACATGGAATCAGTGGATTTGGATCAAGGAGGGTGAACAACGTGTGGGATAAGAAACAGAGAGGAGATGTGGGTCGCGTGACATGGGATCAAGCCAGGTAGGGTGCAACCTTTATAGCTGTAGTACACAACATGTACTAGTACCTACACTCCATGTATCACTATGTTTTTTTGAATTATGAATATATATATATAATATAATTATTATAGTAAACTATATAATAATTAATATGAATAATTAATATATATATATATATATATATGTATATATATATATATATGCTACCAAAAAATAAATCTATACAAGTAATGTATTGGAAAATACACGTCGTGTGTTCTAAAATTGTAATAAGAGAAGTACAACCTTTGGTCTGGTGCTTAGGGTGAGGTTCAAACCGATGATCAGCCGATCCAAATACAAGACCTCAACTACTAGAGAAAAGGTTATACTACTTCTCATGTTTATAAATTATATATATTTAATGTATAGGGCCAATACTACACAAGATGAAGAAAAGTCATGACGTGTGGTTTTTAATTGGAATAAAAGTGATGAAGTAGGGAGATTAGCCGAGCTCGAACCCAGGTCTTTTGGATCCAGGGCCAAGACTCTGCCAATATTCCAACTTCACCCGCATATATGTTCCTATTTCAAAAACTATTTAAATTATTGAAATCTTGGCACACATGATGTATATCGAAATTCACACCGTGTGGTTTTATTAATATAAAAATGATAGAAATAGGAAAATTTTAAAGATTCAAACCTGGGTCTTTTGGAAACCGGTATACGACCCTGGCCAGCTAGTTTATCCCCATCTTGGGTTTTGTTTTATTTAGAAAAACTTATATATGATTTTGAAAAATACCACACACAACGTGTAAGAAAACATGATTAGAAAAGGATGAACCCTATGCTGAAGGTATGTATGGAGGGATTCGAACCGATGACAGCTCGGATAAACTCCAGCGACTTAACCATCGACACTAGAATCATCCTTGGTTATTAAGTTAGTTAATCTATATATTCATAAAATTTGGAATATAAACTAAAAAGATCAGTACAAGCCGTGTGTATAGGTGGTACACGACATGTAACCTTTAGGTTGAATCCTAGGAATCACCTTTGTTTTAGGTCGTTGGCTTGACCTACCTACCTCTTGTTACCTGAAATGATTGGTGGAGATTGTACCCACCATATCCTCCATGTGATGATAAATCTTTAGGAGTTGTACATTCACCTTGAATGGTTTCCTATCTTCACTATCAATTTCCATTTCACCATGGTGGGAAACATTGAACACTTTGAATGGTACCGACCATAGGGACTTCAAAATTCCAAGAAACAATCACAGATGAGAGTTAGAAAGAAATAACTGATCATTGGGTTGGAAGGTTTTGCTGGAAATCACGAGGTCGTGGATCACTCGTGTCTTTTCTTTGTAAATTCTGGCGTTCTCATACTCCTCTTGTCAGATATCATCAAGCTCCGTCAGCTGGAACTTGAAATTCTCTTAGGCAGCCTTTAAATAGAAATTTAGGGCCTTGATGGTCTAGTAGTATTTATGCTCTAGCTTCACTGATAGGTGACATGGTTTCCCATAGACAAGGCGGAATAGAGACATCCCCAAAGGTGTTTTTCTGGAGGTCCATTATACCTATAAGGCATTATCAATATTTTTTGACCAATCCTTCCTTGAAGCTCCCACCATTTTATCCAAGATCTGTTTCAACTCATGGTTTGATAATTCCACCTTTCTGCTAGTTAGGGGATGATAAGGTGTTCCCATGTGATGCTTCACCCGATACATAAGTAACATCGTCTTCATTAGAGCATTGTCAAAATGTGTTCCCCTGTTGTTGATCAACACTCGAGGAATGCCAAATCTACTAAAGATGTTTTTCTTCTAAAAGGACATAACTACCTTGGCCGTGTCATGTGATGTAGTAGTAGCTTCCACCCACATGGAGACATAGTCCATGAAGATGAGTGTATAAGAGTTCCCATATGATGGGGGAAATGGCCCCATGAAGTCAATTCCCCATACATTGAAGATTTCAACCTCTAGGATGGGGTGTTGAGGCATCTTGGCTCATCGTCCCATATTATCTATCCTATGACATCGATCACACCTAGTATCAAAGTAACGAGCATCCTAATGCATGGTAGGCCAGAAAAATCCAGACTTCAGGATCTTCTCTATCACACGGTCAGGGCCATTATGTCCTCTAAATGGTGAGGAGTGACATAACTCCAAAATTCCTTGAACTTCATTCTCTAAGATTCAATGAAAAATCAACCTATTTCCACATCATTGAAAGAGTAGTGGGTCTTCCCATAAGTACCTCTTGACATCAGATAAAAACCAAATATTCTACAAGTAAGTGAGATCTGGGTGAACTACTCCTATAACCAAATAATTTTCAATATCTACATACCAAGGGAGAGGTGGTCCTTCGATTTATAAAATTTTCTCATTGGTAAAGTCATCCCTAATGTCCATGTCATCATCCTTCTCTAAATGAGGCAGTCCCAGGTAGGAGAGGTGGTCAGCAATAACGTTCTCACTGCCCTTCATGTAACAGATCTACAAGTCGAACTCTTGGGGGATAGGAACCCAATAGACGAGTCATGGGTTTGCATGCTTCTTATTTAGAAAATAATTGAGTGTTTAATGGTCAGTATATATAATAAATTTGGACATCACCAAATAAGAATGAAACCTGTCAAATGCAGACACCACTGTAAGATTTTTTTTCTCCATGGTAGTGTAGTTCACCTGTGCTTCATTCAAAGTTCTAATGGAAAAGTAAATGGGCCAGAAGATCTAATCTATCCATTTCCCTAGTACTTCACCCACCACATAGTCACTAGCATCATACATGACTTCAAATTATGCCTCCTAATTGGGAGAAATTATCACCGAAGCTCCCACCAGTTGTTTCTTCAAATGCTGAAAAGATGTGGCACACATATTGTCAAACTCAAAGATGGAATCCTTATAGAGGATATTGGTGAGTGGTTGGGAAATCTTAGAAAATTATTGTAAAAACATATTTAGAAACTGACATTCCCCAGAAAACTTCAGATAGCTCTGACAGAAGTTGGGATGGGTAGATTTTAAATGACTTATTTCTTTGTAAGATCAACTTCTATCCCTTTCATAGATATTTGGTGGCCCAAGATGATACCACTATACACTATAAAATGGAATTTTCCCAGTTTAAAACTAGGTTAGTGTGCACACACCTTTCCAAAACAAGCTCCAGATTCCTTAGACAAGTGTTGAAGGATTTTCTGTAGATGGAGAAATCATCCATAAAGACCTCTAAGATTTGTTCTTCCATGTTGTCGAATATTTCCAACATACATCGTTGGAAGGTGGTAGGAGCGTTTCACATTGCAAAAGACATTCTTAGATAAGAAAACATACCATAGGGGAATATAGAGTTGCTCTTTTCTTGGTCTTCAGGGGAAATGAAGATTTTGTTATATCTAGAATAACCATAGAGGAAGCAATAAAACTCATGCCCCTCCAGTCGTTCCAACATCTGATACATGAAGGGCAGCGGGAAGTGATCTTTCCATGTTGTATCTTTCATCTTCTAGTATTCTACACAGACTCTTAAACTCATGATTATCCGTGTAGGGATAAGTTCATTTTTATTAATGGAGACCACAATGATAACCCCCTTTTTGGGTACCACTTGCAGAGGACTCACCCATTAGCTATCTGAAATGGGGTATACTATTCTTGCATCTAACAATTTGATTACCTCCTTATCCATGACTTATTTCATGGGAGGTTTCAACCATTTCCATGGTTTTCAAGATGGTTTTTATCCTTCTTCTAGTAGAACCTTATGGGTGAAAATGATGGGACTGATTCCTGTTAGATCTGTGATTGTCCATCCAATGACTTGCTTTTTTTTCTTCAAAACCTATAGAAGTGCGTCCTCTTGATCTTGAAACAGAACTACATTATGTATTACTATCAGTGTTTTTTGGTCACCAAAATATCCATATTTTAGAGATGAAGGGATTTTTTTAGCTCAAGTGGTGGTGCCTTTAGGATTGAGGGCACAAATGGTTGCACCTCTACTTACTCCAAAATGTCTGGAATAACTGTGCGTTTCTAGTAATGACCACCCTAGAATTCAATAAATTGTAACTTTGTGGGTGCATATTAGATATATATGAGGAGTGGGTCATCAATAAGAAAAGAACATACCGGACCATCTTCCTTGTAGATGAAGTGCTCATCCATTACTATTACTGCATAATAGTCCTCATGTTCCAGTAGTGATGCCTTCTTGACAACCTTTAGGATATTGTTAGAGAATCTTTCATTGTCGACTCTGAAGATTATTTCTCCATGGCGGACATTGATAAATGCCTTACCAATGGCCAAGAAAGGCCTTCCCAGAATCAAATGTGCCTCAGGGTCTTCCTCTGTGTCAATAATGATGAAGTCGATAGGGATAATTAACCTTCCTACCTTCACCAACACATCCTTGAGCATCCCTTTTGGATATTTGATGGAGCGATCTTCTAAATGGAGGGCCACTTGGGTGGGATAAAGATCATTAAGCCCCAAATTCTTAAAGATTCTAAAGGGAATCAAGTTGTCACTGTCTCCTAAGTCGTAAAGAGATTTTTAAAACTCACAGAATCTAACGGTACATGGGATAGTGAAACTACCTGGATCTTGGAGTTTTGGAGGAAGCGAGCATTGCACCACTACTGTGTATTACTCCTTTATTGAAATGGTTCCTAGATACTCCATCTTTATTTTTTTTTGGAGAGAATATTCTTCATGATCTTTTCGTATTTTGGTATCTGAGTTGAAGCTTCTATGAAAGGTATGTTGATGTGTATCTTTCAAAATACATCCATGAATTTACCAAACTGGTGGTCCAACTTCCTGTGCATCATCCTCTCTAGAAATGGTAAGGCAGACTCAAAAGGAATAATCACCTCTTTCCCCTTACCATGGGAAGCCTCATTCTCTTTTTATGGTTCTTTTGTTAAGTAGGGGTCCTTAGTTGTGGTTTTTTCAGTTGGAGAGGGTGATGTTTGAGCTAGAGTTGTAGCCTCACCTTACTTTGCAGTGGGTGTTTGAGGTAGTTCCTTCCCACTTTGTAAAGTGAATGTATCGTCCTATTCTTGTGGTTTCTTCTCAGTGTTACCCGGTAGAGTACCAGGTTTCCTCATGGCGATATGATTGGAAAGTTTCCCAATTTTATTTTCTAGGATTCGAATGGAAGATTCATGGTTTTGAAATCTTGTTTTAGCAGTTGTTATAAATTTTGTCAGCATTTTTTCAAGTTTTGATGGGGGGTTTTATGGAGTTTTTTTAATAGCTGGTGGAGGTGGTTGTTGTCTTGGTGGTTGTGGGTGATGGTTTTGATACCCTTGCTACTGGTAAGTACCCTACTATTGCTATCTTGGATATCGGTTCTAGTACTTCTATTGACCATAGCTAGGTGGTCTCTGGGGTGGAGAATTTTACTGTTGTTACTAGTACCCCATGTTCATTTGTTCTCTCAATGCTGGGTTCTGGTACTAAGGATACATATTCGGTCCCTGATTCTGAGAAACGTAGAACAAATCACTTTTTGAATGGCCGGTAGTCGACCTTGGGCATTTTCCCATGATGTGGTTGTCACCACATTCACTGCATGAATGATGGTTTTATACTTGAACTTGGGATGAATTCTTCAGGTTCAATGAATCAATCTTCTTGAACACTATATCAAATTGGGCAGTGGGAATTGTGGTGGCATCAATGTTGTGCATACCTCGCTTTTAAGTTCCCCACTCTGAGTGACATTGGAAGCTATTGGCTGAAATATCCTTCAGGAGGTCAAAGAGTTCCTCCAGATATTTCTACATTAGCATTCCTCTAGCAGTGGCATCCACCATGGATTTGGTGTTTGTGGTTAGGCCACCATAAAATGTTATTACTTGCATCTAGAGCGGAAGTCTGTGGTGATGAAATTTGCATAGAATCTCCTTGAAGAACTCCCAGGACTCGTATAAGGATTCTGAGTCATGCTACTGGAAGTTGTGGATCTCATTCCGCAGAGTCACCATCTTCGACGGTGTAAAGTATTTGGATAAGAAGGCCTGGGCTAATGCCTCCTAGGTGAGGATAGACTGGTGAGGCATTCACTTGTTCCACTCTTTAGCCTTATCCCTTAATGATAAGGGGAAGAGGCAAATACATATGACATCTTCTGACACTCCATGGTAATGGAAGGTGTCACAGATCTCGAGGAAGTTGGAGAGATGAGCATTCAGATCTTCACCGGGTAGACCACCGAATTGTAAAGTTTTTTGGATCAGTTTCATAATTTCTAATTTTATTTCGAAGTGTTGGGCCTGCACCAGTGGTCAGACGATTCCCGTATCTTTCTCTTGGATAGAGGGAAGACAATACTCTATAAGGGTATGACGTGGGGGCAGTTTCTCTCGATAAGGTGGGGGAAAAATTGTTGTGAATGAGCAAAGTATGACCCCTGACCAGGATGTGAGTATGGCATCTACTCCAGTTGGAACTGTTGAAGTCACTACGAGCCATACCCTGGAACAAGTGGAGATTGCTGGTCCTAGTTTCCATCCAGGCCAAATGACTGTCCATATCCTTGGATGAAAAATGGATATCCCTATTTGTTATGCACCATGATATTGTTTTGGTTTTGATCCTCTATAAGTTCACATCATTGACTCAAAAGGACATTCGATCTATAGGTTAATTGGAAAAAATCTCCGATGACTCATCGCTTTTAGAACAAGTGATGCGACCACTCATACACCTATGAATCCTGCACAACACGTAACACACCAATCATAAAAGAGGAAGACAAATAATAATAAAAGGATAAATGAGAGTAAGAATAGAATTTTTAGAATTTTTGATTTTTATTTTCACTAAAATTGATAAAAAATTGAATTGAACAAAAACAATTGTAACTTCGATTCCCTGGAAACAGCGCAGAATTTTGTTTATCATTCCTATCAAAGTGTTGTTTTTAGACAATCCAAATTGTATTACCCTAATAAGTATAGTACTAGTAATGGATCAATCCACTGGGAAAGGGAGTTATCACTGTTTTTTATCAAATTTTTAATTGATTTAATGAATTTTTTCTGAAATTTAGAATCAATTTTGTTTTTTGTTTTGATAAAAAGTGATTGGATTTCAATTTCTTAATAAATTACTTGAAAGAGAAATAAAAACACAAGAATTTTATTTGGATGAGAATTTGGAGTGAAATGCATCGGGGTTATGGATTTTAAATGTTGTTATTAAATCAATTTTCTTATGAGGTTGTCACTACGGGAAAAAAGGGCATTTGCGACGGGTTATTTGCGACGTGATTTAATCTCGTCGCAAATAGTCCCGTGAAAAACTTATTTGCGACGGGGTTATTTGCCCGTCGCAAATAAGTAACCTTTTGCGACGGGACAGCTTTCCCCGTCGCAAAAGGACTGGCGCGGTTTGCACGCCAAATCGCGGGAAACTTATTTGCGACGTGGGAATATTCCTGTCGCAAATAACCGGCGGCGGTAAAAGGTATTTGCGACGGGAATATTCCCCTATCACAAATAGTATGTCGGCAGGTGGTTATTTGCGACGGGACCCGTCACAAATAACTATTTACCCGTTAACTGTAATAAATGTTGGCTAAGGTTTTGCGACGGGATACCCGTCGCAAATGGGCCCGTCGCAACTAATCTAACCTATAAATACCCCCATCCGTTTTTTTCATTTCATTCTCATTCCTTATCTTCTCCTTCTCTCAAAATTATATTTCTAGATTTCAGTTTTTCTCCAGTTTAATTTTTTTCTCCGCAGCTGATATTAAAGTTTTGAAGAACGATCAGAGCAGATCAATTTTCAAGGTATTTATGTTCATTTTAATTTTTTATTTATTTTTAATTTTTTATTAGTTTCAATTATTCTTAATTAGTTGTAATTTAATTATGTTTACATTGTTTTATTACTTAATAAATTTAAATTATTAGTATTGTTTATAGTTAATGGTAATTAGGAATAATTAGTAATAATCTTTAATAATTAAGAATAAATATTAATAATTAGTAATAAATACCAATAATTAGGAATAATAACATTATTACATTATTAGTCTATTTTATTATTAATATTAAAATAATATAATTATATATATATATACAATTCTCTTTTCATCTGTGTGTTTTCTGTCTTCACATGTATTATTTGTATGTGGAGATAGAAAAAGCACAGATGAAAGGAGAATTGTATATAAATTAGAAAATTATATTATTTTAATATTAATAATAAAATATATTAATAATGTTATTATTTGTAATTATTGGTAATTATTTCTAATTATTGATAATTATTCATTTAATTACCAATAATTAGGAACAATTATCAATAATTATCAATAATTAAGAATAATTAGTAATAATTAGTAATAATTTCCAATAATTAGTAATAATTAGTAATAATTATCAATAATTAGTAATAATTACCAATAATTAGTAATAATTACCAATAAGTAGTAATAATTACCAATAATTAGTAATAATTACCAATAATTTGGAATAATTACCAATAATTAACAGTAATTAGTAATAATTAGTATTAATTACCAATAATTACCAATAATTAGTAATAATTAGTAATAATTACCAATAATTATCAATAATTAGTAATAATTAGTAATAATTAAGAATAATTAGTAATAATTAGGAATAATTAGTAATAATTAGGAATAATTAGTAATAATTAGTAATAATTAGTAATAATTAGTAATAATTAGTAATAATTAGGAATAATTAGGAATAATTAGTAATAATTATGAATAATTATGAATAATTAGGAATAATTAGGAATAATTAGGAATAATTAGGAATAATTACCAATAATTACCAATAATTACCAATAATTACCAATAATTACCAATAATTAACAATAATTAACAATAATTAGTAATAATTAGCAATAATTAGTAATAATTAGTAATAAATACCAAAAATTAGGAAAAATTAGGAAAAATTAGGAAAAATTAGGAAAAATTACCAATAATTAGTAATAATTACCAATAATTAATAATAATTAACAATAATTAGTAATAATTACCAATAATTAGTAATAATTACCAATAATTAGTAATAATTACCAATAATTAGTATTAATTACCAATAATTAGTATTAATTACCAATAATTAGTATTAATTACCAATAATTACCAATAATTAGGAATAATTAGTAATAATTACCAATAATTACCAATAATTAACAAAAATTAGCAATAATTAACAAAAATTAGCAATAATTACCAATAATTACCAATAATTACCAATAATTACCAATAATTAGCAATAATTACCAATAATTAGCAATAATTACCAATAATTGCCAATAATTGCCAATAATTACCAATAATTGTCAATAATTGCCAATAATTAGCCAATAATTAGCAATAATTAGCAACAATTAGCAATAATTAGCAATAATTAGCAATAATTAGTAATAATTAGCAATAATTAGCAATAATTAGGAATAATTAGCAATAATTAGCAATAATTAGCAATAATTAGTAATAATTAACAATAATTAGTAATAATTAGCAATAATTACTAATAATTAGTAATAATTAGGAATAATTAGTAATAATTACCAATAATTAGTAATAATTAGCAATAATGAGTAATAATTAGCAATAATTAGTAATAATTAGCAATAATTACTAATAATTAGCAATAATTAGTAATAATTAGCAATAATTAGGAATAATTAGTAATAATTACCAATAATTAGTAATAATTACCAATAATTAGTAATAATTACCAATAATTAGTAATAATTGGTAATAATTACCAATAATTACTAATAATTAGTAATAATTAGTAATAATTAGTAATAATTAGGAATAATTAGTATTAATTAGGAATAATTAGTATTAATTGACAATAATTAGTAATAATTACCAATAATTAGTAATAATTATTATTAATTACCAATAATTAGTATTAATTACCAATAATTAGTATTAATTACCAATAATTAGTATTAATTACCAATAATTACCAATAATTACCAATAATTACCAATAATTAGTAATAATTAGTAATAATTAACAATAATTAGTAATAATTAACAATAATTACCAATATTTAGTAATAATTAACAATACTTACCAATAATTACCAATAATTGCCAATAATTACCAATAATTGCCAATAATTAGCAATAATTAGTAATAATTAGCAATAATTAGCAATAATTAGCAATAATTAGCAATAATTAGCAATAATTAGCAATAATTAGCAATAATTAGCAATAATTAGTAATAATTAGCAATTATTACTAATAATTAGGAATAATTAGCAATAATTAGTAATAATTAGCAATAATTAGTAATAATTACCAATAATTAGTAATAATTAGCAATAATTAGTAATAATTAGCAATAATTAGTAACAATTAGCAATAATTAGTAATAATTAGCAATAATTACTAATAATTAGTAATAATTAGTAATAATTAGTAATAATTAGGACTAATTAGTAATAATGACCAATAATTAGTAATAATTACCAATAATTAGTAATAATTAGTAATAATTACCAATAATTACTAATAATTAGTAATAATTAGTAATAATTAGTAATAATTACCAATAATTAGTAATAATTATTATTAATTAACAATAATTATTATTAATTACCAATAATTAGTATTAATTACCAATAATTAGTATTAATTACCAATAATTAGTATTAATTACCAATAATTAGTAATAATTACCAATAATTAGTAATAATTACCAATAATTACCAATAATTACCAATAATTACCAATAATTACCAATATTTTCCAATATTTTCCAATAATTACCAATAATTACCAATATTTTCCAATAATTACTAATATTTACCAATATTTTCCAATACTTACCAATACTTACCAATATTTACCAATATTTACCAATATTTACCAATAATTACCAATATTTACCAATAATTAGGAATAATTACCAAAAATTATGAATAATTACCAATAATTTGGAATAATTACCAATAATTTGGAATAATTACCAATAATTTGGAATAATTACCAATAATTTGGAATAATTACCAATAATTTGGAATAATTACCAATAATTAGGAATAATTACCAATAATTAGGAATAATTACCTTATTACGTTATTTGTATATTTTATTATTAATATTAAAATAATATAATTTTCTATATTATATACAATTCTCTTTTTTTTTGTGTGTTTTCTATCTCCACATGTAATATTGGCATTCTTTTTCAAAATTATCAACCTACTCGCCAATGGAGAGGTGAAAGTGAATGCCAATATTACATGTGGAGACAGAATGTTAAACACACAGATGAAAGGAGAATTGTATATAATATAGAAAATTATATTATTTTAATATTAATAATAAAATATACTAATAATGTAATAATGTTATTATTATATAATTAATATTTATGAAAAACTTATATTAGTATTATTAAAAAAAATAAAAAATCAATATAATATTAAAATTATCAATATTTGTAACAGGTTTTGCTTTATTCTCAATATATTCAATCCTTGCTTGAGTGTTTTTTCTAAAAAATTATTCAAAATCAGTAATGCTTTTATATTTTATAGAAAAATATGGAACAACGAGGTCGTCAATAGTCATTATTAGATGACCGCATATGGATAAATCAACGTAGAAATCCAAATGGTTCTGGTTTAAATCCAGTATATATAGTGGGTGTGGAGATTTTTTTATCATTTGCGGTATCAAATCCAGAATTTGTTTCAGAAGGAAAAATAAAATGCCCTTGTAGAAAATGTGCATTGAGAACGTTTGACACGTTTGACAAAGTGGGGGAACATATCTTGCGTTTTGGTTTTCAAGCAGATTATGTTTTTTGGTATCAACACGGTGAACGTAGTTCCAGAGCAGGTGATACCAACTTGATTCCGAATCCATCCCAGTTTCAAGATTTAGTAAATGATGTTGCAGGTTCATCTGTTCAACATACAGAAACTCCGGCTGATATAGCTTCAAATCCTGAGTTGGTACCGTCTGAATTTTATGAGTTGTTGAAGTCTGCTGAGGATGCATTATATCCTGGCTGCAAGATGAGAAAATTAGAAGCAGTTGCAAAATTTATGGCTATCAAATCAGATAACGGAATGTCAAACACCTGTTTTGACCAGATATTTTCTTTGCTGAAAACACTGTTACCCGAAGGAAATGTTTTACCTGCAAATTACTATGAAAGTAAGAGGCTGGTTCGAAATTTGGGACTTACTTGTCAGAAGATTCATGCATGTTCAAATGACTGCATTTTATATTCTGGGGAAAATGAGTCATTGGATAGTTGTCCCACATGTGGGCAACTGAGATATAAAGAAGGAAAACACAGGAAGTCTGGTTTGATTCCTGTAAAACAGTTGAGATATTTTCCGCTTACATCCAGACTTCAGCGTTTATTCATGTCTAAGAATACAGCGACAATGATGTCATGGCATAAAGAGAATATTTCAACCGATAAAAGCTTGAATCATCCAGCTGATGGTGATTCATGGAAACATTTTGATAGAGTGCATCCATCCTTTGCTTTAGAAGCTAGAAATGTTCGACTGGGCATTTCCACTGATGGTTTCTGTCCGTTTGGATCTTATGGTAGTCAATATTCATGTTGGCCTGTTTTTTTAACTCCGTACAATTTACCTCCATGGATGTTGATGAAGGAGACATATATCTTTTTGACTTTACTAATTCCAGGACATCCGAAGAAAAATATTTATGTTTATTTGAAGCCATTGATTGATGAATTAAATTTATTGTGGAGTACTAGTGTCAGTACATATGATGTTGCAACGAAACAGAATTTCATATTGAGAGCAGCATTGATGTGGACAATAAGTGACTTCCCGGCTTATGGGATGTTATCTGGCTGGAGTACACATGGTCAGAAATCATGTCCTTACTGTATGGGAGAGAACAAAGCATTTATGCTCATTCATGGAAAGAAACCTTGTTATTTTGACTGTCATCGCAGATTTCTTCCAGCTGATCATCCTTTTCGCAGAAACAGATCTCATTTCAGAAAAGGAACAGTTGAAATGGATGGACCTCCAAAAATTCTATCAGGTTCAGAGTTAAAATCATTTGTATTTTCATTACCTCCCATCACTTTTGGTCCCACAATAAACCAACAGAAAATTTCTGGATTTGGGAAAGAACACAATTGGATTAAACGTAGCATATTTTGGGATTTGCCTTATTGGTTTGATTTGTTGGTCCGCCACATGTTGGATGTCATGCATATTTAGAAGAATTGTTTTGATAATTTGTTTCATACAGTTTTGGATACGCTAGGAAAGAGAAAAGACAATGTAAATACACGTTTAGATCTTGCCCAAATTTGCAGGTGTCCAGAATTGGAAGTCTTTGAGAATGTCAGAACAGAAAGGTTACTAAAACCAAAAGCAGCTTATACATTGTCTAAATAAAACCGTTTATTATTTTGTCAGTGGATTGCAGATTTGAGACTTCTAGATGGTTGTGCTTCCAATTTGGGTAGATGTGTAAAGAATGGTCATATTACTGGATTAAAAAGTCATGATTGTCATGTTATAATGGAGAGACTTCTACCCATTGGATTAAGAGGTCTGTTGAATTCTGTGATTTGAGATTCCATAACTGACATGTCTCTTTTTTTTCGGGAAATTTGTGCGGCTACGGCAGATTATGATGCTCTAGGAAAACTTGAAAAAGATGTTGTTGTAATTATATGTAAACTGGAAAAAATATTTCCGCCGTCTTTCTTCGACTCAATGGAACATTTGATGTTACATTTGCCATATGAAGCCAAATGTGGAGGTCTGGTACAGTTTCGATGGATGTACCCATTTGAAAGATGCATGCAAAAATAGAAAAGAAAAGTACGTAACAAAGCATCTGTTGAAGGATCTATTACAGAAGCTTATTTGCAAGAGGAAATATCTTTTTTCTGATCCCATTATTTTGAATCTGAGTATCCTTCAAAACACAACCGAATGGGATGGAACAAGAGGAATATTGATGAAATCGACAATCAGTTATCTGTTTTCAACCAGTCAGAGCTTGGTTTTGGTGGAGTTTATGAACGCTGGCTTTCAGATGATGAACATCAGAGAGCTCATACGTATGTTCTGCTCAACTGTGAAGAGATGACATCAGTTGTACTGTAAGTGTTTATATCAATTATTCTATCATTTATGTTACAGTAAATAACTTTGGTTTTTATAGGTTGTATGATAATCATATCAAGAAACAAATTCCACAAATTACAGCAGCTGCTCTCGAAGAACGTCGACTGAAAAATTTCTCTCAGTGGTTTCAAAAACTGGTAACATAAATTCTTTATCTTTTAGCAACTCATTAAATATATAGTTTACTATATTTATAATTATTTCACAAATTTTCAGGTGTCTCGACATGCTGATAAAATTGACAAACGACTGTGTGTATTGAGTAACCCACCTTCCAAACTTGTTAAAACTTATAATGCATATGTGGTGAATGGATTTCGATTCCACACACATGCATATGGGGAATCGAAAAAAACAATGAATAGTGGAGTTAGCTTGAGAGGATCTCATCATCGAGAAAATGAAGTTGACTTTTATGGCATACTTGATGAAATCATTGAACTCTGTTATCTTGGACAATATTACATAACCATGTTCAAATGTCTGTGGTTGGATACAAAGAGAGGCGTGCGTGTTCATCCGACTCATGGAATCATCGATATTAAATGTAAAAGTGTTCTCGCAGTAAATGAACCATTCTTATTGGCTCAACAGGCATATCAAGTTTATTACGCGAAGTACTGTGCAACATCAAGAGAATTGACTGATTGGTGGAGTGTAATAAAAATCAAAATTCGAGACAATCAGTTTAGTCAAAGTGAATGTGCTTTCACTGATGTGCAAAGAATTGAAGTTTTTCAAGAGAGTACTCAAAATCAATCTTTTTTACAAAGAGACATGAGTATCGATGACGACACCCCACATTTAAGAGTCGGTGATGACGATGATGTTAATGATGTCACATATGAATTTGAAATGGTAAGAGATGAAGCAACTATAACTCGAATGGATATCGATGATGTTGAGGAGGAATATGAAGATGACATTGACATATATGAAGATGATGATGAAGATGAACACTGATAGCATTCCATGGTATTTATATACAATCATAATATGTATATATGTATATATAATAGTAATTATCAATTATTTGCTAACATTAATATTTTCTATTTCAGATGGACGACGCCACATTTCGTGAGTTGGCGGATGCTGACCTGACTTTCGATGCGGATGAGTTGTTGACAGATGAACCTCAGCCTGCAGGCGCTCCAGGGAGTATGCGGAGGGGGCGTGGTCTTGCACAATTGATGATTCCTGACCCCGTCCCCGAGCGACGTCCACGTCTTGGGTTTGATCCATGCACACGGAGGTGTGATAACCTGTGTGATAACCTGTGAATTTGACTAAGATTTCATTAATCTATTCACATAATAAATGTTTATTATTTTTTCAGTTTTCCGCATATAGCAGTCGGACAGGGCAGCGCTATTTTGCGCAACTATTTCTCTCAGCCGTGGACCACAAGGGAGCAGATTCCCATTGATGTGCAGCAGACCATGTTCAGCCATTGGTTGGTACGTATGTAAATAACTAATTTTTATTTTGAAAATTATTTCATTTATAACTTGATATTTTGATTTATTTGTAGGGTTTATGGTATCCGATCGAGGATACCATGCGTGACGCCATCCACGAGGCATGAGAGGTGGCCATGCGTGATCGCCTTCGTCAGTTTTTGCACAATTTAAGAAAAGATGTGATGAAGAAAGCAGGAGTGTCAAATTTTGACGAGTCATGTAGAGCACACCGACCAGAGTATATTTCATCCCATGTATGGGATGGATTATGTGCGCACTGGTTGAGTGATGCCTTTCAGAGGAGATCATCGGTGGGGAGGCAGAATCGGGGGATACAGGAGGTGACTCATGGAGCTGGGAGTCGTTCTTTCAGTACTCATAGACAGCATCTGGTACGTACATTATTTATAAATATTTTATATAACTGTAAATATTAACAGTTTATTTTTTATTCTTATAGGCTGTCGAGCACCCCGATATTACAGAGTACGGCGTATATCAGAGGATGTATAGTGATCCTGCTACTGGGGAGCTCAGAGGTGATCGTCAGCATCACATCGTGGTCAGTATTATTTGTTTTCAAGTTTAAAAATTAACTGCATATAATATATTCACAATTTTAATTTTAAATTGCAACTATAGGAGTCATATGAGGCCGCAGCGTCACAGGCCTGACCTGAGAGTCAGGCCGAGTCATCAGATCAGACCACTGCCTGTCAGTTTGATGAAGCGGCATGGATGCATGCCACCCAGTATGCCTTCGAGAAGGGCCGGGTAGTTGGTATCGGCTCTCGACTGACTCCCGGAGATTATTATGGCAGTGCTGCGATGTCGGCATCCAGCTTGAGAGGAGCTCGTGCATCTTCTTCTACTACACAGTATGAGGATCAGTTGCGATCTCAGACTGCACAGATAGAGAGTCTCCGACAGGAGCAGGAGCAGATGCGTTAGCAGCATGAGGAGGAGCGTCGATGCCAACAGCAGCTGTACGAGGTGCAGGCGAGTCGGTGGCAGCAGCAGCATCAGGAGCAGATGGAGTACATGCGCCGACTCACTCATGCTTTAGGGATGGAGTTTCCTCCACCACCATCTGCAGATCCCCCACCTCCCCCCCTCCTTCAGATTAGAGATTATATTTATGTTATAAAATTTGTGAAATCAAAATATTATTTTTTTTCTATTCGTAGTTTCTGTCTCATTATAAAATATTAATAATATTATATTTTTAAATAACAATATTAATATGAATAATAATATTATTTTTATTTTTTAATATTAAATTATATATATATATTAAAATTTTATAATATTATAATTTAATTATATTTTTTGTAATACTTGAATTATTTTAATATTTGAATGTAAAATAATTCTATTATTTTTATATTAATTAAAATAACTTATTAATATTTTTTTATTTATGAATTATAATTCTAATATTATTATATTAATTAAATCATTTATTAATATTCTATTATTTTTTATTTTTGAATTATAATTCTATTATTATCATATTAATTAAAATATTTTATTAATAATTTATTATTTTTATTTGTGAATTATAATTCTATTATTATATTAATTAAAATAATTTATTAATAATTTTTTTTTTATTTTTTTTATAGTATTTGCGACGGGATACTAAGCCCATCGCAAATACTAGTATTATTAATAGTTTTTTATTTTTAAAAAAAAAATAGTTTTTGCGACGGGATACTATGCCCGTCGCAAATACTAGTATTATTAATAGTTTTTTATTTTTTTAAAAAAATAGTATTTGCGACGGTACCGTCGGAAAAGGTATTTTAAAAGTTTTTTACAAAAATACGGAATACTATTTGCGACGGGGAGAATGACCGTTGCAAAAAAAGGCTTTAGCGATGGGCCCGTCGCAAATAAGTGTAGTTGCGACGGCGTTTTCAGCAACGGGCTATTTGTGACGGGATCCCGTCGCAAATGCCCCGTCGCAAATATCTGTTTTTCTAGTAGTGTGTTTTGTTCATGATAATTCACATCTCTAGGTTAAGTTTATAACAGAACCGCCTTGGTCCATTGAGTTTTATTTAAATCAATAGAAACCAATTCCTTGTTTTGGAATTTGATTTCTTTTAATTTTATTAATTTCAGACCTTTTTGATATTATTGAAACACCCAATGGTCATGGATGTTTCTAATCTTAATTACTTAAAGATCCCTAAAAATTCCACTCTTGGTTTGATACAAGGTTCCTAGTGATATTTAGAAAAAGGTAATAAGGAATTATGAGAAAGAAGAATAAAGAAAATGATTACAATCACACAATTGAAAAATTAAAACACTGAATTGTCCACTTCCCCAACACATATAGAATTTAGCTACTCATAGAGTAGATAACAGCTAAAAAAATCGCAATACCTAAATTCATCATTTAGAAAGCCTTAGAGTGAAGGTTGTCGGGAAGGTAGTACAGAAGCACCTTCTCCCCTCTCTTCTCTCCTATTATTTATCTCTCTTATTCTCTTATTGGCTGTTTCTAGAGTACTCCCCCTTGGAATAATTTTGAATGAATGAATATGAATGCCTCCAAAACTTGGAGGGCCTGCCACCAATTTATAGTTTTTAGTAGTACATGGTGTGTACCAGGAAGTACACAACGTGTACTACTAGTAAACACATTTTGACCATCTCCTCTCCATCATTAGGTGATCTAACACGCCATATTTGGCTTTGAACACAATGCCACCTGGTAGGTGGAAGTACACGGTGTGTAACGCCACCCCACATGCCGTGTAATCTGGTTCATCGGCCACCAAACACTTCTAGAAGGTCCACACGACATGTGTAGGGACTGTACAAGACATTTAGTCTTCAGCCGACAACATGGTCATGTACGTAGCCTAGCCAATCTGTGTTGGGGTGCTAATACATGACGCATATTCTAAAGTACACATTGTGTAGTTTATAATTTTTGATAAACTTCCCCTGATTTTTTTATTTCGCATGGAAATACCTAAAAATCATTATGATCACCAATAAAAATAATTTTAACTACAAAATGATTAAACTTTGGTGAAAACAAGTTTTTAAGCTCATTAAAATATATGGAAAAGTAAACACAAATTGGGTACATCAATCATCAATAAATAAACCCTTTCAGAAAATCATAAACTTCAAGTATTTACCTATTCTAAAAACTAACCTAGATAATTTTTTGGCCAAAACATTTGTTATAAAAGAACTAATCCAGTATGAAATTCTTGAAAATGAAACCAAGTTCAATTCAGATTCCCAATATACTTTAATAAATTTTAACCAATCTAAGATCTAATTTAATGTCTTTCCCACATCACTTAGGTATGAATTATTATAGGAAAACCAAACCATTCATGTTGTAATTTCTTATTCTTTATAATGAAATCAATTGAGAATACTTCTAGTTTTATTGAACTGACATTAGAAAACAATTACATAGGTCATTTATGATATTATTGGGATTATCCAACTCATCAGAACTTATATGATTTTTCTTAACCCCAATTAAAAACTATACCTCCACCCCAAGAATATAATCAATCCCAATATCATGGATGTGGTATTAGAATAAATCCTTAAATTGTTAAAATATATAATCATCTAACCCATTTCTGAGAGTGAGTGGGTAATCCCAATTCAAGTTGTTTCTAAAAAGACTAGAATTACTGTGATTACCAATGAGGATAGAGATATTCTCCCCAAAAGGGTGAGTAGTGGATAAAGTGTTTATATAAACTATATAAAGTTGAACTAATGTACTAAAAAAGATCATTTTCCTTTTCCTTTCATTGATAAATTAATTGAGTGAGTGATAATACATGAGTTCTACTACTTTCTAGATAGGCATTTAGGGTATAATCAAATTGAGGTTTTATTATAAGATTAAATAAAATTGACCTTTACATGTACATTTGGAACTTCTTCATTCAAGAACATTCCATTTATGATGGTGCATGATGAGAATATTATTTTACATGGAATGGGATTTTATAAAATTATTTATAGATGACATATACATCTTTTTGGATATATTTAAGTCATGACTAAGAAATTTTGAGTGGGTTTTTTCAAGGGATAAGGATAAAAATATTGTTATAAACTAGGAAAAATTCAATTTCATAGTAAAGAAAGGAATAATACTTATGCATCTTATGTCCAGTAGATGGATATAGGTTAATAAAGGAAATGTAGATATATTTTTTCACCTACCCTCTCAAAATAATATCAAAGAAGTGAGGCCCATATTAAAAAACTATAGTTTCTATAGAAGGTTATTTAGTAACTTTATCTCCATCTCATGACCCATTTATACTTGAATTTTTAAAATGATACTTTCATAAAGAAATAAATCTATGAGGAATCATTCTAAACACTCAAAACATATCTTATCTCTCCACCCATGATGAAATATAAAAATTAGAAACTTCCTTTCAAACTCACGTGTGATGAGAGAAACTTTACTATTGGATCTATCTTGAAAAAATGATGTGATAAAAACTCTCTTTTCATTTCTTATGTGTCGAATTATTTAATGATAAAAAAATAAACTACACCACAGCTGATAAAGAATTTTTTTGTAGTTTTATTTTATTTATAAAAGTTTATATCTTATATTTTAGGGTCATCTATCATTATTTTCACTAATCATTCAACTTTGAAATACCTTTTCCAAAAAAATATTCTAATTAAAGATTTATTAGTTTTGTCCTGCTCTTGTAATAATTTTATATAACAATCAACGAAAAAATGGTGTTCAAATTTTTTTTGTCAATAACTTTTTTAGGTTAGAATTAAAGGATAATTCATCTCCTCTTTCTATGTATGATTTATTCCTTAATACGAACCTCTATTATGTGGGTGATTACCCATGGTTTTATGATATAAAAAACCACTTAGTTTTTAGATTTTTTAAAAAATTCTTAAGAACTCATGTTAGAAGGAATTTTTTTTGATGTAAAAAATTATGTGTTCGATGATCCATACATCTACATGTATTTTTATCGATAAAGTTATTGAGAGTTTTGTTTTATAGGTCAAGTAAGAGTCCATTATCAATTTATATCATGGAGAGGAATATAGTGGAAAATTTTCCATAATTAAAACTACTAAAAGGATACTAAAGAATGGTTAATTCTAGCATACACTCTCTAAGGATTCCTACACATTCTGTAAGAATTTTCTTAGTATAAAAAATAAGATCTATCACTAAAAGGAATCAAATACCCCTTACCCCCATTATGATTATAGAAATATTATATTATTAGAGAATTTATTTTATGGGATCATTCCTAAATTCCTTATGATATCTATACATACTATTAACTATTGATCACATCTCTAAATGAGTCGAGTCCATTATTTCTTAGTCCAATGATCGTTAGGATGGGATTTCTTTCCTCAAAGAAAACATATTTTATAGATTTGGAATTTAGAGGGAAACTATTAGTGACTATGAAACCTATTTTTTCAATCATTCATTCTCAACCCTTATATACAAGTATGATATCTCTTAAAAAGTGTCAAAAATATACCACTATCAATCCAATGGTCAACCCAAGTTAGAGAATATGGAAATAAAGAAAATTCTTAAATAAACTATCAACCCATTGAGGAAGGATTAGTCTATGAATCCATTAGATTACCTTTCAGTATACAAGACTATTTAAAAAACCATCCTAATCACATCAATAGATCAGGTTTTTGTAGAAAATATTTCTATTTAATAGTTTAAATTAAGAAAACGATTTTTTAGGAAATTTAAAAAATGAATTTTGAGATTTTCTTAGCCAAAAAGAGGAAATTATATAATAATTAACTTGAGGAACTTATGATAGAGGATTATAGAAATTCAAGGATCAACAAAGGTATATTTAAAGCCTAATAATATTGGATTAATAAATTTAAACTTTTTGAATTGGGAAAATTCATTCTCTTGTATAGTTTTAAACTTCATTTTCATATGGGGACGTTAAAGTCGAGATGACTAAGGGCCTATATTGTGTGTCATTTATTCTATCGTAAAGAAACCAATATTTAGTATCCCATCGGTGGTCATATTTTTATGGTCAATGGTAATAGGATAAAACTATACATAGAATCATTGTTAAAATATAAAATAAATGAGTTAAATGTGACAAACTATGAACCAGAAAACAGTTGATAAGTTATGAGTCTAATTAAAGATAAATACTTCAAACTATTTTTTTGAGAGGAAACCATGATTTTATATAGATTTTATTTATTTTATTTTATTTTTGTTTCCTTTTATGATAAAAAAAGAAAAATAAAGATAAAAAATGTGTTTTAAAAAAAATTAAAAAAAAATTATTTTCTGTTAATTTTTTATTCCACTATTGTAAAAGGTGAAGGATTAAGGTCAATAAATAAACCTATCATATTCCGTGAGGTTGTGAGAATCAAACCCATGACCAGAGGGAGATCGAGTTGCATCATCTACTGTTGACCTACTGACATTCCTGCTTCTATTTTCCATCATTTAAATATACAAATAATTATATTTGATAATATATATATATATATATATATACATTTATATATATATATATAACATGTTCCTTGAGTCACTGTTTGGTGTTCTAAAATAAACACATTTTTTTCATTCTTTTATTTTTTTATTTATGGAAATCCCATGGGTTTTCCATGGTGTTATAATTGGGAATGTGTGTAATATTCAAGGTCTATAAAGGATGAAGTATTTTAGTAAAGTCACTTAATAAATTCCAAAAATATTCTGATATCATTTATGAGGAATCTATGAATGATAAGGAGTGTGAATGTTTAATTGGTTGAAACATGACCTTTTTATTTAAAATAATAGGTGAATTTGTTTCATAGTTTATAATTAAAATTTATTTTTTTAACTCATATCCTCTATTTATTTTACCTTATAAAATTTCTTTCTTTAAAACACTATGCTCAATGTCGTTCTAAGTATAGGGTGGGGGTGTGGAAATATAAATTTTTTTATGTGTGTTAAAGAAATTTTGTGTGTGTGTGTTATTAGAAAATAAAATTTCGTTATACTTACATGTAAAAATATAATATATGATAAAAATAAATATCAAATAATAATGAATGAATTGATTAAAATTTTAATTGAAGTTTATGTTCACGAGTGTAAATTTTAGGAAGTGTGGTTGTCTAATGTGATTTTTAACAATTTACACTTTTATTAATTTAATAAAATTTAACAATGCACAACCTTTATATTATGGTGTATACATTTGAGTTCATGTGGTATCATTTATAAATATCATCAGTTTGGTGATCGTTTTAATTCTAATATGAGTATTAAAAAAATTTAATAAAAAAACTAAAACATTACATGTAACGAAATGGATTGAATTAATGCATAGATTCAAACACTTGGGGATATAGACTCCATAGATTTCTTTCCCATAGTTGGAAATTATATATCAAATTTTATTAGTTTGAATTTGTAATTGATTTTATTAACTTGAGATGATACTCAAGTATGTGAGCTTCACTTGGGGAACTAAGGACTTTCTGTTGGGGATTCATCATCAAAGTCTCTCTACTAGGTTCGAATTGACTGAGAATAGTTTCAATTACCATGAAAAAATTACAAAACAAAATTTTTAATAATCGTATAAGGATTAAAATGTGATTCCAAAATAGAGATTTTATTTAACCCACTTGAATAAAACTAAACCCTCTTGTCTTTTGGGATGCATACCACATAATCATGCTTAATTGAAATAGGATAAAATTAAGTGATGAATTTGAAAAAAGAAATGAGATTTGGATTGGGGTATGCTTGTGAAACTTGCTTGATTAAAATAATTTTGATGGGTTTCATGTTTTTTTGATGTGAGATATTAATACTTAATTTTATATGTTAAAATGTGTTTGGAAAAGGGAATTCAATTTTCATCTTTTTGAGATATTTATTTACTTAGGAATAAAAAAATCAAGTTGGGGGGGGGGTATGATTAGCCACTAAAATAGGCTAATATTCAAGGTTTTTTTATATCAAATTCACATTATTCACTACTCATAAACACTAGTATTAGTGACTTTTACAATTTAAACTTCACTTATAATATTGTATATAATTTCTTCTTAAAATACACTAATACTTAGCATATTTTTCAACATATTTTAAAATAATCAATGATATTTATTTGAATTTTTATTTCATGATTATATTACCCAGTTCATGAAGATTATTTTTTCTTTATAGAGTAATGGGAGATTGATTTAGTTGCAAAATCATCTTGAAATTCAATCCAGTTGATTCTGGGTGAAGTGAAGTGGACAAATATCTACTAAAATTAATGAATCAATTATGATACTATAATTATAAAGATTAAATTTTAACTATTGATATATAAAATAACTAAGAACATTTAATTAAAGTGGTTATAAATCTAATTATGATGCTTTAGAGGTGATACTTGTTTCCCAATTAAAATATAAAATTCTTGGCCATATTTTTTATCCCAGAATGTCATCCCACTATTTTAATTATAGATACAATATTAAAAATAAAATTAGGTTAGAACTCTACCATATTTTAGAATAATTCTTGAAATACATTTCAGTTTTATAAAAAACCCAAATTCATTCATATAGAATCAATTTTTGGCATTCCAATTGGATGGATCCAACTTATGCTGATTTTGGGTCAAGTGTAGAAAAACCCACTTTCAAAAAATTTCTACCCACCCATGACAATGATAATAAAGTGTCATGACCTATAAAATGGGGGGGGGGGGGTGAAACAAGGATCCAAAAATACTCATTCATGGTATTGGTATTGAAAGAAATGTAAGGAAGTTAAGTGTTATTTCAATTTTTATATTATATTTCTATCTTGTATATACATATTTATTATTATCTTATAGGTTTATCAAATCACTAAATTTTATTAATAAAATTTAATATTATTCTATTATTTTATCCTTATACATAAAAATTGATACCATTTCTTCTATTTTTGAATTTATTTGAATAAAAGCATGAAATTCTTCACACAAAGGTGGAGTGTAACACCCCAGGTAAATAAAGAATATGAAATTTTTATATTTATCCATATTTGTGAAAAAAATATTAATATAACTTTAAAGGGGACGCTATGCTCGATGGCGTACCTAACACGCAACAATGAGTTTCTTGAGAATCTTACGTTGCACTCTAATAATAAAATAAAATTATTTTAAATGGTAGTTAACGCCTAGATGTTGTGATGGCGGGAATGAATAGAACTAAATACAAAATGATTATATATGTTTGTCAAATATTTTTACTCTTTACAATAAATGATAGAGGATTAAAAATGCGAATGAATCCAATTTTAAGCGTAGATAGTCTAATATTATTTTAAAGGTCGATTAACCGACTTTTGATGGAGAACCTCTTTTAAATCTACTTTTTTACAATTTTATGTGTTATATTTGACAAAATAAAATTCTTATTTAGAATCGGGACATGAAAATTTACTTTGTTTAAATTTTTGGTATTTTTCTGAAAAAGTTCAATTTTTAATGAATAGTGAAAATGTTGTATTTTAATTCAAAACCTCTTTTTAATATAATTTATTTATATGATTATATTATATTTTTAATTGGTTTTAAAGTATAAATAGAATAAATTTTTACCATTTAATTCAATAGTGGTCATTGGAATTAATTTCACTTTGAAATTGGACTTAAACTAGTGTCAATCTTTTGATACCTATTATTTCATAAAAACATGATATTTGCTCTGACTACGGGAATTAATTATAAAATTAAATAATGAAACTTATATGTTATGAATTTATTAAAATAGAAATCATTTTTGAATTCAGAATATCAAATATAGCTTAGGGTGAAGTTTTGGTATTTTTCTGAAAATCTCCAATTTTTGATGAATAGTGAAACCACAAAGTGGTGGTTACAAAAAAAACATTTTCGTTTAAATGGGACTTTACCACTTCTGTGATTTGAATTTTAAAAATACAATTTAAATGTTTTAAATTGTCAAGTAAAATTTGGTTAAATGGGATGAAAATAATTTTTGATGAAAAGTAACTTTTAAGTTTTATTAATCGCGATTAAAGGTAATCAGTGTGATTTAAGGTAAAAATGATATTATAATAAAATGAAAATATATTTACACTTGTCCTAACCCTATTGGATGAGTCATGGCCGACCAAGACAACCAATGGGACGATTTGTGGTACCCCATGGAGCCACTTGGGTTTGATAATGACATTTATGCCTTTTATTTAAAGTTAAAATAAAAATGTCACAAACATGATTTATTTTACTAAAACAATTTTTACATGTGGTTATACAAGTTATAATTTTGACTATAAATATTCATTGGAAATATAAAACGATTTCCTACATCATAGTATTTTTTTTATAATTTTTAGACATTAAAAAAATTAAATTCATTATGACATCATGATGATGCAGCGATGACCTCATTATTTAACGATTTAAATAAAATGGAAAGATAATGAAAAATATAGGAACACCACATGTCAAAAACCTATTGGATGGGTGAATTTAGAACCCTTATCACCATATATTAGAAACACATCAATTTGGGACCATTAAAATCCGAAAACCATTTGAAAATAAAGTAACATTTTATACTTTACCAAGAGTGCCCCTCCTCTCCTCTTATAAAAGGCCCCCACCTCTACCACCTTACCCACACCTCTCAAACCTTTGGTTCGGACACGATATGATCATTTTGTCTCTCCAAATCCCTCTCCTCATCCTAGAAGCCTTAAAGTAGGCAGGCATCTCTTCAAGAAACCCTTTTGGTTCAAACTAAATGGAGGTACCCAATTTTAAGGTAACGTCTTCACTTGTGCTGTTTTGTTTTATTTTGCTTCTCTAACCCCATTAACTCTTTTTATTAATTTATTTTGTAATAAATACAGTATCTTAAATATACTAGGATGTTTTTATAATAAGTATTTGAGCTACAATTATACACACCTTCATCTAATGGTTAAAGAACATACAGTTTCTGTGGATGGCAAATTTCTGCCTCACGAAACGATGATTGTTCAACACTCATATAACACCTTCAAAGGTGGACATTAAGATATAACTATGTTTATATATGATATATAATATTTTTATGTTTTACTTAAGCTTCTGTATTTTTCATTTGTGTCACACCTTTATGGCTTCCATTATGGGTATACGCGATATCTTCATTTTAGGAAGTGCGGACTACCGCCCCCTCAAAGTGATTTGATTCGTTAATGCCATATGTGGGATGTATAAAGGATGGATTTAAAGTTATTATATATGATGTTATACTGGAATTATAATATAAATTTATATCATTATTATTTTCTTTACATTAAAGTATGAGATATAAATGAAAGTAGCGTTCATGCGTACGTACGGCTTACCGTCTCCATGAACGGTGCATTTCATTTCTTATCCTCAAATGTAATGTACTATTATAAGTAAATATAATGGATATATATGATGTATGATACATTTAAAGGATGAATATAATTCTGGAATTAAAAATAAACACATCTCTCATTTACTTTTAATTCCATTAATATGACATAGAAATGAAAGTAGCGTTCATGCGTACGTACGGCTTACCGTCTCCATGAACGGTGCATTTCATTTCTTACCTCTAAATGATTATGTAATATTATAAATACATGTATATGCTGGATATATATGATATATATGATATCCAAATCAGGAATTTCATTCTGGATATAAAGAACCTTTGACCACACGAACAACATGTAATTGTAAGAAGTCCACTTTTGACTTAAGAACCAAATATCGACAAAACAAACATTATTAACTTAAATGATTACATAATGTTTATAACATGTCAATAATTGATATAAAAGGAATAATTAACTTGAAAAAGGTTATTAAGCAAGTATAAATTAACTCAAGTTTATTATTCAGGAGATTAAAGAACGATCGAGTCAAGTCGGACCCGAGGTAACGGAACCTACTCCTCTCTTTCTTTTTAAATACGCTCTTTTATGTCATTCCTTTAAAAGATCATCTTTCTTGTTATTGGGTTGTTATTTTATATTAATCTTACTGTAATTTTTATGTTCATATGATTAGAGACCCTATTCTCTCTCATCAATCCATTTGGGAAGTTTTGAGTGGCGCTGTTAGGCTGCCGAATTTTCGTAAGAGATCTAACCTCTCTCTTTCTTTTTAAGTACTCTCCTTTATGTCACTTCTTTTCAGCTCCTCTTTATTATGTTGGGGGATGTTATTTTATATTCCTCTTTATATAAAATTTATGTTAATATGATGAGATACTCTATTTGATCTCATCAATCCATTTTTGTAAGTTTTATGTGGCGCCGTTAGACTGCCGAGTTTTCGTAAGGGATTTTTCATCTCACTTTTATTCCCATGAGATTTATGCTACATTTGCCACAATTTCCTTTGAGTGGTGTATGTACTGCCCATTATTTTACTCATTTTGTAATATACTTTCATTTATGAGTATTTACATCAATGTTGTATTGTCCTTCATTCACGGGGTGTATGTTTCGAAAGATACCCATGTCGGTAAGGGAACCTTTCACCCTCCTCTTTTTAAAAGACTTATTTTGTTATGTCTTTTAATTCACATACTATTATGTTGGGATATGTTATTCTATATCCTTATTTATTTAAATTTTATTTCCATGTGATGAGATACCCTTTTTATCTCTCATCAACTCATTTTCTGAATTTTGTAGTGACACCATTAGGCTGTCAAATTTTTGCACGGGAACTTCTTAACCCAAACTTTATTCTTTGGGATAAACTTATACTCATTGAATATGTCGTTCTATGAATATGTGTGAATAACCTCTGATTATTTTACACTTAATATTCACTTATATTTGGTGTATTCATTTGTCACACATAATTATGTAATTGATTTATCCTTAAACCAAGGATACCGTCTTTGTAAGGGACTTCGTCTCAATCTCCTTTCATTGAGGCATATTTCGTTCTATACACAACATTCTTTTATACGGTGTATAAACCCCTTTGAATTTTACTTTTATACAAAAGGAATCTTTTTCTACAAAGCGTTTTACTAAACGACAAAAAGGAATGTTTCTTTTAATGTACGCAGTGACAACGACCTTTTCCGCCGCCGTGAGTATTATTTGATCTTTGGCTTCCTCAACAAGCCGTAATGTTTTTAAAATAAAATAAATACCATATACTCTTTTATGTATTTTGGTATTGAAAATGGTTTTGATAAAGGATTCTATTTTTTCAATATATTTAAATGATATATTGTGATTGAAATGTGGAAATGTTATCATTCCTTTATATTGGTTTTATGTGTTATAATTTTATAATGGTACTTGGACATTTTACAGGTGGTTATGTGATAAACCATATGACAGGTGGTGCCGTGAATACCAGGACGGGTGGTTACGTTATAACCTCCAATGCATTGGGTATGGAAGTCGGCCGTATGGCTATTCCTTTAAGTATATATGGAAGTTGGCCGAATGGCTATTCCATTAAGTGATATGTGTGGAAGTCGACCTTATGGTTATTCCACTTAAGTATGTTTATGTCCCAAGTTACCTTTATATGTTATGTGATATTTATATGGGTTTTATGGTAATCTTTTGGTTACAGAAGGGTAAGTAATGAACTTTTATTCAGTGAAGAGTTTTTACTACTTCGAAAAGGTGAAAATCATTAATTTGATAAAGTATACATGGTTTACTTGTTGTTTTGAAAAACTAACAGTTTTCATTCTTTGTGTATCCCTTACTAAGCTTTTTATGCTCATCCCAAGTTTTTGAAATGTTTTTTCACAGGACTTAACATGGAATAGGGTCAAGGATGGGATCAAGGGAAAGTCATGCAACCTAAAACACGGAACTGGACATGTTCTTTTTAAGAGTTTTTATTTTATGGAAACTTAGTAAAAGTTTCTACTTTGTAATCTTTTGAGATGTAATAGTTATGTTCTAATTCTCTAAAACTCTAAACCTGAAAAGATCCTCAATGTGAATTATTCATTTAATTCAATATTAAGTAAGGTTTAAGGCCGGGGCCTTATAGTTGGTATCAGAGGTCAGTTTAGATAACTTTAGGGATTAGTAGTTTTTGTTAGACACATGATTAGTCCCTATATCTATTATTTCAGTTAAATCCTTGTTTTATAACTTTTTTCAGGACAAGTAAAGTCGGTTACGAATGGAAGGAGAAGGATCTCAAATGACATTCCTATCTCTTCCTGATGACATGCTTGCAATAATTATTGCAAAGTCATGTTCGGATGATTGTGAAACTTTTTCTAGTATACAACTCACTGGCAAGTAGTTGTTTGAGATATCAAACACCTCCACTATACCTCGTTATCATCATGGATCATGGGTTGTTTTTAGACAAATACTATTTTCACAATATTCTCATATTTTCAAGAAAGGTAAATATTATCAATGTATTTTCAAATATTTTACCTTATCACAAGAATTTGAAGCATATTATGATTTTAAAAATGGTGCTGAGGAAGGAGACCCTTGCGCAACCTATTTATATTTGATTTTAAAATATAGTCTCTCAGCACATACTTATGGTATTTTAAAAGGTCCAATAATAGAAAGTTTCAACTCAAATTCTGTCCGACTATTTTATAGAAATCATGTCTTATCAGATGTTTTGAAATTATATGTCATACATGATTATTTTCCAAAACTGTTTTTCTGTGAACAACCATATGACCCATGTTGTACAAGGTGTATTTGGATGGAGGAAGCAAATGATTTTGAAGGATCTCTAAATCATTGTTGTAATGCATGGGACTTCTACCTACGTGAGCAAGATGACGATGAAACCGAGTGGACGCCATGATCAAGGTATGATGTTATTAATTTTGGGAATAGTTTTATTTTATCTTATGGTGGTGAAATAAGACTTCAAGAATTAAGATGTTGAGACTGTAACAAATTTGGATGAAAATGAGAGGTATAAGGAAACTATTAAGGTTAAAACATGTTAGGGTTATTTTTAAAGTTTTATAAAAAGGTCAACACGCAGATCGTGTGATAACCCGTCGCGTCGGACAAAGCTGCGGGAATCAAACCCACAACCAAAGTGCGACTGGTATTTATCGCCTACCACTGGACTACGTGAAGTCCCTGGTTAGTTTGAATGATTCTTTTTAGTTATATTATTTCACTACGGAAAAAATGGGTATTTGCGACGGGTTATTTGCGATGGGGATAAATCCCGTCGCAAATAGCCCCGTTAAAAACTTATTTGCGACGGGGGTATTTGCCCGTCGCAAATAAGTAGTTTTTTGCGACGGGTTAGCTTTCCCCGTCGCAAAAGAACTGGCGCGCTTTGCGCGCCAAATCGCGGGAAACGTATTTGCGACGGGCGGTTATTGCCCGTCGCAAATAACCGGCAGCGGTAAAAGGTATTTGCGACAGGGGTATATTCCCGTCGCAAATAGTATGTCGGCAGGCTGTTATTTGCGACGGGTCCCGTCGCAAATAACTATTTAACCGTTGACCGTAATAAATGATGGCTAAGGCATTTGCGACGGGTACCGTCGCAAATAATCTAACCTATAAATACCCCCATCCGTTTTTTTCAATTCATTCTCAAACTCCATCTTCTCCTTCTCTCAAAATTCTATTTCTAGAGTTCAGCGTTTTTTAAGTTTAATTTTTTTCTCCGGAGTTGATATTGAAGTTTTCAAGAACGATCAGAGATCAACCTCCGATCAATTTTAAAGGTATTTATGTTCATTTTAATTTAATATTTATTTTAAATTTTTTATTAGTTTCAATTATTCTTAATTAGTTGTAATTTAATTATGTTTACATTGTTTTGTTACTTAATAAATTTAAATTATTAGTATTGTTCATATTTAATGGTTATTAGGAATAATTAGTAATAATTTTCAATAATTAAGAATAAATGTTAATAATTAGTAATAAATACCAATAATTAGGAATAATAACATTATTAAATTATTAGTATATTTTATTATTAATATTAAAATAATATAATTTTTTATATTATATACAATTCTCCTTTCATCTGTGTGTTTTCTGTCTCCACATGTAATATTTGTATGTGGAGATAGAAAACACACAGATGAAAGGAGAATTGTATATAATATAGAAAATTATATTATTTTAATATTAATAATAAAATAGACTAATAATGTTATTATTCCTAATTATTGGTAATTATTCATATAATTACCAATAATTAGGAATAATTACCAATAATTAGCAATAATTAGGAATAATTAGTAATAATTGGTAATAATTACCAATAATTAGTAATAATTACCAATAATTAGTAATATTTACCAATAATTAGTAATACTTACCAATAATTAGTAATAATTACCAATAATTAGTAATAATTAGTAATAATTATCAATAATTATCCATAATTAGTAATAATTAGTAATAATTACTAATAATTACCACTAATTAGTAATAATTAGGAATAATTACCAATAATTAGTAATAATTAGTAATAATTAGTAATAATTAGTAATAATTAGGAATAATTAGTTATAATTACCAATAATTAGTAATAATTACCATTAATTAGTAATAATTACCAATAATTATCAATAATTTCCGATAATTACCAATAATTAGGAATAATTACCAATAATTAGGAATAATTACCAATAATTAGTAATAGTTACCAATAATTAGGAATAATTACCAATAATTAGGAATAATTAGTAATAATTACTAATAATTAGTAATAATTAGTAACAATTAGTAATAATTACCAATAATTAGTAATAATTAGTAATAATTACCAATAATTCGTAATAATTAGTAATAATTAGTAATAATAACCAATAATTAGTAATAATTACCAATAATTAGGAATAATTACCAATAATTAGGATTAATTACCAATAATTCGTAATAATTACCTATAATTAGGAATAATTACCAATAATTAGTAATAATTAGTAATAATTACCAATAATTAGTAATAATTACCAATAATTAGTAATAATTACCAATAATTAGTAATACTTACCAATAATTAGTAATACTTACCAATAATTAGTAATAATTACCAATAATTAGTAATAATTAGTAATAATTATCAATAATTATCCATAATTAGTAATAATTAGTAATAATTAGTAATAATTACTAATAATTACCACTAATTAGTAATAATTAGGAATAATTACCAATAATTAGTAATAATTAGTAATAATTAGTAATAATTAGTAATAATTAGTAATAATTAGTAATAATTAGTAGTAATTAGGAATAATTAGTAATAATTACCAATAATTAGTAATAATTACCAATAATTAGTAATAATTACCAATAATTATCAATAATTACCGATAATTACAAATAATTACCGATAATTACCAATAATTAGGAATAATTACCATTAATTAGGAATAATAACCAATAATTAGGAATAATTAGTAATAATTACAAATAATTAGTAATAATTAGTAATAATTAGTAATAATTACCAATAATTAGTAATAATTAGTAATAATTAGTAATAATTACTAATAATTAGTAATAATTCGTAATAATTAGTAATAATTAGTAATAATTAGTAATAATTACCAATAATTAGTAATAATTACCAATAATTAGGATTAATTATGAATAATTAGTAATAATTACCAGTAATTAGGAATAGTTACCAATAATTAGCAATAATTAGTAATAATTACCAATAATTAGTAATAATTATCAATAATTAGTAATACTTACCAATAATTAGTAATAATTAGTAATAATTAGTAATAATTACCAATAATTAGTAATAATTACCAATAATTAAGAATAATTACCAATAATTAGGAATAATTACCAATAATTATTAATAATTACCAATAATTAGGAATAATTACCAATAATTAGCAATAATTAGTAATAATTACCAATAATTAGTAATAATTACCAATAATTACTAATAATTACCAATAATTAGTAATACTTACCAATAATTAGTAATAATTACCAATAATTAGTAATAATTAGTAATAATTATCAATAATTATCCATAATTAGTAATAATTAGTAATAATTACTAATAATTACCACTAATTAGTAATAATTAGGAATAATTACCAATAATTAGTAATAATTAGTAATAATTAGTAATAATTAGTAAGAGTTAGTAATAATTAGGAATAATTAGTAATAATTACCAATAATTAGTAATAATTACCAATAATTAGTAATAATTACCAATAATTACCAATAATTACCGATAATTACCAATAATTAGGAATAATTTCCAATAATTAGGAATAATTACCAATAATTAGGAATAATTATCAATAATTAGTAATAATTACCAATAATTAGGAATAATTACCAATAATTAGGAATAATTAGTAATAATTACCAATAATTAGTAATAATTAGTAATAATTAGTAATAATTAGTAATAATTACCAATAATTAGTAATAATTAGTAATAATTAGTAATAATTACCAATAATTAGTAATAATTAGTAATAATTAGTAATAATTACCAATAATTAGTAATAATTAGTAATAATTAGTAATAATTACCAATAATTAGTAATAATTATCAATAATTAGTAATGCTTACCAATAATTAGTAATAATTAGTAAGAATTAGTAATAATTACCAATAATTAAGAATAATTACCAATAATTCGGATTAATTACCAATAATTAGTAATAATTACCAATAATTAGAAATAATTACCAATAATTAGAAAACATTAGTAATAATTACCAATAATTAGTAATAATTACCAATAATTAGTAATAATTACCAATAATTAGTAATACTTACCAATAATTAGTAATAATTACCAATAATTAGTCATATTTAGTAATAATTAGTAATAATTAGTAATAATTATCAATAATTAGTAATAATTAGTAATAATTACTAATAATTACTAATAATTACCACTAATTAGTAATAATTCGGAATAATTACCAATAATTAGTAATAATTAGTAATAATTAGTAATAATTATGAATAATTAGTAATAATTACCAATAATTAGTAATAATTACCAATAATTATCAATAATTACCGATAATTACCAATAATTAGGAATAATTACCAATAATTAGGAATAATTACCAATAATTAGGAATAATTACCAATAATTAGTAATAATTACCAATAATTAGGAATAATTACCAATAATTAGGAATAATTAGTAATAATTACCAATAATTAGTAATAATTAGTAATAATTAGTAATAATTACCAATAATTAGTAATAATTAGTAATAATTAGTAATAATTAGTAATAATTAACAATAATTAGTAATAATTAGTAATAATTAGTAATAATTACCAATAATTAGTAATAATTACCAATAATTAGGAATAATTACCAATAATTAGGATTAATTACCAATAATTAGTAATAATTACCAATAATTAGGAATAATTACCAATAATTAGTAATAATTAGTAATAATTACCAATAATTAGTAATAATTACCAATAATTAGTAATAATTACTAATAATTAGTAATACTTACCAATAATTAGTAATACTTACTAATAATTAGTAATAATTACCAATAAATAGTAATAAATAGTAATAATTATCAATAATTATTCATAATTAGTAATAATTAGTAATAATTACTAATAATTACCACTAATTAGTAAAAATTATGAATAATTACCAATAATTAGTAATAATTAGTAATAATTAGTAATAATTAGTAATAATTAGTAATAATTAGGAATAATTAGTAATAATTACCAATAATTAGTAATAATTACCAATAATTAGTAATAATTACAAATAATTATCAATAATTACCGATAATTACCAATAATTAAGAATAATTACCAATAATTAGGAATAATTACCAATAATTAGGAATAATTATCAATAATTAGTAATAATTACCAATAATTAGGAATAATTACCAATAATTAGGAATAATTAGTAATAATTACCAATAATTAGTAATAATTAGTAAAAATTAGTAAAAATTAGTAATAATTACCAATAATTACCAATAATTAGTAATAATTAGTAATAATTAGTAATAATTAGTAATAATTACCAATAATTAGTAATAATTAGTAATAATTAGTAATAATTACCAATAATTAGTAATAATTACCAATAATTAGGAATAATTACCAATAATTAGGATTAATTACCAATAATTAGTAATAATTATCAATAATTAGGAATAATTACCAATAATTAGTAATAATTAGTAATAATTACCAATAACTAGTAATAATTAGTAATAATTGGTAATAATTACCAATAATTACCAATAATTACCGATAATTACCAATAATTAGGAATAATTACCAATAATTAGTAATAATTAGTAATAATTACCAATAATTAGTAATAATTACCAATAATATTAGTACTATGAAAATAATAAAAAATTTATATAATATTAAAATTATCAATATTTGTAACAGGTTTTGCTTTATTCTCAACATATTCAATTCTTAAAGGGTCAATTTTTAGGTCTATCTCAATAAAAAGTTTGCGTTAGTCGTGTATGATGTAAACTCTATAATTATCCTTGCTTGAGTGTTTTTTCTAACAAATTATCCAAAACCAGTAATGCTTTTATATTTTATAGAAAAATATGGAACAACGAGGTCGTCAACAATCATTATTAGGTGACCGCGTATGGATAAATCAACGTAGAAATCTAAATAGTTCTGGTTTAAATCTAGTATATATAGAGGGTGTGGAGACTTTTTTATCATTTGAGGCATCAAATCCAGAATTTGTTTCAGAAGGCAAAATAAAATGCCCTTGCAGAAAATGTTCATTGAGAACGTTTGACACATTTGACAAAGTGGGGGGACATCTCTTGCGTTTTGGTTTTCAACCAGATTATGTTTTTTGGTATCAACACAGTGAACAAAGTTCTAGAGCAGGTGACACCAACTTGATTCCGGATCCATCCCGGTTTCAAGATTTAGTACATGATGTTGCAGGTTCATCTGTTCAACATACAGAAACTCCGACTGATATAGCTTCAAATCCTGAGTTGGCACCGTCTGAATTTTATGAGTTGTTGAGGTCTGCTGAGGATGCATTATATCCTGGCTGCAAGATGAGCAAATTAGAAGCAGTTGCAAAATTTATGGCTATCAAATCAGATAACAGAATGTCAAACACCTGTTTTGACCAGATATTTTCTTTGCTTAAAACACTGTTACCCGAAGGAAATGTTTAGCCTGCAAATTACTATGAGAGTAAGAGGCTGGTTCGAAATTTGGGACTTACTTATTAGAAGATTCATGCAAGTTCGAATGACTACATTTTATATTCTGGGGAAAATGAGTCGTTGGATAGTTGTCCCACATGTGGGCAACTGAGATATAAAGAAGGACAACAGGGGAAGTCTGGTTTGATTCCTGTAAAACAGTTGAGATATTTTCCGCTTACATCCAGACTTCAGCGTTTATTCATGTCTAAGAATACAGTGATAATGATGTCATGTCATAAAGAGAATATTTCAACCGATAAAAGCTTGAATCATCCAGCCGATGGTGATTCATGGAAACATTTTGATAGAGTGCATCCATCCTTTTCTTTAGAAGCTAGAAATGTTCGACTGGGCCTTTCCACTGATGGTTTCTGTCCATTCGGATCTTATGGTAGTCAATATTCATGTTGGATTGTTTTTTTAACTCCGTACAATTTACCTACATGGATGTTGATGAAGGAGCCATATATCTTTTTGACTTTACTAATTCTAGGACATCCGAAGAAAAATATTGATGTTTATTTGAAACCATTGATTGATGAATTAAATTTATTGTGGAGTACTGGTGTCAGTACATATGATGTTGCAACGAAACAGAATTTCATACTGAGAGCAGCATTGATGTAGACAATTAGTGACTTCCCGGCTTATGGGATGTTATCTGGCTGGAGTACACATGGTCAGAAATCATGTCCTTACTGTATGGGAGAGAACAAAGAATTTATGCTCATTCATGGAAAGAAACCTTGTTATTTTGACTGTCATCGTATATTTCTTCCGGCTGATCATCCTTTTCGCAGAAACAGATCTCATTTCAGAAAAGGAACAGTTGAAAGGGATGGACCTCCAAAAATGCTATCAGGTTCGGAGTTAAAATCAGTTTTATTTTCATTACCTCCCATCACTTTTGGTCCCACAATAAACCAACAGAAAATTTCTGGTTTTGGGAAAGAACACAATTGGATTAAATGTAGCATATTTTGGGATTTTCCATATTTGTCTGATTTGTTGGTCCGACACATGTTAGATTTCATGCATATTGAGAAGAACTGTTTTGATAATTTGTTTCATACAGTTTTGGATATGCCAGGAAAGAGCAAAGACAATGTAAATACACGTTTAGATCTTTCCCAAATTTGCAGGCGTCCAGAATTGGAACTGTTTGAGAATGTCAGAACCGAAAGGTTACTGAAACCAAAAGAAGCTTATACACTGTCTAAAGAAAACCGTTTATTATTTTGTCAGTGGATTGCAGATTTGAGACTTCCAGATGGTTGTGCTTCCAATTTGGGTAGATGTGTAAAGAATGGTCATATTACTGGATTAAAAATTCATGATTGTCATGTTATAATGGAAAGACTTATACCCATTGGATTAAGAGGTCTGTTGAATTCTGTGATTTGGGATTCCATAACAGACATGTCTCATTTTTTTCGGGAATTTTTTTTTGGCTACAGCAAATTATGATGCTCTATGAAAACTTGAAAAAGATGTTGTTGTAATTATATGTAAACTAGAAAAAGTATTTCCACCATCTTTCTTCGACTCAATGGAACATTTGATGTTACATTTTCCATATGAAGCCAAATGTGGAGGTCCAGTATAGTTTTGATGGATGTAACCATTTGAAAGATGTATGCAAAAATTGAAAAGAAAAGTATGTAACAAAGCATCTGTTGAAGGATATATTGCAGAAGCTTATTTGCAGGAGGGAATATCTTTTTTCTGCTCCCATTATTTTGAATCTGAGTATCCTTTAAAACACAACCGAATGGGACGGAACAAGAGGAATATTGATGAAATGGACAATCAATTATCAGTTTTCAACCAGCCAGAGCTTGGTTTTGGTGGAGTTGATGAATGCTGGCTTTCAGATGATGAACATCATAGAGCTCATACGTATGTTCTTCTCAACTGTGAAGAGATGACATCAGTTGTACTGTAAGTGTTTATATCACTTATTCTATCAATTATGTTATAGTAAATAACTTTGGTTTTTAAAGGTTGTATGATAATCATATCAAGAAACAAATTCCACAAATTACAGCAGCTGCTCTCGAAGAACGTCGACTGAAAAATTTCTCTCAGTGGTTTCAAAAATTGGTAACATAAATTCTTTATCTTTTAGAAACTCATTCAATGTATAGTTTACTATATTTATAATTATTTCACAAATTTTCAGGTGTCTCGACATGATGATAAAATTGACAAACGACTGTGTGTATTGAGTAACCCACCTTCTAAACTTGTTAAAACTTATAATGCATATGTGGTGAATGGATTTCTATTTCACACACATGCATATGGGGAATCGAAAAAAACAATGAATAGTGGAGTTAGATTGAGAGGATCTCATCATCGAGAAAATGAAGTTGACTTTTATGGCATACTTGATGAAATCGTTGAACTTTGTTATCTTGGACAACATTACATAACCATGTTCAAATGTCAGTGGTTGGATACAGAGAGAGGCATGCGTGTTCATCCGACTCATGGAATCATCGATATTAAATGTAAAAGTGTTCTCGCAGTAAATGAACCATTCTTATTGGCTCAACATGCACATCAAGTTTATTACGCAAAGTACTGTGCTACATCAAGAGACTTGACTGATTGGTGGAGTGTATTAAAAATCAAAATTCAAGACAATCAGTTTAGTCAAAGTGAATGTGCTTTCACTAATGTCCAATGAATTGAAGTTTTTCAAGAGAGTACTCAAAATCAATCTTTTTTACAAAGAGACATGAGTATCGATGACAACACCCCACATTTAAGAGTTGGTGACGATGATTATGTTAATGATGTCATATATGAATTTGAAATGGTAAGAGATGAAGCAACTGTAACTCGAATAGATATCGATGATGTTGAGGAGGAATATGAAGATAACATTGACATATATGAAGATGATGATGAAGATAAACACTGATAGAATTTTATGGTATTTATATACAATCATAATATGTATATATGTATATATAATAGTAATTATCAATTATTTGATAACAACATTAACATTTTCTATTTCAAATGGACGACGCCACATTTCGTGACTTGGCGGATGTTGACCTGCCTTTCGATGCGGATGAGTTGCTGGTAGATGACCCTCAGCCTGCATGCGCTCCAGGGAGTACGCGGAGGGGGCACGGTCTTGCACGATTGATGATTCCAGACCCTGTCCCCGAGCGACGTCCACGTCTTGGGTTTGATCCACGCACACGGAGGTGTGATAACCTGTGTGATAACCGGTGGATTTGACTAAGATTTCATTAATCTATTCACATAATAAATGTTTATTATTTTTACAGTTTTCTGCATATAGCAGTCGGACAGGGAAGCGCTATTTTGCACAACTATTTCTCTCAGCCGTGGACCACATGGGAGCAGATTCCCATTGATGTGCAGCAGGCCATGTTCGGCCATTGGTTGGTACGTACGTAAATAAATAATTTTTATTTTGAAAATTATTTCATTTCTAACTTGATATTTTGATTTATTTGTAGGGTTTATGGTATCCGATCGAGAATACCATGCGTGACGCCATCCACGAGGCATGAGAGGTGGCCATGAGTGATTACTTTCGTCAGTTTTTGCACAATTTAAGAAAAGCTGCTATGAAGAAAGCAGGAGTGTCAGATTTTGACGAGTCATGTAGAGAACACCGACCAGAGTACATTTCATCCCATGTATGGGATGGATTATGTGCGCACTGGTTGAGTGGTGCCTTTTAGAGGAGATCATCGGTGGGGAGGCAGAATCGGGAGAGACAAGAGGTGACTCATCGAGTTGGGAGTCATTATTTCAGTACTCATAGACAACATCTGGTACGTACATTATTTATAAATATTTTATATAACTATAAATATTAATAGTTTATTTTTTATTCTTATAGTCTGTCAAGCACCCCGATATTACGGAGTACGACGTATATCTGAGGATGTATAGTGATCCTGCTACTGGGGAGCTCAGAGGTGATCATCAGCATCACATCGTGGTCAGTATTATTTGTTTTCAAGTTTAAAAATTAACTGCATATAATATATTCACAATTTTAATTTTAAATTGCAACTACAGGAGTCATATGAGGCCGCAGCGTCACAGACCCGGCCTGAGAGTCAGGATGAGTCATCAGATCAGACTACTAGCCGTCAGTTTGATGAGGCGGAATGGATGCATGCCACCCAGTATGCCTTTGAGAAGGGCCGGGTAGTTGGTATCAGCTCTCGACTGACTCCCGGAGATTATTATGGAAGTGCTGCGATGTCGGCGTCCAGCTCGAGAGGAGATCGTGCATCTTCTTCTTCTACACAGTATGAGGATCAGTTGCGATCTCAGACTGCACTGATAGAGAGTCTCCGACAGGAGCAGGAGCAGATGCGTCAGTAGCATGAGGAGGAGCGTCGACGCCAGCAGCAGCTATACGAGGAGCAGACGAGTCGGTGGCAGCAGCAGCATCAGGAGCAGATGTAGTACATGCGCCGACTCACTCATGCTTTAGGGATGGAGTTTCCTCCACCACCATCTGCAGATCCCCCCCTCCTTCAGATTAGAGTTTGTTTTTATGTTATAAAATTTGTGAAATCAAAATATGATTTTTTTTCTATTCGTAGTTTCTGTCTCATTATAAAATATTAATAATATTATATTTTGAAATAAAAATATTAATATGAATAATAATATTATTTATATTTTATAATATTAAATTATATATATATATTAAAATTTTATAATATTATAATTTAATTATATTTTTTTTGTAATACTTGAATTATTTTAATATTTGAATATAAAATAATTCTATTATTTTTATATTAATTAAAATAACTTATTAATATTTTTTTTATTTATGAATTATAATTCTAATATTATTATATTAATTAAATCATTTATTAATATTCTATTATTTTTTATTTTTGAATTATAATTCTATTATTATTATATTAATTAAAATAATTTATTAATAATTTATTATTTTTATTTGTGAATTATAATTCTATTATTATATTAATTAAAATCATTTATTAATATTTTATTATTTTTTATTTTTGAATTATAATTGGATTATTATTATATTAATTAAAATAATTTATTATTAATTTTTTTTTATTTTTTTATCGTATTTGCGACGAGATACTATGCCCGTTGCAAATAGTATTATTATTATATGCATTAAAATAATTTATTAATAGTTTTTTATTTTTTTAAATAGTATTTGCGACGGGACCGGTCGCAAAAACTATTTGCGGCGGGCCCGTCGCAACAGGTATTTGCGACGGGGCCCGTCGTAATTACTATTTGAAAAGTTTTTACAAATATACGGAGTACTATTTGCGACGGGGAGAATCCCGTCGCAAAAAAAGGCTTTAGCGACAGGCCCGTCGCAAATAATTGTTGTTGCGACACCGTTTTCAGCAACGGGCCATTTGCGATGGGCCCCCGTCGCAAAAATCCATTTGCGACGGGATCCCATCGCAAATGACCCGTCGAAAATACCTGTTTTTATAGTAGTGTTTTATGAATTAAGAGTAAGTTGATTTTGGGTTATCTATGGAAATTTATTAACCTATCATGGAGGATATGTGATTAGGTTAATTACTTTTCAATATGAGACATTAAGAGCAATAGATGTTGTTTGGAGATAAATGTTATGATTTAACTTGGAAGACTATGTGACTAAATCTTTCAAATATTTGGGATTCAATCTTAGTTTGGTTTACTTTGAAGAATTTTATGGACAAATTGTTTATCGAATGGTCCTTGTTGAACTTTAGGTTTTGTTTGACAAATTTTGGAGATTAAGAATATATTTTCTTTTTATAAAGGGTTATCCTTTTCTGGATTATCTGATCTTGTACTAACCTTTTTAGTTTTGGTTTTGGTTAAAGTCTAAAGACATGGGAAATATATGGTTATCTTTTGTGGATTAGGTGGTTCTCTATAAGTTGATTATAGTACTCTTAATGTGAACAAGTCTTTCTAAATACTCGTCTTTTGGAGAAAATATGAGTTTGATTAAGGAATCTAGTAAAAGTTGGAAGTCTACGTGACAAGTAAGTATGTTTCATTATGATTTAGTTAGGCTCAAAAATAAATTCCTCAATGAAGAGTAACTTAAAACAAAAATTTTGTCTGCTAACTTTTCCTACTGGGGAATCAAATACCGTTTAACCCATCACAAGTTTGTGATTTTCTTATGGTTAACTTTCTCCTTGACATGTTTACTATCACTCTCCATCAGAACATGCACCTTTGTTTTTTTTCCCTCCATGTCCATATTTTCATACTTGGAATCCTAGTATGGGTTAACTCGGGTGACCTCTATACTTATCTTTCTTTATTTTAAAGTTATTGTTTTACTGATTCTTGTTCCGATGTGGGACTTTCAAGGACATTTCCAAGCCCAATTTTAAAATTGCGAGGACGCAACTACCAAAAGGGGGGAAGGATGTAACACCCCAGGTAAATAAAGAATATGAGATTTTTATATTTATCCATATTTGTGAATAAAATATTAATATAACTTTAAAGGGGACGCTATGCTCGATGGCGTACCCAACACACAACAACGAGTTTCTTGGGAATCTTACGTTGCACTCTAATAATAAAATAATATTATTTTTAATGGTAGTTAACGCCTAGATGTTGTGATGACGGGAATGAATAGAACTAACTACAAAATGATTATATATGTTTGTCAAATATTTTTACTCTTTACAATAAATGATAGAGGATTAAAAATGCGAATGAATCCAATTTTCAGCGTAGACAGTCTAATATTCTTTAAAAGGTCGATTAACTGGCTTTTGATGGCGAACCTCTTTTAAATCTACTTTTTGACAATTTTATGTGTTATATTTGAAAAAATAAAATTCTTATTTAGAATCGGGACATCAAAATTTACTTTGTTTAAATTTTTGGTATTTTTCCGAAAAAGTTCAATTTTTAATGAATAGTGAAAAATGTTGTATTTTAATTCAAAACCTCCTTTTAATCTAATTTATTTATATGATTATATTATCTTTTTAGTTGGTTTTAAAGTGTAAATAGAATATATTTTAACCATTTAATCCAATAGTGGTCATTGGAATTAATTTCACTTTGAAATTGGACTTAAACTAGTGTCAATCTTTTGATACTTATTGTTTCATAAAAACACGCTATTTGCTCTGACTGCGAGAATTAATTATAAAATTAATTAATGAAACTTATATGTTATTAATTTGGTAAAATAAACATCATTTTTGAATTCGGAATATCAAATATAGCTTAGGGTGATTTTTTGGCATTTTTCTGAAAATCTCCAATTTTTGATGAATAGTGAAACCACAAAGTGGTGGTTACAAAATTTGATTTTTCCTTTAAATGGGACTTTACCACTTCTGTGATTTGAATTTCAAAAATCAAATTTAAATGTTTTTAATTGTTAAGTAAAATGTGGTTCAATGGGATGAAAATAATTTTTGATGAAAAGTAACTTTTAAGTTTTATTAATCACGATTAAAGGTAATTAGTGTGATTTAAGGTAAAAATGATATTATAATAAAATGAAAATATATTTACACTTGTCCTAACCCTATTGGATGAGTTATGGCCGACCAAGACAACCCATGGGACGATTTTTGGTACCCCATGGAGCCACTTGGGTTTGATAATGACATTTATGCCTTTTATTTAAAGTTAAAATAAAAATGTCACAAACATGATTTGTTTTACTAAAACAATTTTTACATGTGGTTATACAAGTCATAATTTTGACTATAAATAGTCATTGGAAATATAAAAATATTTCCTACATCATAGTATTTTTTTTATAATTTTTAGACACTAAATAAATTAAATTCTTTATGACATCATGATGATGCAGCGATGTCCTCATTATTTAACGATTTAAATTAAATGGAAAGATAATGAAAGCTCTAGGACCTACACATGTCAAAAACCTATTGTATGGGTTTATTTAGAACCCTTATCACCTTATCTTTTAAACACATCAATGTGGGACCATTAAAATTTGAAAACCATTTGATAATAAAGCAACATTTTATACTTTACCAAGAGTGCCCCTCCTCTCCTCTTATAAAAGGCCCCCACCTCTACCACCTTACCCACACCTCTTAAACCTTTGGTTTGGCCAAGCTCTAATCATTTTGTCTCTACACATCCCTCTCCTCATCCCATAAGCCTTAACTTAGACAGGAATCTCGTCAAGAAACCCTTTTGGTTCAAACCAAAGGGAGTTACCCAATTTTAAGGTAATGTCTTCACTTGTGCTCTTTTGTTTTATTTTGATTCTAAAACCCCCTAAACTCTATTTATTAATTTATTTTGTAATAACTACAGTATCTTAAATATACTAGGATGTTGTTATAATAAGTATTCGAGCTACACTTACACACACCTTCATCTAATGGTTAAAGAACATACAATTTCTGTGGATGGAGAATTTCTGCCTCACGAAACGATGATTGTTCAACACTCATATAACACCTTCAAAGGTTGCCATTAAGATATCACTATGTTTATATATGATATATAATATTTTTATGTTTTACTTAAGATTCTTTATTTTTCATTTTTGGCATACCTTTATGTCTTCCATTATGGGTATACGCGATATCTTCATTTTAGGAAGTGCAGACTACCTCCCCCTCAAAGTGATTTGATTCGTTAATGACATATGTGGGATGTATAAAGGATGGATTTAAAGTTATTATATATGATTTTATACTGTAATTATAATATACCTTTATATAATTATTTTTTTCATTCCATTAAAGTATGGGATAGAAATGAAAGTAGCATTCATGCGACCGTCTCCATGAACGGTGCATTTCATTTCTTATCCTCAAATGTAATGTACTATTATAAGTACATATAATGGAGATATATGATGTATGATACATATAAAGGATGAATATAATTATTTAATTAAAAATACACACATCTCTCATTTATTTTTAATTCCATTAATATGACATAGAAATGAAAGTAGCGTTCATGCGTACGTACGGGTTACCGTCTCCATGAATGGTGCATTTCATTTCTTACCTATAAATGATTATAGAATATTATAAATACATGTATATGCTAGATATATATGATATATATGATATCCAAATGAGGAATTTCATTCTGGATATAAAGAACCTTTGACCACACAAACAACATGTAATTGTAAGAAGTCCACTTTTGACTTAAGAACCAAATATCGACAAAACTAACATTATTAACTTAAATGATTACATAATGTTTATAACATGTCAATAATTGATATAAAAGGAATAATGAACTTGAAAAAGGTTCTTAATCAAGTATAAATTAACTCAAGTTTATTATTCAGGAGATTAAAGAATGATCGAGTCAAGTCGGACCCAAGGTAAGGGATCCTACTCCTCTCTTTCTTTTTAAATACGCTCTTTTATGTCATTCCTTTTAAAGATCATCTTTCGTGTTATTGGGATATTATTTTATATTACTCTTAATATAATTTTTATGTTCATATGATTAGAGAACCTATTCTCTCTCATCAATCCATTTTGGAAGTTTTGAGTGGCGCCGTTAGGCTGCTGAATTTTCGTAAGAGATCTAACCTCTCTCTTTCTTTTTAAGTACTCTCCTTTATGTCACTTCTTTTCAGATCCTCTTTGTTATGTTGGGGGATGTTATTTTATATTCATCTTTCTATAAACTTTATGTTAATATTATGAGATACCCTATTTGATCTCATCAATCCATTTTTGTAAGTTTTATGTGGCATTGTAAGGCTGCCGAGTTTTCGTAAGGGATTTTTCATCTCACTTTTATTCCCGTGAGATTTTTGCTAAATTTGCCACAATTTTCTTTGAGTGGTGTATTTACTACACATTATTTTACTCATTGTGTAATATACTTTCATTTATGAGTATTTACATCAATGTTGTATTGTCCTTCTTTCATGGGGTGTATGTTTCGAAAGATACCCATGTCGGTAAGGGAACCTTTCACCCTCTTCTTTTTAAAAGACTTCTTTTGTTATGTCTTTTAATTCACATAATATTATGTTGGTATATGTTCTTCTATATCCTTATTGATTTAAATTTTAGTTCCATGTGATGAGATACCCTTTTTATCTCTCATCAACTCATTTTCTAAATTTTGTAGTGACGCCATTCGGCTGTCAAATTTTTCAACGGAACTTCTTAACCCAAACTTTATTCCTTGGGGTAAACTTATACTCCTTGAATATGTCGTTCTATGAATATGTGTGAATAACCTCTGATTGTTTTACACTTAATATTCACTGATATTTGGTGTATTTGTTTGTCACACATAATTATGTAATTGATTTATCCTTAAACCAAGGATACCGTCTTTGTAAGGGACTTCGTCTCAATCACCTTTCATTGAGGAATATTTTGTTTTATACACAACATTATTTTATATGGTGTATAAACCCCTTTGAATTTTACTTTTATACAAAAGGAATCTTTTTCTATGAAGCGTTTTAATAAACGACAAAAAGGAATGTTTCTTTTAACGTACGCGGTGACAATGACCTTTTCCGCCGCCACGAGTATTATTTGATCTTTGGCTTCCTCAACAAGCCATAATGTTTTTAAAATAAAATAAATACCATATACTCATTTATGTATTTTGGTATTGAAAATGGTTTTGATAAAGGATTCTATTTTGTCAATATATTTAAATGATATATTGTGATTGAAATGTGGAAATGTTATCATTCCTTTATATTGGTTTTATGTGTTATGATTTTATAATGGTACTTGGACATTTTACGGGTGGTTACGTGATAAACCATATGATGGGTGGTGCCGTGAATACCAGGATGGGTGGTTATGTTATAACCTCCAATGCATTGGGTATGGAAGTAGGCCGTATGGCTATTCCATTAAGTATGTATGGAAGTTGGCCGAATGGCTATTCCATTAAGTGATATGTGTGGAAGTTGACCTTATGGTTATTCCACTTAAGTATGTTTATGTCCTAAGTTACCTTTATATGTTATGTGATCTTTATATGGGTTTTATGGTAATCTTGTGGTTACAGAAGGGTAAGTAATGAACATTTATTTAGTGAAGAGTTTTTACTACTTTTAAAAGGTAAAAAGTATTACTTTGATAAAGTATAAGTGGTTTACTTGTTGTTTTGAAAAACTAACAGTTTTCATTCTTTGTGTATCAATTACTGAGCTTTTTATGCTCATCCCATGTTTTTGAAATGTTTTTCATTGGACTTAACGTGGAATAGGGTCAAGGATGTGATCAAGGGAAAGTCATGCAACCTAAAACATGGAACTGGACATGTTCTTTTTAAGAGTTTTTATTTTATGGAAACTTATTAAAAGTTTCTACTTTGTAATCTTTTTAGATGTAATAGTTATGTCCTAATTCTCTAAAACTCTAAACCTGAAAATATCCTCAATGTGAATTATTCATTTTATTCAATAATAAGTAAGGTTTAAGTCCGGGGCCTTATAGTTGGTATCAGAGGTCGATTTAGATAACTTTAGGGATTATGAGTTTTTGTTAGACACATGATTAGTCCCTATATCTATTGTTTCAGTTAAATACTTGTTTTATAACTTTTTTTAGGACAAGTAAAGTCGGTTACGAATGGAAGGAAAAGGATCTCAAACGACATTCCTATCTCTTCCTGATGACATGCTTGCAATAATTATTGCAAAGTCATGTTCGGATGATTATGAAACTTTTTCTAGAATACAACTCACTTGCAAGCAGTTGTTTGAGATATCAAACACCTCCACTATACCTCATTATCATTGTGGATCATGGGTTGTTTTTAGACAAATACTATTTTCACAATATTCTCATATTTTCAAGAAAGGTAAATATTATCAAGGTATTTTCAAATATTTTACCTTATCACAAGAATTTGAAGCATATTATGATTTTAAAAATGGTACTGAGGAAGAAGACCCTAGCGCAACCTATTTATATTTGATTTTAAAATATAGTCTCTCAGCACATACTTATGGTATTTTAAAAGGTACAATAATAGAAAGTTTCAACTCAAATTTTGTCCGACTATTTTATATAAATCATGTTTTATCAGATGTTTTGGAATTATATGTCATACATGATTATTTTCCAAAACTATTTTTCTGTGAACACCCATATGACCCATGTTGTACAAGGTGTATTTGGAGGGAGGAAGCAAGTGATTTTGAAGGATCTCTAAATCATTGTTGTAATGCATGGGACTTCTACCTACATGAGCAGGATGACGATGAAACCGAGTGGATGCCATGATCAAGGTATGATGTTATTCATTTTGGGAATCGTTTTATTTTATCTTATGGTGGTGAAATAAGACTTCAAGAATTAAGATGTTGAGACAGTAAAGAATTTGGATGAAAATGAGAGGTATAAGGAAACTATTAAGGTTAAATCATGTTAGGGTTATTTTTGGAGTTTTATAAAAAGGACAACACGCAGACTGTGTGACAACCCGTCGCGTCGGACAAAGCTGTGGGAATCGAACCCACAACCAAAGTGCGACTGATATTTATCGACTACCACTGGACTACGTGAAGTCCCTGGTTAGTTTGAATGATTCTTTTTAGTTAGATGATTTTATGAATTAAGAGTAAGTTTATTTTGGGTTATCTATGGAAATTTATTAACCTATCATGGAGGATATGTGATTAGGTTAATTACTTTTCAATACGAGACATTAAGAGCAACGGATGTTGTTTGGCGATAAATGTTATGATTTAAGTTGGAAGACTATGTGACTAAATCCTTAAAATATTTGGGTTTAAATCTTAGTTTGGTTTACTTTGAATAATTTTATGGACAAATTGTTTATCGAATGGTCCTTGTTGAACTTTGGGTTTTGTGGGAAAAATTTTGGAGATTAAGAATATATTTTATTTTTATAAAGGGTTATCCTTTTCTGGATTATCTGATCTTGTACTAACCTTTTTAGTTTTGGTTTTGGTTAAAGTCTAAAGACATGGGAAATATATGGTTATCTTTTGTGGATCATGTGGTTCTCTATAAGTTGATTATAGTACTCTTAATGTGAACAAGTCTTCATAAATACTCATCTTTTGGAGAAAATATGAGTTTGATTAAGGAATCTAGTAAAAGTTGGAAGTCTATGTGACAAGTAAGTATGTTTCATTATGATTTAGTTAGGCTCAAAAATAAATTTCTCAATGAAGAGTAACTTAAAACAAAAATTTTGTCTGTTAACATTTCCTACTAGGGAATCAAATACCGTTTAACCCATCACAAGTTTGTGATTTTTTATGGTTAACTTTCTCCTAGACATGTTTACTATCACTCTCCATCAGAACATGACCCTTTGTTTTTTTCCTCCATGTCCATATTTTCATACTTGGAATCCTAGTATGGGTTAACTCGGGTGACCTCTATACTTATCTTTCTTTATTTTAATGTTATTGTTTTACCGACTCTTGTTCTGATGTGGGACTTTCAAGGATATTTCTAAGCCCGATTTTAAATTACGAGGGCACAATTCCCAAAAGGGGGGAAGGATGTAACACCCCAGGTAAATAAAGAATATGACATTTTTATATTTATCCATATTTGTGAATATTATATTAATATAACTTTAAAGGGGACGCTATGCTCGATGGCGTACCCAACACGCAACAACGAGTTTATTGGGAATCTTACGTTGCACTCTAATAAAAAAATAATATTATTTTAAATGGTAGTTAACGCCTTGATGTTGTGATGGAGGGAATGGATAGAACTAACCACAAAATGATTATATATGTTTGTCAAATATTTTTACTCTTTACAATAAATTATAGAGGATTAAAAATGCGAATGAATCCAATTTTAAGCGTAGATAGTCTAATATTCTTTAAAAGGTCGATTAACCGCCTTTTGATGGTGAACCTCTTTTAAATATACTTTTTGAAAATTTTATTTGTTATATTTGACAAAATAAAATTCTTATTTAGAATCGGGACATCAAAATTTACTTTGTTTAAATTTTTGGTATTTTTCCGAAAAAGTTCAATTTTTAATGAATAGTGAAAAATATTGTATTTTAATTCAAAACCTCTTTTTAATCTAATTTATTTATATGATTATATTATCTTTTTAATTGGTTTTAATGTTTAAATAGAATATATTTTTTACCATTTAATCCAATAGTGGTCATTGGAATTAATTTCACTTTGAAATTGGACTTAAACTAGTGTCAATCTTTTGATACTTATTGTTTCATAAAAACACGCTATTTGCTCTGACTGCGGGAATTAATTATAAAATTAATTAATTCAACTTATATGTTATTAATTTGGTAAAATAGACATCATTTTTGAATTCGGAATATCAAATATATCTTAGGGTGAATTTTTTGTATTTTTATGAAAATCTCCAATTTTTGATGAATAGTGAAACCACAAAGTGGTGGTTACAAAATTTGATTTTTCGTTTAAATGGGACTTTACCACTTCTGTGATTTGAATTTAAAAAATCCAATTTAAATGTTTTTAATTGTTAAGTAAAATGTGGTTCAATGGGATGAAAATAATTTTTGATGAAAAGTAACTTTTAAGTTTTATTAATCGCGATTAAAGGTAATTAGTGTGATTTAAGGTAAAAATGATATTATAATAAAATAAAAATATATTGACACTTGTCCTAATCCTATTAGATGAGTTATGACCAACAAATAAAACCCATGGGACTATCTTAGGTACCCCATGGAGCCACTTGGGTTTGATAATGACATTTATGCCTTTTATTTAAAGTTAAAATAAAAATGTCCCAAACATGATTTGTTTTACCAAAACAATTTTTACATGTGGTTATACAAGTCCGAAGTTTGACTATAAATATTCATTGGAACGATAAAAAGATTTAATACATTATTGTATTTTTTTTATAATTTTTAGATATTAAATAAATTAAATTCTTTATGACATCGTGATGATGCAGCGATGACCTCATTATTTAACGATTTAAATAAAATGGAAAGATATTGAAATATCTAGGACATAAACATGTCAAAAACCTATTGGATGGGTGTATTTAGAACCCTTATCACCTTATCTTCTAAACACATCAATTTGGGACCATTAAAATCCGAAAACCATTTGAAAATAAAGTAACATTTTATACTTTACCAAGAGTGCCCCTCCTCTCCTCTTATAAAAGGCCCCCACCCATACCACCTTACCCACACCTCTCAAACCTTTGGTTAGGCCAAGATCTAATCATTTTGTCTCTCCACATCCCTCTACTCATCCTAGAAGCCTTAACGTAGGCAGGAAGCTCTTCAAGAAACCCTTTTGGTTCAAACCAAAGGGAGTTACCCAATTTTAAGGTAACGTCTTCACTTGTGCTCTTTTGTTTTATTTTGATTCTCCAACCCCCTAAACTCTTTTTATTAATTTCTTTTGTAACAACTCAAGTATATTCAATATACTAGGATGTTGTTATAATTAGTATTTGAGCTACACTTACACAAACATTCATCTAATGGTTAAAGAACATTCCGTTTCTGTGGATGGCGAATTTCTGCCTCACGAAACGATGATTGTTCAACACTCATATAACACCTTCAAAGGTGGCCATTAAGATATAACTATGTTTATATATGATATATAATATTTTTATGTTTTACTTAATCTTCTGTATTTTTCATTTGTGGCATACCTTTATGGCTTCCATTATGGGTATACGCGATATCTTCATTTTAGGAAGTGTGGACTACCGCCCCCTCAAAGTGATTTGATTCGTTAATGCCATATGTGGGATGTATAAAGGATGGATTTAAAGTTATTATATATGATTTTATACTGTAATTATAATATACTTTTATATAATTATTGTTTTCTTTCCATTAAATTATGAGATAGAAATTAAAGTAGCGTTCATGCGTACGTACGGCTTACCATCTCCATGAACGGTGCATTTCATTTCTTATACTCAAATGTAATGCACTATTATAAGTACATAAAATGGAAATATATGATGTATGATACATATAAAGGATGAATATAATTCTGTAATTAAAAATACACACATCTCTCATTTAGTTTTAATTCCATTAATATGACATAGAAATGAAAGTAGCGTTCATGCGTACGTACGGCTTACCGTCTCCATGAACGGTGCATTTCATTTCTTACATCTAAATGATTATGTAATATTATAAATACATGTATATTCTGGATATATATGATATATATGATATCCAAATCAGGAATGTCATTTTGGATATAAAGAACCTTTGACCACACGAACAACATGTAATTGTAAGAAGTCCACTTTTGACTTAAGAACCAAATATCGACAAAACAAACATTATTAACTTAAATGATTACATAATGTTTATAACATGTCAATAATTGATATAAAAGGAATAATGAATTTGAAAAAGGTTCTTAAGCAAGTAGAAATTAACTCAAGTTTATTATTCAGAAGATTAAAGAACGATCGAGTCAAGTCGGACCCGAGGTAAGGGATCCTACTCCTCTCTTTCTTTTTAAATATGCTCTTTTATGTAATTCCTTTTAAAGATCATCTTTCATGTTATTGGGATGTTATTTTATATTAATATTACTGTAATTTTTATGTTCATATGATGAGATACCCTATTCTCTCTCATCAATCCATTTTGGAAGTTTTGAGTGGCGCCGTTAGGCTGCCGAATTTTCGTAAGAGATCTAACCACTCTCTTTCTTTTTAAGTACTCTCCTTTATGTCACTTCTTTTCATCTCCTCTTTATTATGTTGGGGTATGTTCATTTATATTCATCTTTCTATAAAATTTATTTTAATATTATGAGATACCCTATTTGATCTCATCAATCCATTTTTTTAAGTTTTATGTGGCGTCGTTAGGCTGCCGAGTTTTCATAAGGGATTTTTCATCTCACTTTTATTCCCGTGAGATTTATGATACATTTGCCACAATTTCCTTTGAGTGGTGTATGTACAGCCCATTATTTTACTCATTGTGTAATATAATTTCATTTATGAGTATTTACATCAATGTTTTATTGTCCTTCTTTCATGGGGTGTATGTTTCGAAAGATACCCATGTCGGTAAGGGAACCTTTCACCCTCCTCTTTTTAAAAGAATTATTTTGTTATGTCTTTTAATTCACATACTATTATGTTGGGATATGTTCTTATATATCCTTATTGATTTAAATTTTATTTCCATGTGATGAGATACCCTTTTTATCTCTCATCAACTCATTTTCTGAATTTTGTAGTGACACCATTAGGCTGTCAATTTTTTGCAAGGGAACTTCTTAACCCAAAATTTATTCTTTGGGATAAACTTATACTCCTTGAATATGTCATTATATGAATATGTGTGAATAACCTCTGATTTTTTTACACTTAAGATTCACTTATATTTGGTGTATTCATTTGTCACACATAATTATGTAATTGATTTATCCTTAAACCAAGGATACCGTCTTTGTAAGGGACTTCGTCTCAATCTTCTTTCATCGAGGCATATTTCGTTTTATACACAACTTTCTTTTATATGGTGTATAAACCCCTTTGACTTTTACTTTTATACAAAAGGAATATTTTTCTACGAAGCGTTTTACTAAACGACAAAAAGGAATGTTTCTTTTAACGTATGCAGTGACAATGACCTTTTCCGCCGCCGCGAGTATTATTTGATCTTTGGCATCCTCAACAAGCCGTAATGTTTTTAAAATAAAATAAATACCATATATTCTTTTATGCATTTTGGTATTGAAAATGGTTTTGATAAAGGATTCTATTTTGTCAATATATTTAAATGATATATTGTGATTGAAATGTGGAAATGTTATCATTCCTTTATATTGGTTTTATGTGTTATAATTTTATAATGGTACTTGGACATTTTACGGGTGGTTACATGATAAGACATATGATGGGTGGTGCCGTGAATACTAGGATGTGTGGTTACGTTATAACCTCCAATGCATTGGGTATGGAAGTCGGCTGTATGTCTATTCCATTAAGTATGTATGGAAGTTGTCCGAATGGCTATTCCATTAAGTGATATGTGTGGAAGTCGACCTTATGGTTATTTCACTTAAGTATGTTTATGTCCAAATTTACCTTTATATGTTATGTGATCTTTATATGGGTTTTATGGTAATCGTTTGGTTACAGAAGGGTAAGTAATGAACTTTTATTCAGTGAATAGTTTTTACTACTTTGAAAAGGTGAAAAGTATTACTTTGATAAAGTATACATGGTTTACTTGTTGTTTTGAAAAACTAACAGTTTTCATTCTTTCTGTATCCCTTACTGAGCTTTTTATGCTCATCCCAAGTTTTTGAAATGTTTTTCACAGGACTTAATGTGGAATAGGGTCATGGATGGGATCAAGGGAAAGTCATGCAACCTAAAACATGGAACTGGACATGTTCTTTTTAAGAGTTTTTATTTTATGGAAACTTAGTAAAAGTTTCTACTTTGTAATTTTTTGATATGTAATAGTTATGTCCTAATTCTCTAAAACTCTAAACCTGAAAAGATCCTCAATGTGAATTATTAATTTAATTCAATATTAAGTAAGGTTTAAGGCCGGGGCGTTATATGGAGTGTTCATTATTTCCTTGTTTTAACTTCTTCAATTCCACCCTTATCAGCCCACTTAAATATCCCATTGAGATCTATACATCTATGGGGGGATAAAAAACTTATGGGTTGATAAAAGGAAGTTTTAATGAGATGGGTTGTATGCTATTTTTTCTATGAATGTTTAATAATTTCTTATAGTTATGATTTTCATTCAATTATTTCCTTTCTTCCTCATAATTATTGAATTTTAGGCCATATATTTCAAGTGATAATATAATTATTTACATTATAGAGATTATAAAAATGATCATCCTAATATATAAGTGATTGAAATTTTATTTTTTAGGTATTAAAAAAGTAACCAATGATGGTAGTTTTTATTTCATTGAATGAATCCCTCTCAAATTTGAGAAACCAAAACTTTCTAAAAAAATCATCCAATATACTCCTAGGAATAACCTTGTATCAAACCATTCTCCTTAATTGAATTCATTTACATCTAAAAGTTTTCTAGAAATAAAATTCAAATCAAACACAAAATTTTTACAATTATAGCCAAATAAATTCGTATAATTCTATGTCTTAGGTTGTTTCTTATGTCTCTGAGGATTTGAAAACCCTACTTTGTTTCATGCAACTACTTCAACCTGTTGGGTAAATTTGGGAAAATTACTCAACTTTATTTTCTCAAATTATTTTTTATTAATTCATATCATATATCTCCATGATTTTATCCTCATTTAAATAATCTATAATGATCAAATTCATTATCCTTTTAATTGTTCATATAATTTCTTTCAATTAATTATCCTTATTTTTTCCTCAGAAACTAGCTTCACATTTTCAAAATAAAACTCTATAAAATCCAAAAGACTTTATTTCTCATGTGAATGATTACCTGCATGAATTATTTTGGAATGGATTATTTCATCATGACATAAAAACCTTAGCTATTTCTTTAAATAATTTCAACTTGAATCACAATTTTATTGAATTATAGTGATGCTTTATCATTGAAAGAGAATCAAAGAATTGTTTGAATCAATATAACTTTTTTTTCTGAAAAACCATATATAGAATCTTATATATCATCATAATAGATCTTATATATCATATGAAACCTAAGATTTATCCTTATATATCTACAATTTAATATTAATTATTATTTTGAAAATATTACGTATCCTCAAAAACATTTTACAAATCACCTGACAGGTCTTACATAACATTAAAAGATATTATGCATCATTTGTAAAATATTACATATCATTTAAAAGATATTAATTATCATCAAATATATGTTATTTATCGCAGTGTAAAACATTTTAGTAATTTTCCCATTACGCATCTGTGATATGTTTTCAATTCCTTTTCAATTTTTCTAGATACTCAGAGATGTTATATACAAACTACATACTTCTTCAAATCACCTTAGAACTTCCAAAATCTCATCTCCAAGATTATAAACACAACTCCAACCTACTAATCCACTTAAAATAATCTCAAATGAATCTAAAAAATTCATTCACATTTATTAATAACAAATAAAACATCATCTGTATTGATTTCAACCTGTTGTCACTACGATCGACTGTCATCATTCCCAAGCTAGAGCTGCTTCATAGTTCATTTCCTTTCCATACAATTATTTCATTTAGAACCATTATTTGAGACCCATCACGTCATTGATATTTTCCACCATGTTTTCATACTACATCACCATTACATCACCTACCATTATCCACCTTAAGGTCTATAAACCTTCATTTATTAGCTTTACTGTATGAAAGAGAAGGAAAAAGGGGAGAGGGAATTTTTGGGGACATAGTATCCAACCACCACAAAACCACCACTATTTAAAGTTGGTGAAATCAAAACACACTATAATGTGGTATGAGTTAGGTGGGGAAATGGTGGTGTTTAGATGATCACCTGTCACCACCCTTCATTCATGAAATTATTCTTCATTTAAATATTTTTAAAAATAATAATTTAAATAATAATAATAATAATAATAATTATTATTATAATTAATTATATCAGTAATGAAAATAATGATAAAAGATTCAAGAATTATGATTCGAATAAATTTCTCATGAAGAATCAGGAAATAATAGAAGATGATTCCCTAAATCAATAGAGGATCACTGATACTTCTAGATTTTGTCCTTGATTTGAAAATACATTAGATACTTGATGAATGCACTGATCCAAACCATAGAATCATTGAGTTTCATTGGAGAACGAGTCTAGTCACCTAATTGAAAGATTAGTGGGGATATTTACATTACCATATTTGGTCTAACAAATAATTTTTTTAAAGGTCCTCAAATAATCCCGATGAGAGGTGTGAAACCCAGACATAAATTATATCTCTTCTAGGTAAAACCAATTTTATTAAATTAATCCAAAGTGATAAATGTTATATCTATGGATCTATTTAGGATATAAGAATGATTTATCTCATTCCCATATACATAGACTAAAAATAATATATCAAAATTATTAAATATTTTCTTAGGGCCTATGATGCCATAAAATCAATTTGACCACATAAATACTTATTAAAATATTACCAAAATATTTTAAAGGAATTAATAAAAAACATAGATTGATACATATATTATGAAAATCACATTTGATGATTGATTAATTTATGAATTATAAAACACATTATATTGATCAATTTTTAAAATGAACACACACCCACACCCACACACAGAGAGAGAGAGAGAGAGAGAGATATCAATCCTCAATATTTATTTTTATTATTTAATAAAAAACCACCTTATCATTAAGTAGGAACAATACATGCTTCTTAAAGGAGATCTGTAGCACCTCCAGAGCCACACTCCAAGATCTAATGCTGAAAACACATAAATTATAACATTGTATTTGATACACATCTATGATTAAAATATCTTTCTCATATCTACAATACAAGGACCTTTTATTTTAGAGTTTTTTCAAAATTAATACAAATAAATAATCAATAAAAAATTCAAATATTCTCATCAAATCAATGATTTTTCCCAATATACAAGAAGATACTAAATCTATAACGAATCCTAAACATCACCCATAAATTCTCCATATAAGATACTATTCTAGGCTTAGAATACTTAATATTTTTTTCATAACTTGGGGAAATGGAAACATAAGAAGGGGTGAGATAAAATGATTAGTAATGATAAACATAATAATAAATCACAACATGAGATATGTGAGGAATAACATGATATCATAATAAGAATTATCTTAATATTTAGTGAATAAAATAAATAGATGATATAATGAAAAAATGTATTAAACAATGATAATAACATAATATCATGCCATTATAGGAATGTGGAAACAATATAAACATGACATCATAAGCATAAGTCATGGTTCCCTACCTCATTAGCATAACATAGTTTTCTAAGCTAACTTCCCACTCCCATAGTTTCCTAGGATCACTACCAACACACCATGATATCTCATGAGATAGAAACATTACCTAATACATTAGATAGATATATAATTTTAGGCCCAACTTTAACACAATGAAAGTCATATATATATGTGTTCCACATGGTTCTGATCAATATATCATAAAAACCCATGGAAATAAAAATTGTATTTGTATCCTTTTCAAATGGTTCTCTAAGGAAGCATTAAAAATTTCATCAATAAAAATAGCATGATATACCCATGGAAAATAAATATGTAACCAATTATTTTAAGCACCATTATAGGTAAATTCCATTTGAAAAACATGATTATGAATATTTTATTTACACCATATATAAAATAGATGTATGATTTAGACAAAACTTTCCCTAATAAATTGATGTATTGAGAATCTAGGTGAACACCCTTCAACCAAGTAATAGAACATAGAGAATTCATAGAGAAAAAGCATTAGAAGTAAATAATTCCTATTAAAGTGGATGACTAGGAAATAAAAGAGAAGTGATAGATCATACCATATATATAAAAGATAATTTCATAAGATATATAGATAAATATTGTGGATGGTATCATTTTAATAATACCCTTGATAAAAAATACAACATAAATGAAAAACACTCTTAAAAACATTAAAAAATTTATTTTAAAATTATAATTTCCCTTATTCTTTGAATTTTTTTAAAAGGAATATTTTATTAATCCATGAGAAAAATAATTTCATTTTTTTGAAAACTTGAAAGTGTTGAGAAGAAGTATCTTAGAAAATGATAAAGGCAACACAAATATATGTTCACACAAAAACATGTAAAATATATTCCTTTTGGAATAAAAAATGACCCATTTGATAATATTTTAAATATTTACTTTTAATTTTGTTTAGAAAATTCAAGGTAGTTGAAAATTACCTTTTTAACACAATTTATAAAGAAGGAATTTTAGAACATTTTAAAATATTACTTTATAAGAAAACATTTTTGAAAACAAATCAAGTGGAAAAAATTTAATGTACAATAAAAGTTTTTAGTAAAACATGTATTATAAAAAGTATTATAAAAAAATTCATTGATAATTGATGAAGATAAGTATAAAGAGCACTTGAAACATTATATAAAATAATTTTGTTAGGTAAAACATGGGTATGGAAGAAAAAGATCAGTGTGCTTAGGTTGGGGATTATTCCTTTTATTAACACATTTTGAAAGATATCATGATACCGAAAAGGGATTTTTTTTAATGAAAGTGATTAATTTACTAAAATAGAAAGGAAATAAAACATATTTAAAAGGAAATGGTAGGATATAGCAGACTCATAGGATCAATGTCAAGAAGAAAATTCTTGACTCATAGAAAAAACTTGAGTTGAGAACCAAGTAACTTTTTAACAAAAAACCTTGAAGGATAAGGATATTTAATATAATAAAAAAATAACATGAATAAAACATATTTCATGAAAAATTTAAAATTAGGAAACATATATACCATATAAAAGCAAATTGTCTCATAAAGCATAATGCATCTCAATAGTAGGAGTTTGAAAAAAACCCCTTACCTTAGTTTACTGCTTTGTAGATCACACACTAACTTAATATAAAAAACCATAACTATATTAATCATATATTTTAGAACCTTATTCATCTATATAACCTTTTTATATAATTAATTTATAATTATTTACTATGAATATAGTGGTTCATTATAATTTATTTTTAACATCGAGTGTTAACGCTTTTAATTGTCTTGCACACACTTTTTAATGTTAATGTTGATCTATGATATTTAATACCAATTATATAATTAATATATTACATATAATTATTTTATATATATACTATTATTATTTATAATATTGCACTTTCATCCCATGAGCATTTTAATTATAACTCTTGAAGATCAAGTTGAAGGCAAACTTGTTTCAGAAGTTTTTAATGAAAAAAGATGATATATTATTAAAAATTTTTAGATATTAATATTATAAATATATAAAATTTGAAACATATTTAAAAAATTATTATTACATGTAACTAATATTATATAACTTTCATTAGTCATTCACTATATAAATATTACAAAATTTCTTAAGTAGGCGGTAAACCAACAGAAATAAAAGTTTTTCATAATGATCGAACGAGTAAGAAAGTTATATTACATAATGTTAATATAAAATTTATATAATATTATACATGTAATATATATTATATATATTAATAAAATATATTTTTAGAACCATTAATTATGGGTGGTTTTGACAAATGAAAATTTTCTTTCTTGGATAAGACAGTCCGTACATGCGCATGATTAACGAACCTATTTACTAATGAATGGACGGAGTGATGGTATATGAAAATTTATCATTAAAAAATTACAATAATGTTTTAAAAATAATAATAGTTTATTAATTAAAATTTTAATTCCATACATGTCAGATGGTTAAGAAAAGTGAGACACTTCATTTATGGAGGCGGTAGTCCGTAAATACACATGATTAACGATCTCATTCACTAAAGAATAGATCGAATTATGGTAAATGAAAATGGTAATAAATTAATATTTTTATAAGTGAAATAATAAACATAATTATTGATAAAACCCATATTTTATACCATCCCTAAGAGGAAGTGATGAAAAAAACCGTATCATGTCGTGGAGGTAGTAGTTCACACACATGCTTGATCGATGCATTTGTTTTTATTTGTGGATACTACATAATGACTAAATCATTGACACTAAATTAATATAATAAAATTTTATTATATATATATATATACATATGATACTGAATTTATTATATCAATAATGTTATATAATATTAGGAATTGGAAAATAAAAAGAAATACTTAGAGAAGAGTAATACTCAAACAAATAATTTTTGTTTTCTTTGGAATTATTATTGGAAATGAAAGGATTAGGATAATTAAAGATTTATAAAGGATATTTTTCATGTAAGATGGTTCTAGGATGAAAAATGGGAATATTTTTACCAAGTAATTAAAATTTATTAGTTTCTAAAGAAGGGGTTTAAGTGGTCCCTTTTATAAGTGTAGGGAAGAGACTTTGGCCTGGAAAAGAATGTTAAGTAAGAAGTAAGAATAGAAGGACATAAACTTTAGGTGAACAAAGGTTGGTAATAAATTCAGGTAAGATTTTAAAACCAAGAAAATTATTTCTATAAGGTCTAAAGTTATAGTTATTTTACGAAAATTCGATCCACCTTAGATTATACATTTAAACACTTATTACTCTTAATTAAATATTGACCAAGTCAATTATTTAATTACTAAAAATATATGTAGAACCATATTTCAAAAATTAAACATGATGATTCTAAATTTGGGATCTATATAAGCTAATTAATTTAAAAAATATGACAAAATATGATTTTAAATCAAACACACATAACACATAAAAATTATTATTTAATAAAAGAGAGTTTTAATACATTAAAATTATGTATAAGATATTTTTTTCTTCTGATTTTCATCATAAAAATTAATTTATTATAAATAAAATAAATATTATGTGTCTTTAAAATAAATCAAAAACTGAATTTCATCATAAAAATGTTTAATTAAAAGAAACAAATGATTTTTTTAAATTACAATAAAATGTTTCTTAACTCTTAAAATACTATAAAGAGAATTTATAAGTAAAAAATAACATTTTATATTTCATAATTTTACCATTAATATATATATTTTATCAATTAAAATATTTTATAAAATTTTAGGCCTTTCACATATACTGATAAAGTGATGAAAGTCACCATTTTAGAAATATTGTATTTTCACTATTCACCAAAAATAAATTATTTTATAAAAATATAAAAAATAAATCATAAGATAATTTTATTATGATAAATTTAAAAATAAATTTTAATTTATAAAATTCTAATTATATTTTTAACATATTTTTTTTAAATATAAAATATAATATAACAAAAACAACTTATTGAAAATGACCTTTTCAATATTAAGTCATTAATTATTTACCTTATAAAGGTAAAAAATATTAATGTTATACCATATTAGTGTTTGTTATATATTTATTAAATATTTATTCTTAATATGTTGTGGTTTTTTATGTTTATTGTATCATATGAGGCAAGTTATAGAACATAGTATATATTTTAAAGGATCTAAAATCTCAGGTCGTTACACGATCCCATGAACAAATCATCACAAACAAAAAACCATAAAAAATGACCATGTTATAAAATAACAAATTCCTAAACTATTTAAAATTAAAAATACATAGGGAATTACATTCGAAACAATTTACCAAATCCAAGACATGAAAAGAAACAAAAAATCAATAACAGACCAAACCATACTAGAAAATGTAGCACTATAAGAAGACTTTAGATAGTACAACTTCAATAAAAAAGTTTAACCCCTATAATAAGAGACAAATATTGATTTAAATTATTAAATACTCCTTGAAACTCCCATACTAGTATAAATATATAAGTTTTAAGGAAAATAATAACCAGTTTAGATAGACCAATTTAATCAAGTAATTGAAAAGAAAATTCAGTTCAGTAGTAATAAAATTTAGAAACCAGCCAAAACTCAAAAAATTAGGAACCAAAATGGTTTTATGATGGTATAGATTATTGTGAGATACTTTTATCTATGTTTTAAAATAAACCATAAATAAGGTCTCATAGCCCTAAACAGGGAACTAAAAATGTAACGTGGAAACTAAAAACATGGCAGTTTATCAGAAACAATATTCATATTTATCTACTTCAACCCAAAAGAATATAACTACACTTTATCCAAACAGATATTTTTTATTACAAAATCCACTTTTGGTTTAGTGTGAACCAAGTATAGAGCATAATAAAAGAAAATAAACTAACCAAAATCCTTCAGAAAGACTTTCTAAACCCCTTTCCACGAGCCTCAAATCAAAATTTCCATGAGAGATCCCTAATTTCAAGGTATATATTGAATTTAAGGTTAAATTTAATGAAATTAGATATTTATTCCATATCTTAAATGAAATAATTAATAGGTAAGGATTCAAGATCATTTTTACATAGATAAAATCACTTTGTAAGACAAGCCACTATATCATGTCCTTGTTGAGACATCAATGAGATATTTCCAATTCCTTAGCATTATCTACCATAGATTTATCATTATACTTTTTAAAATATTCCATTTAATCCTTTATAATTATTCAAAAAAACATATCTTATAATTGTAGAAAAATTCGAGGGGTACTCAATTTATCCTTGAACTTTACTCTCTAAGGTATCACACTTAGCCTTTAAAGTAAGACCCTTGATTATAGTGGTTCTTTGTTGTTCTCATGGACTCATATTGACCTCATGATATGAATCCATTGACTGAATATATTTACTCACCAACCTGGTCAATATTGTATTGATCACATTAGATTAATCCTTATGTTGTCTTTCTTTCTTACTTAGAGTCAAGTGAATCTCTTTACATCAAGTATTGCCTTTTTGAATTTCTTTATGCCTGCTCGAAAGTAATATTCTATGTTTTATTCTTCCTCATTATTTGAGATATATTTGGGTGACCCCTCTATCTTTTTATCATAAATAGATATATCATTATTTCAAACTTTATATAGAGACTTTTTTTCATGCTCAGACATAATAGAGGTAGGAATTCTAGCCACACCAATAACTCTTGCTTAGAATCTCTTCTAACCTGAACCATACAAAAAATAATAATATACTATCAGGATCCCCTCTTATTATATTCATATTACCATGCCTATAGTCAAAGTATCCTTCCTTTTATTATTATACTTTATAAATTTTAATTCCAAATTTTCAATGTCTAAGTAGTTCTACTATAGACCCTAAAACCAGTTCTTGAGCACAACATTTGGACTGTGGCTAGGTCTAAATCTAACTTTAAAGGAAGTAACTTCTATCATCTTCTACATGGTGTTTTGATATTTCACCCATATATGAATGCAAGGATATATAATATGAAGCTTAACTTATCCATTAAAAATAAGTAAAAAGGTACTTCCTTTATTGGATGAGGCATCACTAAATTTATCATCATAAAATACACAAGAGGGTACTAATACACCCAAATTATAAAATAAAGAACCAAACAGTTTATAGATGACGGGTGGAATATTATTCTTGATTAATTTATTTTATTCAAAATAGGGACCTGACTTGATTTACATCATTTTCACCCCATTAGAAGTAGAACTTCCACCAAAAGATACAGAAACAACAATAGGATAATATTTTAACTATGTTATAAAAACTATCATCATATTTTGTATAATAACTCATCAATATCAATCTCCTAAAAAAATCACCCTCATCCAAGTAGTTTGGTACCGACTTTCTAGTAGAGGAGGGATACCCCCTTATCATGAAATTGATCAATATATATACTAATAGTGATGATAATCCCACTATTCTGTTTAGTGGATCCATTCTTTAAAGAAGTTTAAGCATGGACCATCTGACTACAAGAAGTGTAGAAATCAAACCAAGACTTAAAAATATTTTTATACTTGCAATGACACTCTTATTATATTTCAATCTAGAGTGAATCCATTGAAAATTTCTAGATTTAATATTCAATATAGATACAAGGATCCATGAGATCGATAAGAGATCTAGTATTATTTTTTGAACATAATTAGTGATTGAATATATTTCAAAACATTATAATGATTGACAAATTTTGAAAAGGAAGGGGTAAAATAGGAAATAACATATAGATAATTGTAGTTTGGGGATACTAATTTATATGAATATCATAATACCATAATAAGAAGAATAATCATAAACCATTGAAGCTTTGCGGGGCTCTATACCGAGATAAAGTCAAAATCATACTCAACCACAAATCGAATCATCCAGTGTTGATAAATGAAAATACTGATGAACACACATTTATATAGAAACCAAGAATCGAAAAAAAACTTATAGAAAGATTCAATAGATGGATAACACTATCCAAAGTGAGTAACTCTAGGTAGATTTAGGAGGGAAAAATATTTTATGAACTCCAATGGAGAGATAACTAACTTAGGGAATTCATCATTTAGTAATGGAACTTCATGAAAAAGAAGGATTTATAGAATGTTTATTAAAAGATCATCGTATTTCAAGGGAGTGAAGGGTCAAGGGAAATTCATCGTTTGGGCCACGATGTGCCCCTCCTCCCCAAGTGGTGTAGGTATTGAAGATATGGCCATAATTCCCTAAATATACAATTCAATTCCAATAATTTCATTTAATTATATAAATATATTCAATATTTTAGATATTTAATGGAATTTTTTTATTCATAATAATTTGTCATGCTTAAGTTATTATTTTGAATATCCTTTAATGTAGCCATAGTTATGTTATTATATTTTTATTATATAATCAGTTTCTTTGTTTGAAAAATAAAAAGATAAATTAATTCTGAATCACTTATTTGAAATAATCATAACTATTTTAATACATTCAAAATAGTCATGAATAATAGATATATGTCAAATATTAATTTAAAAATGAAATGAAGGAAAAAAATAAACATTTATTTCACATATAAGGAAGAAATATTTAAAAACCAATTATGAATCTAACATTCTCCTCTCCTAAAAAATTTTCATCCTCATAATTTTTACACATTTATAAACTATTATTAATGTTTTATCCTATTTTCAAAAACAAAAATATTAATTGATAATGTTATCTTAAATGTTAGCTATGGTAAAGTTATAATATGACTCAACATAAATTAATTAGAAATAGTAATCCTATTTGATCATACAATTTATAATTAACCTATCACTTTAGAGATAATTTTTATCTATATATGGATTTATACCCAATTTTTTCACATTCATAATTTCCAAAAAATAAAAAAACTCTACTTTGATACCAACTGAAGACCCCCCAAACTACACTCCCGGATCCTATTCTATAAATCCATACTTTACATATACACTATGAGAGAAAATAATATAATACAAAATCACATACATCATTTTATATAATTATAGATATAATATAAATACCAAAACAAACTCCAAGAACCCATATGTTTAGTACCTTTAGATATTAGTTGTATATCCATATTAATTCTCAACACAATATAAATCTCTTCCACAAAAATTCTCCCTACATGAATCTCTCATACACATATTACTATATAGGAATTATATTGAAAATGGTGAAACATAATAAATGAGTGATATCAACCACTTATTAAGGGTTAAAATATTATCAATGAGTCATAGTGGAGTTATTAATATATAATATTTAAGTGAGAGACATGATCATGAGAAATATGGAAAGATTAATGTAATATGATAATAAAACCATAAGAATTGATCATGAGTCAAGATAGAATACTCCTAGTTCATATAATAAAATTTATAAAATGATTATATAAAAATCATAACATAAAACATAGGGTAAGTATTTGAAATAACAATAAAATAATGATGAATATGGTGGAATAAAATTAAAATATGAAACATATATAGTCATATAAAACCATAACATAAGTTAATAATCTCTACAAATACCATTATAACATAGTGGATTAAGCTTAACCCCCATTCCCATTAAACATAGTGGATTGGGTGTAATCCTAAGACCCATAAGCATAGTGGATATGATATAATTTCTTGTCCCATAATCATAGTGGATTGGGTTTAATACTAAATCCCATAGATATAATGATCTCATGACATGTAAAGTTTTACCCAACTAAATAGAGTGATATATAATTCTGGGATAACCCATCATTTAATAGTATATCTATACATATGTGGTCCATATGAATATGAAAAAAACCATAAATCTGTCAAAAGCATAGCATGATTAACCCATAGAGATAAAGCATTCACTCAAAGAAATAAAGTGTCTAGCTAGGTAAATACCCTTATTTTGGAATAATAAAGTACAAGGAATTAACACTATATATAATAAATGGATATATGATTAAGTTAATACCTTTTCCCTAGTCAATCGAATGATATGACCGCCTAAGTGGACACCCTTTAATCATAAGAAGTAATTATATTATAGTCATAAGGGAAATATATTTTTTAAAAGGTTATATTTATGAATAACTAATGATAAGGTATGACAAGGGAAGTGATGTATCTTTCCTATCATAGAAATTTAATTTACACCATAGTATATATACATATGAATATAGATAATGAGTCAAAGAATTATTTTGACATATTAATACACTACAAAAAATCGGGCATTAGCGACCGCCATTGGCGGTCGCTATAGGCCTATAGAGACCGCCCAACGACCGCCATTGGCAGTCGCTTCAGCTTCATCGTTGTAGGCCAATAGAGACCACCAATGGTGGTTGCTATAGGTGGCCAAAATTCCAGACTTAAGCGACCTCTTGGCAGTTGCTATCCTGGGAATTTTTTTTAAAAAAAAATTCCTACTGAAAGAAATATATATATATATATATTAAAGAAAATATTTATATATATAATATTAAATACAATATTTTAAATATATATATATATATAATATGTTTTAAATATTTATATATATATATATATTAAAGAAATATATATATATATATAATATTAAATAAAATATTTTTCATTTTTTTAATGAAATGTACGAATTGTGTTTTTTTTCTTCACGGTGCAAAATCAGAGATAAAACAAGGTAAAAATCATAAAAAATGGAAAACAATTTCAAACAGCATAAACATCAAGATCTTCATAAACAATAAATGATAAAAGTGCTTGAACGATCCGAGCAGGTCCATCCATTTCAATCTTCTTCTTCAATAAACCTATAATAAGACAAAAAAAACAACAAAACAAAACAAACGTAAATTGGACATAATTATTCAGTTATTATATATATATAATAAAATTAAATCTGACATCAAATCATGGTGCTATAATAATTTAAAATCCCCAATTTAAGAAATACTATCATTTCAGGTCATTCGGAGCACGTTTGCTCCGAATTCGACCGTCTCACACCGTTTTTGGTGTTTTATGACACCAGAAACGCGTTTCCCGTCACCGTGGTCAAACAACACCTCCGATTGACGTGCCTTCTAACCGACCATTTCAAAAATCACACAACGGCTATTGTCGTATAGTTTCATGGCATTCCGAGGTCATTCGGGTGGTTTTGACCCCCCCAACTCGCAATTTTAGCACGCGCCGAGCTGCTGAAAACGACACAATCGGCCGTACCGCATGCACCGCACGTCTGATGGGCCTTCTGTCTCCTCTTACATGTCACGAATAATATTACTAATGTTTTCATGTGGTTTAAGGTCATTCGGATCACGTTTGCTCTGAATTCGATCGTCTCACGCCGTTTTTGGTGTTTTATGACACCAGAAATGCGTTTCCGGTCACCATGGTCAAACGACACCTCTGATTGATGTGAAGTCTACCAAAAAATTTCATAAATCACAAAACGGTTGTTGTCGTATGGTTTCATGGCATTCCGAGGTTGTTCGGGTGGTTTTGACCCCCCAACGCGTCATTTTAGCGCGCGCCGAGCTGCTGAAAACGACACAGTCGACAGTACCGCACGCACCGCATGTCCGATGGGCCTTCTGTCTCCTCCTACATGTCACAAATAATATTCCTAATGTTTTCGTGTGTTTTAAGGTCATTCAGAGCACATTTACTCCGAATTCGACCGTCTCACGCCGTTTTTGGTGTTTTATGACACCGGAAACGCGTTTCCGGTCACCGCGGTCAAACGACACCTCCGATTGACGTTCTGTCTGCTCGACCATTTCAAAAATCACAAAAAGGCTGTTTTCGTACGGTTTCATGGCATTCTGAGGTCGTTCGGGTGGTTTTGACCCCCCCCCCCCCAACGCGCAATTTTAACGTGCGCCGAGCTGCTAAAAACGACACAATCGGCCGTACCGTGCGCACCACACGTCTGATGGGTGTTCCATCTCTTCCTACATGTCACGAATAATATTCCTAATGTTTTCATGTGGTTTCAGGTTATTCGGAGCACATTGTCTCTGAATTCAACTGTCTCATGCTGTTTTTGGTGTTTTCTGACACCGGAAACGCGTTTCCGATCACCGCGGTCAAAAGACACCTCCGATTAACGCACCGTCTGCACGACCATTTATCAATTCACAAAACGGATGTTTTCGTATTGTTTTATGGAATTCTGAGGTCTTTTGGGTGTGTTTTGACCCCCCCAATGCGCCATTTTAGCGCGCGCCGAGCTGCTGAAAATGACACAATCGGCCGTACCACGTGAACCGCACGTCCTATGGGCATGCCATCTCCTCCTACATGTCACGAATAATATTCTTAATGTTTTCGTTAGTTTTCAGGTCATTCGGAGCACGTTTTCTCCGAATTCGACCATCTCACGCCATTTTTGGTGTTTTATGACACCGGAAACGCATTTCCAGTCACTGCGGTCAAATGACACCTTCGATTGACATGACGTCTACCCGACCACTTCACAAATTACACAACGACTGTTGTCACACGGTTTCATGGAATTCCAAGTCCGTTAGGGTGGTTTTGACCCCCCAACACGCCATTTTAGCGCGCGCTGAGCTGCTGAAAATGACACAATCGGCCGTACCGCGTGCACCGCACATCTGATGGGCCTTCCGTCTCCTTCTACACATCAAGAATAATATTCCTAATGTTTTAGTGTGGTTTCAGGTCATTCGAACCACGTTTTCTCCGAATTCGACCGTCTCACACCTTTTTTGGTGTTTTATGACACCGGAAATTCCATTCCGGTCACCGCGGTCAAACGACACCTCCGATTGACATGCCGTCTACCCGAACATTTCAAAAATAACACAACGGCTGTTGTCGTACGGTTTCAGGGCATTCCGAGGTCGTTCGGGTGGTTTTGACCCCCCAACGCGCCATTTTAGCGCACGCCGAGCTGCTGAAAATGACACAATCGGCCGTATTATGCATACTGCACCTCTGATGGGCCTTCTGTCTCCTCCTACATGTCACAAATAATATTGCTAATGTTTTCGTGTGGTTTCAGAACATTCAGAGCACGTTTTCTCAGAATTCGACCGTCTCACGCCGTTTTTGGTGTTTTATAACACCGGAAACGTGTTTCCATTCACCGCGGTCAAACTACACCTCCGATTGACATGAAGTATGGCCGACCATTTCTCCAATCACACAATGGTTGTGTTCGTACAGTTTTATGGCATTCCGAGGTTGTTTGGGTGGTTTTGACCCCCCAACGCGCCATTTTAGCGCGCGTCGAGCTGCTGAAAACGACACAATCGGCCGTAACACACTCACCGCACGTCCCATGGGCATTCCGTCTCCTCCTACATGTCACAAATAATATTAATAATGTTTTAATGTGGTTTCAGGTCATTCAGAGCTGGTTTTCTCCGAATTCGACCGTCTCATGCTGTTTTTGGTGTTTTCTGACACCCAAAACGCGTTTCCGGTCACCTCGGTCAAAAAACACCTCTGATTGACGTGCCGTTTGCACGACCATTTCAAAATTCACACAAAGGCTGTTTTAGTACGGTTTCATGGAATTACGAGGTTGCTCAGGTGGTTTTGACCCCCCAACGTGCCATTTTAGCGCGCGCCGAGCTGCTGAAAACGACACAATTGGCCGTACCGCGCGCACCGCATGTCCTATGGGCATGTCGTCTCCTCATACACGTCTCGAATAATATTCCTAATGTTTTTGTGTGGATTCAGGTCATTTGGAGCACGTTTGCTCTGAATTCGACTGTCTCAAGCCGTTTTTGGTGTTTTTTGACACCGAAAACGCGTTTCCGGTCACCACGGTCAAATGACACCTCCGATTGACATTCCGTCTACCTTAGCATTTCACAAATCACACAAAGGATGTTTTTGTACGGTTTCATGGCATTCCAAGGTCGTTCAGGTGGTTTTGAACCCCCAACGCCCCATTTTAGCGCACGCCGAGCTGCTGAAAAAGACACAATCGGCCGTACCGCGCGCACCACACATCCGATGGGCGTGCCGTCTCCTTCTACACATCAAGAATAATATTACTAATGTTTTCGTGTGGTTTTAGATCATTCAGAGCACGTTTTCTCTGAATTCGACCATCTCACGCCGTTTTTGGTTTTTTATGACACCGAAAATGCATTTCCGGTCACCGCGGTCAAACGACACTTCCGATTGACATGCCCTTTACCCGAACATTTCAAAATTCACACAATGGCTGTTTTCGTACGGTTTCATGGAATTACGAGGTCATTTGGGTGGTTTTGAGCCTGCAACGCGCCATTTTAGCGCGCACTGAGCTGCTAAAAACAACACAATCGGCTGTATCGCATGCACTGCACATCCGATGGGCATTCTGTCTCCTCCTACACATCAAGAATAATATTCCTAATGTTTTCGTGCGGTTTCAGGTCATTAGAAGCACGTTTTCTTCGAATTCGACCATCTCACGCTGTTTTTGGTGTTTTATGACACCGAAAACGCGTTTCCGGTCACCTCGGTCAGACAAAACCTCTGATTGACATGCCGTATACCCAAACATTTCAAAAATCACACAAAGGCTGTTTTCATATGGTTTCATGGCATTCTGTGGTCGTTCGGGTGGTTTTGACCCCCCAACGCGCCATTTTAGCGCGCACCGAGCTGCTGAAAATGAAACAATTGACCGTAACGCGCGCACCACATGTCCAATGGGTGTTCCGTCTCCTCCAACACGTCACGAATAATGTTCTTAATGTTTTCGTGTGGTTTCAGGTCATTTGGAGGACGTTTTCTCCGAATTCGACCGTATTACGCTGTTTTTGGTGTTTTATGACACCAGAAACGCGTTTCCAGTCACCGCGGTCAAACGACACCTCTGAATGACATGCCTTCTACCTGACCATTTCAAAAATCTCACAACGGCTGTTTTCATACGGTTTCATGGCATTCTGGGGTCGTTCGGGTGGTTTTGACCCCACAACGCGCCATTTTAGCGCGCGCCGAGCTGCTGAAAACGACACAATCAGCCGTACCACGCGCACCGCACATACGATGGGTGTTCCGTCTCCTTCTTCATGTCACGAATAATATTCCTAATGTTTTTTTTTGGTTTCAGGTCATTCGGAGCATGTTTGCTCTGAATTCGACCGTCTCACGCCGTTTTTGGTGTTTTATGACACCAGAAACAGGTTTCCAGTCACCGCGGTCAAACGAAACCTCCGATTGACGTGCCGTCTACACAAAAATTTCAAAATTTACACAACGGCTATTTTTGTACGGTTTCATGGCATTAAGAGGTGTTTTGGCTGGTTTTGACCCCCCAACACACCATTTTAGCGCTCGCCGAGCTGCTGAAAACGACACAATCGGCTGTACCGCGTGCACCGCACATCCAATGGGCATGTTGTCTCTTCCTACACATCACGAATAATATTACTAATTTTTTTCGTGTGGTTTCAGGTCATTCAGAGCAAGTTTTCTCCGAATTCGACCGTCTCACACCGTTTTTGGTGTTTTATGACACCATAAACACGTTTCCGGTCATCGCGGTCAAACGACACCTCCGATTGACGTGCCGTCTGTCCGGAGTGCGGGGAGGGCTGTCCGCGGTGCGGGGAGGGCTGTCCGGAGTGTGTGTGTGTGTGTGTGGGGGGGGGGGTGCTGTCCGGGGTGCGGGGAGGGCTGTTTGGGGTGCGAGGGGGCTGTCCGGGATGCGGGGGGGGGGGGGGGGGGGTTGTCCGGGGTGCGGGGGGCCTGTCCGGGGTGCGGGGAGGGCTGTCCGGGGTGAGAGGAGGTTGTCCGGGGTGCGGGGGGGGGGGGGGGGGGGGGGGGCTGTCCGGGGTGTGGGGAGGGCTGTTCAGGGTGCAGGGAGGGTTGTCCGGGGTGAGGGGGGCCTGTCTGGGGTGTGGTGGGCCTGTCCGGGGTTCGGGAGGGCTGTCCGGGGTGCGGGGAGGCTGTCCAGGGTGCGCGGGGGATGTCCGGGGTGCGGGGAGGGCTGTTCGGGGTGCGGGGGGGGGGGGGGGGGGGGGGGGGGGGGGGGCTGTCCGGGGTGTGGGAGGCCTGTCCGGGGTGCAGGGGGTACTTTTCGGAGTGCGGGGGGCCTGTCCGGTGTGCGGGAGGGCTATCCGGGGTGCGGGGAGGGCTGTCCGGGGTGCAGGGAGGGCTGTCCGGGGTGCAGGGAGGGCTGTCCGGTGTGCGGGGGGGGGGGGGGGGGGGGGCTGTCCGGGGTGGGGGGGGCATGTTCGCGGTGCGGGGAGGGCTGTCCAAAATGTAGGGAGGGCTGTCAGGGGTGTGGGGGGTTGTCCGGGGTGCGGGGAGGGCTGTCTGGAGTGCGGGGAGGGCTGTCCGGGGTAGGTCGGGGACTACAAATAGTGAACTCAGCTCAATCATCAAAAACAAGTTTAATGGTTTATATTAGGAATCACATGTTTTTTCAAAAATATTACAGAACATGCAATTCTAAACATTGAAAATTAAATGAACAAAAAATATCCAAATCATTAATCAGTTTCATGGTTTCTTCTCAATTCGCGCACACAAACATTGCATGAGCCCAAAACACACATGATACCCCCAAATCACAAAAAAACTCACCAGAAACCCAATATAAATATCAATAACAACCCCACCATTAAAATTAGAAACACACCTTGTGAATATGATGCATCATGCGTGGTCATGACTACTACCCCCATCAGGTGGGTCAGGGGCCCACAACAAAAAAACATTATGAATATTTTCATAACAAAAATAATATAAATTAAATAAATAAATACAGTATAAACCTGTATCATCTGATCCCCTGCACCATCACCTGGACGCACATATTACCGCAGTGCTCTAACCTCAGCGATCAATTGCGCATTTACCTCCTTGGAAGCGTGCAGTCGTGCCACGAAATATGACAACTGTTGTGTCATCTGAGCAATAACAGGACCAACAACCGCCGTGCATGACACTATAGAACGAGGAATCCCTATTCCATAGGTCAAACTATATCCATTCCCGTCCCAACCAATAATGCGAGGAATGATCTCATCCCTTCGCATGGGAAGCTGTCGCTGGTCCTCTGGCAGATGTTCTAATTCAGCTTCAAATTGAGCCTGTGAAATATTTAAAGATATATACATATATTAATATACAGATTTTATGTAAGTATTGGTAATGAGTACAAGCACTTACTATCAATGCTGCAACCTCTGGATCATTGCGATCACGAGTCCTCATCCACACCGACATTTTATCAGTTGGTGCACCTTTCTCCCGCAACTGTATATGAATAGAATATAAACACAAAACCATATTAATTAAAAAAATTAAAAAATGAATAATAAATACCTCATGTCGGATCTAAGACACGTGACGAGTCCCGAGCCTGTGAGGTGGTCCCTGCAATGCTCGATTCTCAAATGGCTTGTTGACACCTCCTACATTTATGTCATTCAAATTTCAAACAAATCACACATTCTGGAAAATATATATACCAAAATAAATATACAAACCGAAACACCATCAATAGACCAATATGCAACTAAATCACGCCACTGAGCCGGGAGGACACCTCTCGGGACTTTTTCCAGAATGTCTGGGGCACCCACATTTGGTACCCAGTGGTCCCTCTTGACTTTGCCTTTATAGTCTTTCCACATCTTTCGGTATTTTCTCATACACACTGGCCGAAACTCATCGGGACATACTTTTAAATTTTTCTATTAAAGAAAAAAATCACATATGTTGTTGTTGTTTATAAATATGGAATAAATTAAAATGGTCTTCTTACCTGAACCTCCCTCCAAAGATGATCTAATGTGTCCTGAGGGATAAAATCCCAGTCACACGTGGTCAATGGAAATCGATGTGGATCACGTATGATATGACCCAGATGATGAATAAATGCAGGTGCATTCCATCCCATAGGATGAAATACCTCATCAAATGAAACATCAAAAGTCGTGTCGGAATTCCATGATAATATGCCACGACCAGGGCCTCTCCTGCGAGAGGAAGAAGCAGTCGAGTCTGATCCTGTAGAAAACAATTTTATATACAAATTGACAGATGTTATATATATATATGTTTATTAATTACATAAAAAAATAGAGACAATGACATTCCAACATACCTCGACCCTGAGATGTAGATGCCTCAGATGGATGATGTGGATCTTCTGCGTCTTCCCCTGACATGCCTGCAGTCATGGAAAGCATTAGTAAGGGGACTATCCAAAGTGTCCAAATGATAAATTGGATTGTTTTTTAAAAACAAAACTTGTACAGTTGTTAATAAAACAAAAAGGGATTGAATAATTAGTTGTGAATGAATTTTAAAATATCAGAAGGTTCACAAAACAGATATACAAATTATGTAAAAAACCAATCAATGCATAGCAAAATTTTAAATTGAATTAATAAAAATTCAAGCAGCACATGAACCAAATGAAGAATACCTCAATGGGAAGATACACCGATAATAAAATCAATATAACATGAGTTAAATCACCGTAAATATTTATAGCTGAATAAACTTCTAAAATTGATGATTAAAACTTACAAGGATTTATAAAATGTTTAGATAATTTATGATATATTAGGCTGAATAGAGGGAAAACAATTATACCTTTCATTAAGTATGAAAATCGACTGTTTCTCCTTCAATAGCCACTCTGACCCAATAAATATCTTCTTCACGTTGAACTACAACATGTTGATCAAGTTGTTGGGAAACAAAAGGAACTTTCTCAGGTTCATCTTGTTCAAATACAAACACTCCTCACCGAGACATTTTGACAACAACATGCCAACATGGATTCGAATGCAAAGTAATGAAGAATACTTGTTCTACTTGTGATGTCAAAATTAAAGGTTCATTATCAACTCGTTCATTTCTATATAGCATATATTTAAAATTCACCAATGAAAACTGATATTGATCAAATTTACATCCACACACTGGATCAACCCAATTACATTTTAACAATATGTACTTCAACTCGTGTGTGTATACAACTTCAATGATGTCTATCAATTGACCATAATAATAACCAGAATTGACAAATGGACAATCGATGCCACTGTTTTGTGTAGTTTTTTTGTCGTTAACATCTTTAATGCAAAATCAAAAACCATTAGCATCTATAGATTTATAACGATGAGCCGTTATAGATGGACCCTCATCCAGTTGGATAAATTATTTAGTTAGCGTGGGTTCCCCTTACTCCCTCAGCTTATGAACCTACATAATTCATAGAATTCAATAATGATATATAAAGAAATAAATTAGTATAATACTTCACTCATAATGAAAATCAATTTATACGTACATAATCCCTAAACCAATCATGAAATGACGCATAATGAGACTGTTGAATTTGCAACTCAATCGCACAATACAACTCTTCTTTTATCTCATTAATGTGTTTCCTTAAAATGATAACGCGATGTTTAAATGATCAACTTATGCAAACAAAGCATGTAAAAGCTAAACAATAAAAGTGATAAGATACTTACTGCATTAATGATGCAACTGATGGAGTATTGAACAAGATATATCGATGCGCTTGTATCCACTCAATGTTGTCCATATCATATGTGGTTCCTTCTCCAACTGGACCATCCTGAATCCGAGAGGGCTTATCTAATTTTGTTTCAACATCTGTAAGATATTCTGCACAAAAAGTAGTACACTCATCCATCAAATAACCATTGGCTATTGATGCCTCCAAAAGAGCTCTTTTGTGTACAAATCGTTTCAATGTACTCAAATGCCACTCAATAGGATACATCCACCTTAATTGCACTGGAATAGTAACCATTACTTCATCAATTAGGTGCACTATCAAGTGGACCATAACATCAAAAAATGAGGGGGGAAATAGTTTCTCAAAGTGACAAAGTGTAAGTACAGTTCGGTCTTGTAAACTTTTTAAATCACTCATTCATTGATTTCTTAAACAAAGATGTCTAAAAAAATTACTCATCTCAATCAACGGCTGAACAACATTGGGGGATAAACAATCACAAATTGTGATTGGAATCAACTGCTAAAGTAGTATGTGATTGTCATGACTTTTCAACCCTTATAATTCCTTGCTCATCATATTCACACACTTTGAAATATTATAAGAGTAACCATCAGGCACCTTGAGCATCATCAAAATGGAAAGAAATGTATCTTTATCCTTTGTAGTCATCGTATACTGTGCACCAGGGATATATGCCTTGTTTCCCTTAGCTAACTGTAAATGCAATTATTTCCTTAAACCCATTTCTTCCAAATCACAGTGTGCATTAACATGGTCCTTTGATTTTCCACTGACACCTAAAATGGTCCACAATATGTTATCACAAATATTTTTTTTCAATGTGCATGAAATCCAAATTATGCCTCAGCATGTTAGTTTTCCAATACGAAAGACTATAAAAAAAACTTTTCTTTTTCCAATTATGACTGCACTGCCTACCCGCAGCTCAAATATTATGTAGTGGAGGAGCCACCAAATCCTGAATTTCATATACCGTGTGGATGTTTTCTTCCTCAATCTGTGATAACATTTCGACTCCTGTCATGATATTTGGTGTTGGGTGAACTCTCTAGAACCATCAAATGTCACTCTGTCCTTTCTAAAGCTGTGATGAGGGGGGAGAAAACGTCTGTGACCCATGTATGCCCATTTTTTGTAATTCTTAAGCCATACAGATTTTTTACTTTTTTTGCAACAAGGGAAAGAAAATTCTCCTTTCGTACTCCAACCTGATAAATTTTCATAAGATGGGAAGTCATTGATTGTCCACAATAAAGTAGCCTACAGTTTGAACATTTCATTCGTTTCACAGTCATAAGTCATCACACCATCACCCCAAAATTCATTCAACTCATCAATCAATGGCTGAAGGTAAACATCAATCTTATCCTCCAGACTTTTAGGTCCATCAATAAGAGTGGAAATTAATATAAACTGTTGCTTCATACAATTCCACGGAGGAAGATTATACGGAACTAACACCACGGGCCTTGTGCTATGAGTTTCACCAATCATAGACTTGAATGGATTGAAACCATCTGCTACCAATCCCAATTGTACATTACAAACATCTTTGGAAATGTCAGGATGTCTCTTAAGGGGAAATTAACGCATTTTCTTTACGACAATCAGTTTCCCCTGTATCACAATCTGACTTTGATGAGTCTGATTTCCCCTGTTCTCTTTCCACCTGGAAGCACCACAAACCATACAAATATCCAAATGGGCAGTTTCCTTTCTAAACAACATACAGTTGTTTGCACATGCATCTATGGTCTCATATGTAAAACCCAAGTTCTCTATCAGCTTACGAGCATGGTAACAAGACTCGGGAATCATAGCGTCGACAGGAAGAACCTTTTTCAATAACACCAACATCATATCGAATGATGTGTCTGAAAACTGATTCAAAGTCTTCAAATGCAACAAATCCACAATAAATGACAATTTATTGTAAGAAGTAAATCCAGGATATAATTCTGTTTTTGCATCATCAATTGCTTCATAAAACCTCCTCGAATCACTATCTGCACCAGAGCGAAGATTTATCTCATCGGTCTCAAGATTCTGGATTTTAATGCCTTTCGGATACAACACGTCACGAATAATATTCCTAATGTTTTCATGTGGTTTCAGGTCATTCGGATCATGTTTTCTCTGAATTCAATCATCTCACGCCGTTTTTGGTGTTTTATGACACCGAAAACGCATTTCCGATCACCGTAGTCAAACGAAACCTCTGATTGATGTTCCGTCTACCAGAAAATTTCAAAAATCACAAAACGGATGTTGTCGTATGGTTTCATGGCATTCCGAGGTCGTTCGGGTGGTTTTGACCCCCCAACGCGCCATTTTAGCGCGCGTCGAGCTGATGAAAACGACACAATCGGCAGTACCGCGCGCACCACACATCCGATGGGCCTGCCATCTCCTCCTACACATCACGAATAATATTCCTAATGTTTTCGTGTGGTTTAAGGTCATTCGGAGAACATTTACTCCGAATTTTACCGTCTCACGCCGTTTTTGGTGTTTTATGACACCGGAAACGCGTTTCTGGTCATCACGGTCAAACGACACCTCCGATTGACGTTCCATCTGCTCGACCATTTCAAAAATCACAAAACGGCTGTTTTCGTATGGTTTCATGGCATTTTTAGGTCGTTCGGGTGGTTTTGACCCCCCAACGCGCCATTTTAGCGCGCGCCGAGCTGCTAAAAACGACATAATCAGCCGTACCGCGCGCACAACACATCTGATGGGTGTTCCATATCTTCCTACATGTCACGAATAATATTACTAATGTTTTCATGTGGTTTTAGGTCATTTGGAGCACGTTTGCTCCGAATTCGACCGTCTCACGCTGTTTTTGGTGTTTTGTGACACCGAAAACGCGTTTCCGGTCGCCACGGTCAAAAGACACCTCCGATTGACGCACCGTCTACACGACCATTTCTCAATTCACACAACGGCTATTTTCGTACGGATTTATGGCATTCTAAGGTCTTTCAAGTGGTTTTGACCCCCCAATGCGCCATTTTAGCGCGCGCCGAGCTGCTGAAAATGACACAATCGGCCGTACTGCGCGCACCGCATGTCCGATGGGCATGGCATCTCCTCTTACATGTCACGAATAATATTACTAATGTTTTCGTGTGGTTTCAGGTTATTCGGAGCACATTTTCTCCGAATTCGACCGTCTCACGCTGTTTTTGGTGTTTTATGACACCGAAAATGCGTTTCCGGTCACCGCGGTCAAACGACACCTCATATTGACATGAAATCTACCCGACCATTTCAAAAATTACACAATGACTGTTGTCGTACGGTTTCATGGAATTCCGAGGTCGCTCGGGTGGTTTTGACCCCCCAACGCGCCATTTTAGCGCGCGCCGAGCTGCTGAAAACGACACAATCGGCCGTACCGCGCGCACCGCATGGCCGATGGGCCTTCCGTCTCCTTCTACACATCACGAATAATATTCCTAATGTTTTCATGTGGTATTAGGTCATTCGACCCACGTTTGCTCCGAATTCGACCGTCTCACGCCGTTTTTGGTGTTTTATGACACCAGAAACGCGTTTCCGGTCACTGCGGTCAAACGACACCTCCGATTGACATGCCGTCTACCCGAAAATTTCAAAAATCACACAACGGTTGTTGTCGTACGGTTTCAGAGCATTCCGAGGTCGTTCGGGTGGTTTTGACCCCCCAACGCACCATTTTTGCGCTCGCCGAGCTGCTGAAAATGACACAATCAGCCGTATCGTGCACATCGCACATCCGATGGGCCTTCCGTCTCCTCCTACACATCACGAATAATATTACTAATGTTTTCGTGTGATTTCAGGTCATTCAGAGCATGTTTTCTCGGAATTCGACCTTCTCACGCCGTTTTTGGTGTTTTATAACACCAGAAACACGTTTCCAATCACTACGGTCAAAATACACCTCCGATTGACATGCAATATGTCCGACCATTTCTCCAATCACACAACGGTTGTGTTCGTACGGTTTTATTGCATTCCGAGGATGTTCCTGTGGTTTTGACCCCCCAACGCGCCATTTTAGTGCGCATCGAGCTGCTGAAAACGACACAATCAGCTGTACCGCACGCACCACTCGTCCGATGGGCATTCCGTCTCCTCCTACATGTCATGAATAATATTACTAATGTTTTTGTGTGGTTTCAGGTCATTCAGAGCACGTTTGCTCCGAATTCGACTGTCTCATGCCGTTTTTGGTGTTTTCTGACACCCGAAACGTGTTTCCGGTCACCTCGGTCAAAATAAACCTTTGATTGACATGCCGTATGCACGAATATTTCAAAATTCACACAACGGCTATTGTCGTACGGTTTCATGGAATTCCGAGGTCGTTCAGGTGGTTTTGACCCCCCAACGCGCCATTTTAGCGCGCACCGAGCTGCTGAAAACGATACAATCGGCCGTACCGTGCACACCGTATGTCTGATGGGAATTCCATCTCCTCATACACGTCAAAAATAATATTCGTAATGTTTTTGTGTGGTTTCAGGTCATTTGGAGCACGTTTGATCTGAATTCGACTGTCTCACGCCGTTTTTGGTGTTTTTTGACACCGAAAACGTGTTTCTGGTCACCGCGGTCAAAAGAAAACTCCGATTGACATTCTGTCTACCTGAAAAATTCAAAAATCACACAAAGGCTGTTTTCGTATGATTTCATGGCATTCCGAGGTCGTTCAGGTGGTTTTGAACCCCCAATGCCCCATTTTAGCGCGCGCTGAGCTGCTGTAAAGGACACAATCGGCCGTACCGTGCGCACCGCACGTCCGATGGGTGTTCCGTCTCCTCCTAAACGTCACGAATAATATTATTAATGTTTTCGTGTGGTTTTAGATCATTCGGAGCACATTTTATCTGAATTCGACCATCTCACGCCGTTTTTGGTGTTTTTTGACACCGAAAACGCGTTTCCAGTCACCGCGGTCAAACAACACCTCCGATTGACATTACGTTTACCCAAACATTTCAAAATTCACACAATGGATATTTTCGTATGGTTTCATGGCATTCTGAGGTCTTTCGGGTGGTTTTGAGCCCGCAACGCGCCATTTTAGCGTGCGCCGAGCTGCTGAAAACGACACAATCGGCTGTACTGCGCGCACCGCACGTCCGATGGGCATTCTGTCTCCTCCTACACATCAAGAATAATATTCCTAATGTTTTCGTGCGGTTTCAGGTCATTCGGAGCACGTTTTCTCCGAATTCGACCATCTCACGCCGTTTTTGGTGTTTTATGACACCGGAAACGCTTTTCCGATCACCGCGGTCAAACGACACCTCCGATTGACATACCGTCTACCTGACTATTTCAAAAATCACACAACGGCTTTTTTCGTACGGTTTCATGGAATTACGTGGTCATTTGGGTGGTTTTGACCCCCCAACGCGCAATTTTAGCGCGCGCCGAGCTGCTGAAAACGACATAATTGGCCGTAACGCACGCACCGCACGTCTGATGGGTGTTTCGTCTCCTACTACATGTCACGAATAATTTTCCTAATGTTTTTGTGTGGTTTTAGGTCATTGGGAGCACATTTTCTCCGAATTCGACCGTATCACGCCGTTTTTGGTGTTTTATGACACCAGAAACGCGTTTCCGGTCACCGCGGTCAAACGACACCTCCGATTGACATGCCGTCTACCCGAAAATTTCAAAAATCACCTAACGGTTGTTGTCGTACGGTTTCAGGGCATTCCGAGGTCGTTCGGGTGGTTTTGACCCCCCAACGCACCATTTTTGCGCTCGCCGAGCTGCTGAAAATGACACAATCAGCCGTATCGTGCACATCGCACATCCTATGGGCCTTCAGTCTCCTCCTACACATCACGAATAATATTACTAATGTTTTCGTGTGATTTTAGGTCATTCGGAGCACGTTTTCTCGGAATTCGACCTTCTCACGCCGTTTTTGGTGTTTTATAACACCAGAAACACGTTTCCAATCACTACGGTCAAAATACACCTCCGATTGACATGAAATATGTCCGACCATTTCTCCAATCACACAACGGTTGTGTTCGTACGGTTTTATTGCATTCCGAGGATGTTCGGGTGGTTTTGACCCCCCAACGCGCCATTTTAGTGCGCATCGAGCTGCTGAAAACGACACAATCAGCTGTACCGCACGCACCACTCGTCCGATGGGCATTCCGTCTCCTCCTACATGTCACGAATAATATTACTAATGTTTTTGTGTGGTTTCAGGTCATTCAGAGCACGTTTGCTCCGAATTCGACCGTCTCATGCCGTTTTTGGTGTTTTCTGACACCCGAAACGTGTTTCCGGTCACCTCGGTCAAAAGAAACCTTTGATTGAAATTCCGTATGCACGAATATTTCAAAATTCACACAACGGCTATTGTCGTACGGTTTCATGGCATTCTGAGGTCGTTCAGGTGGTTTTGACCCCCCAACGCGCCATTTTAGCGCGCACCGAGCTGCTGAAAACGATACAATCGGCCGTACCGTGAACACCGCATGTCTGATGGGAATTCCATCTCCTCATACACGTCAAAAATAATATTCGTAATGTTTTTGTGTGGTTTCAGGTCATTTGGAGCACGTTTGATCTGAATTCGACTGTCTCACGCCGTTTTTGGTGTTTTTTGACACCGAAAACGCGTTTCTGGTCACCGCGGTCAAAAGAAAACTCCGATTGACATTCTGTCTACCTGAAAAATTCAAAAATCACACAAAGGCTGTTTTCGTACGATTTCATGGCATTCCGAGGTCGTTCAGGTGGTTTTGAACCCCCAATGCCCCATTTTAGCGCGCGCTGAGCTGCTGTAAAGGACACAATCGGCCGTACCGTGCGCACCGCACGTCCGATGGGTGTTCCGTCTCCTCCTAAACATCACGAATAATATTCTTAATATTTTCTTGTGGTTTTAGATCATTCGGAGCACATTTTATCTGAATTCGACCATCTCACGCCGTTTTTGGTGTTTTTTGACACCGAAAACGCGTTTCCAGTCACCGCGTTCAAACGACACCTCCGATTGACATTCCGTTTACCCAAACATTTCAAAATTCACACAATGGATATTTTCGTATGGTTTCATGGCATTTCGAGGTCTTTCGGGTGGTTTTGAGCCCGCAACGCGCCATTTTAGCGTGCGCCGAGCTGCTGAAAACGACACAATCGGCTGTACTGCGCGCACCGCACGTCCGATGGGCATTCTGCCTCCTCCTACACATCAAGAATAATATTTCTAATGTTTTCGTGCAGTTTCAGGTCATTCGGAGCACGTTTTCTCCGAATTCGACCATCTCACGCCGTTTTTGGTGTTTTATGACACCAGAAACGTGTTTCCGATCACCGCGGTCAAACGAAACCTCCGATTGACATACCGTCTACCTGACTATTTCAAAAATCACACAACGGCTTTTTTCGTACGGTTTCATGGAATTACGTGGTCATTTGGGTGGTTTTGACCCCCCAACGCGCAATTTTAGCGCGCGCCGAGCTGCTGAAAACGACACAATTGGCCGTAACGCACGCACCGCACGTCTGATGGGTGTTTCGTCTCCTCCTACATGTCACGATTAATTTTCCTAATGTTTTTGTGTGGTTTTAGGTCATTGGGAGCACGTTTTCTCCGAATTCGACCGTATCACGCCGTTTTTGGTGTTTTATGACACCGGAAACGCGTTTCCGGTCACCGCGGTCAAAATACACCTCCGATTGACGTGTCGTCTACCCGAACATTTCAGAAATCACACAACTGATGTTGTCATACGGTTTCATGGAATTATGGGGTTGTTCGGGTGGTTTTGACCCCACAACGCGCCATTTTAGCACGCGCCGAGCTGCTGAAAACGACACAATCAGCCGTACCGCGTGCACCGCACATCCAATAGGTGTTCCGTCTCCTTCTACACATCACGAATAATATTCCTAATGTTTTAGTGTGGTTTCATGTCATTCGGAGCACTTTTTCTTTGAATTCGACCGTCTCACGCCGTTTTTGGTGTTTTATGACACCAGAAACGCGTTTCTGGTCATCGCGGTCAAACGACACCTCCGATTGACGTGCCGTCTGCACTACGATTTCAAAATTTACACAACGTCTATTTTCATATGGTTTCATGGCATTATGAGATTTTTCGGGTGGTTTTTACCCCCAACACGCCATTTTAGTGCTCGCCGAGCTGCTAAAAATGACACAATCGGCCGTACCGCGCACACCGCACATCCGATGGGCATGTTGTCTCCTCCTACACATCACGAATAATATTCCTAATGTTTTCGTCTGGTTTCAGGTCATTCGGAGCACATTTTCTCTTAATTCGACCATCTCACACCGTTTTTGGTGTTTTATGACACCAGAAACACGTTTCCGGTCATCGCGGTCAAACCACACCTACGATTGACGTGCCGTCTGTCCGGAGTGCGGGGAGGGCTGTCCGGGGTGAGGGAGGGCTGTCCGGGGTGCGGGGAGGTCTATCAGGGGTGCGGGGAGGACTGTCCGGAGTGTGGGGGGGGGGGTGCTGTCCGGGGTGCAGGGAGGGCTGTCTAGGGTGCGGGGAGGGTTGTTCGGGGTGCGAGGGGGCTGTCCGGTGTGCGTAGGGGGGGGGGGCTGTCCGGGGTGTGTGTGGGGGGGGGGGGCTGTCCGGGGTGTGTGGGGGGGGGGGGGCTGTCCGGGGTGTAGGGATGGCTGTCCGGGGTGTGGGGGGCTGTCCGGGGTGCGAGGAGGCTGTCCGGGGTGCGAGGGGGGGGGGGGGGGGGGGGGCTGTCCGGGGTGCGGGGAGGGCTGTCCGGGGTGCGGGGGGGGGGGGGGGGGGGGGCTGTCCGGGGTGAGGGGGGCTTGTCCGGGGTGCGGGGGGCCTGTCCGAGGTGCGAGAGGGCTGTCCAGGGTGCAGGGAGGCTGTCCGGGGTGCGCGGGGGCTGTCCGAGGTGCGGGGAGGGCTGTCCGGGGTGCGGGGGGGGGGGGGGGCTGTCTGGGGTGCGGGGGGCCTGTTCGGGGTGCGGGGGGTACTTTCCGGAGTGCGGGGGGCCTGTCTGGGGTGCGGGAGGGCTGTCTGGGGTGCGGGGAGGGCTGTCCGGGGTGCGGGGAGGGCTGTCCGGCGTGTGGGGGGGCTGTCCGGGGTCGGGGGGGGGGGCATGTTCGCGGTGCAGGGAGGGATCTCCGAAGTGTAGGGAGGGCTGTCCGGGGTGTGGGGGGCTGTCCGGGGTGCGGGGAGGGCTGTCTGGAGTGTGGGGAGGGATGTCCGGGGTAGGCCGGGGACTAGAAATAGTGAACTCATCTCATTCATCAAAAACAAGTTTAATGGTTTATATTAGGAATCACATGTTTTTTTCAAAAATATTACAGAACATGCAATTCTATGCATTGAAAATTAAATGAACAAAAAATATCCAAATCATTAATCAGTTTCATGGTTACTTCTCAATTCATGCACACAAACATTGCATGAGTCCAAAACACACATGATACCCCCAAATCACAAAAAAACTCACTAGAAACCCAACATAAATATCAATAACAATCCCAACATTAAAATCAGAAACACACCTTGTGAATATGATGCGTCATGCGTGGTCATGACTACTACCTCCATTAGGTGGGTCAGGGGCCTACAACAAAAAAACATTATGAATATTTTCATAACAAAAATATTATAAATTAAATAAATAAATACAGTACAAACCTGTGTCGTCGGATCACCTGAACCATCACCTGGACGCACATATTACCGCAGTGCTCTAACCTCAACGATCAATTGCGCATTTACCTCCTCGGAAGCGTGCAGCCGTGCCTCGAAATATGACAACTATTGTGTCATCTGAGCAATAACAGGACCAACAACCGCCGCATGTGACACTACAAAACGAGGAATCCCTATTCCATAGGTCAAACTATATCCATTCCCGTCCTGACCAATAATGCGAGGAAAGATCTCATCCCTTCGCATGGGAAGCTGTCACTGGTCCTCTGGAAGATGTTCTAATTCAGCTTCAAATTGAGCCTGTGAAATATTTAAATATATATACATATATTAATATACAGATTTTATGTAAGTATTGGTAATGAGTACAAGAACTTACTAGCAATGTGGTAACCTCTAGATCATTGCGATCACGAGTCCTCATCCACACCGACATTTTATCAGTTGGTGCACCTTTCTCCCGCAACTGTATATGAATAGGATATAAACAAAAAACCGTATTAATTAAAAAAATTAAAAAATGAATAATAAATACCTCATGTTGGATATGAGACACGTGACGAGTCCCGATCCTGTGAGGTGGTCCCTGCAATGCTTGATTCTCGGAATGGCGTGTTGACACCTCCTACATTCAATTCATTCAAATTTAAAACAAATCACACATTATTGAAAACATATATACCAAAATAAATATACAAACCACAACACCCTCAATAGACCAATATGCAACTAAATCATGCCACTGAGCTGGGAGGACACCTCTCGGGACTTTTTCCAGAATGTATGGGGCACCCACACTTGGTACCCAGTGGTCCCTCTTGACTTTGCCTTTATAGTATTTCCACATCTTTCGGCATTTTATCATACACACTGGCCGAAACTCATCAGGACATACTTTTAAATTTTTCTATTAAAGAAAAAAATCACATATGTTATTGTTGTTTATAAATAGGGAATAAAGTAAAATGGTCTTCTTACCTGAACCTCCCTCCAAAGAAGATCTAATGTGTCCTGAGGGATAAAATCCCAGTCACGCGTGGTCAATGAAAATCGATGTGGATCACGTATGATATGACCTAGCTGATGAATAAATGCAGGTGCATTCCATCCCACAGGATGAAATACCTCATCAAATGAAACATCAAAAGTTGTGTCGAAATTCCATGAAAATATGCCACGACCAGGGCCTCTCTTGCGAGAGGAAGAAGCAGTCGAGTCTGATCCTGTTGAAAACAATTTTACATACAAATTGACAGATGCTATAAATATATATATATATATATATATGTTTATTAATTACATAAAAAATAGAGACAATGAAATTCCAACATACCTCGACCCTGAGACGTAGATGCCTCAGATGGATGATGTGGATCTTCTGCGTCTTCCCCTGACATGCCTACAGTCATGGAAAACATTAGTAAGGGGACTATCCAAAGTGTCCAAATGATAAATTGGATTGTTTTTAAAAAAAATAAAACTTGTACAATTGTTAATCAAACAAAAAGGGATTGAATAATTAGTTGTGAATGAATTTTAAAAAATCATAAAGTTCATAAAACAGATATACAAATTATGTACAAAACCAATTAATGCATATCCAAATTTTAAATTGAATTAATAAAAATTCAAGAAGCACATGAACCAAATGAATAATACCTCAATGAGAAGATACAACGATAATAACATCAATATAACATGAGTTAAATCACCCTAAATATTTATAAATGAATAAACTTCCAAAAGTGATGATTAAAACTTACAAGGATTTATAAAATGTTTAGATAATTTATGATATATTAGGCTGAATAGAGGGAAAACAATTATACCTTTCATTAAGCATGAAAATTGACCACTTCTCCTTCAATAGCCACTCTGACCCAATAAATATCTTCTTCACGTTGAACTACAATATGTTGATCAATCTGTTGGGAAATAAAAGGAACTTTCTCGGGTTCATCTTGTTCAAATATAAACAGTCCTCACCGAGACATTTTGACAACAACTTGCCAACATGGATTCGAATGCAAAGTAATGAAGAATACTTGTTCTGCTTGTGATGTCAAAATTAAAGGTTCATTATCAACTCGTTCATTTCTGTATAACATATATTTAAAATTCACCAATGAAAACTGATATTGATCGACTTTAAATTCACACACTGGATCAACCCAATTATATTTTTACAATATGTACTTCAACTTGTGTGTGTATACAACTTCAATGATGTCTATCAATTGACCATAGTAATAACTAGAATCGACAAATGGACAATCGATGCCACTATTTTTTGTTGCTTGTTTGTCATCAACATCTTTAATGAGAAATCAAAAACCATTAGCATCTATAGATTTATAACGACGAGCCGTTATAGATGGACCCTCATCTAGTTGGATAAATTCTTCAGTTAGCGTGGGGTCCCCTTACCCCCTCAGCTTATGAACCTACATAATTCATAGAATTCAATAATGATATATAAAGAAAGAAATTAGTATAATACTTCACTCATAATGAAAATCAATTTATACTTACATAATCCTTAAACCAATCATGAAATGACGCATAATGAGACTGTTGAATTTTCAACTCAGTCGCACGATACATCTCTTCTTTTAGATAATTAATGTGTTTCCTTAAAATGATAACGCGATGTTTAAATGATCAACTTATGAAAACAAAACATGTAAAATTTAAACAATAAAAGTGATAAGATACTTACTGCATTAATGGTGCAACTGATGGAGTATTGAACAAGATATATCGATGCGCTTGTATCCACTCAATGTTGTCCATATCATATGTGGTTCCTTCTCCAACTGGACCATCCTGAATCTGAGAGGGCTTATCTAATTTTGTTTCAACATCCGTAAGATATTCTGCACAAAAAGTAGTACACTCATCCATCAAATAACCATTGGCTATTGATGCCTCCGAACAAGCTCTATTGCGTATAAATCGTTTCAATGTTCTCAAATGCCGCTCAATATGATACATCTAACTTAATTGCACTGGAACAACAACCATTACTTCATCATTTAGGTGTACTTTCAAGTGGACCATAACATCGAAAAATGCGGGGGGAAATAGTTTCTCAAAGTGACAAAGTGTAAGTACAATTCGGTCTTGTAAACTTTTTAAATCACTCAATGATTGATTTCATAAACAAAGCTGTCTAAAAAAATTACTCATCTTAATCAATGACTGAACAACATTGGGGGATAAACAATCACAAATTGCGATTGGAATCAACTACTGAAGTAGTATGTGATTGTCATGACTTTTCAACCCTTGTAATGCCTTGCTCATCAGATTCACACACTTTGAAATATTAGAAGAGTAACCCTCAGGCACCTTGAGCATCTTCAAAATGGAAAGAAATGTATCTTTCTCCTTTTTAGTCATCGTATATTGTGCAACAGGAATATATGCCTTGTTTCCCTCATCTAACTGTAAATGCAACTATTTCCTTAAACCCATTTCTTCCAAATCATGATGTGCATTAACATGGGCCTTTGATTTTCCACTGACACCTAAAATGGTCCACAATATGTTATCACAAATATTTTTTTCAATGTGCATGACATCTAAATTATGCCTCATCATGTTAGTTTTCCAATAAGGAAGACTATAAATTTTTTTCTTTTTTCCAATTGTGACAGTGCTGCCTACCCGCAGCTCAAATATTATGTAGCGAAGGAGCCACCAAATCCTAAATTTCATATACCGTACGGATGTTTTCTTCCTCAATTTGCGATAACATTTCGACTCCTATCATGATCTTTGGTGCTGGGCTGAACTCTCTAGAACCATCAAATGCCACTCTGTCCTTTCTGAACCTGTGCTGAGGGGGGAGAAAACGTTTATGACCCATGTATGCCCATTTTTTGGAATTCTTAAGCCATAAATATTTTTTACTTTTCTTGCAACAAGGGAAAGAAAATTCCCCTTTCGTACTCCAACCTGATAAATTTGCATAAGCTGGGAAGTCATTGATTGTCCATAATAAAGCAGCCTACAGTTTGAAAATTTCATTCGTTTCACAGTCATAAGTCATCACACCATCGCCCCAAAATTCATTCAACTCATCAATAAATGGCTGAAGGTAAACATCAATCTTATCCCCTGGACTTTTAGGTCCATCAATAAAAGTGGAAAGTTATATAAATTGTTGCTTCATACAATTCTACAGAGGAAGATTATATGGAAATAACACCACGGGCCATGTGCTATGAGTTGCACCAACCATAGACTTGAATGGATTGAAACTATCTGCTGCCAATCCCAATCAGACATTATGAACATCTTTGGAAAATTCAAGATGTATCTTAAGGGGAAAGTAACACATTTTCTTTACGGAAATCGGTTTCCCCTGTATCACAATCTGACTTTGATGAGTCTGATTTCCCCTGTTCTCTTTCCACCTGAAAGCACCACAAACTATACAAATATCCAAATAGGCAGTTTCCTTTCTAAACAACATACAATTGTTTGGACATGCATCTATGGTCTCATATGTAAAACCCAAGTTCTCTATCAGCTTACGAGCATGGTAACACGACTCGAGAATCTTAGCATCGACAGGAAGAACCTTTTTCAATAACACCAACATCATGTCGAATGATGTGTCTAACCAATGATTCAAAGTCTTCAAATGCAACAACTCCACGATAAACGACAATTTATTGTAAGAAGTACATCTAGGATATAATTCTGTTTTTGCATCATCAATTGCTTCATAAAACCTCCTCGAATCACTATCTGCACCAGAGCAAAGATTTATCTCATCGGTCTCAAGATTCTGGATTTCAATGCCTTTAGGATCCAACCCACGTACCATTTCAGTAAGCATTGGATCATTCATCCTTGCATCAACATCCATCTGAACTGCATCCGTATTTTGACAAAGAACATATTCTTCTCTATGATGAGTCCAAATCTTATAATTTTTCAGAAATCCATTAAAGAATTGGTTCTCCCTCACAGTATCTCGTGTGAATTGATATTTGTTAGCACATTTTCTACATGTAAAACTAATATATTCACTTTAAAATCCTCTGGGGAAGTCAATAAACTGCATAATGCCATTGAAATACTCTCTTGACGTTCGATTTGGATGATCAATCCAAATCTTATCCATAATAAGATCCCTATAACAAACATTTACACAAGACTTATCACATTTTCATTTTTCATATCAAATATATTTAAAATAAATACTAATTAATTGTTTGTGAACCATTTATAAAATAATAATGTAAGTGAAAGCCCATGTCATACCTGATTGCGCTACAAACTTGGAAGGGAGGGGAGCCGAAGGCGGTGCTGCGAGGGAGAGGAGAGGCAGTGGTGGGGAACCGGAGCCGGAGCTGGTGTGGCGAGGGAGGGGATGGGTGGTGATGGTGACGGGGAGCCGGAGGAGAGTATGCGGTGAGGTGGTGACGGTGCAGCGAGGGTGGGATGATGAGGGAGGGGACCGAGGACAGGGGGAGCCAGAGTGGATGGGCGGAAGCGGCGAGGGGACGAGTAGCGGTCGTGCGAGGAGGGAGGGGACCGGGCGGCGGCGGTGCGACAAGGGAGATGACGGTGAAGGAGGGGACGGGTGGCGGTGGTGCGGTGAGGGAGGGGAAAAAGATGGAGGGGATGGGGGTTGGCGGGGTGCGGGGGGGGGGGGGTGTTCAGGGTGCTGGGGGGGAGGGACGAGGGGGCGGAGGGCCGAGGTTGGAGGTCAGAGGCCAAAGGCCAGAGGGCGGCCGGAGGGCTGTCGGAGGGCCGCCGGAGGGCCACCGTAGGGCCGCCGAAGGGCTTCCAGATGCAGGTGGCGGGAGGCGCGAGGGTATTGGGAGGCCGCATGGCGGAGGGCGGTCAGAGCCGGAGGGCAGAGGCAGAGGAATCCCAATGGATATGGAGGGCAGGGCAGAGGGCGGTCGGCGGAGGGCAGGGTGGCGGAGGGCAGAGGGAGGCCGGTGGAGGGCGGAAGGGCGATGGGGATGGCAGCGAGGGATGGTGCGCGGCGGCGGGGCAAGGCGCGCGACGACCGGGGATGGCGACGACGGGGAGGGCGCGTGGCGACGGGGAGGGTGGAAGGGTTTGGGGGGGGGCACCAAAGCGAGTTTTTTTAGGGAAACCTAGAGAACGCCATTGGAAGTCGCTATAGGTAAAGGGGCTCAAAAGCCCATATTTCTAGTAGTGATAGATTATGATAAATATACCTTGAGAGGAAATACAACATAAGAAATAGTGAAAGGGTGTAATATAAAATATTATTAACATAGATAAAAAATAATTCATAATAAGATAATAAATTTGAGATGTTTTAAGAAGGAAATCACTTTTTTTACGCAACATTTAAATAAGTAAGGAAAATTTCATTTTCAAGGAAATACCTAAATGTAAGATTATATTCATAAAAATTATAAAATTTTAAAAATTTAAAATGATTAAAACATGTAATATAAATAAATTCTTAAAAATAAATATTGATAAGAATATAGAGGAAAATGGAAGAGAAATCATGCAAAGAGTTTTCTCAAATTTTTAGTAAAACTTTTGTAAAAATAAATCTATAAGTTACTCTCAAAATATTTTTCAATATTAATTAAAGTATATTTAAATATTTTTTTAAATAATGAATGTCCTAATAACAGAATAATGAAAAATAAGGATAAAGTTTTAAGAAACTTGGAGCATAAGATAATAAATGACATGGACATTGAAAGAAATAGTTTTTTAGCATCAATTAAAGGATGAAAGTTACCCAAATTGATGAAAAAATTATAAAATTGGATTTAAATAGAATTATAGATAAATATGAGTACTATTAAATTAAATGAACATTTAACTTTAAAAAAATAAAAAAAGATATTTGTGGAAAAAATAATATTAACATGGAAGAAAAATATCCAAAGTAGAGAGTCAAATTTATCCTTAACAATGTCATATTTTATGATGTAAGAATCAATATAAAAGGATATTATGAAAAGGAAATGTAAATTACCTAGAAAAGAGAGAGGAAATATAGTGTGAGATAATTAAAGAGTATAATATACCAAACATATAATATAATAGTTATATAATAAAGTGTTTAACTCAAATAATGGAAATTGTTTAAAAAATACCCTTATGTACTTTACAAGGTATGACTGATGAATAAAAATATTAGATCATAATGAAAAGGTATGTAATTAATCAGAATATATTAATAAAAAATGAGTATGATAATTAGATTAGAAACCATATATAACTCTTTTGAAAGATATTTGTAAAGAGAGATAAAATATTAAAGAGAATGATTGATAAAATATCCTGAAGAAAAATACTAACATAGAGATCCCTTACTAACAAAAATAATTTATTAATTATGAATATATAAGAGAGGAAAATAGATAAGTAACACATGAAAAATAAATATAAAATAATGATTTATAAATTCAATTCTTTTAATATAAGATATAAAAGGGAAGATGAATAATATATAAGAAATACCATAAAATGATATAGATTTCGAAATAACCCCATACCTTGGGGATCAAATCTCTTTGTATTTACATTAACCTAGAAAATATTAAAATTAATTTTTTAAATAATTTAATTTAGAACCAAATTATTTTATATTTTATTGTTTTTTATTTATTCTTCACTCAATATCTTCATGTTGTTTATGTTGATTATTTATAGATGTTTGTTCTATATCCCCAAAACCACTTCTATGACAACCCATATATTTAATACACTTTATTTTATGATTTATTACATAAATATAGAGAAAATAAAACAAAAAAGATCATTAGGCCTAGTTTATTTGGGTAATTAGGTATATATAATAACAAATTACAATAGAAATATAGATACATAAACTAAAACTCATTAATATACCCTTAAAATTATTTAATCTCCTAAACTGTATGGGATAACCTGAGGACATACTTAAGAAGGGGGGGGGGGGCTATAAAAATTATTAAGGGAATAATAAAATCATAATAGAAAGCATTTATTATGTTTGAGTCGATATGAATGTAAAGATAATATAAAAGGGGTGAGAATCATAAACTTGAACAATGAGGCATGATATAACATGACAACATCAAGGATACATAGGAATATAAAAACAACATAAAAAATGAAATAATAAACATAAGTCAAGGATAACCACTGAGAAATAATAACTTAGTGTGATTAGTATAATATCCCATTCACCATACAAGGAATATCATGAGATCAAAAAATTACCCAATTTATTAGAGGGATATATAATTTCAATTCCACCCATCACATTCATATCATGTACATACATAATTGTGCCACATAGATTATACAACATAAGGATGCATTTCATAATTTTTAATTGAAATATTAAGGAGTATGGATTAAATACATAAAATTACCTAATCAATAAAGTATATGTATATCTAGGTGAATACCATTGAGTGGGAATTAGTATGGGTATTTACTTTGAAAATGTTTGTCATGAAAAATCATAGAATAATTTGGTAGTAGAACGAGGGTACATAATTATTCAGGGAAGGATTTAATAAGAGTGAAAATGGTATCTCATCACTTGGAAGTCAAAATCAAAATAATAGGGATGTGTAAAAAGATATTAGAAAATGGAAAATTGGAAATTAAAGGGAATAATATAAATAATGTGTTTGAATACAGTGGATAAAGAGAATATCACTTACCTTGAGAGGGTGATTCTAAAAGATTGGAAGAAGCTTCTTAATCACATTAGGACACATTGGGAGGGATATAAAGAGGTAATATGAGAGTAAATTTGTGATAAAAGGGTTTTTAGATAAGAGGAATGGGAGTTTGGGTTGGTTTTTATAGAAAAATAGAGGATAATTATTTATTATTTTCTAAACTTAGGTTTTGGATTCTATATGATAAATTAATCCAAACCAAAAAAATACCATAGTTTTTCCCATTTTTTTATTGCCAATAGGAGTGGATTTAATTGTTTTATAAGTTTAAGATCCTAAATCCTTAAAATAATTCCCTTGGTTATGTGTAAGTGAGTCATGTCTATAAATAATTTATTTTAAAACCTTAAAATATAATATAGGTTTTGGAGGATTCATTAAGGGTTTATAAAATTTATCAAATTATATTAAAAATAAATTACTTTAAAGAGGATAAATATTTTTGGCCATGGATACTCTTTATAGCATTCATTACATCTACTTTTTCATTTCATGATGTCATAACACATTTTATATAATTATACCATATTTAATTTTTACCCAAAAATTGAAATGTTTTAAAAAATTATAAAAAAATAAATATTGGATAATTCTTTGTTATTATTTCAAAAAATATATTTATTTGATCAAAATAATTATATAAATATGATAATTTACACTTTTATTTCTAAAATCCCCATTTATTGAGAAATATTGATTTTTTTGATAATAATAGTTTTATGACCCTTATAAATATTATATTTGACTTCATAAAATTATATTATAATTTATATTTAATAAATATTTTTAATAATAATATTTTATTTTAAAATTTCATTAATTCATCAAAAATAGTGTTTTGATTGAAACTATACATATCCCAAAAATACAATTTTCATTTCATTGTATCAAAATATATTTTTTTATCGAACTTATTATTTAATAATTATAAAGTAGTAATAAAAGATAAATATAATCATTAATTTATATAAAAAAATATAAAAATTCAAACTATTAGGGTTTGGATACTTATCCTTTTATTACACTAGTGAATTTCTTTAGGGTTTGGTGTGTGATGATGAGATTTTATTGGGGGTGGTTCAGTGATCATGTTTTGAGCCATGATCCTGATGAGCTTGAACATATCCCAGAAACAATTTCACTCATGATTTAATTATTGGATCTTGGATTGTGTTTGGTTAAGGGTAAATACTGTTGGTCAGAGTGGATACTCAAGAGGGGGGAGGGGGTCATTTGAGTTACAAAAATTTTTTTTGTTAAAAATATTTCTCTTAAAAGCCCCCTATTTAAAAACAATTTAAACTATAGTGAATTTATACAGAGTGTAAATGTTCAATTAGTTTCTCAAAGATTGATTAGGTCTCTGTTAAATTAACTTTTGAAACTAACTTACTGGTTTACAATAATTATAAACACTTACTAATTTAACTATCTAAGTAACTTTAAAACAAATTGTATTTCAATTTAATTAGCCACGAAATATGAAATATATAGTATACTTATGACTTAAAATAAAATGCACAGTAGATGTAACTAAGAGGTTCAGTCTCAAGCTGAGACTTAGTCCTCTCAAACAATTTATATAAATTTGATCCACACCCTGGATCGGGGTAAACAACATTTAAGGCACTGTCCAGGTACAAAGACCTCTACCAAAGTTCTTTGTGGGAAAACAGACAATAACTCACATGCTGTCCAGGTCTTACATGACCTCTACCACTATCCATAGTGTGATTCAAAGAAGTTATAGAGTTTTAATGAGGATTTAAAAATCCTCCAGCTTATCATATAAGACACTATGTGTAAGAAATATACAGATTATACGCACTACTCAAAATGTAAATAAAAGAATCACTAAAATAATGGATAAGAGTTTAGAATGATATAGTGATGTGAAGTGCAGCTCTGGTCTCTTTTGATTTATCAGAAATGCTTCTGAGTCCTTTTCTAGTTTTTTTCTAAAAAACAAAGTGTCATTATCTTCCTTGGTTTTCAGGTTTAGCTTATCATCTTGAGTGTATAAAGTGTTTGATGTAGTTCTTCACTCAAGATGCAGCTTGTGTTCTCATCTAGAATGAGTGGCTTCGTGTATATCGAGTGATCTTCCAGTATGAATGTAACTTTTTTACTTTGTGTGAATGCACCACGATTTCAATGCTGTTCAGCCCTTGCCTTTTTCACCCTTCACTTTTCTTCTTGATTTCTTAATTCTATACAATTTGCACGGTCTTTGTCCTTCCTTTTATAGCTTTCAGATCTGGTAAAAAGAATGATTACCTTTTTATGGGTACTAGGTACGGTTCCCTAACATGCCAACAATACACATTAAATAACATTAATTGCATTAAAATAATCAAATATAACCGTTTCTTTAATAAATAAATAATATTTAGAGTATAGAGTTTGAATGGTCAGTCTTTCATCAGTAACCTTCTGTAGGTAGCGGTTGACTTTATGTAATAGCGACCTTCCATCAGTAGCTCTTTGATCATGTACCAGTAGCTCCTTGTATCAGTAGATGTTTGAACTTGTATCTGTTTCTCTTGGTATCAGTAACTGTTTGATCTTGTATCGGTAGCTCTTGGTTTTGGTAGCTATTTGATCTTTTACGGTAGCTCTATATATCGATGACTTCATCTATCGGTAGAATTTTCTTCTATCGGTAGCTCTTTTTGTATCGGTAGCTTCATATTGGTAGAATTACTTATATCGGTAGACTTACTCTTGGTAACTGTAGTGTAACAGTAGATTGTATCAGTAGCTTGATGTATCGGTGGCTTCGCTTCTGTATCAGTGATATATGTATCAGTAGACTTATGCATACATGTAGACTTGTTCTATCGGTAGCTCAGTTTATGTCGGTAGCTGTTTGTATCGGTGACCTTAGCTTATCGGTGACTATGTCTATCGGTAGACTAAGTACCAGTAGATCTGTATCAGTAGCTATAATCAAATTAGAGACTAAATACCCATCTGTTTTATGCAGAACATATCCAATTGATTTAGAATTACTTCAAAACTCATATAAACATAGATAAACATTGAGTAACATATTTCAAAGATTATTTTACTATTATTATCATCTTGATAGTAGAATATCATAAATTGAAATAATTAATATATAGATAAACATTAATTGGGATTATCAATGTATGTGAAAGCATAATTTGGATTATCAAAACAGGTGAGGTCAACAATATCCCCCTTTTTGATAATAACAACTTATGATATTTCAGTTTTAAAATAATGATTAATTGTATCAAAGGATTTATCATTAAATTCAATTATATCAGAGAAAACAGTATATTATAGAACATAATGTCTCAGAGGTAGAATTAAATGCAATGGTATCAGAGGGGAAAAGCATAGTAGCTCTTCCTTAGATAATATTTCTCCCCCTTTGATACTTTGATAATATTTATCCCCCTTTGATACTTTGATAATATTTCTCCCCCTTTGTGATAATCAAAAAGTGGGATACAACAAAGAGAAAAGGAACAAAATGAAAAAGAAATAAAAGCCATTTGTATTTCATATTTCAAAAAAGGTACAAGGAAATAAAACAAAATACAAGGGATTACTATAAAATATCTTAGCCACCTATTTAATCCACGTCCTCAATGTGAGATTTTCCATTTGAATCAGAAGAGGATTCAGACTGTGTGAATGCAGGTAAAGGCTTAGGAATTCCAGAAATGATCATAGGAGGCTGAGCCACTAAAACTGTTCTTGGCCTGTATTTAGGAGTTCTTTGAGTGATTATAGGAGTAAGGATTCAGATGGCTTGGTCTGGAGTCATCTGAACAGGAGAAGCAATAGAGGTATGGGCAGGTAAGGCTGGAGGTATAATCACTGGTATAGCATCGACATGCAAGAAAGGAAATAAAATATTTCTAAAATCCATAATTATTCCTCCTCCTCTCTCCATAGCAGATATGAAATCATCCTTGTTCTCCATGAATTTTTCCAAGGCTGGAGTCAGTTCCCTTAGCTTGACTTGCTCTCTGAAGTCTTTATTGACAGGAGGTAACTTTTGGTTTTCTAACAGAAGTTTGAAGTGGTTGTTGAGTTGATGTTTGGTTTAAATCCTTTAAAAATAGTAGTCTACCTTTTCATTCACTTATTTTTGAGAGGCATATGCGTCTCTCATATAGTCTTGAACAATCTTCATTATTTCTCTTGCTGGATATATAGTATAAATCACCACTTTTCTCAGGTTGGATGAGTCCACAGATCCACTGGTTGAAGATGAACCAAGCTCCTCCTTCATCACAGCTCGAAGTTGGTTTAGTTCTATTGAAGGTCTGGAGGCAAGAGAACCAACAAAGAAAGATACGGTTTCCTTGAAGTTTTTAGTCAACCCACTAATAAGATTTTTCACTTGGGAATCCAGGGTGCTAACATGATCTTTCATGGAGGTTTTAAAACCTTCAAACACTGATACCATCTGGCTCAAAACACTTTTTACATAAGATAAATCTTTATCTTCTTGGGGTTTAGAACTCATATAAGATTCTAAAGAGATAACAAATTTCTTAAGAGATTCAAAATCCTCTTCCAGTCTAGATACTTGAGTTTGGAAAGCTGTAACTTCATCCACCATTTCTGCCACAAAGGTAGAGACATTACAACCGAGAGAGAGTTCAAAAGACTTTTCCAAATTTCTCATCTCTTTAACAAAACAGTGGTTCAACTCAGAAATAGAAGCACTAAAGGACTCTTTCAGCTCATCATTTAAGTATTCAAGGTTAGACCTGGTGATCATATCAGCAGGTGCAACCACAACAGGTGCTCTTTCAGATACTATGCTGGCCACTGATTCATTCATAATCAATTGAATCGATGCCACCATGAAGCTTCCATTTTCCTTATTTCTTCCACAAAACTGATTTTGAGATTTGATTTTAGCTTGTCCAGGTCATGCATTTTGACCACATCTTCAGGTAACAACTCAGTCTGAATATCATAATTTGTTTTTGGTCTATTGAGGGATGCCTCATTATCAGAATCTGTATATTCTAAACCACAAACCACAAAACCTGGGTCTTCTACCCAATCCTCAATTTCAATAGCCACTGACACACTACCAAATATGGTTTGCTGCTCCCCCTCAACTGGTGCATTCTCTTGTATAGCAAGAGCATTCTCAGCAGGTCTTTCTTACTCATATGAATCTTCTACTATCAATTCCATCTCTACAACAGCTGCAACAACAAGAGGCTCCTCTAGATTAGGAACAGGTCCTTCCATCTCACCCACTAATTCTTTAACAGTCACAACTGAGCTTCCAATCAATGGACTCAGACTTAAGCAAACAGAATTAGAGGCTTTAGATTCATTCTCTCTTTCTTGTTCATGCTCAGGGGCTGGCTGGTCTTCCTCATTGGCAGGTGTCTCTTCTTCTACTAAAGTCTCCGTTCTAGAGGATACAATTTCAGCAACAGGACTTGGGGGAAAATATAGATCTCTTCCATTAGCCATAGAGGTATCCTCTTCATCAGTCTCATCATTGTACTCAGGTTCTTCTTCATCAGGTCCTATACCTGGATCCCTCACATCCTTAGGCCTTGAAGGATGATCCACATGATTGAATTTATCATAAACCTTTTGGTCATCATTAACCCAATCTCCTCTCCATGTGTTCCAATTTATCTTTATATATTTGAAAACAGTGCTTGTGATACAGAAGTTGTTCCTTACTACCACAGTCTCATCTTGAGACTCAGCTACCCCTTTCACTTTGATCATCATTGAGATCAACTTGGAAAAGAATAAGGCATTAGTCTTTGATTTTGTCCTGGTCATGTCTTCCATTTGAATCATCAGCAATCTGCATAGATTCACTTTTACACAATGTCTCAAGAGATGCAGAAGATAGATATCCTGATATCTTAAATTAGAAAAGTCCCCTCTCCTTGGAATTAAGACATGCTGCACAAACTTGAACAAAAATCTGTTCTCTCCATCCATTTCAGCAGCCACCACTTGTCTTTGATTTCCATTACTGATGAGCTCGTCTAGGGTAGTCTCATAATTGAATATATCACTTGTATATGGTATTGATTTCGAGACATAGCCAGAAACACCTTCATGTAAAACCTTCAGGCATTCAACCCATTCAACGGATGAAAAAGATATATCCTTTCCATTCACATAAGAAATCACTCGGTTATCATATTATGACTTCTCAAAACTCACAAACTCATAAAATTGTTTAACTAGCTTCAGATAGTAGGGGCCATTGTTGTTCGAAAAGAAATCTACCCACTTTTGATCTTCCAACACCTCGAGAACTAACGATTTTTATAGCCAACAACCATTCCATCCACAACTCTTTTTTGATCACAATAACTCTATTTTGTAAATGAGGGTTCACTGGTCACCTCCCTGACCTTGTTCTACCAACACTACCACTTGCTTCTGGCCTGGAATTCTGCTTATTTGCCTTCAGCTAAATAGTGTAATCTTTGATGGTAGGAAGTTTGGTTTTTTCCATCTCTGGTTCGAGGGATTTAGGGTTTTTTAGAGATTCAGGAGCTAAGGTTTGAGTGTAAAGGAAAGATTTGGTGGATTCATAAGTAACCAGGACTTAGTTTTATCATTTAGGAATCATAAAATAAATAAATAAAATAAAATAAAGTAAAAAATATTCAGATTCTAGCGGCAGATAGAAGTTTAAAACAGCGCACTCATCGGTAGGGTTTATCGGTGGGAATTCCTATCAGTAAGGTGCATCGGTGAGGTTACATCGCATCGGTGAGGTACTCACATCGGTGAGGTTACATCGCATCAGTGAGATTATATTGCATCGGTGAGGTACCTACCAATCAAGTTTAATCATTCAGAACTCATTCCTAATGTAACATAACCTATTCAAACTTAAAGGCTTGGTGAAAATTTCAGCTAATTGATGTTTAGTACCTATAAATTCAAGAGTAATATCACCTTTTTGGTAATGATCTCTAAAAAAGTGGTGCCTTACATCAATGTGTTTGGTCCTAGAGTGAGATATAAGGTTCTTTGAAATATTAATTGCACTAGTGTTATCACAGTTAATTGAAACATGATTAAAAACATATCTATAGTTCAAAATAGTGTATTTCATCCACAGAATTTGTGCACCGCAACTACCAGCAGCTATATACTATGATTCGGAAGTGGAAAAAGCTACAGAATTCTTCTTTTTACCACACCAAGATACTAAGGATTTTCCCAATAAATGACATGTTCCAGATATTCTTTTTCTATCCAACTTACAACCAGCAAATTCAGCATCTGAATAACTCATTAGATCAAAAGATTGTCCTTTTTGGTAAAACAAACCTAAATTTACAGTGTGTTTAAGATACTTCAAAATTATTTTAATAGCAAGTAAATGAGATTGTTTTGGATTAGATTTAAATATTACACACATGCACACACTAACCATAATATCTGGTCGACTAGATGTAAGGTAAAGTAAGCTTCCAATCATACCTCTGTAATTGGTTTGATCCATTGGTTTCCCAGTTTCATCTGTATCCAATTTACAGACTGTAATCATAGGAGTATCACTTTCCTTAATACTATCCAAACCAAAATGTTTTAAAATATCCTTTGTATATTTACTTTGATTCAAAATAATACCATTTTCATTTTAAAAAACTTGAAATCCAAGAAAATATTTGAGTTCTCCCATTAAACTAATTTCAAATTCATTTTGCATACTCTTTGAAAAATTAGTACATAAATAATGTTTATAAGATCCAAAAATAATATCATCAACATAGATTTGTACTATCAAAATATCTTTAGAAATTCTTTTAACAAAAAGAGTTGGATCAGCAATCCCTTTAGTAAAACTTTTTGAAATAGGAAAATTACTAAGTCTTTCATACCAAGCTCCTAGAGATTGTTTCAAACCATATAAATCTTTGGATAGATTGAAAAATAGATTTGGAAAATAAGGATTAGTAAATATAGGTGGTTGTTCAACAAAAACATCTTCAATTATAAAACTATTTAGAAAAGCACTCTTGACATCCATTTGATATAACTTGAAATTCAGATGAGCAACATTGGAAATCAAGATCCTAATAGCTTCTAATCTAGCTATAGGGGAAAAGTTTCCTCATAGTCTATACCTTCCTCTTGACTATATCCTTGTGAAACTATCCTAGCTTTTTCTAACTATATTTTCTGATTCATCAACGTTGTTTCTAAAAACCCATTTAGTGCCTATTGTAAAAGTGTCATTGGGTCTGTCAACTAATTCCCAGACTTTGTTTCTTTCAAATTGATTTAATTATTCTTGCATAGCCATTACCCAAAATTCATCGTTGATTGCATCATTTACATTTTTAGGTTTTAGATGTGAAATAAAGACTTGATGTTCAACCTGGTTTCTTAGAGAAGCTCTAGTCTGTATCCCTCTATCAATATTACCAACAATAGAATCCAAAGGATGATTCTTTAGAATCCTAGTTGATCTAGTAAAGGTAGGGCTATAAATTTCAGGTTCATCTATAGGTTTGGGTTCAACAGAAGTAGATTCTGGAATATGTCCAGAACTGGATGTTTTTACAGCAGGTTCTTTAGTTTTATCATTAAGATCTAGAATACTCAAATCTTCTTCAAGATTTTCAAGAGAAGGCTTAGGTTCATGTGGATCAGTTTCATCAAACTTGATGTGAACAGATTCTTCAACACATTTGTTTCTTTTGTTAAAGACTCTATAGGCCTTTCTAGTTAAATAATAACCAAGAAAAAATACTTCATCACTCTTAGAATCAAACTTTTCAAGATTATCCTTGGTATTAAGAATAAAGACTTTGCAGCCAAAGACTCTGAAGTAACTAACTTTGGGTTTACTATTATTCCATAGTTCATATGGGGTCTTCTTGAGAACAGGTCTAATTAAGACTCTATTGATAATATAACAAGCTATATTCACAACTTCAGCCCAAAAATAAATAAGCGGGTCATACTCATTAAGCATAGTTCTAGCAATTTCTTGAAGGGTTCTATTTCTTCTTTCTACTACACCATTCTGTTGAGGTGTCCTAGGGGCAAAGAAATTGTGACTATAGCCATTGTATGAGCAATAAGATTCAAACTCTTGATTTTCAAACTCCCAGCCATGATCACTTCTCAGGGTTTTAATCTTAAGTCCACTAAGGTTCTCTACAGACTTGGAGTATTTAATAAAGTAAGGACAAGATTCACTTTTGCGAGCTAAGAAGTATACCCAAGTATATCTAGAAAATTCATCTACTAAGACATAGACATAGTTCTTCTAATTTAAACTAGAAACTCTAGAAGGTCCAAACAAGTCCATGTGAAGCAACTCAATAGGTTGATACGTTGAAACTTATTTCTTTGATTTAAAAGAGATTTTGTGTTGCTTTCCCTTTTGACAGGGATTACAAACTTTGTCTGATGGGAATTCATGCTTAGGTAGGTATCTAACTAAGTTCTTCCTAGTCAGTTTTCTAAGTAAATGAATGTTGAAGTGTCCTAATATTCTGTGCTAAATCCAGGATTCTTTATGAAAATCATTTAAACAAGTAACATTTTGTTTTGATAAAGAATTCAAATCAACAGCATAAACATTTTCATTTCTCAAGGAAGAAAATACTAAAATAGTTTTAGAGTTAAAAACATTACAAGAGTCATTTTCAAACTTAAAATTAAATCCATCATCACATAACTGAGAAATACTTAACTGATTGTATTTAAGTCCATTAACAAATAAAACTTTAGAAATTAAAACTGAATTAATGTTACCAATCTGGCCTAGGCCGATGATTTTTCCTTTAGAATTATCACCAAAGGTGACATAGCCTCCATCAACCTTTATTAAGATTTTAAAGCATGAATAATCTCTAGACATGTGCCTCGAACATCCACTCTCCAAGTACTATACCTTCTTATGAAAACTCTTCAAGTAGGTCTCCTACAAAAGTGGTTTAGATAGAAAATGATTTTGGTACCCAGATCTTCTTGGGTCCATAAAGGTTAGCAAGCAAGGCTTTAGGTATGAAAATTTGTTTTATGGGTCTCATATAATTTATAGAATCAATAGATTTTGAAATATAAACTTTGTTTGATCTATAACAATGTGAATAACTAGTTGAGGCATATGAATTTCCAGAACTCGAACAAGTAGAATTTTGTCCAGATTTAGGAATAAATTGATTTTTGGTAAACTGTCTCTATCCAGGATGATAGACTATTACAGTGGTATATTTTGGTGCCACTTGTTTACCTAGAATTTGAATAAGTGTATCTTTTCCATTTGTGAATTTTTTAGGTCCTTCCTTAATTTCTCATTAGACAATTTCAGTTCAGTATTTTCTTTTAACAGTTGAGCATTCTTTTCCTTTTAAATTTCAAGGGTAGATTTAAAAGTGCTAGATAAAGAATGATATTTATTTAAGGCTTTATACTTGTAATTTAACTCATTACATGTCTCTTATAGCATATTATAATATTCAAATAATTATTCACTAGACATATTTTCAGATTCAAAATCAAAATCAGAATCAACTCCAGAATATTATGAATTTAAAGCAGGAGGGTCCAGTGTAACCTCAGATGTGTTTGTCATAAAACACATGTTAGCCTTGTGAGAGTCTTCATCCATAGCAGAATCAGAATCACTTGAAGTGTCTTCTGAATCACTCCAAGTTTCTTTCATTGCTTTCTTATACTTGCTGTCCTTATAGTCAAGTTTCATATTGAACTTCAATTTTGGGCAGTCTACTTTAATGTGATCTTTTCTTTTACATTCAAAGCAAACAACCTAATCACTCTTGTCAAATTTCTTCCAATATTTCTTCCAGTGTCCTTTGTTCTCATATTTACCTTTGTAGTTTTATTTTATGAATAATTTCTTCTTCCTATAGAATTTCTTAGATCTTTTAGCTATTTGAGCCATCTCATCATCTCTATCAGAATCTGTACTTTCACTTGTTGAACTTTCAGTAAGTGTGTGAATTTTCTCCCTTTCCTTGATCTTTGAGGCAGTAGACTTAAAAGTCACCGAATTCCTTTTATGTTCATCATCTTCTTCTTTATTCACCTAAAGTTCTTCCTCATACATCATAAGATTACCAATAAGCTTCTTAACAGGTAGTGAAATTATATCACACGATTCTCTTATGGAGATAGATGCACCTCTCCATATTTCTGGAAGACATCTTAGTATCCTCATAATTTGTTCCTTTACTGGAACAACCTTTCCAAGGGAGCTCATAGTATTAAAAATTTCATTGAACATGAGATATATGTCAGAAATGGGTTCATCAGGCTTCATTTTAAAGTTATCATATTTAATAGTATAGTTATTCAGCCTCATTTCTTTAACATTGGTTATTCCCTCATGGGAAACATCCAACGTGTCTCATATTTCATAAGCAGTTTTACAAGAAGAAATGCGATTGGATTCTTTATCTCATAAAGAATAGTACAAGGCATTCATAGCTTTACACTTATTATTGTAAAATGTTTTAGTAGGTTCATCCCAAGTAGTTCTATCAGTTTCTGGAATTTTATATCGAGTATCTATAGCAGTCCATATATCAAATCCCATACTTTCCAAAAGAATTTTCATTTTAAGTTTCCACTATGCATAGTTTGTACCATTAAGTAAAGGTGGCCTATTGGTAGCAGCACCTTCTAGTCTATTATCCATAACTATATTTTAGAAAATAAATTTAAAGAAATAAAATTTAGAACTAACAGAAATTTAATATCTTTAAAGATGCAACTAAAATCACAGTTGAAAAATAGAGTGTTTTGAAATACTGTATTAATAAAAACAATCCTCTAATACCAAATGTTGGTCAGAGTGGATACTCAAGTGGGGGGGTGAATTGAGTTCCTATAAAAATTTCTGTTAAAAATATTTCTCTTAAAATCCCCCTATTTTAAAAAAGTTAAACTGTAGTGAATTTATACAGAGTGTAAATGTTCAATTAGTTTCTCAAAGATTAATTAGGAATCTGTTAAATTAACTTTTGAAACTAACTTACTAGTTTACAATAAGTATAAACACTTGCTAATTTAACTATCAAAGTAACTTTAAAAGAAATTGTATTTCAAAGTAATTAGCATTGGAATATGAAATATATAGTATACTTATGACTTAAACTAAAATTCACAGCAGATGTAACCAAGAGGGTCAGTATTAAGCCGAGACTTAGTCCTCTCAAACAATTTACATAAATTTGATCCAATCCATGGATCAGGGTAAACAACAGTGAAAGCAATGTCCAGGTACAAAGACCTCAACCACAGTTCTTCATGGGAAAACAGACAACTCATAGGCTGTCTAGGTCATACTTGACCTCTACCACTATCCACAGTGGGATTCCAAGAAGTTATAGAGTTTTAGTGAGGATTTATAAATCCTCCAGCTTAGCACATGAGATAGTGTGTGTAAGAAATATACAGAGTATACACACTGCTCAAAATTTAAGTAAAATAATCACTAAAATAATATATAAGAGTTTAGAATGCTCTAGTGATGTGAAGTGCAGTTCTGGACTCTTTTAATTTATCAGAAATGCTTCTGAGTCCTCTGATTTTTGTCTGAAAAATAGAGTGTCGTTCTCTTCCTTGGTTTTCAGGTTCATCTTATCAGCTTGAGTGCATGAAGTGTTTGATGTAGTTATTCACTCAAGATACAACTTGTGTTCTCCTCTAGAATGAGTGGATTCGTGTATGTCGAGTGATCTTCCAATACGAATGTAGCTTTTTCCTTTGTGTGATTGCCCCATGATTTCAATGCTGTTCAGCCCATGCCTTTTTCACCCTTCACTTGTCTTCTTGATTTATTAATTATCTATAATCTGCACGGTCGTTTTCTTTCCTTTTATAGCTTTCAGCTCTGGTAAAAAGAATGATTACCTTTTTATGGGTACTAGGTACGGTTCCCGAACATGCCAACAATACACATTAAATAACATTAATTGCATTAAAATCATCAAATATAACCATTTCTTTAATAAATAAATAATATTGAGAGTATAGAGTTTGACTAGTCAGTCTTTCATCAGTAGCCTTCTATAGGTAGCGGTTGACCTTATGTAATAGTGACCTTCCATCGGTATCTCTTTGGTCATGTACCAGTAGCTCCTTGTATGGGTAGTTGTTTGAACTTGTTTCGGTAGCTCTTGGTATTAGTAGTTGTTTGATCTTGTATCGGTAGATCTTGGTATCAGTAGCTGTTTGATCTTGTATCGGTAGCTCTATATATCAGTGACTTCATCTATTGGTAGACTATGCTTCTATCAGTAGCTCTTTTTGTATCATTAGCTTCATATCGGTAGATGTACTTATATCAGTAGATTTACTCTTGGTAACTCTGGTGGAACAGTAGCTTGTATCAGTAGCTTGATGTATTGGTGGCTTCACTTATGTATCAGTGATATATATATCGGTAGACTTATGGATACTAGTAGACTTGTTCTATCGGTAGCTCAGTTTTTGATGGTAGCTATCTGTATCAGTGAACTTATCTTATCAGTGACTATGTCTATCAGTAGACTAAGTACCGGTAGATCTGTATCAGTAGCTATAAGCAAATTAGCGACTAAATACCTATCTGTTTTATACAGAAAATATCAGATTGAGTTATAATTACTTCAAAACTCATATAAACATAGATAAACATTGAGTAACATATTTCAAAGATTATTTTACTATTATTATCATCTTGATAATATAATATCTTATATTGAAATAATTAATATATAGATAAACATTAATTGGGATTAACAAAGTATGCGAAAGCATAATTGGGATTATCAAAACAGGTGAGGTCAACAAATACCAATGATGCTCTCTCCCTCAGAATCTCTAATAAATGGTCTTCATAGGGTTTGATCCTACTAGTCAAGATCATCAATTCCTTTGTCTGTATAAAATGAATTTATCATAACCACATGCACACACACAAACACACATACACACATATATATTAATCATATGATTACTATATAATGTCCATAATATAAATGGGTATAATACTTATTAGTATTTTAAATCTAATGGGATATAACTTATAACATTCTAAAAACGAAAGTAACACATCCTTTTTCTATAATTTCATTTCTTAATCTAGAATTTACTCATTTTAAAAGGTAATTTAATTTATAAATGTTTGGGTCATTGCATTATTCACCCTTTTATAAATTCAACTTCAATATTTCATTCATACAAAAATATATGAGGGTACTTCTATTTTATCACCTATTCTGGTTCCCAAATCACTTCCCCAAACTTGTGGTTCCACCACAATACTTTGACTAGATGGGTTTTTTGTTTTGTAAAACCTTGTATCTATAATCTAATATCTTCACTAGATACTCCTAGTATGAAATATAATTCTCCACTGATACCACCTTTGTATTTATTAAGTGTGAGGGGTCTGGTATGTACTTCCTCAAGAGGGATACATGGAGCACATTATGTACATGAGATAGGTTAGATGTGAGTGTTAGTCTATAGGTCACCACCCCGATGCGATCAAGGATCTTGAAGTATCCAATGTATCTTGGAGTAATATTTCCATTCCTCCAAAACATCATTAATTTTTTCCATGGGGATATAACAAGGAACACTTTATCTCTGACCTTAGACTCTAGGTCTCATAGATGATTATATATACATATTTTATATAATATTTTTGCAGATTTCATTTGATACTAAATGGTTTTAACCTTCTCAAAAATTTCATAGAAAAGATCATGACCCATTATATTGTGTTCTCAAACTTTATCTCAATATATTAGGGTCTGACACCTCTTCCCATACAGAGCCTCATAAGATTCCATTTGAATGTTAAAATGGAAACTATTATTATATGAGAACTCCACTAGAGGAAGGTATTGATCCCAACATCATTATAAATCTATTAACATGATATAAAAATATCCTACAAAGTTTGAATGGTTATTTTAGATGGAACATCCTTCTCAAAGTGATAAGAAGTGATGAAGCTCAGTTTTTCATCAAACACTTTCTAAAGACTTCTCAAAAACCTTGAGTTAATCCTTAGATATTGATCATATACAATAGAGAGTGGAAATACATATAGTCTTACCACTTACCTTATGTATATATTAGATATTTTCTCAATATATAAATATTCCTTGATAAGAATTAAATATAATAACATGGTAAGGTGATTTACTACCACATAGATGGAATTATTACCTTTATGGGTCCTAGGGAGTCCTATGATGAAATCCATGGTTATGTTTTCCAATTTCCATACTAGTATGGGAAATGGTTGTATAATACCCTTAGGCTTCTATCATAAAACCTTTAATTTTTGGCATACCGTTCAATGTGATATAAATTATATATTCTATATCTTTATGTTATCCAACCATAAGTATTACTTAAAATCTTTACACAACTTTGTGATTTCTGGATGAATATATAAGGACAATATATGCACATCATATAGAATTTCCCTCTTTTGTTATGGTTTTTATGGGACTTGTATCTGAGTTCCAAACCTTATAACTCTATCTTTAGCAAATTTAAACTCTAGAATATTCACTTTATTTTCTAGTAGTACCTCATCATCCTTATGAGCCTACTTGATTCTCTCAAGAATAGATTCTTGAACAATAATTTGTGTATGTTAGGACAAATATCCTTTTATTATTCCCATGTATATCCTATGTATGTCTAAGAATAGTGTATTCCTTTCAATTCTCATCATGGATAGGGTTGTAAGATCCTTTCTACTCAGAGAATCTGCCACTCTTTTCACCTTCCTAGGATGGAAATGTATTGAATAATAATAATTCTTGATCATCTCTAACCACATTCATTAGCACATATTGATATAATTTTGAGTGAAAACATACTTGAGGATTATTTGATCTATATATATGTCACACTTCTCCCCATAGAGATAATGTATCCAAATATTCTATGTGGAGATCATTATATCCAATTCTAAATCATGTGTTAGGTTGTTCTTCTCATGGATCTTTAATTGATGGGAGTCATAGGCTATAAATTTTTATCTTACACAAGTACACAACCCCATAATATTTTTTACACATCATTATAAATCAAAATTACTTCCCCACTAGTGAGTAATGTGATTATAGGTTCAATGATTATAATATTTTTCAACTATTTAAATCACTATTCTCATTCATATATTGAAAAAAACTTGAATTTATTCTGATTTATCTTGGTTAATGGTCTTGAAAATCATAATAATTTTCTCACAAATCAATAATAGTACCCATCTAATCCAAATAAACTACAAATTTCTATCATAGAGGTTGGTATGGGTCATACTTCAATTGCCTCTATTTTTTATGTTTCCACATATATCCCTTTGCTGGTGATAACATTCCCTTGTAATTTTACTTTATTTATCAAAAACTCACATTTACTATACTTTTCATACATCTTTTCTTTTCTAAATATCTTCAATATAGTATCCAAATTCAAATCATCATCTTCCTTGATTTTGGAGTAGATAAAAATATCATCAATAAAGACTGACATAAATTTGTTGAGGTAACACCTAAAGACTTTATTCATCAATTCTAGAAATATTTATGGAGAATTAGTGAGTATAAATGGGATCACTCTGAACACATAGTTCCTTTACCTTGTATGAAAAGATGTACAGGTGATATCATCCTACTTAACCTTTACTTGATAATATGACAACAAGAGATCCAAATTAGAGAAGTATTGCAATCCACCTAGCTGATCTAACAAGTCATCAATCCATAGTAAAGGATACTTGTTCATTGTCATGATCTTATTGAGATCACAATAATCAATGTTATGGCACTTTAAACCATTATTATTCTTGAAAAAAGGATCAATTCAACCTATGATGAATCACTTGGGTGTATAAACACTTTATTAAGATTCTCCTATAGTTATTTATTAAGCTCCAAATGTTTAAAAATGTCCATTCTCTATAGATAGTTGGATATTAGAAAATATCTGGGTATAATATTAATTGAGAACTCAACCTATTATATTAGAGGAAAACCAAAAAATTCTTTGGGAAACACATCAGTGAATTTTATTACAATGGGCATGTCATCACATATGATATTTTATCCTGTCTCAATAATTTGAGCTAGAAACACTTACTCACAAGGAAATAATATCCATTCTTGAGATGATGATACCAAAGGATATTCCTCTTCCTTGCACTTGCATTGAATCAGAGGGTGATTTTTGATATATATGGTGATTTCCTTCTCTCAATAATTAATGTCATATTTATACTAGGAAATCTAATCCATGCCTAAAATATCATTGAATTGTACTATAGAGAGTGTCAAAAGGTTTTATAGCAAATTAATTCCCCCAATTTATAAAGGGGATGAGTTATATGACTAGGATTTAACAACTGAATCATTTTCCATCTTAAAAAATAACTCTACTTCCATGTTTTGAGGTGGTGTTTGAATAGTTCTATTAAACTTGTATGATACAAAAGAATGTATAGAACCAAAATAAAATAGTATGTTCACTATCCTGAAATGAATAACTTGTGCACTAATCCCCACTACGTTTTCAGGATCCACCTCAATAGTTGTGGTGGAATAATATCAAAATATATCTCTAGGCCTTGGAGGTTGTTATTTACAGTTATCATTGACAACCCTTAGCTTAGTGAATTAGATCCCACAATGTCCCTTTTTCTTGCAGTTCAAACATATAACAACATGATGAGGATTTTCTAGAGAATATATTTCTTCCATCACATTGGTGGGTTTCTACCTTTGAAAATTGCTAGTTAGTGCCCTTATTTTCCAAACCTAAATCACCACCTTGTCCCCTTCAGGAAGTTTCTTGGATGATTCTTCCCATGCTTTTGACAACTGGGATGTTGGAATTTTTATTTCCGCTATGATATTTCTCTATCATACCACCAGGATTAAAATACATTATCTACTTATTATCTCTTTACCCATGAGACTCATGAGATTCACCAATATTTATTTTTAATTTGAGTACACATTATACAATCTCCTCATAAATATCAAAGATTAATTTCTAAATATTTTCATAAACTTGACTTTATCTCAACAAAGAAGTGGCCAACTTTACTATTTTGGGAATATGAGAAATAAAAAGGTGTATCATGAAAGTTTTGTGAAGTTTACATCATATTCCATGATGTATTTATCATCAATTTTCTTTAGGATAAGGAAACTCCTCTCTATTTTAAGTTAAAGAGTGTGAGGAAAATATTTTTCAAAAATGATCTTCTATAATTCCTTACATTCTATATCTTTGATATCCTTCTGATACTTCCTATTTTTGACCAACATACACCATTGATCAACTTATCTTTCTATTTGATAAAAATACATCATGAACATATTTTTCTCAGATCATTACAGGACATAGAATATCTTTTAAATATATTTGATCCATTGTTTTGTGATTAAAGGATCAAAAGATCCACTAAAATTTATAGTACTTTGTCATATACATGTATCAATTTAAACTTTCTATTTCTTAGGGGGATTCAAGTGTTCCTATTGATTTATTTTTTAATTCATAACTTGAGTTAATTGAGAATGTATTATCATATATTCCCTAACTCAAACTCTTATAGGTTTGGGAATATCATTTGGGAAGTCAACACATTGCTCATAACACTGGTTTTTGACTCAGTTTCACATATTTCAATCCATTTACTAAAATAAAGTAAAAATTAGGTATGGGTATTTTTAAACTATTAAACACATAAATAATAAAATATGAACATTAAAGGGACAACTCATCAATGACATATATTCCTTAACCTATGAATTTATTGGTTTAAATATAAGTTATTTATGATCTATTTCATAATATAAAAACTTATAGAAATATTTTTACCTTCATAATATTTTATAAAGATCCTATGAATTTACCAAAGCATATTAATTAGGAGTGTCAAACCAAGTGTGCATCATTGTATATTGTTTTACACCATGTAATGGTCGAGTCTAGCTCAATGTTCCCTTTTTTGGGGTTATTACCCTTTGGAAAAACTATTCTAGAGCCACATCCAGTTGTAGTATCCAGACATGGATGAATTTTCTTGGATACAACTACTCTATACCTTACCAATATTTAGAGATTTTTTCCTATGTTTAGTATTATCCCTAAGTCTTTCACCATATTTTTTTAATATTAATCCAATAAAATATATAGTAATCCTTTGATACCAACTATGAAAACAGATATCTTTAATAACATTTATTTTATGATTTATTATATAAATATACACTTAATTCAAACCCAAAATATTGTGAATCCTAGTTTTTTGGGTAATTAGGTATATGGAATAAGAAATTTCAACATAAATAAAAATGCATAAACTAAAACTCCATAACATGCCCTTAAATTTTTTTATCTTTGAAAAATGAATGGGATAAATTGGGACGTACATAAGAAATGGGTGAGATATAAATACTAGTAAGGGAATAATAAAATAATTCCATAGGCATGTAAAGGTAACATAAGAGGGTTGATAATCATAAACTTGAATAACGAGGCATGATATAACATGAAAACATCAAGGATATATAGGAATGTGGAACAATATAAAACATGAAATCATAAACACAAGTCAAGGATAAACAACAATAAATCAAAAAATAGAGTGCTTAGGATAACCTCAATTTCAACATAAATAAAATATCATTAAAGAAAAACATTACCCAATTCATTGGAGGGATATGTAATTTCAATCCCACCCATCATATTCATATCATGTACATGAATAAGTGTTCCATATATATCATAAAACATAAGTATGTACTTCATAAAATTTAGTCCATGATTAAGGAATGTGGGTTCGATACATGGAATTCCCCAATCAATGATGTATAAGTACATCTAGGTTAATACCACTGTGTGAGAATGGGGATGGGTATTCACGATGAAAATGTTTGGCATAGAAAATCATATGATAATTTTGACAGCATAATGGAAGTACATAACAATTCATGGAAAGGTTTAATGAAATTTAAAGGGATATCTAATCACTTTTAAATAATAATTATAACATGAGATATGTTTAAAATCAAATTCCAAAATGGGAAATTGGTAATCAAAATGGAATAATATAAATAAGGTGTTTGAATAAATAAGATAGGTAGAGGATCCCTTACCTTGAGAGGGTGATTTTAAAAGCATGAGAGGAGATTCTTAAGTGTTCGGGAAAACATTTTAAAAGATATAGAGAGGTAAGTTTAGATAAAATTAATGATATAAGGTTTTTTAGAGAATAGTAATGGGATGTTTGGTGAGTTTTTATAGAAAAAGTGAGAACAATTATTTATTAATTTATAAACATAAATGTTGGATCTATACGATAAGTTATTTAAAAACTCAAACAATCCCATGGTAATTTCCCATGTTTTTTTACCAAATAGAAGTTGATTTCATTATTCTATAAGCATAAGAACTATAATCCTTCAAATAATACAGTTGGTGATGTAGAAGTGATTCATGTTTATAAATAATTGATTTTGAAACCATAAAATATAATATAGGTTTTGGAGTATTCATTAATGCTTTATAAAATTAATCAGAAAAATTTGAAAATAAATTATTTTAAATGGGAGAAATAATTTTGTTCATGGATAATATTTATAGTATTTATTACATCAATTTTTATCTTTTTTGATTTCATAACACATATCATATAATCATACCAAATTTTTTTTTACCCAAAAATTTGGATGTATTAAAAAATTATGAACAATTCACTATTAGATAATTTCAGCATGATTATTTAAAAAATAATATTTATTTTATCAAAATATTTCTCTAAATATGATAATTTAAAATTTTAAATAAAAAACCCTATTTATTGACAAATACTATTTTTTTGACAATAACAGTTATCAGACCCCTATAAAAATTATATTTGACTTCATAAAATTATATTACCATTTATATTTAATAAGTATTATTTAATAATAATATTTTACTAAAAATATTTTTTTAAAAAATTTATTTAATCCATCAAAAAAGCTCCTTGATTGAACTTATATACTTCCCAAAAATAAAATTTGTGTTTCATCATATCAAAATACATTTTTTTATCAAACGTATTATTTAATCATTATAAAGTAGTAATAAAATATAAATATAATTATTAATTTATGTAAAATAATATAAAAATTCATATTCTTAGGGTCTTGATATATATCATTTTATTACATCAAAAAATACCCTAAGGTTAAGGCATGTAATGGTGAGATTTGCTTAGGGTGGTTCAGTGAACATGGTTTGGGCTATGATCTCGATGAGTTTAAACATCTCCTGTAAAATATTTCTCTCCTGATTTAGTTTTTGAATCTTATATTGGTCTCTATCAAGGGAAAATATTAGTTATTCTATCTCCCTATAAAGCTATGATGAATTGGTTTCATAGGGTATGATCATATGAGATGGAGCCATCACCTCCTTTTTCTATGTCAATTGTATTTATCATAACCCTATATATATATTAATCATAAAATAACTGTATAATAACTATAATATAAATAGATATTATTCTTAAAGGCATGTGAAATAAAAATGGATATAACTTATAATGGTCCACAAACCCAAATAGTGAATATGGTTTCTATAATTGCATTCCTCAATAAGCAATTTAATCATTTAAAATGAGAATTTAATTTATAAATTTTCGGGTCGTTACAACTTCGATATAATGTTTATGGTTAATGGTCCTTGTCCTATGGTCATATAAGATCCAGATGTGTCTAGGTAAAATGTTTAATTAATTCAAGAATAAAAGGATTTCAATAGTTTATTGGATAGTTACAAATCATAGATCATTTCTCAATAATGTAGTTTTTATGTGATTAAATTGACAATTGTAATTTCTTTTTTAATATCATTAATATCATCCCAATTTTACCATTCCATAATAATAATAATAATAATTTATTATTAAAGTTATATATATATATATATATATTACTTTTTAAAATAATCCACGAAAATTATAAATTAAGATAAAACATCATCATTCACTTTGGTAGTAGAAACCTAGCACAGTGAATAGTGAGTTTTAAGAGATATTAAAAATAAATAAATAATAGAAAATATATAGTTTTCATAAATACATTAGAGTAAAATTATACTTCAATTTTAATGTTCCCATAAGCATAAATAAAGTTTTGATAATGGTTAAGAGGATAACTAAAAAGATTCACGGGATTTAAAATTCTTACCTTACTCTTTGAGACACTTCCTTTAAAATGAGACTTTAGCATTTGAAGGATAGTATTTTGGTTAGACCAGGGCATTAATAACATGAAAAATATTGTTTGTAGAGATATGTTGGTATATCTATGTTAAAGGAATATGTGTTGTAAGTGAGGATAAATGGGTAGCGAAATGTATTTTCAGGCAAAAGAGGGGTATCTTTAAAGAAAATATTGAATATTTTATTATTTTCAATCAATTATATGAATAATATCGATTATTATGATAATTAAAAGTAATTTATTAAAAATTATAAATTTTCAAAACATTTAAACACTTTCAAAACTGAATGGTATCATTAAGATATTTAATTGAAATTAAAGATTCAAATATAGTTTTTTATTATAATAAAATATAATTTCGAATTTGAAAATTGAATCATAGGTTTGGAAATACAAATTATTTTTTTAAATAAATTATCTTACACGTTAAATATATTTTAATTAATAACAAATATTTTATAAATTATTGAGTCATTTTTACATCATAATGATGTTATAAAACTTACCATATATGTAAGAAAATGTTTTTACTATTCACCTAAAATGAATTGTTTTCATAAAAAAACAAAAAACGACTCTTAGCTAATTTTTATGAGTGATTACAAATTTATAATCCATTTTTTTAAAATTTAATTTCAAAATATAAAAAATTTAACTTAAAAAAACATACAACACATATAAAAACAATTTATTTAAAATATAAACAATTTCTTTTTCTATGAGTGATTATATTTCTAATTTTTATTATTTATATTTTAATTTCTAAATATTTATTATTTATAAAAATATAAGTAGTATAAATATATTTTATAATGAAAATATTATGATAATCACCTTTAATAATTAATTTATTTTGGAATCATATTATTAATCATATCAATCATTTTTAAAAATGATATACATATATATATATATATATATATATATTTGAATTTCCATTAAACATAAATCAGAGTTATAGTAAAATTAATATATTCCAATATTACATATATAGTCTATGTATAATATTTTCATTTAGTTATATAAATAAATTCAATCATCTAGAAATTTAATTGTACACTTTTATTAATAATTATTTATCACAGTAAAAATATATATTTTTAAATTTCCTTTAATAGAGTAAAATTTATGTTTTTATGATGTTATTATACTATAAGTATCTTTTTTCCAAATGAAAAAAGAAATTAATTCTAAAATACTTATATTAACTACTAATATTTATTTTATGATATTAAAAATAGTAATGAATAATAGATTTATATAAAATATTTATTTCAAAAGGAAATGAAGAAAAATTTTAAATATTTATTTCATATATTGGGGAGAAATATTTAAAACAAAATCTTGGGATTTTATATCGGGTAACTTACAAAAACCCTATAATAATTAACTAAAATACTCCACTACTTTCCATAACTACATATCATAATATACCCTCTTCACCCCATAGTTTTCATGAAATTATTATTCTATAATAATAAAATATCAAAACATCAATTAAATAAAAAAATAATCCAATTTCATATAATATATTCTCATATATAATAAAAAATAAAGAAGCCAAAGTCTCTATATTCCTCTTTCTATCTATTTAATCACTAGCACAATATATCTTTCACATCATTATTATATGCCAATTATGTTCATAAATATTCACCACAATTCTCCAATCCTTCCACTTATTATATAATTTCATAGAGATGTAATTACAACATTCCACACATGATATCATCAATTATGTTATCTGTTATTAATTATATAGGAATATCATAATTTACCTACCACCACATAGAAAGTATTATAAAAATTTATTAAATATATACATAGATATTTTAGAACTCCAAATATCTTCAAATTATGAATCCTATATTGAACAATCATCTATCTTGTGGTTTTAAATCCTTAAATATTTATGATTCAAGATTTAATCAATTAAATTCCAAAAATAAATACATAAATAGATTTTTAAAACCCTATAAATATCTCATAATTCTCTCCAAGATCTACCATAAGGTTAAAGATAAGTTATGGGAGATAAAATGAGGGTTTTAAGAATTTATCAAAATTTAAAATTTAATTTCACAAAAACAATGAAGAGTATTACTTCATCAAGATGTATTTTTACCAGTCAGTGCTATATCAAAAAATTTATATCGTATTTTATTTATTTTTTATAAAATCCAAGAATATTTTTTAATTTAATTTACCCATATCTAATATTTCCCATTCCATGTTTAAATAAACCATATAGTGGTTCCAAATTTTCCTACAAAATAATATATAAAATCATAACATGGAACCTTACTTGGGTTTCTCAATAGAAACATAACTGATCTATAAAATATTATCCCAAATCACCATAATACATTTTGAGGAAAACAATTATGTTACTTCTACCCATATTTCTAGAAGCTACACCAATATCACTCTCAAACCATGAGTTAGAACCACATTGTTTCCACATTCACAAAAACATGTTTAAAATAACCATGGAATAATTTACAAACCATATCAACCAATAACTATACCACTATTACTTCTGTCTAAACCAAAATGTTTTACCTCCAACTATATTAATTCAAACATCACCACAACATGATATACAATTACTATGAGGTGGTTTTTATGTCATATTGATTTTCCTTTAAAAAAAGGCTTCACTTGATTATTTCTTCCCTAACAAACTTATAACACACAAAGTAAATGATTTTTTTGTAGATATATAAATTGAATACCTTTTAAAAAAACTTCATCCTAAAATTTATATATATATAAATTAAAATTAATAAATTTATCACCCAAAAAACTAATCCATAACATTACATACCTATCAAACTCTTTTCATCCCCCAAAAGATTATCTCTTCCATCAAAATAGAAAATTCAATAATAATTATATTCAAAATTAAATTTTTTCTATATACTACATGAAATGAGATTCAAAATAACTCAGGTTATAGAACATTAATATTTGAATCTTGTTCATAATTAAATTATTCTAAACCATTATGGTTTGATCAAACTCACACCAATAGAATTACCTATCCATGAAACACCTTCTCTAAAAGATCACAAATTTCCATTAATTTATTGATAAATGTTAAATTTTACTAAATACCAATATCACCACAATAAATCATATGATAATTATCTTGAAGTCACATTTTATGTTAAGATACATGTAAAACATCATAAACCCACCCAAATCATAGTGGATTTATAACTAATGTACAACTTCATTGACATGTTACAATACCTATAGAGATACATTGAACCTAAAATAAATAATGATACCTCCACTAAACATAAAATTTCCATTATGAGATAAAATAATTAAGAAAACATGATCACCAACCTCAAACTCTATTGATATATTTCTTTGATCAACATTTGATTTTTTATGAATATGTACAGTGTTCTAACACTCTTGAATTATCCTCACTTTATTCATTATAGCTTATACTAACTATTGTCTAATAACATCTATTTCACTAATATCAACCTAATATATAAGATATATATGAGATATTATATACAATGATTCAAATAGTTCCATTCCTATAGAAGAAATATGTAACAAACCATATCTATACATGTTAGTGGAACTAGATAAAACAAAACTTGATATGATTTATAGCCAATGATGTTTTCATTTTAAGATATGAACATGGAATTAGAGATTAATGGAATGATTTATATATGGTATTATATAATTTTATATGGTTTAGTTGACATTTAGAGGTCCAAGTGTAGGTTAAATGATAATTTCATATGTTAAAAAATTATATAGATGGAACTAATTACCTGGTGGGGGATAATAGGGTACCCGTTGAGTGGTATAAGTAGGGGGTGGTCCTAGGTGGACCATAGAGTACCCAATGGATAATACGAGATACCCAGTGGCCTTATATATATATATATTAATTTTATTTAAATAAAAAATTTGTTTTAAATTAAAAAATTTAATATCTCTCTCACCCCACTATCATTTCAGACAGAACAAACCTAGGGGTTGCTACTCCATTCATATTATCCTCCTCCACATCGTTTAGTTTAATCTGAGTGACATTAGTTGTAATATATTTCTAATGTGGTGGATCCTTATAAGTGAGTCTAAGCCTGCATGCCCTTAATTTTATTTATCTTCTTACATTTTTCACTACTTTTCTCTAAATCATGAGTTATTTGGGGATTTTACTTATATATTTATGTCAAGATATTGAGGGTGATTAAACCTATGATTATGGTCAAACCTGATCCAGATAAACTATGGTAGGTGATACCTTTAATTTTCTCTCACTTAATTTTCATTTTAATGGATGTTATGATGAATATCTTTGATAAGGTGGTTTGTTTTACTTAAAATTTTCCCAGTGGGGATCAAGGTATTTTTGTGAGGTCGAGCTAGGATTTTTGGTAGTGGTAATGGAATACCACATGTTGTGAGTCTTGGTTTTAATGATGTTATTATGGTTTTAGGGTAGTATATTAATTATGTTGATGTACGATAATTGACTATAGATTTAACTAGAAACATGAGAGGTACCCAACCTTGAACTGAGTTGTATATAGATACAAGAAGTCAAATAAGAAGGTGCTTAAAAACTAAATATTTAATTATGAGTCACAACTTGATAATGGTTTGGGTTAGATAGAAGGTTCTTTATTAATGTGAAATTATAGGCAATGATACTCGTGTTTTGAGTGAAATAACTAGTGGATGATGTCATGTGACCTTGTTCCTACCAGAGGGTGACCCTAGAAATTGTAGATATGGATATTAGTTAATAGTAATTGATTTATATGGGGTGTTTTGTTATGAGAAATATAAATTTTAATAAATTTATTACCTTTGATAAGGTGTGGTGAACATATTCAATTATTATATACCTAATATAGGGTGTTCTATTATGTTAGAGAGAGACGATCCTTTGAGATAGGTTGATATCTTATATTTCATGTACATTTCATTGTTTATATGGGTAGATTCGTGAAATCATGTGAGACATAATAAAAATTAGATTCATCTTTTAAATGTAATTTCTCAAAACTACTTTACTTTGATAACTAGTAAGAAAGATTTATTTTAAACCTACTATATAACTTTTTATCTATGATATAACTTATAGGTTACTATGATTTTTTTCCTTATGTTGAGAATATTTTTTATTATTTTTCTTGACATATATACATATTGTGTTTTGTGATATACATAAGACATCCTTGTATTCTAAAAGAGAACCACAACATGCTATTTTTATTATAAATTTCTTTTATAGGTACTATTTTACATTAAGGATAGTGATTACAGGCCCATGTGGTTATTATTATTTCTTATTATTATTCTTTATATATATATTTATATCCTTCTTTATTATGATAATAAGGTGTAGGGTCAAATATTGTTATTAACTATTATTGTTTCCTATGTCTGGATTAACATGTCATAAATTATGAAGCTAATTAATTGTTATGTGTAAACCAGTTATATATATATATATCATTAAATTACTCCTCATTTTGGATAAACACCTACAAGTATAGGATGTATATATACATATATGATAATTTTCCTCCCATTGAGGAGAGGGGCCTCCATGGTGTGGATGGATATATATGTATATATATGTAACCTCCTATTGAAGATGAGATTATACAAGGTCCCTTTGATGAAATAGAATCCACTAATGATTAGGTCTCCATAGTTAGATAGGATTTAAATGATAAAAATATATCATTTCCATGTATTTCTATCTTGGAAAAAAATTTACAATTAGCTTCCACTGCCACTGGATAAGCATGTGGAAAATCATTATTTAAGATTAAAACTTATTATTTCTATTTAGTAGTAAGTATTGATTGAAATATATTATTTTCATCTCCCTATTTACATATTTTTTTCTTCCACTTAATATCATTTAATATTATACACCCACTCATATATATAGTGGATTATTTTGGGAGTGGCCTACTGAGTTATGTACTCACAACCTATATGTGAAACTTGGTGTACATGAAAACTTTATGTTTTGTGTACAAATTATATAGTATAAGAGGTAGATATTGTGTTTTTTGATAAGGAATACGATATAAAACCAAATATATTTGACTTTTTAGCAGTGGTGTGTCATCTTTGTTTATTTGTGCTCCTAATATAAGTTTTCATGATCTGTTGGGTCCATTAAATTAATAATTTTCAATTATTTTGTATCATAGTTGGACTTCCACTATAATTTGGTGTTGTAATTTGATATTGAATTTATATTCTCCCAACTCGATGTCATTAGTACCTTACTACTAGTTGATAGCCTCACATATATGGGGAGATACACATGAGGTATGTGACATTTTGACTCTGTGTGTATGGACAACTCTCTATCAGGGATGTTACAAAGGGTTTAAAAGTATTGTCTTGTTTATTTCTATTACGTATTTGTCATAAAGTAGAAATAGATATAATTGATTTGGACTTAAAATGAACATCAAACTTTGGATTCACGAACAAATATGCAGTGAAATTCCAAGTTACCAAGTAATGAGAAATGTGATTCTTAGTTTTTAGCATTATATTTTTTGATTTAAAAAATATGGTGATTTGAATTATATTTTATTCTTTTTTTAATTTTCACCTAGGGTGGAAAGTGGATATAAAAACATGAATCATTCTAGGAATATTTAATCAAATGTCATGTGTATGCTTGTGTATAATTTATAAATAATATTTTTTAAATATTTTGATATAAATTTTATAAACAAATTTTGGAAAATATTTATTATAATCAAGTGTTATTCTTTTAAAAAACTAATAATTAATTAAGGATCATTTTATTGAATAATTTATTGGTGGAACCCTACTTAATTATAACCAGGTTTTAAGTGAAAAATATTGTGGAATATTATGGGAAAGGATTTTTGAATCAAAATAGAAGGGTTTTAATTAATTAAAACATTAAAAATTCAATTATTAATGTTTTCAAGAATAATTTATTGGTGGCGTACTAATTAATTATACCAAATTTTAGTAAATTCAATAATATTCATGTATGTTTGAGGTGTTGCGAAAGCGTCGGTTGGCTCATTCCCAAATCAACATTTTTTTTAAATAAAAGATTAATATGAGATTTAAACATAATAAATTCCATGACAAATAGAATCAAATCAAATAATATAGACAATGGATAAATTTTAGAACTGAAGCGTAGGATTACCTCATATGATTTATAATTAATTTAAGCAATTAAATAATTACCTTTTGAGAGATTACTTCTTCATCAATGGATTTGACAATAGATCTATGTCATACCGTCATTTCATTATATGAATCAACAATAGATTCCCTCTAGCGATGATCCAAACATGTTCCATGAATCTTAGAACTTCTCTATAGGAATCATCAAGTGTTAGTATGGTAGATCCTATTGCTTTCATCATTCACCATCATTCACCCTGAGAACCACTTCCAAAGGATTCTCCTTGATCTCTATAGACTCAAGAGTTAAAGTTGGATGAATATTTCTCTCTATTCTTAAGAGAGTTTTGGGAGAGGGAGCTCTACAAGGGTTGATAGGATTATATTTGGATCTCATTGTGAATAACACCAAATGAATTGTCTCTCTTAAGAAAATAATATAATTATGGTTTTAAACCATTAGGGTTAGAATAAAGAATTGTAAATGTGGCCTTTATTATTTATTTAATCCCCATGGAACCCCATGTCTATAATAACAATAAAATTATTATTTCTTGACCCGTGCTAAACTCATGAATTACACTAAATATTATTTATTAAAATAATATAAATATATATTATATCTTATCAGACCATTAAAAAAGATCCTCCATTCCTCCACAATATTTATTAAACCTTTAATAATGAATATTTAATTAAAAAATAAATTTCACTGCATAATTCTTCAATAAATAAATGAATATTATATAAAGTAAATAGAAAATAAATATTTTATAAAATATTCTGATCAAATAATATTCTCTAAAATGATTGGTGATACAATATATGCGATCAATAAAACATTAATATTTATTAATACATGTTTGGGAATAATATTTATTCAACATGTTAAATAATAAATAATAATATATTATTTAATTGATATTCTGGATACACTTAGTATGTGGACCACTAGGACTCTTTCTCAGTGGAATTAGACAAAAACCCTAAATTCCATAGTTAGTATCTTGAAACATACCAAGGAATCCATAAAGAAAGAAGTTAATTCCATAATTACATAATACCTCTTACAAATTCTTATTGTGTAATATAATCCCTTTATCACAATATATCTAATCAGGAAAGTTTCATACTAGTTCCATCAACATATGTGCTTTATGTATCTTTCTTTTACTTTCTAAAAATTGATCTTTCCTTTAGAAATCCATGGCCATGGATTTATTTAGGATATATTATTTCCATAAAAGGGTTTGAGATATCAAATTTCATTAAATAATAGAAGTTCCAAATCCTTTCTCTCATTATTCATAATTGAAATATTACTCGTGATGCACCCAACATATCCTATATCATTGCGAACATATGTAATCAAGGTTTTCATCAATACATAAAAGAATGTGACTTATAATACTCATTAATAATAATATTAAAGTCTAATTATTGATAAATACATTTGTAGATAGGAACATACAATGACACTTATAAGTGTGGATTTCCTAATGGTGAGTCTCATTCTCATAATATCCAACATTGGATATTACCAAGAGAATACACCATGAGAAGGTGCTTCAAATTCCTATGAGTCTCCACCCATGATATCTTGAATCATTTATGTCTTTAAAATGATTTCATTTGGCTCTAGAATATATATTTAAGTATAATATCATTGATCTTCTTGGTTATCATTATAGAAGGGAACTACTATGACCTTTTAGTGTGAAACCCATTCTTAGTAAATTATTCCATACTATGTTACATAGAAGACAAATCATGATATCATAAATATTTTATTAATATTCAAAAAATAAATACATGTTATCATAAAGTACAAAAAAGTTGGGTCTACAACACCAACTCTAAAAATTCATCCCTTGATAGTGGTATTATTGATACTTGCATTGGGGGTAAAGATTTATATTAAAAGAAAGATCCATTTTTATTAAATTATGTATTAGGTGGTTTGAGTTGGGTGTTAGGTTATGAATTATTAGTTTAGTTGTAGTTTTTAGTGTGTATGAGTTTAATGTATTCCAAGTGGGTTAGTTCAAGCTGATTATTAGCCAAGTGATGTTAAATACCCTGAGGGTGGTGGTGGTGGTGGGGGGGGGGGGGTGAGTTAGGGTATAATTTATTAAAATAACACCCCTTTAGTTCTAGTTTTTTTGTTAAACAAAACACTCTTATCTCTCTTTTCCATAGAAATATATGAATAGAAATGAAATCATGAAAGAGAAACAATGATTTTAATTGGTTCACCTTCACTGGGCTATGTCCAAGGAATATAGAACGACAATGTGAAAATATAAAAAATCCAATAATTATCACTTAAAAATTACAAGGATTAGGACATATCACTTCTATGCACATGCTCACTGCCTTTATGATGTTTAATATCTGCTCACTACTTTCCCAAAGGTCATTCCATAACTCTCTTTCTATATCTCACCACCGATGGAAAGTATCACCTTCTTCCTCTTCCTTTGATTACTTCTCTAGAAAGGATACACTCATAGCTTATTGACATATAGGTCCCTTCATTACCAGTAATTAATGCATCCTCAACTATTGGTAGATGCTATATTGAATTCCCTCTTTTTTGTGCACTATTGGTTTGCAGAAATATCTTTTTTGAACTATTTTAGCCCCTCTATGAATTATCCAAAATCCTCTGTGAACTTCCTTGAATCCTTTGTAAACTGAATTGCTCTACATGACACAAGTGCTTTGAGATTTCCTTTTTCGTCATGGACCCCATGATTCGTGGATGGATGATGCCTCGTGGACTTTCTCTGCTATATGTTCCCTTTTCTTCTATGAGATACAGAGTCCTGAAAAACCCTTCGATGAAATATTCTCACTAACTAACTCCTTCATGAAATTGATCATCATGAACTACTTTCTACCTAAAAAAATCCACCCTCTCAAACTCTTCTCTTTCATATAATTCTCCCTCGTTAACTACATTAGACTTCACTGAATTCTTCCCGAAGGGATGATATTTTCTATTAAAATTTTCCCTACTTAATGATATGATTAGGGGTGTTTATATAGGAAAATAGATCCATAAAACTTTCTAATCCAAATTACCTAAAACTTCGATGTGGTATAGCCTTCAATATGTATTGTGATATTCATTCTGTATAATTCCTTAATCCATTATAGTGGTTGATGTCTTCTTTGAATGAGAATTACTTTGAGGTTCCTTAAATCACTTCCTCTTAACTATAAATGACGATCCTTCCGCAAAAAGTTTTCCTCTTGTGAAGTGTGAACCTCTTACGAACTGATTTTCTTATAAAGTCTGAGTAGTGCACTTTTTGGTCCTTATAGAGCTGCTACATGTAAATATTTCTTTTCTAATTTTCCTTCACCATTATGTGTACCTTATTTGAAGTTCTCAAACTTCTAGCCATGAATTACTTTGTTGAAAACATTCCTTTTTTAAAAAACAAACTCTAGATTTTGTGGCCCCAAATTTTGGAAAACACTGGGAAACTACACCAACTTAAATGTATTCTTCAACAACACAAACCATACCAATTCATGGTTATCTAGCTTTTTCAACAAACACAATCACCCCAAAACACCATGAAAACACCTTTAGAGGGGTTTTCCAACAAATTTATATTATTTTGAGTGTGTTGGATCAAAATAATGAATATGGATTATAAGAGATGGTTGGTATGAACAAAATAATAAGAATATAGGATGTTTAACCTGGTAGATTTAGTGAGGAAGTTTAGGAAATATGTGATATGACTCATAGTGATATGATTTGAGGATATATTCTTGAAATAAGATATTGGGACATTATTTGTTTAGGGTACATGTAAGGATCAACCATTAGTGGTGTATAAAGGGTGATTTAGTAGGTGTACTTTTCACTGATAATGTTTTATATGACTTAGAGGAGCTGTTCTATACTACTATTAGTAGTGGACTACGATCCTAACATTAAAAATTGTATTAAGGATATCCCATTAATTTTTTAATGAATTAGTGCTCCTAGAATTTTATAGGGGACCTTAAAAGTCCTTGAATTGAAATGTGACAATTATAATTAATAAATAACCCTAGAACTAGAAAGAGGTGAAAAAAGATCTAATGGGACCGGTTGAGATGAACATAGCACTAGGGGGTAGGTGAACCAATGTTAATGAATTTTAATAAAATTTCTATTTTAATCACTTACCTTTTTACCAATTTCACTTCTTAAGATGATAGGATTTCAGTTTATATATTCTCACCTTATTCATCACATGTAACACATAAGCACACACACACATAAAGAGAACATGGATATACAATTTTTGACTTTCAAGTTGAAAGGATAATCCTTGTTGTGGACCAGTAAAACACTAGATCATACTACCCACTATTAAAACCCTTTGACCATTACACTATTTTATTCAAATGATACAAAATGTTTACACAAACATTTTTTAGTGAACCCCACACGTAGGAACATCCCTTACCTTTATAATAATGTAAGGATAACAACAAGATAATCATATACCAATTTAGAATTAAGCTTTATTATTGATCTTATACTTCCTTATTAATCTACTTCCCTTTCATAATAGCAATTCACTTATTCTTTTTATATTCAAAACACTATGTGCGACTAATTATTCTTCTATATAGGAGAAAGTTAGAAATGATTTTTTTATTCTTTTTTTGATCCTAACAGTAGAAAAAAATTAGTTCCTTTCTTTTATAGATGAAATATCTCCTCCTCCTCATCCTTTTTATGATAACTAAGAAACAAAATAATAAATTCTTCTATTAACTTCACAACCAAATCATCTGATTATTCCACCTCTTCCCTCTTATTCTATTATTATTATTCTTAAAAACAAAATCAATTTACACTAGATATTCCTCCATATTTTATCATTGACACACATTATTGATTTTGTGAATTACAATTTCAATCCTTTTATCTTTTATTCATTATAAAATTTTATTGAGGTTGAATATTGTATTAAATCTATATTTTAACATAAATTTTTTTTCTATCTAGAATAATAGAATTTAACTTTATAATTATTATTTTAACAACCTGTAGAATATATATATATATATATATATATATAAGATAAAATGAAACAATGTATGTAACACCCCAGCCTGAATCACTAGGCCTGAGCCGAAATGCTACATGAACTCATACATGCATCCCAACATTCTAGAGGCTAATAACTAGTGGTGAGGGTAGAAATAATAAAATAGGGATAATATACCCTTGGTAATAATCCATACACTAAAATCATATAAAAAAATACTAAGCTAGAGCAACACAATAGAGGGTAAAAGAGAAAAACAATGCTATAACATTTGGAACTTTAGTCATACATGTAATAAAAAAGACACTCAAATGTAGTAGGACAAACTAAAGTGAAAGAAACTATAGATAAAAAAATAAATACTTATCATAATTTATTCAGATCCTATCCTAATACTGTAGATAAATAAATAATGATGGTGGTGGGACCTTTTTTGGATCCCTGATTAGAAAGTCTACATGTGGACCAAGATTCTTATATAGGGTGTGAGTATACACCCATTAAGAAAATAATAATACATCCTTAACATAATTTGATATATATATGGGGGTATATTACACAACATAAAATAAATGAATAAGTAAAAAATAAATCACTCATGTGTCGGGTCATCATGTGCTAACCATCCTGCGAAGAACCCTGACCCTACCATCCTTTCTACAATGCTGAAAAGGATTATAGAATCAGTAAAACATATATCAGAACATTTATTAAGGCCCACACATAGGGTTAGGACCCTATTCCCATAATATTTATGTTAGAATTCCACCTTTAAGGAACACCTCATGCCTCACCCTAAAGTGGTCGTATGTCCTGACATGATGGTACGTCCACCATACATGCCTGAATTATTGGTTCAAAATCACTCCTTTATGGTATATCACCCATGTTTACACATTAAAAAATTGAATACAATTCATCACTACATGGTCTACACCCACGTCGACTGAACATGTCTGTGATATTTGACTAGTACCATCAAGCGAGCCCAGGTCCTTAAACTTCACCGCAACACCCATGATCCCCCTGTAAGGGGAATTTTAACCAATTATGAACAACCCATCCATATTTATACCTAATGAAAAGTTAAATAGGATATTAAAAACCATAATAAAGTCATATCATAGGAATAATAAATGGTCCTATAAAGCAAGGTTCTCACAAGGCCACACACAAACGCATAAGTAACACACAATAAGAAATGTATCAAGACACACAAGAACATACCACCATACCATAAAAAACCATATATAAGTTTGATATGTGGTAATTACCTTCCAAAATAAGTCACATTGATTCCAATTTCCAAGTTCCAACAAGGGATTCATCACCCATTTCACATCCTCACACCAACTTAAACAAGACTGCATGCCAAGGATCCCCTACAATCGATTCCAATCTATAATAATAAAGGTTATAGAAAAATATTCACGAATATAATCATTATAAGAGGGTAAAACTGCATTAAATTACCTAATTATGTCCACCATCAATGGCAGATATAGATTATATCAAGGGGAAGTCTACTAACACTCATGATCTGATGCCAATATAAGAATAGAAAAATAATCCTCTATGTGATTAAAAATGGTTATATAAATATATCCAACATAGTATAGATATATGGTCAATTATTGAATAAAAACATGATTCAATCTTAGATTGATAAAAAAGTTTCAATTCAGATCCAAAAAATAGATCATTCATCAAATTTCCAAAGAGAGCAGGAGGATAGGGTCCACAATGCCAAGAGAGATCCTTTTGATTCATTATATATAAATGTGGGTCATATTAGCTACAATATTATGTTAAATTACTTATGGGATAAAGAATATGAGGGTTCCATCATTGAAATCCCATATGGGCACCACCGGTGGGCTGATGTGTCCATTTGTAGCCCGGTACTGGGCCTACAACATGTAAGTGTTCCTAGTAGAGGTAGAAAAACTCTTCCTCATCCACCGGTAGGATATTGAATTATTATCATCTACCCAGTATGATATTTATAATTACAGAACCACTTCTATCACCCCTAACAAGATGGTGGCCCTCAACAACTAGCCGATGGCCTTGATATACCAACCAAACCTCCCACCCTAGACTCATTTTACATAATTATGATCTCTGAGCACCCAAACACCTAAAAAGACATTAAAAGGTATAATTAAATACTAAAACACAACTCATGTGTATAAATTTGAACTAAGGATATGAAAATGTAATTTTCATCCTTCTCCATTCATTATCATATATATTTATTCACAATGCCCCATCAATAGATTAATTCAAATATCGATATGTTTCAACTTTTCAAAAATACTTCGAATATTAGATCTTTAATAGACTAATGAACCCCTATAATATTCGATTTTTATGGATGAGTTTGAATTTCAAGGGAAATTTTAACTTTCATTTGGTGGATTGGTCATTTTAAGAACTAGGGTTTGGAAGAGTATTCTGATGATTGGTACCCCTAAAAAGGGTATTTTTGGATGAGTAATCAAGGTCGGAAGGTGGAAATAAGTAGAAAGAAATCACCAAAATAAGGTTGGGTGGTTGGGGCTATAGCCTATAGACACAGTCTAGCTACTGGTAGGCCATCAACTAGCCGGTTTCTAGCTAGTGACCCTACTAGACTATAGGGACCCACTGGCTAGCTAAAGGCCTTATACCAACTATATGGAGGAGTATAGTGATGATGATACTTTTTTGTTTTCATTTTATTTGTTTTTAATAAGTTAGTAAGTGATGAAAAACATGAAGTCAATATGAATTGAATAATAAGACTAGCTTGGTAGTGTTTTTTTGTGTCCCCAAGATTAATAATGTGTGAAGATTTAAGTTCCCAAGAAATTATGTACATTTCATTGTGATTTATTTTATGGGGATAAAATATTTTGGAATAATCTTGAAATTAGTTAAACTGGTTTTGGTTTTAAATAATATCCATCCAGGATGAGTTTAAAGGTCACATATTATATTTTAGATGAATTATAAATAAGTATGATGATTATTTAACTAGTATTAATATCTTGGACATGTGAAAATGGAATTTAACAAAGTGAACATTTCCCACTTTAGTGAAAGGGACCATGAGATATTTCATTATTGTATTTGGACCATGAAAAATATTAAAGAAAATGAAAATATTTATTTTCATGAATAAATTCCTTTTTTTTGTGGAATATTTTATTTGGAGTCCATAAAAAAATAATTATATTTTGCATAAATATATATTGATAAAGAATTGAAAAAATATATAAGTGGAACAATATTAACTTTCTTACTTATAATTATTCTAAGAATTAATTTTGTTGGGTCTTTAAAAAAATAGGTCCAACAATAACCATACATCGAGGGCTGACCCAATAAAATATGGGAGCAGGGCTCTACCACATGGGATCCACCCCATGCTTGGTCAACCATAGTGGTAGAGTAAAGTACCTACACATCTAGGTAGGTAGTGTTCATGCATAGTTCCCATATTGATAGAATAGGAAGGTGTGTGAAATGTTTACATAGAATATGAGAGGGAGCCCATTGGACTGCGCAATGGTGTGACATGAACCATGATGGTCATGTGTGAGTAGTGTTTCTAGGTTCCAACCTTGGTTTTTGCTCTCGAAATCACCGGGAAGAGGTTTTATTATAAATAATATCTCAACAAAAGTCTAAACCATTGTGGGACTATGAACACATGATAATGTTCACTTTTTTTAGAAATTTGAATAAGTAATAAGGACCACTTGACCACTTTCATCTCCACCATTTGATCATGTATCCACATCATATTCTACCTTATTATACCATAGGTTCATTCCATAATAAAAAACCCTATATTAAAAATGAAAGATATATCCAATATTCAACATTCATCATCTTTAGTGATCAACCCAAGATGAAGAGACATGCTCACCCTCCTTAACATTAGGTATGAAATCTACATCTTTCATACATTCTATAATATAAATAATTTTATACTATTAGAGCAAATTAAATGTTGTAAAATAGAGTTTTAGTAAACCATATCATGAAAATAATTGATAATGGGAGGATATCATGTATCTACTCTAGTGTCACATGAAGTTAAAAGTATCGAGAGCCATGGAATTTCAAAATTAATGAGATCTCAAGATCATTGAGAGTCTTTGAATGGGATTGACATAGAATGAAAAGTATATTAGACAAGAAATTAATCTTGAAAGTAAATTTGGTATAACTCAATTATAAATATTGAGGTACCCAATTCAGGATTGGAAATTTAAATCTTTGGTGATCTCATTTCTCTTGAAGAGAAACATAGCATAACTGAAGTCTTTTTTGTGAAGGGAATAAGGTGTTTCATGTTATTCCTTACAAGAAATTCAGTTACATGAAGTAAAATATTTCACAAATTTGAATACCAAGATTATATGCACAACTCTTACATGAAGAACAAGCTAATACTCACATTGTTACAATGAGGATAGAGTTTTCAAGTACCCTTTAATGTTCAAAGAACACACAAGTGTTACATGAAGAATAAATAATATTGTATTATTGGATATTCATTTTTACATAAATACAAATTTATATCAGAGTTTTTTGAATCCCTCTATGTTAGAGAAAAGTCATTGAGACACCATGTGCACTTTTATATGAAGAAAAAAGAGATAACATAAGAAGAGATCATGTGAAGGAAGATTATACAATAGTTCATTTTCAGAGAACCCATGCTCATCACCTGTTCATATAAATAGAAATATCAATACATCATGGTGATAAATTAATTTTTATAGTCTATTTATTTTTCATTAATCATAATAAAAAAGTGTGAATGAAGTAACACAATACAAATATCTTGAGATAACTAGGTCATTAGTTTAAAAAAAATCATATAAGGAATTATGAAGTGATATAATGAAAAAAATCATGATAAAAAACATAAAAATAACATAAAATAATAAGGATAATAAATTTTATGTGCTAATCTTTGTAAAATTATGTAATACATGAAAAGAAGTTCAATTTTATGAGAATAATTTTGGAATGATTTTAAGAATTAAACACTAAAATTTGATATCTAATATTGGTTTTTGAAGATAAAAAATAGAAGAATAAATTTTGACCAATTTTTTATTTTACTAATATTATTTGGGTTAGAGAGTATAAAATAGACAATCTATAACATATTCATATTATTCTAACTGAATAAGAAAAAAATAGGTAACCTATTTTATTTTTTTATCTTTGAGACAACACTTTTGATTACTATGAAATAGAGATTTCCATTTGATTACTATGTTCAAATGAAGTTGATCATAGTAATTAGTGTGTATCAAAGAATAATTATTCTAAAATACTGATAACTTCAAGAGGATCAATCCAATATCGTTAATTTGTTCTTTAAAGTTAAATATTTCACTATACCTGTTCAGTGCTAGTAAAAAATGAGTACAAGTCCATAACCGTTTTTTGTGTTATTTGATAATAAAAAATAAACTATGTGTAAGGGACATATTCATCCATATTGGAGGTAACAATCATTAAAAAAACCTTGTGTTCCTTATGATTTTTTATTTCATATGCATTCTTGATAACTAGAGGTGAAAAATAAAATAGAATCATTCATTGAATAAGTTATAAAGGTATAAAATGGGATAAATGTTTTAAAGTGATAAAAAGTTATCCCACACCGATTCACCCACCTCTCAGTGTGGTTATCCAAAAAATGATCTTAGAAATTGGTATCAGAGAGAGGTTATGCCTTTGATTAAATTATCTTTGTGGAATATTGTTAATGATTTTATTTCTATTCTAAATTTATAATGGAATGAAAACTTTAAGGACTTGTATCAATTATAGATCATAATTCTATTTCAGAAAAGACCTTCAAGAATAACAAGAAGAAATGATTGAGAAATTTGAAGAAGATATCACACTTGTTCAAAGAGGATGATAAATTATTATTCCCATGTTGTAATTTCTAGAGAGATAAGATTAAGATAGAAATAGAAGATCTAATGGTATAATCTACTTTTAAATATAAGGATAATATTTATACATCATGTAGTTATTCATTCTTATATGAATAATATTAAACACAAATCTCTTTCCAAAATTTCCCTGATGAATATCCAAGCATTAGTCTATGTGATCATATATCTATGGATTTTAATGATAAACCATTTTTTACTTTGAAAGATATGGTGTATAACAGTCCCTAAGAAATTGTCACTTTTATCTATATCTCATTCAAAGAAATGGAAGAAGATATCAATGATCTTGAAAAAAATCTAGAAAACTTGAAGATATATTTTGAATAAATAATACAATCCAATATTAAGTTATCCAAAAAAACTAGAGCTAATGAAGTATAGAATGTTGATCTTGAATAAATGTTCTCTTGTTTTTAAGTGAAATGGATAAATATAATTCATGAGAAATAGGATGAAACTAAATAATTTGAATAAAAGTTCCATGAATTATAGGAAAAATAGAAGGCTATCATTAATTTCAAGAATGATCAACTTGAAATTAAATCAAATAAGATCAAGGATCTTGACAATTTTCTACAATAGAAACATAAAATGCATGATGAGGAAGTTATGAAGATCAAGAAATAATGTATATATTGTCTTAAGTTAATAGAGTATTATAAATTTATCCTAAATATGAAGTGTCTTGAACTTGGTGTCAAACTATAAAATATTGAGAATGTTCATGATGATTATTAACAAAAAGCTGAAAGAAGAGCTATTACTTCAATATCAAAATCCACAAAAACATAAAAATAGGACTCTTATCCTTAGAAACCTTTAACTGGTAGAAATAATTTATTAATATCACTCAATGATCAATCTTAATAAGTCTTTAAAATGAAGGTACCATCTACGACCTATAATAATATCTATGCTAGCTTTGGCCTTATGAAAAATTCTGGTTCAAAATAAAAACTTGTAAAAAATAATACGAAGAAGGGAAATGAATTAATTAACAGTAAAAATATATTAAATAAATATAAGTTTTAAAAATCTATATCCCAAATAATACCATTAGAACAATGAAAAGAAATAAAATTAGTAACCATACAGATCTAGTTATACTACAATATAAAAGAAGCAATCAAGATTTTTAGCTATTATTAGTGATGTAACAGATTCGTGCACATAGAATATGATTGTTGGTATAATAGTCCAATATATAAAAATCAAATCATTACTACATAAAGGGGGATAAAATCAATAATGAATCATTGAATATAAAAGTAAATTAATATTATGACTATTATAATTTTTTTGAATGTTTAAAGAACTAATATGGTATATAAAATGTTAGTGGTCACAGTGAAGAGGTATGTAAGTATAAATCATTAAATCATGCCACTAAAAAACTTAGAAGAAAAAACTACATGAACAGAAGAATAAAGATAAGTATTCCTTGGGAAGATCATAAAAGAAAGTTGTTGATAAATAAACCCAAGAAGATCAAGAAGGGTGATACACCAAGGAGAATAAGCTAATTCTTTTATGGAATAAGAGGTCACACCTTGTATCACTATAATTTGACCATAGATATAATAATGAATTGATGAAATATTAATAAAAAAGGGGAATACCAGTCCAAGAACAAAATAAAAGGATTGAAGTAGAAAATGGAACACCTAAAAATCTATATAGAACCACCAAGAATACTATGCATATTCTAAATGATATACTGGTAATTTGACAAAATGATTTGGAAATAAAAATAAAATTGAAAGAAACATAGATGAAAGAAGATGATAAAGGGAAAAAAATATTCCATATGAATAAAACGAATTTCAGGAGAGGTGTTTAACAAATGATGACCATAAAATCACAAATGATCTATGTGGTAGGTGAAAAAGGGATATTAATATATATAATTATTGTTTGTTCATAAATATAGATCAAGATGAGATATGTAAAAAGAATAAAAAATTCACAAGTGATGAATTTTCCCTGATGTATAGTGTGAAAATGAAAACTATACCCAAGGTTACCACAAAATAAAGTTAAGATACCATGCTACATAAATCATCAAATAAAGTCAGAAAAGTCACCATAAAGATTTTACCCTCATATAGAGTACAATAGAAAGGATTCATATTATTGAGAATAAATTCTAGCCTTATTTCTCTCATTAAAAAACAAATGATATTCCACATTATTGCAATCAAGTTTGTTCTTATTCATTACTTGAAAATTAATAAAGGTGATGCACATATTCAAGGGGATAATTGTGTTGAATATTATATTGTTATATTTTTAATATATAATATTTATTCCATGATTAATGGAAGTCACCATCCTGGTTTGATCTATCTACTCATATATTAAAGATAATTTATTACAAAGGATCAAAGATCAACCTTGATTTAGATGATCAAGATACTATAGAAGATTAATTAATTTTAATTCACCATCATGTATGATATCAAAACTATTTTTATCCACATAAATTTAAATCTATTTGAAAAAATAATGATAATATACATCTTGAAGAAGTGAAACTAGAGATCATCCCTTAAGGTGGAGTATCCAAATAAATTCTCAGAGCCTTATATTTCATCCAAATATAACATCTCTTGAAGTTACTTGAAAAAATCATTGATTTAGTATGTGGGCATACTCTACTATCCTTATTCAAAAAAATGATGTCTCTTCTTAAGGGGGATAAAACAAGTGAATAAATGACATGGATAAAAGAATATTGAAAAAGTTCTAGGACTGATTGCATGAAAATTACCTATCTATTATAATTAAATGTTTTTAATCTATTTGTTGATATGAGTGTAGAAATTTTAGGTTGAATTTTTATAATTTTCTTTATAAGTATATCAGAAAATTTTCACTTTCATTTTATCAATTAGTATCAAACAATTACTATCAACTAGAAAAAGATTGATCAGTATATGAGAAAAGAGACAAGTTTTGTTATATTAGTTTGTATCATGTTCTGAAATTAGAATGGAAAAAATTTATGTCTAAATTAAACCCTCTTATTTTCTACATTGAGTTATCCTATGTAGTCTGAGAGTGGAATAATTGAGGGTTCAATTCATAAGAAATAAATGATATAATCATTTATTAGGTACTTTTCATTGATTATCAATAAGGGGGAGAAAATGAATTTAATAAAAGGAGAGAATAATTAAAGTGAACATATTGACATTCTATTTTCTATATTGTTATTAGCAACATATAAAAATGGGGATATTGATTATCCTACTCTGTGGTTGTGATATATTTGTTATCAATATGAAATTAAGTGATGAATCAATTTATGTTACTATGAATTGAAAAATGATACAATCTTGTAAGTTTGTTTTTATGTCCCCAAGCATAGTAATGTGTGAAGTTGAAAGTTCCCAAAAAAATATTTACATTACATTGTGAATGTTTTTTTGAGGATAAAGGTTTCATAAAGAAGATTATAAGTAGATGAAGGGGTTGAAATTTTGAATAATATCCATCTATGAGGATTTCAAAGGTCATATATTATATGTTGGATGAAATAAAAATAAGTATGATGATTATTGATCATGTCTTAATATCTTAGACATATGCACATGGAATTTGAAAGTGCATATTTTATACTTTAGTGAAAGTGTGTAACAACCCAAACTTTTATCAATGAAAATTTACCTTATTATAATTATGTTATATGGTATAAAACAAACATATATAATAGTGAGCTTGATAAAAATATTATTTTCATAAATTAAGAATGAAATAACTGAAATTCATAGAAATTAAGGAACCTATATTGATGGAATAATAACTTGACCATTGGAATAGTAACATGATAATTAAGAATAGTAATCCAGCCAATAGAATAGTTACCTCACCTATGAAATTATAAATAAAATTTAGGCATCTTATAAATGATAATATGATATAATCAGACTATAGTATGAGTAATTACATGTTTTAAAATTGATAAAGTAAGTGTTGGTATTTTTATAAAACATAAATGTTTATTAAAAATTTTATAATTAATATAATGATTTAAAGAAAATTTATTTTCATAAAATAGATTCATAAATTAATATTTTGTTTTCTTTTAATTATAAGATATTTTTATAAGACCTTAATTAAATTTAAAAGTGTCAAAAAATTAGTTATAATTTTAAAATTGTTATTTTTCAAATAAATGATGATTTTAATTAAAAATTAAAAATTTTCATATTTAGAAAATTATTTTCCTAAATTTGAGATCATTTTTTAATTCTACATGTCAAAAAATTATTTGTGTGAATTTTGATATTTTTCTAAAATAATTGAATTTTTTTGTGAATAGTGAAATACTATAATTTATAGAATATAATATTTTAATTTAAATAAAATATTTATCTATTAATTTCTAATGTAAGAACCATAATCTAGAAATATTATTATTTATTTAATATATTTATTGATAAGGTTCAAACTATTTATAGTCTTGAGCTAAAATAATAAAATAATGAATAAAATAATTGAAAAACACTCATCTCCTCCCCTATAAATACCACCCCTCACAACCTCTTCTCCTCACAAGTGTTATGATAAATCCAAGAGTTATGATAAATAAAATATATTATATATAATTTAATTTTATTATGTTAATGGAATAATCTATCATTAAAACACCCTTTTATTCTAAAAATGAAAACATCATCCGTGAGGTATTGATTTATCACCTTCGAGGACAACAAGTTTTCATTTTACTTTACTAATTAAATTCTAGTTATAAATTCATTATAAGTATTGGAACAAATTCTAAAATCTATGTTATAGCCTTTTTTATGTTTTGAAACTAACACTTATGCATAATACTAAATGATAAAATAAAACTAGTTTGTGATGATCGAAAAATAGCCAAATTAATTTAAATAATTATCATTAATGTTGTATATAATTAATCATCCTCATATAAGGGAAAAAATAATATATAAGAACAATTACACTTCTTTAAGTTCAATAATTACATATAATTTTAATTTCAGAGAATTACAATCATCTTAAATGAAATTCTATACTTGTATACAAGTGAACCAGTCATGAAAACCAAGAAATAAACACTCTCAAAACGACAGAATTGAAATTTATAACTCATAAAAATGGATATAAGAGAACTTAATAAAATTATAATGAATAAAATACATTTATAAGAGTTTATTTATTTATTTATTATGAAATATAATTTAATTATCTAAGATATTAAAATGAATATAGAATTTAGACATAAGGTAAGGGAATTCTCAAACCTAATTCCTTTATTTGGGTTATTCTCTCTTCCATGATATGAATTTTCATATTATTTTCTTAAAATGCCTTTTAACATTTTATTTTCAAGTATATACATGTTTCCAATATTATTTTATTAAAAATATAATATTTTTCCAAAATATATTTTCTTTATAAAAAACCTTTTTAAACTTCTATTGAGAATGTTTCCTCTTCAATCAAGATTGATGATTCTTATACCAAGTATGTTATTACATTTTTATTTTGGGAACCCCAATTTGTATTCATGAAATTATACTTTATGAAAATTCTCATGAAACCTATTTCCCTTCCATGGTTTATTTTATTTCAAATATTAATATACGTTCTATGCGGCAAACATGATTATGTAAATTTCATGATGTGATGGGTGAACCCAGAATTATATAGCAATCCAATGAATTGGGTGATGTGATATATCTCTTGGTATAATGTGAAATATGTGTGAAAATTAGGCTATAATTGTTCATTTTTTTTATTTTCTAATTATGGACATATGTTATACATGAACATGATGCTAGATTTGTTAATAACTATGTATGGTAGTTGACCTCTAAGACATGATGTTTCATTTTGATGAGTTATCACATTGAATGACTATATATAATGATTCCTCTAATGATTATGATGATGATCCCATGATTATGACCACCCTTGTTATATTGATTCATGTTTTTATATATCCTCTTACTGGGCATTAGATCACCCCTTTCTTTGATGTATATCCTCAGATGATTACTTATAATAATTAGTACATGAGGGACACTAATAATATATAGAAGAAGGAATTAAATAATTTTTATATTTTATTTTTTAAATATTATGTATGGTTCTAATTTTTCAAGTCACTAAATGATTGGATCCTAGATTGTAATGCTTTTATTTTTTTTTTCATTTAAATGATGTAACTGTCATTTAAGAAAAAATAGGGTCCCAATATTTGGTATTAGAGCATGTTTTAGTTAATTTTGGAATTAGGAATAGATATAAATAGTGAAAACCCTTAGTGTGATACTAAGAATATGAAAACACTCAAGAATATTTGTTTTAGAAAAATGCTAAACATAGGGATCCCATAAGATATTTCTTTAGAGTTCATTTCACAAAGGGATAAATAATTTATTAATGAGTTGTTGAATTATTTTTTGTTGAAAACTTTTCTATTTTAGAAAATAGTGGGGACTAGGAGAAACTATGACAATAACCCATATGAGGGAGAGTGAAATGATTTCTCGAATGACATACCCAATAGATTAGGAGTTGGAGTTGAAAATTTCTTGGAAATGCCTACCCAACTCTCTCAGTCTATGAACAATAAATTGAATAATGTAGAGCTTTCTATTTCCTATAAGAGGGAGAAACTGGCTATTGAGTCTTTGATGTGGAAATGACCATCGATGTTTAGTGGATATTCTGATCCACTAGTCACAAAATAGTGGGTCAACATAATAGATAAGACCTTTTCTATGCTTCACTATGCTGAGATAGAGAAGGTGACTATGGATGTTTATTATTTAGATGTCAAGTTTGATCAATAGTGGATATTGATTAAAAACACCAAAGAGAAGGATGAAATTGGAGAGATATATTGGGAATACTTTAAAAAATATTTATTAATAAGTATTTTCCTAGAAATATTTAGATAAATATGGAGAGATAATTCATAGAAATGAAGTAAATAAAGGTGAATGTTCATGGATTATGAAGAAAATTTCACAAGGATTTCAAGGAACACCTCAGGTTTTGTTATCAACAATGATAAAAAATTAGATATATTCTTTTTTGATTCTAAACCACACCTTAGAAAGGCTCTAGTAGTTAGAGACTTTGAGAGTTATGGAGAAGTGTTTTGATGTTCCCTCAAAGTGGAGTTAGAGTTTGGAGAATGGTCCTATTGTTATCGAGATAAGAAATGGAAGATGGAGTTTCAAGTATGATGATCTATTAAAAAATGTGGAATGAAATCTCAACCTCTCACATGTCAAAAAATATGGGAAGAAACATCGTGGAAATTTAATTAAAAGGATGGGAAAATGCTTCAAGTGTGGGAGAGAAGGCTACCAATCATATGAATATCAAAGATACTTGAATAATCTAGAAAATGTGGTGGAAGAAAAGAGAGTACCACCTATAGTTAAATGGTTCAACTTTAGGGAGAAAGGTCACTATGGAATCCAGTGTACTAAACCTCGAGTCCCCAAGGGTAATCAACGTCAGTAGCCACCAAATCCAAAGGAGTAAGGGAAAGCTTATTTCATCACTACTGCCGAGGTGGAACCTGAAAATGATGTGGTGAAAGGTACACTGATTATTCATTCAGGAATAATGAACATACTATTTGATTGTGGTTCTAGGAATTCTTTCATATCTTGAAAGTTCAGTAGAATTATTCAAACACCACCTTAAAATATGGAGGTTTAGTTATTTTTTAGAATATAAAATAGGGATATTATTTCATGAAAAGTATATAACTATTCCCCAATTATTTTTTGTGGAATGAACCTCCTAGATAATATGTTATTACTTCATTTTTTTGGAGTTTGATACTATATTAGACATGGATTGGATATCTTTATACAAAGACAACCTCAACTGTTGGGAAAGGTAGATCAATCTTCACATCCCAAGGCATCCTATAATTCTGTACAAGTTTAATTAATAGGATGAATCTCATTCATAATAATTGTATCAATTTTGGATATTATTTCCCTATAAGAAAGAATATCTATCTCAAATTATTGAGATAAAGTAGAGAATCATGATCAAAGACATGCCCATTGTAAGGGACTAGATAAATATGTTACCTGAAAAATTTACTAGTTTTATTATTTACTGAGAGGTTAAGTTCTCAATTAAACTTATTCCTGAATCTCTTCATATATCAAATAAACTTTATAGAATTTCCACCATTGAGTTAGAGGAACTAATGAAGCAGATATAAGATAATCTCGACAACTGTTTTATATTCCTAGGTGCTTCACCATGTGGTGCACCAGCCCTCTTCATCAAGAAGAAGGATAGATCAATATTCTTGTACATTTATTATCATGAGATCAAAAAAATCAAGATAAAGAACAAGTATCACCTTCCACAGATAGATAACTTGTTCAATCACCTGTATGGGGCCAATTATTTCTCTAAGATGGACCTTTGGTTGGGATATCACCAATTAAATGTGTGGAAGGAATATATTCCTAAAAATTTGTTTTGAAAAAGGTATAGATAGTAAGAGTTCATAGTCATTTCTTTTAGAATCACTAATTCTCCAACAATATTCATATATTTAATGAATAAAGTATTTTGAGATTATCTTAACAAATTTGTGGTATTATTTATTGATGATATTATAATATAATATAACAGAATGGAGGAACAAAAGGAGCATTATAATAATGTTCTAAATACTTTGAGAAGTGAGAAAATTTATGAAAATTATAGTTAATACGAGTTTTGGAAAGAGGAAGTATCATTCTAGAGGCATTTTATCACTAGTAAAAGAATATTTGTTGACCCTTACAAGACAAAGGCAATCGAAGAGTATCCTTGAACAAAATCTATAATAGTGGTCCATATTTTAATTGGTTTAACTATATATTACTATAAATTAATGAATAAATTCTCAGGATTATCAAACCAACTATCCAAGCTGACTTGAAAGGAAGAGAAGTTTTTCTGGAGCAATGAATGTGAAGACTGCTTCAACGATTTTAAAATAAGTCTTATCACTATGCTAGTAATCACACTTTGGAAAAGTGGGAAATTATTTGTGGTATAAAAAAAATTCTTCAAATAATGTATTAGGTTGTTTACAGATGAAAAATGATAAAGTGATATCCTATACCTCAAAGAAGTTAAAAATTAATGAGAAAAACTATCCTACACATGATTAAAGTTAAAAAATGTGATCTAGGAATTAAAAATATAGATAAATTATATATATGGCGAGAAGTTCATGATATATAATGATCATAAGATCCTAAAATATATTTTCACATAGAAGGAGCTGAATATGAGCCAACAAAGATGGTTATAGCTCATTAAGGATTACAACTTCTTAATCCACTACCATCATGGTAATGAAAATAAAATGGTGGATTCTCTAGGTAGAATGGATCCTAAAATATTATCAATGATTAGAATTGAGAAGGATCCAATCATCCTATATTTTCAATGGATGGACATGGGAATCATTAAGGGAGGAACACCATCAATATTTTCTCAAATTATTTCTCAACCATCGATTATGGAGAAAATAAACGATTCTTAATAAAATAACGTGGAAATTCAGAAGAAGGTGGAAGCTATCAGAAATGAGAAATAATTAGAGTTAAAAATTGATGAGGGTGTATTTTTAATATTTGGTTCATGACTATATGTACCATCCAATCTATATATAATGAAAGATCTTCTGAATGGCGCACATAACTCAACCTTCTCTATTCACCCAAGGGTCAAAAAGATATATCGAGATCTCTGAGAGAAATATTGGTGGAAAAATATAAAGAAGGATATCACTGAATATACATCAAAGTTCCAGTTATGTTAGTAAGTGAATTATGAAAGAAAAATATATAAGGGGATGATGAAACCATTACCTATACCAACATAGAAATAGGAAAACATCACCATGGAATTTGTCATCAGACATTCGAAGAAATCTATAAGAAACATTGATATATGGGTTATTATGGATCATCTTTCAAATGCTGATCATTTCATCACAATTTGAGAGGAATTCACCCTATATCAACTTAAACGAATATACATTAATGAATTGGTAAGGATTCATGGAGTACTACTATTGATTGTATTTGATCGAGATCTGAGATTCACCACCAAGTTTTGAAAAAGTATCTAAAATGCTAAAAACAATGATATGAACTTTAATGTGACTTATCATCCTCAAACTAATGACCAATCTAAGTGGACTATTCATACATTAGAAGACATGTTGAGAGAATATTTTATAGACTTCAAAGGAGGACAATATCAACATATACCATTTTTTGAGTTCCCTTAAAATATCCATTTCCACTTGAGTATCAAAATAGATCCATATGAATCATTTTATGGAAAAATATGAAGAACCCAAATATGCAGGGATGAATTCGGTGAATGTAAGATACTAGAGCCTAAAATGGTTGAAGAAATGGTAGAAAAGGTGAAAAACATTCAACAAAAAATCAAGACAGCCCAAATCTGAAAAAATTCTATAAAGACAATCATTGATGAGACCTATAGTTTATGGTTAGAGACATGATATTCCTTCATATATCTCTGTGGAGTAGGATCATGATATTTGGAAAGACAAGAATCTCAAGTGTATCGACCCCTTTGAGATTCTTGATCACATCGGAGCTATGAACTATCTATTGGCCCTTCCACCAACTATGACTCAAGTACATGATGTATTCTACATACCACACATGAGAAGGTACATACCATATCAATCACTTGTACTAAATTAAAAGGTGGTACAGTTGGAAAATGATCACTCTTACGAGGAAAAGCCGGTGATGATCTTGAACTATAGAGATAAAATTATGCATAATAAGAATACACACCTAGTCAAAGTTAATGGTAGAACAATAAGTTTAAAGAGAAAACATGAGAACTTGAGGATGCAATAAAGGGGAAATACCCTAACCTATTCTCATCTTAATAAGTAAAATGAAATTTTGAGGGTCAAATTTTAAAAGGGGGAAGAATGTAACAACCTAAACTTTTATCAGTGAAAATTTTCCCTTATTTTAATAATTTTTTATGATATAAAACATATACATAGCATATAGATCTCAATAAATACATTATTTTCATAAATTAATAATGAAATGAGAAAAATTCATAGAAATTAATGAACTATATTGATAAAATAGTAACTTTACTCTTAGAATAGTAACATGACCATTAAGAATAATAATATGGCCAATAGAATACTAACATCACCTATGAAAGTATAAATAAAATTTAATAATCTTATAAATGATAATATTATATAATTATTTCATAGTATGAGTCAATAAATTTTATAAAATTGGTATATTAAGTGTTGGTTTTTTTTAAAACATAAATGTTTATTTACAATTTTAGATTTAATATAATGATTTAAAATAAAATTTATTTTCATAAAATAGATTCATACATTAATATTTTTTTGTTTTATTATTATAAGAAATATTTATGAGACCTTAATTAATTTTTCAAAGTGTCGTAAAATCAGTTATAATTTTAAAATCAGTATTTTTTGAATAAATGATGATTTTAATTAAAAATTAAATTTCTCATGTTAATGAAATTATTGTCATAAAATGGAGTTCATTTTTAAATAATACACTTTGAAAAAGTTTTAGGGTAAAGTTTTTATATTTTTCTAAAATATTTGAATTTTTTGTGAATAACGAAATATGGAAATTTATGATATATAACATTTCAAGTTAAATAAAATATTTCTCGAGTTATTTCTAATGTAATAATAATAATCTAGAACTCTATTTATTTAATATATTTAGTCATAGTTTTAAAACTATTGATAGTCTTGAGCCAAAATAATTAAATAATGAATAAAATAATCAAAAAACACCCCTCTCCTCCCCTATAAATACCACCCCTTACCACCTCTTATCATCACACCTTCCATGCTTTTAAGCTTGTCCAAATTATACCAAATTCTATTACCAAGACTCTCCCCATGTATAAGATTCTTCAGTCTCAACAAAATAACAAATACAATTTCTCTAAGGAGTTTCTCAAGGAGAATAATTCAAGAGGTAAAATCCTCTTTCATTTTCGTTTAAATTCTTTTCAATTTTTTCCCTTATTATATCCTCAAATCCCATGACCCAAGTGTCATGATAAATAAATTATCTTATATATACTATAATTTTATTATGTTAATGGAATAATCTATCATCACACCTTTTCACCTATCCCTTTTATTCTAAAAATGAAAACATCAACTGTGAGGTCATAATTTATTGACTTTGAGGATGATGAGTTTTTATTTTCTTTTACCACATTCAATAATGGTCATAAAAATATTTTAATTATTGAAAAATATTGAAAAGTGTATTTTATAACATGTTTTATGTATTGTAACTAAAACATATACACAATACTAGATGATAAAACAAAACTAATTTGTGATGATCAAACAAATTCCAAATTAATATAAATGATTATCATTAATGTTTTATTTAATGAAGAGTCCTAATATCTAGAAGAATAATAATATAAAAGACCAACTCAAATTCATGAAGTTAATTAATAACATATAATTTCAATTCTTAAGAATTATTATCATCTTACATGAACTTTTATACTTGTATAAAATAGAACCGATCATTAAAACCAAGAAATGAACACTCTTTGAACAACAGGATTAAACACTACAACTCTTAAAAATGGCCAAAAAGTAACTTAAAGAAATTAAAATTAATCAAATACATGTATAAGAGGTTATTTATTTATTAATTAATGAATATAATTTGATTATATAGGATATTAAATTTAATATAGCATTCAAACATATGGTAAGGGGATTATCAAACCTAATTCCTTTATGTGGGTCATTCTCTCTTCCACGGTATGAATGTTCATATTATGTTCTTAAATTTCCATTTAACTTTTATTTTCTAGGATATAAAATTTTTCAATATTATTTTATTAAAATTCAAATATTTTTCCAAAATAACTATTCTTTCTAAAAAAACACCTTGTTACTTCTCTTGAGAATGATTCTTCTTCCATCAAGATTGATGATTCTTATACCTAGTATGTTATTCACTTTTCTATTTTGGGAACCCCAATGTTTATTCATGAAATTATTCTTTATAAAAATTCTCATGAGACCTATTTCCAATCTATGGGTTATTTTATTGTAAATATTGACATATATTCTATGAGGCATTCATGATTATGTAAATGTTATCATGTTATAGGTACTTAAAATTATATAGTTTTCTAATGAATTGGTTAATGTGATATATATCACGTGATAATATGAAATATGTGTGAGAATGATGATATATTTTTTCACAATGATCATTATGTTGTGATCATGATCATATTTTATGCGTGAACATGATGCTAACTTTGTTCACAACTATGTGTGGTAGTTGACCTCTAAGACATGATGTTTCATTTTTATAAATTTACACATTCCATGACTATATTTAATGATTCCTCTCATGATTATGATTATGATCCAATGATTATGTTATGATGATAATTTTTATGCTCAACCTTATTTTATTGATTCATGTTATTACCCATCATCTTATTGGGATTTTTGATCACCCCTTTATTTGATGTATATCCTCTGGTTATTACTTATACTAAAGAGTACATGAGGAAAACTAAGAATCTAGAGAGTAAGGAATTAAATAATGTTTATGTATTATTATATAAATGTTACGTATGGTCATAATTTTCCCAAGACACTAAAACCATGGATCTTGGATTGTAACACTTTTTTATTGAAAATGATGTAATAGTTATGTAATAAAAAACAGGGTCACTATAGTTGGTATCAAATCATAGTTTAGTTAATTTGGTAATTATGATTAGATAAAAATAGTGAAAATCCTTAGTATGAGACTAAGTATATGAAAACAATCAAGAATATTTGTTTTATAAAATGATAAACATATGGATCCCACAATATATGTCTTTAAAGTTAATTTCACAAAGGAATAAATTATTTATTCCGGACTTGTTGACTTGTTTTTTGCTGAAAAATTTCATATTTTAGAAAATAGTGGGGACTAAGAGAAACTAGGCCAACAACCTATATGGGGGACAATGCAGTGACTGATTGAAACGACATCCCCTATTCCTTGGGAGTTGGAGTTCAAAATGTTATGACGTTACTTACCCAATTATCTAAGGATATGAACAATAAATTGAATAATACGGAACACCATTCTTCCCATAAGAAGGATAAACTTGATATTGAGTATTTTTTGCAGTAATCACCACAAACATTTTGTGGATATTCCGATCCACTAGTAGCAGATTAGTGGGTCAACACAATGGAGATAACATTTATTGTTATTCACCATTCTAAGACAGAGAATGTGACACTAGTCATTTATTATTTAGATTAAGACTCTGAACAATGGACAGAATTGATTAAAAACACCGAGGGGAAGGATGAAATTGAAGAGATGGAGTGGAATAATTTAAGAAAATATTTCTTAATAAGTATTTCCCTTAAACACTTTAGACAAATATAGAGAGAGAATTAATAAAGCCGAAGTAAAAGAAAGGTGAATCTATAACAACTTATGAATAAACTTTCACAAGGATTTCAAGGCACACATCAAATTTTCTTATCAATAATGATAGAAAAATAGATAGAGTATTTTTTTTGGTTTAAAACCACAACATCAAAAGGTTATAGAAATTAGATACTTTGGGAGTTTTGAATAAGTTGTTCGATGTTCTCTCAAAGTGGATATATAGTTTTGATAATGGTCCCCGGCTATGGAGACAAGAAATAAAGGTTGGAGTTTCAAATTTAATGATCTAATGAAAAATATGAAATGAAATCTCAACCACCCAGATTTCAAAAATATGGGAAGAAGAATCATAAGAGTTTCCTCAAAGGGATAAGAAAATGCTTCAAGTGAGGGAGAGAAGTCCACCAAGATCATGAATATTGAAGAGACATGAGGAAGATGGAAAATGTGGTGGAAGAAAGGAGAGCACCACGTATAGTTAAATGCTTCAACTGTAGGGAGCAAGGTCGATTTGGAATATAGTGAACTAAAACTCGATCCCTTGAGGGTAATTATCGTTAGTAACCACCAAATCCAAAGGATCAAGGGAAATATTATTCCATAAATACTATCAAGGTGAAGCCCAATAATGATGTTTTGAAAGGTATATTTTTTATTTATTCAATAATAGAAAACTTTCTATTTTATTATGGTTATATACATTCTTTTATATTATGCAAGTTTAGTAGAACAATTCAACCACCACCTCAAAATATCAAGGCTGAGTTATCTTTGATAATAGAAAATGAGGACATTATTTCATAAAAAGTATATAACTTCTCCCCATTTAATGTTTTTGGACGAAACCTCCTAGAAAATATAGTATTACTTTATTTTTTGGATTTTGATTCTATATAGGAATGGATTATCCATCTTTATAAAAATCCAACATCAACTATTGGGAAAGGGAGACCACTCTTCACATCTTGAGGCATCCTCCAATTATGTATAGGTGCAAGGAGGAAGATTATTCCCCTTTAAAATAATTCTATAAATTTTGGATATTATTGACTTATGAGAAAGAATATCTAGCTCAAATGATTAAGACAAAATATAGAATCATGATTGAAGACATTCCCATTTTATAGGTCTACATTTATGTGTTCCCTGAAGAATTTCCTAATCTTACTCTTGATAGAGATTTTGATTTCTCAATTGAACTTATTCTTGGATATCTGCCTATATCATAGAAACTTAAATAATGGCCACCATTGAGTTGGATGAACTGAATAAGGAGTTACAAGAGAATATGGACAAGGGTTTTATATGACCAAGTACTTCACCATAAAGTGTTCGGGTTCTATTCATAAAGATGTATGGATCAATACACCTTTACATTGATTATTGTGAGCTCAACAAAATCAAGATACATAAAAAGTATCCCATTCAACAGATAGATGAATTGATTAGTCAACTATGTGGGGCCAAGTGTATATTTAAGGTAGAATTTTGGTTTGGATATCACTAATTAATGGTGAGGGAAAAATATATTCCTAGGACTATGTTTCAAATGAGGTACATACACTATGGGTTCATAGTGATTCCTTTAAACCTCACTATTTCTCCAAAAATATTCATAGAATTAATGAATAGATTATTTAGAGATTAACTTAATTTTTTTTGGTAGTCTTTATTGATGATATTCTGATATAATCCAAGATAAAGGAGGAACATGAGGATCATTTTAATACTGTGCTAAATATTTTGTGATGGGAGAAACTTTATAAAAAGTATAGTAAATGTGAGCTCTAGTTGGAGGATGTATCATTCTTGGGGAATGTTATCACTAAAAATGTAATATTTGTGGAGCCTTCCAAGACAAAGGCAATCAAAGAGTGTCCCTAGAAAACATCTATAATGGAGATATATAGTTTCCTTGGTATATATGGGTATTACCATTGATTTGTGAAGAGATTATCATTATTGTCAAACCAAATAACCAAGATGAATTGAAAGGGAGAAAATTTTGTTTGGACTAGTGAATGTGAAGACTACTTCAAAGAGTTTAAAAAGTCTTATCACCATGACAATACTCACACTTCTGAAAAGTGGGGAACTATTTGTGGAATACATCAATTATTTAAAAATGGATTAGGATGTGTACTGATGAAAAATGAAAAAGTGATATCCCATGCCTCAAGGAAGTTGAAAATTCATGAGAAACAATATCATAATCATGATCTGGAGTTAGAGGATGTGATATTTGCATTGAAAATATGGAGAAATTATCTTTAAGGGGAGAATTTTGAGATATATAGTGATCATTAGAGCCTCAAATATTTATTCACATAGAAGTATCTTAATATGAGACAATGAATATTCTTTGATATCATCAAGGATTATGAATTATCAATATAGAACCATCCTGGTAAGGAAAACAATTTTGAAAACTCTCTAATTAGAAAGGATCCTACAATATTATCAATGATTATAACTGATAATGATCAAATTTTATTATATTTTCAAATGATATTCATGGGAATTATTAATGATGGAACATAATCAATCCTTTCTGAAATTATTACTCAACCATCCATCATGGAGAAAATAAAGGATGATCAAAGAAATGATGTGTAAATTCTAAAGAAGTTGGAATCTATCTAAAAGGATAAATCCTTATAGTTCAAAATTGATGAGTAAGGACTCATAATATTTGGGTTACAACTATGTGTATCATCCAATATAGAGATAAAAAAGGATCTTATGAAGGACACACACAACTAAACCTTATCTATTCACCCATGGAGCACAAAGATATATCAAGATCTCTGAGAGTACTATTGGTGGGATAATATAAATTAGTGTTCCTGGTATGTCAGTAAGTTAAGGCTGAAAGATAAAAATTTAAGGGGAATATTCAACCGTCACCCATACCAACATGGAAATAGGAAAACATCACCAGGGACTTTGTCAATGGAATTTTGAATAAATCCATAGAAAATAATGATATATGAGTTATTGTGGATCATCATATAAAGACATATTACTTTATCATAATTTCAGAGGACTTACCACTGGATCAACTTGCACATATATACATTATAGAAGTTATAAGGCTGCATGGAATACTATTATTGATTATATCTAATCAAGATCTGAGATTCACCTCCATGTTTTGGAAAAGTCTCAAACATGTTCTAAAAAATGAGCTGAACTTTAGTATGGCTTATCATCCTCAAACTGATGTCCAATTTGGGCAGACAATGCAAACACTGGAAGACATGTTGAGAGCATATCCTATGGACTTTAAAGTAGGATGAGGCCAATATCTACCTTTGGTTTAGTTCTCTTTCCATGAGTATTTCCACTTGAGCATACAAATGGATCTATATGAATCTCTTTATGGGAAAAGATTAAAAATACCAGCATGCTGGGATGAAGTCAATGAATGTAAGCTACTAGGACCTAAAATGGTTGAGTAAATAGTAGAAAAGGTGAAAACCATTCAGCAGCACATCAAGGAATCCAAAATTCAACAAAATTTATATAAAGACCATTTTTGATGAGGCCTAGAGTTTAAGGTTAGATACATGACATTACTCAACATAACTCCATGGAATATGATCATGAAATTGGGGAAGAAAGGAAAGCTAAGTCCTTATTACATCAGCCAATTTTAGATTCTTGATCATGTCAGAGATGTGGCTTATTAACTAGCACATAGACCAACCATGTCTCAAGTACATTATGTATTCTATATATCCCTCTTGAGAAAGTACATACCATATCCCTCACATGTACTAAATTCATAGGATGTACAGTTGGAAAATGATCTATCTTATGAGGAGAAGTCGGTGAAGATCTTGGACTATAGAGATAATGTTCTACGCAATAAGAATACTCCCCTGCTCAAATTTCTATGGAGAAACCATAAGTATGAAGAGGAAACAAGGGTACATGAGGAAGAAATGAATGATAATTACCCTTACCTGTTCTCATCTTAGTATGTGTGACAAAACCTAGAGGGTCAAATTTCAAAAGGGGGAAGAATGTAACAACTTGAACTTTTATCAATGAAAAGTTTTCATACTTATAATTATTTTATATGGTATAAAACACATACATAACATATAGATCTTAATAAAAAATATATTTTCATAAATTAAGAATTAAATAACTGAAATTCATAGAAATTAAGGATCTTATACCGATAGAATTGTAACTTGACCCTTGATTTAGTAACACGACCATTAAGAATAGTAATATAGAAAATAGAATACTAACATCACCTATGAATGTATAAATAAACTTTATGAATCTTTTAAATGATAATATTACTAATTATATTACAGTAATAGTAAGTAATGTTTTTAAAATTGATAAACTAAGTGTTGGTATTTTTTTAAAACATAAATATTTATTTACAATTTTATAATTAATATAATGATTTAAAAGAAAATTTATTTTCAAAAAATAGATTTGTAAATTAATATTTTGTTGTCTTATGATTACAATATATTTTTATGTGACCTTAATTATGTTTTAAATGTGTTATAAAATCATTTATAATTTTAAAATTTTTATTTTTCAAATGAATGATTATTTTAATTAAAAATTTAAATTTTCATATTTATAAAATTATTTTAATAAAATGGAGTTTATTTTTCAATTCTATAATTTGAAAAATGGTTAGGGTTATTTTTTTATATTTTTTAAAATAATTGAATTTTTGGTGAATAGTGAAATATTATAATTTACAATATTTAACATTAAAAGTTAAATACACTATTTATTGACTAATTTATGATGTAATAATAGAAATCTAGAAATATTATTCTTTATTTAATATATTTAGTGATAATGTTCAAATTATTGATAGTCTTGAGAAAAAATAATTAAAAAATAAATAAAATAATCAAAAAATACCCCTCTCCTCCCCTATAAATACCACCCCTCACCACCTCTTCTCCTCACACATTACAAGATTTAAAGCTTGAAAAAATTATTCATAATACTATTCCCAAGACTCTACCCATGTCTAATATCCTTTGGTCTCAACAAAATACCCAAACCAATTTCCCTAAGGAGGTTCTCAAGGAGAATAATTCAAGAGGTAAAATCCTCTTTCATTTTCTTTTAAATTATTTTCAATTTATTTTATCTTCTTATTATATCCTCACCTACCATTAACCAAGTGTCATGATAACTAAAATATATTATATATAATATAATATTATTATTTTATTGGAATAATCTATCATCAAACCTCTTCTCCCCTGCCTTTTAATCTAAAAATGAAAACTACGACTGTGAGGTGTTGATTTATCACCTTCAAGGATGATAAGTTTTAATTTTCCTTTAACACATTCAATAATTGTCATAAAAAAATTATAATGATTGAATAATATTTAATATATTTTATAACAATGTTTATGTTCATGAAATAACACATATACATAATACTAAATTATAAAACTAAACTAGTTCGTTATGATCAAAAAAATGCCAAACTAATCTACATGAATATAATTGAGGTTTTATCTAATGAATCATCCTAATATTTGAAAATAATAATATATAAGACCAATTAAACTTCTATAAGTTCACTGATAAAATATAATTTCAATTTTGGATAATTTTTCTTATCTTACATGAACTTGTATACATATTTACAAGCAAACTTATCATTAAAAACAATAAAAGAACACTCTCGAAATGACATAATTGAGCCTATAAATCATCAAAATGTCTGAAAAATAACCTAATAAAATTATAATGAATCAAATAAATGTATAAATTTTTTATTAATTAATTAATTAATTAATCTAATTTTATTATCCATGATATTAAATTGATGATATCATTCAGACATAAGGTTAGGGGATTCTCGAACCCAATTCATTTATTTGGGTTATTCTATCATCCCTGATATAAATTTTCATATTATGTTATTAAAATTTAATTTAACATTTCTTTTTTAAGTATAATTTTTTTCCAATCTTATTTTATGAAAAAATAAAATATTCTTCCAAAAGAACTCTTCTTTATAAAAACCACACATTTTTTTACTTCCCTTGAGAATTTTTCTTCTTTACTTAAGATTTATGATTCTTATAAAAATTATGTTATTACTTTTTTATTTTGGTAACCACAATTTTTATTCATTATAGTATTATTTATGAAAATTATCATGAAAATAATATCATTTCCTTGGGTTATTTTATAACAAATATTTATATACCCTCTATGCGGAATGCATGATTATGTAAATGTTATGATATGATAGGTGCACCCAGAATTATATATCACTCCAATGAATTGGTTAATGTGATGTATATCATGAGATAATAAAAAATATGAATGAAAATAATGCTATATTCTTTCATTACAATGATGATTTTATGATTATTCACATATGTTATCCATGAACATGATGTTATCTTTGTTTACAACTATGTGTGGTAGTTGACCACTAAGATATGATGTTTCATTTTTATGCATTGACACATTACATTCCTATATCTAATGCTTCATATAATGATTATGATGTTTATTATATTATTATTTTCTGATGATAATGATTATGCTCACCCATGTTATATTGATTCATGTTCTTATATATCTTCTTAATAGGATTTTAGATCACCCCTTTCGTTAATGTATATACTTAGGTGATTAATTATACTAAGGAGTACATGAGGTCCAATAATAATATAAAGAATAAGGAATTATAAAATTCTCATGTTTTATTGTTTAAATTTGATGATGGTCTTAATTTTACATAGAAATTAAACCTTTGGATCATGGATTGTAACAATTTTATGTTTTCTTATTTAAAATGATGTAATAGTCATGTAAGAAAAAGTAGGGTCACTATAAAGTGGGAATGAAATTTTTACTTATTATATGAGATCATGAAAAAATTTTAAGACCATAAAAATACTCATTTTCATGAAGAAATTAATTTTTTATAGAATATTTGATTTGAAGGCCTTGAAAAATAATTATATTTTTCATGAAGAATTATTAATAAAGAATCAAGAAAATGGATAAATGGATTAGTATTAAATAATATACTTAGAATTATTCTAAGTATTATTTTTTATGGAAATTTATAAAAAATGGGTCTAATCATGACCACATAAGGAGGTCTAGCTCAACCATATATGAGAGAAAGGCCCTGCCTCATGGGATCAAGCCCATGCATGGCTATCCATGGTGGTAGAATAAAGTGCCTACATGACTAGGCAGGTATCCATCATGAATAGTTTCAATAGGGAGTATATAAGTGGGTTCATAGAATAAAAACTAGAGAGAACTCTATAGATGGAAAAATTGTGTGGAATGGCCCATGAGGAGTGTGTTTGAGTAGTGTTTCTAGGTGTTAACACTAGTTTGGGATTTATAAATCATTGGTAATAGTTTTTCATATAAAATAAATCTCAACCAAAGAGAAAAACAATATGGGACTATGGACACATGATACTATTAACCCATTAAAAATTTTATATAAATAACACATGTTTCTTGATCACTTTGATCTCCACCATCTGATCAAGCCTCCATGTCATCTTCAACCTTGGTGTACCCTGAGTTCACACCATGATTGACCACCCTATCTCAATAATGAGAGATATCACTAGGATAAAATTTTCATCATCTCTAGTGATCAGGAAAATATTATGATACACAATCAATTTCCTCAACATCATGCATACAATCTATGTCTTGTATGCATGCTATAATAAATAATTTGATACTATTTGAGATGAATCAAAGTTATAGAAGATAGTTTCACTAAGCCATCACATAAATAGGATTGATCATGGGAGGTGATTGTGTTTCCAATCCAGCATCACATGAAGTTCAAAATTCTAATATCTATGGTATTTTTAAATTAATGAGATCTCAAGATCTTCAGGAGTCTTCATGTAGATATTTACAAGGAATGAAAAGCAGATCATACAAAACATTAATCCTGAAATCAAAGGAGGTATAATTCATATTGAAATACCATTGAACCAAAGCAATGAGAAGCCACTTAAATATTGAGAGATCTCATTTTTATCAAATATAAACACATCATCCATTAAGTCCCTATTGCGAAGATCAAAAGGTGTTTCCCACTGGGCCTTGCATGAAGTCAGGTATATAAAGCATAAACTTTCACAAAGTTGAAGAATGAGATCCCATGAAAAACTATTGTGTGATGAATATCTACATATTCATACTATTACACAAATTCAATAGGTTTCATGTAACCTTGGAGGTTCAAAGAACACATTATAGTTACATGAAGATGAAATAAAATTGTTTTAGTGTATATACACTATTATGCGAAGATAATATTATATCAAAGTTATGAAAATACCTCTAGGTTTGAGTAAATTTATTGATAAACCATGTGAATTGTTACCTAAATCATAAATAGAGAACATAATAATAGATTACATGAAGTAATATTATACATTGTATTGTTTATAAATAATCGTTGCTCATCACTTTCATGGAGAAATAGAAATAACAAGACAATTTGTTGATATATTACTCATGAAGGTTATTCATTTTTTATAAAGGATAAAAAAACCAGTTTTTCATGAAGTAACATTGTAAAAATAACATCAGATAACTATAATTTTTATATAAAATAAAAATGAATCATACAGGGCATCCCAAAGAGTGACAATGAACAAAATCCTGAAAAAAAGTTAAAAATCACAGAAAATAATAAGAACAATAGATTTTTATCCATACAAAGTGGTACAATTTCTAGATACTATTGTTATGAATATTTAAATAATTATAAACTAAAATTTGATATATCCTATTATTTTTAGAAGATAAAAATAAAAATAAGAAATTTTGATAGATATAATATATTATTATTATTATTATTTGGGTAAAAGAGTATGAGATAGTTAGTAAGAAACATATTCATATTATTATACTTGAATATGGAAAATAAGAGTCATCCTATTTTATTACTGCATATATGAGATATCCCTCTAGATTGTTGTGAAATTGAGGTATCCATTTGATTACTTCATCAAGAGGATGTTGATCAATTTAATTGTTGTTTATTAGAGAATATGTTTTATATAATACTGATCACTAAATGGGTACCAAAACAATATCTTGATTTTTTTATTTGAATTTTAACCTTTCATTATACCTGGTTAGTTCTAAGAATAATTAATATAAGGACACATGCTTGGTATCTCTTTATTTGATAATAAAAAGGAAGCTATGTGAATGTGGGATAATAAACCCTATAAATCAAGGAAATAGTTATCCACATTGGAGGGGAAACTCATTAAAAAACTCTGATGTTACTTGGGATTTTCTATTTTATGGTCATGCTTTCTACTAATGGTGAAGAATAAAAAAGAACCATTCAATGAATAAGTAATAGAGGCATTAAAAGGGATAAAATATTTAAAGTGATAAAAGTCTCCCCACACTGATTCACCCCCATCAGTGTGGTCATCTGAAGGCGATCCTAACATCTGTTAGTGGCATAAGCCACTGCCTATAGCCACCATCCAGCTGATGGCCACTAACATCTAGCTGGAGTGTATTTTAAGGTTTATAATTATAATTATCCCCCTTAGATTTTTGGAGGGTTAACCCATATATTTATACTATATTTAACTTTTCTACACTAGTGGAAGCTACCCTATTATCCCTTGGAACCCCCTTTATGTTGTGGTGGCTTGGAACCATCTCTTGGTTGATATTTGTATGCTTCTCCAATCACTAATTTCCATTACCCTCCCCACTCTCTATAATTTCGGTTCCTCAAGATAGGGATTTGAGTGAATATTCCACCAAATAATTGTGTAATTTTATCAGGGCATAACTATAGGGCTTCCTAAGACTACATTTTCATATCATCACCCATCATTTTGATGAAGGTATATCACCCTATGAGTGTTTTAAGGGTTTTGAGATAAACTATATATCTTTTTTTTAGTTTTGGTTCTAGTTGACTGGGATTTGGGACAAGTTAGTGTTAGGGGCATGGATTTGACTTCTTAAGGATTGTTTTCTTAGTTTAGGGGTGAAAAAATAACCCAATTGGTAAATGGACATTTATTCCTAGGTGGGTTTAGCATTTGTTTTTGACCTTAGACAATATCAAGCATTGTGTTTTCAGGATTTGAGTTAAAGATAAGTGAATTCAATGAGGTAGGTGGTCCCTATACTTAACCCATAGTCTCATAATATTTTATAAGTGTTGTGATGTGAGGTCATTCTAACCTTTCCTTTTATTAAACTTGTTTAAATTAAATTTTCTAAATGTTGGTATTGCCTTAATTTTAATTTCCATTAATATGTTCTATTACCATGAAAGAGATGATTCCATGTGGAATGACTTAGTCATGTATTTGGTCTTGATGTGCCTTAATTTCACTTAAAATGTTAACTTTTTATTAAATTTTAAAAAATATGTATTTTAATATGAATCAATGATTGTGCAATAGAATTTCCAATAATCAAATTTTTAATGAATTATACATTTATTTTGGACCTAATGGAATGGTATGTGTTGAATGAAAATTTGATGGTCATGGGTTGATATGGTTTTTAGTAATGTAAATGTTAAAGCTAAAAAATATTCATTTTTAAATGTTTTTCTTAATGATGAATGAAAATGAGTGAAATTGGTTTGAAATATTGTGTTAATTTTTTTTTCATATAATGAAAACTCCCTTTCACAAGGTGTTGTTTTAATGGTAATGGATTTGGAATTGTAAAGTAGAATTGTAAATGTTGAAATATAAAAAGGAATTTCTCTTTTTTAAATGGTAAGAAATGATTTGGAAAATGGAAGATGATTTTATAAAATGTTATCATTATTTATATGGAAATTAAAATACCCTTGGGGGTGGTCTTGATACTTGATTGAAAGTTTCCTTGGGGTCAATTTTGATTTTATAAAGAAAACAACTTTTAAGGTGGTCCGTGATATGGATGAGAAAACTCCCATGGGGTTGGATTGTGATACTGTTGGTGTTTTCCTCCAGGCTGAGAAAAATATCATAAAGGAAATATGTGTTACTTTGGGTCTTATTATCCAGGATAAGAATAATCCTATAGGGTAGGTTTATGTTACTTTTGGGTTTATGACCTAAGATGAGAAAACTACCACAGGGGAGTTCTGTGATACTTACTCTATATACTAGGGAAAACCAAGTCTATTATATTGAGAGAGAGAGGTCCCTATGAAATTCTCAGAGACACCATGAAACTAGATGAATAAGGTATGGTTGATCTGAGTCACATACCTAAGGATTGAAAATGGTATAACTAACCTTAGGTTTCTTAATGAACCTAAGGAATAATCAGTTATTTTACTGTATCTATTAAATTATTTTAAATGTTAAAATTATTATTTATATAAATTATTCATACACTTTTCATAAACCACAACCAAAGTAAGCACAAAACACCATAACCACAGATCCTCTTGCATCTAGAATAACCCCTCCACCCATCATCTAACCCAAATTTCATGAGCAATAAGTGTTCATTTTAAGTCCCTCTTGATGAGGATACCATCGTACCCACATATCCAGCCTATTGTTGAAAACCACGGGCACCGAAGTCACTAGGATAAGGTGACTAATGGATGAGGTTGTCTTAAATTTCTTGCAGAGTCAGGATAAATCATTGAGAATGATTATGGTCTTGATCAAAATTCCCTTTCTAGTACCTTTATAGCCCTAGTGATGAACCCCATTGTACTCTCTCCAATACACAAACAACTAGAAGAAAATAAAAGATCACATGAAATTATCTCTAAACCACTATTTTTAGCACCCTAGAACCATTGAATGAAGAAGTTGACACCTGAGTCACCTTGTAGAGACCATCATATGAAACTACCAAACACCTAAAAAACTATTTTTTCCTAGTCTCTATCAAAGAAGAGATGATTGGTATCTTCGGTTCTTGTCTCCCTACAGTAGATACATTTCAAGGGAAAATTCACTCCAAAGTGCATAATGGTCAAATCGATTGGCAACACATTATGTCACACTCTGCAAACCAAGATCTCTCGGTGCTGACCCACACAGGACCACTCAGTGATAACCCACACATGATCATTCGGTGCTAACCCACACAAGATCGCTAGGTGCTGACCCACACATGATCACTATTCATTCTTCACATCATAGCCAGCTACTGGGTTCCCGCTCTAAGCTTGATCGTCTCCAGGAGGGTCCGTTACTCAATCCACTGATCGATACTCCAACTTCCATGAAGTCCCACTAATAAGTATCACAAAGGATCGCCATGCCATAGGGGTCTCAACACAGCAGACAGTGTGTCAATCAGATGCCCAATATGTGAGTTATTATCCTTTTAGTCCCAAGAGCCCAATTGGATTCATGCTTGATCCAACCCGACCGTACTCCAACATTATCCAAATCTCTAGTGGGGTATACTCAAAGGGGCCGTCTCTCTCCAAGGTTTCCAGCGCCACTGAGGGTTCAACAAACGGATGCCCGGTGCCAAAGTTATGGCTGATAGAGCAAAAAGATCGAAGTTGGTGTGGGTCTGGTCCAACCTGGCCTGGGCCAACCTGACTCGATTCAGGTTAACCTACCCACTGGGTCTGCCATGCGTTGGGTGGCATGGAGGCCATGATGGCGGTGCAAGGCCACGGGGGGCCATGTGGGTCATGGGGCGGCGAGGCCACGGGGGCTGTAGAGGTCATGGGGCGGCGAGGCTGCGGAGAAGCTTGGAGGGACACGGGGTGACACGGAGGGCCACGGGGTGGCAAGGCCGCGGGTCGGTGTGAAGGTCCACGCGACGGTGGGTCCGCGGGGCGCCGTGAGGCTGCTGGGTGGCGAGGTGCCACGGGCCAGCAGAGGCCGCGGTCGATAGGGGCTACGGGCAGCACGGTGGCGCGTTGTGTCTTCCTCAGTGGTTGGCTTAATAGGCCGCCCTCCATTTGTCTCCTTCGTCACGGCTGACCGTGGTGTCGGTTGCAGTTCTTGAGTTCCACCAGTGCCAAATGATGGCACTGGTTACTTTCACCATCGCAAAGAACACTCAAAATAACTATAAGGTTTGTGGAGGGGTCAAGCCATGTTTGTTTAGATCGTACGCTCTCTATTAGGGTGGTAGGAAGAGGCTCAAAGAGAATGATTCAATGTGAGGGTAAAATAACATTGATCAATTTAAAACACACCCTACAACCTCCTGCAATGATTATTCCCAAAACCTCAAAAGAAAATATTCATGTATCAACTAGTTAGAGTGTTGATCTGTGTTCTTTGTTTTTGAAGGAATGAACATGGGAATATAAAATCATTCACAACTAAACCCCAATCTTGATTACTCATTGATGTTGGAAGGGGTGAATTTAGTGATTTTGGCGTTTCCCCGATCGTCTGTTCATTTTCATCGAAGACATCCTACGTTGCTTGCCTCTGTAAGGTGCTTCTGATCTGGCATGGGGTCGGTTTCCTCATTCTTCGATCTCTGGTGGTCATTCTTTGTTAGGAGGTGTTCTTCATTGGAGAGGGTAAAAGTTTCTCCAAGTGATTTTCCAAAACTTCTCCCAACCAAATAATAGACAATATAAAATAAATTAGGCTGTATTAATTAAATTTGAATTGGCACCATTAATCAAGAGGTGTTGGCATAATTAATGTGGAGGAAGTTCAAGAGACTTGTCCACATTAAATGGGGAGTTTAAGAGTTTTTCCCATTATGAGGGTTCGGGTGGCCCCACCTTTAGGGATTTAAAATTTGGGGGTTTTAGGATTGGGTGGTCCCCACCACCATAACCCATGTGGGAGGTTTTAGTTTAGGTGGTTCCCACCTTTAAAAAATTCACATGGGAGGTTTCAACAAAAAGAAAAATAAAATAAAAGTTTATTTTTTTATTTCTATTTCCACAAAAAACCCAAAAATTATCTTTCACTCTCGACCCACTACGGTCGAGTTGAAGGTCTCTTTAAGCGAATAACGACACTGTGAGTTCAACGGTGCCATAAAATTTCAATTCCGAGCATTGGTTCAAAAGTTACAAAAACCCACTCATACGTTTACTGAACGTACCTGAAAAAAAGTTCAAAAATTCATTCCTGGCACACCGAGCCTCAGAATCACGCGCCATCAATTTTTGCGGACTCATAAAATTCATATATATTTCAAAGAAATTACATGGAAATTTTGGATGTTTAAAAAAATATAAATGAAGTTATCTAGAATATATAATGATATATGACAACCAATACATTTAATAAAAATATATTAACTCTAAATAGATGAATATTTTTTGCAAAACAAAAAAAATACACACCAAAATCGTATAGGTTTAGTATATTTAGAAACATGGAAACATAAATAGTTAGTTTATATACCATATACACCATCTTAGGTTTACTACTTAATAAATAGAAAACTTTTTGAAATATCATACCTAATAACTTAGTTCATATCATCGGGAAAGGAAACATTACAAAAGGGTGAGCTGAAATGCCCAGTAAGGGTAAAAAAGGGAGATATGAAAGATTACATGAGTATAAAGGCATAAGAACATGTATATAAAATTTTATAACTATATCATGCATATCAAATATCACAATATTGATTCATGGAATAAATCATAGAAGTTTATGAAACCTAATACATAAAATAACATGAGAGAATAAAATTGGAATAAGGCATGGAATTTTAGAATACATATAAGTATAGAAAATTATTTCCAAAGTAGTCAAGGAACTTTTACAAGACTATTATAGTGGAATGGTTTCACGTCCCAAACCATAATAATAGCCAAGGTTAACTTCCAAGACTATCATAGAACACAAAGTACGTTACTCAACCAAGTTCACTTCTCATTCCACTCTTGTATTACTGAACCTGGTTCACTCCAAATTCCATTTCAATTTTACTAAACTGATTTTCTCAACATTACATACATGTTTTATAGAGCCATGTTCCCTCCCTCTTCCAATCATTTTTTACTGAATAGAGTTCACTTCTCATTTCTTTCATGTCTATCTCACGATATATAAATCATTACCCAAATAATTGGACGGAGATATAGGTCCCACACATCATATAATGAAAAAAATACTTATGTGTTTTAGAATAATATAAATCATATCATAACCCATAAAAATAAATTTTTTTTTATAAAATTTCACCATAACATTACACGTGGAAAGGAAATATGTTTCATAAATATCATGCAATTAGAAAAATGAACCAACAATAAAAAATAATGATATTATCCTTTAATAATATCTCCATTAATGAATATGTAACATCAAATAATGTTATATTATATGGAAAATAATATTTAAAGATTACTTGAAATAATTATTAAAAAAATAACAATCCAATCGTAAGACATTTCTTTTTAAAGAGCCACACAATTATAAATAAATTTTTTTTCATTGAAATGAACTTTGTATTATTGTAAATAGGACATAAAAACATTAAGACTTAATGATGGAGGGAATATTTTCTCATTCCCTATAAATTAAAAAAATTACATTGGTATTTTTATCAGAAAAGTCACAAAGAAGCTCATTTAGAAATGAAACAAATAACACTTTCAATCGATTTTTGAAAAAGTAAAACACAAGTGGAAATAACTTTCAAAAAATCATAATATAATTTAAAAAAATTGGATACAATTTTATAAAACATAGAAATGGATGAAAAAGTTATATTTATGTGAAATATTATAAAGATAATTTTTAAAAGAAACTTTCTTATAAATATCATATCATTAAAGTGAGCTTTTAAAAAATGGATAAATTATGTGTATTAGCTGTAAACGCACATAATACAAGGGGAAATACAAAATAAGATAATAAAAATATATATCACATCTAATATTAATATGGAATAATCAAATAATTATAATTTTATCCCAATTAATAGAAATTGAGTTATGAAATCCCTTAAAACTCTATAAGAAATCAAATTGTATACCTCATATCAGTAATAATTATCAAATGAAACATTGAATACCATGAACATAATTAGATTTAGGATATGATATATCAAAGGGAATTATATACACCACACAAAATAAGAAATTTATTAATGAGTCATATATATCATAGAAGTAAAAGTGAGATGAGAACCCTTACCTCAAGCATCCCTTTAGTGTTACATACTTTAACCTCCTCTTGAATATCACATCCCTTTATAACCCCTTAAGGAACTAAGAATTATTATTTGGGTGTGAAAAAAAGCATGTAGTTGTTGGTAGAGTGTGTAGTAGAGGGTTTAATATAGATTTGGAAATATTCAAGGGTTTTGAGGAAAAAGGGTGTGGTGAGGATTAGTATTTATACTTGAGGTGGGGTTGTTTCATGTGATTAAATAATGAATATTTTATATTTAAATCAAACCACATTTGGGTGGCATTAAATCCAAAAACTTTCATTGAAAACAAAATTTTAAAATTGGGTTTAGTTCAAGAAATACTTGAACCACCCATTTAATATTACAGTGTTAGGTATTTTAATCTTTTTCCTTTTAACTTTAACCCATTACATTATCCTACCTATACCGTAGTAAATTTTTTTTTTCATGATAAAATATGTATGACTAAAAATAAAAATATCGATATAAAAAAATTTCAAACTCATGAGACCAAAAATAGTATTTATTTTTAAAAATTATAATCATGAAATTTATTATATTACATTTAATATTAAATTTTTAAAATGAAACATGGAAGAGTTTTTATGAAAAATTTGATTTTAAGAACGAAAATGTACTTATACAAAAAAAATGGTATAAATATTTTTTAAATGTAATTAAATAGAATATATCTAACTAAAAATAACCAAAAATTAAATTGAGATGAAATTAAAATCATAAAATTACTTTTAAATATAATGAAAATGAGGGATTTATAAAATCTAGAATATTTTACTTTTCACTAATGAATTAAACATTTAAGAAAATTATCAAAAACTAATAATATGATAATTTTTACATGATGAATAAAAAATGATGTTATTTTTATCAAATATATTTCCCTAAAGTTCTAAAAATTTATTTTATTTATTTCTCATATAAGTCCATAAAAATATTTTTTTGAAGAAAACATAAATTTGAATAATAAAATAATTTTACTAAAAATCACACACAAATTAACAAATAATTAATTAAGATATGAAAAATGTTTCATACAATTATATATTTTATAATGTGGTTAATAGTACTCATTTACACCAATTTAATGTCATTGTTATAATGTTATTGTCAAAATAATAATATTTTATAGTTCTTTTAAGCATGATGTTATGTGAAAAGTAAGTTATTAGATAGATTATTTTTTTTAAAAATGAAATGGACTAAACTGTTGTGGGGTTACATTATAAAACCCTGAAAATGAACTACTATATCAAAATTTATCACTCGAATATATAAATATTAAGATACCTCCGCCCTATCACATCCTCGGGTTCCCATATAGCTTCCTCAAAATGGTGGTTTCACCACAAAACAATAATCATGTGAGTGATCTTGTTTCATATAAATTTAACTATATGATCAAAAGTTTCTACTAGTTTTTATTCCTAATAAAATATATTTCTCTATTGGTATAAAATTTGAGTTTAGGAAATGTGAAGGATCTACTATATACTTTCTTTGGAGAGATACGTAGAATACATCCTGAACATGAGAGAGATTCAGTGGAACCTGCAATCAACAATCTTTTATCTGGATACAACCATGAAATTAAAAAGTATTTATATACTCTGGGTTTATATTGAACTTAGTTATAAACCCCATAACCATATTCTAGTGAGAAATTCATAGAAATATAGTGGAACCTACTTTAAACTTCTTACCTTTCAGATAATTATCGACATAATGTTTCTTTGAATCTGAATTGATTTACTGTGTAATTGAATGGATTTAAAATTATTTTTTGTCTACTAAGCTATATTAGGTCATAATTTCTTTATCTCCCTAAATTCATTCTATGATGTTGGTTTCCTAAACTTATTACTATAAAGAGCTTCATAAAATCTCATTTTAATTCTAGAATGAAAGCTATTTTTATAAGAATATTCTACCAATGGAAGGAGTTGATCCAAAAAACATTGAGATCCATATAGAAATATTTCAATATTTCTTCTAGAATTTAAATTTTACTCTTATAAAGAAGATATGTCTAAGGATAATAAGCAGTGATGAAACATAACACTTTATGCAGAGTTGACTAAATAATTTTCCAGAACTTTGAGGTATACCACAGATCCCAATCAGATATAATAGAATGTGGTTCTCCATGAAATATTAACACTTATTATATATATATATATATTAAATAATTTTGATCAGGAGGTAAATATTATATGTTATAAATGATGCATGATGACTTTGTAAGGATATAAACTATAACCCAGATGAAATTATGGAATTTTGATGTTTTGGGGAGTCTGACAAAAAAATTCATGGTGATATCTTCCCATTTCCATTCAGGCATTGATAGTGTTTGTAAAATTACATTAGACTTTTTCGTCATTGAAAAACAGGCTAAAAAATCAAGCACTGATAAATATAATCTATAATATCTCTTTTTATTACACCCCACTATAAATATTATTTCATGTCTTTATACATCTCTATACATCAAGTATGAATAGAGAAAGATGAATTATGAGCCTCATCTAACAGATACTTATTAAAATATGGTTTGGGAGGAAAAAATATATAGTTCTTGAACCCTATTATTCCATTATAACCGAGGTTAAACTCAAGAAAATTAGAGAACTTTTTTTATCTCTACATCACCCTTGTGCACCTCTTTGATCATCACTTGGGTATATGGTTGAACATTCATTTGTGCTAGATAAGAGTTCTCTTCTGCATTTAAGATTCCTAGGTCTATCCTTTGTAAATACATATATATTGGATCTTTTGTGATCCTCATCATGGGTAATCTATTATGACCCTTTTGGCTCAAAGAATATAGCACCTTATTTTTTTTCCTAGGGTGGAAATGTATAGAGCATTCATAATCTTTAATCCGCACCAACAATATTCTTTGTGCTTGTTTAGATATCTTTGAGTAAAAATAGACTATAAATGTTTGTAATCATTATATATATATATCACACATTTATCCAGATATATGATACCTCTATATATTTAATTAAAAACATACCGTATCAATCTCCAAATTAAGAGTTGGATTATTTTTTTCATGGACCTTCAACTGGCATGAGGAATAAGCTATCACCATATCATTTTTAATTATAATACTACTTGACCCCTTAAATGATGGATCATAAGAGATCACAATCTATTATCCACTATAATTTAGTGAGAGAATAGGTTCACTAACCAACCTTCATTTCCGATCCTTGAAATTCTCTTCACATTCCTTAATCCATATAAACTATCTTTTTTCCCTAGTCAGCTTGTTGGGTCGATTAGACAATCATGAGTAATATTTCACAAAACATCAATAATATCCAAAAAACCCAATAAAAATATGGATTTATGTCATTGTGGTTGGCCTAGGTTATTTATGAATAACATCTATCTTTAAAGAATCAACTGAAATACATTCACATGATATTATATGACACATAAATGAATTTTTATAAAACCAAAATTTACACATGGTAATTTTTTCAAAAAATATTCTCTTTCCTTAGGGTCTTCATCATTATATTAATGTGATCTTCATGTTATTCCTTAAAATTTTAAAATACATGAATATCAAATATAAAGACAACCAAAAATTAATCACAATTCCTACAAGGACTTTATTAATTATATCCATGAATAGTTCTGGGGAATTAGTAAGACATAAATTCAAAACTATAAATTGTGAGTGTACATACCTTGTACGAAATAAAATCTTGGTTTTATCAATCCTCTTGACTCACAATTTATGATATACAGAATGAATTTAATTATTTTAAAAGTATTGAGCTCCTTGTATTTGGTAATATAATTAATCAATATGGGGAATAAGATACCTGTTCTTGATAGTGATTTTGTTATGTTCTCGATAATCAATATAATGACACATTGATCCATCATTCCTCTCAAATAATTAAAGAGACGTGCCTCCTGATGATTAACTAGGGATTATGAATCCTTTATTAGGATTATATAAGAGTTTCTTATCCAATTTATTTATATCAATTAAAACTATTCAATAATGACTATTTGAAATAATCATAAGACATTGTATGAGTTTTATTGAAAATTCAACATCATGATTTGGTGGAATACAAGATAATCATGAAAAAAAATATATAGGATGACTAAATCATAACACCTTATTTTATTACCCCAAAGCTTTAACCTAGGTAATTCATGATCATTATCGAAACACTAGGATTTTAAAATATATTTAGACACATCCTTATGGTTCTTGCTATGGTTTTCTTATCATAGTTTCCAAGTTAAACAAAACCATTATCTGATACCAAATATAACGACCAATAATTCTGATAGTTATATATTACATTTAATAGAATAATATTCATTACATATCATAACAAAACTATTCGACAACTGTATGGGTTTAGTGTATTTAGAAACTTGAAAATATAAACAACTAGTTCATAAAACATATATATCTTTTCCTTCTTATTCCTTCACAAGTAGACCTATTTTTGACAAATCATACTTAAAACATTTCTTCATATAACGGGGAAAATAGACATAAAAAATGGTTGATATCATATTCTTAGTAAGGGTAAAAAAGAGATATATCAATGATAACATAAGCACAAGGGTATAAGAACATTAACATAACATTTGAAAATTAAACCCTACATATCAAATATCATAATCTTTAGTCATGTAATAAGTCATAAAATTTCATAAGACAAGAATCATAAATGAAAATTAGAGAATAAAATTGGAATAAAACATGGATTTTTGGAATGTACATAAGCATAGAAAATTATTTTCTTAGTAATCAAGGAACATTCCAAGAATTTAATAGCGGAATGGGTTCATTTACCAAACCATAATAGTAGTCACAACTCACTTATAAGACAATAATAGAGGAAAAAGTAACTTAGTGAAACAAGTTCACTCCCTATTCCAGTCCTATATTAGTAAACAGAGTTCACTCCACATCCCAGTACTTTTTTTAGAACCGATTTCACTCATTGTTCTAGTCCAGTTTTACTAAACCGAGTTCACTCCCAATTCTTATCCTATTTTACTAAACCAAGTTCAAATACTATTTTAGTTCTATATATCTAATGAGATATAAATAATTAAAAATTAATTTGAGGTATATATTGTTCCGATCCATCACATAATGGAATCCATACAAAACCCTTGAAATAAAATTGGGTTTCATAAACACTTCATCATAATATAACATGTGGAAAAGAAATAGGTTTCATTAATATCATGAAATTATGAACATAAACCAACCATTAAAAAATAAGTATAGTATAATTGTATAATATCCCCAGTATTTCAAACATAACATCAAATAATGTTATCTTAGATGGAAAATATTTTTGAAAATTCACTCGAACTAATTCATGAAAAAAATAACATCCCCATTTTAAAATCATTTCATTCTAAATAACAAAAAATTTAAATAAGAAAAAAATTTCCTTAAAAAGAAACATTAATATTCTAAAAGATACATCAATGAATTAATAAGTCATTATAGCAGGAAAATATTCTTATTCTACATAATTTTAAAAAATTCATTAGTATTTTTTTTGGGAAAATACATAATGTACCTCATTTATAAATTGAAAAAAATTTAACGTAAAAACCATTTTTTAAAAAGTAAAACATGAGTATAAATTACTTTAGACAAATCATAAGTTAATAGTAAATCATATTTTGATTTTTTTAAAAACATAGACATGGAAAGAAAATTGTGTTTTAAGAGAAATTTAAGAAAGATAGTTTTAAAACATTTCCCCATTTAAATATCTTATAATTGAAATGAGAATTACTGAAATGAATTTATTATGTTTGTCAGATGTGGATCCAGATAAAACAAGTTAAAATAAAATAGAGGATAATAAAAATTTATCACACATATAATCATAACATGGCATAATCAATGAAGTGGAATTTTAACATAATGAATGAAAATTGAGTTAAGAAACCCCTAACCACTCTAATCAGTTGAATCGTATTCCCCTTTAAATTTATAATTATCAAATTAAACATTTAATACCATGAAGATAAATATATTAATGATATTATATGTCAAAGATAAGTATATACACCAAAAAAATAAATAATTGTTTAATAAGGATTATCTCTTATAGAAGTAAAAGTGAGATGAGAACCCATACCACATGCTTCCCTTTAGTTTAATAAACTTTAACCTCCTATTTAATACCAAATCCTTGAAGGAACCCTTAATGAAATTGGAATTGGTATTTTGGTGAGACCAGAAACAATTGTATGTGGGTAGAGTAGGGAAGAGTGGGTTTTATATATATTTTAAATGATTCAAGTCTTGTAATAATAGGGGGTAAGAATTAGTATTTATACTTCAGGAGGAGTGGTTTTATGTGATTAAATAATGATTACCTTATATTTAAATCCAATCACATTGGGGGAGATTAATTCTAACAATTTTGGATGATAATTAATGTTTTAAAGGATAGTTATGTTTTAGAAACACATAAAACATGCATTAAATGTTTTAGTTTTCAAGTATTTTATGCTTTTTCCTTTTAACATTAACTTGTTACAATATTTTTCCAACACTACAGTAAATGTTTTTTACAAAAATAAAATTTTAATTAAAAAAATGAAAATTATATTATAAAATAATTTGGACTTGTATATTAAAAATAATAAATCCATTATAAAAAATTAAAAAACACAAAATTTTCAATGTGACATTAAATATTTAATCATAAAAATTCCATAAAAAATATTTTTTTTTGAAAAATGTGTTTTAGGACAACAAATGTACTTATACTAAAATAATGTATGAAGATGTTTTAAATTTAATTAATTAGAATATATCTAACTAAGAAGTAAATATGAAACATATAGATCAATTAAAAATCATAAAATTACTTTTATATATAATAAAAATGAAGTTTTTATAAAGATCATTATTTTTTATTATTCAATGAAAAATTAAATTTTTTAGAAAATTCACAAAAATTCATCCTATGATAATTTTGACATGATGAATCCAAAAATTATGCTAATTTTATAAAATATATTTTTAAAAAGTTCCACAAATTAATTTTATTTATTTTCTCATATAATTCAATAGTAATATTTTTTTTGAAGAAAACATATTTTTAAAGAAAAAAATGTCTCTAAATAATAATAAGAAAATATTGAAAAAATAATTAATTATTAAATAAAAATTTAGTTTTATAATTATATAATTTAAAATATGGTTAATAATATTTAGTGCCACCAATAGAATAGTTAGCTTATAATGGTCGTGTTAAAATAATAACATTTTAGAGTTATTTTAAGATCGGTGTTCTGGGGAAAGTAAACTATAAAAGAGATTAAATTTATCTAAAAATATACATACTATAAAATGTTGGTGTGTTACATGAATATTAAATATTTCAACGTAAATAAAAAAACACTCATTCAATTTAATGAATAACATGTCCATCATGAGAAAATTATGTACAATCAATAGAGAGATGTAAATAATATGAAACAAAATCTATATAATCAATAACTTAGGATCAATTTGAATACTCATATAACAACATAGTGTAAATCATAGGGATAATAATAACCGAATTATTAATGACGGAAAATGATTAACATTGGATTTAATGATCTAAAAAATCACTGTATCTATACTTTAAAGACATTTCACAAGAATGTGTAATCAATATGAGTAAAACCCCATTTAATTTGGATAACTAATTTTTTAATGAGATCCACTGATAGATTGAGATGAAATATTATTATGGTCCCCACCCATCAATCTCATTCCAAATCATTCCCCGCACATCAAATTATAAATTTAATTCTTGAATCAATAATCCTTATCATCAAATATTTGTACTGAGTAAAGGATAAGGATTTTGATAATATTTACTTATTTAATAAAATAACATTCAAAGTAAACACTATATGTAAAAATGGAATATATTTTAGGAAATAATCATATCAATCATACCAGAATATGGATATTTAAAGGAAATAAAATATTCAATAACCTAAGAAATTGAATGCCTCAAATGACGGAATCATTAAAACATATACATAGGGGTGAATACATAAAAGAAATGTTTTTTTTCATTAATGAATAAATGTTCCAAACAAATACCATTTAAAACATCACGGAGAGAAATATATTTTTTTCACATTGAAAATTCACTTGTAAAGTTAAACTATGAAAATAAAAAAGAAAAAAAATTTCTTTGAAAATAACCTTGTAAAATTTTAAAGGAAGCTTTAAATAATTAATTCATCATAGTAGTAGGAAATTACCTCATTCTGTATAAGTTATATAAACATTGATTTTATACTTTTTTTGAAAAGTTACAATATACCTCATTTGGAAAGCAACATGAAGATTCCTTTTAATTACATTCATAAAAAGTTAGTCATGGATAAAAATGATTTTAAAAAATTATAAGAGAATATTAAGAAACATTGAAAAAAATACTTCAATAAAACATTAAAATGGTATAGAGATATTCCATAGGTGGTAATTAAACATAAACAATCCCAAATAATAAAGAGATTGTAAAATAACCCCTTACCACTTGGGATTATTTTGATTCAGAAGCCCCATGAAAGGATTAACATCAAATTAAACCTTAAATACTATGATGATAAATAGATTAATTTTATAAAAAAATATTGGGGTGGTATGTACACCGCATAAAATAAATAATCAATAAATCTGGAATATATCTCACTAAAGTAAAAGTGAGATGATAAACTATTTCCACATGCTTTGATTTAGTCGAACATAATTTAACCTATTGTATTATAGTTTAACAAATGTTTTTAATCTATAAAATAACTATATTAATATTTATTATATCATATATATTTTTTATTTAATATATTACCATTCTCTCATTAATAATATTTTATTATTACTATTTTATGGGTGTTAACTACTTCATTTTTCCATGAAAATTTTGTCACGTAACTTCTGGTTCATGTGAAAGGGATACAAATTTGTAATATCCAAAATGTTATTAATGATATAAGTAAAATATTTAATTATTTAATACATATATAGATATATTATTTAATATTAGATTTATAAAATGAGTCATATCACTTTGTGAAGACGATAGACAATACGTATGGACGAACAACGATATCATAGCCCTAATGGTGAATGGGTCGGTAAATGGATGATATATAAATTCTATAAAATAAATATAATTTCATTGGTATCATATAGGACAATTATTCCCATAATTAAAAACATCCAAATAAAATTATTATGAAGAATTAATTACACTACTATGCGAAAATGGTAAGCTGAACTTATGCATGCGCAATGATTCTTTTTTTCATTGGAAGGGTAAAAGGAGGGATATGATTATCTCATAATAATAATAATATATAAAAATATATATGATACTATATTTACTAATTTATAATCTAAAAAACACATTAATATGAATTATAAGATGAAATAAACATGAAAGAGTTGGTAAATATGATTACCTTTTCTCTATGAGATGTCTATTAGATCTCATCTTAATGGATCTAGATTTGTCCTTTTGGAAGGACCAAAACCAATAGAACATCTATAAAATATTTATAAGTTGAATAAATAGGACTTGGAAGATCAAAAGGTCTCAAATTATTGTGAATAAGTGAGATAGGATGTTCCCTTTTATAATTTATGTAGGGGAACTTTTGAAAATTTTGAAAAGATTAAAATATTATAAGATTATTTTAGATACAGATTCTTCCAAAAGTCCTATAAATGCATATGGGATGAAATTATAGACAATATATTATCAAATTTATTTTATTTAATATTATTATGATTTTAACTAATTTAATAAAATATTAATCCCCTAAAATCACATTATTGTCAATTTTGTTAATATTCATTACTTTGACTTTAAAATAATAATAAAAATTTATATTCAAATAAAATATTTTATTATATCATAAAAATGTAATGTACGTCCATAAAATAAATGGATAACATTAAATATCTCAAATTAGATTAATTTTAATATTTATAATATAATTTATTTGAATTTTCTATTAATTCAATTAATATTGAATTTCCGTTTCACCGAATAATAAAGTAATTATATAATTTCTAAAATTAAAAATAAATTTATATCATGAAAAAAAGTTTAATATTATTAAAATATATATTTATATTGTTTCAATATTTATTTTAACTTATAGATATATCATTACAACCCATTTAATTTGTTATTTTGACTATCCTATCCTTTCACAAGCATTTGGATAAACCACTTGTTATATAATAGTAAAACACATTTACAGACATAAAAATAATCAAAAATAATTAATATTTAATATAAAAAGTTAATAAATTACATATCTCATCCCCATTATTATTTTTAGGATACCAAATTTGACTTTTCTAGAGATGTGTAGGCTCTACATCTTCATTGGAAATGATTTTCATATTTATTAAGGAATAGTTTCCAATATCTATGTTATAAATTATTTTTCAATGAAATTTATTTTATTCTATCATAATTTATTCATTATTAATGTTTCATAAATTTTTATTTTATATCTATGTCTTTGTGATATCATAAATGATAACATATTTCATAAAAATAATATTTTTCACTATTCACTAAGAAGTTATCTATATTAAAAAAATTTTAAAAAATATCATCCTTGAAAATATATGGATTTATAAATCAATATTTTATTCCATTTCATGATATTAAATCCTTATAAATGATATAAATTTATCGTAAAATAAATGCTCAAAATGTTATGAAAACCCCTTTTTAGAAAAAATAACCTATTTTTTAAAAATGCCTATTGATGTATAAAAACAATTTTATACCATATTCAATAAAAAAATTGATTAAAATGAAAATAATTGATTTATTCTTGACATAATAGAACTAATTTTTCTTTGGAACTATATTAAAATAAAGTAGAATTTCCCAAAATGTTGAAACAGAAATGCAATTTTTAATAAAAATTCGGTAGTTTTAACTATTCACTAAAAATATGTCTTTTCTAAAAAATACAAAAATTACATCATAATATAATTTTTATATTATTATTTCAGAAAATAAATTTATTTCATCAAATAGATTTTCTATAAATTGGCAAAAATAATTATATTATTTTATCATAAAAGCTATAAATATCATTTTTTAAGAAAACATGTAAAAGAAATATACTAAAATTTGTGTTCCTATTAACTAATAATTGACCAATAATTTTTTATTTATTAATGTATTTATATAAATTTCATAATATGGTTAATTATATTTACACATATCAATTTAACATTTAGGTTATAATGATCATATTTGAATAATAATATTTTTAGGTTTGTTTAAGTTCGGTGGTATGTGTTATGTATGCTATAAAAATTTGCATTATTTTTAAATATAAGGCTGTTACAATAACCATATATGTTTTTAATATTAATATAAAAATTTTCTAGGTTATTTTTAAATATATTTTTTCATAATATTATGAAAATAGTTTTTATTTTAAAAATGATTTTCAAAATGGAAAGTTTGTTTTCCTCACGAAATATTTCAACGATATTTTAATAGAATTTCACATATGTTAATATCCATTGATATTAATTCTTGTTTATTATAAATATGATATATAAGTATAATTAATTATCTTTCATTATATGGTTAATTTTTATCTTGACTATATTTTTATGAAACCCCTTTATTTTCTATGATTTATGTTGTTATGAATGGACAAAATGTTTGTGAGACCCAATATTATTTCATGGGTTATGATGTAATTATATGATTAATGTTTTATAATCTTGTGTCCCACATTTTTATGGTTTTAATTATGTAATGGTTTTTTTGTTATTACCAATGATGTTTGTTAATTATAACCAAGAACTATAGTAACATTAAATCCCAGGATATTTTTTGTGTTAAAATTAAGGATGGGTGGGCACAAAATTATCTAACCCACTAATTCATAATGTAAATATTGATATATCGTGAGAGAAAAAATATTGGAATGTAGAAAACCCCGGTTTCATAAGGGGCTCTATTGAATAGGATAGTATTATGAGTGAACATTGACTACTATGATAGTTTGGGGAGTAAATCTATTTCACAATGATAGAATTGGAAATGATATTTGACTACCATGGAAATGATTATCCATGATAATCTGTATGAAATGATTACATGTGTTATTCCATTGTTATTCTCTCATGGAATATTTTCTTGGATTTTTATAAGATTCATATCTTATAAAATGTGAAATATTATTAACTGAATCAGTATTATGTTCTTCGATATGTGGGGTATGTGTTTTAAATGTTATTATCATGTTATAATACTCTTATATTGATGTTAAGCTTAATTGATCACTAATATCTCAGTTATTTATCAATAATGATCATCTGAGCTCACCCTTTATTATTCTTCCTTTCTTTAGGTTATGATGAATGGTATTAAATATGATGTGTCTAAGATGGGTGAAAATTATTAATAATTATGTGGTAAACAATGTAGTTCATTTGTGAATCATTTTTTTATGTATCTATGTTTCAAAATAGACTTGACCTATACGATTATTTCAGGGATTGTAATATCATGTAATGAATATTAATCTAATTGGATGTAATATTTACGTATTAAAAGTATGGGTCATTATAGTTTGTATCATAGTATGGTTTAGTTAACCTCTAGAAGTAAGGATGAGATGAATTTAGTGAGAACCCTAAGGATATGTCTATATGTATGGTTGGATCTTAACATTTTAGTATTGATCATGAATTAAATAGATTAAAACTATGGTTTATAGATGAATATTTCATTATTTTCACATCCAATAGATTATTTTTCATGATTATGTGGTTTTACAGTATGACTATTGTTTCTCACACTATTTTTTTGGATTCATTAAATGGATGGAAAGCCATGGAATGATGTTAATGATGAATTTCATAGAAAATACAATGATTTACCTCATGAGAAACCAAATGATATTGGAACTGGAATGAAAATTATCATTTCTATGATCACAAAAAAAATCTCCATAAATGAATCAAGATGAAATTAAAAATAATTAATAGAGAGAAAAATATTCTATTAAGGCCTCCATGAGGCAACAACTACCTTTTTTAGTGGTTCTTTTAATCCTCTGGTTTCTAAGAAATAGATTAGTACAACTAAAATGATATTTTATATTCCCTAGTGCTTGTAATATGAGAAATTTATTTTGTATGTTTATCATTTGTAAGGGGAAATAGATCAATGGTGGAACCTTATTAAGAATATGAGTTTAGTGGACATAATTGAATCCATTGAATGTGATGAGTTTATGAGAATATTTTTTTATTAAGTACTTCCCTCATATTGTATGTACAATGATGGAGGAGGAATTTCATGACCTCATGTAAAGTGATGATGAATATATTGGTATATATGAATCTAATTGTATAAGAATTACATGATATACTTCTAGTTTAATCATCAACCCTAAAACAAATATTGATCAATTATTTGGTTTCTTGAAACCAAGTATCTAAAAGTTATTATCTAGAATATAATTTTGTATCTAAAAAAAAGGATTAATATACACTCATGGAAGAAATTTAAATGAGATTTTTCAACCATTCACATTATATATAATAATAAACGAATGTTAGAGTCTCATGAGAACTCTAATAAATCACAAGGTGAAATGATATTCTTATCCCCTTCCAGCAATAAATTCAGGAAGAAACCTAATTGGAATTTCTTGAGTAAAACTTCTAATTGTTATAAATTTGAGATGTCTATTCATAGATCTACTGAATGTCAATAGATGATGGAAATTCGAGTTGATAAAATAGAGGAAAAGAAGGTTATAGATAATTAATGAACAATGTTCTAATTCTTCAAATGCAAGGAATATTTTAATTATGACAATTGATGTAAAAATATAATTGATTTTTGATATCAACATCAATAACCATTTAATTTCAAAGAAAATGTAAAATATCTTTTGATCACAACTTCCAATGTGGTCTACAGTAATGATGTGGTGAATAGTACACTAATTTTCCTCTCTAGAAATGATAAAGTTCTTTTTGATTATGTATTTACCGAATCATTTATATCTGAAGAATTTTCTCTGGGTATCATAGTACCAACTAAAAGATTAAATATTGATTTAGCTATTAAAACACTTAATGGTTATATGACTAAATCTTAGGTGTATTCTTCTTCTTGGGTTGATATTTTTTGAAATGTGATTACTGTAAATATTGTTATTCTCACTTTAGTTGAGTTTGATGTTATCTTAGGCATCGATTATATTTCTTTACATAACATCCACATAGAATTCCAATGAAGAGAAGTCATGTTTTATATTCCTAGACAACCTATGATCTACTATAAGGAAGATGATAAATAATAAATTATTATTGAAGTTACATCAATTATAAGGGTCTTGATTCATATTCAAAAGTGGTGTTTATCTCATATGTTTGGGGAGAAACTCAATATCAACGACATGCATTTTTTGGGGGAGTTTGTTGATGCCTTTCTAGAATAATTTCATGTTCTTCAACCAAATTGTAATGTTGACTTATCAATATAAAATATACCTATTTCAAAACATATTTATAATACTTAGTATAGATAAACCTGATTGGGTTTCTATAATTGAGGAAGAAAAAATTAGAGAATCGTGACAAGGGATTCATTCGGCTAAGTGAATCACTATGGGATACACGAGTTAATATTATTAAAAATAAATACATCTAAATGTGACTCTAAATTCATTATTGGAAACTGTAAACAATATAAATCAAGTAAAATAAACACCTACTTCATATTGACAACTTGTTAGATCAACTTCATGGAGCTCAATACGTTTTGAAGATTGATCTTCACTCTGGATATCCTCAATTAAGGGCCAAGAAGAAAGATACACCAAAAGAAAAATTGCATACACGGTAGGGAAATTATGAATTTATAGTGATCCAATTTTTTCATACTAATGTCTCTGATATCTTCAAATATTTATGGAAAATAATCATCAGATATTACCTTGATCATTTTTTTTGTAGTCTTTATAGGTGATATTATTATATATTCAAAGAGAAAGTAGAAGTATAAATATTATTGAAGAATTGTTCTTAACACACCAATGAAGGATAATATTTATTCAATATTTTCCTAGTGTAAATTTTTGATTTGGAAAGTTTCATTAATGGGTCACACAATCTCATGTGAGGTTATATCATTAGATCCTTCAAAAACATAAGTTTTTGAACATTGGTACATAGAAACCATTGTGATTGATATCCATAGTTTTCTTTGTTTTAATGGATATTTTTAGAACTTTATAGAGATTTTTTCTTGGTAGTCTAATCCACACACCATGTTAATTCATAAGGCATCTATGTTCATTTGGTAAGATGAATGTGAAGAAAATTTTACAGAATGGTAAAGAAGGTTTGTTTGTAAACTTTTTATTTACCATACCATTTATTATAGAATGGTTTATAACCTATAGAGGTGAATTGAAAAATGAATTATGATGCATTATCACGATGCATGACATGGTAATAGTTTATGAATCATACCAATTAATGGTTAATGAGAAGTAATTACCCAACTAACTATTTAGAGTTTTCTATTTTATTTTTTTCATTAATGATATAAATGAATTATATTTATAGAGAAATGTGTGACATATATACTGATAATAAAATTTTAATGTATATATTTATAGAGAAATATTTTAATGTTAAATATAGAATATATTTATATCTAATTAATGATTATGAGTAGTCAATACATTTAAACCCTTAGATAGTGAATAAAGTAGTTGACACTTTGAGTTGAAAGGATTGTGCTAGCTTATCTATGATGAGGATCCCAAAATATCTTGTATTTATTGAATTTCAAAGGATAGATATAGAAATATTCAAGGGAGGGGTGAAATATCATCTTTTTCAAAAGAGTGTTCAACCATATAACCAAGTGAAGATTAATGGGGAACATAAGAAAGATGTAAATATATATAGGAAGGTGATATATTTTCCTAAATTTAACCTTGATTATTATAGAATGACAAGGTTCAAAAAATATGTATGTGTTTCATCCAAACCATATTGAAAGGAAATATTTGATAAGGTTCATATTTCATCATTATCTACAAAAACCTAATGTAAAAATATGTATAGATATTTTAAAGAGTTTTTATGGTGTTACAACATGAAGAGAGATAAATAAGAATATGTATCTCAATGCTTTGTATATTAAATATTAATAGCTATGAGAAAAATTATAATGAGTTGTTATAACCATCACCCTTATGAGAATGGATATGGTAAAACATCACCATGGATTGTTTCATCAGACTTCCCAGAACATCTAATGAGAATAATTATATATGGGTTGAAGTTGATCATCTTATAATGTGAAAAATGTTCATTTCTATTAGTGATGATTTATCTTTGGAAGATATTTCTAAAATTTATACTAATAAAGTAGTAAGGTTTAATGTAGTACCATATTTTATTATATATAATCGAGATATAAGGTTTTCCTTGAAGTCAAGTGATGTTTTTAGTAGGCTCTAGATAGAGAGACCAGTTTCAGTACAACATATCAACCTTAGAGATATAGTTATTCTTTGGAAAAATTAAAACCCTAGAGGATTGTCTATAATCTTTTTTATGGATTTCAAAGTTGGTTGGATCAACACATTCTTCAATATGTGTTCTATTATAACAATAACATTCACTCAAGCATTATGATTGACCCTTATGAACCCCTCTAGGGAAATAAGTGTAGAACTCTAAGATGTTGGGATGATATTGGAGAGATAAAGTTATTTGAAGTCAAGTTGGATAAGGAAATGAAAATTAAATTCAGATCCATTGAACTACATGTCAAGACAGGTCACCGTCGTTAAAAAAATTATACAAATAATCATTAGTGTGGCCTAGAATTTGAAGTTGGTGAGAAATATTTTCTATGAACTTATCCATGGTTTATGGTTGTATATCTTAAAAATAATAGAAATTTGATTCCTATGTATATTGGCTATTTTAAAATTCTTGATTGAGTTGGGATGGAATATTATCACTTGGCGCTTCCACCAAACCTATCTCAAGTGCATGATATGTTCCAAATATCCCTTCTGAGGATGTACATACCATACTTATCAAATATACTAAACTTATAGGTCATACCTTTGACAAATGATCTTTCTTATCATGAAAAATCAGTATAAAATTGGTTCATATATACAAAGTCATATATAATAAGAATTATGACCTAGTGAAAGTTAAGTGGAGAAACAAAAAATTTGAAGAAGGGACATGGGAACCTGAGTATGTAATGAAATAAAGACAATATCATTTGTTTCTATCATAGTGATGAATTTAGTGTTCGAATTTCAGTTTATATGTGGTAGAATATAACACCCTGATATGTTATGAAATATCTTTTTTTGAAAATAAATTTAATTTATTTGATAGCTTTTGTTACACACAATACTGATTTTAAACAAAACACAAATTATAATTAAAATATTATTAACTATTGTGATAATTATTTCCTAAATTTTGGATTGGAGGTTATGTATATGACTACCTATATTATGGAAAATATATTTTTACATATGTATAAATTAATTCATTAGGAATCAATTAATTATAATAAAAAATAAAAATCATTTGAAAGTAAAATAAATTTTTTTGAAAAGAAATTTTCATGCGCACAGTGTATTTTTTATCTTAATTAATTAAATTATTCACTAAATGTGAATGATTATAATGAATTTTTTGTATAATATAGTTAATACATTTATTTAACATTAATTTAATATTTTTCTTGGCATGAGATTAGAATAAACAATTTTTTATGCTTAAAAATGAATTCATTTAAAATGTTTTTTCTTCAGGTGTTGTGTGATTATTTTAAGATTTATTTTTTTCACTTAGAAAAATTTTAATTGATATAATTTATTCCATAGTTTTAATAAAGATGTATATATTTTTACAATATGTTCCTTTTATTTTTGGTCAATATGAATAAAAATATTTGTAAAATTTATCAGATCAGTAAAGGGTAAATCAGAATAATATAGGATAAAAATAATTTATAATACCATATATTTTATTCTTAATTCTTATTGAATTAATTTAATTCTAACCTTATAATATTATTAATTATATCTAATTGTTTTATAGAAACTTGATTATGAAAATGACCTATATAATATTTAAAGAAAATAATGGTACAAAATTTCATTCTCTTACTTTTGAATATCCCTTATATGTCAACATAACCACAAAATAATGTTATGAATGAATATAAATGTTTAATTTTATACTAATGAAATTATTTTCATTATATAATTATTTTCATAATTTTTATAAATTATATAATTACCTTAAATTCATATATAATGATGACAAACAATTTATTCAACTATTAGAAAAATAAAATAAATTATTTTAAAAAACACTAAAAGTGTTAAAATATTGATGTATTACAGTTTTACTAAAATTTAATATATAAATATGAAAAATTAGTATTATTTTAAATGATTAGATTATAATTAATTTTTTTAATTTTTATCTTAATTAAAACTAATGGAATAGTTTCAAAATATATATTTATGATATTTTATCCAAATAATATTTTCTATAATTATTTAAACAATATTATAATCTTGAAAGGGGAAAATTAGGATAACATAAGATCTAAAATTTCATAATTTTTTCGTTTATGTTTCATTATTAATCATATACTTAAATTTAAAACTCTATAAAATTAAAAAAAGACATTACAACTACTAAACTGACTTTATTAGTCCTTTTTCAATCATAGGTGAAGTGAATGTATCGCTCGCATTTTTATATGATTTACCATGTCCACATAGCGATTAAATTAATTTATCATCACTATAATTTAATGATGAGTGTTATGATGAGTTTAATATTTCAATATTATAATTAATAAATAATTATAATTCAAAAATTATAATATTATATATACCTTCATACCTTTAAAAACATTAGAAAATGATAAAGTTTCTATTACGTATGTGTGGACTACCACTTCCACAAAGCGATGTAATTTGTTTTTAATTTCCTTTTTTACATGGATGTTAATAAGGATGAATGTAATTAATATAAAACATATATATGATATAATAATTATTCTACAATGGTTGAATATTATTGACCTTTTTTCATTCCATCCTTTAAAAAATAAAAACTATGTACATTCATATCTATGGCTTACCATATCTGTGAATGATATAATTCATTTTTTTATATATAATATTATGGATGAATAAAAATTTGTATATAATGAATATATACTATATTAATTTAATGAATACAATTTTTATATGTTTTAAACATTATCAAATTATAATGACCAATACTACCTAACTAAAACATATGTGAAAACTAACAGTTATCCCCAAGAATATTTATTTTAATAAAGAAATATTAATGAATAGTGATAAAGTGTTACAAATAACTCATATATTGTATGGTATATATGATTATGGTTCTGTAATACATATATAATATATTAATATTTAATATAAATTATGTTTGAATATGTTTGAAGGAAGTGGGAACTAAGTTAAAGGATTTTCATCTCACATTAATTTTTGCGAGACACTTTCCATATTCACCACTTGTTTATTTTATGTGGTGTATATAATATAAAATAATGTATTTTATGATTATTATTAGGATGGTTGTAGGCATTTAGATATCTATAAAAATTATTTTCTTTGATGAGGCTTATGATTCAAATGTTAGTAAATAGGTAAGGGATTTATGTTTCAATCACATTTTAAGTAGGATTGTTTGTAGTTGAATTTCCATTAGATGAAGTTATATTGTGTTTATATGATTATTTAATGTAATTTTTTTATAATATGTTTATTTGTGAATAATTTATTTTATTTTAATTATTTCTTTTTAAATACACAATAAAATGAAAAAACATTTATAAGAAAAAATAAATATGTTTTTCTATTCAGCCAGGATCTGTTTTTTAATATACATTTTTTTCTAAAATGTTTTCATTAATTGTATTAACATTATCCTATAATTTTTAAGGAAATTTCACCCATTATTTAATTTCTACAAAATTATTTAATAGAAATCCTCTCTTCATTTTTCCAATGAGGTACCTTTTGACTATTACTGAAAATGATAATTAAATGTTTTCTTTTTTGCATATACGGCATGAATGAAATTACTTAACATCGAGACAAATAAATGGTTTATTGACTCATTTCTATGAATAACAGGTTATTTTCAAAGCATTTTTTAAATAATATTTTAATTTTTTTTAAATTTAAAAGTGAGTTCCAAAATGGAATGGTTATTTTTCTCAAGAAATAATTTATTAATATTTTAAATGAATTATAATATATGATAACATCCATTGATGGTAATTATGATATATTAGGGATTTTATCCATTTATACCATTCATAATCTTTATATTTATGGTTAATGTTTATTTTGATGAAATTTTTATGAAACCCATTTATTTTATATGGGTTATATAATAATAAATGGATGAAATGTTTTTGAAACCTTTTTTTATTTTCATATTCCATGATGTGATGATATAATAAATGTTTTATGATCATGTGCCACATATATGTATGTTTTTAATTATTTTATGGTTGTTATATTGCATAAAATTATGGTGGTTATGTTATAACAATGAAATTTGGTTATGTTATAACCAAGGATGGTTGGGATGATAATTATACAACCCTGAAATGCATTGTGTGAAGATTGATATCTAATAAGATAAGAAGGGTTGAGGAGTTAACCTTGTACAGTTAGGGAATATTTCATCTATTATTTTCTTGAGAGTTAACCATGACTAATATGATGGTTTAGGGAGTGATCCCATTCCACTATGAAAGACTTGGTAATTAACTTTGACAATTATGGAAGTTATTTTTGATGATAATGTTTATGCCATGATTCCATGTGTTATACTAATGTTATGCCCTCATGAATCTTGTTATTTGATTTCATACTATTTGTATATTATGAAATTACAATATTTATTACATGAATAATGATTATGATCATTGATATACAGGGCATGGTTTTCAAATTCTATTATCATGTTATTATACTCTTATCCTCATGTTATATATAAATGATCATTGATATTTTTACTATTCATCCTTAGTGAATATGATATCACCATTTCCTATCCTTCCTTTCCCTAGGTTATTAATAAAAATATTAATTATGACGTGTCTAATAAGAGTTATAGTTTTATATAACTCAGTGGGATACAATTATTTCCATTTATAAACTCATTTTTATGTGTAAAAGTTTCTAAAGATACTTGAACTATATTACCCTAGCATTGATAAAAACATTATGTAATGAATTTTTATCTAATAACATGTAATATTTTTGTATTAAAATTGTGGGTCATTATATAACATCATGTGTCTTGTTGAATTTTGATCTAATATAATTTATGAAACACTCATTTCTATGCTTATTGAGAATAACTCCATGGTGTTTCTATTACTATAACCACATTTCTATTATGAATGGAATTTCATTTTAATGTAAAATCTTCATGAAATATCTAATATATTCATGAATTATTTTATAAAATTAGATGTTTATTAGGGGTAAAAATATTTAGATATGAGTGTGTGATCATATATATATTCACTAATTTCCACCCCCATATCATTGGTTTAAACTGATTTTTTATTTTAAATATAAAATATAATACTCAATTTTACTTTTTATTGGATAAAATTAATAAATTTTAAATAGAGAAACACTAGAAATTGTATCCAAAATCTTTTAGTCACTTTATTAAATTAGAATAAGATAAAATGAGTCTTATCCTAAAGAACTGAATAATTTAACAATCTTATAAAAATAGATACATACTTGAAATTCACATTACAATTTAAAAAATAAAATACACAAAGTACTTTGTTTTATAAAATTATTATTTCCCTTAGTATAACCCTTTATATTAATCCCAAAACACTTCTTTGGTATTTTGGGGAAAATAAAACATAAGAAAGTAGTTATCTCAGATGCTTAGTAAGGGTATTCATACAATGTAAGCTACAAATAAATAAGGAATAACCATTATGGAATGTTGAATAACTGAAACCCAAGCCATTTAATCAATAACATTAGTATAATGTGATGGGAATAAATGATGATCAAATAATTCCATATATATAATCACACGATCTTGAACCTTAATTGTGAATATTCTAACTAATTGAAGAATCACATGGAATATCAGTAACTGAATTCATAATGATGGAATTCATAATATCAGACATCTTAAAAACACCGACATGGTAAAATTACAAGAGATCTACCATTAATGCCTCATTGTAACACATATTATATAAATAGGTAAGGCTTCTAGAAAATACCCAAAAAAATTTGTCTCATCATACCTAATGACCCCTCAAGTGTCTATTGAATTCCATCCCCACCCATCACTTAATAAAGAAAATTAATTACCCATATTAAATGGATGGAACATAATCAACCTAACAAATTTATATTAAAAACTATTATGTGAAATTTTAAGACTTACACAAATCAATAAAAATATCATACACCATCCGGAGTAATTAAGTGAAAATTTTACATCTCCAGTAAAACTAATCATAATACATCCATAGAAATAATAAGGATGTAATCAATAGATTGACTGACTGAAAATTATTTTTTATTGAATTATGAAATCAATTTGCAAGGAAAGTGAGAAACCGCAAAGTTCAGCATGATAACCAAATAGAAAACACAGATTTCTCAAGAAAATAAATGTTTTACCCCTCCCAAGAACTTGCATTGTGATAAGATCATCCACCAAGGAAAGAGCACTCAGATAGTCCCGTGCAAGGATGTGCGGGCACAATACAGATGGCCATGCGATACCCTCTCAGAATCCAAGTGCCATGCCAAAGTGGAGACCTCATGCTCTGACCCTTATATGAAGCAGAATAGATAAACGTTGGAACCAAACCTCAAATACACCATGTAATCAACAGAAAATATTCCCATTGGATCATAATTAAAATTAATATTTGATGTCATTGATAAATACAAGCACAAAAAAATTCCATTAAGAACATTTTCAGGAAAATTTCATTTTCACATGGAAAATCAGCTTCAAAAAAATAATATTTTTTTAAATACTTTTATTTAAAAATAACCATTGAAAACTTTTAAATTAATCTCTAAAACACATATAGGTTGTTATAGTGGAAAATTATGTTCATGATGTACACATTAAAAAAATATTCATTTCAATTTTTGAAAAAAGTCAAATTGGATGTGTTTTGAAAATCACATGATGATTACTTTAAAAACATTTAAAAAAATGGTTAATTTTTTTTCATAAACCATTTTTATAACTTAAAAAAATTATTTTTTAAAAGGAATGGCTTTTGTTGAAAAGGGTACAAACAAAGTTGGATTTTCTAAAATACATTTTATCAAAACATTTAAGTTCCAAATAATAGAAAAATGGAAATATTACTTGAAAATTTTCATGAATAACCATAGGAGATTAAAATATATTGATTTAAAGATATATATATCAAATAAATATCCCATAGGAGACTTAAATAAAAATAATCTCTAATAATGTCGAGATTTTGAAATAAACCCTTACCACTTTGGTAACATTGAATCATATGCCCAATGAAAGAAATAACATAAAGTGAAACATTAAATAACATTAAGGAAAATTTATTCATGATATATAATATAAAAAATGGAATTATATACAAAACCCAAAGGAATAATCAGTGAATATGGTGTACGTATCATCGATGTAAAAGTGGGATGATAAACCCTTACCATAGGTCTCATTTCCTTCACATATGTTATAAAATAATATATAATAAATATATTTTTACTAAAAATATATTAAAAAACCTTAATTATATATAATACAAAATATTATCCTCTTATAAATTTTTACAACCCTTTTTTATAATAAAATTTCATTATTTTCATTATTTCAGGTGTTAATTGCTTTGTTTTCTCATGAATGATTTATCATGAAAGTTCAAATTATTGTATATAGGATATCATTACATAATATATATAATCATATTAATGTTATAAATATTTTTTTTCATTATATATATCCTTATAAAAATTTGTGAAAATTGGATGTAGAAAATGAATCACATTGCTTCATGGAGATGGTAGGCCATACGTATGCACAAGCGATGATATCATTCCCATATAGAGTGAAATGATAAATAAGTGCATTATATCCTAATTTTTTGTAATTTATATAATTTCATATATATATTATATATTTATAATAATTTTATCCTTACTAACTTGAATGATAATCATAAGAGTTAAACAATTCCCATAACTTCTCATGGTGATAGTCTGTCATACACATAAGAGACAATATCGTATCCCTCAAAAAATTGAAGTTAAGAAGGTATATGTTATATAATAATTAAATAGTTAATCTAATTTCATAAATATCATATAAATATTTTTAATCAATAATTATATCTATAATTGAAAGGTTGTGATGGAAAATGAACTACATCTGTTCACGAGGTGATAGTACTCTATAAAAACAATTAGTGGTTTCATTTTCAATTTGATGTAGGGGAGATGGATATAGGATATTCAATACTAGATATTAATTATATGGTAGATAATGGTATTATTATACATTATGTGTTGACACATTATTTATTTTAGAAATGTTTTAAAGAAAATGAAATAAATTAGTTAATATGATTACTTTCATTTAGAAAAAACATCAGTTAGATCTCATCTTAACGACTCTATGGTTTGTTTTATAGGAAGAACATTAACTATATATTTTGAATGTGGATGTTTGGGATATAATTTTCATGGGTTTTTTTGAACTAAAGGTCTTGATTTGTGTGATGAAGTGAGGGGAGGGAGTTCCAATTTATAAGTGGGAAAAGGGGGAGGTGGCACATTTCTTAGTTACAACATTACTACTTTAGAATGTTCTATAGTAGGTACTATAGAAGGAATTTTAGAAGAAACTAGTCGGTACAATACCAGCCATAAATATTCACACAATTTGGGCTTAGGGCCATCGGTTTGGTCCTATGAGTCTTTAAGGCCTTCAATCCATGTATGGCCCCTAGGCCAGTAAAGCTTTCGGGCAACCTCAAGGCCTCTAGGATACCCCATAGTCTTCATTCTAAATTTTGTGAAGATGAAGACTCTACAAGGAACATGCTTTAGATGAGGATTCATAGCAGGTGCATTCACCCAAGAAGGGATAACTAAATTTGGAATAATGAGAGGGTATGCTAATTTTCATTGGTACCAGGCATGTACACCTCTACATAGGTCAACTTGCAGATTAGTCATGTGAAGGGGAGATCCTAATAAAGATATAGACGCTGGGGTAGGGAAGTTACATGTATTGTCTCAAATGACTTTGGAATTGTTCCTCTAAAACCTTCAAGTCATGTAATGTGTCCCTAAGCCTACAGGACTTTTAATTATTCCACCTAAACCCTTAAAAGGGGTATAATCCTAAAATAAATAAAAATATAAGGAATTCGAGCCATTTAGGTAGGATAGGGGACCTTCTTGGAAACTACTTGGGAATTTCCCAAAAGAGTCACAAAATGATAAATTCATTCACATTCCTAGATCTTTAAAATAACCCTAGATTCAATATTTGGAAGTATAAGGTGTACATATTCCCGTAAAACATATTTTTTTTGAAAATTTATTAGGTTATTTTAGTCCATATATTTTTGGTTTAATACCTCAATAATCTGATTTTAACCTTAACCACAGAAATTAATTTTTAATGTTTTAACTATTGATTTTTGTAAAAAATTAAGTTAAAACATTATATAATGTCAATTATGATGATACCAAATATAAATCCCATTTTTAAAAATTCAACTCAAATAAGTAAAATAATTATCTTTAAAATTATACCTACAAATGGGAAGAAAGAATAGATTTCCAAAGGGAAAATCCTCATACGTATAGAGGGATTTAATATTAAACATCAATATAAAATTTAATCTAAAGAAATAAATTGTATTTATTATATTATAATTGAACTAATTATACTTAAAAACAAACTAAAATATAAATTAATTTTTTATAGAATTTAAATAGAAAGGAATTTCTCAAAAAAAAATATAATTTTAATCATTTGTCAAATAATGAATCATTTCAGAAAAATTCTGAAAATTCACCCTAATCTAATTTTTATATTTTAATTGAAAAAATGATATTAATATTATCAAATAATTTTTAAAAATTATTTAAAAATTTATTCAAAATTCATTTCTAAATGTATAACTAAACCATCGTTTAGAAAAATAATGTTTTTATAAATTTTTTTTCTCTATAATATGTTATATATGTTTGTTAATATTCAATATATTAAAATATAATTTATTTTATAAATTGTTAATAATTATAATTTTTATAGTTTTTTAGTAAATTTCATACCCACTAACAAAATGACTATGAAATAAATATCATATTTAAATAACAATATTTTAATAGAGTATCACATTTTGTTCAAATTCGGCATTCAGTTTATTAAAAGAAATTAAATGAATAGAATTTTTTAAAAATAAATATATTGTAATGTATTTAGGTTTTATATTATCTTCTAAAATTTGGGTTTTAAGTCATATACACAATTAAACATGACGTTTTTATTTTAAAATCATAGGGTATTACAATCACTCCCTCTAAAATAAATTACATCCTCATAATTTAATCTTGATCTCTGAAATAAGAGGTTTGAAATTTTAAAATAACCTTAATGAAGTACCAAATTATGATAAGGATTGACAAAAATTAATGTTTATAAGAGAGAAATGGATGTACGATGGTAATCTATAATAACATAGAACTACGTTTCCATGTATAATAACATAAGTGGAAAGAGATCATACAAACACAAAAGGAATGTATAAATAATTATAGAAATTGATAGAGATCATTGATCACAAGAAATTTAATGACTAATGGAAATTTAATGACTAATGGGAAGTTAATGACATCGAAATCATAAATATGTGATGATTTATAATACTATTCGACTCATCAAATATGAAGGTATTTAAACTTTTTTGTAAGATCCTTTTTCATATTTTCGAGGGATTAATTGATGATCTAGACTATGAACATAATCAAAACAGAGGCTGCTAGAGGCTGGAGTTACAGTGGATCCAGTGAAGATAGAGGCTGTGCAACGTTGGGAGCCACCCAGAAGCCTAATGGAGGTGTGGAGTTTCTTGATGTTGGCTAGATACTATCAGAGATTCGTACTTGACTTTTCCAGAGTTGGAGAACCCTTTAAAGCTTTGTCAAAGAAGGGGCAACCTTTCCTGTGGGCGTAGAGATTCCAAAAAAGTTTCTAGAAGCTGAGGTAGAGACTAATGAGTGCCCCCATCTTGAGGTTTCTAGAAGAGGGTGTTTGGTATGTAGTCTTCTACGATGCATCAGGGACCGGTCTTGTATGTGTCCTGATGTAGGAGCGAGCAATGATTTCTTATGGTTCATGAAAACTAAGGAAACTTGAGCAGAACTATGATACCCATGACCTGAAGTTAGTAGCAGTGGTCTTTGCCTTGAAGATGTGGCGGCATTACTTGATGGACGAACATTTTACAGTCTTATCTGATTACAAGATTATCAGTTATATCTTCTCTCATAATGAACTGAACATGAGACAATGATGATGGAAATATTTCCTCTAGGACTATAACTTTGATATAGTCTATACTCCTGGGAAGGGGAACGTGGTAGAAGATTCACTCAGTAGGAGGTCTGGTCTGCATTTGCTGAGAGAGGTGACAAAGAAACTAGCCACTTTGCAGATATCCTTCATGGATAGAGATAGAACAACATACCTATAGTCTATGACAGTCACACCCCCAATCCTTCAGCAAGTCTGGGAGGCATAGATTGGGGACACTGACTATGAGGCTCGATGTGATTAGATATCCTCAGGGCAGGCACCTGATGAATTTTATGAAGGTGGGTAGCACATCATTCTTTTTAGAGGACGGACCATGGCACCAGTGGTGCTATGGGAGGAGGTGCTGAGGGAGTTCCATACATCCCCTCTGGAGGTACATCATAGTGTAGTGAAGATGTACTAGGACCTTCGGTGTCAGCACTGGTAGAAATGGATGCAAAAGGTAGTGGAAGAGTATTTTTACGATGCCTCACTTGTTAGCAAGTGTAGGCTGATCACCAGGTTCCAGAAAGCTTAGCTCAGCCAATAGTGGTGCCGGAGTGGAAGTGGGATGGGATCTCCAGGGACTTTGTGACAAGGCTTCCACATAATTCTAGAGGACATGATTCCATATGGTTGATTGTTGAACGACTCACCAAGTTGGCCCACTTCCTACTTATTTGATAGCAGGGATCAATAGAGTTCTTGGGATGCCTCTATGTACAGAAGATCGTGTGACTTCATGGGGTGCCATCAACGATCGTCTATTACCATGACACAAGTTTTACATCCCAGTTTTGGAAGGGATTGGAGGAGGAATTCAGGACTCATCTACGTTTGAGCACCACCTTTCATCCTCAGATGGATGGTAAGATAGAGCAGACCATTCAGACACTAGAGGACATGCTTTGTGCATACATCCTAGATTTTTTGCCATAGTTGTGAGGATAACTTTCCCTTGGTGGAGTTCACATACAAAAATAGTTATAACTCTACCATCAGTATGACACCATTCGAGGACCTATATAACTGACCCTTCCGATCACCATTATGATGGACAGACCCAAGGGAGTTAGCACATATGGGTCCAGAGTTGGTACGAGCTATCACTGAGAAGGGGTAAATCATCCAGGAGCAGATGGAGACTGCACAGAGCATACAGAAGTCATTTGATGACAGAATACAGAGACCATTGGAGTGTTAGGAAGTAGACCATGTTATCTTGTGAGTCTCTCCTCGATGGGGACTATGGATATTTGGCCTACACAGTAAGTTATCACTGAGGAATATCAGTCATTTCAGATACTTTGGATGATAGGTGTGGTGGCACACTGCTTGGAACTTCCACCATAGTTGGAGAAGTTTCATGATGTCTTCCATGTATCCCACCTGAGGAGATACATGAATGAATCATATCATGTCATTGACCATAAAGATATGGACTTAGATGATGGGTAGACATTTACAGAGGTTCTGGTAGAAATTGAGGATTGAATGGAGTGGGACTTTCATGGATGGTCGATATCTATGGTGCACATTCACTGGCAGCACATGAACATTTAGAAGAGCACATATTAGAAGGAGGCTTAGATTCATGCTCAGTACCCCCATTATATTCCTTAGTATATGTTGTGGATTTTGGGGACGTAAAGACCTAAGGTGGAGAGAATGTAAAGTCTCCGATTTTCCATGTATTTTTTTATTAATTTTATGGAATTATTTGGAGTCTACGACAGCGCGTGATTCCATGGCCCAGTGTGCCCTTAATAAAATTATGAACTTTTTTTAGGTATGTTCTGTAAACATGTGAGCGGTGTTTTCTAACTTTCGAATCGTTTCTTGGATTAAAAATCTGAGGGCACCATTGAATCCACAACAATTGGATTCGCTTAAGGGAGGCTTTATTTTGACCGTAGTAGGTCTGGAGAAAAAGTTATGTTTTGTGAATTTTTTTAAATGAAATGAAATAAAATAATTTTTTATTATTTTATTTCATAAACCTCTAATGGACCTATTAAAGGGTAGGGCCGACAGTGTGTCAAGACATTAAATGGCTTGACATTCCAACATTATGTAATGACTACTTTGGGGAAACTAGGAAGCTTCCTAACTTATGAGCCCCATTAACTCCCTGTGTCGTTACTTACTCTCCCCCTCTTCTATAAATATAGAGCTTGGGGGGAGGGGTATCAGATAAGAATCACCAAGCAACGAATTTATGGTGGAGTTCCATAATGCCGAGCCCTTAGAGGATGGAGCCGACCTCAGTAGGAGAGTACGTGCGACACCGAAACCCTGAACTGGAGTTTGACGTTTGAGCGGAAGCAAGGAAAACTTGGTGTGGGGATGATGAACAATGAGACTCCCTCAACTATGAGAGATATACAACATTTCAAGGTAGGGGTTATTTTTTGTTTATGCGTTTTTGATTCCCTCTTCCCCGTTCTTGAAATTATTCAAAGAAAGCGGGTCGACCGACTTACGAGTTGACCCACAATTAAATCGTCTTCGTGGGAGGTTATTGCGGGGAATCTTTTTGGGTTAATCTTGTTGTTTAATTAAATTGTTATTAAACCTTTAACCCCCCTTATGTTTATGATATAATTCAAAGAGAGCTATCCTAAGGAACCCAACCCGAAACCTCCAATATCTTGCTATACTTACGCCACCTTGGAAGACCGCGAGCACATCGGAGCACACTGCAAGAGAAAGGTCATGGCTCGTCAACTGAAGAGAATAGAGGTGCTGTCTGACATGAAGACCGGCCGTAGGAAGTAAGGTGGCGCGACCTCTACGCCGCTGGGGAACAGAATCCATGGCTGAAGCTACGGCGGAGGATGAACCCGCCTCCGGCATGTTCCGCGACGACTGAGCGGTGCCCACGAGGCCCTGCCACCTCCCTAACCAAATTTCTTTCAGGACATTCGATAATTCAGGAGACCAGGTGGTTACAACTCCCTCATGCGTCGGACCAAACTGGGAGACCACCCTCAGAGCGGGCCACCACCCTCAGAGCTGGGCCGCAGCCCTCGGACCGGGCCACCGCCCTCGGACTGGGTTACCGCCCAAGCAGGCCGCCACCCCAGTAGGCCACAACCCCCAGACTGGGCCGCCGCCCTAGCTGGGTCACCGCCCATTGAGCGGGATGCCAGCCTTGGAGCAGACCTCTACCCTCAAGCTAGGCTGCTGCCCTAGGGGGCTGCCACCCTCAAAGTAGGACACCATCCTTGGGTTGTACCGCCACCCTCATGCTAGGCCATCACCCTCGGCTAGGGCCGCCACCCTCAGAGTGGGCCACCACCATAGCAGGCCATGTTGTCCCTTTGTAGGCCTCTCTATTCTGGTCGAGCCTCCCTTGCGGGCCACCCCTCTTGCATGTTGGACCAAACATCAGCCCAACAGTTCATGTCCCTCTCAGCCCTACCTAGACCGGGTCGATCTAATTGGGTCGGACCAGAGCCGGGCCTAACTGAGACCAAAAACACTACAAGAGGCTTATCCGGAGGAACGATCGCCCGTTTGGTGAACCATATGCAGCGTTGGGACCCTTGGTGCAAGGTGGTTCTTTTGAATTATTCCATTAGAGTTTCGTGGAAACTTTGAGTTCGTCCGGGTTGGATCACACCTGAATCCAACCGGGCCCTCAATACTAAAATGCCAATAACTCACAAATAGGGCATTTGACTAACGCTCCATCTATTGCGTTTGATCCTTTATGACTTGGAGTATCATCTAGTTACTTATTTTTGAGACTTCATGTTGGTTGAGATACAACTAATGGCTTGGGGAGCAGTTCTCCCAAGCACACTACGTACGGAACCTTGCAACTGGCTAAGACCTGACGACTACTGACTTTTTGACTCAGAATGACTCAATAGCCATGGTACATGATGGAGAGGAGTAACTTGGAAGACCATGATGGGGGTGGATAGATCTGTATGACCTGGAACCCCACGGTGGGGAGAAACCATCGTACGTGATGGGGAGAGTACCTTAGCAGACCTCATTGGGGGGGGGTATGGCTCTATGTGACCTGACAGACCCACAGTACGTGATGGGGAGCAGTACATCAGCAGTTCAAGGTCAGTGGGAAGTGCCTTTGTGTGACATAGTAGGCCCATTGTACTCGATAGATAAGGAGTTCTCCATCATCTGAGGTGTTCGACGTTGTGACTGGTGATGTTACTTTTTACTACCCCTAGAATAAATCTCGGTGTGAGCTGTCTTTACATTGTGATTGTGATAAAGGTTATTCTATGTGGTACTTCACTTTTGTGGAACTTTACCTTGGTGGTGTTACCTTGTGGTGTTTATTTGTGGAATTATAGGAGACCTTTGTGGTCTCGGGGTCCCTACTGAGTATTGTTATACTCATCCCTGCACAGGCTTCACCCGCATCTTGTTGTGTCTTGTGCTGACAACGTACAACATTGATTGAGGCTGAGCATGCCAGGACTGGGCGGTGCTTAGAGGTGGACATTCAACATGATGTGATGCGAAGGATACGAGCGGACATTGAGTAATGTGGAGCCGATCTGAACCTACCCTTCAGGTAGGATCCACGGTGGACGATCCAGGAGCTGCTTTTCACATTTAAGTAGTTTTGTACTTTTCAGTTGTACTTTTAATTTTCCAGTTGGGCTTGTATTCCGACCCCTTCAATTTTCATACACCTTTACTTGGACAGTTTACTTCACAGTTTCTTCTTTTTGTGTTCTCAGACTGTGTGTTTGTACAATTTTAAAGGTAAAGCCTTCCTGTTTTAGGGAATATGCCTTTTGGTGCTAGTCGCCAGCCCCTGGCCTATGGACGAAGGGATTTAGGTGGTCAAGAAACGGGCCGTGGGGGATGGGTCATGAAAAAATTAATTATTTTTTGGAATGCCCAACCCTCAGGCTGCTGAGGACTGACTTGAGGTGGTGACCAGAGTTTTCCGTCTCGTGAGGACACCAACATACCAGATAGTGATCCTAGGAGCAAGCCTTGTTTAGGGTTGTCAGGACGATGGTAGAGTTTGACCACACATAATCACGACGAGGAGACTCTTTTATGGAATGATTTTGAGTGACTCTTCAGGGATGAGTTCTCTCTGGTTATGTTTAGAGAAGTGTGCATCTAGAAGCTTCTTCAGCTCCAGCAGGGTAGTTTAATGGTAGCTGACTATTAATCGAAGTTAACCAACCTTTCCAAATACTCAATGTATATGGTCAAGGATCGGTACTTCAGAGCTCAGACCTTAGAATGAGGTCTACTCATGGAAATTTGAGCTAGGTTCATGCCTCTATGAATTTTCACTTATGATGGAGTACTCGAATGAGCCTTGGTGATCGAGAACTTCTTAGCGGAGTAGAGACAGCTAACGGAAGTCAACAGCAGGTATCTAGGCGCGGCGACCTCGGTAGTAGGGAGCCGACGTCAGGCACAGGGATCAATACATGGGAGACATCATAGGAGGACCTAGGATAGGGGATCAAAAATCCAAAGCTCTCATGATGGATCCAGTTAGCATAGGGAGAGGCGGTGCTACTCGTGCGATGGTAAGGGACAAATCACTTGGGATTGTCCGACCCGTCGAGCTGCTGACAGGAATCCGTGAATGGACCACTAAGGTAGACATAGGGAATGGAGCAAAAAGATCCTTCCAGGAAGAAGACATGGAAGAGGAGTAGGGGGATCTGTAGGTGGGGGTAGATTCTTTGATCTACTTCCACCACCGCCCCCAGGAGGTCCGCACTAGACATAGGAAGCTGGGAGACAGGGGCATGGATAGTTGCATGCACTTGAGGTATATGACCCATGGATTCTAGGGATGATTCGAGGTACTATTTGTGTCTTATCTACCTTAGTTTTCGTACTTATAGACATAGGTTCCAATCATTCCTTTATCTCCACATATCTTGTGAGAAACCTTGATATTTCAGTAGAGATGTTGACTCGATCTTTACGCTTGGTGAAACCTACAGGAGGAGACTCGATGATACCACACCTTTTCATACAACGTGATATTACCCTTAGAGGTGAGAGTTTTAGTTGAAACCTCTTGGTGGTAGCATCAAGGCCTTACAACGCCATTCTTGGTATGTATTGGTTATCTTCAGTCCATTCCCAGATTGACTACATTAGGTGAAGGGTGCAGTGTGTCCTTAGTAATGTGATGAGGTTTTATTTTGTTGGAGAAAAGGAGACGCAGACAACACTGAATGGGGTCATGCATAGGATGGGGTAGACAATCAATCATGAGTTGTCTAGCCTTGCCCTTGGAGAAGTAGATGTTACGAGCTTCTAGTTCCCAGTAGTAGTGTTAGAGTATGAGGACATTTTTCTCGATGATGTTCTAGGATTACCTACCCGTCGTGAAATCTACTTCTACATCGACTTACACCCCAAGGTGACACCGATTTCCTCATCAGCATATCAGATGGCTCCCACAGAGCATCACAAATTGAGGGTGCAGTTGGAGGATTTTCATTGAAAGGGTTTCTTAAGACCCAGCGTTTCACCTTGGGTGGCCCCAATCTTGTTTTCCAAGAAGAAATACAGTAGTTTGAGGTTGTTCATGGATTACTGGTTCTTGAATCAGGTAACGATGAAGAACAAGTATCTACTTCTGAGAATCAATGACCTCTTTGATCAACTAAGAGGGACATAATGGTTCTCGAAGGTTTACCTTTGATCAGGTTTTCACCAGTTATGAGTACGGGTTGAAGATATATTGAAGACGACTTACAGATGCCGCTACTGTTACTATAAGTACTTGGTGATTCCTTTATACATGACAAATACCCCCATAGTGTTCATGGGACTAATAAACCGGATCTTACAGTATTACATAGATTAGTTTGTAGTGGTCTTCATTGATGACATACTTGTGTACTCGGCTTCAGAAGAGAAGCATGCGAGACACCTGCAGATGGTTCTAGATGTACTCTGAGAGAACCAGATTTATGGGAAGCTCTTGAAGTGCCGGTTATTGATTTAGGAGGTCCACTTTCTGGGTCATGTCATCTCAGTAGATGGTGTAACTGTTGAACCATCCATAGAGTAGTAAGTGTTAGCATGGAAGCCACCTCAGAGCGTGACAGAGGTGCGGAGTTTCCTTAGGTTGGCATAATATTACCGGAGATTCATTCCGGATTTCTCACGAATATCTGCATCGATGAATGCCTTGACCAGGAAGGGATAACCATTTATTTGGATGGAGAAGTTCCATCAGGCTTTCAAGTAGTTGATGTAGGGTTTGACGAGCACCCCGATCTTGAGATTACCCGAGGAGGGTGTTGGGTACATAGTTTTATGCGATGCATCGGGGACCGGGCTTGGCTATGTCCTGATATAGAGACAGGAAATGATTGCTTATGGTTCATAGCATCTTAGGCCACATGAGAAAAACAGGTGATACACGATCTCAAGTTGGATCCAGTAGTCATTGTGTTCAAGATTTGGTGACACTACCTTATGGGAGGGTAGTTTATTGTCTACTCTGACCATAAGATCCTCAAGTACATCTTCCCCTAGAAGGATCTGAATCAGAGGTAGAGATGTTCGCTAGAGTTCCTCTAGGACTATGATTTAGAGATCATCTATACTCTTTGAAAGGTGAACAAGGTGGTGGATTATCTTAGAAGAAGGTTGAGCTCACAGTTGTTGAGTGAGGCAACATAGCAGTTAGACACATTTCACACCATGTGGATGTCGACTGTGTGGCTTCACATGCTCAGTTTTCCACAATACATGCTCTTGAAGGATATTATCAAGGTGGGGAGCACATACTTCTTTTCAGTGGACTCACTATTGTACTAGTGGCATCATGGGAGAAGGTCTTGCGAGAGTTTTATACATCCCCTTTGGTAGTACTTCCTAGAGTGGTGATGATGTACTAGGTTCTCTGAAGAAAGTTCTGGTGGTTAGGCATGTAGAAGGTAGTAGCAGAGTTCATTTCTCGATGCCTTACATGCCATTAGGTGATGGGTGAGCACCGGGTTCTAGTGGGATTAGCTCACCCCTGGAAGTTCTGGAGTGGATGTTTGATAGAATATAGATGGAATTCGTGATGGGAATACCACAGACTTACATGGGGGATGAATCCATCTGAGTGATCATTGACCATCTCACCATGTCGGATCACTTCTTAGCTATCAGGGAGATGAGTTTCGTAGAGAGATTGGGACGCCTCTACGTGCTGGAGATAGTTTGTCTTTCTAGAGTCCCTTAAAAAATAGTCTCACATTGAGACACCCACTTCAAATCCCAGTTGTAGAAGTGATTGAAGGAGGATTTTGAGAATCACTTACACTTGAGAACAACATTCCATCCACAAACCGATGGTTAGAAAGAGAGAACTATTCATGTACTCGAGGATATGTTTTAGTCCTGTATCTTGGACTTTGGTCGGGGTTGGGAGGACCACCAAACAATGGTGGAGTTTTCATACAACAACACCTACCACTCCACCATTGGTATGGAATATTTTGAGGCATTATATGGGAGACCCTACCGATCACTGCTTTGCTGGACCGACCCCAGAGAGTCAACACTCAAGGATCTAGAGTTGGTGCGAGCAACCACTGAGAAGTTTCAGATCATCCAAGAGTGGATGAATACTGCACAAATCTTGAATAAGTCTTATACTAACAATAAATATAGACCTCTAGAGTTCAAGGAGGGAGACCATGTCTTTCTATGGGTATCACCTCAACGAGGGTTGTAGAGATTCGACCAGGGAAGCAAGCTATCTTAAAGGTTCATTATACCATTCCAGATACTGCACAGAGTTGGCGAGGTGGTATACTGCCTAGATCTACCACCACGTTTTGACTAGGTACATGATATTTTCTATGTGTCATAGCTGAGGAGGTACATGCATGACCCATCGAAACTCATCGACTAGGGCGAGCTGGACATCGAGGATGGAGTGACCATTGCTAAGTACTCAGTGGAGATTGAGAATTATCAGGAGAGGATCCTTCATGGTTGATCAATTCCCTTGGTGCGTGTCTAATGGCAGCATGGGAGTCTTCAGGAGAGCACGTGGGAGCGAGAGGCTCAGATCATTTCCCAGTACCCACATATTTTTGAGTAGCTCATGTTTTGGCTTTTCCGGGACGTAAAGACCCAAGGTGGGGAGGATTTAATTTCCTGTATTTTCCATGTATTATTTTTTAAATATTATATGGAATTATTTCAAGACCAAACCTTTTGATGACGTGCTATTTCGAGGCCTGGAGTGCCTAAAATAAATGTTTTAAATAAATTAAAATTTTAAACAGCGCGTGTGAGTGGTTTTCCTACAAAAGTAGAATATCTTTTAAATCGGTTCCAAGATCAGAAATCCGAGGGCACCGTTGCGTTCAGTACATCAACTTTACATTAGGTGGGGCCTAACATCGGCCGGTGCAGGACAACTATAAGAGTTAGATTTCTGGATGTTCTTAATCGAAATAAAATAAAATAAAAATTTATTTTATTTCATTTCCTTTTTGCACAGCAACCAGGTTCACCCATATTTAAAGATCTACTTATGGAAAGTTCATGGGGTTAGATGCATAACCCTATGCAATTGAGGATTGGCCATTAAATATTTGGAGGAGAACTCGTTGGCAGGAGACGACGACGTGAGCGATCAATGCACTTCAGAATCGACGAACCTCGCCAATGAATGTGACGCAGTGATAGTTCTTACACCGAATCGAGGCAAGGGTTGTTATTTCTATTCTTCTTCTTCATTATTTTATTTAACAACGAATGCAGATCATACCACGAATAGGTTTATCCACAGATTTGTACATTTTTAGGGGAGGATTTTTATTAGGTTGATCTCGGGAAATTCATCCAGATTAGATTATTGTTTTGATTCTGCTCCATTTGATCCTACTAATAGGATAGGATCAATGCTATGATAAATGATGACAGAGGTTCGTTCCTCTATTTTTATGTTGGATTTCTTTCCCCTTTTTTTCTCGTGCGTTCATTGCGTTCTTCATGGGGTGATAAACAACAGATCATTGCACATCTGTTTTGCGATGAAACGATCCCAAATTGGAGATCTGACATCCCGACGACCTAGAGGAGATGCGACAGAGACAGAGGAAGATGAATTGACATGGTTTGGGATTTATTGTTCTTCGAGCATTCTTCATGCAGGTGAATCAGAGCATGTTTTTGGGGCATATCGAAGGCCTGAAACCAACAGAATCCGCTTCATGATGATCAAGAGGCCTGAACCCTTCGGTTTTGTGATGATATGATCACCAGATTGAGGATCGGAGGATCTCTAAGGCATGGCGACAAAGAATGTTAGTTTTGGAAATTTCCAAAGAACATGACGTGTATTCCTGAAGAACACGCTATGTGGTACTGGATCAAAGACGACTACTGTTTTGCGGGGCATGAAGCGATGGCGCGGCGTGTTCTCTGAAGAACACATCATGTGGGTCCTTATGTGAGATTCATCGTGTATCTCGAGAGATACATGGACACGGGATGGAGTATACGTCTGTGTACCCCACCACAAGGCCAGACCAGGCCTGCTACATGGGTTACCCAATGTACCAGTTACACGGGATGGTGCATATGGGATAAAGCTGTGTACTGACACATGGCTTCATACACAGAGCTGACCCTAGTTACTCGAACACAGTATGTGCTCTGTACTACACGCCGTGTACTGACTTTCATATACGACTAGCCTTGCGACACAGACTATAGTACATGGGCAGTAACTGAGTTCAGAAGACACTACGTTTGACACTTCTACACATCATATACTTTTCAACACATATATTGATCATCTTTTACACTGTGTCTTAGACATGTTTCGTTTGGGTTAGTACCCCTTTTTCTCGTTTTCCTGATGGAAAGGTATTTTTCCCTTCAACAAGAGTATGATCCCTTCAGTAGGACTTTCCGAGATAGAGTCAGGTATCCCTCCGAGAGGCCTACAACAAGATTCTCTATCCATTAATGACCCTAGGTAGAGCCAGGTATCGACATGAATACTTCCATAGGTCACTGATCCTATACCTAACAGGTGAATCCGGATGACTCGAAATATCCACTAAGGCCCGGGCAGTGATCCTCATCTATGTATTGTGATCTTTCCCCACTCAGGAGTGTGTTCTATCGGAATGAGTGTATCTGCCTCTTGTGACCTTTCCCGACGTACACTAATTCTCAGACGGACGTCATCATAGCCATCTGACTCGTGGAGTGAGTTCTCCCAGATGAGTGCTTCATGGAATCTTCAGACTGAATCCAAAGTGGGGGTATGTTGTTGCGTGACTTGTCCCTAGACTAAGAGACTGTGTTTTGAGTACATCTAGATATTTTCTATTACTCTTTCTATATGTTTAGTAGACATATTTTGTAAAGATGGTTGTACATTTCCTTTCTGTATTGATTTGTGGTTTTTTGGGTCCTCTACTGAGTATTTTTATACTCACCGCTGCACGGACTTTTCCCACCTGTGTTGTGTCTTGTGCAGATGAGCAACCTTTTGACAGAGTCCAGGGTAGACAAGGACCTGACCGAGCTTTATATGTTCCCTATAGACTGAGTTATTCCTACAACTATGAGTAGTAGTCCCAATACCTCCTTCTATTTACAGGTTGGAATTTGTAGTTTTTAGAGTCTTGTTTTTGGTGGGCTTGTATTCTGGCCCAGTTTACTTTCAGTACTTTACTTTCCATCCTACTTTATTAGTTGGGTTTAGTTGTATGCATGAATTTTGTTCCCTAGTGGTTTTTACATTTCTGGATTGTGGGCTTAATGATTTGTGCATCTGTATAGGTACTTAGGCATTGCCTCACATGTTAGTAATATGCCTACTCAGTGCTAGTCACCATCCCCTGGCCCTATAGGAGTCGGGCTTGGAGAGTCGCAACGTGGGCCCCACTGGGATGGGTCATGACATAAATAGTTATGAAATCTAGTATCTGAAGCCTTACACTTACCTTTTTCAACACCTACATCCATGTAGTATTTCTAGGTACCAAAAAAACATCTCTAATATGTTGTGAGATAAATTTCAGTAGTCCACCACAAAAAACATCTATAAAATACTATCCATGTAAAATAAACTAATAGGTTTTCAAGCATGAAAATATAAATTAAATAAGTATAGTAACATAAATACCCAAGTACCTACTTCATCCCTCGGCTGGTGTCCGAATATGTAAATAATTAATTATATAATTAATTTAGTTTATGAAATTATGTAACAAGATTAATTTCTAGTAATATAATCACATCATGATAGGACTAGTCATGGTTTCATGATGTAACAAGGAAACATGAAATGATAATAATAATAGAATGTTTCAAAGGTATTAAACAAGGAAACCTAAACCACATGGGTCGCCAACTATGTTGTAAATTTAGCTTGGTTATAGGGGTAAGAGTGTAATCCAAGAGAATCATCCAAGGAATTCCAAAATAGTGTGATCTAACCGAGTCCACAGAAAACATCCAAGGTAAATGGTATAAGAAATTTCATGGCACAAGGATGTAACCAAGGAACCTCATGTCTATAGAATCCATTCTAGATCCAAGGAGTGTATCCTAAGAATCCTATAATGGTATATAAATGATTCTATGGTGTCATATAGTGAATTCACTAATTGATGAGGATTATGTTCCAAGGTGGGTCTCTACCAAGGCAACTGATATCATTGAATTGGAATGGATTCCTCAAGAACTCAATAAATTCCATCTGGAATCCAAGCCAGTCTTGAGTGAAACCTCTTCTATAATAATGATGTCAAGGTTCATATGTAATTAGGCCCCTTAAAACTAATTATTTTAATTAATTAGGTTATCTAATGATCAATCCATTTAATATATCTTAACGTTCAAGACATTATATTTTATTATTGTGACAAGACCAATTGAAAATGTGACCATTTAAGTATTTAAATTAATCGATAAACAATTATCTTGGTTCAATATTCTACCTTTCAACATTATTGTAAATGGGTTCTATGACAAGTAAGAAATTTTCATTTCATTTAGGAAGGCCATGTCATTTATATACAATACACGTTCCATCTCATTTAACAATGATTTATTATGATCTAAGAACCTATTTAGGAAGGTTAAGTTTGGATCAAAATGGTATTATCCCTTCATCAATTCAATATACATTTAATAAATTAATTATTATCATTTGATTGGTCAAGCTCAAACACACTCAAATCGTGGCACAAATGTGTGAAAATACTAAAAAGAAAAATATGGTACATCACCCTACATGGGTTGATTAAAGCTGTGGATATATCCACAAATACTGAATGAAATATATAGAATGGGTCTTAGAACATGGTCCTAATGACTACAAGCATGACATAAAAATTCAACAGATGATGCTTGATGAAATTGGAAGGATGATACTGTAATTTTTAAAATAATAGTAATTGAGGGATGAATTATAAAACACCTACCTTAGGCTCGTAAGACTCTCCTCATAAAGTATTATCTTTTAATTCATATTGTATTAGAGTAAAAATGATGAATGGATCAATTACCTAAAATTGGAGCATATGAGCGTGCATCTAAATCAAATTTTTTATAGGAAGAAAAACATTTTATGATTACAAATAAATTGAGAAAATAATTATATGGATACAACAAGATGAACATCACTCAATTTGGTCTTCAGATGGATGGTAGATCTCAAGTCCAATATTATGCTTTCAAAATATAAAAAATAAGATATTTTGGCAGGGTTATCCTCTAGAATTATAAAACCAAGGGAGGGTGAGTTTAGAGATATTGTAAGGGAGAAATTGTTATTTGAAAAAAATTTTGCCTTATCGTGGGTAGGCATCACATATTGGTTGAACCATGCACAAACCATGCACAATAATCTGTAGGTAGGAGAACCTTCATGGATAGGTCGTATTGTTAGGGAAACCATGCACCAACCATGAAAAATGCCTATGAAATTTTCTATAAACTTTCACAAAACAGTGCAGACCAAATCAAATGCATAGATCAAACCTTGTACCCTATTCAATATCGTTATCTATCCTTGTACAGTTTAAAAAAGTTGTGTGGCCTACCTGTCATGATTTTCACTAACTATATGACTGGCCTTTTCTCTAAAAAATCCAGATTTTGGGATCTATACCAGCCTTGAACACCCACAAAACAATCTCTAACTCATAAGGAATCTATTTTAGGTCTATAAAATCAAATTAGACAAAAATTTAAATGATCAATACATGAGTGAAAAACCAGGTTCTAACAAATTCCAAATAAATACATAAAAACACAATGCAGTTATCACCTAAAATTTGATTTTAAGAAGGAATTGATAATTAATGGGTATTAAATATTCATAATTAAATCATATATTGTATTATTCATATGAGTATTATTCTAAAATATATGTATAATATGCCTATAATTTCTATAAATGAGTTTCGAATGTGTATGATGGAATTCATGTCTTAATGTAAGGTATTTTTGTCTCAATTTACCTTCTTTGAGACAAATGTCATGTTATGAACCGCTTTTATTTTAATATTTTAATATAATACCTCTATCACATGTTTTAACATGAATATTATTCAATTCATGATATTTAAATTATCATTTTTGGTTATTAATTTTTGGGGATAATGATTCAGAAGATACCAATGTGAAAAGGGTTTGACGTTACAATATCATTATTTATCAATACTATTTACAATTATGACCTCAATGATTAAATACAACTATATATATATCTTATAGAACACATGAGTTTTATTCTCCTATTTTTATTTATTGAGAATAAATATTTTCCACTTATTACCCTCTTTTTATGTAATCAAGAATTTATAAGAATATTTTTATTAAAAAAATCTTGATTTCTCTCTTCGGTCGAAAACCTTATTTATTACTTATCCATGTTTTCTAAAAACTTCTAAAAAATGTTCTAAAATTACCAAAAGGAATTATTATGTAAATTTTCACCCATGTATTACTATTTAAAAAGTGTTTTAAAATGAATATTCATGTCATTTTACAAATAAGGCTCATTTGGATTTTACTGAAAATGTGGATGTAATCATTGTTTTAACTTATTTAACATGAACAAAATTTCCCAAAACCATGAACATTAAATTATTTTAATGATAATTTATAATTTTAGAAGGATATATTAAAATAAAATTTCTTGCACATTATTTTAGGAAAATATAATTTTAAAAATTTATGTTTCATAGAATGGATATTTTTATCATGAAATGTTTTAAATGATTTATAAAGCTTGTTTTGATAGTTTAAAAGGTTATATTTACAGAAATAGATTTTGAAAATGTTTTATATTTTTAATTTTTTTTATAAATGTAATGTATATTTTAATCAAGAAATGATTTAAATGTTTTTTTAAAGAATCATTTATAAGTTTCCTATGTATTTTTAATAAAAAATTAGCTAAAAAATGTTTTATCTTTTTAAAATTATTATTTAAAAGCGGAATGGATATTTTCATAAATAAATACTCTAAATTAATTTTAAAGATTAATTTATAACTTATAATATTTATTTTCAAGGAAAATTATTTTGAAAATGTTTTATGTTTAAAAAAGTGTTTTTTTAGAGTGGAAATTTAATTTTCCTTAAAAAATGTTTTATGTGATCTTTCAAAATCCTTTTCTATCTAAGATGAAATCCATTAGTGATAATTATGTTTTATTGGAGATATGATCCAAGGATATCATTCTTATTATTTATCTGAATGGATCATGATTATGATGACATGATTTTTATGGAATCCTATTATTTTTCAATGGGTTAAGTTATGATGAAATGGAGAAATGATTATAAATGATTATTAATTTTCCATCAGTTATGCTATAATGAAATGTTTATGAAACCTAGTTATTTTCATGGGTTTTTATATGATGAATGTTTTATGATATTTTGGAACACATATTTACGAATTTCATTATGTGAAAGATGGGACCTATATCTCCTTCTAATTCATTGGGTAACGATAGATATCTAATGAGATAAACATGACTGAATTGGGGTGTGAATCCAGTTCAGTAAGGTACATTTTCCACTATGATAGACTTTTGAGTGATCTATGACCACTAAAATAGGTTAGGTAGTGAATCAATTTCACTATGATAGACTTAGGAATGATCCTTTAATACTATGGAAATGATTTTTTATGCTTATATGTATGCCATAATTATCTATCTTATGAAAATCTTATGCTATCTTGAATCATGTTATTTTATTTCCATATATTATAAAATAAAAATATTAATTTCATGACTCAATAATATGATTTTTTATATAGGGTATGATTTTAAAATGTTATGCCTATGTTCTCATAAAATTTTGCTCATGTTATGATTATGTATCTACCTTGTTTACCCTTAATGAGCATTTGATCTCACCCTTTATTTTATTTCATTTACCCTGGTTATAAAGAAATATATTATGTATGATATTTATAAAAATTATTATAATAATGAAGAAGTTAGTGGGATATAATGTAGTTCACATATGATACCCTATTTAATAATATTGTAACCTTTCATTACTTTTATCTCAGAGCCTCTAATATCACTTTTCTCAAAAAAATGTAGTTCACAAATGAACTATTTTTTTATGTTTCCATGTTTATAGAGGAACTATAACATTACATTATATAGGAATGTGTTTTTATAATGAAATGAATATTCACTTAAGATAATTTAATATCTTTGTATGAAAATCCTGGGTCACTATAGTTAGTATCACATGAGAGGTTTAGTTAAGAATTGAAAAATAGGATTTGAAAACATTAGTGATATACCTAAGGATATTTTAATATATATGTCTTGGGATATGTCTAAGGATAATTTTGAGGATGAATAAATGTACAGTAAAATGATCTATAATTTTGGGGAAGTATAAATTAAGTGGTTTCTATTCAATTATACCCCAATTGAGATAATATAATTGGATGTAGCTCTATAAAAGAGGTACCTATAGGTAATAAACCCAAAAGGGTGCATTAAGATGGAATCAATCATCACTTGGTGATTGAAAATATTTCTTACTCCACACATGGTTTAATACTTATAGGTTATATTCTTTGTATATTTACAAAACAATCATTAATAATTTGAATAATGACAATAGATGACCTCGGTTTAACCTAAGGTATCATATATTTAAAATACATTTTCAAGAACTAGACATACTATAAGTGTTTTTTCATGGTTATATGGTTTTAAACTATGAATATTGTTTTACACCATTTCTTTTGGTTTTAGTCAATCGTGAGAGAATGATATTACTGGGATAAAATTGAATATGATAGGAAAACTGTTGATAAGAAACCAATTGAGATGATGACTGGAGTGAAGGATATAGTGATTATACAAAGTTATTTATCATTATATATGATTAAAAACATTCACATGAACCAAATATTAGAATCATAAAGAAAGTAAAGGATACTTTTTGATGAGAGATCATGTGGTGGGGAACATAAAGGAAATAATAAAAAGTTTACTATATGTTGAGGTTGTGAGAAGAATAAATAAATGTAATGACTTAATATAGATGAATATTTATTATGTTTTTAGTATAATGGAATAAAGGGAAAGATTATTGAAGAAAAATGAAAAGTTTAGTTAATAGAAGGGATGAAAATAATGGTTTACCTATCGAAACATCAATGGATGAATGTTATAAATGTGGAAAGAATGATAAATATACAAATCAATGTTCTAGGGGAAATCTATTGAAGATAATTAGAAAGGTGTTATGAGTAACAGTTATAATAGTAATGATGAAGAGTCCAAAAATTTAATATGAAAGGTATTATCTTTTCTAACAATATTCATATGTTAAACATGAGAAAATGATTATATTTAGTTACATGAATATTAATAAATGAATCATATTTTACATTATAGGAAATAGGTATTAAGGAATAATATGACAAATCCTAATTAATGTTTTAGGAAAAAATGGAATGATTGATGCTTTTTCATATCAGAACTCAATAATTATTTTATATAAATCATGAAATATAATAGGATTTTTTATTAAAATTTTTCCTTCAAGGATTTTTAAAAATATGTTTAATGGTACCGAGGACTTAGAAATGTTATTTAATGGAAATATGATATTATATAGAAAAAAACAAGATTAAGGTTGGATAACCCTAAATATGTTATTAATGTAGAGAAAATGTTGTTTAGTGTGGATAAAGTGATGATTGAAATAGTTAAATTAAACTATATAGTTTTGATGGACCTAGGGTGGGTTGATGATTTTTTGAAAAATAGGTACATGTTATCATTAATGGTGTTCACAATAATTATGGATTTATGGAATTTATTCAACAATTAATGGTATTATTTATGTAATTATGGGGAATGTATGTTTTCATTGTGGTTTTATTATAATTTTTTTATTACCATGATTCCAAATAATATATGATCAAGGTATTCACATAACAAGTACGCAGCCATTAAGATATACTAAATGATATTTAGGGGATACATGATATGTTGATTATGATAAATTTCATGGAATTCTTTATAAATAGTGAATTTTGAATGGGTCATAATGTTAAACATTTATAAAATGTTTTAATTTTAAATTTGGATGAGGTTTTATAGATTAATGAATTAATTATCTATATTATGATTTATTCATATTGGATAACTTGTAATAATTTTTTTATGATGACAACTAGATATATAAAGAATTAATTATTATTCTATTATAGATCTTATGTTGTATTAGTGATTTAGGAATAAAAAATTCATCTTCATTTTGTAGATTAAGATATGAACTAGAAATTTTCTAACGAACAACCAATGGATTAAATTATGATTAAGATATAATGAAAAGTAAATCCCGAGGTTTATCAATCCCTTTTAAATTCTTGATCATATAGGGAAAATATCTTATCGAATGGTTCTTTAATCAATCCTCTTAAAAGTCAATGATGTGTTCCATTTATCTCTCATGAAAAAATAAATACCTTACCCATAACATATAATTATCTCAGAGGTCATAAAACGTGAGTAATATCATTCTTACAAAGAAAATCTAGTGGTGATTATTGATCATAGAGAGAAAGTACTATGAAACAAGACCATTCATATGGTCAATGTTGTGTGGTGAGACAAGAAGCTTGATGAAGATGGGTGGGAACATGATGATGTGATGAGGTGTGACTATCCTCTATTTTTTGTAACAATGTTTTGTAATTTTGGTTGTGAAATTAATTTTAATAGGGGTATAATGTAACAGAAATAGTTTGTTTGAATATTTAATTTTCTTCAATAGCTTTCACTATAAGAAGGCCAAAGTTTTAATTTTTTAATAGGTTGTTACTTTTTCAAAATAAAATGAACATTTAATGACCAATTAATTAATAAATATATGTATTAAAATGTATATAGAATGATTTATTTGGTGACCAATTAATTATAAAATAAAATAAGAACCATTTCAAAATGGAGGAAATCTTTTTCACTAAAACTATTTTTTATTCGCACAAATGAGTTTTATCTTGAAAAATTAAAAAACTATTTTTTTAATTAATTATAATATAAAATATATATCATATATTAAATAAATTGTTTTAAAATTCATATTATTTTATAATTATTATAGATTAATTAATAAAATTTTATGCCTAAAAACTGGATTTTTCTAAAAAATGATTTTATCACAATTTTCACTCTTATTTTTTAATTTTTTTACACTTTTATAAAATTTATATGAAAAAATTAATTTCAATTTTTTGGAAAAAAACATTAAATATTTTTCTAGGGTGAATTTTTCCTATTTTTATGAAAATAATAATTTTTGGATGAAGAGTGAAAATATAGATTTTTATTAAAAAATTCCTTTTATTTTAAATTATTTATAAGGTTGTATTTTGTTTTATATTTTTTTAAAAGTTAAAATTATCTGAATAATATTATAATTAATCTAATATTAGTCATTCTAATATATTTAATATTCAATTTAGATATAGAAACATTTTAAAAATTTGAAAAGTTTCTCTTTGAAAAACCATTTTTTCATAGTGTCTGTACGATTAATATTAAATTTAATTCTAAAAATTATATAATTTGTATTATATAAAATGGATTCTATATTTTGAATCATAATAATTTACATTATTAATAATTTCAAATTAAATTCTAGTCATGAAGGTCAATATAAAAATGAAAATTAATTGTCGCAATCACTGCTAAAATAGGGTTCTGTGTGTTACATGATATTCTGTTAAAATTAATTTTCCACACACATAGAATTTTCATTTATTTATTTGGATTAAATATTTATAATTATTTTATCTTAATTATTTTATTGGTTTCATTTAATTTTTTTCATAAATGTAAAATTTCTTATGTAAATAAAAAGATACAAGCAATAGTGGTGGAAGCTAAAAAGCTAAATTTATGTAAACGTAAATGATAAATAATATCATGTTGAAAACATGTGATTTTTTTAGTGGATATTTAAACTAACCATATAATTTATAAAATCAATTATTTATGAATTTTTATTGGACTTGGGGTTTGAGCGAATTACAATTATTGAATCATTTTGTGTATTTATAAAAATGAAACTCCTATTATTATAAACTTCACTTCCCCCCTTACTTCATTCAACCTATTATGCCCTTTCGATAAAATAGAAACAACCAAAATACCTACCCATAATCCTTAAAATATTATAGAGTTAACTTTTATTCAAATATCCCAACATTAGGGTTCTTAATAAGATATCCGAAGGGGGTTTCTCTAAGTGATGATAATTATCTTCAATAAAATCTATCTTTTTTAATTATTGTCTTACCACCTTTATTAATATTATATTTATTAAAATAAAATAAAACTAGTAATATAAATATAAATATTATAATATTTTTTATAACCTACATCTATATGCAGTTTCATTAAATGGGGAACAAAACCATTGATCTAGTGTACATCAGACTACAGCACCGAAACAATTGATATTTGTTTTTCATCACTACCTCTCATGACTAGATTTAATTATGGATTTAATTTTTATATAATATATATAATATATTATTGAACTTATTTAATTATAATATCACACATTACTTATCACCTTCAAACCCATTAGAAATTAATATCATCGCTCGCGTGTACGAAGAACTACAACATCATGAGTTGATGTGATATGTTTTTCATTAATGTTTTAGATGGAGGTTAATAAGGATATATAAAATGAATATATATGAAAATTTTAAAATAATTATACTTTTTAAAAAATTATATCACATATACATTATTACATTCCATTTTTTGTGGGATACGATGACATCGCTCGTGTATAGGGTAGACTACCGCCTCACGAAGCGACATGATTCATTTTTTCCTAAAACATTACATGTAAGGTAATAAAAATAAATTTAATAAATATATGTGATGTCTATGTCATAATAACTATTCTATAATTTTTAATTACTCTTTATCATTTTTCCATCCATTAAATATTGGAAACATCATTAATGTGTATAAACAACCAACAATCTCTTTGAACAGTTTAACTCATTTTTTGTCTCTAAATTTATTTGATTACTCTAAATATACATATAATGGATATATATGATATTTAAATTTAAAATTATTAGTATTAAGGAAAATTAATCAAGGTAAAAGGTCATAAAATACCAAATATAAATATTTAAAAAAATATGTTATTACCCCAAATGTTAATTTAATAAGGCATTGTTAAAAATGGGTAATAAAATATCATAATTTAGTCAAATATGACATGATAAATATCATTATGGGTATATAATATATTTATATTAAACCTATATTCAATATAAAATATTTTCAATCATGTATGAAGTAATTCATGTCTTAAAGTGATGGATTTTGGTCTCAATTTTCTGTATTTGATATATATGTTGGTATTTCAACTATCTTATTTTATAAGGTGTATAAAATTACCTATTGAAATGGTATATCACTAATCTACTTCTAATCCTGATATTGAATACTTCATTTTATTTTATTCTTTTTTTAGAGTTACGATTAAAAATTTACCAGAGTTGTAAGTGTTTGATGTTAAAATTTCATTATTTATTGAGAAAATTTACGATTATGCTTTTATTGATGAAATATTATCATATATATCTCAAGAAACACATTAATTTTCTTCTATCATAGTTATTTCAAGAGAATAAATGTTTTATCTTAATTTTACTCTTTTTATGAAATCAATAATTTAAAATAATATTTTTAATAAAATTCATCTTTATTTCTCTCTTTTGTTGAAAACCAATTTTCTTCTATATCCATGTTTTCTAAAAATATTTTAATAATACTTTTTTCAATAAAAAATGTCTTTTTTAAAGATATTTTTATTCATGTTTGATTTGTTACAGTAGTTATTGAAAAGAATCTTCATGTTTTTTCTAAATAAGTCACATTTTTATTTTATCAGAAATGTGAAAGGAATATTTTCTAACATAAACAAGATGAATATAATTTCCAACCCCCATGAATATTTTTTTCATTTATTATATCATTTTATGTTTTAAATTTTATTTTCAAATGAAATTATTTCCACATTATTTCAAGAATTTATTATTTTAATGTTTTTGAATTTCAAATAAATATTCTTTATAAAGAATATTTTTAAATGTTTTTAAAGATTCATTTACTAGTTTTAATGTTTATTTTCAAAGAAAAGAACAATGAAATTATTTTATATTTTAAAAATTTTATTCAAACGTGGAAATTATATCTTACTTAAGAAGAATTTTAAAGGAGTTTTAAAAATTCCTTTATAATTATCCAATGTTATATTCATATAAAATGTTTTTCAAATGGATTATGTTTACAATAGTTATTTTTAAACTGGAAATGATATTTTACTCAAAAAAGTTTTAAATAATTTTTAGGATTACATTATATGTTTATATGATTATTTTAAATGAAAATTATTTGGAAATTTTTTTATAGTTGAAAATGATTTTATTTTGAAATTTGAAAGGCTATTTTATCAATAATTGTTTCAAGTGATAATTATAATTAATTTTCCAGAAAAGATGAAATATTTTGATATTAATTATTCTTTATTAGGTCATGATTTAATGGTACCATTGTTATTATTCCTCTGAATGATTTATGTTTATGATGACATGACTCTTATGAAACCCACTTCTTTTTCAACGGATTATACTACGATGAAATGATGAAATGACTCTTGTGTCACAAGTATGTATGATTTTCATTATGTTATGGGCGATACCTATATCTCTATCCAATTCATTGGATGTTGATTTATATCTAATAGGATAAACATGACTGAAATAGAATGTTAACTTAGTTTATTATGGGACTTTGACCATTATGATTTTATTGGGAGGGAACCATGATTTTTACAATTGCTTAGAGTGTGAAACCATTCCACTATAATGGAATTGTAAATTATCTTTGACTATTATTGAAATGTATGTCTATTATTATGTGTATAGCTTAGTTATATATCTTATACCATTGTTATGATCTGATGGATCATGTTATTTTATTTCCTTAATATTCATGTCTTATGAATTTCAAATCATTATTCAATGACTTGGGACTATGATCTTTCATATGTAGCGTATGGTTTTAAAAAGTTATGATCTTGTCCTCATACCCTTATCCTCATGTTATGTATATGTATCTTCTTTATTTACCCTTAATGAGCATCTGATCTCAACCAATTTTATGTTTCCTTTCTTCTATTTATGAACAAATATATTAGGTATGATATTTATAAGAAGGGATCAAATTAAGAATAAATATTAGGATATGTTTTAGTTCTCATACGATCTAGTTTTTTACATTTCCATGTTTCAGAAGCCATTATTCTTTTATGATCACTAAACATGTTATTGTGTAATTTAATGAATATTAAGCTAAAAATATGTAAAATCTATATATGAAAATCCTGGGTGTCTATAATTTCATCCAAGGTAACTTGAATACTTTTCTTATTAAATTGGTTAGATGGTTTTATAGGCATGACAAATTTACCACAATGAATTATTAATATCCTTCTATCTAAAAAAGTCTAAGGATTTCAGTCAAGTTGGTATGTCTGGGCTATTTCTCTATAACATCATTCTTTGATGGATCTACAAATAAACTATTTCTTGTGTTAACATGAACAAATAATGATACTTTTATAGACATAATTCAAGGGTTTTTAATTTTTACATATAGTTTTTCTATCCTCAGGGACTTTAACACATTCCTAAAGTGATTTTCATCGAATTCTATTATTATGGAATATATAAGGATATCATCTATAATCAATACAAAAAATTGACACAAGTAATCTCAAATGACTCTATTAATAATATCTATGAGGTTTTTGGGGGAATTGGTAAGTGAAAATGACATCATTATAAACACATAATTCCTATTCCTTATTAATAATATTTTCTTTGGAATATGCCCCTATTTTATTCTCAGTTGATGATATCTAGATTAGAGGTTAATATTTTACAATAATTTATCTTCGCAAATTAGATCATTCTGGTAATCAGTAAGGGGTATATGATACTTTTTTTTAAATATTATTCAGCTCAAAATAATTGATATAATGATATATAAACCCATAATTCTTCATTATGAAGAGGATTGTTTCACCCCATGGTAAATAAATAGGGTGCATAACACCCTCTTCAAGATTCATTAATAATTACTTCTCTAATTACTCTAATCGAACTATATCCATTCTACATGGACTCCTTGAGATAATCCTAGATATAAGTATAAGTTTTATCAAGAACAAAACATCCAATTTTTAGGAAGAATATAATCATATAATAAATAACTCAAAAATTATATATTGACCCATACCTTTTAAATGATAATAATTTTTTAAATAATTGTATTATAAAAAAAATACAGATAGAGAATATAGAGAAAACACAATACATTAATTCATTAATGAAAATAAATAAAGTAGATAGTGACTAAACTCATTAAAATTACAAATATTATAATAAAAAAAAATTTAATTATGAATATAGAAACTGGAAAATTTGGATCATCCTGATCAGCTAGAATCATCCCTCCCTTGAACAAAACCATGGAAAAGAAACAAAATATTAGCAAATTAACATACATTAAAAAAATAAAAGTATAAAATTCAGATAAATTGAGTGGAATAATGAATGAATGAATTGAGTTGTATTTATAATTGTTAATATGACCTTTCTAATAGAAATTGGATCATTCAAATAGTAACCACACCATTAGGAATAGTAACAGTAATGTTGGGAATAGTAGCATGACTGTTGGAATAATAATTTGACCTTAAAATAATAAAACTTAATGTTAATAATATTTATCATGAGTTATTTAAGTAGATATAAATATTATAATACCAAAAAATAAGTAAAATGAATAAAAAAATTCAACGAAACTATAAGAATTTTTTTAATAAAATGTATTTTGAAGTATTTCAAAAAGCTCATAATTTCTCTATTAGAAATTCAAAATACTAATATTAGAAAATTATTTTGATAAATATAATTTAATTCTTGAAATAATAATTTCAAATTTTACAATGGTTATTTTTTTATTTCATTATAATACATTAATCTTATAGTAAATAGTATATATACAATTCTATCGTAACCAATGCATATTAAATTATAAACTCATGTTGTAATAGTGACCTAATAATATTTGGAACATGGGGATTGACCAAAACATATTTAATTTCTCAAATAATTTCTTATAATACAATTAATGTAATTTCCAAATCAAAAATATAGTTTCCAAAGATTAAAGTCAAAATTATTCCCTTAAAATAACAATTAATCCTTTTTCCCCACATTCATTTTTAATAAACTTTGTGAATTAAAATTATAAAAAATATTTTATATAAAAAAAATTATATAGTATTTATATAGGATTCAATTTTTCCAAAAATCAATATTATAAGTTTTACCATTGATATAGTATTTTATTTTATATTTCATTCTAAAAATACCTCTCACCTCAAGTATAATTAACCCATCTACATCCCCTTAAAAACCCACTACTAACTCACTTTAAAATACAAATCCCTACCCAAATATACTCCATTAATATTATTATAATAAATAGGGATGTTCTAGTTCAATGAATCTCAAATAATCAAAATATTTTAGTGTCATAGAGAATGAGTAACACCGAGAAGATGTCGTGCTATCATCAAATATCTGTCTCATTATCCTCTCCTAAATATGTTTTCCTCCACTCCTTTAAAAATTAAATATTCTCAGGATAATTGAGGTGTATTTTAAAATAAAATAAAGGATATTAAAATTCTATAATTATTATATTTATGACATTTTAAATAGTCACACTTTCAATCCTTGCTCCTTTGACAAATTCCCATTAACGACCTGTTAACCGTCAAATTGGACATTGACAATTATTTTCTTATTAGGAAACATATGGATTGGTTTTAATTAATTATTTATGATATATAAATTTATAAATATATATATTTTCATAATTTTTTATAATTATAATTATTTATAAATTTCGTTTACAAAATATCCAAATCAAAGAAAAATGATAATTTTTTAAGGAAAACATGATACCAGAACTTGTGAACATAAAAAAAGAAATTTAAAAAATATAATAAAATGGTTATTATAAATAAATAGTCACCTAAATTAACATAATACAATTCTGGTTCAGAATTTCAATAAACCAATGTGTATTATTCAAGAGGTTGAAAAGCGAAGAAATAAAGAGCGATTTAAGGTGACAGTATTTTCAAATCCAACTTCTTTGCTTTGAGTTATCACAATTTCATGAAATTTCAGTATGGAAATTCTTATAATGTCCCTTAAGTATTATTTCAATATTATTCCCTTTTTATATCAGTTATATACATCCTTCCACCATGATTTACTGGCTAAATAGAATGATTTTCATAAAAAGGCATTCCTTTCAAAAACATATCTTGGACTTTTATTGTATCATTGCTTATTCTCACAAGAATAAATTTTTTATGTCATATTAGTTTTCAATTATTCATGTTGGAACCCCAATGTTTATTCATGAAAGTATTCTTTATGAAATATATATTAAACCCATTTACTTCCATAGGTTACATAATGACTATTATTTTTATATGTTATATGTGCCATGCAATATTATTTTAATATTATGGTGTGACATGTGGGAGTAGAATTATATAGACCCACAATTCATGTGTAATTTGATGTATCTCATGATATTATCTGTATTATACATGAACATTATGATATATTTGTTCAAAAAAATTATTCTATTATTTATTAACACATCTTTTGTGTGAACAAGATGCTAGCCTTTTTCACAAATATGTGTGTTATTTGATCATTATTCCATGATGTTTCATGTTTACGAATCGCCACAATCCATTCATTTTGAAATGTTTCCTCATTATTATGATGATGATACCATTCACATAAAAATATTTTTATGATTTTTCTCAACCACATACTATTGATTCATGTAACTTATTTATTCCATTTTATCGTTCTTGTAGGATTTTATCTTACCCCTTTATTTGATGTATATCCTCAGGTGAATATATATAATAAGTATAAAATTAGAGCATTTAATTTGATAAATATGAATGAGTTTAATAATTTTTATGTTTCAAAATGTATAAATTATATATGATACTAATTTTCTAACGATATAAAATATTTTGTTACTTGAATGTATAAAAATTATGTTTTTTATCATTAAAAATGACATAATAGTAATGTAAGAAAAAGTTGGGTAACAATAAATAGCGAGTATATCATTCCTTAATAACTCAATTTGTTTCTATTTAATATTGGCATGATTATTTCCAAATTATGTATTCTGAAACCACACTTCATAACATGATAACCAAGTCATTCATAATGGTTTATAAAGAAAATTTGAATTATCCTAATCACATCTGCTGAGAGTGTCAAACCATGTGCACGTTAAGGGAACATTCATCATGCACTAGAATGAATTGATGGCATATACTTGATAATAGATTTTATGGGGAACTAACCCAAGATTCATTTGTAAAAGAACCATGTACACTAGTTGTATCAAGACATGGATGGATTGATTAAAAAACCACGATCCATTCATTATAATAACTTAGGTTGTTATCTTATACTTACTCTTAACAAAATTGTTCTAACTAATGTTTTTTTCGAAATATTCAACAAAACCATTGCTAATAAAAAGTATAGTGAACCTTCATAGACATACATAAATTATATATTAACTACATTGTCTAATTATTACATCCAAAAATAGTCACTAGACCCAAAAACCAAATGTTTTAGTGTCTTGGAAACTAAAAACATAAAAACAATAATTTCACATCTTTTTAACATTTAACAAAATATAAAATATATATATAAATTACATGTGAAAAAATCCTCTTTAAATCCCAAGTAAGGGAAAAAATAAAATGTGGTGAGGTTAAATGCTTAGTAAGGGATAATATATCAAATAAAACAATGTTTAGATCATAATCATGTGGAAAATCATGAATTAAGATAAATAATTTATTTAATAGAACAAAAAATAATAAGTGTTATCTATAAGAGTGAAATATATACATAATATCTCAAATGATAACACTTTTACCCTAAAATGTGAAAAATAAGACATTAATCATATAACACACTTTACAGAATATAGGAATGAAAGCAGCTTAATCATAAACATATGATTTCACAATCATAAAATTGTGAGATAAATAAATTCTATCACTCTCAAACTTTGTAAACATAACTAATTTTTAATCCATTAAAAGGGAATTTATATCTCATGTGATATAAGCCTTTACCAAATGAATTATAGGGAGATGAATTTTTTACTGATATCAAATCCCTTACATTTGTGTGCCGCTTGAGGAAAAAATCACCACATCATAAAAAAACACCTAGAAATAAAACTGGGTTTCATGAAATTACTAAAGAATCATATAAATAACCCATGGAAATAAAATTGGATTAATATAACATTCAAATAGAAATCATTCAATTTACATAAGGAAGACATTAAATATTATCAGTTTCATAAAACATTCAAATAATATCATAAATTACATAGCTTGAATCTAAAAACATGGTCACCCAAAATAATCACATAGTAAAAGAACAACATAGTGTGAAACATTAATCATAAATACATGTAGATAGATTTTATGAAAATGAAAACCCAATAATTAGATGATATTTTCAAAAAAAATTGTATTCATTATTGTAAATTTAATATTTCTGAGTCTCTTTCCTATAATCTCTAACGTTTTTAAGTAAAATGAAAAGATATAATTTGTAGGAATTGGAATTGGTTTCAAAAATATTTTTCATTCAAAATAAAAAACAGAAAAAATATTTAAAATGGAATGTTTTGGGAAAACTATGTTCAAATAAGAAATTATACATCTCAAAGAATGAAATTTGAGTTACTAAGTCTATTACATTGACCCTTGATTTTCATAAAAGTTTATAAAATGAATATACCATATAGATAAGCATATTAATCTATTTTATAAATTTATTAAAATATGATTTTATTTATAATATTTATTAACAACAATTATATTCATATACTAGATTTTTTTAATCTATTTTCAACATCATGTATTAATAATCATTACTATGTTGAATCAGGTTGATTAAAGCATCATAGAAATTCTTTACCCCCAAAATATCATCCTTTTAAAACCATTATATGTACTTAAAATCAAGGTTTATAAATATTTTTAATGTTATAATAACATTACATGGGAGTTTTATTCCTGTTTTAAGAAAATAAAAAGTTTAATAAAGCAATTTTTTAATTTACTAATATAAAAATATTACATTATAAATATAATAAATTTTTGTGTTATCCAAAAAGAATCATAAATATAATAAATTATATATATAATATATATAAACATCTATAAGAAAATAAAACCATCCTTGTTTAGATATGAAGTCAATATAATATATTTATTCCTAGAGATAGTTGTACCTGCAATACATTATTATCATTTCAATTACACAATTAATGAGAGGGGTAGAGTTGTATTTTATGTATAACTACCCAAGCTATCAATACATAGATATTAAATCATTTTTGAAGAATACACAAACAGATTCTCAAAGTCTATTTTAGTTTGTGACATTATAATCTTAAAACATAAACATCTATTTTTGGAACATGATATTCAATGTTTCCCAAAAAGATCATCCAATTTAGTCAGCCTACCTAAAACCATTATTTATAACCTGGGGGAAAGAATACATAAGAAAAGGGTGAGATAATATTCAAAATATGGGTAAATAAGGGAGTTATATAAGAATAATCATGAATATAAGGGTATGAGATCATGATCCAAACATTAGAAGATTATACCCTGCATATCAAAAGTCATATACATGGGTCATGGAACCAAAATTTTTAGTTCAAAAGACAAGAATAATATGATACTAAAACCATATTATCCATGAGATTATAAAAATTTCATAATCCCCAGAATTTTTGGCAGACACATAAACATGTAAGATCATTACCTATAACTCAAGGTCAATTTCCAAAACATAAAAGAGAACATTATGGAGACTATTACTAAAAGGTAGGACACACCACCATCCCCAGTCATGGTCATTTCATTGTAATGGAATTGGTTTCCCCAACATCCCATAGTGGATTTGGTATCCCTATCTTCCTATAGAGCATTGGTTTTCCCCAAATTATATATTGAATCAATCCTATCGACTTGTTTACATCATTATCTCACATGACATTAATCTTTACCCAATGAATTTTAGGGAGATATAGGTCCCACCCATCACATAATTAAATCTATACATATGCATGACAAACGAATATAAATCATTCATCATAAGAAAACTCAATGAATGAAATCAGTTTCTGAAATGTTTCATCATAACATAACTCATCAAAACGAAAAATAATTCATAAACATATTCATCATAAAAATTAATAATTCATAGAAATAATAATAGTATTGTTAGACTATATCCCCATTAAAATTGAAGTTACATCATGCTATCTAGTCTTATTTGAAAAAATATTTTAAAAGATCACTTCAAGACATTTTCATTTTAAAAGAAATAAATTTAAATAATAAAACATTTATCAAGCCATTTTCAAAGAAACAAATCTTTAAAAATTAGAAGGAATATTTAAAACTATTTTAAATATCGTTGAAATCCTTTTCCATGAAAATTATTAAAGGATCGTTTAAAATATTTTTAAAACATTTTTAGAAAAAATAAATGAATTAAAGGAATATAGATGTATGAACGAAGAGAGAATAACATTAAATGGAACATATAATATAATTAAATGAAGGTTATTCATGAAAAAACATGTCATAGAGTAATGTTTACAACTGTTAAAATAATATAGGTGGAAAAAATAACATGTGTCTCAAATAAGTCATATTGAGTCAAAATTATCTTACCGATTTACTAACTTTTGAATCATATACCCCATGAAAGAGAGACAATCAAATGGATATGTAAATAACTATAAATTTAAGGATAAGAACCATATAATATATTAAATGTTAGTATATACACCGTAAATAAACAAGTGCTGAATATAGAATACTTCTCATAGAAATAAAAGTGAGACTAGGAATCCTTTAACCTTATATGTTGAATCACATCCTTATAATGAAAAACTCTTATATAATAAATAAATGATTATTACACATATATTAAAGAACCATATTTATATATATATATATTACCAATTTTTATTTAATTATGACTTTATATATCCCTATTATTAACAAATCCATGTTTTTGTTATGTTTTGGGTAATAACCTCTTGGTTTATCGTACATGTTTTGACAATAAATTCGTGGTATTCATACTTAATACATGATTTTATAATATAATTAAAGTTAAAAATGAAATAAATGTAATATATATTCATTATATATGTATTTATGGTTATCTATAAAAGATATAAATAGAAAATGTAATACACTATTCATGGGGACAGTAGGTCGTATATACGAATGAATGCTGCTTCCATTTAATTTTGTATTGAATGAAATAAAGTAAATGGAATTAATGTGTGCGTATATATATAATATCATTAAATTAAAATTATTATTTTAGATATATTATATACTTTCACTAAAACTATCTATAATACTTTTCATGTAATGTGTGAATGAATCACATCACTTTGAGGAGGCAGTAGTCAACACGTCCAGAAATGAAGTTATCGTATTTTAAAAAAAATGGTAACTATGAAAGTACAAGTAATATAATATTTAAATAATCATATATAAATAATATATATATATATATATATAAAATAGAAATTTTATCCTTATTTCTGACATTGAAATGCGTCAATGGAAGACAGATCGACATTTGTTCTTGAGGTGGTAGTCCGCCGAACAAACGAACGATAATTGTGTATCACATTGGATATAAGTTTTCATGATTGTAAATAGAACCCTTAAAATAATTTTTTTTAATTTTTTTAGTTTATACAGGTTATTATGTAAGCATGATATAAAAAAATATAATGGGTCTATGGAAGAAATAAAATAAAAATGCTTTTTGATGAATATTATCTCTTCTTTGGGAATCTTCATTTGATTTTCACAAAAGAAATCCATTGTTTGGATTTTTTCAAAATATAATACTTATATCATAATTTTTTAAAAGTTTATAAGATCTATGGATATATTTTTTCCAATCTAAATAGGTTTTATAGTGTAAGAAGTGGTGTTCTTTTATAAGAGAGGGGAGGGGTGCTTTTCAAATTTCAAAAAATATTAATTTATAATAAATTCTACATCAATAAAAATACCTCAATAAAACCATTTATTTTAATATAAGATATTATAATATTGTATTACCATCATCAAATATATTTTATAAAATTTTCATAGCCTTTTATACCTCATCATTTTGATAACCCTTAGTTCATCCATTTTAATTTTAAATATTGTGTCTATGTTTTTAAAATTAAAGGGATGTAATTTTTACATATAAAGTGTCAATTCAACCATAAATTTACAATTTGAGGTATTTTAGACCATATATCATCCATTAATCCTTATTTATTATTTTTTAGTATTTTTTAATAATTTATTAAAATATTATTTTCAAAAAATATCCTAAGTGTCATTTTGAAACTATTCACAACATTTACATTAAGTAAATAAATACAACAAGATAATTTAAAACCAGTTCATATAATACTATCATAAAATGTCATATTCCCTTATAAAATTATTTTATCACATTAATTAATTAAATTATATTTATTTTAATATTTATAACATCGTTTAATTGATTATTTCATTAATTGAATATATACTATATCATTTTTTTGTAATTATTTTTGATACTTATTTATCCACTAAAAATTAAAAAAATGAATTATATTAATATTTTATATTTCATAGAAATATATATAGTCGATAATATCTTCTATGTTACCCTATATTAAAAATATATAATTAATAAAAGTAAGAGTGTGAAATTTTTTTACTCCCTTTGATTTTAAAAATATATAAGTAATAATTATTGATAAGTGTACATTAAATTATTAAATTTTGAAACTTTTGTGTTAATGGTTGAATTACCATCATCCAAAAATATTTTTCAATTTTTAGAGTTGTTTTATAGTGTTTTAAATATCATTTTTACCCATAATTATAATTTTAACCTTTAACCATGCTCATAAAATTACTAATGTTACTATTCATTTTGTACCAAAATAAAAGGGAAATAATTACAAAATTTTTACGTTATAATTACAATAATGGAGTAAATTTATCAAAAATTTAAACAAATAATTTTCAAAAATTAATATAAAACTAATCTCATTGACAGAATAAGAATACTGGTTTTTAATGTGAAACATTCAAATGATTGGAATGTGACCTCTCATACAATGAACAAAAAGTTACATTTTTTGATCGTAGAGATAAGGTACTGTGAAAAAATGCAAAAAAAAATTCAATGTTTTATGGAGAAATCATTAGTTTTAAGAAGCTTAGGAACCAAATGATGTGCTGAGAAAAAGATTTCATTAGCTGTTTTCATATGAATAATAAAATTTTTAGGATGATATTATTTTGAATGGTGTGGAATGTGACCACCCTTTATTTTACTATTTATTTTTTCTTAAATATACACCATGTGAGTAGCTTGTCCTACACACATCATTGAAATAAAATGAATACAATGTTACCTTAATAAAATAATTAAATATCACCATTATATCATAGATATTAAATTTTTGATTATCAATAGAATTTTCTATTTCATAGAAACTATATAAAAATGTGTAATTTTTTTTCATTTTACAGTTAGAAATTAAATGTTTCTTAAAAAAATTTATGTATTATTAATATTTATATTATAATTAAATTTCAATAATTTTATTAATTTAATTTTATAAAATTATCTAAAATTAGTAGCTTCAAATTAATTAATGTGTTCAATTTAATTTTTAGACATAAAATTACATAAAAAGGTTAAAATTATTTACTTCAGTAAAATTTTATTCTTCAAATATTGATAATTTTTAAAATATTGAGTATTTATTTTAAATAAAATAGATATATTTTAATTTATGGCTACAATATGATTTATAAAAAATATATACAAATTAATTAACACTCATTTAATTGGTAGTCAATTTTGAAGAAAATTCAGAACACTTAAGGATTAAAACACCATTTTCTCTACAGAAACATATTTCAAAAAATTGTATGTTTTAATTTAAAAGATAATTTTCTCATATTTTGAAATTAAATTATATTTAATTGAGTCCAACTTATAATTAAACACATAAATGTTTGTTATAAAAGGTAATATTATATTATTTCTCATAAAATAAATACCATGATTAATATTTAATCAAGATTAATAAGTGTTAAAATAGTTAATATGATTTGGATCACATTTTACTATATCCATTTGAAAATTAGACCTTATAGAATATTTATTTTGGTTATAAAATATTTCATACATGTATTACCAATATTTACCCACTTAACTAACTTAACACTCATACAATTCCATTATTACGCCTTACCTAACATTATTTTCCAAAAATTTTCCATCTTTTTTTATCTCTAAAAGTGTTCACTTAAACCTTTTTCAATCAAAAACTATAACTAAAAAATATAATAAATTTATGAGAAATTTAGTTCTTCTAGTGGCCCACTACATTTTTTACAACCTATATCGTCCCCAAAGTTATTCAAGTTCTTCAATACTAGAAGATAATTCAAAATAAAAAAATAAATTCTCAATGTATGTATTACTTAACCTTTAATTTCTTTTCTTTATCCTTATCAACCACCTTCCTCCAAAACCATTATAACAGTATATATATAGTTATATCAATATAAATAATATATATAAATTTTGTTATATTTATGTTATAAAAATTTCTTATTACCCTACCATTCAATCAAAAAAATGAAAATGCTGCTCATGTGTGTGTACAGAATCCCACTTACAAGAACAAAAAGTTTCATTTTTCATCATCATATTTAATGGATGGTTATAAAATTGGGGTTACTGAGTAGATATTTTATTTATATTGTTATTGATATTCTTGAAAAAAGTACACATTCTTAAAGTAACATAAGAAATAATAGATCATCATAAAAGTAATACCCTAAAATGAATATACCAAGAGAACGGAAATTTATTTGTATGTTATAACTTGTATTCCATTTGTATTAATATTATAAATCTTCCTAATAATGATTAATTACCTTAACAAAAAACAAATAATTATATTTTACTTATTTTAATTTGATAATACTTCAGAAGAATTTATTTTATAGGCATACTCACAGATAGATTGTAGCATATTTTTATTAGGTATGTTTAACCAGCTACATGAATAATTATATAAAGTTATATTTAGTTTAGAATTGGAAGCATAATATTGGATATTAATATTTAAATAATGTTTTTTTATACTCTATATGTAATATTAAAATTTAACTCATTAAATAAGTTACGATTGTTCATTTGTTAAAAATCAGCAAAAACTACTTGTCACTAATTTCTTCTACATAAACCATAAATAAAACTCACATAGAATAAAAATATAACATTATAAGATAAAATAAAAAATAAATTAAGGTAAATTTTATGATCTATGATATAATAACTATTTTATAATAATAAATAACAACACCACTAATTATGAAACTAGACTAAGACTATCAATATTACTCAAAATAAAATTTTAAAATTGATAATAACTAAATAACATAGATATAGAGAATAATTTAAATTTGAGTTTATAGAATATTATGGATTTTAATAATTTTATAAAACATTTGATTGATATAGTTATATTTTTTATATAGGATGTTAGTGTGTTATAAACTAAGTGATAATTCAATGTTATATTTTATGCACACAATTTTCAATTCATTGGGTCATATTATTTCTTATATATTATATTCAAGTTTCCATTGATCCCAAATACCCCTATATTATATTGTATTTCCTGTATTCTTTGGGAAATTAATTATCATCATTAATAACCACTTATTTGATAAAATAATTTTCAAAATAAAAGTATAATGTTGGTAATAATAACTCTCTTTCTTATCAGGAAAACTTATCATCTATGTTCATATTTTTATCAAATTTTTTTCAATAGGTAAATAAAAGTATATATTTTTTATATCTTTTATTTTTTAATTTAATTCTTTCATGCATTGAATAATTTTCATTATTTATTAGATGTTATATTTTAAAATAATGTGGCCTAAAAGAGATTAATAATTGCATTTCATTTTAAAATTTACCACTCCTGATTCATTATCTTTATTTTTATTTATATTCAATTATATTTACATTGGAAATATTTTTAATAATTTTTTTTAATAGTATTCTAATTTTTTTAATGTAATAATCACTTTTAGTGTTGTAACAATGTTTAAATGGTTTTTTTTGAAAAAAATTTATTTTAACTTCAATATGTTTGAATGGTTTATTCATGATAAAGTAATGTTTTAATCATTATATGTATATTATTATGATATGATTAATTTCATAAAATGATAAATTTGATAAACTATGATGTATTAAGGTCTTTTTATTTGATTTTTTTGAAATATAAAGGAAACCTATTCTTTTTTTATAGGTTCTTAATGATATGATAGTTGATTTAATGTGGCACACATATGTATGGATGATGATGGGAGGGGTATTGTATCTTAACCCAATGCATTGGTTTATGTTTATATACCATGAGATAGACATGATTAGACATAATTATTTTGTTCACATGGAATGGGAATAATGGGTTTTCTCATATTTTCAGCCATGTACATAATAAGTTTATTTATAGAGGCATGGGTATAAGAAGTTTTCTCACAAAATTTTTCCCATGCTTACTATTATGACACATTTATATATTATTTAATAACTTATTCAAAAATTTTATTATTTTTTTCATTTTAAAAAAATTCTATTTTTTTCAATATTATACCTTATTTATAATGTGTTCTTAATATTTATGTCATGATCACATGTTTTTTTTATTATGAAGATGTGTTTTGAGCCATGTCAAAAATTTTATACTTCCTTTATGAAATTATTATGATCATAAATTTCAATCACTTGTTTTATGATTATCATATGTGGTCTAATGATATTTAAATAATATATTTATCATCTTACACATTTTCTCCTTTATCTCTATAATTTGATACATTATGATATGTTTTACCTTATTGAGCATCCGAGATCATGCCTCTCTTATGTTTCCAATCATTAAGTTATAAAGATGATTATACCATGTGAGATATCCTTAAAATTATATAGTGGAGTGTGATTAAGTTTAAAGATTCACAAGTGTTGTAAAATTTTTTATTTGTGTTGATAATCTCTTTTAATCAAAACCATTCAATCCTTGGGCTGAGCAAATTTTTATGACATATATTATTTAAATAATGAAATGAAATTATTTATATGTTATTTTTATATTGGTTAACATTAAATAAGGAATGAGTTAATAAATATATAAGATATTTATGATAAATTTATTATTTTAGAAATATGAATTACTATTTAAATTTTGTTACATTCATAGAAATATGGAAAATCACTCTTGAGTATGCACAAACTATCATATTCATGAATTCATTTAAGTATTTTTAATCACCACCCAATATGATGCGTTATTAAATTGTGTATAATTTATAAATTTTATTTATGAGATGATTTATGTTTTTGAGATTATCAAATCATCACCAAGGTACAAGGACCAGAACCATTATATTGAAACATTCATGGAAAATAAACCATTTTTCACACGAATAATGATTTTAATGAAGAATTATTTATGAAAGGGTATTTATAAATTATAAGGGGTTGATATATAGTATGGTATATATGAAAATGATACTATATTATAAGTATAAAAAATCTATTTTTTTAAATAGTATTATTGAATGAATATTAAGCAATATAAGACTTGGTTAAGGATTAATCATGTCAATATTGTTTAGGTGAGACTTTTTTATTTTTTTGAACATATTTGTGTTCCTATGGTGTATATAATTCCAATATTATATATTACACCATGAGTATTTTCATATTTATATTATTTAATATTCTATTTTAAATTATTTAGTTAAATGGATTTATGAATCAAAATTTACCAAAATAGTAAGGGATTATACTATAATTTCAAATCTTTTCAAAACCATATTTGTTAAATTACTATTGAGAAAAAATATACAATTTAAATTTTGTAAAACTATTATATTTTCATATTTTCTAGGTATTTATGGTGTTTTCATGTTTTTGTTTCATTTTTAATGATTTTTTATTTTAAATTATTGAAAAATATATTAAAAAAAGCCAAACATATTTTTCATCATTGGTTGATGAACTTTTTATTCCATATCCATGTTCTTCAAAATGTTATATAAAACATTTTATTAATAATTAAAAGTTTTTAAAAGTACATTTTTACTATTTTTTAATTTCTTTATAAATTATTAAAATGAATCTTTTCAAATGTTTTGCATACAAACCATTTGTATCTTTTTTACAAAAGTGAAAAAATAATCCATGTCACCAAAAGAAAATGATGTTTTCTCAAGTTTTCTATAAATACTTAATTCTTTTCTAAAATAGATGTTTCACTTATGTAAATAACCATTAATTATTATTATGATTTACTTTGTATATGGTCATTCGATATGATCCAATTTATTTAATTGGATGTATTATAATTATGGTGTTTTAAGTATGAATCTATGAGATATGTTAATTTCCCAGAGGTAAATTTAGTAATGATTAAATCATTTTAAAACCCATTTAATTTATATAGGTTATGCTATGGTGAATGTTTTAATGATCTCATGGAAAAATTATGTATGGTTTTTATTATGTTATGTGTGTTCCCATAATTATATATCCCTACAATGTATTGTATAAATAATTATATCTCCTGAGATAATGTGAACCAAAATGGGAAGTGACCATAATTAAATTAATTAATTAGTCTACTATTATAACTTAATAGTTGGTCTTGACTATGGAAATGATGGATTTGTGAGTGAATTCAATCCAATATAGGAAACTATCCTGGATTAGAGTCAAATAATTGTTTTATGGATAAGGAAATTATATTATTTTATTATGTGTATGCCACATGATATGTCTTATGCTTATGATGTGTTATCACAAATCATGATTGATTATTGATTATTATCCACTCTTATGAATTTTGATTTTTTTATAAAATACCTTTTATATGAATTATGATTAATGATATTTTAATAATTGTGTATGACCATAATATGATATGATCATCTCATAATTATATTATACTTATCCTAGGCTTATATATAATTATTGACTGATATCATTTAGGTTTACCCTTACTAATAATTTGAGCTCACCCTTTATTATGATTCCATTTCCCCAGGTCATGAAGTTTCTTTAAAAACTATATATATCAAAGTAGGGTAATATGTTAAATGAACAATGAGAGATATGTTGAATAGCATTCCCGAAATTACTTTAATATATATCCAATCTCTAATACACTAAACCATTATGGTTCTGGTTCATGTATTATTATGTGATGATTTAAATATTAATCTATAATGATATAATATATATTTATTAAATTATTGGGTCACCGTAGTTATAACCACACCAGGGTTTCTTTATTTTTGAATATTAGGATTATAAAACATGGTGAACACATTGGGGATCAATTTATATATAGGTTTATATATTGATTTTTTGTTAAGGTTGACATTATGTATTTACCATGAAATGAAATCCCTTTATAGATTAAAAAAATGGATATAATCTCTAGTATAGAATCACCTAGGGGTAATAACCCTAATGAGGTATGTTTGGAATTAGGTTGATCTTCACCATGTTTATGATAAATAGAACTAACTACAAACCTAATTTTACATTCCTGTGTGATATTATTTGGTTAATATAAATTCTATTTATCAATAACTATTAATAATAATAGAATAAAACCAATGATAACCTATGATAAAATTATGTGATATAGGATTAACTTAAAGAGTTAAAGGTTGTTGAGAAGGTGTCATAATTTTTTACATCACAAAAATAATTTTCTATAAAATATGATTTCTTACTATGATTAATGTTGATTGATAAAGACACATATCGTTTTGGTTTTAGTAAATCATTGGAACCAAGGGAAATCATGTGAAAAATTAGCATGATTACAAATGTAATGAACATCATCCCGAGAAACCAAATGAAATTGGATTTGGGATATAAAATCATTTAGTGATTACAAATAAACTATAGAAAATTATGATTAATACATTTTACCTAAGTACTATATACATAAATATTTCTTTAATTTGTATGAATATTAGACACATTTTACAATAATACATTCCCTAGAATAAGAATATATTAGTGTATTTAAATAAAAGAGACATAATCATATTATTTTAATAAATGTCTTCAATATCTCCCATAATTCTCTTCTCTCACTGTACCCTTCAAATATTTCTTTTACATAATAACTTTCATCACAACATTGGGAAAATGGTAAGTTAAGAAAGGGGGAGATGAGATGCTCATAAATGGTAAAAATGGGAGAAATAAATAAATGATAATATGTTGGAATAAGATGAATATAAGGTCATAAGATATTGATCCTAACTTATTGTTGGTCGGAGTGGATACTCAAGAGGGGGGTGAATTGAGTTCCAATTAAAATTTTCTGTTAAAAACAATGTTTATTAAAATCCCCCTATTTCAAAAACAGATTAAACTGTAGTGAATTTATACAGATTATAAAGGTTCAATTAGTTTCTCAAAGATTGATTAGTTCTCAGTTAACTTAATCTTATGATTACATTAACTTTTGAAACTAACTTACTGGTTTATAATAAATATAAACACTTGCAAGTTTAACTATCAAAGTAGCTTTGAAAATAAATTATATTTCAAAGTAATAGCAGTGGAATATGAAATAAATATGTAGTATGGATATAGTATGTAGCTAAAAACACAGATAATTAACCAAGAGGTTCAGTCTCAAGCCGAGACTTAGTCATCTCAAAAGTTTATATAAAAATGATCCACACCCTGGATCGGGGTTAACAACAGTGAACACACTGTCCAGGTCACAAGACCTCTACCACAAATCTGTGTGGGGAAACAAACAACAACTTAGAGCTGTCCAGGTCTCACACGACCTCTACCACTATCCACAGTGGGAAATAAAGTGTAAAAAGGTTTACTGAGGATTTACATATCCTCCAGTGAAAGTAAAGGAGTTAGTGTGTGTGTTTAATACAGCAGATAACACACACTGCTCAAAATGTACACAAATGTATCACAGAGCAGAGATGTAGAGTTTAGAAATGGCTCTGGTGATTTCAGTGTAGCTATGGACTCTTTTGTATTTGGTCAGAATTTATTCTGAGTCCTCTTCTCGTTTTTGTTTGAGAATAAGAGTGTCGTATGCTTCAGGTTCAAAGGCAGTGAGATGTAGTCGTTGAAGTTCTTCAATGTTCTTTTGTATGCACAGAACTCTTCTTGAGTAGGCTTGATTGTGTATGAGGTTCTGTTCTGCTTGGTTCTTCCTCCTCTTTCTTTTCCTCTGTATTCTTCTTGTGTTCTTCTGTCAACTACTCTTTTCTTCAGCAGAGTCTTCTTGAATTTATGTCATGTACTTCGAAAGACAGAAAAAGTTTCCTTTCCGCAGGTACGAGGTACGGTTTCCTGACATCCGACAACCTTTATTAATTAATTGACAGAGCATTAAAATATACCTAATATGACCGTTGGTTAGATTAAATAAAGATAAAGATAAAGAAATTCAAACAGTTGTTTATAACTATTGAAGAATCAAGAGATCGGTAGGTCGTCAACATTAGTGAGTAATGATCGGTGACTCAGATAGATCAGCATCGGTGAATCAGAATGATCAGCATCGGTCTGTCATCTGATCGGTGAGTCAGTTTGATCAGAATTAGTGAGTCATTTTGCATCGGTGAGTCATTTTTCATCGGTGAGTCATTTGCATCGGTGAGTCATTTGCATCGGTGAGTCATTTGCATCGGTGAGTCATTTTGATCAGCATCGGTCTGTCATCTGATCGGTGCTTCCGATGTCTGTTGATATTGAATCGGTGCTTCCGATGTCTGTTGATATTGAATCGGTGCTTCCGATGTCTGTTGATATTGAATCGGTGATTCCGATGTCTGTTGATATTGGATCGGTGCTTCCGATGTCTGTTGATATTGGATCGGTGCTTCCGATGTCAGTTGATATTGGATCGGTGCTTCCGATGTCAGTTGATATTGAATCGGTGCTTCCGATGTCTGTTGAATCCAGAAGACTTCCAAAATACTTTTTAAGTCAATAAGCATAGACAAAAACATGATAACAGATTCATTAATAGATTGTAATTAAGTTTATGAGAAATCAAACCAGATTAAGCATTAATGGTATGTGATGATTTGTGATTATTAAAACATCAATCATAGACATGAAATCAACAATCTTCCAGAGGGCTCAACAATCTCCCCCTTTTTGATAATCACAAATCTTTATCATAAAATATAAATAATATGATATATCATTAATAAAAGCATAATGAGAATTAAACCATAAAGAGAATAAATATAAAGAGATATATAAATCTCCCCCTTAATTTAAATTTCCCATATATATTATACAGATTTCTCCCCCTAAGATATATACATCTTTTCTCCCCCATATATCTCTCACATACATCTTTCTTCTCCCATACATCATCCTTTTTCTTCTCCCCCTTTGGGATAATCAAAAAGGTGGGAAAACATATAAGTGAAAGTGAAAGTAAAAGCAGTCAGCATAGAGTAGGGAAAAAAAGTTGATAAAGTACAGAATATTACAAGCATCACATTGTGCACCCTATAAAAAACAATACACAACTATTTGTTGGGATACAAAGGGGCTTTGCCTTTGTCTTTGGGATAAATAGTGGGTAAGTTTGAAGGCTTGGAGGCAGGCTGTACTTGGCGAATCTGAAGTGGTGGTAGGACAACTCGGGCAGGTGTAGGAGCAGGTGCCACAGAGAGTTGTTGTTGAGAAACAGGAGCTGGTTGAGAAGCTTGCTGAGGGACTGGTCTTAACTGAGATAGATCTTGAGCAACATATAGCTGATTTGGAGCTACATCAGAGTCACTGAGAGGTTCAGAAGTAGGAAGTACTATTGTAGTGGCCTGTGCATTCAAATAGGGATTCAAAAGATGAATGAAGTCCTGAATGACTTCTGCCCCATACTTCATAGATTTTTCAAAATCATCTTTATTCTCCATGAATTTTTCCAAGGAAGGGGTAAAATCTTGCAACTGATGAACTTGAGTTTTGAAGGCCTGAGTGACTGGAGGTAATTTCAGATTCTCTGCCAACACCTTGATGTTTGCAGCCATCTCATGTTTTGTATAAATCTTGGAAAAGTGATTATCAACTTTCTCTTTGATCTCTTGCAGAGCATTCTTAACATCTGCTGAATACACCAATGCCATCTTATGACTATTATCACAGAGCTCTTTCATCTTCCTCAAAGATTCTAAATCAAGAATTTGTCTAACAGCAGCTAACTCATCATGCACAACTTCTCTTAGAGCTTCTAGCTCACGGGTAGTGATCTTGGTTACCTTTCCTGTACTGGCTTGGCTAACTATGTGAGTTAACTCAGCTTTCAACTTCCTCAGGTCAGACTTGTTGAGATGTTCAATCAAATTTCTCAAAACTTCCATCATACCAGAGATGGTTGATCGGAATTCTCTTGATAGAGATACCAAGCCGGTGTGAAGATCCTTCATAGTCTGATTCAAAAAGGCTATGTGCCTACCAATAAGGTCACCAGTATTGGCCAGGTCTGGCTTCACAGCATTAGATACTCTTTGTGAGAAGGCTTCCAATGAATTTTCAGAAACTTGTAGAGACACTTGAGTAAGAGCATTAGAAATTTCCTCTCTAACTATGTCTCTCGCATCAGTTAGTAATTCAATCTTAAACTTATTAAGATCAGCTTGAGAGATTCCAGAACCAGGTAGATTAACATTTATAGGATCAACAATAGGAACAAACCTTGCTTCTCTTGCGAGGTTCCTCTTCACAGCTGCAGCAGATTTTGGCATTGCTTCTTCTTCTTCAGAATATTCTAAGACCAACACAGCATAACCAGGGTAGTCATCCCAAACTACAACACACAGGGTGTATTTTGGTTTCTCATAGCTTGTTGTTCCACTGATTTTTGGTGAATCATCCTTTCCACTGATATGTATTTCTTGTACTGACTGAGGTGGTTCTATTTGATCTTCAGAAAGACCATTCACTGGTCTGTTATCACCATCAACAACACCCTCAGCATCATCAGCATGTCCATCATCACTCTTCTTAGAATATTCACTGTGATATTCTTCAGTATCAGAATCTTCTTCATCACCAAGAATGGGTTCTGATTCTGGTAGGGCTAAGGGTGGACTAGCAGGTCCAAATTCTATTCTTCTCTTAGGACTAGCAGTGTCAGGATCACTCCTATCATCAGAAGATGACATACTTCCTTCCTCAGTCGCAGCTTCTTCTTGCTCTTGGGCTTCGGTGGCCTCATCCTTTCCTTCTTCTTTCTCATCATCATCAGAATAAACTGGTTCCTCATTTGGTTTCAAGCCAGGGTCTCTCAAATCCTTTGGCCTCTTGCCATGATCTATGGGATTGTAGGCTTCATACAATTTATCTTCATCTGCAACCCAAAACTTCTTCCATGGATTCCAATTGATTTTCATCCTCTTGCAGATCTCTTTGTTGAGACAGAAGGTATGATCTGTTTCATCAACTTCATCATCTTCATCAATACATTCTAGATTCTTGAGCATGGTAGATATCATCTTTGAATAAAACAAGGTAGTGGCTTTCTTGGACGGTTTTACCATTACAGCTATGTGCACCATCACATATCTACACAAATTGATCTTCTCATGTGTTTTTAGAAGAAACAATAGGAAAACATCCTGGTACTTTATAGCAGCAAAATATCCTCTCCGAGGGAAAAGTTGGTGCTGAATAAATTTGAAAAGAAGTCTGCATTCACCATCTAATTCTGAAGCTGTGATTCTCCGTGACTCTCTGTTTCCAGTCAGAAGCTCCAGAGCTAATTCATAAGAGAAGTAATCAGATGTTGGAGGAATATTCCCAGCATAATTCTCATACCGACCTTCATGAGGTACATTCAAGCACTCAGCCCACTGCTTAGATGAGAAGGATATTTTCTTTCCTTTTACCACAGACGACATCCTGGCAGCCTCCACACCATCTAAAGTGATTTCCAGATTCATATAGAACTCATGTACCAGCTTCGGGTAGTCTATTCGAGAGTTATCAGAAAACCAGTCTATCCATCCTTGCGATTCAAGAACTTGCAGCAACAGTGACTTACTTGACAAAAGCCACGCAGAGCTGACTTCTCTTTCTACAACAACAATCCGAGTTTCCAGGTTCGGATTTACTGATCGTTGAGAGGTACTACTCAACTCGCCTCAAGCACGCTTTGAAGGTACAGGGCTATCCAGTCCTTTGCTCGGTCTCTTTTGCTTAGCCATTCGAGGATTTTGGGAGGGCAGGAGTTCGAAGGTTCGAAGTAGAGGGGAAGAGAGGTTGAAAGTTTCAGTGGGAAATGAAAGGTCAAAGGTTTAGGGAAGATAAATATTCGTGTATCATTTATTTTATCATTTAGGGTTCCCATAAAAAGTATAAAAGAAATTTACTAATTAATTACAATATAATAATAAAAAAATATCGGTATGACAGATCGGTTGCACTGATCGGTTTGACAGATTAGTTTCATAGATCAGTTTCACAGATCGGTTTCACAGATCGGTTTCACAGATCGGTTTCACAGATCGGTTTCACAGATCAGTTTCACAGATCAGTTTCACAGATCGGTTTCACAGATCAGTTTCACAGATCAGTTTCACAGATCGATCATACACAACTCTTGTTTAATAAATTTCATTCTTTCAGAGCATAAAGGCTTTGTGAAGATATCAGCTAATTGATGTTCAGAACTAATAAATTTCAAAGAAATATCACCTTTTTGATAATGATCTCTTAGAAAGCGATGTCTGACATCAATGTGCTTAGTTCTAGAGTGAGACACAGGGTTCTTAGATATATTTATTGCACTAGTATTGTCACAGTTAATTGAAACATGTTTAAGATCAAATCCATAATCCAATAAAGTGTGTTTCATCCAAAGAATTTGTGCACAGAAACTACCAGCAGCTGTGTATTCTACCTCGGCAGTAGACAATGCAACTGAGTTCTATTTCTTACTACACCATGATACTAGGGATTTTCCAAGCAAATGACATGTTCCAGATGTGCTCTTCCTATCTAACTTACATCCAGCAAAGCCAGCATCTGAATAGCTAGTTAGGTTAAATGATTGTCCTTTTGTATAAAACAAACCTAAATTTACAGTATACTTAAGATACTTAAAAATTCTTTTAACAGCCAGTAAGTGTGATTCTTTAGGATTAGCTTGAAATCTAGAACACATACATACACTGAACATAATTTCTGGTCGACTAACAGTAAGATAAAGTAAGCTCCCAATCATACCTCTGTAATTGGTTTGATCCACTGGTTTCCCAGCTTCATCTGTATCCAATTTACAGGTAGTACTCATAGGTGTATCACTTTCCTTAATACTATCCAATCCAAAACGTTTTAAAATATACTTTGTATATTTACTTTGATTTAAAATAATTCCATCTTTAGTTTGAAAAATTTGAAAACCAAGAAAATACTTAAGCTCTCCCATTAAGATCATTTCAAATTCATTTTGCATAACCTTTGAAAAATCAGTACATAAGGAATTTTTAGAAGATCCAAAAATAACATCATCAACATAGATTTTTACTATTAATACATCTTTTGAAATACTTTTTATAAAAAGAGTGGGATCAGCTACTCCTTTTGTAAATCCTTTTGAGATAAGAAAGTTTGAAAGCCTTTCATACCAAGCTATTGGAGCTTGTTTTAAACCATATAAAGCTTTAGAAAGTTTAAAAACATGATTTGAAAAATGAGGATTTAAAAAACCAGGTGGTTGTTCTACAAAAACTTCTTCAAAAATAAAACCATTTAGAAAAGCACTTTTGACATCCATTTGATATAGCTTGAAATTCAGATGTGATGCATAGGCAAGTAAGATCCTAATAGCCTCTAATCTAGCTACAGGTGCAAAGGTTTCCTCATAGTCAATTCCTTATTCTTGATTGTAACCTTGTGAAACTAGCCTAGCTTTATTTCTAATGATATTTCCAGATTCATCAACTTTGTTTCTAAACACCCATTTTGTGCCTATGGTCAAAATGTCCTTAGATATTTCTACTAATTTCCAGAATTTCTTTCTTTCAAATTGATTTAGTTCTTCTTGCATAGCCATTACCCAAAATTCATCATTGATAGCATCATTGATATTTTTAGGTTCTAACTGTGAAAGAAATGCCTGATGTTCAACCTGATTTCTTAGAGAAGCTCTAGTCTGTGTTCCTCTATCTAGATTTCCTACAACAGCATCTAAAGGATGGTTCTTTAGAGTCCTAGATGGTCTTGAAAAGATAGGGCTAGAGATTTTAGATTCATCTACAGATTGAGGTTCAACAGAAGCAGGTTCTGGAGAATTTCCAGAGTTGGATGTTTTAACTATAGGTCCATTGTCTTTATCATTGAGATTCAAACCAGAGAGATCATCTTCAAGAGAGATTTTAGGTTCATGTGGATCAGTTTCATCAAATTTGATGTGAACATATTCTTCCACACATTTGGTTCTTTTATTGAAAACTCTATAGGATTTACTAGAGATAGAGTAACCTAGGAAAATTCCTTCATCACTCTTGGATGCAAATTTGTCAAGATTGTCTTTAGTATTGAGAATGACGACTTTGCAGCCAAAAACTTTGAAGTAGTTAACCTTAGGTTTCCTATGGTTCCACAACTCATAAGGGGTCCTCTTAAGAACTGGTCTGATCAAGACTCTATTAATGACATAACAAGCTGTATTTACAGCTTCAGCCCAAAAGTAAATAGGCAGTTCATATTCATTGAGCATGGTTCTAGCTATTTCTTGTAGGGTTCTATTACTTCTCTCTACTACACCATTTTGTTGGGGTGTCCTAGGGGCAGAGAAATTGTGACTATAGCCATTGTGTGAGAAGTAAGAATCAAACTCATGATTTTCAAACTCACGACCATGATCACTTCTCAGGGTCTTAATCTTGAGTCCACTAATATTTTCTACAGACTTGGAGTATTTAACAAAGTAAGAACAAGCTTCACTTTTGTGAGCTAGAAAATATACCCAAGTATATCTAGAAAAGTCATCTACAAGAACATAGACATAGTGCTTCCCATTTAAACTAGAAACTCTAGAAGGTCCAAATAAATCCATGTGAACCAACTCGAGAGGTTGAGAAGTTGACACTTCTTTCTTTGATTTAAAAGAAACTTTATGTTGCTTTCCTTTTTGACAGGGATTACAAACTTTGTCTGCTGGAAATTCAAGTTTGGGTAAGTCTATAACTAAGTTGTTCCTAGAAAGTTTTCTAAGAGAGTGCACGTTGTAGTGTCATAATCTTCTGTGCCAAAGCCAAGACTCTTTATGAAAAGCATTTAAACAAGGAATATTCTGCTTAGCTAAAGAATCTAAATCAATAACATAAACATTCTCATTTCTTAAAGCAGAAAATACTAAAACATTTTTGGAGTTAAAAACATTGCAAGAATCATTTTTAAATTTCACATAAAAACCATCATCACACAATTGAGAAATGCTTAACAAGTTATATTTAAGTCCATCGACAAATAAAACTTTAGAAACCAAGATTGAATCAGTGTTACCGATCTAGCCTAAGACGATGATTTTTCCTTTTGAATTATCACCAAAAGTGACAAAGCCTCCATAAACTTTTACTAAGCTCTTGAAACATGAAAAGTCTCCTGACATATGTCTTGAACATCCACTGTCTACGTACCATATCTTCTTGTGACAGCTCTTCAAGCAGGTCTCTTACAAAACAGATTTAGATGGAAGATGATTTTGGTACCCAGATCTTCTTGGGTCCAGAAATGTTAGCCAATGATAGTTTAGGTACCCATATTTGTCTAATGGGTCTCATATAATTTGTAGAATTAACATTATTTGAAATATAAACCTTATTAGATCCATAACTATGAATATAACTGGTTGAGGCATATGAAGTTCCAGAATTAACTATCTTCTGTCCAGATTTAGGAATGAATCTAGTTTTGACAACTTCTTTGTCCAGGTTGGTATCCTATAGAAGTAGTATATCTAGGTGCAACTTGCTTTCCTAGCATTTGTGTTAGAGTATTCTTGCCATTTGTGAACTTCTCTAAGTCTTTTCTGAGTTGTTCATTAGACAATTTTAGTTCAGTATTCTCTTTAAGAAACTGAGCATTCTTTTCTACTTCTATATCTAGATCAGATTTATGCTTAACACTTAAAGCATACTGTTTCTTTAAACCATTATATTTATCTTTAAGATCGTTACAGGTTTCTTCAAGCATATCACAATATTCAAACAGTTCAGATTTAGACATGTTATCACATTCAGAATCATCTCTAGAATAATATGAATTTGGAGCAGGAGTTTCTGATGTTACCTCAGAAGTGTTTGTCATGAAACACATGTTGGCTCGATTCCTTTCAGAGTCTGAAGATTCAGCTTCACTTGTGCTGTCTTCTGAAGCACTACAAGTAGCCTTCATGGCTTTCTTGTACCTGTTATCCTTGTATTCATACTTCTTTCTGTATTTCATCTTTGGACAGTCTGCTTTTATGTGTCCTTTTCTTTTTCATTCATAACAGACAACTTCATCTGATTTATCAGACTTCTTCCAATCCTTTTTCCAGTGTCCTTTGTTATCATACTTGCCTTTGTAGTTTTACTTTCTGAAAAACTTCTTCTTCCTATAGAATTTCTTAAATCGTCTAGCAATGTGTGCCATCTCAGCATCACTGTCAGAATCATTCTCACTTTCCTCACTGCTTGAACTTTCATTGATAGCTTGAGGGTTTTCCTTATCCTTATTCTTTGAGGTTGTAGTCTTGAAGGCAATAGACTTCCTTTTAGGTTCATCATCTTCTTCTTTGTTTACCTTGAGTTCTTCTTCATACATCATCAACTTACCAATTAGTTCCTTGACTGGCAGTTCTCCAATGTCACACGATTATCTAATGGAGACAGAGGTTCCTCTCCATCTTTCAGGTAGACATCTCGAAATTCTCATGATTTGTTCCTTTGCTGGAATATCCTTTCCCAGAGAAGTCATTGTGTTGACAATTTCATTGAACCTGAGATACATATCAGAAATGGGTTCATCAGGCTTCATCTTAAAATTATCATACTTAATAGTATAGGTATTCAATCTCATCTCCTTAACATTAGTTGTTCCTTCATGAGAAACAGCTAAGGTATCCCAAATTTCATATGCAGTTTTACATGCTGAAATTCTATTAAATTCATCATCTCCTAAAGCACAGTACAAGGCATTCATAGCTTTAAAATTATTATTGTAAGAAGTCTTTGTAGGTTCATCCCAAGTAGATCTATCAGTACTGGGAATTTTGTATTCAGCTTCAATGGCAGTCCAAATATCAAAGCTCATACTTTCTAAGTGAATTTTCATTTTTAGCTTCCACTGAGCATAGTTGTTTCCATTAAAGAAAGGTGGCCGGTTAGTAGCAGCACCCTCAAGTCTATTATCCATGATATTACAAAAATAATTTTAAAGAGATAAAATATAGAAATAACAGAAATTTTAAGAACTTTAAAATACAACTAAAATCACAGTTGAAAAACAGAGTACTTTTAGAAAATATTAACAACCTCTGATACCAAATGTTGGTAAGAGTGGATACTCAAGAGGGGGGGTGAATTGAGTTCCAATTAAAATTTTCTGTTAAAAACAATGTTTATTAAAATCCCCCTATTTCAAAAACAGATTAAACTATAGTATATTTATACAGATTATAAAGGTTCAATTAGTTTCTAAAACATTGATTAGTTCTCAGTTAACTTAATCTTATGATTAAATTAACTTTTGAAACTAACTTACTGGTTTATAATAAATATAAACACTTGCGAGTTTAACTATCAAAGTAGCTTTGAAAATAAATTATATTTCAAAGTAATAGCAGCGGAATATGAAATAAATATGTAGTATGGATATAGTATGTAGCTAAAAACACAGAGAATTAACCAAGAGGTTCAGTCTCAAGCCGAGACTTAGTCCTCTCAAAAGTTTATATAAAAATGATCCACACCCTGGATCGGGGTTAACAACAGTGAAGACACTGTCCAGGTCACAAGATCTCTACCACAGATCTGCGTGGGGAAACAAACAACAGCTTAGAGCTGTCCAGGTCTCACACGACCTCTACCACTATCCACAGTGGGAAATGAAGTGTAAAAAGGTTTGCTGAGGATTTACAGATCCTCCAGTGAAAGTACAGGAGTTAGTGTGTTTGTTTAATACAGCAGATAACACACACTGCTCAAAATGTAAACAACTGTATCACAGAGCAGAGATGTAGAGTTTAGAAATGGCTCTGGTGATTTCAGTATAGCTCTGGACTCTTTTGTATTTGGTCAGAATTTATTCTGAGTCCTCTTCTCATTTTTGTTTGATAATAAGAGTGTCGTATGCTTCAGGTTCAAAGGCAGTGAGATGTATTCGTTGAAGTTCTTCAATGTTCTTTTGTATGCACATAACTCTTCTTGAGTAGGCTTGATTGTGTAGGAGGTTCTATTCTGCTTGGTTCTTCCTCCTCTTTCTTTTCCTCTGTATTCTTCTTGTGTTCTTCTGTCAACTACTCTTTTCTTCAGCAGAGTCTTCTTGTATTTATGTCATGTGCTTCAGAAGACAGAAAAAGTTTCCTTTCCACAGGTACGAGGTACGGTTTCCTGACATCCGACAACCTTTATTAATTAATTGACAGAGCATTAAAATATACCTAATATGACCGTTGGTTAGATTAAATAAAGATAAAGATAAAGAAATTCAAACAGTTGTTTATGACTATTGAAGAATCAAGTGATCAGTAGGTCATCAGCATTAGTGACTAATGATCAGTGACTCATATAGATCAACATCGGTGAATCAGACTGATCAGCATCGGTCTGTCATCTGATCGGTGAGTCAGTTTGATCAGCATCAGTGAGTCATTTTTCATCGGTGAGTCATTTTGCATCGGAGAGTCATTTTCATCGGTGAGTCATTTGCATCGGTGAGTCATTTGCATCGGTGAGTCATTTGCATCGGTGAATCATTTTGATCAGCATCGGTCTGTCATCTGATCGGTGCTTCTGATGTCTGTTGATATTGAATCGGTGCTTCCGATGTCTGTTGATATTGAATCGGTGCTTCTGATGTCTGTTGATATTGAATCGGTGCTTCCGATGTCTGTTGATATTGGATCGGTGCTTCCAATGTCTGTTGATATTGGATCGGTGCTTCCGATGTCTGTTGATATTGGATCGGTGCTTCCGATGTCTGTTTTGAATCGGTGCTTCTGATGTCTATTGAATCCAGAAGACTTCCAAAATACTTTGTAAGTCAATAAGCATAGACAAAAACATGATAACAGATTCATTAACAGATTGTAATTAAGTTTATGAGAAATCAAACTAGATTAAGCATTAATGTTATGTGACGATTTGTGATTATTAAAACATCAATCATAGACATGAAATCAACAATCTTCCATAGGGCTCAACACTTACGAATTTTATACCCAATCAATTGTAGATTATAAATCATGATTCATGGAATAAAGCTTCAGTATTTAAAAAGACATAAGTTTTATAAGAGAGGAATCATCATTAATCAATCGTGAACTATAATATCTCATAATATGAATAATAACATAGAATAAGAATTGAGGAATAATCCTTATAAATTAAAACTGTTTAGTTATCCAAGTATCACTACCAATCCCATCATTACTTAGTGTACAAATTCCCACAATAGATTGAATTCACTCCATAAAATCTTTTCATACATGGAATAGGTTTACACCCTATCCAATTTTATATTATCTCATGATATATCATTAATTACCTTATGAATTTTAGTTATATATAATTTTTGGTCCTCCAATCACATAATAAGAACCATAAATATGTGTGCCAAAGGATCATAAAGACAATCGTCATTCTATCATAGCATGAACCAGAGAGAATAAATATGTTTTAGAAACATTTCAACCACACATACTCATAATCCATTCATAAATAACAAGTTTTATATAATTAGATCATATCCCCTTTAAATAATAAGCAATATTAAAGTAAATAGGGTGTGGTTTTCATAAAAAAATCATCAATCATTTGATGTACCATAGTGAGAAGAATTAAATTAACAAAATGTAATTTATAGAAATTACTAAAATAAAATAAAAGAAAAATTTAGAGTAATATGTCATATAGTACCCCAATGTAAGATCCATACATAAACAATCCCTTCTAAAAATGACATTATAAAAAAGACCCTTACACCAGGTCCTCAGTTTTATCAAATATACTATTAGGTTCTTTATAATAAATTTAGATTTATTAAAAATATATAATAAGAAAATATTCATAAATATCATAAAATATATCATTCCTTTTTTAATTTCTAATTACCAATTTATTAATAGTTCTAAATTCAAATCAATATTTGGGTGAAAAATATTTCAATTTCAATGCATGTTTCGATTCAACATTTCACATACTTACACATTGGTTAAGGTTTCATTGTCTATAAAAGATTAATAATGTAAAAAAAATTATATTTATTAATTATAAAAACATTTATAACCATTCATATATATTGTTGATGGAAATTTAATTACATAATTTCATGGATATAGTAGTTTGTACTTATGCACATGTGATGTTTTCTACATTCAAATTGATCGAACGAAAGAAATTTGAAAAGTAATTCAAATTTATGGATTCATAATTACATTCTAAATATTATATATACTCATTAAATAAATCAATATAACTATACATGTATAGTAGAAATTAAAAACAAATGACATCACCTCATGGATGTGGTAGTCGACTTGTAAACACAAACTAAATTACCATTTCTCATATTATGAGAAGGACAAAAGAAATTATTTTACTATTAACATAATTTTTTTTTGTATCCATGAAAATAATTTCAAAACATTATTAATTTTATATAAGATTATATTTCAGAAGAAATAAATTGGAAATTGATCGGTAAAGATAATTACTTCTTGTTTAGGATACTTCCTTTTAATTACACCTTATGCATTCAAAGTTGGAATTATAGTAATGCCATAAACTCTATAAAACGAATAGGGATGTTAGAAATTTATTTTTTTATGGAATTAATGAACTAAACTGTTCTAATTATTTTAATATGTGAAGAGAGGTGGTGAAATGTTATAAGTGAGATAGATAGAACTCCTATAAATTTAAAAAACATTAAAATATAACAAATTTGTATTCATATGAAAGTGGTTCCATGGAGAAACATATTTTACTATAAGATAAAAAAATGTTGTAATATATTCAAACAATAAAATTTAGACAATATTAAGGTATATTTTAAACTTTTTTCTACTATATTAACCACCTCTAAACTCCTTTTTAGCCTTAACTGATGTAAGAAATTATTAAAATAGTTACTATTAATTATGAAAAAATGTAAGTGAACTCATTAAAAATTTTGATATTATGATTAAAAATATTTAAGTATAGTTAAAATATTCATTTTCTATGAGTGTAAATTATTATTATTAAAATATGTGTGCAGAAAGAAACAAAACCATTTTTAGAAAAATGTATTTTTAAAGCATAAAAATGAATTTAATAGAATATATTTCCTCATAAAAACAACTGAATGAATGTTAAAAAAAGTCATTTTAATATATTATCTTTACAGTTCATTAATATCATTCTTTAATATTAATAATTTTAATTTATTTCAATAAAAACACATTATTCACACAAAATATTTTTCAGAATAACATCTCTTTTATATATTCAAAAGATTTTATTTTTAATTTATAAGCAATTTATAACTAATAATATCATTTTATGCATGAGTAAATATTAAATTTTCTCATTATTAATACATTTAGTTATTTTTTATTAATAAAAATATTAAAAAACAATTATCACAAAAAAAAATATTTCAAAATGTTTTTTAGGATCATTAATATTTGCTAACGGAATTAGGAATTATTTTAAACAAGTATATCTCAATAAAATACCATAAAATGTGATTCATTTTATAATTTATGAGAATTATTCATATAAAATTATGGTTTATATCATTAAAAGATACTAAACACATTGATTTATTTAATAAAAATATATTCTAGAATCTCTGGGTGTTACATTTAAAACATAAACCTATTTAAAATTTCAAAACAAGAGAAAAATATATTTTTTAGAATTACATGGTGATAAATAACATAGAGGAAAGAAAATTAAATTTCCAATATTCCATAAATATGGGAATAAGAACCCAATTATATTTCTCAATTTTAATGGAAGATGTTTTATGTGTGAAAGAGGAGGGCATAAACTAGAATTTTCTATTAAAAAATGAAGAGTCTAGTTGATGTAATGAAGGGGAAAACGTTCATCTTCATTTACAATTACAAATTCAATGTTATAAATGTTTTAAACATTGAAACTATACAATTAAATACCCTAATCCTAGGTATAAAAAGAATTATAGTGATTAAACAATCCCAAGAAAAAAGAAATAAGAGAAAGCCTATGAAATAAGAAATACTAAAGCGGGTTTGAAAATGAAATATGGTAAGATGGACTTATCATCCAATAAATAACTATGAGTGTTTCTATTCATTATTATTTGAACAACTCCTTTGTACCTATAATATTTTATAACAAAATTAAATTCCAATTTTTATAGCATGATGTTGATTTATAAATAAAATAATCTAGTGGTTTGATGATTACACCTCCAGTTTATAGATCCTCTCCATGTGAAGATCATTGGAATGTGTTTCCTCAAATATTTTTATTCTTAATATATTTAAATTTAATGTGATATTTGGAACTAAATATATCCATTTATATAGATCCCATATTAATTTTCAAGAAATGGAAGACACATTTTTTTATTTTGAACTAATGAATGATCCTCTATTGTTGTGATTATGATCATGAACATCCAATGGAAATTAATTAAATTATATGGGTTTTAGAACCTAATAATAAAAGGTATTTATCTAAAATGGTATAATAGATACCTAAAAAATAAAATATGGGGAAACTATATTAAGGGTTGATTTTCTGATATATATACTAATCATAAGACCTTTAATTATATATTTAAACAAAAATAGATGAATATGCCCCAAGATAATGGTTGGAGTTGATTATAGATTATGAATTCTCAATACAATTAAACCATAAGATTTTTAGAAAGTTTATATATTCACTAAGTCAAAATAACCATGCTAAGTTTTCCATGATACGGATAAAAATAGATCTAATAATTTTGGTTTTCTAGAATATTGATGTTGAAATCATTAGAAAAGTGGAAAAGTCATATCTTTATCATATGAATGTTCAACTATCTACCCCTTTAATGAATAAAGTTCCAAAACCTAGGGATGTAGAAAAAATGAATTAGGCTAGGAATGTTCTATAGTCCAACCATGTATTTAATTTAATGATAAGGTGTAGTAATTGTGTTTGATTCCCATCAATACTAGACTCGAAGATTGTTTTGTTAGATGCAGATCATTTTTCAACATTCACTAATAGTGTTTGAAGTTCAAAGTTGTATATAGATCTGTAAGAGAGTTTTTAGTGGGTAAACATAAAATGGTATATTCTATATTATGTAACTCGATTATAGGTATGTTAGAATGTGATTTTTTAGAGACATATGTATAAGTGATTTTTTATAAACATTACCTATACCAAAATAAAAACAAAAAAACATCACCATGGATTTCATTTTCAAACTCCCCAATAAATCTAAAGTCAATAATAATACTTGGTTTAAAGTTAATCAACATACAAATTCAGAACATATAATTTATATTATATAATATTTCTCAGTTGATTGGATTTTGAAATACACATGAAAAAGGTGTTAAGATTGAATGGAGTAATGCCTTAACTATTTATAATCAAGATTAGAGATTTATGTCGATGTTCTAGAGATTTATTTAACAAAACAAAATAAAAAATTTAACTTTAAAACTTTATATCATCCTTTGATAGATGGTTACTATTGTAGGCCCATTCAATCACTAGATGATATGTTGAGATCTTATTCTATGGAATTCATATTTGTTTTGGATCAATACATTCCCATAGTCAAATTTTCATAAAAAAATATTGTTCACTCATGTATTCATATCTATTCTTATGATGAAATCTATTTTATAAATTAAAAAACTCCAACTTGGTCGGATGATATTATAGAAAATAATATTTTGGGTTCTAATTTATATGGGGCAAAGTTAGAGAATACTAGATCCATTAAACTGTATATTTTGGAAACTTATAGTTGATATAATATTTATACTGACAATCATCAATGACATATATATTTTTATATTATTAAAAATTTATTCCAATGAATGTCTCTTTATAAAAAAGTTATCAGACTTGTAATGGTGGTATGGTTGATCCTTAGCTATATCAACCCCTTTAAAATTATTTATCATATTGGGACTATTTATTATCTATTGAAGCTTGCACCAAATATCTCTCAAGATCTTGATTTGTTTCATGTATCAAATTAGAGTAAGTACATACCATATAATTCAATTTTTATAAACTTAGTATTTGTACCAATATGTCATAATCTTCCTTATGAGGAACAAACAATGGATATACTCTATCAAATACTGAAAGTGTTGTAGAAGAAGTCCACTCACTGGGTCAATGTTTTTTGTTCAAACCATAATTTCATAGAATCTATGTGGGAGGATAAGGATGTGATGTTGTAAAAGAATCATCATTTTTTTTATAAGAGTTATTAAATTATGAGGATGATATTTTTATAATGGGGTATAATGTAATACCCTGATATTTGAGAATATATATTTCTTTTATTTCCATCAGTATAATTACTTTCTATACAAGAAACAATGAACATAAATGAAAAACCTAAAATATTATATTATATATAACCTATCCATTAAATTTGAGTGTATGAATAGAAATAGATAAATTATGAAATTAATGAATTAAAAATTTACTTAAAATAAATTTATTATACAATTCCATGAAAAATTAGTACTCATCTTGAAATGTTGAGAATAAAATCATTTAATATTAATGTTTTTATTTTTCAAGATATTTTATTTTTATATAAATTATTAATCATGAATATAGCATCCCTGAATTTTCATACATTAACATTATATTAATTTTTCAGAATACATAACACATTACACAAAAAAATGCCCAAATACTATATTATTTTTGTGCCTTTGAAAACTTGGAACAAAATTTTTTTAACTCAGTGAAATATCGTCAATGTTACCCCAAAATATCTTCCAACTTAGTAATTATTCTTAAAAATATTTCATTATAACTTGGGTAAGGGAAACATAATAAAGGGTTGAGATAAAATTCATAGGAAGTGTAAATAAAGGACATGTGTAATCATATCAAGAATATAAGGATATGATAACGAGATCATGATCATTAGAGGATCATAACCTACATATCAAAGATCATGAACATGAATCAATAAAAAATATTAAAAGTTCATAATATATGAATCATAAGGAAATAAAGAACATAATCCATGAACTCATAGCATAAGAATAAGACATGGAATTGTGGAAGACATATAAGAATATAAAATTATGTCGATAGTAGTCAAGGGATCATTGCCAAGTCTATCATAGTAGTATGGGTTCAATACCTATACCATATTGGCAGTCATGGTTTACTCCCATGACCATCTTAATAGTATGAGTTCACCCCCATATCTTCTTGGTAGTCATGGTTCACTCCCATGGCCATCTTAGTAGACAAGGTTCACTCCCAAGAGCATATTAGTCTATCTCATGAGATATAAATCATTATTCAATGCATTGGATGGAGATATATGTCCCACACATATCATAATTAAAATATAAATATATATTCCATAGGATCATAAACATTAATCATAACATAACCCATGAAATCAAATGGGTATCATAAACATGTAATATAATTTTAACTAGTGGAAAAGAGACAGGTTTCTTAATCATTTGATCAAAGAATAACCTACGAAAAGAAATGGGTCTCATTGACATATAACCCATGAAAGTGAAACACAATTAATAAACATATATCTTATTAAAGAGAAATGGATTTCATTAATGTTATTCCATCAAAACATAAACCATTCAGTGAAATAACTTGAAGTGAAACTTGGATCATATCCCCAATAAGGCATGAGTAACATCAATGTATGCCGTCTTAGATTGAAAATAATTTATAAATATCTTTTAATTTTTTTTGAGAATGATATCCTTTTTTGTTTGAAAAAATCATTTTATAATACAAAACCTTTTGAAAACCATTTTTTTAAATAAACATGAAAACTTAAAAATAAATCTTCAAAACGTTTTGAATACCATTTCATTGAAAACAATTTAAAAATTTATAAAGAAATATTTAAAATGTTTTGAAAACTATTTCCCTGAAAACACATTGAAAACATATAAATAAAGCATTATTTTTTAAAAACCATTTCCATTAAAACACTTTTAGAACTTATAAATAAATCTTGAAAACATCTTAAAAAAAATTTCATTACAGACAATTTTAAAACATAGAAAAAATATAGAAAATATTTTGAAAAAAATTTCATAGAAAAAACATTGAATACATATAAAGAAATATTGAAGATTTTTTGAAAACAATTTATTTTAAAAAACTTTGAAAACATACAAATAAATCTTGGAAACATTTTTAGAAAACATGGTTTTAAAATAACATTGATTTCTGACTGATAAGAGTGGAAAAGCATGAATTTCCTAAAAATAGTTTCTTAATCATATTATGTATCAAAAAGTGGAAAAAATAGTACCAAAAAATTTAGGTGTCATGAATTACCTAAGGATAAGAAAAATACTATGATTTTTTATATATTTATCATAATATTTAATCAATGGAAGAATAATAAAAAACAATCTTAATAAATGATGAGATTGTTTCAATAAACTCTCATCACTTTGTAACATTTAATTACACTCCCCATGTAAGAATATAAAATTACATGATGTCTAAAATATCATGAAAATAATGATTTTCATTGTATAACATGTCAAATGGAATCATATAAACATTATAAAGGAAAATAGTTGCATAACATTACATGGGTCTCAAAGAAGGAAAATTGAGACAAAATTACATTACTGATTTGGTAACTTTTAAATCATTAACCCCATGAATGAAAGACCATAAAACATATATGTAAATACTAAAAAATATAATTATATGAATCATTTGATATATTAATGGGTAGTATACCCCAAAAAAATGAAACAATTGGTGAATAAGGCATAAATCTCATGGAAATAAAAGTGAGATGAAATTACCTTACCTTGTGTCCTAACTTTTGTTGTACACGTATAAAACTCTTATAAAATAAGTTTAAGATTATTATAAATATTTTACCAGACTATATTATTATATCTAGTACCATATATTATTTTATTAAGAATTTATATTACATACTTACTAACAATTATATGTTAAGGTTTCCCTTTAGGTAATATCCACTTTTAGAAACTTTTTTTTGGTTTTCACCAAAGGTATTCCTTGGATAGATACCATCTAAATTTGAGGATTCTTGGTTCAGTGAAGGTATTTCAAGGATATATTTGGGTATATATTTTTATAGAAAATGTGTCTTGAGATGTGTGAGAAAGTGGGAGGAGAGGATGCCTTTTTATAGTGGAGTAGAAGTGGCACTATAACACCCGAGAATTTTATGTTATATAAATCATCAAAGGAATATTTTACTACACACAACACTTGCTCGGCTTGATTTACACGCAATCGCGACCTTCCTCGATAGCTTGCATCATACACAATACCGAGTTTCACTAAACAACGATATGGTATTAAAATATTATTAAAACTAGCCGTTATGAATAGTAATAACCACTTTCTGAAATTTTTTAAATTTTATTTTTCAAAATTGACTTCATTTTTGGATTCGGAATATAGAAATTAGCCTAGGGTGAAATTTTGGTATTTTTCTGAAAACTTTCAATTTTTGATGAATAGTGAAACCACTAAGAGGCTGTTAAAAAAACTGAATTTTTCATAAACTTAATTTTACTACTTCTGTGAGTGGAATTTCAAAAATCAGAGACACACGGTTGATGTCATTATGTAAAATGTGGTTCAATGAGATGAAAATAATTTTTGGTGAATAATAACTTTTTACTTTTATTTACCACGGTTAAAAGTAAATAGGGTAATTAAGGGTAAAAATGATATTATTATTACCCTAACACATGTCCTAATTCTATTGGATAAGTGTAATTCGACCAAAACAACCTTAGGAAGAAAATATGACCATTTAGGCCCGCTTTCATTAGATTAGGACATTTATTGTTAATTTATTTAAAGAAGGGTTAAAATAGTTAAAATCAAAGTTGAATAAGTATATCATTTTTAATATAGGGTTATACATAAGATAAATTCGACTATAAATATTCATTAGAAAGATAAAAAGATTTACTACATAATGGTATTTTATTTATAATTTTTAGACTTTAAATAAGTTAAGATATTTATGACACAAATATGATAAAATACTTATCTTATTAATGAAATATTGACATAATTGATGTTATAAATAACAAAATAAATGTAATTTGAGACTTTTTATGAATTCCACTGATTTTATAGGTTAATATGACATGTTATTATTGATTTAATTAACTTTTCTCGAACTAATCATTCTGTTATTATTTTCAAAAAAATCAATTACTAGATAGTGTCAAAATTGACATAAAATAGTTTTTAAAACAAATATTATATTATTAATTGATATTTTATTCCTAAAAATCTATGGTTTGGCTAAATGACTTAGATAATGTTATATATATTAATAATAAACATCTTGGGGTTCGTTTTGCTGTTTATAGTAAGTTTATTAACCTTATAGTATAAGAACACAAGAAGACACGATAAAAGTAAAATTATTTAACTTAATGTTAAATCTAAATTACAAGGATAAAATAGGAACCAAAACTTTTATAAATTCTATTGGATGAGATTCTTTTGACCCATCCCCACCTTAGATTCGAAATAAATCAATTTTTATCTATTTAAAACTCAATTTGGATTTATAATAAAATAATATTTTTAGTTTTTCCAAAGGAGCCCCTCTCCTCCCCTATAAAAGGACACATCCTCCCCCTCTTCCTTACACCACTTTGAGCTTTAAAGATCGAAAAACCCCTGCCAATTTCTCCTCTCCACTTACATAGAAACATCCTAGAGGTCCTGGTCTTCTTCAAAGACCAATTTTAGTGCCCTAAAAGGAGATCTCAAAGAGGCACTTCAAAGAAGATGTAATGTCTGTTACCAATTATTTTAACATTATTTCTTCTTCTTTAGTTGTTTAATTATAAACTAATAACATCAGTATCACTCATATACTGATATGTTATTATAAGTATGAAACAACCCTATTTCACTATCTATCCATCCTACGGAAAACAAAATCACCGCGCGTGCGTACGTACAGAATATCGTCTCCACGCCGTGGTGTAACCTATTTTACACCACCACCTTACTTGGATGGGTATAATGGTGTAAATAATGACTATATATGACTATTGTAAAGTGATATTGATTCTGAAATAGTATACATACACTACAATACAATTCCATGATCATGAGAACGATATCATCGCTCGTGTGTACGTACGGAATACCGTCTCCACGATGTGATGCGACTCATTCTACATGATCTTCATTGCATAATGATTATATAAATGAATTGAGTGAATAAATATGATATATATTACACTAATACAATTCTGTAAATGAGGTATCTATAACCTAAAAAGAAGTATAAGAATTTATTTGACAAAACACGCATAAGAACAAAAAGTAATAAACACCCGAATAAACAAGTTGTAATGAAATATTACTAATAAGAAGCTAAGAATGTGACCATATATGATATCATAGAAATAAGTATGATTCTGGAATAAGTCAATAACATTATTTAAATCATTATACAGGAGGTTCGGACACTTACGAAGAAAATCAGACCTAAGGTAAGGGAAAATCTCACAATCTCAATTTTTATCCGAGATTGTTTATACTTCATAATTTACTGGGGAATATTTATCATCCACATCTGTGTTTCCTCAATATGTAATATTTATATCCTTCTAAAATAGTTTATATTAAATTTTACCATTTGGCGAGTTTTTAGTAAAAGATATGAAAGGAATCTTTTGTCATTTTTCGTATGAGGTACTTTTTGACTTTTCTGACAAAAGTACGAGAAGAATGGGTTTTTAACTTATACAGCATGAATGGATTTTTAAAACATTATTTCCAAGATGCTTACTTTACAATTTTTCATGTTTATTTTTAATCAACTTCTTTTAGTTTAAAATTTTATGACATGTTAAGAAAGGAAAATGTTTTTGAAGTAGAAAGGATATTTTCCTCAAGATAGGAGTTCAAGTGTTTTATCAAAATTATTTTCCATCTAATATAATAAAGGATTATATTTCTCTCCCTATTATTACATTGATTTTATTATGTTGTGATGGAATTGTTTTTATTAATTCCTTTATCTTATATGAATTCTGTTATGATTTCTTGATGTTTAAGAATCCCATTTTTATTACATGGGTTATGCTATGATGTATGGTTTATGATTTTGTGGCACACATCAGAATGGTATCATTTTGAGATGGGTGGGAACTATATATCCCTCCAATGCATTGGGTAAAGATTTTATATCTCATGAGATAGACATGGCTGGAACGGCAGGTTAAACCGGTTCAGTGAAACAGGACTGAAACGAAGAGTGAACTCGGTTCAGAAATGGAATTTTTCCACTAAGATAGTCTTGGAAATGAGTCTTGACTAATAAGAAATGATTCTCTATGATTATGTGTGTATGCCACAAAGTTTCATGTTTTAAGTTATGATTATTGGTATTACATTTCACTACTTTGATTTATCCCATGTTATTATGATCTCTTTTACAGGATAAGATTTCCAAAATGTTATGTTCCTATGAATATGATGTGATTGATATTTCTTTTTTTTACCATTACTGAGCATTTGAGCTCACCCTTTTGTATGTTTTATTTCCCCAAGTCAAAAATAAGGTTATTAAGTAGTATATTCCAAAATGAGACTCTAGATATGATGAAATAAATGGGAGGCAAAGTAGATGCTTTATGAACCAGTTGTTTATGTTTCCCAGTTTCTAAAGACTCTATACCTATATGGTCTTTTCCTGGTTTTGTTATATGTTGTAATAAGTGTGATTCACTTTTGAAGTAATAACAATGTATGTAAAGTATGGGTCGTTATAGTTGGTATCAGAGGATGGGTATAGTCAACCTTTGGAAACTAGGATGTGAAAGCCTTAGTAAGAACCCTAAGGATAGGTCTAAGCATAGAACAAAATCTTAGTGTTTTAGAAATGGACATGAATAACCTAGGATAAGACCTTAAGTGTGAAATTTTATTCTTGATTATGTGATTTTCCTATTATAATTAGTGTTGCTCACACTATTCTTCTTGGTTTTAGTCAATGGATAGAACCCGAAGGAACCGTGTTAATGCATAATGTGACAGGAAATGAAATGATTGTCCCCCTAAGAAACAAAACGTTATTGGAGCTGGAATGAAAAATCTTGTAGCCATGCTCACACAACTTTCTCAATCTATGAATCATGCAGGACTTCCAGATGAGAAAAGGAAGGAGAAACATTTTGTTGAATCCTTCATGAGACAACGTCCACCTTTATTCAGCGGTTATACTGATCCATTAGTTCCTGAACAATGTATTAGTACTACTGAAAAGATATTTTCAGTTCTTTAATGTTATGAACATGATAAAGCCATATTAGCAGTGTATCGTTTGGAAGGTGATGCTGATCAATGGTGGAATCTTATTAAGAATACGAGGCAAAGGGATGAAATTGAGTCCATGGAATGGGACGAGTTCAAGAACTTATTTTTCAGTAAGTACTTCCCTCACATTCTCTGAACAAAGATGGAGAAAGAGTTTCTTGACCTGAAGCAAAAGGATGATGAATCTGTTGGTACCTATGAAGCAAATTTTACAAGACTTGCAAGGTACGCTTTTGGTATTATTATCCAACCTGAGAGTAAGATCGATCGATTCTTTAGTGGCTTAAAACCAAGTCTTCAAAGGGCGTTAGCCATAAGGGACTTCAATAGCTACGAGGAAATTGTTTGATGTGCTCTCAAAGTCGAGATGGAGATTGGAGTAACCCATCAGTCATATGGGTTTGATAAGAAGAGGAAAATGGAATTCAAAGGAAAATCTAAAGAGAACACTGAAAAGAAGATGAGCTTTCCCTTATGCTCAAAGTGTGGAAAGAAACATGGGGGGAGTTGTCTTAAAGGGACAAGAAAATGTTTCAAATGTGGAAATGAAGGTCATCGGGCATTTGAATGCCCTGATAATGGGAAGAAGATGTCTAATGATGCAAAAAAAGGAAGGGATACACAGAATGAACCTACTACACTTCAATGTTTCAATTTCAAGGAGATGGGGCATTATTCCAATCAATGCCCAAATCCAAGGGTTGATGATGATGGTCGACGTCAACAAACTCTTAAGGCTAAAGACAAAGGAAAGTCACATGCAATTTCTATCAGCGATGTGGAGTACGATAACGATGTGGTGAAAGGTACACTTACCATCCACTCTAAAGTATCAAATGTTTTATTTGATTCTAGATCCACCCAATCCTTTCTTTCTAAAGAATTTTCTAAGGATACCACTGTATTACCTCAACAATTAGATGTTGAGTAAGCTGTGACAACCCCTAATGGAACAACAGTCACTTCAAAAGTTTATAATTCTTCTCCAATTGAAGTTTGTAGGAAAGTGCTTCCTGCAAATCTTGTAATCCTTCCTATAGTGGAATTTGATGTGATTCTTGGCATGGATTGGATTTCTCTACATGGAGCTCATATCAATTTCCAAAGAAGGGAAGTCACATTTCATATTCCAGATCAATCTATGATCGTCTATTGATTCAAGGATGAACATAACCTTCCAGTTGAAATTTCTTCCATCTTATGGTTCTTAATTACACTAGATGAAGGTTATTTATCTCAAATGGTTGGTGAGAAACTCATGATTAAGAATATGCCCATTGTACAGGAGTTTGACGATGTATTTCTGGAGGAATTTCCAGGTCTTCCAACAAATATTGAAGTTGAGTTTTCAATAGAACTCATACTGGGTGCTTTACCTATTTAAAATAAACCTTATAGAATGGCCCCAATTGAGTTGTAGGAATTGAAGAAGCAACTCCAAGAAAACCTTGATAAGGGATTCATACGCCCTAGTGCGTCACCTTGGGGAGCACCTGTTCTGTTTGTTAATAATAAAGATGGATCAATGAGACTCTGCATTGATTATCGAGAACTTATCAAGATCACTATAAAGAAAAAATATCCTCTCCCGTGCATTGATGACCTATTTGACCAACTATGCGGAGCTCAATACTTTTCCAAGATTGATCTTCATTCAGGGTATCATCAATTAAGGGTCAAAAGGGAGGATATACCAAATATGACTTTCCATAAAAGGTATGGACACTATGAATTTATAGTGATGCCATTTGGTCTTACTAATGCCCCAACTATCTTCATGGATATGATGAATAGAGTCTTTAGAGACTATCTTGATCAGTTTGTGGTAGTCTTTATAGACGATATTCTGGTATATTCAAAGAGAAAGGAAGAACATGAAGATCACTTGAGAATTATATTGAAGACCCTGAGAAAGGATAAGCTTTATGCCAAATTTACCAAGTGTGAATTTTGGCTTCAAAAAGTTTCATTTTTGGGTCACATAATCTCAAAAGATGGGATATCTGTGGATCCAGCAAAAACAGAGGTTATCGAAAGATAGTCGAGACCAACAAGAGTAACTGAGATTTGAAGTTTTCTTGGTTTGGCTGGATATTATCAACATTTTTTGAAAGATTTTTCACGGTTATCTAATCCACTCACCAATTTGACTCAGAAAGGAGTTATGTTTTTCTGGACGGAGGAATGTGAAGAGAATTTCAAGGAGTTGAAAAGAAGGTTATCCAGTGCACCTGTACTCACACTTCCTTGTAGTGGAAAAAGGTTTATGATCTACAGATATGCATCCAAGAAGGGATTGGGGTGTGTTATTATGCAAAATGATATAGTGATAGCTTATGCCTCACGACAGTTGAAAATACATGGGCAAAATTACCCAACTCATGATTTGGAGCTAGCTGTGGTAATCTTTGCATTAAAGATTTGGAGGAATTATCTTTATGGAGAAAGGTGTGACATTTATACTGATCATAAAAGTTTAAAGTATATTTTCACACAAAAGGAGATGAATATGCACCAAAGAAGATGGTTGGAGCTGATTAAGGATTACGACTACTCAATTCATTACCACCCTGGGAAAGCAAACAAGGTGGCAGATACATTAAGTCGACAAGACCTTGCCAGTTTATCCATGATGAGGATCACAAAAGATCCAATATTAGTGGATTTACAAAGGATGGATCTTAGAATTATAATGAAAGGGAAAAAATCGTATCTTTTTCAAATGAATGTTCAAACATCTATACATGTGAAGATTAAAAAGGCAGAAAAAGAAGATGTCGAGTTACAAAAGAAGGTGAGAAATGTTCCTGAATTCAACCTTGATTGTGATGGGATAATAAAGATTAGGAATTGGGTTTGTGTTCCTCCCATCCCTGAATTAAAGAAGGAGTTGCTGAATGAGGCTCATAGTTCTTCATTCTCAATTCATCCTGGAAGCATGAAGATGTATAGGGACCTGAAAGAGTACTTCTGGTGGGATGGCATGAAAAGAGATGATGCTGAATATGTCTCTCGATGCTTGGTTTGTTAGCAAGTTAAAGCTGAGAGACAGAAGTCTAAGGGGATTTTACAACCATTACCCATACCCGAATGGAAATGGGAAAACATCACTATGGAATTTGTCACCAGACTTACTAAAACATCCAAAGGCAATAATGCTATTTGGGTCATAGTTGATCGTCTTACAAAGTATGCACACTTTATCACTATTAGAGAGGATTTATCTCTGGATCAGCTTACCAGGATATATTTGAAGGAAGTGGTAATATTGCATAGAGTACCACTTTCTATTATATCTGACCGAGATCCGAGGTTTACCTCAAAGTTCTGGCAAAGTCTTCAGCATACTCTGGATACAGAGTTGAGTTCTAGCACTGCTTGTCATCCTCAGACAGACGGCCAGTCTGAGAGAACAATTCAAACTCTAGAAGATATGTTGAGAGATTTCACTATGGATTTCAAAGGTGGTTGGGATCAATATATACCTTTGGTGGAATTTTTTTATAATAATAGATTTCACTCTAGTATTCAGATGGATCCTTATGAATCTCTCTATGGAAAGAAATGCATGACTCCAACTTGCTGGGATAAAGTTGAGGAAAGAAAGGTATTAGGACCTGATCTCGTTAATGAAATGACAGAAAAGGTCAAATATATTCAACAACACATAAGAGCAGCTCAGAGTCGATAGAAAAGTTATACCGAAAACCGAAGAAAAGACCTAGATTTTGAAGTTGGTGATAAAGTGTTCTTATGAATATCTCCCTGGAAGAGGGTCATGAGATTTGGAAAGAAGGGGAAGTTGAGCCCAAGATATATCGGTCCTTTCGAAAAACTAGATCGTGTTGGGAAGGTAGCTTACCAATTGACGTTTCCACCAAATCTCTCTCAAGTTCACGATGTGTTCCATGTATCTCTCCTAAGAAAGTACATACCTGATCCTTCACATGTACTTAGCTCAAAAGTTGTACCGCTAGAGCAAGATATTTCTTATGAAGAACAGCCGATAGATATTCTGGATCGTAGCGAAAAAGTCCTACGAAACAAGACCACTTGATTGGTGAAAGTTTTATGGAGGAACCACCAATTAGAAGAAGCTACATGGGAGCTTGAGGATATGATGAGGGAGAGGTATCCTCATCTGTTTGTTACAAAGTGACGAATTTCGAGGGCGAAATTCATTTTAAGGGGGGTAGAATGTAACACCCGAGACTTTTATGTTATATAAATCATCAAAGGATTCTTTTACTACACACAACACTTGCTCGGATTCCTTTACACGCAATCACGACCTTCCTCGATAGCTTGCATCGTACGCAATACCGAGTTTCACTAAACAACGATATGCTATTAAAATATTATTAAAACTAGCCATTATGAATAGTAATATCCACTTTTTGAAATTCTGTAAATTTTATTTTTCAAAATTGACTTCATTTTTGGATTCGGAATATCGAAATTAGCCTAGGGTGAAATTTTGGTATTTTTCTGAAAACTTTCAATTTTTGATGAATAGTGAAACCAGTAAGAGGATGTTAAAAAAACACTGAATTTTTCAGAAAACTTAATTTTACCGCTTCTGTGAGTGGAATTTTAAAAATCCGAGAGACACGGTTGATTTTAGTAAGTAAAATGTGGTTCAATGAGATGAAAATAATTTTTGGTGAATAGTAACTTTTTACTTTTATTTACCACGATTAAAAGTAAATAGGGTAATTAAGGGTAAAAATGATATTATTATTACCCTAACACATGTCCTAATTCTATTGTATAAGTGCAATTCGACCAAAAACAACCTAGGAATAAAATATGACCATTTAGGCCCACTTGGATTAGATTAGGACAGTTATTATTAATTTATTTAAAGAAGGGTTGAAATAGTTAAAATCAAAGTTTAATAAGTAAATCATTCTTAATATAGGGTCATACATAAGATAAATTCAACTATAAATATTCAATAGAAAGATAAAACGATTTCCTACATAATGGTATTTTATTTGTAATTTTTAGACTTTAAATAATTTAATTTATTTATGACACAAATATGATGCAGTAATTATCTTATTAATGAAATATTGACATAATTGATGTTATAAATACCCAAATAAATATAATTTGAGACTATTTATGAATTAAACTGATTTTCTAGGTTAATATTACATGTTATTATTTATTTAATTAACTTTTTTCGAACTAATAATTCTGTTATGATTTTCACAAAAATCAATTACTAAATAGTGTCAAAATTGATATAAAATAGTTTTTAAAACAAATATTATATTATTAATTGATATTTTATTCCTCAAAATCTAAGGTTCAGCAAAATGACTTAGATAAGGTTATATATATTAATAATAAACAACTTGGGGTTCGTTTGGCTGTTTACAGTAAGTTTATTAACCTTATAGTATAAGAACACAAGAAGACACGGTAAAAGTAAAATTATTTAACTTAATGTTAAATCTAAATGATAAGGAAACAATAGTAACCTAAATTTATCTAAATTCTATTGGATGAGATGATTTTGACCCATACCCACATTAGCTTTGAAATAAATCAATTTGTATCTATTTAAAACCTAATTTGTCTTTATAAAAAAATAATATTTTTAGGTTTCCCAAAGGAGCCCCTCTCCTCCCTTATAAAAGGACACCTCCTCCCCCTATTCCTCACAACACTTTTAGCCTTGAAGATCGGCCAACCCCTGAAATTTTCTCCTCTCCACTTCCCTAGAAACATCCTAGAGGTCCTGGTCTTTTTCAAAGACAAATTTTAGTGCCCTAAAAGGAGATATGAAAGAGGCACTTCAAAGAAGAGGTGATGTCCGTTACCAATTCTTTCAACTTTATTTCTTCTTCTTTAGTTGTTTCATTATTAAGTAATAAAATAAGTATCACTCATATACTGATATGTTATTATAAGTATGAAACAACCCTATTTCACCATCTATCCATCCTACGGAAAACAAAATCACCGCGCGTGCGTACGTACGAAATACCGTCTCCACACCGTGGTGTAATCTAGTTTCCACCACCACCTTACTTGGATTGGTATAATGGTGTAAATAATGACTATATATGACTATTGTAAAGTGATATTTATTCTGAAATAGTATACATACACTCCAATACAATTCCATGATCATGGGAACGATATCATCACTCGTGCGTACGTACGGAATACCGTCTCCAAGATGTGATGCGACTTGTTTTACATGATCTTCATTGCATAATGATTATATAAATGAATTGAGTGAATAAATATGATATATATTACACTAATACCATTATGGAAATGAGGTATCTATATCCTAAAAAGAAGGATAAGAATTTATTCGACAAAACACTAAGAACAAAAAGTAATAAACACCCGAATAAACAAGTAGTAATGAAATATTACTAATAAGAAGCTAAGAATGTGACCATATATGATATCATAAAAATAAGTACGATTATGGAATAAGTAAATAACATTATTTAAATCATTATACAGGAGGTTCAGACACTTACGAAGCAAATCAGACCTAAGGTACGGGAAAATCTCGCAATCTCAATTTTTATCCGAGATTGTTTATTCTTCCGAATTTACTGGGGAATATTTATCATCCACATCCATGTTTCTTAAATATGTAATATTTACATCCATATACAATAGTTTATATCCAATTTTACCCTTAGGTGAGTTTTTATTAAAAGATATGAAAGGAATCTTTTGTCATTTTTCGTACGAGGTACTTTTTGACTTTTCCGACAAAAGTATGAGAAGAATGTTTTTTAACTTATATGGAATGAATGGATTTTTAAAACATTATTTCCAAGAAGCTTCCTTTACAAGTTTTCAAGTTTATTTTTAATCAACTTATTTTAGTTTAAAATTGTATGAAATGTTATGAAAGGAATATTTTTTTGAAGTAGAAAGGATATTTTCCTCAAGAATAGAGTTCAAGTGTTTTATCAAAATTATTTTCCATCTAATATAATTGAGGGTTCTGTTTCTATCCCTATTATTACATTGATTTGATTATGTTGTGATGGAATTATTTTTATGAATTCCTTTATCTTATATGAATTGTGTTATGATTTCATGATGTTTAAGAATCCCATTTTTATTACATGGGTTATGCTATGATGTATGGTTTATGATTTTGTGGAACACATAAGAATGATATCATTATGATATGGGTGGGACCTATATATCCCTCCAATGCATTGGGTAAAGATTTTATATCTCATGAGATATACATGGCTGGAACGATTGGTTAAACTGGTTCAGTGAAACAAGACTGAAACGAGGAGTGAACTCGGTTCAGAAATGGAATTTGTCCACTAAGATAGTCTTGGAAATGAGTCTTGACTAATAAGAAATGATTCTCTATGATTATGTGTGTATGGCACAAAGTTTCATGTTTTAAGTTATGATTATTGGGATTACATTTCACTAATATGATTTATACCATGTTATTATAATCTCTTTTGCAGGATAAGATTTCCAAAATGTTATGTTCCTATGAATATGATGTGATTGATATTTATTTTGTTTACCCTTACTGAGAATTTGAGATCACCCTTTTATATGTTTTATTTCCCAAGGTCGGGAAGAAGGTTATTAATTAGGATATGCCAAAAAGGGACTCTAGATATGATGAAATAAATGGGAGGCAAAGTAGATGCTTTATGAACCAGTTGTTTATGTTTCCTAGTTTCTAAAGACTCTACACCTATACGGTCCTTTATTGGATTTGTTATATGTTGTAATAAGTGAGCTTCAATTCTGAAGTAATAACAATGTATGTAAAGTATGGGTCGTTATAGACACTCATGTATTTTTTTGGAAAGGGAATTCTATCCATGTTTTTCCCATTGAAAGTAGTTCCAATAATTACAAAAATTCGATAAAAGGAGGAAAATGGTATAAATATATCCATAAAATTTATTTTTGAAAATATTTTATGTCAGTTGGTCCCTTAAGTTTAAGGGTTATACCCTCATTAATATTAATTTCATCGTAATCATTTTAATTAATTTTAATTACTTTCACTTAACTCTTTTTATCAAAAACTAAGTTGTAATTATTAAAAATAAAAATTAATTTTATTAAAAATATGGAATAAGTTTTTTTAAATTCCAATCATATAAGTGGTAGAAATTAATTTAAATTTAACTCGAGAGATGAGATGATAATATAGGTTTTTTAAGTGAAAATGTTTAAAATTTTCTTATGTTTTTATAGTCAATTTCAAAGTGAAATTGAATAAAATTAACAACATTGTATTAATTGATAAAATATTTATGTAATTAAACTTTTAAACTAATTTAAAATATAATTTATCTTTATAAATAAATTAGATGAAAAAGATGTTTTGAATTAAAATCCAATATTTTTCACTATTCATAAACAAATGAAACTTTACAAAACATAACCAAAAATTCCCCCTAGACTAATTTTTATGTTTTTATTTAAAATATTAAGTATAATTTTACATTTTAAATTAATGAAATTTCCAAAAATTGTATGTAAAATTTGTTCTCTATTAAAAGATGGTAAAATGGACTTTATAAAAATATTTATTTTATGTGAAATATTAGGTTTGTTCTTATCTTATTCTTATCAAATATATTAGATGAACAGAATATTTTTTTGGATTTAATATATAATATTTAAATTACATCAATATCACTCACTAATTGTAACTAATTTAATTTTTTAGTATAAAACCACTTTGTGTTCATAAAAATAATAATATTTCCTTTATATCCAATACATTTATATTTTAGTTACTAATTAATTATTAAAAAATGAATTCATATTATAGTTTTATAAACCAAATATTTTAATTATTTATTTAATACTATTCATAAACACTAACTTAATAGCTAGGTTATATCTTATTATATAAAATATTAATGTTTTAATAATATTTTGTTTATCTGTTAAACTCGGCAATTTCTGTAACAAAAGTCATTGAAGAAAATCATTATTGTGTGTGAAGAATGTTAACTCGGTCTCACATGAATTTTATGATATAAAAAATATATGAAATCTATTTAAAATAGTAAATATATTGTAAAGTATCAGGATATTATATTCCCTTACGTGCTTGGTGTTGTGTGTAGCACAAGCCTTAACTTGGTGTTGTATATTACCCAATCCAAACTAATCACATTTATATAAATAATATATATTCAGTTTTGAAAGATATGAAAAATTTCAAAAAAGGTCAATTAATTTGAAAAAAATGATTTCACAAAATCCTAGGGTGTTACATCCTACCTACCTTAAAAGGAATTTCTTTATCAAAGTTTTTCTATGTTTTTAAAGGTTTAATACTTGAATGTTTCTTTCATAGAAACCCAAATCATAAAAAAATAAATAATAAAACTTAAATTCAAAGAAATAAAGTTATAAACATAATGGTTACCCAATGTAACATACAATTAGGTTTCTACATAGGAGAATACAAGTGGGAAGTGAAAATATAGACTTGGACGAAAAGTGTAAATATTTATAGGGAGTGATTGAGGTAATCAATTAAAAATAAGTGAATGATTTATAGAATGATGAGGGCCTCAAATTTATATATATGAAAGGATTTAGATGGAAATCATTTAAACAGGAATTAAGGTACTGGGACAATTGTTTTTGTTCATTTTCTTAATGTTGAGTAATTCTTATTTTGACAAAAAAATATAAGGAAATTAACTTAATTTATATATTTATATAAACAAAATTTTATCCTCTAGTTGTACTTTGATCAATTTATAATTATACCATTACCTTAGGAAAGAGATATCCAAAAATTTACTTGGATTACTAAAGCAATAAAATATACTTTTAATAGATCTTAATGCCTATAAAAGATTGACAGGTCTAACTATTTGTCTCTAACTATTATCCATTGTCAATATGCTTAATACCTTAATCTATAATCCTAAAAGTAACAGTACTATTTAATATTTATTCATAAAAAATAGTTACACAGTAACAAGGACATTTCATAGGCCAGTGGTAGGCATCTTCCCTGGGTTATGGGTTTAAGACCCGTTGCTTTTTCGGACTTGATGAGTTATGAACCGAAATAAAGGATGTCATTTTCTAAAACCAAATTAATATAATTTACAAAATAATTATGAAGTAAATACTTGAAATAATTTTAATCACTAAATATCCTTTTATCTAAGTTTCACAACAATGATACATCATCTGAAGTTCAACTTAAATATTCGATAAACGGTTTACCTTATAATCATTATTGAAAGAAGAAAATCCAAAACATTAGAAATAATGTCATGAAATTAGATTATCATTGATCCCCTATGTATCACAACATTTCTCTTGGTCATTACATTCCATAAATGTGAATACCCTCAATATATAGTTTCTTAAAACATGGTAATAATCAGAATTACCCTGAATACTTTTGGAAAACAATAATTATTACTTATTATGAAGTATATTGGATATATTACTTAAATAAAAAATGTTGCAATCTTTATCAATGATAGAATAACCACATTTCAATAAGTCCTTAATTAGTTCATATGTAATCGGTACCATCCAATTTACTTATTCATATCCCACATATCTTTATCCAAAAAAATTATCTTAGCATAAGTAACATATTATGGTTTATCTTACCTTGTTCAAAATTCTACATTTCCATTAAATCAATTTTCCAGTACATTTGAAAAGTTTAACATAAATTTTTAAATATTGAGAAATAAAATAAACTGAAAAATCCTTGTATATTTCATCATTCATATAACATAATTATTAAATCCAAACATATAAAAACATCAATTATTACACTTAATACATAAGACTTAAGAAGGCTACCTCATCTTACTACTTAATACCTATTTCCTTTCACACCTCATATGTAGTCTTTTCATCACTTAAAATATATCCATTACTTATATCACCTTCCTTATTCTCTTCACGAACTTTTTACATGGGACATTTATTTCCATAATGACCATTAATTCCACACTTAAGGAATTTCACTATTGATTATATCGTAGGTAGGACGATTTTCCAATCCATTTTGTTAACCAAACCCTTCATTTTTTCCTTTGATGTTACTTTCTTTGTGTACTTCTTTTATACAGTCAAAACATCTTCTTGTTCCTCAAATAAATTCTCTTAGATAATTCCTTCCACATTCTTGAAAAATAGGAAACTGAATCTTCTTTCCTCTATAGTCTCTATTACCCGAATCTTAGAAAATTACTTTCTTCCCTTCCTTGGAGAGTCCAAGAGTTGGTTACAATACATGTTTTTAATCATGTTTCATGAAAACTAATTATGAATGATCAAAAAATTATTCACTACAGTGATAATCCCATTTGACTACTCATCACCAAAGTTTCCATCATATTTCATGTTAATCTAGTTCATTCTGGTTATTGCTATTAACTAAAACCAGAAGTCAGAGTGTGAGTATTACTTATTATAGAGAAAATCCACATAATCATGAAAAGTAATTACTTATAGGATTTATAAATCATGACACTGAATTATTTAATATATGAAAACATAGGTTTATCCTAAGTTATTCATAGTCATCTTCTATTTAAATCCTTTATGATGGTTCATGAAGAATTTATGAATTTACAAATCATATCGCTCTAGAGTGTCAAATCAGGAGAACAGTAAGTTCCATTGTCATTTACTAGGTTAAAATCATTCCATCTTGACACACTTTTTTAGAGTTGTTACTCTTAGGTACATCTATGCTAGAACCACATCCATTGGTATTATCCAGATAATGATGTATTTCTAGGAAACCACTCACTCTATCCTTTACGAAACTTCCTATACATTTTCATAAATGTTAACTCATCATTATACTTATCCTTAGATACATCCCTATACATATCTTTAGTTACATACCTATAGATATCACTAAATTTTTCTGATGCTATTTTTCATAGGTTGATAAAACTTCACTCTGATACCAACAATAGAGACCATCACTTTCCATACATTAATAATAAATTAGTTTTCTAGAATACTTAACACATTGCAAAAACAAAAACCAAAAGACCATATTAGTTTAGTTTCTTTGGAAATATGGATAAAAAATATTATAACTCAGTGAAATATCTTCAATGTTTCCCCTAATGATCTTCCCCCTAAGTAATTATAATTAAAATTATTTCTTCATAACCTAGGGAAGGGAAACATAAGAAAGTGGTGAGCTCAAATTCGTAGTAAGGGTAAATAAAGGAAAAACGTAAGCATATCATGAACATATGAGTATGAGAACATGATCATGGTCATTATAAGATCATACCCTTCATATCAAAGATGATGAACATAAATCAAGGCATAATTATTTTCAGTTCATAAGACATGAATATAAAACCCCTAAATCATAAAATGGGTCTCCAAAAGAACGCGCCTCAGGAACATGGGGATTTTCAAATTCTTTCGCCCGTTTTTTTCCTGGAACCCCATGCTCCAGAGGTGCATCTATCACCATTGACATTTGATCCTAGGGTTGTGGCCCCATCTGGTGGCACTTCTCCTTGATGGGGGTCTCTTAATATGCCTCCTCATCTGCGACGTCCAGTGCTGTATTTGAAGGAAGTACTTCACAGTCTGAGTTCATGGGTTTTGGATCCATGGTTTATGGGCATCGATCTATTATCCCATTCAGTGGTCTAGGAAGGCTCGCATGTTTCATTTTTTTCCCCTTCTTCAGCGGGCAACGAGGCAATTTTTGGCCTCAAATGGGAGTTGGTGGTGCGTTTCAGAGCTGAGAAACCATCGCTTCCAGTTATCCAAAGATTTGTGGGTTCATGGAGGATGAAGGAAGAGGTTCTAATTTTGGTGATTCATAGGTTCTCGTTCTACTTGGTTATAGATTCAGAGGAGGATTTTGTGAAGGCCTATAGCCATACCCCCCGCAGCTTAGGACGATGGTGCTTCAACCACTCTCGGTGGTCGATGGATGTTCGTAAGGGGAAGGGAGATCCTCATAACGCAGTTTGGGTATGTATCCCTAGCATACTGATCCCTCTTCACAGTAGTACTTTTTTCAGGGTCATCGATGACTCCCTGGGGGTTTTAATTTCATGGACGCATGCACTCATAGAGGTGACGAGATGTCGACACCTCAAATCTATGTGGAATTGGATCCATCCATGCCTATCCTAGAGAAAATTTCCCTGAAGGTGAAAGATTACATCATCTGGTCACATGATATAGTCTATCAATTTTTCCCAGGTTTTTTTTCAGAGTGTCTTCTATAGGGGAATTCAGGGAAGAACTATAGGAAGAGGCATTTTGGAGTGTGACCACATGTTGGCAGAGTTTCCCTATCAAGAGGCTTGTTCTTATTTGCAGGTGGAGAGTCCATCTCAGTTCCGGTTCATCTTGAGTCCACTAATGTGTCTATATATTTTTTCCCTTATGGTAATCTCTCTGTGCTCCCATTTTTTAAAGAGCTCTTCCCTTCCTTTCCTAGGATTGAGGCTTCCCCAGGTGCGTCTCTAGATCACTATGTGCCACAAGTTAATCGTATGGGTCCCCAGGTGGCCTTGGAATGGTCACGCTTGTAGCCCTAGATGACCCTGAAAGGTACATTGGTGGATACTCTTTTGTAGATTGCTCTGAGTTTTCTAGTTTCCATTGCTCAGGGTCTCCCACGAGCTCTTCTGGTTCCTTTATCTCGTGATGAGAAGTTTCCCATGATGGTTATAGGTCAAGGAGGTGTTCTTCCTGTAGTGGATCTTCTTATTGGCCACAGCTTGCTAGACAGAGATGGATGTCTTCCTGAAGCATAATTTCATGAATATTGGCCCCCAGTATAGGATGGTTTGTTGGACAGTAGTGTCCTTGCTACTGGTTCTCCCACATTGTCTGTGCATGAATTATTGATGTCAGATTCTATGGCTAGTTTTCCTCCTTTGGAGGTGAAGGGGAAGGCCTCTAAGCATACAAAAATTCTCATACCTTCCCCATCACTCCATTTTGGTGATGGTATGGGTTCGGGAGTGTGTACGAGGTTGTCGTCGAAAGGCTGCAGGATAGGGAGGGTTCTGTTTCCCTCGTGCAAGAGACTGTGTTGCCTGGGGCCAAAGCTGGGAAAATATTGTATCCATGAATACCATATTCATCTATAAATCTTGGGGAGTTGGGGAGAGATTCAAATATGATTTCATTTTTTTGGAAGCTAAGAAACATAAGGTTAAGGTGGAGTAGATCCTTGAGCACAAGCAGATCACTGTGAAGATCAATGAGGTCATGTATAAGCTGAAGCTGCATGCATCTATGCATGAAGATCCAATCAATAAGTTTATCTGGTTTCTCTGGCATAGAGAGGTTTCAGTGGAGTTGACTCAAGCATGAGATCATCATGTTATGATGAGGAAGTCCTGCAGTGGAGACTCCCTATTTATTTCTTTCGTTTATGGCAACTATGATGAACAAAACATGGAAGGGTTATGGAGTGATCTGAGGGATTTTGACCTAGGGGAATAGCCATGGGTGGTGGGTGATGACATCAATATTGTAGCCGAATCGGAGGAGAAGAAGGGGGAGGAGAGTTTCCAAGGAGGGATAACAGGGCTTTCAGCTAGTTTATGGCTGGAAAGGGTCTGATCAGTCTGGGGTATTCAGGTGACCCCTTCACATGGTGTAACAACTATAGGGTAAAAAGTTGTTGTTGTAGCCGGCTCGACCGATGCTTAGCCAATATACAAGATATTTCTAGGTTTCTAGAGGGGAATGTTCAACATTCGACCTGAAACATCTCCAACCATTCCCCACTCCTGCTTTCACTAATAAAGAGGGAGGCTCTGTAGTTGGGTTTCCGATACATGAGCCACTGGTTGAGTTTTTTGGGTTTTCACTAGACAGTGAGGAAAAGTTGGGAGGAACTGATCCAGGGGAACTCTTGGCTAGTGTTTCAGTGCAAGTTGAGGCATCTCAAGGAGGACCACCACTCATGGGATAAAACAAATAACCCCCTTAGAACAGAAGCAGTATGTGCACAGGAAGGATATTTAACGACTTTAGGATAGTATTGAGGATGTCTGGGAAGATGCTACCTTTGGTGAGATCTCTGAGAAAAAGAAATCGTTTGTGGTTATGATACTCATGAACAAAAGAAGTGCGAGGTATTGTTCAAGGATAAAATGGATTAAGGAGGGAATTAATAATACTGCATTCTTCCATGCATGTATAAGGGAGAGGCGGCGTGTGGTACAACCGAAGCTGGCTTTAGAAAATGGATCTTTCACTAACGATAGGGAAATGGTTGGGGGCTTGGTGTATTCTTACTTCAAGGACCTTCATGTAGGACCCAATCCAAACATGTTACAGGGTTACCCTATGGGGGGGGGGATGAGTTCTGGGATGATATTTCAAACCTCGTGTCCCCTAAAGATAAAGAGTTGATGGAGGTGATCCCAGAGGAGGAGGATATTTTTAGTACTATGGTGAGTCTCAATCCGGAGAATGCCACAGGTCCTGATGGATTTCGAGGTTCATTCTATAAAAGATCCTGGGAGGTGGTGAAGGGGGATATCATTAATGATATCCAAGATTTATTCATAGGGGGTAGCCTTTCACGGATTGCGTCTACTACGACTCTCTTCATTTTACCAAAGATCAAAGACACCTCATCCCTTCTTCATTATCAGCCTATGAGTATGTGTTAGTTTACATGTAAAATACTAGAGAGTATCATTAAAATGAGGTTTTTTGTAAATATTTCTCAGTGGATCTCCACAGAATAGAATGGTTTCGTGAAAGATCACTCTATTTAGGGGGCTATAGTACTAGCTCAGGAGATGCTAAGAGATATCAATACCAAGGTTCGTAGATCTAATATGGACATCATGCTCAATATGAATAAGGAATATGACAGATAGATTGGGGATTTATTAATAGGGTCCAACACAAGATGTATTTCTTAAGATGGTCTTGTGATATTATGTTCAGGTGCTTCAGTTCAGCATGGATGGTAGTGTCTTTTATGGGGAAAACTTAGGGTTTTTTCAAGAAATTTCAAAGCCTTCTTCAAGGTGATTCTTTATCCCTGAGGATTTTCATTCTTATGTAGGATACCTTAGGAAGGATAATTAATAGAGGCATCTATAATGGGGATGTTCTGCCTTACCAAAAGAGGTTGATACCACCACCAGTCTATCATTTAATGTTTGTGGATAATACACTAATCTTCATTAATGTAGAAAGACAGTCTATGCAGGGGACAATCATGATTCTTTAGGAGTACTGTCACTTGTGTGGTCAACAAATTATTAGGGAGAAGAGTGTCTCATATGTGGCCCAAGCTTTCACTTCGAGCATGGTGAAAAAATATGGGTAGTAGCTTGGGTATGAGGTGTGGTTCATTTCATATGGATTATATTGGCACCCCTCTATCCCCATGAATAATGAGAATCTGTGATTTTGACCACATGGTGGGAAAGATTACGTGGCACCTTCACAATTGGAAGAACCATTTTTTTATCATTTAGAGGTCGTATTACTCTTTTTAACAACATCCTCTCGGCCATTCCGGTACATGGTCTTTCATCCACCAATGTGCAGAAGGGGGTTATCAAGTCCATTGATATACTATTGGCTCATTTCATTTGGGATGCATCTTTGGAGGGGAAGATACATTGGATTTATTAAAGGAAGAGGGATCGTCCAATTTCGGAGGGAAGGATCAATGTTAAAAGCCTTGAGAACACTATTCATTACATGCACGCGAAGCTGGAATAGGAGGTAATTCAAAAGTGATCTTTGTGGGGTAAGCTGATGTCCTTCAGAAACCTGGTCAACACTAAATCTTATGTGGCTAATTGATCTCTAATCTAGTCCTCTATTAGTAGTTTTATTCCATACATCCTCCATAGCTTACAGTGGATTATTATGGAGGAAACAAAATCTAGTTATGGTTCCATAACTGGTCGGGAAGGACTCTTGGCTACCCAGGGTTCCCAACCCCCATGATCACTTTCAAGGGGGGGAGTCAGTACCCACATTTTTTCAGCACCATTCTAGACACATATCAGCAGGAGGTTTTTGACTCTGTTTTTATGTGCTTGGATATAGACTGGTGCATCTTCACCCCCTCCACCTCAAGTAGGTTCAACATGAAGGATTTTTATAGGTTAAGCTTATCATATGTCCAGTAGGAAGGTGGATACGGTGTGTCTTGGTGTAAAAGTATCCCTACGAAATTTAATTTTCTCACATGGAGGATCCAGAATCAAGCCTTTCCTACTGAATATAACATCAAGAGGCTCGAAATTAGCATGTAGTATTGCTGCCACTGCTTTATTCATAAGTGCAAAGAGAGCATATCCCATTTATTCTTCGAGCGTGACTGGGCCCGCCAGGTGTGGGGATCCTTTAGCGAACTTATAGGGTACTCCCCCAATGTGTTGAGCTATTATTCCATCATGGAGGGTTGGTTCCAAGGGTCTGATGGTTCCTGTAATGAAAGGAGGGGGAGATCCATCATCTTCAATGTGGGTTGTTGGTGTGTATGGAAAGTAAGGAACCAGTCCAAGTTCGAGGGGCTCGTATATACAGGGAGATCCATTACTACCAGAGTACGATCTATCTTACTTAATTTGTGTGTCTCTAAAAACGAATGGAAGTAGTCCACCTCCCTTCGTAGGCTATATGTGCATCACAATGTGGATCCGCGGTTAGCTACTAGGAAACAAAGGCACTGGGTCTGGTGGGGTCCTCCTGAAGTTGGATTCAAATTGAACACCGACAGTTCTTGTATGCTGGGTGATATGTGAGGGGGAAACATCGTCCGAGATTCTAGGGGCATCTTGGCATTAGCCTTCTTAGTGCATTACAGTTATGGGAATTCTATGCCAGCAGATTCAATGGAGGTTCTTACAAGTATCACTATTTTCAGGTAGTGGGCACTTGAAATATCCCAAGTGAAGAATGATTTTATGGTTAACCACGATGCCTTTCATGGTAAAGGTATTATCCCTTGGTCCATTTTATACATTATTCAGAAGTGCAAAGATCTCCTTGATAGTAGAACTGGGGTCACTCACCCGTGGAGAGAGGGAAACAAGGTGGAAGATCACTTAACCTCTATGGCGACCCCTGGTATCATGGTTAGTTGTCTTACTCATGTTTCTCATTTTAAACCAGATGGGGTGAGCTTGATTCAGGGTGATGCCCTTGGTCTCCATTATTTCAGGCCCCCTAGACACTGGTCATTTCTCTCCATTTGTATCAATATGTTTTGAATATAAATGGTAACGTTGGATAGATAAGACATGAATCATAATAAAATAAATATCATAATCTACAAAATCATAATATAGAAATAAGACATGGGATTGTGGAAGACATATTAGCATAAAAAATGATTTCCATAGTAGTTAAGGAATCACTTCCTATGCCATATAAGTAGTATGGTTTTACTCCACATACCATAATGGTAGTCATGGTTTACTCCCATTACCATATTATTATAATGATTTCACTCTTCATAATATATTGGTAGTCATGGTTCACTCCCATGGCCATCTTTGTAAGAAACCAGGTTTTTCTGGACAGTGGTTTTGAATAGATATTTGATTTTTTATGATTCTCATGAGCGTTAAAATGGTATTTTTCCCTACCAGTTGTCTCGGCTAATTTTTTTTGAACACTCCGTTGGTCCTATAATAGGGTGTTTACCCTATGACATGCGTTCAGTGGAAATCTGATCCGATTGAATTTTGATGAAATAATTAATACTTAATAATAATTTAATTAAATATTAATTTATTCATGCAGGTTCTTTCATATATAAATTTTGAATAGAAAATAATATTGAGATTCTATATCAGCCGTTGGGTCCATAATGTGGATTTTATCCTAGGCGAGGTATAAACTTGAGTCGTGCACTGAGGCCAGCTCAGACCCCTTTTCCCTCTTTTTTGTTATCTTTTTTGTTATTTTTTTTCTTTTTCTTTTCTTTTTTCTTCCTTAAAAAACTCACATACTCACCTCCAAGGTCTCATGTTCTATGTAAATGAGAGAGTAGTGGTTGAGGGATAATGAGAGGGAGGTAGGAAGAGATGGAGGTACCATCGCGGATCTCTCGATGTTCCAGATCGATGTGCGGCATCCATGGACCGTCAAATTGACACAAGTTTCAGCGGTTTCTGCCAAAAGGTAGGACCATTTATGTTTTTACTTTATATACCTATATATTTCCTATTTTCTAAATTAAATCCTATTTATGCTTTTATTCAGCCCTTAGTGTCCAGATCTATTGTTTTGTGGGTTTAAATAGGGGTTTTGGGCGATCCGAGAGTTTTCTATTCTAGAAAACCTGTTTACATAGAATGTGGTTCTAGTGGAGCACACCGTATGTTCTTAAAATTTGGGGAAGATGAAGTTTAAGGGGGTACACATCGTGTATAGTGTTGTACACACCGTGTACCAGTACTTGGCTGTGTAGCCGAGTACCTGGGCATTTCTACCTGTGTAGGGGTATATTGCTATATAGAATACATGGGTAGACCCTGTGAAGGGTAGCACGCCATATGGAAGTACATGAATTTTCCATGTAGACATTCAAACCAGTTGAGGGATAAATGCATGTAATTCATGTTGGGTACATGATGTGTACCCATATTACACGCCGTGTACCTGTGTTACATGCCGTGTACCTAGGGTGTTTACATACCGAGGCTGATAAGAATACACTCCCATGTGGTGAGTTGGGGGTACACAAAGTGTAATTTTTCTATAACCCTTTGAGTTTTTATCATACCTTCTGACCCCAGAGTTGGAACTTGATCAAATAATAGTCCATTATGAGTTGTTTTCCTCATAGATTAAAATGGTGAAACCTGTGTTAATTGGTGTTTTAGGGATTTTATCTAAATGAATAGGTTATTCCTCTAGTTATAATTTTCATTTTCCTCCCAAGAGTGAGACCAGAGCATGAATGATATGATGGGTGTTTAGACCAACCTAGTTGAGATCTTCATATGAGATGATCTATCATCTATATATCATGATCAATGATTTTAAATATGTTTCCCTTATGAGATGTTCCCTTATGTCCTATGAGGTCGTGAGAACCAATTCTTTTAAGTATCCCTTGATGGATTCCTTTGCCTGTACATCGATCTAGGGAGTCCCTTGTAGAATCCCTACACTCAAGTATCATTTAAGGGATCCTGGTTGTAGGACTCCTTTGTTTCTTATCATTTCAAGGATCCCCGTTGTAAGATATCTTTGGACATGTTTACCTAGAAAATATTAAGTAGGACGAATCTCAATGTTTGACTTGAGGGACCCAATTAGTGCTTATTATTATACCGACCCTGAGATGTTACATGAGGTTTAGGTAGAGATGGTTTTTGGGTGTCACCTGGAACCCGTGCCAAACTTGTAAGCCCATGGGGCTGTGTATGGAGTGTGGGGTTGGGAGTTTGGGCCATCCTCACTCATTTTTTATTGGCATGTTTTTTTATGATATAGTAATTCTTAACAGAAGTGTTTCTTGGTTAGTGGGTTTTAAGCATAATGTGAGGCTTCCTTATTCTTATTGGGATGCCTAGAGGCTCTTACTGGGATCTGGGTTGCTTATTGGGATGCCTGTATGTGCTTATATAGGATCCTTCTTCTGATCCATGTCATTTATGGTATTTTAGTAATAACTAGAAGTATTATATGGTACTTTTCCATTGAGCTTGGATATATAAAATTATTGTGGTATATATTTTTTTGGTTGTCCAGTGGTGTTTCCAGTTATCTGACTACTAAGACTTAAGTGTTTACTTATATTCCCTAAGTGATACTTGGATTCCCATTATAGGAATGCCTTGGATGGGCTCAGTGAGATGTTTATTTAAGTACCCCGAGTGATACTTGGATTCTCATTATAGGAATGCCTTGGATCAGAACAGTGTGATGTTTATTTAAGTGCCCTAAGTGATACTTGGATTCCTATTATAGGAATTACTTGAATGGGCTCAATGTTCTGATGATTCATGTACCCTGAGTGATACTTGTATTCCCATTGTAAGAAATACTTTGACGTGCTCAATTGATTTATTTCTTATATGCCCTGAGTGATACTTGGATCCAGTTTAAGGACGCCTTGGATGAGCTCAGTGGGATATTGAATGTAATTAAACCTTGAGTGAACCATGGATCCAGTTGAGGGATTCCATGGATGAGCTCAATGGTTGGGTATGTTTGTATACTGAGTAATACTTGGATCCAGTTGAGGGATTCCTTGGATGGGCTTATTAGGTAATAGAATTATATACCCTGAGTGATACCTTGATCTAGTTGAGTTATTCCTTAGATGGGCTCAGTGGGTGATAAATTATTTTCTTCGAGTGATAAGTGGATTCTAATTATAGGAATTCCTTTGATGGGATTATTGGGCTAATTAATTCTATTCATTTAGTGATAATTTTATTCCCATTGTAAGAATTACTTGGTGGGGATCATAGAATGGTTGTTCTATGATCGGAATGATGGTGCTCTTCTAGACCAGTCACAGGACTCAAGGGATGTAGCATGGCATCTCATGAGATGTCTGGACATACTCCCTAAGATATTTCTTTATGGGATTGTACTTTGATACACATTATCCTTGCTTTAGTGATTGTAGGTGAGTACATGTAAACTCAGGTGTAAGAAGAGTATCCTCTTGTGGTGACGTAGCTTGCTCAGTGACATTCCGATGTTGTCCAAAGTAGGTATATATCGATTGGTATTGAGGACACATATATCGACTTGATGTTACAAAACTTGAGTGGAAAGACATCTAGCTCAATTCCCTTTCACAAGAAGTCTAGTTTATTAGTATTATGAACCTAAGGTTTCACTGCTGTTGGATTTCTTGTTATTAGTTTCAAAAACCTTTTAATATTTATATCTATGTATATTTGTATAGGTAAGGGACGATAAATGTATACGTATATAGTTATAGAATCCATGGTGGAACTTTCCCAATTGACAGGGATTACATACCTTGGTTTTTATAGTGGGCTCACATTAGTTTTTCTTACCTTTTTGGTTGTGCTTTAGCTAGGATGAGTACATTGTTTTTTGCATACACTTTTAGCAGCATAGTTATAGGTTTCTTTTTGGGGTGGCATACTGAGATTATTTCATCACCCTTCACATGCACCTCAGTGTGTGTAGAAATTTTTTCTGATTTTATGGTTGAGACTGAGTATCATGGTGGATAGGGATGAGGCCTAGTGTTTCATGATCGAGTAGAGTTTCTCATATGGTTTTTCTGATTAGGCTGGTGTAGTTTGGTAGTTTCTAGATGCCAAGTACGAGGCATGGATCAGAGTTAGTAGCATATCCCTATATATTTATGTTAATTTTATTTTGTACTTTTATCTATATGGTCATCCTAGTGGGTGACCTATGTTGTATTGTATGACATAACTGTTTAGGCTTTTACAACATTCAATTTATTATTACAACATATTCTATTTCATTTTATTTACTACTTCTTCACTCTATTTACTTTCTGATATGTATGATGCGTAGATATTTTTGGTATTTTCTTACTTTTATAGGAGTGAATAGTCTCCCCACTACCACACCCTAGTCCCTTAATACTATTTTGAATCCTCTATAGTACATGGAGGAATGCTTGAGGCCTTGTAACCCATTGGCTCCAAGCATTGGTTTAATGGCATCTGGGTTGGGATGTTACTAAGTGGTATCATATAATTTTATTTTCTTGTTATTTAATATTTGGAATATGGTAGACAAGAGTATTATAAATGTTTTAGAACATAGGATGGATAATGGACTAGTGTATCGTGAACAATTGTTCCAGTAAGAAGTCCTGGTTGCTAGGTGTTTGGGATTTTTGTTATGATCTGTGATGTTATAGTTGTATATGATTTCACCTTGAGTGATGAATATTTTTTGTGGATGTTATGATTTAGTATGGATATTTGGATCTTAGACATTGGCAAGAGTCTAGGGATGTATTTTTACTCTAGGCCAGAAAAGGCAAGTGGCATCTCATTCATCATATTTAGCATGTAGGATTCACATCATACAAGCATGCTAGTGTGATTTTATAGACGATTGATGCCTTTGGGAATGTTTACATAGATATTTTTCTTCAAATGGATGTTTATGTGGATCTATATTGTGGAATCATTGTTTGAGGATGATGACCTAGTCCTCATTCACAAGAGGTGCAATGAACCTAGTAGGTTGATATGGCATGTGATGCCCTTTTTTTATGACCCTTTTTGGGGTTTGTTTCTTAGGTTTGTAGTTATCTTGTCAGATTATTGAGTACGATGCCAATGGATACTATGAATTTTATTGAAAACTCAACCTCCATGGGGTATTACTGTAAACTGATTCCTGATGAGTGTCTACTCGTTTTCTCTTCTACATTTGTTTTGTGACCTCCAAGGAGCAGTTCTTTCTGAGGATGATCAGAGAGGATCAGAACCATGTTGGCTATATTTTTATCTTTGAACCCCATTTTTAGTTATGATATATAACTTTTTTAAGAGGTTTTTATCTTTTTCTATAGGTGGGAGACCAAGAGTCCCTTGGTTTAGACTCGTATCTTTGTAGGTCGATGTTAGTTTTGTTCGAGGGTAGCCTGTGTGAGAGGCTATCCGATGTTCATAGATGAATATTTAGGTAGTGATATTGGATTTATGATCATTTTGAGATTGAGTCATGGTAGATGCTTGAGTTTTATAGTATAGTCATGTTGATACCTTCAGATTTTGGCGAAGCACCTTGGGTGCTTGTTTTTCAAGATTGGATTCGACATGCATGATTATTCGAGTGACAAACCTAGTTGACTGGTGTTTCTACTTTTTCAAATGTAGTAATATCATGGGTATATTCTCATTACTGGAATGATTTCGTGTGATGGGTGGTCATGGAATAAATCTTAGAACATGCGTGGTGCCAGATTTTGAATAGGAGTTCCAAGGGAGGTTTTGTCTTGTGAAACTGACGTGCTGCATAACATGAACAACATAGCCTTATAATGGATGAATTATTAGAGTACAAGTTAGGTGATAAAGATACATGATGGTTTCACAGGATATCATGTGAATCATGAATTGGTGATTGGATGAGTGTGAGTCGAGGACCGATGTTTTTTTGGACAAGCTCTAGACTTGGGTCCGAGAAGTTTTGTAAGAATGTTCATCTATCGTAGAGGTGACTTCATGAAATAAATTGGAACTCTGAGATGGTCAAACCCTAGATATATCTTGTCCAGGTTTTAATAGGATGTGAGTGTGTATCACAGAGAGCTGTAAAAACCTTTGGTAGACTCTCAGTGTACTCTTGTTAGAGATGATCATGCTCTATCTTGGTTCATCTTGAGTATGTTGAGTGAGCATCAACCTTACACTAATCTTATTTTCTATCTAGGTTTCTTTACTGGTGAGGAAGGAAAAATTCCGAGGTTGTGGTTGAGGATTGGGGTAAGGTAACACATATGGTGAGGAGTGAAACTTTGGCCATTAGACGGTGATGAACCTCAGTTTCTGTTGAACTTAGGTGTTTGTTGTGGGCTTTTGTGCTTGGAGGCTGATTTTGGGACAACGATAAGGGTATTCCTTTGGTGGGAAGTACCAGATTGGTCGTATCTAAATGTCTTCTGTATAGAAGGCAATTTTTAATGCTATAAGGATGATCATTGGATAGTCTAGATAGCTTGATTGCGCAGATTCTTGGGTTGAGATCATGGATGATTATACTTTCAACAAGTTTCTCTAGGATGAGAATGTTTAAGGTTGGGAGTTTTCAAGAACCCGTGTTTTTCCAAACTGATGTTCTGGGCAAAAATTTTAATTTTTCTTTCGAGATGATCGTGAGTGGTAAAATAGTCATTTACCCACCAGATGATCTTGGATAACTTTTTTGAACACCCCGTTGGTCCCAGAATAGGGTGTTTACCCTAGGATGGGAGTTCAGTGGAAATAAGAGCCATTCAAATTTTGATGGAATAATTAATAATTAATATTTATTAAATTAAATATTAATTTATTTTAATAGGTTCATTTAGACATAAACTTTGAACAAAGTTTTGGATTTATATTCTATATCCACCATTGAGTCTGGAATGAGGTGTTTATCCTATGTGACGTATAAACTTGAGTTTGGCACCAGGGCCGACCCAAGCCCATTTTTCTCTGTTTTCTTTTCTTTTATTTCTTTTTTTTCATTTTTTGTTCCTTCTTCTTCTCACATACACCCCTCCAAGGGCTCATACAATACGTGAATGAGAGATCATAGGTAGAGGGAGAAAGGTAAAGAGATATTAAGAGAGGGAGGTACCACTACATAGATCTTGACACGCCAGATCGACGTGTAGAATTTGTGGAACGCCAAACAGACCCAAGCTTCGATGGTTTCTTCCCAAAGGTTGGACCATTTACATTTTACCAGTAGATACCCATAGATTTTTTCCCAAAATTAAATCATTTTTATGATTTTATAAGGCCCCTAGTGTCTAGATATTTTGTTTTAGGGTTTAAATGGGTGTTTCGTGCGATCCAAGTGTTTTCTATTCAAGAAAACTAGGGTACATGGTGTGTGGTTCAGCATAAAATGCCATGTGTTCTTCTTGTTTAGGGAAGACAAACATTAAGGGGTAAAAACTATATATACGGGTGTACATGCCATATACCAGTACTCAGCAATGTAGCCGAGCACCTAGGCATATCTACCCATGCAGTGATACATGGTCGTATAGTGCACATGACCAGACCCAGTGTAGGGAAACACACTGTGTGGAAGCACATGACCTGGCGAAGTAGATGGACAAGCTAGTTGAGGGACACATGCATGTACCCTATGTTGGGTACACGTCATGTAGCCATGTTACATGCCATGTACCAGTGTCACACGCCATAAACCTAGGGAGTTTACACACCCTGGCCGGTTAGAATATATGACTATGTGGTGAGTTGGGGGTACACACCATGTATGGTCTCTACACACAGTGTACTTCCCTCTGTAACCCTTAGAGTGTTTTACATGCCTTATGGTCTCGAATTAAGAACTTTCCCCAAAATTAGTCCATTACGAGTAGTTTTCTATGTATATCATGATAGTGAAACTTGTGAAGCATTATGAGGAATCCAAATGGGTGTCTGGGGCTTATATATAAATGGAGAGGTTCTTCCTCTAGACATTGTTTTCATTTTTCTCCTGAGAGTGAAACCAAAGAGTGAATGATAGGTTGGGTGTTTGGACCAACATAGTTGAGATATTTATATGAGATAATCTATGAGATATCTCACATGACCTATGAATTTAAGGATATTTCCTTTATGAGATGTTTCCTTCTGGCCTATGAGGTCATGAGACCATATGCTTCTAAGGATCCCATAAGGGATGACTTTTCTTGTACACTGATCTAGGGATTCCTTGTAGGATCCCATTAGTCATGTATCGTTTAGAGGATCCCCGTTGTAGGATGCCTCTATTGATTATCATTTAAATGATCCCCATTATTGGATGCCTTCACTCGTGTTTACCTAGAGGATCTCGAGTGTATTCTAGTTAGTGTTTGACTTAAGGGACCCAGTGGGTGCCCATTGTTTTAGTGACCATGAGATGTTCCATCAGTTTTGGGTAGAGATGGTGTTTGGGCATCACTAAGAAACTATTCCCAACTAATAAGCATGTGGGGTTGTGTCTAGAGTGTTTGGTCAGACATTCAGGCCACCCTCACTCATTTGTTTCTTCTTGACATGAAGTACCCTAGTATCCAAATGTGAATAATTGTTCTATTGGGATGCCTGAATTTTGTTCTTGGGATCCATTTTGCTTACTGGGATGCCCATACATGCTTCCCTGGGATCCAGCTTCTGATCCATGTTATTTATGATATTTTATTGATACCCAAAATTATTACCTGAGACTTGGTTATTGATCCCAGATATGTTTATATATTGTGATATATTTTTTTTCAGATGTCTAAAGGTGTTTACTGTTATCTGGTTGTTGATACTTACAAGTTTACTTGTATTCCTTGAGTGATACATGGATTCCCATTGTATGAATGCCTTGGATGAGCTTAGTGGGAAGTTTATTTAAGTACCCTGAGTGATACTTTGATTCCCATTGTAGGAATGACTTAGATAAGCTCAGTGGGATATTTATTTATGTACCCTATGTGATACTTGGATTACCTTTGTAGGAATTCCTTGGATGGGCTCAATAATCTGATTATTCGTGTACCTCGAGTGATACTTGGATTCCAATAGTAGGAATTCCTTGGATGACTTCAGTGGGTTGATTTATTATATTCCTTGAGGGATACTTGGATCCAGTTGAGGGATTCCTTGGATGAGATTTGTGGGCTATTGAATGTAATTAAATCTTGAGTGAATAATGGATCCATTTGAGGGATTACATAGACGAGCTCATTGGTTGTAAATGTTTGTACCCTGAGTGATACTTGGATCTAGTTGGGGGATGAATTGGATGGGATCAGTGGGTGGTACAATTATATACCCTGAGTGATTCTTGGGTTGAGTTAATGGATGCCTTGGATATGCTCAGTGGGTGATAACTTTTTCGATCTTAGTGATTCTTGGATTACCATTATAGGAATTCCTTGGATGGGCTCAGTGGGCTAATGAATTCTATGCCTTGAGTGATTCTTGGATTCCAATTGTAGGAATTCCTTGGATGGGCTCATAGGCTGGTTGTTCTATGATCATAATTATGGTTCTATTCCAGATAAGTTACAAGACTCGAGGGATGTAGCATGGCATATCAAGAAATATCTGAGCATACTCCCTGAGGTATTTTTTATGGGATTCATTATTGGTATATGATATCCTTGCTTCAGTGATTGGAGGTGAGTATGTGTGAACCCAGGTGTAGGGAGAGTATCCTATTATGGTGACCTATATTTCTTAGATACTTTTTGGAATTGGTCGAATCATGTATATATTGATTGGGATTGCAGACCTAGAGATTGAATTGATGTTACACAGTTTGAGTGGAACAACGTCCAACTTAATGACCTTTCCCTGGATGTCTAGTTGACTGGGACTACATACCTACGGTTCGACTGCTATTGGATTTCTTGTTACTGGATTCACATACCAATGAATATTCATATATATGTATAGTTATAAGACTATACATGTATACCTATATAGTTGTAGATATCCATGGTGGAACAATTCCAGTTTAAAAGGATTACGAACCTTTGGTTTTCTTGAAGTATCATGTTGGTTTTTCTTACCTTTTTGGTTGTGGTTTAGCCAGGATGAGCACTTTGTTCTTCTATAAACTTTTAGAATCACAGTTATAGGTTTGTTATTGGGGTGGCCTACTAAGATTCTTTATTACCCATGCACATGCACCTCAGTGTACATATAGACCTTATGTATGATTTTAAGGTTGAGAATGAGTTTAATGGTTGATAGGTACTGTGACCATTATTATATGATCAAGCGGAGATGATCATGTGGTTCTTCTGAGTGGTTTGGTTCTGTTCGATAGTATTTGGAGACTGGGTATGTGGTCTGGATAGGATTTAGTAATAGAGCCTTGTAATTTGTTTTTCAGTTTCTTTTATACTTGTATCTGTATGGTCAACCTAGCGGCTGACCAAAAATGTATTGTATGACATAGCTGTTCAGGATTTTACAGTATTTCATTTATTATAATATAATTTTCTATTTCAGTTTGTTTACTACTTCCATACTCTGTTTACTTTCCACTGTGTATGACTGAAAAATAATTTTTTATTAAATAATAAAACCCTTTTATGGGATTGAGTGAGAACCCACACACTGATCCACCACACAAAAGGAGTAAAACATCAAAATACATAATCACTTTCTTCTATAAGAGATAAAACAAAATGTGACATGCACCCTATGAATTAGATTATAATACCTTCGTTGAAGCCACTTATCATGATTCAGTCTTGGGAAACATTAAATAACGCTATTGAATTAACCTCTGGTTCAACTCCTCATGTAAACAGGATTACCCGAGTTTTCATGTACCATCTTTCTGGCCTGACCCCTTGGGGAGAGGGGAGGGTAATTGGTGACATTCAGTTTTATTTTTCAAATAAAATGTCGCACCTCATATCCAAAACATTATTTCAAAGTAGAGAATCTACCCTAGTCATGAGTTTTGGATACCATCCTCAGTAAAGACAAGATGACACTTTGTTCCCTGCACTCAAGTAGTTCCTCTTTCCATCCTTTCGTCACTAGAATAATTTCCTTATTACCGATGAGGACTCCCTCTATCCCCTGGAGATTACCAAATGAATTGATACTAAAACCACCATCCTTAAAAGACATTTCAGCTGCCCTGTTAATAAACTTATCATATGCAAGAGTGAGAAAACTAGAACACCTTTCACCTATGGATTCCCCATGGTGATTCATGTTGAAATTAGAATATTTGGTCTTTATACCTTGGTAAAGAGTTAATAATTCTCCATCCACAATGGGTTTTTTTCCTTTCTTCTTCTTAAGAGAAAAACTATTCACCACTATATTCGGATGGGAGGGAACCCCATCTATCTGGGTATGAGAAGAATGAGATGGAACCCCCAATGCAGGAGGAGTAGAGGCAGCGACTAACTCCACATTATTAGGAGGGAACTTGAATCCCATATCAAGCTAGGAAGATGGAGCATTAGCCTATTGAATTCCCTCATCAAAAAGAATAAGGCCACCTGCATTTGGTACCTATCGGCCAGAAGCCGAACACTTGGTAGTGAGACCATATTTCAGGTGCTGCATGCCCCGACGTTTGCGATGCCTACACTTTTTTCCCATGTGATCTTGATGATGACATGAAGGAAAATATCTAAACATCCCCTCATAATGAATCAACTTCTAGAAGCCTTCCTTGAGTCCAACCCACAGACAAAGACTCTTCAGGAGTGACTTCGAGATATCTAGATCAACATAGATGCATTACCTATGAGAGTTTTCTAGAAGAAGGGTTGGCTCATCAGTAAGAAGGAAGAAACCCAGGAAATCCCTGATTCCTTTGAGAATGTCTGGATTCTAGAAGCAAAGAGGTAACCCCAACAACTGAAACCAAACTTCCATCCTTTTAAAATCCTGTTTCTTATTGAAGTAAACAGTCCAAAAAAGGAGAAGAAAAATATGGTCATCATAAAGCTGGGATTGTGATCCCCAAGAACAAGTAAAATCATCCTCTAAATGAATATGAACACATAAATTACATTTATTGAGAACCCCAACAGTAGCTAAGAACATCAGATTCTAAGATGATATGACATACTATTCAAAGACCTCCAATGATAGATGATTAGAACCAAATATGGTGATGAGAGTGAGAGTATGAAAGGAGGCCGCACCATGGAACTCTACTGTTGATAGCCCAAATTCCAAATAACCCTTGAAAGAAGTGGTAGGATTCATTCCGATTAGGATTGGAGGGATAGATGGGACCTCTGAAGGAAGTACAGAAGATGGCGAGGTAACCCTATGCAACTCCAGAAGGAACGACAGACAATGGATCATCATCCAAACAACTAGTCCTCCCTAAAAATATCCATTTTGGGAGGCTGGAGCTGACACAATGCTTGTCGATGGCAGTACCGCTACTGAGGTGCCGCCACCCACACTCATCTGGCTCCCCTCTCCCTATTCTATTGTGTATGATACATATTTATTTTCTCTATTTTCTTACTCTGATATGAGGAAATATTCTTCCTAATATTACACCCTAGGCCCTCGCTACTATTCATAAGGCTCTATCATATGGGGAGGTGCACTTGAGGCCTTGCAACCCACTGGTTTGGAGTACTGGTTTAGTGGAAGTCAGGTTGGGATGTTACAATCTTAGTGGTCAAGGTTCACTCCCAAGACCATATTAGTCTATTTCATGATATACAAATATTTACCCAATGCCTTGGAGGGAGATACAGGTCCCACCCATCTCATAATGAAATCATACATACATGTTCTATGAGATCATAAACCATAATTTTAACAAAATTGATAAAATAAAATGGGTATCATAAACATGAAATCTTATCCTAACCTTTTGAAAAGAGATAGGATAAATAATCATTTCATCAAAGCATAAACCATGAATAGAAAATGGTATCATGAACATATAACCCATTAAAGATAAATGGATTTCATAAACATATAACTTGTAAATGTGAATGAGGTGCATGAATGTTATTCCATCAAAATATTAACCATTCAGAGAAATAATTTGAATGGAAAATTGAATCATATCCCCAATAAGTAATGAGTAAAATCCACATATGTCATCTTAGATGGAAAATTAATTTTCAATATCATTTAAAAACTATTCAAGAAAATATCCCTTCTTTTTTATAAAATCCTTTTTAAAACACAAAACCTTTTTAAAACCATTTTATTTGAAAATAAACATTAAAAATTAAAAAGAAAGCTTGAAAACATTTTGAAAACAATTTATTTTAAAACACTCTAAAAAAATATAATTAAATCTTGAAAATGTTTTAGAAACCATTTGTTTTAATTTTTTTAATACTTATAAATAAAATTTGAAAATATTTTAAAAACCATTTCATTGAAAACACATTGAAATATTATAAAGAAATCTTGAAATGTTTATAAATACATTTCATTGAAAACACATTGAAAACTTATAATGGTAGATTTAATTTTTTTGAAAACCATTTCTTGGAATTTTTTTAAAACATATAAATAAAGCTTGAAAATATTTTTAGAAAACATGGTTTTGAAAGAACATAGATTTCTGACCAAAGAGAGAGGTAAAGTCAGAATTTATTAAAAACACTTTATTAATCATCTTATGTAACAAAGAGGTCAAAAATGATACCAATACATGATGATATCATGAATAATTAGAGGAGAATAAAAATAATGATATTTCTCGATATATGGATCATAATATTTTATCAATGGAAGCATAACCATAAACAATATCAATAAATGATGATATTGTTTTAATAAACTCTCACCACTTGTTAAATTTTAAATATAATATCAATGTAAGAATAAGAAATTACATAAAGCTTAAAATATCATTAAAAGAAGGATGATCATGATATAACATGTAAAATGTTATTATACACTTTGTAAATGAAGATAAGTGCATAACATGACATGGGCCTTAAATAAGTCAAATTGAGGAAAAATTATTTTACTGATTTGGTAACTTTTGAAAAACAACCATGAAATAAATATCATAGAACAGATATGTAAATACACATAGATATAAGTATAATAATCATGTAAAATATTAATGTTCATTATATACACCACAAAAAATAAATGAATCTCGAATAAGGCATAAATCGCACGAAAATAAAAGTGAGATGAAATTCCCTTACCTTGTGTCTTGACTTTCGTAATACACATAAAAGACTACTATATAATAAGTATAATTTTATTATACATCATTATATAACTGTATTGTTATATCTAATACCATATATTATTTGATTATGACTCTATATTACCCACTTATTAACAATTCTATGTTATGGTTTCGGTTTGGGTAATATCTTCTTTGTTCTTCATACATGTTTATACTTATTATTCTTGACCGTATTACTTAGATCATGATTTAATAAATTATATATTGTAAAAAATTGTATAAAAATCATATATTTATATACATATTCAGTATATATTTAATTATAATAATCTATAAAATATATAAAGATGAAATGGAAGACACCGTTAAAGGATACGATAGACCGTACATACACATGAACACTATTTCCATTTTATAACCGTATTAAAAGAAAGTAAGTAAATGATATATATATATACCATAATTAAAGTATAATTATTATGTTATATATATATCATATATTTTCACTAAAACCATCCTTGACACATTCTATAAAATGTGTGGATGAATCACATCGCTTTGACGAGACGATAGTCCACACATCCACAAACGATGTTATCATATTTAAATAAGATGGAAAGTATAAAGGCATAAGTTATAAAATAATTACATAATAATTAATTAAGAATAAATAAAATATCATTTCCATCATAAATCCCGACCATGAAATGTGTTAAATGTAAAATAAACAACATCATTTCGTTATGAGGTAGTTCTCCGTACACAATAATGATAATTTTGTTACCCATTAGATGGAAGTGTGTGTAAGTGAAGGTAAAAAACATCATATAACAACATTTAAGTATATTAAGGTCCGTTTTTTTATTATATAAACATTTAATAAAGAGATTTGGGGGAGTTTTAAACCGAAATAAAACTAAATTGCTTGAGGAAATATGTTACCTCTTCGAGCCAATGTGTCTTGAGATGTGTGGTGAAGTGGGAGGAGAAGGGGTTTTTTTATAGTGGAGGAGGAGTGACACTCTGTAAATTTTTGGAAAGGGAATTCCATCCACATTTTTTATCATTCAAAGTGGATCAAATAATGGTAAAAATTTGATACATGGGAGGATATGGTATAAATATGTTCATAAAATGGATTTTTAACAAGTTTCTAGGTCATTTGGGCCCATAAGATTAAGGTTTAGTCCCTTATTAAGCTTAATCTCACCTTAACCATTGTAATTAATTGTAATTAATTTTACTAATATTTTTGATAAAAAACTAAGTTTACCATATTATAAAATATAAATTATTATAATTCAAAATATTTAATACTATTATATAAATTAAAATAAAAAAGTGGCATAAATTAATTTAAATTTAATACTACAAACGGGATGACAATACACGTTAGTGAAGTAAAAATGTTCAAAAGTTTTCTATGTTTTTATAGTTGATTTCAAAGTGAATATTATTCTAATTACTTATAGTCGATTAATTTATAAAAAAATATATCTAAAGAAACTTTTATCAAAATTAAAATATAATTTATCATTATCAATAAATTATATGAAAAAGAAGTTTTTAGTTAAAATTCAATATTTGCACTATATATTTAAAAATAAAACTTCAATGAAAAACAAAAAAAATCACCCAAAACTAATTTTTATGTTTTTATTTCAAATAGAATTTTTATTTTGACATAGTATCTTATCTTGGAGTTGTGAAAAATGTAGTCCAAACATAGAACTTTCATATAAAAAAGCTAGATTTAGTGTTATAATAAATGAAAAATTTCAAAAAAATAATAGATTCATTCAAAAAAAATATTTCAAAAAATTTCTAGGTGTTTGGTAATGAAATCCATCTCAAGGGGCGATCCAAATTAGCTCCCTTTTAAAATGGATAACTAAGTAGCTGTCGATAGTTATGGTCAATCACATTAGGAAAACTAAGAAGAAATGGGATTTGTGTAAGTTTTCAAGTGTTAATAAATTATCCAAATGAAAAAGATGAAGGGAATATATGACGAAGTGAAATAATTTCTAAAAATAAAATTAAAAAAAAAGTAGATATGGAACAAACGTGTAACAAACGTGCTGAGGATATAATTATGATCAAGGATTAATGCAATATTATTTCTTTGGTAATGGATTTAGTAATAAAAATTATTTATACTAAGGATTCAATTAAATTATCATTTCTTTGTCAAAAAAATAAACAATTACATGATTAAAGCAATACCCCATGGTATAGTGATTATTTTGTTGAAACATGTTCAGTTTCTCTACCCCTAAAACAAGCAGTAATGAGATCACCTAATTCTCATGGAATATCTTATTGTAACTCATTAAGGTTTCACCATTGGTATTATTTTTGGTTTTATACGACACTAATGGTGAATAAAGAATTATATTAATTGAAGAAGTTGTAAAAAATAATCATAATTAAAACCACACTTTAGAGTTTCAGTTATAAATAAATCACAATCATTATTACAACCCCAATATGAGGGAAAAATCCTCATATAACAATAGTTATAGTGTACGGGTTGAGAAGATCCTCAACCCCTATCATGAATATGATAGGAGACAGGGATGGGGAGAAGAAAAAAATTACACTAAAACAAAATTGAAAACATGAAAGAGAAACATAAATTTGGATTTGAGGGAGGTTGAGTGGCAACACCTCCCCCAGAATCTTCAACAATAATTTGGATTGATGTACCTTGTATTTATAGAAATTGAGAATACACGACATGTACCATAAAGTATATAGTGTGCAGTCAATTTAACCTTACTTGGATTTGGTTTCTCCACCCGTATGTGAGCCACTGAGCCACCCCTTTGAATTTAAACACATTGGCATTCAGTTGGTGGGGTACACGATGTGTAGAGCCTCCCCACATGGTGTGTAGTTACAAATTCAACCAGTAACTAAATCTATAAGGACATACATGACATGTAATCTGGTTTTCCATGGTGTGTATTATCTGGATGGCTACATGGGAGTGTACTCGGATTTATCTAACCATGTCTGGGCAATGGTACATGATATTTTTTTATAAATTACATTCTATGTATATATTACCATTAATTCTGATTACTTATGATTTGTTACTTTCACAAGGAAACAATTTAAAATAATTTTAAATATCAAAATAAATCATTTTATCTACAAAAAAATATATATTTGGTGAAAACATGTTCTTATACTCAATAAAATGTTAGAAAATGTATACAAAAATCAGAAGCATCAGTGTTACAATGAAATGTTATGAACATTGATTTTGAGGAAATAAATTTTTATTGAATGTAATAAAAATTAAAATCATTCATAAAATTAAAATAAGTCGGTTATAAGTGAATTTAAATTCATTTGATGATAAAAAGATTCTTTTTTTATAAAATGTTTTTTAAAAAACATATTTTTTTCTTAATTAATTAAATTAATCACAATTAATGATTGATTTTAATGAAAATTAAATATTATATATTCAATCAAATATATTATTATTCTTATAATGGTTATTACTTATAAAATAATTATATTATGTTCATTTTATGCTTGAAAAATGTATTTTAATTAAAATTGTCTTCATAATGTTTTTTGGGTATAATTTTAAATTTAAATTTAACAAATATAGTGATTTTTTTGATAAAATGGTATTAAATATGTGAATTTAAAATTTTAATATTTTCAAAATAGGTTAATTTCATTTTTGTTTAAAATAAATAATAATAGATGTAAAAATTACTTACTATGGTTAAGGAAAAAATGGTTATAGAGGGGTTAAAATAAAAAGGAAAGAGTTAAAATAACTGAAAAAATGTCAAAATGATATTGGTTTAATGTATTTATATCATATATAGAACCATATTCCAAATTTATAAAATTTATATCCCATTTACAATGAATTCGAAATTATATTTTTTAAATAGCAGAATAATTTCAAGTGTGCAATGCCCCTCACTTATAAAAGGGAACCATAACTTCTATATTATTCACAATTTTATGAGCCACATAGCTTGACTGAAATCTATATAAATATCTCACAAACTTTTCTATCAATATTTTATATATTTAAAAACTACTAAGAGACCATTATAATTATATTTAATAATAGATACAAAGGATGATTTAAAAAGTAGTAGAACTCTTAATTGAGTCCTTACATGTTCATTACTTTTTCTACCACCTTGAAAACAATCATAATAACTATTTCATAATATGATAAGTATCTAAAATATATTAAAATCTTATTATATTTATGGTAAACCACTTTTCACTTCCTTTTCTATCCCATGAGAAATTGAAAAATCATCCTGGTATACATGTGGACTACCACCTTTATAAAGGGATGCGTTTTGTTTTTATTCATCGTCTCTCATGGATGGTTATATAGATGGATATAATCGATATATATGATATTTATATCATTTTTATATTTTTTATACATAAAACATTCTTTAATTTCTCATCCTCTCTTCCATTGGAAAATGATAATGTTGCTTAGGTGTACATGTGGACTTCCATCTCTACAGAGAGAAATGTGATTTTTTTTCATTTTTTTCATTACATGAAATTAAATAAATATAGATATAATGAAAATATAATATATTTCTGATTATATTATTATTATTACTTAAATGTGTATATTTATTGAATATTTTTCATTAAATCCATCAAAAAGTGGAACCATCACGCATACGTGCATAAAAAGTACCATCTCTATAAAGTGATGTAAATCATTTTTCGTCACCATCCAATATGACTAGTTATAAATGTTTTTATAATGAATAAATTTTAAATTTATTAAATAAGTGATATTATATAGATAATTACATCATGATCATGTTTTGACGACCAAAACCATCGAATTGATTTTTTTGGAAATATTCCATTTTTCATCTGAATAATGAATTTAATTAATATTTTTTTTTAAATATTAATGTGAAATTATAATAGAAAAAATATAGTATGATATATATGAAACTGGTTCTAGAATATATGTATAATAAATTCATATCTATTATATAGGATATTTTAAATCATATTAAGTAAGACAAGACTTGATGTATGTATTCTTTGTCTTAATATTATTTTTTGAGACATGTTTTATATTATGAACATATTTGGGTTTATATGGTATATAAACATTCCATATGATATATTATATCATGCATATATTCATATTCAAGGTATTTAATGTTTTATTTTATTTTATTTCTTTCAAGGTTTTTATGATTGAAAAATTATCAATGATGTAAGGGTTTATGTCCCAATACCATTTCCTTTCAGGATTGTCAATTTTTAAATAACATGAATGGAAATAATTTTATACATATCTTTTAAAAACATCATATTTTAATTTAATAAAATTATTCTTTTTTATATCATGTTTTCCATTCCTTATATATTATTTTTATTTAAAATGACCAAAAAACATTTTTAATAAATGCTAACCTTATTTATCCTCTTTTGTTTATGATTTTTTCATTCAATATATATGTTCTTAAAAATGTTTTTTAAATTTATTATCTAAATATAAATATATTTTAAAGATTATTTTTAATAAATTTAACATTATTTACAAATTTTTTAATGGAATCTTTTAAATTTTTTCTGTACGTGTAATCTTTGACTTCCTTTACGAATGTGTGAAATGAATTATTATCTTTATCTTTACCAAATGAATTGATTTTATTACCATTATGACCATTATTTTATTTGAATCTAAATTTTTATGATTCCATGGTTATTTTAAAAGAATTATTTTTCTCCAATTCTTTGAAAATTTTCATTTTAAAAATTCAATAAATAAAAAGGGCGTTCTCTCACAATTTCACGATATATTTTCTTTCTTTTATAAAAGAGATATTTCATCTATGTTAACATACTTTAGGAATTATTATTCATAAATAGGGATATGATACTATGGTCCCATCCAAATTATTTCTATGAATGTCTTATAATGTTGACTTTTAGGGTTGATTCTATGAAACCTAATAGTTTCTAATGGTTTAATAGAGTCCCCAGTCTGGCAAGCTGAGGTGGATCTTGAGCTGCTATATCTGAGACTTTCTTAAAAGCTCTCCTGATTTTGTGGACTGTAGTCCAAAAATTGGATGGATGCATCAACCTACATCCACTCAAATCACCTGGCTCAAATGACCGTTGGATGATTTCTAACAATTCTGTCACTTGATAATATAACTGCTCTAAACGAGAAGCCTTTTCAATATTCTCATTTTCTTGATGCAAGAGTAATTCTACAACTTGTTCTTTGTATTCCTGATTTTGGGAAGAACTAGTTGAGGCCTATTCCTGAGAAATCCTTTGATTACACACAAAACCAATTGACTATGGCCGGCCGCGGGCAATAACATTACATGAGACCACTTTTGGTGGACTTTTTTGGTTGGAGAGTACAGTGAAATGCAGTGCTCCATGAAAACCCCACCCCCTGATATGAATACCAGATGGGGCATTGGCAATTAACTAGCACAATCTTTTTAGTGCGCCAAGGAATGAACGCTGAAGGGATCTCTGCTACTTTTCAACCTTTAGATATTGAGAAACTGAGAGAGATGCCAAATCAATTAGGGGTTGTAACCCTTATATTATCTTGACATGATTTTCATATTAATCATAATATAATATTTTCTTTTTGAATTGACAATGATTTTTCCACAGGTTCTTATGATCATATTTAACACTTATGTATGGTTTTCATTATGTGGAAGGTGGTTCTAATTATAAATCACTCCAATTAATTGGGTAAGTAATGATATATCATAAGATAATATAAACTAGAATGGTTAGTGAACCCAATTTGTTAACCAAATATATCTACAATGATAGTAATAGATGTGAGCCATGACTAAAGTAATGATGAATTATTGTGTGATCCCAATTCACTATGAGGCTCTTTCCACTATGATATTCTTAGAAGTGATAATTAACTAATTAAATTCTTTTAAATGCTTTTCTGTATACCAAAAACATATGTCTTATGCATATGATTTGTTCTCATGTATAATTAATAATTATTAATTATTCTACACTCTTATAACTTATGTATTTTATTATGGAAAATACTTATTTCATGACTCATTATTAATAACATTTCACTTATTGGGTATGAAATTTAAAAGTTCTTATCCTATTATCATAACAATATTCTTATCTTATTTTCACTTGTGATCATTACTTGATACTAACTATAATTAACATTATCGAGTATCTGAGCTCACCCTTTATAATATTTTCATTTCCCCATGTTATAAATAATTTTCTTAAATATGGTATGTCTATTAATGTTATTGCGTGAGAAGAATATTATGAAATATATTCAAGATCATTTATGAAATAATATTATTATGCATATAGTATCTAAATAAATTAAACCTTTATGGTTCAAGGGAATATATTATTGTATAATTTATGTAATATTCATCTTGAATTATGTAGTATATTTATATATTAAATGCTTTGGTCACCTCATTTTTGGTAATATCAAAGAGGAAACAAGTGACTTGCATCATTATCCAATGATTTTGACAAGAAATATCATTGGATTGTAAAAATTTATTCCTTATCCCCTCAGTCATGAGAGAGAGGAAGATGATTATTTATCATTATTAAAAGAGTTAATGAGATATTCTATATAGGGTTTTTAAAATATCTCTTGGTAGAATCGATTGCGAACAATCTACACATTAGCTAAAATGAAATAAATAGGATCATAAAGTTAGGGATTAAAAGTTTTTCTACTCATAGAACCATTAATTATTTTTATTATTCTAAGTACACCCCCTGTAAAATATTTATAAAAATAAAATAATTATTATATTCCCATGAATTTCACTAAACTCAAAGATTAATACATCATTTTCATTGGGGTCTTTAACTCAGTCTGACGACCTTCTCCGACATTTATCAATCCTCGAATAACAGATATTTTCTTATTAAAATAAATATCATTATATTTTTCATCTAATAAATTAATAAATTTTATATTAACTAAACTTCTAAATAAATATCTATTTTAATATTCAAATAAAAAATAAGTATTTAATTAAATAAATAATTTTTTATTACCTTATTAACAATAAATAATATATAAATATATATTATATTCACTATCTATAAATAATATTTATTTAATATTAAACTAACCAATACTCTAAACTAAAATTACTAGTGATTTAATTTATATGGTTTACATAATCTGAAATAATAATATTCGATAATAATTAAAAATATTTATTCTTAATATTGAATTAAAATAGAATTTAAATGGGAATCTATATGTATGTATTGTGTGACCCTATTGGCATCGTTATCAATGGGATTGAATGAAAATTTATAAAGTTTGTCATCATCATCTATAATCGCATTAATTAACACATATAGAATGAAGTTTATTTGAAAATGATAACAACCCCATGCAGACAAATAAATTGTAAAATAATTGATTTTTCCCAATTAATCACTATGCCATTTTCATAATCTATGTCATTAACCTATATGATATATTTAACTTTACTTAACTATATAATATAAAATCATTAATGAACTACTGTGTAAAAAAGATTTAATCAGATTGTTACATTTCAATCAAAGGTCTAGTGATATAATCTTACATATCTGAGAATGGAAAATCCATTTATGAATAAATAAATTAATTCCATATCACTTATGATTCACCAGACACAAACTATTTCTCCAAAATCATATATAATCATAGTATTAAACCATCTACCAATTTAGGTGATTCATGTTTTGCATTAATAGTAATCTATTGTAAAAAGGACTAATACACACTTACATGTATAGGAAAATCCAATGAAATATATAACATGTGAAATTCCTATTGAAGATTTTGTCCTCATAACATCTCTTTTTAGATGTTTCAATGTTCGTGATTAATGGGAAGAATATTCATTGTCAAATGAGGACCCAACACCTGTCTACCAAACATTAATTTTTTCTTATTAGATAGATTTCATTCAGACTATAAGACATATATTTAGAATATTTCAATAGAATTTCAATGTTTTCATTATAGTATGAAACTATAATTAACATTTGATGCAGTATATAGTCTCTATATTTTTTCACATTGATAATATTTATAATAACCCTCATCATGTTATATGATATTTATTATTCTTGAAATTCATTGTTTAATGTTAGTTGGTTCCATGGAAAAATCACCAACACCAACTTCACCTGGTTCCATTATAGTAAATAATAGAGTATGTTACTAATTAAATAATTCATCAAAACCCATATTGTTGAAAAATATATTCAGGAAAATATATTTAATCATTATGTATTATTTTATATGTTATGTTATTAATTCATTCTCCTTTTATAAGAACTATAAGTGTAAATGCTTTTTGTTTCCTTACTAATTATTATCCATGAATCATATTCTTCAAATATCATAGAAAAAAACTCTTTTTTCACTATATAATTTCATGAAAATATATTCCTTTATTATTTTATTGTATTTTTCGTTTTTGAACATTAATAAAAAATCTAACACTAATTTAAAAAAAATAGAACACATGAACCTTCCATTGAAACAATCTCCCACATTAGTTTTAGTTTTCGATTCTTCCATAAATTAATATCATTAAACTAACTATTTATTTTAAAATATGGGTAGTGATTTCATTCCATATTTATTTTTAAATCCAAGGATCCAATTTTTTTGGATATATGGTGTATTCTTACCACCATTTTACAAAAAAATCAATGGAAAATTCCCAAATATTATACAATTTCTAAGAATTCATGAATTAAATTTTTTAAATTTAATATTATTAATATATTTGAAAACAAAAATAATGTCTAGAATTATCTTCATTAAATAGAAACAAAAATGGGTAATGTATATTATATTCCACTCATTTTATTGAGAATAAAAAAAATAAAATTCTTTCTTTATCACACTTTTTTTAAAATACATTTACATCGAAGCTTATTAATTCCATCCCAAATATGATTCCAAAATATATTTAATTAGTGAACTTTAAACATCATGAAAAGTAATTAATAAATACTTTAAGGACAATTTACAATACACATGGTGTAGTAAATGAGTTTATAATTCCAAAACATCAATGATGTCTATTCCACTAACTTACATCCATAGAAGCATGAAACATGCTAATTTACCTCATTTATATATCTTCAAATTATTTCAATAACACTTTCAAAATATTTTAACAAATAATAATCAATGGAAAATTTTCATGAGTTATAAAACTATTGGATCATCCTTAGATAATAAATTTCCCCTTTTTAAATGTGTCTGATAACCTATAAAACACAATATATTGTCCCGCAAAAATTATTTCATCTCTAACACTAATTATATTAATATTAGTCACCCTTGAACCACCCTTTAAACAACTTTTCATATCCTAAAATCGATGATATCAATATTTTATATCAAAACCTAATAAATTAAGAGATCTTTATTATATATTTATACAACTCCAGCTTAATCAATCCTTCATCTTCATTTTTGGATATATAAGATAAATAAGAATAAAAATAACTACTTGAATTACAATTTTTTATTTTATTCCAATTGTTAATCTATAGATTATTCCTTTGATATTACTTGAATATATAATTGGGATGATTCAACTTTGCCATTTTTTTTAGATATTAAATTATCAAAATTTTTATTATTTATAATGCATTCAAACCATTGATTATACATTTATATTAAACCTTCAACACATAAAAATAAATTATAACAAAACAATACATGGATATTGGTGTAAATATTGACCATCATCAAAATGTGGAATGTGTTTGATCATCATAAAACAACCCTTTATGTTTAATTTTTTTAGAATACCCTTTATATGGTTAACCTTTTTGTGATAACACTATTACAAAACTATTTTTGGATATTAGAATTTAAATCCTCCATATTATTTATCATGGAATTTATATCCATTATTAAAATAGTCCAACAATCATGTGATTTTTTATTAAATTCATTATTATTATAACCTTACACATGATTCTATCACCATGATAGATCTATTTTGTTAATATTTCTCGTTTTTCCTGAAAATGGAACTTATGGTCTCAACTAGGAATGAAACTTTCAAATAATTTATGATATTAAATAACATATGGTACTAGTTACATGATGTTTTTATTTTTTATCAATAGTAATTAAAGAGAACGAGGGATGAGATTTTTTTTGAGTTGGGTTGAAGTAGTTTTTGTTACATTCAGTTGATTTGAGTAGGATGAAGAATATATTTTTATATTTGAGTTGGTATGTAAGATTAAATTTTTTTTGGATTCATACACATGATATTAATAGAAATAAAATATCATCTTATTTATATAACAATAAATCTGGTATATGTATGAATGAGAATATTGTTGAGATATCAGTGTATGATTAACTTTAGACTATTTAATATTACTCTAAAAAGTTTTATATGAGTTACTTGGATGATCCACTAGATATGTATGATATATTTGAATCTATGTAAGAATAAAATGAGTTGAATTTTTAAAATTTAAATGCATAAGAATAATTGGAGTCTTGTAGATGGGTAATTATATGGACTCAAATGATATTTATGAGTAATCAATGTCTCATTTATAATTAATATAGTGTTAACATCTCCTTAAGATTATGTTTTCAAAACTCATGTATAAGTGAAAATAAAATTGTGTAATAATAATATAGAATATTTCAAAAATATAATTGTTATTCTCGGATCATTACTGTTTAAATATCAAGATTATTTTTAACAATATTTTATTCATGAAAGTTCTATTATTAAGATGGGAAGGGAATATTTCACCAAGATATGGATCTTATTGTTGTAGTTATATTTTCATGGGTGCTTATAGATGTGGAAAAAGAAGCTGTAAGATTTTTGGAATCATGAATAAAATAATAAGTAAATATTTTGGGAGTTTTAATTATAGAATATCAATTGAATACTTGTAATTATATTTTAATTAGTATTCTAGAGATTCTAAAATATTATTTTCACTCTCTTTATGAATATTCAAGCTAAAGGTTTTATGAAATGGATATTTTGACATATTTTTACATTTAATTATTTTTACGCCAAACTTTTTATGAATGTTTACAAGGTTAAATATTAAAAAAATTACCCATTTAGCCATTTATAGATTTAAATAGAGTAAAAATATACTAACAAAAGATGATGGTTATGATATAATATTGATAAATGCAGATCGATGATCAATTTGTACCTATTTAACCATATATATGATAGAATTCATAAAAGGGGAGGGATTCATAAATCATCCTATAAATTCTAAAAAATAAATTGAGGATATTTCGAATGTTTTCAACACATTATAGAGTTTACAAAAATACTTTTAATTGATGTTTGAATATCCATATAAACTAGAGGGATGTGGTTTGGGGATCACATAAGTGAATTTACTCTTAAGGAATAAAATGGGTAAGGATGATAACATCCCTCTCATGATCACATTATGATATTAGTGATACCTCTATGTCTCAAACATTCCTTATATAAAACAAGGATAAAGTCACTAATATTTGGGGAGGACATTGTAAAAACCAAATGGGCCGTATTTTATTATTAATTTTTACTTCATAAAGGTGATTTTGGGATCAAAAGAATGATTATATGTAATGGCTCAGACCTCTCCATCCCATTCCTTTGTCGAAAAGAAGGTCACGAAGTGTTCTGAAGGGTAGAATAGACTTTTTCCACACTTTTCAGAATTTTGTAACTACACGCTGTGTAGTGTGAGTACATGCCATGTACCACCCTATCGGGTATACCCCATGTTGAAGTCGTGTCCTTGCCGCATGAAATAAATGAGTACATGTAGTGTAGCCTATACTACACACCGTTTAGTTCCTCCCCGCGTATGTATTACCCTCAAACCGTGTGTTTACCAGTCAACGGACATGTTCCATGTTGAAGGTGTGTCCTTCCTGCATGAAATAAATGAGTACACATCGTGTAGCCTATACTACACGTCATGTAGTTCCTCCCTGCATACGAGTTACCCTCAAACTGTGTGTTGACCAGTCAACGACCGTGTGTCGTGTTGAATGCCGTGTTGGAAGCCATGTGGCGACCATGTGGAATGGCTGAGTACACACCGTGTACTATGAAGTACACACCATGTACATTAGTTTTCTCGCCTATATAAGGAGGTTGCCTCTCATCCTTTTCAGACCATTCCTCTCCTCCCCATTCCTCTGAGCAGTGCTCTCCCGAGAGACTCCAAAGATCCTTTCTTCCATAACTTCTTCATCCGGACTCTGATTGTCGATCCGTCAGTGACTGCAGGATCATGTCAGCAAGGAGAACATCGTACACCCTATTCCATTCCCTCTTCTTTGACTTCCCCTCCGCAGTTTCCAATAGAGGAGACTACTGATAATTGAAGGGAACGACAGTCTTTGACGAACGACTCTAAAAAGTCGTTCTGGTAGAAGCCTTGTGACTGTGGTGGTCGTATTCGTAAAAGGACAACGGAACCTGTTGAGGTAGGGATTTTACCTTCGTCTCCCTAATTTTTACATCATGCGGGGTGGGTATCCTCTTGTTTTCATGAGAAATTGTTGAACCAATAAATAAAGATAATAACTGGTTAAAGAACAGGGATAGAGAAAGTTGTTATGTTTATCTTTGTTTATCATATTGTTATGTTGTGAATTGAATAAGATTATACCTACTGAAAATCACGGTGGTTGGGGGCCATTTATTTTGAAATTAAATGTTTCCCTCTCCTTCTGAATTTTCTTATGGATGAAAATTTTATTGAATATGGAAACTGGTTAATCACATAATTTTGGATGATTAAATACCTGGAACCCTTGTGTGATCACCCCGATTGAACAAACTGAAATTATAAACATGTGGGTGATGGTTAGGGTTTATTTATGTGAAGGGGGTGTTTTGTGGGTTTTTGTGGATCAGGTGAGCAGTGGGGCTGTGGTTGGCATGGTTCTAGGTAGGTGTGAATGCTATGTTGGTGATGAGCAGTGGGGCTGCGATAAATGGTGTCAAAGGGATGATGATGTATGGGTTTTGGTGTGATTGTGGTTATGGTGGTTGGAAGCGGGGATGCAGGGATGGGTTTGAATGTGAATGAACTATGGGTTGTGAATAATAAATAAAAGTGGAAGAGTTAATGAATGGTGGGGCATGGTAATGGAACGAGAATAATAATCAATGGGGTTGGTTGGTTAATAATAAGGGACTTTTTTGTGTTGGTTGTGTTTTCCTAACATGATTTTTGGATGACAGGGATATGTTTTATGAACGCATGATCCAGTTTGTTTGTTGATAGTTTCCCGATATTTAAGAAACTGATAACTAAAGGTGTTTAAAAATGAAAAAATTAAATGGGGTTTTCGGATTGATTGTTGTGTGCATACTCTCGAAGTAGTAGTTCCAAGGAATGTGCTCAGATATTTGTGTAGAAGCCTTAGGATGGGATGAGTGGTTATTAAACTTATATAAATCTATACATTTTATGTTTCTTTATGCACCCCACCCATGTTGAGAACTACGTGCGGAACACCCATGGTACAGGGGGTGAGATTCTCAAACATCCAAAGGATGGTTGGTTACTGTTCTTCCCTGTGCTCCCTCTTCCAGGTTCTATAGCCCAAGTTCCTTCAGGCAGGTTATGAAAGTTGTTTCCCAAGAATCTTCGGGCTGAGGTGTGATATGTTCCCAGCTGTCTTCGGGATGAGATGTGGTTACGACTGAGGATTGTGTGCCAGCGGTATGTGATTTGAGATGGCCGAGGATTGTGTGCCGGTGGGTTACTATAAGCTTCGTATGGCCAGGTTGCGGCACCAGCTCGAGCTTCGTATGGCCAAGTTGCGGCACTATCTCAGGAAGATGGGGAAGCATCAGAGCATTAGGCATGAGGGCTTGAGCAGTATCAAGTGAGAAGGTGGTGCGGGGTACCCATAATTTGATAACATTACTACTATACTCTATTTAATTGTGTTACTTAGTGAGTGTGACTGGTGAGGCTGGGTGGATAAAATTACTTTCTAGGTTTTGGTTTCTTCTATTTTCTCATGGGGCATTAGGATGTCTCACCACTTGTGCACGAGAGCTTTAGGTTTCCCTACTGAGTATACTTTTATGCTCACCCTATGTTTGCTTTCAGGTTTTCAGGAGGATTACAGAGACTGTGCGAGACCTTACTAGTCAGGCAGGGGGAGTTGTTGTTGTTTGCTGTTTTTGTTTTCCTTTACTTTTTGATACAATACTTTGGAGGTTTTCTATACTTTTGTTTCAGTATTGTTTAAAACATGCATATGTGTTTGGTTTTGGGTTTATTTTCACTTATTGGTTCTTTTTTCCTTTTGGTGTTTGACTCGTCCTATTTCCCGAACTTAAATAATAAAAAGGGTAATGCCTCCCATATTTGTGAAAACTCATACCCTTGGTGCTAGTCGCCACTCCGCGGCCTACTGGAGGTGTGACTCGGGGGTCATTATCTCCCTTTCACCATTGCCAGCATAAGAGGGGAATCTTTGGTGGGAGAGGGTTGTGACCAAATAGTATCAGAGATGATGGTTGAGAGATAGGATGAAGTCTGGAATTAGGCACAGTGAGGATTGCATGGGATGGTAAGGAAACAGTGTTGGATGATATTGTTGCCTGACATAGGTCAGGGAAGACCGGATAGGACATGGGATTTTAGGGCCCCCCGTTATCTGATGCAAGGAATTTGAGTTTACCAAACGACAAAGTGATACTACATTGATTGCTGGGAAGAGACCCTTGGAAATGTACATGCATCATAATGACCTGTTTTTTTACTTGATTTGGGTGTTCTGGGGAAAAAATTGAAAATGATAAAACAGACCTTAAGAATAATTTTCCTTGTTACTCGAGTATAGGAGTTCCTTGTTCTACGTACAATTATGGCACCGGGACGTCATCCCTGGATGACTCCGGCAGTCGAGGCCTAGAAGATTTAGGAGGTCGATCAACAAAGGATTGACCGAGAGGAGGAAGAAGACTTGTGGAAGTGCACATTTCGTGCTTTCCAGCGACAGAGCTTGAAGAAGTATGAACGAAGCACTTCAGATATGGAATCAGATAGTTGGTTGGAGTAACTCGAGATCACCTTTGGGATGATCAGGGCTCCACCAGAGTACTGTTTCCTATGGAAGTAAGCCAGTTGCGAGGAGCAGTGCGTCAGTGGTGGATGCTTTTCCTTGGGGAAGGGAAGGAGACAGAAGTTATATGGGACAACTTTGAGAAGGAATTTCGAGAAGAATTTCTTTCCTCAATGAGGAAGGCCGAGAAGAGGCAGGAGTTGCTGACCCTCCAACAAGGAAGCATTTCAGTGTGAGAGCTAGGGGTCAAGTTCAAGGATCTCCTCCATTTTCCCTGAATCTCTTTTCGGATGAGGATTCCCAAGCCAGACATTTAAGGGAGGCAGTTCACCCCTCTATTTGGTGCGCGATGACCCCTTTCACCTTACCAATGTACCAAGAAGTACAGAAGAAGGAAGAGATAATCGAGAGGATGCGCTCACAAGTAGGTCCACTACGAGAGAGGAGTCACCCAAGTCCATCCCAGAAGGAGGCATTCAACAGTAGATCCCCAGCAATAGGACCTTCCAAGTTTTGACCAGCAGGGAGCAGACTTCAACAGGTCCCATACCAATCTCACGATTTCCACCCATTTTCCATGGGCTAGGGACCAAGGTGCTTTGCTTGCGTGGATCGTGGGAATCTTAGTAGACATTTCCATTTCCATACTCTGTACACTGGTACTGACAAGGTTCAGCCCCAGCCCCAACATCAGTTCTCAGCCCGACCCTTCCAGCAGCAACAGGCTCCAGTCCCTCTGAGGGGAGATGGAGCAGGTGGTGGCTAGACACAAGGAGCTCCTCAAGGATCCCAACCGGGACGTGGTCGAGGAGGCGAACGTCAACAGAGAGGAAGAGGAGCTGGGAGCGGATATTTGCATGCAGCAGAGGCGACATCTCAAGAAGGATGAGATATCGATAGATATGTGTTTGGGTTTTCTTGGATTCTCTCATTTATGTTTTGTTTGGGAGCATTACACTCCATTTTTTGGATCTCTTTTTACTCATTCTTTGGGCCTGAACCTTGTTTTTGTGATTTTTCAATGCTATGTTGTTTCCCTCTTTTCTTTAAATGCACATAAAGAGCCCTATCATGTGGGGAGGGGAAGACCTAATCCCTAATTGAGACACATTAATGTGGATGCGATTAAAACTGTGCAGGAGAGTCAATGCCGCCTAAAGCAGATAATATATCGATATGGGAGAAAGAATTCCCCAAGCCATGTGTTCGGGAGACGTGTTTTTTTCTTTTATATGGTTTTGGGGCAGTGTAAGTTCGAAAAATCCTAATATATGGAAGTGGGAAGACCTAATCCCTAATCGAGATGCATTAATGTGGATGCGATTAAACCCGTGCAGGAGATTCAGTGCCGCCTAAAGAGGATAATATCTCGACATCGGAGAATGAATTCCCCAAGCCATATGTTCAGGCGACGTGTTTTTTTTCGTTTATACGGTGTTGGGGGTAGTGTAAGTTTGAAAAATCCTAATATATGGAAGTGGGAAGACCTAATTATTAATCAGGATGCATTAATGTGGATGCGATTAAACCCGTGCAGGCGAGTCAGTGCTACCTAAAGCGGATAATATCTTGACATAGGAGAAGGAATTCCTAACTTATATGATTAGGGTTGTTGGTCGGTTTCCTGTTATAATGAGATCCCTAAGAGGTATCTTTTTGGGTTCCTCTGGTTTGGTTTTTGAATTCTCACGGATGGGAATGTTTTAAGAGGTATCTGATGTAATGGCCTGAAACTCTTCGGCCCATTCCTTTGTCGAAAATAAGGTCACGAAGTGTTCTGGAGGGTAGAATGGATTTCTTCCACACTTTTCAGAAGTTTGTAACTACACACTGTGTAGTGTGAGTACACACCGTGTACCACCCTATCAGGTATACCCCATGTTGAATCCGTGTCCTTGCCGTGTGAAATAAATGTGTACACACCGTGTAGCCTATACTACACACCGTGTAGTTCCTCCTCGTGTATGTGTTACCCTCAAACTATGTGTTGACCAGTCAATGGATGTGTGCCATGTTGAAGGCATGTCCTTTCCACATGAAATTAATGAGTACACACTGTGTTGCCTATACTACACGCCGTGTAGTTCCTTCCCGCATACACTTTACCCTCAAACTGTGTGTTGACCAGTCAACGACCATGTGCCGCGTTGAATTTTGTGTTGGAAGCCACATGGAGAACATGTGGAATGGCTGAGTACACACTATGTACTAGGAAGTACACGCCGTGTACTTTAGTTTTCTCACCTATATAAGGAGTGGGCCTCTCCTACTTTTCATACCATTCCTCTCCACCCTATTACTTTGAGCAGATATCTCCTAAGAGACTCCAAAGCTCCATTCTTACATAACTTCTTAATCCGGACTCTGATCGTCAATCCATCAGTGACTGCAGGATCATGTCAGCGAGGAGAACATCGTACACCCTGTTCTCTTCCCTCTTCTTCAACTTCCCCTCCATAGTTTTCAACCGAGGAGACTACTGATAATTAAAGAGAACGACATTCTTTGACGAACGACTCTAAAAATTCGTTCTGGGAGAAGCCTTGTGATCATGGTGGTCGTATTTGTAGAAGGACATCAGAACCTGTTGAGGTAGGGATTTTACCTTTGTCTCTCTAATTTGTGCATCATGTAGGGTGGTTATCCTCTTGTTTTCATGAGAAACAGTTGAACCAATAAATAATGATAATAAGTAGTTAAAGAACGGGGATGGGGAAAGTTGTTATGTTTATCTTTTTTATCCTATTGTTATGTTGTGAATTGAATAGTCTTATGCCTACTAAAAATCACAGTCGTTGGGGGCCTTTGCTTGCGCAATTAAATGTTACCCTCTCCTTCTGGATTTTCTTATGGATGAAAATTTTATTGAATGTGGAAATTGGTTTATCATGTAAATTTGTCTGATTAAATACCTGGAACCCTTGTGTGATAACCCCTGTGGAACAAAATGAAATAATAAACATGTGGGTGCTAGTTAGGGTTTATTTGTGTGAAGGGGGTGTTTTGTGGGTTGTTGTGGATCGGGTGAGCAGCGGGGGTGCGGTTGGCTTGGTTGTGGGTTGGTGTGAATGCTATGTTGGTTATGGGCAGTGGGGTTGCGATAAATGGTATCAAAGGGATGATGTTGTACGGGTTTCGGTGTGATTGTGGTTATGGTGGTCGGAAGTGGGGATGCAGGGATGGGTTTGAATGTGAACGAACTATAGGTTGTGAATAATAAATGAAAGTGGAAGAGTTAATAAATGGTGGGGCATGGTAATGGAACATGAATAATAATCAATGGGGTTTCTTGGTTAATAATAAGGGACTTGTTTGTGTTTCTTGTGTTTTCTTAACTTGATTTGTGGATGGAAGAGATATGTTTTATGAAAGCTTGATCTAGTTTGGTTGTTGATAGTTTACTGGTAGTTAAGAAACTGATAACTAAAGCTGTTGAAACATGAAAACATTAAATGGGGTTTTGGGAATGATTGTTGTGTGCATACTCTCGAAGTAGCAGTGCCAAGGCATGTGCTCAGATCTTTGTGTAGAATCCTTAGGATGGGATGAGTGGTTGTTATAATTATATAAATTTGTACATTTTATGTTTCTTTATGCACCCCACCCATGTTGAGAACTATGTTCCGAACACCTGTGGGATGGGGGGTGAGATTCTCAAACATCCAAAGGATGGCTGGTTACTGTTCTTCCCTATGCTCCCTCTTCCAGGTTCAATATCCCAAGTTCCTTTGAGCAGGTTACGACTGGTGTTTCCCAAGAATCTTCGGGATGAGGTGTGATATGTTCCCAGGTGTCTTCGGGATGAGATGTGGTTATGGCCGAGGATTGTGTGCCGGTGGTATGTGATTTGAGATGGGCAAGGATTGTGTGTCGATGGGTTACTATGAGCTTCGTATGGCCAGGTTGCGGCACTAGATCGAGCTTCGTTTGGACAAGTTGCGGCACTAGCTCAGGAAGAAGGGGAAGCATCAGAGCGTTAGGTGTGAGGGATTGAGCAGTATCTAGTGGGAAGGTGGTGCGGGGTACCCATACTTTGATAACATTACTACTACACTCTATTGACTTGTGTTACTTGGTGAGTGTGACTGGTAAGGCTGGGTGGATAGAATTCCTTTATAGGTTTTGGTTAATTCTGTTTTCTCACGGGGCATTAGGATGTCTCCCCACTTTTACAGGAGAGCTTTAGGTTTCCCTACTGAGTATACTTGTATGCTCACCTTACATTTGATTTCAGGTTCTCAGGAGGACTATAGGGACTGTGCGGGACCTTACTAGTCAGGTAGGGGGAGTTGCTGCTATTTTCTGTTATTGTTTTCCTTTACTTTTTGGTATAGTACTTTGGATCTTTTATGTACTTTTGTTTCAGTATTGTATAAAACATGTATATGGGTTTGGTTTTGGGTTTATTTTCACTTATTTGTTATTTTTTCCTTTTTGTGTTTGACTCATAATATTTCCCAATCTTAAATAATAAAATGGGTAATGCCTCCCATATTTGTGATAACTCATACCCTTGGTTCTAGTCACCACTCCGAGGCATACTAGAGGCGGGACTCGAGGGTCATTATCTCCCTTTCGCCATTACCAGCTCAGGAGGGTCATCTTTGGTGGGAGGGGGTCATGACATTATATCTTGAAATTATCCAATCAAAATGATTAATTTCAAAATAAATTACAAAAAGAGTAACTCTGATTATTACCCTAGTGTTTCACCATTAATAAGATTAGAACTTAATGTGGTATTTGTGAAATCTAGGATCCCTATAGAAGATCATATCTTGGATAAGGTTATAATAGAGAATAATAATTAAATCAATAGTCTATAAACATCCATTTTTTATAGAAAAACTTATCATGGATGAATAAATATAATATTCCCTATCCCTTATCTCATGGGGAGATGTTTATTGATGTTTTTTATTTTTTTTCACTGTTTAGGAATGATTATCCTATAAAATATATTGATAAGATAAATTTATAGTTATTTGGAGTGGAAATGATTTATATGATAATGTAACTCTTTGAAAAATTTTTAACAAGGTTATATGACTTATAACTACCATGGTGATTTGATAAAAATAAGAAATGTATTTTTAAGGCAATGTTATAGTGAAAAGAAACCAAGATGTAGATTTTTATATAAACATATAAAGATCTAATAATGGATGATGTTATAATTTCATTAACTATTACTTAAGAGTAAGTAATAATTTTAGAAATTTTAGTTTTTTTGATACACATTATAAAGTTATGCCTCTATTAATAATTTTTTTCAATTACCATTCTAACATATTTGATATAAAAATATCATCATTAGAAGATAAAAAATTAAATGAGTTATATTGTGATGAGTTTCATAACATTAAATTTTGAAATAATTTTAAATATAATATCATGTAATAAAATGTTATGAAAATTAAATCCATGAGGAATTTTAAAATAATATATAATTGAGATACGTTCATTAATGATTTTTAATTCAATAATGAATACAGTTAGTAGTTTGAGAAGAATGTATTTCCTATTTTAATGAGCTTCAGCAATGGAAGAATAATATATAAAGTTATAAATACATTTTTTTAAATTTTTGGAAAAAATTAATTTTTTTAGTTTATTTTATAATGAAAAATAATGAAAAAACCATAGTCTCGGTTGATAAAGATGATAATAAGGATTTCAAGATTACAAGATTCATTAAAATCATATAACAATTATAATGATGTTAATAGAATATATGGAATGATGATAGTAATGAAATTTGAATAAACTGATTCTACTGTTAATGTATTGACAATGAGAATTTGTTTATTTTATTTATTTATCCATTTGAATTATTATTAAAATTTAATGATAAGAGTATCATTTGATATGTGACACCGACTTAAGGATAGTTGTTTCAGGTGTAATCCAACATCTAGTTTGTGTAGTGTCAATTATATTACTTGTCAGATATATACCCTACCTCACCCTAACTGATTTTCAATGATATTATATAGATTTGATATTTGTGGGTTTAATGATAATTATGGATATGGATATGCTGTGACTATAATAGTATATTGGTGGTAGGATATTTGATTTTAGGAAAAATAGACACTATCTAATGAGAGTTTTTATACTATAAATACTTTTTCACTCTAATTAAATATTATTATAACATTAATATTCATATTTATAGAATTAAATATGCTCATGTGTAGTATGTTATATTATTTTGATTATGTGATAACTCAATAGTTGATTTTTCACCTAAATTTTCCTATGGTGGTATTGGAATATTAGGGAAAAAATATTATATTTTTAGTCCATTAATTTTTATTCTTGAATAATATTAAAATTATTATTATTAATTTGGGGATAACGTACTATGTATGTAGATACAATCACCCATACACTAACATATTATGTAACAAGATCATGTTGTTATAGGTTGCTTCCATTTTTAATAGGAAATCAATAGTTGATAAAAAGATCTTTTTTATGAATTTATTTCTATATCACTAAGGTATAATAGATGTATGGTTTTTTTCTATATGTATGAGATTAATTTTTTTTCTATTTGTAGTGTATTTAATTTGTAATATTTTATGTTATTCATAAATTATAAATATTTATGATATCACATAATCATATATTCTTTATTGTTCGCGTTTTAGTGTTAAGTTTTCTTTAATATTCATCCTGCAAATAAAATAGAGTTTAATTAATTCCCTCTAAGTATTATAAAACAATAATATTAGTCATTTTGGATTCTCCTTTTTAGGGTTTTCATTGGGTTGCACTCTTGTGACCAACACTATTTTTTGGAGGGGTATTGATAAGGATGGGTTTTATTATTATAATATCAAAGAATTTGGGCAATATATATGATTTTATTCTAAGATATGAACATGTGATGTTTAGGTTTATTTTAGGAATTACAGTGTATCATTGTTAGAGGAATTTGATTTTATCGAATCAATATGTTGAATCCATCTTGGGGGTGGTGGGAAACACATTATTATAAAGAAACATTGATTATATGTTGTTTGAATGGACTATTTAATAAATCGATTCCATAGTATGGTTATATTGGTACATGTATCATATATTAATCATGACATAATCTATTTTCATAGTTGTTTATGATGGTATAAAAAAATATTTAATGGATAATCATGGAACTTCCAATAATATAATCTAAAATTACCAGTTTGTTGCACTATAAACCTAGTGATAGTTTTGGATTCTTTTGAGTATGTAATTTTCTTATGTGGAAACCTATATTTGAGTTTTTGAGTTTAGAGTTATATTATTTTTACCATTTATATAATCTCCCTTTATTTATAATCGGGATGATAAAAACTTCATCCAGACACCTGAGTGTGAGGCGTGTATGATCCAAGACCATTTGAATTATGTAAATATGAACTATTTTATATAAATTGTAGAAAATTATTAATGAAGGATAAATACATTCTAAAATATTAATAAAATTAAATTAGGAAAATAATACCAAGTAAATTATATTACTTTAATTTGGAGATCTTATGGATCATGGTTTCTACAAAATACAACAACCATGAACATCACTGTAATTAGAGTGATACATATTAAATATAAAGTTGTTATTTTTTTAAATAAATATAGATCAACATTATGTAATACTAAGTGAATGATTTTATTTATTTAAGGGGTATATATAAGATATTAAAATACATTATAACCAATACAATTTGAATTTTTTTTGGAAATATAAATGTTATGATAATAATATGGCTATGTGAATATTAAACTATTAGTAGTAGTTTAGTAATGAAATTAAAATATAATTATATTGATAAAAATATATGAACATAAAAATTATATAAATATATATATATATATAGGAATAAATAAAGTGTTTTAATTTTTTTTAACTCAAATAAATTACTTATTAACGATTATTTCTTTCAAAAATACTTTCTAAAAATTATTAACATATATAAAATTTAAATATTTAATTTATTTCATATTTAGAATAATTCCATTGAAAGTATTAAATTTAAAAAATTTATCATTTTTTTGGAAAATGGCGTGTTTTAGACAAATATTTTAATATGGTATATGCATAGGATATACTATCTGAGTATATTAGTATATAAAAATTATATAATATCACGATAATAAAATTTTTCATACAAATATATGTTTTAATATTTGAACATATTATTTTAATGTATTATAATCATACTCCCACTTCTAAAGTAACCTATAAAAGCATTTATTTTTTTGAATTCTATTTTATTTTTTTAGTGATTCCCATTAATTCTATGTAATATATTGTCTAATCCTAAAAAAATTAATTACGTATTATAAATAAAAAAATTCACTAAATTTATGATTTATAAATCAAATAAAATAAGTTTTAGTCAAATAATTTTTTTTGGAAAACCATGTGTATAATTTGGTAATTGAAATATTTTATTGCTAGTTAAATAATGAATTATTATTCTATGATCTATGTTTTTCTTTAAACAGAACCCACTCCATCCCATTATATACAGTCAATATTCCTTAGCTTGTTTATCATATATATTTTCCTTTGAAGCACCTCTCCAAGTGGTTCTTAAGGATCTTGGCGGTTCTCTATCAAATTCATAGAATCTCTAAGAAATGTATATATTTCTTTTCCACTATCATTACATTTTTATAATGTTTAATTGTTTATAATATTTTTTGATTTATCATTGTATATTTTAATTTGAATCTATATCCTTTATAATATCATCTACATAATTTATTTTCTATGATATATTACCCAATCTCTCTCATTTTATAAATGTTATATTCTTGTATTATTCTTAAATAAAACCTCTGATTCATAAGTCACTACCATGCACCATTATCCAAACAATTATCTTTCTATAAAGTATGTAAATTAAATTTAGAAGGTGGTATCAATACTTAATTTACTCATAATTTATTTTTTATCATATATTTATATAGATATATTTTCTTCTAATACCATTTCATATACTAAATTGATAAGAAAAATCATTTTTCATATCAATTATATTATCTCCCCATGGATAGATGTTTATGACTTGTAGTTTGAAAATGTTACTCTAATTAAGTGGGGGATATCTCATCCTCTATTGTATTTTATGGAAGGAGAAAATGTATTATGAGTTCTCCATCGAAGCTGCAAAAGGATATAATCATTAACATTAACTTATAAGGATATACTTTACATAATTTCTTAGATAGATCTTTTGTATGAAAATTTTATTAATTTATAATTATAATAAACTCCAATTAGTGATTACCCACCATTTTATTATTTTTATTAATGGGAATTCACCAAGATAGTTAATATATTTTATTGACACAAGGAAATTATGGACATGTTTGTATATTAAATGATTATAAAAATAATAATTCCAATAAAATCCTTTTGTATATTATTCTATGACTTTATATTATTTATAATGTAACATTATTCCATGTATTATATTCCTTTTTAATTATGTGATTGAATAAAATTAAAAATTTATGTGTCATCAAATTTCATGGATTATATATCCCCATAGTGTACCGATAGGTCTCATATACTACTAATATAGGTTAATGAGAGTGTCCTGACCATTAATATATGATGGAATATAACAAGGTCGTGATGATTAGTTTATGTTGTGCAATATTATGCATTAATATCATTATGATATGTCTTCATTATTTTTTATATTATTATGCATTCCTTATGTAATTCTTACTTATTGTTTGAAATTATTTTATATTTATCATTTATTGCTGATATATTATTTATTAAAGTATCATGATATATTTTAGTTTAGGTATATTCCACCACATACCGATGATTATAGCCCACCCATTTATAGGTTTCCTTATTTCCTCAAGTAATATATTATAGTAATATGTAATGTCTGAATTATAGATGGAATAATGATATATTAAATACAGGTTTATTTACACTGTACATTATTTTTTTAAGATAAATGTAATGGTATTTTATTATATGTGTAGAATTTACTATATCATTGGATATATTCCTCTACATTATATGGAAATTACTTGTTGTGAAACCCACTATTTTTATTCTTTCAGACCTCCTTGACATTTATAATTAATAATTTCTCCCTTTCATTTATAAAAAATCTAATTTTGAGTGAATATTTTTAATATATATATTTTGATCCCTATGGAATCCAAAAATTTAGATCATGGTTTTTTGATCTTTTATATTTTATTATCATTTAAAAAACAATGCATCTGATCTATATGAATGGAGGTAGGCTTAGTAAAATGGTATATATCTTGCAACTATGTTAAGGATTTATTACACAATAGAGGACGATATAGCTCATGTTAAAGAGTATTTTTACAAGATTAAATTATTGATGAGACCCCAATAGTTGGGTGATAATGATGCCATATTAAGGATCCTTAATAAGATGGTATTATCTATATTTCATTACTAATATTTTTTTATAAATAATTCTTCTATTAATGATCTTGCGTCAAAGTTTATAGATCAAATTTTAAGGACAATCACTGGGCTTCAAGGGATGAATAGATTCAACTATAGATATATGGTTATATTATCTTGACCAAGTTCAGTTCTTTACATTGAAAATTATTATATTTATCAAGCCCTTAAGTTTTTTTCATGTTCAATAACATGATAATTATAAGATATTCTAACATGGGATTTTAAAGTTTTCATAAGGTATAAATTGATGATCTTCTAAAGACCTATGAGTATGAACATCAGATTCTAGATGAGACTTGTCATTGACATCACTCCATTATTTACCTTGAGGCATCATAATCAATTTTCTAGATTAAGGTCAATTTAGTCAGACATAAATTCGAATGATTATCCTTCTTGTATAAAAAATATACAATTTTGTATATGAATGTAAATATTTATGAAATACATCGATCTAGATATATAGTTGGGATCTTATGTGAACAATGACATACCATGTGTTTTTTTTCTATGAAATCTTAAATTACCATACATGAAGTGTATTTCTTTAGGTTTAAAGGTTACCATATCAGAAACACAGTGATACTAATATATATGACCAAAAACGACTGAAATGTTCAACCTATACCAATTGTTGAATATGAGAGAATTCTTGTCTTCATAAAAATCCAAAAATTGTTTCTATCACTAATAATTAACTTTTTATATGATATTAGTCTATCTGAGTTGGGGTTTTTTATATGTCCACTTTACATTATTTGGTTTGATTTAGATTTTTTAAATTCATCATGGTGATTATCACATTTTTAACATTATATTTTGTACTATGGGAAAACATTAGGCTGCATGTTTATAGATACTAGAGATATATGTGTGCTATAATGATAAATATATCTCTATTTAGTTTTTTTGTTTTTTCTACAATATCTTAATAATAATAGAATTGATGGATAGACCATGGTACTTTTATTAATTCTAATATATGAGAAGATGATGTAATTAATTGGTGAGTTATTTTTCATTTATATGGACTATTATCTAATATATGATGAATTATAATTTATATTATAATCAGATGTTAAGAATGACAGGTTTCAGATTTGGCGGTGTATTTAAAAATATGGTATGTTTAGAATCAAAATTTAATAACATTAAATGATTTACAATGTAGTTATGGATTGTAGTTAGACCATTTCATAGGGGTATAACATCCCCGACCTGGGTGCCACTAAACTGGTGCCTTGAGCTAAGTCGTCACATGGCCTCATGCACGCCTCCTCATACACAAGAGGTTACCAACTAGCAGTGAGGGTAAAATAAGTCATGTAGGGATACTATAGCCACTTTAATAGAGTAAGACACAATAGATGAAAATTAAATAGTAGAAGAAATATGTACTAGGCAATTTATATTCACAACAAACCATTTCCCAAATGGTGTACAAGTCCTCAACCATACAGTTAAATATGTAATTCCATGCTAAGTAGTTCCAAGTGAACAAAAATACAAAGTAGAGACAATAGGAAAACCCAAAAAATGTCATGAATCAAAGTCTGGATCCCCAATCATGCATTTCCCAAGAAAAGCTCAACTCCCTAGCATGGATCCCTTTAACTTGTTCTGACCTACAACCATGAGATCTCCTCGTGTACCCAACAACAGTCTGAGAAGGGTGTGAGTAAAACTCGGTAGGCCACCAACATAGTGTCTACAAAATATCCAGTCAAACAGATAGTTCATGAAAATACTAAATAAAAGACATTAATTAAAGATAACTCAACTACCATATTTTAATAATCATTACACTAATAGTTTCAAACATTAGTACCATTTTAATTATGTGTCCCATGGATTAAGAATATACATCATCTAAAAATGGGTCTAAGGCAATAAATAACAATGCATAAGGGAATGAATCAATTTAATATCTCACTAATCATAAAACATTACATCAATATATTATCCTCACCTCGAAGCCTCGATCCTGGTGGAATGAAACTATTAGGGGTGCAGATCCTATGTTCCCTTCCCAAACCCATGCATTTTGGGGTAGAGTTTGGAGCCTCATTCTAATGTGAATCGTGGGCATATAACCTCATGTCAATACTCAACTCTTCAAAAACTTATGAAAATTCTTATATATATAACCACCACATATATATAAAATCACAATAAAACACAACCAATACAAATATAAATCATATTTCATAACCATCAACATGGGAATTAACACTATGCCATAATCCATTAGTACCTTTTCCCTTTACATTATATAGACGTTAGCCCAATTCTCATTCTTGTGCCTTAACCCATTATGTATATTCCAAAATTATCATACATAATCCAATATCCACCAATTACCATACATGATCCCATTTATCCCATTTATCATTTGAAAAGAAATTTTCCACTTCTATATTTCAAGTACAAATGTTATATCATATAGCATAACCACCGTATTTCATTAAACCCATTACTTATACCCCATAATTCCCATGTGTTTACCCATTCAACATATTCAAAAATTCCCTTATTCAACCAATTTACATGTTCTCAAATCACAATCCTTTTCCAATTTATCATGTTCATCATTTTATATATACTAATACTTTATACATTTAAACCTAATTCATATATCATTTGATATTATCTAAATTTACCCAATTAAATTACTTTAAATCTATTCCAAACAACCCCTAATTCCATTATCAAAACCTTGGAACATATATTAATATTCCATTTAAACTAAACTAAACAAATTAATATGTTCAATATGGGAACTATGTAATCTCAAATCAAATATACAATTAACTTTACCAGTTCCTAAGTCTGGGGATGTTGGGGCAACCCATGGGTGGCGATAAATCATTCTAATCATCTTAAATGAATACCACATAGATCATGAGGTATCTAAATCATTATTTAGCCAACTATTTTACCGAATCGTACTCAATGCGACAAATGAACAGTTAGAGGGAAGGAATATCTCAACACACATGGAAAAATCTATACCAAAACTATGGTATAAAACTTGTAAAACCCCTACCTAGAATACAATGATGAACAAACCCTTAACACAACCTTAGATATATATTAAAACAAACTTTGAATCCAAAAACTAGGTACTACTAGAAAATGAGGGTTCTTGAGCTTGAAAAGAAGTTGAAAGAAACTTCAAACCCTAATCCTAAAAAAACAAGGGATGAGATAGACTTATATAGAGCTTTAATACACAATAAAAAATTCTTCAAATAGATTATAAATGAAGGAGATCAACCCCTTCAAACATTGTGTAGAATGGAGTGTCTCTAGAGTTAGAGGAGGAATAAATGGGGGAGAAATTTTTTGATCTTAAAATTTTGTAATGGTTTTTTTATTTTTTTCCCAACTTTATAGGGGAGCATAGTTTACCTGTACAATTTGAATAACTATTCACAAACCATGCACTATCCACTGTCCAAGGAATGATGGGTCACAAGGTGACATGAGAAGGCCACACGGTTGGACAAACCATGCACAGACCGTGCATTAAGCCTTTATCCAATGTTTCATGGTTACCTGGGAATTCTACATGGGTTTTTAACTGTGCACAAACCATGATCCTTGAACAGATTGGCTCAGTTCTCCCCTTTATCAAATCTTGAACACTTGGAACACCCCAAGACCCCACATACTCCCCAAAACCATTTCATTGACAAAAAATGATATATTGAAGCCAAAATATATATAGGTACATACCTCCAAAAAGTATGGGATGTTACAACATCCCCACCTTATAATGGTTCAACCTCAAACCGTATTCCCAAGTATTACTGGGATTCTTAAATAATTATACTGATACACTAGAAACGCATATACATTCACATTTCCCAATTTTCCTCTAAAACAGTACCATGATTCCCAAAAACCTAAAACAAGGGCACGTTCTTTCCCCACAATATTTTCTCACTATGATCCACCATATAAAATAGATACTCTTCAAATGACATATCGACATTAACCATACCTCAAACACTAGAATTTCAAAGGGAAAACATAGAAAATAGTCCCTAATTAACAACACATAGAAACTTCACATACAAAATCATATCATCACAGAGGTACTAATCGACATTCCATAGGTCCGATCCTCTTCACAAATCATGACCCAAATCACTTGGAATCATTTTACTTTATTTAATAATGTATAACGGTGACCCAAACTGAATATCACACAAAGGAAAACACATGGTCTTTCCAACCACATTTACTGACTAATTTCATTCCACCACTCATGTTCTAATGATCCCATTCCATAACCGTACATCCAAGACTCATCTAAACACTCTGGGAAACCAACTGATTAAACTCGTGCAAATGCTAGATATAAGGGCCAACTCACCTGAATGGTGATCACTCAAGTCCCTCCAACCTGAAACCCCAATCATGTCTTCATCCACAAATTTTCTCATTATGGTTCTCTTCACCATATTTTATCATTTGGCACCCCCACTATCAATGAAATACCACCATAATCTCAAATAACCATTCAATACATACCTAAAATGTTCCCAAATCACCATTCCTAGACATCCATATGGAATTATCCCAACACTGGCCTCTGGACATTCCATTGAAACCACTGGGAGGACATTACCACACTATCCATTTGAGGAATAATATCATCTTGACCTCACTCAAGTACTGACATTTTTTCTCAAATAGAACTTGCCACTACAACATCAAATCAGAGGTGGGTCACTATCAAAACACCCACTCCCTTTTACTATATCATTCCAGATTACCCCTCACTAGCTTGTCCCAGACCACACAAAGACACTTACCTGAGTCTACTCTTGATATCGGTTGGATTTATTGAACAAAAATACTATTTCTAAAAACTATTGTCACGTCTTTTCACCCCTTTAGATGGATTAACACAGGAATATAAAATTTATTTGGAACTACCCTAAGCCCAATTCAACCACATGGATCAATAAAATCCATAATCTAGGCCCACTTGACCTCTCTGAGAGACCCAACCTGCACCTTACAGGTTCTTCATTGGCATCCAGATTCTACTATATCAACTCAACACTCTTATCACCACATCCAGGTTTAACTTATCAATCCCCACCTTAGGAGTATCATTACCATTTCTCTCTATGAGGGATTCCCACCTCCACATATTACACTAGATCATAAGACAAACCCCGAAACATAGACATGACTGTCTTTATTTTCCCATAATGAGAAACCGAACGTCACCTAGTGCCCATTCTGACTTCTATGAATGAAACCCAAAACATTTTTTGACATCCAGTCCATCCTAAGGACCTCACCTAAAAACCATCTATGATGTACATCCCATCATCCATCTCTACATATACTTCCCCCATGAGCATAATTCCAATGATGTCCCACATCCAACAAAAACACCTTCAAGTCTCTTAGCATAAAACTAGAGCTTCTTAATGTACCTGGGATGATGTTAAGGTGTCGGGCTTGATCGTCACTAGTTGAGGAACACTAATAAATTGTGAAGGAACACCACCAAAAACTTATCCATTGCTGATGTCGCCTTCCCCAATAAGACACCATGAACTACCAAGGAATTTAGGTTTTCTTACTGCACACATCTCAATGGAACTTAACCACCACATCTCAGGTGTGATTTCCAACCAATACTCACCACTAATCCACCGGCATTTTCCAAGCATCCATGAACCAATTTTTCATGTATAAATACTTCTACCACACCCCTCAGGCTCTTCTAGCATGACCATGATGGGTATCAAACAAACACAACTATCTACTATAGTAATAAAAAAGGTCTTTCATGTATCCATGGTTCCCACTTTGTCTTTTAAAAGATTGAAATACTCTTATCCTAATAAAAATCATTCCTTACTAGCACATACCTATATTTTTACCTCATTAGAGCCTTTATGTTTTTCAATTTCTTGTAACAAAACATAAATTAAATTTAGTTCACACAATCCAACCATAACCTTTGTGTAGAATAGTTCCCACTTACTTACCAACCCATTTATACAAATAACCTCAGCCACGTGACCATCCACACATCAGGTGTCACGTTCAAAAAAAATCATCTTACCACACTTCACTCACAATTGTCTTTCCCACTAAGAATAACACTGAGGCATCCATTAATCATCATCCAAACTAATGGGTTAGGAATAAATACAATATAAAACTTTAAAATAAACATTAAAACCTACTAAAAGCACCCAAATTCCCTTCTGAAAAAAAGCACGGTCTAACCATACCACTTATAGATACCTGATGGTACTCATTATGCATTAGTTACACCTCTGAAGCATGCCCGTGCTTCTTATCCAAGGAACATGAAACACTAGGGTAGCCTCTTATGATGTCACACATGATTTTCTCAAATATGGAAATGCGTAACCACATATTGAGTCACATTACCAACCATCAATCTTACACTTTGCCCTATAAGAAAAACCCACACCGGTTAACACTCTCTATTTCCGACTGACAAATTCGAAGACTTCCCCTGAGCGACATACACCCAAAAGCTTTGGGAACCCTGTCTGAACTCTCTCATAAGTTATCTTAAAGGTTTAATAATACCAAATCCCTCATATTGATTCAAAATAAAGAAAAAACCATTCGTCATCTTCCCATACCACACACATCATGTTGCAAACAAAGAAACATCCGTGAATAGTAATATCACCCCCACTCTAATACACATTGTTCCTAGCACACCAAGTGAACATTCACTCTAGGTTATACACTAAAGATAACCCTACAAATACATAAAAAATATAATCCAAAAATCCCTCTTTGAGATCCAAAACAAAACTTTCCAGGGTCCCAACACACAGGTTCACTAAAACCCATGCACTATCCTTAAGGTTTAATATACACTCCATAAGATCATGAATCACGAGAGTTTCTACAATCACATTACCAAGAAATGTCTTACAACACAATGGATACTACCCTACCAAGGGTTCTCTAAACGCATCTCCAATTACATATCTTAACCATCAAGGTATTACAACCCAAATATGAGGTCTCAAACTAGGGAAATCTCACAACCCCAAACCACCCCTACACAGGTTAAATCCACAAGACAAGGAATACCCACTACCCAGTTCACCCAAAATTTCCACGATTATACATAAATTTATAATTAACATCACTCTCTTCTTTGAACTCAACCATTCGCATCTTAAATTCCCCATTCACCCAACATTTGAAACTACCTACCTTATTCATGACTAGAATCCAAAAATGTTTCCTCAAAAAACACTTCGATGAATGATTGACAAAATTTAGACCACATATGGAAAAGATCTGATACCATCAACCTTAAATAACCCACTCCACCTACACTATTACCATGATCATCAACACACTTACAACTCTTCCCTCTATTATCCCTACCATGGGTCATGGTCAACATGGGGTACACCATGTTGACTAATCACAATTATTTCATCAAGAAACCTTTTAAACTGTTTCCTCTTTCACAACATAAATCTTTTCTCTTAGACACATTCTCTATTTTAAAACTTATTACAATCCTAATTTTAACCCATTTAAAATTTTCATTATAAAAAATTCATTAACCATTTTACTTTCACTATGAATGATTTTTATTTTAGAAACCATTTATCCTTTATAATTTATCACAACCCTAAATTTTAACCAAGCCATTATGTTTCATTACACACACTATTTCTCAACTATTCATTTACATTATTTTCATTTACCCACTTTCATTAACATTATTAAACAAAATTTTTTTCAATTTTTTCAAGGATAGAAAATGAATTCCGCTCTCTATGCCCCACACACCCATCCCACGTGTGCGTACCAGGATGCATTCCACCTATATCCAAAGGTGCCAAAAATGATACATGAATAAACAACCACATTACATTCCAAACATGAGAAAAATATCACAAATTAGTTACATCACACAACATGGGCATCACCTAATGATAATATATTATTTAACTGTAACAAAACACATCAAAAATAGAAAATCCAACCATGGGTAACTTGGGTTTTCCTCTGTAAATGGGTTAGCTACTCCCAAGAATGATCTCATTACCAAGACGAGACACTTCATAGCCTTCAATACACTATCCATAAATAGTAAGAAAAAATAAAGAGAAATAAAAATTCTTTTCTAACACTTTGTAACATCCCCAACCCAACTACCACTAAAATGGTGTCCCAAGCTAGGTTCTTACATGACCTCAAGAGTACCTCCCCATACACTAGAGGTTTCCAACTAGAGGTGAGGGTCCAATAAGTCATGTGGTGAGACTATATCCTTTTTACCATAGTAATCCAAAATAAATAAAAATAAAATAACAGAAACAATATATATTATCCAATGAACATGCACAAAAAAACATTTCTCAAATGGGGTACAAATCCACAACCAAATAGTATAATATGTAATTTCATGCTAAGTAGTTCCAAGTGAGGAAAACACAATGTAAACACAACTGTGGAAGCCAAAATAGGTCCCGATTCTATGTACAGATCCCCAATCCTGTGTGTCCCAAGCCCAACTCAACTCCCTACCATGGGGCCCTAGCCCTTGTCTTGACCTGTAACCATGAGATCTGATCGAGTAACCAATGGATGCCCAAGAAGTTTGTGTGTACAAATCAATATACAACCACCAACGGTGTCTACAAAATATCAATTCTAACAAATAGTGAACAAGAATACTAAATAAAATTTAGTAAGTAAATACAACTCAAGTTCAATATATTAACAATCATTTCCTTAACTGTTTCAAACATTAGTACCATTTTGATAATGTGAACCATGGGTTAGGAATATACATCATCTACACGTGGGTCTAAGGAATTAAATCACAATAAATAAGGTAGTAAACCAAGTCCCTATCTTACTAGGGATAAGCATTACACATCAACACATTATCTTCACCTTGAAGCCTCAGTCTGGGTGGAATGAAACCATTGGGGGAATAGATCCTCTATTCCCTTCCCTATCCCATGCATTTTGGGGAGGAATTTAGAGCCTTAGTATAACTCAATCCTTGGTCATAAAACCTCATGTAAATAACCCAGACTATAAACACATGTGCACATGCTTATATATCCAACCACCACATACATATTCTATGACAAAAAAACACAAGAAATACAAATATCAATCACATTCTATAACAATCAACATGAGAATTAACACTATACCACAACCCATTAGCACATTTTCTTTTTTAAATTACATATCCCTTACCCTAATTACCATTCTCATTCCATAACCCGTTAATTATATTCAATAATTCTCATAAATTATCAAATATTCACCAATTACCATAAATTATCCCATTTATCCCATTTAACATTTCACATGAATTTTCCCACTTCTTCACTTCAAGTACAACATTTATATCATATAGGAAAACCACCTTATTACAATCATACCATTAGGTATACCCCATGATTGCCATGTATTAACTCATTAAATATATTCATCAATTCCCTTATGAAACCCAGTTATATGTTCTCAAATCAAAATCCATTTCGAATTTAATATGTACATTATTCATATATACTAATCCTTTAGATATTTCAACATAATTCATAATCCATTTTCCACAATCTCAATTTACCCAATTAAACCACTTTCAATAAGTGACAAAAAACCCCTCATGCCATTATCAAAACATAGAAAAAAATATAAATATTCCATTTCAACTCAACAAAACATATTAACATGTTAAATATGGGCTCTAAAACGTCACATGTCAAATCTAAACTTAAATTTTCCAGTTCCTAGGTTCGGGGATGTTAACACTCCCCATGGGTGGCCCTAATTCATTCTAATCATCCTCAACCCATCCCATGGGGATAATGAAGGGTCTAAATCATTATTTTTAAAACCATTAAAAAAATGTAAGAAACATCTCAACACAGATGCACAAATATACAAAAAAACTATTGGATATAACTTGTAGGCCACATACCTCGAATCTAACCATGAATAAACTCTTGATCACATCATTAGATCGGGATTAAAACAAAATTTGAATCCCCAAACTTAGTTCCAAAAGAAAATTTGAGTTATTAATCATCAGAAGAATATGGGAAAAACTACAAAACCATAATCCTGAAAAGAGAAACAAGGGATAAAATCAACTAACCCGGAGCTTCAATCTGTAAAATTTTGATGTTTCAAGTTTTTGAAAAAAATGATATAAATTTTCAAGGTATGTACCACTTTTATAATAAATAAAATAATATATTTATATTTTAGATTCACTACTAGAAATTAGGGCTATAGCCACGGTTTAAAGCCGTGGATATAAGTCCTCAAACCATGGCTATAGGTAATAGCCATGGTTTCAGAAACCATGGATAAGTTTGGAATGGTTATAGGCCTAAAATTATAACCATAGTCTGGAATCGTGGCTATATCTATACATAAATTGTTCAAACTGTGGTAATATCACTATATCCACGGTTTAGAACCGCGACTATACTAGAAGATGGACACAGTTAGAAACCATGGCATTAGAACTATAGACATGGTTAAAAACTGTGCTAATAGACCTATATCCATGGTTAGAAACTGTGACTATAGGGTCTAAAAAACCATAGAAAAATAGCCCCCACCCCCTGCACAACCCTTCCTGGACAACCACCCTATAGACCCCTCCCTTCTGGACACTCCCTCTTTCCTGTACACCCTACATAAAACCCCCTCCCCCCACCCCCTCCCCTAGATAGCCACCTGAACAGCCCCCCATCTGGAAAAACCCCCTGTAGAACCCTCCCTCCCTCCTAGAAAACCCTACCTCATTATAGCATCCCACCTTTTTATCACATAATCTTTCATTACATTATACAAAACTGAGGATCTTTAAGGTTTAGTGTCTTGGAAACCAGGAACTTAATACATGAAACAAAAAAACATTCTTCTTAAACACTTGAAAGGCTTCTCCTTATGTTCATCCTAGGTTCATTACTACATCTCATAACCTGGGGACATACATCAAAAGAAAGGGTGAGCAGAAGGCCCAATAATGGAAACATGGGGAAACATTTAACATGTGAACTTGAGATACATCAACAATGTCATGAAAAAGAACTTTAAGGCATGAGAAAGAAATCATGTGGCATATCATAATCAAAATAACATTTTTCATAACTTGAAGATGTGGCTACATCATTTAACATAGACAATCATGAACATATCACCAAGGTCCATCCCCAAGGTGTCATTTGAAAATTACCAAGGTTATTCACCAAGGTATCGTGAAAATTGTAATCTCTAGTGGTTACATCATTACCCAATGCATTGGAGCGCTATCAGGGCGCACCATTAAATTTGCCTTTATTATCATGTGAGCCACATATATCATCATAAATCATTTCATAAAAAACCCATATAGCATAAAGAAATGGTTTCATTTCAAAATCATAACGTTTTAGAAACTGCTTTAAAGACATGATCTTTACGTCACTTTAAACCCATGGAAAGGGAAAGCGGGTCTCATGTATGTAAATACCAGAATTTAAAATAAAACATTTTGATATATATGTGAATACCCCTGTATAAAGAAGAGCTTTGAGTATTCACTTAATAACATAAAATAATTTTGAGAAAAAGAGAGGCATTTTGAGACGAAAATTTTGCAGGACAATGGCTACGTTACAGGGTCTTAGAAAACGATGAAAAGAGAGGGGACATGGGTCAAACACTCATAAATAACCCATAAAACAGTAGAGGGACTAAATATAAGGGATTTAAGAACATGGTAATGATATTTGAAAATATACCATATGAAATGAAGAACATGAAAGGAAGACAAAAATAAGATTTCTCTTATGAAAATTCGGCAGCCCAGTGGCGTCCCTTAAACTTCAACAAAAATTAATTGAAGAGATAAAATAGGGTCTCTCATCATATAAAAATAAAAGATCAGTATGATAGATATAGAGATCATACCCCAACATAATACAAAAGGAACTTGAAATACTTGACATGAATGTATATCTTTGAAAAATGAGAAAGGCGAACGAATCCCTTAAAGATTCGGCAGCCTAACGACGTCACTTAAACATCAACCAAAAATGAATTGACAAGATCAAAATAGGGTCTCTCATAATATGAACATAAGGGTTCAGTATGATAGATATAGAGATCATACCTCAAAATAATAAAAAAGAACTTGAAACACTTGACATGAAAATGGATCTTGAAAACGAGAATGGTGAAAGAATCCCTTAAAAATTCGACAGCCTAACGACGCCACTTAAAAATTCAAAATACTGAATTGAAGAGATCAAATGGGGTCTTTCATCATATGATAATAAAAGATCAGTATGATAGATATAGATATCATACCCCAGCATAATAAAAAGGAACTTGAAATACTTGACAAGAAAATAGAACTTGAAAATGAGAAGGGTGAAAGAATCCGTTACAAAAATTTCGGCAGCCTAACGACGCCACTTAAACTTTCATAAAATGAAATGATGAGAGTAAGAGGGGGTCTCTCATTATATTAACATAAACAGGAAAGTATAATGAATATAAAATAACATCCTCCAACATAAGAACATGGAGCATAAAAGGAATGACATAAAAGAGATTACTTGAAAAGAAAGAGAGAGGTCAGATCCCTTACCTTAAAACGTAACTCTTAAAACTCAAAGGATGGGACCTTGAGGGATTGGGGGAACCTTGGGAGGACTCCTTGGGAGGTAATGAGACCAGAAAATCATTGGTGGAGAGTGGGGAGTCTAAATTATGAGAGTATTTCTTGGTATTTATAGGGAAAGTTAGGGGACAAGGCATTAATGGCCAAGGGACACCTCAAAAGTGCTTTTCTCAAAACCATGTGCTCTCCCATGGCATTTACCATGGAGTTAGGAAACATGGGGCCCCCAATACAATAATTCATCACCTTTGGCTGGCCAACCCTTAAAATATCTCATGACATCATCATGACACAGTTATGATGTCATTAAACATACTGAAACCCTAAAACTGTATTTTTACTATTCACTGAAAATTCACCTTTCTCAGAAAAATCCCAAAATTTCACCTTAACCAAATATCAATGATCTGATTTCAAAAATGAAATCCATTTTATAAAAATAATTTTATAAATAATTTTAATTTATTTTTTTAAATAAATACACTATTCACTGAAAATTCACTTTTTTCAGAAAAATCCCCAAAAATTACCTTAACATAATATCGATGCTCTGAGTTCAAAAATGAAATCCATTTTCTAAAAATAATTTTCTAAATATTTTTAATTTAATTTTTAATTAAAAAACACTATTCACCAGAAAAAACTAATACTTGAATAATAATTTCTGAAACTGTTATTTAACCATTTTATTGAATCACATTACTTAATCAAGGTGCCTAGATTATATTAATACTTTAATTAAGTGAGATTACTAATCCATTTGGTCACATTACTAATCCTAAGCATAAAATCACTATTCATAATTTACTATTCATCAAAAATCATGTTGATCTTATTAGACTCTAAATTTTTTACTGAACATAATTGCAGAAGACCATTTTTTGAAAATCATTACACATTTTTAATTATTTAAGGTTTACATAAACATTTTTAAAATATCCTTTTTCTAAAATGCCTCAAAAATATGCATACTATATTTATCCGGTCATTTGAAAATTCATAAACTTCATCATAAGAAGAAATCAAAATTTTTATTTAAAATAAAGGATTACACAAGGCAGTTACTGTCTCTTTACATAGCCCCTTATCACACCAGCATAAGACCTAAGTGTAAGGTGTGCTAACGTGAGAGAATCCGAGGGAGGCTCGGCCAACATCGCACGAGTAGTAATTTCTATCAGTTTAAACTTCTCACAAAGGTGATCCCGTTCTAGCTTCACACGATGAATTTCAGCTTGGGTTTGGTCCAAAGTAAAGCCTAGTGGTGCTACCTCCTTCCCAAGTTCTGTTAGATGGGCTTCGATCGGTCCAAGACTACTAGGTGAGGCCATCGAATCTTCTTTATATATTAATTAACCAAGATTACTTGTATTTAGAGTCAAAAATCGAAATGTTTAGTTTTCAGCGGTTATATTGACCAATGGTCATATAACAGTAAAAACCCAATGGTCTCATTTTAATTATACTCATGCTATCAAATGAAACAGTTTTGTTGAGTATAAAAAAATATAATAGCACACAATATTATGAAACAAGATTTATTCAAAATTTCGGGTCGTTACACTCAGGGACACTGGACACCCCCAACCAATATAAAACCCCTCCCCCTCCCCTGGACATCCCCCTACAATACCCCTTCCACCATGAAAATCCCCCCCTCCACTCTCCTGGATAGCCCCCCCCCAGACAGACGCTAGACCCCCCTCCTGGATAGACCCTGGACACCCCCAGATAGACCCAGGATAGACCCCCCCAAGACAGACCTTGGACAGACCCCCCCATACCCTGGACACCCCCCAAGACAGACCCAGACATCCACTCCCATAGACAACCCCCTAGACCCTGGACAAACTCCCATGGACAGCGCAGACCTCCACTCCCCTGAACATCCCCCCCTCCTGGATAGACTATGGACACCCCCCCCCCCAATATAGACCCCCCTAGGAAAGACCCTGGACAACTCCTAAACAGACCCTGGATAGACCCCCCAGACCCTAGACGCCCCCCCCCAAACAGATCCCCCCAGGATAGACCCAAACCTCTACTCCCTTGGACAACCCCCCTCATGGACAGACCTTGGACCCCCCAGACCTTGGACAACCCCCCAGACCCTAGACACCCTCCCAGACAGACCCCCTAGACATTGGACACCCACCATACATACACCATTAGGACATACACTGGACAAACCCTCCCCCCCATGACAGACCCTGGACACCCCCTCACTCGACCCCTAGTCCCACTGCCCCTCCCCCTACCACCCCCTACCAGTCCCCCTGCCCCTGCCAGTCCCCTTCTCCATCCCCCTCACCCCTGTCAGCCCCCATGTTTTAACCATGGATCTTGGTCCCTAATAACACTTTCAAAACCATGGAAAATAGACCCTACAACCACAATTAATAACCATGTAAATTGATTCCTACCTAGCCATAATTAATCACAAAATTCTTTCCATAATAGCTTCACATTATAGTAGTACTCACATCCTATAGCTATGAGTAAAAAAACACCACCTTCTAAATAAAACTTAACTCAAGCATAATACAATATATATCTTAAAAATTAAAACTCTCTCTAATATAAACAATATAAAATTTTAATACCACTATCATCATAATAAAAAGAACTATTTGATAAAATTAAATTTATTTACCAATAATAAAATTTACATCTAAAATGTACCTCAATATCAACATCACCAAAACCATAATGGCCCTCATCATCTCTTATAGAAACACAAACATCATTATCAACTCCTCTCAGACCACCTCCACAACCACCACCACCACCACTATCATGATAATTGAAATATTCATTAGTTTATGCACCTAAATCAGTGGAAGGAGTGAAGAATCCTGATAAACATAATTCATAAAAATTATAACACATTTAATTAATGAAAAGATTCAATGCTTATATAGTGATTCATATAATATCTTTATGTTACCAATAAAATACTCTTATATACATAATTCATACTAATGAGAACACATATAATTAATGAAAACATTGAAATATAATTTTGTGTGATGATTCGTGAACATAAAATTGAAGATAAATAAGAAGGATGTTTAGAATATAGAGAAATAGTAAGAGTCTTATGGTCTAAATAGAAAAAAATAATAATGGTAGAGTAATAAAATTTAGATATTGTTAAAATATAAAATCATATTTATTTGATGATGCCCCACCCCCTTGCACCCCCTACCCACCCCCCTTACACCCCACCTGCACCCTCCCCATTGCCTTGAAGACCCCCATACACCCCACCTGCACCCTCCCCACTACCCTGCTGACCCACCTGCCCCACCCCTTGCACCCCCACCCCCTTAAATCCCACATGAACCCTCCCCACTACCCTACTGACCCCCTACCCTCCCCCTTGCACCCACCCTCATGCCCCCTTGCACCCCACCTGCACCCTCCCCACTGCCCTGCAGACCCCCTACCCCCTCCCCACTCCCCCTGCCATGCAGACCCCCTCCCCCTGCATCCTCCCCCACTTCCCCCTTGCACCCCACTTGCACCCTCCCCACTTCCCTACAGACCCCTCCCCTGCACCCTCCCCCACTACCCCCTTTCACCACATCTACACCCTCCCCACTTCCTTACAGACCCCCTACCCCCTGCACCCTCCCCTACCCCCTACCCCCCCTCCATGCACCGCACCTGCACCCTCCCCACTGCCCTGTAGACCCCCACCCCCCCACATGAACCCTCCTCAACAATATCCAAAACACACTACAAAAATATAAAGAAACCAAAAATAAAAAATTCCCTAATTAAAATTAAGGAAAAGAATAAAAATGGAATAAACCCTACCCAAATACGATGTTAAAGTCACTGTCATCAATGGTGGATGATAGAAGCGGCCTCATCATAAGAAACCACCAATAAAAAAATAGTTGAAAAAATGAGATATACCGACTTCTTATATATATGTGATCAGTGTGTTAACTGTACATGATAAATGATACATGAATCCATAACCCACAATGAACAAATAATATTGATATTGATATGTAAATCCCAATACTAAATAACATGATCATTAATAAACCTCTATTTTTCAAATATCACCTTCAATTGCCTATTCAATATCAAAAATCACCAAAATATGGGAATAAAGTAAACTTCCATCAGCACATAAATGCGAGAAATAGGGATTAGACATCATTATTAACCCAGAAAATCCATTCCATGAATGTAGAAAATTAATAAAACTCTTCATTCCTATATCCTTCTTGATTTTCTATATTGAATCCTCATTTTTAGCACATTATTCTTCTAGAATTCACCTGTATTCTTAGTTTATATAGGTTTATCAATTTTATAAAGTATAGAATTTTCCATCTTTTATTGTTACTCAATATCCTAACCCCCCTACAACCCCACCTCCCCCCTGTACTAGCCTCCCTCCAAACCAGTACCCTCCCCCACAACCGTTCACTACCCCCTCCCCCTCCCCCTGCACCACCCCACCCCTTCCCCTAGCCTACACCATCCCCCTAGCATGCACCATCCCCCAAACCCCTACATCATCCCCCAAACCCCCTACACCACCCCCACCCCTTCCCCTACACCACCCCACCCCTTCCCTTGTACTGGCCTCCCCCCCAAAATAGTCCCCTCCCCCAAAAACCTGTCCCCCCAAACTAGTCCCCTCCCACCAAACCCTGTCCCCCACCTCCCAAACCCCCCTCCCCCTTACACCAGCCCCAACCCGCTAACTTGCACAAGCCCCAAACCCCTAGCCTGCACCCACACCCACACCCCCACACCCCCACACCCCCACACCACTGCACCACCCCTCCTAACCCCCCCTACACCACCCCCATCCCTTTCCCTATACTAGAATACCACTCAAACAAGTCCCCTCCCCCCTACACCAGCCCCTAACATCCAATCTTTCACCAGCCCCAACCCCCCCCCCCCCCCCCCAAAAAAAAATTCCCTATACTTATATTATTATATAAATATAAATGTGAGCTAAATTGTTCTTATTCTTAGTGGTATATTTTGTAATGTATTTGGGGATTACCTATTCAGTTTCATGTCTATGTAGTAGCTTTTATTTTATTCCTTCCGCTACTCTGATATTACATCTAGTTTGGGTTGTATTGCATTTCATTAAATGTATTATATAGAACTAGTTGTATTTGTTTTGTATTCAGTAGGTTATTCTCATATCTATGAAAATCAACCCCCAAAGATCTATTATTCCCCTAAAACATATTTATATACTTTGATGTTCTGGGGATTCCACCTTAGGATAATAACACCTCTTCCCCTTCCCAATCTAATAGGTAAGAGGAAGGTTGTTACGCTAGTGGGAGGAAACATTATTACACATATGGTAGATAACCTCATCATCATTGAGGCATCAATACCACTATCATACTTGTTCCAATTATATTTGATTGAATTTCATCTTATAATTATGTTGGGCCTATTTATATTGATCAAGAAATAGTATGAGTGGGAACCCGAGTACACTATTTTTGAGAGTGAGGATCTATCTTCAGAAACATCAGGATATAATATCACCCAAAAAGAGACTAAAAAGGGAATATCTATTTCTGAGGCCTAACCATATTCACCCACCCTCACTTTGGATGTGTGGTTTCACTACTTGGATGCCTCTATCCAGTTTCATATCGATCAACTTCATATTCTATTATAGGGTTGTGGGTTATTGTTCACCGAGCCACTAGTCTACACATTTTATATCTCTAAGACCTCCATGGCCTTGTAGCCTTCCTCTTCAATTGAATTGTCAACCCCTACCCCTATTCTGACTGAAATCAACAACCCAAGAATCCAACAATATATTCAAATTCCTTTTGATATCAGTAGCCCGACTGCCCAACATGAGCATTTGTTGGCTTACCAAAGCAAGGGGAAGGGACATGCCACCAAAAAAGGTGAAGAGAACTACTTTTTTTAACCATAATACCCAAAACAGAACATATTTTTAGATTATAAAGTTACTTAATGAGTAGACCTCAACATAAACTCTGACACATACCAAAACTACAATGTAGAGTTCCCTTGTAGTATATGACTTGGCTGCACCCAGTACCCCAGAATTATTCACCATCTCCAAAACTACAATATTAGGAGATAAGAAATAAAAATATAAGGTTTCTAGTATTGAAGAATTATTAAATATCTCCAAAACTCTCTTACATTAGGTATAATGTGCTGGAAGAATAGAGATATATATCAGTAACCTCTAGAAGTGAATCCATCCCTGCCAGATCAAGTGGTATGTTCATGAAGACCTCAATAGATAGAAACTAACATGATTGAAACAACACCTTAGCCACCACCAATTTTTTATAGGCCATGACTGATATTGAAGTATCATTTAAATAAAACAAACACTCGCCCACATCTTCATAGTTGGATACATACTCTTCCATGTGATCTTGGTTGGGACCTGCTGGTTTTTGAAAAATTTGAATGTGTTTCCAGAATAATCCAATGAATGAAAGGAGTGATGTTCCACATATAATATAGGATTATATGGTACAATACCTTGACAATATAGCTTTCTTCCATTCCTATTACCTTCCCGGAAATCCTCACCGGAAGGCACTAAAGCTGAAATGGTTCTTCCCAAAGTGGAATAGCCCCCCACATTTGGGATAATAGACCCAAGAATTCATTATTATTCGTCTCCCAATTTCCACGGAACACTTCTCCCATAGTTGTATCATGGAGATAATATTTAGGGGATAATAGTAGTGCAGGTTCATTATTATCCTCCTCCAAAATGAACAAAAACATAAAGGGCATCAATAAAATTTCAATGGAATCGTGTCCCTTTAAACATAGTAGTGAGATCAGTCTTCCCACTACCTATATGGGATAACCAAAATCGATCATGAACATTTGAAGCGAGATGAGAAACACCAATCAGTTAACCAAATATGAATATAGAAACTGAACATTAAATAAATATGATTATGGTATGCATATAATTTATTATTTTTTATAAACAAAATATAAAGGTACAAGATTCAAAAGTGCATACCTAGGGATCATCTATCCAACCATGATATAGAACAATGTTTAGAAGATCAAATATTACACACTCAAGAGTAATACCAAAATCATCAATTCTGAAAGAATGGTGTATGCCAAGTAAATTTTATTAAAACACAAAAATGGATACCAATGTCTTATAAAAAATGGTATAAAATAATCATTACCGCATGAATTTTATATTCACATCAATCCCATTTGCAAGTCATTGGAGTGAATCACTTGTATCAGCTATGTTTTCTTGTTGGTTCTCTGCATAGAAGGCATCACTATCCTGCATACCAGTACATGTCATCAAACTAACAATATGATTAGTAAAACTAATTGAGTGTCCACCTCAAGAAAAAAATTGAAAATTGGACTATATACTATTGGAGGTGTGCCAGAGGAGATAGAGGGCCCGTCTCAGAGCAACGTCATCGTGGAGGTACGATGGTAGCATAGGAGGAAGATAAAATTCAATATAATAATAATAAAACATAACTAATACATAAAAAACATATCTCATAATTTCATAATTCAATATTTGTAGAAACAGTCAGAAACAACGTAATACAATATAGTATTAAAATAATCAAACCTCATTGCATAATAAAATTACACATATTAACAATACAAAAATACAATTCACATAAATAGTGATTCTCAATATCAGTATCATCACATTCATGATAATCCTCATCCATGCCTCTTATAGAAATACCATCAGCACCTCTCACACCACAAACATCATCATCGTCATGAACATCGGTATCGACACTTACACTGGGACCAGATCCAGCTACAGCTCCGACCCTTGCTCTAGCTCCGGCTCCAACAGAAGAATCTACATTAACATAACATATCAACATCAAACATGCATCAACTACTATAGATGCTTTTGGATAAAGTGTAGAAGAAATGACAGACATCACATTATTCATATTTCCAAATATCGCTTTTTATGCTTTTTGAGTTTCTTCTTTGATTGCAGAATTCATCTGTTCCACTATGAACAAACCATAACTGGTACTTGAAGAACCTTTTTCAATAGACCAGTATCACGATGGTACAATCTTCTTCCCAGGTCAATAATGAATTCTACCCTGATGCTCATCTTCTAATACCAGATGTAGATGATCGTTCGGGCCCCAATTGTTAGGTTCTTTTTCTACCAATGTCTCCAAAGCATTATGTTGATTGATATATAAGACAAATTAAAATGATAAAATAATATAAGGAATTAAATTCAGTCAAAATAAAATAAATTTAAATATACTTACAATCTTCTTCTCGGTGTCAGTATTTGGCACAATACCATCTTTCTTTTTTCTGCTTATAGAAAACAAAGTAGATCAAGGAACATGAACCTCATTATTAAATTATTTTTTTGGAAAAAACAAAGAAATAAATAAAAATTGAGAGTAAAAAAATTACACTAAATGATGCTAAATTTTTTAAATATGAAATTACCTATGTTTTCTCAAGATATGGGAGTAAAGTGTTTCCACGAGTATAAACATGTTTCATTCCACTCTTATTTCTTTTATTTCTGCCTGATTTCACCTATAAATAAATAATTATATAATTTACTTAACATAAATAAAACTCATTTTCAAATAAATAAATGAATATATATATATAAAATAATTTAACAAATACCTTAAAATATTGACTCTTCCAATACCCGATCATCTCTTTGTGTTATGATATTAGGAAATTATGAGTCACTGGTACTTATTCATGCTCCATGCCAACTCTCTTTTTCCATTCAAGATATAAGTCATACTTGTATGCTCACCAAATTTCACCTAAATCCATTAACTTTGAAGCCTTGGCATTTTTTCCATCAGGAAAATTATATCAGAGCTATAATGGACAAAATATTTGTTAAGAAAATATTATAAATTAATCTATATAAAAGGTGATTAACATTATATACCTAGATCTCTGCCCAGGCCTTGTGCTTTATTTTTTCTCTAACTTCCCTCCAACTTATTGGTTGAACCAAAATGATATTGTCGTGTCTAGTAAGTGTTCCCATAAAGATTTTACATTCCGTAACATTTTTTTAAATTATAGCTCTGTCCTCATTGTATTTAACCATGATTTTCATGTGTCGATTCCAAACATCTCTCATTTTTATGCGGCCTCATCATCTGGGGGATACAGGATCTAATCATGAAAAAAGTGAAAAAGTATAATAATACATATGAAATTATTATCAATTAATAACAATAATGTTTGAACAAAAACTGGTAAATGGGGGATCTGCTGACCCCTAAAGTGCAACGTTTAGAGGGGGAGCAGCCTCTGTGGTAGGTTGGATATCTATAGTAGGAGTACTCTTTATAGTAGATGAATAACCCTGTACATATGAGGGTGGATATGGATATGGATATGGTGGTGTGATATATGGGGGCACAATGCCTTGTGCAATGGATGGTGGGAATGGAAAGTAAAGAGGGATGAGAGTCTGAGAACTACCATCTGTTGTGGGTGCAAGTAGAATGGGATATATAAAATGTGGGGATGGATAATATGGAGGTGGAATAATGGGAGGATGAACTTCTGGTGACTCAAGTGTCATAGTAGTAGGCTGAACTGTAGAATCAATAACCCCCACCATACTATCTACCTTAGTATTATAATACAGTTTTCTCTTTGAAAAAGTATCCTAAAATAACATAGATGATAAAATAAAACAAACGATAATAATATAAATTATATGAAAGACCATAATATTCAAACATAAATTGTACTTACAGTGTTTTCCAGATGAGACATATGTTGTTCATTTCTTCATATTCTTATATTTATTCAAATATCATCATATTCAGATATTTTGACCTAGAAATGTAAAATAATATTCTCAAATAAATAGAAATAATAAAAAATGATAAATAATACAACTGTATAATAAAAAAGTGAGATACATTTTCAATTTTATATTTATATTGATAAAATATCAAGACTTTTCTATGTTCAAGAATTACTATAGATGTTCTTAAACAAAAACTGAAGAGACTATAAATAGTTTTATATTCGACAATGGTATAAAATATACTAGTTAATTTGATATCATGTATGAAATTTTAAAAAAAACATACAATATTATGATAATGTCAGGTAAATATGTACAAATGTGTCAACGTTATGTGTGCTCTATGACACTTTCTAGTTCACAATCTGTTTTAGCAATTGAATCATCTGTGTCATCAAATGAAACATTTGAATAAATACCAATAGGTTCATCCACAACATCATTTTCATCCATGTATTAGTTAAAAATATATCTAGTAATGACATTAATAATAACACAAAATTATTGTTTTAACGGGTCAGTTACCTAAAACACCTATCTAACCCATGACGCAAGAATATAAGGTTCATCAGTGTCAAGATGGCGATTTATATCAATCACTCTAAATCCAAAGTTATCAAAATGCATTCCTCATCGTGTCATGGAATCAAACCACTTACATTTCATCATTGTGACACGACCATGTGCATAGTAATATAATAAAATGATTCTTTTAACAACACCATAATATGATATATTTTCTTACCGAGGTTTTCTATATAATGCACTCACATAACAATCTATTGTGGCACTTATCGTGACACTGTCATGCTGTGTTGCCATTTTTTTTCACAGCTATTAATAACAAATTTAAATCTATTGACAACCATTGATTTACAATCACGTACCACATCAGTTGGACCAAAGGATAACGCTCTTACTTCATATGATACTTCATTCATTGGTAGAGTTAAAACCTAAATGATACCAAAATTGAACATTAAAAAGAGACATGAGATTATGTTATGAGAAGGAAAAAAATCTATTACCTTTGACTTTAACCAAGCAGAAAATTATTTTCTATGAAACAGTTCCTTCCTCTTAATAGATAGAGTGTGATGTCTCTTTTTTATAATTTCTAAACTTTCTCTAAAAATATGAAATATTAAAAATGTCAGAAGATAAGAAGAAATAACATAATGAAGAAAATGCATATTTATTAGTTTACTTACCTGATATAATCATCAAGCACACCATAGTTGAATAATACTGTATGATGAGCTATTTCCCACTCTTCCCTGCTTAAAGTACACAATGAGTATGGTTCAGATATCCCCTATGATTGGGATAGTGAATGAAATGCAAGATCATTGGGATCATATTGCTCATCTTCATTTCTCATAAATGGACTAGACCTTGTGGTGATGTTATCCATATATGATGAACAGAAATCCATGCATTCTTGGGATAAATAACTTTTCACAATAGAGCCTTTGGGGTGATATTTATTTCTCACATAAGATTTCAATGTAAACATCATTCTTTCTGTAGGATACATCCACCGACTTGAAACAGGACCACCAAAAAGAACTTCTATGGGAATATGCATAGTCAAATGTAACATATATGTGAAAAATTATGGTGAGAAAAGTTTCTCCAAGTCACAAAGAATAATCGGTGAATCTCTCTACAATTTCTAAACAACACTTCTTGCTCAGTCTTTTGGCACAAATTTCTCGATAAAAATGACATAATTTAATCACAAAAACTCTAAAATTATGTGAAAGAAAATGTTGAATGGATATACGAATCAACTCGTGTAACAAGACATGGTAATCTTGGGTTTTAAGAAATTTTAGTTTCACATCTTGTGTATTCACCCTTTTAGAAATATTACTTGAATAAGGATATGGAAACTTAAAACTTTCCAAGACCTGAAGAAATTGTTTCTTCTCCACATTTTTCATCGAATAACAATCAATAGGGACTTTCCACTTATTATGAACAATTAACTCAGGATGATGTTTTTCTCTTATACCCCAATCCATCAAATCATAACAAAACAGGAAATCGTGTTTTTTTTCCATTGACATTTAAAATAGTATCAAGTAACATCTCACAAATGTTTTTCTCGATATGCATTACATCCAAACAACGACGCAATAAATTTTATGACCTATATGGGAACTCAAAGAAAATTATTTTCTTTCTCAAATTGTTATTGGAATTCGAATTAACATGTTTTCACTTTCTGATATTTGATTGACTTTTTCCAAGATCACAATTCTGATCATCAAGTTCTTTGACAATATCATTCCCTGACATTCATTGAGGTGTCTCATCTATCTCGATGACATTATCGAACTATCTTATATTTTTCCTGTATGGATGATCCTTCGATAGAAATCATCGATGCCCTATAAAGCTGAAAGATCACCAAAACTTTAATCTTCAGAAATGTGTATTTTTTATACAAATAGGGTAGGATAATTTCCCTTTACTAATCCAACCATACATCATTCTGTAGCCATGGAAATCATTTATCATCCATAATAAAGCTACATGAAACATAAATTACTCCTTCCTGAATGCATCGTACGCATGTGAACCAACAATCCAAAGCTCCTCTAACTCCTCTATTAATGGCTATAAGTTTATATCAATATAATTTCTAGGATCACTAGGTCCAGATATCAATATACTCATGATAGTAAACGACTTCTTCATACACATACATGAAGGAAAGTTATAAATGTGAATAAAAATAGGCCAAGTATTGTGTGCAGTATGCATTTGGTGAACAAGGTTGAAACCATCATAGGATAATCCCAATCTAAAATTTCGCGGGTCAGCTAAAAAATCGGGATGTAACCTATAAAATTTATTCCAAGCCAACCTATCTAAAGGATGAAATATTTTATCATTATCTTTAATTATTTCATCTTCATGTCATCTCATATTATTTTCCATTTGTTTTGACATAAAAAGTTTTTGATGCCTGTGAATTAAAGGGAAGTGCCACATCACTTTCTCTAGTATGCGAGATTTCATTCTATCATTATTAGTCTTTGACCATGATGTTCCACACTATTTTCATTAACTTAACTCTGCATTTTCCTTCTAGAACAGACAATAATATTTAGGGAATAAAAAATCTTAATAGATGAAAATCCAAATTTTTCAACCAACATTGATTCCATGTAATCATTTTTTGGAACACATGCATCATAAAGTAGTAAATCCTTAATAAATGTAAGGAGATAGTCGACCAATGTATTAAAAAATCCATATATTTCTTTTCTATGATATAATTGCATTAAAAACTCAAGTTTTCTCATTTTTCCACATGCTTGATATACTGGGGTATTTGCATCTTCTATCAGCTTTATAACACTCTCAATGTCATCATCCTGATTAATAGGTGAAAATGGTGTTCCAGTATTCATTTCCTCTTGCACTGGTCTACATGAAGAACTGGCTTTAGAAACAAAAGGAAACCGATCAGAAACCATATTTTTTCATACCAATCCTTTCTGTTGAATCAATTTCATTCAACACTTTCACTTTTTCTCCATTGTGATACCACACATGATAATTTTTTGGAAACCTTGTTTAGTGATATGATAACTCACTTCTTCATGAGTTAACCATGGTCTTCCATCAGAATCAAAACACGGGAAATAAATCAATCCCCCATCTGAATCATTAGTGAATGAAAATTCCAAGAAATATCATAACTCTTTATGAAATTCATTAGCGATCCAATCAACGTTGTACATCTAATATCTATCCATTCTTAGTTATATAAACATACATTAAATAAATAATCAAGAAAATTACTTAACATTATATGTATTTTTTTATAAAATTATATGTAACCATCAATAACATGTAAATAAAAAATAAATAAATATTATGGATAAGGGAATTCCTAAATGTTTCAAATTATAAAAAATCATGAATAGTCACACCATTCTATGACCACATAAGATTAGTTTGGTGTACCTTCAACACCCACATTAAAACCTAGATGTTTTAACAATGACCTATTATGTTTCTTATAGAATTCTCTAATGAGAACCCCCCTCTTGGACACCCCACCCCCTCCCTCTTGGATGCCCTCTTGGACACCCCTCCCTCCTAGATAACCCCCTGACCCACCCCTGGACAACCCCCATCCCCCTACACCCCACACCCCTAGCCCCCTCCCTCCCCCTACACACTGCTCCCCTAGACCCCTTCACGCCCTCCTAGAAAGACCCTCCCCTTGAACCCCTTCACCCTCCCTACACACTGCCCCCTGGACACCCCCTCATAGACACCCCTCTCCCATGGACCCCCACACCCCCACACCCCACACACCCTACACCTCACACCCTAGTTTCCTGCCCCACCTCCCACCCCCTCCTAGACAGCCCCTCCCCCTGCACCCCTGGCCCATCCCTACACACTACCCCCCTAGACACCCCATGCACCCCCACACCCCTTCCCCCTCCCCCTACACCCCACACCCCACACCCCTGCACATTGCCCCCCAACCCCACCCCAGACACCCCCTCCTAGACAGCCCCCTCCCGTTGCACTCGCTGCCCCTTTCCCCCTGCACCCCACAGCGCCTGCTCCCTGTACACTGCCCCCACCTCCCAACCCTACATGACAACCCCCTCCCCTGCACCCCTACCCCCTCCCTGCACACATACCCCACTTAGAAACCCCTTGAACCCCCACACCCCCTTCCCCTCCCCCTACACCCCCACACCCCTTGCACACTGCCCCACTAACCCCTACCCTAAACACCCCCTCCTGGACAGCCCCTCTCCCCCGACACCCCTCCCCATGAACCCCCACACCCCTTGCTACCTGCACACTGCCCCCCCCCCAACATCCCACACCTATTGGAGAGCCCCTTCCCCCTACACCCCATGCTCCCCTTCGTACACACTGTCCCCCTATACACCCCCCTGCACACTACCCTCTAACCCCCACCCTAGACACCACCCTCCCCCTGGACATGCCCCCTCCCCCAACACCCCACCCCACCTTCTCCCTATACACTACCACCCCAACTCCTACCCCCCTCCTGGAAAACTCCCTCCCCTTACACCCCATTCCCCCCTCCCTGCACACTACCTCGCCTGGACACTCCCTCCCCCTGCAGCCCCACAACCCCTGCACACTACCACCCCAACCCCCACCCCAGACACACCTTGGAAACCCTCCTCCCCCTGCACCCCTTCCCCCTTTTTGGGAATCACCAACACAATAGATGGATCAAACTACCTTAAAAAAAATGTAATACATAGGAAAAATCCAAGATCTCATCTAGAAACAAATCCATACTGAGTGCTACAATATATGACAACACATAATAAATCATAGGTATAACCTATCATGAAAAATCTCACTAAAACTAGTCAGAACATCAGCAATAAATAATATAAAAACCTAAAATAATCACTAAAAAGATCACTATTTATTCATAAATATAGGATAACCATATAAATAGCACAACCTTTTATAACAAAATGAACCAGTGACATTTGTACATCATTAGTGAAAAATGGTCTCCACAGGCTATAGATTGAATATTTTTGATATAAAAAATAAAAAAATAATAATAGATGCTCAATCATAAAAGATAACATAGTATGTATTAGATTCTCTTCCATCTCTACAATAAGTAACCCATGCTGAATCACCTAACACAGGGACTTCCCCCTTACCCAAATCCTTGATACAAATGTCTGAACATGCACTAAGGTACCCATGTAGGGTGTGATAATAAAAACATAGTAGGAAACCACCAATAAGGCCTTATATTTTGTGTTGAAATATGTGTGAGTGAATTCACTATTGATATATAAATAACAAATCAGTTTTGTACCCAAGTCGGGCCATCATGAACTAACCAAGTTTTGATGAACCCCGACACTACATGATTTTCTCAATGCTAGAAGGAATAGTTATCTTGTACAAAAAACCACTACCAACCATATAGGTAGAGGATAACATGGATAGAATAATATAAAAAATGTCCCACATTAGAAACAAACAATGAAAAGTCAAAACATAAACATATTTATATATTATAAAGGTATTTAGGTAAGGTATAACAAAACAAACCTATTATATATATGAACTGCATCACAAGGAAGCTATAACCTAGCCGACATCCCATATAGGAAACCGATCATGATGAAGGATTAAAATAATCACCCTATTATATAGGAAATAGATCATGGGGAAGGTGTAAAAAATGCAACCTATAATATAATAAATGAATCATGACGATGGTGTAATATAAATGACCTCCTTTATAGGAAATTAATCTTGTGGATTGTGTAACACAACCAAAATTTAATACATGAAATGACAAACTAGAATAGGATTCAAGTAAGAACCATTTTGTATGACCTATGGAATGGTCCCAAGTCCCCACCTCATCCCCAATAAGGAATTTTAATCCAACATGGACTAATTATAGTTTTAATACAAGGTATACCCATGATCTAACCATATGATTTATGGCCAATTATTTGAATCACCCATTATAAGAAACCAAGCCTATTAGATAATTATCCCCATGTATCTCATCACTATATACCATATCATTTATTCTCAAGACCCATATTATTCATAATTGAGGAATGAAATGATCCATAATTGTGGGTCAAGATAACTACCCCTATATGATGTAAAAAAACACAGACATCCCACTTTAGTTCTAGATTACTAAGTTATAAAACAATCATGAAAACCATCACTACATATTTTGGGTTGGCTATGAAAAAAATAAAAAACTCATAAACCACCCACATGAGGTCAATTATACCATCTATAATCTATCTAAGATCTTAAATATAAGTGTTAGAAGAACCAAATTCATACTCATGCACCTACATGTGTGACAATTCATGTAATACCACATAAATGATGAAACATGATAAGGAACTCCCACATTAATCAACTAAGATTTACCTTTCTAAGTGGAATCATCCAATTTGAGTCAAATTAATCAACTCACAAAACCTTGAAGAAAACTAAAAAAATTAAGGATGTAAAAAGTAGAGAGAACGATGAATTAAATACAAGCTCAAGGATTTCATGCATTCAAACATACTAAAATGGAGTGTGTATAACTTATGATGATTTAATTTGGTAACAAATGAGGTGGGGAATCTCTTGGAACCTTGGGTGAAGAAAAAAGGAGTTTCCAATCACGGATAGGCCTGATGAAGAATGAATAAGAGGTAAAAAAGAGTTTATAAGGTGAAAACATAGAAAAAAAATTAGTTTATCCACCCAAGGTGACAAGAAGGTTATTAGTTACCTATTGGTCACCATTTAAAAAATCACCAGTTGGCTTGTTGGGCATCAGGATACACTTACCTTCAGAAAAGTCATTAGGTATACATGAAACCAAAAATCACAGTACAAACTTAAAATTAGAACATTGATAAAATTATATGGTATAAAATACCGGCATTGATTAGAAGCTTCTGGGAGGAGGGAGCCGCGGTGACAGGATTTCAGATAGGAGGGTTCCACGATGAGAGAGGTCTTTGGGCAGGAGGGTTCCGCTGTGAGAGAGGTTTTTGAGGAGGAGGGTGCTGCGGTGAGAGATTTTTTCAGGGAGAAGGGCACCGCCACAGAGAGGAGAGGTTTGGTAGGATATCTTGGGAAGGATTGGTCGTCAGGGAGGAGGCCTCCATGGTGAGGAGAGGTCGAGGAGGAGAATTTGTTGGGGAGGATAAGTCATCAGGGAGGAGGCCTCTGTGGTGAAGAGAATTTTTCAGGAGGAGAATTCGTCAGGGAGAGTAGGTGATAGGTGAGTAGCGAGTTGGGGAGGATGAGCCTGATACTAAATAATTTACGGATGTGGTATAGCCATAGTGTATTAATTAAATTGTGGAAATTAAAAAGTTATATCCAAAGACTAATAAAATCCTGGCTATAGGTCTATGGATATGACTTTAATTTCTTATAGTGATTCCTTCGATTCATGAGTACATCATTTCACTACATATTGATGTGTAAGTATAGGGATGAAAGAGGAATAAATTGGGGGAGAAATCTGATGGAGATATTAAAATCCCATAATGGCATATTTTTAATTTTTATCATAATTACATGGGTGTACAGTTTACCTTCATTGGTTGAAAAACCGTACGGAAACTATGAGCTATCCACTGTCCAAGGATATCTGAGTCACACAGTGAATTGGGCAGGCCACATGGTTTAAAATTCCATGCGCCGACCATGAATTAAGAGTCTTTACAAGGCCACACGGTTACCGAGGAATTCTACACTATTTTCTTAATCATGTGGAAATCATGCACCTTGTACATATTGGCTTGGTTCTCCCCTTTATGAAACATTGAATCATTGGAACACCCATAAGACCTACATAATCCCCATAACCATTTCATTAACAAAACCGTGAGATTGAAACCAAATCATTAATAATGACATACCTATATAAATTCTATGATCTTACAAAGGGAATATTAAGAGTAACTGAAACTTGTTTAAAACAATGTGTCTTAGGAGATCACCCAAGTTTAATTATATCCTAGCCTGATTTAATATAGTGATTTTTACGATTGGGTACAGTCAAAATGGATACTTAGTACTTACTTTACAGATAAGTTTTCCATGAAATTTTCATTTGGTTTATATTAAAAGTATGTTATAAAATATTTAGAGTCCCTATTTATTATTGATTTATTAATAATTTCAATATAGAATTGAAATGTTCTATAACATTTTATTATATAAATATTTGTATGTTTAAGTAGAAAACCTTATTTTCTATTAATATCTATAAATTTTTTATAATAAATTTATAAACAATTAGTTACATTAATTTGACATTATTTTCTTTGAGACAAAATACAAAAATATTTGAATATTTTTTAAATTGATTCAATAAAATTCAATAAATATGAAGAAGATCAGTTTATTAAACATTTTTAATATTAATTTTTGGTTTATTGTCTCAAATAAAAAGATAGGTTATATCACTCCTTTTGATATGTTTTCATATTAACTATATAAAATAAATCATATATTATTTCATTATTATAAATTTTTCTAGGTATGGTTATTTATGTCTTGTAATATTTTGATATATCAGGTTTTTGAAAATAATGATGTAAAATTTCAAGGTATGTACCACTTTTATATTAAAGAAAATAATATATTTATCTTTTAGATTCATTCAATTCATGAGTACATCATTTCACTACATATTAATGTGTAAGTATAAAATAATATCAAAACTATAGGTTTTGTGAGGGAAAAATGTTTCATAGATCTGAAGGTTTGTTTAATAGATTTCAAAAATATAGATTTTGTCCTATCATAATTAGGTTTAATCAATGTAATGGTGGTTACATGATCAAAAAATCATTTAGTGATTTTTATTATTTAATTTATTTAATATTATATAATTCATTAATGTTTAAAAGAAAAACCCCTAGAGTGGGAGGCCAAATGATAGTGCGGTATCCTTGATTGGTTATATTTTTTAAAAAAAATGTAATTTTATGATACATTAAAGTTTATGGATAAAACAATCAAATATATTTTATGGATTTTATTTTGGGGGGTTTAATTTAACACCTTCTTTGAATCATGAATTGATAATTTTAATGGTGTATCTTTTATAGAAGATTATACAGTAGGGTTTCTAGGAAATCATATTAGTGATATATTTCAGTTTTTTAGAAGGTATTTTGGTTTTATACTGATGAAAATTTTAAAATGGGTTCCTATTTTAAGTGTTTGAAAATAATATATAGGTACTTCATTAAAATATAAGGGTATTTTGGTTATTTAACACCAAATGGGAAAAATGGAAATCTTTTTCCAAGTAAACAAACCTAAATAGTAATTTTAAATGTTTTTGTAAGATTAGGATATCATATTTACCATTAGATTATTTTTTTATGGATTTCAATAGAGTTTTTCATTTAATGATTTTTTTATTTTATTAAAAATTTTAAATCTATTTTTATTATTATTTAGTATTCATGAAAAATAAGGATGCCTTATAAAATGGATCTAAAATGAATTTTTTTCCCAATTGTATTCCATGATGTGTAATCATTCATTTAATTCTAACATAATATGATAGATGGATTTGGTCCCATCATGGGTGTATTTTTCTATTAATTTATAATTAGGCTCTTAACAATGATTTTCATGTGAATCAAGATAAAATATTTAGATTATTTTAGAGGATGTTGTGCAGTGATGACCCCCCCTTAAAGGTAATATAATTAAACCATTCCAATCACATTTCTGTATCTCATTCATCAGTTTTAAAATACAATCAATGTATTAGATTTATAATTTTTTAAATAAATTATATTAATAGAAATATAATATTTTATTATTGGGGTGTTGTTTGTAATATACAGATGAATAGTTACTAACCATATGGTTAGTCAATCAACACCTCCTTACATCATGGTAGGTTTCTAAAAATATCATGGACTAATGTCTAGGAATTTATCCTAAACTCTTCTAAATTTACAAGACAACTCCACTGAACATGGTGGTGGATAGTGTTTTTAGGAATAATGGAGAGTTTTATAAAGTGTTTATTTGGTAAATTAAATTGGAAACATGTAGTTCATATATTTTTGAGGTTATTACTTATTTAGATTCAAGTGTAAAGGGTGAAAATATATTATGATGGATATTTTTATCCAAATAGTCTTTTTCTTATGAAATTTTGTTAATATAGAGTAGTAAAGAGAATTATGATGAAAAGTGATGGTTATTGATAACTAGTTGGTGTGGCTATATTAATAAGCTAATTTCGTGTCATGTATTGTTCCCTATAGTGGATAATATATTTTTAGATAGTTGAACTTATTATGCAGATGTAGTTTCTCAACCATGGCTTTTATGAATTGTTATTAATAGAAAGAGTTTGGTAGAAGTGAAAAATAAAAGATTTACACTATCTTAATGATGTTATTATGAATTAAGAATACTATTGGATTTATTATGGTGAGTGACTTGACCATTAATATAGGAATAATGGTAAAACAACCCAATCAATTTAGATTGGTATGTTAGTAGATTTAGTTAGATAGAATTTCTTAACACAACATTTTTCTGTGAGCCATGTAGTACCCACCCTTCAACTTCATGTTATTATGGTAAATTATTATTATTATTATTTTAATATATATATATATAATGATATTTTACTCTCAATGGTTTAAATAAAAATTGAGAAGTTTATTTTACACCTGATACCCAAAATCTCCAAACTTTTTCTATGTGATTACCATATAGATATAATAATGATGGAATGATTTTAAAAATTGGAGTATGATCCACCAAATTAGGTTGTTGAAATGCCTTTAATTTGGTGTATCTTAATCTTATCTGTCTTCTATTCATTTTGAATCAAGTATATTTATATTCCCCTACCTTTAATTTCATCAATATTATTTATTAATTTTCCTGAATATTATATATCATCAAATCATAATATTTACAAAAAATATATAAAAACATATTTTTGTGTAGTATAAATTTCCTTTTACAAATATCAATTATAAATTTGAAATACTAAAAGATAATTTTCTATAACCACACACAACTTTATTTTTTCCCTTTATTTCTTCATCTTTCTTCATTCAAATTTTATCCATGTTATCACATTGAAACATGGTTTATTACAACATGAATAAGCTATTATTTAATAATGGCTTCCATCATTCATTTTAAAAAAATATTCAAAGTGTGTATCTTCTTCTCACTTGTCATGAATAAAAAATATCATTTATGACATTAAAAATAATGAACAAATAGTTTTATAATCACTTGAAAAAATTTTATTTATAAAATTTAATTTTGAAAATATCAGTCTTCAACCTTTAGAAAGATCAAAATTTTAAAAAGTATGAAATGTTATGAAAACTTGTGAAACATTTAAAATTTAACCAAATGGAGTTCATTTTTAAAATGTTATGTGACCTTATGATTTCCCTTTGAACCTTGTAAGAAATAACCTAATGAAGTTCCTTTATGAACCTTACAAATTTTATCATATAATTTTTTACAACTTTAGTAATCATATAATATTTATGGAATAACAATACAAAAATTACTCTTTATTTGAATTAAAACATAAAATGTTCATAATTAACTATATTCAGTCATGTATACTAACTAATGATGTTATTTCCTTTTCCAATTAATTTTCTACTACTTAGTATAAATGTTATTAATATCATTGGACAAAATTATGATATCTAGAAATGATATTTATAACGTTTATAAATTACCATTTTTCTAAAACTAAAACAAGATTATGATTTTTTACATAATTAATTACAATGGAAAAACATATAATGTCCATAGAAATTCATTATGACGTCTCCAAATAACCATATGAAATATGGAATTCACATTACAATTTATATAATCCCAATTATAATGATTATTTATCACCTAATGAAGTTTATGATACACCTTACAAACTCCTAGGATAACCTTACCTAGTTATTATATTACCATTTATATCAACCTTGGGTGAAGGTTAACCCTTTTGTAATATGAATTAAACCACTCTTCAATTCAAATATGGTTAATTATCTTGAAATTATATACTTCTTTTGAACTTCATAAAATTTATTCCAAACTTTAAAGAATCCTTCATCATAAATACTATACTATATATTTCACTAATTTTTAGTATGATTTATGAATTGAAATAAGATAACACAATTATCACATCCACTACATTTCTTCTTCAATTCTCACATTCTTTGACATGGGATCAATAGTCTCCTAGAAACTCAAAATGTTAGTAAACATATCTTGGGACTAGTAATCATACAGATTGTATTTTTCTAGAATACAAGGAACATAAATCAATTTATAACTCTATAAAAAATAAATGAATCTTTATTATGTAATTATAAGAATACTTTAGTAAAATTGGTGTAGGAAACAAGAACATCAAATCAAAATTTTATGTTTTCCATAAAGCTAGTGACTAATAATCACCTCCTAACAACTTTATATCACCCTGGTACCAACTAAAATAAAATTAAAATTTATCATCCCTTAAAAACACAAGAAGAAGGACCTTGATAAAACGTGAGGAATAATTATAGAATTAATTCTTCTAAAACTTTTTATAAACAATTCTTGAAACATATATATAATTTATTCTTGTATTTATGATAAAAATAATTGTTAGAACAATTAAAAAAAGACTCAAACAAGAAATTTTTTCCCTTATATGTTTCCACTTTTAATATATCTATCTGAATATATTCAACCCATAAATATGTAATATCTCTTAAATTTTTTGAAATTAATATTAATGGATTATACACTCACTACAGATTTCCTCCAAATTTATAAATATAAAAAAATTTAATAATTTTTAGGATGTAATCCTAAGGAAATTTATTTTTTCATTTTCCCTATTATGACAAAAATAATACAAAGAACAATATGATTTATGACACTATTTTTCCATACATTATTCTTAAGAGAAACAAGGTTGAACTCCCATGAAAATCCTCAATTTTTAAAATGAATCTTTTGGAAATGGTTTATTGAATAAATATACTATTTTCTACTTAATGTAATGATTCAATTCACTCCATTATAAAAAAATCATTGATAAATTGATATTTAAAAAAAATTGAATTGTTGTTGAATGTTATGTGATTCCATGACAAATTAATTGTATATTGATTATCAAAACCCACAAGAAGTGGCAGTTTTACTTTCACCATTGGACCTTTTATTAAAGACATCATAAATATAAGTTAGGTTATATATTTATTTTCCAGAATATATTCTACTTAAATAGTTCTCAAGGTCACAAATTTTTTTATCAATGAGTAAAAACATATAAACCATTAATATTGAATAAAAACTCTAAAAAAACTTGATATTTTGTCACAAATATTTACTACCCAATATATAAGATATAATTTTTTTATAGCACTAAAAATAGATTTATTTATTGAACATTATTAACTAAAATAAAGGGTAATGACATTGGAAATATTTGGCCTTGAAGTTATCATGTATAATAGGATTTCAATAATAATTCATAATTTTATGGGATTATCAAAATTTTATTTTTCATACTTTTACAATTTTTCTACACTTAAATCATAATTATAACATGATTTGAATCTTTGAATTCAAATATCTTTAGAATTTCCCATGTAAAATTATCTTTAGAATGAATGATTTTATCTTTATCTCTAGAAATTTTTAACCCCATATATATCTCATTTCTCTATTATTTTTTTCATACAACATCATCTTTTGTAAATAAAACATGCCACATACACATCATTAATTTCCATAAAATATTATATAATCTATATAAATAATAATAATGAGTGATAAATTGTAATTAATGTTTTTGTATAGAATGTGGTAAACTCTTTGTTTCTTGATCTTAAACAGTATAAAAAATATATATTACATGAAATTCCATTCTCATGAAGAATTTTTTTACAAGTATATATCCTTATTTATCCATAAAAAATAACATTATTTTTTTTATTCATGATTCCACTTGGTTCCTCAATATAAATTCTTCTTATAGCTCTTCAATGTGGAAGACATACTTTATAGCCATTTTACAAATTTTTTAATTCCTTTATATTGAAGTGAAATTAGATATTATAATTGTTTAATTCCATGAATCTAGTTTGAAGGTCTAATTAAAAACAATTCATCCAATATAAGACTATAAATTTCTTACTAATCGTTATTTATTTCTCACAACTTCTCCTTCTTCATTCAACTTATTTTAAAAAACTCTATTTTTCAGATTACATTAATTTATTTATGATTGGTTACAATATCCCATGTATCACCCAATTTTGTTGAATAAAACTATTCATTCATATAATTAACCCAATCTTGATTCTTAAATTCTTATTTAACCTCTTGATGAGCACTATGTATTTGTGGCTTGTTTTGAAAAAGATTGAATATCTCATAGTTCTTGCTGATATTGGGTTTATATTTTTTTTTCAATCCTTTCTTGAGGTTTTCATTTTTTTCTAAAACTACATGATCTGGTCTATGTGGAGTTTTATATCATGGATGAATATTTAATGATTCTTAAAGTGTTTTTTGAGGGTTAGAAGTAAGATAAAATGGTTGTATTTTAGTTTGAGTGAATACTGGATTTACATAGGCATTTTTTCTATATAACTGACTCACATATCTTATTTTTTTAGATAGGTGATTCACATATATGATTTTTATACATTGTTGATTCTTGTAGCCAGTTTCATTACATAAAAAATCACATATTCTAATGCTTCATATATTCAAATATTCCATGTATCCAATTTTAAATGAGTATGAAATAAATTATTAGTGACATAGATAAAAATAGATTCATATATTTGACTAATATATTATAATATTTCATGTAGCTAATTGAAAACCATGAAGATGATTTCTATGTATTCATTTTCTGACCACATAGCTGATTTAGAATTTTTATGATAAAATGGTTGAATATTTTCATGTTTCTTGAATTAAATTATTCTAAAGATAAATACTTATAAAAATTCATGCATTATTTTGAATTATTATGTAATCATTATCTTATGTTTTAAGTCATTATTTTATCATTTTTTTTGATCTTATTTTAGTTGTTGACTATAGTTATGGGTATAATTGAATAATTAAGTATTCTTGTTTATTGAATTCTATCAATTATAAGAGGGAAATGGTGTTTTTATTCCAACATTTATTGTATAGTCTTTATTCTTTCTCATAAAAGAAAAAAGTTAAAATAATATTGGGATATAGGTGAGGATGAAATTCGGTGAACAAAATATAATGAAACTATTGTATTCCAAATATTTTATTTGATTATTACATTATTTTTTTAGATTAATACAAGTCATATCCGTGGTAAATTCTTTCTTGAAAACTCTATAGGCTCATGGATGTGGATCTTCATCATTTATTTCCAAATAAACTTTGTTCATTTGGTGATCTTGTTCATTTTCTAATCACTATTTATATCGTATAATGAAGATTTGATGTTTGGAATAACTCAAGAAATATTTCTTGGTATGTTGCATTAATTATTTTAAGATAAACTTACTAGTTTTAAAAGTGAATAGAATTCATGGTTGGGGTGATAAATTGCCATGAAAAGAAGTAAGATTCCTCAATGAATCTAAACCTTGTAAAAATTGGGTATTTCTTAATATTTCATTTTCTACATGACTGAGTAAGGCTAATTTAAAAGTGAAAAGAATTTAAAAGTGAAAAGAATTCACGGTTGGGGTGATAAATTTCCATGAAAAGAAGTAAGATTCCTCAATGAATCTAAACCTTGTAAAAATTGGGTATTTCTTAATATTTCATTTTCTACATGACTGAGTAAGGCTAATTTATTTCTATTTTTGAGTGGATCGCAGTAAAAAAAGTCACTCATGTTTATATCTATTGAAAATAAATAAAAAATCTACCCTCCACCTATTCAACCCTTCATTCTCGCTGGAGGAAACTGATCCTAATATTAAAATTTATACCTCATGTTCAAAAAATCATTAATTTGTCTGATATTGATAAATATGATTATGAACCAAATGATTTTGTATACATTATAGAATATGAACTTGAATCATGTATTGAGTAAAATACCTTGATCATTAAATAGATAAATATTTTTGAAATAACAAGAATGTAGTCGATGAAAATGGTGTTATAATAAAAAGGGAGACAAATCTTGTAGAAGAAAATAAAAAATAGAGGTTGAATGATGCAAAATATAAGAAGATAATCAATGATATTGAAGAAAAAATTTCATTAAATGATGATTAATTATCCATAAAATAATCAAAAAATTTCAATTGATATAAATATCATATAAACATCAAGATTTACTATAAAATATCCATTGATTTCAAGGGAGAATCCTAAATAAATGATGAAAAATTATGGCAATTTTCTCATTTCAGATATCTATTTTTTAAAACTATTGATAATAAAAATGATGGTTTAAATGTATAATATATTAAAATATTGGAAAATAAAATGGAGATAATTTTTTAAAAATATTACCTAATGAAATAATAAGACTAAATGAATCCTCTATTCTAAATTATAATTAAAATAAGACATAAACAGTTCCCTGAATGATAAATTCCTAGTAGAAAATTGTTGGATAAAACTTTGGTATTATAAGAAAATTTAGATTTTAGTTTTCTTTTTGGTGTTATAAAGTATTTGAATATAAAGGTTATAAATATTTTTATACCATTTATTTACATCAGAGAAGGAAATAAGAAGATGGGAGTGGTTACAATAAGAAGGAACCAAATTATAGAAGAAAGATGACATAGATGGAAACTTGCTTCATGTTTTGAAAAAAATAATTTTGACTTTATAGATGAACATTTTATAAGCTATGATAATAAGGGAAACTTATAATTGATGCTCATGATAAACATACATGGTCATTTACCTCTCAAAGATAAAGGGAAATGAATTTAGTTACATATTGAAGAAAATCCAATTTTATTAGAATTTCATTTTAAGAAAATCAGTAAGATAATGTCATGCATAATCAATAGTGAATGCTTTATCACATGACCAATGATATTAAAATATTTCTTATCCTTGAGAAACAGAAAATCAGGTGTAATAACTTTTGATAATGATTCTTACATGAAATTTAATGGGTTGAGAACCACTCAAATTGAGTATGAGATTTTTGGAATAATAATATGTTCTTTACATTAATGGACTATAAAAAACATATTGAGTGCCTAATAAATTTACAACAATGGTAATGAGGTAACATTTAAGACTGATAATTTCATCGTTAAAGGAAACAATTAAAGGAGAAACTATATCTCAAGGAATTATAATAAATTAAAATTCATTCATGCTTTTTGATCATTTAAACACTTGATACATAATCACAAAAGATGAGAACATGTTATGGAATAGAATAGTTGGGAATCTTGGTCAATGAAGAAAATGAAATATTATGAAAAAGAAAGTAGTAAGAGGTTTATCCAAGATGAAGAGAGGTCAAGAATGAATCATTAGGTCATTTTAAAATGAAATGATAACTCAGAAGACTAACAAGAAGGTGGATATTACCTCCATAAGACCATTTGAATTAGTTTACATAGATCTTTTTTGGACCATGATATTGAAGTTTACCTGAGGTTATCATTGTTTAATTATTTTCATAGACTACATCACTTGGATGAAAATTTTTATTTTCATCAAGAAAATGTCTAAGGCTATTAAGATGTTTAAAATGTACATACGATAGGTTGAGAAGGTGGTTAATCTATGTATCAAAAAAATGAGATCCAAAAATAAGAAATAATACACAAGTGATGCTATTTAAACTTGTCAATTCAAACTTTTAATCAAGAATTCCTATATAGAACCTTACATACTACAATATAATAGTGTTACAAAGTGGAATAAAGTGAGCATTATGGAAATGGGAATAAAAATATTGGCTAAGAATAATGTTCTAAAATAATTATAAAGAGAAGTAGTGTATACTTCATTGAATATTCAAAATATATTTCTCTTCAGATACGAGAAATACTTTACACCATGTTATATGTTACACCAAATGAAGGGTATATTAAAATATTTAATGGTCTTTGGAATTCCTTTTAATATTAAAATAAAAGGAAGCATGATAAAAATGTTTGAATAAAAAGATTATAATGGGGTCATTATGGAATAAATATAAAATTATAATGGATATATATTATTTAATAAGATATTTAATAAAATTTCTAATTGTTTAGATGTGAATGTAAATGAAAATATAGGGAAAAAACCCGATTCATTCATCTTTTGAGTGTCCTATAGAAAACTGTGAATATATTTCTAAAAAAATAGTTGAAAATGTAATTGAAATCAAATAAAAATATGTTGATTCTAATTAATAACATTCTAGGGATGAGGATCATGATAACAGTGATAGAAGAAATCAGTTTCACAGGTAAAATAATCATATAGAGATCTGGAATATCATTTTGAATGACAAAACATCGGTTTAGAAGATATATAGTATATGATTTTAGAATTAATAACATACGTATGACATGTTGGACCTATAATTGTGGAAGAGGCTATTAAACCTGATTAGTAGGTAGAATATTTGAATTAAAAAATCAATAAAATTTAGATTTACTATTTTTGTAACTTGAGTCTATAATAGATGCTAAAAATATGATTAGTACAAAATTTGTTTTAAGAAACAAAATAAGTGAGAAAAAATAATTGACATGGAATAAATCTTGATTTTTTAATGTATATTCTCAAATAAGAGGGATAGAATTTTAAAATAATTTTTCTTCAACTTCTATATTATATTTGATAATATTTTTATCACAATATGAATCACATACACATGTCAAGGTTTATTAAATGAGTGTAAAGTCTATATTTATTAATGTTGTCTATGAAGAAGAAATTTTTATTGAACATTCCAGAGGTTTCATAATTTAAAAGAATGTATGAATGGTTTTAATATTGAAGAAAGTTGTGTATATATTGAAATAGGCTCCATGGGCCCAATAATCTAAAATTGATGAATGTTTGATAAAATGGGGTTTCCCAAAGGTAGTATTGACACCAAATGGAAAATGAGGAGTGATTCCTCATAAATACTTATAGTGATTATATATATGGGTGAAATAATATTTACCAATGATAATAGTTTCTTATAAGTGAAATACATTACAAATATTTAGAAGTAATTTGATATATCTATTTTTTGCGAGAAAAACTATTTTATACAATTTCATATTAAGTAAATTCAGATTATATCTTTATTTCACAATAACATTATGCTTATTAATTTTGAAATATTTGAAATAAAATCGTTAAAAAAGGTTTATAAACCTATATTAGTCAGAAAAAAGTTCAATAGGGATCAACTAGGGAGAAAGGATGATCAATACAGATTTAGTAGTATGATAGTTAGCCTTTTGTATCATTCCACATCCAAAAATGACATTGAATATGTGGTGACTCTATTTTAAAGGTATCAAATTGGATCTAAGGATACACACATTCTTGAAATTAAATAAATTTTGAGGTATGTTAAAGGTATAATAAATTATGACTTTCTCTATAGATGGATTGAAAATCAATTCCTTCTTTTTTGTACATATTTAGATTAGGATGTTGACTATAGAAATAAAATATCCACATCAAATGTTGTATATTTTATTGGTGATGATTTCATTAAAAATAAAAAATTAATATGATTGTAATGACCTTGGGTATTACTAAATCTAGGTATGTGGTGGCTAATAAGGCAGTTATACTAGATTTAACGATATAGGTGCAGCTAGTGCATTTAAGGATTGATAATCACAGACCATTAATTATTCATTATGATAATAAGAGTTCTATATATATATTTAATTTAATTCCATTAAAAATACTTTGTCTAAATATATTGACATTACATATCATTTTATCTAATGGATTATGGATTTAGGTGAAATAAAACAATTTATTTACTATAAATAAGCTTATAAATATCTTTAAAAAATTAATCCCACATGATAGATTCTTAGATTAAAGGATGAAATTTATTGTTCGACCTTCGTTACAAAGTTGAAATTATTTTTCTTTGATATAACCCATGGTCTATTGGATTATATTCTTAAAAGCAGGGATAATTCCATGACAAAGGGTGAATAAAATTCATAGAGGGGGTTATAAATCTGATGATGGTAAATGTGTTAACCTAATGATGATAAATCATGAAATGAGTTTATGATGAAGGAATATTACTAGTGGGGTTTATGTAGTGATATTAACATACAACCCTTAGAGATGATGAAGGAATTTACCGAATAGGGTTTATGTAGTAGTCTTTAATAATATTCATCAAAGATGATGAGGCCAGTTTAGTAATAGGGTTGATGTAGTGATCTTTAATAATTGTCCTAGGAGATAGAGAAATGGTTTTGTTTCTTCCAAAATTAAGTAATTTTTTAGGTATGGTATATCAATGGGTTTTATGTTACTTTCAATAAATCCAAAGGGGTATATTGATGAACACCAGAGATTTGTGTCCTAGTTTGAGAAAGCATGAATATTGCATAATTCATGGTGAGTTGGGGTTGTTGTACGCGTGGAAAAACTATATTGGGGTGGTATTTGGATTTTATAGTGATTGATCTAGCTAATATAGATTTTTCTATCATGGAATAATTTTTCATGATGATTTCATATGTTTTTGAGAAGGTTTATAGGTTTTCTAAATGGTTTTGTTTGAGTTTATGTAAATACTTGATGTATTTAGTTGTTTTTTATAACAAACTGAGATCTTGGCAAGAAAAACAAGATCCCTATATTTGAAAAAAAACTTACACAACCAAAATATTCATTTAATGAAAATATACTGATAATTTTGTAGTAGGTTGGTAATGAAATCAAATGAAATTTCATGTAGCTGACTCACATTAGAAAATATTATATATATCCAATTGAGAACCACATATATGATTTATATATAGTCATTTGTTTAGCACATAATAAATTTTAAAAATTAACTATGTAATAATTAAACCACAACATATTTACATAATTTTATTAATAGAGAGGAAAATATTTGTGCAGGAGTGAATTATTCTATAATAATTGTCTTGAGTTTTTAAGCCATGATTTTAGTATATTGGTCCATATTGTAGTTATAGTTTTTCACTGTAGTTATTGAGATTTTGGGGTAATTATGTATTTTTTATACACATTTAATTAGTTTTGATAGAGGTATGATGCATTTTTTCATGCATTTATTGATGTTTTTTTTGGTTTTTATCAAACAAAAAAGAGAAAAGGGGAATAGGATATTGCTGATGTTTAAATTTAGCGATCAATATCTAATAAACTTTTTTCATTAGTGTATTTTAATTTATTATAATAATTCTTTTAAGAATATTATAATTATTAACTATGTAAATTTAATTATTGAAAATTATAGAGTATTTTCAAGTGAATATTTATATATATTTTAAAATTAAACATTATTCAGTTGGTGGTATTCTTCATTTTATAATCACTTTTTACACTACAACATTAACTTTCACTATTGGGTGTGACTCCTAACATATGTTGTGGGATTCTATATTATTTATTGAAAGTGGAAATTACTAGTGTTATAGTTATATGAATATGTGGTAAGAGGGATTACCATCCATGAATAGGGGTAAGATTACACAGTAAATTTGAACTTTGTAAAACTTTTATGTTGCTTACTCTTTTATTTTCTGCATGATAGAATGAGGAGGAGTTGTTTCTATTTTTCATTTGATAATACTATAAAATTTTATAGTTTTTTAATTAAATTGAAAACAAATTGAAATAACCACTATCGAATTATCCCCCACCCCCCGTAAAGGAAACCAATCCTAAAATTAATTTTTCTTATCTTGGCTGAACATGAAAAAATTGTGATGTATGTGTTTCATTCTTAATTTTCTCATTATTTGAATAGTTTATACTTCCAATTTTATTTTGGACGACCACATATATTATTATCATTGGATGTGTTGAAAGAGTTATTTCATCATTAGATTTATTGGTTTAATCATCAGTTTCAATCAGAAAACATCTCACTTATAATCATTTTAAAAAACATCATCCTACTGCTTAACTAAAATGTATCATAATTACTAATAGAATATTATTATAGATGAGTTCCATCATTCATTGAATTTAAATAAAATATTACACTAGATATATAAAAAATATTCCCTGTCAGTTTTTTTAATCATGTTATCCCCTTTAATTTTAAAGATAACCAAGGAAGATACCAATTTCTCTTCTTTTCATAGTATTCCCCTGATTTTCATCTTTAAATTGATTATATAAGGTCTCCAGAACAAATTTAATAATAATAACATAGGAAAGTATTGTAATATATCTTATATTATGACATATGAAAGTTTATTATATACAAGGATTTTTTTTAATGTGAACCATTTCTCCAATAATATATGTTTAAAAATAATAAGAAATATCATACTCTATAAACATGGTCTAAGATATATCCTCTTAGATTATATTCTTAAATTCAAAAAAAAATTTCTTATGGTGTATAAGGTTCACTAAGTTCATGTTGAATACCAAACTTATAAATATAAGAATAAAATATTCTACTATTGTATTATATAGTGTTTTATGTCAGGATTTTATATAATAAGAAAACACACACTTTTTTTTTGTGACTTCAATTTATTTTCTTAAACACAATACAAGTTATATGTTTAAATTATTTATTTAATTAAAATAAATATATATATATCTATTTTCTTATTGTTTTCTAATGTGACCACAAATGTATGAATGAATAGTATGGAATGGCTAAGATGTATCCACTTTCTTATGTAATGAATTTATAAATTTCACTTATTGAAAAGTAGAGCACATAAGGTTTATTTATATTTTCATTTTATACTCATCAGAAAAATTTTCTACCTAGGTAATCTTTCTCATATTATTTTTTATAGATAACATGCCTTTGATTCCACAAATTTATTTTATTCATTCAAGACTAATTAACATGAATTTTCATTATATCTAACCTAAAAGAAGTTTCCCATTGTTCACATTCCTTAAGTAAAAAAACGTTCACTATTTATTCAATTAAAAAGGAACCCATATTTCTAAAATATAATTTCATTACTTTTATTAAATAATTATGATACACTCAATGGATTTTTTATTATCTTATCAACATATAAATTTTTCTTTGACTTCAGAAATTTTTTACCAATCACTTATAAATAAAAAATTTTAATATTAAGTGATTAATTGTATAAAATGAATATATATCCTTCCCTATACTTTTAAAAATACTTTATTTTTTTCTAACAACCTATCATATGTGAGTAACATCCACTAATTAAAATACAATGACAATATCTTTTAGAATCATTATGTGCTTCTTCAACCAAAAAAAATTCATTTCCTTTTTCATTATTCTTATCAATGTTTTGGGAATTATAATTATTACCAAGTAATTTTTGTGGGTTAGTGAGAAATTTGTTTTATCAATGTCAACCAACTGGTCATATATTTCAGAAACATCATCTAATACTTGAAATTTTTTCTTAGAGTTCTCTCTAGAAATTTCAGACTAATTATTGTCTATTCTATTTTTTGGGGGATAACTCCCCCTCAAACACTACCTCCCAAAAAATATGAATCGTTAATATATTTTTAATTATTCTAACACATTATTTTCATATTCCCAAATTCATTATATTTCTATCAAGTGTCAAAAAAAATCATAATTTCCTCTGAAAATACACTTTTGTACAAAATATTAAATATACCCTTCTTCTTTATTTGAGTCATCAATCTCATAATATTTTTAACAAATAAAATTATTGAATACTCTTAAAATATACTTCTTCAAAATAATAATATTTCAATCCTTTTTATGAATAAAAATAATAAAAAAATTATTTTATGTATACGACCCGAGAATTTAATGTCTTATGATAGTTACTATGGTTCTCTTCAGGATTGAACCTATTCACCACTTTATTCAAATAAATCACTCTAAAAACACTTTAATTATATTTCATAGATTTTTAAAGTGATATATTTTAGTATAATTGAGTATCATTTTTATTATAAGATTATTTAATTTAATAAATATATTTATGGAAATTATAATTTATTTATTTATAATTCATTTTCAATATTAAAAAGTTATTTATGAAAAAGCTCAAAATACTTCCCTTTTTTCAGTCAGTATGTTTCAATATTTACTTTTAAAAAATTTCATCATAAAAAAACATATTTAAACCATTGATCTATTTTAGCCACATTAATTTTTCTCTTTTATAGACATATTTAGTGCTTCTAAAATAATTATTATATTTATTCCTTTATCTTATATATATTTCTATCTTTGAGGTCATTAAAATAAACTATAATTCCATCTTTATCATACATTGAATTTGAGTTTTATTTTAAATAATAATTCCACTATAGTAAACACTATTGAATTTATCTACATTTAATTTAGTAATAAATTCTTTTCCATCAATATCAATTTAAGTATCAACTTCCTTTTTATAATTAGCGATTTCTTTATCTTGAAACTTTGATAAGAAATTACTATTTTAAAATTTAAAAAAACTCACACCATTACCTTTTAAATAACTCCATGATTGGTTTTTATTTTTATATTTCTTCTTATAATATCTTATAGGTAATTAATCTTTATGTTAATTAGTTTATTATTGAATAAATCATGGAAAAGTTTCAAGAAAACATCCAATATCATTATAGATGAATCAATTTAGTGGAATCTTACACTTGAATATTCTTTTTCATATCATAATAATTATATAGATAAGTGAAAAATGTTTTTCAAACATTTCATGACCATTTTATTTTGAGTATGAATAGTTTCTTCTTCTACATCAACTTCATTCTTATTTTTTTCATTATCCAAATATTTTAAAGATATTTACCTATTATCCATGAATTTTATTATGAAAAAAATTCCCTTAAAATACTCATATGCAATGAAAATTATATGTAAATCATATAAAGGGTTTCTATCTGGGTCACAGTCTTTAAAATTTATAACTTTAGCATCAAACTTCTCTAATATAATTCATAAAATCTTATCAACAACATCGATAACTTGTAACCTTTCTAAAAAATTATTACCATAGTCATAAATTAATTTATTATTATGAGTAAGATATCCACCATTACATTATCATGTATTTAGGATACTCACAATATAATAATCAAAATTATAGTATATATTTCTTCACCTATTTGTTTCCTTCATATATATTTTCTAGTTTATCCCATATTACCTTAGCTATTATTATTCTATTAATCTTTATAAATTCCTTATCTGTACTAGATGATATAATTTCATTCTGAGTATAAACACCATCATCCAATTTCTTATTTCTTGTTGTTGAAAATAAAATCCTTCAACAAAAATAAAAAACTATATCTTTTAGCCTCCAATTACTCCATTCTGATTGATAGTGGATACGACATCGTCAAATCATTTTTAATATGATAATTATTTTTTTGAAAGTGAGAATCACTCGTTGATCAATGAATTGATAATTTCCATTATCCTGAACATATATTAAATATATAAATCACTATCTAGACATTGAATCCATTATTAAAGTCTCAAAATAATAGATATTATATAAAGGGAAGAAAATTTAATATACACACAAAGTACCCAAATGATTAGTTGGAAATCACTAAGAGGGGTGATCTGAATCAGTTATTTATATTCATGTAATTTTACTTTATGAAAAACTATTATACATCTATTAATATATTGGATTTTTACTCTAAAAAATTCACAAAAAAAAACACACATATGTTATAATATATTTTTAAGGTTCACCTCTCTAAATGATAAGGATAATCCTTTGCATGACCCATATTCACTTGTGACTGTATGAACCCTTGTATAAACATGATAAATACAATTATTGGTGTCTATCCATGTAAATTTGATGTAAAATATCTCCCAAATTTGATTAATTGATTCCCAAATTGATATAGTAATATTTAAATGCTTTTAAAAATATGAGAGTCTTCCACTGAATGAGACTGCCATCTATTTTTCATTATATTGCATCTTCTTCTTCTTCTTATTCTTATTATATAGTAGTAAGTTTATTATTTATCCTATTCATTTTTTATATTTGATAATATATAGGTATTTTTATTTTAAGTTCATATTATAATATTATAATATTTTCATAACACAAGAAACATTATATTCTTGAGTAGTATTCAAAAAATTAATTTCAAATTCAATGCATGGATAAATAACTACCACTAACTTCTTTTAAATTATTTTTCTTCCATTATTCCTTATTATTATTTATTTTAAATTAACTTGATGTTATCATGATGTGATTATATTTTTATAGAATCAGTGAGCATTTATTTCTAACTATTTATCTCCTCTATGTTGTAACTACCTTCTTCACATATAAAACTGTACTCTTTAATTTCTTGGATCACACATACAATTTCCAATAATTAAATAAATTAATTTTTATTTTCATAATTTAATAATTATCATTCCTTAAATATTTAATTATGAAAAATTTAAACTTTATCCTTTAAAAAACTCAAAATTTCACAATCAATTGAACATCCAATAATATATTAAATATTTGAAATTGAGCCTTGAAAAATTAATTTATAAAAGTCTAACATAATCTTATGATCTCCATAATGTTCCATGTGATCATTAAATGTATGAATTTTATTTCTAAACATTGTGATGTTTCTCTACTCATTTCCAAAATAGTGTAATCATTATGAAATATTGGGAACAACATTATAAAGATTACATTGTCATTGGAATAAAAGTTATTTATATGTTTGTGATGTGATTATTATTGTAGAATAGTGGGTAGACATTTGAAATTAGATAATATGGGTACTATTTTATGGGTGTTTATTACAGAGGGTTATCTAAAAAATTTTATTTCATGAGTTATACTATATATTCTAGGATATTTAGAATATTATTCGTGAACATGATTACCGCCGAGTGGTATAGGGGTTAGGGATGCGACTATGTATTATTATTTTACTAAATTAATTATTAAATATGAATGAAATTGAAATTATAATCAATTATATTGGAGTTATTTATTGATTATGATTATATTCTTATTCTTACTTTTATATAATGGATTATAGGATCATGTTGGTGAAGATATAAAGTGGAATTATCATGTTGGGAGTTGTTTTTTATATAACCAAGGTATACTAATTGTCCAAATTATTTCATTTATATGAGTGATTAATATTATATTTACCATTTGTACTTTAATAAATTTTTTATGTTGTATTCCATTCATGCATGATAGGTTTTTATGAGATGAGATGAATATTGATTCTTTATCAATCATGGTTTAAAGTATCATTTTCGTTTAATATATTACAAATTTTCTCTATGTGTAATTATTTCTATTTGATTGTTAAAACCATTTAATACTGTCATCAACAAATATTCTATTGATGAAGTGATTAGGGTAGAAATATTGTTAGCATCACTCATCAAGGGAGGGGTTCCAATGGGGATGTGTCCCATCACAAGATTCCTGATGGGTATCATGAATATCAATATAATGGGTACTATATGATAAGTATATTTATCATTATTAATATATAGGATAATCACAAATATTCATCATTATTATCAACCATCACTCTCACTGAAGGTAAACTCTCAAGAAAAATGATCAAACCAAAATCACATAGACGAAGTAAAATAGGACTAAAAAACATAACAATATATCATTTAATACACATCTTATTCACTCAAAATATATATTATAACATCCATTTAGAATCTCAATAAATAAGGGAATAATAATTTATCAATCATACCATGGACCCGTTCATTATTATCCCCTCAGTCATTGTATTATTATTTTTGTTTATATACACTATAATTCTAGTAGAAATAGATATCTATTGTTAAAAATAAGAAGAAAAGTAGTTCAATCAAACCTCATTTACATTAAAAATCCAATATTCCACCCACAATAACTTTTATACACTAAAAACACATTTGATTAATACTCAATTATTTTCTGGTTGTTAGATCACCTGTATCTATTTGTTTATTCACTATCATCATAGATGACACCAATAATATTTTAAAAAATAAAATATTAATTAGGAATGTATCTATAATCAAATAAATTCCAATGAATCTAAAAAATAATATGAATATAATAAAGGATAAAAAATATTTATATTTATCATATTCCAACCAAAAATGATGAAGTACATAGGCATATTATGAAAATATATTGATAAACTTATATATTTAAATATGTTAACCATTATCAAGAACTTACTTTACTCATTTTTAGGTATATCTTACCAATATCATAATCTAAATTTGGTTGGGTCTTGTATCATATTCATTTGTGTGAATTTTTTATGTTTTGGTGGGGTGGGTAGTGCATGGTTACCACATAGTTTTCTAAAACTATTTGTCATCACCTATAAAACCATGTAACCTAAGACAGTTGGTGTTACACGATTGGATCACATTCTCACAAAACATATACCCACTTAAGTGAAACCATAAACCTCAGTAAATAGGGGAAAACTGTTAGGGTGCACAATTTTTCAAACTGTGTATCCCATATTAGAAGCCTTCCATACGAACAATTAAAACCATATTGTTTTAATTAATAATTATTGGACCCTTGATTCTTATTCCAAATAACCCCCACATTACCTAAATCAATTTACATCTCAGTTGGAGGATCAAAAAATGCTTTTTGTCTCCTCGAACCCCTTATCTTTCAAACTAATAATTTGGTGGAAGAAATAAACTCCTCTTTTGTATGTGATCTATTCCATGATTTCAGTTATCTATGTCTCCCATATTTATCCCCATATATAGAGGTATGAATACACCCATTGTTGATGTTATAGATATTGGTTTTAATGGATCTTGTTTTGTTGAATCTTAATCCTTGGTTTTTATCCTAAATTGTATTTGTCATTGTCATTCCTGTAGTTATACCTTGAATCACAGGCTAAGGTTTGGTGGACACTTTTCAATGAACCAAAGGTAGGTGATCTAGATTCTAATTATCATTGTATTGATTATTATATAGTGTTTTAGTTGTATCATTACATAACTATTTTCCATAATTATTTTTAATATAGAAAAGTGAATTGATCCTAATGAAATTTTGAGACCCTTCATGGATCTTGTTGGATCTGTATGATATTATGTGACTAGGTACCCATGTGGTGTGCCAATTTTCCTTGAAATGATAATTATTGAATGAAAATAGGGAATTATAGGTTTATAAAATTAAACCAATAGTGAATGTGTTTATCATGTTAACTTTTTATAATATATTATTTGCCAAAGCATGAAATTGTTTATGTAATGTGATATTATTGATTAAAATTAGGTTAAATGGGTAAGAATACTAGATTTGTGGTTAGAGGTATGTTAAATGTCTATGTTGTAAATGAGTTGGTATGATGTTTTATATTTGATAAAATATCCTTGATGTTGAAACTGAATATGTGTGAAAAATGGAATGTAATTTATTCTAGAATGATCCCCTAAGTACTCATGATTTTGGTGTTGGACTGTTGCTCCAAGTATCCAAGGTTTTGGTTCTAGACTAGTTACCTATGTGCTCGTGATTTTGGTGCTATAATGATTCTCTAAGTACCTGTGATAATGGTAAGGTAATAATGATCTGAGTTTCCATGATATGGTACATGGATTGGCACTCCATGGTACCAAAATGAAATTAGAACTAAATGATAATAAAATCCCTTGTGAAATGTGAAACATTTTTACTTATTTTGACCAATTTATTATTAGTTATACTACTTCATACAATATTATAGACATGATATATCTTTAAATAATGTTAGTGGTGTAATACTTACATTTAATCACACCATAATTAATCTTTTTATTTTCATCTATGTGTAATTGATGTTTATATTCCAGGATAATGGAGTGGTGTTAGGTTCACAAGGTCGAATACCCTAAGAGGGGGGGGGGGTGAATCAGGGTATGAAAAATTAAAACTTATATAGTTTTGGAAAAAGGACAACACGCAGACCGTGTGACTACCCATCGCATCGGAAAAAGCTGCGAGAATCGAACCCACAACCAAAGTGCGACTGGTATTTATCGCCTACCACTGGACTACGTGAAGTCCCTGGTTAGTTTGACTAATTCTTTTTAGTTATATGATTTTATGAAATAAGAGTAAGTTGATTTTGGGTTATTTATTAAAATGATTAACCTATCATGGAGGATATGTGATTAGGTTAATTACTTTTCAATATGAGACATTAAGAGCAACTGATGTTGTTTGGAGATAAATGTTATGATTTAACTTGGAAGACTATGTGACTAAATCCTTCAAATATTTGGGTTTCAATCTTAGATTGGTTTACTTTTAAGAATTTTATGGACAAATGGTTTATCGAATGATCCATGTTGAACTTTGGGTTTTTTTTGACAAATTTTGGAGATTAAGAATAGATTTTCTTTTTATAAAGGGTTATCCTTTTCTGGATTATCTGATCTTGTACTAGCCTTTTTGTTTTTGGCTATGGTTAAGGTCTCAAGATATGGGAATTATATAGTTCTATTTTGTGGATTAGGTGATTCTCTAGAAGTTGATTATAGTACTCTTAATGTGAACAAGTATTCCTAAATACTCGCCTTTTGGAGAAAATATGAGTTTGTGCAAGGAATCTAATAAAAGCTAAAAGCAAACATGATAAGTGATTATGTTTCCTTATGAATAAATTCCTCAATAAAAAGTAACTTAAAACAAAAATGTTGTCTATTAACTTTTCCTACTGGGGAATCGAATACCGTTTAACCCATCACAAGTTTGTGATTTTCTCATGGTTAACTTTCTCCTAAACATGTTTTCTATCACTCTCCATCAGAACATGACCCTTTGTTTTTTCCTCCATGTCCATATTTTCATACTTGGAATCCTAGTATGGGTTAACTCGGGTGACCTTTGTACTTATCTTTCTTTATTTTAAAGTGATTGTTTTACCGACTCTTGTTCCAATGTGGGACTTTCAAGGATGTTTCCAAGCCCAATTTTAAAATTACGAGGATGCAATTTCCAAAAGGGGGGAAGGATGTAACACCCCAGGTAAATAAAGAATATGACATTTTCATATTTATCCATATTTGTGAATAAATTATTAATATGACTTTAAAGGGGACGCTATGCTCGATGGCGTACCCAACACACAACAACGAGTTTCTTGGGAATCTTATGTTGCACTATAATAATAAAATAATATTATTTTAAATGGTAGTTAACATGTAGCCGTTGGATTGGAGGGAATGGATAGAAATAACTAAAATATTATTATTTATGTTTTTTAAATGTTTTTACATTTATCCAATAAAAGATAAAGGCTTAAAATACGGAAAGAATTCAATTTTAGGCTTTTATACCATAATTTTCACTAAATGTTCACTTATTGACTTTTGATGGAGAACTGTCATTAAATATAGTTTTGTTCACTCTTATACATCCTTTTGGACCAAATAAAACTCTTTTTTAGAATCGGGACATCAAATTTTACTTTGTGTAATTTTTTGGTATCTTTCTGATAAAGTTCATTTTTTAAATGAATAGTGTTAAATGTTGTATTTTAATTCAAAACCTCTTTTTAATCTAATTTATTTATATTATTATATTATATTTTGAATTGTTTTTAAAGTGAAATTGGAATATATTTTTACCATTTAATCCAATAGTGGTCGTTGGAATTAATTTCACTTTGAAATCGGACTTAAACTAGTATCAATCTTTTGATACTTATTGTTCCATAAAATCACGCTATTTGTCATGAAAGCGGGAATTAATTATTAAATTAATTAATGTGACTTATATGTTTTGAATTTTTTAAAATAGACTTCATTTTTTAAATCGGAATATCGAATATAGCTTAGAGTGATGTTTTAGTAATTTTCTAAAAAACTCCCATTTTTTATGAATAGTGAAACCACTAAGTGGTAATCAAGCAAACTGATTTTTCAGTTAAATGAATGTTTACCACTAATGTGTATTGAATTTTGAAAATCCGACATACATGGTTGTCATTAGTATGTAAAATGTGGATCAATGGGATGAAAATAATTTTTTGGTGAATAGTACCTTTTTTTCATTAATCGCGATTAGAGGTAATCAGTGTAATTTAAGGTAAAAATGATATTATAAGAATGTGAAAACACCATGAAACTTGTCCTACACCTATTGGGTGAGTCATGGCCGACCAAGAAAAGCCATGGGTCAACTTGGGGACCCCATGGAACCACTTTAGTTGGAAAATGACAATAATATATTTTTATTTAATGTTAAAATTAAATTGACACAAACATGAGTTGTTTTACTAAAACAGTTTTTAAGTGGGGTTACACAAGTCCAAATTTTGACTATAAATATTCATTATAAATATAAAGATATTTACTACATCATATTATTTTTTTTATAATTTTTAGACATTAAATAAATTAAATTATTTATGACATCATGATGATGCAGCGATGACCTCATTATTTAACGATTTAAATAAAATGGAAAGATAATGTAATATCTAAGACCTAAACTTGTCCAAAAACTATTGCATGGGAATATTTCGAAGCCTTATCATATTATCTTATAAATATATCAATTTGGGACCTTAGAAATTCGAAAAACCTTTGAAAATAAAATAATAGTTTGATTATTTCCAAAAGTGCCCCTCCTCTCCTCTTATAAAAGGCCCCCACCTCTACCTCATTCCACACACTCCTCAAGCCTTTGGCTCGGCCATACCCTGACCATTTACTCTCTCCACATCCCTATCCTCATCCTAGAGGATTCCCTTTGGGCAGAATCCTTTCAAAGGAATCCTTTAGGCTCAAATCAAAAGGAGTTACACTCTTAATGGTAATTCATTCTCTCATGTTCATTTGTTTTATTTTGCTTCTCCAACCCCCTAAACTCTTTTTATTTACTTATTTTGTAACAAAACCAGTATCTTAAATATACTAGGATGTTTTTATAAGATTTATTCGAGCTACACTCTCACACAACTACATCAAATGGTTAAAGAACATACAGTTTCCGTGGATGGTGAAAATCTGCCTCCCGAAACGATGATTGTTCAATACTCATTTAACACCTTCAAAGGTGGCCATTATGATGTCACTATTTTTATATATTATATATAATATGTTTATTATTTCCTTAAACTTCTGTATTTTTCATTTATGGAATACCATTATTGTTTCCATTATAGGTAAACACAATATCTTCATTTTAGGAAGTGCGGACTACCGCCCCCTGAAAGTGATTTGATTCGTTAATACCATATGTGGGATGTGTAAAGGATAAAATTAATGATATTATATATGTTATTTTACTGGAATTATAATATACTCTTATATCATGATGATTCCATTCCAGAAAATACGAAATAGAAATGGAAGTAGCGTTCATGCGTACGTACGGCTTACCGTCTCCATGAATGGTGCATTTCATTTCTTACCTCTAAATGTGATGTAATATTATAAATACAGGTATATGATGAATATATATGATATATATGTTATCCAAATAATTAATATGATTCTGGATATAACGAACCTTTGACCAAATTAATCATGTAAGTGTAAGAAGTCTATTTTTGACTTAAGAACCAAATACCGACAAAATGAACATTATTAACTTAAAAGATTACATGATGTTCATAACATGGTATAAAAGGGATAATGAACTTGAAAAAGGTTCTTAATAAAGTAGAGATTAACTCAAGTTTATTATTCAGGAGATTAAAGAACGGTCGGGTCAAGTCAGATATGAGGTAAGAGATATTACTCCTCTCTTTATTTTTAAGTACACTCTTTTATGTCACTCCCTCTAAAGCTCATCTTTTTATTGGGATGTTATTTTATATTAAACTTACTATAATTTTTATGTTCATGTGATGAGAGACCCTATTCTCTCTCATCAATCCATTTTGGAAGTTTTGAGTGGCGCCGTTAGGCTGCCGAATTTTCGTAAGAGATCTAACCTCTCTCTTTCTCTTTAAGTACTCCCCTTTATGTCACTTCTTTTAAGCTCCTATTTGTTATGATGGGGGATGTTATTTAATATTACTCTTCCTGTACATTTTATTTTAATGTGATGAGATACCCTATTTGATCTCATCAATCCATTTTTGAAAGTTTTAAGTGTCGTCGTTAGGCTGCCGAGTTTTCGTAACGGATTTTTCATCTCACTTTTATGCCCGTGAGATTTATGCTACATTTGCCACAATTTCCTTTGAGGGGTGAATGTACTACCCATTATTCTACTCTTTGTGTAATATACTTTCGTTTATGAGTATTTACATCAATGATTTATTGTCCTTATTTCATGGGGTGTATGTTTTGAAAGATACCCAAGTCGGTAAGGGAACCTTTCACCCTCCTCCTTTTTTAAAAGACTTCTTTTGTTGGGTCTTTTAATTTACATATTTTTATGTTGGGATATGTTCTCATATATCCTTATTGATGTAAATTTTATGTCCAAGTGATGAGATACACTTTTTATCTCTCATCAACTCATTTTGATGTGACGCCGTTAGGCTGTCAAGGGAACTTCTTAACCCAATTTCGATTTCTTTGGGTTCAACACGTAGTTATTGAATATGTCATCCTTTGAATATGTGTGAATGAACTTTGATTATTTTACACTTAATATCCAATTATATTTTGTGTATTCGTTTGTCACACATAATTATGTAATTGATTTATCCTTAAACCAAGGATACCATCTTTGTATGAGATTTCGTCTCAATCTCCTTTCATTGAGGCATATTTTATTTTATACACAACCTTCTTTTATACGGTGTATAATACCCTTTGACTTTTACACTTATTTAAAAGGAATCTTTTTTATACGAAGCATTTTACTAAACGACAAAAGGGAATGTTTTTCTTATCGTACGTATGCGGCGACAACGACTTATCCGCCGCCGTAACCATTATTTGAGTTTCAGCTTCCTCTACAAGCCATACCCTTTTTTTAAATGAAAAATAAATACCATGTTTTACTTTGGTATTGAAAATGGTTTTCATAATGTTTTTATTACATCAATGTGTTGTATTGATATCTCGTGATTGAAATGTGGAAATGTTATGTTTCCTTTATGCATGTTTTATGTGATATGAATTATGTTATGGTTCTTGGGCATATTTATGAAGACGGGTGGTTCCGTGATAAAACAAGGGCGGGTGAGCCCGTTATAGCTCTCCAATGCATTGGGTAACGCGAAGGAGTGAAACATTAAGGTTTATCCGAAGAGATTTAGGGAATATACTGTGATGGGTATTCCAAACGTAACCATGAGGGTTACTCCCTACGTAAGAATGTTATGAATGCCTCAAGTTACCTTTATGGCTTATGATTTCTATGATTTATTCATGATTTGATGAGATATGTTAAAGTGATTATGTTTTATGGGTAAAGTATGATTTCATTCTTATGTACATATGAACTCATGTTTCCTTTCCATATTTTTATAACCCTTACTGAGATTTTTATGCTCATCCCAAGTTTTTGAAATGTTTTTTACAGGTCAAGGGAAAGGTACATGATAAGATGATAGAGTCAAGGATGAGTCAAGAAAGAATCCAAGTTTTATTTTTAATATGTTTCCGTTGTTGGGAAGAATGAATCCTGCCATTTATGTAACCACTTTGTTTAAAGGTGGAATATAATGCAAGTTTCAAGATATAATTCTCTAAAACTCTAAACCTGAAAAGATCCTCAACGTGTAATCTTGTGATAACTCAGGATTATGTAAGGTTTAAGGATGGGGCCTTATAGTTGGTATCAAAGGTCGGTTTAGATAACTTTAGAGGTTAGGGTATTCTCTAAGCATAAGTGACATTACCATAATGGATAAGATTTCATAAAGAGTCCTAGTTTTAGATCAAGTGAATGAGTAAGTATATCTTAGTGTTTACCTTCCTCATTAGTACATGATGGTTTTGTTGATATACTCACACTGACATTTCTGTTTTTAGTGAATGGATGGATATAGCAGGCACCAAAGAGACAACAGGTTTGACGGAAACTGTGGTGGTTCTATGATTAAGATAATAGATAAAATGGGGGATTCAATGAGGAAACTCGTGGTTATTATAAACCAACTATCCAGGAGTCATGATCAACCACTTGTACCTTGGTATGTTCTGTAATGCATCATGTACGAGATGACCAATCGATGTGGAAGTTCAGGTAATAATTATAAAGGTAACAATTAGAGTTTATATGATCCTTACTTTTGAGGTATTTATGGGTTACTATATGTTATGATGGAAGTGAAAGGCATGAGATAAAATTGAGGTTAAATTATGGTTATTTTTTGATGATTTTTTCCCTTTTTGGGAAATTATTTGAGAATTATATAGTTTTGGAAAAAGGACAACACGCAGACTGTGTGACTAACCGTTGCATCGAACAAAGCTGCGGGAATCGAACCCACAACCAAAGTGCGACTGGTATTTATCACCTACCACTGGACTACGTGAAGTCCCTGGTTAGTTTGACTAATTCTTTTTAGTTATATGATTTTACGAAATAAGAGTAAGTTGATTTTGGGTTATTTATTAAAATGATTAACCTATCATGGAGGATATGTGATTAGGTTAATTACTTTTCAATATGAGACTTTAAGAGAAACTGATGTTGTTTGGAGATAAATGTTACGATTTAACTTGGAAGACTATGCGACTAAATCCTTCAAATATTTGGGTTTTAAATCTTTGATTGGTTTACTTTGAAGAATTTTATGGACAAATTGTTTATCGAATGATCCTTGTAGAACTTTGGGTTTTGTTTGACAAATTTTGGAGATTAAGAATAGATTTTCTTTTTATAAAGGGTTATCCTTTTCTGGATTATCTGATCTTGTACTAGCCTTTTTGGTTTTTGTTATTGTTAAGGTCTAAAGATATGGGAAGTATATAGTTCTCTTTTGTGGATTAGGTGATTCTCTAGAAGTTGATTATAGTACTCTTAATGTGAACAAGTCTTCCTAAATACTCACCTTTTGGAGAAAATATCAGTTTGTGCAAGGAATCTAATAAAAGCTGAAGGTCAGCATGATAAGTGATTATGTTTCCTTATGAATAAATTCCTCAATAAAAAGTAACTTAAAACAAAAATGTTGTCTATTAACTTTTCCTACTGGGGAATCGAATACCGTTTAACCCATCACAAGTTTGTGATTTCTCATGGTTAACTTTCTCCTAAACATGTTTTCTATCACTCTCCATCAGAACATGACCCTTTTTTTTCCTCCATGTCCATATTTTCATACTTGGAATCCTAGTATGGGTTAACTCAGGTGACCTTTGTACTTACCTTTCTTTATTTTAAAGTGATTGTTTTACTGAATCTTGTTCTGATGTGGGACTTTCAAGGATGTTTCCAAGCCCAATTTTAAAATTGCGAGGACGCAATTTCCAAAAGGAGGGAAGGATGTAACACCCCAGGTAAATAAATAATATGAAATTTTCATATTTATCCATATTTGTGTATAAAATATTAATATTACTTGAAAGGGGACGCTATGCTCGATGGCGTACCCAACACACCACAACGAGTTTCTTGGGAATCTTTCGTTGCACTCTAATAATAAAATAATATTATTTTAAATGGTAGTTAACATGTAGCCGTTGTATTGGCGGGAATGGATAGAAATAACTAAAATATGATTATATATGTTTTTTAAATGTTTTTACATTTATCCAATAAAAGATAAAGGCTTAAAATACGGAAAGAATTCAATTTTAGGCTTTTATACCCTAATTTTCACTAAAGGTTCACTTATCGCCTTTTGATGGAGAAATGTCATTAAATATAGTTTTGTTCACTCTTATACATCCTTTTGGACCAAATAAAAATCTTCTTTAGAATCGGGACATCAAATTTTACTTTGTGTAATTTTTTGGTATCTTTCCGATAAAGTTCATTTTTTTAAATGAATAGTTTAAAATGTTGTATTTTAATTAAAAACCTCTTTTTAATATAATTTATTTATATGATTAGATTATATTTTGAATTGATTTTAAAGTGAAATTAGAATATATTTTTACCATTTAATCCAATAGTGGTCGTTGGAATTAATTTCACTTTGAAATCGGACTTAAACTAGTATCAATCTTTTAATACTTATCGTTTCATAAAAACACGCTATTTGTCGTGACAGCGGGAATTAATTATGAAATTAATTAATGTGACTTATATGTTTTGAATTTTTTAAAATATACTTCCTTTTTGAATTTGGAATATCGAATATAGCTTAGAGTTATTTTTTGGTAATTTTCTGAAAAACTCCAATTTTTGATGAATAGTGAAACCACTAAGTGGTAATCAAGCAAACTGATTTTTCAGTTAAATGAAAGTTTACCACTAATGTGTATTGAATTTTGAAAATCCTACATACATGGTTTTCATTAGTATGTAAAATGTGGTTCAATGGGATGAAAATAATTTTTTGGTGAATAGTAACTTTTTTTCATTATTCACGATTAGAGGTAATTAGTGTAATTTAAGGTTAAAATGATATTATAAGAATGTGAAAACACCACGACACTTGTCCTACACCTATTGGGTGAGTCATGGCCGACCAAGACAAGCCATGGGTCAACTTGGGGACCCCATGGAGCCACTTTAGTTGGAAAATGACAATAATATATTTTTATTTAATGTTAAAATTAAATTGACACAAACATGAGTTTTTTTACTAAAACAGTTTTTAAGTGGGGTTACACAAGTCCAAATTTTGACTATAAATATTCATTAGAAATATACAAAGATTTAATACATCATATTAATTTTTTTTATAATTTTTAGACATTAAATAAATTAAATTATTTATGACATCATGATGATGCAGAAATGACCTCATTATTTAATGATTTAAATAAAATGGAAAGATAATGTAATATCTAAGACCTACACTTGTCCAAAAACTATTGGATGGGAATATTTAGAATCCTTATCATCGTATCTTAGAAATATATCAATGTGGGACCTTAGAAATTCGAAACACTTTTGAAAATAAAATAATAGTTTCATTATTTCCAAAAGTGCCCCTCCTCTCCTCTTATAAAAGGCCCCCACCTCTACCTCATTCCACACACTCCTCAAGCCTTTGGCTCGGCCATAACATTCCCATTTACTCTCTACACATCCCTCTCCTCATCCTAGAGGATTACGTTTTGGCAGAATCCTTTCAAAGGAAGCCTTTAGGCTCAAATCAAAAGGAGTTACACTCTTAATGGTAATTCATTCTCTCATGTTCATTTGATTTATTTTGCTTCTCCAACCCCCTAAACTCTTTTTATTTACTTCTTTTGTAACAACACCAGTATCTTAAATATACTAGGATGTTGTTATAAGATTTATTCGAGCTACACTCTCACAAAACTACATAAAATGGTTGAAGAACATACGGTTTCCGTGGATGGCGAAAATCTGCCTCCCGAAACGATGATTGTTCAATACTCATCTAACACCTTCAAAGGTGGCCATTATGATGTCACTATTTTTATATATGATATATAATATGTTTATTATTTCCTTAAGATTCTGTATTTTTCATTTATGGCATACCATTATTGTTTCCATTATGGGTAAACACGATATCTTCATTTTAGGAAGTGCAGACTACCGCCCCCTGAAAGTGATTTGATTCGTTAATACCATATGTGGGATGTGTAAAGGATAAAATTAATGATATTATATATGTTATTATACTGGAATTATAATATAATCTTATATCATTATGATTCCATTCCAGAAAATACGAAATAGAAATGGAAGTAGCGTTCATGCATACGTACGGCTTACCGTCTCCATGAACGGTGCATTTCAATTCTTACATCTAAATGTGATGTAATATTATAAATACAGGTATATTCTGAATATATATGATATATATGTTATCCAAATAATTAATATTATTCTAGATATAATGAACCTTTGACCAAATTAATCATGTAAGTGTAAGAAGTCTATTTTTGACTTAAGAACCAAATACCGACAAAATGAACATTATTAACGTAAATGATTACATGATGTTAATAACATGGTATAAAAGGGATAATGAACTTGAAAAAGGTTCTTAAGAATGTATAGATTAACTCAAGTTTATTATTCAGGAGATTAAAGAACGGTCGGGTCAAGTCGGATATGAGGTAAGGGATCTTACTCCTCTCTTTCATTTTAAGTACACTCTTTTATGGCAGTCCCTCTAAATCTCATCTTTTTATTGGGATGTTATTTTATATTACAATTAATGTAATTTTTATTTTCATGTGATGATAGACCCTATTCGCTCTCATCAATCCATTTTGGAAGTTTTGAGTGGCGCCGTTAGGCTGTCGAATTTTCATAAGAGATCTAACCTCTCTCTTTCTCTTTAAGTACTCCCCTTTATGTCACTTCTTTTAAGCTCCTATTTGTTATTACAGGGGATGTTATTTCATATTCCTATTCTTGTACATTTTATTGTAATGTTATGAGATACCCTATTTTATCTCATCAATCCATTTTTGAAAGTTTTAGGTGTCGCCGTTCGGCTGCCGAGTTTTCGTAAGGGATTTTTCATCTCACTTTTATGCCCGTGAGATTTATGCTACATTTGCCACAATTTCCTTTGAGTGGTGAATGTACTGCCCATTATTCTTCTCTTTGTGTAATATACTTTCGTTTATGAGTATTAACATCAATTATTTATTGTCCTTCTTTCATGGGGTGTATGTTTTGAAAGATACCCAAGTCGGTAAGGGACCCTTTCACCCTCCTCCTTTTTTAATAGACTTATTTGGTTGGGTCTTTTAATTTACATATTGTTATGTTGGGATATGTTCTCATATATCCTTATTGATGTAAATTTTATGTCCAAGTGATGAGATACACTTTTTATCTCTCATCAACTCATTTTTATGTGACGTCGTTAGGCTGTCAAGGGAACTTCTTAACCCAATTTCGATTTCTTTGGGTTCAACACGTAGTTATTGAATATGTCATCCTTTGAATATGTGTGAATGACCTTTGATTATTTTACACTTAATATCCAATTATATTTTGTGTATTCGTTTGTCACACATAATTATGTAATTGATTTATCCTTAAACCAAGGATACCGTCTTTGTATGGGACTTCGTCTCAATCTCCTTTCATTGGGGAATATTTTATTTTATACACAACCTTCTTTTATACGGTGTATAATCCCCTTTGACTTTTACACTTATTCAAAAGGAATCTTTTTTATACGAAGCGTTTTACTAAACGACAAAAGGGAATGTTTTTCTTGTCGTACGTATGAGGCGACAACGACTTATCCGCCGCCGTGACCATTATTTGAGTTTCAGCTTCCTCTACAATCCATACCCTTTTTTTTAAATGAAAACTAAATACCATGTTTTACTTTGGTATTGAAAATGGTTGTCATAATGTTTTTATTATATCAATGTGTTGTATTGATATCTCGTGATTGAAATGTGGAAATGTTATGTTTCCTTTATGCATGTTTTATGTGATATGAATTATGTTATGGTTCTTGGGCATATTTATGAAGACGGGTGGTTCCGTGATAAACTAAGGGCGGGTGAGCCCATTATAGCTCTCCAATGCATTGGGTAATGCGAATGAGTGAAACATTAAGGTTTCTCCGAAGATATTTAGGGAATATACTGTGATGGGTATTCCAAACGTAACCAAGAGGGTTACTCCCTACGTAAGAATGTTATGAATGCCTCAAGTTACCATTATGACTTATGATTTCTATGATTTATTCAGGATTTGATGAGGTATGTTAAAGTGCCTATGTTTTATGGGTAAAGTATGATTTCATTCTTATGTATATATGAACTCATGTTTCCTTTCCATATTTTTATAACCCTTACTGAGCTTTTTATGCTCATCCCAAGTTTTTGAAAATTTTTTTACAGGTCAAGGGAAAGGTACATGATAAGATGATAGAGTCAAGGATGAGTCAAGAAAGAATCCAAGTTTTATTTTAAATATGTTTCCGTTGTTGGGAAGAATGAATCCTGTCTTTTATGTAACCACTTTGTTTAAAGGTGGAATGTAATGCAAGTTTCAAGATCAAATTCCCTAAAACACTAAACCTGAAAAGATCCTCAACGTGTAATCTTGTGATAACTCAAGATTATGTAAGGTTTAAGTCTGGGGCCTTATAGTTGGTATCAAAGGTCGGTTTAGATAACTTTAGAGGTTATGGTATTCTCTAAGCATAAGTGACAGTACCATAATGGATAGGATTTCATAAAGAGTCCTAGTTTTAGATAAAGTGAATGAGTAAGTATATCTTAGTGTTTACCTTCCTCATTAGTACATGATGGTTTTGTTGATATACTCACATTGACATTTCAGTTTTTAGTGAATGGATGGATATATAAGGCACCAAAGAGACAACAGGTTTGATGGAAACTGTGGTGGTTCTATGATCAAGATACTAGATAAAATGGGGGATTCAATAAAGAAACTTGTGGTTATTATAAACCAACTATCCAGGAGTCATGATAAACCACTTGAGCCTAGGTATGTTCTGTAATGCATCATGTACGAGATGAACAATCAATGTGGAAGTTCAGGTAATAATTATAAAGGTAACAATTAGAGTTTATATGATCCTTACTTTTGAGGTATTATGGGTTACTATATGTTATGATGGAAGTGAAAGGCATGAGATAAAATTGAGGTTAAATTATGGTTATTTTTTGATGATTTTATCCCTTTTTGGGGAATGATTTGAGAATTATATAGTTTTGGAAAAAGGAAAACATGCAGACCGTGTGACTACCCGTCGCGTCGGACAAAGTTGCGGGAATCGAACACACAACCAAAGTGTGACTGGTATTTTTCGCCTACCACTGGACTACGTGAAGTCCCTGGTTAGTTTGACTAATTATTTTTAGTTATATGATTTTATGAAATAAGAGTAAGTTGATTTTGGGTTATTTATTAAAATGATTAACCTATCATGGAGGATATGTGATTAGGTTAATTACTTTTCGATATGAGACTTTAAGAGCAACTGATGTTGTTTGGAGATAAATGTTACGATTTAACTTAGAAGACTATGTGAATAAATCCTCCAAATATTTGGGTTTCAATCTTAGATTGGTTTACTTTGAATAATTTTATGGACAAATTGTTTATCGAATGATCCTTGTTGAACTTTGGGTTTTGTTTGAAAAATTTTGGAGATTAGGTATAGATTTTATTTTTATAAAGGGTTATCCTTTTCTGGATTATCTGATCTTGTACTAGCCTTTTTTGTTTTGGTTATGGTTAAGGTCTAAAGATATGGGAAGTATATAGTTCTCTTTTGTGGATTAGGTGATTCTCTAGAAGTTTATTATAGTACTCTTAATGTGAACAAGTCTTCCTAAATACTCGCCTTTTGGAGAAAATATGAGTTTGTGCAAGGAATCTAATAAAAGTTGAAAGTCAACATGATAAGTGATTATGTTTCCTTATGAATAAATTCCTAAATAAAAATTAACTTAAAAAAAATGTTTTCTATTAACTTTTCCTACTGGGGAATCGAATACCGTTTAACCCATCACAAGTTTGTGATCTTCTCATGGTTAACTTTCTCCTAAACATGTTTTCTATCACTCTCCATCAGAACATGACCCTTTGTTTTTTCCTCCATGTCCATATTTTCATATTTGGAATCCTAGTATGGGTTAACTCGGGTGACCTTTGTACTTATCTTTCTTTATTTTAAAGTGATTGTTTTATCGACTCTTGTTCCGATGTGGGACTTTCAAGGATGTTTCCAAGCCCAATTTTAAAATTGCGAGGACGCAATTTCCAAAAGGGGGAAGGATGCAACACCCCAGGTAAATAAAGAATATGAAATTTTCATATTTATCCATATTTGTGAATAAAATATTAATATGACTTTAAAGGAGACGCTATGCTCGATGGCGTACCGAACACACAACAACGAGTTTCTTGGGAATCTTACGTTGCACTCTAATAATAAAATAATATTATTTTAAATGGTAGTTAACATGTAGCCATTGTATTGGCTAGAATGGATAGAAAAAACTAAAATATGATTATATATGTTTTTTAAATGTTTTTACATTTATGCAATAAAAGATAAAGGCTTAAAATACGGAAAGAATTCAATTTTAGGCTTTTATACCCTAATTTTCACTACAGGTTCACTTATCGCCTTTTGATGGAGAACTATCATTAAATATAGTTTTGTTCACTCGTATACATCCTTTAGGACCAAATAAAACTCTTCTTTAGAATCGGGACATCAAATTTTACTTTGTGTAATTTTTTGGTATCTTTCCGATAAAGTTCATTTTTTTAAATGAATAGTGTTAAATGTTGTATTTTAATTCAAAACCTCTTTTTAATATAATTTATTTATATGCTTAGATTATCTTTTGAATTTGTTTTAAAGTGAAATTTGAATATATTTTTACCTTTTAATCCAATAGTGGTCGTTGGAATTAATTTCACTTTGAAATCGGACTTAAACTAGTATCAATCTTTTGATACTTATTGTTTCATAAAAACACGCTATTTGTCATGACAGCGGGAATTAATTATTAAATTAATTAATGTGACTTATATGTTTTGAATTTTGTAAAATAGACTTAATTTTTGAATTTGGAATATCGAATATAGCTTAGAGTGAATTTTTGGTAATTTTCTGAAAAACTCCTATTCTTGATGAATAGTGAAACCACTAAGTGGTAATCAAGAAAACTGATTTTTCAGTTAAATGAAAGTTTACCACTAATTTGTATTGAATTATGAAAATTCGACATAGATGGTCGTCATTAGTATGTAAAATGTGGTTCAATGGGATGAAAATAATTTTTTGGTGAATAGTAACTTTTTTTCATTAATCGCGATTAGAGGTAATTAGTGTAATTTAAGGTAAAAATGATATTATAAGAATGTGAAAACACCATGAAACTTGTCCTAAACCTATTGGGTGAGTCATGGACGACCAAGAAAAGCCATGGGTCAACTTGGGTACCCCATGGAGCCACTTTAGTTGGAAAATGACAATAATATATTTTTATTTAATGTTAAAATTAAATTGACACAAACATGAGTTGTTTTACTAAAACAGTTTTTAAGTGGGGTTACACAAGTCCCAATTTTGACTATAAATAATCATTATAAATCTAAAAAGGTTTCCTACATCATATTAGTTTTTTTATAATTTTTAGACATTAAATAAATTAAATTATTTATGACATCATGATGATGCAGCGATGACCTCATTATTTAATGATTTAAATAAAATGGAAAGATAATGTAATATCTAAGACCTACACTTGTCCAAAAACTATTGTATGGGAATATTTAGAAGCCTTTTAATCTTATCTTAGAAATATATCAATGTGGGACCTTATAAATTCTAACCACTTTTGAAAATAAAATAATAGTTTCATGATTTCCAAAAGTGCCCCTCCTCTCCTTTTATAAAAGGCCCCCACCTCTACCTCATTCCACACACTCCTCAAGCCTTTGGCTCGGCCATACCCTGCCCATTTACTCTCTCCACATCCCTCTCCTCATCCTAGAGGATTCCCTTTGTGCATAATCCTTTCAAAGGAAGCCTTTAGGCTCAAATCAAAAGGAGTTACACTCTTAATGGTAATTCATTCTCTCATGTTCATTTGTTTTATTTTGCTTCTCCAACCCCCTAAACTCTTTTTGTTTACTTATTTTGTAAAAAAACCAGTATATTCAATATACTAGTATGTTTTTAGAAGATTTATTCGAGCTACACTCTCACACAACTACATCAAATGGTTAAAGAACATACGGTTTCCGTGGATGACAAAAATCTGCCTCCCGAAACAATGATTGTTCAATACTCATTTAACACATTCAAAGGTGGCCATTATGATGTCACTATTTTTATATATGATATATAATATGTTTATTATTTCCTTAATCTTCTGTATTTTTCATTTATGGCATACCATTATTGTTTCCATTATGGGTAAACACGATATCTTCATTTTAGGAAGTGCGGACTACCGCCCCCTGAAAGTGATTTGATTCGTTAATACCATATGTGGGATGTGTAAAGGATAAAATTAATGATATTACATATGTTATTATAATGGAATTATAATATACTCTTATATAATTATGATTCCATTCCAGAAAATACGAAATAGAAATGGAAGTAGTGTTCATGCGTACGTACGACTTACCGTCTCCATGAACTGCGCATTTCATTTCTTACCTATAAATGTGATGTAATATTTTAAATACAGGTATATGCTGAATATATATGATATATATGTTATAAAAATCATTAATATCATTCTGGATATAACGAAACTTTGACCAAATTAATCATGTAAGTGTAAGAAGTCTATTTTTGACTTAAGAACCAAATACCGACAAAATCAACATTACTAACTTAAATGATTACATGATGTTCATAACATGGTATAAAAGGGATAATGAACTTGAAAAAGGTTCTTAAGAAAGTAGAGATTAACTCAAGTTTATTATTCATGAGATTAAAGAACGGTCGGGTCAAGTCGGATACGAGGTAAGGGATCTTACTCCTCTCTTTCTTTTTAAGTACACTCTTTTATGTCACTCCCTCTAAAGCTCATATTTTTATTGGGATGTTATTTTATATTAAACATACTGTAATTTTTATTTTCATGTGATGAGAGACCCTATTATCTCTCATCAATCCATTTTGGAAGTTTTGAGTGTCACCGTTAGGCTGCCGAATTTTCGTAAGAGATCTAACCTCTCTCTTTCCCTTTAAGTACTCCCCTTTATGTCACTTCTTTTAAGCTCCTATTTTTAATGATGGGGGATGTTATTTCATATTAATCTTCCTGTACATTTTATTGTAATGTGATGAGATACCCTATTTTATCTCATCAATCCATTTTTGAAAGTTTTAAGTGTCACCGTTAGGCTGCCGAGTTTTCGTAAGGGATTTTTCATCTCACTTTTATGCCCGTGAGATTTATGCTACATTTGCCACAATTTCCTTTGAGTGGTGAATGTACTGCCCATTATTCTACTATTTGTGTAATATACTTTCGTTTATGAGTATTTACATCAATGATTTATTATCCTTCTTTCATGGGGTGTATGTTTTGAAAGATACCCAAGTCGGTAAGGGAACCTTTCACCCTCCTCCTTTTTTAAAAGACTTCTTTTATTGGGTCTTTTAATTTACATATTTTTATATTGGGATATGTTCTCATATATCCTTATTGATGTAAATTTTATCTCCAAGTGATGCGATACACTTTTTATCTCTCATCAACTCATTTTGATGTGACGCCGTTAGGCTGTCAAGGGAACTTCTTAACCAAATTTCGATTTCTTTGGGTTCAACACATAGTTATTGAATATGTAATCCTTTGAATATGTGTGAATGACCTTTGATTATTTTACACTTAATATCCAATTATATTTTCTGTATTCGTTTGTCACACATAATTATGTAATTGATTTATCCTTAAACCAAGGATACCGTCTTTGTATGGGACTTCGTCTCAATCTCCTTTCATTGAGGCATATTTTATTTTATACACAACCTTCTTTTATATGGTGTATAATCCCTTTTGACTTTTACACTTATTCAAATGGAATATTTTTTATACGAAGCGTTTTACTAAATGATAAAAGGGAATGTTTTTCTTGTCGTACGTATGCGGTGACAACGACTTATCCGCCGCCGTGACCATTATTTGAGTTTCAGCTTCCTCTACAAGCCATACCCTTTTTTTAAATGAAAAATAAATACCATGTTTTACTTTGGTATTGAAAATGGTTTTCATAATGATTTTATTATATCAATGTGTTGTATTGATATCTCTTGATTTAAATTTGGAAATGTTATGTTTCCTTTATGCATGTTTTATGTGATATGAATTATGTTATGGTTCTTGGGCATATTTATGAAGACGGGTGGTTCCGTGATAAACTAAGGGAGGGTTAGCCCGTTATAGCTCTTCAATGCATTGGGTAACGCGAAGGAGTGAAACATAAAGGTTTATCCGAAGAGATTTAGGGAATATACTGTGATGGGTATTCCAAACGTAACCAAGAGGGTTACTCCCTATGTAAGAATGTTATAAATGCCTCAAGTTACCTTTATGACTTATGATTTCTATGATTTATTCATGATTTGATGAGGTATGTTAAAGTGCCTATGTTTTATGGGTAAAGTATGATTTCATTCTTATGTATATATGAACTCATGTTTCTTTTCCATATTTTTATAACCCTTATTGAGATTTTTATGCTCATCCTAAGTTTTTGAAATTTTTTTTACAGGTCAAGGAAAAGATACATGATAAGATGATAGAGTCAAGGATGAGTCAAGAAAGAATCCATGTTTTATTTTAAATATTTTTCCGTTGTTGGGAAGAATGAATCCTGTCTTTTATGTAACCACTTTGTTTAAAGGTGGAATGTAATGCATGTTTCAAGATCTAATTCTCTAAAACTCTAAACCTGAAAAGATCCTGAACGTGTAATCTTGTGATAACTCAAGATTATGTAAGGTTTAAGGCTGGGACCTTATAAATATACATATAGATATATCATTGATTATAAATATTTTATATTTTGGTTGAAATAACTGACATATATATTGTTTAGTTGGTGATAATGATTTACTTTTTAGTGTCCCAGAGATTGGGTCACTATCAGATTCATAAATTTGGAGAGTTAGAACTGAGTTGTGATAAAACAGTTGATATTGTAGAGAAAATATAACAGGTGTCTTATAGTCTGCATCTTCCACATATTTATTTTGATATTAATGAAGTATACCACATGTCACACAATTAGTAGTATCACCCTGACCCTTCTCAATTGATTGATGTTGATGAGGTTGAAGATCAGGTAGATGAGTATTTTGAGGAGCACCTGATTCATATTGTGGTTCATAGTGAGAAATGATTCTGGGAAATGAAAATTATATTAGTTTTAGTTTTCTTCCCCAATGGTCATGTTCAAGTGGAAACATGGAAGTTGGAAGCATATATAAGAGCTCAGTGGTATGATTTTTTACCAAAGATACATAGTGGTTATTTAGAGTGCTTCTTGAGGAAAAAGTTTTTATAAGGTGGGTATATTGTAAAATGTATAATTTTATTAGGGAAATAAATTATAAATTTTTATGTACTTTTTATCATTATTTTTATCTATTTTTGGATGGGTTGTTTATTAGATGAATTAAAATGAGTTTTGGATGATTTGGGTTGATTTTTGGTAGTGGGCGATGGGCACATAGTTTTCCTAAACCATTCGACCTCCCCCAGGAAACCATGCACGCTGAGACAGAGGGGCTTAAATGCTAGGGCCATGTTTTATAAACCATGCTCCCAATTAAGATGAACCATTTATCCTAGAGAGTAGGTGTATATAGTCAGGGAACATTGTTTTTATAACTGTGTGGATTATCTATTTAACCAAGAATATATACTTTTAAACCCATAAATTTTTAATTAAAAATTACCCAAAACCTTTTTATCACTCCTTATTACCTCCACTCGACCTAAATCGACTCCCATAAATTTTGGAAGCTCTAGAAAGGATTATCAGGATCCTTGAAACCATTTTACTGTTAATCAAAGATCATATGGTAGAAATTGACTCCTCTCTAGTGTGTGATCACATCCTTGATATAGGTTCTCTTTCTCATGTATTTCTCTTCTTTGGAAAGGGATACTTCCTCTTATATTTATTATATTGATTTAGGTTTTAATAATCTTGTTTAATTTAATCATGATCTGGTGTTTTGATATGACAATGTCTTCATTATTGTAATTTCATTCATTCTACCTTGAATCAAGGACCACAATTTAGTAGACGTTTTCCAGCAACCCTATAGTAGGTGTTCTAAATTCTAATTACGATCATCTTGAGAATGATCTACTATGGTAGTCATATCATTGTGTAACCATGTTTCAAAATTATGTTTAATTCAGAAAAGATATTTTATTCCCTATGAAGTAGTGAGACCCATCACGTAACTCATTAGAACAATAGGATATAATGAGATTGGGTTAGATGGATACACAAGGGGAGTGCCAATTTTACATGAAACAATAAATGTGGAATGAAAACAAGGAATTAGAGGGTTATTAAATTAAACCAATGGTGAATGGGTTTAGTATGTTAACTTTTTATAAAATATTATTTTTCCTAACATTGAATTGTAAATGATATATGAGATGAGTGATGGTAATTAGGATAAATGGTTAATAATACTTGATTATTAGATCAAATATTGTTAAATGGATATGGTATAAATGAATTGGTTCCATTTTGTATAATTGATAAGAAGTCATTAATGTTGAACATGGATATATTTTAATAAAGGAATGGAATTGTTGTTATACTGATGCTCTATATACACATGATTTATATGTGGCACTGATGCTTCATATACTCAGGATTTTGGAGATAGACAAATTATCAAAGTACCCAGGAGTTTTGTTATATTCTAAATATATATGTACTAGAGATAATGATGTTGGAATATGCTCCTTGTATATGTGATATGGTACCTAGAATAACGCTCCATAGTATAATAATAAAATTGGAACTAAATGATAATAAAAACCCTTGGGAAAGGTGATCCATGTTTAATTCTATTGACATTTTTATTATTCCTAATACTCTATCAAACGATGTTATAGGTTTGATATTTTTTAGGCACTATTGGTGGTGTCATACTGAGTTATTCTCACACACTACTCCTGATGACGATTGTTACTCGAGTAGAATTTATGTTCATAGGCTATGTTAACTGAAAAGGCCCTATGTTAGATAGATGAATTAGGATTTTGAATGCAGCTTAGATAGGGGGATCAGATGTGATGTCGAGAAATAGTTTGTAGTTACCGTTGTGTATTTATTTTTTGTCTTTAGTTAAAATATGACACTTACATGGCATGACATATTTAATATTTTGGTTTATGTTAGTTTTCCCTTTTTTTGTTTTTATTGTGTGATGTGTGGTCCTTATTGGATATTATTTATTATTTTATTGACTATTGATATTCTAATTCCTGATATTTTATCTCTTTAATAAAGAGGGTATAGTCTTCTCATTTTACAAGTTAAACCCTAGATACTATTCGGTAGCCTCTGGGATATAGAAAGATGAGCCTGAGGTCATGTGGGGAATCAGATTAGGGAATAAGTATGTGGAACATGTGTCAGGATGTTATATCAACACAAAAAAATATTGATAAATTTACAATGAAAATTATATGACAACTATGTGAAATAAAAAAAATTAAATATCATACTTTTATTTATAACACAATATATTTTTCAGATCACTTAGATTCAATATTATTATTTATAGGTTCTTTTCCTTCATTTTTTAAAAGATATATCCTTCAAAAGAGAATTATTTACCACTTAATAAAGGAAGGGGAATAATTAATGGGATTATTAAGAGCTTAATGTCTATTGTATAAATATTTTCTTCTTTTTTTAACCAATTAATAAGTTTTATAAAAAAAATATTACAATGAATCTAAAATCACACTTCACTAAAAATTCTTCATACTAAAATAATTTTTAGAAATCTATTTTCCACTCATAGGATATTAAGTATGAAAAATTTAAATTTCATCTCTATTTACATAATTAACACACTGCCTAAAAAAATTTACAAACTCTAAACTACGGATTTTAATGATATATATATTTTTAGTATTAAATGTTTTTTAATATATATATTTTAATGTTAATGTTTCTTTTAGAAAAATAATATTAATATTTAGGAAAAATTCGTACTATTTTTCTCCTAATGAGGAGAGAACCTAACTCTAATTTGAACATATTTTAAATTTCTAGCAAAATAGAGTGAGATATGTTTCGTTCAATATTTTAAAATTTGTGATGATCTAATTATTTTGGTCAATCAATCAACATTTATTAGTTATAAAAATATATTTATTTTCATAAAAACATTAAAAAGTTGATCATTTTTAATTTTCATTATTGATATGTATGAAAAAATATCAGGTACAATTAAATATAGTATGTATCTTAAAATATTTACGATACTTTAAGAAATAGGTTTGTATAAGGATTAAAAATCAGTACATGAAATTAATATAATAAAATATTCACATTTTAAAATTGGATTCATTTTTAATTTTTAAAATGAATATTTTAATTATAACACTATAGAGAACATGTTTAAATGTGTTATGGTTTATGAAAATTTTAAATATTTATTTTATTGAAACATGATTCTAAAGTGTCAGTTTTATTATTACTTTCTACCATATTGATTAGTTACAAATATAATTTGAGTAGAAATGATACAATGAGTATTGATGGGAGATTTAATTAATTAACATGATTGTTTCTACATTTTTAACAACTAATTTCACTTATTATTAGATTGTTCAAATGATCATCTCTTAATTTATAAAAATAATGTGAATGATATATGAGAAATTATAAGTAAATGAACAATAAGATTTTTTATCATATTAAGAATCACATGTGAGTGGATACTCTATGGTGAGGATTTAATGGCATCCCATATCACAAGGTAAATTTCATTTTATCATTAAAAAGTTAATATAATAGGGTTTTATCATTTTTGTAACACAACTAATTCTAAATTACATATTTATTTATGACATATTATTTAAAATTCCATGTGATACATGTAACACCAAACCATAATTAACAGTGAAACAATATACAAATTTCGAAATATAAATATTTAATTTTATGGTCAAAAGTAATTTTAACTGAATTATTAAATATATGTTATATAAATATAAAGACAATTTTATATAAAAAGGAAACAATAAATTATATTAGTCTAACTAAATAACTAATGAGACTTATTCATGATTTAAAGAGTAACCTTTCTAAAAATATACTTTTTATGTGAAAATATATGTATTAAAGATAAAATATTTTATTTATATCATTATTTTGTTAATATAAATATTATTTCTTATTATTCAAAAATAAAAAAAATAGTTCTTATTTTATAAGTGTTATTTTATTATAATGTTTTTTAAATTATCTTCATATGATTTATTTAAAAGTTAAATTCACAAATTCTAGAATTTTATTCTGATAGAATAGAAATTATTTCAATATTAATCATTTTAATATTAACTTACAATTCATTTTTGTTAATTTTCTAAATACTTTTTTAGGTAAATAGTGAAAACAAACTTTTTTCCAAAACAATCTCTTTGTGAAATTATCATTATATAATAATGTAATATAATTTCATAAAACTTTTCAATTAGTAATAAAATCATTTAAAGGTGTAATTATATACATTTTAAAATACAATAAAAAATTCATAAAAACTATGTTCAATATTTTATAAACTTATGTAATATTTTAATATAAAATAAATTGTTTTGGAATTTTCTTTTAATCAAATATTATTTTGGTTAAAACATCCCTTTTCATGATATAAAAACAAATAAAATATTCATTTTCTAATAAACCAATTTTTATCATGAAAACCAAATAATTTGATAATTTTTCTTATACATAATCTTTATTCTTAATTACACACTTTTTTATTTATAATGTGTTTTCACATGATACATTCCCTAATTATAAAATTTATTATTCTTGATCATTGAAATATTATCTAAAAATAGATATAATATTTTTAATTATTTTATAAAAATTATATAATTAGATAAATTTTATTTATTAAATTAAATTTAAATTAACTAGGTAAAAAATAATTACCATGGTAAAACCAATGATGATAAATGTGAAAATTATATCATTAAAGGATATATGATCATGATTAAAAAATGTTTTCAAGTTAATAATTGAGAGATTATTAACCTTATCTCATCCCCCAAAAAATTATTATCTATTTTTGGATCTAATTCAAATGTAAAAAAGGTTTTCTCTTTATATGAAGGTGAAATATTTAGAAAACATTTCATTCTCACCAACTAAAAATGAGACATCTCACCACCCCTTTAATGCCACATAAAAAATCAGTTTTCCATAGAAAATAAACATTTATTTATTCCTATAGAATAAAATTTCATCCTCTTCATCATTTTTTACAATATATTAGACAAGCATGTCTCATTCCATGTATTCCTCTAAGAGAAATATGATGTCTTTAATATTAGTACAATTTTTCCTTCATTTTTCTTCGATTATAATTAAAACCTCCATATATTATTTTTTCTAATTCATATATAATTTCACCAAAATTTGTTGTATACTTAATTTCATTATGGTAGAGGATAACTATTAACCATATTTTTCACTTTCCCTTATGTAAAAAATGGTATTTCTGCGTTTGTACATATCACCGCCTCTATGAAGAATTATGATTCATTTTACTTATCCAACATAAATGGATAGACATAATTAAGAATTTAATTAATAATTATGATATTTATAACATATTTTTAATTATAAAATGAAAAAAACGTACTATACATTACACCCATTTTATAGGAAATGAAATATTCATCCATGTGTACGTTTATATTTTCACCTCTATAGAATGATGGATTTAATTTTTTTCCTTTTAATTAAAATATTTAATGGATGGTCATGGGAATAAGATTAATGGATTAATATGATGTTTATGAAACTATTTTATTTTTGAGAAAACTGTTAATAATTTGATCAATAACCAATCGTGGGGAAATTAACCCTCCTAAAGAGGGTTTTAAAAGAACAAAATGATATCTTATTAAAATATAATAATATTCTATATGATATATAATTCTTAAAATTATTTTTAATTTGGATATATCATAGTAATGAACACTATATATGATCATTATATTTCTAGTATAATGATATAAAATATAATCATTTCAAAATTAGCCACGTACTATGCTATGTTCTTATTTTCGTTACCGTATCCATGTACTTAAACAATGAAACTAATTTTCATAATTTAGGTAACAACCCAAAATTTTATAAAATATGTTTTTAAAATAACTTCATATCTTTAATATTTTTGATTACACAAGACATGGATTTTAAATGAAGAATGATGTACTATTAAAACACCATTAGATAATAGTTATCATCTTGCCACTATATTGGAGAGTATGAATAGATTTAACTAAAATATGGAAGACATATGGTGAAATATGTATAAAATTAACATATTGGTTTTTGACTAATTATAGATATAAAATGAAATCATTTGACAATAAAAAGAAATTCTTGAGAAAATGATTCATGACTGAAATAAATGTTTATCCTAATAATTTAAATTAATAACTACTGGTTATTTTTTAATTAAATTCATAAATTATATATTAAATCAAAAGTTTTAACATTAATTTAATAATTTTTTTGTGACAAAATTTAAGAACAAATTGTGTTTTATGCTAAAAATATATTTCTCTAAAAAACATTAATCATCGTATTTTGCTTATTAATTTTTTATAATATTGTTATTTAAATTATATAAACTGAATCTTGAAAATTGATTCTATGTTTTTAATTATGATGTTAAACTTTTATATATATCTCCTTCATATTTGGTTAATATGAATAGTAAAATTGGTAAAATATATCACCTTGATAACGAGTAAATCACATAAATCTTGGTTAAAACTAAGGGATTATGGTAGAATTTTTTATCCAAATTATTTTTGGATGAAGTTAATTTAACAATTATCACAATAGGATCAAATTTTATTTGTTTAATGGATATATTTCTTTCAGAATGAACTACAGAATATTTAAAACAAAGAATGTTACAATGTGTTAATCTCTTAGTTTAAAGTATCAATTATGTGTTAAAAAAGAAACAAAATCTATTAATGATTGAATATAAATGTATTTATTGTTAACAATGATATAATTTTAATTATGGTATTTATTTATAGTTTTATAAATTATATAATTACAATAAATTCTTGTGTAAAAAAATACAATATTTATTATTTAAATAAAAAAATAATTAAAATTATTTAAAAAATGTTAAAAGTAATATAATTTTGTTGATTTAGAGTGTTCCGTGGAATTTTAACATAAATACAGCAAATTAGTGATTTTTAAAAGTATTATAATCGAATTATAACCTTTTCTTTCTTACTTTTTAGTAAAATAAAATTGATGCTGTCAAAATTGACATTAATGATATTTTTTTAATGAAATGATTTTTTAAATTATTTAAAAATAAAAAAACTCATAAAGAAGAAAAATAATGATATGATATGGTCTAAAATTTTATTAATGTTCCATTTATTAACATATTAAAACTTTATAATTAATGTTATATTCCATTAAGCGTGAAAAAGACATTACCATAGTTAAGGTTAAAATTTAGTAATCAAGAAGATAATAAACACAATAAGGCTTAAAATGAACCAAAAACCTTAAAATTGAATTGGTTTATAGTATTAAAACGTCATATATCATAATATTATTATACATATACATGTGAAATCATTTTTATTGATAAATAAATTATTATATTTTAATCAATTAATAAATTTCAAGTGTGTCCACTTACTCCCTTATAAAAATAAAACCTCTCATTTCTCTTACTTAAAATACTTTAAATGATATATCTCGACCATATCTAGAAAAAAATGAATTTTTACATTCCTTATGAACATTATAGAGTCATTTTTATTTCAAAAATACCAACCCAATCATCCTCGTGAGAAGAACAAAATGAGTTCCTTCAATAAAGAGGTAATCAGCTTAACCGATCATTTTATTTTTAATTCTTATTTAACCCCTCTAAATCTAAGGTTCTTATAAAAAAATAAATTAATTATTCAAAATATACTTGAATATTATTTTTATTATTAAATCACCATTATAAACCAACTTTTTATATTAAATGGTAAGTAAAAGTATCACTCATGCGTACACATGACTTACCGTCTCCATATAATGATACTCTTAATTTTCCACCACCATATTTCATGGATGTTAATTATGATGGGTTTAATGTTTATATATTATAATTAAATCATAATTATACTTATATAATTATAATATAACACTTATGTTCTTAACATCTAATATTTTGAATGATGGTAACCTTGCTTGTCTGTACATGTGGACTTCCTCCTCCATGAAGCAATGCAATTATCTTTTCATTACCATTAAAAATGAATCATAAAAATGACATATCTAATAAAATTATATGATATATACAATATAACAATTATTCTGAAAATTTAAATTATTATTTATAATTTGTTCATTGCACCCGTCAAAATGTGAAAGTAAAGTTCATGAGTACGTATGACCTACAATCAGTGTGGACAGTGCAATTTAATTTTTCTATCTCTAAATTTTATGGATGATTATAAATATGTATATAATGAATATAAATTATATTTATATTATTATAAAAATAAATGATGTGATGTAACCATTACCAAATTAAAGTGACCAAAACTATAGAAAAAATATCCATGAATAATGAAGTAGATATCACCAGAAACAATTATTTTAATAAATAAATGTTTCTAAACAGGTGATAAATGGTTATAATTAAATATTATATTTTAGGAAATATACTATTAAATGTTTATAATATACTTATAATAAGTATATATTTATTATATTGAAGTATCAAACTTGTACAAAGGATGTCATACATGAGGTAATCAATTTTCATCTCACTTTAATTTCTGTGTGACAGATGCCATATTTACTATTTTTATGTGGTTTATATACTTACCATAAATTTATTTTATTATTATTATTTTTTTTCATTTACATATCCATTTAGGTTTCTTTATTTTAGAGGGATTACAATATAAATGTTAACAAAGTTTTAAGGGTTTTATGTTACAATCAAATTATTTTTTGGGATTATTTATGATTATGTTTATAATGAGTAAATATTATAATTTAGCACTCATAAAACTCAATAAATTAATTTTAATCTAGTTATTTATTGAAATTAATTTTTTTCCTTTCGTTGTACTGTCATTAATTTCTCAATATATCGAAAGAATATTTTATGTAAAGTTGACTCTTTTTATCACTTCGGTCAAAATCATTTTTCTTCAATATCCATTTTTTCTGATAATTATTTCATGAAGAATTTTAAAATTATCATATGATTGTTTAAATTAATTTTCACCATGGATTTAATTTTTAAAAAGTGTTTTATTTTTTTAATTTTTCGACGATGGTGTAATTTGAATTTAATGAAATGTGAAAGGAATGTTTTCTTTTAAATTATACAACATAAACAAAGTTTCCTTCCATCATGACCATTTAATATTACAAATATTTTATTATATTTTTCCATTTATTTTTTCAGAGATAACTATCTTATAAATATTTTGTGATTTTTTTGTTTTTGAAATGTTATTTAAAAAGTTGAATGGTTATTTTAATTAAGAATGTTTTGATGAAATTTTAATGGTATTTACATTATTTATAGACAAAATATTTTGATTTAACTTCTGATGTACTAGGGATATGATCCAATGATACAATCCCTATGACTTATCTGGCTGGTTTATGTTTATAATGATATAATGTTTATGATACCCATTTCTCTTTCCATAAGTTATACCTTTATGAAATACTTATGAAAACCGTATCCTTTTCACAAGTTGTGATATTATAAAAGATTTATGATCTTGTGGAACACATCCATATGATTCTCAATATTATTCAAGTAGACCCATATTTTTATATCCATCCAATTCATTGGATGATGATTGATATATCATGGTATAAATATGGATGTAATGAGGAGTGAACCCATTTAAGTAAGGGTATCTTTTCTTTATGATTTTATTGGGAGTGAAACATTACTACTACGATTGTTTGGGTAGTGAACCCAGTACACTATAATAGTCTTGTAAGTGATCCTTGACTACAATTCAAATGATTTTCTATGCTTATATACATTCCAAAAACTCATGTCTTAGTCTGATTTTATGCTCTTTTGGATCATGTTCTTGGATTCCTAAATGATTTTTGTCTACAATTTACTAAGAATTATTCTATAACTCTATATTATGAACTATGATATATAGGGTATGATTTTCAAATGTTATGATCGCATTTTCATACCCTTATGGTCAGGTCATGCTCAAGTGATCATTGTTATCTCTATTTTTACCCATAAAGAGAATCTATGATCAATAATCATTATGTTTCTTCTTAAAAGTATATAAAGAAAGTAATTATGTAAGATATGTTTAACAGGGTACTATTTATAAAGAACATAGTGAGTGATGATGTAGTTTAATTATCAACTTGTGTATAATGAGTCCATGTTTCCAAAGGAACAAGAAATATATGATTCTGGTGTGGATTTTTATTTTATGTAATGAGTATTCATCTAATAAGATGTGATATCTATGTATAAAAATAATTTTTCACTATATTTGGTATTAGTGTATGGTTCAATGAAACATTTCAAACTAAGATGAGAAAACATAGGTGAGACCCATGTGGATAAGTCTTTTTAAAGGATGAAATATTAAAGTATTTGAAATGATCATGGATAACCTAGTTTAAACCAAAAATTTCATAGGTTGAAAATAATGTTTCATGATATATACATCCTATGAATGATTTATAACAGTGATCAATGATTTTTAATGGTCATGTTGACCATTTAAATTTTATTAAGGAATTGAAGATTGAAAAATGAAGATGGGGTGGTGACATGTATTCTCAGATATTAATGTTTCTTATTTGATATTAGTTATATAAATTCCCTTATATAAGCATAATTATTTGGTAATATTAATTCATTTCCCTGATCATTAGATGTTAATTTTTCAGTTAAAACCACTAATGGTATACTGATCACATATCATGTATATTATTGTTCTCTGGTTAATGTTTTAAGGAATTTTATTCTTAGAAATATTTTTATTCTCCCTCCATTGAATTTGATATATCATAGGCTTGAATTTTCTATATCCAAATAAATACAACATCAATTTATGAGGAATGAATATCAATTTTGATATTCTAAACCAATTTTCTATCATTGTGATAATAATGAGGAACATCCAATAGGAATTTCATTAAATATATGGGTCTTGTTTCTTATAAAAAAGAGAAGTATATCTATGTGGTTGGAAGGAAATTAAACATCGAGGATAAGCTTATTTTTTAAGAATTTTTTGATATATTTTTGGATTAATTTCAAAGTATTCCATCAAATCATGAAGTTCAATTACCAATTTTAATCATACATAGTGCTAAAAACATTTCAAAGAATCCATATACAATTTCACTTATTGAGTTTCAGGAATTGAATAAGAAAATCCATGTGAATGTTGGAAAGGGATTAATTCATCTATGCGAGCCATCTTGAGAGTGATCATTTTTTTATTTCTATTAATGAAGATAGATAAATGGGAATCTGTAATGATTATTAGAAACTTAACTAGATCACTACCAAGAAAGAGTATCCCCTAACCTATATTGATGAATGTTTTACCACCTATGAAGATATAAATAATTTTGTAATATTTACCTTCATTATGGATATTTTTAAGTTAGAGTCAGGTATGGACACCATTAATTGATTGTGATTCAATTTGGTTATACTAATTCCACTATTATCTTCATTGACTAAATTAATAGAGTATTATAGAATACATTGGCCAACTTTTTCTAGACTTTACAGATGATATGATTATATATTTAAATATAATGGATAAAATCTAAATATTTTGAGGATTTTTATTATTGATATTGATAAAGGAGAAAAAATATGTAAAAATTACAATACATGGAATAAAATTTGGTTCACACCCCATTCTATCCCAAGAAAGAATATAGGTTCATTAAAAACATGTGCCTCAAAGAAGGAATATTGAGACAAAACTATCTTACCGATTTGGTAACTCATGAAACATAAAACCCATGAAAGAAAGATCATATATTGGATATGTAAATAACCGTAAATTTAAAAATAATAAACATACTATATATTAATGGGTAGTATATAAACCATAAAAAAGAAAAGAGTGGTGAACATGGCATATATCTCATGGATATTAAAAGTGAGATGAAATTACTTGACCTTGTGTCTTCACTCTCATCATATGCATACACACTTCCTGTATAATAAATATATATATTTTTATAAATATAACATAGAACCATATTATTATATAGAATACCATATATGAATTTATTATGACTATATATTACCCTCTTTTTAATAATTCCATGTATAAGTTATGCTTAGGGTAATATTTTCTTTGTTTTTCACACATGCCTTAATTTGTTATATATTTGATCCTTATACTTACATAATGATTTCCAGAATTTAAAAAAAGATATAATTATCATTTATATTCAGTATATTTGTTTTATAATAATCTATAAATATAGAAGTATGAAATGGAATACACTGTTCGTGGATACGGTAGGCCGTACATATGTCTGAACGTTGTTTTTGTTTAATTTTCATATTGAAAGAAATAAGGTAAATTCCATATATGTATATATATATACACATATAATTATTAAATTAGAATTATTATATCATATATATAATATAACTTCACTAAACCCGTCCTTAATACATTTCATGTAGTGTGTGAATGAATTACATCTCTTTGAGGGGGTGGTAGTCCACACTTCCTCAAACGAAATTATTATATTTACACCAAATGGAAATTATAAAGATATGTGTGTTAAATGGATTAAATAAGATTAAATAAATTATAAATATAATATATAACACATATAAATAGTTTGTTCATCATAATTTCCACCATGAGAGGTGGTAAATGAAAAATGAACAATCATTTTTTAGTGAGGAGGTGGATCACTATACACAAAAACAATATGTTTGTTACCCATTATATGGATGTGTGTGTAATTTTAGGTCAAAAAATAACATTTGAACATATAAATTATTTTAGTATACTAGTTATTTTGTATAATAATTCAATAAGATGATTTGTGGTGGTGGATAAAGAAAATAAAAGAAAGGATCCTGAGTAATGGTGTTAACTCCTAATTGGGTAACTGTTTTTGGTTTTGACCAAAGGGATTCATTGAAAGGATTTAAGAACAAATTGATACTTCATGAATAAAATGAGGCTTATTGGGAGGATATTTTAGTAGACCCTTGATGAACTTATATGGTTTGATTTGTGTGAATAATTGGAAGATAGGAGTCCTTTTTATAGTGGAGTGACACTCTTGTTTATATTGGAAGGGAAAATTTCACCCACGTTTTTAATGTTTCCAGTTGATCTAATAATAGAACAAAGTATATAAAAGTGAATATAGGGAATAAATATGGCTATAAAATGGCTCTTGGAAGAGTTTCTAGGTCGTTTGGAGTCATAAATTTAAGGTTTAGTCCTTTGTTAAGTTAATTTTTCTCTTAATCATCATAATTAATTTTAATCACTTTCAGAAATATTTTTGGTAAAACAATATGTTTAACTTATTATAAATTATAAATGATTCTTATTACAAATATGGAATCCATTTTTTTAAATTTCAATCACAGAAGTCAGAGAAATTAATTTAAATGTAATCCCATAGCGGGGTTGAAAATGGTGAATTTTAATGTAACAAAAGTTCAAAATTTTGCTATTTTTATATTCAATTTCCAAGTGAAATTGATTTAAATGACCCAAATTGGATTTATTTTTAATAAAAGTATCTTAAAAAAGTTTTAAACCAAATGAAAATATAATTTAACTTTATAAATAAAATATATGAAAAAACAGTTTTAAATTAAATTAAATATTTTTTCACTATTCATCCAAAAATGAAATTTCTTAAAAAGATCCAAAAAGTCCACCATTTTCTAATTTAGAAAGTATATATTAAAAAATAAATTCTATTTTATAAAATTAAATTTCCAAATAATTCTAAAATTAATTTTATTATTTTTCACTAAAGGAAATTAAAATCTGTTCGTTTGAGAAAATATTAGTTTTAAACATATAAATACTTTACCAAAAATTATATCTTTCATTATTATTATTTTTTATATAAAACTATTATAGAAAATATTTTAAATTAAGTTATTACTATTCATATTATTAAGTTTAATTTATAGGTTATAATTATCTCATTTAAATAATTATAACATTAAATTGATGTTTCATAGAAACTCAGGGTTGGATGTAACATACACAATATAGGTGTTGAATGTAACATACATAAATTATATGTTATATGTAATTTATGTAGATCTAGTGTCTTGTGAAAGGAATTTTTAACTTAGAGTATTGCAAGACATAAATGAAAATTAATTTATTCGAGAAAAAAATGTCAATAAAATATCAGGGCGGTATATTCTACCCCCCTTAAAATGAATTTCACCCTAGAAATTCATCACTAAGTTAAAATTTTGGACAATTTTTCTTCATTATATCCTCAAGTTCCCATAAATCTTCTTATAATAAGTGATTTCTCAAAAAACATAGACCAATTTATTGGCCTTGTTTTTTAGAACTATCTCTATATGATCCAACATTTCAATGGGTTGTTCCTTGTAATAAAACACCTTCTCTAGAGGTGTGGACATTGAGTTTAGTACATGTGAAGGGTCAAGTATGTACTTCATCAGAAGAGATACATGGAATACATCATATAATTGAGATGTATTTGGAGGAAGTTCCAAACGATAGGCCACAATCTTGATACAATCAATAATTTCAAAAGGAACAATATACATACGGATTAGATTACATTTCTTCCAGAATCTCATAAATATATTCCAGTGTGAGATTTATATAAACACTTTTTCACAAACATCAAATTCTAGAACATGTCATCAGTTATCAACATAAATTTTCTTCCAGCTTTTAGCTTCCATGATATGATTCTGAATGGTTCTAACCTTCCCACCAATTTCATCTGCAATCTCAGGTCCCAATATATTTCTTTTCCAAACTCAACCGATCATGTTGGACATCTAAATTTATTCCCATATAGGTCTTCATAAGGTTCTTTCTAAATGGTTGAGTGAAAACTATTTTCGTAATAAGTCTCAACTAGAGGATAGTGTGGATCCCAACCACTATTGAAATCCATAGAATAAAATCTCAACATATTTTATAGTCTTTGAATTGTAATTATAGACTAACAATACATCTAAGGATGATAAGTAGTGATGAAACTAAATTCTATATCAAGTGATTTCTAGATACTTCTCCAGAACATTTATGTAAACCTTGGATCCTGATATGATACACTATAATGTGGTACTCCATGAAACCTTACCATATCCTTAATTTATATCCTTGAAAGATGATCGAGAGAGAATTCCTATCTGATAGCGATGAATTTTTATAACTTAGTATGTTGATAAAATTCCAGCCATATAACATCAAAACCTTTAGATGTTTTGCGTTTTCCAACAGTAAAATCCATTATCATGTTCTCCCATTTCCATTTTGGTATGTGTAATAGATGAAAATTTTCCTTTTTGTTTTTTATTTCATCCTTAACATACTGGCATACCAAGCACAAAGATACAGAATTTGTGATACCTCTCTTCATGCCATCCCACCAAAAGTATTATTTCAAGTCCCTATATATCTTCGTACTTCCATGATTAATTGAGAATGAAGAACTAATATCTTCCTCTAAGAGCTCTGTCATCAAATCTGGTTTGGAAAGAACAAATACATGGTTCTTGAACCTTATCATTCCATCCTAATCGAGGTTAAACTAAGGATAATTTATAACTTTATTTTTCATCTCTATATCATACTTCAATGATTCATTAATATTCACATGGGTAGAGGGTTGAAAATTTATTTGAGAAAGATAATATTTTCCCATTCCTTCAGGATTTCTAAACACATCCTTTGAAAATCTAGAAATATTGGATCTTTTTTTAACCTCATCATGGATGAGCTATCATGATCCTTACAAATAAAAGCATTTTCCACCTTGTTCTCTTTCAAAAGGTGGTAATATATTGAGAAGTGATTATCCTTTATCAACTCTAACCACATACCCTGACACATGTTCAACTCCTTCTATGTGAATATTTTTTTCATAATTTTTATGATCGGTATATAAATCACACTGTTCCCTATAAAGATAATTCCTCCATATATTTAATAGAAATATTATCACCACTAACTCCAAATCTTGAGTTGGGTAATTTCTCTTATGAATCATTAACTACCTCATGGAATAAGTGATAACCATGTTATTATGAATAATAGCACATCCCAATCCCTTATTGGATGCATCTCCCAAGATTTCAGACCCCTCTCTACTATAGGGTAACGTATGAACAGTTTCACTAACTAACATTCTATTCACCTCAATAAAATTTTCCACACAGTCATCTGTACAAAGGAACTTGACACCCTTTAGAGTTAACATGGTCATAGGATTAGTTTGTCATGAGAAATTCTCCATAAATAATCGATAATATCCAATTAAACCAAAAAATAGAGATCTCAATCACTATGGTTGGTTTATGACAACATTCAACAGCCTCTATATTTGATGAATCTACTACTATTCTATCTTTTGAGATTGTGTGACCAAAAAATAAATCCTTTTGGATCTAAAATTCACGCATTTTAATTTTTTCATAAAATTTCCTATTCTTTAGGTCCTTTAGTATTTTTAAAATGTGATCATCATGATCTTACATTCTCTTTTAATAGACCATAAGATCATATATAATGACTACCAAAAACTGGTTGAGGTAATATATAAATACTCTATTCATCAAATCCATGAAGACAATAGGTAAATTTGTAAGAATGAAAGGAATAAATATATATTAATAGTGTTCATACCTTATATGGAATTACTTCATGGGTATACCCTCATTCTTTTACTTCAATTGAAGATATCTCTAACGAAGTTCAATCTCAGAAAGGTATTGAGGTGTGTAAAGTTAATCAAACAAATCATTAATAAAGGTGACTGAATATTTTGTCATGATTGTGATATTTTTCAACTTCTGATAATCAATATAGATCCACATTTATCCTTATTTATTTTTTACAAAAATAATATTTTCACCCCAATTTGACACACGTGTCTGAATGAATCCATTATCCATATTTTCTTGGAGTTACTTCTTAAATACTCGCAAATCAATTAGGTTCATTCTATAAAGAGCATTTGATATTTGTGTGGAACCAGGTATGAGTTCCATTTAAAACTCAAATTCACAATTTGGTGGAAGGCTGGGAATCTATTCTAGAAATACACCCAAAATTCCCAAACAATAGTCATATCATCGAAGTCGATTTTCTACCAAACCATTTGAGATAAACTACATTTCTGAATGGAAATTAAGACCCATACAATGGATATAATATCCACAAAAAGTTTATTCTTACCATCACATTGGTGGATGATCATAGGAGGGTTCTAAATATCAAAAATAACTTACCTTCCCCAATAATTGATGTGGTATTTAGGCAGATAAATCTGATCCATGCCCAAGATGACATCAAATTCAACCTATGGAAGAATGATAGTATTTTCAGAAAGCACATTCCCCCAAATGTTAACCACACATGAATCATAGAATTAGAATGAAATCATCATACCATTAGGAGTTTTCAATACAAATCTAAATATTTTGGTGGAATCTTAACACCTATATAAAATTCTTTAGATATGAAAGAGTGGGTATATCTAGAATAAAATAAGTCATTTGAAATTCTAGAGTGGATAATAAGTGTACCTTTTACTACATCATTGTAACCACCTCATCATAAATAGAGATTGAATTTCATTTCCCCATATCCATCAACTTTGAGATTGATAACATCGATCATTATCACTGACCCTTGGGTTTGGGAACTGGTTATCATAATACCCTATCTCTCTACACTTGTAAAACTGAATCAGGGCAGGTACATTCTATGTAGCTTTCTCTTCATTATAATTTTGATCTAACTTCATTCCATCACTTGGAAAATCAGTTTCCTAGTGAAATTCCTTAATACACTTAAAATATTTATTGGACCCCTTAAGAAAATTTCATCGATGATTCATCCCACATTTATTGAATGAAGGAAAACAAATCTTATTTTGTCCATGGTTTTTTGAGTTTCCTTTGAATTCTATATTCCTTTTCTTATCAAAACCATGAGATTGATACGTGACTCCAACATCCATTTCAACCTTGATTTCACAACGCACAATATCTTCATAGCTACTATATTCTCTTATGGTGAACACCCTTATGAGACTGGGCATTAAGACACTAAAAAACCTATCAATGTTACTTTTGGGTTGACTTGTGATTCACAAATCATACTTCTCATGTCTTGTGCGATTAGCCTTATAGGTACCAATAGATACATCACCCCTTTTCTCAACTTAAGGGACTGTTTATCCATCTTGGTCTAAAGAATCCGAGTAAATTACTTATTCAAAAATAATGTCCTGAACTCATCCTAATAAATAGATTCAATATTATCTTGCAACCTCATATTCTTGATTAGAGTCCACAACTAGACTTATTCACTTTCTAAATAATAAAATTTAAGAGTAAATTTATCATACTATGAAAACTGGAGAATAGAGAATGTCCTTTCAGTATTACAAATCCATTTTTCATCATTAAGTAGATCGGAAGACCCTTTAAAAGAAGGGAGAAGTTTCTTCATGAAGGAATCAACAAAATGTTTTTTCATTCTTTTCTCATTTGGAAGTACACTATGATTCATATATTGAGAAAGATGTGTAAGTATAACAATGAGGTTATGCATTATAGATCCCATAGAATTTGGTTTCTTAGGATTAAAATCACTGCATTTTATGACGTAATCACTTTTAACATACTTCCATTGAGTTTCATCCATTGGAAAAAACAAAAATCATAGTCTAAGAAATGGTTATCATATTTATTAAACAATTAATCCTGAAACATATCTTATAAGATGTCCAAATTATGAAACCTTAATTAATATATGACACCTTAGGTTTATCCTAGGTTATTCATGTCCAACTTATAATTAAATCTTTCATAATTATTCAGGAAGTGTTTGTGAATTCTCAATGCATATACCCCAGGAGTATCAAACTAGGTGTGCAACAAGGCCCGTTGTTATCTACAATATTTCCCCTGGTCAGGCCTAGAACATATTTTTGGAGTTGTTACCCATAGGTATATCATACTAGATCCTCATCCACATTTAGTATTCAGATAGGGATGTATTTCTTGGAAACCACTCACTATATCCTTTACCAAAATTCTAGGATATTTTTTTATATATCTCTTTATCCCTATACTTATTCTTAGACATGTCCTTAGGGTTCTCACTGAGGATTTTTCATCCTAGATTCCAATGAATAAATAAACCTTTCAACTTATACCTATAGTAGAGACCCTCTCGTTTCATACTTTAACATTACATAACATTTTCATAATACTTAAAACAATTTAGAAAAAATGTCCAAACACTATACTAGTATAGTTCCTTTGGAAACATGGAAAAATAAACTTTGGTACATAAACAAACTAAATCATCTCCCCCTAGTTTCTTCTTAACTATCACCCTTCATAGATTCATGAAACATAATACATATCTTCATAACATAGGGGAATAAAACATAAAAGGGGTGAGCACAGATGATCAGTAAGGGTAAAGTGGATTTATGTAAGCATAATCATGAGAATATGGGTATGATAACATGATCCTGAAAATTGAGGATCATAACCTACATATCAAAGATCATAAACATGAATCACAGCATAAATCTTATCATTTCATAAGATATAAATCATAAAGAATTAAAAAACATAAGCCATGAATGCATAACATTGGAATAAAACATGCAATTATGTCAGACATATAAGAATATATAATTATATCCATTTTTGTCAAGGAATAACTTATAAGGACATATTAGTAGACAAATTACATTACCTAACTATGTTCACAGCTTGTTCCTTCCCGAAATTACTAAATTGAGTTCACTCCTCCTTCTAGCATCGTAATACTGAACTGAGTTACTTTCTCATTCTATCCATGTCTACCTCATGAGATATAAATTTTTACCCTATGCATTGGAGGGAGATATAAGTCCCAACTATCTCATAATTAAACCAAACATACATGTTCCACAAATTCATAAAAAATAATATCATAACCCATGAAATGAAATCATATGTACATGTGCCACAAATTCACAAACAATCTTACCATAAACCCTTAAATGAAATGGGTGTCATAAACATGTAATCACATATTAACCTGTGGAAAAAGAAAATTTTCATAATAACTTCATAAAATCATACCCCATAAAAGGATTTTGGTTTCATACACATATAACCTGTGAAATACAAATAGGTTTTATAAATATATAACCCATGATGGAGAAATGAGTTTCATAAACATCATGCTATCAAAACATAAACCATTCAAAGAAAGAATATGAATGGATACATTCAATAAATTACCAAAAATTGAATGAGTAACAACAATATATGTCAAATTATATAGGAAATAATTAAAAATATCTTTTAGAAACATTTCTTGAGGAAAATATCCTTTTTTATTTGAAAAAGGATCTTTAAAAAATAAATCATTTTGAAAACCATTTTATTTGAAAATAATTTGAAAACATAGAATGGGGACTTGAAATAATTTTGAAAACATTTTTACTTTCAAAATTATTAAATAATATTTAAAATATTTTTAAAACCTTTTTAAAACATGGTTTTTGAAATAAAACATATTTCTGACTGAAAAAAATAAATACAGTCATACTTTTATTAAAAACATTTTACTAATTTTTTAAGTATAAAAGAGTGAAAATGGTACTAATAAGTGGATATAACTAGATTAAGTAGAGGATAATAATACCCATGAGTGTTCTTGATATATGTATCATAATATTTTATGAATTTAATCATAATCATACACAATTCTGATAAATTATGGGATTGTTTCAATTAACTCTTACCACATGGTAACATGGGATCAAACTTCCAATGTAACAAAATAAAGTTAAATGAAGATTTAAATGTCATTAAAATCTATATATTCATGATATAAAACTTTATATACCCCTTGGTAAATAATTTATGTTCATAATAATACATGTGTCTGAAAGAAGAAAAATTGAGAAAAAACTAACTTACCGATTTGGTAACTCTTCAAAAATAAAACCCAGGAAAGAAAGATAATAGAGTTGATATATAAATACCCATAAATGTAATAATAATAATCATGTAGTAAATTCATGGGATGTATATAAACCATAAAAAATAAAATATTGGTGAACATATCATGTATCTCACAAATATAAAAAGTGAGATGAAATTCTCTTACCTTGTGTCTTACCTCTCCCCATACCCATAAAAACATGATGTATAATAAATATATAAATATTATACATAATTTTGAAAACCATATTCTTATATATAATCCAATAATTTAAAAAATGATATAAAAATCATGTATAGTATGTATAATCTTATTATAATAAACTACATAACATAGAAGTATTAAATGGTATACAATGTTCATAGAGATGGTAGGCCATACGTACACATGAACATTGTTTCTATTTAATTTTTGTATTGAAATAAAGATGGAAAATAATATATATGTATATCATTATTAAAATAGAATAATTATATCATATATATCATATAAGTTTACTAAAACCATTCTTAATACATTTCTTGTAGTGTGTGAACAAATCACATTGCTTTGATGGGGTTGTAGTCCACACATCCTCAAAAGAAATTAGCAAATTTACACCAACTAGAAAGTATAATGATATATGTGGTCAAAGGATTATATAACCTTAAAGAAATAATAAATCTAATATATCAAATATATTAACAGAGTGTCTATTATAATGTATACTATAAGAGGAAAAAAAGAAAAAATGATCCATCATTGTTTAGTAAGGTGGTAGTTCGCCGTACACAAAAACAATAAGTTTGTTACCCATTTGATGGATGTGTGTGTAAGTGTAGGTCTAACCATTCACATGAAAACATATTAGTATATTTATTATACATTTTTTGTTTTATAATCATGGAATAAGATGATTTTATGCGGTGGAGAAAGAAAATAAAAGAAAGGATCTTGAGGGAGGGTGTTACCTCTTAATCGTGTAACTCCTTTTGGTTTGAACGAAAGGGATTACATGGAAGGATTTATATAAAAAAGAATATTAAAGGTGTATATTTTGGTTTTTTGGAGTATATTTAAGAATATATAGGCCAATACTATGTGGTTTTAGAGGTGTGTTTAAGTAGAGGGGAGGAGGCCTTTTTATATTGGAGGTGGAGTGACACTCTTGTAAATATTCAAAAAGATAATTACACACACATTTTTCATCTTTAAATTGGATAAAATAATGTAAAAAAGTTGAAAAAATGGATTATATGGTATAAACATGGTCATACAATGGATCTTGGACAATTGTATAGGTCATTTTGGGTCTTACATTTAATGTTTATTCCTTTACTAAGAATATTTTTCTCTTAATCATTCTAATTAATTTCAATCAATTTAATCAATATTGTTTTGTAAAAAACTAAGATGAACTTATTATAAATTATAAATTATGTTGATTAAAAATATGGAATCCATTTTTCAAAATTAAATTTACATAATTGGAAGAAATTAATTTAAATTTAATCTCGTAGTCAGGTTGACAATGTTGGTTTTTAACGTAAAAATATCCAAAAGTTTTCAATGTTTTTATATTCAATTTCAAGTTGAAATTGATTCCAGTAAACCAAATTTATGTTTTTGATAAAATTATAATTTATTATAATTTTAAACCAAATAAAAATCTAATTTATCATTATAAATAAATCATATGAAAAAATAGTTTTGAATTAAAATTTTATATTTTTCACTATTCATCTAGAAATAATGTTTCTCATAAAAATATCAAAAATTCAACCAAATATAATTTCTTAATTTGAATTCAAAATTGAATATTATTTTATAAAATTAAATTTCTACATGTGTCTAAAATTATTTTTATAATATTTCATAGAAAGATATTAAAAGAACTTTATTTGATAAAACAATACTTTTAAACATATTAGGACATTACCAAAAAATTTATATTTTTTTATCAATATGTTTTTTATATAAAACCATTATAAATAGTATTTTAAATTTAGTTATTACTATTTATATTACTATTTTTAACTTATAGGTTATAATTACCTCATTTAAATAATTAAAATAATAATGTTTTGTTTCGTAAAAAATCAGTGTTGCGTGTAACATATTCCACGTTGTTGTTGTGTGTAACATACTCCATGTCGATGTTCCATGAAACGTATGACATGTCATTTTTGTTTAAATAGAATTATTTTCATTTTGTATTTCCAGACATAAATGAAAATTAATTTATTCAATAAAAAAAGGTCAGTAAAAACTTGGGGTGTTACATTACCCTTTTATGAAGAAGGGTTTATAACCTACAATGATTCATGAAGGAGGGTACATGGATGTATTATCATGGATAATGTTATGAAGGTATCTTATTCCTAACTCCAATTGAAGGTACATAGTAAAAATTACCTTACTCAAGATTTGGATTTATTTACAATATTTGTTTGAATTATTGTTTTGGAAGAATTATCATTATGGTGAAAGTTGTGATATATATACTTATAAAAAAACTTCTAAAGTATATATTAACTAATAATTATTTGAATATGTTCCATAGAAGATGTTTGGAGCTGATAAATGATTATGACTACCCAATACATTAACACCCTAATAAAGTAAAAAATGTGGATACATATTTCTGTATAAAACACTATGCTAGATTATCATTGATGAGGATCACAAAAGATCTAATGTTTTTATATTTTCAAAGGATTAATCCTGAAATATATAAAAATAATAATAAATATTTTCTTTATCAAATTAGATTTGAACAATTTATTAATGTAAATACTATATAGTACTAGAAAGAATATATAGAACTATAATAAATGAGAGAAGTGTTATTATATTTAAGCATGATATTTATAGAATGATAAGGTTTAAGAATGTAATTTTTTCGTACATACCATATTTTTATCAGGATGTTTTGTATGAGGCTCTTTTTTTCACCATTATCTATTCATCACGGATGCATGATTGTGTATAGAGATCTGAAGGAGTATTTATGGTGGGACAACATGAAGAGGGATATTTTTGGGTATATATCTTTGGGAATAGTATATCTACATAGTAAATTTAAAATAAATATTTATAATGGCATATTACAAATTTTAACCATACTTGAATTTAAATGTGAAAAAATTACCCTATATTTTATCTTAGGACTGCCCAAAAATTATAAAGGTAAAAATGTAATTTGGATATTATTTGATAAAATTACAATGTTAGAACACTTCATTTTAATCATATAAGTATTATATATTGACCATGAGAACATAATATACATTATATAAGTGATAATATTTCATATACTACCACATTCTATTATATATGATCATGATACATGGTTTACATAAATGATTTGGTTAATTCTTCACCAAACCCTTGATACAGAGTTGAGTTTTAGTATGACATATCATCCCAAAAAATATTTTCAATCTAATAGAACCATTTAATCTCCATCGGATATTTTGAGATATTATTCATTGTATTTAAATGTAGATGGGATAAAAACCTTCCCCCTATAATGTTTTCACACAAAAGATACATTCACGCAAGAATTCATATGGAACCTAATGAGTCCCTATATTGAGTAATTTTTATAACTCTAACATTCCATGATGAAGTTAGAGAAATAAAACTAATGGTACATAAGATAACTAAGTAATTGGGAAATAATGCTAGATCCATTAAATAGAACATTAGGGGAACTTAAAGTCAATATAAAATTTATATTGACAATCACCGATGTGATATTGAATTTGAAGTTAGTGATAATATTTTCCTATAAATTTTTTATGGAAGAAGGTAATAAGATTAGAAAATAAAAGAAACTTGAGATCAAGATATGTTTCCTATTTTTATATTCTTGATAGAGTAAGGAATTGTATCTTACATTTTTGTTCTTACACTGAACCACCCTTAAGTTCATGATGTGTTCCATATGTCACTCCTAATAAGTAGATACTTAATCAATCATATTCACTAAACAAAAGGGTAATATAATAAGATCATGATTTTTAAGAAGATTTTTTTTAAAAAATAGATTTCAGAGATAATGTTCAACAAAACAATACTAATCATTTAGTGGATGTTCTTTGGATGAATCCGATATTTAGGGAAGCTACATGGGAACCTGAGGATTTAATGGAACAAATATATTCTCATTATTTTATATCCGATTAATGAATTTCGCAAGTGAATATCATTTTATGGGTTATAATTCAACACCCAAAGATTTTATAATACATTCCTTTCCAAATAATTTTATTTCTTTGATATCTCACGTTACATGAAACACCGAGTTTAAATGATCCGCGATATACAATTAAAATATTATAATGTGACCATTTTCATTTAAACCATGGATTTGAGGGTATTATTAAGATTAAATAAATTATAAAAAAAATTAATTTTACATATTCATAAAATGAATTAATTTATTTTCTATTAAATAAAAATAAATTTAAAAATATTTGAAAATAGATAAAAATTTTACTAAAAACTATTTTATTCATACCAGGTATTACTATATTAAAAAATCAAAATAATCACTATTTTTTAATTTTAATTCTATTTATATATTATATATTAAATAAAATGATTTAATATTAATTTAATATTTTTTATAGCCTTGGGATAAGAAGAAAAAAAGATTTGTTCTTAAAAATTCATTAATATAAACAGTGGTTTTCATTGGGTTTTATGAGTTTGTTTTTCAAAATTTATATATGCATCTTATAAAAATTTATTCTCTAAATATAGATTAAATATTTATAATTAAAAGGATAATTTTTTTTAATAAAGACATTTTTTTTCAATATGAAAACAACCGTGGTAAAATTCATCACCTCAATAAAGCATAAATCTGGTTAATATAGGTTTAAAATAAGTGACATGTCCAATAATATTCATCCTAAATATTATTGGATTAATTTAATCTAACCATTATCACCATAGGTTAAAACATTATTTTTTTATGTAAATATTTTCTTTGAAAATGATATATATAATATTTAATGTATGGAATGTTATAAACTATTACTCTCTTAGTTTTAAATATCTATTATTTTTTAACATAAGGAAAAAATATAGTTATGAATGGTTCTAAATGTATATTTTATTCACAATTAAATTAATTTTTTAATGTAATTTTTTTATATTTTTTAGTAGTTATATAATAACCTTATATACTTACACAACACTAATTCATTATTTCTTCAATTAAAAAAACAAAAGAAATCATTTAAAAAATTTTAAAAGTAATAAAATTTGAGTTATATATACTATTATAGGAATTTTATAAATAAATATAACATATTATTGATTTTTAAAATTAGTATATTTGAATTGCTACCTTTTCATTATGTATTTTAATTAAATTTAAACGAATATGGAAAAATAAATTAATGGTATTTTAACAAAATAATATTTTGTTATATTATTTGAAAATCACAAAAACTTTATAAGAGGAAAAGGTGTAAAATGTATGGTCTAAAATTTTAAAACAAGAAAATTTTGACCCATTTTTATCTTATAAGTAAAATTATAACCCTTAATATTTGAAAAACATGTTATTACAATTACGGTTAAGATTGGTTAACCAAGGAGTTAATAAGAAAATAACATTTAAAATATCTCTAAAATATATCCAAATATTATAATTTGATGATATTTCGACACAATAATACCTTATATTCTAATCTCTGTCAATTTATAATCATTTATATTGATAATGACATTATTACATTTTAATCTTTTAATAAATTTGACGTGTGTACTCTCCCTCCCTTATAAAATGACACATATCCTTCATCATACTTACTACATTTTAAGCCATATATCTTTATAATTAATAAGGGAAATTCACTTATAAAATTAATTATTATAATTATATATGTTCTGGGCTTCCAAAAAGACCAACCCTATGATCTTTAAGTGGAGAAACAAGGTAGTTCTTTCAAACCAAGGGAAGTCACCTTAACAGATCACATTCATTTTTTAATTCATATTTACTTCATATAAATTTATGATATTAACATAAAATAATAACTTCATTATAAAAAATATAATAAATGTTATTATTATTAATATATCACTATTATCAACCCTCTTTCCCAATAAATGGGAAACGAAAGTATCGCTGGTGTTTACCTACTGTTTATCGTCTCCACATATAATTACAAATAATTTTCGACAACCATATTCCAGGGATGGTTTCTAAGATGGGTTGAATATTTATATATGATAATTATGAAACAATTATTCTAATATAATTATAATCATACCTATATATTTATCTTTATATCCATTTTAAAATGATAATGTCGTTCGAGGGTACGTGTGGATTACCGCCTCCATGAAGTGATATAATTCATTTTTCATTTTCACTCTACATGGATTCTAATAAGTATATATATATATATAATTACTATATATTATATAATAATTATTCATTAAAGGGTAATTATTATTTAACATTCTTTTATTCCACATTTTAAATAGTGATAAAAATGTTCATTCGTAGATATGACCTACTGTCTCCTTTAACAGTTTCATTAATTTTTCTTTACATAAATTATATTGTTGAATATATATATATATATACTCACAAAATTATTATATATGATATTTATATAATTATAAAAATTTTCTAATAAGTTGGAACAATGATAAATCTATAATTACCAATACTATTAAACGGAAACATACATAAAAAATGAAACCCATATCTAAAGTAAGATTTATTTTAAAAAATAATTTTTCATAAACATGTTGTAAGAACCCAGTTCTTCTTTGTGAGGTACGAGTTTTTTATTTTCTCTTTTCCTTAAGTGTTTTTGAGAAAATATGGAAGAATGGGAATAATCTTAAATTTTGAAAGCACACGCCGTGTACTTTGTCCACACGCAGTGTACTTTTGGCCGTGTAGGATGAGTACACAGTGCATGTGGCCATGTAGGTGATGAAGGGTGTAAGAACCAATTACATGCCATTTAGTGGTCCCTTACACGCTGTGTAGTTAGTCGGTAGGCCAGAACAGTAAGGCGGTGGAGTAGCCACTAGCTAGACGCCAGTACACGCCGTGTAGTCATGAGTACAAGCCATGTACTCATGTTGGCAAGTGAACAGTGCCACACGGGCGGGAAGCCACCAAGTGAACAGTTTAAAAAAACAGAAATTACACGCCGTGTACTTGAGATTACACACCGTGTAGTTTGTTTTTTCAGCTTAAAACAGCTAGTAGCCTCCTCATTTGGAAGAGGAGGCATTTGAGCCATTTTGGAGCCAAAGGAGGAGGCCGAACCTTTGAAGATCATTCCGAGTGTTCATCTGGAATCTGTTTCCTCCTTAGACGATCACGTTGGAACCGTGTGGGTAAGCCCTCTCCTCTCCTAGTGTGTTGCTTACCAATTCTTATCCTAAAGGTAGTTATTTTAGGTTAAGAGTGTTTTCTTCTTCGTCAGATCTACGTTGTAATTGGGCATTTCTGGAATCGACATTCATGTATAGCGCTCATTGGCATATAAGGTAGGTGGCTTGGTGTTAATTTTTACAATTGTTGTGTGTTTTGTGTGTTTTTGTGCCACGAAGCCATGTTGGGGTGTCGTGTGGCTGAGGCCATTGCTATATTAAACACCTAGAATTGAATAGGTGATTAATTGTGATATTAAAATGATGGTTGGGATCACTTCTTGGATCCAAGACAATCCCAAGGGGTGCATTGCTCTGTTTAGCCATTTGGCCAAGATACCCGAGGGTATGCCATGTTTAAATTATGCATTACTTTTTCATTTAGAGGAATTGTATTTAAATTGCATGTTTATATTTTGGGCACGACCCGGTTACTTGGGCCTGAGGGTAGTGTTTTACTATAGCCTGAGGGCATGACTATATTGGTCTGAGGGCGAGATTCTATTTCACATGTGGGAAACCATTTGTGCCTGAGGGCTTGAATTCTGTGCCTGAGGGCAACACTTCCTACGCCTGAGGTCAATTTATGTTATGCCTAAGGGCAATGCCTGAGGGCGAGATTCTGATTACCTGAGGGTGAGATTTTACTTGTCTGAGGACGCAGAATGATTATTTAGAAATTCACCATGGTGGTTTCTAAATATTAAATGGATTAAATGAATAATTAAATGGAAAGATAACTAGTAAGTTAGTTACTTTTTTGGTACTGCTTATTTTATTTCATTTTACTACTGCACACTTCTTGCATGTTTACACATAGTTGAGCACGGGCCTTTGGTGGGTTCCTACTGAGATATATTTCTCACACCCTGTTTGGGTCATGATTTTCGGCCAAAACAGATTACATTTCTGTAGGTGTGGATAGGGTCAAGAGTCCCTATATAGGTACATGACTGTTGCTGAGGAGTAAGAGGGCATGGGACCGAGCCTAGGCTCGCGATGCCACTGCCAGCTATTTTGATTTGTTATGTTGTACCCTGATTTTCATTGTAATTTATTGATGTATAACATGTTCTAGATATTTTCTTAGAACTTGACACATGTTGCATCATTATTCATATACAATTTATTATATTTACTGCATTTGTTTATTTCAGTTGTGTATGTTTTATTACTTCCGCTATCTTGTATATTTATTTTTGGTATTCAGCTGCGTTACAATTTGAAAAATGAGGGCATAGTTTCCCTACTATCATACCTAGGCCCTCGTTGCTAGTCAGCAGCCTCTGGAATTTGGGGAAATGCTTCCTAAGGTCACGTGGCGAACCGGTTTTAGGGAACCCATTGAGTGGCACCCTGGAGCCGGGACGTTACAAATTGGTATCAAAGGAGTTATTTTATTTGACTTACTGTTTGGAGCCGTAGTTCGGGATAGGAAGAACGGTAGTTTGTAATAGTCTATTCCCGGGCATAGCTAACCCATGTACATGGAAAATCCAATTTACCTCGTATTGCAATTTTACTGATTTTTCAATTTACAGTTGATTTGATTTCACTATTGGGTGACACACTTGAGATTGTGTTGTTTATATTTTTTCACCCGATGAGATGAGGGTATTCCATCTCATGCATCATATAAGAAAATGCTAGAAATCACATTCCATTTATAGTTTCCATGCCATGTAGGTTCATTAGAAAGTGCATGTTTTTGTGATAGTTATTGTGCTTGAGAAGCATGTTGTTGTGATAGCTTCTCTGATAAAATACCTGCTATGTGATAGGGTAATTTTATTTGAGATTGTTTATAATATGGATTCCAAACTTTGGTTTTTTGGGGAGTATGGGCCCTCATTCACCAGAATTTGGTGGATAATTGACTATTTATTTTTTGTATAACACAGATAAGCTGTCAAACATTGATTCATGGGGAGTATGGGCCCTCACGGGTCAGAATTTGACACTTATGTGCTTTTTTTCACTTTTATCTGGGTTTCGGGGAAGTTTCTAAGGAATAATGTCCAGAATCCTAGTATACACGCCATGATGTCCTTTAAACACTCCATGTATGGCCTTCTTTACGAGAAGAAAAATAAACTTTTTGAGTACACGCCGTGCACCCTAAGTACACGTCGTGTAGTCTCTTCCCATGTCATAAACTGTGTGGGCAGGGACATGGGGATGGGAAGAGCTTGGGGCGAACACACCATCTAGCTTTTGTACACGCTGTGTAGTGTTGACCCGAAGTTAGCCAGTGTGACAGACAACACGGACGGAGGAGACCTTGAGACATACACACCCTGTCCACTATGAAACACGCTGTGTAGTCTGAAATGGGGACCCAACCGTGTAACTAACAACACGGGTCAATTAACTCTTGTATAGAACACGCCATGTCAATTATGAACATGATGTGTAGTGTGACCTGGGGACTCGGCCGTGTAACTAACAACATGGGTCGGTTTCACCCCTCCTAGTACATGCCATGTACTTGTGCGACACACCGTGTAGTCTTGTCTGAGGACAGAATGTGTGGTGTTAGCCGTGTGGCTGGAAAATGAGATGGTGTACACGTCGTTTGCAGGTGTAACACACCGTGTAGTATCAATCCGAGTAGTTGGCCATGTCAAAAATGACACGGGAAGTTGGAAAATAACACCATACACACCGTGTAGAATATATACACGCTGTGTAGTTTTTGTTCAATGGGATCCGTGTGGCTTAGCCGGGTGGAAGGACCCGGGAAGGGAAGGGAAGTCATGTACACACAGTGTAGTCATTGTACATGTCATGTAGTCTTGATTTGAAAATTTTGAAATTCCTTCTTTCTCTGGTTCCTTTTTGGTTTCTTTGCTTTCGGTCTTTAATAATCTTGAATCTAAGGCGTGTTTTTGACCTTGTAGTGTCATGCTGCCTAGACGACCGCGCGTTGTTCGCCCGGAGAGGGGTGATGATTTTACTCCAGAAATGGTGGGGCATGGGCTACCAGTTGATCCTCCAGAAGAGCCAGATACGGCACCATCTACTATACCGGATACAGGTGTGGAGGCGCAGTCCCGTGAAGGCTTATTGTGGTTTATGCAGACCTTTCAGGGAGCACCGATTGTTGCCAAATCTATGGCTGAGCTGACACGTATCTTTCAACAGCAGCATCCGCCTACTTTTTCATGGGATGGAGGACCACAGGCTACGAAGTCTTTGATAGGGTCGATGCAGACTATTTTCGAGAATCTTGAGGTGAATCTAGAGCGGAGGGTCAAGCTCACGTCTTATATGCTGCGTGATTCCGCCAAGAGGTGGTGGGATGTTACCACCGAGTCAGAGAATCATAGGGACATGGGGTGGGGAGATTTTCAGGAAGTCTTCTATGACTTCTTTTTTCCGGAGACGCTGAGGGCAGATAGAGATCGAGAGTTCATGAATATGCAGTAGGGCGCTATGTCAGTGATGGATTACACTGCTCATTTTACAGAGCTTCAACGCTTTGTACCCGTGCTGGTGGGTGATGAGACATTGAGAGCCAGGCGCTTCGAGGTTGGTCTTCGTTATGACATCCGAGTGCTGGTGAATGTTTTCAGGTTGCCTAATTTATATGCTATTGTGAACCATAAACTTATTACAAAGAGGAACCTGTGGGAAGCTAGTGGTGTGGGCCAGGGAGTTTTAGCACCATTTACTGGTACTATTTCTACGGGCAAGAGGAGGAGACAGATGAACTTCTCTAGGGGTGGCAGTACCAGCCAGGCAGCTTCTTCAGGTGGACTAGTCAGGTGATACTAGTGTGGTAAAGAGGGGAACAAGAGACCGCAGTGTCCACGTGATCCAGTAGAGTGCCGATCTTGTGTCATGATGGGTCATCTACAGTGCTTTTGCAGGGCGTTTCTACCAGTGGCTAGTGAGAGGGGTTCTGTGCAGACTTCGTGAGCGGGAGTAGGACCAACAGCTTCTTACCAGTCAGAGAAATAGAATACGTCAGGGCGTGTAGACAGAGATGGTGGTCATGGACATGGTAGCCAGATACCAGGATCTCAGAGGCGGAAGGACAGGACAGCTCAGGGTAGCCGGGCTGTGTCGTTGGGCCGCGACACTGGGTAGGCATATGCAGTGAAACAGAACCAGCAAGAGAAGGATCCCAGAACTTCTACAGTTAGAGGTACTATCCTAGTAGCTTATGTTTTATCTTCAGTACATTTTGGTATGGGTGCGATACATAGCTTCATATTTGTGCCAGTTGTGGAGGGCCTTGGGCTCTGTGTTTCTTCTTCTTCTACTGTTATAACGCTAGACACTCCGTTGGGGACTAGAACGGCTCGTGTGCGTCAGTGCAGGGAGTGACCCCTTGAGGTTGGTGGGTGTAACTTCCTTTGGGACCTCTATGACTTATATATGACATCATATGATGTCATTCTCGGGATGGACTATTTGGTTCCCTTCCGAGCCTTTGTAGACTGCTATCATTGCAGGGTGCGTTTCACGTCACCATAGGGCGGAGAGTTTCTGTACAAGGGTTAGTGGGATGTTCAGGCGAGTCGAGCTGGACCAGAGCATCATGGGCAAGGTAGAGTCACAACCCAGATTGTGAGCACATATATGGATGACCAGGGGACTTGTCAGACAGATTTCCCTCCAGTGGTTGATTGTCTCAGGGATGTCTTCCCGGATGACTTTTTAGGTCTTCCTCCAGAGTGAGAGGTGGATTTCTCTATCGAGATAGTTCTAGGAGCAGCACCGGTGTCCATTCCTCCTTATAGGATGTCCACACCTGAGTTTTAGGAGCTCAAGAGGCAGTTAGAGGAGTTACAGGCGAAGGGTTTTATACGAACCAGTACTTCTCCATGGGGTTCACCGGTCCTTTTTGCGAAGAAGGCAGACGGTACCCTTAGACTCTGTTTGGATTATCGGAAGCTGAAACAATTGACGGTTAAGAACCGATATCTTTTACCAAGGATTGATGATCTTTTTGATCAACTTCGTGGATAATGAGTGTTCTTGAATATTGACTTGAGGTTAAGATATCATCAGCTACGCATTAGACCATCTGATATACCTCTCATAGCTTCCAGGAGCAGGTATGGTCTATACGAGTATAAGGTTGTGCTGTTCAGACTCAAGAATGCGCCAGAAGTTTTCATGGCTCTGATGAAGCATGTGTTCCATCCTTATCTATACTCTTTTTTGGTAGTATTCATAGATGACATCTTGGTGTACTCTCACACTCGACACAACAATGCCACCCATCTTGAGATCGTATTGAGTACACTGAGAGAGCATCGGTTGTATGGTAAGGTCTCAAAGTGCCACTTTTGGATGGACCAGATTCACTTCCTGGGTCATATCATCTTGGAGGAAGGAGTTGTAGTAGACCTAGAGAAGGTGAGAGTAGTAGTTTCTTGGGAGTATCCTAAGAGTGTATTTGAGATACAGAGTTTCTTAGGGAAATATGGTTACTATAGACGCTTCTTACAAGACTCCTCCTGCTTAGCAGTGCCGTTGACGGGTTTGAATAATAAGGGTGTGAAGTTAGTTTGGTTAAAAGCTTGAAAAATAGCCTTTCAGGATCTGAAAGGAAGGCTGACATCAGCACCTATCCTGATACTTCCCGAGCAGGGGAAGAGCTATACAATTTAATGTGATGCATCAGGTATTGGGATAGGAGTAGTTTTGATGTAGGGCGATCGAGTAGTTGTGTACGAGTCTCGGCAATTGAGGCCACATGAGAGGAATTACCCAACGCATGACTCGAGTTGGATGCAGTTGTGCATGCATTGCACTATTGGAGGCATTATCTTTTGGGAGATCATTTTGTGGTTTTCACCGAACACAAAAGCCTCAAGTATATCTTTACTCAGCGTGACCTGAATTTGAGGCAGAGAAGGTGGGTCGAGTACCTGAAGACCATTGATTTTGAGCTTTTCTATACACTTGGTAAAGGTAATGCAGTAGCTGATGCACTGAGTAGGAAGTCTCAGATACATGCAGTGCAAGAGGCTAGTGGTGAGTGGAAGGTCATGGATTTTTTCTCTGAGATGCATCTGGAGGTGCACGACGGTCAGGGAAAGAATTATCTATCCTCTTTATCGGTGACTTCTACCCTCCTAGAGAGAGTGAGGATGAGACAACTATCTGATCCAGAATGCCTAGTTCTACGGGATTCGATGGCTAGTGAGGACCCTTCTCCTGGTTGGACGATAGGTGATGACGAGGTTCTGCATTTCCATGGATGATTATGGGTTCCAGGGGATATACACGAGGAGCTGCTGCGGGAGTTTCATGCTTCAGTTTGGGCAGTTCATCTAGGGGTTACCAAGATGTACCGTGACTTGAGACGTCAGTACTGGTGGCCGGGTATGAAGAGAGATGTAGTTAGTTTTGTTCCGAGGTGCTCCACCTGTCAGCTGGTGAAGGCAGAGCATCAGAGGCCAGTCGGACTGTTACAGTAGTTACCCATTCCGGAGTGGAAATGGGATGATGTCACGATGAATTTCATGACAGGGTTGCCGAGGTCACCTCGAGGCAATGATTCCATGTGGGTTGTTGAGGACAGAATCACGAAGGAATATCACTTTTTGCCGATCAAGAAGACCTTCGGGGTTGACGAGCTTGGAAAGTTATATATCCGGGAGATTTTACGTCTTCATGGGGTCCATCGTTCTATCGTTTCAGTTAGGGATACCTGTTTTACATCTCGTTTCTGGGAGAGTTTTCAGAGGGCACTAGGTACACAGGTGCTTCTCAGCACAGCTTACCACCCTCAGACCAATGGACAATAAGAGCGTACGATACAGGTGCTTGAGGACATGCTGCGTGCATGCGTCCTAGACCTTGGGGGATCTTGGGAGAAACATATACCCCTTGTCGAGTTTGCCTACAATAATAGTTTTCAGGAAACTATTGAGATGACATCTTATGAGGCTTTATATGGTAGGCCATTCCGATCACCTTTGTGATGGTTAGAGGCAGGTGAGGCAGCTTTACTGGGGCCACAGCTCGTGCAGGAGACTACTGAGAAGGTCCAGTTGATTCAGAAGCGGATGGCTACCACACAGTCTTGTCAGAAATCTTATGCTAATTGCCACAGACGACCTTTGGAGTTCATGGTTGGGGATCAGGTTTTCTTGCATGTTTTGCCGAGGCTGGGACACAGACGGATTAGGAGACAGGGTAAACCTTCACCAAGGTATGTGGGGCCATTTTAGATTCTGGAGAAATTCAGACTGGTTGCCTATCGGTTGTAGTTACCGCAATGGTACCCAACCATGCATGAAATCTTCCTTGTATCTCAGTTACGCCTCTATCATTCAGACCTGTCTCACATCCTTCAGTCCGAGGAGGTCAAGCTTCAGATGGATGCATCCTTTGAGGAGCATCTGATTCATATCATTGAAAGGAGCATGATGGTTCTTTGAGGCTGGTCAGTTCCTCTCATACGGGTGCTATGGAGGCATGGACGAGTATAGGATGAAACCTGGGAGCGTGAAACCGATGTCCATGCTCAGTGGATGGAGTTGTTCATGACAATATCTTCACCACCCTTGGAAGGGAAATTCAGGGATGATTTTCTATAAGGGGGGAAGTTTGTAAGAACCTGGTTCTTCTTCATGAGGTACGTGTTTTCTATTTTCTATTTTCCTTAAGTTTTTTTGAGAAAATATGGAAAAATGGGAAAAATCCTAAATTTTGAAAGTACACACCGTGTACTTTATCCACACGCCATGTACTTTTGGCTATGTAGGATGAGTACACAGGGCATGTGGACATGTCAGCAATGAAGGGTGTAGGAACCAAATACATGATGTCTAGTGGTCCCTTACACACCGTCTAGTCAGTCGGCAGGCCAGAACAGTAAGGCGGGGGAGCAGCCGCCAGCTGGGCGATAGTACATGCCGTGTAGTCGTGAGTACATGTCGTGTACGCATGTCGTCAAGTGAACCGTACCACACTGGTGGGAAGCCGCCAAGTGAACAGTTTAAAAAATTGAAAGTACACGTCATGTTCTTGAGAGTACACGTCGTGTAGTTTTTTTTCAGTTTAAAACAGGCAGTAGCCTCCTCATTTGGCAGAGGAGGCATTTGAGTTGTTTTGGAGACAAAGGAGGAGGCCGAACCTTTGAATATTCGCTAATTGTTCGTCTGGAATCCATTTCCTCCTTGGACGATCATGTTGGAACCGCGCGGGTAATACCTCTCTTCTCCTAGCATGTTGCTTACCGATTCTTCTCCTAATGGGAGTTACTTGAGGTTAAGAGAGTTTTCTTCTTCGTTAGATCTATGTCTTAATTGGGCGTTTTTGGAATAGGAATTCATGTATAGCGCTCGTTGGCATATACGGGAAGTGGCTTGGTGTTAATTTTTCCAACTATCTTGTGTTTTGTGTGTTTTTGTTCCACGAACCCATGTTGGGGTGTCGTGTGGATGAGCCCTTTGCTATATTAAACACCAAGAATTTAATAGGTGATAAATTATGATATTAAAATGCTGGTTGGGATTGCTTCTTGGATCCAGGACCATCCTAGGTGGTGCATTCCTCTGTTTAGCCATTTGGCCAGGATACCCGAGGGTATTCCATGATTAAATTATGCATTACTTTTACCTTGAGAGTAATTGTATTTAAATTTCATGTTTATATGTTGGGCACGGCCTGGTTACTTGGGCCTAAGGGTAGTGTTTTACTATAGCCTGAGGGCATGACTGTATTGGCCTGAGGGAGAGATTCTATTTCACCTAAGGGAAACCTTTAATCCCTGAGGGCTTGACTTCTGTGCCAGAGGGTGACACTTCGTACGCCTGAGGGAAATTTCTATTACACCTGATGGCAATTCATGAGGGCAAGATTCTGATTACCCGAGGGTGAGATTTTACTTGTCTGAGGACGCTCACTGATTATTTATAAATTCACCATGGTGGTTTCTAAATATTAAATGGATTAAATGAATAATTAAATGGAACAATAACTGGTAAGTTAGTTACGTTTTTGGTACTACTTAGTTTATTGCATTTTACTAATGCACACTTGTTGCATGTTTGCACACAGTTGAGCATGGGCCTTTGGTGGGTGCCTACTGAGATATATTTCTCACACCTTGTTTGGGTCATGCTTTTCATCCCAAACAGATTATGTTTCTGCAGGTGTGGATAGGGGCAGGAGTCCTTATACATGTACTTGACTATTGATGAGGAGTAGAAGGGCATGGGACCGAGCCTAGGCTCGCGATGCCACTACTAGCTGTTTTGATTTTTTAGTTATACCCTTCTTTTTATTGTACTGTATTGATGTATAACATGTTGTGGATTTTTCTTAGAACTTGATACATGTTGCATCATTATTCAAATACAGTTGGTTATATTTACTACAGTTGTTTATTTCGATTGTGTATGGTTTATTACATCTGTTGTCTTGTATGTTTATTTTTGGTATTCTGCTGCGCTACACTTTGACAAATGAGGGCATAGATTCCCCACTATCAGACCTAGGCCCTCACTGCTAGTCGGCAGCCTCTGGAATTTAGGGAAATACGCTTGAGGTCACGTGGCGAACCGGGTTCGGGGAACCTGTTCGGTGGCACCCAGAGCTGGGACGTTACACATGTGGTAAAAGGTTATAATTAAATAATATATAATATGATATATAAAATTAAGTGTACTTAACATATTTATAATAAATATAAATTTATTATACATGATACTCTAACATTTTAAATGAAGTCAAACCTGATGTGAGGGATTTTTGTTTCACATTTATTTCTATGAGAAACATTCCATATTCACCAATTATTTATTTTATGTGGTTAATATACATAAAATTAATGGATTTTATGATCCTTATTATAAAATTTAGTAAAATTTACATATCCATGTAATGTTATTTATTTCATGGGGATTTTGATTCAAATCATTCCAAAGCAGTAAGGGTTTTATGTCACATCCCCATTATTTATCATGATTGTTTATGATTTTTTTATGATGAAATATTATAATATAACTATAAAGAAACTCATTTATTTTATTCTCCAGTATATATTTCATCAATGTACGTTTTCCCATTAATTTTTGTCTTTTTATGTTCTCAAGAGTCTGAATGAATTTTTTTAAAGAAAATCTATATTATTACTCTCTTAAGGAAAAAACCATTATCTTCCATATCCATGTTTTCTAAAAATAGTTTTAATAAGGTTTTCAATACCATCCTATTATTTTTTAATGTATGTTTAACCCATAACATTATTTTTATAAAAACAATTAAAAGAAATATTCCTGTAATTTTTTAAAGGAGGTAATTTTGGAATTTTTAAACAATATGAAAGTAATAATCTCTTTTAAATTATACTAAATGAAAAAAATATCTCACCATAATAAAAAAAAATACTATAAATTTTCATTTATAAGTATCTGTGGTTATTATTGAGTAAAATGATTTTCAAAAAACTTTGTTAATTTATAGCTTTTAAAATTTGATTTTGAAATTTTTGAGGGTATTTTCCTCAAAAATGCTTTAATTATATAATAATTGAATTTCTATTAATCAAAGGAAATGAAAATTTATTTAATATATGTTTTATTCAGGATATTATCCATGGATAGACTCCTTATTATTTTTCTTGATGTTTTATGTTTATGAGGATAATATTTTTATGAAATCTATTTCTTTTCCATGGGTTATTCCAAGATGAAGTGTTTATAAAACTCATTTATTTTTTAAAGGTTATGAGATGATTAATGGTTTTTGATCTTCTAGAATCAATCTATAATATTTTCAATATGATATAGGTGGTCCTAAAATTATGCAACCCTATAATAAATTTGGTGAATATTGATATGTCATATGATAAATTGGACTTGAATGGGGGGTAAAACTAGTTTTGTAAGGGAAACTTCCCACTATGATAGAATAAAGAATAAACCTTGACAATAATTATGGTTTGATGAGTGAACCAAATACACTATGATGTTATTTTTTTGAGGCAAAAAACTATTGGAATTATTTCAATTCTTATTTGTATGCCATAGGACCATGTATTTTCCAATGCTATTCTCTCATAACTCATGCTCTTTGACTCCTATAGTATTCATGTCATATGAACTTCCATGATTTATAAAAATAATATATATTATGATTAATGATATTAAGGGTATGATTTTCAAATTTTATAATCATGTTATCACACCCTTGTTATGATTTTATTCACAATTGATCATTGATATCTCCCTTTTCTACACTTACTGAGAACCTGATCTCATCTATTTTTATTTTTCCTTTCCCAAAAGTTAAGAATAAAATTATTATATATGATATTTATAATAATGATTATATTTATGAAAAACTTTATTGGAAATGATTTATTTCAATTATGTGTATGTTTTTATACATATCTATGTCTCTAAAGGCACTACACTATTACAATTATGGAACAAATCCTTCTGTTAAGAAATGAATATTCATCTAATAATATGTGATATCTATATATGAAGAGTGTGAGTCACTATAATGGACGAATATAGGGATTTAATTTCAAGTAATATAAGATATAGATAATTAAATATTGATTTTATTTTCCATGAATTACAACACCAATATTAAACTCAATAGTTAAGATACAAACCTCTATTCATGAAAAATCATTGACACATGTTAATAACTAATTTCATTTTTAAGGATCGTAAATAAAAATCCCAAAAAATGGGATTTAAAATTTTAAATAATTATAAAAAATAAATTATAGTAACTTTTATGTTCTATAAATGATGAAATTAATAAGAATAACGAAGAAAAAACATGTTTTTATTAAACCAGATCAAAACCATCAAGACTCTAAAATTAGTGATTAGATTATAACGATTAATATACTTTTAATGAATAATTATTAATAGAATGTTTATGAAGTTTATAGATATGAAGTATTTTATGAAATTAATTATTTATACTTTTGTTTTTGATGTACTTGATTTTAGAGTGCATTTCAACTAAACTTGAATTATGGTAAGGGTTTGTGATAACTCAATTTTCATTTATTGAGTTTCAATATTTCTGACTGAAATCCACTTCTCTATGATTATTTTATTATATATAATTAATTTATTTTATTTTATTTAATACTTATTTTATTTTATTTTTAAAGTTATCTTTATATAATCCTTATCAAAAAATTGTCACCTCAAAGAATATGTTACAAATAAGGGTTTGTGCTAACTCAATATTATTCCATTGAGCTACATGATTTTTTATTGAAATATTATTATTAAAATATTATTTATATATACCTAATAAATAATTGGTATTTGATGTAAACCTTATTTTTATGGGTTTTACAATTCATTATTATAACATCATTATCAAATGATTCTTACCCTAATGATCATGTTTCATGAAAGGATTTTTTGAATTAGATTCCTATTTCCGAAGGATATATTATTCTATGAAATAATAATTTTATGTATTATATATTTTTCTTATTTATTATATTATATAATGAATTTTTATTCAATTTATTTTATGTGAGGATTCAATCACTTTCTCTTTCAAGGGTTTTCATTTAGATTACACCAAAGTCGTATGGGTTTCATTGTATCATTTTAATGTTTATGAGACATGTTTTATATTACACGCTATTATTTATCTTATATGGTGTATTAACTAGAGTTTTAAAATCATGTTTAACTAATATCTTCTATTTAATTATATTTTAATTTCATGGTATCCCTCTCATTTTATTTTAGTTCTTATGTTACCCTATGGTAAGGGTGATCAATTATCATTTTTCTTCATTGAGGTATGATTTGAATTGAAAACATTTTATTTTTTGTGGTTTATATATTCCACTTGGTTTACATTATTATTCCCCTCATACTATTTTCCTTTAGAGTGTTAAAATTGAGAAAATCCATCACTTCATTTTTTTCTAAATCATCATCTGTTATAATTATGATTTTTCATGCAGTGCTTTTCCATCATGAACCTCTATATTTCCTTTGATTGAATGGTTTTCTCCAAGATTAAATTTGTTGATTTATTAAGGAAATTCTTTACATAACCATATAACCATGTCTCAATACATCCTTAGTTTGAGATATTCCTTAATAGAAATATATTACCTTTAGTTATAGATAAATAATGAAATTATGTATTAATATTATTCTAATAACAATTTCCATTAATTATTAATGAATATTGGTAATGTGTTACATAAATTATCCATTTTTCTATATGATGAATGTGTAAGACTTAATTTATTAATTATTGGGTCTCTCACAGACCCTTTATTCATTGATAAGCCTCACAAGTCAAATGAGCTTGGTTATTTCATTATATGATTATCCATATTCAAATATTTCCTTGAAAATGTCCTTTAAAGTGCGACCACATTCATATAAACATGATCACATATTATACAGTGTGAAATTAGTTGTACAACACTATTAATTTCGTCACTGTGGGATAATATATTTTTATCTATGAATTTATTTATTTGTATTTCCATCGTGGATATGTTATTGTCATAGTTTCTGTTGACTATGGAATAATTTTAAATGTATATATATTATACATTATTTATTTTCATCTTATTATCACTTTTGATATTTCATTATTTTTACTTATATTTACCTTGACTAATATTTTAATCACACCATTTATTATATTTTTATTTCCCCATGTTAAAAATAATTATATTACACATGATATGCCAAACAAAATATATTCTGTAGAGAATTTTGTGGGTGGTGATGATGAATTATTACTATTTTGGGTGTTTATTATATATTTTATAAAATATCAATTTTCTAATATATACACACGATTTATATGACTAATGTTTTTAATAACTCTAAAAAAATATAAACCTAAAATTTTGATTTAATTCATGTGACAAAATAGTTTTGGTGACATTGTAATTATTGATAGTAATAATTGGCTTACTTCAGTTCATTTGAAATTCGGTAAATAAATAAGGTTTTTATTCAGAATGGATCCTAAGGGAGGGTATTTGAGGTATAAGAGTTGGTATCAAAGGAGGGTTTACATAACTTTATTGGTTAAGATGTTATATGAAGAAGATTTAAGGTTTGATAAGTTAAGTTTGATCATAATCTAAAAGGTATAGATGACCCTCAGGATAGTTAAGGCAATAATGATTATTTCAGGGATTAAGATAAGATAAATTCATTAAAAACCCTATGATAAGACTAATGTATAAGTTTTTTTTATATAATAACAAATTAATTTTTTTAATATAGAGATGGGGTGGTTCTCCTAGAAATTAAATATCTATATAGATACTAAAAGTTTATGAATTCACTAGAATATATTTACCTAGAATATTATCCATTAAAATAGAAGATTGGGAATCAATTTAATCTTTATCTAGTAAAAAAACCTAACAAGGAAAATTGTTTGACACTCATAAGGTATAAGGATTGGTTAATTTCATTCATTCTAAGAACCATTATGAATGACTTGAGTATGATATTAACCAACTAGGTTATATAAGATTATGAAAAAATATCAATGGATAACTACAGATTTAACAAAGAGAGTCATAGGTTATTATAAAAGTATCATATATTAAATAAGAATTTTTGAGAGGGAAACACATAATAAAATATAATTTTTTAAAATAATATCTTTGTTATTATCATAACCATTGTGGTTTTAGTATTTTGCAGAAACAGGATCACACAGATGAAGTTACAAATGGTTTATATCTAGAAAACATTATTCTTTATAACTTAATAGGGGGGTGTACCTAAATAGTTGATAATATTAATATATTCATATTATGATGGAAATGGTTAGTTCTCTGGTCTTAACTAAGGTAGTGAGTTTGACATTTTAATTGATATTAAGTATCAATACTAATAGATATTTTTATTACTAATTTATATTTATCAAGTAATTATAGTTTATAAAAAAATTATGATTATTACGTGAAACTTATAAGGATTTTTATTTACAAGAGTTTATATAAGGGTTTATAAACATATATTAAATTTTATTAACAACCATGATTTTTTTTATAGAAATTTTAAATATTTTGTGTATAAATATTGAAGAACAAATTATTGATGGATGGATAACTCTTAGGTTTAACATGAAATTTATATTAATAAAACAATTAGTTGATTTAATTTTAAAAATTATGTGAGAAATTATTATTAACCTTGATATTGATAATTTATTGATGATATTTTTTTTATTTTCATTTAATTTTTCGTATTATAGTATTTATTGGAGAGCCTGTAATATTTTGACATATATATTAACGCTATTTTAGGGTTAAGGATTGTATTAGTTTCTATAAGAATATATATATTCAGTGGGGTTTAGTGACTCATTCTCTCCGATGGTATTGGTAAAAGGTATATTTTTTAGAAAGTATTATAGTGTTATATATACCTAGATATATGATTTTATGAATGATTTTTCTTGTTTGAGGAAAGATAAGAAACTTAATATAGTATAAGAGAGTAAGGTAGATTCTATATTAGAAGTTATATACTGAATAATAAATATGTTAAGAATATCATAACCTTATTTCAGAAGTGGATAATAATTATAATTTCAAGAACCAAATATGATTCTGGTGGCAAAATGAAACTCCCAAATATTTAAAATAATATATTACTTTGAGACATAATATGTTTGATAATATGTGTTACATGAAATATCCAACCACAATAAACTAAGGAAAATATATAACAACTAAATATATAGTTGTATAATTGGAGGGTAATAATATATAATCAAAATTATGAAACATTATATTAAATAAAAATAAAGTTCATTATCAATGCTAAGGTATTGACAAATCAAGTTAGTGTTTGCAAATAACAAATGATATTTATTTATTAAACTTTTCCAAAATTTAATTTTTATTTGAAACTAAAATATAGGAAATAAAAAATATTATTTATATGAATAACATATTAACCCAAATTTCATTAGTAATTTATAATAAATATGAATAATAATGATTAATATATAAATAAAGTTATTTTTCAGAAAACTTTTCATTATTTTTTTATTTTTTTATTTAATAGTTTAATTCTAAAATTTCAGAATTTTAATTTGATAAAATAAAATTTATTTTTAGATTTAACATTTATATCATAAAAAATCACATATATGCTCTTACCCTAATATCTAAAATGACACTGACATATACTAAAGGGTATTCCTAATTCCCATGGTTCGGTGACTATCACCTAGCATAATAAAAGATATGATTGGGAAAAGTTTTTCCCAAAACCCATGGAAGATGAAATATTACATCTTAGTTTACTCAACTCCCTAATGGGTGAATGTACAAGAAACCAAAAAGGTATATCAAAAACCAAAACGATAAATTATAAAAGAACTCAAAAAATTTCCAGATAAAATGTAAAAATCCCAAATGAAACATGAATGTAATAAAAAATAGTTAAGAGCATATACCACCACTATGTGGGTAATTACCATGGCTCAGACCTGGAAAATGAAAATTTAAAATCACCTAAAGGAAAAGGTAGGGTGTGAGCTATAAACACATGAAGGGTCTCATTATGTGTTCTATAACAGATTCCATAATAATAAACCAAATCATTATTTCAATTTAAATACATCAGATAATTTCATAATCTCTTGTTTTCATATTTAAAACCAAACTTTTATTTTTTCAAAGGATGAAAAACATTTCAAAGATGGATTAAATACAAAGTTTATATAAAACTATTTATATAAATCATTCGGAATGAAGAAAAAAGTTCTATAATAAATGGAATATATAATAAAAACAATCACAATAAGAACCATGGCTGTCTTACTTGAAATTCATTAGTTTCTAGTTATAGGATCCTCACACTTATAATATTAGTGAACCTGGATAATATATGTACACACATCTCTTAAGGTAAAGACGAATAAGACTAATCAAAATCTCATTAGGGATAAGATCTAAATTTTTTTTGTGTTTTTTGTTATAGTTTTTATCATCAATCCATTTCCAAGAAATATTCATTCTATGAATCTTGTTATAAATAATCACTAACTACCGAGTCTCGCATATGCTCAATCAATCAATTAATAATAGGAAAATTATTATTTACCAATTTCCATTTTCTATATTCCAATTAATTTTAAAAACCAAAGAATTTGTTTTTCATCATTTCCTGACTTTTTAACAAAAACATAGTCATAGGTTTTAATAAATTCAATTAAATATATTTTTTATAATCAATTGTCAAATCATTTCATCAATTCCATCAATTTAAAATCATTCCCCAAATTTCAATTCTATTGGTATTGGGGTGTTTTCCCAAAATCCATGGAATTTAAAATTCCAATTACAAATAATATCAAACTGGGCTTTCATAAATCAAATTAAATCTCATTCAAACAAATCAAGAAAATAATGGTTCTAATTATATATAAAATCTCAAACAGAACCACCTACGTTTTAATCAATGATCAGGAATCCTTACCCATAATATGATTCAACAATAAAGAATGAAGGTGATGAAGATATAGAAACTGAAAATATAATCAAGATCCAATAAAATAAATTTTATATAGATCAAATACATGATGATTTATGAAACTATAAGGATAAATGAAGGAGAGATTAGGGGAATCAATTTCAAAGGATATCCACTTACCGAAGGAGATTAAATGTGATCAAATATGCTATTTTTCACAAAGAGAAGGGGTTTTAAGAGACAAAAACTCTTCACGAGAGCCAACTATGTGAAGAAAAATGAATTAGATCATGTGTGGTTTGATATGGGGTTAAATTATAGGGTTAATGGTTTTTTTAAAACCATAATAAATTAATCTCGCGTGAATGGTGAGTTAGGCATGGCTGAATAGTTATGAATTATTTTTTGCCATAGCCATTCACCTATACAATAGGGTTTATGATTTATACTCAGTGGAAAATCAGTTTTTCAATCCACTATCTAATAATTAAAACCATCACTCTCTTGGGTTTCAAAGTTTGCATTGGAGGGTCACACATTTTGGGAGAACCCTTCCCCAACCATGTACTACATAGAAAATCTACCAAATTTTAAAATTTTAATATGAATCACCCATAAAAAAGACCTAATATCATAATGATAAGAAAAAGGGTTGAGTAGTACCGAAAGAAATATAATGGGATGAAACAACCTCTCCACCATAGAGACATTATATCCACAAAAATTGTGCCACTAAGTCTCTATATCAAAGAGATGTGTTTTCTTCTCTCAAATTTGTTACTCCCTCTCCCAAGTCTCACAAGAATAAAACCATTCCTCTATAGCACACAAACCAAAGGTTTATTTCTTGAATAGAGTACTATTATCTTAAAATCAACTATCCTAACTAGATCCCCTATCAAGGAAAAATTGTGTTCAATATCAAGAAGACCCCAGAGGAAAACATGAGATAGATCAGAATGATATTTCTAAAGCTGATATAAATGGAACACATTATGTATTGAAATAAAATATGGTGGAAGTTTTAAATGGTAATAAACTTTCCCTACATAATCTACAACCTCAAAATTCCCAAAAAATAGGGAGAAAACTTCCATTTCCTTCTAACCCGTCAATGAACCAACTGAGTTCACACTTTTAAGAACACCCTTTCACCAAAAATAAATCCAATGGTCTACTAAGATGATCATAATATGACTTATATTGGTTCTATGTCATCAATACTAATTTAATTATCAAATGAATATTCTTCATTGTATGTTGGAACAAACTTATTTCAACCAAGGAAGTTTCTCCAATATCTTACCAACACAATAGATATTTACATGGTCTACCATATAAGGCCCTAAAAGGATCCATTCTGATTGTGGACTGGTAAAAATTATAATAAGTGAACTCAAATAGTCCAAAAATTTCTTCCTATGCTTCACTAAAATCACGGACATATGCACCAAGCATGACCTTAATAATTGGTATAGCCCTCTTTGTCTAGCCACTTGTATGTTCATGGTATGCTGTACTCAAACAAACCTAATATCAAATAACACCCAAAAGGACTTAATATATATGATAGATAAAATTGGTATCTCTATCAAATAATATAAAGGATATAATTCTGTGAAAATTAAAAATCTATTTCACATAGAGATTCCTTGACCTTTAATCTTTGGTTGTGTAATGAATGGGTATAAAGCGGCCTGATTTGGACATCTTATCAATCACATCACATATCACATTACACTTTTTGGGGGTATATGAAAACACAAATTGAAAGTAAAAAGAATCAACATCCCACTTCCAAGTAAACACTATAATTGGCTGATGAAATCCTGATGGTCTTTAGTGCTCAACCTTGACCTGTTGGAAAGTATAACAATGAGGGATAAAATTAGAAATGTTATATCTCATAAATGGTCACTATAATCACCACAAAATTTCATTAAACATATTTTTGGTTACATGGTTCCTATATCACTTGGAATTATGACCTCCCACCTAAAAAATTTCTCACTGACAAAGGTTCAATCTTTTGGTGCCTAGAACATTGGATACCATCTGTGGATAATGATAAATCATTAACGGTCTCCCCACATTAAAGAGAGTTACCAATTCTACATAATTCATTATCTTGAATATACTCATTCAAAAGTATCTCCTGAATAGTAGATTTCAACAGAAAATAGTACAAGAAAAACATGAACTCCTCTTCTTAGTCTCTTAAATTCAAGTGTAAAAAAGAGCCATCTAATTGTACTATTATGATGATTCTTTCACAACCATGGTTGGAAGCTTCCTTCTCAATGCATCTATGATTAATTTCCATTTACCCAGGGTATAGAAATTTAAAAATCAAAAAATTTCAATAACTACACCCATAGCCTCTGCTGAAGGATAAAATATTTTTGAGAGAATATATAACACAAGATTTATTATTCATAATAAATGGTATACCTTTCTCTTAAAAGGAAATTCCCACCAACTCTTAAGCACATGAGTTAAAGTTGTGAGTTAAAGATCATGGGTTGGATATTTCTTATCAGGATTATTAATTTTTCATGAACCATATCACATAATTTGATCACCCTAAATAGGAACAATAACACAACACAAACATAATGTTTCAAAAAACACCACATAGAACTGTCTGACCTCTGGAAGAGTCAACACCAGCACAATAGTAAAAATAAATTTAAACTCTACAAAATAAATCTGATATTTATTGTCTCAAGTAAAATTAATACCCTTATATGTGAGGTCAATCATCATAGAAGACAAATTTTAGAAATACATTACAAACAAGCAATAATACCCAACAAAACCCAAGAATCTTCGTGTATTAAAATATTTTAATTGTATCTCCCATGTCATAAAATCATTGACATTCTCAGGGTCAAAAAGTATTTCATGTTGTAAGACATGTCCCAAAAATTCAATTTTGAAATACCTAAATTATATTTTGATAAATTTTTATAGTATCCGTGATTTATTAATTCTCAAGGACTTATCTTAGATGACACACATGATCCTCCTCAAACTAATTGTGAACAAGGATATCATCTAAAAATTACACCATAAACATATCAAGATACTCTTGGAAGATCCTATTCATCAAACCCATAAAGACTACATGATCATTAGTTATACCAATGGGCATGACACAATACTCATAATTTCTATACCTTCTCTAAAAGGAAGTTTTCTAAAAGTAAGATTATTTTATTCTCAACTAGTGATAACTAGATAAATGATCATTCATCGAGAACCACTCCCCACATTTAAAATTGTCAAATAAATCATCAATAAATGGAAAACAATAATCCTTCTTCACCATAACTCGATTGAGTTTACAGTAATCTAGACAATGGTGAAGTGTTCTATCATCATTCTTATTAAAGAGAATAGGCACTATCCAAGGTGACACACACGTGTTTATAAAGATTTTTTTCTAACATATCATTCAATTAATTCATTACCTCCTTAAGTTTATTTGTTCTCATATGGTAAGAAGTTACATATTCCAGAGGACCACCAAGAATTAAATCAGTAGAGAACTATAACTCTCTAAATAGTGATAATATAAAGAAATTAGAATGAAAGACATCATGAAACATGAAAAAAAACTAGAGGGAGATAATTTCTCAAGGATTTCTAATCCAAATAAAAAAACTGATAGAAATTTCCCTAACATTGTCTTAGAAGGTATGTCTCTATTTGACATGGGTACTCATTCTCCCCAAATGATATGACACACTCCATCTGGAACAATAAAGAAAACCCATCAAAGATAGAATCAAATTTGGGCCTTATTAGACATGATCCAATCTATACCATGAATTAATGAAGAGGATTCATATAGAGAACCATATAATTCTATATATTAATGATCATTGATAAAGATAAGGGACAATATGGACAATAGAGACCTTTCCCTCTCTTCGTTTTGATGGGAGTATTAATATCCATCACATAAGAAAAGTGATCTACATGAATATTTAGAAGATTTAAAATAGGAGTCAATATAAATATGTGAAATGAAACTATATCAAATAAAGTAGTCACCAAAGATAAAGCTATAGTGATGGTACCACTCCCAGTCACTCGACCAGTAAAAACTTCCTTGGAGACTATTACACTACATAATGAAAATTTATTCTAGACTCTTAAGGATGGAAACCAGTTTTAGAAAGCATATGGTTTCACCATATTAATTTTTTGTAATGATGAGATAGTTATATTATGTGGGGAAGAAATGAGATAAAATAATTTCTGCATGTGACCTATGTTTCCAAAGAAACAATAAATCTTGGGTTCCTCAAGGAAAGACTGTTTCAAATTATCGACCATTACACACTAGAAGAAAGTCAATGTCCTATTAACAGGATCTACAAATGGTCTAGAAGAACCATTCTATCAAGATCCACCAAAAAATCATCATTCTTACACATTCCATTAATGTTACCCAAAGAACATCCACTGGGGGAAAATGAACTCTTGCCTTCCTGAACATACCATCTAGATCTTGCTCAACCATTAATGAAATATCTAGAAAGTTATAATAATAAATAAGATTCAGCAAGAAACTTGAGATTGAATATGTGGTTTAATAATAACATAGAACTTGTTGTTTTTCATATTCTAATTCGACACAATCTCATATGCAAATTGAAGAAGATAAAAAAAATTATTTGCATACTTCATCACGGTCCTATTAGCCAGTTTGAGTTTTGAAAAAATCTATAGGCTTATACAAAACCATAGAATATAGATAAAACTAATAAATAAAAATAAAATTCATGTCCTTCCACACTAAACCCCCATGATTCATCATTTTCACCATCGATTCCCACCATCTCCTTATAGTACCGTATAACTTTAAGGTGTAACATTTCACCTTAATCAAATCAGGTGTTACCAAGAAATAAAACCAAATATCTATCTTCTTCAACCAATCCTCATACTCTTGAAGACTAGATAAGCATTAAAATAATTATGGATTTTAGAAAAAGAACTTCTGAGTTCTCTTTTTAGACTCATCCATCTGAGTTTACACAACAAGAGCCTTAATGGGAATTGTTTATGTTTATATCCTAAAGAATGGATAACACAAAAATTTATTTTTACAAAATTATGGTGCATATGTGGATATACATGATGTGGTTCACCATAATACTGATCCTACATCCTATTAACCCTTATTATTAGAGTCATCATGGTAAAATATTTCATTAAAAATATTGAATATATAAAAATATTAATCATATCAGCAATACAAAAAAGATAAATGGGAAAATAGATCACATTAGATAATATATCTAGAGATGGATTTCAACTAATCCAAATAATAATCTCGTAAAAGACTACAATTCGATAAAATTATTCCTCAAGATGAATTTACAAAACCTACCATAGAAACACAAGGCTCGATGCAATGCGAGATATATTGGCACTCACTCATAACTATCTCTTAAGTACCAAAAAGATATCCAAATCATCATACTGACATTAAGGAAAGATGCTAAACCTGCAACTTTTATACCACATTGTCTTGAAATATACCACATACACTGGTACCCTAATACCTAAGACGACACTAAAATAGACGAAAGGTCATTTCCAATCCCCGTAGGTTGAATAATAGAACCTAGAATCATACAAGATAAGATTGGGAACAAATTATCCACAAAATAATAGAAGATAAAGGATTTAATGTCAGTATGATCAACACACCAAAGATATGATGTTCCAAAAACCAAAATGGAACCACAACACAAAAAACATCACAACATAAAATTACTCAACAAAAGTGATGAAAAAACTATAACATCCCAAGGTAAATTTAAATACAATACCAAAAAAGCAAGAACATGGACCTCCTCCAAGGTGCGTTTTACCTTTACCCATACCTAGAAAAAGAGAATATACAAATACCCAAAGGAAATGGTAGGGTGGGATCTGTAATGACAAGTAGGGTCTCACCAAGTTTCACATAAAATATTCTATAATAATAAACCAAAGCATGTTTTCAACTCAAATAAAATAGGGAATTGAATAATATCTAATTTTGATTTTAAAAAAGCATGAATAATTTCATATTATGTAAACCATTTTTAAGAGGGATTAAATAAACATTATATATTAAAAAGATTATCTAAATAAACATAAATGAAGAAAAATGTTTAATAATAAATGGAATATATAATAAAAATAATAAAAAAATAACTATAGAAATTTTACCTACATTAAATCAGTTTATAGTTAGAGGATCTTCAAACTTCCATATCATTAAATGTGGATAATATATTTACACACATCCCTTAAGCTCGAGATGAATATGAATAATCAATATCCCATATGGAATAATATTTATAAAAGTAGGTTTTTTAGACTTTTTATTGGCAATGAATGTATAGGGAATCATTATCCTAGTATTCATGTTGAAAATAAACACTGACTACCCAGGATCTCATCTTCTCAATCAACTAATCAATAATAAAAAATCATTATTTCTCAACTTTTAATTTTCATATGATAATTTAGTTTCAAATCTAAAACATGCGTTTTTAATAATTGCATGACATATCAATAAAAAATAAACAATATAAATTAATCAATTCAATTTAAACCATTTTTAAAAATAAATTCTCAAATACTTTCATCAATTCCAACAATTTCAAAACACAATCTAAATTCTAATTACATTTTACTTTTCGGTCCTCCCCAAAATACATTCCATTTAAAATTACTATTCCAAATAACATCGAATTGGGGTTTCAATAATTAATTGAAATCAATTTAGAAAAACATGAAAATTAGGGTTTTTATTATATAGAAAATATTAAATGGAACCATCAATGTTTAATCAATTATAATGAATCGAAACGCAAAATGAAATTCACCCAGAAATAATGAATGTGACATATATATTAAAAACAAACCAATAATCAAGAACCAATTATACATGATCCGCCATGATTTGATCCACCAATAAATGGGGATTAAGGATCCAAAACCACTTATTGAGAGACTCATAATATTTGGAAAACAAATTATGTTGAGTGGGTGTCAAGTGGGGAACAAACCTGGGGTTTTGTTCAATTTTAAATCATTCAGAAGAAATTAATCACATGGGCATGGTTAGGTGGGAAAGGCCGCATGGTTAGAAAATCTATTTCCCCTAACCACGAACCCCTAAAATAGTTTTCATGGCTTCTACTTTTAGGAAGGATGGTTTTTAAATAATACACTAACAATAAAAACCCTCAGTGTCCAGAGTTGCATGGTTTGGAAAAACTATACGCCAAACGTGCACAACCAAAAAAACCTCCAAAATTTCCCGAATTTTACAAAAAGAATCCCTAAAGACTTATCCAAAAAAGATCAAAATAAGGTTCTAGTAGTACATGAAAAAATTTAGCAAGATTTTATAAAATTTAATAACATATTAAGATTAATTTTTGGGATCTTTATGAAATCCTTTATCTTTAGGAAAATTGTGAAAATATTTTTTTTACAAAATTTAATAATTTATTACTCTATATTAATTAAGAAATACCTTTTAATTTATATAAAATTTTAATTGATAGAATATTTATTTACGTATTAATATTATATATTTGTAAATTGTTTGATGAATTTATTAAACTTATGTTTATAATTTTATGACCATTAGTAATATTTTCAAATAAATAAATATATATTTGGTATTTGATTTTAATTAAATATTATTTTGGTTAAATTATTTTTTTCCATTCTATGAATGTCACATAATGTTTATTTTTTTAAAATAAACCAATTTTTATCAAGTAAACTAAATATATTAATAATTTCATCCTACACATTAATTTTAATATTTCATATATAATATTTTTAAATATTGGGGTTTACATGTTAAAATCACTAATGTTAAAATTGATTTCTATTACACATTGAAATTTTATTTAATTAATTTATTTAAAAGTTTTAATAATTATTTATTAATTATTTAATAAGATTCATTTTATTTTTTTTCCTTAAAAGTACAAAAACCTATGTAAGAAATAGTTACCATTGTAAAACCAAAAATAGTAAAAGTGAGAAATCTAAGAGTAATGAACATTAAATAATGTTTAATTATTTTTAAAATAAATGGGTTAGGTGTTCTAGATATTATACAATATTTCACTCAATTATTTTCCATTTTATTATCCAATTTACTTGTGAAACTCATGATGTCTTAATATTAAGTTATTCTATTTCAAAAGAAACTACATTCTCACAAACTGTAAATGTGACCACACACCACCCGTTAAATTCCAATATAAAATTAGGCTTCCTCTAGTAACTCTATAGTTTATAATTCCCCAAGAATTATATTTTACATATTAATATTTTGGTATTAATATACAAGACTATTCCCTCCCTTTCAAATGATTCCTCTAGGGGAAAACCAAAGTCCTCGTTGTGAGAACTTATTTTATATATTTTATTTTTTATTTCTATATTAATTGAAAAATATATTTTTATAATTAATATAAAATGAAATCATTTTTTCAGTTAATAAATTTTATTATTCCACATTAATAACTATTATCCACCTCTCTACTATTACCATAATGAAAAAATTGAAATTTATCAGTGTGTGTGGACTACTTACCCCATGAAGACTCATGTTTCATTTTCCTTGTCCAACATTAATATTTTGTTCTAATAATGAATTTTAAAAAAAAGTTTTGTATTTATAAAAAAAAATTCATTATGAAATTTTAAAAATATACTATAAATTTATATTATTCTACAGAAAATAAAATCATTAACCATGCATATATGCAGACTAACGGCTCCATAGAATGACTAATTTTAGGATTTATTCTTTTCATCGCCACATTTTCAGTATGTTCATGAAAATGGTATTAGTTGATAACTAACATTTTTATGAAATCATTTTGTTTTTTTAGAATAATAATATGAGAAACAAACAAAGATTGTAAATGCAGTCATCCGAAATAGCTTTCTAAGTTAAAATGTCATTCTTATAAACTATGTAATAACTTCCTATAATTATTATTATTCTTATAATTATATCAAATTCTGATATATCACACTAATAAACTGTAAATTACTTCAATATTCTTTTAAAACAATGATATGAAAGCTAAATCAATTAATAATTATCTATTGATTATGGCATGTTCATGTATGGTTTAGTTTAACCACATACATGAACAATGTTATAAATTTATATCATGAATGACTATGGTTATTTTTTTAAATATATTATATAAATATGTAAATAATGATTTTATATTTTTCCTATAATAGTAAAATAAATATTAAAATCATTATTTATGATAGCAACATCTTTTCATGAAAAATCAATTAAATATTCTCATTATCGATATCATATTTAAGAATAGAAACCAATACTCCCATTGAATTAAATCATATAATTATAAATAATTATAACAAAATCATTTATTATACCTTTCATGATTTTTTAATGATGCAATTTTGGATAATAATGTAGAACTACACTTCTATTTTGAAAATAGTTCAAAAATATTAAGATTACTCATATATAATATCAAAAAATAGATAATAACTAACAATTATACGTTTAGAGAATAATTATAAATTAGGTTTATAAAATTTTACAGATATTATTTTTAAATTGGGTGATTAGGGTATTTATTTTGGTTATTCATGTGTTTAGAGAGCATTCCGACTATGCGGGAATTAGGTTATTGGTTTGTGCTAAATCAATTTTTATCTATCGAGTCTCAAAAATTCTTGTTAGAATATATAATAAACGTATTAATTAATATATTTAATGAATAATTCCATTTTTATTTCTATATTTTTTGGGGGGTTCTACAATTCTTCCTTATAATCTCATTATTAAATGTTCCTTACCTAAATGATTATACTACTAGTATGGGTCTGTGCTATTTAAATTTTCAATAATGGAGTTGTAAAAATTATTATTGAAAATATTAGGTTAGGAGATTGATTTATTTAACTCAATTAATTAATGGTTTTGTATTTCCTTCTTTTCTATGGTTATGAAATTCTTTCTTATAACCACATTACAAAATTATTCTGACCTGAATGATTTTATTAACTAAAATTGTTATTTTGCTATCAATTCACAATCTTGATAAATTCTTCATATTATGAACTTATCTAATTGTATTTGTTTTTTATATTTCCTAATTTTTTTATTATATCCTAAATTATCTTCAATACTATTTAGAGTTATGTTTTAAGATCTTTCTTTATCAAGGTTTTTTAATTAAATTGTTACTCAAATGATATTATTTTATTTTCTTTATTTAAACACCCATGATACATGTTTGATATTGTTCACTATAATTTATGTTATATGGTTAATATAATACCATTTTTACTTCAATTATAATGAACATATATTGTTTCATTATTTTTAAAATACATTTTATTCCCCTCATGTTATTTATATTCTTATGTTACCATTTTTGTAAGGATGTTTCTTCCTAATTTTTATTTATTTAGATATGATTCATATTGAACACTTATGTCCTTTTATTTTCTTTATATTTTTCATGTTTTAAATTTTAAATCCACTAGTACTATTTTAAATTATTGGATTAAAATCCCAAAAATTATTAACCACGTTTTCTTTTCAAAAAAATCCTCAATTATATCCATGATTTCTCATGTAATTCATTGTCACTATGAACAATTTATATTTCCATTGATTGAAGGGTGTTCAAATAGATTTCATTTGTTTATTTATTGGGGAAATATTTATCTTAATGGTGAAACCCTTTCTATATATTGTGTTAGTTTTAGGGATGTTTATATGTAAATCTATTCAGTTTTTTGATTGGTAAATTTTTAAAAACCATATACATTTTATTAAAATATTAATATTGATGGACTATTTAGTAATATTGTTTATGTGTATTACATATTATTCATACTCAATATTTAGAATACATTGATTTTAATTCATGAAAGGTGGGCCCTCCATAGTATCTCAATGCATCTATTTATCTCATGATGAAAATTCGCTTAGGTATTTTCTTGTATGCATTCCCATAAAAAAATATTCTATACACATGGACTTGAAATTAAGATAATTATGTCTAAGATCCTGATACAATGGACTGGGGAAAGTAATTAACTATCCAAAATTATTAAATTCATCACTAAGGAACTAGTTACAAGTATACTTGAGTTTATTTATAGATATTTCAACCATTTATATATTATTCTAATCATTTCTTTTGATTATGGAAACATTTTAATTATCTATTCCTACAATATTTTTTATTCTCAACATCGACTGACTTATGATCTTTGATTATTATTTCATATATTTTCCATTACTGATAATTTGAGCATACCCTTTATTATCCATCCTTTTCCATGGTTTACCATCAAATTGATTACAAAGGATTTGTATAATAAAATATGTTATTTGGATAGTTTTGTAGAAGACGAATAAGAAATGTTATGAATTAAGTAGTTTATAATATAGTTTAAAATGTCAAATTTTTGAGATATAAATGGGATTTATAAATTAATATTTTCAAAATAACTATATTAAATTGTAAATATAAAATTTACTTTGAATATATACGACTCAATATTTTTTAGTGATATTATCATAATTGATGGTTAAATTTTTGCCTCTTAAATTCACTTCAAATCTGATATTTAAATAAAGTATTTATAAGTAGTGGATCCCATGAGTGCTGGTCTGGGGAATCAAACATTGACCCTTTAAAATATACTTCTCTCCAAAATTAATCAATACATCCTTTAAATTTAAAAAATATTAAAATAATATATAATAAAATTAACTATTAATGAAAATTTAGTGCATAATGTGTCACATTTTCATAAAATAAGTGATATATATCCATCAATGAAGTTTATATTTTTTTCTACCTCAATGCGATATCATTTTTCATTATGTAATTATATTTACTAAATTTAATTATCTATTATTAATATTACCAAATTACTCAATGGAAATTTTATTTTTAAACAAAATTCCCTCAATCTATGGTGTTACCATCATCTCCATGGTGTGGTTTCCTTTAATCAAACCATATCGAAGAACCATATTATAAAATATTTAAAAATTCGGAAAATATAGAATAATATTTAAAAATAATTTTAAATTTATAAAATTATTCCAGAACAATTCTAAATTCTATAAAAAATGGTTTTCATCTCAATATACGAAATTAGTTAATATGGTGGACATGTGAATGACATCAATTTAACTATTCTAAAATTTGAAAAACTATCTTCCCTAAAATTTCTCAATCCATGATTTTATTCTATTGTAACCTATATTTTTAAAAAATAATCATAGAAAAACATATTCCACAACATCTACCACCATATAGTGGTGTGTTTATCAAAGATATTTTGGAAAATGTCTACACAAACCCTCTATGAATGGAATTTAATCATGTATTTTATTTCGCTAATTTTCATTTTGGTCAAGGGAATAAACAAATTCTTTTTTCTATACATTAACTATACAAGTCATAGTTTTTGTGTTAATTTTATTTCTTATAGTAGACATACTAAACACTATTACTATGATGTTGTAATTACATTATTAATTTATGAAGATGAAAGGAAAACTAATGTGGTACATGATCACTACATCATGAATTCTAGTTATTAATTATTTAATTAATATATGGGTTAAAATATATACCAAATAATTAGAAAATTTTAATGATAATTATATGAATAAATATGATGCAGATATTGACCATAAGTCATGTATTTTCATGTCATGAAAAAATATTCCACAATCTCTATGAGAGAGAATCTAATCACCATTATAAAATATAGACATTTTTTTATGAAAATTCCATCCCTTTATGTAAAGAATAATTCAACCATTAGAGTTTTTTATCATAATATGAACCAAATACCATTACCATATAAATTTACATTTTTCAATACATATCAAAATATACCTCAAAATCCTCATGAATTACTAAAATTTTTCACATGTAATTGCTCAAACTACAATTATAATTTATCATTATTAAATTCCATTCATTTCAATATCATCTACCATCAAATTTAAAAAGGTATATCTTATAATATGTTATACATTTTGGATTTAAACAAATTCATGTAACTAATATTTGATAATTTAATAAATTACTATCTAAGAAAAAGTATAATATCTACCCCTTGTACAAAAAAGGAAAATCAATATAAGACTGATAATATAATATATATACCCATATGTATTTAAGAGTAATTTTCACTGAAAGAAATAAATATTTAATAGAATAATTATTTTGATAAAGGATTTTCTAATATATATATATATAACCTATAATTATAGTAATGAAATATTCCATTCTATGTTCCACAACTTATACGTTCTCAATGAAAAAATTATATTTGATATCAATATGATCTGATATTTATTTTTCCTCTAGATTATTTGAAATATATGTTTTACCTTAATTGTTGCATCTCATCAACCATTGGAATGAAAATTATAGTTTATGTTTATAAGATAAAATTTAATCAATATCAAATTTTTAGTATCTTGAGGTGATAATATATAATTAGACTTACTCATACTGAATGTTAAAAATATTATTTCATTAAATTCCATGTAATGCATTTTTAACAGATAAATGATTCTTTTATAGAATAATATAATCTATCTTTAATTTCACCTTCAAAATTAACAACTCTATATCTATGTAAAAAAAGATATTGTTTTCTATTTTATTTGAGACTATACTAATGATATCCCTTGATAAATAATAAAAACCACTTTTCAATAATAATATTTGATTCCATTGGATTAAATTACAATAATTCATATGAATTAAAAATATAAACAATTTCGATTTGAGTCATCATGAAATAAAATAAATTTTGAATACATCATTTACGTAACATTTTATATTTATTTTTTCCATCATCATCTATATACAATTTTGTTTCATGTCTTATTCAAGTGGACTCCTCATTTGAGTCATATATTCAAAACATCTTTTAACACTACAAAGAATATTTATTTTGTGATATGAATATAGACCATGTAAAATAATAAACTCACAAACCCATAAAAATTTTCATATAAAAAATAAATGATATATAAAAGCGATTATTCATTTAATCCCTGAAATAATTTCGATAATTAATTCTGTTATTATAAAATATTATATTATCAAATTATACTATCATAATAAATGAGCTATTAATATTTACATTGACATATTGTTTTTACACATTTCTCTTTATGAATGATTTTTTTAAAAGTACCAATCATTAAATACCATGAGCATAGAAATTTTTTATACCATGAAATTCATTTATAGTTTGAATATACTTTTATAATCACTATAAATAAAAATACTTATATTTATTCCATTTAAATATCATCATTAGTGTCCCTATTTTTTGAATAATGATTAAATATCTATTAATAAATTAATATATTTGATTCAACATAAATCAATATAAATAAAAAAATAAGTAATAGAAATAGGTGAAAAATTATCATAAAATTACCCTTAAAGAATTATAGAGAATGATTTGTAAACAAATCATGCTTTTATTTATTATAATATAGGCTTTTATTTTAGTTTAACTGGAAAAATTAGTTACTAATAACATTTTCCCCATGGACTGAAAAATAATTTACCCTGTGTTTTCTAATCTATTTTATTTTTTTCTTTCCTCATGGAAATAACCTATTCATTATGATATAAATATTTTTCAACAAATATTTGTATAATTTGAATGAGTAATCTTGTTTGAGTAGTAGTTGACCAAACAATTATTTTTTAAACTCTTTAATTAAAAATTACACAAATATTTCTCATCCTAATAAGTTTTATAATATATGGATAACTCATTAGTAATTTTATTTATAGTATTTTCAATTTTTAAAGTTAAAGGTTTCATGTTTTGAATTTATTTCATCACCAACTATTGTTCATAAAACTCGGTGACTTGATTTATTATCTTGATTTTCTTCAATATCATCATTGATATGAATTTATATTCATTGAGTATTATCATCCACTAATATAATTAAATTAAATATATTAATTATATTAATTATATTCTTATTGTAACATTTATAACTTCCTCAATTAGTTATCTAAAAAATAAATTGTCACACATTAACTATATTCAAATTTTCCCAAATTTAATACTTCAATATTGATTAAACACAATAATGCATAAACCAAGATGTTATTCAAAAATTATTATTCAAAAAATCATAAAGAATCATATCAAATTATTTCATAGAATATTTTTTTTCATCATGGAAAACCATTATTGTAGCTTGTCCATAAAAAAATTTAAGGTTTCATGAACTAAAAAAATCATTTTTTGTATATCAAATAGAATATAATTTTTTTACAAATTATCTATTTTGTCATATATTATGTATTCAAAATATAAATTAATCATTATATATCATCCAAATATGGTCTAATCTCAATAATCGTATACTTGAATCCATTTTGAAATATAAATTCTTTGATAAAATAATGAATATTGTTTTTCTAATTTCAAAATCATATGAATATTAATAAATACTTTTATTTTAATATAATTATAATATAGGTTATAAGATTAAAATACTCAAATATTGGTTATGAAATACTTATATCTATTTGTTTATTTCTTACTCATAGCCCCATACATTTCATAATGTAAAAGTTAATGTGTGTTTCTTCTATTGATCTCAACTTTTTATTTTATTGATTCACTACATTTTCTTTGTCACATATGTTAAATTAAGTGAATATATCAATTTTTTTGTTTTATGGTTTTTTAATAGATAATTATGAACAATTATTTTCATTTATTTTGATCTATATATCCATGTATTCAATTACATAAAACATATTCTTCTTCCATACCAAAATATCAAGCATTTTTTTATTTATAATAAGCTCATTTTGACTCAATGAATTATTATAGGTAAAAATATATGTTTTAATCATATAGTGAAATAAAAAAATGTTAAAAATATGAATTGATCTTCATCACCTCCTAATTAAAAAAATCTATAAATTAAACCTCATTCCATCTACAAAGAGAATATCTTTTCATTTTAAATTTTATTTTTGAATTTGACTAGTCATAATATAATTAATGTTTAATAATCGATTATTAAAAAAAATAATAGATGCTCCATCACTCTTCTTAATTTATTTCATTAATTTCGTATTTATTTTCATAAGTGATGAAAAAACACTATCCATAACTCAAGGATTTATTAATGAAAGATTATATACTACAATAACTACCATTTATTTCATGGATAATCCTCCAATTTTGTAAATATTTTGAGTTTAAAATTTTCATAACTCTTTATGGTTAAATATTATGAATTAAATTATAAAATTTTTCTTATAGTTGAAAACTAACACATTTATTCTTAATAAATTCAATATTTTTATTTAATGACATGATTTTTTTGTTATATTATTTATTTTCCCTTTATTTTTCTCCTCCTAAAATTGGAACATTTTATTATTCTATATAATAGTATATAATACCAACTCATAAAATCTATTTCAACATAACTACTAAAAAGTTAATATATTCATTAGTAAGAATATTTTTTCATATGATGATAAAAAAGCCTAAAAAATAAAAAAAAATCATCATTTACTTTTTTCATGACCTTTTTTACTCAAAATATCACACTTTAATGATAATTTATTTTCAATACATTTTTATTTTAATAAAATTAACATGAAATACTTAACAATTTTACTGATGATAATTGTGAAAATAATTTATCTTATAAATTGATTATAGATTATATAGATTATATTGTTATATTTACTTTTATTGTAACACCATGATATTTTAAAAGAATAACATTATATTTAATAGCATGTATGACACACAACACCTAGCATAGAAAAAAGATAAAACATGAGACTGTATAAGATATTTATTTTTAAATAACTTAAATATCTTAAATAGATTTAATTACAGGAAAAACAAATTTTACCTTGAAATATAAGAAACCACGAGTTATGGTTTTGTTACATGAAAGACAGAGTTTTTCTGAACAATAATATGATTTTAATATTATTTTTTAATATAATAGTTATCACCTAGAAATTCAAATGGTGGGTATGAATATGTTTATTTGACTTATGAAAATATATATTTTTCACTTTTTTATTAATTATATATTGATTAGGAAATAAATAAGAATCATTCAAAAAAAGAAAAAATATATTCTAAAATAATGTATTTTTTCTAAATGACGATTTAATCACGATTTTCACAAATAATTTAATATCAATTTTCAAAAACTATAAAAAAATTATAAAATAATATTTACTTTATAAATATTTGTATAAATATTATTGTATGGTAATTTTTTTTTTATTTTTCGGAAATATTTCATTTTTTGATCAATTGTGAAAAATACATAATTTTAATTGTAAAATTCCTATTAGTTTAAATAATTTATAATAGTAAATAATATTTTTAATTGGTTTTAAAGTGAAATTTTTTATACTTTAATACAAATTAATCCATTTAATGTCATTATATTAATATTCATTTTGAATTTTGATATTAAAACTTTATCATGTTTTGGGCATTTTATCTTTAGAAACCAGATTTATCAAAACTCTTGTGGGATTAATTTTAAATTGATTTCTCCCAAATCTATGAATTGAATTTTAAAAAATGGATTATATATTTTGAATCATAATAAATTATAATTTATAATATGGTAAAATATTTTTTGACCAAAAATGAATGTTGAAAACAGTAAAATTTAATTACCACTGTTAAGGCAAAAATGGATTTATTGTGGGGTTAATCTAAGAAGATAATGGTTTAATATGTCCTACCAATTTGAAAAAAAAAATTAAAACACCATGTTTCCACCACATCCATCCCATTTTCAAATAAATTTAAATTTTTAAGAATTTTTCATTTGAATGACTTTAAAAGTTAAAATTAATTTTGGGAAATTTCCATGTAATTTCCAAGAAGGTTTCCCTACCCCACTTATAAAATGGAACTCCCTCCCATTACATATTCAAACCTCCCAAGCCCTTTAGATTGAAAAAAACTACCCCATTCAATTTTAAAATTTTTTGTTTATATTTTGGGGGTTTTGGGTTTCCCAAGAGATAATACTTAAGGGTTTTAAGAGGAGATCCAAGGAATGTTTAACTTAGAGAAGTTATTTATCTTAACAACGATCCATCATTTTCATTATTATTTATCTACTTTAAATTATGTATTTAAATTTATAGTATAATATCACCAAAATCTACCATATACTAAGATGTTATTATATTTATGGAATAATAATTATACATTACCAATTCTATTAAATGGTATCTGAAATCATCATTTATACATACAGAGGAAGATCGCCTCATCAACCGTTGCCATAAGTTTTTCTATTACCACCTCTCATAGATGGATATAATGATTAATTTACTATATATATACATATATTATATTAATGATATAATTAAACATGTGTAATTATAATATCACATATAACTTTTTTACTTTCCATTCAATTTTAAATAGGACAATATCACTCATGTGTACGACGGACTATCACCTCACGAAACAATGTAATTATTTTTACTTTATAATAAAAATAAAATGTAATAAGGTTACAGTTTATGTATATAAGTGAAATATATGTGATAATATTTATTCTTTAAATTTAATATCTCACTCAATTTCTATAACTTTTACTCAGTAAGGGAATGATATCGCCGCTCATGCGTATGTACGACCTACTGTCTTCATGACGCGATGTAATTTATATTTC